>JAULJL010000004.1:35498171-38341910 GCA_030761205.1 Fremontodendron californicum
GAGACTTCAAGATTTCAAAACCTGCAAAGTTCAAGGTCGTTCTCTTTTTTTCTCTTTTTCTTAGTTTGGATTTAAAGGAAAAAAAAAAAGCATTGCTGGTGAAAACTTAAAAAGCAAAACCAAAGCAAATAAAAGTACCATTTTATTTATTCACTGAATCCATCCCAAGATATGGAGAAATCTAATTCCACAATAAATAAAAAAGGCGAAATCAATCTAACAGTAGTAAAAAGACCATTCCTAGTCACGCCCTTGATGATACATGTCAGCCATTGGCAGCGGCGACGTTTGAGTATGAATATGATCGCGGCCGCCGCCGTCGTCACAAATGCACTTGCAATCAACGCAGCGGTTGGATAGAAAAATTAAAAAATAAAAAAACAGAAAATTGGAAAATTAAATGGAAAGTGAAAGGAAAATATAATTTTTTTTTTCATCCATTATTTAATAGGGTTGAAAATGAGAAGAAAAAAAATAAAAATTATAGTATTTTACCAATATCATTATACTCTTTATAAGTTAAAATAAAAAGCTAAAATCTAAAAAATAATTTTGTAAATATGCACATTTGACTCACATTTCTTTCATTTCACTTCTCTAATTTTTCAATTTAAAATGATTTAATTTTATGAATAAAAAAAAAATGTTCATTTTTTTAATTTTCTTCTCTCATTTTTTTTTCACATACTAAGCACACTTAAAATTTATTATCTTTCCACTTTTTTACCTTCTCCTATACATCCTTCTACTTTAATTTTTACTTTACCAAGCACTACTTTAATGCTTGAAAATTGAGAACAATGCATCTTATCTTGTCAGTATGCTAAATATTCAACTAAATATCAACTTAAACATTTTAGTCAAATTGTCATCTTCCGAGTTTTATATACGCTTAATTATGTACAAATGTGTCAATTGTATATAAGATTGAACGGTCCAATTCTCGCAATCATGTATCAAATGACATCAATTAAGGAAATTAAGAAAAGTGAACATAGAGATTTACAGAAAAAAAAAAAATCAAAGAATTAATGGATTGGAGACAAATATAAACAAAGCGAATCACAAATAAATCATAATTAAGAGAGCAAAAAAAAAAAAAAAAGTAGTGACAGAATACATTTTTTTTTTTTTGATAAGTAAGTGTTTTATTTATCCAGAAAGCAGTTAAACTGCTACATCCAACATCATGTGCAACATGTACTTAAAGCTATACATACTTAAACAATACTTGAACAAAACTTAAGACCACTAATCAATCAGGGAACAATAGCAACATACTTCAGCAATACCTAAAGCTATACCAGAATGGACAAAGATCCTAGGAAAAAAGAGACAGTCCCCAGTCTGCATCCAATCTTCGGTTCACTTCATCAGGACTAATGCTCTTGAGCCCCAACAATCGCATTCTGATGATCTCTTTTATCTGCTCAATGATGGCTCCTTGTGTGGATTGAAGGCGATTAAAACACCTATTATTTCTCTCCCTCCAGATCGAGTAAAGAAAGGCACTCCATGATAAACGCAAAATAACAGAAATGAGAGTTTTTCCTCTGATTCTGTTTACTGCCCATTGCAGCTCTGCTTACCAGCTCCTTATGCTTCTATGAAGTTGACATAAGCATAGTATATGCCCCCAGATTTCCTTTGAATAGTCACATTCGAAAAATATATGATTCCGGGTTTCTTGCTCAGTTTGACATAGCTCACATTTGCCATCCACCTCCATGCCCCATGACATCAATCTGTTCTTTGTAGGCAGTTTGTCCAAATTATATAACTCTCCTAAGTCAAAGAAAATGAGAACTCAATCACTAATTACTATATATAAAAATAAAACAACAAATTAAGTTAGCCTTGTAATCGTTCCTACAAAGCATCAAAATTAGAACGAAATAGATTTAAACAAACAAATGCATATTTTTTTTTATAAAAATAAATTAATGTAGCATCTATAAAAAATTTACTTAATTGAAAGATTAAAAGTTCAAGCCTTTGCCATACACTTGAGTCAACTATCATTATACATTGATTGGGATCTGGGATTAGCACAACTGAAGTCAGAATATTTCATGATTGGGAATATTACTAGCAAGAAACTAAACTAAACTAGCTGGGCTAGCTAGCTAACCAGGCCCAAGTTTGGTTAGGGGCTCATTCAAGTTAAATTTCCCAAGCATTAATCAAGGCTATGGTACGTACTACGTACTACGTAGGCCGTAGCATAATCGTCGAAAGTCATATTTAGATGTCACCCTAATCGAATGAAAGGTTAATTAAGGACATGACAGTATGACACAGTACTCTAACTAAAAGGTTAACTGAACATATGGTTTTTCAAAGATACTACTACTTTCTGAACAAAGTTTTCTTCAATTAGCTCTTGCTACTAGTAATTTCATGCAGCTATAATTTTATCTTATAATTCTTCATTAGTATGAGAAAATAAAATTAAAATTCCGTTCTTATTTCCAAGCTAGCATGGACTAGAAAATTGAATTCAATTCCATACTTTGGTATACATAAATCCAAACATGAGAATGTACTCATTCACAAATGATTCTATTCATAATGTACTTCTTAACATTAAAAAAAAAAAAATCAATATGATTTTGCCTGATTTTGGATTATTCCATCTACATTTAATGTCAAACAGAAAGGACCGGAGAGACTAGAGAAACATAGCCAAAAACGTAGGATGGGCTACACCAATTCATCCATGGGGGTCCCAACCATCACAAAAAGCCTGGCCTAAATCTTTTCGCTAAGCATTGACAGCTACAGGCTTAAAAAAAACCATGCCAGCCCATATGATCAAATTCAATTCAAAAAGGCCTAGGAGCACTTAAAAGAGATTTCAAAGTTTAAAAACAAACCAATATCTGAGTTGATCACATGTTGCAAATGAGAGAGAAAGAGGGGTTGGTTTTAGTTTTGGTTTTGGGTTTGGGTTTGGAGGAGGGGCTCAAGAACCCAGAAAATGCGACCATTAATGAGAATGCTAGGTTGTTAACCCAATGAAGAAAGGCAAGCAAACTATCCCCACACACACATATATATACTCACTGCCAAAATCAGAGATTCTTTAAATTGTATTCCAATTAGGGAAATGCCTTGGCAATTTCTGCTGCAAAATTTAAACACTATGGGAGAGGGAAGGGGATGTCCTAGATAATCGTTTTACAAGAATCCAGGTTTTCATAAATGCATGATATATAGGAGAAAGAGAAGAGAAAGCAACCCAACCAACCCCTTCACTACTTCTCTTTTTTCTTTTCTCTTATGCAATGTTACATAGCTTTCAAACCTAAGAGACAGAATGTAAAAAAAAAAAAAAACAAAACAAAAGGGCACATCCAATAGTCCCCCACATATGGAAAACAGATGTCTGCAGGGCTCACATTCTCTACAGTTTTGTCTTTATTGAAACCTCAATAGGTTTTTCCCCTTCCGCACTAACCTTTCTGTCTGTTTTTCACTCTTTGAAACCGACGTTTCCTTGTTCATGGAAAAAACTTCTCAAGCACATATTGCCTTGGTTCTCTGCCCTAACTATAACCACTCCTACCTTGTTTCTTTTTCTTCTTTTGGTCTCAAAAAAATTCAAGGTAAATTAAGTTAATCCAAAACCCGAAATCAAGTCTAGGTTGGAATCTCAGTATCTTTAATGCTTTTTTATTTTTATTTTCGGACTATTACCTCTTTTGTACCAAAAGAAGTTAGTCTACTCCAACCCATAGATTAGGCCACAAACGTCTAGTTTCTCCACTCATCTTGTTCAGAAAGGACTTATATTTTGAATAACGCAAACAAAAATCTTATGGGTGTTTTAACTTTAAAATCACTTACTATTAAGATTTAAGATGAACAAAGTAATGGATATTGGACCAACTTTTTTATTTACCCTATTTTATTTCTTTTCTTTTCTTGAAATTTGATACCCAAAATTTTCCCTATTATTGGATCGTAAAAAGGATGAATATAATTAAGCCAAAAAGATTATTTGAAAAAACATCATTAATGTGCTTGACTTTATAGTTCCTTGGTTTTTTTGGTGATTATTTGTCGGAGGTTTTAACGTAGGGACAAATTTTCTTTAGGTTTGAAATGTCTTAAAAACTTTTCAAAGGATATTATTATACTATAAAAACAAAATAGTATTTGTTTATTTTTTTTTTGGATAAACAAAGTTTTTATTTATTCAAAAGCAGCATGCACTGCTACATCAATACAATCAGCATAGCTGGCAAAACAAATGTACTATTTTACAATGTCTTCATTACATAGCTAAGAACCAATTATGCTATGAGTGAGTATTTGTTTCATGTTAGGGTGGTGAGATGTGTTGGTTTTTTCTTGTCTCTTTATCAAATAAATTAAATTAAGTAATTAGTTAAGAACACAACAAATAATATAGAGAGAGAGATATATACCTTATAATTTTAGTGGCAAAATTTGTCTTCTTTTGCAAACCAATAATTTTCAAATCATCAATTTGAATATTTTTGTCTCCAGGCATCAAGCCAACCCTAAGTTTAGACTAGGGGTGTAAATGAGACACCTGTATTCGCAAGCTATTCGAGTTCGACTCGAAAAAAACTCGAATTCGATTCGATCATTATCGAGCCGAGCTCGAGCTCGAGCAGCTCGAGCTATCGAGCGAGCCGAGTTCGAGTATCTTAATACCCGATTCGAGTAGCTCGCGAGCCTAATCGAGCTTTTTATTTATAATATTAAATTACTATTTTACCCTTAATATTTATACTCTTAAAACCCTAAAACCTATTTTTTTCTCCTATCTTTTCTTCCAGCCGCATCTCTTCTTCTCTCCCTCACAATCTCACTTTCTCTCCAACTCAGCCACTCCCACTCCCACTCCCACCCAAGGCTTCTTTCCTTCTCTCCGAAATCACCTCTCAGCCATGTCTCTTCTTCCTCAACACGATTACAGGCCTAGAGACTCAATAACACGCCTTGCCTTCTCTTCGCTGTCAGTTACTGACTTGGGGGACCAAGCTGCAGAAAATTCTCAAGTTTGGGGTATTTGCAAAAGATTTTATTTTGCATTTAACTCATCAAATCAGTTTCTGAGTTACTAGTTGATTTATTATATTTATGAACATATTTATATATTTATAGGTTCTGGATATCAAAAGCTTTGTCTTGTATGATAATTTTTTTTGTGTTTAGAAAATTTTGAATTTGATTGTTGTGTTAGGTTTTTAATTTTTTATCATTATATGATCTTAAAAATTTTTCATTGTTTAAATACAAAAAATTTATATATAAAACGAGCTCGAGCTCGAGTAAACGAGCTTAATCGAGCCGAGCTCGAATAGTTCGATTGTATCTCGAGCCGAGCTCGAGCTTAAAAAATTGTATTCGATCGAGCTCGAGCCGAGTTTCGAGCAGTAAATTTCGAGTCGAGCTCGAGCTCGAGCTTCTTACTATTCGAGCTCGGCTCGGCTCGATTACAGCCCTAGTTTAGACCATTTAAAATCGTAAATACAAATATATACGATAAATTATCTCATCTATCGGAGTTTTTAAATTGTATAAGCGAGATTAATAAGATAATACATATGTTTAAAGTATATTTTTAATAAATAAAATAAAAAAAATTCGATATTCTCTTAATTTTATTTGTACATTTAAAATTTTCACTATAAAAAGTGAATTAAATATATTTTCACTATCAATATATATCACGCTTTGGCTAAAAGATGTGACGGTCGCATTATTCTCAAGCTGGATGGAATTAAGGGTTCACAATGATGGATCGATGCAAGCATCTTTATTCTTTAAGCATTTAACTTATAATTTTAATGCCAGATGCTTTAATTTATTTTTAACATTGTTCATAAAAAAGTAGGTTTAATATTATATATATCGTATTTAAAACTCGAGGACTTGTGACTGTACGATTTCTTTATTTGACGAAAAAAGTTAGACGAAGAAATGAAAGATTTAAAACAAAACCAACATTTAGTTGGTTGGAGTGGTTAGTGGCTCCAACCCTCTAGATGAGAATTAAAGTTCAAATCTTGAGAGTTTTCAATGTTGGAAGGGTTTTACCATTACACTCCCGGTCCGACAGGGATTAATTTTCCATTAACTATAAAATGAGGGTGGAGAGACACATTGAATTTACACCCAAAAAAAAAAAATTAAACAAACTATTTAATTACATTTGTATAAGCCATAAATGTTTTACCCTCTATTTTTATTTTATTTTATTTAAGATGTCTATGATCTCCTATGTGAAGAAAGGCTAGCTTTCACCCAATTTCCTTGAAGATTTAATCACCTTTTGCGTAAGTCATAAATGTTTGCACTTGTAATTTTTATTGCAAATGTCTATATCCTAAAGAATTATTAATAAACTTCCAAAAACTGTTTAATTAAATTAGCCTTACACACACATTATAATTGGATGAGATAAATAAATAAAATGATTATTTAGATATAAATATTAAAAGAATAAAAGGAAAAATGTTATAGTTATATCTTCAAATGTAATTAAGAGAAAAAGATGAAATAACTATATATAGTACCGTTTTTAAAATAAAAAATAAATAGGAATAAGTGAGTTTTAAAATTTGAATTTCTTCTCTATTTTTAAAGAAAAATAAATCATTATTAAAATCTTATTAATACATCTATTTTTTATTAATTAATTTTTCATATGAATTGGTGTCACTTAACTTATGATACCAACTCAATAAGAGTTTTATAATAGTGAAGATAATTAGAAATTTGAATATGTTTTAAAATACGAGAATGCATATTATTATCTTATGATTAATTAATTATCATTATAGTGATGCAACGCTATAAATTATATGGGTTTGTATTTGATGCATTGTCGATGTATAGGTCTATACACTGACAGTGAATCATACACTGACACCTCATTAAAAAATTAACCATTAACCTTAACCACTAATCCTTAACTCGACAGATAGCATCGTAGGATGCACTATCAATGTATAGACTTATACATTTACAATGCATTAAATATAAGTCTAAATTATATTAGCATTATCCTTGGTAAAGGAATCTTTCTTACTCAATATATATAATCATCAATTTGGATATGTTGGTGTTTAAATTTTAGTACTACTTTCTTAATGAAGAATTTAGACATAGAGTACTTATAAAAGAAGCAACCAAATAATCTTTTAATCTATTATTAGATAGATAGTAAAATCTTGCTCCAAAAAAATATATATTATAGATAGAAAATTGAGAATCAAAACCAAAAAACAAAACTTTTAGCGTGTATGAAAAGAAGTTTTTTTCTTTTCAAAAGTCCAACAGAGAAGACTGAGATTTACAACTTTTTTGTGTCATAATTCTAACATTCTGATTTCAAATCAAACGATTGTTGCCACAAAAATTTTCTCATTTTTCCATTTCCATTTCCATTTCCACTTTCTCCTATCCCCTTCCTTCTGGCCTATCTTTTTCAGTAACAGTTCTTCCCCTGCAGTAAATGTCAATGGAAAGGCAAACAAACACTACAAGAAACAAACCCCCAATCCCTGCTTAATTTGAAGAAAAATTTCACTTTTGGGTTTTCATCGAAACAATCAAATTCACAGTTAAAATTATATATAAAAAAAGGGTGACTATTACAGTAAGAACATTACCGTGAGAACCCGTGGGAACAATTTAGGAGAAAGTGTTAAACTCTCGATTCAAGATAATTACAAAAAGAGATCAATGATGCAAAATATTATTTGTTATTATTATAACAAAAATTTTATTCAAATGAAATGAAATATTAAAAATTGATTAAATAATATATTGTCATTAGATTTATTCATGATTCAAGTTATTTATCAAGCTTACGAGTTTGGCTAATTCGAGAATAAACTTGTTAAGTTCGATCCAATTTATAATATTATTTTATTAAGAAATACTTTTTTTATTTTAATAAATTTATTACATGTAATTTAATAATCTGTACATGTAATTTTAATAATCTGTGTATTCGTATCGTATTCGTGTTATTTTTTGTGTCATAATCGTATTTATGTTGTTATATATTTATATAGTTCGACACGTTAGTAATTCGTGTTAGATACATTTTCATACGTTCGTATCGTGTTCATGTATTTTTTTCGTGTCATGTCATATTTTGCATCGTATTTAGTTATTTTTCTCGTGTCGTGTCCAACATTGTCAACATATTGATTTTAGTGGATAATTTTTTTTTTAAAATTTTAACCCATTTTATTTTAATGGTAAAACTATAAAAATATTATATATTTTTCTGTAGGATCACGTGAGGTTTATACCGGACCTAAGCATAATATCAATACTTTACATGCTTGCTCAAGCCTGAATTGACAAAAATTCATGCTCAAAATTCTGTTCAAGCCAATCAATTACTACTAAAAATTACAGTTTAGACCTATCCTTAATTAGTACTACGGTAAATGTTCTTACCGTATTAGTCACCCAAAAAAAAAAGTCATATACTTTGATCAGTGCTGTACAAGAGACAGAGCAAACAAAAAAAATGTTTGGATAATATGGATCAAAGCTTATCTCATTAATTAACAACGTTAATTCAGAGTTAGAACTTAAAATGTAATTAAAACTACTACTACATTTCTTAAGAACTTGAAGTACAATAAACAAAGAGAAAACAAGCAAAGTTTTTCTTCTTCTTCATTTCAAGACCAGTTAGAGAACAAGGTCTCCCAAATCTCTGTAAAAACCTCAACAATTATCCTATGATGGCGATGAGAGTTCAGTGACAGGAAACACTGCAACAGTTGCTCCAGATCCTTAGCTGCAAATATCTGTCTCTCAACGATCATCTCCACCATTGATGTCCTGAAATCATTGTAGGGATCGCTAGAACTTTTCACCACAGCGAAGCTATCTTTGACTTTATTGGTTCCTTCCAAAGGTAAAACCCCCATGTCACAGCTCTTGTTCTTAGCTCTTCTCCGACGAGTGTTGCACCTTTTCCGGTAATTAGAATGTTGCCGGAGAGACTGGGATGAATCCGACGAGAGAGTCCTTGAAGAGAAAAGAGTCTCGGTTTCATCTTCACTGCTAACCCACCACCCACCATAAGTATTATTATTATAAGTAGCACTCTTTTGAGAAGATGAGCTGAAAAATGCGGTTGCAGAAGACATATTCTTGCTTTTAACATGAACCCTTTTATTATTCTTCTTTTTCCTCTTATTCTTGTTGCTGGCTAAGCTCTTCTTTTTCTCATAGAAACCAAAGTCTTTGCAGTCGGAGAACAGGTTCAAAGGCAATATAGGGGAAACAGGAGGGCACTTTCGGCCATCAAAATCAGCGGCCGAGACTAGAAAAGGAGGGTAACGAGCTGACGCTTTACGTCTGGGAAGATTTTCTCTAGGAGTAATCATGATACAATCATGATTGATGGCGCCTCGGGTTGATTCAGGACATCTGGGTTTACAAATGGAAGGGAAGGGTCGAGTCTTAGGTGGCGACGACGAAAATGGCTCGAAGTCCAAGTGGAAGCTGTTGTGGTTTTGAGGTGAGAAAACGGCTTTTTCAATAACGTCCGAGATGTTCCTGGTTCGGCAAGAGCCAAACGAGGACCGAAACATGCGAGAGATTCTTAGCTTGAAACAATTTTCCATATCGAGAGAGCAAGAGTTTGGGTTTGTTTTTTGAAGGGAGAGTTGCGGTACATGAATGAAGAAAACTTATATAAATATATATGAGAAACCGAAGGGGGAAGTGGTTTTTATAAGGGTCCGACTAAATTCATAAAACAGTAATGTATTATTATATATAATTTTTATAAATATCACTTGTTACAAGTGTTAGATATTATTTAATATATATATATATATTTTTTATAATGATAATGTAATGAGTTGTATGATGAAAACCTTTTGCTGTTTTTATAAAGGTTGGGTCAACCGTGTTTGTAGATATCACTTAAAAATTATTTAATTATTATTTAATTTTTTATATTTAATATATTATTTTAAACCAATTAAAAAAAATAATACATTAATTATATATTTTTTATAAATATTATCTTAACAAGTGTTACTAGATACTGATTGATATTTTTTTTTTATAATGATAATGTAATGAGTTGTGTGGTGAAAACTTTCTGCTGTTTTTTTTGTCCGTTTCTTTGTCTTTGTTGTGGAAATTTTAGGTTAAGGAGAAGTCTTTTTTTGGATTAATTAGTGATATAAAATAAGGTTGAAAGTCACACCCGGCAACTTTTGTTATGTGATTTAAATTTTTTAAATTTCCAAGTTTAAATTGTTCCAACTAAAAGTTTAATTACTGATTTTAAATTTTAATTATATTTTGGATATGCGGTATTTTTTAGGTTAGAAAAAAAGGGGTAATGAATTGGGCAGCTCAATCCTGGTTTGGGAAATGAATTTCAGGTATATATGGTATGGTTAAAGTAAATGCCAACCAACCACTTTTTTTTTTTTTTTTACTGAGGAAGAGACTTGGAGGAATAGGAGGACCAAAATAATTAAACAAAAAATAATTAACTGTTGAGGAATTTGGATTGTATTTGAAATTCAAACTGTGGTATCCAAAGAACAAAATTTTTAAAGGTAAATATATATATATATATATATATATATTTTGACCCTTGTGAGGATAATGACAGAGAAAAGTTCCCTGTAATTGACAATTATTGAAGAATGAAGAATTGAGTAGCATGTTCATGATTGGGTTAATTAAGTAATTCTTGCAAAAAATGTTATTTTGGACAATGGGGATATTCAAAAGACTGATAAAGAAAGTATGGGAAAATCAAAATCCACTAGATTCAGGATGCTGTCTCTATATCTGATATTAAAAACAGTAGCAGCTCATTATTAGTGGCTTTTAAATGTATGTGGTACCCCTTAAATACTGTAGCAAACTTTTTCTTGGATGCAGATCTATTAATTTATATATTTATGTCATATTTATATTATAATTATATTTAAAATATTATATATTTTATATAAATTTTGATATATTAATAATTTATTTTATATAAATTTTAACACGTTCATATATTCATGTCGTGTCTCTGTTTTTTTTTTTTCGTATTAGATCGCATTTTATGTCATGTTTTAATTATTATTTTTATATCACATTCGTGTCGTGTTATCGTATCGTACCTAAAAAGATATAACCAATATGAAATGTGTCATAAAATATTTCTAAAAAGCTGTATATAAATAAATTAGTGAAGAACCAATAATAAAATGTATTAAAATAACACCATATATATTAGGGTGGGAATGGGACACCTATTGTGGACAATGAAGAATGACATCATAATTTGTTTGCCTTTTCTTTTTCACCTATATAAATTAGGTTGCTGCCATAAGAACTTCGTTTTATTCCCCAGCAATGGGGCTCCCTTTGCTGGTTAACCACCAAAAGGAATATGATTGAAAACTTTATAATAATACATATGGTTCATGAATGAAGTATATATATATATATATATATATATATATATGTATGTATGTCAACATCCCAAAATTCGATCTGACCCTTGGACGGATAACGTTCAAGATTGAAATCTCTACTCTTCTTCCGGATTTTCTCATATCTACCAAAAATAATTATTATGAAATTATCACTATCTGAAATAATTAGCAAAATAAGTGCTACCAAAATTATTAGCAGTTGCCTTGCCTTGCCTGAGTTACAATAACCCTAAACTTTAATGAAACACTACAAACAAGTATAATATATTTTTATTCAAAATCTTGTCAATATGCTAGCGTCTGGCTTAAAACTGTACGTTAGAGGACAAATAAACAGGTCTAAGGCTTTTGCTACACCAAGAAGTTGGATCTTAGAGAGTACTCTTAATCTCAGACTGTGTACATATATATCTCTATTTCCCAAAAATATAGGGTCTTAAAAGTTAAAACACACACAATGTCAAGATCTCAAGACTATCAAAGAGTATCTCACCGTCTGGGAAGCTTCCAAACAACAAAAAAACATATCAAATAGGTGCAGTTCTTACCCTTTGAAATGCCACACCAAGAGCTAACAGACAGTTTTGAGTGGTTGAGTTCAGCTTTTTGGAGTATGAGGTTAAGCTCAGTGACAAGTAGAAACCCTTTCGTTTTTACATAGATTTCCTGACCCCATTTTTTTTTTGGCTAGCTTTTAAAACCCCTAAGGTCATCATCACGAAAGGGCTCTGAAAAAATTTCAAATCAAACGAAAAAAAAAAAAAACCATTTGATTTCCCAAATCCCAACTGAGGCTTGAGCAGTAGGGTTTCAGTCTTTCAGAAGGGTAGCAGCATGCCATGTAACATTATCATTTTGTGGGTTTATGTCAAATTTTCATGTGCGGTTGTCTTTTACATTTGGCTTTATCAATTAATAGCTGCTTACTGCAACCTTCATGACCTCATTATTGGATTAGCATAATCAAGTCTTTAAGCAACCAAATCTTAGTAATTGATTTTTTTTTTTTTTTTAATTTAATTTTGATTAAAGAGTATAGATCATCCATTACAAGACAAGAGCGCTAGAACAAAGATATAAGCCAAGTTTGTGATGAGATACTAAAATTGGCCTTTTTCCTCATCAATGCATCCTATAAAATTGTGTCATGAATAAATAACCAATTCTAATTTGACTTCAAATTCCAAGTCATAAATCCATGATTTTAGCAGTTGTTGATAAATAACCAATTCTAATTTGACTTCAAATTCCAAGTCTAATAACCCCCTCTAAGGACATAATATAATTATAGAAAGGTAGATGTATATTTCTATAGATATATATTTTCAAAAAGGGAAAAAATAAAGCAAGATTGCAATTATGTCATATCAGTATCAGTGTATCACCAACATCTTGAATTAATTTTTTGGAATTTACCCTTTTCTCATCATGTTCTTGTAAAATCAACTAATTTTTTCATGTTCATTTTCCCAATGAATTATTAGCTTGGATATGTATGTAAATCATGTGAAATTATTTTGCTGTCAAAAACTCTTAAAAAAGTGTAGTAAATATACTATTCATGATTAAGTCAATGCATGTATGAAACATTCATTTTAAGTACAATCCTTTTTTTTTTTTAACTGCGGCTGATAGCAATAGCATCAAATTTCTCTTATTTGCTGCATTCCCCTTTCACCATCACCACTTTTATCTTTATCCTCAATCAGTGCCCAAACCTCTTCCAAGCTCTTGTTTCTGGTTCTGGCAGAAAGAAATTTTTAAAAAAAACACTTGTGCCCAAACCAAAATGTTATTTTCTCGGTTATTGTCAGAAATGTCATGGACACCATGAATAAACCCATGTGATCGGGCCCAGCCCAATTGAGAAGAAGGAAGCATCAGCACAAACAGCAATATAAACACAATGGTAGCCCACAAATGCTTTGGTTTCCGACTTCTGAGTGTTCGAGAAATTTGGAACCCGTGCCCAACACAGCCAAGACACGGCCATCCCAATTGAGCTTAGCAAAACAAGAGGCCGTCTCCCAAACCTGTCCAAATAAAGAGCGGAAATCAACACCGAAGAAGCCTTGGGCCCTTGGCTACTCCCATGATCACATTGACAACAAAAAAGCTGTCTCTTATTTTGAATTCCAGCATCTTTGGAGACTTCAGGGCAATATTATATAACAGTATCATTGCCAGAAGCTAGCATAAAAAAGTTAATCCCAATGACTGCAAGAAGAATCAGACGAACGGGTTTTGATAGGCTTAATAGAAGTTCTCTCCAAACCCCTTGGCCACGCCAATAGCTGTTGCTTGGCCTAAATCCATAGCAGCAGCTTTGGTTACTTCACTGAGTCTAAATTCAGCCTATTGAGAACTATTCGAGACTTTGATCAATACCCTTTTTGCTTCATCTGTTCTACCTTTCATAACAAGCCAACGAGGTGATTCTGGTGTAAGATAATTGTTCGATATTAATGTTAGTGGTCTAATATTTACATGATAATGGTCATTTAATTTATTGAATTATAAATTAATATTTATCTTTTAATGGTAAACAAATCATAATCGTTCTTTTAGATACTTGATGGACGTTCCAGATTAAAGATAGAGATATATTAAATTGGTCATTTCCCTGTAAATTAGGATTATTCAACTCAACATGTTAACATTTAGTTTTTATAATAAAAGCCTAAGTAACAAAAAGAGGGATCAAGGGAGAGAAATCAATTTACTTGTAGAAATCAGGGACTTCTTCATCAGATCAGGATTTCTTCATCTTCCCAAACAACCAGGTACGTTTTTTAAATGTGAGAATTATATATTCAAGATCCTAAAAATATTAAGTTTAATTGTATGAATGCTTGACAATTTTATAAATCATATTTTACATCTGGCACTGCTGTAAACACGAAATCCAATGGTGACAGCCGGTATTGCTTCGAAGCCAAGTATGAATCTCCGATTTATATTTTGGGGCAAATCTGATAAGGATTTATAGTCAAAGATGTAGCCTAGAAGGATTCCAGAGACGATGAATACTTCAGGGAGGGAAATGACGAAGCCGGAGGGAAGTGAGCCTGCGAGTGAAAGTACATTCAGGCTACCAACCAAGATTTCGACTTGAACTTATCTGATTTTGAGGTTTTCTTTGATATAAAAGCACTGCCCCATCATTACACCAATATCTGCAGAGCAATTCACCCAAAATTATTAATCGGTGGGAATGTTTCTTAAATCTTAAGTTTGAGTCTTACTATATAATTTAATTTTGTTCCAAATTTATGTATTTGCAAAAAAAAAGTTACATATTGAACAGATACCACCAGCAAAGAACCATCACATAGAAAGAAAAAATAACATTTTCCATGCTCTTGTATTTATCAGTCTAAAACCTTCTACTACATATGATATGATATGATTACGTACATTCAAACAAAGCTAGGCTTTTGAGTTTGATAAAATGCTCTACGAATTACTTGCTTTTATTAGTTTGAAATGGAGAATTCGAAATTTGATTCTTCTCTTGGAATAAAGTTTTGTGACAATCACTATGACTACATGGACATGCAATAGTTAATCACGAACTGAACTTTTGGTTTACTCATGACTTGCGATAAAAGAAGTCGAATTAGCATGGAATAATTTTTTTTTTTTGCCAGAAGCATGGAATAATTTGATTCAATAGTAAATATATGTAATATAGATAATATACTCAAAATTAAAAGGAAAATTGTTAAGCATTCGATCGAAAATTAATTAACAATAATTGAAGAGGTCCAACTTAAATATAATATCATAAACAATTCAAGATTTAATATACGTGAGATATACAACTTTAACAGACTTCATTGTGTATAGGCAAGACTATCGTATGATCAACTCTGTTGATGTCTTTTTGTGTTGTAATGGTGTTCCCGAGGTCCTTGGTGATCTGAGGACCTGAGAATGAGGAAAATAGGTCAAAGGGCATCGGAGGTTGAGCTCCAGGACACACTCCGATGGTTAAGTCAGTGTTTGGAGGAAGGAAAAGAATGTCAAAGAAAGAGAGAGTAAATAGTCTTAAGAGAGAGAAAGAGAGCTTAACCGTGAGTAGCCTTGAGGAGGTTTATATATAAGGGAGGTTGGGCGAGCTCGTGCTCGCCCTACGAGTTCCACGTGCTAAACTCTGATAGGTCGTCTGATGTAAGAGGTCTCGGGAGACCTTGTAGAGGAGACGGCTGCATTTAATGTCCGTCATCTGCAGACAGTAACATTTAATGCCTCGCACTGCCCCAGGTGCTCGCCGAGGTGACTAGAGACGTGACCTCTGGGAGAATGGGAGGTGCACACGTGTCCCAGGTCTCCGTTCTTGATGATCGTTAGGCTCGTTAGGTTGGACTGTTTAGCTGGGCCTTGTGCTTGGCGGACTGGGCCCATTCCTGGTGGGTCGAGTGGGTTCAACAATTACCTTCCAGGCGAGGTGGAGGTTATAAAGTGACCGACGGCGAGCCTGTGGATAAAAGGTTCCTCGTGTTGCAGGGGTTGTCTCGTGTTGGCGAAGAGTAAGAGGCTTTAATTTTTTGGTAGTTGTGTTTGGGCTAAGATGTCCTCTTCACTTATTGCTATCGTTTGGTTGGTACAACGCGACGTTTGACGTGCCTGTCTCTTAATGACAATCTTAAAGGCTGGGCTCGCCATTCGAGGGACGGACACGTGTCGAACGCTGTGTGGTGCTTTGGGCGGCCATCGGGGTTCCTCTTTGGCTATAAAAAGGGGATTCTAGGTCAGTTTTCTCTTTTGCTTTGTTGTTTCTGCTGTCGAAGTGCTACTCGTTTTGCTTCCGAGTATTCCCAAAGTTCTGATCTTTTTGCGTCGTTCTCCGTTCTGTTGGTGGACTGCTCCGTTTTGCTTGTTCGTTGGTTCAAAGAGGTTGATTCGAGTCTGGAGAGGTACTTGTTTTTAACTTTTTTTTATTTTTGTTTGTTGTTTGTGGTGGTTTGTGGGATGGGTTAGAGTGATAGTGGTGGCTCCGAGGTGCTGGAGAGGATGGAGGGGCTGTCCTATGCCGGTGGTAGGAGCATCGACGAGATCTGTGATGATTTGGACCGTGAAATCGATGAAGGGGCCAGGGTTGCTGCTGGCGGTGGGGCTGGAAACAGTGGTGGGGGTGCTTCAGGGGTAGACTAGATGTCTTCTGAAGGGGGTGAGGGGAGTGGGGGAAGTGAAGAGGTTGTTGGGGATGGTGGCGTGCAGTTTTTTGATGACATTCCTTGCACCATGACCATCGACCAGGTTAGCACCCTGATGCTAACCCGTGGTATCTTCATTCCCAATTACCGCTACGATTTCCACATACCCATCCTTAGTCGTCGCCCAAGTCAAATTACGAAAGGTGAGAGGGATGTGATCTTCTTCGAGCACATGTTTAAAAGGGGGTTCCACCTTCCTCTTCACCCCTTCTTCACCACTTGTCTTGAGGGGTATGGTATTGCGGGATCCCAGCTGACAGGGTTTCTTGGCCAGTTATGGTGGCGTACTTCCTTCACTGCAAGAAGAGGGACGTAGAGCCTTTGTATGTCATCTTCCGTAACTTATACCACCTGAAGGTGAAGTAGGACAAGTTTTGTTATCTCAGTCCTCGTCACCGGGTGGTCGTTGAGAATGCTCCTTGCAACAACCATATCAAAAGGTCGCAATTTTTTATGGTGAGGCTGAAGTTGGAGAAGCGTTGGGACTTTCCTGTCTATTGGTGTGAGCCTCCTAAAGATCCGCAAAAAATATCCCTTGTCATGGATAATCTGGCGAAATATCAATTCAATTTCTATATGCAAAATAGGATCAACGGGGGGGACGCCATCACGGACCGCTGTATTTACAAGTTTTGTTTGGAGAATATTAGTCCGAACAGGGTGGCGGCTAGGTTTGCTGATCCGGTCCCTCATTCGGAAGGTAAAAAGTGGCCAGTGAATAGTATTGATCATTACGCCGAGATTTTGATGGGTATCATCAAGCCTGAGAAGAAGAGGAAAATGAGCAAAAAATCGGGCACCTCTCGTCGACGCAGGGCTACTCCCTCGAAAGAGGCATGTGCTACCTCTCCTGGCGAAGTGGTTCCTGAAAGGATGTTTTGAAAGTCGCCTTGTTGTCGAGAAAATAGGCAATGAAAGTTCTGCCAAGCTTCTGGAAGCTATCAATGGACCCTGCTGGCAGTGAGTGGTACCATGTTCTGGCATGCACCCTAAGTGTCATAGGAAACACTCTGCACTTCTGGGCTTCGGTAGCCCCGAGCAAGTCCATGTAATTTTTATACTAAATGAGGGTATCATCAAGCCTGAGAAGAAAAGAAAAATGAGCAAAAAAATTAGGCACCTCTTGTAGACGCGGGGCTGCTACCTAGGGAGAGGCATGTGCTGCCTCTCCTGGCGAAGTGGTTCATGAAGGGGTGGGCGTCACCGATGAAGGTAATGGTCTTGAGGCTTCCAGTTACACACTTGCTTTGGTGCCTTGGGTCCCTGAGCCTGCCCTTCTTGCTTCAAACCCCGCTGTGATAGAACTTCCATCCTCCTCCAGTTTGTCAGAGAGCACATGTGTTGATGCTTTAGGAGCTGGGACAGGACCGGTTGAAGTTATTATCTTGGATGATGACAGTAAGGGAAGGAGGGTGTTCGATATGAGGGATTCTATGAGCTCCAATATCTCTGATAGCGAAGATAGTGCTTGGCGTGGTAGTTCTACTACGACTGCGTTGTTTCTTAATCTTTGGCGAGCAGATATATTTTGCGTGCCCTCTTCGTTTGGGCTTTGATGAGTTCTCATTTTGATTATTTTCTTCTGTTCAGGTATGTCGAGTGATGCCATTGCTGAGAAGATTCGCCAAGCAGTGAAGAAGAATAAAGGTCCAAGTCAAAGCACGGGGCCTGTTGCACCATCTACCTAGGATCCTTCTGCCAAAAAGCATAAGCGGGACAGTTTGCCCGTCGAACCTATTTCAAAGAAGCTGAAGGTCGGCGAAGAGCCGCAGAAAAAGAAATTCATCCTTTTCTTGCCTACGAAGTAGGCAGGCCTTGGCGTAGCCACAGAGAAGGTGGGTCAAGGCTCTCAACAGCTGTTGGTTGGGACGAGGAAAGAGGTCGCCTCGACTGAATTGGCTCATCGAACCAAGAAGACCTCGGATCCTCCTAGGGGTGGTAAAACTTTGCCGCTCATACCAGCCTCATGATGGAGACTCAATTAAGAGTTGTAAACCTAAGTGCAGGTTATGTTCAAGTAATAAATTCTCGGGTGTCCGAGGTCGAACCACAGGGAAGCGTACTAGTAAGTATAAGTTTATAAATATATAAGAAAAAGAAAGTAAACAAGATATTAGGGGATCAACAACAAAATAAGATAAACAAGATATTAGAGAACAAAATAAACAAAATATAAAAGAAATTAAACAAGATATAAAAAACAATAAGAAAAGATGTTGAGGTTAGAGAATCCACTCTTGGTGTTATGCTAAGATTAATCTTGTTTTATTACACAATTGAAATCCACAAATAAGAGAGGTTCCAATCGGAAGGTTTAGCAATTCAGTCCAAATTGTCCAACGTCCATAGCATATGATATTATGTTCATTTGGTGTCCTCAAAACTCATAAAAAGAGTCCAAGCATTCATTATGCCAAGGTATATGTCTACAACAAATCAAGGTTATGAAACCAAGCATTTACTGTGCCATTTTCCTTGTCAATAATGAATCAAGATCTCTACTTTGCAAGTATGATTTTAAACCAAAAGAAAATATTATCTATACTAGTGTTTATAAATGATAAATCATTTTAGCTCATGTTTAAGAGACTAACCTTAGCATTTACCAAAAGCTTCACCTCATCACCTCAACAATATGATTAGCAACACATACTAGATATGAATAAAATGAAAAGAAATGTAAGAAACATAAGTAAAGAAAAAGAAAACTAGAGAAAGGAAAGAAGAAGAAAACTTAGAGAATTTTATTACAATGGCTAATATCCTACCAATGTATCAATGTTTCCCAATACTCATCCAAGGCCCTCTATTTATACACATTTTGGAGGGCTAAATGATAAGAGACAAGCTTTACAAATTTCAAAGGTAGGTATAATAGGTGGGTGCATTTTTCTAACAATTTTCGTCATATTGTATGACAATTCTGATCAGCCAGCTTGATGGTCGATTTTGTCAATTTTGGAGGCTCGATCTGATAAAATTGTCTTCTAGAAAAATATACCCCTATCAGTTACGGATCCATAGCCGTTGGAATCAGCTCATTTTCTGATGTGGATAAGAAGATATGGGCAAAATACGAAAACAGGTCAGCACAGACGTCATTGCACATCAGCCCACTTGATGGTCGATTTCGCTAGGGAAAACGACTCCGTTTCAAGAAGTGTAAAACATGAAAAAGATAGATATGCCTCTTAGCTTTGCACGGCTACAAATTTCAGCCTTATTGCTTCAGTGAAACTCGAGATATAGCTGATATGGCAAACGGTGTCGGAACTGGAACTGAACTGGATTTGCCCTTAATTCTAGTAATCTGAAATCACTCAAAGAAACTTGTGAAAAACACCAAATTACATAAAAATATAAAAGATCATAAACACAATTAGACTAAATAATAATAACTCGTATTTGACACAAAACAATAATAAAACATAACTAAAAACTATATAATTATACGAGTTATCACACCCCCACACTTAGATTGTTGCTAGTCCCTAGCAACGACTCAATAAAAATAAAATAAGAAAATCTAATCTAATCCATTTTCGTAGGAAATCACGGTGGCACTTAGCATGTGACACAAGCCTTTAAACCCCTAGGTGTCCCTAATGGACGAGTTTAGTCTCGTGAGGGTTTACTAGGACGATACCCACAAACATTGAAGACATAAGAAAAACTAAAAATAATAATTATAACTAATCCTTCCAATATAAATTAGAGATAATCATTGGACAAGTCTTAAAAACTAATCAATAGCTTAAAGAAATTCACAAAAAATCTTGCTTGAATGTAAATAGTTTGAGTTAAGCCAATATTAACATAACATATTTCAATCAAAATAGTGTATATTCAAACTTAATCTCAACTTCTCACATGGGATACTCTCTTGATTTTCACTCTTTAAAGTAGTGGTAAAGTGTTTACACTCAATCAATCTCATAAAAACACTTCTACCATATGCTTGCTTGTCCACCTATTCTCCACTATTTAGATCATACAACTTCATAAATCAAGAGGTCTTTATTCAAGGTTGTAATGGGGCCAAAGGGTTATAATGTGGTTAAAGAACAAAAGGATAAAGATATCACAAAGGTTCCAAAGAGTTCATAGATTTTAGAGACATAATAAGATCATACAAATAAAACTTCTCAAAACTCTTATAAAGCACATAATAACATAGGCTAAATATTCATGTTGAGCCTTTGCATCATTCTAACCAACTTTGTAACATCTTTTTCTAGAAGTTCAAGAGAAGATTTTTTTTTTTTTTAATATGGGAATGTATTTGACAATGATCACTTTCTTTTTCTCTTGACTTTTTCTTTTCTTTTCTTCCCCCACACTTATCTTTTGTTTCTAACCCAAATTTTCAACTAAAAATATCCCTTGTTTTTTTTTTTTTTTTTTTGCAATATGTCTCAAAATATAAAAATCCATCTTTAGAACAAGGGTAAGGATATAAGTATATTTAGGCTAGGTGTAAGTTGTGGTTACCAATAAAACAGTATATTTAATGTAGGCTCAAATTGGCTCACTAGTGGGGATGTTCTCTTAGAACATTAATAATGGATGGTTGTTTGGCTCTGGTTATAATCCTAATGCCTCTATCATATTCATGTTGTCACATGTATCATTATAGTCTCAAACGGTTTAAAGCAAGTTCTGGAGAATCATGTAATCATAAGAGCACTCAAGAGAGAAATTAGATTGATTTGTATAATGCATCAATCATTATAGGCTCAAAAACTCACAAGGATGATTATACAAGTCAGATTAAGTCTAAACATGCTTCTTTCTCAATCAACATATCATATTAACATTGGCTCATAAAAAGGTTGATATCAAGCTCAATTCTCATGAAAATCTTCTCACTAATAAATCTGTTTTAGACTTATGCAATTCATATCTCATTATAGTATTGAAAGTAACTAAAAAAACACACTAAGTCTAAACATGCTTTTTTTTTTTTTGTTTTTTTGTTTTTTTGAAGAAGAAGATTAAATCAAACTGACAAGGTATGTCTCAAGTCTCCCTTACTCAGACCTTGTTCAGAATGAATACTTCTAAATGTCTTAAAACACAACAATTTTTTTTTTTTTTAGCAAAATATGTCCCTTACCCCCTACTAAAATATGACATTGTCCCCAATGTCAAATTTTAAAGGTAGAATTTAGGAGATATTACCTGCAGAGGTTGCTAACCACTTATTATAACTGAGACACAACAAGCAAAATGTTAGATAATGTCACAAAGACAAAGTGCAATCCACTCCTTGCTCGTCCATATCTCTTTTTCTTTTTCCGAGCGTTTGCGAAACAACCGTAGCAGATAAACACTCATAAGCTTGTAGCTTTTTGAGTAAATCTTCAATGGTTGTAGCAGAAATTATGGTTCTCCTTACCTCTGAAAACATGAATCCATTATCCACAGCATTATCTAAATATGAAAGCAAATTACTAAAATAACCATTAATATTAAGCAAACCAATGGGTTTCTTATTTGTGACCAAAGATGACCAAGAAGCCACGCAAGCTATTTCTTCCAATGTACCCAGACCTCCTGGTAAAGCAATGAATGCATCGGCAGAATGGTACATGATTGTTATCCGTTCAGGGATACTCCAGACTTGTATTTCCTTACCCACGGTAGGTCCACAAAAATCTGTGAATAGTTTTGGCACGATTCCTAGAACTGGACTTCCTCCGGCGTGTGCTGCTGTAGCGACTGCTCCCATTAAACCCGTACTACCGCCTCCATAAATCAACTGGATCTTTTGTTGGGCAAGTATTACTCCAACTCTTATAGCTTCATCAGCGAATATGTTATTTTTCCCTGGATAAGCACCTCCAAAGACACAAATTTTTTTAATGCGCTGGGACGAAGTACTTTCCATTTTTTTTCAAGTGCCTGAAAGAGAATGAGTACATGGTGTAATATATAGAGGACTGAGTAATGAATCAGACAAGAGTAATAATGTCGCCGAAAGTGTATTTGACCTGTCAGAAGAAAATGTTAACCTAACAAAAGATTTTTGCGTGATTTCAGGAAGAAAATCAAAAAGAGAAGAAAAATCAACCGTAAAAGACCAATGCAAAAAAAAAAACGAGAATAATTACACAAATCTAACAACACGTAAATTAAACCGAAATGAAGTTATTGCAAATCAAACCAAAAGCTGAGAAGTCATTTATTGTAGTTGTGATTGTGGCTCACATCTTCCTCTGGTTTTACGTCCAGAAACGGCTTAAACGCCTTCTATGAGTCGAGGATATGCTTCCCATCCAGTTTTCTTATAAGCTGGCAAACAGGGTCTTTTAACATCAGATTCCCAAGATGTTGCCATTCCCTTTGGAATTGCGGCCATAAATCAAGAATTTCTCTTTGTACGTCTCCACTAGGATGCGTCTCAAGAGAAAGTTGGATATTACCCAAATTCTCCTTACTCAGTCCATCCTTAATGAACTCAATTTTATCATCTCGATTAGAGGACGGAATCCCAATAGAACGACATTTACCGTTACACGTCCATCGTGCACATTTGTGGCAATTTGAACTCATGCGCTTTGCTCGTCGCTTCTTTGCAAAAGTGCTTCTACCTGTACCTGGTAAATGCAAAACAGGAAGATATTCATCTTCACGTACCTTGGCTTCAATTATCCAACGTATGTCTTCAGGAATCCCTTTGTGCATAAGCATTCTTAATCTTTCAAATCGAACTTGGTAAAGCTTTAGTAAAATATTCCGAGGAAAAGGAGGAAATCGTTTCTACAATCTTGTGAGAATATCATCCATCTTGAAAAAAATGAAAAAGAAATTGAAAGAGAAATTTATATACAATATCAGTTTTGTGGGTAGCTGATGGAACCGACTTAAATAATCACGGAGTACCGTTATCCACCATTTAACCGGGGTTAAAAAAAATGTATTTTTTTTTTTTGAAGATTAGTAAAAATTATATTTACATCTAGTTATTTTCAAAACAAGGATCAGAAAGAAAAACAACCTCTTCTTGAGTAACATGATTTTCCAAAAAGAGTTTGAGTCTTTGTCCATTTACCTTGAATACGTTACCATTTTGAGGATTCTCAATGTCAACTGCTCCATAATGATACACATGCTTAACCACAAATGGGCCAGTCCATCTTGATCTCAACTTACCAGGAAATATGTGAAGTCTAGAATTATAAAGTAGAACTTTTTGCCCAACATCAAATGTTTTTCTTGAAATTAACTTGTCATGAAAGGCTTTAGTTCTTTCTTTATGAATTTTAGAATTCTCATATGCATCATTTCTGAGTTCCTCAAGTTCATTTATGACTGGAAAAGTTTCATTCTCACCCAAAAAGGAATATTTTAGCTCGGATGGCAATGGTTTTAAATCCAGCTTGGGTGGTTCAATAGTTGATGATACAGTGACATTTGTGAGTGATGGAAGTTCCTCAAACTTTTGTTTCCAACAATGCTTATCCTGAAAAGAATTTAACAAAGAATCAGTGTGTGAAATTTCTGAAGCATTATCAAACTCACATTCAATTAAATAAGCTTCTAAAGGATCATGGAATGTGGTAGTGGTGAGATGTTCATGAACAAGTTCTTCAATGAAATCCACTTCATGTACTTCTGAATTATCACCAGGTTGCTTGCAAATGTTGAACACGTTTAATTCTAAAGTCATATTTCCAAAAGAAATGTTCAACATACCATTCCTGCAATTTATCAGAGCATTAGAAGTTGCAAGAAATGGACGGCCTAATATAACAGGAATTTGAACATTTGGATTTGAAACAGGATGTGTGTCCAAAACAATAAAATCAACAGGGAAGTAAAAATTATCAATTTGAACCAAAACATCTTCAACTATCCCTCGAGGAATTTTTACAGAACGATCAGCTAGTTGAAGTGTAACAGGTGTTTCCTTGAGTTCACCTAAACCTAACTGTTGATAAACAGAAAAAGGCAAAAGATTAACACTAGCACCAAGATCAAGCAATGCACGTTCTATTCTAGTGTTTCCAATGATGCATGAGATTGTTGGACATCCAGGATCTTTGAATTTTGGTGGAGTAAGGTGCTGAATGATTGAGCTCACACTTTCCGTCAGAAATGCTTTCTTTTGTACATTATGTTTCCTTTTAACTGTGCACATGTCCTTCAAAAATTTAGCATAAGATGGAACTTGTTTGATTGCATCCAATAAAGGAATGTTAATCTTAACTTGTTTGAAAAGTTCATAAATTTTTGCATTTTGATTCAAATTCTTTATTGTTTGCAACCTTTGAGGAAAATGAGCAGGATGCATACCTTTTTCTTTGTCCAAATTTTCAAGAAGTTCAGACTTACCATCATCCTTACCTTTACTTTTCGGAGGGGAAGGAGGATCTTGGTCTTTTGATGGAATGTTTTTGTCAATTGCCTTTCCACTTCGAAGAGTTGTGATAGAACTGGCATTTTCCTGTTGAGTTTCATTGGAGCAAGAAACAAGACATTGAGTAGAAGGGTTAGGCTGAGGTTGAGCAGGAAACTTACCTTTTTCTTGAGTGCGTAATGAAGCTGTCAATGTGGACAAGGTGTTTTTGATCTCATTGATGTCCTGTGAAGTTTGGTTATTCATATTTGCTTGTGTTTGCATGAATGCTTGCAATGTCTCTTCCAAGGTTTGTACACGTGAAGGTTGATAGGAAAAAGTCTTGCCCGGCTTTTGAGATTGTGGTACCTGAACATGATTATTATTCCGCCAACTGAAGTTGGGATGATTTCTCCATTCAGGGTTATACGTTTCAGAGTAAGGAAAAGGAAAAGGCTTTTTAAATGTGTTTATGGAATTTACTTGATCATGCAACGCTTCTTTAAGAATGGGAATGTTTGGACATTCAGAAGTGAGGTGTCCCATGATTTCACAAATTCCACAACTTTCTTCATTTTTAACCGTTTTCACTTCTTTTACTTCTCTAAGTTCCATGGCTTCAATCTTTCTAGCCAAATTAGCTACTTTAGCTTTTATCTCATCTTCTTGACTAAAATGATATTTACCTCTGTTAGAAACAAGATTAGATCAATTGGAACTTTCAGAGGAATTATCTGTGTGCCAGGCTTGAGAGTTATCTGCCAAATGGTCTAGGTAGTCAAAGGCTTCTTCAGGTTCTTTTTCTAGAAACTCACCGTTACACATTGTTTCAACAAATTGTTTAGTTTCGGGAGTTAAACTTTCATAAAAGAAACTAATAAGACGCCATTTTTCAAAACCATGATGTGGACAAGAACTTAACAAATCTTTAAAACGCTCCCAGCACTGAAAAAATGCTTCATTTTGATTTTGATTGAAATTTTGAATCTGTCTTTTCAAAGCAGTAGTTTTATGTGCTGGGAAAAATTTCTTTAGAAACTCAGTTTGTAATTCTTGCCATGTGCCAATTGACCTTGGTTTTAAATTATGAAGCCAAATTTTTGCTTTATCTTTTAAAGAAAAAGGAAATAATTTTAGCTTGACAATTTCATTTGTACATTGTTGGTCATTAAAGGTGACACATACATCTTCGAAGTCTTTTAGAAACGAGTAAGCACTTTCCGATTCTAACCCATGGAAATTTGGAAGCAAAGCTATCATACCTGGTTTAAAACGAAAGTTGTTTGCATTGAGAGGAAAAATAAAACAAGAAGGTGATGAGCTTCGAGTTGGTTGCAAGTAGTCACGCATGGTGCGTACTTGTCTGTTCTCATCTTCAGCATGAACACTTTCATTGTCAGCCATGGTAGGAGTTGTATTAGAAAGATTACCTGAAAAAGTTTCACAATAAAATCTAACTAAACGACGAGATCTAAAATCACGTCGCCAAACAAGCATAAAACAAAGTTAATATACAGATTAGGCGGTATAACCAGCCAATAAAAATAAAACAAAGTTAATATACAATATAAATATAAATATATAGAAAATTAGGCGGTATAACCAGCCAATAAAAATAAATATGGGCGGTATAACCAGCCAATAAAAATAAATATAGGCGGTATAACTAGTCAATAAAAATAAATACACTTATAAACTTATATACTTAGTATTGCCTCCCCGGCAACGGCGCCAAAAACTTGATGGAGACTCAATTAAGAGTTGTAAACCCAAGTGCAGGTTATGTTCAAGTAATAAATTCTCGGGTGTCCGAGGTCGAACCACAGGGAAGCGTACTAGTAAGTATAAGTTTATAAATATATAAGAAAAAGAAAGTAAATAAGATATTAGGGGATCAACAACAAAATAAGATAAACAAGATATTAGAGAACAAAATAAACAAAATATAAAAGAAATTAAACAAGATATAAAAAACAATAAGAAAAGATGTTGAGGTTAGAGAATCCACTCTTGGTGTTATGCTAAGATTAATCTTGTTTTATTACACAATTGAAATCCACACATAAGGGAGGTTCCAATCGGAAGGTTTAGCAATTCAGTCCAAATTGTCCAACGTCCATAGCATATGATATTATGTTCATTTGGTGTCCTCAAAACTCATAAAAAGAGTCCAAGCATTCATTATGCCAAGGTATATGTCTACAACAAATCAAGGTTATGAAACCAAGCATTTACTGTGCCATTTTCCTTGTCAATAATGAATCAAGATCTCTACTTTGCAAGTATGATTTTAAACCAAAAGAAAATATTATCTATACTAGTGTTTATAAATGATAAATCATTTTAGCTCATGTTTAAGAGACTAACCTTAGCATTTACCAAAAGCTTCACCTCATCACCTCAACAATATGATTAGCAACACATACTAGATATGAATAAAATGAAAAGAAATGTAAGAAACATAAGTAAAGAAAAAGAAAACTAGAGAAAGGAAAGAAGAAGAAAACTTAGAGAATTTTATTACAATGGCTAATATCCTACCAATGTATCAATGTTTCCCAATACTCATCCAAGGCCCTCTATTTATACACATTTTGGAGGGCTAAATGACAAGAGACAAGCTTTACAAATTTCAAAGGTAGGTATAATAGGTGGGTGCATTTTTCTAACAATTTTCGTCATATTGTATGACAATTCTGATCAGCCAGCTTGATGGTCGATTTTGTCAATGTTGGAGGCTCGATTTGATAAAATTGTCTTCTAGAAAAATATACCCCTATCAGTTACGGATCCATAGCCGTTGGAATCAGCTCATTTTCTGATGTGGATAAGAAGATATGGGCAAAATACGAAAACAGGTCAGCACAGACGTCATTGCACATCAGCCCACTTGATGGTCGATTTCGCTAGGGAAAACGACTCCGTTTCAAGAAGTGTAAAACATGAAAAAGATAGATATGCCTCTTAGATTTGCACGGCTACAAATTTCAGCCTTATTGCTTCAGTGAAACTCGAGATATAGCTGATATGGCAAATGGTGTCGGAACTGGAACTGAACTGGATTTGCCCTTAATTCTAGTAATCTGAAATCACTCAAAGAAACTTGTGAAAAACACCAAATTACATAAAAATATAAAAGATCATAAACACAATTAGACTAAACAATAATAACTCGTATTTGACACAAAACAATAATAAAACATAACTAAAAACTATATAATTATACGAGTTATCACCTCACCAGGTAGGGATGGTTCTTCTTCCACTCGCGAGGACACTGTAGGGCATTATGTGCGTTCTTCATCTTCACCTCAAGTTGGCAGCCACCAAGATACACGCCGCGGGTCTCACTCGTATTTCGAGTATCGAAGCCGTATGCCCGTTGGTCCTTGCTTGGCAATGTTGACTCTTGCGTCAGCTGGGCTGGTAGCCATCTCCCTTTCTAGAAGGTGAATATTATTGAGAACTGCGGCTTGCGCATTGTTCAGCGCGGGGTCATTTCAAACATGGTAGAGGTGAGCTCTATTTTTCAGGTTCTTTAGTGGTTGGTGTTGGTTGACCTTTCTAAAATGATTTGCTATTTTCTTTCAGAATTTGGCAGCGACCGTGGCCATGTATAATCGGGTCGGGGAAGTGGACGCCAGACTTCGTGACATGGAGGCTGATTTCCAGCTCAAGGCTTCTCGTGAAAAAGAGCTGGAGGTTCTTTTGAAGGCTGAGAAGACCTCAACTAAGGCGACTGAGGATAAGATGGCCTCCGTCGAGCAGTCTTGTTTGGCCAAGGTGGCGGAGTCTGAGAAGCAGGTCATGCTTTTGCGTTGTAAACTCACCAAGTCAGAAGATCACGTTAATTCTAGGGATTCAAAAATTCAACGGTTGAAGTAGGATTTGGCTGGGAATGACAAGAAGAATGAGGCTGTTGTGGCCCAGGATGTGTCCAAAGCTGTGGTGGTCACCATTTTTGAGGCTGTGGCTAAGGCTGTGGAGGTTGAGAAAGAGAAGCATGCTCTCGAGCTGCAAAAGGCCTTAGAGGCCAAGGAGGTTGAGGTGATCGAAGTGGCCCTTGGGATGGTCAATGATTTTTGGACGATCACCCTTACTAGGGTCCAACTGTTTCACGGGCCCCTTGATTATAAAGAATTGATTTTGGGGCCATTGAGAACCCTCATGCGAATTTTGACCCTCTGTGCCCTAAAAGCCCTCTTTGGAGAGCTTGAGGGTGGTTTATGAGATTGCTCCACTGTCTGACATTCCTGCCATGCCCCAGGTTGAAGGCGTCCTCTCTAATCAGCAGGAGGAGCTTTTACTCGTCGCTATGCAAGTCAAGCTACCTCCGCCTGCTGCGCTCACGGAAGAGATTCGCGTAGCTGATGCCCTTATTGTGGATCCTCCCGAAGATGGTGAAGTTAGAGACCCAGCTGTTGTAGCTGTGGAAATTCTATAACTGGGTTGGGTAGTGGTCCTATAATCGAGGACCTTGTACATAGTAGTTAGAAATTTGTAATCTTTCTTTTTATAAATGAAGAACTTGCTTGGTTTTCCATTTGTTTGTCTTCTTTGTGCATATTGCTAGGTTTGTTGGTAAGCTATTGGACTTGTTGCAGGTTGTTTACCTTGGCTGATCGTTCGCACAAGTTTGAGGCGTCCTTGGTGTTCGCGGATGGGGTATGGGCCAGTTAGAGGCCATTTGGACGCGCAGCATGACATCTTATTGCGAGCACACATGGTAGACACAAGGATGGATGGGCCAGTTAGAGGCCATTGGGTTTACAGCATAGTGTCTTATTGCGAGCTCACATGGTAGATGCAAGGATGAATGAGCCAGTTAGAGGCCATTGGACGTGCAGCATGGCGTCTTATTGCGAGCGGACGCGAGGATGGATGGGCCAGTTAGAAGCCATTTGGCTTGCAGTATAGCGTCTTATTGCGAACACACATGGTGGAAGCGAGGATGGATGGGTCAGTTAGAGGCCATTGGGCGTGCAGCATGGCGTCTTATTGCGAGCGCACATGGTGGACGCGAGGATGGATGGGCCAGTTAGAGGCCATTGGGCGTGCAGCATGGATTCTTATTGCGAGCGCACATGGTGGACGCGAGGATGGATGAGCCAGTTAGAGGCCATTGGGCGTGCAACATGACATCTTATTGCTAGCGCACATAGTGGACGCGAGGATGGATGAGCCAGTTAGAGGCCATTGGGCAAAGTGTTGGCTTTTTGTTATTTTTCCTGCAAAAGGCAAGTTGTCTTATTATTCTTGTGAAGGAAAATAAAACTTGTATGTAAGATTACAGGAAATATTTCTTCAGGTGGATTGCATTCCACGTCCTTGGTACAGAGCTTCCATCCATTCATTCTAACGTGTAGGCTCCAAAATCAATCTTCTTTGTTACTTTGTAAGGGCCTTCCCAGTTCGGGGCCATCTTCCCCTATTCGCCCATAGGCCTACTGGCTTCGCAACTTCTGAGGACAAGGTCGTCTACTTGGAACTGTCTGCCTTTGACTTTCAAGTTGTCGTACTGGGCGACCTGATGTGACCTGGCTGCCTGTCTGACTTGTGCTTAGTCTCTGGTTTCTTCCAAGAGGTCCAGATTTCTTCTAAGTGCTTCTCCGTTGGCGGTGGAGTCATAGTGGGTTATTCTCAAAGAATTGATGCCTATTTTTGCTGGTATTACAGCCTCTGTTCCATACATCAGGTTAAAAGGGGTATCGCCCGTGTCGGAGTGAGCCGTAGTCCTAATGGCTAAGAGTATTCCTGGCATTTCTTCCAGCCATGCCACTTTGGCATCATCAAGCTTCTTTTTCAAGCCTTGGAGGATTTTCTTGGTCATTGCTTCCACCTGTCTATTTGTTTGAGGGTGCTTGACCGAACTATGTATGAGCAAGATTTTGAAGTTTTCACAAAAAAATTTCAACTTTCCCCCTAGAATTGTGCACCATTATCCACCACGATGGTGTTGGGGACCCGTATCTGCATACCATGGACTTCCAGACGAAGTTCTCAATTATCCTTTCCGTGATGGTTGCTACAGCCTCTGCTTCTACCCATTTGTTAAAGTATTCGCAGGATACAACCATGAACTTCTTTTGCCCTATGGCGATCGGGAAAGGTCCGAGGATGTCAATCCCTCACATTGCGAAAGGCCATGGATGTGACAATTAGTTGAGCAATTCTTCTGGTTGCCTTGGAACGATGGCGAACTTCTGGCATTTGTCGCACTTTTTTACCAATTCTGTGGCATCCTTCTTCATTGTCGGCCAGTAAAAACCCTGTCTAAGTGCTTTTTGTGCCAAAGATCTGCCCCCATGTGGTTTCCACGTACCCCTTCATGGATTTTTCGGATGACATATTCAGCTTCTACGGGTTCTAAGTACCTCAACAAAGGTTTGCTGAATGATTTCCTGTACAGAGCTTCCCCCATTATGGTGTATCTGGTGGCTCTTCTTCTTAGCCTGAGTTACTTTTTGGAGTCGACGGGCAAGGTTCCGTTTGTAAGGAAGTCTGTGATGCTTGTTAACCAACTCTGTTCATTGTTGGTCGGGAAGACCTCTTCGCCTTCTTGGTGGCTTGGCAGAGGACGGTGTTCGAGGAGGATCTTTTCTCTTTGTCTTATTTCGATGGCGGAGGCGAGCTTGGAAAGAGAGTCTGCCCTGACATTTTCTTCTCTGACGATCTGTTGAATTATCAACTGACTGAAACGCAACTTTAGGTCCATGACCTTTTTGTGATACTTTACTAAGGCGGACTCCCTTACTTCGTATTTCCCATTTACTTGTTTTGTCTTTAGCTGGGAATCAGTGACACAGATAACCTTACGGCTCCAAGCTTGAGGGCCAGCTCGAGCCCTACCAGGTTGGCTTCATATTCTGCTGCGTTGTTCGATGCAGGGAAGCCGAAGGACAAATCGTACTGCCATTCACTTCCTTGGGGGTCAGTCAACAAGATTATAGCCCCCGATCCATTTTTTTCCTGAGGATCCATTCACGTATAAGGTCCACATGCCGGTTGGGGCGGCTTCCTACCGCTAGGGTTTTTGTATCAAGGTTGGTTCTGGGGGTAGTGGCTGTGTCCCCTCGTCAAGGTTTGGAGGTGGTTCTTAAGCGTAGTGGATTGGTGCCATGATAGCGTTGTCAAAAGAGCACTCAGCTATGAAGTCCGTCAAAGCATGGGCCTTGATAGCCTTCCTTGGCTTATACTCCAAACCAAACTCACTGAGTTCAAAACTCCACTTGGGCATTATGCCCGCCGTATCTACTTTTTGCAAAACCTTCCTTAGCGGTAGATCCGTTAATACTATGATGGGATGAGCCTGGAAATACTGCCTCAGGCGTCTGGCGGCCACTATCAGGGCGTAGGTGGTTTTTTCCAACCGAGTGTAATTAATTTCTCCATTCTGCAGGGCTCGTCTGACATGATAGACTAGTGTTTGGAAACCTTTTTCCTCTTTAAGGAGTACGGCTGCCATGGTTTCATCTGAAGCTGCAAGGTCGATATACAGTTGATCTCCTGGTAACGGGCTAGTGAGTAGGGGCGGCGAGCATAAATACTTCTTTAGTTCCTCAAAAGCCTTTTGGCAATCTTCGATAAATTGATACCTATAGGCTCCTCTAAGCACTTTGAAGAAAGATATGCACTTGTCGGCGAGCTTGGAGACGAACCTATTGAGGATGACCACCCTATCGGTAAGTCTTTGCATCTCTTTGGTACTTCTTGGCAGACACATGCCTAAGATTGCCTGAATCTTCTCCGAATTTTCTTCTATTCCTTTGTTTGAGACCATAAATTCGAGGACCTTCCCTGCTCCTACTGCGAATGAATATTTTTTGGGATTCAACCTCATGTTGCATTTCCTGATGATGCCGAAGGCTTCTTCCAGGTCTCGGACGTACTGGTTTAGCCAGGAGCTTTTGACCAGCATGTCATCCACATATACCTCCATACTCCGCTCGATTTGGTCCTTGAAGAGCTTGTTGACAAATCTCTGATAGGTGGCTCCTGTGTTCTTTAACCTAAAGGGCATAACTTGATAGCAGAATAGACCCTCTTCCGTTACAAATGACGTCTTATCTTGGTCTATAGGATTTATTTTGATCTGGTTGTATCCGGAGAAAACGTCCATGAAACTCAGGTATTTGGGGCCTGCCGATGAATTGCCCAACCGATCTATGGTTGGTAGGGGGAAGCTATCTTTAGGGCAGGCTTTATTTAGATCTGTGAAGTCAACACACATTCGCCATTTACCACTAGCCTTTTTCACCATTACTACATTGGCGAGCCAGTCGGGGTAGACTATTTCTTTGATGAAGTCAGCGGCGAGCAATTTCTCAACTTTTTCTCTGACTAACTTGATTCTTTCGAGGGCGAACTGGCGCTTCTTTTGTCTAACTGGTCTTGCTGCAGGGTTCATATTAAGGGAGTGGGTGATAATACTGTGGTTTATTCCATGCATGTCAGCCTTCGACCATACAAAGATGTCGGTATTTTCTTGCAGAGTGGCCAGCAATGGTCGCCTCTCCTCACTTCCCAGGGAGGACCCGACCTTGGTTGTTTTAGATGAGTTTTCTGGATCCAGAGGGACCTTCTTTGTTTGCTCTACAGGCTCCGCCTTATACTGACTTGTTTCTGCCCTGTTATCCAAGCTTTCTAGAGTGAGCATCGTTTTGTCAATCAAGTTGACCTGGTCCCCTATTAGTTGCCCATTGTTTCTTCCTTTTGCCCCCTGCCTCCGCCAAGTTGTCGTGCTCGACGTTGTTGTGTTTGTTTGCCATCTGTATGGACAACACGTGGCACTACCGCGCTGTTTGCTAGTCTGTCTTTATATTATCGATCCCCATTGGTGTTGAGAATTTCACTGTCAAACAGTAGACGGCGGCCACCATTCTTTCCTTTCTCATCACAGGCCTTCCAAGGATGACATTGTAGGCCGAAGGTTGATCGACCACTAGGAATCCGAGATGACGGTGAGGGTATGGTCGCCATCTTCCATTGTTACTAGTAAGGTGATCGACCCTTTGACTGTGATTGGCTGGTTCGTAAATTCGAAGATCGGGCTTGCTAGTTTCAAATCTTTTTCAGGGATGCCCATCTTCTTGAAGGCCTCCCACTGAATAACTTCCACTGCGCTGTCGCTATTGACAAGAACCCTTTTTATTCTAAAATTTTTTATTGTGGCCGCCACAACAATTGGGTCGTTACCATTATTTTCCAGGATGTCAACATCGTTATTGGTGAAGTCTACCATCCAATCTTTATTTTGCTTTACTCGCTTAGGAGTTGCATCGATTGCCATTATGCTTCTTAAGTGAGCCTTTCTTTTGGAGTTGCTGGCTGTCCATTCTTCTGTGCCCCTCACTATCATATTTATCACCCCTTGTATCGGTTTCTTCGATTTGGTCATGCTTGAATTTCTTTAAGGGTTCGTCGATGATTGTCTCTATTGGGCCTCTGACTTTCTCACAAACTGTTTAATCTGCCCTTTTCGAATTGTGGTCTCGATTGCGTCTTTCAGAGACCTGCAATCTTCTGTGATGTGCCCCACGTCGTTGTGGTAGTTGCACCTTTCCATGGAGTTAAGGCGTAGGGGGTTATCTTTCATTGGGTAAGGTGCTCCCAAGATGCCTTCGTAGGTCACAACATTCAAGATGTACGCCTTTGAGGTTTTGAGAGAGATATACTCGTCGAACTTAGAGTACGGGGCTCTTTCCCCTCTCCGCCTTTGGCCTTGGACGCCTCTATCAGTGTTACTTTGTCGGATTATTCTTTCGGGTGATCGGGATCTATGGCGGTGTGAGTCAAGACCCACTGTTTCTGTTGTCTTGGTATCCCTATTTAATTTTTGGTGGACGCCCCTGGTCCGGTTGGTAATTCGTTTTTTCTTCGGGCCCTTCAACCAATTTCATCTATTCTGTTTCAGCGTACCTCTGGGCTTTCTCATAGAGACTGTAGAGTTTTTCAGGCTTCTCATCTATTAGAGAGTAACGTAGGTGTTCGTGGCAGACCCCGCAGATGAATGCTTGGATGGCCTAGTTATCGTGCAGGTCATTGATTTCCATAATAGCAGAGTTGAACCTGCGGATGTATTCTCTGAGGGTTTTGCTTTCCTATTTTCTTACGGCAATGAGGCTGGCGGGTGTTTTGAAAGTAGCTTTGTTGGTGAGAAAATGGGCGATGAAAGTTCTGCCGAGCTTCTGGAAGCTATTAATGGACCCTGCTTGCAGTGAATGGTACCATGTTCTGGCGTGCACCTTAAGTGTCATAGGAAACACTGTGTACTTCTGGGCGTCGGTAGCCCCGAGCAAGTCCATGTAATTTTTATACTGAATAAGGTCATTCGTAGGGTCCCTGATGCCATCATAGGTTTCTTTGGGGAGCTTGGTCGTCTTGGGCACCAGTTCCTGCCGGATTTCCAGTGTTAGGGGACTGTTATCGTCCGTTATCCATTCTGTTTCCTCATTTTTGTCTTTCATCATACTGTGGACTTCTTTTCTTAGGGCCGCCATCTGGGCCTCCATGGCGGAAGCAGCGGCCTCTTTATTAGAGGGTAGGTTTTCTAGGTTCCGGGGTCTCTCCTCAGAGCATTGTCCCCTGGTTTGTCGGAGCGCTCTGTTGGCAGCTGTTCGGTGGCTGCCCTCTGTTGGTTTGGGCCAGGTTTCTAGTTAGGCTGTCGGGCGGCCTATTGTTGCTCAGCCAACTGTGCCTGAAGGGTTTGTGTGTGGCTCATGAGCATCTGGTATGCGGGGTCGACATAGGGCAGCATGGACGGGTGGAAAGTGGTGTTGGGTGTTTGGATGATGGTGTTGATTGCTGGTGGAGGTCCAGTGGCGGGATTCGGTGGTAGTGTGGCTGACGGGTTATATTTTCCAACTGGTGGAAGATGTGCTCCGGGGGCAAAAGAAATGCTAGTTTGTCTCGTAGTGTTAAGCTGAGCTTCCAAGGGGTTGAAGAGGGCTGCGTGGGTGGTTTGTTGGGTGGTTGGAGGTACATCTCGCAACGGAGTTGTGAGGGTTGAGAACACTAGAGAGGGGGCTGTAAGTAAGTTCTGGTAGTAACGCTGGTGGTAGAAGGGTTGTTGGGACCAGAAGTTGGGCATAAAAGGTGGTTGGTAGCTGGTGCCAAGTCCCCGGAGGTTGGGAAAGTTTCGGGGGAGAGGGGAATGAAAACTGCCTGTGATCGGGGGTGTGGAGGAGTTGCTAATGGGAGGGATATCCCCTGGTCCCCAGGTGAGAAGGTTGTTAGGATTGGTGGTGGTAAAGACATGGCTTGTCGTTTCCCACGACGACGCCAAATGTTGATGTCTTTTTGTATTGTAGTGGTGTTCCCGAGGTCCTTGGTGGTCTGAGGTCCTGAGAATGAGGAAAATAGGTCAGAGAGCATCGGAGGTTGAGCTCCGGGACACACTTTGATGGTTAAGTCAGCATTTGGAAGAAGGAAAAGAATGTCAAAAAGAGAGAGTAAATAATCTTAAGAGAGAGAAAGAGAGCTTAACCGTGAGTAGCCTTGAGGAGGGCTATATATAAGGGAGGTTGGGCGAGCTCGTGCTCGCCCTACGAGTTCCACGTGCTCGACTCTGATAGGTCGTCTGATGTTAGCGGCATCGGGGGGCCTTGTCGAGGAGACGGCTGCATTTAATGTCCGTCGTCTGCAGACAGTAGCATTTAATGCCTCGCACTGCCCCAGGTGCTCGTCGAGGTGACTAGAGACGTGACTTCTGGGAGAATGGGAGACGCAAACGTGTCCCAAGTCTCCGTTTTTTATGATCGTTGGGCTCGTTAGGTTGGACTGTTTAGCTGGGTCTTGTGCTTGGCAGACTGGGTCCACTTCTGGTGGGCCGAGTGGGTTCAACAAACTCAATAAAAGTATAAGATAAGAACATACAAAACAAAATTTAAACTCTAAAACTATATTAAACATTTAATATAAAATCAATTGATAATAATAATAAATGAAAAATCTCAACTTAAATATAAATTCAACTCAAAACTTAATTGACGTGTAATATACCACTTTAAAAATGATCAAAACTTTGGTTGCTTTTGTCCATAGTTCATTATTCATAGTTATCCCTACAGTCAACAAACCAAAAAATGAGTCCCAAAGTACTAACTCGCTGCTGGTCGTTAATGTTTACTATTTAGATTACGTACTCAACCAATTGAGTTGAGTACTCAAAAACCCAACCGCCCAAAGGCCAAAACCCAAAAGCCTAAAATATAAGGCGTAAAAGCGTCATCCTCCTTCGGCTTCCTAACACCAAGCAAAACGACACGAAGACGCCAACCCACAACGCCACGTTTCGTCCAAAAGTGCAGCAGATGAGATTCCTTTAACGTGTGGTCATCACACTCCTCCACATAAGATCCGCTTCAAATCTATCTCTCCGATAAGTAAAATATCTGACTGGAAAAACGAATAAATTGGATGATTAGGAGAAAAGAATATTATTGTACGAAAGGAAAGATTTTTTTTCTTTCTATTTCTTCGTTGCCAATAAAGTCGGAACTGATATATTCAGTTTTTAGTTCCAATCTCTTACAGAAATGGCGGCAGTGACAAAGCTTCACTTATGTAGTTTCCAGAAAGACCAAAATTTTTGTTTCAAGGAACAACAACGGAACTGGCTTAAAGTCAAACGTGGTTGTTTTGTACGGTTGCCCGTTATAACTAGAAACCGTTATGGGGTGCACGCGCAAAAGTGTCGGTCGTTTAGGGGAGAAGATGGAGGGGAAGTGGAAGAGAAAGAGATGGAAAGTGAGAGAAAGTATGGGATTTTGATGGAAAATGAAGTGAAGTTGGAAAAAGAAGATGGGTTTTGGAAATCTTTGAAATCTGCTATTTTTGGGGTTAGTAAGTTCGGTTCTCAATCTCAAGATGAATATGAAAAAGCTGTGGCTAAAGTTGATGAAGTTTTCTCCTCGGTGAGTTGTATGTAATTGTAAATTGTGTTTAATTAATTGAATTTCTCTCTCTTTTTTTGGTTCCCTTTTGGAATTTGTTCTATATAATTCATGTTCAATTATCTTTATTATGCTTTATAATTAGTTTTATAAATGAGTTTATGCATGTTTAAATGAATTCCCATCTTAGAATTTGTATAAATGGTTAAAAAGTCACTTCAAGATTTTTTTTTTTTTTTATTTTAATTTTCAAATAATTTATGAAAATATATTCTTTGCTGGGTTTCTATTATTGGCTGATATGAGCTATCAGCTTGTTGTAATATTTCAAAATTATTTTGTCCATCTATATAAGCACCAGTACAACTTGGATATAACCTTTTGGTTTCTCTCATGAACCAGATTGCTATGCAAATAGGAAGATATATTGTGACCATGATGGGCACTGGAGTGATACTCTTGACTGGTTTTCAGTTGTCAGGTTAGCCAATGTACATTTTGTACTTGTGGATCTTTGAAGATGCCTTTTTTCAAGGAATGATCCATCTCTGAAAGTTCAATTCTGTAGGTGGAGACAGTCAGATGAATGCATTGATTTGGTATAGCTGGGTTGGAGGGATTATCATTGGAACCATGATTGGAGCTAATAGGGTTCTAGATGAACACTGTCGAGCTGGTCCGAGAAATGTTGTTATAACTGGAAGGTATAATATATGATTTGCCCTTGATATTTGATTTTTAGTTTCTTTGATAAGCTTTACTATCAGTTTCACTTAAGACCTGAAATCATATTTAGTTACTTAGAAACAAAATTTTACACAGATATGTTGCTAATGGATCTATGATATAGAGAACTTACCATTTTTTGTGTTGTGGTTGTGTTTTTTACTGGCCTGATGTAGCACAAGGGGACTGGGAAAAGCACTTGCTCGAGAATTTCTTCTTTCAGGAGATCGTGTGGTTGTTGCTTCTCGCAGGTGGAGTACAAAATCATAATTAACCCTAGTTTATGATACTTTGTATTCAATTTTTTTATCAGTATAGTTCTCACAACACCCTATCTTTATTGAATCTTGTTAAGACAGTCCTGAGTCTGTTCATATGACTGTCAAAGAACTTGAGCAAAACCTGAAGGAAGGTATGACTGCTGGTGGCTCATCTAGCAAGAATCTGGAACAAGCAAAAGTGGTTGGCATAGCATGTGATGTTTGTGATGCCAATGATGTCGAAAAATTGGCCAAGTTTGCCATCAATGAACTTGGTTCTGTTAACATTTGGGTGAGTTATATAGCCTGATGTTTGTAAATTTTTCCCTGTCACACTCTTGCATGCCATGCGAACACATGCATACAAGATGCACTGCAGTGTCATGTTAGCATGTTGATGCTTTTGGGGAATGGTGTTAGGTCAAATTTTGGAGGAAGTTGAATGACCTTATGTTATGAATTGTTCTTGACTCTTAAGTCTTAACCTTAAGAAACATAATAAAATCATGCGTAGTGATATTATTAAACTTAAATCTTGGACCCGCAAGCAAAGAGGTCGCCATTTCCTATTCTGTTTGGGAGGTTTTGATGTATTTGCATACTATATTCTTATAGATGCTGAGCTATAATAATTTTGCATGACATGGGACTATTGATGATGACTACTGCGATTGTTTTGTGTCTGATTATCTGCAGTTTAGTTCCTGTTTGTTGGGGTTGGACAAAGAACATTTACTTGTGTGCAAAATATGATGGTCTCTGTGATTCTGATTTGTTTTTCATCGACAGATAAATAATGCTGGCACTAACAAAGGTTTTAGACCGTTGCTACAGTTCAGTGATGAAGATATTAAACAGGTATTTTTTATTTGTTAGATATGTTACTTGAGCAATTCCACCTTTTAGCATTTCAATGATGTATAATCCTCTCTAAAACTCGTAAGCTTCGCTAGGAGCTAGGATATTGAATTACCAGTTCCTTCCATTTATCATTGTCTCAATTGCTTCTGCCTGTAACTAGAGTGTGCAACACAACTAACCAAGAGCCAATAGCCAACTAGTAATTTATTTTCTCTCACTGTAATTAGTTTGTGTAACACAAATATTTAAGTCAGATGCATGCACTCTGATTCTATGGCTTTTAGTATATGGTTAACAAGATGGCTGTAGCTTGTCTCTGACTAGCTGATTATGTGGCAGATTGTCTCAACAAATCTTGTCGGTTCTATTCTCTGCACTCGGGAAGCCATGCACGTCATGAAAAACCAGCCGAAGGGGGGGCACATATTTAACATGGATGGTGCAGGTTCTGGGGGATCTAGCACTCCTTTGACTGCTGTGTAAGTTCTCATTATCTGTCACTGTAGTTAGTTCTTTTTGTAGTTGGCAGCCACTTATATCTTGCATCAGTAATATTTTTAAAATTTTCTCTCAACAGATCTCAAAATTTTGTGATGTTTTGAAGTTTTCAATAGTTAATAATGATGATTACTCTCTTTATTTTCACAAACTTCTAGATATGGGTCAACGAAGTGTGGTCTTAGACAGCTTCATGCATCACTTTTAAAGGAGTGCAAACGTTCTAAAGTAGGAATCCATACAGCATCTCCAGGCATGGTCCTTACAGATTTGCTCTTAAGGTATGTTGGATACGTCCTGATTTTTGCGAGGCAGTCTCTTTTATGCATCTATTGGCTTGCTCAGCTCATCATTATAAGAGGTTGCAACTATTTTATATACCTGTTTTGAACATGTAATTTGAGTATTTGACTATGTAAACTCGAGAGACATGCTGGATCCAATTTGCATTTAGTGACTAGTCCCTCACTGTCATACAAATATCTTTTTCTTGATAAATGTGCTATTGTTGTTCAATATTTGTTTTGCTCTTTTGCAGTGGCTCAACCATAAAGAATAAACAAATGTTTAATATCATCTGTGAGCTTCCTGAGACTGTTGCTAGAAGTCTAGTTCGACGAATGCGGGTTGTAAAGGGCACAGGGAAGGCCATCAGCTACTTGACCCCACCTCGGATACTATTGGCTTTAGTCACTGCCTGGCTGCGACAAGGTCGCTGGTTTGATGAACAGGTAATCTTGATTCTAAATGGTATCCTGTAGTAAGGGATTGTTTGAACTCAATTGGAAAAGTTTTGTTCCTAGAATCCTTTTAATTAAATGAGCTGCATTGGATAAACTGAGGATTCAAACTTTAAAGATACTCTTTTACATCTAAAGTCAGCCTCATTAATGATGTGAGAACTGAGAAGTCAATTTTTTATAGTTAAATAAGGTCATCAAGCTCAGGCCACTTCTCATAGTTTTATATGCTGCATGGTCTGTTGTTCTAAAAATCCCAGTTTCTGGTACTAAAGCCTCTTTTTGCTTGAATTTATTGCATTTCAGTGAAATGGATGTTGTCATTCTGATATATTAAACTGTTCCCTCTTTCCTATTTCCCAAAATTTGTTTTTAATGCAAGAATGTGTATATGCAGGGTAGGGCATTATATGCGGCAGAGGCAGACCGAATTCGAAACTGGGCCGAAAATCGTACTCGGTTCTCATTTACAGATGCAATGGAGATGTACACAGATAACACTTGGGTATCTGTGTTCTCACTTTCAGTTGTTTGTGCCTTCATTATCCTTTCTAGCACGAGCAGCACATTACCCGGCACCTGAGGGCTGAGACTTCACAGTCATAATCTAAAAGCCAACAAAGACTATATTATAGCAGTGCTCTCAGTCAAGGAGCCACCAAGTATGATGCTTGTGATTTGTAGAAGTGACATATGATACGATTCTAATGTCTAAACCAGCCGTTGTATGGTTGGTTTTTTCACCTGCAACCCTCGTCAAGATATATGCATATATCTAAAATATATCTAACAGTTGGAGAATTTATCAGTTGTCTTAGACGTATACGAGTACTGTTTGGGACAAGATTTATGGGTTCTGAATACAATAGCAGACAGATATTAGATTTTTATTAAAGCATTCTTTATTCCTGTACTTGTAACATGTATTCATGTAATTAATGACTGAACTTTAATGAAATTTAGATCTTTGCTTTATTCTTACTTGCTAGTATTAGATCCTAAAGACCATTTTAAGAGCACTCTTTTTGCAAATCACATTTTACTTCTTTCCCACACAAAATTCCCTATACAAAATTATAGGTCATTGAATCCCGCTCATTGCTTTTTTATTTCAGATTAGGCTAGCCCTTTGGGGTGGATGTTTAGCACAAACTCTAACAGCAAAGGCCATTTTAAACAATTAGCCGAATATTATAAAGGCGCAGACCCATGGGAAACTTTCAGAGAAACTTTCAGAGAGTTCACAATTTATTTATGTTATTTTCACGTGTCATAATTATGTTTAAGATTTTGACACGTTAATAATTCATGTTACATAAATTTGATACATGTATATTCTTGTCGTATAGTATTTTATATCGTGTATTCATGTCGTATTTAAAATAATTATCAGATTAGTGTATATTTTACTTTTAAGTCTCAAGCCTGCCCATCCAACCCTTCGAAACAATAAGTCAATGATGACTGGAAATGCTAACCCAGCTTGTAACTTCTATCTATAAGCTGTGAATTCCAAATACTATAATAATGTAAGACCAAAAGAAATAATATTTTAAGAAACCATTTGAAAGACAAAGATAAGCTGTCATATAGGAGAATGGGTCTTCCATGGAATCATTTGAGTTAAATAATTAGAATCCGTCGTTGATCATCATTATTATTTGCATTTTTAATTGTTATATTATAGTAACAATTACAAACATAAGTCCATTTGAATTTGATTAGCTAAATGGCTTTGACGCCAACTTTGCATGAGTTGTTAGTGCAATGAAAAATAATTTTTATTTTTTTTTTATTTTTTATGTTTTTCTAATCTGAGAAACTGATTAAGCAGTTTAATGTGTAGCTAACATTTGAATTTGAATCTTTTGAGAAATCAAACAATTACAAAATGGTTGAATTTGTTGGGTGGTCTTGGGCTTGTCTCACCCCAAAAGTTAGCACAAAACGTGAGACTTCCTCTCACACTTATAACCTGATCACCAGTTTCTTCCACAATCAATATTGGATAATCCCAACAATCTCCCCTCACACATCAGGTCTTGAGTCGGAGCAGCAACAACAACACGTATTCCCACATGATTGTTGGATCCAGATTAATTGTTAACTTTGAGCTCTGATATCAATTTTGGGTGGTTTAATTTGGACTCTTTCGCTCAAAAAAATAGGTTTCCCCTCAATCTTATAACCTGATCACCCCTTCCACAACCCACGTGGGATAACTCTACAGAATTAGAGATGACAGCAGGTCGGATATCTGTCATTTTTTGTATTATCTAAATCCGAATTCGTAAATCCATTTTGAAATCCAAATTCATTTATTATCCGCAATAATCTGAATATTACTATCCGAATCCAAATCCGAATTAATTAACATTATCCACCGGATATCCGAATCTGCAATCCGAATTCGATAAGTCAAATTTTTTATAAAAAAATTTATAAAATCAAACAAAAATGAATTTTAAATTCAAAATCACTCATAATTAACAACAACAAATTCTAAAGTACAAGAACAACAACTTAAATAAGAAAATAACAATTCCAAAATATAAAAAACAACTTAGGTAATACAAGAAATTAGTTCCATAAACTAAAAGTATTTGTTGCATAAACTAAAAACAAACATAAAACTTAGTTATATCAACTACGAAAGATTACTCCTCTTCCTCAACAACACATGTGCTAGCTGAATCTCCAATTGAATTGGATACTACATAAAGAAAAAATTAAACATTAATTTAACTCTTGAGATGGAATATAATAGATTGAATGTTTTTTTTTTTTAATCCTTAAATAAAAAAATTGAATGTTTCTTTTTATTATGCTATTTTATATTGAATGTTTCTTTTATTAAGCTATTTTATAATGTTAAAATAAATAAATAAATAAATCCTTAAATTTTATTTTTTTTAAATATATTGATAAATATTAAAATACTAAAAATACTAAAAATGTTGATAAATATTATTAAAATATTTTATATTAATATTCAAGTCAAATCAAACATGATTTAAAAAGTTATGTTCAAAACTTTGATCCGAATCAAGTCAAACACGTTGACATGGAACACGATTAGACGAAATGCATACATTTTTTTCATACAATTTAGAATAAAGTACATAAAATAGGTAATTGAGAATGATATGTACATTTTATTTAGACCTGTCAATACGTGTATTCATATCGTTCATGATCGTGTACTTTAATGTTTCATAATCGTGTTTAAGGTATTATATAGTAATATAAATTATGACACATTAATAATTTGTGTTATATAGATTTTGACACGTTCGTGTATTCATGTCGTGTTTGTGTTATTTTTATATCGTGTTTTAATTATTCGACTCGTTGTTATCCTTAAACGTATTCATGTCGTGTAAAGGGTTTCAAAGATATATATATATATATAATTTGTTAAGGTTTATACATTTATAAAAAAAATATAATGTATATTTAGAATTTATAAATGTTTAACATATATTAACTAATTTAATTTTATAATTATTTTATCATTATACTTTTATATTGTCCAATGAAATTAAAGAATAAAAGATGAAAGAGGATTTTATGTATATTTTTTTAAGCTAATAAAAGTTTGATTCTTAAGATTTATACTTAAAAACACACACACACACACATATATATATATAAATATAAATATTTACATCGTATTAAACAAAATTTACTTTTATATTGTCCAATGAAATTAAAGAATAAAAGACGAAAAAGGATTTTATGTATAATTTTTTAAGCTAATAAAAGTTGATTCTTAGGATTTATACTTAAAACATCTCTCTCTATATATATATTTATGTCATATTAGAAAAAAATGTATTTTAATATTTATTATAATTAACATAAGTACTAAATTACATAACTTCGTTACAAGCTCATTTTGTAAAAAATAAAATAAATATTGTCATTAGGGTGATTTAGAATAAAGTACATAAAATAGGTAATTGAGAATGATATGTACATTTTATTTAGACCTGTCAATACGTGTATTCATATTGTTCATGATCGTGTACTTTAACGTTTCATAATCGTGTTTAAGGTATTATATAGTAATATAAATTATGACACATTAATAATTTGTGTTATATAGATTTTGACACGTTCGTGTATTCATGTCGTGTTTGTGTTATTTTTATATCGTGTTTTAATTATTCTACTCGTTGCTATCCTTAAACGTATTCATGTCGTGTAAAGGGTTTCAAAGATATATATATATATATAATTTGTTAAGGTTTATACATTTATAAAAAAATATAATGTATATTTAGAATTTATAAATGTTTAACATATATTAACTAATTTAATTTTATAATTATTTTATCATTATACTTTTATATTGTCCAATGAAATTAAAGAATAAAAGATGAAAGAGGATTTTATGTATATTTTTTTAAGCTAATAAAAGTTTGATTCTTAAGATTTATACTTAAAAACACACACACACATATATATATATATATAAATATAAATATTTATATCGTATTAAACAAAATTTACTTTTATATTGTCCAATGAAATTAAAGAATAAAAGACGAAAAAGGATTTTATGTATAATTTTTTAAGCTAATAAAAGTTGATTCTTAGGATTTATACTTAAAACATCTCTCTCTCTCTATATATATATATATATATATATATTTATGTCATATTAGAAAAAAATATATTTTAATATTTATTATAATTAACATAAGTACTAAATTACATAACTTCGTTACAAGGTCATTTTGTAAAAAATAAAATAAATATTGTCATTAGGGTGATTTAACTAATTAAGCTGATTAAGTCATCAAATATTATTTTATAAAAGTACCATGTATTTTTTGAATTTAAAAGTATTTAACATAATTAATTAATTAATTTATTATTATATTTTATTTTGAAAAAATATTTTTAAATTATTATTATTATATTTCATTATACTTTATATAATTTAATTTTAGTAGCATGTTATTTCCAAATTAAAGCCTAGCTCACTTGGTTAAGTCTTTGGTGAATGATTTTGTAGGCCAAGGTTTAAGTCTCTCAAAGAACAAAATTTTACTGTGTTTTACAAAAAAAGGATTCGGATATCCGAATCCGCATTTCTTATGCGGATTCGGATAATGGATATCCGATGGTTCATATCCGCATCTGCTCCGAATCCGCTGCGAATAGTAATTATAATATACGAATCCGATTTTTATCCGAATTCGTAAATCTGAATATGCAAAAATTGAATCTGATATTCGCGAATATCCGAATTTACAGTACAAATTGCCATCCCTATACAGAATTGCTATTCCTTTAAATCAAAAGTTGAAGCCAATTCTTATGCCAAAAACTAGTTGGTGATATTGAAAGGCAATGGTTGCAATTTGTAACAAATCGGATCCAAAAAAGATAGCCTCTGCTAAAAGAATAAAGGTTAGGAAATTAAGATAAGATATTAATTTTGGAATAAACTGATTGTACCTTAATTTTCTTTTTTCAAAAAGTTTGTCAAAAGGAACCAATTAATGCTTATTTCTTCACAGGAAGAGAATCCAAAAGCTTAACAGGAGTTTTTTTTTGTTTTGTTTTTTTCAATTGTTTTAGTTTATATATAGCTGGATTGAACTGAATAAATTGGCTTTAGTCAGAGCAACGAATGTCATGCCACTAATCATGAGAAGAATAAAAATAAAGCTTGGCCATGTGATTTATCATGAGTCATCATGACCCTTTACAACCTCCAGACTTTATCCCCTTCCCGCAAAAAGTAAACAAATACGACCCCCAATTTTACCCTTACAAAATTCCAGGTCTTATGGAGGATGAAGAATATTCATAGGCAGCAGAAAATTGACCTTTTAAAACAATAATAATAAAAATAATGGGGTAAGTATTTTTTTTCTTCAAAATAATAATAATAAAAAAAAAAAACTCCGAATCTAGGAGAATATGACCTTAAAAAAAGGTCAACATCATGCCTAATTGCCCATCATGTCAGACACACCTTTAATGAAAATATAAATATAAGATATCGCAATTTGAAATAAAAAATAATTATAAATTTTAATTTTTTAAATTTTAAATTTACGATAATCATATAAATTAATTGAATTAAATTTTAAATTTTTTATTAATTTTCCTTTGTTTGTTCTCCGATTCCGCTGGATGTATAATTGGGCTGGCATTAGCAGGCATTGTAGATTTAAAGATTTTGATATTGTCAAGTCAAAAATATGTCTAGTCCTCCTAACAAGCCTGCAGCTTCACCTCACATGCAAGTTTGAACACATCTCTCCCTCCACCGCCTCACCTACCAAGTATTTAGAATCAATTGCCGGCGGCTTACTTCTTCCTTGATCCTTCCAATTCAAAAACACAAACCCAAATGTATATTGCCAAGAACAAATTACACTTTCATTCTCTGGCTTTGCCTTCTAATTAGTGAGATTCATTTTTATAACCTGACAAATGACAATAAATAAATTTTTTTCTGTAAAAGTTGTAACTTGTAACCTATATCTGTCTGTTTCACCAAATGTCAAGAACCAGAATTCATCTGAAAGTGCTACTCCATGGTGCATATATATATATATATATATATATATATATAAATAAAAGAGAAGTTCATGTTTGTAAACTGGATGGCTTAGTTTTGGAGGCAAATATTTGGTAATGTTGGGATATAATAGATTTGATAATATATGCATTCGTGTTATTTTTTTAATATTATAATTATATTTAAAGTGTTATATATTTATATAATTTTTGACATGTTAATCATTCATATTCGTATTATATAAATTTTGACAAATTCATATTATTTTTTCGTATAAAATCATATTTTAATTTTTTTTCTAACGTATTTGTATAAATTGTCGGACGTATGGTAGAATAAAAATCCAAAACGACAATTCAGATTATGAAATTATTTGTCGTAAAAATTCTTCCATTCCATTATTATAATAGTATTATATTCCTACTTGTAGCATTTTTTATTTATTTATTATTATTAGGAAACACGTCCCCATCTAAATGTGCAATTAGCTGTTGGTTTCCAGCTGGAGCTGGTTTGCCTTTTACTTGGAGTAACAGCTATCACCTTAAATACGCTTCAAATGTGAACAACAAATATAGTAGTAGTATATAAATTTTATATACTATTAGCCTTTACCTAATCCTTGACTTACCCGACATTTATCAATCCCCAAAAATGCATTTTTTTAATCGAAAAATACTATTCGACAATAATCTATTGGTTTAAATATAATACTTCATTTTTTAATTAATTGGTTTTTTCATGAATTAATAGAATCTGTTTTTGAATTTATCCAATAATAAAATATCATGTTAAAAAATATAAATATTTAAAGCAAAATTAATGAGATAACTAGCTTACTCTGATGTTTCATGAAATTGCTTTGAAAGTAAAAGAGCAAGAAATTTTAACTCAATTTTTTTTTTCTTTTTCAATTGTTTCATAATAGGCATTTTGAATTAGCAAACATTTATGGTTAAGCAAAAAAACAATAATAATTTGTAAAAAGTCATCCTCTTAGCTGCATGAATTGAAGCCAATTGGCTACTTTAGAATTGAGATCTAAAACGTTGCACCCAATTGACGAATATATGATTTCGGCTACAATTGTTTGTCCTTTCCTCTTTGGAAGTTTCAACGCTGCCAAAATTAGTTGAGAAAATTAATTTGCTTAATATTTTACTATGAGTTATGCTAATGAGTTGCTCTTATGTGTTTTGATGAAAGATTTTAGGAAGAGAATTCATTTATAGAAAGATTTTTAAAATTTTAAAATAAAATTATTTTATTTGATAAAATAAAAATAAAAATTTTTAAAATTTTTTGAATTTGAAAGAGAATTTTTAAACGACTCAAATTCTTTTTTCAAATTTCATCTCCAGAGATAAAATTTATTAAATTCTTTGATTTTTTACTAAGATATTAACATTTATTATTTTTTTTATGCAATTTTTATTTTTTTCAATTTTAATTATGAAAACTCATTTTAAATTTTTTATTTTATTTTTCATGTTATTAGTAATATCTATATATTTTTACAAATCTAATAACATCCATATTGCATATTTTTCTCAATATTTTTTATTTTATCTCTAATATTGTTTTTTTTACCTCATTAAATTCCAATATTCAAAATTTATTTCTAAAAATATTTATTCAAACAATATAATTACAAATGCTAATATTTTGAATTGATGCATTTTAAAATGCTAACATTTCAAAATTCTTCAAAATTTTAAAATTCATCATCCGAACACACCTTTAAATCATTCTTTAAGATTAGTTAATATACTATTTATAATAATAATATTATATTAAATGCAATAGTTGACAATTTTATTAATAATTTAAATGTATTAAGTAAAAATATTATCATATAAAATAACCTTAAGACACTTTAACAAAATCCTTTTATATTAATTTGCACTTTCCATTTTAGGGTTAGAGGGGTTGGGGGCAGGCTACATTACTATTGGAAAAATTTATAGCTTTTATTTTATATCATTGCTAAAAAAAAACTTTTGAAATTTAAGGCCACATGTTTTTTCATTTGCCAGACTTTTTGTTTTTGAATTGAAGCCAATTTCTTGGCAAATCGGTGATTGGATAGGCATCTAACCCCAAACAATCTGCCATGCTCGATTCTATTAGATTTTGATATTAACTCACTATATATTATGATTATTTTATGGAAACTTCTCATTACTTTTTTAGCTCTTCTTCATATCATATATATCGGTATTGGAATATTCACTGTCACTACATTTTATGTTTGGAAAAAACTTAGGTTATTGAACCGTGTCTAGTTAGTTGTTACCGTATTATATTATATGTTATTCGAATATGAAATGATTGTCAAATCTAGATATGTGTTTGTTAGGTATATAATATATATTTAAATAATTATATTTTATATTTATATTTGAATATATATCGAATAAAAATATTTTAAAAAAATAAAAAATCTTGTTAATATAAACCTTATTATTATTCACTACTCACTAGTTGCATATATTTGCAATTTTTTTTTTTTTTTGGTATTAATCCTCTTTGAGGTCAATTTAAAACCAATAAACTATTTCCATCCAAATTAGACCTGTTCGGGTCAATTTATTGCTAAAAGAAAAACTTGAGTTTTCTTTCTGAATTGAATCTTTAATTAATAACTTCAACAGAAAGTTCAGCAGTGAAAACAACTATTATAAACTACAACATGGTCTATAATTATTAATCTTATCAAAATGTTTAAAATGAAAAACAAGGGTAAATCCCAATTTGGAATAAGCAGTTAAAGAAGCTCCTAATCAAACCCTGAAATACAATGCAAAATCTTAATTAGAAACTTCCAAAAACAGACAGACATATGCAATGCATAAGAGATTTTTTTTAATTACAAAATATAGAAAAATGAACCAAAACGAACGGGTTTTTTATTTATCACAATATAGCTAAAAAAACGTATTTATCAAAATATAGTTTTCAGATTAATTCCCAAAATTCGCTTGTTTTAAAATCAGCTGGAAAATCGCCATCCCCCATGACGATTTTCTAGCATAAATTTTTTAAAATTTTCAAAAAACACCAAGAAAAATTGTCATGGGGGTGGCGATTTCCCTTGGTGGTATATTTTTTTTTAATTTTTTTTATTTAAATTTAAAAGTCCAACGGTTAAAAAAAATTAAAAATTTGTTTTTAAAAATTGCAAATTAAATAAAAAAAATTATCTTGGTTTGTTTTTTATTTTTTTAAATATATATTAAAATTTTTAATATTATAAAAAATAAAATTTAATTTATTATTAAAATTTTATAAAAAATAAAATTTTATTTCTTATTAAAATTTAAAAAATAAAATTATATTTCTTATTAAATTTTTATATAAAAAATTTTATTTCTTATTTTAATTTTAAGTTTTATGGAATTTTTTTTAAAAAATTTTTAGTTAAATTTTATTATATAACCTTTTGAAACAAAAAAAGTAATAATAAAATACAAATTTTAAAAAAAAAATTAAAACTTTTTGAAGGCAACGGTAACTTGACCGTTGCCTTCAAAATCCCCTCCCTCCCTCCCTCCCTCCCTCCCCCCACCCACACACCACTCTTCTATAAATAACTCCCCCTCATTTTCTACAACTTATTTTAATTTTCTTTCTTCTTTCTACAATCAATTTTTTTCTACCAACAATTTTTTTTTACAACAATATTTAAAAATAGCTTCATCATCACTATTGAGGTTGCAAGAAAATCACATATCCTCGGTTATATTTAAAGAGGTAAGTAAATTGTTGTAATATTATTTGTATTACATTATCAATTTTTAGTAATTTTTTAATTATTATTATTTTGTAATTTTGTAGTTTTATAATTTTATAATTTTTAATGTTTTAATTATTATAGTTTTATCATTTTTTTAATTATTATTGTTTTTTTATTTTATAGTTTTATAATTATTTATTTTTTATATTGTTTAATTTTTTATCATTATAGTTTTTTATTTTTTTTAATTATTATTGTTTTTCATTTTATAGTTTTATATTATATTATTTTTTATTATTATAGTTTTATAATTTTATAATTATTATTGTTTTATAATTTTATAATTTTATAGTTTTTTTATTTTTTATATTATTTAATTATTATATAAATAATTTTAAAATTTTATATTATTATTGTTTGGTTATTTTATAGTTTTATAGTTTTAGAATTTTTATATTGTTTAATTTTTTAATTATTATAGTTTTATAATATATTAATTTTTATAATTATTTAATTTAATTTAATTAATTATCAATAGGATACTCATTGCGTGTAACGTTCGAGGAAATTTACATTGGAGGACCCGCATCCATCTATTATCGACCACTTAAGAAAAGCCGGATTTTATCACGCAACTCAAATTTGACGATTTTTTATACAACCCGACTTAATCAGCAGTGGCGGATCTTGACATTTGATTTTGAGGGAGCCAATTCAAAAACTAAATCTATATATTTTTCATTTGAGGTATGTCATAAATAATTAAGGCAAATCAATATAATATTACACTATAACAAAAATTAATTCAAAAAAATTCAAAATTTTGACTAATTACAAAAGTCTTAACATTATTCATGCATTAAACAATAAGACCATATAAACATATATTTTAAAAAATAAAATAACAATCTTAACAAGAATCTTATTATTTTTGCTTTGTAAGGAAGTCGACAGTGACAGAAAAAATAAATAGATTTATAATAAAAATTTAAAAAATGAAGATAAAAGTTAGAATAACTACTAACTAGTAAAAGAAGATTTTTGGGAATCTTAGCATGATCTTAATTTTTAAACTTGATTACTCAAACGACAAGCATCAAGTTACAAACAAAATTGATTGAATTTGAAGCTAAAGAATAGAAGAAGAAAAGCTACAGGGAGTAACGGTAACATGCAATAAAAGAAAAAAAATTTAACTTTACAGTTTACAATATTTTGTTGAAGTCTTGTTGAGAAAGCTAACATTTAGAAAATTAATTTAAGTTCACATTATTGTGACTTAATATATATAACAAATCAATTAATTTGAAGAGTTATAAATAATAATTAGTGGATAAAATAAAAAGATAAATAACAACATAATTTTAACTTTCTAAAATTATAATGCATAAAATTAAGTTGTAGACAAAAATAAAAAACTAAATAAATATAAATTTTATTTTGAGGGAGTTAATTTTATTTTATTTAATATATAAATACATATAAATATATATATATTAAAAAAATTCAAAATTCTTGTGGGGCCAAGGCCCTCCTAGATCCCACGGCGATCCGTCGTTGTTAATCAGTGCGTTGATGGAACGATGGAGACCCGAGATGCACACTTTTCATTTCCCATTTGGTGAATGCACGGTAACTCTAGAAGATGTTGCGCTTCAACTTGGACTTCCGATCTATGGCGATGCAGCGGAAAGCTTGCTAGATTGGAATGAAGAGTGTCAAAATCTATTGGGCGTGGTACCTCCAGATGAGTATGTATCTGGCTCAACGGTGAGACTAAATTGGTTGAAATCCTTTCAAAATCTTTCATTACACGCAACTGAAGAACAGATACAATATGCTGCTAGAGCATATATTTTACGTTTGATTGAAGGATTACTAATGCCTGACAAATTGAGCAGTCGGGTACATTTAATGTATTTTCTGTTACTACGTGATTTAGAGCATGCGGCAAATTATAGTTGGGGTTTTGCGTGTTTGACGGTTTTGTATAGAGAACTGTGCCGAGCTACAGTTCCAAAAAGCCATGACATAGGTGGATGTTTAGTGCTTCTACAATCATGGGCTTGGTATCGGCTGTCATTTCTTGCTCCGCATGTGGATGTTTCTGCTGTATACCCTATTGCAAGCAGGTAATAATCTTTACTATTTTATTAATTTTGTACGAACTTGTATTTTTATAGGTCTATTAAGATTTTATATGCATTTTAACAGGTGAAGTAGGAGTAGGAGTAGAGATTTTACAGAGACTCTAACCAACCTTGCAAGTATAAGATTGCGATTAAATCGAGTAGGATATGATAAGGTAAATATTTCGATTGTTACATTCAAGTATTTTTGTATTTAATTCATATGAAACTAATAATTTGTAATAATTTTTCGCAGTTTCTGTGGATGCCATATTCCTCAAGTGAAATTATGGCATGCCTCCCATCCGATGCCTACAATAATTGTAATATATGGCAAGCAAACACAGCATTGATATGCTTTTCATATGTAGAGTGGCACCAAACTGATAGGGTGTTGCGACAATTTGGGATGCAACAACCAATTCTGCAAGCACCGATGAACCTTGATAAGCTTCACAAGATCGACATGTGTGACCGTCATGAGGAATTCTGACCTGCGAAGCATGAACATTGGATCCATTGGTGGAATATACGTTGTCAACGAATTTCGACAGGTTATCTGATTGTTGGTAATAATTTCAACTCATCTGATGATTACATAGGATGGTATAAAAATGAAAACCGGTCTTTTGTTTGTCCACCGTCGGTGTATGAGGATGTTAGGAGTATGTCATTTACTGGACGAACTTCAACTCCAGTCCCTCCTACACAGGATATGGAAGCTCTTAGACCTAGCCGACAACGTGGGCGGGCGTGTCAACCGGCCTTATCGGAGTTCACTACACCGAGGATGTCAATTAGTCATCTTGAACTTGAACGGGATCATGGAGTACCATCCAGTCATCGTTATTCCGTCAGTCACCTCGGATATGACGTTGATGAGTGTTACCGACCATCACCGCCAATGACGAGGTTAGATGACCAGCTCCCCATCCTAAATCCAAGTTCAGCATATCTAACATCAATGTATCAGTTTGGAACCCCTGCATCAGCATTTGATGGTACATTATTTCTGGGTCCATCTAGTGGTCAGGTTTCCTTTATGGGTGAACTAGGTATTGGTTCCTCCAGCAGTGGGTTTCAAATTTTTGATACAAAAGAAATGGCGGATGACATACAATCGGAACCAGTGGCGGTTACAGCAAGAGGTCGTGATCGATCGCGAATACGTGCCACTGACGAGGTTGAACGACGGGTCCAACCACCATGCATTAGAAGAGCTCGACACTGTTGCTCTACACCACACAATAATTAGAATAAATATGCTTTTATCAATATAACGAGAATAATGTATTTTAAATTTGTAATATATAAATTTATATGTTTTGCATTTCATGTTATTTATTTTAAATTTGTTGGGAAATTAATTGCTATTTTTAATTTTTTTTATTCAGCATATCTAACTAAAATGTTAATATTGTTATTTAATTTATAAAAATGTAAAAAATATATTATTCAATATATTTTTATAAAATTTCTTAATTTTATATAGAATAATAATCCAAATTATATGATAAGTAGAAAAAAAAACTTGCATAACATTTTTCCTTAATGGCAAAATATGTAAATATTACAGGTTATGAAAACATGTAATTCTTTTATTGTTGATGCGAACTCTCCCCCGATGTGCCAGATTGATGCGGACATTTTCAACGGCTATGACCTTCATTTCTGCATAATCCACAACGTTTTGGTTGGCCTTTCTCCCTAAGGTCCATTTCATTACGAATAAGACTTGATTTTGGCCGACCATGTGGATTTCTCCGCATTTCTTGATTGTGACATACTTCTGGACCATCATATTGAGGCCAATAATCTTCATTTCTAACTGCTTCGAACTCATGTCTATAAACATTCAATATAGTTTCCAGTCTATAGACATTGTCCACATATTGCATGCAATCTACATGGACATGAGCACAAGCAACAACTACATGTGAACAAGGGAACCTTTGTGCTTGAAACTTCCCACAGTCACACCACATGTCACTAAGCTTGACTTTGTACTTCATTGCAGAAACACCCTCTTGTGGATCAACTAACTCTTCAATCAGAAAAGATTGATTTGCTCGCGTAAAATTACGAACAAAGTGGGAGTTAGCTTTCCTGCTATTTTCTTACATAGTCTGTGTGACTATTTCACAGTATGTATGCCCTTCCTCCATCATTGCAATTTGCTTGTTCCCCATCTTAACAAAAAATTTAGCCAACCTATAATATATTGATTGCACTAAAGTAGTAATGGGAAGATGACGCGTTCCCTTCAACACCAAATTGATAGATTTAGCTAGGTTGGTTGTCATATGGCCATAACGTCTTCCTTGATCATATGATTGGGCTCACTTCTCCTTGGGGATCCTATCAAGCCAATTAGCACCCTCTGTATTTTCTCCACGAAGATTCTCATACATGAAATGAAAATTCGGTCGCCTCAACTCGTATCCTAATAAAATTCAAAACAAAAGACTTGTGAAATTCAGTATTATTTTATATACTAAAGGAAATATAAGAGATAAAATAACTATGATTTGATTCCATACCCATGTTAACAATGTGTCGACGCAATTCCTTATTGCTAAACTTCTTCATAAAGTTAGCTGCAATGTGTTGAATGCAGTACATTGAATATGCATGTGGAGGATTCCATCCATTAGCATCGCGCCTAATCGCAGCTTTGATGGCTTCATGTCGATCAGACATCAAGCATATGCCAGCCTGTTTTGTCACATGTTTACGCAAATTAGTGACAAAAAATGACCAAGCCTCTGTTGTCTCACCCTCCACAATGGCAAAGGCAATTGGCAGTATGTTTTGGTTGCCATCTTGTGCAATAGCTAACAATAATGTTCCTTTGTATTTTCCATATAAGAAAGTACCGTCTATTTGCACAATAGGTTTACAATACGGATACCCTTCAATGCACGACTTAAATGTCCAAAAAAGTCGATGGAATATTCTCTTACCCTGGACCAGTCGATCACCGTGATATGCAGGTACCGTTTACAATTCCACAATTGTACCAGGCATGAAATGTTGCATTGCACCTAACCATTTAGGTAGCTCATTGTACGATCTATCCCAATCGCCAAAAACTCGAACAATTGCCTTTTGCTTTGCTTTCCACACTTTCTTATAGGAGGTGATGTATCCATACCGGATTCGCATCTCAGCGATCAAAACTGAAATGGAGATCTTCGAATTTGCTTGGACCAATGACAGAATGCATGAACAGATCATGTTAGAATCTAACTTGCAATGATCTTGTGATATCCTCCCCGATGTGCAAGTATGAGGCCCTTCATATTTTCTAATCTCCCATGCCTGTTTCTTCTTCATAAAAGTTGCCCTTATTCTCCAATTGCACCCTTTCCCATACATTAGACATTTGGCATAATATTTGGTCTGCTCAGATTCAATTACTCTGTAATCTACCGAGTTTTTGATGTTATAGTGCTCAATAGCTGAAAGCACAGCCTCTTTCATTGGAAATTGTAACCCAACACACAGATCAACTGTAGATGGATCAAATGTCAGAGGCGTAGCTAATGTATGAGCATACTCAGAAAATTCTGGCACTTGCATTGCCTCCAGATCCAGAATATGCATATGGGATGCAGCCTCATATTGGGAAAGATCTCCATGAGTGTTGATCTCAGCAGGGACGACGTCTGGGTCAGAATCACTGTTGTTATCACTTGCGAATTCAGCATCCTCTTCCAGCTCACTAAAGTCACCAACATATTCACCATGGACTCCACATGGCGGAACAGGATTAACACCAGCTGGCTCATCTTCGAGGGTAGTAGGAATTGTTTGTGAGACTAATGAATTATGAAACGTTGTAGCTTGAGATAGCGGAACGACTTCTTCTGTGGGAACGTCGTATGTAGTGTGAACATTGAACGACCCAGAATCATCATCTTCTGTGGGAAAGTTTTCTGTAGTGTGAACATTTGAAGGCCCACAATCATCGTGAACATCCTCTATGTCAGCATATAACTCAAGTACACCAACATTTGCAAATGTCTCATGAGCATAAAACATGCATCTAACATCATCATCATCTTCAAGTGGAAATGTTCTATACGGACACATCCTTCACCAATAGAAAGAGGATGCCTATACTTAATCTCTGAAACTCTTTTTCTATTTCTAGCTTTAATTTTGCTTATGAATTTACAGCTTCAGTTCATTTAATGTGACGTCTTTATCAACACGAAATTTTTTAGGACGTTCACAATCAAAGGTAGCACCTTCATCAGTATTATGAATTTGGCCATTATAGTATACCAATGTGATCACTCTGTTGCTCATGTTGTGTAGTAATGAAACTAAAAAGGATGAGAATGGAGGTATTATCACTCGACAAAAGAAAGAAGAAATAAAGAAGGATGAGAATGAGGAGGTTTTAGCACTCAGTTTAAATCTGATTGAAAAACTACTGTAGGGGGTATTATAAACCTTCATCAGTATTATGAATTCATAATGGTTCATTATGTTGTACCCGATGACAAATACCATCCTTTGTACAAGATGGAATCTGATTCCCATTTTCTGGCTAGGGTTAATTGACGGAAAAACTGATAACTCATTCAATACAAAAACTGATGATAAATCCCATCCTTTGTACCGGACTGTCCAATAGTCCCATCCACTGCAGAAGGAATCCAATTTCAATAATTTCTGCAGCATTTGATTGACTGAAAAATAGCTGAAACCTATCCCTAACCTTATATCATTAGTCCAATCCATAGCAGAAGGAATCCAATTCCAATATTTTCTGAAACATTTGATTGACTGGAAAATAGCTGAAACCTATCCCTAACCCTAAATCATTAGTCCCATCCATTGCAGAAGGAATCCAATTCCAATATTTTATGTAGCATTTTATTGACTGGAAAATAGCTGAAACCCTAAGCCTAACCTTAAATCTGGTCAATAGTCACATCCATTGCAAAAGGAATCCAATTCCAATATTTTTTCTAGGATTTGATTCACTGAAAAATAGCTGAAACCCTAACCCTAAATCATTAGTCCCATCAATTGCAGAAGAAATCCAATTCCAATATTTTCTACAGCATAAAATTAAAATAATAAATAAAATTTAATTTTTTTATAAAATTCAAATAAAGAATTAATTTAATTTTTATATAAAATTTAAATAAGAAATCAAATTTTAATTTATATAAAATTTAAATAAGAAATGCATTTTTTAAAATAAAATTATATTTTATATAAAATTTAAATAAGAAATAAAATTTTTTATATAAAATTTTAATAAGAAATATATTTTTTTATAATTTTAGTAAGAAATAAAATTTTACTTTTTATAAAATTAAAATAATAAATTTTATTTTATTTTATTTTTTATAAAATTTCAATAAAAATTAAATTAATTTTTTTATAAATTAAAAAAATTAAATAAATTATAAAATTTTAGTATATAAATTTAAAAAAATAAAAACAAACCAAGATAATTTTTTTATACCTGTTTGTTACAAATCTCACATATAAAATTTATATAAGAAATCAAAATTTTTATTTATATAAAATTTAAATAAGAAATAATTTTTTTTATATAAAAATTTAATAAGAAATATAATTTTCTTTTTTAAATTTAAATAAGAAATAAAATTTTAGTTTTATAAAATTTTAATAATAAATTAAATTTTATTTTTATAAAATTAAAAAATTAAATTTTTTTAATATATATATTTAAAAAAATAAAAAACAGACAAAGATAATTTTTTTATTTAATTTGTAATTTTTAAAATTAAAATAAAAATTTTAAAAACAAATTTGTGATTTTTTAAACCATTGGACTTTTAAATTTAAGTAAAAAAATTATAAAAAAATACCACCAAACGAAATCGCCACCCCATGACGATTTCCTTGGTGAAATTGAAAAAAATTTCAATTTATACCAAGGGAAATCGTCATAGGAGGTGGCAATTTCCCTTGGTATATTTTGAAATTTTTTTAAAATACATCAAAAAAAATCGCTACCCTTATAACGATTTTTTTGTGTGTTCTTTTGGAAAATTTTGAAAATTTTACGTTCAAAAATCGTCATGGGGATGACAATTTTCCAAACGAATTTTGAAAATTAATTTAAAAATAACGATATTTTGATAAATAATTTTTTTTTAATTATAGTGATAAAAAAATCAAACGAACGAGTATATTTTGGGGGGGAAAAAAAAAAAAGGAGTATATAAAGGATGAAACCGCGGGCTAAGTCGCGTAAAAGGGACCCACTAAACAGCTCTTTGTCCTAAACTTGACAGCATAGCAAAAGGCACGAGCATTTTAGTTCCAACAACAGCAATAGCAGACAATTAACTTCCCATCTTTATTTATTTATTTATTTTTCTCTTTGTTTTCTAAAAAGCTTCCAATCCAACCCCACCAAGCGGGGTAGGCGGGGCCACCAGCATGTGCAAAAAAACTACTACTACTGCTTTCAAACTTGCAAAGTTACAATGCCAAATCAAATCCTTCAATCGCCCGAAACCCAATTAATCTCTTTTTCCTTCATTTTTTCCTCGCCTTTTCTCTCTTAAAAACTTTCATAAACATTCCTCTTTTTCTCTAGCTAAAACCCAAAAAAGTTTTTAGTTTCTCTTATAGCCCTCTTCTTTTTCTGTTGTTTGAGAGACAACAATGTCATCACCACCACCAGGGGCTACTCCAGCCCCTACATCACCATCACCACCACCAGCAACCAATACTACATCCCCACCGCCACCAGCCGCCGCAACTCCGCCGCCAACTAACACTCCCTCCCCACCACCCGCCACCCCATCAGCTCCTCCGCCTTCAACCACCCCATCCCCTCCTCCTCCTTCCACGTCATCACCTCCGCCTTCATCCTCTACCTCCCCACCGCCTCCAGCCACCACATCTCCATCCCCATCATCTTCGAATCCTTCCCCTCCGCCTCCTTCTACATCTACTCCATCGCCACCACCCCCGAGAAGTCCGGGGACTGCATCGCCACCACCGCCTTCGAGCAGTTCGGGGACTCCATCTCCTCCGCCGCCGTCTTCTTCTTCTGATTCGAGCAGTGGGGTGTCGACGGGGCTCGTAGTGGGGATAGCAATAGGGGGAGTGGCGATATTGTTGGTTTTGAGTTTGTTGTTTATATGTTGTAAGAAGAAGAGGGGAAGAAGAGATGAGGAAAATTACTACGTGCCTCCTCCACCTCCTGGGCCTAAAGGTCAGATCTTTTTCCCATTTTTTGGAATTAGAGTGTTAATTGAATTTATGGATATTTTATTGATTCTGTTAATTTTTTTAAACAGGAAAATTGGGTTATGTTTATTTATTTATTTTCTGGTTTTGCATTAAAAAGATGGAATTTTGAATTTTTTAATATTATTTCCTCCTATTCTCTTTTTGGTCATTTAGATGTTGCATGATTTTTCTTATAATTAAAAAGAACACACTTTAAGGTTTTGAAGATTAGCCGTGCATGGAGTGAAGCAAATTAGCAAATATTACATGTTTGAATCATATATTTGATTTTTTTACATATAGATTGCTGTTAGTGCATTTGCATGGGCATTTTCGATTTTGGTTGGAATGGATCATACGGAAGATGGAGAACTTTGTATATGGCTTTCGCATGAGCTTTCATATGATCTAGGATTTTATCAACTTCTTACTTGTAGCCCTACTTAATTGACTCTGGCCTTGGTTGTCATGATTCATAGAGCTTGTTGATTATTTCCAGATGATCCATATGGTGGCCAGCAGTATCGGTGGCAACAAAATCCTCCCCCGCGTGTCGATCAATTTGGTGCAGTGCCTCCAAAGCCCGTTCCTCCACCAGTTACAGCATGGCGACCTCCATCTCCAGGAAAATCTCCTACGCCTCCAATGCCACCGCTGCCACCTTTCATGAGCAGCAGTGGAGGTTCAGGCTCTAATTATTCAGGTTCTGAAAACCCACTCCCACCACCCTCACCCGGTATTGCGTTAAGTTTCTCGAAGAGCACATTTACCTATGAGGAATTAGCAAGGGCAACAGATGGCTTCTCAGATGCAAACCTTCTTGGACAAGGTGGTTTTGGGTATGTTCACAGAGGAGTTCTCCCAAATGGGAAGGAAGTAGCAGTCAAGCAACTGAAGGCTGGAAGTGGGCAGGGCGAGAGAGAATTTCAGGCTGAAGTTGAGATTATCAGCCGCGTTCATCACAAACATCTTGTCTCATTGGTTGGATACTGTATCTCTGGGACAACAAGAATGCTTGTTTATGAGTTTGTTACAAACAACACTTTGGAGTTTCACTTGCATGGTAAGATTGTCTTTGAAGTTGCAGGTTATAATACTTCTTTGAAGTATTGTTAATGCTAATTGATGTTTGATTCATCTGGTGAAGTGATTTGATAGAGAATGCTAATTGCAGGAAAGGGGCGACCGACCATGGATTGGCCAACTAGGATGAGAATTGCTTTAGGATCTGCTAAAGGACTGGCATATCTTCATGAAGATTGTATGCTCTCTGACTCTCTCACTTGCATACTTGCTCTAGATGTAGAATTTTAATCTCCTACTTTGTGGTAACCATTATCAATGTTTTCAGGTCATCCTAAGATCATTCATCGTGATATTAAGACAGCTAATATTCTTTTGGATTTCAAGTTTGAGGCAAAGGTATTGATTTCATTTTAACACTCCTATGTCGAAGTTTGGATGCAGTAGTTTTGAATGTGACTGTTTTGCTTTATTTGGTCGCCCAAACATATATGCATTTTCTCCCACTATTGTCATTGAGATAAAAGATTAAATGTTGTTTTCAGGTTGCTGATTTTGGACTAGCAAAGATTTCTTCTGATCTCAACACTCATGTCTCCACCAGGGTGATGGGTACTTTCGGGTAAGAAGACCTCCTGCATTATTGTTGTTTGGTGCATAGGATATGTGATTAAATTTTTTTAGTTGTTTTTCACTCACATAATTCTCACTATCTCCAGGTATTTGGCCCCTGAGTATGCTTCAAGTGGAAAACTATCGGACAAATCTGATGTTTTCTCTTTCGGGGTCATGCTTTTGGAGTTGATTACTGGACACAAACCAGTTGGCTCTTCTTTTATGGAGGACAGTTTGGTGGACTGGGTTAGTTATTAGTTTGGTCTATGATGGTCTCTCTGTACAAGCACACACTAACACGCATAAGTTCATCTGCATTTTCTGTTGATCTCGGAATCAGTTGCAGCTACAGAATTCTAGATTTAAATTTCTTAGAATCTGTTGATCTCGGAATCTGTTATTAAGCAAGTCTGCTTTGGCATTGCAGGCTAGGCCTTTGCTCACAAGAGCTTTGGATGGAAACTTTGACGGTCTGGTTGATCCAAAGTTACAAAAGGAATATAACCACAATGAGATGACTCGCATGGTTGCTTGTGCTGCTGCTTGTGTGCGACATTCAGCACGACGTCGACCACGAATGAGCCAGGTAATTGGTGTAGCCAAATTTCTTTCAAATGCCATTTTGGCTATTGAGATCCAATTCTAGGTTTGCCATGTCTAGTTGATGGGTATGGCTCTGAAGATACATTGATAAGATGATCACATAATTGTGACAGTAATCCATCTCTATTAATAAAAATTTACTGGGAGAGATTGCATATTACATTCTTAAGAATCTTCTTTGTATGGTGACTATCAACCAAGTTGGTTTAACTGGTGGTTGATAGTTCACGAGCGAATACCGGACTTTCTGTTCCGTAACCTCGTAGTTACTTTTATGTTCCTCTCCTTATTAGACCCTGACCCAAAACTTGTAACCGAGCAGATAGTCCGTGCTTTAGAAGGAGATGCATCATTGTCTGATCTCAGTGATGGAATGAGACCTGGACAAAGCAATGTGTACAGCTCTTATGGAAGCTCAGACTATGACACAAGCCAATACAATGAAGACATGAAAAAGTTCAGGAAGATGGCATTGGGCACACAGGAATATGGTGCGAGTAGCGAGTACAGTGAGCCCACCAGCGAATATGGTTTATACCCTTCTGGCTCAAGCAATGAAGGCCAAACCACCCGGGAAATGGAGATGGGGAGGATGAAGAAGAATAGCCAAGGTTTTAGCGGAAACTCAACTTCTTGACTATAATAGACCACATTTCTTTGTAAAGATCCATCCCCACTTCTTTTTCATACTATGACTTGGATTGGATGTCACTTTGATTGCAAAGATTGGCATGTTTTTTCATGAGATACTAATTTTTTTAAATTACGGTTTTTCATTGATTTGTATTTATTAATGATTCACAGAAAGTAAATAATGGATACACTTTGGTTGATTCTTTTATTTGTTGCTTGAATGTTAATGTCAATTTGGTTTGCCAAACCGGACTTTCTCCATTGATTAGTTGTTGACTCTTTCCTGTCAGTTTGCTTGGATTGGAATTTTAGTATTTAGGTTGGATTCCTTTTGTGTTTTTTTTTTCTTTCTTCGAAAGTAACAGTTTGAGGATAAAGCAAGAGGTTGTAGATGTTAGAATTCGAAATTTAAATTTATTGAATGTTATTTTTTAAAAGTGATTGTATGAATCAACCAATTGAGTTAAGTTTGGATTGTAGGTTGGATTCTCATTGATATCATATGTGGGTGACATTAGTACCTAGCTTGTTTGCATTTAAATCAAGTTCCCACCTTAGACCCACCAACTCATAGTATCCATCTTTGATGGATTGATGATCGAAGATTCATTGGTGGAAAGAAATCAAAATTTTATTTATACCCAACTTTTTTTTTGTGTGAATAAAACCCAAAATCTAAGGCTTAAATGCACGCTCATAGAACTAGAAATGGGTTAGATTCAGTTCATGCTGTCACGTTGTTGTCCAACTTGTATTAGCTTTGAACTTGAGGTGAACAAAGTCTGAGATTATTAAGATCATGGCTCTGGCAGCATGGGGTACATTCTTCCAACTTTGAAATTTGAAAAGCTTAGCTGGGGCTGGGGGCTTGATTCGATCACATGGATGGCCAAAGAAAGCAAAAAATTCTCAGCCTTTTTTAAATATTCCAAAACGAGATTACAGTCAAAAGGGCATTACAAAAATCATTGAAAATGACAAAATGTGTGAGGGTGTGGCCAGCTCATTGTGGGCAGTGGTCCTCTCTGGCTTCAGACCGTTGAGTGCCTACCAACTAACCTTACCGATACCAACCAAGTCAAGAACTGAAGTTGCCAAGAGAGATAAATAAATGATTCAAGTATTCTATTTTAGTCAAATATCCTTTCTGTCAGGTTTAAGGTGATCCAATTCATTGCCAACCTAAAACTTGCAAGTTGCAATCACAATCAGTGGTCAGAGGTTTTGTTGTGGCATGTAAAGCTCGAGAGTTCGAGCACTCCCATTCTCCGAACTTTGATTTGTAAGATTTTTGCTGTTGTACGGGAAAAAAATCACAATTAGTATAGTGCATTAACGGTTAGCACTTACAATTTCTCTGTGTAGGTCAGATTCCCCAATGGGTCCACTTGTTGTAGCAGATATAATATTTGATAACACAAGGAAAAAAAAGAATATAAATGATGATTAAATGACTTTATGCAGTTATGAACAAAAGGCACTTAAAATAGAAGAAAAATAACTGTTTAAGACCCATCAATCAAGATCCTAGATATTCTTATTTCATCTAGAGTTGTCAAACATAAGTTTTTCTCAAGGTTCTAAATGTATATCGAATTCATCTTCCTTGTATTAAAGTGAAATTTGATTAGCATTAAGCATACAATTGAAAAGCCCTACGACAGCCCAACACCATCAGCAACCCAACCACTAAACAAAGATCCAAGAAGGGCACCGCCCAAACATGTAGTCACCACCAGACCTACATTTAACATTTCACAATAAAACCTATATCATGTTAGAGGATAGACTCCAGATGCAAGTCGGAAAGAAAATGAAGAAAGTTTGTGAAAAAAAAGTTGAGAGCTAAACAAACCCAAGGTGGTAGCCAAATAGGAATGAAAATACATATGGCTTCCACTACTATATGCGGGAAAGAAAGCCACCATGAATGTTTTGTAGTTTTCACATCCATGCTGTTGTTCTGTAAGAGAGCTAAATAAACACAATAGTTGAGCACAAAATTTTGCATTTAACATCGAAATCTAGTTACCTTCATCATCAAAACACATTTAATATATAAAGTTTTGTTCATTTGCTAGTATGAAAACTTAAAGATAAAAGTTAAACAGATTCAAGCTCAACAGCTTAATTTAGGCTAATTTCCAACATTCAAACAAGTTCAACAAAATCTCCAGATGAATTGTATAATCAAATGAAAGATAACTGCTCAAATTGCAGTTAGCTTTAATAGAAAGTAAAATAGGAGGGATGGATTCACTTATCTTGTTTGAATTCAAATCACTGGATTTGAAGTGAGCAGACATAAGATTGAAAATTATAGATACTTGATTTTAGATACTAATATATTATTTTTTTTAGAGAAAAATAAAGTTGTTTTTCAAAAACGCTTTCGTGTACAATGACAAATGTAATCCAAAACAAGTAACAATGTCGCTTCATTGAAAGTTGTTTCACTGAAAGTTCTTTCATTGAAAAACTCTTGTTCAGAACATCTCCTATTCGGAAACAACACTTTCTTAGAACAAGTCATTCACAGAACAACACTCTAATGGAAAGAGACCTCCACCGAGAAGTATTCTACAAAAGAGGTTTCGCCTGATACTGTTACACCGAAGTAGAAGAAATGAAAATAATCCCGGAATATGGTAGGGTTCTTGGGTTGATTTCACTATTGGGATGTTATGGAGAGCTTGGCTTGATGGATCAGACATGGAGATAATTAAGAGGTCTCTTTTTAACTTTTCCCTGAAATAAGAGTGTTTCTCCCTTTCTTTCCGAACAAATAGTGAACTCTTGTTCACTATTCACTATTACCAACAACAATCTAAACTTCCATCAAACAAAATATTAATACTTTAGTAATAAACAATCTTCCCATTATGGCTACTAAATACATATGCTTTGTAACTTCTATTCTGAGACCTATAAATAGGAGTTCTCATAACTCATTTGGAGACTTTTGGATTTGGAGCAAACTTTCTCTCTAAAGTTCTCTTTACAATTCTCTCTTCTTTAATTCTCTCATCAGCCTTGTTGTCAACCATACTCAGCCTTATTTCGTCATTTCTTTGCTTTCTCTGATTTACTTTTCACCACCTACTATTGCGTTCAGTACTTCAGGATTTGCTCTGGTCTTCCTCTCTATCGTCTCTCGACACATTCTGTTTCACTTGTTTGCAACGCTTCCTCTCTCTATCAAAAGAAACCTCTAAAAAAGCACAAGGAAAAAAGAGAATTTGAGTGATTATTAAAAGACTTTAATATTGCAGTTATGAACAAATGACACTTATATTACAGCAAGGACCTGCATCAGACTAATGACAGATGAATTCTTCCTTGAATATGATTACCTTGCAAAGATCTACCCAACAAAATCAACATGAAAACACTTAATGAACTAAATAGATGTCGGCACATAGACATTATGGGAAAACAAGAAAATTTTAGGCGCATATAATATAGCTAATTGCAATAACCCAACACCGAATGGAATTTCCACACGCTGGTTGTAAGACAAGTCACTACCAATCACATCACAAGAAAGGAGATATTTTTTATCAACCAATATAAATACTATGAAAGCAGTTGGTCTCATTCAGCTAGACAATAAGTTCATACAAGATCTGAAAGGCATCATTAAACTTACCATATTTTCTCTTGCATATGAAACATCAGATACATCAAAAGCACTCATGGTGTCAACGTTTGGCCAACGACGTGTTCCAATAGTCTAGAGCCGGCAGATCACATTAACCCACTGTTTCACAGGAGAGTCAGGTACTCCTGCTGTTACACTATTATACTATACATTTCTAACTTGCTAATAGGGCAAGAGGAGTTTTGAATATTGTAAAATTGGTTATGCACATTCATTCCACACAACAGTCCAAGATGTTTAGATTTCAAATTACAAAATGCATTTCCCAATCAGACTCTAACCACCCAACACGCTATCAGTAAAATAACTTGTGCTACACATTCATTCCACACAACAGTCCAAGATATTTAGATTGCAAGTTACAAAATGCATTTCCCAATCAAACTCTAATCATCCAACACGTTATCAGTAGAATAACTTGTGCTATTAGGCATACACTCTGTTTCAATGTTCGAAACTTTGAAAGGCCTTTTACAAATGCACGAATTCAAAACATGGTACTAACACAATATGTACAGGAAAAACACACCTAAATGATAATAAAAATGGGTGATTATAACAATTACAATCATCACAACACAGATATTGAATAAAAAATTTGTGCACCTCGAAAAAAGTCAAGAAAAAGTATTAAAACTCAAATATCAAATAGCACCAACATCAAACATCACGTTTATAATAAAATTTATTCAATCATTTAATACGACAGTTTAATCAGTAGTAGTAATTTTTTCCAAAACAAGTTTAAACAAACTAAATTTTTAATCTATGCATCATCAGAATATGAGCTACTCCATTAGGGTCAGTAGCGTCGTCCTGATTTCCTCCTGTAGCATCACCGGTGGCAGCATCAATGGATTCCTTCTCTTGGGAAACGCTGTCATCATCTCCAAGAGTAGGAGCATTACCTTACTTCTCACCACCTCTGCCGTCGCTGCCACACTCGATTGCTTTAGACCTTTATGAACAACAGATCGAGCTAAACGAAATTCATTTCATATCAATATAACAGATTTGTTGAAATTGTTATTAATCATTTCGAGCTCATTCACGGTTTTCATAGCAATAACTATCTCCTTTCAAATATTTGAAGTTTGTATCAAAGTTGGACCAAAAGTCACTAGAAGACCTAGCTGGTGGCTTTGAAGTTTCAGGAGTAGTGGAGGAGCCGGATGATTGTTTGGAAGGTTTTGGTTCGGAAATAGAGAAAGAGTAGCCAGGTTTAGAAGAGTGTGACTGTGTATTGGAGGAAACTGATCCAGTTGATGACTTGGATGGGTGTGGTTGAGCAATGTAGGAAGAATAGGCAGGAAAAGAGGATGAGCCTTGTTTGGAAGATTTTGGTTCGAAAATAGAGAAAGAGCAATTAGGTTTGGAAGAGTATGGTTGTGTAGCGGAGGAAACTGAATCAGATGATGGCTTGGATGAGTGTGATTGAGCAGTCGAGAAAGAAGAGGCAGGAAAAGATGAGGAGGAGAAACGAAAGAGGGGAGGTGGGGTGAGCTGACGTAGGATAGAGGGAAGCTAACGTAAGACAGAGGAAATATTGAAAGTATGGGAAAAAAAATATAAAGTAATTTGTATTTATTTTTAAAAACTTTTAATGAGTTGGTATAATTTGGTTACTGAGAATATATAAATATATAAAGAAATAAACGATTTATATTTGATGCACTGACAATGTATAAATTTATACACTAACAGTGAACCACATGATACCACCTATTTAAAGATAAAGTTATCTATATTTATTTTTAAAATTTTTTAATGAGGTGGTATCATCTGGTTCATTGACAATATATAGATATATATATCGCCAGTGCATCAAATATAAATCCATGAAAAAATAAAAGGCAGGATGTTGGTAAGGTTGATCTTTATTGGAAATACATGCATAATATGTTTCATGTGCTATATATAATTTTAAGTATATATATATATAATTTTTATACATAGTAGAAATTCTCCTAGTGCTAACACGTGTTCACAATCTTAAATCTTTTTAACAATCTTAAATCTAACATATATATAATTTTAAGTATACAATTCTCCTGGTGCTAACACGTGTTCACTGCTCCGGCGTCGACACCTGTCATTTTTTTAGGAAAGAGAGAAAGAAAAGAAAGGAAAGATAAAAAAAAAAGAAAAGAAAAATGGAAGAAAGGAATGTGAAAAATCTGGTTTCAACACGTGTTTTTTTTTTTTGGAAGGAAAGAAAGAGAAAGAGAAAGAAAAATTTGTATGTTCGTGTTATTTTTTCGTTTATTTAAAGTATTATAAATTTTTATACGTTAATAATTCGTTTTATATATATTTTGACACGTTCGTGTATTCGTGTAGTGTTCATGTTATATTCTTGTTGTATTTTAATTATTTTTCCTATGCTGTGTTCGTGTCGTGTCTCAATTCATTTCATATTATTGCATAGTTTAACATTGTAATTCAATTTAGAAAAAAAAAATTTATGTTCGTGTCGTGTCTCAATTTATGACATATTCTGCATAATTTGTTATAGTGATTCAATTTAGAGAAAATTTTGTATTCATGAAGTGTTCGTGTTATTTTTGTGTGTATTCAAAGTATGATAGTTGGTACTGTACCGGTACCAGTCGTACTGACCAGCACGTACCGATTTTGAAGAAAAACAAAACGGTACTAACATTATACCGTTTTGGTTTCTGTATCAATTGTACCGATCAGTACCGACTTATATCGATCCATAGCGGCCTTTACCAATACGTATAGGAAACAAAGAGAAAAATACTTTAGGAAGTCAAAGTGAGTAAAAAAACAAAAACACTTTTGTAGTTCTTCACCCCCTCAAAAATTGATATAGTAATTGATAGCAAGCAGTCAAATGATTTTCTGGGAGGGGAGTTTGGAAGGATGTGATGATTGGTGGTAGGTTTTCTGGTCATGGATTCAAGATGTCACTCACCGGTCATTGAGAGGATACTGGCTGATCTTATGCTTACTGGAGAGACAAAAGAAGTTAAAACACTTTAGGATGGCAAGATTTGAAGAGAATCCCAGAAGGAACATTAAAGACCTGGAAGTTCAAGTTGGGCTATTATTAATAAGTGCACTGATGCGAAACCAATTTCTACTGATCTTCGTATCACCCTCCTCCCAAATCTCTCTTTTTTCGATCAAAAATATGGAAGTACCATTCCTGGAGGGGAAGAATCTAAAATGAAAAAGAAAACAGAAAAACAAAATCATAAGCCACCCCAAAAAGGCTAGAACTATAAAATTTAGGCCTTGGAAGATATTCAACCATCAAATGCCCTTGCAGCACCAGAGCTCTTGCGACAACTTTGCAGCATATCCATGTAGACTTGGCCAAACCGAATTTTCTCCTTTGATTAGTTGTTAACTCTTTCCTGTTAGTTTGCTTGGATTGGAATTTTAGTAGTTAGGTTGGATTCCCATTGTTTTTTTTTTTTTTTTGTTATAAAGGAGGTCACAGTCTGTAAATAGAGAAAGGTGTTGTAGATACTAAGATTCGAATTCAAATTTGTTAAATGTCACTTATTAAAAGTAGTTGCATGAATCAACTGAACGAAGTCTGGATTCTAGGTTGGATTCTCATTGTTATGTGGGTGACATTAGTATCTAGCTTGTTTGCATTTAAATCAATTTCCCACCTTAGCTCACCAACTCAGAGCATCCATCTTTGATGGATTGATGATCGAAGATTCATTGGTGGAAAGAAATCAAAATTTTATGCATACCCAACTTTTTTTTTGCGACATAAAAACAAAACCTAAGATTTAAATGCACACTCATAGAACTAGAAATGGGTTAGATTCGGTTCATGCTGTCACGTTGTTGTCCAACTTGTGTTAGCTTTGAACGTGAAGTGAACAAAGTTTGAGATTAAGATCAAGGCTCTGTCCAGTAGGGGGGACATTCTTTCAACTTTGAAATTTGAAAAGCTTAGCTGGGACTGGGGGCTTTGATTTGATCACATGGATAGCCAAAGAAAGCAAAGCCTTTTTAAATATTCCAAAACGAGATTACAGTCAAAACGCATTACAAAATTGAAAATGACAAAATGTGTGTGGCCAGTGGCCATCTCATTGTGGGTTTTGGTACTCTCTACCTTCAAACCGTTGCGTTGAGTGGTTATCAAGTACCAACTAACCTTACCGATACCAAGTCAAAAACAATAACTCAAGTTGCCATGAGAGAGAAATGATTTAAGTATTCTCGTTTAAGTAAATAACCTATTTTTTTTTTTTTTCTGTCAGGTCAGGAGTAAGGTGATCCAATTCATTGCCAACCTAAAAGTACATGAATATCAACATGAACAGTAAGCACCTGCTTACAAATATCTTGTTAGAAACTATTTGCTATATATTATATTAAACAGAATATATATATATATATAAAAATAGATAATATGGAAATGAAAATTAAAATATTTATAAATGTACTTGAACTTACAGATTACACAAAATCGAAAATAAAGAAGATTTACAGGTTAATCCGAATAGAAAATCTATATCGAGTCAAGGTTGTACTTCTAACCTTAAGACGTTTTTTGTCAGTCTAAAGGTGCTTACAGTTTGATGCAAATTGTCTCTTAGGTTTTCTCGATAATTGTTGCAAATGAAAACACACTCGGATGCAACATAGCGAACCAAAAGAATGTTTAAGTCTCTCTCTTAGAAGACATAGAATAATTTGAGTGAATAAGCATAAGTCAAAAATCAGGCACAGGATGTTTGTATATATAATAGCAATCAACCTGCCTGTTCGGTAAAGACACACAACATAGAAGGAACCTGTTTGATCAGAACAGGCACACCCATTGGTGACGAACCAGTTCGGTCAGGCAGAAAGCCGAACCGACATGTCTTTACCGAAAAGACAGATTCTGAAAACAACAAGAACCTGTTCGGTCCTAAACCGAAAAGGCAAGAATTAATCGGACAGTCAAAATCAGTTGGTCCGGCTGGACAGCAAAAAAATTATTGTTGACCCTGACCCAAGCCTGATCCGACCTAGCCCAGCTCGGCGGTGGCTCGCGTGTGGTCCAGCCCAGTTTGTGTAGGTCCTCACCTATCACAAAACTTGGGTGTCCCTTGGGGCTCAACCTCACATTGAAACAAAGCCTATATAAACAACAAGCAAAAGCCATATTTTGTTCTATATGGGATTGACTACCAAACACAACATCAACCAACTTTCTTCTTATTCAAGTGGGTGTTTAATGAGACTAATTTCATATTCAATTTTGATATTAATTGTGTACGTTAATCATACACCGTCTATCTAGTTATGACAACTTACGTATTGGTATATGTATTTCGTATATATACACCCAAAATAATATATTGATATCGAACATATCTCTATGTAGGTCAGATTCCACAAAATAGGAGGGATGGATCCTTTTAACTTGTTGCGGTTTAAACCCCTGGATTGGAAATTGGAAGTGAATATAAGATTGATAACACAAGAACAAGAAAGAATTTAAATGATGATTAAAGGACTTCAATGCAGTTATGAACAAAAGGCACTTACAATACATGACCTCTACACAACTAAGGATGTAAGAGTAAAAAGGTATCACATGTAAAATAGAAGAAAAATAATTATTCTATCAACCAAGATCCTAGATATTCTTACTTCATCCAAGATTGTAGATTTGTCAAACATCAATCCGTTTTTTTTGTTGTTGTGTAAATCCGATTAAATTACTAATAATTAGCTTGTGATCCTTGCGATGCACAGGATTTTATATATTTAAATGTATATAAACCTATAAATTAACATTAATCTTTACATATTTAAGGTATATATAAAATACATATAATCAAGATATCAAATTATAATAAAATTGTGATAAACAATATTATTGAGCATGAAAAAAATATATCCAAAAGATATAATTAAAAGGTGCATTCCATCTCATACCATATCATATGTGACTCAAATATCATAACATGATGTTATCATCATAAACACGTACATATATTTTTGTTTTTGAAGGAATCTTAAATTTTAATTTTTGTAATTAATATGTAATCGAATACTAAATGTATATTTGTTTCTTTTCTTTTAGTAAAACATTATTTCGTAAATATTTGTATATATATATATTTGTGAGTTCAATAAACTAAACTTTTAAGATTTTATGCATTTAATTCAAAGTTTTAATATATTGTTGAACGACTGAGTATTTTTAAATTAATAAGTTAAATTTAAAAGGGACATAATAAGTGATAAACATATAACAAATTCCTTATATTACCGTACATATTTGAAATATAAATATGATATTTTTAGTTGAGATGGACATAACGCTTTTGATAGTTCCTATTATTTAGAGATTTTAATATGAAATAATTATTTAAATTTTCAATGTCTTATAAAAGATAATTTTTGTTTGACTTAAATCAAAAAAAAAAAAAAAAACAAAAAGCTAGATTAAATAAGGTTATATTTGATAACTCGTATAATTATATAGTTCTTAGTTATGTTTTATTATTGTTTTGTGTCAAATACGAGTTATTATTGCTTAGTCTAATTGTGTTTATGATATTTTATATTTTTATGTAATTTGGTGTTTTTCACGAGTTTCTTTGAGTGATTTCAGATTACAAGGTTAAATCAAGAATTAAGGGCAAATCCAATTCAGTTCCAGTTCCGACACCTTTTTCCATATCAGCTATATCCGGAGTTTCACTGAAGCAATAAGGCTGAATTTTTTACAGTGCAAAGTTAAGAGGCATATCTATCTTTTTCATGTTTTACACTTCTTGAAACGGAGTCGTTTTCCCTAGCGAAATCGACCATCAAGTTGGCTGATGTGCAATGACGTCTGTGCTGACCTGTTTTGGTATTTTGACCATATCTTCCGATCCACATGAGCAAATGATCTGATTCCAACGGCTATGGATCCGTAACTGATAGGGGTATATTTTTCTAGAATACCATTTGATCAGATCGAGCCTCCAAAATTGACAAAATCGACCATCAAGCTGGCTGATCAGAATTGTCATACAATATGACGAAAATTGTTAGAAAAATGCACCCACCTATTATACCTACCTTTGAAATTTATAAAGCTTGTCTCTTGTCATTTAGCTCTCCAAAATGTGTATAAATAGAGGGCCTTGGATGAGCATTAAAGGTAGATTGGGAGGATATTAGCCATTGTAATAAAATTCTCTAAGTTTTCTTCTTCTTTCCTTTCTCTAGTTTTCTTTTCTATATTTACTTATGCTTCTTACATTTCTTTTCATTTTATTCATATCTAGTATGTGTTGCTAATCATATTGTTGAGGTGATGAGGTGAAGCTCTTGGTAAATGCTAAGGTTAGTCTCTTAAACATGAGCTAAAATGAATCATCATTTATAAACACTAGTATAGATAATATTTTCTTTTGGTTTAAAATCATACTTACAAAGTAGGGATCTTGATTCATTATTGACAAGGAAAATGGCACAGTAAATGCTTGGTTTCATAACCTTGATTTGTTGTAGACATATACCTTGGCATAAGGAATGCTTGGACTCTTTTTATGAGTTTTGAGGATACCAAATGAACATAATATCATATGCTATGGACGTTGGACAATTTGGACTGAATTGCTAAACCTTCCGATTGGAACCTCCTTTATGTGTGGATTTCAATTGTGTAATAAAACAAGATTAATCTTAGCATAACACCAAGAGTGGATTCTCTAACCTCAACATCTTTTCTTATTGTTTTTTTATATCTTGTTTAATTTCTTTTATGTTATTTTGTTTGTTTTGTTCTCTAATATCTTGTTTATCTTGTTTTGTTGTTGATTCCCTAATATCTTGTTTACTTTCTTTTTCTTATATATTTATAAACTTATACTTACTAATACGCTTCCCTGTGGTTCGACCTCGGACATCCGAGAATTTATTACTTGAACATAACCTGCACTTGGGTTTACAACTCTTAATTGAGTCTCCATCAAGTTTTTGGCGCCGTTGCCGGGGAGGCAATACTAAGTATATAAGTTTATAAGTATATTTATTTTTATTGGCTGGTTATACCGCCTATATTTATTTTTATTGGCTGGTTATATCGCCTAATTTTCTATATATTTATATTTATATTGTATATTAACTTTTTTTTATTTTTATTGGCTGGTTATACCGCCTAATCTGTATATTAACTTTGTTTTATGCTTGTTTGGCGACGTGATTTTAGATCTCGTCGTTTAGTTAGATTTTATTGTGAAACTTTTTCAGGTAATCTTTCTAATACAACTCCTACCATGGCTGACAATGAAAGTGTTCATGCTGAAGATGAGAACAGACAAGTACGCACCATGCGTGACTACTTGCAACCAACTCGAAGCTCATCACCCTCTTGTTTTATTTTTCCTCTCAATGCAAACAACTTTCGTTTTAAACCAGGTATGATAGCTTTGCTTCCAAAATTCCATGGGTTAGAATCGGAAAGTGCTTACTCGTTTCTAAAAGACTTCGAAAATGTATGTGTCACCTTTAATGACCAACAATGTACAAATGAAATTGTCAAGCTAAAATTATTTCCTTTTTCTTTAAAAGATAAAGCAAAAATTTGGCTTCATAATTTAAAACCAAGGTCAATTGGCACATGGCAAGAATTACAAACTGAGTTTCTAAAGAAATTTTTCCCAGCACATAAAACTACTGCTTTGAAAAGACAGATTCAAAATTTCAATCAAAATCAAAATGAAGTATTTTTTCAGTGCTGGGAGCGTTTTAAAGATTTGTTAAGTTCTTGTCCACATCATGGTTTTGAAAAATGGCGTCTTATTAGTTTCTTTTATGAAAGTTTAACTCCCGAAACTAAACAATTTGTTGAAACAATGTGTAACGGTGAGTTTCTAGAAAAAGAACCTGAAGAAGCCTTTGACTACCTAGACCATTTGGCAGATAACTCTCAAGCCTGGCACACAGATAATTCCTCTGAAAGTTCCAATAGATCTATTCTTGTTTCTAACAGAGGTAAATATCATTTTAGTCAAGAAGATGAGATAAAAGCTAAAGTAGCTAATTTGGCTAGAAAGATTGAAGCCATGGAACTTAGAGAAGTAAAAGAAGTCAAAACGGTTAAAAATGAAGAAAGTTGTGGAATTTGTGAAATCATGGGATACCCCACTTCTGAATGTCCAAACATTCCCATTCTTAAAGAAGCGTTGCATGATCAAGTAAATTCCATAAACACATTTAAAAAGCCTTTTCCTTCTCCTTACTCTGAAACGTATAACCCTGAATGGAGAAATCATCCCAACTTCAGTTGGCGGAATAATAATCATGTTCAGGTACCACAATCTCAAAAGCCGGGCAACACTTTTTCCTATCAACCTTCACGTGTACAAACCTTGGAAGAGACATTGCAAGCATTCATGCAAACACAAGCAAATGTGAATAACCAAACTTCACAGGACATCAATGAGATCAAAAACACCTTGTCCACATTGACAGCTTCATTACGCACTCAAGAAAAAGGTAAGTTTCCTGCTCAACCTCAGCCTAACCCTTCTACTCAATGTCTTGTTTCTTGCTCCAATGAAACTCAACAGGAAAATGCCAGTTCTATCACAACTCTTCGAAGTGGAAAGGCAATTGACAAAAACATTCCATCAAAAGACCAAGATCCTCCTTCCCCTCCGAAAAGTAACGGTAAGGATGATGGTAAGTCTGAACTTCTTGAAAATTTGGACAAAGAAAAAGGTATGCATCCTGCTCCTTTTCCTCAAAGGTTGCAAACAATAAAGAATTTGAATCAAAATGCAGAAATTTATGAACTTTTGAAACAAGTTAAGATTAACATTCCTTTATTGGATGCAATCAAACAAGTTTCATCTTATGCTAAATTTTTGAAGGACATGTGCACAGTTAAAAGGAAACATAATGTACAAAAGAAAGCATTTCTGACGGAAAGTGTGAGCTCAATCATTCAGCACCTTACTCCACCAAAATTCAAAGATCCTGAATGTCCAACAATCTCATGCATCATTGGAAACACTAGAATAGAACGTGCATTGCTTGATCTTGGTGCTAGTGTTAATCTTTTGCCTTTTTCTGTTTATCAACAGTTAGGTTTAGGTGAACTCAAGGAAATACCTGTTACACTTCAACTAGCTGATCGTTCAGTAAAAATTCCTCGAGGGATAGTTGAAGATGTCTTGGTTCAAATTGATAATTTTTACTTCCCTGTTGATTTTATTGTTTTGGACACACATCCTGTTTCAAATCCAAATGTTCAAATTCCTGTTATATTAGGCCGTCCATTTCTTGCAACTTCTAATGCTCTGATAAATTGCAGGAATGGTATTTTGAACATTTCTTTTGGAAATATGACTTTAGAATTAAATGTGTTCAACATTTGCAAGCAACCTGGTGATGATTCAGAAGTACATGAAGTGGATTTCATTGAAGAACTTGTTCATGAACATCTCACTACTACCACATTCCATGATCCTTTAGAAGCTTATTTAATTGAATGTGAGTTTGATAATGCTTCAGAAATTTCACACACTGATTCTTTGTTAAATTCTTTTCAGGATAAGCATCGTTGGAAACAAAAGTTTGAGGAACTCCCATCACTCACAAATGTCACTGTACCATCAACTATTGAACCGCCCAAGCTGGATTTAAAACCATTGCCATCCGAGCTAAAATATTCCTTTTTGGGAAAAATTCCTTCTCAATGGAGCCCCCAAGATAAAAGGAAGTTTCTGAATGAGGTAAAGAAGTTCTACTGGGATGACCCTTACTTGTTCAAATATTGTCCTGATCAAATTTTTCGAAGATGCATTCCCGACAATGAGGTAAGTAGTGTAATTAAGTTTTGTCATTCCGAGGCATGTGGTGGTCTTTTTTCATCAAAGAAAACTGCTGCAAAAATTTTACAGTGTGGATTTTACTGGCCAACTTTATTCAAAGATGCATATGAGAATTCTAAAATTCATAAAGAAAGAACTAAAGCCTTTCATGACAAGTTAATTTCAAGAAAAACATTTGATGTTGGGCAAAAAGTTCTACTTTATAATTCTAGACTTCACATATTTCCTGATAAGTTGAGATCAAGATGGACTGGCCCATTTGTGGTTAAGCATGTGTATCATTATGGAGCAGTTGACATTGAGAATCCTCAAAATGGTAACGTATTCAAGGTAAATGGACAAAGACTCAAACTCTTTTTGGAAAATCGTGTTACTCAAGAAGAGGTTGTTTTTCTTTCTGATCCTTGTTTTGAAAATAACTAGATGTAAATATAATTTTTACTAATTTCCAAAAAAAAATAATAATAATAATAATAATACATTTTTTTTAACCCCGGTTAAATGGCGGATAACGGTACTCCGTGATTATTTAAGTCGGTTCCATCAGCTACCCACAAAACTGATATTGTATATAAATTTCTCTTTCATTTTCTTTTTCAGGATGGATGATATTCTCACAAGATTGCAGAAACGATTTCCTCCTTTTCCTCAAAATATTTTACTAAAGCTTTACCAAGTTCGATTTGAAAGATTAAGAATGCTTATGCACAAAGGGATTCCTGAAGACATACGTTGGATAATTGAAGCCAAGGTACGTGAAGATGAATATCTTCCTGTTTTGCATTTACCGGGTACAGGTAGAAGCACTTTTGCAAAGAAGCGACGAACAAAGCGCATGAGTTCAAATTGCCACAAATGTGCACGATGGACGTGTAACGGTAAATGTCGTTCTATTGGGATTCCGTCCTCTAATCGAGATGATAAAATTGAATTCATTAAGGATGGACTGAGTAAGGAGAATTTGGGTAATATCCAACTTTCTCTTGAGACGCATCCTAGTGGAGACGTACAAAGAGAAATTCTTGATTTATGGCCGCAATTCCAAAGGGAATGGCAACATCTTGGGAATCTGATGTTAAAAGACCCTGTTTGCCAGCTTGTAAGAAAACTGGATGGGAAGCATATCCTCGACTCATAGAAGGCGTTTAAGCCGTTTCTGGACGTAAAACCAGAGGAAGATGTGAGCCACAATCACAACTACAATAAATGACTTCTCAGCTTTTGGTTTGATTTGCAATAACTTTATTTCGGTTTAATTTACATGTTGTTAGATTTGTGTAATTATTCTCGTTTTTTTTTTTTTTTTGCATTGGTCTTTTACGGTTGATTTTTCTTCTCTTTTTGATTTTCTTCCTGAAATCACGCAAAAATCTTTTGTTAGGTTAACATTTTCTTCTGACAGGTCAAATACACTTTCGGCGACATTATTACTCTTGTCTGATTCATTACTCAGTCCTCTATATATTACACCATGTACTCATTCTCTTTCAGGCACTTGAAAAAAAAAATGGAAAGTACTTCGTCCCAGCGCATTAAAAAAATTTGCGTCTTTGGAGGTGCTTATCCAGGGAAAAATAACATATTCGTTGATGAAGCCATAAGAGTTGGAGTAATACTTGCCCAACAAAAGATCCAGTTGATTTATGGAGGCGGTAGTACGGGTTTAATGGGAGCAGTCGCTACATCAGCACACGTCGGAGGAAGTCCAGTTCTAGGAATCGTGCCAAAACTATTAGACAGGTTTTTGTGGACCTACCGTGGGTAAGGAAATACAAGTCTGGAGTATCCCTGAACGGATAACAATCATGTACCATTCTGCCGATGCATTCATTGCTTTACCAGGAGGTCTGGGTACATTGGAAGAAATAGCTTGCGTGGCTTCTTGGTCATCTTTGGTCACAAATAAGAAACCCATTGGTTTGCTTAATATTAATGGTTATTTTAGTAATTTGCTTTCATATTTAGATAATGCTGTGGATAATGGATTCATGTTTTCAGAGGCAAGGAGAACCATAATTTCTGCTACAACCATTGAAGACTTACTCAAAAAGCTCCAAGCTTATGAGTATTTATCTGCTACGGTTGTTTCGCAAACGCTCGGAAAAAGAAAAAGAGATATGGACGAGCAAGGAGTGGATTGCACTCTGTCTTTGTGACATTATCTAACATTTTGTTTGTTGTGTCTCAGTTATAATAAGTGGTTAGCAACCTCTGCAGGTAATATCTCCTAAATTCTACCTTTAGTAGGGGGTAAGAGACATATTTTGCTAATTTAAAAAAAAAAAAAATTGATGTGTTTTAAGCCATTTAGAAGTATTCATTCTGAACAAGGTCTGAGTAAGGGAGACTTGAGACATACCTTGTCAGTTTGATTTCTTCTTTCAAAAAAAAAAAAAAAAGTTTGTTGTGTTTTAAGCAATTTAGAAGTATTCATTCTGAACAAGGTCTGAGTAAGGGAGACTTGAGACATACCTTGTCAGTTTGATTTTAATCTTTTTATGTTTACTTGTTAATTTTTGCTTAGTATTTTAGGATTAATTAGGTTGCATGAGTTTGTTTTGTTTTGAGTCTTAGTTATTCCTATTCTTATGTTATTAGTTCTTTTCTCTTACACATGATTCTTTCATTTGGGTTAATAGACTTACATTGAGGACAATGTAAGAATTAAGTGTGGGGGGAACGATTTAGGATTTCTTTTATTTTTGTCTACTATTTTTTTTTATGAGTCTTTATTATTATTATTATTTTTTTTAATGTGTTCTAGTTCCTTTTTAATACAATGATGAGATATGAATTGCATAAGTCTAAAACAGATTTATTAGTGAGAAGATTTTCATGAGAATTGAGCTTGATGTCAACCTTTTTATGAGCCAATGTTAATATGATATGTTGATTGAGAAAGAAGAATGTTTAGACTTAATCTGACTTGTATAATCATCCTTGTGAGTTTTTGAGCCTATAATGATTGATGCATTATACAAATCAATCTAATTTCTTTCTTGAGTGCTTTTATGATTACATGATTCTCTAGAACTTGCTTTAAACCGTTTGAGACTATATTGATACATGTGACAACATGAATATGATAGAGGCATTAGGATTATAACCAGAGCCAAACAGCCATCCATTATTAATGTTCTAAGAGAACATCCCCACTAGTGAGCCAATTTGAGCCTACATTAAATATGCTATTTTATTGGTAACCAGAACTTACACCTAGCCTAAATATACTTATATCCTTACCCTTGTTCTAAAGATGGATTATATATTTTGAGACATATTGCAAAAACAAGGGATACTTTTTGAAAATTTGGGTTAGAACGAAAGATAAGTGTGGGGGAGGAGAGAGGCAAAAGTCAAGAGAAAAAAAGGGATCATTGTCAAATACATTCCCATATTAAAAAAAAAAAAATCTTCTCTTGAACTTCTAGTTAAAGTAAAGAAAAAGATGTTACAAAGTTGGTTAGAATGAAGCAAAGGCTCAACATGAATATTTAGCCTATGTTATTATGTGCTTTATAAGAGTTTTGAGAAGTTTTATTCGTATGATCTTATTATGTCTCTAAACTCTATGAACTCTTTGGAACCTTTGTGATATCTTTATCCTTTTGTTCTTTAACCACATTATAACCCTTTGGCCCCATTACAACCTTGAAAAAAGACCTCTTGATTTATGAAGTTGTATGATCTAAATAGTGGAGAATAGGTGGACAAGCAAGCATATGGTAGAAGTGTTTTCATGAGATTGATTGAGTGTAAACACTTTACGACTACTTTAAAGAGTGAAAATCATGAGAGTATCCCATGTGAGAGGTTGAGATTAAGTTGAATATGCACTATTTTGATTGAAATATGTTATGTTAATATTGGCTTAACTCATTTATTTACATTCAAGCATGAATTTTTGTGAAATTCTTTGAGCTATTGATTAGTTTATAAGACTTGTTCAAAGATTGTCTCTAATTTATATTGAAAGGATTAGGAGTAAATATTTTTAGTGTATGTAGTTTACTTATATTTTAGTTTTTCAATGTTTGTGGGTATCGTTCTAGCAAACCCTCACGAGACTAAACTCGTCCACTAGGGACACCTAGGGGTTTAAAGGCTTGTGTCACATGCTAAGTGCCACCGTGATTTCCAACGAAAATGGATTAGATTAGATTTTCTTATTTTATTTTTATTGAGTCGTTGCTAGGGACTAGCAACAATCTAAGTGTGGGGGTGTGATAACTCGTATAATTATATAGTTCTTAGTTATGTTTTATTATTGTTTTGTGTCAAATACGAGTTATTATTGCTTAGTCTAATTGTGTTTATGATATTTTATATTTTTATGTAATTTGGTGTTTTTCACGAGTTTCTTTGAGTGATTTCAGATTACAAGGTTAAATCAAGAATTAAGGGCAAATCCAATTCAGTTCCAGTTCCGACACCTTTTGCCATATCAGCTATATCCGGAGTTTCACTGAAGCAATAAGGCTGAATTTTTTACAGTGCAAAGTTAAGAGGCATATCTATCTTTTTCATGTTTTACACTTCTTGAAACGGAGTCATTTTCCCTAGCGAAATCGACCATCAAGTTGGCTGATGTGCAATGACGTCTGTGCTGACCTGTTTTGGTATTTTGACCATATCTTCCGATCCACATGAGCAAATGATCTGATTCCAATGGCTATGGATCCGTAACTGATAGGGGTATATTTTTCTAGAAGACCATTTGATCAGATCGAGCCTCCAACATTGACAAAATCGACCATCAAGCTGGCTGATCAGAATTGTCATACAATATGACGAAAATTGTTAGAAAAATGCACCCACCTATTATACCTACCTTTGAAATTTATAAAGCTTGTCTCTTGTCATTTAGCTCTCCAAAATGTGTATAAATAGAGGGCCTTGGATGAGCATTAAAGGTAGATTGGGAGGATATTAGCCATTGTAATAAAATTCTCTAAGTTTTCTTCTTCTTTCCTTTCTCTAGTTTTCTTTTCTATATTTACTTATGCTTCTTACATTTCTTTTCATTTTATTCATATCTAGTATGTGTTGCTAATCATATTGTTGAGGTGATGAGGTGAAGCTCTTGGTAAATGCTAAGGTTAGTCTCTTAAACATGAGCTAAAATGAATCATCATTTATAAACACTAGTATAGATAATATTTTCTTTTGGTTTAAAATCATACTTACAAAGTAGGGATCTTGATTCATTATTGACAAGGAAAATGGCACAGTAAATGCTTGGTTTCATAACCTTGATTTGTTGTAGACATATACCTTGGCATAAGGAATGCTTGGACTCTTTTTATGAGTTTTGAGGATACCAAATGAACATAATATCATATGCTATGGACGTTGGACAATTTGGACTGAATTGCTAAACCTTCCGATTGGAACCTCCTTTATGTGTGGATTTCAATTGTGTAATAAAACAAGATTAATCTTAGCATAACACCAAGAGTGGATTCTCTAACCTCAACATCTTTTCTTATTGTTTTTTTATATCTTGTTTAATTTCTTTTATGTTATTTTGTTTATTTTGTTCTCTAATATCTTGTTTATCTTGTTTTGTTGTTGATTCCCTAATATCTTGTTTACTTTCTTTTTCTTATATATTTATAAACTTATACTTACTAATACGCTTCCCTGTGGTTCGACCTCGGACATCCGAGAATTTATTACTTGAACATAACCTGCACTTGGGTTTACAACTCTTAATTGAGTCTCCATCAATATTCCATTAAGAATTGAGTTTTTGTGAATATGAAGTGATTATTTGATTTTTCAATGCCTTATATATTTTTCAAAAAATAATTTTTGATTGATTTAAATCAAGAAAAAGAAAAAACGTGATCTTTTCAAATTGCAAATTATTTAAATTTTAAACATATTGAAAAATATATTTTTCAAAAGATAATTTTTGTTTAATTTAAATCAAGAAAAAGAAAAGCTAGGATTAAATAAGGTTATATTCCATTAAAAACTAAGTTTTTGTGAATATTAAATGTTATTTATTTTTCAATGTCTTATATATTTTTCAAAAGATAATTTTTGTTTGATTTAAATCAAAATAAAGAAAAAACATGATCTTTTCAAATAGCAAATTATTTAAATTTTAAACATGTTAAAAATATATATTTTCAAAAGATAATTTTTGTTTGATTTAAATCGAGATAAAGAAAAGCCACGATTAAATAAAGTTGTAGACACCTAATTTTGTTCGGACCACTAAATCACGTATGTTTTCTTCCTAAAGTGATGTTTAAGAATGTAAAAAGACTTTTCTCATCCTGCAGGTGGTACTTCGAGACTTAGTTTAAGAAAGCATACATAAAAAGTCAATATTGAAAAAGTCAACATCTAAAAAGTCAACCCTAAAAAGTCAACTATTGAAAAAGTCAACTCACTTTCAAAATCAGATTCAAAGTTCAATTGAAAAATGGTAATTTTTTTTTTGATAATCCGAGGTCTATAATGAAAGATATGGAGTTCGGAAGTTGAGTTACAGAGATTCAGTAGAAAGAAAATCCTAGTTCGAAAAATTTGAGGAAAAGTACTTAAACGATCAAATTGGTCGAAATTGGAAGTTCCAAATGAAAGATAAGCAATGACTACGGGTAATGGAGAGGCCATTTGGAGGCAAAACTGAAGAAAAGTCAATTTGGAAGAAAATAGAGAATTGGGGTTTTTGGTGGATTTTGTTGAAATTGGAAAAATTGCAAAAATGACTCGATTCGGTAAAATTAAAGCCCCTAATTGATGAGGAGTGAGTAAACAAGGATAGCCCAAGGCTTAGTTTGAAGAAATTCTGAGAAAAGAGCCAATTGGAGGAAAAACGAAAAAACGAGGAAATTCCTGATACTGAAAAAAGAAAAGTCAAATCGAAGGGTAATTTGATCGTAAAAATTGGGTGTTTTTGGACCAACTCCAATTCCATATATGAAAAAGGCACAGAAAAAGAAAATCTAAAAATCGGACTTGTTTTGAGCAAAATCGGGCTTTGGAGACAAAATGGCAAAATTGGAAAATTCAAGAAAAATAGCAAATGAGCTTCAAAAATTCTGAAAATTTGCAGATCTCATTCTTAAATCATTTGGAAGATATTTGCGAAGAAAAATTCGGATTCGGAGCTCGTTTGAAAAATGGCAAATCTCGAGCCCACTATGCTGAAATTCAATAAGATAAATCCCGAAAAAATAGAAAATGAGTTCCAAAAATTCTGAAAATTTTTAGATCTCATTCTTAAATTATTTGGAAGAGATTGGCGAAATAAAATCTGGATTCGGAGTTCGTTTGCAAAATGGCAAATCCCGGGCCCACTATGCTGAAATTCAAGCAGATAAATCCCGAAAAAATAGCAAATGAGATCCAAAAATTATGAAAACTTCCAGATCTCACTTTTAAATTATTAGGAAGATAATGGTGAAGAAAAATCTGGATTCGGAGTTCGTTTAAAAATGGTAAAAGTTCGGGTGCATAAATGGGCAATTTTGGAAGAAAAATCCAAAAAAATAAAAAATGGGCTCGAAATTTTTTGAAAACTTCTAGAATTCAATTTTTTATTATTTTGAAAGTATTCAAAAAAGAAAATTTGGCTTTGGAGTCCGTTTGCTATTTAATTAGGTTTGGGGGTCAAAAAGAAAAGGGCATTTCTTACAATTAAAAAAATGATGAGTGAGCTGGAATATGAAGAGGCAGCCAGCCAAATCCCATGAAGGAATGTGATTTTTTGAATTTTTCATCTAAAGGCCATGAGTGAATAGGAAGGTAGTTATTTTTTTTATCAAGCCTTCGAATTTGCAACACATGGACCAATGGATGGAGAGGGATGATGTCATATTTATGACATCATCTTCATGACATCATAATTTAGGGGCTGATTATTCCAATCTAAGGGTGGGAATTTTACATAGAGGCATCTTGGATTAAGGACCATTGGATCAAAATTGGTTAAAAAAAAAAGACAACTTTCGAGGGGATTCCAAGGGCCATTCGACCACCTTAAGGGGGAGGGGATATTTTTCATTTCACCACTTCTTTTTGGCTGAATACTCTCCATTTTTGAAAGCAAATAGAAAGTTTTGAAAGGTAAAGAAAGTAAGAAGAGAAAAAAGCTTGCAAAATAGCTTTTAGAGGTAGCTAAAAGCACTTTACTTTTGCTCTTTTAATTGCATTTCCATCCTTAATTTTCTGTTTTCATTTGATATTTGGTGATTTTCTGTTGATTTTGATTTTGAAATAAGTGTTTTTTAAGCTTTCTCTTCAAGCTCTTTTCTCATGCTTTCTTGAAAAAATTTGAAAAAGCAATTTTTTTTACATTTTAGGAGGTTGATCGAATGGTCACTGTGTTGTGGTATGGTTGATGTTTGATTTTTATTTCATGTTGTTTGTGATGTCTAGCATGTTTTGATGTTCTATATTTTTCTAAAAATAATCAAAAACATGAATCTTGTTTTAATCTTTTAACTTACTTACCTCTAGTTTTGATTTTATCATCTTGTATTCATGTTTACATTCTTTGTTTGCCATTCTTAATTTTCTGTTTTCAACATGTTTGAGTTGTTCATGATTTGTATTTTACTATACTATGTGTTTGTGAAAATCTCTAGTCATGTTTATGCCTTTATATCATGTTTGCATGGTTTAGCATGTTTCCTTTTTAGTCTTGCATTTAGTATGTCATATGTTTGTGTAAATGCCAGGCCAGGATTTCATCATGGAATCCTATAACCATTCGGCTACCCCACCATTCTATGCTTTGTGTGTGCATTTTCATCTTGCTAGTTGTTAGGTTTGCATTTCCATGCCATATTTTTGTGTATTTTGATTTAGTATACCATGTGTTTGTGTAAATGCCATGCTAGGATTTCATCATATTGTGACCTATGACCATTCGGCTACCCTCCATTCTATGTCTTGTATGTGCATTTTCATCTTGCTAGTTGACATGTTTGCATTTTCATGCCATGATTTTGTGTATTTTTATTTAGTATGCTATGTGTTTGTGTTATTGCCATGCATTTTTTTAGGTCTAGGTCTCATTTGCATTGCCATGCATTTCATGCATGTTTAGGCCTAGGTTGCATTTATTGCCATGCAAGTTCATGTTAGGTCTAGGCCATATTCTTTATGCCATGCATTTTCCATGTCATTTAGGTTTTAAAATTTAAATCATGCATTTAACTTGCTGTTTGTTCATGCATATCATATCATACCACTTGATTTTTGACTTAGGCCAATCAATGGCTCAAAGTCAAGCTCACATGAGCACACTTGTGGAAAATTAAGGAGTTGTCAAATTGATTTTTCTACCTTTGTGACTTTTTTTACTTAGGCAAATCTTGTCCATTTTTTTTTAGAAATTTTAGCTACTCTTTGTAGGTTCATGGAAAAGTCTCCAATATTTTTACTTTGATTCTTGAATGATTATATCAATGGCTTAAAAATGATTTTTGGCAAAACAGTTTTTCACCTAGTGTTCTGACTTTCTCGATTTTTCTGGGAGGTTATCCTTAGTCAAAAAATTAAGACAATTTTTTTCCCATAGAGTTTTACTTGTTCTGAGTCTCTTGTATTTTTTTTTAGATTTTTTTGAAATTTTAAAAATAGGTTAAAAAATCATGCTTTAAAACTGGATATTAGAGTTAGATTTGAATTCAAGGGAAAAATAATTGTTAGTTTTGGCTAAGACATCTAGAGGGGGTTGATTAGGAACCTTAGCTACTGTCCTAGGTTGGTTTCTAGGCCATTTTAATCTTTAAAAGTGATTTTATAAAGCTCGGGTCAAGGGTGGTCAAGTCTAGGTTTTCATTAGGAAAATAAAGCTATTTTTAAAGGGGAATTCGGCTATGATGATATTATCCAAGATTTTCAAAATTATTTTTAAACCAATCACAAAGTATTTTGATTTTAGAAAATTTAATTTGATGTATTTTTCTAAGGTAGCCGGATATCTTTTTAGGTATACGGATTTCCTTATTTAAAGAAAAAAATACACTTTCATGCATTGCATTTTCCATGTTCATGTATATTGTATAATATATGATTTTTTTCTATGAATATTCCTATGGTATTGTTATTGTTTGGATTTATGTTTTATGGTGTTATATTGTTTGTTATATGGTTTTGAATATTTCATGCTATCCTATGCTTTTTATTTAGTCATTTATTTTTGTCACATTATTTAGCATATATTATGTTCATGCATTATTATTTTTATTTTTATTTTCATGCATATTTCATGATAGCATTATTTTATGTTTCATGTCATTTCATGTCACTTAGGATATTTCATTTCATTTAAAATATATCATGTTACTTAGGTTATTTCATTTCATTTAGAATATATCATGTTACTTAGGATATTGCATTTCATTTAGAATATATCATGTTACTTAGGATATTGCATTTCATTTAGAATATATCATGCCACTTAGGTTATCTCATTTCACTTAGAATATATCATGATACTTAGGATATTTCATTTCATTTAGAATATGCTATGTCATTTAAATTATATCATATCATTTATGTTGCATTATATTGTCTAGACTTTGCTATATCATCTTTATTATGTCACACATGTTCATATTTATTTTTAAAAAATATTTTAAAAAGATAATGATTTTCAATAAAATAAAGATATTCTCGAGTTAAAATAATTCATGTGTTCTCTTCCAGGTTGCCGGGGAGGATATTATCAATTATCATTAATAACAGAATATCTTTCTTAAAACAAAAGTGATTCGAAAATTTTTCTAAATAAATAAAAATTTCTATGTTTTGCCGAAATTTCGAAGAATGTAGGAAAATTTTGAATTAATAAATTCCGGGTCATTTTCAATTGAAAATGAAATTATTTTTCTTGAAATTGGGAATTAATTTGAAATACTAAATTTAAAACTGACTTTTTACCGAGATTTGATATAACACATGATTAATAAAGTATCGTTTTATACAGGCGTTGTGGGAGTGCTAATCCTTGCCCACATGTAACCGAGTCCCGAACCCGCTTCTTTGATTTCTCTAGTTTAAAAAGCAGACTTGAAATTAGTTTTAAAAATATTTTAATTAATCTTAAAATGTTATACAAAACCGGTTTTAATAGGTGGCCGATCACACCTAGCAAAAAAAGATTGGTGGTGACTCCATGTTTTTTTCGAAGTCATTTTCAAACCATCATTTTATTTCAAGAGGAATTAAGTCGTCTTTTCCTCTGTTTTTCCAATGTTAAGCTTAACGATTAATAAAGTCTCGCGATAAGACTTGTTATTTTTTAGGTTGCGACAGCTTGGCGACTCCCCTGGGGATATTAGAGAGTCAAGCCTAGAATTAGTCGTGTGTTATCAAAGTCTCGGTTTTGTCAGGTTTAATTGGTATTTAATTTTAATTCCCACATTTAAAAAAAAAGAATTTGAAAATAATAAAATATATATTTTTAATATGTTCATATTCATGTGCATACATATTATTATTGTTTCTCTGATTTATTTTCTTGTATATTCTTTGTTATATGCTTGACATTATTTAATATTTTGTTGGGTTATTTAGGATAGAGGTTAGGATAATTGGTGAAAGGTTTGATTGTTCCTCCTCACACACTACACGTGTATTTGTATAACATGAGCTCTTTGTCCAGTTTCGTCCCTTTAAGTGGAAGTAAAGTACCTACACTTCGTGTGGCAATAGCCTCCGAATAAGCTAGCGAAACACTTTCGAAGTATCAGATTCCCTATGCTTCGTGTGGCAATAGCCTCCGCATAAGCCGGGAAAATGAACTCTAACGAATTGGACCCGCTTTTATCGAGGTGCCTTTCTAGCCTTCACCGACGATAGTGAGGAACAACTCGGGGCCTTAGAATCAATTCACCTCATGTAATGAACCTAGGCGAAGCCATGTCGGATTTTCGATTAGATTTCCCGAAGCTAGAAAACACTCGGAGGCGCACTTCTTACTTTTCACTATTTATTTATGTATTTATTTAATTAATTATTATTATGATTTTTGATTTTATTATCCTATTACTGACTCGTGTTTTTTTTTTCATTTCATGCATCATGATCATTTAGGGATATTTGCCTTAAACTGGGTGGCAACCGAAGAGTTTTCGTTATAGTCATGGAACGCCGAGACATTCTATCAGTATCAGTAGTTAGCAAGACATACCAGGAGGTCAGAATCGAGTCTGAAGCGAACCAGGGTGATAAAGGAGACTATTTGGCCATGGGTTTTACGTCTACACTTCCTGAGTTAGTTCACCTAGATTTTGTTCGAAATGATTTAGTGGAATTAAAGGAAATTTGGAGACAATGGGGATTTGATAGGAACAATGAATTCACTAGGAAATATGGTGATATAGCTCTACTTCTGCCGATCGAGGTGGACGAACAGCTGATTAGGGCCATAGTACAGTTCTGGGATCCTTTGTACCGGTGTTTCACTTTTAATCAAGAGGATATAGTACCCACCCTTGAGGAATATTCTACCTTACTCCGTATTGATTCAGCAAATCCGGATAAGTTCTATTGAAAGGAGCAGAAAACATCGTGCTGTCGGAAGAAATTTTCTAAAGTGATGGGTATAGATATTCCGGTAGATTCTCCACAGATAAAGAAGAAGGGTTCGAGTGACTGCATTCCTTGGGTATCCTTACGAATTATATCAAGAGCAACCCGGATGGTGATCACGTGTTGGACGTATTTGGTTTGGCAATTTATGGGTTGGTTATATTTTCGAAAGCGGAAGGTCATGTCGAGGTAGCTGTAGTAGATTTCTTTGATCAGTTAGACAAACATATTGATCCTTCTACTGCTATTCTTGCTGAGATGATTAGGACACTTAGTTACTGTCGGAGGAAAGGAAAAGGACGTTTTGAAGGTTGTGTACAACTTCTGTACGTTTGGATTCAGAGTCATTTTTGGAGGGGATGATAACGGGAAGCTTCAACCCTATATGAAAACGTGTGTTCCTCTTAGAGAATTCAACAACAAGAAATGGTCCAAGAAAGGGGATAAGAAACAATGGATAAAGACTCTCCGTCACTTAGGAAAGGAGGATATAACTTGGAGGGCTCCGTGGATGCCACTTGGGTCGATTTTGTACCGTTGTGGTGAGAATTTATGGGTTCCATTTTTGGAATTTGGAGGGCCGTTAGCTATGCACCATTACTAGTGCGGAGGCAGTATGGACCCGAACAGTTTATCCATGACTCATGAGCTTATCTCGATGGACTTCTCTTATGGTGAGCCCGGATATATAGGGAGAATACGTGAGGTCATCATGGCATGGAAAGAATTATACTGTTCACAAGTGGGTAGGTATACTGACAATGCTACTCTGGCCTATCTGGTATGGAGGGCCAAGAAGCTTCGTGACATTGTGCTTCCCGTCGAAGATCCCTCTGTTCATCCAGTTGTTCTTCAGCCCGAACCGGTAGTACCGTCAGAAATTGAGCTGGTTAGACAGGAATTAGAAAAACAAAAAAGGGAAGTTGAAGCGAGAATGTGATAAGCTTCAGGAAGATGTCGAGTATTTGAAGACTAAGCTTGAGATTCAAGAGACTAAGACAAGAAAGATGGTCACAGAGAGGGATACAGCAGTGGCCGATATACTAGATCTTCATCAAGAAAACAAGAAGATAAGGGCCACGGGAAGGTTTACGGGAGCCAGTATTTCTTTCAAAGCACATGAGAAAAAAATGAAAAAACTTCAAATAGAGTTGGATTATTGGAAGAATAAGGCCAAGGAAAGTAAAGAAAAAGAGTTCAGGTTTTTTCAGGAGCTGCAGAAATGGGAGGATATACATTCTTTGTTGTCAACCAAGTTAGAAAGATGCCAGCAAGAAAATAAACAGTTGAGGTTCGGGTTGGGAAAAGAGAAAGGAAGAATGTCCCTGATGCGAAAAGACAATGAGTCACTCCATGAGGCTATAGAGCAGCAGCTGCCAGCCGAGAAAGTCGACATTGCTAATATCGTCCGAGAATGCCTGCAGGGCAAGTAATTGGTTAAGAGGGTGAAGACCTTGAGAGGAATGATCAGTGGCTATTGCATTTCTTGAAGTTTAAGACTAGTGTAGGCAAATATTTCTATGTAACCCGATATTAAGAAATATTATTGTATGAAGTTTTCCATGAATTAATGAAAAATCTTTGGCTTTGGAATCCGATTTTAAGGCAAATACCATTAGTTTCATTTTCATGAAAACATTCTCCATATGTCAGCCCATTCATTTCATTCATTCATTTGTTTATTGATAGTCATTCATTTAATCATTTGTTGATAATCATTCATTTATTTGTTTGTTGATTAGTCATGTATATTTCATATATTCATTCATTCACTCAATAAATACTTTAATAAATAAATCAATAAATTCTAATCCATGGTTTTTAAAAATTAAAGGTACAATTGGGCGTACTCCAAAAGAAACGGATTTCCAACACCACTACAACACTAGATCTCAAGTCAGGATCATGGAGAACGATCATATTGCTCGTATTGAAAGGATGGAACGGGTTCAAAAGGAACAACAAGAACAGTTGACTAAGTCTCAAGAGGAATCAAGGGAACAAATGGCTAAACTCATGGAAATGATGAACGCCATGATGAGACAGAAAGGGCCAGGGGAGAATTCGATCACAGGAAAAGGGGTGGTAAATCAGGAAGATCAACCTGAAATTGTGCAGCTGAAGGGCCAAGCATCCCAGCATGTGGGAAATGAGCTGCCAATAGGGGCAGCCTCCTATGTTTATATTCAACCAGCGGCTGAAGCACATAATTATGCTCCTGAAAAAGATAACATTGCAGCTGACCCAGGTGATATTATTGATGTTCCGGATTTTGAGGAATTGGCTGAGAAAGAAAAGGCAAGGATGACTGAGCTAAAAAGGATGGAAATTGCAAAATCTCAGAAGAAGTATCATTTGCTGGAAGAGAGATTAAGGGAAATAGAAAGGGCAAAACTATTTGGCAATCTGGATGCCAAAGAGATGAGCTTGGTACATGGCTTGGTAATTCCTCCCAAGTTTAAAATACCCGATTTTGAGAAATACGATGGAACTACCAATCTGTCAGCTCACCTAACTATGTACTGCCGGAAGATGACCGGGCATGATGAGGATGAAAAATTACTTATCCACTGCTTTCAGGATAGCTTGACAGGGTCTGCAACTCGGTGGTATAACCAGCTTACCCGTACTAAGATCCGTTCCTGGATGGATCTGGACAGGGCTTTCATAGAACAATACAAATATGTAACGGATATGGTACGGGACCGTCTTATTTCGCAGAACATGGAAAAGAAAGCCACTAAGAGCTTTAAGGAATACTCTCAAAGATGGAAATATCTTGCTACACAAGTACAACCTCCTCTGACCAACAAAGAAACTACAGTGCTTTTCATCAATACCTTAAAAGCACCATATTACGATAAATTGGTAGGGAGTGCCACCAAAGACTTTGCGGATATGGTGATATCCGGAGAGATGATAAAGTCTGCCATCAAAAATGGAAAAATGGAGAGGGGTGAGTCTGCTACTCCTAAGAAAGTATTTCCTGCTAAGAAGAAAGAGGAAAATCACGCAGTTAGCATCAACCAATATCCCTATACACCTCATACACCATACAAACCTCCTAGGCCTTATACTCCTTCTACATCCTATGTACCTCCTACACACCTTACCCAGGGTACAATCCTTACTACCCCACTGTGAACCACCTTATTCAAAATCCATTCCCCTATACCAATATACCTCAACAACCATTTCCAACTGGCGTGTCCCACAGATAACCTTTCCCTGAAACACTATCCCAAATACCCAGGGTACCGTGCACAACGGCCAACGTTCACCAAGGAATGATCAAAACCCCCCCATTTGACCTGATTCTTACCACTTATGGTGAACTATATCCCAAATTGTTGCATGGTCAGCTTGTTGCACCCGTATACCATAAACCTTTGACACCACCATACCCAAGGTGGTACAACGTAAATGCTAACTGCGCGTATCACGCGGGGATTCAAGGGCATTCGACTGAGGATTGCATTGCCTTTAAAAGAAAACTCCAAAGTTTGATCAATTTCGGGGTTGTGAAATTCTACAAGGAATGGGCCAAATATAGTGGGTAATCCATTGCCTAATCATGCTCAAAACCAGGTGAATGCAGTGATATCGGGGAAAGTCAATCGAGTGAAGAAGTGCATCAGTGAAGTGAAGACTCCAATGTTAAAAGTATGGGTCTAAATGGTTAAAGTCGGGATAGTTCAGGATGAGGGCAGTTTGAAGATGGTGGCAAACAGAATAGAAGATTGGTGTCCTCTCCATAAATGCAAAGGACATACCATACAAGATTGTGGAAGCAGAAGAAGAAGTGGGTGCTACGGAGGATACAACTGGATATGGTATAGGTAGACCTCTGATCATTTACTATGATGAGCCAGAGCATAAGGTTACTCCGATTATTGAATAAGTCGTACCTAAAGTGATTATAGAACTGCCATCCTCTTTTTCATGCAAAGAAAATAAGGCTGCACCATGGAAGTATGATTGCAGCATGGTTATGACAAGCACTTCTAGTCAACAGGTAGCAACCGACATAACAGGAGTGGGGCACCTAACTCGTAGTGGAGATGCTATGCCCCTGAGACTGTTGAGCAAGATCTACTAGGAAAGGAAAGAGAAGTAGATAAAGGGAAAAAGTAGTTGAACCGGTCCATATTGAGATGGATCAGTCGAAAAGAATGGAGAAGAATTCAATCCTGGTGAAAGAGTCGGTAAGTGAAAAAGAAGCTTGTGAGTTTATGAAGTTTATAAAGCACAACGAATATAGTGTGGTGGAGAAATTACAACGTCAACCAGCAAGAATTTCGATCCTATCATTCCTGCTGAATTCGGAGCAGCATAGAAATGCCTTGTTAAGTGTTTTGAATCAGGCATATATGGCCAATAACATATTAGTGGAGAAATTAGATAGGTTGGTGGGGAATATTGCGGCAGATGATAACATTTATTTCAGTTATGATGAAATACCACCCAATGGTATTGGGTCAACAAAGGCTCTTCACATAACGACCACTTGCAAGGGGCACATACTACCGAGGTTGCTTTTGGATAACGGTTCTTCGTTAAATGTGATGCCTTTGGCAACCCTGTCTAAGCTACCAGTTGATATTTTTACATGTTACCAAATTGCACGGTAGTCAGAGCTTTTGATGGCACCCGACGAGATGTGATGGAAATTATTGAGGTTCCCTTAGAGATAGATCCTTGTACCTATAAAGTCGACTTTCAAGTCATGGATATTAATCCATCCTACAATTGCTTCTTATGAAGGCCTTGGATACATTTCGCTCGGGCGGTACCCTCATCTCTCCATCAAAAGTTGAAATTTGTAATGGAGGGGTGCTTGGTTAGTGTGTCTAGAGAAGTGGATATCATAGCCTCTGCATCTATCAAATCCCCTTACATTGAACTAAACGAAGATGCTGTGGAATGTTCCTTTCGATCTTTGGAGTTTGTAAATGCAGTATTCGTCACTGAAGGACGAAGAATTCCAAAGCCATAGTTATCCAAGAATACCAGACTAGAGTAAGGACTACTGTGGGAAAGGGTTGCCGGGCAAGAAAAGGTCTTGGAAAGTATCTTCATTGAAGTGGTTGGAAAGAAATACCGGTTTGGTCTAGGATATCTTTCGAAGGCTCAGGAGAAGAGGAAACAAGTGGAGAAAAACCGACAAAAGAGGATGGCCTGTCTCGTTGGTATGGATATTGAGTGGGAGCCAATGACTTTTCCACCAATCCTTCACAGCTTTCGCTCAGCCGATTTTCTGTTCGGGGAAAAAATTATGATGATGTATTGATAATGATTGAACAAGCTTTCGAGAAGTTCCATATGGATAAAGGTGAGCAGATACAGGATATGATGATCTGCATGGCTGGGGAGGAAGGAATTGAGAGTAAGCTTGCAAACTGGATGGTGCGACCTTGTTCACCAGTTTATTGATTGACAAATTGGAGTGCGACTGAGTTGCCTATAATCTTTAGGTCTATTCCAAAGTAATACTTTAAAACAATCTTAATTATCTTTACCCAAAGATATTAAGAATTTTTCTGTAATGGGCTTTTGTTTTAAAATCTTCATTCAATAAATAACAAGCACGATGCATTTTCTTCATATTGATGTGTCCATATTTTTTTCATTTATGCTATTTATTTTTCTTTCATTGCCTATATACTTTCCTATATTTTTTCTTCCCTACCTATTTACAGGTTTACAGATGCAGAATATGAGGACCTTCCTGTCAGTAATTCTGAAATTGATTTTGAAAGACCCATTTACATGGGTGATTTTGAGGCCAACGAAGATACTGAAGATTATGATCTACCTCCGGATTTATTGAGAAAAATAGAACAAGAGGAGAAACAAGTACTTCCTCATAAGGAGCTATTGGAAATGATAAATTTGGGAAGTGGTGAGGAAATAAATGAGGTTAAAATTGGGACCTCATTGTCATCATCAATAAAGGGTGAATTGATAGCCTTACTCCTAGAATATGTAGATGTATTTGCATGGTCATACCAAGACATGCCAGGGTTGGATCCAGATATTGTGGTTCATAAGCTCCGGCCAGAATGCAAGCCAATTCAGCAAAAGTTGAGAAGAATGAGGTCAGATATGCTGTTAAAGATAAAAGATGAGGTGAAGAAGCAGTTTGATGCTGGGTTCTTAGAGGTGGCAAAATATCCGGAATGGGTGGCAAATATCGTTCCAGTACCAAAGAATGATGGCAAGGTGTGGATGTGCGTCGATTATCGAGATCTGAACAAGGCCAGTCCCAAAGATAATTTCCCTTTGCCTCACATCGATTCTTTGGTGGATAATACGACAAAGAGTTCTTTGTTTTCTTTCATGGATAGATTCTCAGGATACAATCAGATTAAGATGGCACCGGAAGATATGGAGAAAACCATATTTGTTACAATGTGGGGAACATTCTGCTATAAGGTAATGCCGTTTGGGTTGAAGAATGCTGGGGCAACATATCAGAGAGCCATGGTGATCTTGTTTCACGATATGATGCATAAGAGGATTGAGGTCTATGTTGACTATATGATTGCAAAGTCACAAGGAGAAGAGGAGCATATTGCAAATCTTAAAAAGCTCTTTGAAAGACTAAGAAAGTTTTGACTCATGCTAAATGATGGAGACTCAATTAAGAGTTATAAACCCAAGTGCAGGTTATGTTCAAGTAATAAATTCTCGGGTGTCCGAGGTCGAACCACAGGGAAGCGTATTAGTAAGTATAAGTTTATAAATATATAAGAAAAAGAAAGTAAACAAGATATTAGGGAATCAACAACAAAACAAGATAAACAAGATATTAGAGAACAAAATAAACAAAATAACATAAAAGAAATTAAACAAGATATAAAAAACAATAAGAAAAGATGTTGAGGTTAGAGAATCCACTCTTGGTGTTATGCTAAGATTAATCTTGTTTTATTACACAATTGAAATCCACACATAAAGGAGGTTCCAATCGGAAGGTTTAGCAATTCAGTCCAAATTGTCCAACGTCCATAGCATATGATATTATGTTCATTTGGTATCCTCAAAACTCATAAAAAGAGTCCAAGCATTCCTTATGCCAAGGTATATGTCTACAACAAATCAAGGTTATGAAACCAAGCATTTACTGTGCCATTTTCCTTGTCAATAATGAATCAAGATCCCTACTTTGTAAGTATGATTTTAAACCAAAAGAAAATATTATCTATACTAGTGTTTATAAATGATGATTCATTTTAGCTCATGTTTAAGAGACTAACCTTAGCATTTACCAAAAGCTTCACCTCATCACCTCAACAATATGATTAGCAACACATACTAGATATGAATAAAATGAAAAGAAATGTAAGAAGCATAAGTAAATAAAAAAAGAAAACTAGAGAAAGGAAAGAAGAAGAAAACTTAGAGAATTTTATTACAATAGCTAATATCCTACCAATGTATCAATGTATCCCAATACTCATCCAAGGCCCTCTATTTATACACATTTTGGAGGGCTAAATGACAAGAGACAAGCTTTACAAATTTCAAAGGTAGGTATAATAGGTGGGTGCATTTTCCTAACAATTTTCGTCATATTGTATGACAATTCTGATCAGCCAGCTTGATGGTCGATTTTGTCAATGTTGGAGGCTCGATCTGATCAAATGGTCTTCTAGAAAAATATACCCCTATCAGTTACGGATCCATAGCCGTTGGAATCAGCTCATTTGCTCATGTGGATCGGAAGATATGGTCAAAATACCAAAACGGTGCAGAACAGACGTCATTGCACATCAGCCAACTTGATGGTTGATTTCTGTAGGGAAAACGACTCCGTTTCAAGAAGTGTAAAACATAAAAAATATAGATATGCCTCTTAACTTTGCACGGTTAAAATTTCAGTCTTATTTCTTCAGTGAAACTCCAGATATAGCTGATATGGCAAAAGGTGTCGGAACTGGAACTGAATTGGATTTGCCCTTAATTCTTGATTTAACCTAGTAATCTGAAATCACTCAAAGAAACTCATGAAAAACACTAAATTACATAAAAATATAAAAGATCATAAACACAAGTAGACTAAGCAATAATAACTCGTATTTGACACAAAACAATAATAAAACATAACTAAAAACTATATAATTATACGAGTTATCACACCCCCACACTTAGATTGTTGCTAGTCCCTAGCAACGACTCAATAAAAATAAAATAAGAAAATCTAATCTAATCCATTTTCGTAGGAAATCACGGTGGCACTTAGCATGTGACACAAGCCTTTAAACCCCTAGGTGTCCCTAGTGGACGAGTTTAGTCTCGTGAGGGTTTGCTAGAACGATACCCACAAACATTGAAAAACTAAAATATAAGTAAACTACATACACTAAAAATATTTACTCCTAATCCTTTCAATATAAATTAGAGACAATCTTTGAACAAGTCTTATAAACTAATCAATAGCTCAAAGAATTTCACAAAAATTCATGCTTGAATGTAAATAAATGAGTTAAGCCAATATTAACATAACATATTTCAATCAAAATAGTGCATATTCAACTTAATCTCAACCTCTCACATGGGATACTCTCATGATTTTCACTCTTTAAAGTAGTCGTAAAGTGTTTACACTCAATCAATCTCATGAAAACACTTCTACCATATGCTTGCTTGTCCACCTATTCTCCACTATTTAGATCATACAACTTCATAAATCAAGAGGTCTTTATTCAAGGTTGTAATGGGGCCAAAGGGTTATAATGTGGTTAAAGAACAAAAGGATAAAGATATCACAAAGGTTCCAAAGAGTTCATAGAGTTTAGAGACATAATAAGATCATACAAATAAATTTCTCAAAACTCTTTACAAGTACATAGTCACATAGGCTAAATATTCATGTTGAGCCTTTGCTTCATTCTAACCAACTTTGTAACATCTTTTTCTTTACTTTAACTAGAAGTTCAAGAGAAGATTTTTTTTTTTGAATATGGGAGTGTATTTAACAATGATCCCTTTCTTTTTCTCTTGACTTTTTCTTTTCTTTTCTTCCCCCACACTTATCTTTTGTTTCTAACCCAAATTTTCAACTAAAAATATCCCTTGTTTTTTTCAATATGTCTCAAAATATATAATCCATCTTTAGAACAAGGGTAAGGATATAAGTATATTTAGGCTAGGTGTAAGTTCTGGTTACCAATAAAACAACATATTTAATGTAGGCTCAAATTGGCTCACTAGTGGGGATGTTCTCTTAGAACATTAATAATGGATGGCTGTTTGGCTCTGGTTATAATCCTAATGCCTCTATCATATTCATGTTGTCACATGTATCAATATAGTCTCAAACGGTTTAAAGCAAGTTCTAGAGAATCATGTAATCATAAGAGCACTCAAGAAAGAAATTAGATTGATTTGTATAATGCATCAATCATTATAGGCTCAAAAACTCACAAGGATGATTATACAAGTCAGATTAAGTCTAAACATGCTTCTTTCTCAATCAACATATCATATTAACATTGGCTCATAAAAAGGTTGACATCAAGCTCAATTCTCATGAAAATCTTCTCACTAATAAATCTGTTTTAGACTTATGCAATTCATATCTCATCATTGTATTAAAAGAAACTAAAACACACTAAAAAATAATAATAATAATAATAATAATAAAGACTCATAAAAAAAATAGTAGACAAAAATAAAAGAAATCCTAAATCGTTCCCCCCACACTTAATTCTTACATTGTCCTCAATGTAAGTCTATTAACCCAAATGAAAGAATCATGTGTAAGAGAAAAGAACTAATAACATAAGAATAGGAATAACTAAGACTCAAAACAAAACAAACTCATGCAACCTAAATAATCCTAAAATACTAAACAAAAATTAACAAGTAAACATAAAAAGATTAAAATCAAACTGACAAGGTATGTCTCAAGTCTCCCTTACTCAGACCTTGTTCAGAATGAATACTTCTAAATTGCTTAAAACATAACAAACTTTTTTTTTTTAAATTAGCGAAATATGTCCCTTACCCCCTGCTAAAGGTAGAATTTAGGAGATATTACCTGCAGAGGTTGCTAACCACTTATTATAACTGAGACACAACAAACAAAATGTTAGATAATGTCACAAAGACAAAGTGCAATCCACTCCTTGCTCGTCTTTATCTCTTTTTCTTTTTCCGAGCGTTTGCGAAACAACCGTAGCAGATAAATACTCATAAGCTTGGAGCTTTTTGAGTAAATCTTCAATGGTTGTAGCAGAAATTATGGTTCTCCTTGCCTCTGAAAACATGAATCCATTATCCACAGCATTATCTAAATATGAAAGCAAATTACTAAAATAACCATTAATATTAAGCAAACCAATGGGTTTCTTATTTGTGACCAAAGATGACCAAGAAGCCACGCAAGCTATTTCTTCCAATGTACCCAGACCTCCTGGTAAAGCAATGAATGCATCGGCAGAATGGTACATGATTGTCATCCGTTCAGGGATACTCCAGACTTGTATTTCCTTACCCACGGTAGGTCCACAAAAATCTGTGAATAGTTTTGGCACGATTCCTAGAACTGGACTTCCTCCGGCGTGTGCTGCTGTAGCGACTGCTCCCTTTAAACCCGTATTACCGCCTCCATAAATCAACTGGATCTTTTGTTGGGCAAGTATTACTCCAACTCTTATGGCTTCATCAGCGAATATTTTATTTTTCCCTGGATAAGCACCTCCAAAGACACAAATTTTTTCAATGCGCTGGGACGAAGTACTTTCCATTTTTTTTCGAGTGCCTGAAAGAGAATGAGTACATGTTGTAATATATAGAGGACTGAGTAATGAATCAGACAAGAGTAATAATGTCGCCGAAAGTGTATTTGACCTGTCAGAAGAAAATGTTAACCTAACAAAAGATTTTTGCGTGATTTCAGGAAGAAAATAAAAAAGAGAAGAAAAATCAACCGTAAAAGTCTAGAGTAATAATGTCGCCGAAAGTGTATTTGACCTGTCAGAAGAAAATGTTAACCTAAGAAAAGATTTTTTGCCTGATTTCAGGAAGAAAATCAAAAAAAGAAGGAAAATCAACCGTAAAAGACCAATGCAAAAAAACGAGAATAATTACACAAATCGAACAACACGTAAATTAAACCGAAATGAAGTTATTGCAAATCAAACCAAAAGCTGAGAAGTCATTTATTGTAGTTGTGATTGTGGCTCACATCTTCCTCTGGTTTTACGTCCAGAAACGGCTTAAACGCCTTCTATGAGTCGAGGATATGCTTCCCATCCAGTTTTCTTAAAAGCTGGCAAACAGGGTCTTTTAACATCAGATTCCCAAGATGTTGCCATTCCCTTTGGAATTGCGGCCATAAATCAAGAATTTCTCTTTGTACGTCTCCACTAGGATGCGTCTCAAGAGAAAGTTGGATATTACCCAAATTCTCCTTACTCAGTCCATCCTTAATGAATTCAATTTTATCATCTCGATTAGAGGACGGAATCCCAATAGAACGACATTTACCGTTACACGTCCATCGTGCACATTTGTGGCAATTTGAACTCATGCGCTTTGCTCGTCGCTTCTTTGCAAAAGTGCTTCTACCTGTATCTGGTAAATGCAAAACAGGAAGATATTCATCTTCACGTACCTTGGCTTCAATTATCCAACGTATGTCTTCAGGAATCCCTTTGTGCATAAGCATTCTTAATCTTTCAAATCGAACTTGGTAAAGCTTCAGTAAAATATTTCGAGGAAAAGGAGGGAATCATTTCTGCAATCTTTTGAGAATATCATCCATCCTGAAAAAAAATAAAAAAAATGAAAGAGAAATTGAAAGAGAAATTTATATACAATATCAGTTTTGTGGGTAGCTGATGGGACCGACTTAAATAATCACGGAGTACCGTTATCCGCCATTTAACCGGGGTTAAAAAAAATATATATTTACATCTAGTTATTTTCAAAACAAGGATCAGAAAGAAAAACAACCTCTTCTTGATTAACATGATTTCCCAAAAAGAGTTTGAGTCTTTGTCCATTTACCTTGAATACGTTACCATTTTGAGGATTCTCAATGTCAACTTCTCCATAATGATACACCTGTTTAACCACAAATGGGTCAGTCCATCTTGATCTCAACTTACCAGGAAATATGTGAAGTCTAGAATTATAAAGTAGAACTTTTTGCCCAACATCAAATATTTTTCTTGAAATTAACTTGTCATGAAAAGCTTTAGTTCTTTCTTTATGAATTTTAGAATTCTCATATGCATCATTTCTGAGTTCCTCAAGTTCATTTATGACTGGAAAAGTTTCATTCTCACCCAAAAAGGAATATTTTAGCTCGGATGGCAATGGTTTTAAATCCAGCTTGGGTGGTTCAATAGTTGATGGTACAGTGACATTTGTGAGTGATGGAAGTTCCTCAAACTTTTGTTTCCAACAATGCTTAACCTGAAAAGAATTTAACAAAGAATCAGTGTGTGAAATTTCTGAAACATTATCAAACTCACATTCAATTAAATAAGCTTCTAAAGGATCATGGAATGTGGTAGTGGTGAGATGTTCATGAACAAGTTCTTCAATGAAATCCACTTCATGTACTTCTGAATCATCACCAGGTTGCTTGCAAGTGTTGAACACATTTAATTCTAAAGTCATATTTCCAAAAGAAATGTTCAACATACCATTCCTGCAATTTATCAGAGCATTAGAAGTTGCAAGAAATGGACGGCCTAATATAACAGGAATTTGAACATTTAGATTTGAAATAGGATGTGTGTCCAAAACAATAAAATCAACAGGGAAGTAAAAATTATCAGTTTGAACCAAAACATCTTCAACTATCCCTCGAGGAATTTTTACAGAACGATCAGCTAGTTGAAGTGTAACAGGTGTTTCCTTGAGTTCACCTAAACCTAACTGTTGATAAACAGAAAAAGGCAAAAGATTAACACTAGCACCAAGATCAAGCAATGCACGTTCTATTCTAGTATTTCCAATGATGCATGAGATTGTTGGACATCCAGGATCTTTGAATTTTGGTGGAGTAAGGTGCTGAATGATTGAGCTCACACTTTCCGTCAGAAATGCTTTCTTTTGTACATTATGTTTCCTTTTAACTGTGCACATGTCCTTCAAAAATTTAGCATAAGATGGAACTTGTTTGATTGCATCCAATAAAGGAATGTTAATCTTAACTTGTTTGAAAAGTTCATAAATTTCTGCATTTTGATTCAAATTCTTTATTGTTTGCAACCTTTGAGGAAAATGAGCAGGATGCATACCTTTTTCTTTGTCCAAATTTTCAATAAGTTCAGACTTACCATCATCCTTACCAATACTTTTCGGAGGGGAAGAAGGATCTTGGTCTTTTGATGGAATCTTTTTGTCAATTGCCTTTCCACTTCGAAGAGTTGTGATAGAACTGGCATTTTCCTGTTGAGTTTTATTGGAGCAAGAAACAAGACATTGAGTAGAAGGGTTAGGCTGAGGTTGAGCAGGAAACTTACCTTTTTCTTGAGTGCGTAATGAAGCTGTCAATGTGGACAAGGTGTTTTTGATCTCATTGATGTCCTGTGAAGTTTGGTTATTCACATTTGCTTGTGTTTGCATGAATGCTTGCAATGTCTCTTCCAAGGTTTGTACACGTGAAGGTTGATAGGAAAAAGTGTTGCCCGGCTTTTGAGATTGTGGTACCTGAACATGATTATTATTCCGCCAACTGAAGTTGGGATGACTTCTCCATTCAGGGTTATACGTTTCAGAGTAAGGAGAAGGAAAAGGCTTTTTAAATGTGTTTATGGAATTTACTTGATCATGCAACGCTTCTTTAAGAATGGGAATGTTTGGACATTCAGAAGTAGGGTGTCCCATGATTTCACAAATTCCACAACTTTCTTCATTTTTAACCGTTTTGACTTCTTTTACTTCTCTAAGTTCCATGGCTTCAATCTTTCTAGCCAAATTAGCTACTTTAGCTTTTATCTCATCTTCTTGACTAAAATGATATTTACCTCTGTTAGCAACAAGATTAGATCTATTGGAACTTTCAGAGGAATTATCTGTGTGCCAGGCTTGAGAGTTATCTGCCAAATGGTCTAGGTAGTCAAAGGCTTCTTCAGGTTCTTTTTCTAGAAACTCACCGTTACACATTGTTTCAACAAATTGTTTAGTTTCGGGAGTTAAACTTTCATAAAAGAAACTAATAAGACGCCATTTTTCAAAACCATGATGTGGACAAGAACTTAACAAATCTTTAAAACGCTCCCAGCACTGAAAAAATGCTTCATTTTGATTTTGATTGAAATTTTGAATCTGTCTTTTCAAAGCAGTAGTTTTATGTGCTGGGAAAAATTTCTTTAGAAACTCAGTTTGTAATTCTTGCCATGTGCCAATTGACCTTGGTTTTAAATTATGAAGCCAAATTTTTGCTTTATCTTTTAAAGAAAAAGGAAATAATTTTAGCTTGACAATTTCATTTGTACATTGTTGGTCATTAAAGGTGACACATACATCTTCGAAGTCTTTTAGAAACGAGTAAGCACTTTCTGATTCTAACCCATGGAAATTTGGAAACAAAGCTATCATACCTGGTTTAAAACGAAAGTTGTTTGCATTGAGAGGAAAAATAAAACAAGAGGGTGATGAGCTTCGAGTTGGTTGCAAGTAGTCACGCAGGGTGCGTACTTGTCTGTTCTCATCTTCAGCATGAACACTTTCATTGTCAGCCATGGTAGGAGTTGTATTAGAAAGATTACCTGAAAAAGTTTCACAATAAAATCTAACTAAACGACGAGATCTAAAATCACGTCGCCAAACAAGCATAAAACAAAGTTAATATACAGATTAGGCGGTATAACCAGCCAATAAAAATAAAACAAAGTTAATATACAATATAAATATAAATATAAATATATAGAAAATTAGGTGGTATAACCAGCCAATAAAAATAAATATACTTATAAACTTATATACTTAGTATTGCCTCCCCGGCAACGGCGCCAAAAACTTGATGGAGACTCAATTAAGAGTTATAAACCCAAGTGCAGGTTATGTTCAAGTAATAAATTCTCGGGTGTCCGAAGTCGAACCACAGGGAAGCGTATTAGTAAGTATAAGTTTATAAATATATAAGAAAAAGAAAGTAAACAAGATATTAGGGAATCAACAACAAAACAAGATAAACAAGATATTAGAGAACAAAATAAACAAAATAACATAAAAGAAATTAAACAAGATATAAAAAACAATAAGAAAAGATGTTGAGGTTAGAGAATCCACTCTTGGTGTTATGCTAAGATTAATCTTGTTTTATTACACAATTGAAATCCACACATAAAGGAGGTTCCAATCGGAAGGTTTAGCAATTCAGTCCAAATTGTCCAACGTCCATAGCATATGATATTATGTTCATTTGGTATCCTCAAAACTCATAAAAAGAGTCCAAGCATTCCTTATGCCAAGGTATATGTCTACAACAAATCAAGGTTATGAAACCAAGCATTTACTGTGCCATTTTCCTTGTCAATAATGAATCAAGATCCCTACTTTGTAAGTATGATTTTAAACCAAAAGAAAATATTATCTATACTAGTGTTTATAAATGATGATTCATTTTAGCTCATGTTTAAGAGACTAACCTTAGCATTTACCAAAAGCTTCACCTCATCACCTCAACAATATGATTAGCAACACATACTAGATATGAATAAAATGAAAAGAAATGTAAGAAGCATAAGTAAATAAAAAAAGAAAACTAGAGAAAGGAAAGAAGAAGAAAACTTAGAGAATTTTATTACAATAGCTAATATCCTACCAATGTATCAATGTATCCCAATACTCATCCAAGGCCCTCTATTTATACACATTTTGGAGGGCTAAATGACAAGAGACAAGCTTTACAAATTTCAAAGGTAGGTATAATAGGTGGGTGCATTTTCCTAACAATTTTCGTCATATTGTATGACAATTCTGATCAGCCAGCTTGATGGTCGATTTTGTCAATGTTGGAGGCTCGATCTGATCAAATGGTCTTCTAGAAAAATATACCCCTATCCGTTACGGATCCATATCCGTTGGAATCAGCTCATTTGCTCATGTGGATCGGAAGATATGGTCAAAATACCAAAACGGTGCAGAACAGACGTCATTGCACATCAGCCAACTTGATGGTTGATTTCGGTAGGGAAAACGACTCCGTTTCAAGAAGTGTAAAACATAAAAAAGATAGATATGCCTCTTAACTTTGCACGGTTAAAATTTCAGCTTTATTGCTTCAGTGAAACTCCAGATATAGCTGATATGGCAAAAGGTGTCGGAACTGGAACTGAATTGGATTTGCCCTTAATTCTTGATTTAACCTAGTAATCTGAAATCACTCAAAGAAACTCATGAAAAACACTAAATTACATAAAAATATAAAAGATCATAAACACAAGTAGACTAAGCAATAATAACTCGTATTTGACACAAAACAATAATAAAACATAACTAAAAACTATATAATTATACGAGTTATCACTAAACCCGACAAAATACACTTTCGAAGTCACTTCGGGGAAATTGTTGGGTTTTGTTGTCAGCAAAAGGGGAATTGAGATTGATCCGGATAAAGTGAAGGCCATTTAGAATTTGCCACCGTCACGTGCTAAAAAAAAGTAAAAGGCTTTCTGGGAAGATTGAATTACATTGCTCGGTTTATTTCTCAGTTAACTGACAAATGTGATCCAATATTTAAGCTACTTCGAAAACGCGATCCAGAAGAATGGGATGAAGGTTTTCAGATCGCCTTTGAAAAGGTTAAGCATTATCTATCCAACTCACCAGTATTAATGCCATCTATTTCGGATAAACCAATGATATTGTATTTATCAGTATTTGAGAGATGCATGGGTTGTGTTTTGGGGCAACTTGATGAGACTGGAAAGAAATAACAGGCGATTTACTACCTCAGCAAGAAGTTCACAGATTATGAGCTAAAGTATTCATCGGTAGAAAAGCTGTGTTGTGCCTTAGCTTGGACTGCTCGAAGACTCAGACAGTACATGTTGTACCACACAACATGGTTGATTGCCAAGCTAGATCCAATCAAGTACATGTTGGAAGCACCTTCTTTTTCAGGGAGGACGGCAAGATGGCAGGTTTTGTTGTCAGAGTACGACATTGTATATGTAAGTCAGAAAGCTATCAAGGGCAGCGTAGTGGCTGAATTCTTAGCAAGTCAGGCGGTGGAAGATTATGAGCCGTTGAACTTTGATTTTCCTGATGAAGATCTAATGTGTGTCTCGCAAGCGGATGAGGTTCCCCCGAAGAAAAAAAATGGAAAATGTACTTTGATGGTGCATCTAACACCATGGAACACGGAATCGGTGCAGTGCTCATATCCCCGGAAGAACATTATTATCCTTTCACTGCCAGATTGGATTTTGATTGTACTAACAATACTGTTGAGTATGATGAGTGTACTATGGGCTTTCGTGTTGCAGTGGACAGAAAAATCAAAATATTGGAAGTTTCGGAGACTCAGCCATAGTGATATACCAGTTATGAGGAGAATGGGAAACCCGAGATACAAAGCTAATCCGATATCGAGAACTCATACTGAGTTTATTGGAGGAGTTTGAAGAAGTGAGTTTCAATTACTTCCCTCGAGAAGAAAATCGAATGGCGGATGCTCTGGCTACTTTGTCATCAATGTTTAAAGTGAATGAAGGGGCTGAAGTTGTGCCGATAAAGATGAGCATATATGAGTCTCATGCCCACTGCCTGAGTATCGAAGAAGAAGCAGATGGCCTCCCTTGGTATAATGACATCTTGCAGTACCTCAAGAGACAATAGTATCCAGAACGAGCAACAGAAAATGATAAGAGGACTTTGAGAAGATTGGCAATGGGTTTTGTCTTAGATGGTGAGATTCTCTATAAGAAAGGGAAAGATCAAGTCTTATTGAGATGTGTCGGATTTGCCAAAGCTCGAAGAATCATAGAGGAAGTCCATGAAAGAATATGTGGCACCCATGCTAATGGTCACATGCTTGCTAAACAGATTATGAGGGCAGGGTATTATTGGCTGATGATGGAAGAAGATGGTATCATCTATTCCCGAAAGTGCCATAAATGCCAGATATATGCATATAAGATTGATGTACCTCCATCACTATTGCATGTCATGACCGTACCATGGCCATTTTCAATATGGGGAATGGATATGATTGGGCCTATTACCCCGAAAGCTTCAAATGGACATCGTTTCATCCTTGTGGCTATAGATTATTTCACAAAGTGAGTCGAAGCTGCTTCTTATGCAAAGTAACAAAGTCGGTGGTATGCAGATTTGTTAAGATGGAAATCATATGCTGATATTGATTGCCAGCAAGAATTATTTCAGATAATGCTCTCAATCTGAATAATAAGATGATGAGAGAAGTGTGTTCTCAGTTCAAGATCACACATCATAATTCGTCACCATTCCGTCCGAAGATGAATGGGGTAGTAGAAGCAGCCAATAAGAACATCAAGAAGATTGTTGAGAAAATGACTGATGTATACAAGGATTGGCATGAGATTTTTCCTTTTGCTCTTCATGCATATCGTACTTCGGTTCGCACATCTATAGGGGCAACGCCATTTTCTTTGGTATACGGGATGGAAGCAGTGCTGCCTATTGAGGTGGAGATCCTTTCACTTCGGGTTTTGATGGAGGTTGGCCTAGAAGAGGCAGAATGGGTTAGAGCTCGTTATGAGCAGCTGAATTTTATCGAGGAGAAATGATTGAAGGCAATTTGTCATGGGCAGTTGTATCAGAAAAGGATGATTCAAGTCCACAACAAGAAGGTTTGTCCCAGACAGTTCCGAAAAGGGGAGTTGGTACTAAGGAAAATTCTCCCTATAGTGAAGGATCCGCGAGGGAAATGGGCTCCAAATTGGAAAAGACCCAATGTGGTAAAAATAGCTTTTCTTAAAGGAGCATTGATTCTAACTCGGATGGACGGGGATAATTTGAGAAATCTCGTTAATGCTGATTAATTAAAGAAGTATTATGCTTGAAAAAAAAAGAAAAAAAAAAGAGAGGAAAAGTGTGATGCTGTACATATGGAAATTCGAATGATTTCAAGTGTAAAAATGGAAATTCTATATATCTATCTCCCCTGAGGATTGCTTTTCAATGAGAATATTCATGCTTGATGTGATGAATGGCCATCTTTCATATTCCTTTCACTAAGAAGCAATTATCTTTAGTCACCTCTTTGAGCCTTAAGAATTATTTCTTTCTTTGAACCTTGATCAAGGATCACCTTCTACATTGGAGGGCAGATGCGAGGAAAAATAATAAAAAAAATCATGGCAAAAAAAAGAGCCATCGAAAAATGTGAAATCAAAGAATGGCAAATGAAAGCCAGCAATGAAAGAAAAAAGATTGAAAAAAAAAAGTCCAAAAAAGGACAAATGTTTCAAGAATGAATTCTCCTCAAAAAATAATCCTTGATCCAATCACCTGTCGCAACCTAAAAAAAATAACGACGTCTCATCGCAAGACTTTTATTATTCGTTAGGCGTGAGTTTTGAAAATAACCTTAAAAAAAGACATGGAGTCGCCACCAATCTTTTTTAGCTAGGTGTGATCGGCCACCTATTAAAACCGGTTTTATAAAAATATTTTAAAAATTAATTAAAACATTTTAAAAACCAATTTCAAGTCTGCGTTTTAAACCAGAGAAATCAAAGAAGCAGGTTCGGGAGTCGGTTACGTGTGGGGAAGGATTAGCACCCCCACAACGCCCGTATAAATCGGTACCTTATTAATCGTGTGTTATCTCAAGTCTCGGTAAAAAGTTGGTTTTAAATTTAGTATTTCAAGTTAATTCCCAATTTTAAAAAAATAATTCCATTTTTTTATTGAAAATGATCCGGAATTTATAAATTCAAAATTTTCCTATATTCCCCAACAAACGTGGCAAAATATAGAAATTTTTATTAGTCTTGGAAAACTTTCCGAATCATTCTCTTTTTTGAAAGAAAGATATTCCTTTATTAATGATAATTGATGATATTCCCTCCAGCAAACCCGGTAGAGAACTCATGAATTATTTTAACTCGGGAATATCTTTATATTTTTTTTTATTGAAAACCATTATCTTTTTTTGAAAACATTTAAAAGAAATGAATATGTATATGCATGACATAAATAAAATGACATAGCAAAATCTAAATAATATAATACAACCTAAATGACATGACAAGTATGAATGGTATGGCATATAATTTAAATGACATGGAATAAAATAATGCTATCATATAATGTGCATGAAAATAAAAATGCAATGCATGAAATGTATTTTTTCCTTTAATTAAGGAAATCCGTATATCTAACAAGATATCCGGCTACCTTAGGAAAATATGTCAAATTAAATATTCTAAAACCAAAATACTTTGTGATTGTTTGAAAACAATTTTGAGAAGCTTGAATAAGAAAATAAAAACTGGGCTAAAATTTTTTAAAATGGCTCTAATTTCCTAAGTTTAAAAAATCGAGACTTGGCTACCCTTAACCCGGGACTTGAAAAACCATTTTTAGAGTTTAAAAAGGCTTAGAAATTACCCTAAGTTAGTAGCTAACCCTCCTAATCAGCCCACTCTAAGTAAGTTAACCAAAACAGAAAATTGGTTTTTCTTTAAATTCAATTCTGACTCCACTAACCAGTTTTAATCCACGATTTTTTAACCTATTTTTAAAAATTCCAAAAATTCTGAAAAAATTATTGGAGACTCAGGACATGTAAAAATACACGAGAAAAAATCGGCTTAATTTTCTGATCAAAGATGAATTCCCAGAAAAATCGGAGATGTACGTATTTTGGGTGGAAAAAAAAAAAAACTGCTTTGTTTTTCTTTAAAATCAATTCTGACTCCACTGTCCAGTTTTAATCCACGATTTTTTGTCCTATTTTTAAAAATTCCAAAAATTCTAAAAAAAATACTGGAGACTCAGGACATGTAAAACTACACGAAAACAAATCGGCTTAATTTTCTGATCAAAGATGAATTCTCAGAAAAATCATAGATGTACGAGTTTTTGGAGGAGAAAAAAAAACTGCTTTGTTTTTTCTTTAAATTCAATTCTGACTCAACTGTCCAGTTTTAATCCACGATTTTTTACCCAATTTTTAAAACTTCCAAAAATTCTAAAAAACATACTGGAGACTCAGGACATGTAAAACTACATGAAAACAAATCGGCTTAATTTTCTGATCAAAGATGAATTCCCAGAAAAATCATAGATGTACGAGTTTTTGGAGGAGAAAAAAAACTACTTTGCCAACACATTTTTGCTTTTGATAAAATCATTTAAAAACCAAAGTAAAAATATTTGAAACTCATAAAATGACTTGAAAGCAGTAGCTAAGACTCTTTGAAAGTTAGATAAAAATTGGCTAAATAAAAAAAATCACAAAGGTAGAGTAATCAATTTGACAAACTTAATTTTCCACAAGTGTGCTCAAGAGAGCATGATCTTGAACCATTAATTGGCTCAAGTCATTATTCAAGTGGCATGAACATGAAATGCATGAAACAATGCAGCAAACATAATGCATGAAATGCATGGATCTAAACCTAAATGTAAGGAAAATGCATGACACAAATAATATGGCCTAGACCTAACATGAACTTGCATGACATTTAATGTAACCTAGACCTAAGACATGCATGGCATTTTCACAAACACAAGGCATGCTTAATTCAAAAATCCAACCAAATATCATGCAAATGCAAAAACCTAACAACTAGCATGACAAAAATACAACACACAATGCAAAACACATGGAGTAGCCAAATGGCCCCAAGCTTCAACAAGCATGGCATTTTCACAAACACTTGGTATGCTAGCATGAAAAACTAAGTCATAACACAAAAATCACACAAGCCTTTTCACAAACACCTAATATACCAAATCTAAAACATGCTCACTAAGATATAAAACAAGAATCATGCAAAGAATCACACAAGCATTTTCACAAACACTTAATATGCTAACTCTAAAACATGCTCAAATTTAAACAACATGAAAACAGAAAATTAAAAATGCAAAAACATGATATCTAAGACATAAATGGCAACAAACAAAGCAACCAAATTAAATATAACTTAAGAACATGAAATAACATAATATTTAAAACATCAAAAATAAAGAAAATAGCATAAACAATATGATAAAATGAATCAAAAACAACAACTTAAAATAAATAATGTAGGCCATTTGGCCATGGTGAGTTTATTGTAAAAACAAAATGTAAGAAAAATATACTTAAGAAAGGAAATGAAGGAAGAACAAGAAACATTATTTTAAAATGAAAACTCACCAAGTAGCTTTTGAACGGATTAAGCTATAAACCCTCAGAGTAGCTTTTGAACGGATTAAGCTACGAACCCTCAGAGTAGCTTTTGAACGGATTAAGCTACGAACCCTCAGAGTAGCTTTTGAACGGATTAAGCTACAAACCCTCAGAGTAGCTTTTGAACGGATTAAGCTACGAACCCTCAGAGTAAAACACTATGACTCACCACCCGGATAATCCTAATACAAGTGTATAGAATATCTCACAAGGGGTAGTGGGTGATTTCAACCAAAGGCCAAGACTCCTTATTTATAAGGTGAGCACCTCCTTGGCTTGACATTACAAAGGGATGTGGGATTGGGACTTAGGCTCAAAAATGAAAATCTCTAACTTAACTCTTGATTTTTAATCACTTGATTGAAAAAATCCTAAGCTTCCTCCTTCCTTTGGGCTTGGGCAGGCCAGCACTTCTCTTTTCCAGTCCAGCTCTGATTTTTGCAAGGCCCAAAGAAGCCCTTTTCGGTTGCTTGGGTGAAACGACCATTTTGCCCCCCGGATGCAAAATAAATATCAAACGGACTCCAAATTCAATTTTTATTTTTTTAATGCTTCCAAAATAATAAAATATTGAGTTCTGGAAGTTTTCAAAATTATCCGAGTCCGTTTGCTATTTATTTGGATTTTTTCTTCCCAAAATGTCCTTTTATGCCCCTACTTTTTACCATTTTTTAAACGAGCTCCAAATCAAGATTTTTCTTCACCAATCTCTTCAAAATAATTAAAAAGTGTGATCTGGAAGTTTTCATAATTTTTGGAGCTCATTTGGTATTTTTTCGGGATTTATCGGCTTGAATTACTACATAGGAGGCCCGGGATTTGGCCATTTTGCAAACGAACTCGGAGTCAAGATTTTCTTTCTCCAATCTCTTCCAAATAATTTAAAAATGAGATTTGCCAAATTTCAGAATTTTCGGAGTCCATTTGCTATTTTTCCGGGATTTATCTTTTTGAATTACTGCATTAGAAGCCCGGGATTTGGCCATTTTGCAAACGAACTCGGAATCAAGATTTTCTTTCGCCAATCTCTTTCAAATGATTTAAGAATGAGATTGACAAATTTTTCAGAATTTTCGGAGTCCATTTGCTATTTTTCCCAAATTTTTCCAATTTTGCCCTTTAACCTCCGAAACCCGGTTTTGCTCAAAACAAGTCCGATTTTCAGATTTTCTTCAATCTGAGCCTTGCACCATCCTTTTTAATCATTCCTCATCCATTAGGGGCTTTGGTCTTACCAATTCGGGCCATTTCTGTGATTCTTCCCGATTTCACCGAAATCCACTAAAAACTCTAATTCTCGGTTTTCTCCCGGATTGACTTTTCTTTCGGTTTTTCTTGCAAGTGACTTCTCCATTACCCGTAGTCAGTGCTTATCTTTCATTTGGAACCTTCAATTTCGACCAGTTTGATCGTTTAAGCACTTTTCCCCAAATTTCTCGGATTAGGGTTTCTTTTCTATTGAATCTCCAAATCCCAACTTCCGAACTCCATATCTTTCAATGTAGAACTCGGATTATCAAAATTCCTTCGCCATTTTTCAATTGAACTTAAAATCTTGATTTTGAAAGTGGGTTGACTTTTTCAGTAGTTGACTTTATGGGGTTGACTTTTTCGGTGTTGACTTTTTCGGGGTTGACTTTTTTTCAAGTTTGACTTTTTGTGCTCGCCCTCTTAAACTAAGTCTCGGAGTACCACCTGCAGGATGAAAACAGTTTTTTTATACTCGGAAACATCAATATAGGAAGAAAACATACCTGTTTAGTGGCCCGGACAAAATTAGGTGTCTACAGCTGCCCCTCTTTGGCTATTGCTGAGAATCAGGAATCAGGTAAAGATAAACCAACACTAATTTTGTACGGTCAGTGAAATCACATGGAAAGGAAAGGGGTTTTCTTTTTCATTTCTTCATTCATTTTTGCATTTTGCATTTTTTATTTTTTATTTTCTTTTTTCATTTTCTATTTTTTTCATTTTTTCTCTTTTTTCATTTTTTTTTCAATTTTTTTTTTTTAAAAAAACAGTAAATTGAAGATTTGTCCTTAAATTGAATTCCCTGACTAATCAAGGCTCCATTCGTCTTAAGGAAACGAATTCGATTTGCAAGAAAGGAAACGACCTCGACGATGTTCTCGGGGCCTTAACCTTTCTTGTTCTCAGCTGTGTTTAAAATTCTGGATATCTCCTCCAGAAGCTTCGGCTATCACCACCAAAGTCTTGCTCATTTTTTAAAATGTAAAAATTCTGGGTATCACCTCCAGAAGCTTCAGCTATCACCACCGAAGACTTTCTATCTTTTCAAAGGATTTTAAAACTCTGGATATCTCCACCAGAGGCTTCAGCTATCACCACCGAAGTCTTGCTCATTTTTAAAACTGTAAAATTCTGGGTATCATCTCCAGAAGCTTCAGCTATCACCACCGAAGACTTTTTACCTTTTCAAAGGATTTTAAAACTCTGGATATCTCCACCAGAGGCTTCAGCTATCACCACCGAAGTCTTGCTCATTTTTAAAACTGTAAAATTCTGGGTAGCATCTCTAGAAGCTTCAGCTATCACCACCGAAGACTTTCTACCTTTTCAAAGGACTTTTAAAAAAAACTATGGATATCTCCACCAGAGGCTTCAGCTATCACCACCGAAGACTTGTTCATAAATAAAAAAAGTACCTCGACGATGATTTCGGGGCTCGCCTCGCCTTAAGGAAACGAAATCGATTATACCTGAAAGCTTTAAGAGATGATGCAAATGCTTCATGATGCAAATGCGAATGTCTTTTGTTGATGCAAACGCTTCTTGATGTAGATGCAAATGACTTAGCTTGGTGCAAATGTCTTTGATGCAAATGTAAATGACTTGATTTGATGCAAACTTTCTTGATGCAGATTTAACTAACTTAGATTGATGCAAATGCTTCTTGATGTAGATGCACATGTTGAAAAAATTCTGGATAACTCCTTCAAAATAAGATTTCTCATTTTTCAAAATTATAAAACCCTAGATATCTCTACCAGAGGCTTCAGCTATCACCACCGAAGACTTCTTCATTTTTAAAACTGTAAAATTCTGGATATCCCCACCAGAAGCTTTGGCTACCACCACCAAAGACTTGCTCAATATAAAATTCTAGATAACTCATCTAGAAGAAGATTTCTCATGTTTCAAAATTATAAAATCCTGGATATCTCCACCAGAGGCTTCAGCTATCACCACCGAAGACTTATTCACTTTTAAAACTGCAAAATTCTGGATATCACCACCAGAAGCTTTGGCTATCACCACCAAAGACTTGATCATTGTAAAATTATGGGTAACTCCTTCAGAATAAAATTTCTCATTTTTTCAAAATTATAAAACCCTGGATATCTCCACCAGAGGCTTCAGCTATCACCACCGAAGACTTGTTCACTTTTAAAACTGTAAAATTCTGGATATCCCCACCAGAAGCTTTGGCTATCACCACCAAAGACTTGCTCATTGTAAAATTCTGGGTAACTCCTTCAGAATAAAATTTGTCATTTTTCAAAATTATAAAACCCTGGATATCTCCACCAGAGGCTTCAGTTATCACCACTGAAGACTTGTTCACTTTTAAAACTGCAAAATTCTGGATATCACCACCAGAAGCTTTGGCTATCACCACCAAAGACTTGCTCATTGTAAAATTCTGGGTAACTCCTTTAGAATAAAATTTCTCATGTTTTCAAAATTATAAAACCCTGGATATCTCCACCAGAGGCTTCAGCTATCACCACTGAAGACTTGTTCACTTTTAAAACTGTAAAATTCTGGATATCACCACCGAAGACTTGCTCATTGTAAAATTCTGGATATCCCCACCAGAAGAAAATTTCTCATTTTTCAAAATTATAAAACTCTGGATATCTCCACCAAAGGCTTCAGCTATCACCACCGAAGACTTGTTCACTTTTTAAAAACTGTAAAATTATGGATATCCCCACCAGAAGCTTTGAGAAATGATGCAGATGCACATGTCTTTTAACAAGGTGCTCATGCTTCATGGTGCAAATGTAAAATATTTCTTAGTGCAAATGCAAATGGCCTGGATTGATGCCCATGTTTCGTGATGCAGATGCCCCTACTAATTGTGTTCATGTAACTGGTTTATGAATGGTGTAACTACAATTACCACACAATAATGAAAATGCAATGATTCTAGAAATGATGCAATTGCTTGAGATGACACAAATGCGAATTCCATGAAGAATGTAAATGTAAAGGTAAAATGCAGATGCTTATGGAATAGTGCCAATGCAAATACCCATGAATGATGCAAATGCTTGCTGACACTGTGCAGATGCAAAAGCTCGATAAAGAGATGAGTGCTCATGAGTGATGCAAATGCCCCCGGTTGTTTTTCTAGACTTTGGCTTAGCCTTTCAAATTCATTTTTCCTCTTCAAATCAGAGTATATCTTCAATTCATTTTGGCTATTCTCTTTGCCCCAAAAGTTTTCAAACTTTCATCAATAGAGATCTGAACTGGGTTCGATATCTTCTTCTCATATCTGGAAGTCAGGATCTATCCTGGCAGTTCTATACCTTTGGGTTAGAAAAACCCTTGTCTCATGTCAACATCAAAAATGGGTATTTCAAAAATATTTTTATTTTCTCTTTTTGAAAAACAATTTTGCTTATCGAAGGAAAACTTCTAAGCCAAAAATTTTAACTCTACAGTGTATGATGTACAAATCTTTTGATGACTGATGATCACTGTTAGAAATTTCTCTTAAGTATCAATATGGTTTTTTCAACTGGGATTGGCAAGGCTTGGTATAACAAGATTCTGTCTTTTCCAGGAAAACTTCATGACAAAAATGTATATCCCTTCTAGGCTCACAAATGGAACAGTTTTTATAAATCATGAATTCATTGAGAACCAAACAAATTCAACATTCTTGTAGTTTCCAATATCAAAGTATTTTGACAAGCGTCAAGATTGGCCGGGATGTTTAAACCAGAAAGTTTAATCTTGGAAAAAAAAGTTTCAGTTTTTGAAGATAATCCTTTGAATGAGAGTTTGCAATTTGGGGGTTCAAGAATTCCTAGATGTTCCTCGATGACCACTCCTTTAATAAGATCTTTTCTTTTGGGGTATCGGCACTATCATAGATGGCATCGAAAATTTCCAAATTTACTCTAGACCGCCCATTTTCGGGTTTTCGCCCTAGAGTCCCCTTCTTTCCATATATATATATATATTTTTTACCATACACTTGAGAATTCTAAATTCTTCCTTAGTGAAATGATAATTCGATGAAATGGGATAAAATCTGAGGAAAAACCTTTCAAATTAAATATTCATGCTTGATCAAAATGGACTTTTAAAGCACGTAATGTAGGCCATGGCTCAGGGTTCAGAAAGAAAGGATAAATAGGCCCAAAATATGTGTTTGAGGGTAATCAGATCAAGGATCATTTCTTGAGGAGGATTCTCTTTGAAGCATTTGTCCCTTCTTGGATATTTCTTTCCTTTTGACTTTTGTGTCTTTCTTTCCTCGCTCTTGGCTTTCAATTTGCCATGTATTTCACACATTTTGTTTTCTTTTTTATTGTGTTTTTTTTTGTTTCTCTTGGCTTTCATTTCGCCATCTTTTCCTCTTCTTTTTTCTTTGACAGAGTGCGCCCGTATTTATTCGGGGATCCATTTGCTTTTTGTCTATCCTTGAGCTGTCACTCATTTCTCAATGATCTTTGAAAATATCTTTCCTCGCATTTGCCCCCCAGTATAGAGGGTAATCCTTGATCAGGGTTCAAAGAAGAAAGAATTCTTTTGGCTCAAAAGGGGTGACTATGGAAATTTCTTTTTGTGCGAAAGGGATATGAAAGATGGCCATTTCTCATGTCAAGCACAAATATTCACATTGAAAAGCAATCCCCACAGGAAATAGATATTCAGAATTTTATTTTGCACTTTGGAATCATCCGAACTCTCATATGCATGATATCACGATTTTTCTTTTTTTTTTTTTTTTTTTCGTCGCATGCCCCCAATGATTCATGCATTAGCCCCTCCTTCTTCACTATGTATCCATCGTTTCCACATATGATGCCCCAATTTGATTAACCATGCGAATTTGTATCAACGAGGAACATCGCAAGTCTAGGTCTGCTTTGAAAAGGCTGAGTTTCCAATCTGAGTTCTTTGAAGAGACAAGGAAAACATGACCCAAAAACAGGTTTTCTCTGGGACAAGGGATAATCTAGTTTAATCATTGTGCCCCAAGGTGTCAATCATGAAGTGATGTCTGGGCAATTAGTGTTTTGTGGTCATTGGGAAAGGTCATGAATGGTTTTAGCACAATCCTGACACACACCAAATTATCAAAATCTGGATTCTTGAAAGAATGTCTCATTTGTTTGATTTTCAAGGAATTTGAAAATTTTCAAAAAAGTTCGTTCCTTTGTTCATAACCTAGACTAAGATCTACGTCTTTGCTTATTCTGTGATGACAATGGTTTTATGAAGTCAAATCATTCATATTCCTTGAAGCATTAGGTCTTTCAAGTGGTCTCGGTTCAAAAGATTTAGGCTTAGGAAAGCCTAAAAGAGAGGGCTGAAGGTATTGGGTCATTTCTAACAATGATCATCAATTTTCTTGAGACTATCCATCACTAAAAATTCCTTAATGCTTGTTTTTGCAAATTCAAGTTATTGTTGAAACACAACAAACACAAAGCATTTAAAATACAAAATTCATTTAATTAACATGAGACAAGTGCTTTCCTCATCACAGTGTATAGAACTACATGTGTCAAAAACCTAATGTGATCATGCACAATGTTTCTTATGACACTTGACTTCCTCATCTTCAAAACTTATCGAACCAGCCTTGATGAGATCTCTGACCTTGTACTTCAAAGCGGGGCAGTTCTCTGTTGAGTGACCTTGATTGCCAGAATGGTACCCACAACACTCATTAGCATCATACCAGCTCGGATAAGGGGGCTTCAGAGGCGCTATTTGCATGGGTGTCACCAGGTGATTCTGGATGAGTTGAGGTAGTAGCTCACTGTATGTCACAGGAATTGGGTCAATCTGATTTATTTTTCGCTTTTTATGCCCCCTTCGATTATTCCCAAGGATGTTCGATTGATAGACAGATGTAAATTCTGGTGTAGTTGCAGTCACTGGTTGGTAGGGATAAAAACCATGAGAGACATTATTCAGGGTAGAGTAAAATGGCTGATATGAGGAGAATTGGGGAGATGGGGCAAAGTCTTCCACGACTTGGGTATCTTCCTTTTTCTTTTCAGATGCCCCCTTGTTCTTGGTATTGGATGTTCTTTCTCCTTCAATTTTCCCATCCTTGATAGCATTTTCAATCATCTCCCCTGAAATTACCATGTCCGAAAAATTCTTCGTGGTGTTGCCGACAAGTCTATCGTAGTATGGGGCCTGTAGTGTATTCACAAAAAGGACAGTGGTTTCCTTCTGAGTTAAAGGCGGTTGTACTTGGACGGCCAGGCTCATCCACCGTTGCGCATATTCTTTGAAGCTCTCAGTAGCTCTTTTCTTCATATTTTGCAAGGTGAGACGGTCAGGCGCCATGTCAGTCATATGCTTGTACTGGTTTAGAAAAACCCTAGCCAGGTCATTCCAAGAGTGAATCTGATCCTTGCTCAACTGACTATACCACCTAATTGCGGATCCGTTGAGGCTATCTTGAAAGTAGTGAATCAAAAGCTTATCATTATCTATATGACTTGTCATCTTCCGGCAAAACATAGTGATGTGGGCTGATGGATCAGTCGTCCCGTCATATTTCACGAAGTCAGGGATCTTGAACTTAGGAGGAATGACTAAATCGAAGACCAAGCATCGTTCTTTCGCCTCCACACTCCCTAATACGTCTGCATTTTCTACTGCCCGGAGCCTTTCATCTAGCAACTGATATTTCCCTTGGGAATCTGTCAACTCAACCTCATTTACTGCAACCCTTTTCAACTTGGCCTGTTCAGCTGGATCATTTGAGTTTAGGACATTGACGGGGTTAACAGTGTTCTGGGCATCACTTATTGCGACCTCATCTTGGCCCTTTTGTACCTCTAACCCTTCTCCGACGACAAAGTTTTCGGTGTATCCTTTTCCCTTGATTACGGCAGACATTAGCTCCATCAGTTTAGTCATCTGATCCTTAGATTCTGCTTGAGATTTTGCTAGCTGTTCTCGCAATTCTCTCTGTTCCCTTTCCATTTTTTCCACTCGGGCAACTTGTTCATCCTCCATAGCACCAGCCTGTATTAAAAGTGTACTCAGTACTTCTTTTGATTTGAAATGGAAATTCTTTCAAAGACTCCTAAAGCCAAGCCAACTTCTATTTTATTTCCCCTGATGCACCCAAAAGAGTGTATCTTATTTAACCTTGCACTAAAAAGATCAATTGTAAGTATAGTAGTTAGCAAGGGTCGAGTCCTCAGGGATTGGGTTTTAGTTTATAAGTTAATAGTTTATAACTTACGTTCAAAGAAAACAAGAAAAGAAAAGGGGTTTTTGAAGCCAGATTTAAACTAAAGTAAATAATAAGAATAAGATGCAAGGCGGTATAACCAGCCAATAAGAATAAGATGCAAGGCGGTATAACCAGCCAATAAAAATATATATACTAAGCAAGGCGGTATAACCAGCCAATAAAAATATATATACTAAATTAGGCGGTATAACCAGCCAATAAAAATAAATATACTTTTAAAAATAAGCAAACTAGAAAAGTAAGAAAACAAGTAAGAAGAATCAAAAATGAAAAATATGGTTAAGGTTTCATTCTCCACCACTAGACATCATTAAGAATCAATTTCAAATCTATCAATATCAACCAACTATCAAAGTTAACAACCGTAGATAACAACAAGCTCTGTTATCCCAATCTTTCCTTAGTTTGTCGTTAAATAGAACAAGCTCTCTATTTAATCTCTAACCATCAAACAACCTAGAATAAGCTCTCTAGATTCAATTTAATGGCAGCTTTATGATGAGAAAGATAGGTTGATCTAAGCAACAAACACATAAGCTCGGATTGTTCAACTTAGGTTATGTTCCACTTTGCAATTATTGAAAACTTGACCATAATCATTAATCACAAATTGCCACTTATGAATAGGAAATCAAGACAATTACACGGATCAAGACTCCTAAACTAGCAATAGATAATTATCAAGATCTATCTAGTTGTACACCTAAACAAATCAAGACAACATCATGAACAATTCTTGTCGAAGAACATAAGCAACTTTGATAGAAAATTAATGATAGATAGAATCTGAAAATCAATCACAAAACATGTCTACGGCTTTGAAATCACCCTTAACCAAATAGAAGTTTAGCCTAGCATAGGCATTATAAACATAAAATTAAATAGAATTTAAGAAGAAAATAAAAGAAAGAAAGAAGAAGAAGAAGAATATTAATTATCCAACCTCTTGCTCTTTCTAAAGAAAAAGAAAACTAGAGAAAAGAAAGAAGAAGAAAACTTAGAGAATTTTGTTAAAATGGCTAATATCCTACCAATCTCCAATATGATCCCTTACAATCATCCAAGGCCCTCTATTTATACACATTTTGGAGGGCTAAATGACAAGAGATAAGCTTTACAAATTTCAAAGGTAGGTATATGACGATTTTGATCAGCCAACTTGATGGTCGATTTCGTCAATATTGGAGGCCTGATCTGATCACATGGTCTTCTAGAAAAAGGTTCCCCTATCAGTTACGGAACCATAGCCGTTGGAATCAGCTCATTTTCTGATGTGGTTAAGCAGATATGGGCAAAATACGAAAACATGTCAGCACAGACGTCATTGCACAACAGCCACCTTAATGGTCGATTTCTTCAATATTGGAGGCCTGATCTGATCACATGGTCTTCTAGACAAAGGTTACCCTATCAGTTACGGAACCATAACCGTTGGAATCAGCTCATTTGCTGATGTGGTTAAGCAGATATGGGCAAAATACGAAAACATGTCAGCACAGACGTCATTGCACATCAGCCACCTTGATGGTCGATTTCTTCAATATTGGAGGCCTGATCTGATCACATGGTCTTCTAGACAAAGGTTACCCTATCAGTTACGGAACCATAGCCGTTGGAATCAGCTCATTTTCTGATGTGGATAAGAAGATATGGGCATAATACGAAAACATGTCAGCACAGACGTCATTGCACATCAGCCAACTTGATGGTCAATTTCGCTAGGGAAAACGACTCCGTTTTAAGAAGTGTAAAACATCAAAAAGATAGATATGCCTCTTAGCTTTGCATGGCTACAAATTTCAGCCTTATTGCTTCAGTGAAACTCGAGATATAGCTGATATGGTAAAAGGTGTCGGAACTGAAACTGAACTGGATTTGCCCTTAATTCTAGTAATCTGAAATCACTCAAAGAAACTTGTGAAAAACACCAAAATACATAAAAATATAAAAGATCATAAACACAATTAGACTAAACAATAATAACTCGTATTTGACACAAAACATTAATAAAACATAACTAAAAACTATATAATTATACGAGTTATCACACCCCCACACTTAGATTGTTGCTAGTCCCTAGCAACGACTCAATAAAAATAAAATAAGAAAATCTAATCTAATCCATTTTCGTAGGAAATCACGGTGGCACTTAGCATGTGACACAAGCCTTTAAACCCCTTGGTGTCCCTAGTGGACGAGTTTAGTCTCGTGAGGGTTTACTAGAACGATACCCACAAACATTGAAAAACTAAAATATAAATAAACTGCATATACTAAAAATATTTACTCCTAATCCTTTCAATACAAATTAGATACAATATTTGAACAAGTCTTATAAACTAATCAATAGCTTAAAGAATTTCACAAAAAATCATGCTTGAATGTAAATTGTTTGAGTTAAGCCAATATTAGCATAACATATCTCAATCAAAATATTGCATGTTCAAATTTAATCTCAACTTCTCACATGGGATACCCTCATGATTTTCACTCTTTAAAGTAGTGGTGAAGTGTTTACACTCAATCAATCTCATGAAAACAGTTCTACCATATTCTTGCTTGTCCACCTATTCTCCACTATTTAGATCATACAACTTCATGAATCAAGAGGTCTTTAATCAAGGTTGTAATGGGGCCAAGGGGTTTGTAATGTGGTTGAAGAACAAAAGGATAAAGATATCACAAAGGTTCCAAAGAGTTCATAAAGTTTAGAGACATAAAAAGATCATACAAAGAAACTTCTCAAAACTCTTTACAAGTACATATTCACCTAGGCCGGATATTTATGTTGGGCCTTTTCTTCATTCTAAACGACTTTGTAGCATCTTTTTCTTTTTCCACAAATTCAAGAGATGATTCATATATATATTTTTTTTTGAATGTATTTGCCAGTATTTCATTTCTTTTTCTCTTGACTTTTCTTTTCTTTCCCCCCCACACTTATTTCTTGTTTCTAACCCAAATTTTTAACTAAAAATATCCCTTGTCTTTGCAACTTGTCTCAAAACATGCTAATTCATCTTTGGAACAAAGGTAAAGATATAAGTATATTTAGGTTAGGGACAAGTTATGGTTACCAAAGAGATAGCTTATTCAATGTAGGCTCAAATTGGTTCACTAAGGGTGTGTTCTCTTGGAACATCAATAAGGGATGGCTGTTTGGCTCTGGCTAAAAATCCTAATGCCTCTATCATATTCATGTTGTCACATGTATCAATATAGTCTCAAACGGTTTAAAGCAAGTTCTAGAGAATCCTGTAATCATAAGAGCACTCAAGAAAGAAATTAGATTGATTTGTATAATGCATCAATCATTATAGGCTCAAAAACTCACAAGGATGATTATACAAGTCAGATTAAGTCTAAACATGCTTCTTTCTCAATCAACATATTATATTAACATTGGCTCATAAAAAGGTTGACATCAAGCTCAATTCTCATGAAAATCTTCTCACTAATAACCAGTTTAGACCTATGCAATTCATATCTCATCATTGTATTAAAAAGGAACTAAAACACACTAAAAATAATAATAATAATAAAGACTCATAAAAAAAAATAGTAGACAAAAATAAAAGAAATCCTAAATCATTCCCCCCACACTTAATTCTTACATTGTCCTCAATGTAAGTCTATTAACACAAATGAAAGAATCATGTGTAAGAGAAAAGAACTAATAACATAAGAATAGGAACAACTAAGACTCAAAACAAAACAAACTCATGCAACCTAAATAATCCTAAAATACTAAACAAAAATTAACAAGTAAACATAAAAAGATTAAAATCAAACTGACAAGGTATGTCTCAAGTCTCCCTTACTCAGACCTTGTTCAGAATGAATACTTCTAAATTGCTTAAAACACAACAAACTCTTTTTTTTTTTTTTTTTTTTTTTTTTTTTTTTTTTTTTTTGAAAAGAAGAAATCAAACTGACAAGGTATGTCTCAAGTCTCCCTTACTCAGACCTTGTTCAGAATGAATACTTCTTAAATTTTTTTTTTTTTTTTTTTTTTTGAAAAGAAGAAATCAAACTGACAAGGTATGTCTCAAGTCTCCCTTACTCAGACCTTGTTCAGAATGAATACTTCTTAAATTTTTTTTTTTTTTTTATTAGCAAAATATGTCCCTTACCCCCTACTAAAATATGACATTGTCCCTAATGTCAAATTTTAAAGGTAGAATTTAGGAGATATTACCTGTAGAGGTTGCTAACCACTTATTATAACTGAGACACAACAAGCAAAATGTTAGATAATGTCACAAAGACAAAGTGCAATCCACTCCTTGCTCGTCCATATCTCTTTTTCTTTTTCCGAGCGTTTGCGAAACAACCGTAGCAGATAAACACTCATAAGCTTGGAGCTTTTTAAGTAAATCTTCAATGGTTGTAGCAGAAATTATGGTTCTCCTTGCCTCTGAAAACATGAATCCATTATCCACAGCATTATCTAAATATAAAAGCAAATTACTAAAATAACCATTAATATTAAGCAAACCAATGGGTTTCTTATTTGTGACCAAAGATGACCAAGAAGCCACGCAAGCTATTTCTTCCAATGTACCCAGACCTCCTGGTAAAGCAATGAATGCATCGGCAGAATGGTACATGATTGTTATCCGTTCAGGGACACTCCAGACTTGTATTTCCTTACCCATGGTAGGTCCACAAAAACTTGTGAATAGTTTTGGCACGATTCCTAGAACTGGACTTCCTCCGGCGTGTGCTGCTGTAGCGACTGCTCCCATTAAACCCGTACTACCGCCTCCATAAATCAAGTGGATCTTTTGTTGGGCAAGTATTACTCCAACTCTTATGGCTTCATCAGCGAATATGTTATTTTTCCCTGGATAAGCACCTCCAAAGACACAAATTTTTTTAATGCGCTGGGACGAAGTACTTTCCATTTTTTTTTTCTTCGAGTGCCTGAAAGAGAATGAGTACATGGTGTAATATATAAAGGACTGAGTAGTGAATCAGACAAGAGTAATAATGTCGCCGAAAGTGTATCTGACCTGTCAGAAGAAAATATTAACCTAACAAAAGATTTTTGCGTGATTTCAGGAAGAAAATCAAAAAGAGAAGAAAAAATCAACCGTAAAAGACAAATAAAAAAAACGAGAATAATTACACAAATCGAACAACACGTAAATTAAACCAAAATAAAGTTATTGCAAATCAAACCAAAAACTGAGAAGTCATTTATTGTAGTTGTGATTGTGGCTCACATCTTCCTCTGGTTTTACGTCCAGAAACGGCTTAAACGCCTTCTATGAGTCGAGGATATGCTTCCCATCCAGTTTTCTTACAAGCTGGCAAACAGGGTCTTTTAACATCAGATTCCCAAGATGTTGCCATTCCCTTTGGAATTGCGGCCATAAATCAAGAATTTCTCTTTGTACGTCTCCACTAGGATGCGTCTCAAGAGAAAGTTGGATATTACCCAAATTCTCCTTACTCAGTCCATCCTTAATGAATTCAATTTTATCATCTCGATTAGAGGACGGAATCCCAATAGAATGACATTTACCGTTACACGTCCATCGTGCACATTTGTGGCAATTTGAACTCATGCGCTTTGCTCGTCGCTTCTTTGCAAAAGTGCTTCTACCTGTACCTGGTAAATGCAAAACAGGAAGATATTCATCTTCACGTACCTTGGCTTCAATTATCCAACGTATGTCGTCAGGAATCCCTTTGTGCATAAGCATTCTTAATCTTTCAAGTCGAACTTGGTAAAGCTTCAGTAAAATATTTCGAGGAAAAGGAGGAAATCGTTTCTGCAATCTTGTGAGAATATCATCCATCCTGAAAAAAAAATGAAAAAAATGAAAGAGAAATTGGAAGAGAAATTTATATACAATATCAGTTTTGTGGGTAGCTGATGGAACCGATTTAAATAATCACGGAGTACCGTTATCCGCCATTTAACCGGGGTTAAAAAAAATAAATTAAAAATTATATTTACATCTTTGTAAGAGAAAAGAACTATTAAACAAAAGAAAAGAAAAACAATAAAAGATAGAATGATGGAGAGTAAGGAATATGCAAATCTGATATAATAGATGCTCTCCATCCTTTTGGGTTGCCTCCCAAGAAGCGCTTGGTTTATTGTCCTCAGCCTAACTTAGACCCATGCCATTATTATTCAACATACTTTGGCTCAAAAAGTGGAAACTCCTCCACATCTTGTATTGGAAAGTTCTCATAGTAAGGCTTCAATCTATGACCATTCACTTTGAATGTCTTATCTGTTTTTGGGCTTTGGATTTCAACTGCACCATGAGTAAATACATTAGTAATAACAAAAGGTCCAACCCAACGAGAACGTAACTTACCTGGATATAACTTAAGGCGTGAATGGAAGAGAAGAACTTTTTGTCCAACAACAAATTCTTTTCTTGATATCATCTTGTCATGGAATGCCTTAGTCTTTTCCTTGTAAATCCTAGAATTCTGATAGGCATCATTCCTTATCTCCTCTAATTCTTGTAGGTCAAGTTTTCTTTTCTTTCCTATCTCATCCATCTCCATGTTGCATTGTTTGATAGCCCAATACGATTTATGTTCCAATTCAACCGGAAGATGACAAGGCTTACCATAAACAAGTCGATAAGGAGACATACCAATGGGTGTCTTATATGCTGTCCTATAAGCCCAAAGTGCATCATCAAGTCGTGAACTCCAATCCTTCCTATTTGGATTAACTGTCTTTTCAAGGATGGACTTAACTTCTCGGTTTGACACTTCAGCTTGCCCACTAGTTTGAGGATGATATGAGGTGGAGACCTTGTGTGTGATGTTATACTTCCTCAAAAGTGCTTCCATAGTCCTATTGCAAAAGTGAGTACCTCTATCGCTGATTATGGCCTTTGGCGTTCCAAACCTAGCAAAGATGTTAGTCTTGACAAAATCTGAAACAACTTTAGAGTCATTAGTCCTAGTGGATTTTGCTTCCACCCACTTTGAAACATAATCAACGGCAAGTAAAATATAAAGATTACCAAAAGAAGGAGGAAAAGGTCCCATGAAATCCATGCCCCATACATCAAAAATTTCAACAATAAGTATTGGAGTTTGAGGCATTTGATTTCTAGCACCTAAGTTACCAGTTCTTTGGCAACGATCACATGACTTGCAAAAGAGGTATGCATCTTTGAATATGGTAGGCCAATAAAATCCAGAATCAAGAACTTTCATGGCTGTTCTTTTGGATCCAAAGTGTCCTCCACATGCATAAGAGTGACAAAAGGTGAGAATAGATTGAAATTCAGTTTCGAGTACACACCTTCTTATAATCTGATCGGAGCAATGCTTCCAAAGGTAAGGATCATCCCATATGTAGTATTTGGCATCACTCTTGATCTTATTTCTTTGAGCTTGTGTCAACTCTTGTGGCAACTTCTTGGTAACTAAGTAATTAACAATATCAGCATACCAAGGAGTTGTTGTTCTTATAAAAAGAAGTTGTTCATCCGGAAAGTTCTCATTCAAGGGTAGTGCATCATCTTCATGAACTAAACGGCTAAGATGGTCCGCAACCAAGTTGTCACTACCTCTCTTATCTTTTATCTCCAAATCAAACTCTTGTAAGAGAAGTATCCATCTGATCAACCTTGGTTTGGCCTCCTTCTTAGTGAGTAAGTACCTAAGGGCTGCATGGTCAGAAAATACAATTACTTTAGTACCAATTAAATAAGATCGAAATTTTTCTAAAGCAAATACAACAGCCAAAAGTTCTTTTTCAGTAGTGGAATAGTTCAATTGAGCATCATTAAGAGTTCGTGAGGCATAATAAATGGCATGTGAGGCTTTGCCAACCCGTTGGCCCAAAACAGCTCCAATGGCATAGTCACTAGCATCACACATGATTTCAAAAGGTATATTCCAATCTGGTGGTTGCATGATAGGAGCTGATGTCAAGAGTCCCTTCAATGTTTCAAACGCCTCTTTGCATTTATCATCAAAGTGGAAAACCACATCTTTTTGTAGTAGCTTGCAAAGAGGTAATGTGATCTTTGAGAAGTCTTTGATAAATCTCCTATAGAAACCTGCATGTCCAAGAAAAGAACGAACCTCTCTCACATTTGTGGGAGGTGGTAAAGAATGCATAATATCTATTTTAGATTTATCAACCTCCATCCCTCTAGAAGAAATAACATGACCCAAAACTATTCCTTGTTCTACCATAAAGTGACATTTTTCCCAATTCAAAACAAGGTTAGTTTCCATGCATCTTTCAAGTACAAGTGTAAGGTTCTCTAGACATCTATCAAAAGAATCACCATAGACACTAAAATCATCCATAAACATTTCTATGATGTTCTCTACATAATCTGAAAATATGCTAACCATACACCTTTGGAATGTAGCTGGTGCATTACAAAGACCAAATGGCATACGCCGGTATGCAAAAGTACCAAATGGACATGTGAATGTTGTTTTCTCTTGGTCCTCCGGAGCAATGGCTATCTGATTATAACCTGAAAAACCATCAAGAAAACAATAATGAGAATGGCCAGCTAACCTTTCAAGCATTTGATCAATAAAAGGTAAAGGAAAGTGGTCTTTGCGAGTTGTGGAATTAAGTTTACGATAATCAATACAAACTCGCCATCCTGTTTGAATCCTAGTAGGAACAAGTTCATTCTCATTATTTGTTACCACCGTTACACCTGATTTCTTTGGAACCACTTGGACTGGGCTCACCCATTTGCTATCCGAGATAGGATAGATCACTCCAACATCTAGGAGCTTCAGTATCTCCTTTTTCACAACCTCCATCATAGGAGGGTTCAATCTCCTTTGTGCTTCTCTTGTTGGTTTAGACCCTTCCTCTAACAAAATCCTGTGCATGCACATGGATGGGCTTATTCCCTTGATATCGGCAATTGTCCAACCAATTGCTGTTTTATGCTCTCTAAGCACCCGGATAAGTCGCTCTTCTTGCAAAGGTGTGAGCTCTTTGGCAATGATGACAGGTAGTGTGTCCTTTTCCCCTAAGAACAAATATTTCAAGTGGTTCGGTAGTGGTTTCAACTCTAAAGTTGGTGCCTGCAAAATGGAAGGTAGAAGTTTCTCATTAGATAAAGGCAAATCAATAAATGAAACATCAAACCTTGCATCTTTAGGTGACAGCGAGTGTAAAGATTCTAGTGCCCCTTCCACCTGGTCACTCAAGGCTAGTTTAGCATTCCCCATTCCGAGATGGTTGCTAAGGACTATTTCTACACTATCTTCACCATCTAGCTCATAAGCTTGCTGCACTAGTGAGTCAATTATATCAATATTAAAAACAGAATGCACATCACTAGGATATCTCATGGCCTCAAAAATGTTAAAGCGAATTATTTCACCATCAAATTCCATAGTTAAAGTGCCATCATGTACATCTATTTTAGTTCTTGCTGTTTTCAAGAATGGTCTCCCTAATAGAATAGGTGTGGGATTAGAAGACATCTCATCTTCCATCTCAATAACATAAAAGTCAGCGGGAAAAACCAATTCATTAACCTGTACAAGAACGTCTTCTACAACTCCTCTTGGATAAGTGTTAGAACGGTCAGCAAGTTGTATTATAACACCGGTTTCCTCTAATGGTCCTAGATTCAATGAAGCATAAATTGAATATGGCATGACATTAATAGATGCCCCTAGATCTAGCATAGCACGCTCAAACCTGGTGTTGCCTATCTTACAAGGAATGGTAAACATACCTGGATCCTTGCATTTAGGTGGGAGTTTCTTTTGAAGAACAGCTGACACATTCTCCCCTACACTTACCTTTTCATTCCATTTCAACTTCCGTTTAGATGTGCACAACTCTTTTAGGAACTTGGCATATCTTGGCACTTGCTTGATAGCATCTAGTAAAGGAATGTTCACCTCTACTTTCCGGAAGGTTTCCAAAATTTCCTTCTCTTGCTCCTCCTTCTTGGACTTTGCTAACCTGCTAGGAAAAGGTGGAGGAGTTATATAAGAAGGAAAGGATGGTTTAGGAATTACCTTTTTTAGTGGCTCGTTGGGATGTGAAGAGGATGCCATGGTATTGTTCTCCCCTTGAGCACTATCATTTTGTGGTTTCTCTAGCTGTTTCCCACTTCTTAAATTTATAGCATTGGCATTCTCTCTTGGATTCACTATGGTTTGGGAAGGTAATTTCCCAGAATCCCTTGCTTGCATTTGACTCATGGTTGTTGCCAATTGCCCTATTTGAGTCTCCAAATTTCGAATACTTGTCTTTGTTTCCTGTTGAAATTGAATTGTATTAGTAGAAAGAGCTTTAACAAGATCTTCAAGAGAAGTACCTGAATTTTGGGTGGGTGGTAGTTGTTGTCGGGTTTGGTATGGTTGTTGCACTCTTTGCTGAAAACCCGGTGGCCTGTGGTCAAATGGTGGAGGAATAGTTTGTGATTGGTTCCCTCCATAATTGAAGTTTGGATGATCCCTCCATCCTGGATTGTAAGTGTTTGAGTAGGGATCATATTTCCTTGATTGGTTCTGAAATCCACCCATGGCATTCACATGTTCATTGGTATCCTCTTGAAGTGTTGGACACATATCAGTTTGGTGCCCTATGTTTGAACATATGCCACAAGCCTTTATTTGTTGTATTTTACCTACAGCCAATTGTTGAACAAGAGAAGTCAGTTTATCAAATTTTTGTTCAAGGGATGATATACTTACCTCATTAACTCTCTTGGGTTGTGGTGGTGGATCTTGTCTCATTGAGAACTGTTGAGAATTGGCTGCCATGTTGGAGATTAATGTTCTAGCAGCCCTGGGAGTCTTATCAACTAGAGCTCCCCCACTAGCGGCATCTATCATACTTCTCTCCATGGGCATGAGACCTTCATAGAAGTATTGGATGAGAAGTTGTTCACTTATCTGATGGTGTGGACATGATGCACAAAGTTTCTTGAACCTCTCCCAATATTCATATAAGGACTCTCCGTTGTATTGCCGAATCCCACATATCTCTTTCCTAATGTTGGCAGCCTTAGATGCTGGGAAATACCTTTCCAAGAATGCTTTCTTCAAATCATTCCATGTAGTGATGGTCCCGGATGGTAGATAGTAGAGCCATTCCTTTGCTGAATCAGCTAGAGAGAATGGGAAGGCTCTCAACTTAACTTGCTCTTCCGTGACCCCTGTTGGTCTCATGCTTGAGCAAACTACATGGAATTCCTTGAGGTGCTTATTTGGATCCTCTCCTGCAAAACCATGAAAAGTTGGGAGAAGGTGAATCAAACCAGATTTTAATTCAAAAGCTACCTCAAGATTAGCATATTCAATGCATAATGGTTGTTGACCCAAGTCCGGAGCGGCTAGCTCCTTGAGAGTTCGGTTGTCAGCTGCTGCCATCTCTCCTTGCTTCTCTTGGATGTTTTGGATCAACTCCTCGATTGGTTGTTGGTGAGAAGTTATAAATTCCCGAATTTTTCTAAGTCGTAAGTCTTTTTCGGGAGCTTGGAACATTCACTAATAAAAAAAATAAGAAAGTAAATAATTAGAACAGAAAATAAGAATAAACCAATAAACTAATAAACTAAAGAAAGCAATCCCCGGCAACGGCGCCAAAAACTTGATGCACCCAAAAGAGTGTATCTTATTTAACCTTGCACTAAAAAGATCAATTGTAAGTATAGTAGTTAGCAAGGGTCGAGTCCTCAGGGATTGGGTTTTAGTTTATAAGTTAATAGTTTATAACTTACGTTCAAAGAAAACAAGAAAAGAAAAGGGGTTTTTGAAGCCAGATTTAAACTAAAGTAAATAATAAGAATAAGATGCAAGGCGATATAACCAGCCAATAAGAATAAGATGCAAGGCGGTATAACCAGCCAATAAAAATATATATACTAAGCAAGGCGGTATAACCAGCCAATAAAAATATATATACTAAATTAGGCGGTATAACCAGCCAATAAAAATAAATATACTTTTAAAAATAAGCAAACTAGAAAAGTAAGAAAACAAGTAAGAAGAATCAAAAATGAAAAATATGGTTAAGGTTTCATTCTCCACCACTAGACATCATTAAGAATCAATTTCAAATCTATCAATATCAACCAACTATCAAAGTTAACAACCGTAGATAACAACAAGCTCTGTTATCCCAATCTTTCCTTAGTTTGTCGTTAAATAGAACAAGCTCTCTATTTAATCTCTAACCATCAAACAACCTAGAATAAGCTCTCTAGATTCAATTTAATGGCAGCTTTATGATGAGAAAGATAGGTTGATCTAAGCAACAAACACATAAGCTCGGATTGTTCAACTTAGGTTATGTTCCACTTTGCAATTATTGAAAACTTGACCATAATCATTAATCACAAATTGCCACTTATGAATAGGAAATCAAGACAATTACACGGATCAAGACTCCTAAACTAGCAATAGATAATTATCAAGATCTATCTAGTTGTACACCTAAACAAATCAAGACAACATCATGAACAATTCTTGTCGAAGAACATAAGCAACTTTGATAGAAAATTAATGATAGATAGAATCTGAAAATCAATCACAAAACATGTCTACGGCTTTGAAATCACCCTTAACCAAATAGAAGTTTAGCCTAGCATAGGCATTATAAACATAAAATTAAATAGAATTTAAGAAGAAAATAAAAGAAAGAAAGAAGAAGAAGAAGAATATTAATTATCCAACCTCTTGCTCTTTCTAAAGAAAAAGAAAACTAGAGAAAAGAAAGAAGAAGAAAACTTAGAGAATTTTGTTAAAATGGCTAATATCCTACCAATCTCCAATATGATCCCTTACAATCATCCAAGGCCCTCTATTTATACACATTTTGGAGGGCTAAATGACAAGAGATAAGCTTTACAAATTTCAAAGGTAGGTATATGACGATTTTGATCAGCCAACTTGATGGTCGATTTCGTCAATATTGGAGGCCTGATCTGATCACATGGTCTTCTAGAAAAAGGTTCCCCTATCAGTTACGGAACCATAGCCGTTGGAATCAGCTCATTTGCTGATGTGGTTAAGCAGATATGGGCAAAATACGAAAACATGTCAGCACAGACGTCATTGCACAACAGCCACCTTAATGGTCGATTTCTTCAATATTGGAGGCCTGATCTGATCACATGGTCTTCTAGACAAAGGTTACCCTATCAGTTACGGAACCATAACCGTTGGAATCAGCTCATTTGATGATGTGGTTAAGCAGATATGGGCAAAATACGAAAACATGTCAGCACAGACGTCATTGCACATCAGCCACCTTGATGGTCGATTTCTTCAATATTGGAGGCCTGATCTGATCACATGGTCTTCTAGACAAAGGTTACCCTATCAGTTACGGAACCATAGCCGTTGGAATCAGCTCATTTTCTGATGTGGATAAGAAGATATGGGCATAATACGAAAACATGTCAGCACAGACGTCATTGCACATCAGCCAACTTGATGGTCAATTTCGCTAGGGAAAACGACTCCGTTTTAAGAAGTGTAAAACATCAAAAAGATAGATATGCCTCTTAGCTTTGCATGGCTACAAATTTCAGCCTTATTGCTTCAGTGAAACTCGAGATATAGCTGATATGGTAAAAGGTGTCGGAACTGAAACTGAACTGGATTTGCCCTTAATTCTAGTAATCTGAAATCACTCAAAGAAACTTGTGAAAAACACCAAAATACATAAAAATATAAAAGATCATAAACACAATTAGACTAAACAATAATAACTCGTATTTGACACAAAACATTAATAAAACATAACTAAAAACTATATAATTATACGAGTTATCATCCCCCAAATGTATGTCATGATGAATGAGCCATGAATGCAATTTGATGCATGTGAAGCCTAAACAATATGATGTATGGATATGTACAATGGAAACATGCTGACCATATATGTGATAAATGCAATCACAATGCCAACATGTTGCAAACAAAGAATAAACAAATCAACACATGGATATATGCAATGACTGATCATGTGCATTTTAGCATGTTTCCCAATGAATGATCATATATCCTATGAATGCAACACGGTGTCAATTATGATACATGCAAACAATGAATGATTGATATAGAGTATATACAAAGAAAATCATGCTAACCATGTGTGTCATGAATGCGACCTAATGCTAACATGATGTATGTAATAAGCAAATTAATGCATGAACATATACAAAGAAATCATGCTGACTATGTTTGTTATGAATGCAACCCAAAGTCAACATGATGCATGTAAAGAATAAGCAGATCAATGCATGGATATATACAATGAATGACCATGTATGTTCCAAATGTATTTCCCAATGAATGATCATATACACTATGAATGCCACACAATGTCAATTATGATGCATGTGAAGAATAAATGACTGACACAGAGTATATACAAAGAAAGTCATGCTGGCCGTGTATGTCATGAACGCAACCTGACGCCAATATGACAAATTAATGCGTGAGCATATATGGAGAACTCATGATGACTGTGTATGCCATGAATGCGACCTGATGTCAACATGATGCATGTAAAAAATAAGCAAATTAATGCATGGATATATATAGGAAAATCATTTTTGACTATGAATGCATGAATGCAACTTGATGCTACCATGATGCATATAGAGAAAGAATAAATTGATATATGGATATATACAGAAAAGTCATGCTGACTATGAATGCATGAATGCAACTTGATGCCAACATGATGCATGTAAAGAAAGAATAAATTGATATATGGATATATAGAGAAAAATCATGCTGACTATGAATGCATGAATGCAACTTGATGCCAACATGATGCATGTAAAGAAAGAATAAATTGATACATAAGTATATACAAATAATGACCATGCATGTCATAAACATATCTTACAATGAATGACCATGCATGCTATGACTATAACATGATGTCAAAATGATACATGCAAAAATAAATGAATTAACACAAAGGTATATACAAAGAAATCAATGATTACACGAAATTGGTGGGACCTAAATCTTGGTTATTCAAAAATCTCATTATGCAAGATTTGCCTCCAATTTTTTTTTTTGATAAACCAATCACATCATTTTCAAAAGAATTTCAGGGTGGATCTTACTATGGTACAATATGCAAATGTTCATGTGACACTACCGGTTTTATGAAATCATCAAATTCAATTACCAACTGTTTATTGCAAAGAATGAGATCAATAATACAACCAAAAATGTACATGCTCTATTTACACATGCATGAAATGTGCCACATGCAAAAATGCTTGAAAAATGATTTTTTCTTATAAAAAAACAGCTAATGAACATCTGCCCCAGCAATATCTGCTTATTTAGGCATCACGATGCCTTCGAGGCGGAGTATCACATTTATTACGGGCGATGTACGTACATCGTTGCCCGATCTACCACACTTATTCGGAGTGTAAAACAGGTAACAAAAAGTTTAGAAATGTCCTTCCCATGTGTTCCTATTTTCGGTATATCTAACGGAAATTCGGGATGGCTTCGCCTAGGTTCACTATATGAGGGTGAATCGGTTCTAAGGCCCCGAATTGTTCCTCACTTTCGCCGGTGAAGGCTAGTAAGGCACCCCGATAAAAGCGGGTTCAATTCGTTAGAGTATATTTTCCTATGCCCGTACGGAGGATTATCACGAAGGCATTAGGTACTTTATACTCCGAAAGTGTTTCACTAGCCCATACGGAGGATCAATCACGAAGGCTTAGTTACTTTACTTCCACTTAAAAGGACGGAACCCGGGTAGAGGATTCATGTTATGCAAATGCACGTGTAGTGTGTGTGGAGAAACAAAACAAACATGTCACCACCTATTCTACAAACCTTATTCTAAATGTCCTAACAATTAAAACATTCAAGAATAGTGTAACGCATTAACCGACAAGCAGTTATAATATACAACCTTAAATAACTAGAGAACAAAAATAAAATGCATGCACATGAGTATGAACATATTTAAAAACATTTTATTATTTTCAAAATTCTCCTTATTAAAAAAATGTGGGAATTAAAATTAAATACCAATTAAACCAACAAAACCGAGACTTTGATAACACACGACTAATTCTAGGCCTGACTCTCTTATATGTCCCCAGTGGAGTCGCCAAGCTGTCGCAACCTAAAAAAAATAACGACGTCTCATCGCAAGACTTTTATTATTCGTTAGGCGTGAGTTTTGAAAATAACCTTAAAAAAAGACATGGAGTCGCCACCAATCTTTTTTAGCTAGGTGTGATCGGCCACCTATTAAAACCGGTTTTATAAAAATATTTTAAAAATTAATTAAAACATTTTAAAAACCAATTTCAAGTCTGCGTTTTAAACCAGAGAAATCAAAGAAGCGGGTTCGGGAGTCGGTTACGTGTGGGGAAGGATTAGCACCCCCACAACGCCCGTATAAATCGGTACCTTATTAATCGTGTGTTATCTCAAGTCTCGGTAAAAAGTTGGTTTTAAATTTAGTATTTCAAGTTAATTCCCAATTTAAAAAAAATAATTCCATTTTTTTATTGAAAATGATCCGGAATTTATAAATTCAAAATTTTCCTATATTCCCCAACAAACGTGGCAAAATATAGAAATTTTTATTAGTCTTGGAAAACTTTCCGAATCATTCTCTTTTTTGAAAGAAAGATATTCCTTTATTAATGATAATTGATGATATTCCCTCCAGCAAACCCGGTAGAGAACTCATGAATTATTTTAACTCGGGAATATCTTTATATTTTTTTTTATTGAAAACCATTATCTTTTTTGAAAACATTTAAAAGAAATGAATATGTATATGCATGACATAAATAAAATGACATAGCAAAATCTAAATAATATAATACAACCTAAATGACATGACAAGTATGAATGGTATGGCATATAATTTAAATGACATGGAATAAAATAATGCTATCATATAATGTGCATGAAAATAAAAATGCAATGCATGAAATGTATTTTTTCCTTTAATTAAGGAAATCCGTATATCTAACAAGATATCCGGCTACCTTAGGAAAATATGTCAAATTAAATATTCTAAAACCAAAATACTTTGTGATTGTTTGAAAACAATTTTGAGAAGCTTGAATAAGAAAATAAAAACTGGGCTAAAATTTTTTAAAATGGCTCTAATTTCCTAAGTTTAAAAAATCGAGACTTGGCTACCCTTAACCCGGGACTTGAAAAACCATTTTTAGAGTTTAAAAAGGCTTAGAAATTACCCTAAGTCAGTAGCTAACCCTCCTAATCAGCCCACTCTAAGTAAGTTAACCAAAACAGAAAATTGGTTTTTCTTTAAATTCAATTCTGACTCCACTAACCAGTTTTAATCCACGATTTTTTAACCTATTTTTAAAAATTTCAAAAATTCTGAAAAAATTATTGGAGACTCAGGACATGTAAAAATACACGAGAAAAAATCGGCTTAATTTTCTGATCAAAGATGAATTCCCAGAAAAATCGGAGATGTACGTATTTTGGGTGGAAAAAAAAAAAACTGCTTTGTTTTTCTTTAAAATCAATTCTGACTCCACTGTCCAGTTTTAATCCACGATTTTTTATCCTATTTTTAAAAATTCCAAAAATTCTAAAAAAAATACTGGAGACTCAGGACATGTAAAACTACACGAAAACAAATCGGCTTAATTTTCTGATCAAAGATGAATTCTCAGAAAAATCATAGATGTACGAGTTTTTGGAGGAGAAAAAAAAACTGCTTTGTTTTTTCTTTAAATTCAATTCTGACTCAACTGTCCAGTTTTAATCCACGATTTACCCAATTTTTAAAACTTCCAAAAATTCTAAAAAAAATACTGGAGACTCAGGACATGTAAAACTACATGAAAACAAATCGGCTTAATTTTCTGATCAAAGATGAATTCCCAGAAAAATCATAGATGTACGAGTTTTTGGAGGAGAAAAAAAACTACTTTGCCAACACATTTTTGCTTTTGATAAAATCATTTAAAAACCAAAGTAAAAATATTTGAAACTCATAAAATGACTTGAAAGCAGTAGCTAAGACTCTTTGAAAGTTAGATAAAAATTGGCTAAATAAAAAAAATCACAAAGGTAGAGTAATCAATTTGACAAACTTAATTTTCCACAAGTGTGCTCAAGAGAGCATGATCTTGAACCATTAATTGGCTCAAGTCATTATTCAAGTGGCATGAACATGAAATGCATGAAACAATGCAGCAAACATAATGCATGAAATGCATGGATCTAAACCTAAATGTAAGGAAAATGCATGACACAAATAATATGGCCTAGACCTAACATGAACTTGCATGACATTTAATGTAACCTAGACCTAAGACATGCATGGCATTTTCACAAACACAAGGCATGCTTAATTCAAAAATCCAACCAAATATCATGCAAATGCAAAAACCTAACAACTAGCATGACAAAAATACAACACACAATGCAAAACACATGGAGTAGCCAAATGGCCCCAAGCTTCAACAAGCATGGCATTTTCACAAACACTTGGTATGCTAGCATGAAAAACTAAGTCATAACACAAAAATCACACAAGCCTTTTCACAAACACCTAATATACCAAATCTAAAACATGCTCACTAAGATATAAAACAAGAATCATGCAAAGAATCACACAAGCATTTTCACAAACACTTAATATGCTAACTCTAAAACATGCTCAAATTTAAACAACATGAAAACAGAAAATTAAAAATGCAAAAACATGATATCTAAGACATAAATGGCAACAAACAAAGCAACCAAATTAAATATAACTTAAGAACATGAAATAACATAATATTTAAAACATCAAAAATAAAGAAAATAGCATAAACAATATGATAAAATGAATCAAAAACAACAACTTAAAATAAATAATGTAGGCCATTTGGCCATGGTGAGTTTATTGTAAAAACAAAATGTAAGAAAAATATACTTAAGAAAGGAAATGAAGGAAGAACAAGAAACATTATTTTAAAATGAAAACTCACCAAGTAGCTTTTGAACGGATTAAGCTATAAACCCTCAGAGTAGCTTTTGAACGGATTAAGCTACGAACCCTCAGAGTAGCTTTTGAACGGATTAAGCTACGAACCCTCAGAGTAGCTTTTGAACGGATTAAGCTACAAACCCTCAGAGTAGCTTTTGAACGGATTAAGCTACGAACCCTCAGAGTAAAACACTATGACTCACCACCCGGATAATCCTAATACAAGTGTATAGAATATCTCACAAGGGGTAGTGGGTGATTTCAACCAAAGGCCAAGACTCCTTATTTATAAGGTGAGCACCTCATTGGCTTGACATTACAAAGGGATGTGGGATTGGGACTTAGGCTCAAAAATGAAAATCTCTAACTTAACTCTTGATTTTTAATCACTTGATTGAAAAAATCCTAAGCTTCCTCCTTCCTTTGGGCTTGGGCAGGCCAGCACTTCTCTTTTCCAGCCCAGCTCTGATTTTTGCAAGGCCCAAAGAAGCCCTTTTCGGTTGCTTGGGTGAAACGACCATTTTGCCCCCCGGATGCAAAATAAATATCAAACGGACTCCAAATTCAATTTTTATTTTTTTAATGCTTCCAAAATAATAAAATATTGAGTTCTGGAAGTTTTCAAAATTATCCGAGTCCGTTTGCTATTTATTTGGATTTTTTCTTCCCAAAATATCCTTTTATGCCCCTACTTTTTACCATTTTTTAAACGAGCTCCAAATCAAGATTTTTCTTCACCAATCTCTTCAAAATAATTAAAAAGTGTGATCTGGAAGTTTTCATAATTTTTGGAGCTCATTTGGTATTTTTTCGGGATTTATCGGCTTGAATTACTACATAGGAGGCCCGGGATTTGGCCATTTTGCAAACGAACTCGGAGTCAAGATTTTCTTTCTCCAATCTCTTCCAAATAATTTAAAAATGAGATTTGCCAAATTTCAGAATTTTCGGAGTCCATTTGCTATTTTTCCGGGATTTATCTTTTTGAATTACTGCATTAGAAGCCCGGGATTTGGCCATTTTGCAAACGAACTCGGAATCAAGATTTTCTTTCGCCAATCTCTTTCAAATGATTTAAGAATGAGATTGACAAATTTTTCAGAATTTTCGGAGTCCATTTGCTATTTTTCCCAAATTTTTCCAATTTTGCCCTTTAACCTCCGAAACCCGGTTTTGCTCAAAACAAGTCCGATTTTCAGATTTTCTTCAATCTGAGCCTTGCACCATCCTTTTTAATCATTCCTCATCCATTGGGGGCTTTGGTCTTACCAATTCGGGCCATTTCTGTGATTCTTCCCGATTTTACCGAAATCCACTAAAAACTCTAATTCTCGGTTTTCTCCCGGATTGACTTTTCTTTCGGTTTTTCTTGCAAGTGACTTCTCCATTACCCGTAGTCAGTGCTTATCTTTCATTTGGAACCTTCAATTTCGACCAGTTTGATCGTTTAAGCACTTTTCCCCAAATTTCTCGGATTAGGGTTTCTTTTCTACTGAATCTCCAAATCCCAACTTCCGAACTCCATATCTTTCAATGTAGAACTCGGATTATCAAAATTCCTTCGCCATTTTTCAATTGAACTTAAAATCTTGATTTTGAAAGTGGGTTGACTTTTTCAGTAGTTGACTTTATGGGGTTGACTTTTTCGGTGTTGACTTTTTCGGGGTTGACTTTTTTTCAAGTTTGACTTTTTGTGCTCGCCCTCTTAAACTAAGTCTCGGAGTACCACCTGCAGGATGAAAACAGTTTTTTTATACTCGGAAACATCAATATAGGAAGAAAACATACCTGTTTAGTGGCCCGGACAAAATTAGGTGTCTACATCACCCTTAAACACACTTTGGGCCTATTTATCCTTTCTTTTTAAACACGAACCTTGGCCTACATTACGTGCTTTAAAAGTCCATTTTGATCAAGCGTGGATATTTAATTTAAAAGGTTTTTCTCAGAATTCATCTCATCTTTTGAATTGACATTTTTACCTTAGAAGCATTTATAATTCTCAGGTGCATGGTAAAATACAAGAAAAAAGAGAAAATGAAAAAATGAAAATAAAAAAAAGAATGTAAAAGGAGAGGTTTAAGTCGAAAACTCGCAAAGGGCGGCTTAATACCGAATGAGGGACACTTGAGTTGAAAACCCACAAAGGGTAGCTCAAGTACCGATTAAGGTTTGAATTAATGCTCCGTGTAAAGGGGGAGAAAATTTTGAAAATTAGAGAAAAGGGGAAAAACTCAGTCTGACATAACTAAAAGCCGAGGGATTACCCAAGTAAATTGCTCATTCAAGAGAAATTTCAGATGAATTAAAGAAGAGGGGTCCAAGATATTCCGCATCTGGGGCATCTACAATCTATAACTTTACATTTATCATTTTAAAACATTTGTTGCAATAAATCCTTGTTATCCCTTTTATGACATTTACTTGTCTCATACTTTCTTTCATACATTTTTGCGATGCATTTTGATTGTTATTAAAATTGAATGATGATTAGTAAACATAAAAATCTTTAAATAAAAGGATTTCAGAGTATTACTAAGGATTAGATTTAAATCTTAGAAAAGGTTTGGAAACCACTAATCCTGATGAAAAATTCACCTAGTAAAGGTAAACAGTGAATGTGTTAGAGACTCCGTTATGAAGTCAGAAAATTTGTGAATTTCAGAGAAGTCAGAAAATGGGAACTGTTTGACAATTTATCTTGAGTGAAAGTTTCCTCAAGTGGGGCATCAGTGAACAATTGAAAATTCCATCATGAAGTCAGATAATCTGTGAACCTCAAAGAAACCATGTATTAGAAATCATGACACAATCATTTGACTGCATTCATCCTTAGGAAACATACAAGCATTTGCAAAGCATGTCATTCTCATCATTGCATTTAGCTAACATTGCAGGAATCAGGAAAACTTTGGCTTCCTCAAATCGAACTCGTTCTGCTTCTCAAATGAGTCGAGCAGCGAGACCACTGTCGAGGTATGTTCCTTTTGTTTTTTCAAGTTAAATTTATTTTCCAAATGAATCAAACCCATGATCATTCTTAGTATTTTCCTCTTGTTTTTAAAATCGAACTCGTTCTGTTTCTCAAATGAGTCGAGCCCCGAGACCATCGTCGAGGTATTTCTATTTGTTTTTAAAATCGAATTCATTTTGCTTCTCAAATGAGTCGAGCCCCGAGACCATCGTCGAGGTATTTCTTTTTGTTTTAAATAGAATTCATTTTGCTTCTCAAATGAGTCTAGCCCCGAGACCATCGTCGAGGTATTTCCATTTGTTTCTTAAATCAAACTCGTTCTGCTTCTCAAATGAGTCGAGCCTCGAGACCATCGTCGAGGTATTTCCTTTTGTTTTAAAATCAAACTCGTTCTGCTTCTCAAATGAGTCAAATATTTTGTTTAAAATCGAACTCGTTTCCTTAAGACGGGTCGAGCCTTGATTAGTCAGGAAAGTCAATTTAAGAACAAAATCATCAAAGTCTTTTCTTTTCTTGCAAATCGAACCAGTTTCTTAAGACGGGTCGAGCCTTGATTAGTCAGGGAACTCAATTTAAGGACAAAATCTTCAATTTACAGCTTTTTCCACACAAAAAAAAAAGAATGAAAAATGAAAAAAGAAAAAAGAAAAAAAATGGAAATGAATGAAAACCCATTTCCCTTTTCTTCACATGTGATTTCACTAACCGGACAAAATTAGTGTTTGTTTATCTTTGCGTGATTCTCAGCAATAGCCAAAGAGGGGCAGCTGTAGACACCTAATTTTGTACGGACCACTAAATCAGGTATGTTTTCTTCCTAAAGTGATATTTCAGAATGTAAAAAGACTTTTCTCATCCTGCAGGTGGTACTCCGAGACTTAGTTTAAGAAAGTAGACATAAAAAGTCAACATCTGAAAGTCAATTACTAAAAAATTCAACCCACTTTCAAAATCAAGATTCAAAGTTCAATTGAAAAATGGTGAAATCTTTTTGATAATCCGAGGTCTACAATGAAAGATATGGAGTTCGAAAGTTGGGTTACGAAGATTCAGTAGAAAAGAAACCCTAGTTCAGAAAATTTGGGGAAAAGTGCTTAAACGATCAAATTGGTCAAAATTGGAGGTTCCAAATGAAAGATAAGAAATGACTACTGGTAATGGAGAGGTCATTTGGAGGCAAAACTGAAGGAAAAGTCAATTTGGAAGAAAACCGAGAATTAGGGTTTTTGGTGAATTTTGGTGAAATTGGGGAAAATTATAGAAATGGCCCGATTTGATAAAACTAAAGCCCCTAATTGATGAGGAGTGAGTAAACAAGGATAGCCAAGGCTCAGTTTGAAGAAATTTCGAGAAAAGAGCCGATTAGAGGAAAAACGGAAAAACGAGGAAATTCCCAATACTGAAAAAAGGAAAAGTCAAATCGAAGGGGAATTTGATTCTAAAAATTGGGTATTTTTGGACCAACTCCAATTCCATATATGAAAAAGGCACAGAAAAAGAAAATCTAAAAATCGGACTTGTTTTGAGCAAAATCAGGCTTTGGAGACAAAATGGCAAAATTGGAAAATTCAAGAAAAATAGCAAATGAGCTCCAAAAATTCTGAAAATTATAGATCTCATTCTTAAATCATTTGGAAGAGATTGGAGAAGAAAAATCTGGATCCGGAGCTCGTTTGCCAAATGGCAAATCTCGGGCCTGCTATGTTGAAATTCAAGAAGATAAATCCCGAAAAAATAGCGAATGAGTTCCAAAAATTCTGAAAATTTTCAGATCTCATTCTTAAATTATTTGGAAGAGATTGATGAAATAAAATCTAGATTAAGAGTTTGTTTTCAGAATGGCAAATCCCGGGCCCACTATGCTGAAATTCAAGCAGATAAATCCTGAAAAAATAGCAAATAAGCTCCAAAAAGTATGAAAACTTTCAGATCTCACTTTTAAATTATTTGAAAGAGATTTGTGAAGAAAAATCTGGATTCGGAGCTCGTTTAAAAAATGGTAAAAGTTCGGCTGCACAAAGGGGCAATTTTAGAAGAAAAAATCCAAAAAATAGCAAATGGGCTCGGAAAATTTTGAAAACTTCCAAAATTCAATTTTTAATTATTTTGGAAGTATTAAAAAAAAGGATTTGGAGTCCGTTTGCAATTTAATTAGGTTTGGGGGTCAAAAAGGTTATTTTATCGAAGAAACTAAAAAGGGCCTTTCTTGCAATTAAAAAAAATGATGAGTGGGCTGGAATATGAAGAGGCAGTCGGCCAAAGCCAATGAAGGAGTTTGATTTTTTGAATTTTACATATAAAGGCCAAGAGTGAATAGGAAGGTAGTTATTTTTTTTTATCAAGCCTTTGAATTTGCAACACATGGACCAATGGATGGAGAGGGATGATGTCATATTTATGACATCATCTTCATGACATCATAATTTAGGGGCTGATTATTCCAATCTAAGGGTGGAAATTTTACATAGAAGGCATCTTGGATTAAGGACCATTGGATCAAAATTGGTTTAAAAAATGACAATTTTCAAGGATATTCCAAGGGCCATTCGGCCACCTTAAGGGGGGGTATATTTTTCATTTCATCACTTCTTCTTGGCTGAATACTCTCCATTTTTGAAAGCAAATAGAAAGTTTTGAAAGGTAAAGAAAGTAAGAAGAGAAAAAAGCTTGCAAAATAGCTTTTAGAGGTAGCTAAAAGCACCTTACTCTAGCACTTTTTTTTGCATTTCCATCCTTAATTTTCTGTTTTCATTTGATATTTGGTGATTTTCTATTGATTTTAAATTTGAAATAAGTGTTTTTAAGCTTTCTCTTCAAGCTCCTTTCTCATGCTTTCTTGAAAAATTTTGAAAAAGTATTTTTTTTACATTTTAGGAGGTTGGCTGAATGGTCACTGTTTTGTGGTATGGTTGATGTTTGATTTTTTTTTTCATGTTGTTTGTGATGTCTAGCATGTTTTGATGTTCTATATTTTTCTAAAAATAAACAAAAACATGAAGCTTATTTTAATCTTTTTACTTACTTACCTCTATTTTTTATTTTATCATCTTGTATTCATGTTTACATTCCTTGTTTACCATTCTTAATTTTTTGTTTTCAACATGTTTGAGTTGTTCATGATTTGCATTTTACTATACTATGTCTTTGTGAAAATGTCTAGTCATGTTTATGCCTTTACATCATGTTTGCATGGTTTAGCATGTTTCCATTTTAGTCTTGCATTTAGTATGTCATATGTTTGTGTAAATTCTATGTTAGGATTTCATCATGGAAGCCTATAACCATTCGGCTACCCACCATTCTATGCTTTGTGTGTGTATTTACATCTTACTAGTTGATAGGTTTGCATTTCCATGCCATGTTTTTGTGTATTTTGATTTAGTATACCATGTGTTTGTGTAAATGCCATGCTAGGATTTCATCACATTGTGACCTATGACCATTCGGCTACCTTCCATTCTATGCCTTGTATGTGCATTTTCATCTTGCTAGTTGACATTTTTGCATTTCCATGCCATGATTTTGTGTATTTTGATTTAGTATGCTATATGTTTGTGTTATTTCCATGTATTTTTTTAGGTCTAGGTCTCATTTGCATTGCCATGTATTTCATGCATGTTTAGGCCTAGGTTGCATTTATTGCCATGCAAGTTCATGTTATGTCTAGACCATATTCTTTATGCCATGCATTTTTCATGTCATTTAGGTTTTAAAACTTAAATCATGCATTTAACTTGCTGTTTGTTCATGCATATCATATCATGCCACTTGATTTTTGACTTAGGCCAATCAATGGCTCAAAGTCAAGCTCACATGAGCATATTTGTGGAAAATTAAGGAGTTGTCAAATTGATTTTTCTACCTTTGTGACTTGTTTTACTTAGGCAAATCTTGTCCATTTTTTTAGAAATTTTAGCTACTGTTTGTAGGTTCATAGAAGAGTCTCCAATATTTTTACTTTGATTTTTGAATGATTTTATCAATGGCTTAAAAATGATTTTTGGCAAAATAATTTTTCACTAAGTGTTCTGACTTTCTCGATTTTTTTGGGAGGTTATCTTTAGTCAAAAAATTAAGCCAATTTTTTCCTATAGAGTTTTACTTGTTCTGAGTCTCCTGTATTTTTTTTTATAGATTTTTTTGAAAATTTAAAAATAGGTTAAATAATCATGTTTTAAAACTAGACAATAGAGTCAGATTTGAATTCAAGGGAAAAATAATTGTTAGTTTTGGCTAAGGCATTTAAAGGGGGTTGATTAGGAACCTTAGCTACTGTCTTAGGTTGGTTTCTAGGCCATTTTAATCTTTAAAAATGATTTTATAAAGCTCGGGTCATGGGTGGTCAAGTTCGGGTTTTCAAACTTAGGAAAATAGAGCTATTTTTAAAGGGAAATTCGGCTATGACGATATTATCCAAGATTTTCAAAATTGTTTTTAAACCAATCACAAAGTATTTTGATTTCAGAAAATTTAATTTGATCTATTTTCCTAAGGTAGAAGAATATCTTTTTAGGTATACAGATTCCCTTATTTAAAGGAAAAAATACGCTTTAATACATTGCATTTTTCATGTTCATGCATATTGTATAATATATGATTTTTTTTTCTATGAATATTCCTATGGTATTGTTATTATTTGGATTTATGTTTTATGGTGTTATATTGTTTGTTATATGGTTTTGAATATTTCATGCTATCCTATGCTTTTTATTTAGTCATTTATTTTTGTCACATTATTTAGCATATATTATGTTCATGCATTATTATTTTTATTTTTATTTTCATGCATATTTCATAATAGCATTATTTTATGTTTCATGTCACTTAGGATATTTCATTTCATTTAAATATATCATGTTACTTAGGTTATTTCATTTCATTTAGAATATATCATATTACTTAGGATATTTCATTTCATTTAGAATATATCATGTTACTTACGTTATTTCATTTCATTTAGAATATATCATGTTACTTATGTTATTTCATTTCATTTAGAATATATTATGTCACTTAAGTTATCTCATTTCACTTAGAATATATCATGATACTTAGGATATTTCATTTCATTTAGAATATGCTATGCCATTTAAATTATATCATATCATTTAGGTTGCATTATATTATCTAGACTTTGCTATATCATCTTTATTATGTCACACATGTTCATATTCATTTTTTTAAAATATTTTAAAAAGATAATGATTTTCAATAAAATAAAGATATTCCAGAGTTAAAATAATTCATATGTTCTCTTCCGGGTTGCCGGGTTGTATATCATCAATTCTCATTAATAACGGAATATCTTTCTTTAAACGAAAATGATTCGAAACATTTTCTAAATAAATAAAATTTTCTATATTTTGCCAAATTTTCGGGGAATATAAGAAAATTTTGAATTAATAAATTTAGGGTCATTTTCAATTAAAATGAAATTATTTTTCTTGAAATTGGAATTAATTTGAAATACTAAATTTAAAACTGACTTTTTACTGAGATTTAAGATAACACATGATTTATAAGGTACAGTTTTATACAGGCATTGTGGAGGTGCTAACCCTTCCCCACACGTAACCGAGTCCCAAACCCGCTTCTTTGATTTCTCTGGTTTAAAACGCAGACTTGAAATTGGTTTTAAAAATATTTTAATTAATCTTAAAATGTTTTACAAAATTGATTTTAATAGGTGGCCGATCACACCTAGCCAAAAATGATTGGTGGCGACTCTATGTATTTTTCGAGGTTATTTTCAAACCCTCATTTTATTTTAATTAAGTCATGCTGAGACTTGTTATTTTTTAGGCTGCGACAGATGTTATATTCCATTAGGAATTGAGTTTTTGTGAATATGAAATTATTATTTGTTCCTTTTTCTTTTTCAAATTTTTAGTTGTTATTTTTACAAACACAAAACTTTAATCTACAAATAAATATCACCCAAAAAAGGTGATCTCTCCTTAAATTGAATTGATAAATTAAATAAAAAAATTGTTGATAAAATTTTTAAATTATATTAAAATAATGATTAATTATGATTAATTTTGATATTCATGTTTGAATGGTGCCAGCAGAGCCTAAAAAATTATTGTTTTGCCTAATACTTATGTAACCAAGGAAATACGTTTTTATGATAAGTTTTTAAAATGTTTTTCAAGAAAACATGAAATGTATTAAAATGAGATATTTATCAAAAATGTGTTCATCTATTTAAAAGAAGACATAATAATACTTTTGAGTAAACTTAGATCAAACTTAGAAAAATTATAAATTTTAGGTACAGAATTTTTGCTCAAATTAAATCTCGAAACAAGTTTATGCTAATTGACTCAAAAAGGAGAAATATTCTAATGCTATTGTTTCGACATCCAAATACCCTTGGATTAGCCTTGATACAACATTTTGAAAATCGAAAAAAACAAAATATGCAATTTTTTAAAGAAAATTTCATATTTGCCGAACCATACAAGTACCAATTAAAATCAACAAATTGAGACTTTTGATAACATATGTTTACGGTGAAAAAGATAAGTTTTGATAACATATGTTTAAATGTCATGTCATATTTTTCACGTAAACATTAGGCCAATTATTAATTTTAACATTTTTCTTAAATTTTAAAAGATTAAGTATTAAATTACATATATTTATAATACAAATACTAATTTGCATTAGATAATATAGTACAGAGATTTTTCATATACTTTAATTAAGATATCAACAATTCTATTATACGAATATTGAATGAGTTTTGAGTATTTTGTTCTCTTCAAAAAGAATTTAGAGTAGCCAACAATAGAAGTAAAGATAAGAGTGGCTAAGAAAAAAATTTTGATACTTTTGAAGTTATTGATAATGATGTCCAAAAAAAAATCTAACTAGTACTCCCAATTGAGTTTGATAGAGTATTAGATACAAATAATTAAATATCTAGTTTGTTTAAGTATTTTTTTTGGTAATTTTAGTATTACTAAGTAAATTTTGGTCGTTTTGGATAATTGATTAAATATTTGATATTGTTGTTACTTTTTTATATTTGAGTTTTAATGTGTACATAATTTTTATTTAACTAATTTTTTACACATGTGTTGCACGTAAGTTGCACGTGATAAAATATAAACTTATTTGAATGTTATTATTATTTTAAATTTAAATAACAATATCAAAGTTAAATTTATAAAAAATATTTTGACTTTTAAAAAATTTATTATATTAAAAATAAAAAATAACAAAATAATTAAATAAATTAAAATCAAATAAATGAAATCAATTTTGAATTTACGACATATAAAAAAAACAAAAAAGAAATTAAAAATCAAATATCAAAAAACACCAACATCAAATATCACATTTATAACCAAATTTATTTAATTTTCTAATACGATAGTTTAATCAACAATAGTAATTTTCTCCAAAAACAAGCTTAAGCAAACTAAATTTCTAATCCTATGCATCATCCGAATGAGCTATTCCATTAGGGTCAGTAGCTCATCCTGGTTTTCTTCTATAGCATCGGTGGGAGCATAAATGGATTCCTATTCTTGAACAACGTTGCCATCATCTCCAAGAGCAGGAGCATCACTTTTCTTCTCGCCACCTTTGTCGTCGCTAATACCCTCGGTTGCTTTAGGCACTTGTGAACAAAGGATTGAGCTAAACGAAATTTATTACATATACGTACAACAGAGTTGTTGAGGTTGGTATTGATTATTTCAAGCTCCTATACGGTTTTGATAGCAGTAATTATCTTTTTTACATATTTGAAATTTCTATCAAATATTAAAGGAAAAATAGTTAAATCATTACTTGGATACGTATGGTTGAGTAGTACAGGAAAAAGAGTTAGAAAAAAAATAGGATAAGGAGCCTTGTTTGGAAGGTTTTGGTTCTCAAGTAGAGAAAGAGCAATTAGGCTTGGAAGAGTATGGTTGTTTAGCGGAGGAAGCTTACCCAAATTATAACTTCGATACGTGTGGTTGATTAGTTGAGGAAGAAGAGGGTCGAAAAGAAGATGAGTAGAAACGAAGAAACGTAGAAGGACAGAGTTCCTTTAATGTCATGCAATACCAATGCATCAAATACAAATCCATAAAATAAAAAAATTCTAAAAAATTTGAAGATTTTTTGAAAAATTAGAGATTTTTTAATATTTGGATGAGTTAATAAAAAAGGTTTTCTCTTGTTTGATTATTTTTTGGAAATCTATTTTTTTCAAATAATAATATTAACATAAATATTAATTATTAAAATATTAAAAATAATTTTATTATTAAAATATTAATATTAATATTTTAATATAATAATATTTAATACCAAAATATTATATTAATATTAAATACTTAAAATAATATTATTTATTATTAAAACATTAATTATATTAATATATTAATTATTAAAATATTATTTATATTAATATAATTTATTATTAAAATATAATTTCTATTAATATAATATTTATTAAAATATTATTTCTAGTTTTTCAGATTACGAGCATTATCAGAAATGATCTTCTCTGGTAGTCCATATCGACAAATTATCTCTTTCTTTATGAACTTACAGACCACTGCCCGTGTTACACTCGCATATGAAGCTGCCTCTACCCACTTTGTGAAATAATCGATCATCACAAAAATGAACCGGTGTCCATTCGTCGCCTTTGGAGTGATAGGTCCGATCACATCCATGCCCCACATTGAGAACGGCCACGGAGGTGCCAAAACATGCAACTCATTTGGAGGAGCGTTGATCTTATCCGCATAGATCTGGCATTTATGACATTTTCAAGCATAGTCAATACAGTATTTCTCCATCGTCAGCCAATAATAGCGGCGTCAACACACCTCAAAAGCACCATATCTCGACCCCTCTTGTACAATATCTCTCCATCAAGGAAGAAACCCATAGCTAATCTTCGGATGAGCCGTTTATCATTGTCCGAAGCGTATTCCGGGTATCGCTGATATTTGACGTATTGCATGATGTCAAAATACCAAGGCTGACCGTCAACTTCTTCTTCGACATCTAAACAATGCGCCGGAGATCCTTTCACACCCAACTTGATTGGTTGAATCTCAGCTTTTACATCCAGCTTAAACATCGCAGCTAAAGTGGCTAAAGCATCAGCCATCTGATTTTCTTCCCGGGGCAAGTGTTGAAACTGAATCTTCTCAAAATGTTTGATCAATTCAGTTGTGTATTTTTGGTATAGGATCAACTTCGAATCCCTTGTTTCCCATTCTCCTTTCAACTGATAAATGACCAAAGCTGAATCACCATATACCTCCAACACATCAATCTTTCTTTCAATCGCCGCTTGCAAGCCCATGATGCATGCCTCATATTCAGCCATGTTGTTGGTGCAATTAAAATCCAATCGTGCAGTAATCCGATAATATTGACCATCCAGGGATATCAAGACTACCCCAATTCCATGTCCAAAAGCATTAGAAGCTCCATCAAAGAACATCTTCCAGGGTTTTTCTTCACCTTCTTCATCATCTCCTCTTGAAATAGCCATCAAATCCTCATCCGGGAAATCAAATTGCATTGGCTCATATTCTTCAGAAGCCCGATCCGCCAGGAATTCGGCTATCACACTTCTTTTTATTGCTTTCTGAGTCACATAAACAATGTCATACTCGGATAAAGTGACTTGCCATCTTGCAATTCTTCCTGATAATGACGGCTTCTCAAAAATGTACTTCAGAGGATCCAACCTTGCTATGAGCCACGTTGTGTTGTACAACATGTACTGTCTGACTCTGTGAGCTGTCCATGCTAGAGCACAACACATCTTTTCCAGCGACGAGTATCTAGATTCATAGTCAGTAAACTTTTTACTCAAATAGTAGATGGCATGCTCTTTCTTTCCCGTCTCATCTTGTTGCCCCAGAACACATCCCATGGATTTCTCGGACACCGTCAAATACATAATCAATGGCTTTCCCGGAATCGGAGGAACTAACACTGGTGGATTTGACAGGTACTCTTTAACTTTATCGAAAGCTTCCTGACATTCTCCAGTCCATTCACCAGTATCCTGTTTGCGAAGAAGCTTAAAGATAGGATCACTATTTGAGGGTGAGTTGAGAAATGAAGCGTGATATGCAATTCAGCCTTCCCAAGAAACCTCTCACTTCTTTTTGCGTGCGAGGGGGAGACAGATTCTGAATCGCCTTTATTTTGTCTAGATCCACTTCAATTCCTCTATCACTAACCACAAAACCCAACAATTTGCCGGATTTGACGCCAAACGTACACTTCGCAGGATTCAATCTCAGCTAAAATTTTCTCAATCTTTCAAACAGCTTCCTGAGGTTAACCAAATGATCTTCATCTTCACGGGATTTTGCTATCATGTCATCCACATAAACTTCAATCTCTTTATGCATCATGTCATGAAACAGAGTTACCATTGCCCGTTGGTAAGTAGCTCCGGCATTTTTCAACCCAAAAGGCATGACCTTATAACAGAAGGTCCCCCACATTGTAACAAATATGGTCTTCTCCATATCATCCGAAGCCATCTTGATCTGGTTATACCCTAAAAAACCGTCCATGAACGAAAACGTGGAATGTCTAGCAGTGTTATCCACGAGGGTGTCAATATGAGGTAAAGGAAAATTATCCTTTGGACTTGCCTTGTTCAGATCTCGGTAATCAACACACATTCTCACCTTCCCATCTTTCTTAAGAACTGAGACGATGTTGGCTACCCACTCCGGATACTTAGCTACTTCCAGAAAGCCTGCATCAAACTGCTTTTTTACTTCTTCTTTAATCTTTAACAGCATCTATGGTTTCATCCGTCTTAACTTTTGTTGTACCGACTTGCATTCTGGCCGTAAAGGCAGTTTGTGTTCCACAATATCTGTATCCAAACCCGACATGTCTCTGTATGACCATGCGAACACATCCACAAGTTCTTTGAGCAAATCTTCTAATCTCTTCTTTTGAACAGGTGGCAACGACGCACCGATCTTTACTTCTTTCTTATTTTCCTCATCTCCAAAATTAATCATCTCAGTAACCTCTTGATGTGGTTCAATCGGTTTCTTTTCTTGTTCCATTAATCTCAATAAATCTGGAGACAAAGTATAATCATCTGATTCCTCTTCATTATCAAATTTATCAACATGAACTGTGTTTTCAAAATCGAATCCCAAATTATTATTAAGATTGTCTTTATATTCATTACTTGGAATCCTGAAATTGAATGGAATCGAAAGAATATATATTGGTATACGAAGCAAGAATGGTAACAATGAAAGAAAGGAAAAATGACAACCATGAATGAAAGAGGGAATGAAAATGCATCTTGTTCCTAATTTATTAAAATAATGAGAAATAAACTAGCCCATACATAAAAGACCATCCCTAATGCCCTTGGGCACGAGCAAATAGGGACTTGACTCACTGCATTACATTTTAAGAGATTCAAGGATAACCCGCAGTTTTGTCACTTTTCAATTACCCAGCTCCATTTCAGGTGAGCACGGGTACACCAACAACTCTTCCTCAATATCAGATTTCATTCCTACTTTCTCCACCATTTGAATAGAAAGCTCAGAAAATACTTCTTCTAAATTTGGCGGAAGTGCATCGGGATAAATACATCCCCCCAAACGAAAAGTGGAATAAAGATGAGGAAAGACCATCTTCCTCGGCTCCCACTCATATCCTTTCACACGAGCCAATCTTTTCTTCCTCTTGTTGAACTCAACCATCTCCCAATCCCTCCTGGTTGGCCTGTAGCCTAACCCAAACCTTTCTCTGTTTACTTGAATCTCTGGCATCTCCCTGGTCCCTTGAAAATGCTTCCCTAATCTAGAACCAACTCGCCAACCCATCCCAATAGTTTGCTTGAACAACATGCTAACAGTTTGAGAAAAACGCGGAGCAGGCACTTTTGACCCTTCACCAACATATGTCGCATTGATGAACTCAAACGATCTGAAAGAACACTCCAATGCTTCATCAACTGCCTCGACATAAGGCGTAGTTGGGGACTGGGTTACCAAAAAATCCTCTTCCCCGTTGACACATACCAGATAATCCTCCATAACAAATTTGATTTTCTGGTGCAACGATGATGGAACTGCCCCTACCATGTGAATCCATGGCCTTCCCAATAGACAACTGTAAGATGGTGAAATCTCCATAACCTGAAACTTTATCTTGAAAGTACAAGGCCCAATCTGCAGAGGCATCTCAATATCTCCCAAAACTGCTCGACAGGTCTCTTCAAAGGCTCTCACAATCATGTGACTAGGTTGAATATGAGACACATCTACCGGAAGCTTGGACAATGTAGTCATTGGCATAACATTAATGGAAGAACCATTATCAATAAGTACTTTAGCCATGACATGACTTTTGCACTTGACCGTGATATGGAGGGCCTTAGTACTGCCCCTGCCTTCCGGAGGAATCTCATCATCATTAAAGGTTATGAAATTGGTAGCCACCAGATTTCCTGCAATATGACCCACATTTTCCACGAAAATATTGTGAGGCACATGTACCTTATTCAAGACCTTTAGCAAAGCTTCTCTGTAAGGCTCGAAATTCAACAATAGTGACAATAGCAAAATCCGAGCTGGCATCTTATTCAACTGTTCAACCACACTATATTCACTGTGTTTGATCAGCTTCAAAACTTCACAAGCCCTCTCTCTCAGTCACAGGCTTCTTATATTCCATATCCCAAACTGCCAATGGGTTCGTCTTACTTCCTGGCTCTTCGTTCTTTTCTTCTTCCACTGCTTTTCCTTTCCTGTCCCTTGATGGAAACTCAATTAAGAGTTGTAAACCCAAGTGCAGGTTATGTTCAAGTAATAAATTCTCGGGTGTCCGAGGTCGAACCACAGGGAAGCGTATTAGTAAGTATAAGTTTATAAATATATAAGAAAAAGAAAATAAACAAGATATTAGGGCATCAATAACAAAGAAAGTAAACAAGATATTAGAGAACAAAATAAACAAAATAACAAAAAAGCAATTAAACAAGATATAAAAAAAACAATAAGAAAAGATGTTGAGGTTAGAGAATCCGCTCTTGGTGTTATGCTAAGATTAATCTTGTTTTATTACACAATTGAAATCCACACATAAGGGAGGTTCCAACCGGAAGGTTTAGCAATTCAGTCCAAATTGTCCAACGTCCATAGCATATGATATTATGTTCATTTGGTGTCCTCAAAACTCACAAAAAGAGTCCAAGCATTCCTTATGCCAAGGTATATGTCTACAACAAATCAAGGTTATGAAACCAAGCATTTACTGTGCCATTTTCATTGTCAATAATGAATCAAGATCTCTACTTTGCAAGTATGATTTTAAACCAAAAGAAAATATTATCTACACTAGTGTTTATAAATGATGATTCATTTTAGCTCATGTTGAAGAGACTAACCTTAGCATTTACCAAGAGCTTCACCTCATCACCTCAACAATATGATTAGCAACACATACTAGATATGAATAAAATGAAAAGAAATGTAAGAAACATAAGTAAAGAAAAAGAAAACTAGAGAAAGGAAAAAAGAAGAAAACTTAGAGAATTTTATTACAATGGCAAATATCCTACCAATGTATAATGTATCCCAATACTCATCCAAGGCCCTCTATTTATACACATTTTGGAGGGCTAAATGACAAGAGACAAGCTTTACAAATTTCAAAGGTAGGTATAATAGGTGGGTGCATTTTTCTAACAATTTTCGTCATATTGTATGACAATTCTGATCAGCCAGCTTGATGGTCGATTTTGTCAATGTTGGAGGCTCGATCTGATAAAATGGTCTTCTAGAAAAATATACCCCTATCAGTTACAGATCCATAGCCGTTGGAATCAGATCATTTGCGTACGTGGATCGGAAGATATGGTCAAAATACCAAAACGGTGCAGAACAGACGTCATTGCACATCAGCCAACTTGATGGTCGATTTCGCTAGGGAAAACGACTCCGTTTCAAGAAGTGTAAAACATGAAAAAGATAGATATGCCTCTTAGCTTTGCAGGGATACAAAGTTCAGCCTTATTGCTTCAGTGAAACTCGAGATATAGCTGATATGGCAAAAGGTGTCGGAACTGGAACTGAACTGGATTTGCCCTTAATTCTAGTAATCTGAAATCACTCAAAGAAACTTGTGAAAAACACCAAATTACATAAAAATATAAAAGATCATAAACACAATTAGACTAAACAATAATAACTCGTATTTGACACAAAACAATAATAAAACATAACTAAAAACTATATAATTATACGAGTTATCACACCCCCATACTTAGATTGTTGCTAGTCCCTAGCAACGACTCAATAAAATAAGAAAATCTAATCTAATCCATTTTCGTAGGAAATCACGGTGGCACTTAGCATGTGACACAAGCCTTTAAACCCCTAGGTGTCCCTAGTGGACGAGTTTAGTCTCGTGAGGGTTTACTAGGACGATACCCACAAACATTGAAGACATAAGAAAAACTAAAAATAATAATTATAACTAATCCTTCCAATATAAATTAGAGATAATCATTGGACAAGTCTTAAAAACTAATCAATAGCTTAAAGAAATTCACAAAAAATCTTGCTTGAATGTAAATAGTTTGAGTTAAGCCAATAATAACATAACATATTTCAATCAAAATAGTGTATATTCAAACTTAATCTCAACTTCTCACATGGGATACTCTCTTGATTTTCACTCTTTAAAGTAGTGGTAAAGTGTTTACACTCAATCAATCTCATGAAAACACTTCTACCATATGCTTGCTTGTCCACCTATTCTCCACTATTTAGATCATACAACTTCATAAATCAAGAGGTCTTTATTCAAGGTTGTAATGGGGCCAAAGGGTTATAATGTGGTTAAAGAACAAAAGGATAAAGATATCACAAAGGTTCCAAAGAGTTCATAGATTTTAGAGACATAATAAGATCATACAAATAAAACTTCTTAAAACTCTTATAAAGCACATAATAACATAGGCTAAATATTCATGTTGAGCCTTTGCATCATTCTAACCAACTTTGTAACATCTTTTTCTAGAAGTTCAAGAGAAGATTTTTTTTTTTTTTTTTTTTTTTTAATATGGGAATGTATTTGACAATGATCCCTTTCTTTTTCTCTTGACTTTTTCTTTTCTTTTCTTCCCCCACACTTATCTTTTGTTTCTAACCCAAATTTTCAAATAAAAATATCCCTTGTTTTTTTGCAATATGTCTCAAAATATAAAATTCATCTTTAGAACAAGGGTAAGGATATAAGCATATTTAGGCTAGGTGTAAGTTGTGGTTACCAATAAAACATCATATTTAATGTAGGCTCAAATTGGCTCACTAGTGGGGATGTTCTCGTAGAACATTAATAATGGATGGCTGTTTGGCTCTGGTTATAATCCTAATGCCTCTATCATATTCATGTTGTCACATGTATCAATATAGTCTCAAACGGTTTAAAGCAAGTTCTAGAGAATCATGTAATCATAAGAGCACTCAAGAAAGAAATTAGATTGATTTATATAATGCATCAATCATTATAGGCTCAAAAACTCACAAAGATGATTATACAAGTCAGATTAAGTCTAAACATGCTTCTTTCTCAATCAACATATCATATTAACATTGGCTCATAAAAAGGTTGACATCAAGCTCAATTCTCATGAAAATCTTCTCACTAATAAATCTGTTTTAGACTTATGCAATTCATATCTCATCATTGTATTGAAAGTAACTAAAAAAAAAAAAACACACTAAGTCTAAACATGCTTTTTTCTTTTTTTTTTTTTTGTTTTTTTTTTTTTTTTTTTTATTATTTTTTTGAAGAAGAAGATTAAATCAAACTGACAAGGTATGTCTCAAGTCTCCCTTACTCAGACCTTGTTCAGAATGAATACTTCTAAATGTCTTAAAACACAACAAATTTTTTTTTTTTTTTTAGCAAAATATGTCCCTTACCCCCTACTAAAATATGACATTGTCCCCAATGTCAAATTTTAAAGGTAGAATTTAGGAGATATTACCTGCAGAGGTTGCTAACCACTTATTATAACTGAGACACAACAAGCAAAATGTTAGATAATGTCACAAAGACAAAGTGCAATCCACTCCTTGCTCGTCCATATCTCTTTTTCTTTTTCCGAGCGTTTGCGAAACAACCGTAGCAGATAAACACTCATAAGCTTGTAGCTTTTTGAGTAAATCTTCAATGGTTGTAGCAGAAATTATGGTTCTCCTTGCCTCTGAAAACATGAATCCATTATCCACAGCATTATCTAAATATGAAAGTAAATTACTAAAATAACCATTAATATTAAGCAAACCAATGGGTTTCTTATTTGTGACCAAAGATGACCAAGAAGCCACGCAAGCTATTTCTTCCAATGTACCCAGACCTCCTGGTAAAGCAATGAATGCATCGGCAGAATGGTACATGATTGTTATCCGTTCAGGGATACTCCAGACTTGTATTTCCTTACCCACGGTAGGTCCACAAAAATCTGTGAATAGTTTTGGCACGATACCTAGAACTGGACTTCCTCCGGCGTGTGCTGCTGTAGCGACTGCTCCCATTAAACCCGTACTACCGCCTCCATAAATCAAGTGGATCTTTTGTTGGGCAAGTATTACTCCAACTCTTATGGCTTCATCAGCGAATATGTTATTTTTCCCTGGATAAGCACCTCCAAAGACACAAATTTTTTTAATGCGCTGGGACGAAGTGCTTTCCATTTTTTTTTCTTTTTCGAGTGCCTGAAAGAGAATGAGTACATGGTGTAATATATAGAGGACTGAGTAGTGAATCAGACAAGAGTAATAACGTCGCCGAAAGTGTATTTGACCTGTCAGAAGAAAATGTTAACCTAACAAAAGATTTTTGCGTGATTTCAGGAAGAAAATCAAAAAGAGAAGAAAAATCAACCGTAAAAGTCAAAAGTAATAATGTCGCCGAAAGTGTATTTGGCATCTTCCTCTGGTTTTACGTCCAGAAACGGCTTAAACGCCTTCTATGAGTCGAGGATATGCTTCCCATCCAGTTTTCTTACAAGCTGGCAAACAGGGTCTTTTATCATCAGATTCCCAAGATGTTGCCATTCCCTTTGGAATTGCGGCCATAAATCAAGAATTTCTCTTTGTACGTCTCCACTAGGATGCGTCTCAAGAGAAAGTTGGATATTACCCAAATTCTCCTTACTCAGTCCATCCTTAATGAATTCAATTTTATCATCTCGATTAGAGGACGGAATCCCAATAGAACGACATTTACCGTTACACGTCCATCGTGCACACTTGTGGCAATTTGAACTCATGCGCTTTGCTCGTCGCTTCTTTGCATAAGTGCTTCTACCTGTACCTGGTAAATGCAAAACAGGAAGATATTCATCTTCACGTACCTTGGCTTCAATTATCCAACGTATGTCTTCAGGAATCCTTTTATTCATAAGCATTCTTAATCTTTCTAATCGAACTTGGTAAAGCTTCAGTAAAATATTCCGAGGAAAAGGAGGAAATCGTTTCTGCAATCTTTTGAGAATATCATCCATCCTGAAAAAAAATGAAATAAAATAAAATGAAAGAGAAATTTATATACAATATCAGTTTTGTGGGTAGCTGATGGAACCGACTTAAATAATCACGGAGTACCGTTATCCGCCATTTAACCGGGGTTAAAAAAAAAATTATATTTACATCTAGTTATTTTCAAAACAAGGATCAGAAAGAAAAACAACCTCTTCTTGAGTAACATGATTTTCCAAAAAAAGTTTGAGTCTTTGTCCATTTACCTTGAATACGTTACCATTTTGAGGATTCTCAATGTCAACTGCTCCATAATGATACACATGCTTAACCACAAATGGGCCAGTCCATCTTGATCTCAACTTACCAGGAAATATGTGAAGTCTAGAATTATAAAGTAGAACTTTTTGCCCAACATTAAATGTTTTTCTTGAAATTAACTTGTCATGAAAGGCTTTAGTTCTTTCTTTATGAATTTTAGAATTCTCATATGCATCATTTCTGAGTTCCTCAAGTTCATTGATTTGTAATTTTCGTAAATTAGAAGCGTCATCAAGGTTTGAGTTGAACATTTTAATGGCCCAATATGCTTTATGCTCAAGTTCCACAGGTAAATGACAAGGTTTTCCATAAACTAGCCTATAAGGAGACATGCCCAATGCTGTTTTAAAAGCTGTTCGATAGGCCCATAATGCATCGTTAAGTCTAAGAGACCAATCTTTGCGATTTGGATTAACTGTCTTTTCCAAAATTTGTTTAATCTCCCTATTTGCTAATTCTACCTGTCCATTTGTCTGCGGGTGATAAGGGGTTGCAACTTTGTGTGTAATGGCATATTTCTTCATTAATGTTTCAAAAACCTTGTTGCAAAAATGTGTTCCCCCATCACTTATGATAGATCGAGGAATTCCAAATCGACTCAAAATATTTTCTTTTAAAAATTTAATCACTGTTTTGTGATCATTATTTCGACATGGAATTGCCTCTATCCACTTTGAAACATAATCTATTGCAACTAAAATGTATAAGAAACCAAAAGATGGTGGAAATGGTCCCATGAAATCAATACCCCAACAGTCAAAAATTTCAATTACAAGAATTGGGTTCAAAGGCATCATGTTTCTTTTCGAAATGGAACCTAATTTTTGACAACTTTCACATGACTTGCAAAAATTATGTGCATCTTTGAACAAAGTTGGCCAGTAAAATCCACACTGTAAAATTTTTGCAGCAGTTTTCTTTGATGAAAAATGACCACCACATGCCTCGGAATGACAAAACTTAATTACACTACTTACCTCATTGTCGGGAATGCATCTTCGAAAAATCTGATCAGGACAATATTTGAACAAGTAAGGGTCATCCCAATAGAACTTCTTTACCTCATTCAGAAACTTCCTTTTATCTTGGGTGCTCCATTGAGAAGGAATTTTTCCTGTAGCAAGAAAATTAGCAATGTCAGCAAACCAAGGTGTCGTGGAGACAATTAGAAGTTGTTCATCAGGAAAAGTATCATTTATTGGTGAGGTTCCAAAAGATTCATCACAAACAAGTCTTGATAAATGATCAGCCACCACATTTTCTACTCCTTTTTTATCTCGAATGGTGATGTCAAATTCTTGCAGCAAAAGGATCCACCTCAGCAACCTAGGTTTTGCATCCTTCTTAGAGAGAAGATATTTTAAAGCTGCATGATCACTAAAGACAACAATTGATGATCCAACAAGGTAAGATCTGAATTTATCCAATGCAAAAACAACTGCAAGTAATTCCTTTTCTGTAGTGGAATAATTCATTTGGGCTCTATTTAAAGTTTTACTTGCATAGTAAATTACATGTGGTTTATTATCTTTCCTTTGTCCTAACACAGCACCAACAGCATAGTCACTAGCATCACACATTATTTCAAATGGTAAAGACCAATCAGGAGATCTCATAATAGGAGCAGTAGTGAGCATATTTTTGAGTTTTTCAAAAGCATCTTCACAATCTTTAGTCCATTCAAATGCAGTGTCTTTTATTAAAAGATTACATAGAGGTTTAGATATCGTGCTAAAATCTTTTATGAATCTTCTATAAAAACCTGCATGTCCCAAAAATGACCTAATGTCCTTTACTGTCTTTGGTGTGGGTAGATTAGCAATCAATTCAAGTTTTGACTTGTCTACCTCAATCCCTTTTGCAGAAACAATGTGACCTAGTACAATACCTTTAGTGACCATGAAATGACATTTTTCCCAATTAAGAACAAGATTTTTTTCTTCACACCTAATCAATACATTTTTCAAATTGGCTAAGCAATCATCAAATGAATCACCAGAAACAGAAAAATCATCCATGAAAATCTCAAGATTACGTTCAATCATGTCACTAAAAATGCTAAGCATGCATCTTTGAAATGTGGCAGGGGCGTTACATAATCCAAATGGCATTCTACGATATGCAAAAGTACCAAAAGGACATGTAAAAGTGGTTTTCTCTTGGTCCTCAAGTGCAATGGCAATTTGATTATACCCAGAATATCCATCTAGAAAACAATAAAACTCATGCCCTGCAACTCTTTCTAAGATTTGATCCATGAAAGGCAAAGGGAAATGATCTTTCCTCGTCACTGAGTTAAGTTTCCTATAGTCAATGCACATGCGCCAACCAGTAACAGTCCTAGCTGGAATTAATTCATTGTTTTCATTTTTAACTACAGTAACTCCAGATTTCTTAGGTACGACTTGAGTAGGACTTACCCATTTGCTATCAGAGATAGGATAAATGATTCCATTATCTAGAAGTTTAATAACTTCATTTCTCACTACTTCTTTCATATTAGGATTAAGCCTTCGTTGCATTTGTCTAGAGGGTTTAGCATTTTCCTCTAAATAAATATTATGTGTGCAGATTAATGGGCTTATTCCCTTTATGTCAGCTAAGGTCCATCCTAATGCATTTTTGTGCATCTTCAAAAGTTGTAACAACTTACCTTCTTGTAGTTCGTCAAGATGTGAAGAAATTATGACTGGAAAAGTTTCACTCTCACCCAAAAAGGAATATTTTAGCTCGGATGGCAATGGTTTTAACTCCAGCTTGGGTGGTTCAATAGTTGATGGTACAGTGACATTTGTAAGTGATGGAAGTTCCTCAAACTTTTGTTTCCAACAATGCTTATCCTGAAAAGATTTTAACAAAGAATCAGTGTGTGAAATTTCTGAAGCATTATCAAACTCATATTCAATTAAATAAGCTTCTAAAGGATCATGGAATGTGGTAGTGGTGAGATGTTCATGAACAAGTTCTTCAATGAAATCCACTTCATGTACTTCTGAATTATCACCAGGTTGCTTGCAAATGTTGAACACATTTAATTCTAAAGTCATATTTCCAAAAGAAATGTTCAACATACCATTCCTGCAATTTATCAGAGCATTAGAAGTTGCAAGAAATGGACGGCCTAATATAACAGGAATTTGAACATTTGGATTTGAAACAGGATGTGTGTCCAAAACAATAAAATCAACAGGGAAGTAAAAATTATCAATTTGAACCAAAACATCTTCAACTATCCCTCGAGGAATTTTTACAGAACGATCAGCTAGTTGAAGTGTAACAGGTGTTTCCTTGAGTTCACCTAAACCTAACTGTTGATAAACAGAAAAAGGCAAAAGATTAACACTAGCACCAAGATCAAGCAATGCACGTTCTATTCTAGTGTTTCCAATGATGCATGAGATTGTTGGACATCCAGGATCTTTGAATTTTGGTGGAGTAAGGTGCTGAATGATTGAGCTCACACTTTCCGTCAAAAATGCTTTCTTTTGTACATTATGTTTCCTTTTAACTGTGCACATGTCCTTCAAAAATTTAGCATAAGATGGAACTTGTTTGATTGCATCCAATAAAGGAATGTTAATCTTAACTTGTTTGAAAAGTTCATAAATTTCTGCATTTTGATTCAAATTCTTTATTGTTTGCAACCTTTGAGGAAAAGGAGCAGGATGCATACCTTTTTCTTTGTCCAAATTTTCAAGAAGTTCAGACTTACCATCATCCTTACCATTACTTTTCGGAGGGGAAAGAGGATCTTGGTCTTTTGATGGAATGTTTTTGTCAATTGCCTTTCCACTTCGAAGAGTTGTGATAGAACTGGCATTTTCCTGTTGAGTTTCATTGGAGCAAGAAACAAGACATTGAGTAGAAGGGTTAGGCTGAGGTTGAGCAGGAAACTTACCTTTTTCTTGAGTGCGTAATGAAGCTGTCAATGTGGACAAGGTGTTTTTGATCTCATTGATGTCCTGTGAAGTCCGGCTATTCACATTTGCTTGTGTTTGCATGAATGCTTGCAATGTCTCTTCCAAGGTTTGTACACGTGAAGGTTGATAGGAAAAAGTGTTGCCCGGCTTTTGAGATTGTGGTACCTGAACATGATTATTATTCCGCCAACTGAAGTTGGGATGATTTCTCCATTCAGGGTTATACGTTTCAGAGTAAGGAGAAGGAAAAGGCTTTTTAAATGTGTTTATGGAATTTACTTGATCATGCAACGCTTCTTTAAGAATGGGAATGTTTGGACATTCAGAAATGGGGTGTCCCATGATTTCACAAATTCCACAACTTTCTTCATTTTTAACCGTTTTGACTTCTTTTACTTCTCTAAGTTCCATGGCTTCAATCTTTCTAGCCAAATTAGCTACTTTAGCTTTTATCTCATCTTTTTGACTAAAATGATATTTTCCTCTGTTAGAAACAACATTAGATCTATTGGAACTTTCAGAGGAATTATCTGTGTGCCAGGCTTGAGAGTTATCTGCCAAATGGTCTAAGTAGTCAAAGGCTTCTTCAGGTTCTTTTTCTAGAAACTCACCGTTACACATTGTTTCAACAAATTGTTTAGTTTCGGGAGTTAAACTTTCATAAAAGAAACTAATAAGACGCCATTTTTCAAAACCATGATGTGGACAAGAACTTAACAAATCTTTAAAACGCTCCCAGCACTGAAAAAAATGCTTCATTTTGATTTTGATTGAAATTTTGAATCTGTCTTTTCAAAGCAGTAGTTTTATGTGCTGGGAAAAATTTCTTTAGAAACTCAGTTTGTAATTCTTGCCATGTGCCAATTGACCTTGGTTTTAAATTATGAAGCCAAATTTTTGCTTTATCTTTTAAAGAAAAAGGAAATAATTTTAGCTTGACAATTTCATTTGTACATTGTTGGTCATTAAAGGTGACACATACATCTTCGAAGTCTTTTAGAAACGAGTAAGCACTTTCCGATTCTAACCCATGGAAATTTGGAAGCAAAGCTATCATACCTGGTTTAAAACGAAAGTTGTTTGCATTGAGAGGAAAAATAAAACAAGAGGGTGATGAGCTTCGAGTTGGTTGCAAGTAGTCACGCATGGTGCGTACTTGTCTGTTCTCATCTTCAGCATGAACACTTTCATTGTCAGCCATGGTAGGAGTTGTATTAGAAAGATTACCTGAAAAAGTTTCACAATAAAATCTAACTAAACGACGAGATCTAAAATCACGTCGCCAAACAAGCATAAAACAAAGTTAATATACAAAATTAGGCGGTATAACCAGCCAATAAAAATAAATATAGGCGGTATAACCAGCCAATAAAAATAAATATACTTATAAACTTATATACTTAGTATTGCCATCCCGGCAGCGGAACCAAAAACTTGATGGAAACTCAATTAAGAGTTGTAAACCCAAGTGCAGGTTATGTTCAAGTAATAAATTCTCGGTTAGGGCATCAATAACAAAGAAAGTAAACAAGATATTAGAGAACAAAATAAACAAAATAACATAAAAGCAATTAAACAAGATATAAAAAAAACAATAAGAAAAGATGTTGAGGTTAGAGAATCCACTCTTGGTGTTATGCTAAGATTAATCTTGTTTTATTACACAATTGAAATCCACACATAAGGGAGGTTCCAACCGGAAGGTTTAGCAATTCAGTCCAAATTGTCCAACGTCCATAGCATATGATATTATGTTCATTTGGTGTCCTCAAAACTCACAAAAAGAGTCCAAGCATTCCTTATGCCAAGGTATATGTCTACAACAAATCAAGGTTATGAAACCAAGCATTTACTGTGCCATTTTCATTGTCAATAATGAATCAAGATCTCTACTTTGCAAGTATGATTTTAAACCAAAAGAAAATATTATCTACACTAGTGTTTATAAATGATGATTCATTTTAGCTCATGTTGAAGAGACTAACCTTAGCATTTACCAAGAGCTTCACCTCATCACCTCAACAATATGATTAGCAACACATACTAGATATGAATAAAATGAAAAGAAATGTAAGAAACATAAGTAAAGAAAAAGAAAACTAGAGAAAGGAAAGAAGAAGAAAACTTAGAGAATTTTATTACAATGGCAAATATCCTACCAATGTATAATGTATCCCAATACTCATCCAAGGCCCTCTATTTATACACATTTTGGAGGGCTAAATGACAAGAGACAAGCTTTACAAATTTCAAAGGTAGGTATAATAGGTGGGTGCATTTTTCTAACAATTTTCGTCATATTGTATGACAATTCTGATCAGCCAGCTTGATGGTCGATTTTGTCAATGTTGGAGGCTCGATCTGATAAAATGGTCTTCTAGAAAAATATACCCCTATCAGTTACGGATCCATAGCCGTTGGAATCAGATCATTTGCGTACGTGGATCGGAAGATATGGTCAAAATACCAAAACGGTGCAGAACAGACGTCATTGCACATCAGCCAACTTGATGGTCGATTTCGCTAGGGAAAACGACTCCGTTTCAAGAAGTGTAAAACATGAAAAAGATAGATATGCCTCTTAGCTTTGCAGGGATACAAAGTTCAGCCTTATTGCTTCAGTGAAACTCGAGATATAGCTGATATGGCAAAAGGTGTCGGAACTGGAACTGAACTGGATTTGCCCTTAATTCTAGTAATCTGAAATCACTCAAAGAAACTTGTGAAAAACACCAAATTACATAAAAATATAAAAGATCATAAACACAATTAGACTAAACAATAATAACTCGTATTTGACACAAAACAATAATAAAACATAACTAAAAACTATATAATTATACGAGTTATCATCCCTATCAAGTATTTTCGGCGAATAACAATGCCCACTCCGAGTCACTCCCCCTACTCCAGTTAAATTGGCAGCCTCAGGATTAATCATGACATCACATCCATATCTCCATGGTATTGCTTTATCATTTTGATATGGAAATGGACTAGGGACACTGATCGTAATAACGGGATTTTTGATCCCCGTTGGCTTCTCATCCTCGAACTGACTTGCCCTTTTCTCATAGAAGAATGTGATCGATTTCACAACAGGAACCGAAGATTCTCCAATTACCACATCAATTTCATCTGCCCCAAACTCTGTGTAAAACTCAATCCGGGAGAGATCCATCAATTTTTGTAACTCCTGTCGAAATTCAACACAACCTTGCACCGAATGGCCAACTATACCTTGGTGATATTTGCAAATCTTGCTTGGATCATATTCACCAAGATATCTATCTAAATTAGCCTGTATAGGACTAATCATGCTAGCTTTAACCAGGACATCGAAAATGTAATCCATTGATTTCGTAACCTTATCCATTTTCCGCTTGATTATGGTGATCTTGCCGTCTCCCAAAGCATTTACCGCCGGCCTTGCATGGTTTGGTAGCGGATTACCGTTGACGTTCGGGCCACCTTTCTTATCAAAATTTATCAACCTAGCCTTAATCAAACCTTGCACTTTGTACTACAAAGCTGTGCAATTTTCGGTGGAGTGTCCCACGTTTCTCGAATGGTAGTCACATCGGGCATTAGGATCATACCACCTAGGGTATGGAGGTTTCAAGGGTTCCAGGTGTACCGACGCAACTAGATGGTTCTTGATAAGATCTGGAAGCAAGTCTGCATAGGCCATGGGAATCGGATCAAACGATATTCTTTCCTGGTTGGCTCGTGGTTCCCTCGGATTACTTGTGGGTTGATTAACTTGTACGGATGGCCCAACTGGAGGAGCGAATGGTCTTGGGCGGAAATTAGGTTGGAATATCTGCGGAGGTGCAGGTGGATAAGCATATGAAACCGGATTGATAGCATTGAAATTCGAGTAATATGGCTGGTACACAGATTGTAGGAAGTGCGGGACGTAACCTCACGTTTGTTGCCTTCCATATGCAATAGTCTGGACATCAGCTTCCTTCTTCTTTATTATTCCTCTTACAACATATTCTCCCCCTTCAATCTTGCCACTCTTGATGGCATTTTCTATGATTTCGCCGAAAATCACCATATCAGCAAAGTTCTTTGTGGCGTTCCCAATCATTCTGTCGTAGTACGGAGCCTTAAGAGTACTAACAAATAGTACCGTAGTCTTTTTCTCCGTCAGAGGTGGCTGGATCTGGGCAGCAATATCCCTCCATCTCTGGGCATAGTCCTTAAAACTTTCGGTGGACTTCTTCTCCATATTTTGTAGAGAAAAACGGTCTGGAGCCATATCAACAATATGCTTATATTGGCTGATGAATGCCTTGGCCAATTCTTTCCAAGTACGAACCCGATTCCTGTCGAGTTGAACATACCATCTAGCAGCGGATCCCATAAGACTGTCCTGAAAGACATGGACCAGCAGCTTGTCATTTCTGGTGTGGGCTGCCATTTTTCGGCAGTACATGGTGACATGGGATATGGGACACTTGGACCCATCAAACTTTTCAAAGTTAGGAGTTTTGAACTTAGGCGGGATTACTACATCCGGCACTAAACAAAGCCCCTCAGCATCCATAGAACCATAGCAGTCTAGCCCCTCAACAGCCATAGAACCATAGCAGTCTAGCCCCTCAACAGCTTGAAGCCTTTTTTCAATCATCTTCATTTTACGAGACTCGATCTCTTCTGCCATTTTCAGCTTCTCTAACTCTTTGGGATCGTCCAAATCTGGAACTTGGACTGGGTCTATCTTTGTTCCAGGAACAGGAAAAGTGAACCCCGGGATTTGAGGTTGGCCATGTGGATAAGTGAATCCTTCCATGTAGGGCATCTGCTGTAATTGTTCATGTTGCGCTTGAGGTCGAAAATCGGGCGGACATAAAGATTCTCCCACATTCTGCTCTTTCCCCTGAGAACCAGATTCATCATCCTTATTCTTCCCTTTTAGACTTCTCATCATTTCCAGCAAAGAACTTAACTGCTCTCTAATCTCATCCTGAGCTTGTTCTACCTTATCTATCCTTGAGGATTGCTCTTCGGCCATTTCTCTAACTCTTGATCTGGTGTTGTAAGAGTGACGATAAGACTGTCTTGAAGATTCTGACTGTCGAGCTATCCTTGAACCTTTAGCAAAATTTCTTAAATCAGGATTAAATGCTTAAAACTTTAAATCTAAATTGATGATGTTTATGCACATATGGATGAAATGCTATGAAAGAACACCAGCCACATAACAAATGTAGATAAAAAGAATTTTATAAATAAAATTACCAAATCCATAGAAATCCTAAAACCAAAGCGATCCTAAAAACATAAAAAATAAAACTTCAACTGGTCCTAAAGCATAAAAATGAAAATTCTTACAAACAATCCTAAAAACATAAATCTAAAAATCCTAACGCCTCCAAAGGAACTTGACAATCTGACGGTAGTGAGACTGAGCTTCATCCAAAAGTTCGTATATAAGCTGGCCGTTTTCATGGAACGGATGTATTTTCACCTTAACCTCCATGATCCTATCATACATGTCTTCTGCCTTGCGGGATGCCACATCGAAATGGTCAAACATATTCTCCAGAAGATTCTGCTTTTTAGAGTCTGCATCTCGGAGTTTGGAACATTCTTCCTTCAAGTTCATTAATTCGGTAACCAATTCCTGGCAATCAGCTACCCTTATTTCTTGATCAAACAATAACTCCCCATTTTCTTCTTTTAGACGCCCAACCTCAGTAGTCAAAAGCGAGTACTTCTTTTCCATACCTGACAAGGATTCTTTCAAAGTGTCGCCATCTTCGGTGAGTTTTTGAATAGTGCCATCTCTTTCCACTAAACCATCCCCCAACTTTCGAACTTTTAATCGAAGCTTCTTGGCTTTGCTTTTTTCTTTGTTCAATCCTTTTTCTAACTCTTCTACCCTTGATTGCAGCTTTTGGTTTTCTTCTCCCAATCCATCTTTCTCTTCTTGTAGCTTCCTTTTAGCCTTTTCTATCCTTAGCATAGGATCCGAGGCTATAACCTTGGCCGAACCGTCTGAACTTCTTTTGCAAGGAATCACAATATCTTTGGCTCTCCTGGCCTGCCACATAGAGTATTCAGGAGTAGTGTTCCATGAGATACTACCCCCTTCAACTCTAATCGTTAATTTCCAAGCCTTTGTGAGTTCTTCTATCCTGTTGATAACCCCTTTGTCTGAATAAGAGAAATCCACATGGTTAAGTCTGTGGGTCATCGGTATGAACTGCTTATACCCCACCTGTCTCCGTACCATGATGGGAGAGTAGCTAATGACACCCCATAGTCCCAAGAGAGGAACCCAAGGTTGACCACCGCAGCTAAATAACATAGGTCCATGAGGCATCCATGGTGCTTTCCAGATCACTTGTCGGCTTGTAAGTTCTCGTAACATCACTATCCATTCTTCTTTTGACCTTGACTCAGGCCATGTGCTTTCACAGAATTCCTTGATAGGGATGCTAGTGGTAAAGTATAGCTTTCGAAACTTCGACTCTTGGCACTCAAAATGACTCTTCATCCAGATGTAGAGCAACTGTAAACATCCGATGAAACGCCCTTTTCCATTTCTCCTGCAGTGATTCAGTGACCTGATAGACTCGGCTAATATAGCTGGAGCCTTATTAATCTGGTGCTGAACTTGGTCTATGAAATTCACCACAGTTGTTTTAATATGTCCCAATATCTTCGGGAAAACCACAAGTCCGTAAATAGCCAAAGCCATCACCTCCAAACCTTTATCATCATCTGGGTGTTTGACAATGAAGCTTCGGAGAACATTTCATGGAATACCAGTGCTTTTACCCTTTGTCTTCACAATCTTGTCAACTTTTGTCAAGCTGATTCCCATAATCTTTGCTATCTTCTTCCGATAACCTGTCTTGTTCTTCCAATAGACTTTGTCTGGATTAGGAGGGTCCAAACGAAGCAAGGCCGAATATTCTTCTATAGTTGGAACCATATCCACTTCATTGAAGACGAAGCACCTGTATGATGGATCCCAAAATTGCATCATGGCTCTTACCAAGTTATTATCGACTTCGACAGATAGGAGCAAAGCCAGGTCCCCATACTTTCGTCTGAATGTTTCTTGTCGAGTTCCATTCCAAGAATGCCAAATGCTGATCAGATCTTCAAGGTTGTTCTGTGCCAGATCCATGTGAACTTTCTCGGGAAGAGTAGAGACATACCCGACTGGAAGGCAATCTCCTGTACTTTGCTGGATTGCTTCAGACCTAAGCTTCAAACTACTGGCAGACTCACGCTTGGCGACTGTCGGGTTTTCCATGGATTTAGTAGACATTCTTTTTATCTAGACCGTTATGTGGCAAGATGACTTTATGAAGATGCATGATGTATGAAAAGAAAGAAACAAACAGTTAGATGTTATATCAACAAACTTATGAAAAGATAAAAATACAACAACATGTGTAAGCACTACATCATCATGGTGAGCATATCAGCAAAACAAATGTGTCAGGTAAACAAGATCATGTTTATGAAAAGTATAGGGTAAGAAGTGTCCTTTCATGTGTCCTAAATTCGGGTTCTCCTCTATATAAGGTTGGACATGGCTCTATCTTAAAGTTTGGCCACTTAAGTATTGTTTATATGCTGGGTTTAGGGTACTTGACCAAGCTAAAAAGGTCCCCAAATTGCTCCATAACATCATCCATGTAGGATGAGTAAGGCACCCCATTCCTCACCCATTACAGGCTCCAACTGGAAGGGTTCAATTAGGGTGAGAGTATTTTCCAAAGTTATGGCGGAGGTTATCACCTCTCAAAGACTTTGGTACTTTACACTCTAAAGGTGTTTCGCTAGACGTTGCAGAGGTTTTCACCTCTCGAGGCATAGGTACTTTACCCTCTTCTTATAGGGACGAGTCCGGGTATAGGACTTTATGATATGCAATGTGTCGTGTGTGCGAAGGGACATTCAAACCTCCTTTTACCCACAAATGTACAATGAAACAAAAGTTGTTAGTACAAATAACAAAAATCAAAAAATAAAAATAAAAATAAAAATAAATAAACAAATAAATACATAAAAATTAAACACTTAAAGACCAATTTTTAAAACCTAAAGTATCACAAGACTAATCTATGGCTCGACTCTCTGATGTCCCCAGTGGAGTCGCCAAGCTGTCATAACGTGCCAAATATGAATTCAACATGCTAGACACAAATCAATGGAGTCGCCACTAATCATCTAATCTAGGTGTGATTAGTCACCTATATGAGTCTATCCTATTTAAAGTAATCCTAAGCTTGACTAAGGCACCTTAAAAAGAATAGGTTCTGGTCCACTTATCAGAACTAGGTTCGGGAGTACGGTTACGTGTGAGAAAGGATTATAGCGCCTATCTAAGAGATAGTATGTAATTAGTCTTGTGATACTTAAAAGTCTTAATTAAATGGTCTTGTCTATCCTATTTCATTTTAATTGTTAAAAGTTAGAAATCTCGGAGATTTTTTTTTAGGTCTTCCTTCCATTCATTCTGGAGAAATTACTAAAAAATGTTTCCTCACCTCGAGAGTATTCAAAAGAAACCATTCGTTCCATTGAAGAGGCTACGTCATCGAAAAAATTAGAATATTTAATCAAATTATTTATTAAATTAATCTTCCAAAATTAAATCCACATTTTATTAAGGTTTGTTTAAAAAATAAATTCTGATTTTTAATATCGAAAATCATCCCTTAAAATATTCTTCCATTCGTTCTGGAGAATTTTTAAAAGAATTTTTCTCACCTAGAAATTTCTTAAAAGTCAACCATTCGCGACTTCCTTGAATTTCATCATCGGAAAAAATCTTAATTTATCTTTCAATTTTAATTAAGCATTTATTATGGAAAATCAATTTTAGTAAAAGATATTGAAAATTAATTATTCTTAAAAAAAATAAATTTTTGATTTTTTGTTGGTATTGAAATTAATCTCTTAAAATATCCTTTCATTCATTCTGGAGAATTTTTAAGAGAAATTTCTCACCTACAAATTTCTCAGAAATTAGCCATTCATAATTTTTTTGAATTTCATCATTGGAAAAAACCTCAATTTATTTATTTTAAAAATAACTATCCTTCAATTAATAATTAATCTAATCTTAAAAATAGATTAATAGTTAATAATATTAAAAATATACAATTATTAATATACAATAAAGTATAAAATATAAAATATAAAATATAAAGTATAAAATAATAATATAATAATAGTTTTTTTATAAAAAATTGTGGTTAGTAAAATAATTAATAATAATAATAAATAAATAGGAAAATAAACAAATAATAATAATATATAAAATAAAAACCTGCAAAACTAAAAAACAATTAGTAAATAATAAGTGAATAAAAAATAAAAAGTAAAACAAAGCAAATAAAACAAAGAAATCCAAAACCAAAGAAAAAAAACAAGCAAGCAGCAGGTGGGGGGGTCAGCCCAAGCGCGGGCCTGCCTGGCCCGACCCCCTCTTGCTGTGTCTTTAACAATTTTTTTTTTTAAATCATTCTTACCTCTTTTGGAAAAAAAAAAAAACCTTCTTCCTCTAAAATTCTTCAAGAACACCAAAAACAAAACCCAGATTTTTCCAGATTTCGGTGGGTTGCTGCTGCCGCTGACCGTCGTCGCGGTCGCAGGTGCCGGTGGTCAAAAAAATTCCAAAAAATCACCAAAAATTCCTTTCGATCTTCTCTTTTCAAAAATCAAATTAGTTTTTTCCGAATCTCTCTAGAATTTTCTAGATCTGAAATCGAAATTCGAAATTTCACCTCCTCCGATCTACTCCGTTGACCATCGAATGGCCACCAACTTCTAGTATATGTTTCCTCTAATTAAAACCCAACTTTTCTTTCTCAAGAATCTCTTCGAAACAAATTCTAACTCTCACTTTTGAATTTTCGATTTTTTTATCACAAAAAATATATATTTTTTTTTATTTCGAAAAAAACCTATAATTTCTTTGCTTCTAACTCTCCTTGATTTCTGATCTCTTTCTCTGATGTGTTTGATTGTGGTGTTTGGGTTCTTTTTTATAGGGAAGAGATTTAGTTCCACTAGGATTAGGAATTTCAATCTAATCTCATTTTTTAGAGTCTTATTTCAATCCAAAAAGGTGATTTGTTTCAATCAAAACTTGTTATTTTCATTTTTTTATTAATTCTTAATTTCTTCTTATTTTTCTTTTAATTTTCGAAATTATCCAATTTTTTTTATTTTTTTGATTTTTTCTTTTTTTTTCTTTTTTCTTTTAATAAAATAAATAAATAAAACCCGGATAAAATCCGGTATCTACATTATGTGAAAGATATTTTTTATTAAAATAATAAATTATATTAATTATATTAATTATATTAATAATTTATTATTTATTATTAATATAATATTATATTATATTATATATTATTAAAAAATAACATGTATGTTTAATAATATTTAAATAAATATTGAAAATTACAATATTAAAATATGTTTATATTAATATTTTAATAAATTTTATAATTAAAAAATAATATTTTTTATTAATATAATAATATTTGGCTCGAGTCAAGTTAAATCTCGATCTAAAATATTTTGTCCAAATCACGATTCGAGTTGAACTAGATTGACGGGTTTAGTGAGTAGCCAATTTTCATAAAATAGGGCTTATTTTTCGTTGACGAGTAAGTTATTTTTCGTTGACCAATCAATTTTTTGACAACCAAACACGAAAAAATAGAGAAATCTTTTTTCGTAAGTCATTTTTTGTGAAACAAACAAGTTCAACAAAATATCTAAATGAATCCTATAATTAAATGAAAGATAACTATTTAGATTAAAATTAGCATTAATAGAAACCAAAATAGGAGGGATGGATTCACGTATCTTGTTAGAGCTCAAACCACTAGATTTGAAGTTAGCAGACATAAGATTGAAAGTAGAAGGACTTTATCAGACTAATAACATATGGATTCTTCCCTAAAAGATGATTACCTTGCAAAGATTTATCCAACAAAAATCAACAAATGTAGGCACATAGAAATTATGTAGAAAAAAGAAATTTTCGAATTCATATAATATAGCTACTTGCAATGAATTTTCATACGTTTATTGTAGGACAAGTCATTGCCAATCACATCACAAGAAAGGAGATATTTTTGATCAACCAATATAAATACTCTCATTTAGCTAAATAACAAGTACATACCATATTTTCTCTTGCATGTGAAACACCTGATACATCAAAAACATTTATAGTGTCAACGTTTGGCCAACGTGTTTGAATAGTTCAAAGTTGGCAGATCACATGAACCTACTGTTTCACATTAAAGTCAAATACTCCTACTATTACACTATTATACGCTTCTAACTTGTTAATAGGGCAAACGAAGTTATGAATATTGTAAAATTTGTTTTGTATATTCACTTACACAATAGTTCTTGACAGTCCAAAATGTTTAGATTGCAAGTTATAAAATGCATTACCTAAATAGACTCTAACCATCGAGCACACTATAAATAACTTGTGCTATTAGGCTTATTAGGCCTATAATCTGCTTCAGTTTTCGAAACTTTGGAAGGCTTTTTACAATTGCACGAATTCTGCACGAATTCAACACATGTCACCAATACAATATGCACAGAAAACACACACCTAAATGATGATATAGTGATTATGATAATTACAATCATTACAACACACATATTAAATAAAAAAAAAAATTTGTGCACATAAAAAAAGGCAAAAAAGAATATTAAAATTCAAATATCAAAAAGCACTAACATCAAAAATTACGTTTATAGTAGAAGTTATTCAATCATCTAAAGCGGCAGTTTACTCGTCAGTAGTAAATTTTCTCCAAAAACAAGTTTAAAAAACTGAATAAGAGAAAGAAAATTCAGGCTTGGGTTGAGTAATGGAGGAATAAGTGTTTTGCTGTGAAGCGGAGGAAGCTGCCTCAGATAACTTGGATGCGTGTGTCAAAGAGGCAGAGAAAGAGGAGAAACAAAAGAAAGAAGGTGGGGTGAGCTGATGTATTACGTATGGTAACCAAGAAGAGGAAAAACGGAGGAGGAGAGGTGGGGTTAGCTGATGTAGGACAGAGAGTCCCCTTGACGTCATTAACTTGAGAAAACGAAGAATATTGAAAGCTTTCAAAGCGTGGAAAAATTAAGAGAGTAAAAAAATATTTATATGTGATGAACTGACATCGTATAAATTTATACACGAAATTAGATGATATCGACTCATTAAAGATAATAATGAATTACACAGATAATTACTAATTTTTAAAGGTTTTTTTTTATTTGTCATCCAATTATAAGAAATATCATTTTAGTTATCCACATTATAAAAATTTACTTTTTTCTCACTTAATCATTAGAGATTAACGGTTGGATTACGTGGCATTGCCATGTCATCTTTTAGATGACACGTGTGGCATTGCCACCGTGTTCATATTTTGTGTTATATTTTAATTAATAAATTTTTAATCAAAATCTGATTTTTTTATAAAAAAAAATAAAAATTCAAATAAAAATAAAAAGAGACGAGTGGGAAGGAGGGAGGGAAGAAAGATTTGATTAAAGAAAAATAAGACAAATATAATTGAAGAAGAAGATGAATAAATTGATTATATATATATATATTATAAACTGTAAATTGATATTTAGACTATCAATGAGATTCATTACATTAAATATTGTTATATGAGCTGTATCTATAATTAGGTTAAAAGCTAATTTATTTTCTTATAACATTAAATTATTAGAAATTGAAACATATATTTGATTATAGTGTGTCAAAAAATAACCTATTTAGGTTATAATTTTTTATTACGTTTTAAAAGGAATACGAAAATGAGATATTTGGTTCAAAAAATAACAATTAAATCAATATTGCAAAGATGAAAATATGATATTTGAAATTAAATTAGTTTTTAATAGTATAAAATTTAGATTTAAATTTAAAATATAAATTTATTGCAATACACCTGTTAATTTTGAAAATGTCTACAGGTAAAAAAAAAATATCCACATAATTTTTTTATTGTTACTAATGATTTGTCTTTTATATATTTATATTAAAATATTATATAGCTTAATTATAGTTCAAAGCTAGAGAGTTTACTCAAAATTATTATTATTATTTTAATTTTATAGCTATCAAACATTGATGAATATATTTTTTTAGTATGAAAATGATTGAACAGAGGTAATCGTCGAATCACGCAATATAAGATGATTTGATTGCATATAATGTAAAAATATTTACATTTATTATAAGTAAATTTAAATTGACACATGTCATAATTTGACGCTATGTTATAATATTTATATATATATATATATATATATATCATACTAAGATTTATTAAGGGTCGAGTAGTCTGTTTGATCTAAAAGATTCGATTGAGTTAGGTTTGGATAGAGATTTTTTCATCTCGAATCGTTCTGACCCGAATCACTATTTATATAATAAAAAATAATTTTTTAAATTTTTTAATATTATTTAAACAGTAAAATGATCAGCCCAAATTCGCTTAAGGCTGAACTTGAATAAAAATAAATAAATTTCGAATTACGACCCCATTCAATCCAACCCTGAACAGGTTTAATCATACATGCGGTTCTGACTGAAATTGTTATTTTACCAAATCCATGCACTTAATATTTGTATGCGAGTGCATGTGTACATAACGAAAAATTCTAAAGAAAGCTCCTTAAAATGAGCTTCTCGTAAGTTTCATTACATATGTAATTTGTCGTGTTTATATTAATTTGTGTCATGTTTATACGTTAAAAAAAATTACAGATGTAAAAAATTACATAAATACATGACATATTTATCATATCTATATGTAATTTATCATATTTATATGTAATTACTTATTTTAAACTCACCCTAAATAATTTACCAAGTCTCCATACATAACACATGCATATAAAGAGAAGAGCCCTACATTCCTATTAAAAGATTTCAATGGTTTTGAAATTGACTGGTGGCTCCACTGATTTTGACAGCTTCCACCAAGAAGCACTCACCCTATTTTTATTTTATTTTTTTCCTCTTAAGCGGAACATTTAGGGCCCCTCAATGCATTAAAGTTTCTTTACACCCCCAATTTTAAGTGCTATGGCTTTTCAAAGTGTGAGTAAAACACTTTCTTCCACTAATTTTCAAAGACAACTCTTTTTATTATTATTAATTCTATTAAAAAGATCATATGGGTTTAGATTCTAAACCCTTTACTATATTATTTTAGACATTGGAAAGCTTATAATCATTGCAATTAAACATTTGTAGCTGACTAAACCCATGCCCCATCAACTTTTTGAATTCCAAATACATGTAAGCACACGCTAATATTATTTTAGACACTATTTTACTGTTGATTGGTGAACAATGTTAAAGAAAATAAAAACCTAATGACCAAAAACAATTTAGATAAATGTGAATATCGTTTTTTTTATGTTTGATCCTTTTTTTCCAAGTTTTGTCGCAATTTTCATTTTTTTTTCGAAAACTTCTTGAATAAAATAGTTTAAGGTTCCTAATAACTTCAAGGATTAGATTTGAGATTATACATCTTGGAGGTTAATTACAGCCTCCAAATAATCAAGAAGAGGAGGTAAGATCATTTATGAATCAGGGTCTACAAGATAATGCGATTGATATGATAAAGATATCGGACGGATTTGAAATTTTATTTGCACAACGAGTACAATTGTATTGTTAAATCCAACGGTCGGTGTGTTAAATTATAAATCGTATAAAAAATTATGAAAATTTGTAAAACAAATTTAATTTTGCATTAATATAAGTAGATTTCTCATCTTCTAAATTAGTGGGAAAAAAAAAACTTAAAAATACTATAAAAAAGAATTTTTTTTTTAAAATCGATGAACCGAACCGATTTGAACTAGTAACATTCGGTCCAGTTATAGATACTATTCAGTTCGATTTTTCAAAAACCAAAAATTGTTCATTAACCGTAAATTTTTCAATACTTCAATTAGAGCTTTAGAGAGATGATTACAAGCACTGGAACCTTCAAGACTTTTCATTACTGAGCCAAACATGGAATTAAAACCCTTGTCATAAAGCTCACAAGCAACCACCACTCCTGAAAAGGCAGGACTGCACATAGACAAAGTAGAAAATAAGATACGATCAATTAATTTTTTATTTAGTTATACAGCAAACATCACTCATCATAATTGAAGAGTTCTTTGGACTAACTAAAAAATTATAGGAGAAATAAAAAGCCATAGCACTTCAAATTTCTTGGATTGAGGTGCAGGAGTAGAAGCAAGCTGCAAAAAACAACAACCAATTTACTTAACCTTGAAAATTACCTTAAAGGAAAACCAAATATAAAAACAGTACAAACAATGTTACCAACAAAATTTGTTGATATCTTTTTATGTCGTGACGGTGTTCCTGAAATCCCTAGTGGTCTGAGATCCTGAGAAAGAGAAAGAATAGGTCAGAGGGCACCGGAGGTTGAGCTCCGGGACGCGCTCCAATGGTTAAGTCAGTGTTTGGAGGAGAAGGTAAAGAAATGTTAAAGAGAGAAAGAGTAGATAGTCTTACGAGAGAGGGAGAGAGAGAGAGAGAGCTTAGCCTTTGAATAACCTTGAGGGGGACCATTTATAGGGGAGGTTGGGCGAGCTGGTGTTTGCCCAACTAGTTCCACGTGCCCAACTCTGGTAGGTCGTTTGGTGCAAGCAGCCTCAGGGGGCCTTGTCGAGGAGATGGTTGCATTTAATATCTGTCGTCTGCAGACTATAGCATTTAATATCTCGCACTACCCTAGGTGGGCGCCGAGGTGACCAAGAATATGACCTTTGGGAAGAAGGGGGATGGCCAAGTGTCCCTTGCCTCTGCTCTTGATGCCTGCTGGGTTTGTCTGGTCGGGCTGTTCATCTGAGCCTTGTGCTTGTCGAATTGGGCCTGTTCTTGGTAGGCCGAGTGGGTTCAACAATTGTCCCCCAAGCGAGGTGGAGGTTATAAAGTGACCGATAGCGAACCTGTGGATAGGAGGTTTTTTGTGCTGCACGGGCTGTTTTGTGATAGCGAGGAGTGGCAGGTTTCAGCAAAAAAATTGGGATTTTCTACGGTGGGTGTGGCGACCTTGTTTTCTTGGAGTGGGGGTGGAGTTGGTCGATGAGATGAGTTGAGCGAGGAGATGCTCTGCGTTTGCTGTTGTCCTTTGGTTGGTACGAAGTGACGTTTGACGTGCTTGCCTCTTAATGCTGTCCTTTGCTTTGGTGCCTTGGGTTCCTGAACCTACCCACTCGCTTCAAACCCCGCTGTGATAGAACTGCCACCCTCCTCTAGTTTGCCTGAGAACGAAGGTGGTGATGGTGTAAGGGCTAGACAAAGGCCAATTGAAATTATTGTTGTGGATGATGACAGTGATGAGATGATGGAGTTCGGCATGGGGGACTCCACGAGCTCTGATAGTTCTGATAGCTCTGTTGATGAAGATGGTGTTTGGTGTGGTAGTTCTACTACGGCGGAATTGTTTTTAGATCTTTGGCGAGCTGGTATATTTGGTATGCTTTTTTTGTAGACTCTTTGATGAGTTCTCATCTTGATCATTGTCTTTTGTGTAGGGATATCGAGTGATGCCAATACTAAAAGGATTCGCCAAGCGGCGAAGAAGAATAAAGCCCCTAGCCAGAGCACAGGGCCTGTTGCACCATCTACCCAGAATCCTCTTGCCAAGAAGCATAAATGGGATAGTTTGCCCGTCGAATCTGCTTCTAAGAAGCTGAAGGTCGTTGAAGAGCCGGAGAAAAAGAAGTCCGTCCCTTCCTTGCCTGCGAATCAGGCGGGCCTTGGCGTGGTCACAGAGAGGGTGGGTCAAGGCTCCCAATAGCCGTTGGTTGGGACGGGGCAAGAGGTCGCTTCAACTGAAGTGGCTCCTCGAACCAAGAGGACCTCGGATCCCCCTAGGGGTGGTAAGACCTTGCCACTCATACCAGCCTCACCGGGTAGGGATGGTTCTTCATCCACCCGCAAGGACACTGTAGGGCACTCTGTGTGTACTTCACATTCACCTCAAGTTGGCGGCCTCTTAGACGCACGTCACGGGTCTCATTCGTATTTCGAGTATCAAAATCGTATGCTCGTTGGGTCCTTGCTTGGCGATGTTGACTCGTACGTCATCTGGGCTCGCAGTCATCTCCCCTTCCAGGAGGTGAAGATTATTGAGAACTGCGGCCTGCGCGCTGTTCAGCTCGGGGTCATTTCAAACATGGTGGAGGTGAGCTCTATTTTTCCAGGTTCCTTGGTGGTTGGTGTTGGTTGACCCTTCTAAAATAATTGTTATTTTCTTTCAGAACTTGGCTGGAACCGTGGCCATGTATAATTGGGTTGGGGAAGCAGACGCCCGACTTCGTGATGTGGAGACTGATCTCCAGCTCAAGGGTTCCCACGCAAAAGAGCTGGAGGTCCTTTTGAAGGCTGAGAAAACCTCAACTAAGGCGGCTGAGGATAAGGCGGCCTCCGCCGAGCAGTCTTGTTTGGCCAAGGTGGCGGAGTCTGAGAAACAGGTCCTACTTTTGCGCGGTAAACTCACCGAGTCAGAGGACCGCGTTAAGTCTAGGGAGTCAAAAATCCAACAGTTGAAGCAGGATTTGGCTGGGAAGAAAAAGGAGGCTGCTGTGGCCGAGGCTGTGTCCAAAGCTATGGAGGTCGCTGATAACTCTAGGAAATATAGTTATTTTGCCATCTTTTATGCATTTAAATCGGCTAAGTCCTTGAAGATTTTATTAGGATTTGATTAGTTTTAGATGTTTTTATATTATCATGAACTAATTTTATTTTACTAGGATTTCAATGGAACTCAACACATAGTTTGAATTTACTTTCTCTCTCTAGCTTGATTTAATGGTTTGTTGAGTTGTTTGTTCATTCATGCTCTTAAAAATTAGTAACAAGTTTTTAATTATCCATTTTATGTTTAAAAATAGTTATTTAGTTTTTATTTATGTGTTTTTATAGGTGCAAGGTGATCTAGAGCTTCGAGGTGCAAAACGACAAAAATCGGTGCATTCCAATGAGCAGGCAGATTCGACCTTCGGAGCTTCTTTCAAGAAAAAATCGGTCTTAAAGACTTAAAATGAGAAAACTCTCTTCTTAACTTTTGAAGCTGACTTCCATTCCTTTCCAACAGTATAGGGCACATCAAAATCGGATAAGATTTTCCCAATCATAATAGCTGATGAAGTTCGAAAAGCTGTCCGGAACCAATTCGGACAAACGGAAGAGAAACACCAAGGAGGCAGTAGCAGTGGCACCGCGGCACCCAAATCTGGTGCTGTGGTGCCGGGGGCTCGTGAACAGTACCGCAAAAACGTAAAAAAATGCAAAACTTACCTGTTTTGCTTGGGAACGAAGTTTCGGACTCTATGAGGCCTTTGAAACTTTAAATAGGACTCTTTTAGGTCAAAATAAAGAGGATTAGACATCAAGAAACCTAATTCTCTCTCAAGAAGATAGCCACCATCAAATTATCTCAAGAAAATTGGAAGCTTGAAGATGGAAGACTCAAGAACTGACAATTCTTAGTTTCTTCTTTTCTCTTCTTTATCTTTCTTGTATTGTTGATGATGGTGAAACTATTTTATTATTTGTTTTCATTAATTATCATGAACTAAATCTCTTTTACTAGGATTTCAATGGAACTCAACATGTAGTTTGAATTTACTTTCTCTATCTAGCTTGATTTAATGCTTTGTTGAGTTGTTTGTTCAATCTTGTTCTTAATGCTTCTAGTTGATTGGCCACCAATTGGATTGATTTGTTAACCTAAATACAACTTGGAAAAGGGAGTTTAGTGTTAGACATGGATTGAATGACACATGTTTCATATTCATTTATTAGGATGAATTGATCTGCAGGTAGGGTAGAAATATACTTGTCATGTGTAACATTGTTAGAGCCTAAGCTTAATGAGTTCTTCTTTAATTCAATTATCATAGAAATATAGTTAATTGGTTAAGAAGGATATTTTTATGAGACCATCGGAAGATCCTTATAAATAAGATAGAACTCTAGGTTAACAACTCAGGATCATTAATCAAGTGAAGAGGTAGAGAGAGATTCAAGCGAAGTGTTGAGGGAAGTTGTAATCCTAGGCTTTTTATTAATTAATTGAATTTACCTTTTTAATTTACTTGTTTTCAATATTAGTTTCATTTAATTTTAGTTGTTAATTACTATCTTTAATTATTTGTTTAGATAAGATTAGTTTGTATTAATTTTAGTACTTAGCAAATTTAATAGAAATTCCTTGTGTGTTCGACACTCTACTTTTCATTATATTACTTGTCAACGATACGTGCACTTGCATGATTAAAATCGACAACAAGTTTTTGGCACCGTTGCCGAGGAATTGTTTATTATTTTTGTTAATATTAATACCAAGCAACCTTAGTCTTAATTTAAACTTTATTTTTCTTTATTTTCAGGTTTTGTTGATTTGGATACACTATGTGGGATTATAAACGGGATGCAATAAATGTTTTATCTGCACATGTGGCTGCACTTAACAAAAAGCTTGACAATTTGGGTGTACATGTCGTCCAAAGTTCGTTTGTGATTTGTGAATTTTGTGAGGAAAGACATCATAATGATTGTTGCCAATATGTTGGAAACTACACTATGCATCAAAATAATTTTTATTCCAACGACTACAATCCAGGTTGGGGAGATCACCAAAAATTTTCCTGGAGCAACAATCAATGGTCCTCCTATTTTGAAAATCAAGCATATCATCTTGGGTTTTCATCACAAGCTCAAGCTCATGTTCCAGAAAATAAGCCATCATTGGAAGAGATGATGTTGCAATTTATGGTAGAAAATGATGGATCAATTAGAAATCTTGAGACACAAATAAGCCAACTTGTTACCGCCATTAACAACCAACCTCAAGAAACTCTTCCATTGCAAGCTCAAGCTCTAGTCCCATAAAAGAAGCCATCATTGGAAGAGATGATGTTGCAATACATGGCGGAAAACGATGCATCAATCAGAAATCTTGAGACACATATAAGCCAGCTTGTTACCGCCATCAACTACCAATCTCAAGAAACTCTTCCAAGTGCTACTGAATTTAATCCTATGAGCGAAGAACAAGAGCATTATAACACAACACATTTGGGATTGAAAAAGAGATAGAAGAGGATAGCATAGAGCCTGAATTGCCAACCGAGCTTATTAGAGACAAATTTGAGAAAGCTTAAGAAGAATGGATTCAATGTGACCCACCACCACAACCTGTTCTCCAATGCATTCAACAACCAAAGCTAATCGATGGGATAGATAATGCTAATAAAGAAGAATTCATAGAAATTTATCCCATTGATCCGCTTACGACACTATTGAATTCTACCATTGAAAGTGATGAATTTCGCTTTCAAGCCTACAAGAAAGCGAAGTTATTCAAAGAAAGAACAGCCAAATGGCATGAATCGAAAATCATCAAGTGGTTGGATATAGGATAATAGGCATAAGATAGTCAAGCCGATGACTATAAATCAAGCGATTCTTGGGAGGCAACCCAAGTTCTAAACTTTTTAATTCTCTTTTCTTTTAATTTTTAGAGTATTTTTATTATTATTAATTTTCATTTTATTTTGTTTTCTTTTGTAGTGACTACTCAACCAACTTGGACAAGCATGATGAAATCTAAGAGAAAAACTAGAGCTTCTCCTGCTTTGCTTGCATCGATAGGGGAGTTTTCTTGTTCTTACTCTTTTTTATTTCTAAATGATAACTCGTATAATTATATAGTTTTTAGTTATGTTTTATTATTGTTTTGTGTCAAATACGAGTTATTATTGCTTAGTCTACTTGTGTTTATGATCTTTTATATTTTTATGCAATTTAGTGTTTTTCATGAGTTTCTTTGAGTGATTTCAGATTACTAGGTTAAATCAAGAATTAAGGGCAAATCCAATTCAGTTCCAGTTCCGACACCTTTTGCCATATCAGCTATATCTGGAGTTTCACTGAAGCAATAAGGCTGAAATTTGAACCGTGCAAAGTTAAGAGGCATATCTATCTTTTTTATGTTTTACACTTCTTGAAACGGAGTCGTTTTCCCTACTGAAATCAACCATCAAGTTGGCTGATGTGCAATGACGTCTGTTCTGCACCGTTTTGGTATTTTGACCATATCTTCCGATCCACATGAGAAAATGATCTGATTCCAACGGCTATGGATCCGTAACTGATAGGGGCATATTTTTCTAGAAGACCATTTGATCAGATCGAGCCTCCAACATTGACAAAATCGACCATCAAGCTGGCTGATGAGAATTGTCATACAACATGACGAAAATTGTTAGAAAAATGCACCCACCTATTATACCTACCTTTGAAATTTATAAAGCTTGTCTCTTGTCATTTAGCTCTCCAAAATGTGTATAAATAGAGGGCCTTGGATGAGTATTAGGATACATTATACATTGGTAGGATATTAGCCATTGTAAAAAAATTCTCTAAGTTTTCTTCTTTTTTCCCTTCTCTAGTTTTCTTTTTCTTTATTTACTTATGCTTCTTACATTTCTTTTCATTTTTAGTATGTGTTGCTAATCATATTGTTGAGGTGATGAGGTGAAGCTCTTGGTAAATGCTAAGGTTAGTCTCTTAAACATGAGCTAAAATGAATCATCATTTATAAACACTAGTATAGATAATATTTTCTTTTGGTTTAAAATCATACTTGCAAAGTAGAGATCTTGATTCATTATTGACAATGAAAATGGCACAGTAAATGCTTGGTTTCATAACCTTGATTTGTTGTAGACATATACCTTGGCATAAGGAATGCTTGGACTCTTTTTATGAGTTTTGAGGACACCAAATGAACATAATATCATATGCTATGGACGTTGGACAATTTGGACTGAATTGCTAAACCTTCCGATTGGAATCTCCCTTATGTGTGAATTTCAATTGTGTAATAAAACAAGATTAATCTTAGCATAACACCAAGAGTGGATTCTCTAACCTCAACATCTTTTCTTATTATTTTTTATATCTTGTTTAATTTCTTTTATGTTATTTTGTTTATTTTGTTCTTTAATATCTTATTTATCTTGTTTTGTTGTTGATTCCCTAATATCTTTTTTTCTTTCTTTTTCTTATATATTTATAAACTTATACTTACTACTACGCTTCCCTGTGGTTCGACCTCGGACACCCGAGAATTTATTACTTGAACATAACCTGCACTTGGGTTTACAACTCTTAATTGAGTCTCCATCAAGTTTTTGGCGCCGTTGCCGGGGAGGCAATACTAAGTATATAAGTTTATAAGTATATTTATTTTTATTGGCTGGTTATACCGCCTATATTTATTTTTATTGGCTGGTTATACCGCCTAATTTTCTATATATTTATATTTATATTGTATATTAACTTTGTTTTATGCTTGTTTGGCGACGTGATTTTAGATCTCGTCGTTTAGTTAGATTTTATTGTGAAACTTTTTCAGGTAATCTTTCTAATACAACTCCTACCATGGCTGACAATGAAAGTGTTCATGCTGAAGATGAGAACAGACAAGTACGCACCATGCGTGACTACTTGCAACCAACTCGAAGCTCATCACCCTCTTGTTTTATTTTTCCTCTCAATGCAAACAACTCTCGTTTTAAACCAGGTATGATAGCTTTGCTTCCAAATTTCCATGGGTTAGAATCGGAAAGTGCTTACTCGTTTCTAAAAGACTTCGAAGATGTATGTGTCACCTTTAATGACCAACAATGTACAAATGAAATTGTCAAGCTAAAATTATTTCCTTTTTCTTTAAAAGATAAAGCAAAAATTTGGCTTCATAATTTAAAACCAAGGTCAATTGGCACATGGCAAGAATTACAAACTGAGTTTCAAAAGAAAATTTTCCCAGCACATAAAACTACTGCTTTGAAAAGACAGATTCAAAATTTCAATCAAAATCAAAATGAAGCATTTTTTCAGTGCTGGGAGCGTTTTAAAGATTTGTTAAGTTCTTGTCCACATCATGGTTTTGAAAAATGGCATCTTATTAGTTTCTTTTATGAAAGTTTAACTCCCGAAACTAAACAATTTGTTGAAACAATGTGTAACGGTGAGTTTCTAGAAAAAGAACCTGAAGAAGCCTTTGACTACCTAGACCATTTGGCAGATAACTCTCAAGCCTGGCACATAGATAATTCCTCTGAAAGTTCCAATAGATCTAATCTTGTTTCTAACAGAGGTAAATATCATTTTAGTCAAGAAGATGAGATAAAAGCTAAAGTAGCTAATTTGGCTAGAAAGATTGAAGCCATGGAACTTAGAGAAGTAAAAGAAGTCAAAACGGTTAAAAATGAAAAAAGTTGTGGAATTTGTGAAATCATGGGACACCCCACTTCTGAATGTCCAAACATTCCCATTCTTAGAGAAGCGTTGCATGATCAAGTAAATTCCATAAACACATTTAAAAAGCCTTTTCCTTCTCCTTACTCTGAAACGTATAACTCTGAATGGAGAAATCATCCCAACTTCAGTTGGCAGAATAATAATCATGTTCAGGTACCACAATCTCAAAAGCTGGGCAACATTTTTTCCTATCAACCTTCACGTGTACAAACCTTGGAAGAGACATTGCAAGCATTCATGCAAACACAAGCAAATGTGAATAACCAAACTTCACAGGACATCAATGAGATCAAAAACACCTTGTCCACATTGACAGCTTCATTACGCACTCAAGAAAAAGGTAAGTTTCCTGCTCAACCTCAGCCTAACCCTTCTACTCAATGTCTTGTTTCTTGCTCCAATGAAACTCAACAGGAAAATGCCAGTTCTATCACAACTCTTCGAAGTGGAAAGGCAATTGACAAAAACATTCCATCAAAAGATCAAGATCCTCCTTCCCCTCCGAAAAGTAATGGTAAGGATGATGGTAAGTCTGAACTTCTTGAAAATTTGGACAAAGAAAAAGGTATGCATCCTGCTCCTTTTCCTCAAAGGTTGCAAACAATAAAGAATTTGAATCAAAATGCAGAAATATATGAACTTTTCAAACAAGTTAAGATTAACATTCCTTTATTGGATGCAATCAAACAAGTTCCATCTTATGCTAAATTTTTGAAGGACATGTGCACAGTTAAAAGGAAACATAATGTACAAAAGAAAGCATTTCTGACGGAAAGTGTGAGCTCAATCATTCAGCACCTTACTCCACCAAAATTCAAAGATCCTGGATGTCCAACAATCTCATGCATCATTGGAAACACTAGAATAGAACGTGCATTGCTTGATCTTGGTGCTAGTGTTAATCTTTTGCCTTTTTCTGTTTATCAACAGTTAGGTTTAGGTGAACTCAAGGAAACACCTGTTACACTTCAACTAGCTGATCGTTCTGTAAAAATTCCTCGAGGGATAGTTGAAGATGTTCTGGTTCAAATTGAAAATTTTTACTTCCCTGTTGATTTTATTGTTTTGGACACACATCCTGTTTCAAATCCAAATGTTCAAATTCCTGTTATATTAGGCCGTCCATTTCTTGCAACTTCTAATGCTCTGATAAATTGCAGGAATGGTATTTTGAACATTTCTTTTGGAAATATGACTTTAGAATTAAATGTGTTCAACATTTGCAAGCAACCTGGTGATGATTCAGAAGTACATGAAGTGGATTTCATTGAAGAACTTGTTCATGAACATCTCACCACTACCACATTCCATGATCCTTTAGAAGCTTATTTAATTGAATGTGAGTTTGATAATGCTTCAGAAATTTCACACACTGATTCTTTGTTAAATTCTTTTCAGGATAAGCATCGTTGGAAACAAAAGTTTGAGGAACTCCCATCACTCACAAATGTCACTGTACCATCAACTATTAAATCGCCCAAGCTGGATTTAAAACCATTGCCATCCGAGCTAAAATATTCCTTTTTGGGAAAAATTCCTTCTCAATGGAGCCCCCAAGATAAAAGAAAGTTTCTGAATGAGGTAAAGAAGTTCTACTGGGATGACCCTTACTTGTTCAAATATTGTCCTGATCAAATTTTTCGAAGATGCATTCCCGACAATGAGGTAAGTAGTGTAATTAAGTTTTGTCATTCCGAGGCATGTGGTGGTCATTTTTCATCAAAGAAAACTGCTGCAAAAATTTTACAGTGTGGATTTTACTGGCCAACTTTATTCAAAGATGCATATGAGAATTCTAAAATTCATAAAGAAAGAACTAAAGCCTTTCATGACAAGTTAATTTCAAGAAAAACATTTGATGTTGGGCAAAAAGTTCTACTTTATAATTCTAGACTTCACATATTTCCTGGTAAGTTGAGATCAAGATGGACTGGCCCATTTGTGGTTAAGCATGTGTATCATTATGGAGCAGTTGACATTGAGAATCCTCAAAATGGTAACGTATTCAAGGTAAATGGACAAAGACTCAAACTCTTTTTGGAAAATCATGTTACTCAAGAAGAGGTTGTTTTTATTTCTGATCCTTGTTTTGAAAATAACTAGATGTAAATATAATTATTACTAATCTTCAAAAAAAAAAAAAGTTTGTTGTGTTTTAAGCAATTTAGAAGTATTCATTCTGAACAAGGTCTGAGTAAGGGAGACTTGAGACATACCTTGTCAGTTTGATTTTAATCTTTTTATGTTTACTTGTTAATTTTTGTTTAGTATTTTAGGATTATTTAGGTTGCATGAGTTTGTTTTGTTTTGAGTCTTAGTTATTCCTATTCTTATGTTATTAGTTCTTTTCTCTTACACATGATTCTTTCATTTGGGTTAATAGACTTACATTGAGGACAATGTAAGAATTAAGTGTGGGGGGAACGATTTAGGATTTCTTTTATTTTTGTCTACTATTTTTTTTTTATGAGTCTTTATTATTATTATTATTATTATTATTATTTAGTGTGTTTTAGTTCCTTTTAATACAATGATGAGATATGAATTGCATAAGTCTAAAACAGATTTATTAGTGAGAAGATTTTCATGAGAATTGAGCTTGATGTCAACCTTTTTATGAGCCAATGTTAATATGATATGTTGATAGAGAAAGAATCATGTTTAGACTTAATCTGACTTGTATAATCATCCTTGTGAGTTTTTGAGCCTATAATGATTGATGCATTATACAAATCAATCTAATTTCTTTCTTGAGTGCTCTTATGATTACATGATTCTCTAGAACTTGCTTTAAACCGTTTGAGACTATATTGATACATGTGACAACATGAATATGATAGAGGCATTAGGATTATAACCAGAGCCAAACAGCCATCCATTATTAATGTTCTAAGAGAACATCCCCACTAGTGAGCCAATTTGAGCCTATATTAAATATGCTGTTTTATTGGTAACCACAACTTACACCTAGCCTAAATATACTTATATCCTTACCCTTGTTCTAAAGATGGATTATATATTTTGAGACATATTGCAAAAAAACAAGGGATATTTTTAGTTAAAAATTTGGGTTGGAAACAAAAGATAAGTGTGGGGGAAGAAAAGAAAAGAAAAAGTCAAGAGAAAAAGAAAGGAATCATTGTCAAATACATTCCCATATTATTAAAAAAAAAAATCTTCTCTTGAACTTCTAGTTAAAGTAAAGAAAAAGATATTACAAAGTTGGTTAGAATGATGCAAAGGCTCAACATGAATATTTAGCCTATGTTATTATGTGCTTTATAAGAGTTTTGAGAAGTTTTATTTGTATGATCTTATTATGTCTCTAAACATGAATATTTAGCCTATGACCTTTGTGATATCTTTATCCTTTTGTTCTTTAACCACATTATAACCCTTTGGCCCCATTACAACCTTGAATAAAGACCTCTTGATTTATGAAGTTGTATGATCTAAATAGTGGAGAATAGGTGGACAAGCAAGCATATGGTAGAAGTGTTTTCATGAGATTGATTGAGTGTAAACATTTTACCACTACTTTAAAGAGTGAAAATCATGAGAGTATCCCATGTGAGAGGTTGAGATTAAGTTGAATATGCACTATTTTGATTGAAATATGTTATGTTAATATTGGCTTAACTCATTTATTTACATTCAAGCATGAATTTTTGTGAAATTCTTTGACCTATTGATTAGTTTATAAGACTTGTTCAAAGATTGTCTCTAATTTATATTGAAAGGATTAGGAGTAAATATTTTTAGTGTATGTAGTTTACTTATATTTTAGTTTTTCAATGTTTGTGGGTATCGTTCTTGCAAACCCTCACGAGACTAAACTCGTCCACTAGGGACACCTAGGGGTTTAAAGGCTTGTGTCACATGCTAAGTGCCACCGTGATTTCCTACGAAAATGGATTAGATTAGATTTTCTTATTATTTTTATTGAGTCGTTGCTAGGGACTAGCAACAATCTAAGTGTGGGGGTGTGATAACTCGTATAATTATATAGTTTTTAGTTATGTTTTATTATTGTTTTGTGTCAAATACGAGTTATTATTGCTTAGTCTACTTGTGTTTATGATCTTTTATATTTTTATGTAATTTAGTGTTTTTCATGAGTTTCTTTGAGTGATTTCAGATTACTAGGTTAAATCAAGAATTAAGGGCAAATCCAATTCAGTTCCAGTTCCGACACCTTTTGCCATATCAGCTATATCTGGAGTTTCACTGAATCAATAAGGCTGAAATTTGAACCGTGCAAAGTTAAGAGGCATATCTATCTTTTTCATGTTTTACACTTCTTGAAACAGAGTCGTTTTCCCTACCGAAATCAACCATCAAGTTGGCTGATGTGCAATGACGTCTGTTCTGCACCGTTTTGGTATTTTGACCATATCTTCCGATCCACATGAGCAAATGATCGGATTCCAACGGCTATGGATCCGTAACTGATAGGGGCATATTTTTATAGAAGACCATTTGATCAGATCGAGCCTCCAACATTGACAAAATCGACCATCAAGCTGGCTGATGAGAATTGTCATACAACATGATGAAAATTGTTAGAAAAATGCACCCACCTATTATACCTACCTTTGAAATTTATAAAGCTTGTCTCTTGTCATTTAGCTCTCCAAAATATGTATAAATAGAGGGCCTTGGATGAGTATTAGGATACATTATACATTGGTAGGATATTAGCCATTGTAAAAAAATTCTCTAAGTTTTCTTCTTTTTTCCCTTCTCTAGTTTTCTTTTTCTTTATTTACTTATGCTTCTTACATTTCTTTTCATTTTTAGTATGTGTTGCTAATCATATTGTTGAGGTGATGAGGTGAAGCTCTTGGTAAATGCTAAGGTTAGTCTCTTAAACATGAGCTAAAATGAATCATCATTTATAAACACTAGTATAGATAATATTTTCTTTTGGTTTAAAATCATACTTGCAAAGTAGAGATCTTGATTCATTATTGACAATGAAAATGGCACAGTAAATGCTTGGTTTCATAACCTTGATTTGTTGTAGACATATACCTTGGCATAAGGAATGCTTGGACTCTTTTTATGAGTTTTGAGGACACCAAATGAACATAATATCATATGCTATGGACGTTGGACAATTTGGACTGAATTGCTAAACCTTCCGATTGGAATCTCCCTTATGTGTGAATTTCAATTGTGTAATAAAACAAGATTAATCTTAGCATAACACCAAGAGTGGATTCTCTAACCTCAACATCTTTTCTTATTATTTTTTATATCTTGTTTAATTTCTTTTATGTTATTTTGTTTATTTTGTTCTTTAATATCTTATTTATCTTGTTTTGTTGTTGATTCCCTAATATCTTTTTTTCTTTCTTTTTCTTATATATTTATAAACTTATACTTACTAATACGCTTCCCTGTGGTTCGACCTCGGACACCCGAGAATTTATTACTTGAACATAACCTGCACTTGGGTTTACAACTCTTAATTGAGTCTCCATCACTAAACATTGAGGACAATGTTTGTTTTAAGTTTGGGGGTGTGTCTTTAGATTTATTTTAGTTATGTGATTGTTTAGTTTTATTATTAGGAGTCTAAAAAAAATTTGCTTGAGATATATTGCATTTATTATGATAAGATCCTTATCCAATGATGAATATTAGTTATTGATTTATCTTGATTTTTTGGGAAAACATAAGCATGAGAAGAATTTATGTTAAATTCTTTTGTTAGTTTCATGTTAGGATGTGATTTTGAAAAAAAAATTTGAGCACTTAATCTCTTGCTTAGATTTACATTGCTTATTTAAAGACTGCTTATATTGATGTGAATTGCAATTATGTCTAGAACCTAGAATTTGTTTAATTCTCTCTCAAGGAGAAATCCCAGAAAACACTAAGTTAAGGAAGTGATTTAGGCCATCTTTGGATCATTTAAGCCTTTCAAGCTTTCCTTTATATATGATTATCCTTAGTCTACCTTTTTGTGCCTAACTGATAAATTTATTTTTTTTATACCACATCTTTTAGCCTAGCCAAATAAAAAAAAAACCATGATTAACCTTCACTACATAGGCATGTGATGATATTATAGGAAACAATTATGAGCCATGTCGAAATTAGGTGAAGTGGTGAATTTTAGAAGAAAAAAAATGTAAAGTGTCTATGGGTGACTTAAACCGAAATATATCTTTATCCTACCTTGACCCTAGCCTTACATTACAAGCTTAATAAAGACCTAGTTGATCCTTGATGAAGTGTTAGTCTACATTAGTGGAGAGAGAGATGAAAAGCAAACATATGAGAATCTAGTACTAATTCGTATTTTGCATTGATATAAACTTATTTAGATTGCATGTGATGATTTACAAAGAGATTATACACACACACACTAAAAATCCATTCCAGTATGAAGTTTACGATTGAATTGAATCATAGATTTGGATTATGTTTATTTTCTACTTTGAATCGGGATTTTGAGGTAACGTTATGAGGAAAATTAAGAAATCATTGTTTGAGTGCATTTATCTTGAGTGATATGTTGAGTCATGTTATTTAATTAGTGTGTTTTGTTTTGTTTTGCTCGAGGACTAGCAAAATATTAAGTTTGGGGGTGTGATAACTCTAGGAAATATAGTTATTTTGCCACCTTTTATGCATTTAAATCGGCTAAGTCCTTGAGGATTTTATTAAGATTTGATTAGTTTTAGATGTTTTTATATTTATTTTAATTATCCATTTTATGTTTAAAAATATTTATTTAGTTTTTATTTATGTGTTTTTATAGGTCCAAGGTGATCTAGAGCTTCGAGGTGCAAAACGACAAAAATCGGTGCATTCCAATGAGTAGACAGATTCGATCTTCGAAGCTTTTTTCAAGAAAAAATCGGTCTTAAAGACTTCAAATGAGAAAACTTTCTTCTTAACTTTTGAAGCTGACTTACATACCTTTTCAACAGTATAAAGCGCATCAAAATTGGACAATATTTTCCCAATCAAAATAGCTGACAAAGTTCAAAAAGATGACAGGAACCAATTCGGACAAACGGAGGAGAAACACCAAGGAGGCAGTAGCAGTGGCACCGCGGCACCCAAATCTGGCGCTGTGGTGCCGGGGGCTCGTGAACAGTACCATAAAAATGTAAAAAAATGCAAAACTTACCTGTTTTGCTTGGGAACGAAGTTTCGGATTCCATGAGGCCTTAGACACTTTAAATAGGACTCTTTTAGGTCAAAATAAAGAGGATTAGCATCAAGAAACCTAATTCTCTCTCAAGAAGATAGCCACTATCAAATTCTCTCAAGAATATTGGAAGCTTGAAGATGGAAGACTCAAGAACTGACAATTCTTAGTTTTTTCTTTTCTCTTATTTATCTTTCTTGTATTATTGATGATGGTGAAACTATTTTATTATTTGTTTTCATTAATTATCATGAATTAAATCTCTTTTACTAGGATTTCAATGGAACTCAACATGTAGTTTGAATTTACTTTCTCTATCTAGCTTGATTTAATGCTTTGTTGAGTTGTTTGTTCAATCTTGTTCTTAATGCTTCTAGTTGATTGGCCACCAATTAGATTGATTTGTTAACCTAAATACAACTTGGAAAAAGGAGTTTAGTGTTAAACATGGATTGAATGACACATGTTTCATATTCATTTATTAGGATGAATTGATCTGCAGGTAGGGTAGAAATATACTTATCATGCGTAACCATTGTTAGAGCCTAAGCTTAATGAGTTCTTCTTTAATTCAATTATCATAGGAATATAGTTAATTGGTTAAGAAAGGTATTTTTATGAGACCATCGGAAAATCCTTATAAATAATATAGAACTATAGATTAACAACTCAGGATCATTAATCAAGTTAAGAGGTAGAAAGAGATTCAAGCGAAGTGTTGAGGGAAGTTGTAATCCTAGGCTTTTTATTAATTAATTGAATTCACCTTTTTAATTTACTTGTTTTCAATATTAGTTTCTTTTAATTTTAGTTGTTAATTACTATCTTTAATTATTTGTTTAGATAAGATTAGGTTGTTTTAATTTTAGTACTTAGCAAATTTAATAGAAATTCCCTGTGGGTTTGACACTCTACTATTCATTATATTACTTGTCAACGATACGTGCACTTGCATGATTAAAATCGACAACAGTCGTCGTTTCTAAGGCTGTGGCTAAGGCTAAGGAGGGTGAGGTGGTTGAAATGGCCCTTGGGATGGTCAATGAGTTTCGGTTGACCACCCTTACTGGGGTCCAACTATTTCGCGGGCCCCTTGATTGCAAGGAAATTGATTTTGGGACCATTAAGAACCCCCTTGCGGATTTTGACCCTCTGTGCCCCGAAATGCCCTCGTTGGAGAGCTTGAGGATGGTTTATGAGATTGCTCCAAGGTCTGACATTCCTACCACGCCCCAGATTGAAGGTGTCTTCTCTCCTCAGTAGGAGAAACTTTTACCCGTCGCTATGCAAGGCGAGCTGCCTCCACCTATTGCGGTCACGGAAGAGAATCGTGCAGCTGATGCCCTTATTGTGGATCCTCTTGAGGATGGTGAAGTTAGTAATCCAGCTGTAGTAGTTGCGGGGGATTCTGTAACTGGGTTGGGTAATGGTCTTGTAGTCGAGGACCTTGTACATATTAACTAGAAATTTGCAATATTTCTCTCATTAATGAACAACTTGTTTGGTTTTCGTTTGTTTGCCTCTTTTGTGCATATTGCTTGGTTTGCATTTGTTGTTTGTCTTGGAATTTGCCTTTGTGAATATTGCTGGCATGTTGGTAGCCTATTAGGCTAGTTGCAGGTTGCTACCTTAGCTGATTTTTTGTGTGAGAGCGAGGATTGGATGGAGACAAGAGGTCGTGCTACGTCCATATTGTTCGTGGACAGGTGGATGTAGTAGCCAATTAGAGGCCTTGGGCGTGCAGCATGGCGTCTTATTGCGAGCGCACATGGTGGACACGACTGTGGATGGGCCCGTTAAAGGCCATTGGCTGTGCAGCATGACATCTTATTGCGAGCGCGCATGGTGGACGCGAGGATGGATGGGCCTGTTAGAGGCTATTGGGTTTACAACATGACATCTTATTGCAAGCGCACATGGTGGACACGATGGTGGATGGGCCAGTTAGAGGCCATTGGGTGTGCAGCATGGCATCTTATTGCGAGCACACATGGTGGACGTGATGGTGGATAGGCCAGTTAGAGACCATTGAGCGTGCAGCATGGTATCTTATTGCGAGTGCATATGGTGGACGCAATGGTGGATGGGCCAGTTAGAGGCCATTGGGCGTGCAGCAAGACGTCTTATTGCGAGCGCGCATGGTGGACGCGAGGATGGATGGGCCTGTTAGAGGCTATTGAGCGTAGAGCATGGCATCTTATTGCGAGTGCACATGGTGGACACGATGGTGGATGGGCCAGTTAGAGGCCATTGGGCGTGCAGCATGGCGTCTTATTGCGAGCGCGCATGGTGGACGCGATGGTGGATGGGCCAGTTAGAGGTCATTGGGCGTGCAGCATGGCGTCTTATTGCGAGGGTGCATGGTGGATGCGAGGATGTATGGGCCTGTTAGAGGCCATTGGGCATACAACATGGCGTCTTATTGCTAGCGCACATGATGGAAGCGAAGGTGAATGGGCCAGTTAGAGGCCATTGGGCGTGCAGCATGACGTCTTATTGCGAGCGAACATGGTGGACGCGATGGTAGATGGGCCAGTTAGAGGCCATTGGGAAAAGTGTTGGCTTTTTGTTATTTTTCCTGCAAAAGGCAAGTTGTCTTATTATTCTTATGAAAGAAAATACAACTTGTATGTAAAATTACAGAAAATATTTCTTCAGGTGGATTGCATTCCACATCCTTGGTACAGGGCTTCCGTCCATTCATTCTAGAGCATAGGCTCCAAAGCCAATATTCTTTGTTACTTTGTAAGGGCCTTCCCAGTTTGAGGCCATCTTCCCCTGTTCGTTCGTGGGCCTGCTGGCTTCACGACTTCTGAAAACAAGGTCGCCCATTTGAAATTGTCTGCTTTTGACCTTCTAGTTGTAGTACTGTGCGACCTGATGTGATCTGGCTGCCTATCTGACTTGTGCCCAATCTCTGGTTTCTTCCAACAGGTCCAAATTTCTTCTAATTACTTCTTCGTTGGTGTCGGGGTCGTAGTGGGCTGTTCTCCAGGAATTGATGCCAATCTCGGCTGGTATTACAGCTTCTGTTCCATACATCAAGTTGAAAGAGGTCTCGCCTCTGCCGGAGTGGGACGTGGTTCTGATGGCCCAGAGTATTCCTGACATTTCTTCTAGCCATGCCCCCTTAGCATCGTCGAGCTTCTTTTTCAAGCCTTGGAGGATTTTCTTGTTTATCGCCTCCACCTGTCCATTTGTTTGGGGGTGTTTGAACGAGCTATGTATGAGCAAGATTTTGATGTTTTCACAAAAAAAATTCAACTTGCCTCCCTGGAACTGTGCACCATTATCCGCCACGATGGTGTTGGGGACCCCGTATCTACATACCATGGATTTCCAAACAAAGTTCTCGATTACCTTTTTCGTGATGGTCGCCACAACCTCTGCTTCTACCCATTTGATAAAGTATTTGCAGGATACAACCACGAACTTCTTTTGCCCTATTGCGATCGGGAAAGGTCCGAGGATGTCAATCCCCCACATTGCGAAAAGCCATGGGTTTGACAATTTATTGAGCAATTTTGTTGGTTGTCTTGGAACGGTGGCAAACTTTTGGCACTTTTTTACCATTTTTGTGGCGTACTTCTTCATTGTTGGCCAGTAAAAACCCTGTCTAAGTGCTTTCTGTGCCAAAGACCTGTCCCCATGTGATTTCCACATACTCCTTCATGGATCTCTCGAATGAAGTATTCAACTTCTGTGGGCTCTAGGCATCTCAACAAGGGTTCACTGAATGACTTCCTATAAAGGGTTTCTCCTATTATGGTGTATCCGGCAGCTCTTCTTCTTAGCCTGAGTTACTCTTTGGGATCAGCGGGCAGGGTCTCGTTTGTAAGGAAGTCTGTGATGCTTGTTGACCAACTCTGTTCATTAGTTATTGTGAAGATCTCTTCGCCTTCTTGATGGCTTGGCAGAGGATGGTGTTTGAGAAGGATCTTTCCTCTTAGTCTTATTTCGATGGCGGAGGCGAGCTTGGACAAAGAGTCTGCTTTGATATTTTCCTCTCTGGCGATCTGCTGGATTATCAGCTGGCTGAAATGTCGCTTTAGGTCTATCACCTTTTTGTGATACTTTATCAAAGCGGGCTCCTTTACTTTGTACTCCACATTTACTTGTTTTGCCACTAGTTAGGAATCGGTAGACACAGATAACCTTACGACCCCAAGCTTGAAGGCCAGCTCGAGCCCCGCTAGGAGAGCTTCATATTTCGTTGCATTGTTTGAGGTGGAGAAATCGAAGGACAAACCGTACTTCCATTCACTTCCATGAGGGTCAGTTAGCAAGATTCCAGCCCCGATCCCTCTTTTCCTGAGGATCTATCCATATACAAGGCCCACGTGCCGATTGGGGCGGTTTTTCGCCGTTGGGGTTGTTGTATCAAGGTTGGTTTTGGGGGTAGTGGTTGTGTCACCTCGTCGGAGTTTGGTTATGGCTTTTCGAGGTAGTGGATTGGTGTCGTGATAGTGTTGTCAAAAGAGTACTCAGCTATGAAGTCCGCCAAAGCCTAGGCCTTGATAGCCTTCCTTGGCTTATACTCCAAACCAAACTCACTGAGTTCAACACTCCACTTGGCCATTCTGCCCGTAATGTCTACTTTTTGCAAAACCTCCCTTAGTGGTTGATCCGTTAGCACTGTAATGGGATGAGCCTAAAAATACTGCCTCAGGCGTCTGGCGGCTACTATCAGGGCGTAGATGGTTTTTTCCAACCGAGTGTAGTTAATTTCTCCATTCTGCAAGGCTCGACTGACATAATAGACTGGTGTTTGGCGGATTTCTTCCTCTTTAAGGAGTACGGTTGCTATGGTGTCGTCTGCACCTGCCAGATAGATATACAGCTGGTCTCCTGGTAACGAGCTGATGAGTAGGGGAAACAAGCACAAGTATTTCTTTAATTCCTCAAAAGCTTTTTGGCAACCCTCGGTCCATTGATACCTGGAGGCTCCCCTGAACACTTTGAAGAAAGGTAAGCACTTGTCAGCAAGCTTAGAGACGAAGCTATTGAGGGCGACCACTCTGCCAGTAAGTCTTTGCATTTCTTTAGTGTTTCTTGGTGGGACATGCCTAAGATTGCATGAATTTTTTTCGGATTTGCTTATATTCCTCTATCGGAGACCATAAAGCCGAGGAACTTCCCTGCTCCTACTCCGAATGCGCATTTTTTTGAATTCAACCTCATGTTGTATTTCCTGATGATACTGAAAGCTTATTCCAGATCTCTGACGTGTTGGTCTAGTGAGGGACTTTTGACCAGTATGTCATCCACATATACTTCCATACTCCGCCCAATTTGTTCTTTGAAAAGTCTGTTTACCGACCTTTGATAGGTGGCTCCTGCGTTCTTTAGGCCTAAGGGCATGACTTGGTAGCAGAATAGACCTTCCTCCTTCACAAAGAACGTCTTATCTTGGTCTGCAAGATTCATTTTGATCTGGTTGTAGCCGGAGAAAGCATCCATAAAATTTAGGTATTTGTGACCTGCCGAGGAGTCGACCAATCGATCTATGGCTGGTAGGGGAAAGTTGTCTTTAGGGCATACCTTATTCAGATCTGTGAAGTCAACACACATTCGTCATTTCCCACTGGCCTTTTTCACCATTACTACGTTGGTGAGCCAGTTAGGGTAGACCACTTCCTTGATAAAGTCAGCGACGAGCAGTTTTTGAACTTCTTCTCTAAATGCCTTGATTCTTTTGTCTAACTGGTCTTACTACAGGGTTAATATTGAGAGAGTGGGTGATAATACTAGGGTCTATTCCCGGCATGTCAGCCGCCGACCATACAAAGATGTCGATATTTTCTTGCAGCATGGCCACTAGTGGTCGCCTTTCCTCACTTCCTAAGGAGGACCCGACCTTGGTTGTTTTAGATGGGTTTTTTGGGTCCAAAGGGACTGTCGTTGTTTGCTCTGCAGGCTCCGCCTTGTACTGACTTGTTTCTGTTTGTTATCCAAGTTTTTCAGGGTGAGCATCATTTTGTCAATCAAGTTGACCTGGGTCTCCATTTGTTGCCCTCTTGTTTCTTCGTCTTGCCCCCTGCCTCTGCCATGCCGTCATCGTACTCGACATTTTTGTGCTTGTTCGCGATCTGTATGGACAACACGTGGCACTATCGAGCTGTATGCTGGTCTATCTTCATGTAGCCGATCCCCATTGGTGTTGGAAATTTTACTGTCAGACAGTAAACGGCGGCCACCATTCTTGCCTTTCTCATCACAGGCCTTCCAAAGATTACATTGTAGGCCGAAGGCTGGTCGACCATTAGGAATTCTGAGATGATGGTGATGGTGTACTCGCCGTCTCCCATTGTTATCGACAGGGTGATCGACCCTTTGACTGTAATTGGCTGGTTCGCAAAGCCAAAAATCGGGTTTGCTGGTTTCAACTCTTTTTCAGGGATGTCTATCTTCTTGAAGGCCTCTTACTGAATAACTTCCACTGCACTGTCGCTGTCAACAAGGACTCTTTTTATTCTGAAGTTTTCGATTGTGGCCGCTACGGCAATTGGGTCGTTACCATTGTCTTCCAGGATGTCGACATCGTTATCGGTGAAGTCTATTATCCAGTCTTCATTTTGTTTGACTCGCTTGGGAGTTGCATCGATTGCCATTATGCTTCTTAAGTGAACCTTTCTTTTGGAGTTACTGGCTGTCCATTCTTTTGTACCCCACACTATCATATATATCACCCCCTGTATTGGTTTCTTTAATTCTTTTCTGCCCGAATTTCTCTGATTATTCACCAACGATTGCCCCTGTTGAGCCTCTGTCTTTCTTACAAACTGTTTAATCTGCTTTTTTCTAATGGCGGTCTCGATTGTGTCCTTCAGAGACCTGCAGCCTTCTATGCTATGCCTCACGTCGTTGTGAAAGTTGCACCTTTCTTTTGAGTTAAGACGCAGGGGGTTATCTTTCATTGGGTAGGGCGTTTCCAAGATGCCCTCGTGGGCCACAGCATTCAAGATGTACGTCTTCGAGGCGTTGAGATGGGTGTACTCATCAAACTTAGAGTACGGAGCTTTTTCCCCTCTCCGCCCTCGGCCCTGGGCGTCTCTGTCTGTGTTACTCTGTCGGATTGTTCTTTCGAGTGACCTGGATCTATGGCGGTGTGAGTCAAGACCCAACTGTCTTCTGTTGTCTTGAAATCCCTGTTTGGTTTTTGGTGGACGTCTTTGGTCCCGTCAGTAGTTGGTTCTTTCTGGGCCCCTCGGCCAATTTCATCTCTTCTGTTTCGGCGTACCTCTGGGCTTTCTCATACAGACTGTAGAGTTTTTTAGGCTTCTCGTCCGTTAGGGAGTACCGTAGGTGTTCGTGGTGGACTCCACAGATGAACGCTTGGATGGCTCAGTCATTGTGCAGGTCCTTGATTTCCATAGTGGCGGAGTTGAACCTGCGGATGTATTCTCTGAGGGTCTCGCTCTCTATTTGCCTCACAGCAAAGAGGCTGGCGAGTGTTTTAAAAGTCGCCTTGTTGGCGAGGAAATGGGCGATGAAAGTTCTGCCGAGCTTTTGGAAGCTGTCAATGGACCCGGCTGGCAGTGAGTGGTACCATGTTCTGGCGTACACCCTAAGTGTCATGGGAAAAACTCTGCACTTCTGGGCGTCGGTAGCCCCGAGCAAGTCCATGTAATTTTTATATTGGATGAGGTGATCCGTAGGATCCCTGGTGCCATCATAGGTTTCTTTGGGGAGCTTGGTGGTCTTAGGCACCGATTCTTGCCGGATTTTCGGGGTTAGGGGGCTGTTGTCATCCGTCATCCACTCTGTTTTCTCATTCTTATCTTTCATCATACTGTGGACTTTTTTTCTTAAGGCCACCATCTGGGCCTCCATGGCGGAAACAGTGGTCTCTTTATTGACGGGTAAGTTTTCTGAGTCTTGGGGTCTCTCTTCAGGGCGTTGCCCCCTGGTCTGTCGGAGGGCTCTGCTAGTGGCTGTTCGGTGGCTGCCTCAATAAGACGAGGTGGCACTGTTCTCTTCGTGGTTGTTGTGGTTGCCCCGTTGGTTTGGGCCAGGTTTCTGGTTAGGCTATCGGGCGGTTCGCTGCTGCTCAACCAACTGTGCCTGAAGGGTTTGTATGTGACTCATGAGCATTTGGTATGCGGGGTCGACATAGGATAGCATGGTCGAGTGGAAGGTGGTGTTGGGTGTTTGGATGATGGAGTTGGGTGCTGGTGGGGGTCCGATGGCGAGATTCGGTGATAACATGGCTGGCGGGTTTTCCCTGCCAGCTAGTGGAGGGTCTATCCCAGGGGCGAGGGAATGCTTGTTTGTCCTACAGTGTTAAACTGAGCCTCCAAGAGACTGAAGAGGGCTGCGTGAGTGGTTTGTTGAGTGGTTGGGAGTACATCTAGCAGCGGAGTTGTGAGGGTTGAGAACACTGGAGAGGGGGCTGTGAGTAAGTTTTGGTAGTAAGGCTGGTGGTAGAAGAAGGGTTTTTGGGGCCAAAAGTTGGGAATAAATGGTGGTTGGTAGCTGGTGCCAGGTCCTGGGAGGTTGGGAAAGTTTCTGGGGAGAGGAGAATGACAACTGCCTGTGTCCGGAGGTGTGGACGAGTTAGTGATGGGGGGATGGTCCCCTGGTTTCCCGGTGAGGAGGTTGTTAGGATTGGTGGTGGCAAAGACATGGCTTGTCACTTCCCACAGACGGCGCCAGATGTTGATGTCTTTTTATGTCGTGATGGTGTTCCTGAAATCTCTGGTGGTCTGAGGTCCTGAGAAGGAGAAAGAATAGGTTAGAGGGCACCGGAGATTGAGCTCCGGGACGCGCTTCGATGGTTAAATCAGTGTTTGGAGGAGAAGGTAAAGGAATGTTAAAAAGAGAAAGAGCGGATAGTCTTACAAGAGAGGGAGAGAGAGAGCTTAGCCTTTGAATAGCCTTGAGGGGGGCCATTTATAGGGGAGGTTGGGCGAGCTGGTGCTGGCCCAACTAGTTCCACGTGTCCGACTCCGGTAGGTCGTTTGGTGCAAGCGGCCTCGGGGGGCCTTGTCGAGGAGACGGCTGCATTTAATGTCCGTCGTCTACAGACGGTAGCATTTAATGTCTCGCACTGTCCTAGATGGGTACCGAGGTGACCAGGGATGTGACCAGGTGACCAGGGATGTGACCTTTGGGAAGAAATGGATGGTCACGTGTCCCTTGTCTCTGCTCCTGATGCTTTCTGGGCTTGTCTGGTCGGGCTGTTCATCTGAGCCTTGTGCTTGTCAGACTGGGCCTGTTTTTGATAGGCCGAATGGGTTCAACAAAATTAACCCACCAGAAAACTATTCTTCACACATACATACATAACCCTGACTACTTCACACTAATAACCAGATACTAAATTGAATTAAAACATTATGGGAAAAAATATCAAATTCCAATACTTGTTAAAAAATTAAAACTACTAGTAGTAGTATAATTTATTCAGGCAATCAACAGAAATTACCTGGCTGAGGTGCCCGAGCAGCCCGATATCGAGCTGACCTAAACCTTCCTGCAAAATCGAAATTACAGCTTAACCTTATCACTAAAAAAAGCAGGTTATAATAACCGAAGACTGGGGGTATTTATACATGCTACTACACAAATACGAACAAATCAATCCAATAAATGGCTAAAATCATGATAAGTGGAGACAGGTCAAAGAATGGCTAGAATCGTGAATGCAAAAAATGGATATTCAACAAAGCAAGGTGAATAAAAAAATCCAACAGCCCATAAATCATAATACGTCGAAAATAAAAAGTATATATATATATTATTTAGATAATATATATTAGATATTGCACATCAGTGAGTGAAAAACTAAAAAAAATAATCAGTTAAAAATATATATTTTAAAATAAATAATTTAATAATATAATATCTAGGTTTTTTTAAAATAAAAAAATTATTTCATAATGTCATGCGAATTTTTTAAATAAAAAAGTTATCATAAGATCATGTAAGGTAATTTTTAAAAAAAAAATTATATAAACATCCTTAATTATGTTTTATATCATATATTCAATTTGATTTTTTTATATTTTTATCAAATGAGTTAGTGTCATTTGATTCAGTAATACCAACTAAATCATTCCTTTTATAATAATATAGTTTGACTCTCAAGAGCATGTGTACAAAAACCTAGAATCTGAAACCTAAATCATATGAATTCAAGATGAAAATTCAATATGTTTCTGAAAAAATTAAACTCTCGACGATTAATGAATAGCGACAGCTAAAACAACCATTATAATGATCCAGAAAAAAAAAAAAAAAAAAAAAAAAAGGTATTTGGGGACTATTGCTAAAGATTCAAGTTATAATCGGGTCGACAACTCACCTGCAAAGCGTTGGAGAGACATTGTTGGCGAATGGTTTTGTGGGTAGAGAAATCGAATGCGAAGAGGGGATTCAAGGAAAAAAGGAAAACAGTTTTGGTTTCGCACGCATTCAAAACTACCAGACCTAATCAGGATGTCATATTTAATATTGAGATAGTGTCATGAATAATTCAAGAAATTTATTAAATTTGTCAATTTGGTGTCTGTACTTTAAAAATGTTTAATGTAGTATTTGTATTATCAAACAGTGTATCAATTTGGTATTTTGACTTAACATCTTTAAATACAGATGATGATGTGACATTGATCAATCTGGTGATGACACGTGGTAACACCTGATTTTTTAAAAATTAATATCTTAATTTTTGTAATAAAAAAAAAGAAAAAAATTTAAAAATACAAAAATATTTTTAAATTAATATCTAATTTTTTAAAAAACTTAAAAAATTATATTCAAATAATAATAAAATTTAATTCTATTTTTTAAATTCAAAATTTTAAAAAATACAAAAATAAAAATAGTTAACTAAAATTATTTTTAAAATATAAAATATTTTAAAATTAAATATTAAATCATTTATAATATCTAAAATTTTTTAAAACATATATTTTTAAAAAAGTTATTTTTGAAAATTACAAAAATTAAATTATGAATTTATTTTAATTCTTTTAAAAAAATTATTTATTAAGAAATTACAAAAATTAAATATTTTTTAATTTTTTAATTTTTTTAATTTTTTAAAATTTAAAAGTTTTTATTTTTAATTTTTAAAATTTTTTAAATTTAAAAAAAAAAATTTTAAAAATCTCTTTTTTAAATTTGTACACGTGGCATCATTATATGGTGCCATGTGTCATCATTATATTTTGAAAATAATATTATTTTTATTTTTAAAATTAAAATTAAAATTAAAATAATAATTTTTTAGTTAGTACACATGGCATCGTTATATGGTGCTACGTGTCAAGTTTTCATTGGATACAAAAGTCACGTCATCGATTTTTAATGGTGTTACTGACAGGTACTACAATAGCAAACGGAGTGTAAACTTTAAGTACCAAAATAAATATTTTTAAAGTGCAAATACTACATTGATAAATTTAATAAACTTCAGGGGGCATCCATGATATTATCCCTTTAATATTTATGGCATTCATTGGAAATTAGGATTCTTGGATCCCAAGAAAGTTGCGTTTACTTAAATATTGAATAAAAGAAAAAAAATGTTTTTGAAAAAAAAAAAATTGATTAATTTATGATAAATATGATAGTTTATTAAAAGAAAGTGGATAATTTTTTAAATATATGTGAGTATTTTTTTTAAAATAAAATAATATGTATTTATCATTAATATTATTATTTAAATATATGTGAGTATTTTTTTAAATAAATTTTTAAGTAATTTTTTTTAATTAAGTTGGTGTCTGATTAACTCGTGATACCAACTCAATCATTTTCATTCTCATTATATTAGTATAGATTATATATCAATCTATATTATATTTAAAGTTTATTATTGAGTCCGTATAAAAGATGTTAACTGAGTTAGACTTAATTTAGATTTCAACGTACTTTTGATCCGACGGAATTCAATGATTTTTAAGGGATCGAGTTTTTAGTTTTACCCCTTAAAGCATTCAACTGCATACCAATGCAAATTCCAATGCATTGGCTCTCTAATGAAATATAAGGGTTTAGTGAAATTTATTGGATCTTTGAAGGGGTAAATTTCACCTCTTTTTTAAATAATTTTTTAAAAGTTTTATTTATTTTTTATTTTAAAAATTATTTTTTAGTTCTTTTTTTATTCTATTAATTTTTAAAAAACTTTTATTTAAAGATTTTTAAATTATTTAATATAATAAATAATTTTATATATTTATATAATAATTAGTTAATTTATTTAAATATTTAAATAAATATATTAAATAATATATATTAAAATATTAAATATTTTAAAAATACATATATAAATAATTTATAAATACAGTCTTGCATTAATTTTTTTAATGATCATTTCATTGTCATCTTATCGCAATCACTGTTATCTTTTTTTTTATACAAATACATATCTTTTTTTTTTTTAAATACATATTTCATCACTAATTTTAATCTCACCGTTATAATATCTAATTTCATATTTATAGTATAATATTTTGAATTTGTCTAGACTTTTTAGAGGTAAAAATCTTGAAGGATAAAGATATAGTTGTAGAGAGAAACTTAAGAGGCAGACTTGGAGTATACGGGATCAGCAAATGTATCAGCTAGCAAGACTTCACTGATGAGCTTGTTTCAATTATAGTAATTTTCTAATTGGAATTGCTTCAACGGTTAATGTTCATTTAAATTGTCAGTATTCCCTTGTCTTCTTCAATTGATCCCCCTATACAAGGGTTCTTTATCGGCTGGTGCCAAGTTTCATGGAGATTTTGAGGAAATTTTTTTTTTTTAATTGAAGTTGTCAGAAATAAAACTTCTGTTATTTGAATTAAGAATTCAATATTCTATCAACACCAGCGTTGTCAAGCATGTAAGGCGTACTTTAGGCACTAGAATTTTTATATTGCCTTAGGCGCAAAGTGCAAAAAAAGCATTCATTTGAGTGAAGTAAGACACAATATGTATATGTATTTTTGTATGTGTGTCTGTGTACATATATATATAAAATAAATTTAAGATATATAATTATGATAATAAATTCTAAAGAGTGATCAAATTTATCTACAAAACATGCACACGAAAAAAAATTGTTGACCCATATGCATATTTTTTTATGGTCTTATGTTTGATTTTGAATACTCAAATATTGAAAAATAGAGAGTTTAATATTATCATCTTTTTTACTAGTAAAGATACATTTAACGAAAAAAATTAAAATTAAAAAATTAAAAATTACTTCAATCAGGTGAGTTTTTTTTACGCTTGTCGTCTTACAAAAATGCACGTCTAAATATATCAGACGTGCGTTTAATCAAATATATTTCATCTGAATGGATCTAAAATGTTTTTATTATCTAACACTAAAACACAAGACGTCAATGTAGTTATACGCACGCCTGGACGATACTGATTAACATATTACATGGTTATTGATAATTTTGAAAAAAAAAAGTTAAAAGCAATGCCGAAGGAAGTTACTGCTTCGAATGGACAGATAATTATTTTTATTATTTATTTGGTTAAATACATACTTATCCTCTCAATTATATCACTTTTCTGAGGTTAGTTAATACTTAGAGAATGAAAATTTCGTGAATAAGTCAATTTTGTTAACCAAAAAGCTAAAAATGACTTAAATGACCAATGATAAGCTGCCAACTATCAGTGAAATTCCAAGTCATATAACATGAAAAGTTTTAAAATTTTCTTCTTAAATTGTTAAACTTTTTTAAATTAAAAAATTTAGAATAAATTAACAAAATATTTTTTTAATTTTAAATTTATTTGAATTAAAAAATGTAGAAAATTTAATAAAGACTTTTTCTTTTCAAAATTTTTAAATTAAAATTTTGAAAGAAAAAAACTAGTTCGTTAAAAGGGCTAAAGGCTAAAAACCTCATTCCTTCCGGTCAACAAGTGAGTGAAATCAATTTACTCTAAAGGCCAAATAAAGCAAATGAGACAAATTTAATTTTTTTTCTCTTTTTTTATATATTTCTTCATTTTCAATATAGTGAGTAAAAAAATATGAATCATTTACAACTGTGAAAAGAAAAACCGTTGTAGTTCTTCACCCCCTCATATTTTCAATATAGTAATTGATAGCAAACAGTCAAACGATTTGTAGCAATAGAAAGCAGTTGTGTAGAAGTATGGCCCATTAACTTGGATATTATGAACACGAATTAGCGCTATGTAGCATGTTTTTCGTATTTGCTAAGCAAAGACTTAACCAAGAATATTGCTACTGATCTACATATATATGAACTCAAAATTAACTCGTGTAGTGCTGCCGCTGTCAAAACTTTCAAATGTATAACAGTACAGTAGTAAAATTGGTGGAAAAAGAGAAGAAAAAGTTACTTCAAGAAATCCATCCTTAACTACAGATTGGCCAACCGACCAGAGCCAGATCGCCTTCGCCTCCGCCGCTTTTGTCGAATCCGCCAAATGCTCAAAAATAGTAAAATGCCTGAAGAACAGCAGAGACGTTAATCAAATGCTAGTTCAAAAAATGCAAGAAGATTAGAATATATAAAGACATTCACCAACCTGTAACTGCGACTACTGCAGGTACAAGCCAATGACTAGCAACTAGTTCAGGCACATCCAGCTGAAAACGTGAGGGAAGTTCATCAGTCTTTAGACTTAATGTATGAAAAGAATTAATCAGTTAGACCAAATCTTCAGCTTCTTACCTCATCTCTGTACAGCAGACCCAAGTACCTGTTTCCCAATGAATCGCCTTTGTTTTTCTTTGTAAACTTGGGACGCCTTGATCTGGTAGTATCAAAAGTGGAATTTAAGCCTCTCCCCAAGTCAATAACATGATAGCCCGGCAGTCTTTTGTTTCTTCCCCTAACGTGTAAATTGTATCCTTTAGTTCCCCATACTTCAAATCTAGAGTCGCTTCGACAGATTAAATCCTTCCCCATGACAGCAGAATACACGGAGTAATTTACATCAGTTCTTCGAGTTGGTAAGTGGTTGTCATCTTCATACAATGGCATATCTTGCTTAACAGACTCTGAGAAAAGCACTGGATCTTTAATATTTGAACCAGTGAAATCCAATATTTTTCTTAGAAGCCAGTAGCAATTAGTAACCATATGGCTGCTGTCCAAGCAGTTCGAGTCTCCATATACAGCTATGCGACCTTCACCAATGTCTAACAGGCCAAGGATAGGGGAGTCTGCCTGCATATGCCATATAGATCACATCATTTCAATGTTTGCCAACCATAAATGATTAAAAAGATGAAATGTCATGTGGGCTGAAATAATCTAATTGTAGGTGTGTAGATGAGTGGTAGTGTCTAATCACCTTGTTCATGCCAGAATTCAGTAGCACATTTTGAGTGGCCCCACTTTCTGAGCTATCCAAAAAAGGAAAGCTGTGTACATACCCGCCTCTTGGGAACCTCATTATATCTGTTCCGGATGCATATCGACTCTGCTCACCATCAATAGAAAAATCACCATTCAGAATCTTATCCCCAAAAGCAATCCCAAATGGTTCCAAAAGATCATTTAGTGCTGGAATATTAGCACCTCCAGTTACTGGTGTCCACCAGCTCCTTGTGTTGTCATCAAAAAATCTCATTTTCACCATTGTGTCCACATTATACCACTCAGCAAACACAGCCAACCCCAACCCAGTATTAATAACATCATCTCTGAGCTTTTCAATCTCTTCTCGAAAGTACTCATCCTCAAGATCAACCAGCAAAAGTGTCCCATATTGGCTAGCATCAAAGCATGTAAGAGGAGAACCAAGCGTCTCAACATAATAGCCAGCATCTCGTAACATGTTGAACATAATGTGAAAATTTGTATGCAGGTGATCCCCATGCCAATCAAGAATGTCATTCCGCACGTCCAATGAGTCTCTTGGAATATATCCAGGAGGATATTTAATACTGTGAAACTGATCCCACAAAACCCGTTTTGATCGTGGTGGGGTTGGAACCACATTCAATTTCAACTGAAGCACACAAGTAGTACTTCGAGCGGTGTTCTCTCCTTGGGCTGGAGGACTGTATATTCTAACAGTTACATTGCCCTCAATCACTCCAGAAAAATGTGCACCTTCTTCCTTAATTTGCATGTGCAGTGCTAAGTAACCAGTCCAAGGCCAGATGACTTCTGAATAAGTAAAGTGAATGCTTAGAAGATTCCCTTCCTCATCTGAAGGATGCCATGTTGGCGGACTCTGAGCATAGCCAATGACACCCATCCCATTCAGAATAGTAGCATTGAATATCACAGGCATGGCACCAGCATAGAGTGGTTGACGACACAAGGGCCAGGAATATGGACAATCTGTATAATCAAGAACACTAGGGAAGATGCTTGCTCGAGGTTGATAGCTTTTCAGAATTTCAAATGATTCTAGTCTGACCACGAAATAAAAAAAAATAATCAGAGCTGCTCTACTGGAATTGGAAATGCAGACAGAACTAAAATAGCAAAAAACTAATGATTAACTTACTAAATAGAACTAAAAGAAATAATTCTGAGTGTTAAGAGGAGAAGCCCTGTGATTGGGTGAACTTACAGATCTACTCTGCCTGCACCCTGCTCATACATGTTAGGACCAACAAGCTTAGCAGCACCTTCAACCAGAGCTTGTTTCATGCTTGCAGGATTTAGAATCTCCTTTCGTTTGTTCTCAGGAATGATACTGACAAGCAGGCATACAACACCAGCAACCACAGGACTTGCCACACTAGTGCCTGATAATCTTTTACATCCAGTACTGATCTTGGATCCCATAATTTCCCGCCCATATGCCACAACATCTGGTTTGACACGACCGTAACTGCAAAGATAATTAAACAAGTTAAATCTTCACGCATTAATTATCATTATAAAGCTTGCTTATTAAGGGAGATAGACATGGAAGATCATAACAAAAAGAAAAGGTCAACATGAGAATGAAAATTTAAAGCCTTCATAAAATCAGCACTAAAAAGAAGGGGTCAATACCAAGACCTGAACATATTTAAAGAAAACAAATCTAGTAGAGGGGTTACATTAATAAGAGACTGTACTCCAAAATTAAACATATTTAAGTTTCACAGTCACCAATACAGCCCAACCAAAATAAACTGAGTCAAGAGCCAGGAGGGGCGGGCTAGCCTTTTTTTTTTTCCTTTAAAATGAAAAAGATTTGGGTTAGAAGAGGTATTGCATAAAAAGAAAGATTACTAAATAACTTATGTTGTTGATCAAAGTGGAGAAGAAAAGGAAGAGCAACAAAATTAGTACTGAAGCATTTAGTGATTCAAAACCAAGATAAATATAAAATTACTAGAAGAGTTAATATCATAGATAGAATGATATGCTACCCATGAGGAATCTCCCAAGTACTCATGCCACGCGATGAAAATGAGGCTATGTGATCACTATAATCAATGCCACCAACACCAATAACATCACTTTGGTCTGCTGGATTGTTTAAAGTGCCATAAAGTGGCCCATCATTTCCAATGGCTGATACCATAATAATATTACTGGCTGTTATTTCCCAAACCTGGAGAACCATAAAGCAGCAAACATTAACCAAAAAGGGTTCATCTCCATTATATTAAAAAAAAAGTATGCAAAAGTGAATGTGCACACGAATATTGGAAGTTTCACCACAGAAGTGGGTAACCTCAAAACCTGATCCTTCCCTATTTGGAAATAAATGTCCAAAGAAGACGAGCAATCTTCTTCAAATTGTAAAATAATGAAAGAGAAAGTCAACTCATTGAATTTGAATGATCATAGCATGGTTCATGGAATTAAAGAGAGGCCTTATAAGCCTGATGGAGGCAAGTAAATGCATTGAATACAGTTATAAAGCTTTCAGAATATTCAACAACTTTGATAAAGAAATGAGCAACTATGCTTGAAGTGTTTCTGTGTGCCACCACAACCAAAATTAGGGGCATGGTTGAGAATATACAAAAAAAAAATAATAAATAACAAGACAAAAGGACAGAAGACTAATACCAACATTTTTATTCACAATTTCTCAGTTTTCAAACCAAAGTATCAAAATGATGGTTGACATGTAAGCCCCAATAAATCCACAGGCCATGGGAGTCGTACCTTCTCTACAAATGGGAGATCCAAGTAATCAGGTCCACCTATGCTCAAGTTTAGCACATCCATGTTGGTTGCAATAGCATAGTTGAAAGCATCAAGGAACCAGGATGTATATGATACCTGCAATAAGCTGAGGACAAAATTTTCATAATCTAGCCAAATTTAATAGAATAAAACAAATGTTAAAGAGAAAGACTTTGTGTTGATGGATATACTGTATGATAAATACAAATCATACATTATCTTGCCTATTCATCATTTCTCAGCTCAAATATCTTCTAATTATAGTAATGAACAGTTCAAAAGAGCTTCAGAGTTCTGTAGTGCATGCTAGGCATTTTCAAATAGATGACCAGATAAAATACAGAGGAAATCAAGGACAAAAGGGGTGTGATTAGTAGAGGCCAGCCGCAACTTCCAATCACAATACAAAAACAAAGAACCAACTTGTGTTACCTGTGCATCAGTAAAAACACGAAAAGCATAAATCTCAGTATCTGGTGCAAAACCAAGACATTCTGCGTCCTCACCAGCAATAACACCAGCCACAAATGTCCCATGTCCAAGATTATCATTCAAAGTATCCTCATTAGTCCAATTAGTACGTTCCTGAAAAATTTGCTCTCAAAAGTGAATATTAAAACTCCCCATCGGAGCCACATTATTAACTTGGCAAAACAAAGAGTCATTTTCAATGAGAAATTAACTTCACAACAACAAAAGTTTAAAGAACTTCATTTCCCACTAATGATATACCTTAATGTTTCGAAAATGAGGGTGATTAGCACGTATCCCAGTATCGAAAATAGCCATTTTGACTTTAGCACCAGTATACCCTTTTCGCCAAAGAGCATCCGCTCCGAACAAGGAAGTAACTTGAGACTTCTGCAACATCAAAATAAGTAATTCCATAACTTTCCTCCGTCATTTAAATTCTCAAAAAAGAAATTATGACTTTGGGATATTTACTGAAATCAAATTAAAAGTTTACCTGCATTAAAAGATGGCGACTCCAATTAATTGAGCAATTACTTAAACCCGAATCGTGGAAATGTTGCTCTTCACTAAACGACATCGAAGTAAAAATCTTTCCGGGTCGTTTTTGCCCATTCTCAAAAGCACCACCAAGCAGGCCCCTGTTATAGCTCAAATCAACGTTCACATCTTTAACTAATCTCAGCCTTTCAATTTCCTCAATCACGGCTTCTTTTACCGAATCGTTAATCGAAAGCAGCCCAAAATCGGTCGGGAACTTAGCGGCCGGGTTGTGTCTCTGGATCCATTCCCACCCTTCGGATCGAAGGCTGGATTCTAAGTACGAACGGTGATCGGACGCCGGTTTGTAATCGGTGAACCGGATAATGTAGTTGTTACGGGTGGTTTGGGGTTGGATTCGGTTATGGGTTAGGGTTAGGGTTTGGTTACGGGTCGGGTGGAAAGAGAGTTTGAAATGGAGAAGGGAAAGGGAGAGGAGAAGAATGAAAAAGGAGGATTTGAGAGGAAATGAAGGTTGAACTGTGATCATGATGGTTGATTGGTTGGGCGGGAAAATCCCCTCATCGGGTAGAGAGAAAAGGAGGAGGAACAGATCTCTGCATTCCGTTTAACTTCAGTTGCATCTTCTGCTTCCGACAACCTCGTCAATCTAAAACGAGGCACAAAAACGAACTTTTCCACCTCAACAACTAATACTTAAATTACTTTTCAGATTGAAGTGCCACGTGGCTAAAACTTAATCTTACTAATATTTATGACACATTTTATGCATGTGAAATTTTCTCTCCAAAATTAAAAATGTAAAAGTAAATAAAAATAAAGTAGAACAACAAAATATAATGGCTAAGTGGGAAATTAAAAAATTGTCTCTTTCATTAATAAATTTACATGGATGATTAATTATATGATATTAAAAATACATATACCTTTAGTTTTATATTTATATTTATATTTATAAGAAATTTATTTTAAATTTTTTTTGATAAATTCACCAACTGAAGTGGTGTCACTTGACTCGTGATATCAATTCAACCATTCATTTTATAATAGTATAGATGCGAGGAAATGATGTGGCCAATTCCATTGACATTACACCTGTCCATCTATCTGACCGGATTAAATTTGGTTTGGATCTGGTTATTAACAGATTTTATAATTACTAGAATTTGTCACACCCACCATGTGGGTGGGTAGTTTTTTTATTAACAAAAGTAGTTATTTTTAAGTAGTTTTTAGTATAAAAAATAGATAAGTTTTGTAAGTTTTTTAAATAAAAATTATGTTTTAAAAAAATATTAAAAGATTAACCTCTTTAATTTATAATCATTATAATTTTTTTAAAATTATTTTTTGGTAATTTTATCAATTGAGTTGGTGTCACTTGACTCAGTGACACCAACTCAACTATTTCCTTTATAATAACTAGAATTCCACACACTCATGAGTAAAAATATAATTTTTAAAATATAATAAATTATGTTTTAAAAAATTAAATGTAAAGAAAAATGTGTAATTTTTGTAAGTGGTTAGTTTTTAGAAAATTGGTAGTTTTTTAAAAGTAAATAGGTTATTTTTATAAAAAAATTATTATATAAATATTAAAAGAAATAGATATCGTTATTTAATTTTTTTTTTTAATACTTAATGATTTTTTTGATATTTTCACCAACTGAGTTGGTGTCACTTAATCATTTTCTTTGTAATAGTATAGATATAGATTCATACCTCATTTGTCCAATTCTGTTTATATTTATAAAGAGATAGTTTAGCTCATATATATTTTTTATAAACAAAAATTAAAATTAATGCTTATGTTAAATATTAAATAACAATTTAACAAAATTTTATATATATATATATATAATACAACTTTATCTTTCAAAGTTCAAACTAAAATATATAATATTTATATTTATTTATTTTTAAATTAATTTAAATTAATATAATATAATATATTAATATAAAATATATATATATATATATATCAATAATTAATGGGCAGAGTCAAGTCGAGCATGACTCTAATCAAGGTTGGACTTGTTTAAAAAAATGACTATATTTGTTCTCAAATCTTCCAACTTTTTCAAAATTTGGATGGATCTTCAGATCTAGGTGAGTAATCCAACCAATAAATAAATATAATTACCATGTTTTGTAATTAATTATTCCATATAATAAAGTCATCCCAACTAAATTTTACCAAATATTAAAGAAAACTACCAACATTTTTTCCAACTTCATTTAATTTTACTTTTTATTCTCAAATTCATTTTTTTTAAATAATGGAGTTACTTAAGTTTTAAGTCTTGATTATTAATATGTACCCAAAAAAAACTTGATTATTAATAATCCAAAATAAAATAGAGTTTAAATATGAACTCGCAATCTAAATAAAGTTTATAAATATTTAAATAAATTATATATTTATAATATTTAAAAAATAAAAAAATTGATTAGATTTATGAATTATTTGAGTCAAGTAATAAAATACTTTAATTCAACTCAATTCCAAGCTTGAGTAGCATAAAAATGAATAAATATTCATCGAATTAAATTTCAATAATTGAAATTTGAACGGAAAACGTTTAATTTAACTCGTGAGAATAAGTGAGTTAGGATTTGAATAAAAATTCCAATTTTTATGTTACAAATAACTTATGTGAGTGATTTTAATATAGATTTGTTTATGGGTTGAATCAAATTAAAATTTAGATTTTTTTTATTTTACTTATCTAAATTTAGTTTGTGATCGAATTGAAAAACCTATATTATTATTCAAATATTATTAAAATATTAATAATTAAATTTAAATTAATAATAATTCGAATCAAATCAATATAAATTACAAAACTTCAGGCCTATGGGCTATGGCCAAGTCTACTTAATTCTTTATACTTGTGTCAATGACTTGAACTTCAATCTTATGTAACAGTGTTGTATCTGACCGAGTAATAATATATCAAAGTGGATAGTGGTTTGGTTTTGTGACATGTACTTGCACTTTGTTTCAATCTTAATTCTTTAAGTACTCTCTGGCTCACCAGAAAATTCACAAAGGCAAATACCAGCTGTGCACGCCGCAGCACTGATTGAACCGAGTAGATGGCGAGAGGCCAAGTCCTCGGTTCACAAACCAGAACCATAGCCAAGCTTTCCCTTTCACTCCCAAAACCCAAATTCTGGTTCAAGCCCCACCACCACCATCATCACCTCTGTTATGGACCTCAAAGTATTCCTTCAACGCGCGTCTTTTGCCATTGCGTTGGCTCCCAAACGCCAACGTTAGTCGATATGGCTATGTACAATGAAGCTTTCTCCAGGCGAATGGCTATGGCCGGACTCAAACACCACAACCGTATTGGTTAGCTTCTTTTTGCTCTTCTCTTTGTTGGGTTTCTGTTTGTTTCTCGAGAAAAGACATTAGGAGGCCAGAAAACAATGGCCTTTTACCTAATAATGCTATTTCTCATCTTGTTTTTAAAGATAAAAAAGAAAACTTGGTCTTGCAAATTAGTAAATCATTGTTTTATTTTTTGGTTTTTTTTTTTTTTTTTTATAGCTCTAGGAGTATCTGGGGGACCGGATAGCATGGCTTTGTGTGTTCTAGCAGCTAATTGGAAAACTGAAGGCCTATATGGGATTGACAACTGTGGCAAATTCATTGATGGTCTTTTAGCAATAATTGTTGATCATGGGCTACGTCCCGAAAGCAAAGATGAAGCAAGTCTAGTGGGACATCGGGTTTCAGAAATGGGTATATTTTAGTTTATCAGTGAATGTTGAGTTTCTGACTTATATTTGGATGGCTAACATGAGTTTTGTGTAGGAATCAGATGCGAGATTGCCCGTTGTAACTGGTTGAATGGCAAGCCTAAACAAGGTCATTTGCAAGAAGCTGCTCGTGACATGAGGTTGTTTGTTTTCCCTTTTGAAGTTTGTTGCCAATGCTTGCTAGTCTGCTACTACTGCTGTTAGGCACTTCTTTTTTATTTCATTCTTTTTGAGTAAGGAATCTTTATATTTGCGGTTCAGTTTGGCAAGGATAATAATTTGATTAGATCTCTTTTTCTTTCCATTGATTGTGCTTGAATTTCAGGTATAAAATATTTCAAGATGTTTGTATGCAAAACCAGATCAGTGTTTTACTTGTTGCACATCATGCAGATGACCAGGTTTTTACCAACATTAGTGTTCTTCATAGTGTTTGCATATCTGTGTATGGAAGATTGAAAAAGTTGCATTAAGCCTTTAGATATTTGGTTTTTTCTAAAGTGTAAAAGCTCCCTATTCATTTAATTTACTGATAAGAAACGATTAACTGTTTTTTGGTGAAGTTTCTCACTGAATTGATTGAAACATGAACACACAGTCAGGACACTAAATGTAGTAATTTTTGTTCCACAATGCAGGCTGAGTTATTCATTCTTAGATCATCTCGTGATAGTGGGGTCCTTGGACTTGCTGGCATGGCATTCACATCTCAAGTGTTCTCCTCACACATAAATTTTTATAACAAAGATTGGAAAAATCATAGTGTTCTTCTAGTGCGACCACTGCTGGATTTTTCAAAAGAAGACATGTACAAGGTTAGTGCAAAGAATATAGCAATAAATGTGATTGATTCTTGCATTTGCCCAATTTTCAGTTATATTTATTGCTGTTTTTTGATGTTCTCTTTTACTAGTATTCATATAAGCTCTATATGGATCTTTTTTTTTCTTTTTGATAGATATGTCAAGGGAGTAACCTGGATTGGGTTGAGGATCCAACAAATCGAAGTCCATTATTTGCTCGGAATAGGATTCGGATGTCATTAGGAAATTTGTTATCAGGTGAGTAGTGATAGATGGGACAGTTTTGAACATATTGATACTGTTATCATTCATAACTGTCTTGTTGCTTAAACTTTTAATATATGATGATGGTTTTTTATCTTGCTGCTGAGTTGCCAAAGCTTGAGGTCATATAAGATCTGCATTGTATTGTCAAACCCTTTGTATTAATACATTACATTCACACCCTTACCGAAGAGAAATAATACTTTAGACTTCATATTTTGAAATAACAACTCTCTCTTTTCCAGGTATCTTTAAGTCAGAACTACAAGCAGTTATTTTTGCCTGTCGAACAACTCGCACCTATGTTGATCAAATTTGTAACAATTTGATAAAGCAGACTGTTACCATAATGGATGTAAGCATTCTATGATGTTTGGAAGCTTCTTGTTCTCCCTTATTCCTTAATTTACCTTTAGTGTAATACTGCAAGCAAATTCATCATGATGATCACTTTTGCAGCAAGGTTATGCTGTTATCAATTTAAAGGCACTCAATCCATCAAAAATTGAGGACATATGCCTGTCTAAATTTATTGCATTGGTTTTACAGGTACTAAACCATTTATGATCTCTAACTTTTATGCGGAAATCTTGAATGTTTCTATTAATTCCATTTTCTTGTAACTTGTCAGTTTGTTTCACAAAGGCAGAGGCCAATTAGAGGTAGTACTTCAAAATTGCTGTTGCAATACATTCGTACCATCCCATGCAAGGTAAATTACTTTCACTAAACTTGTAGTTGCATTTCTTGTGCAATTATTTAGTTTTTTTTTTTTTTTCTCTGTTGCAAGTGCAAATTTCTTGATTGTTACTTTCTACAATTTTCATAGACCTCCCTTACTGCTGCTGGTTGCTACATTTGTCCAACTCCTGGGTCGAAAGGTGCCGAAGCTCTGGTCTGCTGCTCTGTTGATTGTCCTCTGCCTTCAAAGGCTGAATTGTTTCACACATACTCTAGTGAAGAAGAGAAGCATAGTTTTTCTAATGAGTTGGAACAAATTATAGCGAATGGAAAATCATATTCTAATAACTTCGTCCCAGATACATCCCAAGTGCAGCTTTTGGATATGAGGTCTGCATCAGTACTAGATGAAGCCCGGAGACTAGATATTGTCAGTGAGTCAACCTATAGAAACATTATTTTATTGCAAAGGGAGGAAGTCAAACGTTTTAAGTCTAAAACTGATGAAGTTGCGTCTGACTGTGAGCCGAAGCAGGAAACCAAACATGTTGCTACGTTTCTGAGTGAACCACTTCTCCCTGGGCAAAAATGCTATTTCATGAACCGATTCATTATCTCATGGAAACTAAGCAAGGAAATTTCTAGCGATGTGTTTCCTGGGGAATCTCATTGTCTATCACATTTGGGAAGGGAAAGTCAGCACAGTCATTGCTGTTGCGTAAACAGGCATGACATGGTAGTCAAGGTGCGTACCATGATTGATGCTGATTGGCTCTATCTGGCCGAGTTGTCAAAGTGGCCACATTCAGATAATTTTGAAGTGACAATACCATTAACTATCGAACCATTAACCAATAAGATAACATGCTCAGAATATTCAAGGTTGTCAGCAAAAGCAGCTCTTAAATCACTGAAATCTGTCCCTGTTGCAGCAAGAAGAAGCATCCTGGTCCTGGTCAATCATCATGAACAGCTACTAAGCATCCCAGTATGTTGAACTCTTCCTTTTTAAAAGTTATATAAGTGTAGCTTCTCATCAAAACCACTCTGATCTTTTTATATTATGCAAATTAGTTCTTTCCAGTACATTCAAATTCTCTTTGAAGCTACTTATTAACAATCAGTTCATGCATTCTTTTTCCTTCTCTTTTCTTCTATAATATTTTGGAAGTCTTCAAGCCAATCTTGATGGTAAACAGCTTCATCATGTGTTTATTAGAATATTTCTTCTACGTAACAATTCTTTTTACTTATATTCTTTCAGAGCATTGGCTTTAAACATTGCCCTTTCTTGATGGCATCTGCTGTATTCAAGCCAAGAGTACCACTTGGGGGAGGACACAGTTCCTTTCTTTAGTCATCGTGATTCCAGTTCACCAGGTCTATAAATTTCTAGATGCCTGGGATTCCTGGAGGAATGCCATTTTTTCCCCCAAAAAAGCTGGGAGGAAATGCTGGGTGCATCATGTTTAATGTTGTAAACTAGGTTTGAAAGTAAATTCAAAGCTCTCCCTAGGTTTCACATTTACATTTTCTCTTATAATTCATTTGTTTATTTTTTACACATCTTTTTCCTTCTATATTTTAGTAGCAGAGGCATTCTTTTATATGTACAATATTACCAAAATTTCTTTATTTATGTCAAAATATTTTTCTTTCATTGGATTTTTTGTCTTGTGGAATTAAGCAGGTCACCTTTGAACTTAGCCACCTTAGGATGGTTTAGGACAAGACAAGAGTAAAGACTTTAAGGAAATATGGAGTTGATGCAATAAATTGAAATAAAAGAAAACACTTTGAGAAGTGTTGTTGTTGATGCCAACCTGAAGCTCATGCATCTCAATACGCATCATCCATATTTATTGGTAGATTGAAGAAGAATTGCACACCAAATCTCCAGCAAGGGTTCTGTGAGTGAAGATTGATTGTAACATTAATGAAAGTTTAACATAATTCAATCACTCCCCAAATCCCAACATCTAAAATCCCCAGTTGGCATTTTGGGGTTGTTTCGTTAATTCTTTCAACAATGCATGAATATTCTGTTGTACACTTGACAAATATGATCAGTAAAGAGAAAAAAAAAATGGAAATACAAAAGTGGGGAGAAATATCACAATCTGCCTTGGCCTCCCCGTTCCTTCATTGAGGTAAAAGAAGTAAACCGCTGTTTCCAGGGAGCATCCTTTTGTTGCTCAATCCATGACAAAAAGGCACTGTCTAACAAGCAGAAGATATTAACATAAAGGAGCTGGTATCTCACAGGAACATATCGGAAATTCGCAACCTGAACGATTGGCCATATGCCACCCTCCAAAATCAAGGCTGGGAGGAAATCCCTCTTCACATCTTCCTTCACTTGAGCAACACTTTTACCGGCGGAAAACCCCATATAAGTGAAAAATACAAACAAGTCAAAGGGGCCAAAGATAAGGCCATCCATAGCAACTTTGGTAGCAACAAACCTCGCTGACTTTGGGCGTAGTTGAAGTCTCAACTTTATAAATCTGTCCAAGCCTTCATACCTACATGGAGAAAGGAGAGGTTGTAAGCAGTTGCCAGCTCACACTATGACCTGCATCCACCATAACCAATTCAACAGATACTTACTCATTGCCAATCTTACACATAATTGTGTTTCTTTAGTTCACTTGAGAAGCTAGTTCTATGTCTCAGTTACGATATACTTTACAGTCTTCTACATATTATTAGTTCTACTAATTTGGAAGAAATTGGACGAATTCTGCAAGCTCTTCTCAGATGAATTCAGGGCACCATGTTTGGAATCTCCAAGACGCATAATTTTCTTGTTCCTACTTAGCAATTTAGCCTCAATACCAAACCTTGAATTTCTTGGACTCTTGTAGAATGTTAAATCATAATTATCACTCACGTTATTTGATTCATTATTATTACATATAATTTCTAATACCGTCAAATGCTCCTCAAGAACTACCTTTGAAGTTTTTTTTCTTTTTGAGCACAAACTTGGTCTAATTAAGACATTGATCTATAAGAAGACAGAATAATTCAGCAGATAAGCAAAAATCAGGCTAAATAACTCACAGGTGAGGAACAAAGAAAAAAAAAAAACGAACCAGAAGTGTCCAAGTGGTCCAACAAAGCCAAATCCAAACATACTTGTGATAGCTACCCTTTTCCAACTGATTTTAAATTCTTGTTCTGCATCCTGGAAAATGAAGCACAAATTAGTGTCTTACTAGTGTAAGAGGAGCTGGTTTATTCGGAATCCAACTTCAGCAAACATTCAAACTTATGAATAGAAACTGTAATTTCTGAAAATCCAATCATGGTTCTAACCAACAAGTCATTGAGCAACGGGTACAAGAACAAAATATAATCTCCAATCACTACAAGTAGTTAGTTGTCAATATGAATAATGTTATTCATTGATATCATGACACAAGACCATACAGAAGAAATTGGTTGCTCAAAATGTAAAAAAAAAAAATAATAATAAAATATGCACTGAATACTTGTATTGCCTTCTACGTGATTCTCCTCTGTCGCACAGACAGTAAGCACTAAATAGAGAGCAAAGGATCTGGGAAATAAGCCATTAAATTATGAATAATCCAAGAACCAATTAACCAGAAAGCAAGACACCAACCAAAAGCAAACTCTTAAAAACAAACTGCTTAACCAACATTATCTTGGTAGAGAATTATGAAATGATTCCTACAGTTCATTAAGTACATTTATAGGCAAATTTTTTATGCTTTCTGTCAAACTTGAGGAAAGTGGTGCTAATTTATAAAATGCATGAAACAGAAAGATCAATCAACTCTTACAAACAATTATTTTGAGAACAAGTTATTTGATCAGAACCACACAAGTTTTTAAGATTTTGTTACTGGCATTAGTATTCATATCTCCGAAGATTTATGAGTGTATTTTACAATTGAGCAAATAAACAAGAAAATGAACAAGGAACAACTCAACTTATTTCCTATACAAGTTATTAGCAATTTATTGACTACAATGAAAAATACACCGTTGCATCTTGTGACCATAAACTATGGGTATGCAGTGATGGTAACTAAGACACATTTTCGGTTTTATCACCAATAGATCGATCAGCAGGAAACAGTTGCAGTGGGCAACAAAATGCCTCATGGAACATTGTCATTACAGATTCAGTTTACATTACCACTTGAAAATGAAACCTTTAAATTGTTCCTTGAACATTACCAACCAATAGCATTCACTCAAAGATAAGCTATGAACATCAAGCAGGAATATATAGAACAATAAATGATATTTAGGGGCAATAATCTCAAACCAAAACCACCATTGAAGATTGCAAGAACCCACAAGAGAACAACATAAAAATCTAAACATGTAGATACCCAATTCAAAAAAAAAAAGTATATAATAATAAAGGAACTTTTCAGATGATATAACAAAAAACACAGATACCCAATAGCTCAGATAGGTGGAAAACAACATGAAAATGAGATACAGAAAAAAGGGGGTTTCTTGGGGATTGGAAAAAGGTGCTTACTTTATATTGAAGGCGTTTCTTTGCGGTGGAAAGGGTGATGTATTGAGCAGCAACATCCCCAATGCCCCAAAGTAAACCTGAGCTGATAACTTGTGTTTTCACAGGATGCAGAGATAAGCAGCTCTGGTACCATTTCCATATCCTCAACATTTTATGAGAAAAAAGAGAAGTTGAAGAAGAAAAAAAAAAAAAAAGGGGTAGAGAGAGAGAGAGAGAGAGGAAAGTGATAGCTAAAGCTAAGAAAGGAGAGGAAGGAAGAGGAATTAGACAAGAGTCATTTTTCTCCTTTCATTCACCGTCAGGCGCTACATATCACAATGTTCAGCAGTACAAAACGGTTAGCGAGAATATCTCAGTAAAGGAATTATTGTGTAAGGCATTCCTATTTGATCATTAAAACAGTGATATGCATTTGGGCTTTTCAACCCATAACAAAATCTATGGTCCAGCTCGGAGCTCTGCCTTGGCGTTTTGAACTAGGACTTTTGGTGGATTGAGAATAGACCCGTAAACGGATGGCCCAACAAATTTAATTTGAATTGGTTAGTTTTGGGATAAGTTTTGGTAATTCAGATAGACTCAACTTGGATTATTATTTAAATAATAAAAAAATATTTTTATTTAAAATTGATTATAAATATTAATATAAATATTTTTAATATATTTTAAATAACAAACATATTTTCTGATTAAATGGAATTGAGATTGAACAAGCAAAATATTTTTTTATTCGAATTTGAGAGATAATTGTGATTCTGAGTTGAGCTTGCAACAGAAAGATGAGGCTAAAAGAGAAATTTGGAGCCCATGTTCTATTGATGACCACCTTGCCAACAGGAGGTCAGAGACCATTACTATCTCCATGACTCAGTATCTCATCGATTTCATTATTTCTATTCAAAACACAGCAAATTTGACTATTATTATGATTAACAAAATAATTTAAAATTCCCTTTTTAATATTTATTTGTTTGGGCAATTGGAAGTTGGGAGTGGTTGGTGACTTGGTTAGACATGCAATATAAAAATAATTTTTTTAATATTATTATTTAATCAATAAAAATTATTTTTTATTTAAATTTATTTATAAAAAATATAAATATTAGTATAAATTTTTTTTTTTTAATATTTTAAACAGTAAAATAAATTTTTTAATTTAAGAAATCAAATCAAACCAAATCTTAAACAAGTAAATTTTTTTTTTTATTCAGACCACTCAATCTGGTCATGAACACCCACACTTCCTTAATACTACTTCTCAATAATGCCAAATTACACTTGATTAAAAAAAAAACTAAAAGTGAGTTGAGGACTTGAGGGGCAGAATGATGCAAGTAAAAATATGAATTCTCATTATATTGATTTAAATTATTTCATCATAAAAATGTAGATAAGATCCCATGACAAATTCAATATAAGACAATTAAAGCATGAATTTCTTATTTTATTTTTGTATTTTGATGTTTTCCATATTGTTTTGGGAGTGACCAACACCAAGTAAGTTTTAACATTAAAAAAGGCTAAAAAATGATTAAAAATGAGCGAGAGTTTGCTATGCTACATATACTTCCAAACAAAGTGTTATTTATCATGTAAGATTTTAAAAGCTTTCGTGGCAGCATCAGCTTCCACAAAATAAATGTACAAAGAACTTAGAGCTAGAGGCAACAAAAATTTGATAGCCTCAAAAAATTATGCAGAGAATCTATTTGTGATAATATTTTGTGGATAAGAATCTCTACGGATTTCAAAGCACAAACATCATCCCCACTACACTCCGACACACTTATACCTTACTTCAAATCTCTATTTGCATGTTACAACTTACAAACTATCAACTCTTTAGCCATGCAAAACCAAAACCCATTTCTCCCTCCTTCCTGACTCTAGAGGTATGATCAACACTTCTTCAAATGTTTGGGATTTTTTTATTTTAATCTAGATTCTTGTTATGTGTAAACATTTGCTGGCTGTAATTTAGTTCCTGCAGGTTCTGATCTTGGGTATTAAACATTAACTGTGATGATACATGGGAATTCCATTTTAATATGTTTATGTAAGTATTTATTTGTATATGATTATTAAAATATGTTGATTGCGGATTTTTAGAGAGTTGAGATGGTTGTTAGTGGACTGACATATGCTGCAGTTTCATGCCTAAAACATGAATTAGTGTAGGGTAGAATGTTGAATTGAGGAACCTGGTTTAGTTCAATTGGTTCAAGCAACCGTGGCATCCAACAGGATTTGGGTTCGAATCGCAGCATCTGCAACACCTTTCCTTATTCCTAGACAAGAACCTCTTTGTATAAAAAAAATTGTTGAAATGGGTGTTCTCAACTAAGTTTTTATATGTCTCCTGTTATTTTGTTTTATTGGAATTGGATGATATAACATTATCTAGATTGGCTTGGCAGAATTATGATGAAGATTTCAATTTTTGATGAATACCATTTTTCTGGTTCTGTATTTGCCAAATGCCTCCTGCCATTCTTATTGAGTTTCTCTTTTTCTTTTTTTCCCTTTTTGTGTGTAATGGGATAACTGGATTTTAATTTGCTGACAACGAAATCTTGTAAACTATTAGAAGCATGGACTCTGTTCGTAAGAGATCGAAATATTCATTGCCTTTCTAGGAAGAATGGCTGTACAAGTAGGTTATGTAAGATGGAATATAAACAATTGCCAAAATCTTCAGCACTAGGCATTACAAGGAAACTAACCTTAGTTTAAAGGTGTTGCATTTACAGATATTTGCTTTAAGTAAATATAACAGACTTATATTCCATGCTATCTTTGACATTCTGGAATTATCTGTTCCTTTGGTACATTTAAAATTTGCTTCTATGGAGTATGGACTAAGTTGGGTCGATTTAAGAATCTTCTCCTGCGGATCTGTTTTTACTGTTTCCTTTTGGTGCCATTGTGCAAACCTACTTGTTGCTGAAAAAGCATTCTTTCTTCAATTATTTTTGATTTTTCTGATGCATAACATGTTGATTTTGCTGCATTCCTCTCAGGTTATACTTAGGACAGGTTCTTCAGGTGTAACCTTTAAGCACAGGAAATTGAGTTGGAAAACAAGTTCCTGGCCTCAAATATGGTGTGGAAGTGATTATTTCCAATCCAACAAAGGGCAGTTCATGTTATATTAGACGGTGAAAAGCAGAGAAGAAACTTTGGATAGTGTGGCTAACAGAAGGTCCATTGCCATGGGTAAGCATCAGGAGGAAACAATCATGAGCAAGAAGCCAGTTAAAGCTCCAGCAGTTGCGGTATTGTTGCTCCTACTGGTTTTTTTTGTATTTCTAATTGGTTAAGTTATGAAATTGGGACATTGTTCTACTTCATTTTATGAGGCATTAACAAGTCTTATTGAAGCCTAAAGACTGGTATTTGCTGAAGAACTTGGTTTTAGTCTACTAACTAGTAGATTATTATTTGTTCATTTTAATAAATTATACTTCAAAGAAGTATTGTTTATGGAAAATGAAAACTAATGCTTCTCTCGAGACTGCTTCAGAATGGGAAACCAAAGTTTCTGTCCTTTTTATGGATCAGCTTATCAGGCCTTTAACTTGATCTGTTACTGAATCCATTTAACATTTTATGTTATAAATTTTTGTTGAGATTAGAAGTCATTGATACTCAGAGTTATCTAAGCAACTCTGTTACTCTGAGCTGAGTACGTAACACTGACTGAGCATGTAACATGGTTCTCCAGCTGCTTAATAATCAGTTCCTAACAGCCGTTTGATTAGCTTATTTATCATACATTATGACATCTGATAATTTGGATTTTTGACTACATTTCACTGTATTTCGCATGGCTCCATGTACCTTTCTCTAAACTGCATCTAAGATTCCAAGCACATCGAAATTAACACGAGAATGATGCTGCCCAATTTGATAAAAGATTTTCTATAGTTCGGTTCTTTTACCTTGTATGTCTACCTATCTAAATGAGCACATGCTTGTCATATGCACGGTAATGATCAAATTATGATTGTTTTGAATGTCACAGGTATCACATGTACATGATAAGGAACAGGCGCATTCAGGTACAGCTTCTGCAGACTCTGAAGTTAAATCCAAATGCATTGTTTGTTTGGGAAACAATGGTTGCCGGACTGTTCATGCAAGAACAAAACTGATGAATATTCTGGTTGACAAGGGGAAGCCTCAAGAAGCTCATTTTATTTTCGACAGCTTAACAGAAGAAGGACACAAACCAACTCTGGTGACCTACACGACTCTTGTGTCTGCATTAACGCGCCAGAAACGTTACAAGTCCATTGTTTCACTTATCTCCAAAGTGGAAGAGAATGGTATGAAGCCTGATTCAATTCTCTTTAATGCTATGATCAATGCCTTTTCTGAGTCTGGAAATGTGAAAGAAGCCATGAAAATATTTCAGAAAATGAAGAAGAGTGGATGCAAGCCCACAACGAGTACTTTTAATACCCTTATGAAAGGATATGGAAATATTGGGAAGGCTGAAGAATGTTCAAAACTACTAGAGTTAATGTTGCAGGATGAAAATGTGCAACCAAATGATAGGACATATAATATTCTAATTAGAGCCTGGTGCAACAAAAAGAACATAAAAGAAGCATGGAATCTGGTATATAGAATGGTGGCATCTGGTATGTATCCTGATGTTGTCACTTACAATACTATAGCAAGAGCCTATGCTCAGACTGGGGAGACTTCTAGGGCAGAACAGATGATATTTGAGATGCAAAACAACAAAGTGGCTCCCAATGAGCGTACTTGTGGTATCATTGTGACCGGATATTGTAAGGAAGGTAATATGACGGAAGCTTTGAGGTTTGTGTACAGGATGAAGGAGCTTGGAGTGCAGCCAAATCTTGTTGTTTTCAACTCTTTGATAAAAGGTTTTCTAGATGTTACAGATACCAATGGAGTTGATGAGGTGAGGTTCAACCTTGATGCTTGTATATTTTTCTTCCGAAAATTCTTCTCCTTTACTCTAATAGATTATATCATTTTCAAAGAGCTAAAATGCTGCTGGAATCATGCACTAGGCATTTCATTAAGTGCTAAGTCTAAAGGGCTTCTGGATATCTCAAGGATAATAAATGGAAAACTGTGTGTTACGAAGATAGAGAACTGTTAGTTCTGTGTTTGAACTTTTCCATTCACTAGAGAGATCCATATTGTGAAGCTTTCTCTTTAAACAACCCCGTTTAAGTCTTTTTAAACTGGATGATTTTAGTTGTTCCTCTGCTGAGACTATGCAATTAAAGGAAATTGAAGAATAGAATCTTAATCTGCTGTCATTAGCTCAAAGTGTTGCAAGTTTTTGCTTTCTTTCATGTTCCTTTTGACACTTTCCAAAGAGCAGAAAATCTTTGTTCTGTCTCAATTTTGAGAAAAAGTAAACACAGGTTTCACATGGTTCCGTTAGCAGTTGTATAGCATTTAAAAGCATCTCTTTTATCAGTTTTCTTGTTAACCATTTGCTTACAATAAGCATAATTCGACAGGCACTGACACTGATGGAAGGATTTGGGGTCAAACCAGATGTTATAACATTTAGCACGATCATGAATGCATGGAGCTCAGCAGGGCTGATGGACAAATGCCAGGAGATCTTTGATGATATGGTGAAGTCCGGGATAGAACCCGACGCCCATGCATTTAGCATCCTGGCGAAAGGTTATATTCGTGCTGGGGAGCCAGGAGAGGCTGAGTCACTCCTCAATTCCATGGCCAAATTTGGCGTGCATCCAAATGTTGTAATCTTCACAACCATCATCAGTGGGTGGTGCACTGCTGGAAAAATGGAGCATGCAGCCAGAGTTTACGAGAAAATGTGTGAAATTGGTGTTTCCCCGAATTTGACTACTTATGAGACTTTGATATGGGGATATGGGGAAGCAAAACAGCCACAGAAAGCTGAAGAACTCCTGCAGATTATGGAAGAAAAGCGTATCCCTGCTGAGAGGAGCACCATGCAGCTTGTTGCAGATGCTTGGCGAGCCATTGGTTTACTAAGTGAAGCAAGAAGAATTGTAAAAAATTTTGATCGAGTTGCATCAAATAATACAGATGAGATACCAGCAGATAGTTTGGAGAAGGTTTATAAGAAACAAAACCTTACTGCTCCTTATTCTAATGTTTCGCAGATACCTGGAGTAGCCATGCCTGATCAAAATGGATCATCTACGGCGAAAACAAGAATCCAAATGGTGTTGAAGAAATATGATTCTTCATCTATGTTTCTTTCTCAAGCAAGTTTTACTGGGGTTCAACCGGCGATTATATGCCAGAAACAGTTAACAAGAAGGGATAGGATGCATGGGCAGTTTGTAAATTCATGTAAATCAGTGTTCATAAACTGATGAGAATTTGTGGATGGTTTGATTATTTCGGCACCATGGAGTTTGAAAATGCTGATGACACAAAGCTGTAGATATTGAAGAAGCTGTTCTTCAAAACATACCTTCATATTTATTGGATCATTGATTATACAATCATTTTGTGTAGGTAATACAATGGCTGCCTACAGTGTTAAATACGCATTTGTTTGTATCTGGCAGGCCAGAAAAAAAGGCTGCTGTCAATTTATTTGTGAAAGTAAAACAAATTAGTTCTATTTTGACAAGTGAATGCTCATTTTTCAATCCTATATATATATATATATATATATATATATATATATATATATATATAGCATATATATATATATAGCATATATTTGCATTCCCCCTCGTATCTCTGATTGCCTGATACTAAGAACATGATTCACTAGTCCCTGGAATATTATTCTTCTTATTCATGTATCCTTTCTTTGATCTTTCTACCATGATTTGAATCAAAACAAGTCAGAAGACAGCAAAAACAAACTTAATTCCTCAATATATAATATGTATTAATTTGGTATGACAGATAATTTATTCATAAATATAATATTTAAAATTGAATTAATAAATCTTTATCACATAAATCATAATAATATGACCGATCAATCAGACTAATTGAATCGAAAACTGATGATCATTTCAGTCCAATAAGATTGATTAAGCCGGGAATATATCGGATTGATCAAACATTCAATTGAATAGAATCAAACCAGCAAAATGATATAAATAGCATTTGTGGACCAGAGCACATCCTTTATTGTTGATAATAATCGATACAATAACCAGATTGGTTTGAAGATAAGGGTAAAATCATGATTGATCAAGAATTAGGTAATCATAGACCATCCAGGCTGCAGACGTATGGTTTCAGGTTTTACATCAAATGCAACTATGTTTACAAGGAGGTTGCAGAGGCTATGTATATGGTGAAGATGGGAAGAAGAACCCAAGTTGTTGGAAAAGCTGGAGAAATTAGGAAACATTGTAGAGTGTCTAATATTTGAAAAAAATTTATTTGCAAAGCAATTAATTATTTTATAATAAAACCTTAAAAAAATTGAAAAATGTAGTTCGGGTTCTTAACCGTTTTATGGAATTTTTCACATGGTATATTGCATATATTGATAGTATAATTTTTCAATTTTATAATTCGGTTAAAAATTTATTACATGTTTTATTTTTTTAATTACTTTTTAATATATATATATATATATATAATCCTACTAACTTGAAACTAAAAACTTCGGTTTCGCATAATTTAATCATAACATAACAAGTAAGCAGGGACCCCACTGCAACAACCAATACCATAACACAGGATTTCCACTTCCCCCATATTTATTCGTCATATTTCAATCCGTCAGAAAATTAAATTCTTGACTTCTTTGAGTAGAGATGGTGATGTCTCTACACTCTTTGCCTCAATTGCTTTCCTTTCAAAACCCTGATCTCAATTCAACTCAATTCTCCAAACCCATTAAAAACCCTAATTTCACCTCAATTCCCTTCTTCAAATCCCTTAAAAACCCTAATCTCACCATCTTCAATCTCCACCAAACTTCAAAACCCCACCTTTTAAGCCATATCCGTTCCACATTTCCCTCCAAAATTCCAAAATTCTTGGGGTTCAAGATAGAAAATGCAACAACTTTGGGCCCCAGAAACCAATTTCAAAGACTTAGCTGTTATGGGGTTAAAGACTCCAGTGAGGATACCGAAGAAGTGGACTCTGGTGGGGATGGAGGTGGTGGTGATGGTGATGGTGGTGGCGGAGATGGAGACGATGGAGAGGTAGAGAAGAACAGTGGGTCATTGCCAGAATGGTTGAATGTTACTCCAGATGATGCAAAAACGGTTTTTGCTGCTGTGGTTATATCGCTTGCTTTCCGGTCATTCGTGGCTGAGCCGAGGTATATTCCTTCGTTGTCGATGTATCCTACGTTTGATGTTGGGGATCGAATTGTTGCTGAGAAGGTAGTTATTATTTGTTTGATAGTTAGTTAATTGGCACAAGGTTTCTAGTGGAAAGATTGATTACATACTATTGATTTATTTTATGTTTGTGTTTTTTTTTTTTTTTTTGTGGATAAGGATTGGCGTTTTACTTTTTAAAGTTTTTTGGTAAAGGCTTCATCTTAGGTTAAATAGTGTAAATAGTGTGAAACATTAATGTTAAGGTACATTCTTAACTTTCAGTGAATGTGAAGAAATGAAGTTTAATGGAGTTTTAAGTATGCGTTTCTCAAATTATTAAGAATGGAAAACAGCACTTCTGAAGTGATTAAAGATGAGTGAAAGGATTGGCCAAAAAAAAAAGATGAGTGAAAGGCCTGATTAACCTTGACTGGAAGGATCAAACTTAAGCATATGCGTTTTCATCTAATAAGATTATAACTTACCTTTCTTGATACCTGAAATTGGTAAGTACTAGAAGGCATATATTGTTTAGGGTTCACAGGAAGTAGAATTCTTTGGGTGCTTAAGTGATCTACAAAGTTTGTTTTTGTTGTAGTATTTTATTTTTAGATTGTCATAACTGGAACATGCCTGTATGCTTTTGGTTTAGTGATTTTCATAGTAATGCTAAAATCTGAAGTGAAAATTGAAAAGATCTCTTAAGCCTCAAAAACCTAAATAGAAAAAACTATGATACGCTAGTCAGTGTTAGCCTTATAAACTATGGCTGAAGGATATGTGTGCATTAGGATTTACCAAGAGCTCTACTCTAATGAAAGAAGGGATGTGATATGAACTTCAAATCTTCTTATTTTGCTTAAAACATGCATCAATAAGTGAACAAGTGGTTTAATTCTTACATATTCCATGACAGTTTTTTGGATTGAAATTGTCAGGTTTCATACTACTTCAGGAAGCCATGTGCTAATGATATTGTCATTTTCAAAAGCCCACCAGTTCTTCAGGAAGTAGGATACACTGATGAAGATGTCTTCATTAAACGAGTAGTAGCTAAGGAAGGTGATATTGTGGAGGTGATGTTACTCTGACAATTTCTTAGCATCTATATTTCTCCTTCTGATAAGCTGATTGCGTTCTGTTTCTCACTGTATTGGAAAAACTATTACAGTTTATTAATGTTGCATGTTGTGATGTTGAATCACAAGAACCAAGGAAGATGATACTTGATAGAGTAAAAGGATATTTTTGCAAATTATCCACTTTGTTTGACTTTGCATCCCACATGTTAGACATAGAGACATGTTATCTTACTTTTCTGAGTTACAAGTACAGTTCCCCATTTGTTTTTATTTTTTGTTTTGATGCATTATTATCTATAATTTGGTTTCATTAGAATGAAATATTAAAATGTGTTCCAATGCAGGTTCATAATGGAAAGCTTATTGTTAATGGGGTTGTACGAAATGAAGAGTTCATCAATGAAGCACCTTCTTATGAAATGACACCAATTGTAAGTATTCATATCTACTATTTAGAATCCTTTAGCTTCTATTCTTATTTCCATTGGCCAAAGCCCAAATGAGTGGTAGCTATTGAGCAGAAAATGAATCTCAAGTTATGTACTACAAGTATTTACCTTTCTCATAAGACAAGATTTGTCTACATGAGAGAGAAAAAGACAGAAAGAATAGAAAGAAAGAGGGTAAGAGAGGAGAAGATTGGAAGGAGTTTGGAGACAATTGTGCTTACATAAACCTTTCCAGTGAAGTAGAGGTTAAACCATGGTCTTGAGTTAAGGCACAAATAATTCACAAGTTGTGCAAGCATGTAGTTTTGCTTATTTGTAAGTTTGTGCCAATGTGTTTCTGATTGTGTACATGCTATTCATGTTGCAGCGAGTACCTGAGAACTCTTTCTTTGTGATGGGTGACAATCGTAATAATAGCTATGATTCCCACGTTTGGTAAGATACTATGCTCTAACAGGTTGACAATGGTGCATCAGCAGATTTCCCCCCATATATCTTTTGTTGATTTCTTGAGTTTCGTTTTGTTTAGGGGTCCCCTCCCTGCCAAGAATATCATAGGAAGATCTGTACTTCGTTATTGGCCTCCAAAGAGGATAGGTGGCACAGTACTTGAGCGTGGCTGTGCCGTTGACAAGCAGGAGGAGAGTGTCAAAGCATCTGACTAGATATATTCAGCCTTACTGATTTTATTTTATATGAAAAGTAATCCTTTGGCTGTTTACGCCATATTTTCTGATAAAGTCTCTCTTTTCTTTGCTTACTCATTGTGAGCTTTTAATTCTTCTTCTTCTTCTCTCTCTCTTTTTTACAAAATTTCTGCAATACTATCATTTTTTAGTAGAAAGGCTATTCTTGTAAGACAGGTCCTTCTTTTGGCCTGTCATATGATCTTCCTGCAACTGTAGATTGACCCTTGTAATGATTAATTCAACTAATTTTCTGTAATCTGTTTTCTGTCGTTCCATTTCTATTTGATTGCAAGTTGATTTTTTAAATTATAGTTTAATAATACTAATAAAGGACTTGAAATTCTTGATTGAGGAGGGAAATCCTCTAAATTTGGCATTGCAAATAGTTCAGAGCTCTGATTTGCATGCATGGTTTTGTAGGAAGGAAGAGTACAAGGATCAAATTTAGATATTTAGTCAAACATCACCTCATCTAACTCCTTTGAGCCAAGTTTAAATGTGCTTCCATAGTTTTGTGGAGAAGAGTTCCCAGTTTCCCACGTAAAATTTACTCCAAAAACCTAATTAACGGTTCGCCTTGTTTCTCTTTTTGTTCAGAAATACTGTATCTTTTCTTAAACTCCTATATTCTTCTCTAATGTTACAAAAAGGCCATGCATTAAGAGCAAGAACAGAGCTTCTGTTGCTAGCAAGGGATATGTCATTGTATACAGTAGCTGCTTATGAAAGTTCCTATTCATCATATACCTCGTTTTTTTTTTTTTTATATATATATATAAAAAAAGTCGTAACTTAATAATAGAGAAAATGGTTGAGATTCAAATCTCAAATTTTTTGGATGTCATCTTTTAAGAGTAACTGCATGAATTAACTAAGTTAAATTCCGAGTTCATATACCTCAGCATTTTTCTAGTTGTTTATGTTTCCCCTAGACATTCGTTGGCACGTATTTATATGGTAACAAATGCTTCACTAATGCATGGCAAGCTAATCTCCATGTTCCAAGACTACTCTTTGAACGTAATTGAAGAAGCACAAGGAAAAAGAAACACAACCTTGAAGAACAAAAGATAATAGCATCAACAGATATGAACCAAATCTTGTTTTATCAATCACAGAGATCATTCAGTAGTTTCTCCAAACGTATACAGGCGTAAATGGAAACAAGGAACTTCTTAATGAATCAAAATAAACATCCTATCGACAAGATATAACCTACACCAAGACGATAGTTCAGATTTCTCCATATAGAAACAAATTAAACTTGGAACAATTTTTCAATTTCACCCCAAACTGATCTAAATGATTATACTGTTTTCTAAAGAATTTATTACTTCCACACATACCAAGCACTAGAAGCTTTGCACAAATGACTCAAAACAGCCAAAATCCACCATTTCCAAACGGAGGAGCAATTTCCTATAGATGCAGGAGAATTCACCACCACTCTCAGACTCAGTCATATTGACATGAACTATTTTTAAGCTTGAGAGGTTTGTTACTATGGGAGTCAATAACCAAGGAACAAGAGATACGTTTCCGATGCCTTGACCTCACCAACTTTCCCACCACATTCCCTCTGGACCGGACTTCAAAGATCAACTTCATTGGAACTCCACGTCCATCATCTGAGACTGCTAAGCTTGCCCCAGCCCCATACAAAGGAACCTTGTCTCCATGGATAGTCACAAGTACAGTACGATGACTCTTTCTTGGTTGATAGTACTTCTTCAACTGCAATCAGAAACATACAAATAGGAATTGGTGGACAAAAAAAGGTTACTATAAATAAGTAGAATTAACTTGGGTTAATCTGATCTTGCCAAGATTTGAGTGATTGTTGTGTAAAATGTCCGAGAAAATGTTACCTGACCATTGGCAATTGCAATTTCTGAGTACATTAGGTTGACTGGATTGGAGCTAACATGAATACCAAAGAAAGTAGCAGGATTGTATACTGTCATCCTCACTGAACAATTCATGGTAAGCATTTTGCTTGGAACTCCTGTCATGTCTGCTCCCTCTCCAAAATAAAAATTATGGACTGTCAAGCTCTACAAAACAATAATTTTTTCATAAGACAAGTCAATTTGTATAGCTGAAATTAAGAAAGAACAGAACTATCCCAAGTTTCTGACAAAACCCAAAAGGTTAAGATTTTTTAATATTACTTTTCTCGAGTATCTTACATCTAAAGGAATCAGAGGGTAATTAAAAAATATTCTTACATAACGACAAGAACATTGTATATATTTTTAAAAAAAGCAAACCTTAACAGCAATTTGAGCTTTGTAAGGGCGGCTGGCACCCCAGATGATCAAACAAAACAAACTGAAAACAGCCACAAACCCAAACACACCCATCAAAATCTGGCACCTCCTGGTGAACCCTTTATCCGTCCCATAAAAATACTCCCCATAATCCCCTTCTTCTTCAATAACATTACACTCAGTCCAACCTTTTTCGTTTCTCTTCTTTCCTTTCTTGAGAGTTCCAGAGAAACGACTAGCAGATGAGGCCCTGGAGTGACGGCTGTAAGAAGGGTGAGAAGGAGACTCCATGGGGCTGCTGTAGGCCGGCGTTGCCTGCATGGAAGATGACTTGTTGTCCCCATCGTGGGAGTCCCTAGAAGGGCTTTGGACGTAGTAAAGTTGGCGTTTGGGGGATCTTGGAGACGATGGGTCGACTGAGCTTGTTACGTCGGAATCTGATTTGGTGTGCATCGTGATGATCTTCCAATCGAATTGTTTCGAAGGACGAGAGATCAGTTGAGTCTTCTGAGGGGGCTGTTTACAGTGAGGACTGAGGAAGGGAGGGACTAGTGGAGAAATGTACGAACTAGTACGAAGGGTAGGTTCGGAGCTGAGGTATGGGATTTGTCAAGCTGGAGGTTCGGAACGAATTGTCGGCAGTGATTCCGTTAATCTGTTTGTTGGTTTGGAATAAAAGTTAACGTCATGTTTGACGGAGCATGTAGACAGTTAGTAAAGCTTCACGATGTTGTTTTTACGTGAAGGTAGTCAGATTTCATAAATGAGCTATATTTGTATTTGATAACTTGAATTTAAAAATAAAATTTAGATTCATAATTAATGTAAATTATGTAATAAAGTATATATAATTATTAATATATTTTTTTTATAATAGATTTTATTAACGAGTATCTTTAGATCATTCTTTAAATTAATTAATATACTATTTATAGTAATAATATTGTATTAAATGTAAAAATTAATAATTTTATTCATTATTTTCAATGTATTGAATAAAGATATTATCATATCTAGTAATCTTAAAAAGTGTCTTAAAAATACTCGTTAGCAAAATCTTTTTATGATTTATGAGTTTGTTGGATGTTTATTAAGTGGTAATTTTTTTTTTTGATACATTGATAGTGAATTTTTTTTTACTTTATAAACAAAATTATAATATTGTGACATGTTTTATTTTTTAAAATTTAATATATCCTAAAAGAATGTTTTATTTTTTAGAGTTTAAAAATGAGATAATTTCTCGAATTTAAATTTTAAATACCTATAATATTTATGAATTTTAAATATGTATGTGCTCTAAAATAATTTTTACAAAGTAAAAATATCAATGCGAAATGTGAGCAACGATCTAGAATTTTTTTTAGTATGCAACACTTTTACTTTTTCTTCATTTTTCCTTTTTACTTTTTTTTTTTTCCTTTCTTCTAAAGCTCTCGGGCTCTGGATGGGCTTAATTGACTACCAAATACCAAATAATGACAACCCGCTTCTTATTCCTCCATTCCTTTCTCGCTTTAGAATGCAAAAAGAAAAGAAAAAAAAAAAAAAACCCACGAGAGTTTACATCTCAGAACCTTTTCGCATGGCTGCTTCAGCATATTGAAATGAATTTCTCTGAATAAAATTCCATTTTAATTCCAATATTATTTGCTTTCAAAATTTCAATGGCATGACTAAAAAAAGTACTAATTGCATTTCACTACCATACATTGATCCTTCAGACAAAGACTGGTGCAAGAACCCCTTGTTGGAAATTTGATAACATTGGCGTTCTGATTAGTTGGAAGAAGAAACATAATCCAACACCAAACTGCTAAAACTGCCTACCTGGCTGCCACCTGCCCTGTAATTTCAACCAAACTATATTTGAAACCAAACAGTGTTACATTTTCTATGTAAACAAGCAACGTTACATAAGCCACCAAGAATCAAACACAAAACCAACAAAATTTATAATCTAATTCCGAATCCTGCATTACCAACACATTGGTTGTGTGGGCACTCTGATGACTCAAATCTGAAACCAGAGAAAATACAATAAATAAACTCTACAACTGTCACCTTAAACGGTTAAACCTCAGCTTCTGTCAGATCTACTTCTTTCCAGCGGCAACCGTGTGTCTAGTGTTGACAGGATCTGGGGCATCGACATCCCCCCGGAGACAACAATTTCTGCAATGGAAGAATGAATGAGATATAAGCTTAATTGAAGCAGGAAAGGTTATAGTAATGCCTTTGCTGCATTCTGTTTTCTTCTTTTTTCATACAAATATTCCACAACTATATTAGACCATCACTTCAGAATAGGGTAACCATCCTCATGTGAAGTGGCAATTTCAAAATATCCTCCATTAAGCAATGCAATTAACAAGGCTCCCAATTACCCCAAACAATCGGGAGTAAGAGTTAGGAGGCCTATAACAAGACAGACTAATTGGTAATAGCAAGCAAAATGTAGCCCCCCCCCCCCCCCTGCTCGCCCCCACGCTTCTTTTGTCCTTGTTTGTAAATAACGACAACAAAAGTAGAGGAATCACTCACCAATTCCTTCACGGACTGATAGATTCGGTCTGATAACATCCTTGGTATTGACGAGGAATATATCACCAATGTAAAGATGATTTGTGGGAACATAGACGCAACATAGCTCTTCTTCACCAGAGTAGCTCTGCATTTTAAAAATGAAAAAGAATAAAAACAGCATTCTCGATATTGCAATTGCCTGATGTATTTTAAATCTTATTCTTCCACTGCTCAATTTTTAAAACTGTAGTCAAACAACCAAATTTTTAATTGTGGAAAGAAAAAGTAATGCAGACAGCATGCCAATAAGATCATGTGAAGCTTGATGATTATGAAATCAGGAAAATAAGAAAAACAAGGGAAGCCATGCCAAAATGATAGTTTTGGAACAAAAACTTCATTTGCCCACCTGCAGAGTAACAGATGAAGTGATGAACCCAAATGCATATTCACCAATACGTGGATGCCTTATGATGGCTACTTCCTTGAAGGCCTGTGTGTTCTGATCTGAAACACAATTAAGATGTAAAACATAAAAAGTGATGCAGCATATAGATTGTGACTACCTGCACCAATTTTAATAATATGACCAACTAAACTAATTTATTTCATGTGGAAGAAAACCAGCAGAATGCACACCTGGTGATATAGCAGAACTAATCTGCTTGGAGGCATTGTAGATATGACGAACAAATGGCATCCGCTTGATAAACCACTCACCAAGGCCCAGGACAGATGCTCCCAACCACGATGACATGAATACCCCAACCAAGAAGATGAATGTTATAGAAGTTACAAATCCAAGACCTAAAAAAAAGCAAGAGGAGAAAACATCAAGAGGCATGTTAAGTTAACCAGGTGGTACATACTCTTAAATAGACATTCTTAATAGAAAATGACAAAGATCGATATTTAGATACATGTGATAAGGGTAAATCATTTACAAAGGCCACTGTGTGAAAAACAATTTAGCTTTCTTGCAGTACATATAATATTTAGCAAGATCTCATGTTAAAAATATGTAAAACTACAATCTAATAAGCACTTTCTCCTAGGCTAAAATGTCCTGAATATATATATATATATATATATATATGTATGTATGTATGTATGTATTTCCATACTATCAAAGTCTGATTCATGGAAATTTCATATGAAGAATGCTAATAAGTATTATGTAGGCTGTATGCATAGGAATATTTCTGCGAAGACGTAAAAAAAAAAAAAAGATTCCTCCAGTCTTATAGAATATCATCCAAGCTCTCACAGTTATCAGTTTATCACAGCTATTGTCCACAATTCTCAAAAAAAATTGCGGGGCACAACAATCCTCGTCATTCAGAAGCTTTAAGGAAAGATAAAATAAGTTTACAAACTCCAAGATCTAATTAAAGGAGAAAAAGAGTAAAAGATTTAACAAAAATGAAACAAGTTCACAGGTCTAGATGGGAAAGGCAAAGAAAAGTTTTTAGCTGCTAACTAAGTGAGATGCTCACCAAATATATCAATGCCAAGTTGAGCATAAATTGGAGAGAAAAAGCCATCAACAAAGTGAATAAACCACCATGTTATGTAGAAAGTGATTGCTATAGGAAACAGAATTACACTGCAAAACAACTATGAATCAGCAACTGCTATAACAGCATCGTGAATGACAATATAGATTCTATAAGATAAAATGCCATGAACATATATTCACTATTAGAAACCAAATCTACTAAGTTTTTGAGTTCATCAAATATAAGGTTAGCACAAATTCATGATGGCAAGAACTACCATTTTTGTAAGATGAAAGTAGCAGAGGAATTTCAAGACAACCAAAAAAATTTATAGAAGAGAAAAGGAGGAAACAAGGAAAAACTAAATGAAGGTGTCAGGCTGGTCACAAAATTAAATCTGTCACCTCCATTTCACTTCTCAAATGAAGATTTCAAGAAAACATTGTGAACAAAGAAACTTATTATATTGAATAATGGCTGAATAATGGCAAGGAAAGGAGAGCAAAATGCGTGCCAATCGTTCCACTGAAACACTTATTTTTCACCAAGCACTTTGTGTATGAATTATGAAATAGCTGAATAATTTGGGAAAATTTTCAAGGCCTTTATACTTATCTCTTATTCTTGGAAAATTAACAGCTAACAAAGCTCTAAAAGTTACAATAATCATAATTAAAAGTGAAAAGCTAAACAAAGATATTTAGGTTCAATACATTAGTGAAAGAATTTTCACTCAAGATCAAGGACATAAGACAAGAAGCTGAATTGGAGGCATGTGCTGATCATTTTTCTGTAAGGAGATAATAGGACTATGCAAATCATTAAATATCATACAGATGATAATTGCACAAATATCCATCATGAGTACATAAATCTAAAGCAAGGAGAAGAATGAATGCAGCTTACCATCCCGTCATGAACTTATTCGAAGCCCAGCTCCGGACAACTTTGTAAAAGGTCTGGATAAAACAAAGCTTGTCAGGCAAATTTAAAAAATAATGCACATGTGTCATTACATGAATACATAGACAAGCATAAGCATACAGTTCCTATACAGGCAACATGCTGCAAACATTTGTTATGAAAGATTTCATTAGGAACCATAACAATTTTCTTAACCAACTTCATCAACCAGAAAAAAATAATGTTAACAAGTCTCATGAGCGGAAGGGTGACTTCAAATTCAAGTCTATAATTCAATATCCTAAATTTATCCGATGGCATTTACAACAGAGATTGAATACAAATATATAAACATATACTCTAAGTTATGGGCCTTAACATGCTTTACACAGCATTTTAAACTAAAAAAAAAACAAATCCCGATACATATGAAGCCTCAAAGAGAAAAGGCAACCATTATCACAAATCTTGGACAGAACCCTATCAACCATTAGTCTTTAGTTATATCCCCAAATGCTCTTATCTTCTGGTAACAACTTGAAAAAAAGAAAAAGAAAAGAAAAACACTTTCCTCATTTTCAACAGCTCCAGTAAATTATGCTGTAATCCTACAACACAATACAACAGTTCAATTTCATACCTATTCTAAAAATCAATTTGAAACATCAAATTTCTCTCTATTAACGACCAAATCATTCAAACAAAATCACATTAAGCTCTATTATATAAGTAAGTACTGATTTACAGAATTTTATAACAACCTTACAATTAGCAACAAAAAAAAAAAAAACGGCTGCAGACCAAGTCAAATCGAATTCCATTACAAACGTAACGCCAATTAACAACCAAAAAGCTGTTTCAAAAAACAAATAAAGAAAAAGGAAATGAGAGAGACCTCGCGGCCGGCGTGATGCGAAGAAGAAGAAGGTTTGGAGGAATCATCGTGGACGGAGTCAGCGACCGGGATTAGAAGCTCTCGATCTCTACTCGCCATCACGATTGTCGATTTCTCATCTTCCATCACCAGAAAACCCCGCTACTAATCTCCTTCTCAAGAATCCCAAAAACCCTAATTCGCTTCGAGCCTTTCTCTCAACTCAATGTTTATCAGTCGAGAAGAAGAAAGACAAAATAATAGTAATAATAAGAGAACAAGACAAGAAGAGGTTCAATTTTGGCATATGAGATGAGGGAAGACTCTTTGAAATCTGCTTCCTCAATTTGGCTGCCTTTTTGTATTTCTTTTTCATTTAATTTGAATTTAAGTATTATTCATTTATTAATAGAAGAATAACTTAATAAGTGGTAAAATAATGGGCGGATAGACCTATTAGTATTAATCGGTGTATGTTATGTATTTGTTTATTATATAAATATAACATAAATTATTAAAAATATCAAAATTTTAAATACGAATATATTCAAGGGTTTAAGGACGGATAAATCAAAACTTAATAAGGATTCATTAAGGGATTAAACCATAAGCATATTTGTTTGGGTTTTTTGGGTTAAATTTTTACTGTGTTTTGTTTGTACCGTTTGCTCTTTGCTGTTGTTGGATGAGCTGTCGATGATTATTATTGGGTGCCAGCATTTTGCCTGAAAGGTTACATCTGTAATCTAGAAAATATAATTAATTACTTTAAAATCAATTATTTACCCAAAACATGAAAAATAATGGTCTTTTTTTTTTTTTTTTTCAATAGCATAATCTTTGATTAAATTATGATTTCAATTATTATTATGAAGAAAAAGCTCTTAAAGGTTAATGTGAAATTGAAGCATGCATGTAAAAAGTACATATATTAAATAATATTCAGAATTCGAAAACCTTTTACTTTTAGGTTCAAGACACATAATTAATTTATGAGACTTACCAATAATACTCAATTGCATACAATTCAATTCAAGTTGAAGACCAAGACAGACATAAATGTTGTTGGTCAATAATAGTTATACCTTCAGAAAATTCAACTAATAAGTTTGAAGTTTGAAACCCCCAATCACTTGCCTTATGCACCATCTCTGTTGGCCTAAATGATACATTAATATACTACAAGAAATCTTCAATAATAGCCCTCTACATTGAGTAATATTCAGCATCTCTCTAACCTAAAACTAGCCATGAATTATATAACACACCAAATGATAAGCTAAAACTAAAAACAATTGCAAAAGAGAAACACATAGATTTTCCTTTTCAAGTTTTTATCAAGCTGCTGATCTTCTTGCCCGTCGAATGAAGGATAAGATATCAGTACTCTGCAATGGTTTTCTGTAGAAGCTTTTCCGTCCAAGTTTTTTATTTCCTTGCTGCAAAACATATACGAACAGACCAAAGCTAAATTAAACTAATTTGATGCAAATGGAGTTATGGGAATTACTAATTGAAGATATCATCTACTCATATCATATTCATTATCAGTAGTTTTAAGCTAAAATCACCTGGAAATGAAAAGTAGGATTTGAACCCTTTGATAGTATCGAGAGGCCATCACGAACAGGCACTGGGAAATTAAAAGACCCCCATTAGGAAAAACAAAATAACCAAACTATCAGAGACTTGATTGATAAAATGTTTTTTTTTTACCTAATGCTGAATCAGAGTCACTTTCATCAAAATTAGATCTGAATGATAGACTCTTAGATAATGAAGGCTTGTCTGTACGAGTGAAGAAGAAAAGTGGCACTCCTTCAGTGTCAAGTTCATGTTTGTCGTCTATGAGCTTTGCAGGACTTGGAGCAATGGAAACCCTGCACTAGAGAAATTGGTTGGAAACCATAGAGCCAATATCTGTATATATATTTACCATTGTGAAAATATGAAGATTGAATAGATAGTTGATGGTACCTTGAGTTGTGATTCGATTTCTCTACAGTTGCTATTGTTGCTATCAGTATTTAGAAAAGAGAAACAGGAAATGATTAACAGAAGAAATTAGTTAATTATAAACATAAATAATTAAGAGAGGTGAAATTGGAATAATTACGTGAAGATAAATAGCGCCTGTGATGTGTTGGCAAATTTGGGTTCCATTTGACTCTGGTTAGAGCAAGCTTGTGAGCAAATTGTTCGCATGAGAGAAGTCTCTGCAGGTAGAACATCAAACAAGTCATATATATAAATGAAATGAAATGAAATGTAAATGTAAATGGCAATTCCTAAATGTATAAGTTGTGAGTATGATCAGCAAGATGAAGATATTTATAGACTGACTTGTTGTAGGCAATTGATGCGGAGCTCAGCCTCAGAAAATGCATTAGTCTGGGAAATGGAGTGATTTAGATTAGCAGAGACGTTTCCCAGATGATCAACAAAAGTAACAACTGCCTTGCTTATGTACTCTTTTGTGTTTTCCACCACACTGCAAATTACCAAACATATCAATCATACTTTAATATTGTAAGTGACTTTCCATGTTTCACACACTCGCATTGGAAAGTGTTTATCTCTATTGGTCATGACTCATGAGGTCACTGACCCAGTAACCACAGTTTGGAACTCGGAAAGTAATGTAGAGACAAATGGGCTTGAACAGAGAAAGCCCAAGCCCTGCACAGATGGCCATAAACATCCTAACGATGGGTTCTCAGTAACTGAGTCTAAAGTAATGGGGTTTACATGACTCATGAGTCATGACCAAGAGAAAGAAAGAGGTTCAGGCCCAAAAAAACATCAGAGAAAGAAAGAGGTCTTGGGTTCTAACGAGTAATGGGCTCTAAATGAGTCATTAACGACGACTGGGACCCCATAATCAGATGCAGAGAGCAGCAGGTAGCATCATGAACCTACATGGCTTCTCTAGTTCCTGAAGAAAAACTGGAGAAGCTGAGCCAGTCATAAGTAACTCATAACTCAACCATGAAAAAGCTTGGAGCCTTGGAGCTTCGACATGGCCTGTCGAGGCTCATGGTTGTGAGTTGGACTTTTGGAATAAACACCAACTTTCAAATTATACACAGTTACATGAAAAACCCCGCCATCAACAGAATAATATGAAGAGAAACAAAGCTTCATCAGGTTTAGGATGCAAAACCAGGTTTTTCAGTGCTTAGAAATCAAGAAAAACTTACGCTTTCTTCTCTTCAGAGTTCAAGAATGTTGTTTCACAGTAATCTGCAGCGTAATGAAGTTGAGACCGCAAATCTCTGAGTTCCTATAACCATTAAAAATAAAAATAAAACAAACAAACAAACAAGCAAGCATTAACATGGAAATTTTGTTCAATGAAAACTAACCCCCCCACCCCATGCATTAAAAAAAAAAAAAAGAGTAAACCTGGAGAGACTTGTCAAAACGAAAGCCCTCTCCCGAATCATCTTCTTTATTCGGAGGAGAAAATATTTCTGTAATATGCATTCTTAATTTCTTGTTTTTCAAAATCAGAGTAGCTGAGTTAAAGTTAAAAACAAGTAGTGACGATACGGAGGAATGGAGAAAGAGATATCCTTATCTTTCCTCTGTCTCTCATTTGGGAATGTATACTGCCCGTATTTTATAATTTCGATTTTTTCCGTCATGGTGTATTCAAAATAACACGATAGAAAACGCATTTGAAACCGTAATTTAAAATCATTTTGATTAAATTTAAAAGTGAGAGAAGATAGAGGCTTAGGCTGTTTTCAGGCTTTTTTATACTAATATAGCCAAAAAAAAAATTAAACCCCAAATTACCTATACTTTTAGATTATTTCCCAAAATACGCCTGTTTTAAAATTAGCTGGGAAATCGCCACCCCCCATGGCGATTTCCCAGCATGAAAAAATTGATTTTGGCTAAAAATACCAAGGGAAATCGCCATGGGGGGTGGCGATTTCCCTTGGTATTTTTTTCAAAATTTGATAAAAATACCAAGGGAAATCGCCACCCCCATGGCGATTTCCCTTGGTATTTTTAACCAAAATTGTAAAAAGAATGAAGGGAAATCGCCATGGGGGGTGGCAATTTCCCTTCAGTAATTTTTTTTTTTTTTTAATAAATCAACAAATTTTAATTTTTTTTAATTTGTAAATTTTATTTTTTTAATTTAAAAATTATAAATTAAATTAAGTTTCTTATTAAATTTAAATATGGAAAATTTTATTTCTTATAAAAATGAAAAAAACAAAATAATATTTCTTCTTAAATTAAAAAAATCAAAAATAATATTTGTAAGTTTTGTTTAAAATTTTGTAAGTTTTAAAATTTTGTAAGTTTTGTTTTTTAATTTTAAATTTTATAAATTAAATTAAAATAATTTTTTATAATTAAAAAAAAAAATTCGTAAGGTAAATTTTATTATTTAAAATTTATGAACAAATTTTTTTAAATTTTGTTAATTGATTTGTATTAGATAAAAACAAAAAACAAACAAAAAAAACTTGCATTACATTTTCCCTTATAATCCAAAGTACATGATAAGTTGAGAAAAACATGTAATTCATTTATTGTTGATGCGAAGTCTCCCCCAATGTGCCAAATCGTTGCGGACAATTTCGACGGTTATGACCTCCGTTTCTGCATAATCCACAACGTTTTGGTTGGCCTTTCTCCCTGAGGTCCATTTCATTACGAATACGACTTGATTTTGGCCGACCATGTGGATTTCTCCGCATTTCTTGATTGGGACACACTTCTGGACCATCATATTGAGGCCAGTAACCTTCATTTCCAACAGCTTCGAACTCATGTCTATAAACATTCAATATATTTTCCAGTTTATAGACTTTGTCCACATATTGCATGCAATCTACATGGACATGTGCACAGGCAGCAACTACATGTGAACAAGGGAACCTTTGTGCTTGAAACTTTCCACAATCACACCACATGTCACTGAGGTTGACTTTGTACTTCATTGCAGAAACACCCTCTTGTGGAGCAACTAACTCTTCAACCAGAAAAGATTGATTTGCTCGCGTAAAATTACGAACAATGTGGGAGTTAGCTTTCGTGCGATTTTCTTGCATAGCTTGTGTGACTGTTTCACAATATGTGTGCCCTCCCTCCATCATGGCAATTTGTTTGTTCCCCATCTTAACAAAAAGTGCAGCCAACCTATAATATGTTGATTGCACTAAAGCAGTAATGGGAAGATGACGCGTTCCCTTCAACACCGAATTGATAGATTCAGCTAGGTTGGTTGTCATATGGCCATAACGCCTTCCTTGATCATATGACTGCGCCCACTTCTCCTTGGGGATCCTATCAAGCCAGTTAGCCGCCTCAGCATTTTCTCCACGAAGATTGTCATACATGAAATGAAAATTCGGTCGCCTCAACTCGTATCCTAATAAATTTAAAAACAAAAAACTTATGAATTTCAATATTATTTTATATGCTAAACGAAATATAAGAGATAAAATAACTATGATTTGATTCCATACCCATGTTAACAATTTGTCGACGCAATTCCTTATTGTTAAACTTTTTCATAAAGTTCGCTGCAATGTGTCGAATGCAGTACGCTGAATATGCATGTGGAGGATTCCATCCACCATCGCGTCTAATCGCAGCTTTGATGGCTTCATGTCGATCAGACAGCAAGCAAATGCCAGGCTGTTTTGTCACGTGTCTGCGCAAGTTACTGAGAAAGAATGACCAAGCCTCTGTTGTCTCACCCTCCACAATGGCAAAGGCAATTGGCAGTATGTTTCGATTGCCATCTTGTGCAATAGCTAACAATAATGTGCCTTTGTATTTTCCATATAAGAAAGTACCGTCTATTTGCACAATTGGTTTACAATACGGATACCCTTCAATGCACGACTTAAATGTCCAAAATAGTCGATGGAATATTCTCTTACCTTGGACCAATCGATCACCGTGATATGCAGGTATCGTTTGCAATTCCACAATTGTACCAGGCACGAAATGTTGCATTGCACCTAACCATTTAGGTAGCTCATTGTACGATCTTTCCCAATCGCCAAATACTCGAACAATTGCCTTTTGCTTTGCTTGCCATGTTTTCTTGTAGGAGGTCATGTATCCATACCGGATTCGCATCTCAGCGATCAAAACTGAAACGGAAATCTCCGGATTTGCTTGGACCAATGACAAAATGCATGAGCAGATCATGTTACAATCTAACTTGCAATGATCTTGTGAAATCCTCGCCGATGTGCAAGTATGAGGCCCTTCATATTTTCTAATCTCCCATAGATGTTTCTTCTTCATAAAAGTTGCCCTTATTCTCCAATTACACCCATTCCCATACATTAAGCACTTGGCATAATATTTCGTCGGCTCAGATTCAATTACTCTGTAATCTACAGAGTTTTTGATGTTATAGTGCTTGATAGCTGAAACCACAGCCTCTTTCGTTGGGAATTGTAACCCAACACACAGATCAAGTGCAGATGGATCAAATGTCAGAGGCGTAGCTAATGTATGAACATACTCTGGAAATTCCGGCACATGCATTGCCTCCAGATCCAGTGTATGCATATGGGATGCAGCCTGATATGGGGGAATATCTCGATGAGTGTTGATATCTCCATGAGTGTTGATCTCAGCAGGGACGACGTCTGGGTCAGAATCAGTATTGTCATCACTTGCGAATTCAGCATCATCTTCTTGCTCACTAAATTCACCAACATCTTCACCATGGACTCCACGTGGACGAACAGGATCAACACCAGCTGGCTCATCTTCGAGGGTAGTAGGAATTAGGGTTTGTGAGACTAATGAAGTCTGAAAAGTTGTAGCTTGAGATAAGGGCACGACTTCTTCTGTGGGAACGTCGTATGTAGTGTCAACATAGAACGACCCAGAATCATAATCTTCTATGGGAAAGTTTTCTGTTGTGCGAACATTTGAAGGGCCGCAATCATCGTCAACATCATCTATGTCAGCATATAACTCAAGGACACCAACATTTGCAAATGTCTCATGAGCATAAAACATGCATCTGACATCATCATCATCTTCAAGTGGAAATGTTCTATATCGGACACATCCTTCACCAATAGAAAGAGGATGCCTGTACTTAACCTCTGAAACTCTTTTTCTAGTTCCAGCTTTAATTTTTGTATGAATTTGCAGCTTCAGTTCCTCTAATGTGACGTCGTCTTCAACACGAAAACTTTTTGGACGTTCACAATCAAAGGTAGCACCTTCGTCAGTATTATGAATTTGGCCATTATAGTAGACCAATGCGATCGCTCTATTGCTCATGTTGTGTAGCAAAAGAAAGAAGAAATATAGAAGGATGAGAATGAGAATGAGGAGGTTTTAGCACTCAGGAAAAATCTGATTGAAAAACTGTTGTATGGGGGTATTGTAAACCTTCATAAGTATTATGAATTTATAATGGTTCATTATGTTGTACCAGATAACAAATCCCATCCTTTGACTATTTGACTGAAAAAGTTATAACTTATTCAATGCAAAATGTCATTGATAAATCCCATCATTTGTCTCATCCATTGCATAAAGAATCAAGTTCCAATATTTTCTCCAGCATTTGATGGACTGGAAAATAGCTGAAACCTGTCTAAAAACCTATATCATCAGTCTTATCCATTGCAGAAAGAATCAAGTTCCAATATTTTCTCCAGCATTTGATGGACTGGAAAATAGCTGAAACCTGTCTAAAAACCTATATCATCAGTCTTATCCATTGCAGAAAGAATCAAGTTCCAATATTTTCTCCAGCATTTGATGGACTGGAAAATAGCTGAAACCTGTCTAAAAACCTATATCATCAGTCTTATCCATTGCAGAAAGAATCAAGTTCCAATATTTTCTCCAGCATTTGATGGACTGGAAAATAGCTGAAACCTGTCTAAAAACCTATATCATCAGTCTTATCCATTGCAGAAAAAATCAAGTTCCAATATTTTCTCCAGCATTTGATGGACTGGAAAATAGCTGAAACCTGTCTAAAAACCTATATCATCAGTCTTATCCATTGCAGAAAGAATCAAGTTCCAATATTTTCTCCAGCATTTGATGGACTGGAAAATAGCTGAAACCTGTCTAAAAACCTATATCATCAGTCTTATCCATTGCAGAAAAAATCAAGTTCCAATATTTTATCCAGCATTTGATGGACAGGAAAATAGCTGAAACCTGTCTAAAAACCTATATCATCAGTCTTATCCATTGCAGAAAGAATCAAGTTCCAATATTTTATCCAGCATTTGATGGACAGGAAAATAGCTGAAACCTGTCTAAAAACCTATATCATCAGTCTTATCCATTGCAGAAAAAATCAAGTTCCAATATTTTCTCCAGCATTTGATGGACTGGAAAATAGCTGAAACCTGTCTAAAAACCTATATCATCAGTCTTATCCATTGCAGAAAGAATCAAGTTCCAATATTTTCTCCAGCATTTGATGGACTGGAAAATAGCTGAAACCTGTCTAAAAACCTATATCATCAGTCTTATCCATTGCAGAAAGAATCAAGTTCCAATATTTTCTCCAGCATTTGATGGACTGGAAAATAGCTGAAACCTGTCTAAAAACCTATATCATCAGTCTTATCCATTGCAGAAAAAATCAAGTTCCAATATTTTATCCAGCATTTGATGGACAGGAAAATAGCTGAAACCTGTCTAAAAACCTATATCATCAGTCTTATCCATTGCAGAAAGAATCAAGTTCCAATATTTTCTCCAGCATTTGATGGACATGAAAATGTAATGCAAGTTTTTTTGTTTGTTTTTTGTTTTTATCTAATACAAATCAATTAACAAGGTTTAAAAAAATTTGTTCATAAATTTTAAATAATAAAATTTACCTTACGAATTTTTTTTTTTAATTATAAAAAATTATTTTAATTTAATTTATAAAATTTAAAATTAAAAAACAAAACTTACAAAATTTTAAAACTTACAAAATTTTAAAATTTAAACAAAACTTACAAATATTATTTTTGATTTTTTTAATTTAAGAAGAAATATTATTTTGTTTTTTTCATTTTTATAAGAAATAAAATTTTCCATATTTAAATTTAATAAGAAACTTAATTTAATTTATAATTTTTAAATTAAAAAAATAAAATTTACAAATTAAAAAAAATTAAAATTTGTTGATTTATTAAAAAAAAAAAAAAAATTTACTGAAGGGAAATCGCCACCCCCCATGGCGATTTCCCTTCATTCTTTTTACAATTTTGGTTAAAAATACCAAGGGAAATCGCCATGGGGGGTGGCGATTTCCCTTGGTATTTTTATCAAATTTTGAAAAAAATACCAAGGGAAATCGCCACCCCCCATGGCGATTTCCCTTGGTATTTTTAGCCAAAATCAATTTTTTCATGCTGGGAAATCGCCATGGGGGGTGGCGATTTCCCAGCTAATTTTAAAACAGGCGTATTTTGGGAAATAATCTAAAAGTATAGGTAATTTGGGGTTTAATTTTTTTTTTGGCTATATTAGTATAAAAAAGCCGCTGTTTTCATCATGGAGCAGTGAAAATAACCCAAAAAAAACTTATAAAGTGATTAAAGAGAGATTCTCTTTAGGCCCTATCTCCATGGCACGAATGGGAATAAGAGAGAAAGATGACAAAAAAGCATTGCAGTCCCGTGATCTTGTGTTTCTTAGCTTTTTTTTAAAACCTTTTTTTCTGGAAAAGGAGCATTCACTTACTGACAAAATCATCTAGTGCCACTGCCACACACTTCATTTGTCATGGCATATTATATATATATATATATATATATATATATATATATAGCCTTCATGTAGGATGATAATGGAAGTTTAAATTTGATACAGCATTTTCTCTTTTGATCATGATAAGAAGGAAAATAAAAGTTCGATTTGCTTAGAAATTAAATTTGTTATTTTATGACAGATATGAGATAATATTACTTAACACATTGATAAACTATAATTTTTTTCTCGTTTCATTAGGCATTTTTTTTTAATATTTATAAAATTTTAATTAAATTAAAAATCACAAATAAATTTAAGTTGAATCATATTAAATAATTATTATTTATTTAAATATTTTTTTATATTTTAATATCGTAAGTAAATGAATTTAGAGTTAAAATCGAATTATTATGATAAATTATGTAAAATATGGGATGAATTAAGACACGATACAAACACAACATGAAAAAATAATTAAAACACGACACAATATGAACACGACATGAATGCACGAATATATTACAATCTATAAAAATGAATTATTAACGTGTAAAAATGTATATAAATTTATAATATTTTGAATACACACAAAATAACACAAATACGTCACGAACACAAATTTTTCTCTAAATTGAATCACGACAAACTATGCAAAATATAAAATAAATTAAGATACGACAAGAACACACATAAGAAAAATAATTAAAACACAACATGAAAAATAATATGAACATTACACGAACGTGTCAAAATATACATAAAATAAATTATTAACGTGCAAAAAATTATATAAATTTATAATATTTTAAGCATAAAAAAAATAACATAAATAATTAAATATAAACACAAGATTTTTTCCTTTTTTTTCTATTTCCTTTCTTTCTTTCTTACTTTTTTATTTTTTTTCCTTTCTTTTCTTTCTCTTTCATATCCAAAATCTTCTCTTTTTTTAGTAAAATCCAAAAAATATACTTAACAAAGCAAATAATTCACTTTTTATCTTAAAAAAAAACACATGTCAAGTAAGGGAAGAAACTTGTAGTCAATATTATGTTATAGTTAAGATACTTGTACTCCTAGAACATGGATCGATAAACATACAAAACTTACATCAAAACTACTTAATTTCAAAAGCTTATTTTTTTTTCTTTCTTAATATAAAAAAAATTGCAACTTAAAACAAAACAAAAAAAATTGTAAATGTTAAAATTCGATCCGTACCTACTAAATACCACTTTTTAAAAGTAATTGGATGAACCAATTATGCTAAATCTCATATTCTTTCGCACCTACATTTCTCCATCCACACTCTTTCTTTGACCAGCTAATTGTAGGACCATAGCTTCCTGGAATTCATTTGTTGGTGAATCCTATTTTTTTTTTTCTTTATGCTTAATCATGGGAAACTTTTCAAGAAATTCTATGATGCAGTTTTTTTGTTTGTTTTTTGTGAAAGAAAGAGTAAATCCATGTTAAAAAAAAAAGTGACCAAATCGAGTCACATTAATCTTTACCGACCTTCTCTAACATTGGAGAAAGAAGACAAAATCAATTGATATAATATGCAACTATTCCCAGCAAAAACAAAATTGTTACCTGTATTTATAATGCAGCAACAGAATTTATGGTCTGCCTGCCAGCATATATCCACCTGAGTGATTATGCTGGTGATTAATTAAATTGAGTAGCTGACATCTGATCTGAGCTAGCATGTGACTCACCGACAAATGATTGTAAAACTAGAAGACATTTTAACAGATATTATCAGCAAAATCTACTGTTTGCAAGTATGCATGAACTGATTTCTTCACAAAAAATGGATATTCAATGTGAACCAAAATTACACCTGCATATGAAGAAACAGCAACCTTCTTCCTTCCCAATCCACTCCTCCATCCTCTCCAGAGAGAAATTTCAGTTTTTTTCATCTTCTGAACTATTTATGACAGTAGAAGCAGAATCCAATTGTTTGTTGAAGAGAAAAAACAAGAAAACAACAAACCAACTAAAGGACCATGCAAGCCATAGTATATATAACAAAGAGCCTGAAATTTTTTCATTTCAGAAGAATAATATACATATAAACAATGAGAGAACATTAATGGCTGAGGCAACTCCATGTTATGAAAAAAAAAATCCCTGAAAAAAATGGATGGGCAAGTAGCAGTGTAGCACTCATTACAAGACAACTAAGTTCCACAGGTGTTTTCGACCATGACTCACCAATTAAGCACTAATCAGCTCTTCTCTTGGGATAGAACTCTAAGCTACATAATGAGCTCAAGCTATTGTTGAGGCAGAAAACTGATAAATATATCAATAATGGCAGAAATTAATCAGAGCACTGGTCAGTTCCAAAAATGATGCCCACAATCACCTTGATATTGCATCAAAACTGAGGGTGGAGTGAACAGTGGAATAGTGCAGAGAACTGCGGTATCATACCTTGGGCCAATTGTCAGCATTTAGGAGCTTTACATCTGTTTTTCGGGTTTTGATTTAGCATCCCCATTTTCAGGAATGGATGGAACTGTAGGGAGATCATTGTTAGTACTGGTGACCACCACAGCAGCCATCTGAGATGTTTTGACTGTAGGTGAACTGACAGTTTTCGCAACTCCATTGGTAATGGATCCTTGTCGATTCCCAGTCTCAGTTCTGATAATTTCAGTTCCACTGCTGAGTGGGCCTCTTTGACTACCTATCTCTGTTCTAGCTAATGATGAACACTGCGTTTCTGTGATTGAAAAGAGCAGCATCGTCAATTACCAGTAGTTTATGCATGGAAAACATAGTACACCATAAGATTTTAGACAATATATATAAACTGAACAAGTACACTCTCTGCCACTTTACAGATAGCAATTTACTTCAGCATTCCAGGATCAGAAAGATTGCACCTAGCCTAGAAAAGTGCAGCAATTAGACACATATTACAACATGGAATCTCAGCGGGCTGATTGTGCTGATGCAAACCGTCTCATTCTAGAGAACCCATCAATCATGAACCATGTTTTACATATGCCATCGTATAACTACTATTCCAAAAAATTAAAATTAAGGAACCTTATTTCAAATATCTGTGAAACAAAATGATCTACCTTTCTAAATTCCAACATATCAACTTTATTTTTTTCATATCCCCTTGACATCCATAAACTGAATATCAATCAGTGTCTTTGGAAATTTTGGTAAACTGGTTCTTTCCTAGTTATTGAGGAAGTTTTCCATTGCCTGCAAGGATGGTTTCATCATTTGAAACTTTCTTCCTTTTTGATGCGCAGAATATAATTCGTTATGAATCAAATTTTCAGAAAAGAGAGGGAAACTTGCCCTTTATTTCTCCGAAAGTGATAAGCCTATTGAGACAATCTCGGAACTTTGTCAAAACAACTCTTTCCTGCTCTGCATCAATCTCTGTCATGCCCTGTCCATAAGGCAATTGTGAATATGTGCTGCAGCCATTGCCCATGATCCCATTAGGCGAAGCAGCTGCCAAAAACATTGTATCTTGTTCATCACACATCAATGCCAAAGTTCCTGGAGACATAGGCCTTCCCTTTGGCATATCAGCACCATCTGAGCAGGAATCCTCAGGGCCAGCTTTATCAGCCTGGTTTGCACTTAAACAATCATCAGCCATGGTTTTCTCAGCATTAGAATCCTTCTGGCATTGCAGCCTGTCTTGAGTGGATGATGCAAGGGAAGTTTCTGACTGATCTTCTGCCCCTTTTTCGGTCAAACTTCTCTGATCTGAATGAATAGAGAAATTGAAGGAAGACCCATTAGATGAAAAAGTGGCACATTCATTAACTTCTTCTAACTGACTCAAAAGTTAATCACTAAAAACAAATTCAAAACAGACATACACAGGATACTTTTAGTGGCTTCAACTATCCAAATATTATTTCTTGCAAGTACTCACTAGGACAAGAATGGTCTAAAGTAAAAGAAAATGTTTAGAGAAACAACATCAATACCAATATTCAAAACAATTTTGATACAGTATTTGTTGACAAAGGAAGTCTCTAACTTTAAATGCTGACATTACATCTTCATTTGAAACAAAAGTTGTACCATTAATTTATTCATCACAAAGAAAAAAAAAAGTTGTACCGTTAATCTTCTTTTATACATGTACTAACAAAACAATTCGAATAAACAGCATTATGCAAATCTTTTTCTATTAGAGAATGACATATCAGTAGACAAAAACAGCTAGAGATGAATACAACGGCAAAGCAAGTATAAGTTGATCATCATACATGATAACATTTTCGGATAAATAAGTACAAACGACCATATGCTTACTCATGCAAACGCAAGAATTAAGCACCAAGTATGTCAGGAATTAGACACTGCAAGTTTAAACCAGTGAATTGAATTGCTTTACATGCATTCCCATTTACCTGCAAGTGTCTTTGCAGCTTCTCCAGATAGAACTACCAAAACAGAGCAAAGCTCCTTCAAGTCCTGCTTTTGAATTATGTCTGCTAACAGAGACCTTCCACCAAAATGCATAAGTTAGTTTCCAGAACAAGCAGACTACAAGTATCTTTCCATCAAGACACTCCATTTACCTATATGTGAATTTTGATGGGCCTACTGCAGCAGTTGTACCAGCATGAGAAACTGGCATAGAAGACAAGGATGAGGAGGGCGTAGAAGCTCTGGTATGATTTGCCTGATTAACATATAAAATAAGCAGCAAATGTAAGTTATAGGAGCATAAACTAAAAGTAATGATGAGAAAGCTTTTACGGTGACAATTGAAGCACAAATCAAATGTTAAGCAGCAGCAGAAGAATGAGAATGGAAAATTAAATTCACTAGATGAGCATGCGTTCTTTTCTTTCAAAATAAAAGAAGTACTAGCTTAAGACAAAGTAAATTGTAATTGAAATAAGATTCACAAAGTTTCTCCAAAGACAAATGCCAATAAATAGTTAAATACGCATGACCTGTTTACCTGTGGGAAGTGCCCAAGCCTGTGAACAGATGGATCCTTGGCAGTTGACCCAAAGAATAGTTCCTGACCTTTTCTCTTCTTAGATATTGGAGCAGATGCATAACCAGACGACCCAATAGCTCCAGTTATGGCAGCATTTGCTGCCTGCTGAATATATGCCATATTGTTGGCATGGTCACCATGAAATAGTGCCTCTCTCTCTTCACTTCCCTCAAAATTTTTGCAGTCCATGCATTTGCAGTTTTCGGAGCAAAGAATGTTGGCTTGGAAACACTCACAGTACTTTTTAAGACACCCAGATTTCTTACAGTGACATCCTTTGTTGTGCTTTCCCAACATCAAAACTTCCCGAGCCTCTTCCTAAAAATGATTCAAAACTAGTCCATATGAAAATGCCAATTGCAGCAAGCTATATCAAATCACAAAAAGGAATTCATGATATACTTTGAATTTTATATTTTGTATCAAAAACTCAGCCCAGGCCCTTTTTCCATATTTCCCAAGAGTGTAACCAGTTAGAATTCAGAAAAGAGGATATCAAATATGTGCTAAAATCAATTCATGGTCATACATTTCAACAGAAGGATATCATTTTAAAAGATTCTGTATATTCCAACAGGCCCATCAATGAGTAAAGGCAACAAAAAATGTGACCCTGGCTAGACATGTTAACTGAGCCCTATGAAAATTAGTATCTTCAATGATAAAAAGTTTAAATAAAAGATCAGATGGCTTTTTGTTGAATCAATACTGTGCAAAATCTACAAGGTAACTTTGTATTTCATAATGAGAATAAAAATGAAAAAAAAAAAGGTTTGACCAGCATACCCTGTTATCCCGTGCACCATGTGGGCTGCTAGCAATTTTTGGCCTGAATGCATTTGGATTACGCTCCAAAGTTGCTTCGACAGCATCACATCTCGCAGCTTCATTCTCAACATTGTTATAACAATTAACACAGTTGCACCCATCACAATATATTCCAGATGCAAAGCATTCACAGTACCTGATCAAGGCTTGCAGTATTAACTTTCTATATCTTATATCATCAAACACGTTGATTACAATTCACATACAAAAATGGCTTAATCACATTATATGAACAGAAAAATCATACATAAGAATAATAAGGGAAAAATAGTACTATCTAAAATGCCCCAGCTAGCTGCCTAGATGCTACCAATAAAAGTCATAACCCTATTTCCATCTATTTCCTCTCATGCACACTTCTCAACAGATAGAACATACAAGAAATGTGAATCTAATCAGTGTGTTGGAACACATTTATACATCTGTCATAGAGACCATAAAGTGAATAGGGTTAAAAATATGTAGAAGGAAAGGTTAGCTTAAGGAAATATTTTAACAGAAGCATCTGTTCTTGGTCTTTGCACATTTGGATGGAGAATGAAGTGCATTTTTGAAAGTTGAAGGCATGTTCCTCCTATTTCTGCCAATAGTAGAGTTCATCTTATTTGTGCAATTAGTACAGAAGGAAATATTCCTACACCTTGTACTACTTGCGTTTTGAAGCTGCTCGGGCCAAACCAATCTAAATGTGGAAAAGGTTTGGAAAGGTGATGCAGAACAAACTTATAAGCTAGGAAGTACCACTTATCAGCCTGATAAAAGGTGACATTGGGTTCAGCTAGGTGCTAGTGATACGGAAATTAATATTGTGAGAAATATTTCTAAGAACTATGCGTTAACTAATATTGGTACAAAATATAGAAAAGAGTATTTACTTTATTGTTGCTGATTAGTTGTAGTCCTCTTTCCATTAAAACATAGATAGATATAACACTAAACCAAATAGGGGGTACTAAACTTTCCTATTTATGGGAAAATATTTCCTTCTATTATCCAACTCAACTTTGCAAGTATTTTTCTCTTAATGGTCTCCAAATTCATTTGACATTTCTTTCCCTAAAAATTTGAAGAAGAAAAAAATCAAATAAAAAAAAGTTTGAGGTAATCAGATCAACAACATTGTTAAAGTAGCAAAAGAAGATTGGCACAAAAAACATTCTGAAAGATTATGGTCACAAGACTAAACCTAAACATTTCTAGCTAAACAAGGCTTCTTTAGCTGCATAGCCATTATGCAAGTAATGAGTTAATGGATCAATACATACATATGCACACCTCACTATGCACATGCAGGTGAGGTGGTGAAAAGAAGCTGCAGATGAGTGTGACCTATCATTTTCCCAATAAGAAATTTCTGTTTTCTGCAAAATGATACACTTAAAGACACCAGCTACAACCTAATGAGTATTTCATGAACCGTAAAGTTGCATGTAAGGAAGAAAACCAATTTCTCATCTTGTACAGGAAAAAGATTGCGTGTCTTATTTATGCAATATCTAACATGGCACATGGAACCCAATGTAGAAAAGTTTGTAAGAAATATGTCACCAACAAGTAAAATAGTAACAACAGCTGTTAATATGATATCCAGAGTAGAGCAGCAGTGAATCATGGAAGAAGAACTCATTCATGCCAAATGGGCATATAAGTCAATGAACTTACAGTTTCAGACACCGAGAATGTTTACAGTTACACTGCTTCTGCTTTTTTGGAGTACCATCTTTTAGTTCATTTGGTCTTGGTTTTGCTTTTGGGGATTCTGGTTTTCTGAAGAGAGCAAGAAATAAAGAAAAATAAAATAAAATTAAAGGTAACTAGCTTCAATAGTAAATTTTCAGACAATGACATTTTGTAAAGTAATCCTGCAGTTGTTTAATTAAACCAGAAACTTCAAGTTTTGAGAGAATATCTTCAATAAATGCAACAAATATTTGAGAAGACCAGCATTAATAATCACAATAAGCATTTCATCTGCACTATAAGATTAATAATCATCAGAGATAGAAAGGGCACATCCTCAGTTAGGGGGTAAGAAATATGAGCATTACAATGAATAAAATCGAGAACAATAGAAAGAAAGATTCTTCGCATCCAAATTGACAAAAAAGAAAATGAAAGAGAATAAGACAAGTTTCATTGCAATTAACTGGTAGGAAGGAGGACAATGACCAAAACTGTTATGTCCTAGAAAACAGTACACCCATGACAAAAAAAAAGACCAGTGTTTACATCCTACGGCTACAGCCTATGATCGAAACAGAAAGAATGGGGCAAAACTAGGAAAGAACCTAAGAAGCTATATCCGGTGACTGATAAAGCTTAAACAAAACCAAATTCCCCACAAAGCAATTGATTCATTCCTTCACTCCAAAACAATGTTTAATTTGAAAGAGAAAAGGATGCAAAAGCACCAATTAACCTCCAAGAGATCAATTCCAAAAGAAACCAACTATTCTGTTCTATAATCAGAAGAAAAAATACTCAAACTTCGTTTATTTCTTAGAGGAAAAAAAAAAACAAAATTGACCAGAGTTTGATTCAAACATAATTGAAAATAAAGAGTTAATTCTGAAGCATGTAAAAATAAAATGTCAATCAGGACATAGAAGACCGTAACCCAGGCTTCCTTACTATGTACACTCTCAAAAAGGAAAAAAAAAAAAAAAAAGAGTTAGTTTTTAGTAAACAAAATAAAAAATCTACAGAACAAACACTGAAAAAGAATAACTAAATAAAAGGGAAAAAAAATCACAAATTTTGATAGCAAAAACTTACACAACCCTCGACGATGCTGTAGTTAGAGGATGAGATTGAGCGGCGGCCACAGGAGTGGTCGCCACCGCCTGCGGTTTTATCTGTGGCTGCTGCTGCTGCTGTTGCTCAGTTACTGAAGCCGCCGAAGACGAAGCCACACCCATCCCTTGTGTGGATTGCGGGTGTTCCGGAAAAACCACACCACCAGAAGAAACCCCGCCAAAACCGGTCGTGAAATCGAGCTGCCTTGCTAGCTTCTTCGCCGGAAAATCCGCCGTATCCGGTTGTGCCTTTTTTGGCGGGAATTCACCTCCTTTTCCTTCCCCCATTTAAATTCCAAAAAGAATTTTAATCAAATTCCAATCTTTTTCCAATTCTCCCACACAGCCACAGCTGAAAATCCACCAAATAATCTCACAAATTGCCTTAAATCAACTCAAATTCACCCACTTTTAGATGCAAATCCCAATCTACAATCTCCAAAACCTCAAATTACAAAAATATCCGTGATTTCTCCAAGCTCGATATTTCCACCGAGAAGTGCCAAAAAATCGAGAAGATTTTGATTCCGATCGATGCATAGAGAGAAAGAGAGAGAAACTAAAGAAATCTAGAGAGAGAAGAGATGGCCTTTTTTAATTTTGTTGTTGGTGTTCGTAGTCTCCTTCTTCTTCTTCTTCGGTTCTCCTCCCTCTCTCTTGCCAAGTTTTGAAATTTCAATTTTTCTTTTTTTTTTTTTTGGTTTATCGAATGGTGAGATTCGCGTGGGTTTTGGATCCGACGGTTCACGTTTAAAGAATTAATCTGACGCATGAAATTCATAGGAGTGAGTATGGTGTGTTAGTGACCGTTGGATCCGATTAAAAGCAAGGTTTCCACAAAAGCGGTGTTGGTTTAAAGGGTGTGAGGGGAGATTGTAATGGGAGTGTTCCCCATTCAAATTTTGACACGTGGAGAATATATTTGGGGGATTTTCTGAATGACTCTTGGCGTGATAGAATTGGTTGAAAAATAAAAAAAAGCAAAACAGAGACGATAGCATTTTTGTTTTGATGACTTGAGTCAACCAAGTCAATTTGCGATGTGTAGTCTGTCTGGGTAAGAATGAAAAGCACAGCCTCCAATCTCTTTCGTTTCAAAACAATATAATTTCTTCTTTCAAGTCAACAAGCAGTCAAGAACAATACTGAATATCGAGACCCAAAAGGGAATATGAATTTAACAGTCAACTCTCACAAATTTACCAAATGTTACGGGAGGGGGAATAGGAATCATAAGCAAAGCACTGGAATTAAGTCCTAGCTGTCCTCTCAACAGTCAATACTTCCCTCAATTTACAGAAAACACAAGCTCCATGTAAAACCAATATTAAAAGTTCTACCCTTGCGTCCCACACCACGCACGTCGATCCTCTTGTCTTCGTTCCAAGTACATATCTTGACGATATTCTTTTGACACATTAGCACCTCTGATTGGTGATCTGCTCCCCTCTCTCACATCACGTGGCCATCTGCCACGGGGAGGAAGTTTTGGAAGTGGAGATGGAGATGGAGATGGTGGTCGCCTCTCATACCCTTTCCTTTCATTGACAAAGTTATCCCGTCCACGATCTTTATGTCCCCAATCCATAAGCATTGGCCTGTCAAATCTACTCCTCCCCTTGTAGTTATCATCTAGATAATCCAGCCGATCTTTACGCATGATATGATCAGAAAACCTGCCTTCATGCCTGGGAGGTGGCAGGCCACCAGCTCCAAGGTCTCTGGGGCCCTCCCTAGCCCAAACACGAGGAGGAGATCTAAAGCCATTCATATTCCTGCCGGGCGGTGATAGATCCCTGGAAAAGCCAGGAAAGCGCCTGGGAGGAGCATGCGATGGTGGAGATCTAAAGCCATTCATATTCCTGCCAGGCGGTGATAGATCCCTGGAAGAGCCAGGAAAGCGCCTGGAAGGAGCATGCAAAGGTGGAGGACTAGGGTAGCCTCCACGTGGAATTCCCACAGGTGCAGAGCGAAATTTCTTGCAGTTGTTACAGTACTCCCTCCTTGCAAAGTTTAAGTTTCCACATCTGAGACATCGTGAGGATATAAAATAAAATGTAATGTCAGATGCTTCATCAAACTTGCAAATGCATAAGGCAATAAACTGAAAATAAAGTTGTCATCTAATTATATAAAAAAAATCGGTCATCTGTGCTAGGAAAGCATGATGAAACTTAAAACAGTAAAGATTATAACTCTTTCTGATTAAAATACTTGTCAATAAAATAAAATTACACAATCTATGTTTCTTTAGAATTTTGAAGGACAAGAACTGGTAAAAGAATACCTCAACTGATAAAAAAAAAAAAAAGAAGCAGGGAGACAGAGAATAAAAAAAAATGCAAAGCAAGCAGCATAAAAATATTAAAAACAGGAAAACTGGATACAAAATTCACATCATGAAGGTCATAAACTTACGAAGGATCAGCGCATATCCAGTCTCCTTCCCTAGGGCGCACATTAGGATTATTTATAGTCATGCCTTCACCTCTGAAAGGTGCAGGACCATATCCAGTACCATCAAAACCTCTGCTATTGTGTGGCCTGCCACCACCTGGTCCTCGACTATAAGGAGGTGAGGAGTCTCGATACCTGCCAGAATCCCTCCCATTACCAAAATCACGACTTCTTGGCGGGCCACCTGAGCGATCAAAATTGGAACCATAACGATGGTCTGCAACTCTACGATGTACAGGAGAACTAGAACCTGCACGAATTCTATATCCTGGAAAAAAGCCAATAATGCCTATAGATAAGCAAATCCAATTAAATAAGTGAGATATTATGGTACATGATGTATTTATGATGTTGGAAGACTTATGGCCAATCAAATGTCCAAATGACCAATAAAATAAAGTTTGCAAGGCCGGTACCACCAGTCAAGATCTCCTTATCATGAGTACAGAAAGAAAAATCCAGAATAGAAGGGAATACTTGCTTCAAATGTTAAGTGTTAACTGTCCTTGTCACTTTCAAAAACAGCATTTTACCACTACATAATGCAGGGGCAAGGAGCATTCAAAACCAAGAGTGTTACCTGTACCCAACATACATTACAACAGCTCATGGTCCTCAGTAGGAAAAGAGGTCGAGTCGTAGACTCAGGTGCCAAAATCGTCTATCTTGTAACCTTACCTGCTTAAAGATGGATTTTCGACCTAATATCTGAACTATCAACCCCAAAATCATAAATCTGGAGCAACCACATTTGAAACAGCAGTCGTAGAAAGTAGGAAAAGAACAGCATTCACATGTGCAGCTTGTAGATAATAAAATGCACATATACCTAATACATGATAGTCCAATACAAAAACCATTAACCATCAAATTTACACCTAAAACCTTCATCCAAATTGCCTTAATAAAGAGCAGCAGTCTGAGCAACAAAGCAAAACTAAAGGGTGTAAACCACCAAAGAATATCCACCCATGTGGAAATAGAATATTAACCAGTAAGTCAAAGGCCACCCGATTTTATGCTCTTCCGAATAGCTCGTCTTGGTGAACTGTTTGAAAAGGTTCCACTGTTTGACACTACGAATTACCACCCAAAACTGAGTTCACTATCCCTATACACAACTTGGTGGGTAGAAAGTAGAAACCAACAGGGCTTCTTCCATCCCCAAAGCAGCAATGCATCATTCACTGACCACTTTTGCTAAATACTTATATAGCCAGAACTTTGTCCAACAGCTTAACTACCCCATTAAACACAAAACTATACAGAAACACACAAGATGCCTCAAGAAGATAGATATAACACATTAAGGATATTCCACAATATCCCATTCACCTGGAAAAGAATACCACTAACCACAAAAAGTATTATTCTAAAGCCATCTAACTTAAACCCATTTACCCCTCCCAGAGGAAAAAGAAAAATAAAATAAAAACCACAAGCAACCCAAGTTAAATTCCACCACAAGAGTTCCATTATCAGTTACCAGATACTCCACTATCGAGCACTTCCGTAAATTAACAAAACCAACAAAAGCCCAGGAGAGACAGAGCTCCACTCCCGCCAACAAAATTAGTTATCACGGCCCAAAACTGTCTTATTAGCACATACCCTGAAGCCCTCAACCACACCAGTTTTTCCAGCCAAGAGACCAACCTTACCATTGAGAATACCCAACTGGCCATCCTAAACCATTTGATGATGTCAGTATTCCATTTCCAGATCATGCTTTGCAACATAACCACAAACCTCTTAAATTGGCATTTAAATTAGCACTTCTAATTAAATATGATACTCTATCGAACCCAACCCCATTGTCACTATCTTCAAATTCTTGCCCAATCTGACACAAGTGATAATAGCTTCAAAACTGAGATGCAATAACTTGTCTTTAGTGATCAGCACTACAAGTTCATTCATCATACCCAACACAATATATAATGGCATTTGGCACAAAACATTAAACCCTTAACACAGAAAAACAATTAACCCCAACACCAACAATGATCCAAGAATACACTCACACCAACATGCCTTCGTCAAGAGCCAAGTTCTAGCAGGCAACATTCACAGCTGTAACACACAACAGCAAAATTCATTTGCAACTTGATACTCCATAAGGGTATTAGATCCACAAGATCGACATGCAACATAAGGAAGAGATAACAGGTTGTACAAACTCAACTGTTATGTAACAAATACATAGTCATTGAAAAAAATCAAATGAACTGTAACAGTCACCAAATAATGTTACAAATCTCACTTGACAAGAACATAAACAATTGAGCAGTTAAACAACAGCTACAAGACCCTATATATGCTTATACCAGACGCTGATGCGTCAGAGAGAATCCTGCTAAGAGGAATATTAAAACAACACATAGAGGACAGGTTACAAGACATTGAAATACAAACATTAACAAGGCCCCATTTATAACCTATTTTTCACAGAGATGTATTCATAGAAATTACAAAATACACTGCAAGTAGGTTGTTTGCCTCACCGCTGAGTTCCCTCTCTCGGGAACATGAATCATATTCTTGTTAGGCGCCCCTAAATTCACTTAGTAACCTATTAATCATCTACTTACTCCTTGATATCACAAATCGCATATAAATCTACTGGAAATGTAAATTGGCATTCAATTAAAGTCATATAAGTTGCCTTCTATAAAGCTCTAAACTCAACCACACCGCATATTGCCCATTTCACTTTCAGTTTCAAATCCTACTTCGATCTAGGGTTTCAACTTTCAAATCACATGACTCATTTTACTTTCAATCATAACAATGCCGTAAAAGTAATTTGAACTCCACATTATCAGTAGATTAATAAAACACTGAAACAAAATCAAACAATAAACACAAATTTGATTAACAAATACAAAGAGGAAAAAACGATTCCATCAAAAATAAGAAAAAAGAAAAACGAACCAGATTCATCATTGTATCGACCAGAGCGAGAATACGGAGGCGGCTCACGGCGGACCTCTCCAGGCTCGTAATCGCTACCACCACCAACACGGCCTCCTCCTCCACCTTCACCGCCATCAGCTCCGTCGATGGCCGAAGGCCGCACAACAAGGCTGCTGAGGAGTGGCTGACGATGCGAGGTCGTTTGGTCCTTGTCTCTAGACCCCATTTCTCGCACTCTCTCTCTTTTTCCCCCCTTTGTATGAGAACGTTTGTCAGACACCCGATCGGAGAGATTTTGGATACTATGGTGTGGCTGGTGGTATATAAACCCTAGCGCCACGTATTTGATTTTTCGGCCGTGGAATTACGTGAGAGGCGAGAGCTTTTTCGATTTTGCAAAAGGATTTCCGGAATGTTTGTTTTGCCCCCGAAGTTTCTTTTTTTGTTTTGAAATAGCCCCCGATGCTTTTGAATTTTGTACTTTCTCGGTTTCTCCCTCAAGTTTTCCTATTTATTACAGAAAATTCCTTTTAATTACATAACATGACATTTTCATTAAATTCACGAATTCTTTTTACTAGTATTTAATTCTGAAATTTGCAGATTCACAACCCCCTAGCCTCGCGCACGAAAGTTATAAAGCTTTCCTAGGTTTTATTCTTTTATGCGCGTGCTGCGGGTGAAATGTCCTATTCTCTTGAAAAACGACAAAGGCCACCCCCAACCCTTACAATGTTCATACTGCCTCTTCCCTTTGCAAGGTCCATAAGCAGTATGACCCTGCGAAGGCTTTTCGGGGATTCCTTTCTTTCGATCGACTTCCTTGGCTAAGTACTCGGTTTTACTAATAACAATTCTCAATGCCCTTACGAGGTAGTGATGAGTTAAACTACTCGTGTTGGCATGGAAGTCAGCCCGGTAAACTGATTCCATTCTGTTACTAGGGTTCCAAACCTTCCCCTTAGCTCTAGAAAGACGTTTCCTTATCAAGAGATGCTAAAGCTATTTATAGTTGTTTAAGTCGGAAGGAGGGCTTTGGGCAAAGAGCAACTCGAAAGTACTTGACTTCAGTCCCAGTACTGAAAGACGTGACTTCAGGAGTTTCTTTCGGAAGGAAAGACTTCGTTTACTTCCTGCAAATTTTTTTTGTAAGAACTAGTAGAAAGGCCGTGTCTCAGGGCTAGTTTAGCATTGCTGTTGGAAAAAGCTTGGGTTGGGAAAAGCTCGAGTTGGAAAAAGTGTGTTTATAAAGTGTGGTGAAAAAGTGTGGTTTAAAAACTTTTAAGTGTTTAGCATTGCTGTGAAAAAGTGTTGTTGGAAATTGAAATGTCAAAAAAAGATATGTTCAAAATAATAAAAGTGTAGAGATGTGAGGATAATAAAGTCATTTTATCCAAAAGCCAGCTTTTAAAGCCCAAAAGCTATATTTTTTGGCTTTTTGGTTTGGCTTTTCAAACCATGGTTTCAACAGCAGAAGCTAATTTTTTTTATCTGTTTAGCATTGCGTTTGCGGTGAAAAGCAGCTTTTGACCTCAAAAGCTGTGCCAGAAGCAATGCTAAACAAGACCTCAGTCCCAGTGTGGCTGATCATCCGAAAAAACCAGCTAAGCATCATTGGCTTGGAGGCTGCCCGACCTACCGGCGGGGGGTTATTCGCCACATTCATTATAGGGGATCCCAGAACCTGTTAGTAGGTAGACAGAAGTGGTGGCCGCCAGAGAGGAAGCCAAACCGGCCTATTAAGCGCAGCTAAGCTAATATGCGCCGGAGAAAGCCAGGTGCCGGAGGTAAGATTTATTCGGCCCGGAGGCACTTTAGAAAGATTATTGGGTAGAAAGGTTTCTCAATTCGGCATCGCCTGCTCTTTATCCCGATTCATGTGAAGCTTTTTCTTTCACAAAGGATTCTGTTCTGTCCGTGTGGCTATCTTAACTACTGATGAAACAGTAAAAAAGGTTAGTTTCGCTTTCCTGACTAAAGAGATAGAACGGATGAAACCATTTTTTCTGCGCCTTCGTCTTCTGCCTGACTACTAAAGCAGAGTAGCCAACATGCGCACATCATGATTTGCCAGAGGAGCTCAGAGCTCAGCGAATGGAAGAAGCAGGCAGGGACAGATAGAGAATTAGGTAGGGAAAAGTGCTTTCTTGGACTTGTTTCCAGGTGAGATCAAAGATCTTTCAACGCGTTGATTTCCTACTAAAGAAACTGGGCTTCTATCAGGAGTTTTCTTTGTCGATCGATGTGAAAGGGTCGAAAACTCTCACTTTATGCTCTAAGCGGTCTTCTTTCCTATTCTGTTGTACCCTTCCTTCCTCCTTCTATCTCTAAGGGTAGTCTTATGTTCGGACTACTGCTTCTTGCTGTTAGCGCTTCTTGTGCGGCTAGGGCTACTTACCCTTGGCTTTATTGAAAATGCCTAAGGTGCCTTTCTAAAGGCTTTATTCAAAGACTAAGCGAGATCTCGAGAAGTGGTGTCTGTAGCCTGTTGATCGGCTTTCTCCTATCTGTTCTGGTGACGTATCAAGAGCAGTGCAGAAGGACCAACGACGATGAAGGTTACGAAGGAGAAAGAGGAGGAGCTAATTCGGACGAAATCGAATGATTACGAGATAGACAATGAGACAAAGCCACCGTGGAGCGGCTTTTTGCAAAAAGATGAGGGGGAAACTCAGTAAGATGTCGGAGAAGCGAAATATACGGGATCACAAACGTAGATTGCTCGCGGCTAAATATGAATTGAGACGAAAGCTTTATAAAGCCTTTTGTAAAGATCCCGATCTTCCTAGTGATATGCGGGACAAACATCGTTATAAGTTGTCCAAGTTGCCAAGAAATAGTTCCTTTGCACGAGTAAGAAATCGATGTATTTCCACGGGTCACCCTCGTTCCGTATATGAGTTCTTTCGAATTTCTCGTATCGTTTTTCGTGGATTAGCATCTCGAGGTCCTTTGATGGGCATAAAGAAATCGTCTTGGTAGCAACCACCAAACCAATAGAACAAGGGTTAGCTCCGCAGCTGGTCCACAAGCAAGGTAAGTAGGTCCATTACCGGCCGGCTCCGGACCGAAAACACCTAACGGAGTAATCCCTTATCTCGGATCGGAGATGCTAACGGGGCGGGAATCGAAGTGGGGGACCTATCTACCGCCTGTGTCTATCTCCTGTCAAGTATGCTCCCCAGACATAGACTACGAACAGGGTAATAACCATTGAGTGAAACAACAAGGAAAGAGCGTAATCCGTTATAGATCCTACGACTTGGCTTTTTTATGAGCACTTCTCCTTCTAATACGAGTTCTGGAGTCAGGCATCTTTTCGCTACCCTGATAAGACGAGGGGGAAGTAGCTCAACTTAAAGTTTTTTGGTAGGAATGGTTTAGCTCGCTAGGGGGAGGGAGATAGTTTACGCGTCAGTTGAAAGTGGGAAAGCTCTCAAGCAGCAAGTACTTTTTATCCTTTCACATTCAAGTAAAGTATTGGGAAGGTATCTAGCCAGTGAGGCAAGTTAAGTAAGGAAAGCAGCTGAAGCAAGCAAGGTGCCTAAGCCTTCAAGTTGCAAGGTCTTTTAGGGTTAGATATACTTGTCATCAGTTAGAAGAACTCGGAGTCTAAGATGGTAACAAGAGAGAACTAAGTGCAATACGTACAACCTATTAGTGACCCCTCTGTAGGTCGCAGCTTAACATTAAGCTCAAGCGATGTATCCTATAATGAAAGCAACTGAACTTGGATAGTCTTTCCTTAGGACTCCAATCTTTAGCACTCCCTCTATAACTGGAGAGAAAGGCACTGGCCTGGGAAGAAAGCTTATGATGGTGGGCCCCCGAAGAAATGAAAAGGGCTGGCGCGAAACTAATCAGAGCTAGAAGAAAGACACCATGGGAGCTACACCCGCGCTTAGGAGAAGATTTGACTTTTCTGATCCGGCATGATAAACAACTCGAACTCAACTTCTATTCTTTCAAGAGAAGGCACCGAGATCCCGCGTAAGCGTTGTTTGCCCGTTGCCAATAGGATCGACTTGGGTAGTCAAATTCCATTGTGAGATTCAAAAATATGAGAAAAGTTAAACATGTAATATATTTTTTAGAATTAAATATAATAAAGTTGAAAATTAAAAATAATTTACAATTTTAAGAAAAACTAAAATAATCTTTTTAAGTGACATAATTACATTTGTTTTCTTGGTTTATATTGTCTCCATGACATGCACATGCTTATAATCTCATTAACTAGAATGTTGCCTTTGTTCGGAATTTTTTTAATTCCATTAATATTAAAAATAATTTAAATTAGATTATAATTAAATAATAATTTTATTTTATATGTTTTAATATATATTAATATTAACAAAATTATATTTTGTTAATTATGAAAATTAATTATGTATAAATTATATATAAATACATTTTGCATGCAAGTATAATTTATATGTATTTTTTAAAAAATATTTTATAAATTATGTGTTATTCTATAAATTGAAAAATCAAGTATCAAATTTTAATATTAAATTATAAGTATTTTTATATTATAAAATTTATTTGGTATGTTAATGAAAATTAAGTATTGAATATAATTATATTATTTGATAACTATAAATGTTGAATTTTAAACATTATTCATATCAAAACATTTTATAATTAATTTAAATAAAATTTAAAAAGAATAATTTTAAATATTTTATTTTTCAATAAAAATACAATTTAGATAAAGTATAATTTTTTTAAAAATAAAATTAATTAATATACTTATCACATTCAAATTTTATTTATTAAAAGTTTTTTATTAAATATCATTTAATATAAATTATTAAAATATAAATATTAAACTACTAATTTTTTTTATTATTATCAAACACATCTGCTTACATCTAGTTTAATTATAAAATAAATTGATTGAACATGACTCTCTATTTATTTATCACATCAAATTTTATTAAATAATATTTAATATAAATTATTAAAAAAAATATTTTTCATAATAAAAAACAGACCTACTTACATCTAGGAAAAGACTCGAGTCCTCCAAGGTGCTAAAAAGGTAAAGACATTAGAACTACCTTTACCTTACGTAACGACGACTCTCCAGCTTCCACAGATCAACATCTTTTTATTGCTGAAAAGACTTATATCTGATGTATTATCGATATATATATATATATTTATATATTATTAATAAATTATATAATATTAATTATTAAAAATTATTTTTATTTATTTTTAAATATTTTTAATTTATTTATTAATATGATATTATCGTATATTTATTATTAATATATAAATTTATATAATTGAAGGTGTATCAAGTTGAAATAATAATTCAAAATTTTTAAACTATCGCCACCTGTCTTCTCCACGACCGTGAAAATTAAATTCCCCATTCGTGGAAATGTCCAAATTACCCCATCATCATCTTCTTCGACCGACCTATCACCTTCATTTAAAGACAGGTGTTGACACCAAATCAAACTCCGCCCCGCCCCCTCGTTTTTCTCGTACGCGACTTGAGTTCATAAATCGGGTTTCTTTAAGACTTTAACTTAATTAACTTAATCAATTTTAATTAAGTAGTGTATTAGTAAATTCGTCTCTTTCTTGTGCCTTAATTCAGAGGAACCTTAGCCTCTGCTCTGTTTTCTTATTATTTAAGAAAACCTTCTCTCCCCCCAGTCCCCACTCCTCATAAACCACCTCCCCCGGCGCACGATAGCACCTAACCGCAACTTTTTTTTTTTTTACGTTTTTTTATTTACTTATAAATAACTCGAGAGCTTTCTCGTTTTCGCGAAATTTCGTGACCTTACACTGAAAGTGTCACCAAAAATTTCTGCTGATTTCGTACGGCAGATCTATCAAATATTCTTAAGCAAGGTGGATTTACTTTTACTTTTTTTTTTGATCGAATATTAGCTTGTTTAGCGTTAATCTTCGTCTGATTCTTTTTTTAATGAGCATATCATTGTACGGTTTCTACTGTAATTTGATTTTCTTTTAAAAGATAAGTTGTTTGCATTTATATTGATTGATGAAGGTGATTTATTTTAATTTCATAGTTTTAGTTTGGTTCACTTTGGAGATCCTCTGTTTTTCCTTTTCCTTCCGTTTGGTTGTTAGGAAAATCAAGGAAAAGAGAAAAATGAAGTGAGTGTTGAACGGTAAGGGTAGAAGTTAGCTTAATTTTCAGGTTTTTAGTGCCAATTTAAATTTCTGGTGTCAAATTAATTAAAATCGGAGTAAGATAATTTTTGTGTTATTTTGATGATAATAAAGAGTTGTTTGCTTTTTATTTACGCTAACTGCAATCTAAACAGTTATTTGGAAATTAGCGTAAATTACAAGCTGTTGAGCTTGAATCTGTTTAACTTTTATATGTAAGTTCTAATTCGGAAAAATTAACAAAGCTTTGAATGTTAAATGTTTTTCGATGATGAAGGAAATTAAATTTCGATGTTAAATGTTAATTTATGTGCAACCTGCAATGTGACAGTACGGTCCTTACAAAAATTCGCAAGATTGAGTGATTTGAAGGCCAGAGCTGGCTGCTCTAGTTTGGCATGTGGGCACGTCAACGTGAAGCATTCTCAATGTACAAGAGGATGCCATCAAGAGATCATTCAGCTGTAGTGGATGTAGAAGAGAATTCAGGTAAATTTATCTATAGACCAGCTGAGGGTCTCTGCACAGCCATGGTTGTGGAGTTGATAGACCCAAGCGGCCAAGCCAACTTCAGTTCGATTCTAATTGCCTGAAGCGCTTACCAGTAGTATTGTTCCCCTGAGATGGGTCTTTATGAATTCTGTATACGAAAACCTTTAACCAATAGAAAGATTTTGGAATTTGTTTTTATTCTTTTTCCAGCACTAAAATTTTCAGTTGCAGAGTTCTTTGGCTCTCTTTTTAATTCATCCTTCAGAAATTTTCTTTTGGTTATCCATGATTGGAAAAACAGATTAAAATATTGCAGTTGTTTTAGGATATTAACTAATTTCTGGGGAAATTGTTGCTGGAATAAATTCTTTTATGTTATGTTTGGAAACGTGAATTTGAAAATTTGGATTTCATTTGCTATATAAATTGTGAGAATGAAATGCATACATTATGTATAAATTAGTTAAGATTCAATATGATTATATATTTGAAAGGTATAAAAACATGAATTTCAAATTCACAAATAGTTATAGGTATTTCAAATTCACCACTAAATAGGCATTTAACAAATCCATGAATTTGAAAAATAATCATCAATGTTACATTTACATGTGTTTTATTACATAATTTACACTATTTTTGAAATCCAAGTTTCCAAACGCAACCTAAAATTATTATGAGCTTTCATGTCATTAAAGAAATTTTTGTGCTGAACTTTTGTGTTTGTTTAGCTCTCTTACAGAACAGCATGGATGTGGAAACTACAAATCCTTCGTGGTCGCTTTCTTTCCCGCATGTAGTAGTGGCAACCATATCTTCATTCCTATTTGGCTACCACCTTGGGTCTGTGTGCCATCTTAAACTGCCATCTTCCTGTCTTATTTTTATTGTTATTCGTTTTGATAATTCTCATAACAATACTAGATGTTTATGGTTTGCATGTTGGCCGTTCTATACAGGGTAGTTAATGAACCGCTTGAAAGCATCTCTTTAGATTTAGGTTTCAGTGGCAATACTCTGGCTGAAGGTGTCATTTTTTCCCAATCTTTCTTTTCTTTTTCTTTCTGACTTCTGGATCAGGAGCCTAGACCTCTAACAATATAGACTTTATTATGAAATGTTAAATGTAGGTCTGGTGGTGAGTACATGTTTGGGCGGTGCCCTTATTGGATCTTTGTTCAGTGGTTGGATTGCTGATGGAATCGGGCGTCGTAAGGCATTTCAGTTGTGTGCTCTGCCTATGATTATTGGTGCTTCTACAAGGTGATATATAATGCTAATCAAATGTTTGAATGAATAATTTTCGTGCTCTGCTCTTTATTTATTTCCTAATGCTGCTAATAATAGCTTGTGACTTAAATTTAACCCCCTCCTTTTTTATAATATATTTGTTTTACTTTGGTGCAGTGAATTAAATTTTACTTTTATATATCCAAGGAAGATGGATTAGATATACATTTATAACCTTGAGAAAAACTTATGTTTGACTACAACTCTACTATCTTGAATGAAGTAAGAATAGCTAGGACCTTGATTGATAGATGTCACACATATTTTTCTTCTATTTTGACCTGTGATACCTATTTACTCTCACATCCTTACTTGTCTAGAGTCATGTATTGAACTAGCTAATATATGTGTTAGATGGAGAGGTTTTTATTGTCCTTAGAATCTTTTGTTTACTTGCTCTATTCCCCACACGATTCTGTTCTCCCTGTTTCACTTCATAAATCTGAATTTGTAAGGATAGGACTCTGACAAGCAAAAGTTTCATTTTAGTGCAACATCGAAAAGTTTGGTGGGTATGCTCATTGGAAGGTTCTTAGTTGGGACTGGAATGGGACTTGGTCCTCCTGTTGCTGCTCTTTATGTGGCAGAGGTATTTGTGCTGTTAATTTTATGTTACACTAATCATTGACTTATATAGCACTCTTTGTTTTTCATGAACATAAACTGTTGTTTTGTAATCTGATCAATTTCTGTAGGTTTCCCCTGCTTCTTTAAGGGGAACTTATGGAAGCTTCATCCAGATTGCAACATGTCTGGGACTTATGGGGGCTCTGTTTATTGGAATCCCTGTCAAAGAAATTGCTGGCTGGTATGAATCATGCTTAGGTATCACAGCATCTGTTATTTGTATGTTGCTTTTCAGACTTATTTTACATAACTTGCTCAGGTGGCGCATTTGTTTTTGGGTCTCCACAATTCCTGCTGGATTACTTGCATTTGCCATGATGTTTTGTGCTGAGAGTCCACATTGGTTATACAAGGTTTGCTCTCTGATTTGCATGATCTGCAATTGCAAGATTATTTTCCATGTCAAGCTTAATAGTATATATGACTATTGAATCAAAGCCTTGTCAATTCTTATCATTTTTTTCCCTTGTGCATTATTCTAATCATCTGATTTTATGTCTGAATATATATTGTTTCTAATGCCTTTCTCTATGTGTATGTGTGTTGCTTCCTCACTTTCTAGATGCAATTCATTGGTTAGGATCAGCGTTGTCAAGGCGTGCGCCTAGGTGCGCCTACGCCTTGCGCCTTAGCGTTAGATAACAAAAGCGCCTCAGATCCTTTTGGGCGAGGCTCATTTGATCAGGCGCACGCCTGGTGCGCTTTTTTGTAAGGAGATAGGCGTAAAAAAAGCCTGCCTGATTGAAGTTCTATTTAATTTCTTTTATTTTAACTTTTTTTATTAGATGTACATTTACTAGTAAGAAAGGGGATTGTATCAAACTCTCTACTTCTCAATTTGAGTATTCAACAACAGACATGAGACTATAAGGAAATCATGCATATTGGACAACCAAAAAAATTGCATATTTTATAGATAAAATGGATCACTCTTTAGAGTTTATTATATAATTATATATCTTAAGCTTATATATATATATATATACACACACACATACACATACAAAAACACACACATATACATATTGCGCCTTACTTCACTCAGGCAAGCGCTTTTTTTGCGCCTTGCGCCTGAGGCAATATAAGGGTTTTAGCGCCTAAAGTGCGCCTTGTGCCTTTGACAACACTGGTTAGGATCGCTATCAAATTTTACTGGATCCCTTTCTGTCATGTTATTTTATTCTTTCAATTTTTGCCGCATAAAACTGCACCATTCTTCTGTGGAAAAATTCCAAGATGTGCCATCACTTGTAGCATGTGATCAAATTCGATAAAACAGATTTTCAGTTTTATTAAAGCTCATGCTCAAGTAAAATGATTACGTTAACTTGGTGGTGTCATGCAGCAAGGAAGAAGTGCTGAAGCTGAAGCGGAGTTTGAGAGGCTTTTAGGTGGATCACACGTCAAATATGCCATGGTAGAATTATCCAAATTGGACAGGGGGGATGAATCAGACACTGTGAAATTCTCAGAATTGCTCTATGGCCGCCATTTTAGAGGTAGGTATTATAATTCCTTGTTATGCTTGTAATAAGGCTTTCTGAGTACTTTTTTGGTGTATACAGCTGCTTTCACTGCTGCTGCGCCACTGTTGCTTCCTGTTCTGCTTTGCTTCTTTCTTTTTGGGCTTTGTTATTCATGTTCTCCTTTTGCAGTTGTTTATATTGGCTCAACCCTATTTGCTTTACAACAGCTATCCGGTATAAATGCTGTATTTTATTTCTCTTCATCTGTATTTAAAAGTGCCGGAGTACCATCAGACGTTGCAAATGTCTTGATAGGAGTAGCAAATTTATCAGGTATGCCTTGTTCTTTGGTAGCTTTCTTGAGCACATTGTATTATGGCATTTTGCCTTGTCTCATGATGCATGATTTTTCCTTCATGATAGGATCTATTATTGCGATGCTTTTAATGGATAAGCTTGGAAGGAAGGTGCTTCTTCTGTGGAGCTTCTTTGGCATGGTAAATAGCATTGTCATTCATTTTCTCATGGAAAGCCCTTTCATGTATAAGTAGTATCCTAGGAGAGTTACATGACGTGTATCTAGAGAAATGAAGAAAAGAAAGGCTATTGTTTCCTCATGCGCATTAAAATTTACATCCCTTAATGCTTTAAAAATGTGTTTTGTCTTTTGTGCCAAGAGCCCTCCTGGGTTAAATTATTCCATGCATCTCTTGTTTGAAATGGAATAAAATTGATTTCTTTTTAGTTAAAGAAGCTAGTATATCATTCAAAGCAAGGAATTTCGAAGTACGGTTTTAAATTACACTGCTGCTATCATGTCATGCATGGCTGAGCTAAAAACAAATATTAATTCTCTTTTCTTGAATGAAAGAATGAAAATTGATTTTAGAAATTCCACTTTATTTGTGAATTTGATTTACTCAGACTATATCAATGATCCTTCAAGTTGCTGCAGCAAATACGTATGTGTCAGGCTCTGGATCTTTATACCTATCAGTTGGGGGCATGCTAATGTAAGTATTGCTGTAATTTACTTGCTTTATAATATCTTTAAACACCAGGGTTTTTTTATGGCATGGAAGAAAGTATTCAAAATTTGTGGGTCATAGTTGGAAATCTTGGCTGTAATTTCAATGTATTTGGGTCCTCAGACCTGAGTCCCTGACTGACCCTGACCAATGGAATGAGCAACAACTTAGAAGTGGAATCGATGTGCTGCAAATGATGAAAAGATTATCAAATATATCTAATATTAGTCTTTTTACATCCATTCAGCATAAACCACGAGGCAGAACTTTTAGTAATTGATTATGTTCTTCATTGTGGAAAACTAGAAATTGCCTATGCCAAAATGTCAGCCTTGGTTGCAAATAGAGAGATAATTTCAGGATATGGACTCTAATTTAGAACACTCTGCAGGTTCGTCTTAACATTTGCACTAGGAGCTGGTCCTGTTCCAGGTCTCCTTCTACCAGAAATTTTCCCTAGTCGAATTAGGGCAAAAGCTATGGCATTCTGTATGTCAGTGCACTGGGTAATTTTCTCCTCTTTCCTTTCCTTTCCTTTCATTTTCATTATTAGTTGTTTGCTTCTCTTCTTCCAAGCATGAACTTTTGTATCCTTGTGATTGTGACAGCTTTTGCAAATCAAATGCAATTACACAAGCTGGGATATCAAATTATAGCAAACAAACTAGAAATAGAATCTTACTGCTATCTTCTGATGGTTTTTCTTGGTTGCTTTTGCATTGCTCTTCAGGTAATCAATTTCTTTGTCGGATTGTTCTTCCTGCGTTTGCTGAAGCAACTTGGGCCACAGCTCTTGTACTCAATTTTCGCAAGCGTTTGCATGATGGCTGTGGTCTTTGTTAAAAAGAATGTAATGGAGACCAAAGGAAAATCTCTTCAAGAAATAGAGATTGCTCTTCTCCCACAGGAATAGAGAAGGTATATTAAAATTTTCCTCTTTGATGTTACTTTTATAGAGCAAAGAATAACTGCCCGACATGTACAAACGTATTTGCTTTCTGCACACAAGCACAAGCATATCACGATGCCTGCATGTGTGCGAGACAGTGCGAGTACATGTATGTATTGTCGAGCGAGCGAGAGAGAGAGAGTTTTGTGTATATAATTCCTTCCGACTTGGTTGAATGAATTTATATGCAGGTCAAACATAAAATTGAAGAGCAGAAATTTTGATCTCATGCAACCAACTTTTGGTAATTCATGCAGGTGTTTGACATGAGGTAATAGTTGTAAATCCATATGGCCCTAAATTCATTCAGGACAATATGATATGTCGAAGGCTTTACCTCAAACGATAGAAGATGTGCTGTCTATTTGCTAATTCGGGCTATGTGACATTTGTATTGAATCTTTATGGTTCAACTTATTTCGACTTTCAAATTCATCTTTCCAAACATAGCATTATAAATTATGGTTCAATTTATTTGGCTTGATTCTGAGGTAAAATTGCATTCCTTCCATTCAGTATTCAGTTTGTATGTGCTTACTGAGAATTGTCTTTGATTTTCAACTTAGAAGTTGCCCATGACTTTAAACTTACAGCAAGTAAGGGCGAAATCCCAAGAAATGGCTTCAAATGATCAGATTTCTGAAATCAGTTATTTCAATTGAAGCTTAACCTTAAACAAAGACAGCAAACAGTTCCCAGTTATCTTTTTATCACCATTTTACCAATTTCCAAGTGTTGGTTCATGGCTATATAAGACTTACATGGCATTAATCATGGCAGCATTAACTAGAAAGATGGGTTTTTAAAAGAATGGGATGAGAACTATGCCTTTCATCAAATAAACTTTAATTAAAAAAGAAGGATAAAACTTTCACCACAAGTATATATTTCTGGTTTTTACAATGAATGAAGTGCATACAACATGTTTCTTTAATACAGAGACATGCAAGTTTGACAGATTCATGATTTCTCATCTCCCAAATTGCTGGTTTTAGCTTATACCTTAAAACAAAATGGAAAATATAATTTAAGCACTCACCATACCTGAATACAGACGAAGCTCAAGAGAATTGTATGGAAAAACCACTGCTGGTGGTCCTGACATTAACAGGGCCGCCAAAGTCATCGAAATCAGAGTCGGAACCCATATCATCATAATAATTATTCCACTCACCAGGTGAATCCTCATCATGGTCATTCCTTGTGAGAGGTACATGCAGCTCACAAATGGGAAGTGGAAGAGGCTCTTCATTGAAATACTTGTCATTCAGCAGTTCCATTGCAGTAGCTCTATTAGCTGGGTCATAACTAACAAGTCTTTTGACAAGAGAGATTTCATCTGGGGACCGGTTGGGTAGGCAGGCTTCTAAACCAGTTGGATTTTCAATCTTGGAGAAAGAAATTGTTCTGTAATCAGGAAGTTCAGAACAGCTCGGCCAGACTTCTTCAGTCAAGTTTCCCAACACACTGATGATTCTGCCAAGCTGATCAATGTCAGAAATCCCAGGAAAAAGGGGCTCAAGGGTTAGAAGCTCTGAAAAAATGCAACCCAATGACCACAAATCCACCTCCAGGCCATAGTCAGTTGATCCATAGAGTAGTTCAGGGGCTCTGAACCAGCGAGTGCCAACACAAGATGTGAGAGCACCATGTTTGTCATCCCCTTCTTCAGCCTCATATGAGTAAGAACTCTTGAGAGGATCATCTTCTATTTCACTTATGGTACCAGTTGCAAGACAAGACGTGTCTCCGTCATTAATATTTGATTCTTTGTCAGTTTCATCCATGGCATGTTGTTTAGCCTTGAGCTCAACTAACTGTCTAAAATATTCTTCTTTATTCATATCTTCCTCCACTTGGTTGTTATATCCTTGATTAGGTAAACACTCTGCTTCATAGACAGTATCTAATGGTGGAGAAATGTTTTCCTGATATCCTGTTTTCTGCTCAAACGGTTGTTGGTAATCATTGTCAGCAACAAATCCAGGCTCCATGTCCATGAGTATTCTTGCCTGAAAACAGAGCCAAACAGACACATGACACGTGGAAGATGACAAGCAGAACAAATTTACACAGTTCTTTTGTAGACTATAATTCACATAGTACTTTGTGTTCTTGAGAAACACACTAAACACATGCAAACAAGAATATTTCCCAAGGCTGTGATAAATATGTTGTAATCAAAGACTAACTACTCAAAATTAGCTATTGGAGTGCTCTAGCAGCCCAGTTGTCAAGTTAAGACAGCCACCAAGGAATCCACTGATAAGTTAATGGAGACAAATTTCCACTCTTTTATTTCCTTGGTTCTATCATTCTTTTGAATGTACATAGTCTGAAACAGGAGAACAAGAACAAAGCATAGAATGCGGACTGGGACAAAATCCACAAAATTAAATTACTGAAAAAGCTGTTACTCGCAATCAGAACAAAAGACATTGATTCGATTTTATTCAAAATCTTTAGAGCATGTGCCTCTACTAACTGTTTATTGACTCCAAAATTGAAAAGTCATTTTCTGATAATGCATGGGGCCGATGTGCTGAGCTTTCCCGTAATTATCAGGAAACCAATGCGACCTCCTAATGATATTGTAGCAATTCAATCAAAAAAGCAATAGTCTATTAGAATTTAGCATCAGCACCTCTTATTAATGCTAATGTCAGCACCTCATCTACCATTAAAAAATGCAGCATTTGGATGGAAAAAAAACCCAGAATGCAATAATTAGAAGAATCCCATCAAATCGAAAGCATCTACATTTCAATCTCCTAACTTCACTAGCAAATCAATTTGAGCACATGATTTGAAGCATCTGCTAAAAGAACTAAGGAATAGACATAGTTTGAGATAATCAGATTAGTATTCTAGACAGTGGCACTGGCAGTGCATGCTTATTGAACTACAAATTCGGGTTCATAAACCTGCAACGCGTGCCATTAAATTAAAGCAAGCTCAAAATGCAAACTTTCCAATCTAAACAAACTTAATTCGATATCACCCCACTTTTCTTCCCAAATCTTCACATTTCAACTAATTATATTATAAGAAGCAATTAAAAAAGAACATACATTTCGCAAAAACGAGGTTCCCCAGAAAAACCAGTTAAATCAAAAGGCAAAAATCAAACTAAAGCTAAGAAAATCGAATAAAGTTTACCTGGCCAAAATCAGCTAACTTAAGAACCCCATCATCAGAAACCAACAAATTCCCAGGCTTTAAATCCCGATGAACGATCATATTCCGATGACACGCGTCAACCCCACATAAAATCTGAAGCATCCACCTTTTAACTTCTCCGAGTCGGACCCCCCCTTCCTTCCTTTTCGCTTCGTGAATAACCGCCGCTAAATCGGTCCTCAAGAACTCCAAGACGAGCACGGCGTCCTCGTCTTCCCGCCAAAAGTACTCGTGCAAAACGACGATGTTGGGGCAGTTTTGGAGCATTTTTAAGGCCTCGATTTCTCGGAACCCCGATTGGTAATCGTGGACTTCCTTGAGTGCGACTATGAGGTTGTCGGAGAGTCGACGCGCCCTGTAGACGTCGGAATACGCTCCTGAGCCCACGCGCTCCAGGATCTCGTACTTGGCTATGATCTCGGGTCGGGTGTGAATGCTCCAGCTCTTCGGTAGTGGATGCTCCATTTTTCTTTCTTCGTCTGATGATTGTTCGAAGTTCTTTTTTGAGGTTCTTTGTTTCTGTTGGTGTTGGGTTCTGAAGAATCGATTGATGAGGAGAAAAGCGAGGATGGAGTGGTTAAAGCTGAACAACGTCGTTGGAGAAGAAGGTTCCATACTAATTAATTTATAGGGCTTGCAGCTATGGGCCCCTTCTATTTTTGGGCCGTGCATTAAAACCCAAGACTACAAAAGCAGGATAAAACATTGTGAATGACTCAAAAAATTTACATAAAAAATGAAACGTGATTGAATTCGAATCTCATAATGTATCGACTCAAATATTATCCTTTAATTTTATATCATCATCAAAATCATCAGATTATAGAGAAAATGTATTCATGGTCTAGAATTTTTGTTTCTTTTTAAAAAAAAAAAAAATTATTTCTAAAAAGGAAGGGAAAATGCTCTCAACTCATGAAAACTCGGTTTTCCTGAAGATTTTCTTCCCAATTTTCACCATTCTTCATCAATTTTCCCACCCGTTTCGATTCTTGACATCATTTTTCTCATTTGTTTGCTCTCCTTATGACTTTTGAATTGATTTGACTGATTCCTTTTCCTGAATGGATTTGCAACGAACTCTCTCGAAGCTCAGCTCTGATCGTGTTGTGTTGACAATTCTGAAAGGACCAGATCTGAAAGAACCAGATTTTTTGAGAATGACTTTCAAGCAAGTTGTCAATGGAGATTCTTGCTTTTCCTCTGAAACGGATTGCGCGAACTCCATCGCCAAAGCTGGGAGTGAAGGGATGGGAAAGAAGAAAGCAGTTACAACCAACTTCAGTGACGTGGCATCTGCTGATTGGAGGAAGCTGTTTGCTGCAACTGAGGCCCAAACAATGCAGTTTTTCCCTCCTCAGAATCTTGATGGGAAAATTACTGTAAGACCACCTAATGATGTCTTTGATGAAGGCATTCTTCAATGGCAGAATTCATTGGTGGCACAATTCATTGGCAGGCCACCCAACTTCAGTTTGTTCCAAAGGATGGTCAATCAGCTCTGGGGAAAAGAAGGGAAGATTGAGGTTAAACCAGCAGGTAAAAATCTCTTTATAATTCAATTCTCTACAACAGAGACTATGGACTGGGTACTTGAACATGGACCATGGCATATCCAAAACATGCCTATCATTCTCAGAAAATGGGAGCCTGGGATACAATCACTTGAATTTAACATGTGTAAACTTCCCATTTGGGTTCACTTGGGAAACATTCCCCTCGAGCTGTACACAATGAAGGGATTGAGTTACATTGCAAGTGCTTTGCGCTCTCCTCTTTATATGGACAAGATTACGACAAATAGACAAAAACTTGCGTATGCCAAGATTTGTGTTGAACTGGAAGCAAAGTTGGAAATACCTCGGTTTATTGAGGTTGAGTTGCGTGATGGTTCCCTGGTTCACATTTCAGTGGAGGTTCCTTGGTTTCCGCCCAAATGCAATGTCTGTCGCATTTTTGGGCACTCTGAAAGGAATTGCCCATGCAATCCCACTAAGGTGGCAACCAAAATATGGGTTCCAAAGCAGGCTCATAAGGAAGATACTTTGGAGCAGAGCTCAGTTGGTATAGTCCCAAATGGTTCAATCAGTGAGGATATAAGGCCAATTGTAAACAAACCATCTGTTGCTACAGAAACTCTGTCCTCGGCTAACATATTTGCATTGCTAGAGACTGTTTCTGAGAATGAGGATGGTACTGCTACTGATGATCTTGAGCCACAGGAGCATATTGAAGTGGTTATCTATAATTCCCCAATGAAGCCTAGGGCTGGGGCTGCTGGAGTCGCTGACTTGATGCGCCACCTCAAGAGCAGGAAGAAAGGGCCATATGATAAGGGGAAGCACACAGTGAAGGCAAGCTCTACTGCCTTGAGTGGTCAGGTACCTGGACCCTCACATTCATGAACATTTTAGCTTGGAATGTTCGAGGACTCAACTGTCCTCTAAAGCAAAAGCAAGTTGTAAATAGGATTAAATATCTGCATATTGATATAGTTTGTATAGTTGAAACTAGAATTAAATTTTCTAAGCTGCAGTCTACTATGGACAAATTTTTTGGTGGTTGGAAGTTGCTTCACAACTATTCAGAAGCAATAAATGGCAGAATCTGGCTTCTTTACAAGGATCATCTGATTGTTGACAAGGTGGGCCTCTCTGATCAGTCCATAACTTGCTATATAACTCTAGACTCTCAATCCTTTTACTTGACAGCAATTTATGGGTTGAATGATGGAGCAAGTAGATGAAGATTATGGTCTCACTTAAGCCTCCTCAGTGGATCGATTAATGGGAAGGCATGGATTCTTGCTGGTGACTATAATGTCATTGCTAATCCTACTGAAAGCTCAAGACCCAGTAGCCTCTCTCCAGATATTAAAGAATTTCAGCAGTTCCTTGAACAGAATTTGTTAAAGGACATGCTTATGTTGGCCCTCTGTTTACCTGGTCCATTCATCAAACTGATCATCTGGCAAGGAAACTAGATCGAGTGCTTATCAATGAGCATTGGCTTCTCTCTTTCCCTCACTCTTATGTAGAGTTCATTGCACCTAAGTGTCTGACCATTATGCTGCGGTGATCAAAACTGCTTTGGTGACTCATTCTCCCCCTAAGCCTTTCAAGTTTTTCAATTTTTGGACAAGAAACGGTGAGTTCATGCACATTGTTGAGAACTCATGGACTATGCTTGCTTTTGGAAGCCCCATGTCCATCCTGCACTTGAAACTGAAGAGGCTCAAACAGGTGCTCAAACAGTTCAACTTGGTGAAATTTGGAATAGTTTCTGCAAGGGTTCAGGAAAAATGCAAGGAACTTGATGATGTGCAGCTTTCTCTCTTGAGGGATCCCAATGATGCAAATCTGATCACTTCTCAAGCTTCACTGGCACAGGAATTCCATGAGCTGGTGAAAGCTGAGGAGAGCTTACTCAGGCAAAAGTCCAGAATTACTTGGTTGCAGGAAGGTGACCAAAACACGGGATATTTCCATAGGATGGTAAAAGCACAGCAAAGCAGAAACACCATCAAGGTATTGTATGATGATGCAGGGAACAAGCTGGAATCATTCCCAGAAATTTCTGCAGCAGCAATGTCCTATTTTCAGAAACTTCTTGGCTTCCCTGATCCCAACCTCTCTCCTTGCTCTCAAGAGCTCCTAGTGGAGCTGCTCCAAACATCTGTTCCTGGGGAGGCAAAAACTACTATGATTATGCCAATCATAGGGGAGGAGATCAAGAATGCGATATTTGTGCAAAACAGTGATAAAGCTCCTGGTCCTGATGGCTTCACAACATATTTTTTCAAAACCACTTGGGCCATTGTTGGCAAGGACGTTATTGAGGCAGCTCAAGGATTCTTCATGAAAGGAGTTATGCACCCAGCTTTTAACTCTACCAGCGTTGCTCTTGTTCCAAAATGCCAAAACCCTTCCACTCTAAAGGATTTCAGGCCTATATCCTGCTGCACAGTCTTCTACAAATGTATTACCAGGGTCATTGTTAATAGACTCAAAGGCTGTTTCCCAACTATTGTTAGTGGCAATCAAAGTGCTTTTGTTCCTGGTCGCTGCATCACTAACAATGTTCTGCTGGCTCAAGAATTGGTTAGGGGCTATGGAAGATCAACCATGTCCCCTAGATGTGCTATCAAGATTGACTTGCAGAATGCATTTGATTCCCTGAGTTGGGACTTTATCTTGGCTATTCTAGCAGCTTTGGGTTTCCCTAACCAACTCATCTCTTCGATTGAAGGATGCCTCACCACTCTCAGGTTCTCAATAAGCATCAATGGTGGCTTGATAGGATTTTTTAGGGGGGCCAGAGGTGTCAGACAAGGGGATCCTCTCTCCCCGTACCTTTTTGTTCTTGCAATGAATGTCTTGTCAAAGCTTCTGGACACTGCAGCAAGGTCTGGATTATTCCAGCACCACCCAAAATGTAAGAAGCTTAATCTCACCCACCTGAGTTTTGCGGATGATCTATTGATCTTTGCCAAAGGCAACATCGGCTCTGTTAAGGGCATACAGCTGGTCTTGAGCCAATTTTACAGTTGGTCTGGGCTACAACTTAACAACGCCAAAAGTGAATTTTTCTCTTCTGGTATGAGCAGTGAGGAATTGCAGGCTGTTCGAGAGACTACTGGCTTTAAAATTGGTACACTTCCTGTCAGGTATTTGGGAGAGCCTCTGGTTACCAGAAGGCTGACTGAGAGGGACTGCGAACCATTGATTGCCAAGGTTCGTGCTAGAGTGAATGGATTGGCTGCAAGGTTTCTGTCCTATGCTGGGAGACTCCAGTTGATCGAGTCTGTACTCTTTAACCTGCAGAACTTCTGGTGCAGGCATTTTATCCTTCCTAAGCCGTCTCAGGAAACTCACCCAGATTTGCTCGAGCTTCCTTTGGAAGGGGAATGATGGGTTGGCTAGAGGTGCTAAAGTAAGTTGGAACCATGTCTGCCTTCCCAAGTCTGAGGGAGGATTAGGAATCAAAGACATCCTCACTTGGAACCAAGCATGTATTCTCAAGAACCTATGGTCTGTGATGATGAAAGCAGGTTCGCTCTGAATCATATGGATTGAGGCTTACGTGATAAAGGGAATGGATATCTGGCAGATTCCTATTCCCAGTGGCAGTAGCTGGAGCTGGAGGAAGCTTATGCAATTAAGGCCAATAGCCTCTCGAGTGGCTAGACAGGATGATAGAGGCGTCACTTGGCCTTTTTCTGGTGTTAATACTCTGTTGCAGCTATTTGGAGCGAAATTAGGCCAAGGAAGGAGAAGGTTTCATGGCACAGACTTCTTTGGTTCAAATTCCTCATTCCCAAGCACACGTTAATTGCTTGGATGGCAATCCTTAACAGATTACCAACCAAGGATAGACTCGTGTTATGGGGGATGCAAGTGGAGGAGATATGTCTCCTTTTCCACCAAGAAAGGGAGACAAGGAACCATCTGTTTTTCTACTGCAGGTATTCCAAATCGATCTGGCAGCAAGTTTTGGGACTTTGTAGCATTCAGAGAGGGGTTGTAAGCTGAGAATGGGAGCTGCGTTGGGTCAGTCAGTTGAGAGGTCGATCCTTGCTTTCAGTCATCATTCGTATTGCTTGGAATGCTTTGATCTACTTAGTCTGGAGAGAAAGAAACAATAGATTGTATGGCCAAGCTGAATCCATGGAAGAAAGGCTCTTAGAACTCATTCGTGACACAGTTGCCCTACGCATGCATGATCTCAACAAAGTCAAGCTGGATGTTGTTAATATTAGACTTTGTAATGCTTGGAAGCTAAATATTTCCTGCTGAAGCTAAGTTCTGTAATTGCTTCTGTTCATTGTAGCAGTTTCACCGCTTTCTTGGATAAATGGAATTCATACTACTTATCAAAAAAAAAAATTATTTCTGGTTTTATAATTTTCCTACTGAAAATTTGGATAAGAGAGGGGGAGTTGTCTTCTTACATATTATTATGAACCCTATCTACTTCCCCCCAGTAGTTATTTATTATGGTTTTCAGTCATTGTCCTCAAATCCCATTGTATTGTTCCTTCCTTCCTTGTTCTTGCTTATTAGGGAGACAATTGAACTTCGAAAATTGACATTTTTAATGAATATTCCTAATGAAGTTAAGAGGGGAGTGACAGAGGATGAGACAGAACTCCCCAAAGTGTCCAGGGATAGACAATGAACATTGGCACAATCCTTGTCAAAGGAGGATTGGTGACCATTTACAACAATCAATTTCTAATTTTGTTATTAAATGTTGCTTATTGCTTTGTAAATTCCTTGTCTTATATAAGGATTTCTTTTAGATCTTAACTCATAAGTTAGTGGTTTAATGTCTCCAAATTAACTACTACTAAAGACTAAATTTAGAAAGGAAACTGTTAACTAGTGTCCAGTAATAGATCTGATAATTTTTTACATGATACGAGAAAATTAATTAAAATATGACACGAAAAATTAAAATGAATATGAACATGACACTAATATACAAACATGTCAAAATCTATATAACACAAATTATGAACCTGTCAAAATTTATATAAATATATAACACCTTATATACGATTATGACACAGAAAAATAATACGAACACGGTACGAATATATAGATTGTCAAATCTACCTAGTGACACTGATTAAGGTTATATTTTAGGAAAGAAAAATATAATTAATACATTATATTTTCTTAAACTTAATAAAAATAATATATTAAAGGCAAAAAAAAAAAAACATATTCTAAGATAACAATTAAAGAGTCTTTAACCATTGCTTATAGATATCGGTTAACCGGACCTTTGACAAAATTTACTCTTCTAAAGATTCCAACGAGAGATAAAGGGGAGACAAAAAGAGATAAAAAATTGCATCTCTTGACTCTTACGTTACGTTTGGTTCGTTGTAATGCCATAGAGAAAGAATAGAATAGTATTTTGTGGGAATGGAATAGAGGGGAACATGTATTACTTAGTTTGGTTCATTGAATGGAATATAGAAGGAATATTATTACATTGTTTAGTTGGTTAAAATGATGTTAAGGATTAAGTAATGAATAGATATAGAATAATTTTTTTATCCTTAAATTAAATAATGATATTTTATTTATAAAAAATATTTTGTTTAGAATAATATTAATATTTTAAAATATTTTAATATTTATAATTTAAAAAACCCAAAAATATATATTATAATATATTATATTAATATTATTCAGAAAATGTTATTTTAAAAATATTATATCTAAAAATAATATCACAAAAAAATTTGTAAGTTAAATTTAAAATAATATTTAAGTTTATTATAAAATAAAGTTAAATATTAATATTTAAAAATAAAAAATACACTTGTTTTAAAATAACATTTAAAATATATAAATATTTACATTTAAAATAAAATTTTATTATATTTAATTTTTTTCCAACTTATATAAAAGCCAAAAAAAATTCCTCATTTTTTATTTTGACTCTCTCTCTCTAAACCACTCCCTCTCTTTCTCTTTCTAAAAACATGAATGTTCAACTAGAATATTCATCAAACCCAAATTTTGACCGACCATCATCGTCGCTGTCACCCAAACCTAAAAAATCTTCAAATTTCATCCAAAACTTTTTCTCAATCTCCTCTTTCCATTTTTTCAATTATTTTTTTTTCTGAAAATTATTGAAAAAACGTAGATCTACAAAAACAACACGCGACTTCCACCCCTTTTTCGTCGTTCTCCATCGTCCCAAAAGCTTCAATTTTTTGATATATTGTTTAACTTTGACTCCTCTTTCTCCTCTTCCCTAAATTTGAAACAAAAAAAAATCCCCTATAAGGCTATAACTACCCTAAGAAACGTACATTGTCTCTCTTTTTTTATTAAAAAAATAGCTGAAAATTGTTAAGTATGATATTGGTTTGTGATTTTTGACAAAGATAATAGTTGTCATTTGAAATTTTCTTTAAAAATATTTTGGAGAATTTTTTTTCTTCTATTTCTCACGAGCCTGAATAGTCATTCAGACCCTCCCCATTGAATTGCTATTTACGGAAATTCCATAATAAAGACGTAATAGTCATTCCGTTGAATCACTAATTCGGTTAACCAAACTTCCAAGTTACTATAGTGCACGGAATAGTGGCAGAATGGAACCAAAAGCGCTGTTAGAGTATTGAATAACTTAACTAAACCGTGGTTACACCATAGCTTTTTTCTTTCTTCTCCTTCACATAAAACCTCACTTTTAGGGTGCAAGAAACAGTAACTTAGTTCAACTCGATAATTTTCACAAACTAGAAGATGAACCATGACAATTGACAAGCCAGCCCCAATATTGACAAATATAGGAATAAAGTAACTCAACAAATAAGGAACATGAGATACTAACTAAAGGGTCAAAAAATTGACCGGTGGATAAGGACTTTAACAACATATTTAAAGTTGAAGTTATATTTCAGCAGAAACCACAAAAAACAGTTTAGAAAGTAATACTAATAATTCATAAGAGAATGAACAATTCCCTCTGCTCTTCTCTCAGTCAGTTTCTTGGTCCACCACATGTCATCGAGTCCCCGAAAACATTAAAGCATATTATGAAATTGCCTGTCAGCAAAGCAGCATTTGTCGAAATCCAAAATGGTCTTTCATCAGTTGTTGAGGACTAGCAATCCACAACCACCATCTCCTAATTAAGCATCACATCCTCCACAGACCAAACTCCTGCAATAGAGATAGCAAATAACTAATATATTTGTAAACAAGGTAGTGAAACATTTGCTAACTGGTGCTGGATTCCACATAGGTTAAGTTGAAAGATCATAGTGACCTTATTCAGGTCGAGTCTCTTCACCAATGGTTACTTTTTTTTTTTTCTGCTTGGAATGCTATCAAATTGACACAAACCAGCAACTAGGGGATGCCTTAGATGAGTCTAATCATGTAGAGTGATCTGAATTCATAGGGAACTTTTACTCGATTTGATCCTATAAAAAGATAAGGTGCTTCATTCAAAAGCCTTTCCCAAAGGACCCAAACAGTTCACTCATGCTTTCCATTTCCCTCCCTAATTCCCTGTAATAAGGGGAGGGTTTGGCATGTTTCAAAACTCCAAAATAGCCGAAAAAAGGGGCACGCTCCCTAAGAATTATCTTGATTTTTCCTGTTGCCTTCTTTTTCATATTTCCCTCTAATTCCAATCATCTTTGTTTTCGAAATCCATCTCTTTCAGGTGACTAGTGATAATCTGACAGGACTCGGCCTCTCTAAGACCATCAGGATTCTGTAACCTTAACTAAATGATTGGTTATAATGGTACAGGAAAACTTAATAATGCGCGCTGATAAGAGAACACTAATATACTAATCCTTTTAAAGATAGGAATATGTCTTAAGCAACCAAAAGAACTACTTACGCAATTGAACAGCCAGACCTTCGGCGCCTTTTCTTCCTTGCCACCTCCTTCCTCCTTGGGGGTTGAAGAACAACCTTGATTGCAGTATCAAAAACGGCTTTGACATTCTGAACAGTAGTCAACAAAAGATCAAGTTGTATTCGTTAAAACATTTACAAAACAATACACAAAAGAGAAAAGATGAAGAAGGAAAAGACAACAGTACAAGCCTTAATACAATGATATCGAATTTACCTGCTGAGTCTTGGAACTGCATTCGATATAAGCTGCTGCACCAATTTGTTTCCTCAGTTCCTCTCCCTGTGTAGCATGATCTGAATGAGCTACTTCCATTCATGCCAAAAGGCAAATGGTATCCACAAATAAATTTAGAATAAAGTTAAAACTTAAGAAATGCATACCTGAGCAGGTGTTATAATATTAGACCCCATTTGATCAGCAAGATATGCTCTATCCTCCCTAATATCTGATTTATATCGAAAGAACATAATTCGATGTTATTCATGAAATCCTTCCATTCGGACATACTTAAGTGCACCATCATATGATCAAATTCTCAAAATAGCTGCCTACCTAGCTTTGTTCCAACCAGAACAATTGGAACGTTTGGTGCAAATCTACGTAATTCTGGCATCCACTGTGAACAGATGAAAGGGATAGTTTAGGACTATGTTGCTATGACTCTTCATTTTTCTTGAGCAATCGTGTCCGACGCATATTCGGACACGAATATGAGGATATGATCCTCCAAGGACCCTCCAAATATATGAAAAAATTTATAAAAACTAAACATACTCGTATAGGACACCATACCCGTACCCGACACACATCCGAAACCGATTAACATATATTTAGGATATTGGATAAGACAAACTAAAACAGCTCGTGACTGGATGCTATTGACCCATCAAGATTCCATTAAAAATGTTTTGTTCTAAGAAAGACTGCAAAGCCAACAACCATTTGACTTTAATTTGAATTGAAAAAAAAAAACCACTTTTTTCAAACATGATCTAAAAATACCATAACAAAAAGGACTTCTTTTATTTTAGTTTTTAAAGAACAGAAGAAAAGTTAAAAGTAGAAAACATTGGCATCGAAAAAAGTACCTTCTTGAGAACATTTTCATAGCTTGCTCTGCTAATTAATGAAAAAGCCAAGACAAATATGTCTGCACCTCGGTAACTCAGTGGCCTTAACCTGCTATAATCTTCCTGACCTTTAAATCAGATGAAAAAAGAAAAGAAAAGAAATCAGAAATGAAGCATCAAATAAAACCCATCAAATCTTCAACCAATCACAGCAAGCAGCAAAGAAGAACTGAAGTTTACATACAAGAAAACCCAAATACCTGCAGTATCCCATAAACCCAAATTAACAATGCTCCCATCCACAGCCACATTGGCACTGAAATTGTCAAACACTGTTGGTATATAATCCTGACACAGAAAAAGAAAAAAAACAATAAAAAACCTGAGAAAAAAGAGCAAGTTTAATACTACTATAAATTGCATATAAATAAGAAAAAAAAAACTATCCAGGGGAGTAAATTTGTGAGAGGACCCCTTCAGAGTTTCAAAAACCCTAGAAGTTAGTAACTCCAAAGTACATAAATGCAATAAAAACAAGTAAAAATAAGAGTGAAGGGAGTGTTTTCAGCAGGTGGGTAGTTTGAAAAACTTACAGTTGGGAACTTGTTGCTGGTGTAACAAATGAGCATACATGTTTTTCCAACAGCTCCATCTCCAACTGTAACACATTTAATGAACTTTGAACCACTCATGATCCTTCTTAAACTTCCAACTTGAACAGAAATTGTAGTAGTTCTTTAGTTACAGCAGCAATATAGAAAGTTGCAGATAAAGTAAGCAAGCTGCTTCAAAGTTAAACAAGAGAAAGAAGTAAGAGAGGAAAGGGTTCTTTAAATGGAGTTGAAGAAGTTTCGAGAGAAAAAAAATACTATTAAAATAAACATAGGCTGCTTACGAGAGAAGTAATCATCTGTAGTCAAAGGGTGTTGCAGCACTTTATCGTCCATCTCAATAGATTTCAAAAATCTAAACAGAACAATTTTTTTTGAAATGCAGAAAAAATGGGCCCCTCTCTCAAACGGGCACCTATGGCACCTTCTTCTTTGTTGGTTTCCAGCTTGTATTTTGCACATTATATTTATTACGGCTAAGATTGTTATGATTAAACAAATAAGCATCCAATAAATTCCACTACAAAAAACTTTATTCAATAAATTTTTTATACGATATTTGTGTCTAACATATATTTAAATATGATATAAAATATAATTTTTTAAATATATAAAAAAATTAAACTCGGCTCATGTAGTATATATATTTTAAGATTATTATATATAGTAATATTTTTATTTAAGATATTGAAAATAATAAAAAATTATCAATTATTATATATATATTTTTTTATATATGAGCTGGTTGTCAGGATTTAATCTTTGATCACTAGAATTAAGAGTCCAAGACTCTACTAACATATCACATGACTGTTGGTTATTATATTTAATACAATATTATTATTATAAATATATATTAGTTAATTTAAAAAAATACTCTTAAAATATTTATTAGCAAAACCATGGAAATATTTAGTCATGAAAAATTGATTTGAGTATGGACCTAGAAAAGAATGTTATGTAGAAAGTAAATAACTTGAATAAACTCCATAGCTCAATATTAATTTCTTCAATCTTTGATCTGTGAGTGATTTTGGATTCAAATGGTGATTTTTTCAATTGACCTTAATCTTGAATGCTCAATCATGAAGTATTGAGAAACTCGACAGACATATCATGTCTTAGCTCACGAGATGGACCAACTTATATACCTCGAATTAAAGCACCAAAACCCTTAGTAAGTTACTATATTAATTGTAGTTCTACATAACATAATATGACAGATTTAATTATATTTTGTTTTTAAAAGATAATCTTATTTACTATGGCCAAAAGGTAATTCAAAAGGACCTAAAAAAGAAATTATATGGGGCAACATCATTTTCTTACAAGAGCAAAAACATCATTTTCTTAAGGCCTGGATCCAGAACAAAGATCAAAATCCATTACCAAATGTCTTTTTTCTACTCTGCTCCACATAAAAAATAAATTTATATTTTGATGTACTGACAGTATATATATTTATACATTATTAATAAGTTAAATGATGTCATCTTATTAAAAAAAATTTAAAATAAATACAAATAATTTTATTTTTAATGAAATGATATTATTTAATTCACGAATAATATATAAATTTATACATTATTAATACATTAATATAAATTCTAAAAAAAATACAGTAACAGTTAGGAAATGGTTTCTGTAGTACTCCCCAATTTTAAACAGTTTCTTGAAAAGAATGATCAGACCGTTGGATTCATTCAATTTATTAACCAACATATGTTATGTCCTCTTATCTTTTGTTCATATTCATCGTACACATGCAAACTATTGCAAAGGACAAAGATACATTAGCCACATTTTCTATAATTGCCCACCATGGTTCTATCCCTGCTTGACCCAAATCTCTTTCTTTTTTTCTTCAGGTTTTTATAAATTTGGTAATCCATGTATTCATATTATTTGTTTATATTGTTTAAGGTGTTATATATTTATATAAATTTTGATATATTAATAATTTATGTTATATAAATTTTAATATATTTATATATTCATAATATTTTTTTTTTGTATTGTATAATCGTATTGTATTTAAAATTATCAATTTTTAAAACAAATAAACTTGGGTGTAAGAAAATATTAGTAGTATATTTCTTTCTTGGTCACCAATTTTCTACTTTTCTTGAAAATATGACCAGTTTTGGGGAACTGTGAATCTTTGTTTCATGCATTTATATTTGAAGGCATGGGGTTTGTTGGCATTAACTGCTTAGCAAGCTGGGCGGAAAAGAAAGGGCAAAAGCTGAATTGGTTGCTCTCCTGAGCATTGAAGAGTTCAGTTTTTTTCACCTAGCTTTGAATTGTCTCACAAGTTGAATGTTAATGGAACTTAAAATGTATTATGGATTGAAAGAAAAGTTAAATCTGAAGAAGAAAATGATGGGTTCTTCTAATACAAAGAATTCAACTTAAGTTCAGTAATAATGTGAAATTATTATCCTCTCTGTTGTTTTTCAGAGGAGAAAGGGAAATTTGGAGCAAAGAAAAGGATCTTACAAGAGATCTGGCTGTCTTAGATGTTGACAAATCATCACTAAAAACAGTCATAGTGTCCAAATTCACCGAAGAGACAAATTTTCCCTTGATTTGGGGATATTTGACGAGTCTGCAAATTCACTGGTTCCTTTATCGAACAGGATTAAAATTCAAATTTCAACATATATATATATATAATCCTTTATATTCTCGCGGCTTTCATTGTACAAATGTATCTCCTGTTTCTATAATTACCCGATTAATAACCAAAGCTTAGTATGGACTGTATTAAGTTAATATTTTCAAACCATCTCCAATTCCAATAATGCAAGTGCTAAGACTTGATAGTAAGCTAACAATTGTTAGATTCAGCAAAACTAAAGGTTGTAAATTGTAATTCAACTAATTGCTTGCTCATTTTTCAGAAAATGAAAAGGAAACTTTCAATTGCATGTCACACACCTCTTAATGTCTCCCAAAGGTAGATTATACCAACACTATCTTGGTCGAAGAAGGCAGCACTTTGTCGAAGATGTACTGTTTTAGTGTTACAATAGATAGACCATGTGAACAAGCAAATATCTGTGCATTTTTTGATCAAACAAATATCTGAATTTTGTTAACAATATTGCCACAAAGTTGAAAACAAGGTCTAGTCCTGTCAAATCGCCTCGAACAGGGCCGGGCCTTGTCCAGGAATTTTCAACATTCCCAAGCCTGTGCTGGAGATATTAACAAATTTTTTTAAGAATCAATCGAACTCAACTCGGTCATAGACACCTATATGTCTCGCACCACATGGAAGAGTTTTGTTTGAGATTTGGCAGATGGGCTCAACAAGGCCATTGAAGAGGCCAAATAATTGATGTTGAAGTTTTCATTGCATTATTAAACGTCGAGATGCTGATGCTAACAAGTGCTCAGTAAACTTCCGAGATGGTAACTAAGCTTTGGAGAGATTAGTTAGCAAGGGATGGAGTCCGCCACCAAACAAATCATGATAAGTTCAATTTATGTCCAACACATTCGAATGTAAAAGTATGATCCATGATTTTTTTTTTTTTAAAAAAAATTAAATATATTCATATCGAATACATATCCGTATTCGGCACTCACCTGAGTAACATAACTGCCAATTGATCATAGTTTTTGCAAGAGCATTTCCTCTTACCAGTTACCATGCCAATCATAGCATCACATATAGCATTCTCATCATGCCACACAAATAAAGAAATTGAAGAAAGGTATCTGTTATTACCATAACCATCAAGTGCTACATAAAACAAGTCATATTAGTAGACACTGGTATAAAGACCAAAGGATAGTTTTAAGAAGATGGCCAGGAATTCAAAGGCCAAGACGAGACACCTATGTGGAGAAAGCAACTCTAAAGCGCTTTAAGGATGTCATCGGCACTGGAGACGGTAAATTCTCCTCCGGATTCAACATTTGCAGCCTTCACCTTGAGGTCCTCGACCAGGAGAGCAAACCTCCTGGAACGAGTGCCAAGCCCTTTCTCGCCAAGGTCAAGCTCAAGACCAAGAGCATGGGTGTATGTTGCTGAACCATCAGCCAGAAACTTGACATCCTTGTTCTCAGGGTAAGTTTTGGCCCATGCCTTCATCACAAAGGGGTCATTCACTGCAAATTTAATTCAAGACTAAAGTCATTTTACAAATGCTAACAAGCCGGAGTTAAGTCTCCTTACCTTTCAAACATGAGAAAAATTGAATTCTGTGAAAATGGCTAAAGCTAAATCTTGTAATCAAGTATCGAAAAACATAGGGTAGGAGTTCTGTTCATTGTAATTCTTTTTCTTCAAAAAACTATATAAATTTTGGAATTACTAAAAACTATATACTTTGCAAAGAGAATGTTTACTAATGATATATTATTCAAGGATCCGATGAATAATTGCTTATAAGCACTGGTTAGAAATTATTTAATTACGAATTTCGGAAATGTTTTTACATTTAATGTACTATTTTTGCTAAATTCAAAAAGAAACATTTCATTAATTGCTCTTTTATTTATTTAAATATAACCTTAACCAGTATCAATTAACATTTACCATTATTGAAATGAAGAAGATCCTTACTGCTACCGAATCTTAATTGTCAACCAAAAAATTAAGGATATTTTAATTTGCATTGAAATTAAAAATATATAATTAATGCATTACTTTTTTTTTTTTTGAATTTCATAAAAGTAATATATTAAAGGCAAAAAACTTTCCTATTAACTAGTGCCTATGCCTATGGACACTGATTAAAATTATTTTAAGAAACTTTTTTGCATTTAATGCTTTATTTACTAAATTCAAAACAAACAAAAAAATTATTAATTGCATTTTTTTTCTTAAATATCCGCTTATGGTTAAAATGATATTTATAAATTGTTAATTTTTGTTTCCTCGAATGTAACTATAATCACAGCAATGACTTCAGCATTCTATAATAATATATTTCTTAATTGTATGTTAAAAAAATTAGAGTAATTTGATGCTAATTGAATATTCAATTAAAGTAAGACCGTATAAAAAGCAATATTAAGAAAAAATGGAAAATAAAAAATTACCGCTGATGCAAATAATCTCATCAACACCCTTGGATTTAATCTCCTCTGCTTGCTCGATGAACCCAGGCACATGTTTTAAGCTGCGTTTACACCAAATCAAAACCCTCCATGAAAATATCCGCTAAAAGAAATAAAAAAATAACCGACCCTGTTGACCGGCAACAGACGGTTAAAACATGAGAGGAAGAAGAGAATTATTTACCTGCAAGTAGGGGTAAAGGCACCGGGAACGCCAAAAAGGATGATCTTTTTACCGGCAGCGAGGGAGTGTACGGACACCTGCTGGAGCTTATCCTCTGCGTCAAAGTAGGAGAGAGTACCGTCCGGGAGTACGTCGCCGACAGCAATCGGAGCCATTGGATAAAAATCAACGGTTATGATGTGAGTGTGGGAGTTGAGACAGTTGATCGGACAGTGATAAATGAGGGCCGGAGCAAAGTATTTATAGGGGCTTTAGTCTTTAAGCCTTAGGGCGCTTTCAAATCGTGATTATTTGAAGAAAGAAATAAAAAAAAAAAAAAAAAAAAATCTATTAGCTGGATTTGAATTACATTTGAGATCCGCGAACCATATATAAAAAATTAAATATGAAAAATTATTAAATGGTATAATTATTAAAAATTATTTAAAAAAATAAAATAAAGAGTTATAAATTATTAAAAAAGATATTGTAAAAATAAAATCATCTTTAATAAAAAAATTTCTTTTTCCATTCACCTGTCATTTAAAAAATATTATTTTTTTAAAATTTTAATTAAAAAAATTTAAAAATAAATATTTATTTTTTAAAATTTTTATAATTTTTAAAATTTTAATTTTAAAACTATTATTTTTTATTTTTAAATTTTTTTTAATTAAAAAAATAAATAAAAAATTATGTTTTAAAATTAAAAAATTTATTTTTTTAATTAATAAAGTAAATTAAAAAATAAGAGAAAAAAAGAGAATAAGGTTTATTTTATTAAGGGTAATTTTATCTTTACAATTTTTTTTCAACAATTTTATATTTTATATTTCTATTTTTCAAATAATTTTTACTCATTATACCATTTAATAATTATTGTATTATAAGGGGTATGTTTTTCAAATTTACTCTATATAAAATCTATGCCTCGACCCCACAATCAAAATTACTTAGGCTCTATTTAGATGGACGATAAAATTAATTTCGGTGAGATTAAAAATAACGGTGTAGGTGAGATTAGTTACTGTAACGGTAAGATTGAATACTGTAGAGGTGAGATTAAAATCAATGATGAAATATGTATTTGAATGCAAAAGCAGCGCTGATGGTAAATTGAATTATAATAAGAAAAAAAATGATAATTAAAAATATTATATTAAAATATATATATAATAAAATTTTGTAACATATTTGAGAAGTTAATAAATTAAAAATTAAAATTAATAATATAAATTTACATATTTTAAAATAAAAATAAATATTAATTAAATATATAAATATTTATTTAAAATAAAAATTATTAAATTATTTAAATAAATTTAAATAAATAAAATTAAAACTACAAAGCAGTATAGCATCGATTAAAAAAAAAAGGATAATTTTGAAAATATTCACTTTTAGTGAGGTGAATTTCTTCACTAAATTCTTAAAGGTTCAGTGAAAAAAAATCCTCAATACGTGAGAAAGCTCCCACCGCACGGATAAACTGTTATCCAACAGCCCACCAATACGAGGAGAGATCTCGACTGTCCAAGTGGAACCTTAAAAGTTTACTGAAATACCCTTTTGGTGGGGATTGTTGACTTGGGCTGTGATGCTGAATGCTGATGCTGCTGACTGTTGACCGTTTCTCAGGTTGGCAGTCGGCCGAACTACCCGTTCAAATACAACATTCTTTTGAATGGGTCCATTAATAATTTTTACAATTTCTTGACTTACTTGAACTGTTATCTTTATAAATAAATTATCAATTTTTTTTGATTTTTTATTAAAAAGCATTTGGTCGCGATTCCGGCACTGTTATTTGTATAATTTTTTTATTCAAAATGATTGAATGTTAAGTGAATAGTGACATACAAATAAAGAAATGTTAACGAATAAGGTAATATTTATATAAAAAAAAAATTTATAATTATTATATATATATATTTTTGAATTTGATAAGAATAAAAATACTTTAAAAAAGAAAATATTTCCAAAAAATTTATTTTAATTGTTCTTAATAATAAATTGCAATTGCTAAATATCAAGAAAAAACAAAATTAGGATTCCTTAAACTTGTTTAGTTTTTCCTCTTTTATGTCTATTTCATGATAAAATAAACTTGAATTCAAAAATTCATTTGTAAAAAATTTAAATTGTTCAAACTTGATTTGACAAAAAAGTCAAAAGACTTGTACTCACAAAATTTTCTCCTTTTACAACCCGAATCTGAAAGAAATCCAAACCCGAAACAAAAAATTCAATAGAAACAGGTTAAATATTCTTGACAAGATTTCAAGATCAATAAAAAAAAAATAGTAATAAAAGTTCAACAACAATATGCATCAATGGCAGTCAATTGAAGCCTGGTGGTGAAGGTGATCAACTGCTTATGCTACCAATCGACCAAATGAGCAACTTGAATCAACTCTTCCACTTATCTGGCCAAGTAGAAATTCCATGACTCTAAGGCCTTCAACCATCAAAGCTTGAGTTTATCTCAAGGATTCTTATAATGCAAGCTTTATTAAGAAACTAAAATCTTTATAAAAATGGGTTTTCAGCAACCAACTTGAATCAGTACAAATATAAAAAGGTTTTGCTTTTTATCTGATATTATGTAAAGGTTGGTTACTACTTACTATAATGCACAACAATGGAATCTAGCTATAACTAACAAGGACCAAATAGACAAAAATTTAAACAAAAGTATCAGGTCATAGATGCCATATTATTAGAATATCATCAATGACTATGTCTATAACTTGGTTTCTCCGTAGCTGCATTGAGCTTTTAACCTTTAGGATAGTCGTATCCATCAGAATCCTACGGTGGCAAGGTTAGGTGATTGATCTTCCATGCTGCCACTATGACTTGGGGAAAGCTGGTAAATGAGCACTTGTTTGTCTTCTATACAGGGAAGAACTCAAGGACAACATGAAAATGGAAAAGATCATCCAGTTTCATCTTGAATATAAACCACCACAGTAATAAAATCATGATTGCAATTCCAACCAAAGCATAATACCAGTTGAAGCAGCTCTGAAAGATCCCCTCAATTGTTAGGGTTGCCAAAATGATTAGGACATGGTCAAGCAACATGGCCTAGTGCCACCAGAACAATAGAAAAGCACCAGCTGGGCTGGTTTTGTAGACATACAACTTATTATTATTTGGTAATAGTATAGGATATCTTATTGGTCATTTTATTGCTATTAAGTGTCAACTGCAATCACTCCCCTAAGGGACAAAATGTAGCAACATGCTATGTTACTCGGACTCGGATTCGGGTGGGGTGTGAGTGTCGTATACGGGCATTTTCAATTTTTTTTTTCTAAGATTTTCATCTATTTAAAAGGCCCTTGGAGGATTATATCTCCATACACATGTCTGGATATGCATCGGATACGGGTATCGGACACGGATACTTCAAGAAAAATGAAGAGTCAGAGCAACATAAGCACCATGTATCACAAAACAATTAAGAACATGATGTGGGTGCTTGGTATAATTATTAGTTAATAATCACATGCATTGGCAATCAATAGCATGGTATCAAAGCTGATACAAACTGGAAATCACATATGTGATGAGTAACATTTCACATTATGAGTGACTAATGCCTGAACTAAAATTCCTCAAGCAACAACCTAAGAGTGAAAACTTAATACCTGGACATGTAGCTCCATAACAATACTTTGTAATTTTCAATCAAACCTTATATTTCCTGATAAAGCATGTGAGATGTACTTATTTTCTCCAACAAATTGATGTTAGAAAAAACTGCATTACCTTAAAGCTGTTCCCATGCACATTACTAAGCCCTTTTGACAAAAAGATTTGATTTCTTCATAATATATTAGTAAAGGTCAATCTCTGAACATAAACCTTCATATTTTGTTCTACCAAATAGTAATCAACAAGGAACTTTAACAAATTAGCTTCCTGACAAAAATACTAACGACTGATCCTAGTGAAATTACATGAACCTGATCAAGTATGAACCAACAAGGAAGCCCCCAGAGCAGGCAAGAGATTTCAATTGGCTGATTAAATGGATAATATGTTTGTTCCTATGGAATTGAACTTTTGATGATTCACTAGGTGCAAGATCATATGTGCTTGAATGCTCAAGACTGCAACCTTCTCAAATGTCTCGTTAGCATAACAAATCAAACTTGAAAAGTCATGAGATTATCCTGACAGTAAGTTCATGTTAGATTGTCTAGACATCTTGACATCAATATGGAGTATATCCAGAAAAGCATGTTCTTATCTAAGAATGAAAAGGACATGGCTCCAACAAGTTGGCAAAACTAGACTTATCAATCATTTTATCTAAAATATGGTAAAAATAGATACTGCAAACTATATACCTGAAGAGAAAATTGAACTTCTCCAGAAAAACTAGAACCTCCTAAAAGATGGTGATAATCAGAGGGACCAGTTAGACCGAAGCACAAGGGCCAGGGTTCGGGAATTTCCATCTACTACATATGCAACGCCTGGCTTCAAGCTAAATCTCTTACTTGGGTTAAATTTTACATAAGATTCAACCTGAAAGTGGTCCCAGTTTCCTGGACCTTCAACAATCCCACCAAGACTCATACCCAAACCATATACATCTTCAGAAGTATCAGAGAAATTGACAGCCCATTGTAAATGTTCTGAATTTGCTTGTTTCATCTCAATCCAACCAGCAAGTCTTTTGTATTCATCAAGTTCTAACTCCAGCTTCAGGGCAATAGATCCAAATTCCGAGGTGTTTGTTGTCAAAGGTGGAGAAGATGATTCAACCGTTGTATCAGCATCTTCAAGATGTCTAGAAAACTCAACGGGAATAGCAAGGGCTCCAAGATGGACATTACGACTTGCCAATTTAGGCCCTCGATGAAGGCCTAAAATTGAGAGTTTCAATCCTATTGGAAGTTGACAAACAACTTGTCCAAAAGTACTGAAGCAATGTTCATTTCTCATTCTAGAGACAGATTGAGCCAGCGAAGCAATGATATTTGACTTTCTCACTGTCACCCCAATTGCACCTCCATTATGCTGATGCAAAAGGGGTGGCCCCAATGATAAATCAGTGAGGCCCTTTTCCTCCTAGACAACAAATAAAATCCAGGTTAATACAGAAAAGAGTTCAGGACAATAACTAAAAGTTCATATCAATTATGGAGTCTGATCACTAATAGAAGTAAAATTCATACAAATAAATGCAACTCGATATAATGGAATGTACAGAACAGTACATCAAGAATACATGGTTTGCACAAATCAATTTAAACACTTCTCAACATTATAATAAGTATAAAAATAAACTAACAGTGAGGCCCCATAAGAAATCGCAATGCTTAAAACTTGAAACTTGAGACTCCAGGACTCAGGTTTGAAACCTGGGAATAATGGGGGGATTAGGGAAAGTTACAAACTATCTCCTATTATGTAATCCAAGGTCTAGTAAATTTTACCTGAAGGGGAAAATCCGAGGCAACATCCAGATCTCTAAACTGAGCTCCAAATGGAATTGCAATAGCAGAAAACCAATTACCAGCATTTGCTTTATAAAACAACTTAGCCAGCGAAAGTGGAGTTCCATATGCATCACCATCATTACTTGCAACCCTTTTCTGATTAGACACAAACTCAATCCCAACAGAATCTTTATCCCCAACAGTTGTTTCAAGTCTAAACCTGGAATCAACCCCGGTTCTGATTCCTGCCCGACCAACCCCATCCCAATGTTCCTCATCAACCTTGGAGTTGGACATTAACAATACGGCTCCGAGAAGATCAACTTCCCCTCTCAAAAGGGTACTTGATTCTTGGAATGGATTCCCCTTTGATGTTTTGTAAAATGAAAGTAAACGTTCGACTTTGTCTTGTCGGTCCCGGAGTTTCATCAAGTCTGAAAATGATTCTCGTTGTAGCCGCTTCAAGATTTCAATCTTATAACAATAAAAACAGAAGAAAAAGGTTAAAATCAGTAAAAGAAAAACAGAGAAAAAGAGAATACAAAAATGAAAAATTTTAATACAGGATTGCGGCGAGATGAAGATGCTACGCCTTTAACCAAGTCTTGAGCGAACCCTTTTATTTTCTCCACTGCTAAAGCTATGGAATCCATTTTCTCGCAGTTCTTTTTGTGGGTTTTTTTTTAATGAAGAAATTGCTGTGAATGTTAAGTCAGGGGTTTTGATTTCTCCTATTTGAAAAGCGGGAGCCGAGGGCGGCAAGATTTGTTTGTGGGTTTTATTGGTGGATTAATTTTTTGTTTTTTGTTATTTTTTTTGCCGAAGGATTTAATAATTAGTTACTGATATGGAGGTGGAGCAATAAAATAGGGTTTTATTTATGGAAAATATTTATTTATCATTTTGAGTTTTGACTTTGAAAAAAGAATAAGAATCAGTTACTGCCAGTCTCAATTTATTTTTCTGTGGAACTTAGATCAGAATGCGACACGTAGTTGTCCAGTCCAAATAAATCACTACTACTAAATCTGTGACAAGATATTTGGACCCGTTTTAATTTAAATTATTATTTAATCAATAATTTTTTTATTTAAATTTAATTAAAAAAAGTTACACATGTTTTTCGAATCTGATAAGTCCGGTCCAATTTTGACAAATAATTTTTTTATTATTCAAACTTGATTGGGCTCAAATGACCCGACCCATAAACTGTAAAAAAAACTCTAGAAATTAGTTTATATAATAAAATAAACATGTGATGATTAAATTCATAATTCTTTTATGCAATGTGGAATGTGATATCTTCCATAAAAAGAAATGAAAAAAATTAATTATTATTATTATTGCATTAGCTTAAATTCTCTTTACAACAAAGACTGTCAATATGTGTCATTTTGATTAGATTGTTTATGGGCCGGTTCGGTTTTAGGTCGGGTCGGATTTGGGTCGGGCCTATGCATGTCCGGCTCGAAATATAAGTTTCAAATTTTGTTCAAACTCGTCCATATTTGTAATGGATAGCCCAAATCCGTTTAGGTCCGTCCATATTTTTTTCTATTTTTTTTATAAAAAAATATATTATTTTTTATTTAATCTTTAATCTTTAATAATTTTTTATTTTTCTTTTATTAAGTTGTTAAATATGGACAATTTAACATATTTTTTAATGTTTACATTATAATATAATATATATTTAATCTTTATATGGCATAAATCATATCATATATATAAAAATAAAAATAAAAATAAAAATTTTATTTAATTAAAAAACAGACCAGACAAGGATCGGGCCTTGAAAGTTAGAGTCAAGGCCCAGCCCATTTTTTTAAACGAGCCTAATTTTTTCCGAATCCCATTTTTCGGGCCTAATATTTTTGTTCAAATTCTCTCAAACTTCGGGTTTGAACAGGTAGTCCGACCCTTAAATAGGTCTAATTTTGACTATATCCCATAATATAGATAGCAGCATCCTGCATCCTCCTCTGTTTGCCAATTGCCATTTCCAGAAATTTCAGAATTTTCTCCAATAATGCCAAGGATCCGGATAAATTTACAGTATTCATTTATATATAGTACAATGCTAAAGAATTACTAATTGTTACCAAAACTTACAATTCAATTTGGTGCAAGTCAAGTCATAGAATGAAAGATAACTAACATACAAATTTCAAGAAATGAGGACTCTTTTTTTCTTTTTCCAGAGATTTCAAAGATATGGTTATTTCAATGGTGCAAACCATATCTTAAATTGGTAAACAAGTCCATTAATATGTGTAGGCTGCAAACAAAAAAAAAATCATTGGAATTATTTTGCTTCCAAATTGTTCTATAATCAACGTGTTCTCCATAGTTTACAGCTTTCCTTTCTCCTTTTTTGTCTTTTCTTTCAGCTTTTTAACTCCATCCCCATGCCTGCAGAGCAAATAAGCTTTGACAGTTAATGCAAAGGATTCAACTTCATTGAATGTTCGAAGGTTGAGGCATAGTTCAAATTTGTTGCAGACAAAGAGGGAAGAGTTTTTTTTACCTGAATTCGGCCATCAGAAGTTCCGATAACTAAAACTTCTTCATTGGCATCAAGATTCATGCAAAGAACTTTACCATTAGTTCCTGTTTGCAGTATTTCAATTCTAGTTTGTTTTTTCTGGTCCCAAACTTCGACAATTCCTCCTTTGCATCCCAAGTATATGAGCTCTGAGCTTATTGCCATAGACCTCACTTCTGAAGTAGTTGGCAGCGATCCTACCATGTTATAATTTGTAATGCTCCAAACCTTTGCAGGAAAAAAACCAAAAGAAAAAATTAAAAGAAAGTAAAACCCATTGCATTGCTTGTCACCAAAATGAAGAAAAAAAAAGAGAAAGGCAAAGGAACCTTCACAGCTACTCCATCCAAGGCAGTGCTGGCTGAATATATCAGTCCATTGTGAACCTGGAGTGCATGGACAGGATGTGCTTTGCCTAGTAATTTTCTAGAACCACTTTGAATGGTGCTGAGTGTTCCTGAAGCCAAATCAAGTTCCTGAAAAATAAGATTTCTTTTCATTAGGATTTCAATAATAATGACAAAGATGAAAAAAAAAGTGTTTTGTGAAAGAAAACCTGATACCTGGATACTGTTATCATGGCATCCACAATATAATCTTCCATGGTCAAGAGCCAAGCACTTGATGTGTTTATTTTGATTCAATAGTTTTGATTGTCCATTCCATGCATGAACCTGCAAGGGGTAGGGAAAAAAAAGGCTTAAAACTCATTAAAGTTAGGGTCACTGATCCTGAAATGAAGCATGAAATGCTGATACCCAGCACAAAGAGGAATATTGAAATGATCTGATACCTTGACACCAGCTCCTTGGGGAATGAAGCATGAAATGCTGTTAGCAACAACTAAGTTATGAACCTGATCCTTCATATCATGTACTTGTACACAATGTATTAGTTCATTGTCAATGGACCAGACCTGCAGCTCATCGCAAACAAAATGTATCAGTTTGGCCCTTCAATGGAGGTAATCTGAAAGAAGCATAAGAACATACCCTTGCAGTTTTATCAAGTGAACCACTATATAATCTTTCCCCAGATTGTAGAATATACAAGCTTGTAACAGCCTTGGTATGTTCTCGAATTTCTTGGACAAGATGAAGAATGCTGCCTCTACCGGTCCAGACCTTCAAATTTTGAACAGAGCAGTCAATCTCAAGTTTCATAACTTTCTATCACTTGACAGTTTCAGAAAGATTGCAGTACTTCAAAAATAATCTTAATGTGTTCATGCTTAAGTGGTTTAGTTTATCAAATATAGAGTCAAGACTCTAATTCTATAGTTAGGTGAGGTAATCATCTGGATCACTGCTAAACTTGCATCAGCAAATAAGGGCTGTAATTTCTCCAGAAATAAACTCCACATAGGAGGAGTGACCAAAAACATTCCCCCATAGGAGAATTGGCTGAATGAACCTATCGAATCCTACCTCATTCGTTGAAAGATCATATACATAATGGTGGAACCATTTTCAGGCATATGTCTATACCACCATTTAAAACATAAGGAGCAAAACTTCATGAAAGCAAAAACTGAAAGTTGATTTCATCCAAAACAGGATCCAAATGCAACTTTTTTTAACATATATGTAGGATCTGATGTATTTGTATATAGTTGAATATCCCATATAGGAACTCGACTACTTGTGTACAACAAAATTTAACGTAAAGTCGAAACTGTTGTGCAATAAAGTTAGTAAAATTACCAAACAATCAGTATAGGAATTGTGAAGTATAACATCAGAGAAGAGGGTTACCTTTATAGTTCCATCTGAATGGCCTGAAAAGAATTTGTCTTTGAAACTAACAATTGACAATACTTCTCCATTTTCAGCGGAGTCTACTTGAACTAATTCTTTATGATTCCACAATTCCTACAGCACAACAGAAATAGACAAGTTTGCTTTGATACTTCACTTTTTTTTTTTTTTTTTTCTGGAATTATTAATTCAGAAGTTTAACAAACTTACAGCACTAGAATCTTGTCCTTCAGAGAGAAGTTTCATAATTTCAAATGCCAGTGGGGAGGATTTTCTAAGCTCTCTTAAACCTTTCAAAATGTGCTTCATATAGGAAGTCAGATCACGCAGTCCTTCTGAAATTCAGATAATCTTGCATAATTAGCTAGCTTCAGAGCTAAATACCCTGATAGATCTGAGCAATGAACTGGTGATTAATTCCCATTACTGAACATTCACTATAATATTTCTTGCTCTATCCACTATATATGCTTTGAAAAACATGTCATGATTCTTATCCTCTTGGCACATAAAGATGACCACAAGATGAGAAGAAAGGAAAATAAGGATTTCAAGCTCAAAGAAATACCTGAGAGCACTATAATGCAGCTTTTAAGCAGGTATGCATCAATTTTTTTTACTTCAAAAATTAGAACCTACCAGGGTCATGAATGAAGCTTTTGAGAGCCAACAAGGAAAGAGTTCTGTCTTCAATGTCCTTTGCAGACTTGAATATCGATATAAAGTGCTTGAGTAGGCAGACTCGGGCTGCTCCTCTTATTCCGGTGTCTGGAATAACATCAAGCATGTATACTAGCCATGTTGCTGCCAGAAAGCACGCTGAATGTAGCTCTGCAGATCTGCTCTCCAGCCCTTCTGCTAAAGCTTCAAAGAGCAGACCAAATTCATGACTTACTAAAACAAATGCCATTTTTCTTTCCCAAGCATCAGCTGCCTTCTCTTCTTCCTGTTGATGCCATTGCCAATTGAAGTGGCAAAAGGGAAAAAAAATGAATAGCATGTAATAGATGCAATATGCTAAACTAGCAAAAATGGTAAGCAAAAATAAATGATCCACGATCAGTTTTCACTATTTTTTAAATGACTCACAGATATATCTTCAAAGTCTCCAGGATTGTTGTGTAGCTGCTCCATCCGCATGAGCTTTCTGTAATTTTTCTCAAGTCCGGCACGTTTTAGAAGAAAAGGTCGTGTAAGGGGCTTCCCAGAGCCAGTGAACCTTCCCTGCAGAGATACAATTGTCTCTGCAGCTGCAATTTGAGCAGCAGGCAGTTCTGAATTTCTGAGGCATGAAATGAGGGTATCTATTGCCTCTTCACGATAAATGCTCATCTTTCTTGGCTCAACCTGCAAAGCAAGATATTACTTATTAGTTTAATGCTACCATCTAAGCAATTGTGAAACATTACTGCAGAAATAAACAAATCCTAAAGCCTATAGATACAGATTTCTTATATGTTAAATTCTGAGGGAGATCTTAGGTCCAAACCAGAAGATCAAGTTGGAGTAGGAGACCCGCCACAATAGGACATTGGTCTTGAGGCGCTGTCTGTAAATAAACTAGGAGAGTATGCATTGTACTAAAAGCACCTTCATCCCTGATAATGTTGAGAACTTGCTCATTGAATGTCCTCCTGGAGAAAACCATATAATAAAAATTCATTCATGCGGGCATTGGTTCAAGTTTCATTAACAAAAAAAAAAAAGTAATAATAATGTATATTGAGTCACTGACTAAAAAACAACGATAAATGTACCTGTTTAATTTGACTAACTCAGAAAAAAAGTAAACTATCTCAAATCGTTCTTCATCGCTTGTGCCCATGAAGCTTTCTAAAACTGGAGCCAACTGAGCTTTATCAGCTACGATGTTTCTGCATTTACCATCTCGCTGTATGCATCTTCGTAAGATACCAACTGCAGCAATCCTCTCAACTGCCCATTCAGCTTCCAAGCTGCCAACAATACTTTCAATCACTTTTGAAGAAACAATTGTACTGATAATATAAGAAGCAACATTCTCTTCATTTCTCTGAAGAATTTGTCGCAATAAGAGAACAGAAGCTGTTTTTGGCTTCAAACACATTTTAAGCAAATCATCATCTCTCCCCTTTATAACAGCTAGGAGGGATTCCACTACATTCATCTCCACTAGGCTAGTGGTTGAAGGTTGTAACAGATATATTAGCACAACAGCCTCCTCCAACCCTTCCTTAAATAGAGCCACAATACGTTCTACATCTGAGTCAACTCGAGTAAGTGTATGGATCACAGCTTCATCTCTTGACCCCAGTTCACACAGGAGAAAAAAAGTGGCTTTCAGCACCTGGAGGTCGACAGAATTGAAAAGGATCTCCACAAATCCATTGATTACTGGAGGTTTTGAGAGCATAGTTAGAATATCTGGTTCTATATTCATGTCTTGCCAAAATCTCTCTATTTGGAGAACAGCACTTTCCGATTCCTTCAGAATTTCAGACATACAAAGATTGGTAATTGCTTGGCGTAACTCATTGATAGTTCTATCCATGGTGGCCTGGCTTATGACACTATTAGGAGAAGTTGCAGGAACTACTGACTTGATCATTGGCTCATCGGTTTCTACATCTTGTTGATTCTCAGACTGGTGTGGGACTGGACCTGGATTCTTTTCTTGCCAGCTCGCGATGAGCCTCTTGAGTACATAATTTGTTTTAGGCAGCTGAGTGCTATGTAGATTGTGGCGGGTGATTGGACATGTTGAGTTTCCTCGATCCAGCCATTCCTGGATTGCTCTACGCTCATATGTCTGACCTGTCTCAAGGGTGACTGGATCATCAAATAAATGGCTTGTGATGGGGCAAACAAAATCCTTTGGAGGTGTATGTTTCCCACTGCCTGGGGGGTTACCATTATCTGCCATTAGATAATTAGGAGAGCTGATAGATAGCCAAGAAGAATCCAAATATCAGAAAGTGAAGTAGACAATGTAAAGATGATTGCTAATTTTCTATTTTACATACCGACTGGAATCATCAAAGACAGGCTGCTTTTGTTTTTGTGTTAGGCTCTTTTCATATTCCAACAATGCATTTTCCCTGTTGTTTTCCTACAAGACACAAAACATATATATTTCAAAACTAAAATACCTGCATAGTTGTTTCAGTCAGGGGTGGAGGAGATTTCTTTTCTTGATTTTAACGATTATTACCTCCATGTCGGCATCAGATTCCGAGGAACAAGAGTTGGCCTCGGAAAGAGACTCCAGTTCAGAATCAGAGTTTAAATTGGAGGATGTTATCAATGTCCTAGAATTTTGTTTTTTAAGGATATTTAGAGAGACTCTCTGAGGATAAAATGGTGGAGACTTGGATTTGCTGCTGCTGCTGCTATAAAATTCAACCGACCTTTCTCCTTCAGCCCATATTGGCTGCGTGAATTGAAGGATAAGTCATTGACCTTTGAGCAACAAACAGGACTAAGCTAAGAATTGTCAAATTGAATTCAGAGAATTAGGCTTTCACACAGAAAGTTATGCATCCATTAACCAAAAATGACAAAGAATTAATAACCCACTTTTTGAATACCTATAGCCAAAATATGCAGTGCAGAAGAGATCATAATGATAACTTTTGAAACTAAAAAAATCATGGGCATAATTACAAACCATTTTCTGCAAGTTGGAACTAGCAGCCAATTCGAATAATTCAATCAACATAATAAAGAAAACATTAAAAAAAATGTAGTAGTTAAAAAACCAAGTTTAATTAGCCATAATATTTCCAGAGATTAAAGATGCTTTCAGGGGGTCCACTGCCAATGGTCCAGCTCCAGAAAGGTATTAGCCTGTTAGGCACACCAATCCAAGAATAATCCATTATTTAAAAATGACTATGACATCTTTCGCTGCTTATTCTTCTTTTTGCTAATTAGTATACTATTTGTTTGACTGATTCAAAGATAATTTACCAAACTGTCTAAACAGACACAGTGGAGAAGAAGATCAAGAAAGAATCTAGAGAGAAAAAACGCGGTTAACACACTTCTGCAGTATATATATATATATATATATATATATATGTATACGAACTAATGAAACACGGAGCAGAAAGTGTCAACGCAAATTCACCAGAGGAAATTCTCCAGATATAAGAACAAATGCAGTGAATGGTAATAGAAATGAGCAAATTTAGTTTAGGCTTAGCATTCAAGTATAAATTAATTTATAAATATAGCTAAATATGAGCAGGTCATGCACATTAAATAACAAGAAAAGAAATGTCTAGTAATAAAATTGAAAATGAAAATCAACTGAAGAAGAAAATGGTTGTTGAAAGCTACAGCATTACATTATACCGTCCGTTTTTCAATCCAAGCTCCTTGGTTTTGATGTCCTTATCTTCATGGTAGTCTAGTTCTTCAGCTTTCTCTGTTTGTTTAAACACCAAAGCCGGTGGACTAATCAATCTGTTTCCATCATTATTTGCTAAAACCTCTTTGAAATACTTAACAAAAACCCTGCAATTCTCATCAAGAACCTCTTCATAATTTCTTTCCAATTCTTTTAGCTCTAAAGCTTGATCACCACTCATTTTCGATAACAATTTGGAGCATGGAACAACCACTGATACATCACATATGGAATAATCATCAGCATCGTGATTCTCATTTTGTGATAAAGATGACAAAATAATTGATCTTTGTTCATTGAACCATTGAAGAACGGGTAGAAAATGAACAAGAAAGAGCTCCTCGAAAATGGTAGGTGCTAGTTCTGATCGAACCAATGAAGGGTCTAGATAGAAAACTTGTAGGAGACTAAGGGAGGATTTAATGGGTTGGTTGGAGATAGAGTAAATGAGGGATAGAAGGAAAGAAGATAAGGTAGTTTCAGGATAGGAAAGGAGGAGCTTTTGAGCAAGGCGGAGAGAGGAGGATTGGATGGAGGCATTAGAGGTGGAAATGGCGTTTTCTAGAGTTTCAACAGCGAGGTTTAAGGGTTTGAGTGCGAGTTGATCAGAGGGCAAAAGCTTGCAGCGAAGGGTTGAGAAAATGTGGTGGCGGAGCTCAGATTGGGAAAGGATTTCTGAGGTGAAGGCAGTGGTATGATGGAGGATTTTGGATGACGTAGCGGCGGTGGCGGCGGTATTCATGGCGGTGCAGTGGTGCTAGTCCCTAACGTTAGCGGTTGCGTTGAGTAAAAAGTTCAGAGTAAGGTTTTTTGGCGTAGGGTTTCCGAGGGATTGAAGTTGAAGCGAAGGCCGAAAGGATGATATTAACGGAAATACCTAATCTTTGTGCTGGCGCGAAGACAATGGGACGGCCCCAACTAAAATGACTGATCAGTCCTCCCTCATTTAATTAACACACAAGTTTTGCAAATTTTAGGCCTTGGAAAGATTAACAACATTTCGGCTGAACATGTTATAAAGGTAATTAAACAAATTTAAAGTTTGGCCTTGAATGATAATCATGCAAATCAAAAGAAAAGACAAGGAAGAAGAGCTCTTCTTGCCGCCCAGGCCGGCCTCACTGACTGTAACGCGCTTCTTCCGTACTTCGACTGCTTCCAATCTGGGCTGTGCACCATTGCCCGCCTTGCAGTTGCACAGGTTCTTCCATTTGTCGTCAGGTTTCCTACTTTCCTGTAATGATCAAAGCATGAGACTCGGAATTTTAGATGGGACATCCCTTTGCTTAATTGGGCTATAAAAATGGATTAAGATTCCATGGACATGCCTGCTGTATCTTTCAAACCTGTACTCGTCGATATGAACCCCACTTTCTTGTATATTTCTTGCCTCAGCAGCTGAGCCGATTGTCTACATTTCATTCTCATTTAGTATTAGTTAAATTCAATTAAATAAGCAGTATTAAAGATTGGGTCATACAGAAAATTAATGAATAAGTATTAATTTGACAACTTGCAGCAATTTTTGATTGAGCTGATGAACTCAACTTGTCATCTTCACAGTTTACCCACGGCCTCAAACCAATAATATTTGTCCCTATATTCATTGACTGTATTGCCTTGCCTGTGATCCGAAATGGGAAGTAGAGAATAATATATCATCCTTCTACCATTTTGGTTGAAGCAACCTTTTAAAGATCTGAGAAGCTAAAATACTATGAAATACCAGCTTTTTAAACCAATGTTATCACATACAAATAAGACCCATTGTTCATAATGAAGTTGGAACTTGTATAATTGTAGAAAAATTTTATGTACTTAAGAAGATAATAGGGAAATGAATCTAAGTAGAACATCAACTGCATTTTGAGCTGCCAAAGTGGCAAACACAGCAGCTTCATTTGACAAGGCAGAACCCCCACCAGCTAAATCAGACAAGGATCTAAATGCAATAAAAGGCATCTTTTGTTGGTGACAGATTAGGGCAACTGCAGCGGTCTCCATGTCAATTGCAGTTGCATTGAACTTGGAGTTCAAGAACTCTCGATAAGCTCTATTGTCGACAAAGATGTTGGAGCTGATCCCTCTTTCTACTCTCACCACCATTGGAGTTCTTGGTAAGCAAGTTGCATTGACGCATCCAACAAGCTTCAAAGCCTGTTTTGAGAAACCAAATTGAAAGAATATATATGTTTTCTTTTTAACAAAACTTGCAGTCAAAGATACAGAAAATTAAATGGAACTTTTTTGGGATGCATTTACTTTACCTGAACTCTTTCTGCAATGGCAAAGTAATGCTTGTTGACTGGAACCCAAAAAATATGCTTTCTCTGTTCAGGAATTCCATTCACTGCAAATATTTCTTCAGGCTGATACCAAACATTGTTGAGGAGGTTCTCTGAAGACTTGCTGCATTTTGTGCTATTGTTGTAATCGGAAAACCTAAGATAACCAATTTTTCTGGTGTAGTCTCCATTGGATTCTAAAGCTAGCTCATCCTCAGGTCCATCCCCATACCTCTTTAAACATTAATACATTGTAAAATGAAGATTATAAGAGACTGATTGTATAATTATTAGGAAAAAAACGAAAGGAAGGACAAAAGATTTCTGGTCTCTTAAAGCACCATAATATAGAAGGTTTGCCCTTTTTTTTCGCAATTGATAATGCATAATCTGACATGAGCACAAGGTAGAGAGAAATCCTTCATATGAGATAAAATGCAAATAAGAAATTCTTGAAATGGAAATAAATTAAAGATTGCACCCCAATGGATCCCACACATGTGATTCCAATTGTTTTTGTGGTAGTTTTTAGAAAACCAAGTAATTTGTCTGCAAGATCCATATACAAATCAATCTGAAAAGTCTACTACGACATATAAGGTCTAAATTGATTGGGGGTGCATGTATCAATACTCTGATTGAAGACAATTCTAATTCATTAGCACTTTTTCCTAATTTGGATTCCATTTCTATATTCACCCGTTAAGCTAGGTTTCTATCATTTCAACAACTATGCCGATATCTAGGCCACAGTAAGACTGAAAGTTGCAGCGGTTTTTGACTAGTGAAACTTCAACTGGCCTCCATAAATTCTAGCATTTTTAAGGCATGGTGGAAGCCAGCAGTGATCAGCTATTGTATAGTTAAGGAATTAATGGAACTTGCTTATGGGGCTCTCTATCCCTTTAGTTTGTCTTAACAGGACTTGACCCAACTATTTCTGAGTAAATGATAAATCTCATTGACGAGCAAGAAACATTTGAAGGATTTAATGATGGAATCTGGCATTAAGTTTACCAAACCAATTTCAAAGTTGAAAATCCAATAGGTGGAATTAACAAAAAAAAAAATGGTACCTGCCAATTCCAAAGACCTGTATGAGCCCAAAATTGAGGGATGGTTACGTCTCCAATTTGAAGCTGAGGATTTGCATTTCCTGCTATTCCATAGTGCAAAACTCCTTTCACCTTGAATAGGCTGAGCATCAATTGTGTAGCTATACCTGCATTTAGCTATAAAATTTCCAGGGGAAAGAGTCAATTAACATTAAACAACCAAAAAGACAAAGAAAGATTGGAATTACAAGTACAATCCAAATAAAATCCACATACCATGCTCAGCCCTGTCATAACAATAATAACCTTCTCATTTTCCAAGCGTCCAATCCGAAACCTTCTCCCTGGACCAACAAACAGAGTCATAAATTATAATATTGGTTTAATCTTAATTTAAAATTTAAAACCAAGAAAATGCCATGACAGAAATTTCATGGGGGAAGTCACAAATCACCTGAAAAATCCAAGTAAGGAAGCTTGTGATCAGCCACAAAGTTACCAGATTGCAGAAGAGGATTCATCTCGAAGGAATTTGGCACTATTATACCTAAGTATGGACCCTTCCTATTTATTTTACTGATCTTTCTCAAAGTGGAAGAAGAAACTGCACCATGGACTCCATTGCTACCAATCCCCAAAGCAAGAACAACCAGAAAGAAAACCATCCTCATGCACACCCCCATGATCTCTTCTTATTGTATCCCAGAGGCTCACAATTTACACCTTTAGTTATGATATATATGCTTCACGCTTGCTGTATCAAAAGGATGAAATTCCCATACGAAATTACTTAAACTCTTATCAAATAGAGAAATTTATCCGAGTTGATATGAATATATATCAATATTAAAACTGACTAACATGTTTGAATACAAAATACTGCGTTCCAACCCATCATTATCAAGTAGTAGAGGGTTTGCGTGAGTAAGAGGATTCCTAGTACGGTCAAGAACTAGAATATTACAAACTTATGCAACGTGAAAGTCAAACACTAATAATTATACTAGTATTTGTCAATGATTTGAGCGTATCTTGCTTTTGGTTTGATTTTTTTTTATAATTTTTTTTTCTTGAGATTCCCTATTTCCCTTGATTGTGTGTTTTCTAATACGATGATCAGACTGACAGATCAGAATTAGCTAATTAATTAAGTTAGGATTGTTAGGCTTGCAAAGCGGGCTGGTTCATGAATCTGGATCCATAGGAAAGGAAAGCAATTAATTAATATTGCTATATTGTTTTTAATGGTAACTTGTAAGTCCATTTTGATTTAAAGAATTCAAATCGGACTCATGAAGTAAAGTACTTACATTTATATTAATTGAGCAAAATACTCCAATATATATCTGTTGATGCTGGTATTTTTGGGTTAATGGAAATGGGTGTTGGATAGGCTAGTGTGCTGTGAAGATCAGAACCTGCAAAGAGTAGGAAACAAAGGTTAAGGAGCATTGGAGTTAGGCTATGGAGGTGCGATGCAACGATCAAGTCAGTAAAATATAGGAGATGAGAGCTGAGAACAAGACAGAGAGGGAGAGTTGGTTACTTTTTAGATTTTTCTATTGGACCTTACTTAGCGAAGTGACGGATAAATTGTAGCCGCAAGTTTTTGAAAAGGAAATAAAAAATTTGCATAATCAGTTAATACTTTTTTTTTAGTTGAAGGGTGAAACTTTAAATTTTGTTTAACTCATTTCATAATCTTATAATTTTGTTTGGCAAATCATTAAGGGTGTGCTTGGTTGAATAGAAAAGTGGAAGGATGGAAAGAGTAAGGTGAAAAAGTAAAAAGAAAATGAATTTTGAGTATGATTGGTAAGAAAAAAAAAAAAAATTATCATTTTCACACCTATTAATAAAAACAAATCACTCGAAATTGAAAAAAAAAATGAGAGTGGTGTGAATCATTTTAATTTATAATTAGTATAATGCTAAAACAATATATTTTTCATTTTCTTTTCTTTCATTGTTCAACTCTACCAAGCAATGAATGGAATCATTTTCACACCTATTAATAAAAACAAATCACTCGAAATTGAAAAAAAAAAGATAAAAGAAAATGAGAGTGGTGTGAATCATTTTAATTTATAATGAGTATAATGATAAAACAATATATTTTTCATTTTTTTTTTCTTTCATTGTTCAACTCTACCAAGCAATGAAAAGAAAAAATATTTTTTCATCTTTTCACTTTTCTCTTCCTCCAATTTTTTATCTTTCTAGTTTTCTTTCCACCCTACCATGCAAAGCCTGAGTGAGACATCAAATTTTTTTTATTTTTTTAAAATCTATTCTTTTATAAAATATAAATTATTTTAATTAATAAAAAAAAATACTATGTTCTATTTCAACATATATATACATATATTTTATCTAAACAAAATTTTAAAAGTTATATTATCACATGAATTTTAAAAATGTATCGTATTGAAAAATTAAAATTAGCTTAATATTCTTTTGTCTTATTAAATTAACTTAATGCTTTTAAAAGTTATTTTAATAATTAGTATCAATAAATCTGGAAGCAAAATTAATATTAATTTGATATTTTCCTTTTCTTAATTTACATCAGTCAAATTCATATTGAGACAACATTATTCAGAGAATCAAATCTAATGATGAAATTTGTTTCTCCACTTTAATTTTTAGTTAAAATTTGTAGTTAAAACTTATGGTGGATATACTTTAAGCATGTTTTATTTTATATATTTTTAAATTGTTCTTTTCTAAAGTAGAATACAAATTTTATTTCTTTGTTAAGGCGGAACATTTGGAATCCATTCTTTACCAATTCATTTTATTTATTTTAGTTTTACTTGATTCTGTATTTTAAATGGGTTGGTAATTTATGTTAGTAGATTATAAGTATCATGTAAAGTTAAGATTTTTTATTTTTATTTTTGTTAAAGTGGACTTGACAAGTATAAAATAAGTGTGTATTGAAATAAAGATATTAAGTATTTCACATGCAGAAAATCAAGTAATATTGGATATAATAATATTAAATTATTTTAAAATTATTAATTTTATGAGTTAAAATATTATATTGATTAGATAATTTTTTTTCATATTTTTCTTAAAGTTAAAACCTTTAAAGGTTAATAATATTAGAGATAGTGAAGGATTCTTTGTTGTATATAATATTTATATAGACTAGAATTCTTCCCCCGCTTCGTTAGGAGATTATTTTAATATTTATAAAATTTTAATTAAATTAATAATTATAAATATATTTAAATTGAATCATATTAAATATTTATAATTTTTTTAAATCATTTTTTATATTTTAAAATCTTAAGTAAATGAATTTAGAGTTAAAATCAAATCACTATGACAAACTATGTAAAATATGGGATGAATTGAGACACAACATGGAGAAATAATTAAAACACGACATGAAAAATAAAATGAACACGAAAAAATAATACGAACACAAACACAAAATTTTCTCTAAATTGAATTACTATGACAAATTATACAAAATATGTAATAAAGTGAGACATGATACGAACATACAAATTTTTCTCTAAGTTGAATCACAATGACAAATTATGCAAAACATGAGATGAATTGAAACACGACATGAACACAACATAAGAAAAATAATTAAAACACAACAAGAAAGGTGACATGAACACAACACGAATACACGAACGTATCCAAATATTCATAAAACGAATTATTAATGTGTAAAAATTTATATAAACTTATAATACTTTAAACACACAAAAATAACACGAACACAAAATTTTCTCTAAATTGAATCACTATGACAAATTATACAAAATATGTCATAAATTGATACACGACACGAACATACAAATTTTTCTCTAAATTGAATCATAATGACAAACTATACAAAATATGAGATGAATTGAGACATGACATGAACACAACATAGAAAAATAATTTAAAGTCAGCATGAAAAATAACATGAACACGACACGAATACACGAATGTATCAAAATATACATAAAACGAATTATTAGTGTGTAAAAATTTATAATACTTTGAACACAAAAATAACAAGAAGACACAAAATTTTCTCTAAATTGAATGATTATGAGAAATTATGCAAAACATGTCATGAATTGAGACACGACACGAACACACAACATTTTCTTTAAATTGAATCACAATGACAGACTATGTAAAATATGAGATGAATTAAGACACGACACGAACACAACATACGAAAAATAATTAAAACACAATACAAAAATAAAATGAACACGACACGAATACACGAACATGTCAAAATATACATAAAATAAATTATTAACGTGTACAAATTTATATAAATTTATAATATTTTAAACATACGAAAAAATAACACGAACACGAACATACAAAATTTTCTCATCTTTTTTTCTTTCTCCTCCTTCCTTTTTTCTTTCTTTCTTTCTTCAAAAAAAAATAATAATAAGTTGCCATGTATCAATCCCATAAGAACTTTTGTAGCCAATTTCTTTTTTCTCTTTTTTTTCTATCTTTTTTTTTTTTTCTTGAGAAAAAATGCTATGTGTCAATCCCATAAGAACTTTTGTAGCCAATTTTATATATATTTAAGATTGCTTTGAAAAATATTAAAGAAAAAAAGTCTGAATGTAACACCCAAAAAACCGTGCAATGTTGGAGAAGTATTTTAATTAACCGTTTAGTATTTTATGTAATTGGATAAAAAAAATTAACCAGTTTCAACTAAAAAAATTAGTGGTTGTGGTGAGCAAAAGATTTTCCTTTTTTATTACTGATGTGATCGGCTGGTATGTCAGCTGTAAGTGTTGGCGCGTCTGTCCTCTTTTGACAGGTGAATCAAACCCTGTCTAGACAGATGATATTCTTATGGCTTAAATAAAAAATTGCCTGTATTATACCTCATTTTTTATTTGATATTTAAATTCTTTTTATTTCTGATCGGATATTTATATTATAATTTTGTCAAATAAATTGATATTTTATCTTAACACCATTAAATAAATGGATGATGTGGTATTAACATCTAATTAGGTAATGACACGTGGCACAAAAAAATGCCACATTAATGCTGCCACGTCATTATTAACATAAAAATAGAAAAAATTCACAAAAAATTAGACAAAATTATAAGAATTCAAAATAAAATTATAAAAAAAATCTAAAAATCTAAAAAATAAAAATAATAAAAATATTTGAAATATTTTTAATTTTTTATTTTATTTTATAGAAAATTAAAAAAAAATTAAAAACAAAAAAACAAAAAGTGATTTTTTAAAATTCAAATTTTGAAAATTTTGAAAATTTTAAATATATAATAAAAAAATCAAACATTTATAAAATTAAAAAGATTTTAAGTTTTAAGTTTTTCGAATTTTTCTACAAATTTGGAAAAAATTTGAAAAAAGTTTTAAAAAAAAAAAGAGAGAGAGGAGAGAGGGGAGAGGGATGCGTCAGTCGGCCGATCGATCTTCCTCTCCCCTTCTCTCTCTCTTTCCCTCTCTCTCCCCCGATTCCCCCTCTCTCTCGCCAGCCCGAGGCCGACTGGTGGCCCTCTGACCCTTCCTTCACCCTTCCCGCCGCCCCTCCGTTTCCTCTTTCTTCCTTTCTCTTTTTCCTTTCCTTTCTCTTCCTCTTTTTTTTTCTTCTTTCTCTAGATTTCTTTTTCTTATTTTTAATTTTCTTTTTTACAAAATTTTAAAAAAATAAAAATATTTATTTTTTAATTCTTCATATATTTGTTTTTTATATTTTTAAAATTTTCAGTTTTTTAATTTTTTTTTGAATTTTTTAAAAAAATTTGTGGAGTTTTTAGATTTTTTTTGAATTTTTATAATTTTTTTTTTTCATATTTTTGAACTTTTTATAATTTTTTTTTAATTTTAAAAAAAATATTCTGAAATTTTGAATTTTTTAGAAATTTTAATTTTTTAAAAATATTTTTCTTGAAATTTCAAAGAAAATTGTGAATTTTTTTTCAATTTTTTTTGAAAATTTTGAATTTAAAAAAAATTGTAAATTTTTTAATTTTTTTTATTTTGTTTGATTTTTTTATTTTAATGATGACGTGGCATCATAGAGTTAGGGTTGACATAATATTTTTGCCATATGTCACTATTTTATTGGGTGTTATTTGTCATGTCAGCATTCATTTAATAATTTGTTGGACGAAATTATAGTACAAATATCTAATTAAGATAAAAAAGAAGAGAAAATGTATAGTACAGAGACTATTTTTTATTTAAACCTATTCTTATCTAAGAGCCACATGTATCACTGTTTGCTTGTGGGCTTCGTAAGCTTAGTTTTGTCTTGAGCCTTAAGCCTAGGTTAGTGATGGGTATAACAAATTGCCCAAAGCATAATAAAAGTCATAAAGTGAGCGTGTTTAGGCCTGTCAATGGCTCAGTTCGATTTTCATTGTTTGATTGCCAATGGCGAGCAGTGGCCCATAGGTTTCTTGTTCTATGTGGTCGTCTAGACTCTAGATGATCACTAAAAGCTTCTTGTGACTGTTTTCATGTAGTCATTGGCTTCTAAATGCTCAAAGCGAGAGACTTTTTTTTTTTCTTTCAAAATCGAGTGTTTGTATAGAGGACGCGTTACGATGTTTGGTTTGTGTGTATTAATTATAAAATGATATATATATATAAAAAATTATTTTATTCATCGTTAATAAATTTTTTAAATTTACAAATAAGATTAATAAATTAATATATATCATTTAAGATATATTTAAAATAAATAAAATATGTAATAATTTTTAACCCACATAAATATGCTTACCGTTATATATATTGAGTTAAATGCTCATCAGATACTCCTAAATTCTTAATCCGAAAACAAATATATGTTTTTAGCATAATTATTTTCTTATGCATGATTTATTTATTTATTTGCCAGCCTTTTTGCATGGTTGATAGGGTTGCATATAAATTTTTTTGGAAGGTTTATTTATTTATAGGAAAAATAAAAGGAAGGTTTATTTATCGGACAAATGACAATATTAGTAAAAGTGGGGTTGGTGGACATTGCAAACCATGCCATCCGACAAATAACATCATGTTGACATGAAATAATGCATGCGTCACATGGGACAGAATCATTGCCACATGACACGTGTCACATCCTAAAAATTCATGTAAAAAACAGATACTTATGAATTTTTTTTTTGTTTGATGCTTTTATGATTTATGGGTTGAATTGATGACATAGGATTTGTTCCATCTTGCATATGTAATTGGAGTACATATGATGCAATTTCTTTCTTGTTTAGAATCTTAATTACCTCAAAAATACACACGTGGATTCTTGTCACTATACATATATTTGCATAAAATTTCATGAAATTAAGGGCTTGTGGAAAAACAAATCTTAAGAAAAAAATTAAAGAATATGTATATATATATTGATCATGATCAAGATTAATGCTGCTAATTTCAGTCAATGCAGTACTAAAATGATTAATTCATACTACTGGATAAACATGAAAGCAAATAGTGCATCAACAGCTATTAATAATTTAATTAAAGATCAAAGAAAAAATAGAGATAAGCTTAAATCTTAGTAGTAAATTAGAGAGAGAGAGAGAGGTAGTTCTTCCAAATCAGCAAGCCAACTAGAGGCTAGAGCTTAGCACACACATCATCTACAAATAGTCCAAAGAAAGAATATTTGTATAGCATCATGAGCAATCAGCCTTGGAACTTTTTTGCAGAGTGACTGCTCATGATGTTATATCGTTTTCATGAAGCTGCTTCAGGATCATCTCTCTAGTTTCTACTTCTTCTTTTTTTAAATCTTTTTAACAGTTGTAAATAACCCTTAATTCTATCGGAATCCACCGCCCAGAGCAGGAGCCCAGTAATCAGCTCCGTTGTCATTCCCAACTTGAAGTGTGCATGCTGGAACCAAGCACAGCCCTCTACTCCTCAGGTCCTTCTTTGGTTCTTCATCACAATATTCCTACAAATGGAAAACGAAAATTTTGTTCTTTTTCCAACTTTTATCATGCATTGTAAAAGAGAAAGGAAATGAAGACAAGTAAGAATTATAACCTGCTGATCAGGACCACCTTTCCTCTTCATGCAGTTTTCATTCAACAGCTAGACAAAAATATAGCATCCAAAAAAGTATCAGCATTTTAATCATTATTTTGAGGCTTTAATTAATTATTTCAAAATGCAAATGAATCGATCTTCATAAAGAGTAAAGCTAGCTATAAAGCTGAGAACATTGTTCTTTTGACACTATCTTTATTGGTATTAAAAAAAAAACAGTAAACGGGTAGCTTTTTTTTTTTTTTTTTTTCAAATTCAAGTTTTCCCCACTACTTCTCCCAAGTTCCTTTGAGGTAATGGTTCCAACAAAGCTTATTACCTGACCAGGGTCTTCAGGAAATATACAATTTCTCTCCCCTTGAACCTAAACAAAGTATTTATACTAATCATTAATCAATTAATACCACATTAGTCATAAACATATATATTCTCACAATTCCACATCCAGAGAGAAAAAGAGAAGAGATCTTTGTCTTTAAATTTTTTTTTTTTTTTTTTGAGGAAGGATGATATAGTTTTCTTACACACTGTTGCTGCCTCATGTTTCCTGATCCACTGCCCAAGTACGGTAAGCTGAGAGCCTATATTCAAGGGCGATACATATATATATATATAAGCATAAAAGAAGGAATAATATTCAGGATTTCAATAACTAAAAAAATTTTGAGGCTGAGGCTTTAAACAGTGTGCTATCAGTATCACTGCTGGTTCATGGTTGTTTGCAAAAAGAAAAGAAAAGGGAAGGGAAGGAAGAAACATCACCTCAATTTGACTCTGAAGGAATCTGATGTACCCAATAGACTCTGACAAGACAGAGGCTGTGTCAGTCTGCAAAAGAGAAAAATACCACACCACAACCCTCCAAAGTCATATTTAATGTCTTTTTCTTTTTCTAAATGCTTGAACTAAAGAAAAAGAAAAAAATGAAGAAGAAAAGGTGGCTTTCATCTTTGGAAAAAGACCTGATCTTTATGTGTTTTCTACATAAAGAATATAAATGTTTTTTATTCCATTAATTTCCATTAATCTGCAAAAGATCTAAATCTTTGAACCTTCTTAACTTCATTGATTAAAGCTTAATTATTATACCTTCCCAAATGGAGAAACAAGCTGGTGAAGTGATGTAATTCTGTCTCCTAATTTTTCCTTCCTCACCTGTTACATATAAATTATACAAATCAGAAAAACAAGCTGATGATTAATTACTTTTCACTTAATTATGTTGTTTCTTTTACATTAATAGAAAATGAGCGGATATAGCAAAGCCAAAGAGTCGTCATCCGTGAAGAAATGGACAATCAAGAGGGAACCCATGGATGAGAGCGTGTGTTTTTATCGGCTTGTGGGTATCTTGTGTGAGTATGCGAGCAATTTGTCTTTATGTCGTGAGTAGGAAAGAGAGATAAAGATAGCAGAGAGGGAGGCTCTGAAAGGGTGGTTCAGGTAAAAATTTTACTGAGTTTTTTTTTTATTGTACATTACCTTGAAGGTAGATTGGGTTGCAGAAGGTTGAACCCTAGCCTTCTTCAATGCCCCGCCAGTTGCAGTGCTGTTACACTACGGGGGGAAAAAAAAAAGAAAGAAAGAAAGAAAAGATGAGAATTCTGATTGGACAGCAATCTGATAAATCAGAGACGGTTAGTTTAAAAAAAACATCCATGGCTAGCTAGAACAAGACATTTAGCTAACTAACCTTGTTAAAAACACTATTCATATCAACCACCAGTTTGTACTACTTTATCAAAGTAGAACAATAGATCAAATTATGGGTATGTATAATTCATGCATTTAGTTATAATAGACCATGAATTTGATAAAACTTCAAATAATTCAGGAAACCCTAAAATGTCTAGAAAATTTTTTATTCAATAATTTTCTTTGTTTGTTTGTCCCCTCTCACCTCAGAAGACCGATCTGGCAGTGGCTGCCTTCCATCAGCTTTGTTGCCTGAAAAATCCAACATGTTACTGCTGAAACTTGTGACACAGGACTTGGGGGATGAAGCAGCAGACGTTATCTGATGAGACCAAGCTGGTTTAGTTGCCTGATGATGAAAATCTTCATTTGCATGTCCGTACACATAGCTGCTTGCAGAGTTTTCTTTCTTCACATCCATAACAGAATTAGCATTTGAGAGTGAGACTTGGTGTAATGCTTGTTCCTCCCAGTTCTCCAACTTCTTTGGCTGAACTTGAAACTGGCCTATACCACCACCCTTTCCTTCTTCTCCCACCAATCCACCCCTAAAAATAAAACATGTAAGTAACATAAATTAACTCAATTACTTGTCTTTTATCAGCTCATCGAAGTCACTTTAAAGATCGAATCTGGAAACATGCATGGGTATATGTATAATATTTATTTACTTAAGTACTGAATCAAAGTTGAAGCTTTGTTAATGATCTAAAGCCTATACACAAGAGATAGAAAAAGAGTGAAAAAAAAAGGGTGAGAGAGAGAGAGTTACAAGAGTAGTTGACTCCATGACTCAGGAAGCTCCTGGTTATCATGCCAAGAAGGAATAGGAAGTGAAGAAGAGGAAGAAGAAGAAGTGGGTGTGAATTGAGGGAAGAAAGTAGTAGGAGGGTGCAAGAAAGGAGAAGCTGCCGCTTGTTGATGAATTGGTGGTGGGTGCATGCTGTTGATGCTCCACCAGTTAGGGTTTCCGGCCATCATCTGCTGCACTGGTGAGCTCTGCAACACTCCTCGGTTCATGGCCCTTCCCTCACCCAAAAACTATGAATCTCTAATGATGATGATGATGATGGTAGTGATCACTTAAAACTTTCTCTTTTCCTCCTTGTTTTTTCTTTCACTTTCCCTTTCCCTTTTTTTTTTGAAGCTAGCTCCCAAACAAGTCTTTATAGAAACTTAATTTGAGAGGTCTTCCTACTCTTTTTAAGTAGAGGGAAGAGAAGACACACCCTCAAGCCCTATTCCTTGAGAGAATTGGAATAATGGAGGTTTTGAGAACTTTTGTTTTTTTTTTTTTTTCTCTTTCCTTTCTTTATTGCTTTGCCTTTTTCTTTCTTCCTTTTCTTTTATGTTTTTCTTTACCTTCTTTGCTTTTCCCCCCTGCTTTTGCTTTATCTCAAAGTGGGACTGAAAAGGTGGAAGCAATTCTCAAGTTCTAATTATTAAATAACAAACACACAAAAAAAAAAAAAAAATTCACCGAGCTAATATAACTTTTTTGCACCATTTTTTCATCATATCTACCCATATTTAATTTCACTTTACTAATTTATACACATTAAAAATCTACATATGATATATGTACATATAATTGATTTTTTATATAAAATTTTTCAATTTAATAAAAAAAATAATTTATTTTTTAAAAATAACATTGCAAAACAGTTATGTGTATATTTTTTAAATATATATATAATATTGTCGAATTACTAATTAGTTCATAAAAATTGAGTTTTTGTTTCTTATTAGGTGCTTGATTTGTCTTTCAAACTTAATTAATGGGCTAGAATTAATTTATGAGACCAAATATTCCATCTCTTTATATCCAACTAGTATTTGTTATCACATGTATTCGCATATGAATACTCGTTGATTTATTTATTTTTGAATATATAATTGCATATTTTAAAAATAAATAAAAATAATAAAATGCATATTAACTAAAATTTGTTTCATGTACAAATTATATCAAATTATTATATTATTTTTAATATTAATGCAAAATTAATTATGATAAAAAAAAATTAATGTAAATTTTAACTTTTTATTTATATAATATAAATTAATTCACTTTTAAAGATTAGTGAAAAATTAAGATAAAGCAATTCTACATAAATTTTTATTTATTATCAAATTAATACATTTAACGAAAATGATTTAATGAAATTAAAGTTCTTACTTATAAATTAGATAAATCTTATTAATAATAAAAAATATCTATAATGGCAATTTAAAAATATTTGGACATAAATATTTATTTTTAAATAATAATATATACTAAATAAGTAGTTGTACATTGTAAATATTTAAAATTAATAAAATGCATAATAACAAGTAAAATTTGTCTCATGTATAAAATATATGAGAGTAATGTAAAGTTTATTACTTTTAATGTTAATATAAAATTAACATTTTAAAAATAAATAATTAAATTAATAAAGTGCATATTAACATGTAATTTTTTTTCATGTATATTAATATATCATATGTTGATTAACATAAATTTATTAATTTTAGTATTAATTTAAAATTAAAACTCTAAAAAGTTGTAATGTAAATTTTAACTCATTTTTATTCATCAAATAAATTTATTTAATGAAATTAGATTTTTATTTATAAATTAGATAAATATTATTAGTATTTATTTAAAATGGCAATTTAGAAATATAATAAACATATATGTCTATTTTTGTCAGTTCAAAAGATTCTCTACATTCTTGCTTATATATATATTATCGATATACTTATTAAAGAAAAACACACTCAATAAATAATGAGATTTCACAAATATTTGAAGAAATTAATCAGAGTGGAAAAGAATAATTAAATATATACTTAATTGACAATTTTCTTTTAAGATGACCTAATAAAATCATATTATCCAATTATCAAAAACTTGACTGATGAGCAAATTTAGTCTATGAGCTAAATGACTATTATTCAATATATATATATATATATATATATATATATATATATATATAGGGAGTCACAATTATTTGATGGGTGAAGTGATTATTGATATATATATTGCTAGCTAGCTAGCTCTACATCACAGTCCCTTGGTGTGAGTATGAGCAAGTATGATTTCTTAGTTGAAATTTAATATTGGATTTGTCTTGTCTTAGCATAGTGGTTTAGGTTACATTAATATTTACAAACATTATCCATATGGTTACTATATCAACTTTCCAGCTAGCTATGAATTGGTTTTGAAACTACTCTGGTAATTAAATGGGGAGGCATTTTTGTAAAAGAAAATATTAATTATTATTTAGTGATATTAGTTAAAGTAATATTTTAAAAACATATAATTATTAGTATAATTTTTTTTTGAATTTAATAAAAAATATATTTTTAAAATAATAATTTAACTACTTTTAATCAATATTTATAAATATCAGTTAACAGGATATTTTTAAAAATAAAAATCATATTTCATTTTCAAAAAATTTGGATCAATTAAACATATAATTAACTATAATAACTTTCGGTCGATTAAAAGATAGCATTGAAGTAGAATTTTTGGAGGTAGTGGTAGTAACTGACGTCAGGATGATGGGAAAAATGGAAAAATAGAGGTAAGGGTGTGTTTGGATTAATTAAAGAGCTAGTAACCGTGTGGTAAATCAAAAAATGAAAAAGGGTGATAATGAGCCGCCCGTGAGAGGACACGCCACACTTTTCAACAGGTCAAAATCTAGGGCTTGGAGATCCCTAACCTCAGGTCTTCACCAGAATGATTACCATTTCCAACATTCAAAATATTTTATCTGAATTTTACTCCTAGCTGTACTTTTTTTTATTTTTATTCTGTAGTTTGAGTTTGAGTTTGAGCTTTGAGTTCTATTCTTTTTTCGGATTATTTTTTCAAAGAAATACTATATATTAATTTAGATTTATACATTGGTCGCATTATTCGATGTGAATTGGATCAAATTTTAAATAATTATTTATAATTTGATTTAAATTATTATTTAAATAATAAAAAATATTTTTATTTAAATTTAATATATTTTAAATAGTAAAATGAGTTTTGAGATTAGACCAAGCTCAAGATGAGTTGGGTTTTGATTGAATTTAGATAAATATTTTTTTTTATTCGAGCTTAGTTTGATTTGATTTGATTCATAAACACTTCGTATCTTTCACCTTGTATTTATATAAAACGAGTTTCAATTTTAAATCTTGTAATTTTTAATTAATATTAAAAAATTTAGTGGTTTTTTAATTTTTATGAAAAGTGTAATTTTGAGAAAGGAAGATTTAAAAACCAATGCCCTTTTAATTAGTAACAATTATTATTAAATCAAATGTTAAGATGCCAATAATTTGATGGCATTGCAAAGTGAAAAAAAAAAAGTATCACTCCATTTCTATAGTATTGATAGTAAAAAATAGTACTAATATATATATATATATATATATATATATATATTACAAAATGTTCTTGCTGCCTAGCTAGTATATTGAAAGGACAATTATTAACTTATTCTTTTAGGATTTATACTTTTTTTGTTATCATGCCCTAAATTGAAAGCATGTATAAAGATTGGAAAAAACAAAAGACGACATTCAACAAAGATGTACTATCTAGCTACTTTTAAATATACAAGTATATGGTACAGGAGATTTATGAGTTTTTTTTAATAAAATTATTGGAAATACTCGGTGTTGTTGCACCGAATATCCCAGTTAATTTTTCATGCAAAATTGAAATTTTAGGCTTTCAAACTTTTTCAATAAACTACAATAATAATGTTAGTTAATGCTCCCAGTTAACCTGACATATAATTAATCTCCCAAACAAATCAATATTTTCTTGCGATTCTAAAATTACAAAAAGTAAAGGTACGTTCGTTTCACGATTTTTTTTTAAATGAATTTATTTTTAGAAAAAAATTGATTTTTTTTAATTGTTTGGATGATTTTGTGTAAAATATTTTTGGTTATTTGATTTTTTTTTCGAAAAATTTGCATAAAAATATCCCACACTTAAGCGATTGATCCTTTTTTTCTTTATTCTTCAACTTTTATTCTTAGTGAATCGATCATATACGCAAGTGATCGATCATTTTTTTTTGCTTTACTTCAGCTTTCATATAAGGAGTGATGGATCCCTATATTTAAGGATTTTTTTTTCTTCAATTTTTGATAAATATCTTACGACTTTTCAAAAGTGTTAGAAATTTTATTAAAAATAAAGATAATTTTTTGTTAACTTGAAATTCATTTTTACTTTATTTTTTGTAAAATAAATATCAAAAAATAAAAAAATTATTTTCTCGTAACAAACGAACCTTAATAATTATTCATATTTAAAAATGATATGTTCTAATAAAAAACAAATAAAATTATTCTCTTGGAATAATTTATGGGAGTATTCCATGACAAACATTCCCTTGAACCGCATTTCAACGTTGCAAACAAACAAGCAAAACAACCCTTAAATCCCGAGCTAATCTGACAAGCTACTTAGGAACATAAAAACATTATTTTCGGGAGGGTTTTTTTTTACAAGGTTAGGGAAAATGGACATGTTTTTGTCCGTACTGCCAAAATCTTTGTCGGGGGTGCCATGTCTTTTCTTAGGTACCTCCATTTTTTTTACCCTCCCCTTGTTTGTCTCTATATTATTCCTGGGATTTCCCCATCCCCCAACCAAAGAACAATGAATGGAACAAACACCTCTCTCTTGTCTTCTTCTTCTTTCCTTTATATTCTCTTAACTTTTTTTTTTTTTTCTCATTCGATCTACATCCATTTTTAGATCCATTTTTGTATTAGGAGGGAGGTTCAAAGTTAATCCAGCCTTCATTGATTAACTTTATTAATCCTCGGAGAACTTTTTATTTATTTCAAGAATAAGCATTACGGTTCGAATTTAAGATCTACCCAAATCTCACCTCACCCTTAATTAACACCTAAGCAAAGCCTAAATAACATTCTTCAACAAAAAAAAATTAGGGTTTGCTTAGTATAAAAGATAAAAATGAATAATGATGACAATCGTGTAAGATCATAGTCAAATTATAAGATCATGATCTATATAAGGTTTTCCCCCAATAACACAAAGATATATGTATAGTAATAATTGGGAATGCATTATTTTTTTTTTCGGTGTAAATCCAGGGTGTTTTTTATCCTCATTTTATAGTTAATGGAAGACTAATCCCTATCGGACCGAAAATATAATGATAAAACCCTCTCAACATTGGAGAGTTCCAAGATTCGAACATTGGTTTTCATTTAGGGTTTGAAACCACTAACCACTCCAACCAACCAAATGTTAATTGAGAATGCATTATTTGAGTCTAACTCAAGTAATAAGAGTGGAGGCCCGAGGATTTAATAAGCAAAATCTTAAGCTCGAACTACTAAAAAAATTAAAAAGGAAGGGCAGAAGATTTAATAAGTAAATTAATTAGTTAATTAGTATATGGATTTTATTATTTAATTGAAATTGTTGGTTCAGACACAACAAAATTCATGCATCATGACAGTCAAGTTAATATTTATAAATGCTAATAATTAGAACACTAAGCATGATGAGTTTTGAATCATCTAATTGTCGTTATACAAAAACAAAATCTTAGAAAGAATGAAACCGACACCTTTGAATTGGCATGACTTGCTGCAGCTTGTTGTTTCCACACTAATATTATTGTATAATCCCTACTCCCTAGCTAACTATCGAAATCGACAACTAATATTTCAAACCTCAAACCCCCCCTTGGCCATGTCGTTTCCTTACAACTCCAATAATATTACCCCCATCAAAGGCTGTTTTTTTTTTTTTTTTGGTTCATGCTTTGATCATTGGATTCCTCATTATCACATGCTTTTATAGTAAATAATTTAGGAATTAGGATTAATTAAAGCCATAATTATTCTTCTTTGTGATCCCAAGACGGCTTGTTTTATATACGCCCGTCTACCCTAAAACCCTCGCCTTGATTTCTTATTTTAGAGGCTCAACCTAACAAAAGGAGGGAAAGCTTTATTTAGTAGGTAGATTTTTCACCTAATTGTAATTAAGGGTTAAAAACAAATTAAGACAAACAACATAGCTTTAGTTTCCTATAATAAATACTAATATAAATATGAAGTTTAGTTCAATTGATTCATGCAATCATTTTTAAAAAATCTCAATATTTGTAATTTTTTTTTTATTTTAACTATGATATTTTTTGTAACAAATAAATATTAGTATGGTAAAGCATTGATCATCAATGCATATCTTGCACTAAACATAAATATTATTAATGAATATTTAATGAATGAACAGAAAAAGATTGAACTAACTTTGATCCTCATTAGACGAATTATATTAACTGAGAATTTCCTCACTGTCTGACAAAGATTGAAGATTAATTTTTTTAAAGTTGAAAATCTTGTGCTTTGTTGGCTTGACGTGTACGCATTTCAAAACATCCGATCAATCTTATCCAGATAATTTCTGTGTTGATTAAAATTACAGATTATTCATGTGGATCTCTGTAGAGGTGCTCATGGATCGAATCAGATCAGGTCGGGTTTAGATATGGTATCAATATCATATATACTTGTTCAAGTTCGGCCTAAAATATGGGCTTCAAATTCTACTCGAACCCGCTCATATTTGTAAATGGATAGTCCAAACCTGTTTAGGCCCGACCATATTTAAAAAAAAAAAATTTAACAAATATTTTTTTATTATTTAAATTTTAGTAATTTTATCTCTTTTTTCTTTTATTAAGTTCTAAAACATGGATAACTTAGTATTTTTTAAATGTTTACACTATAACATTATATATATTTATTTTTTATATTATATAAATTACATAATATATAAAATATAAAACTAATATATTATATAAATGAAAAACGGGTCGGGCCGGATCGGGCTCGGGCCTTGATTGTTGGAGCTAAGGCCTGGCCCCTTTTCTAAATGGGCTTCATTTTTTTGCTCAAACCCATATTTCGGATATAATATTTTTGTCCAAACCCTTCAAAATACGGACGGACCTTCGGGCTTAGACAGGTAGTCCGACCCTTGAGCAGGTCTAGATGTGCGATGAAAAAAAAAATTCATCACATAAAAACATCCTTTTTTTGAATAAAATTTTATGAGTTTTAATACGGTGATACTTTCTTTTCATCACACATCCAAATGAAGCATAAATCATTCTCATAGTTTTTTTTTTCTTCTTTTCTTTTCATTTTCTTACTTTTTTTTTTTTCAGATTCTCCTTCCAATTAATTCTAATTTGTACATAATATATAGTTCTAGTTTTTTTTTATTTTGCATATTCTTTATAAGGCATCTTTGTTTTTTAATCAAATATTAATTTCATAATAAAGCGAAAATTGAAATAACATAGAATACAAATGATTTAAGTTATAATTATATTGTTTAAAAATTAAAAAAAGAAATAATCTTGGTAGACAATATTTAGAATAAACCATATCTCAGTAGAGTATTAAAAAAATTCAATCAATCATTCTCAATATGAAATAATTAATCAAATTTCTCCCTTTCTTTTTCTTATATCCAACTAAAATACTGATCCCAATACCCTCTCACACCAAGCTTTTTTTTTTTTCCTTCTATTTTAATCCTTGTTCTTTTGTCTTTTTATATATCACATGTGAAAAAGTAATTCCCACTTTGCTGTTTTTCTCTCCACTCATTTAGTTATATAGTTTTTTTATACTCTACAAAAACAAATATATTATTTTTATTCTAAATAAAAAATAAATAACAAGTGGTTATTTCTACACTACCTTTTTCTAGCTTCCATGTGTCGAAAGTGAATTTGCTAAAATAGAACAAGTCAAAGGGTAGAGGCAGGAAAGAGAGAAAAAGAGGCGAACAAGCTCTTGGCTGAGTGGCTAAGAGTCTTGGGGGCATGAAGTCTTGGCTTCAAACCCAAGCAACCCCTCCCCTTACCCAATTATCAAAAAAAAAAAAAAAGAAAAAGAGAGAGAAAATATAAATTAATTGCAACTAACCTTATTTGTTATGAGACAAATGTTTTTTCAAGTCATTTTCGTAAACTTTAGATAAGCTTTTAGTTTATGCTTTCACTACCACTAGATATTGCACACTCAAGTTATGAGTAAAAAAAATTATAAATATATTTTTTAAAAAGTTATTTGATGATATAAGATGTACAGATAATTTTTAAAATAAAAAATAAAAAAATTATCTGATAATATCACATGTATAATAATTTTAAAAAAATTTAAAATTTAAAATATAAAAATATTTTTAATTGCATTTTACATTATAAATTGAATTTAGCTTTTAATTAAGTAATTTCACTTACTGACTTGATATCTAATTAATTCATGACACCAACTCAATCAATCTTGTAATATGATATAGATATCAATCTAACTACAATGTATATTATCCAAAAATCAGCAACTGTAACTCTAATTCTCTATAAATTGTGCAAGAGTTTTGTATTAAAAGTGAAAAACAAATGATTTATAAAAAATGAAACTTATATGAATCCATATATCTTAACAATTTAAGATTTTGTATGTTTAGAGATGATAATCTTCGTATTTATATGTGAATAATGTTTAAAATCTAATCATTAATTATTGATGACAATTCTAGATTTAAAATGAAACACATTGATCCCTCCTCCATCCTCCATTAAAAAAAGAAAAAATAAATGGAAAAATAAAAAATGAAGAAAGTGGGTGGGTGGGTTTTATTTATTTGAAGACTCTTAATGTATAAATATTAATTGTAGTCTCACAAAATTTGTTTCATTACAAAAAATAATAGTAAGTAATAAAAACAAATCGATATTCCTCGTTCCAAAACTTGCCTAAAGTCGAGTTATCCATCCGACTCGAATCAAGTTGAAATTGGAACATGATATTTTAAGTTTGAATCTAGTCCAAATTATTATTTAATTAATGAAAATAATTTTTATTTAATTTTAGTTATAAAAATATGTAAATATTAATATAAAATATTTTTTTATATTTTAAATAATAAAATTGATTTTTCAAGTATAACAAACCTGAATTGAGTCTTGAATAAATAATTTTTTTATTATTTGAATCTAATCCGACTTTAATTTCAACTAGAATAAATCTAACATAAATAAGGAGAATATGCTGCTGACTGTAAATTAACGGTAAAGGAAGGATATTTCAGAAAAGGGATCCCAATCCCATCACCAGTCTGTACTTTTAACGTATGATGATGATGATGATGATGATTTATCTGAGTGGTGTGTGTGGGACAATCCACAATTCAAAATACTACCATTAGATCAGACGGTGGACAATCACTGAAGTTTAAGCAAATAGTGCGAAGCGAAGTACGCACGCAAAAAAGGGAAATTATTATGTTGATTTTTCTCATACAATTTGTTGACTGAACATATGATTGTCTCTTGCTTGCTGAGAGTGAGAACTTGCAATCCATATTAATGAAGAGTGATCCATTGGGCAATTTGAAGTCGTACTTTATTGGACCATGTTCCCACCACTTTTCCCAAATCCAATCCAAATTATTGGGCCATTCACTTTATTGGCAAAGTTTTCCGCTATTTTTTTCATGGATCAGCTAAGATTTCCTTACGTGATAAGGCCTTAAGGAAGGTTTCTCAGCAAAGAAAGAGTAACATGGATCTGTTATCAGCTTCCAATTGCATAAAAAATAAACTAATTGTGCTTATATTGGTTGAGTACTTACCATTGTAATGACCTATATATGGCTATGAGCCAAGGAAAGATGACTCACCAGCTTCCAATTTAGTTAAAGTAATCAACTTCTTGGTGCCAATTATGCCATTTTCTACTCAAAATAAGGTCATCAGGGCTCAGTCCAATGGTGCATTGTTCAGGATGAGACGAGACTGCGGTTGGCTGTTGCCAAGCCCAAAGATGAAAGATGAAAGATCAGTGTTAAAGTTTTGTGCAAATAAACAATTAGCGACCAACCAACACATCGGGAATAATATTTTTCAAAATCTGCACTGCGTCTGCATTCCTTTCTGTCAATATTTGCAGCTGATTGAGATTGAGCAATGCCATGTTTGATCATTGTTTAGCGATTGAGAGAGGTGTTGTGTGGGAGCCTAGAGCTAGAGTTGGCATAATTGAATTGCAGTTATTGGCATGCTTTTCATTCTTTTGGTACGCTCTTGCATTACTTCAACTTGAGGACATCTTTACGGTTTTATTTTATGTGTTTTCAAAAGATATTTGTCTTTATCTTTGTTGGAAATTAGTTAATGTTCTGCATCTGCTATACCTTCTCAAGCATCAGGTATCTATCTTTCATTAATCGACAACTTAAAGGGGCAGTTAATTGACCGTCTTGATCATTGTTTTGTTATTGACTGAGGGTAGCTTGGAGGTAGGGATGGCAATGGAGCAGAGCGGGGTGGGGGTGGATTTTGCAGTATCCGTCTCCATCCCGCCATAGTACTGCTCTGCTCCGTCCCTCGCCTCGCTCCGTCGTGGATGTTGAAATTTCAATACCACTACGACCTCCATGGATGTTGGTTACATCCATAACCGTCCTGCCCCACTCCGCTCCATTTGATATTTATTAATTCTTTTTATTTTTTTCAAATAATAAAGTATTTTTTAAAAATTTAAATATAAATTAAATATAAACATGTTTCTAATATAGGAAGAGAAAAAAAATAACGTATTAGGTTTAAATTTTTAAAAAGAAAAAGAAAAATAATAAGTTTAATTATATTATTTTATTATTATTTTAAAAGCTAAATATTTAAGGGTAAAATTGTAACTTCAGTATTCGGGGCGGGACGGTGCGGAGCAGGCAATTACCACGACTGCTCCATTCCCGCCTTTCAAACAAAAAAAACTGTACCGCCCCGTTCTACCTCCATTGTTCAAAAAAAAAACATTCTTCATTCGGATCGGTTCGAAATCCATCGATCGAATCGAGTTTTGCCATCCCTACTTGGAGAGGATCCTAGATCTATCGAGAGCTTGCACTGAATTAATGCAGTTATTGCATGTTTTTGGTACTCTCTTGGATTATGTGAAGATCCCTTTTCACGACTTTATCTCTGCGTTTCTACTGAAATTTGCCTTTTATCTTTCTTGGATATTTCTAATCTGCTAGACTGCTACCATGTCAAGCATCAAGTATCTTTCGACTTTCATCTCTCTATGGATAAATAATGGATGCATGGTTTAACCATACCTTATATGGTTCGTCAGAAGACTCAGAACTGCAAAACCAGAGATCTTATCATACTTATCATATCAGCATTTTGATAACCCTAATAAATCAAACAACATAATCATCTGATTTAATCTTATAACTAAATAGTTTTTTGATCGAATATTTGGATTTATTTCATACAATGAAAGTGTGACGTGACGCAAGTGTGTGCTCAATCTCATATCAAGTGTGTATTACAGTGATATTGAACCCTTGTCCTATGTTAGAACTTATATAAGAAAGTCCCACATCGGTGGCAGCAACGAAGGAGTTCCTCCTTGAAGGCTATATAAAGAGCCTTAAGGAGAAGTATTAAAACCATCCCAAGAATTATCTCTTCCTCTCTTGTATACTTTCTTATATTCTTTGTGAGGTTGTTCTCTCCTAGTATTTAGAGAGAGGTGTTGTAATATTTTCTCATAGTGAAATTCTTCTAGTCTTGCCCCGTGGTTTTTCCCTTTATTCATTGAGGGTTTTCCACGTTAAATTTTGTGTGTTCAGTTCCTATTTTCTCATCTCTTATTTTAGTTGTGAGACACTATTCCGTCACTCTGGTACCTAACAGTGGTATCAGAGCCATTGGTTCGTGGTCCTTATTCCGCTGCAGTGAAAGTGTTGATTCTTAGTATGCTCTGTGGTTGCAGTATTGTCTGATCTTCCACATCAGAAAAGAATTATTCTTGTTGCTGGAAATAAAGTGTGGTAGTGTGAAAGTGTCTAGGGAAGTTCTGGCTAGGAAAGACTTGGTATTTAAGTGTGTCTATCAGTGACCCACCTCTCTTTCCTGGGAACCTACCTGGTGCACTATTCACGGGCTACGGTCACTGTTCCAGTATACGGGCTATTTAATTGTACTGTACTATTCACAGATACGGTTATTATTCATACGTGTGGTTGTATACTTTTGCAGTAATTGTTAACGTATACTGGATTTGTTCTAGTGTACGACATACGTACAATACTGTTCACGTATACGGTACTATTCACGGTGAAATAGTGTAACTCACTTCAGTTCGTGTACAACCATGGCAGCAAAATTCGAGATAGAGAAGTTCAGTGGGAGAAATTTCTCCTTGTGGAAATTGAAGATAAGAGCAATTTTGAGGAAGGATAATTGTCTAGAAGCAATTGAAAGTAGACCCACAGAAATGACTGATGAAAAGTGGAAAGAGAAGGATGACAATGCTGTTGCCAATCTGCACCTAGCAATGGCGGATTCAGTTTTGTCAAGTGTTGCAGAGAAGAAGACTGCAAAGGAGATTTGGGATGTTCTAAACAAATTGTACGAGGTGAAGTCACTTCACACCAGAATATTCTTGAAGAGGAAACTCTACACTCTTCGAATGAGTGAATCCACGTCGGTAACGGATCACATCAACACTCTGAATACGCTATTTGCTCAACTCACAGCATCAGATTTCAAAATAGCGGAAAATGAACGTGCGGAACTTCTACTTCAGAGTTTACCAGATTCGTATGATCAACTCATCATCAACATCACAAATAACAATGTTAGTGACTCTCTTCACTTTGATGATGTTGCCGGTGCTATTCTTGAAGAAGAATCCAGGCGCAAGAATAAGGAGGAAAGGTCAGAAAATTCAAAGCAAGCAGAGGCTTTAACGGTGATGAGAGGCAGATCAACAGAACGTGGCTCCAGTGGGAGTCAGAATCATGGTAGATCAAAATCTCGAAGAAGGAAGAATCTTAAATGCTACAATTGTGGCATGAGAGGGCACTCGAAGAAGGAGTGTTGGCATAATAAGAAGGGTGGAGAAAAGAATTCTGAAACATCAACCTCCCAAGGTTGTGTTGCAAGTACCTCAGATGATGGAGAAATCTTGTATAGTGAAGCAGCGACTAGTTCTAAAGGCGGAAAGAAACTCAATGATGTCTGGATAATGGATTCAGGTGCGACATGGCACATGACTCCACACCGAGATTGGTTTTGCACTTATGAACCTATTTCGGAAGGATCTGTGTTCATGGGAAATGATCACGCCTTAGATATTGCTGGAGTCGGTACCGTCAGATTAAAAATGCATGATGGTACTGTTCGCAAAATTCAAGGGGTACGACATGTGAAGGGCTTAAAGAAGAACTTATTGTCAATTGGACAATTGGATGACCTCGGGTGCAAGATCCACACTGAATGTGGAATATTGAAAGTAGTGAAAGGAAACCTTGTGGTGATGAAAGCAGAGAAAATCACAAGCAATCTATACATGCTTTTGGGAGAGACGTTGCAAGAGGCAGATGCATCAGTTGCAGCAGCCAGCCAAGAAGAAACGACGATGATGTGGCATCGCAGATTAGGCCATATGTCAGAGCGAGGCTTGAAAGTCCTTGCAGAACGCAATCTCCTGCCCGGGCTCAAGATGGTCAATTTACCTTTCTGTGAGCACTGTGTGATAAGCAAGCAGCATAGATTGAAGTTTGCTAAAGTAACTACAATAAGCAAACACATACTGGACTTAATCCATTCTGATGTGTGGGAGTCACCAGAAATATCCCTGGGTGGAGCAAAGTATTTTGTATCATTCATTGATGACTATTCCAGGAGATTATGGGTGTACCCAATCAAGAAGAAGTCAGATGTGTTTCCAGTATTCAAGGAGTTCAAAGCACAAGTAGAGCTTGAAACTGGGAAAAGAATCAAGTGCTTGAGGACAGACAATGGAGGAGAATATGTAGACGGTAACTTTCTAGCATTCTGTAAGAAAGAGGGTATTATGAGACAATTCACGGTTGCACATACGCCTCAACAGAATGGTGTAGCAGAGCGGATGAACAGAACTCTCCTAGATAGAACAAGAGCCATGCTGAGAACAGCGGGATTGGCCAAATCTTTCTGGGCAGAAGCAGTCAAAACCACCTGTTATGTGATAAATCGATCACCATCAACGGCGATTGGTTTGAAGACGCCTATAGAGATGTGGAAAGGAAAGCCAGCTGATTATTCTTCTCTACATGTGTTTGGATGTCCTGTGTACGTGATGTACAACTCCCAAGAAAGAACAAAGCTGGATCCAAAATCCAGAAAATGTATATTCTTGGGTTATGCTGACGGTGTTAAGGGGTATCGCCTGTGGGATCCCACTGCCCGCAAGGTTGTTGTCAGCAGAGATGTAGTTTTTGCAGAAAATGAACTGCAAAGTGAGCAAACAAATGACAACACTTCAAAAGAGACTGCTACAGTGCAGATGGATAGAAATTCTCAAGAAGATGATTCTTCTGAAGCAGAACCAGAGCATGAGGTACCAGAACCAGTTGAGTCCGAGGCTGTAGAAGTTCGACGGTCAACTCGTGAGAGAAGGCCTCCAAATTGGCACACGGAGTATGTTACGGAGAGCAATGTTGCATACTGTCTTTTAACAGAGGATGGAGAGCCATCAACTTTTCATGAAGCTACTAGTAGCCCAGATGCTTCTCTGTGGATGACAGCAATGCAAGAAGAAATTGAAGCTCTTCACAAGAACGAGACATGGGAACTGGTGGAATTACCACGTGGCAGAAAAGTCATTGGTAACAAATGGGTCTACAAGATCAAGCGGGATAGCAATGATCAAGTAGAACGATATCGTGCTAGATTGGTTGTAAAAGGATATGCTCAGAAAGAAGGTATTGACTTCAACGAGATATTTTCTCCAGTTGTCAGACTTACTACTATCAGAGTAGTGTTGGCTATGTGTGCTGCATTTGATTTACATCTTGAACAACTAGATGTAAAGACGGCTTTTCTACATGGAGAGCTTGAAGAAGAAATTTATATGCTCCAACCAGAAGGTTTTGTTGAAACAGGCAAAGAGAACTTGGTTTGCAGGTTGACCAAATCTCTGTACGGTCTAAAGCAGGCGCCCAGATGTTGGTACAAGAGATTTGATTCTTTCATAATTAGCCTTGAATACAACAGACTGAGTTCAGACCATTGTACGTACTACAAGAGGTTTGATGATAATGATTTCATTATTTTGCTGTTGTATGTGGATGACATGTTGGTGGTAGGCCCCAACAAAGATCGAATCCAAGATTTGAAGGCACAGTTGGCTAGGGAGTTCGATATGAAGGACTTGGGACCCGCAAACAAGATTTTAGGGATGCAAATTCACCGAGACAGAAAAGACAGGAAAATTTGGCTTTCTCAAAAGAATTATCTGAGGAAGGTCTTGCGACGCTTCAACATGCAAGACTGTAAGCCAATATCTACCCCACTTCCTGTCAATTGTAAATTATCCTCAGGTATGAGTCCTAGCAATGAAGCAGAGAGGATGGAAATGTCTCGAGTACCGTATGCATCAGCGGTGGGAAGCCTTATGTATGCTATGATATGTACAAGACCAGACATTGCACAAGCAGTGGGAGCGGTCAGTCGATTTATGGCAGATCCTGGTAGAGAGCATTGGAATGTTGTTAAGAGGATCCTTAGATACATTAAAGGAACCTCAGATGTTGCATTATGTTTTGGAGGATCAGAACTTGTTGTCAGGGGTTATGTTGATTCAGATTTTGCAGGTGATCTTAATAAAAGGAAATCCACTACTGGCTATGTGTTCACACTTGCAGGAGGAGCGGTAAGCTGGTTATCTAAGTTACAGACTGTTGTAGCTTTGTCTACTACAGAAGCTGAGTACATGGCAGCTACCCAAGCATGCAAGGAAGCAATATGGATACAAAGGTTAATGGAAGAACTCGGGCACAAGCAGCAGAAGATTATTGTGTATTGTGACAGTCAGAGTGCCTTGCACATTGCAAGGAATCCAGCCTTTCATTCCAGGACAAAGCATATAGGTATACAGTATCACTTTGTTCGAGAAGTAGTAGAAGAAGGAAGTGTGGATATGCAAAAGATTCACACCAAAGACAACCTAGCAGATGTTATGACAAAGCCAATCAACACTGACAAGTTTATTTGGTGTCGATCCTCCTATGGTCTATCAGAAACGTAAGCAACATGGAATGGCAAGACAGAAAGAGTGGTGTGAAGATATGATTGGTTTAATCAAATCTTCAAGTGGGAGAATTGTTAGAACTTATATAAGAAAGTCCCACATCGGTGGGAGCAACGAAGGAGTTCCTCCTTGAAGGCTATATAAAGAGCCTTAAGGAGAAGTATTAAAACCATCCCAAGAATTATCTCTTCCTCTCTTGTATACTTTCTTATATTCTTTGTGAGGTTGTTCTCTCCTAGTATTTAGAGAGAGGTGTTGTAATATTTTCTCATAGTGAAATTCTTCTAGTCTTGCCCCGTGGTTTTTCCCTTTATTCATTGAGGGTTTTCCACGTTAAATTTTGTGTGTTTAGTTCCTATTTTCTCATCTCTTATTTTAGTTGTGAGACACTATTCCGTCACTCTGGTACCTAACAGTCCTATTCCCATATTCTGGTCTCCTTTATACAAAAAAAAAAAAAAAGTAATCTTAAGCTTTAATGGAGGAATGATCGCCTCGGGCTCATAAGGTGGTATTTAATTTGGGTGGAAATTAATTGGAAGTGAAAACCCAAAAGACTCTTTTTCGCCTTATTATTTTTTCTTTAGGCTTTAGTCAGATACATATCTCCTTCCTGCAGGCTCCTACCCGTAACTATAGCATTTGGTTCACCATTTTAATAGCCAGCTAGATCCTTTCTTAATTTGGTTTTAAACTAAGTAAATTGTGCATCATGAACCAAATTCCAACTGACAATTACTTTTGGGAAAAATAGATTGTGAATAAAGTCAAATCCCACCCATGTTTTTGAATGCCAACCACTTGCCAAAAGCTAGCATCTCCAGATCGTGATTAGCTGCTCAAAGTCTTCCAATATATGCAGAGTTCTACACTATAATGGATCTTATCATGAGAATTGAGAAGATTGAAGATTGAATTTCCAGAATCCTCAGGGCTCCTGATGTCAAATCACCCTGTCACTTATTAAACCAAAAAGGATTCCAATTATAACTTCCAATATAAAAGAAAGATTATAATTACCAAAGCCTTAGAAGTGCAAATTGAAAGAGACTTCCCTTTTTGGGAAAACAACTATAGTTTTCCTCTTGCTCTCTCTCAATTTACTCTCAAAATTAAGCTTCTCTACCACTTGGTTTTAAATTATTAATCTGCCTGTATCTGACATGATACTTTCATGCTTATACACCTCCCAATATCTAATTGATTCTGAATTTTGACATTACAGTATATGGTTCGTGAGTCATAATCATATATTTTGCAGTTCAAATGTCAACCCAATTTTGATCTTTCTATTTCTTTTATTTTAAATATGATCATTGTAGATTTTTCTGTCTGTACCTTATCAAAATTTTTATAATGTATTAAATGTAACAATCAAATAAATATGGTTCTCATATCCAATCTTAGACTTTAGATTATCAATATCAATTCAATACTTACTATATATAAAAGTATCAACTTCAAAAGTGTAAATAGTAAACAACATATATGTCCTTAATAATTTATTAAATTAATTATTTTATCCTTAATTATTAATTATTTTATTATTTTTACTTTTTATTTTTTTCCAAACGTTAAAGTCCTTATTAAAGTAAACTTTTTCAATTGATAATTTTTTTTTATTTAAATTAAATATTGACTAATTTTTGTTTATCTATTTTTTTATTAACAATTTTTATTATAACAAAACTTCCAAATTTATTGTTAAAAATAATAATAATAATGTTTTTAAAGAATATTAAAAAAATATATTATTTAAGAATCAAGAGCTTATTTATCTAGCTATTAGTTCATGCAAAATCTTAAAATATTATTTACTTGACGAGAATGGAAACATTAAGATATAACAAAAGATGATAATTAAAATTAAATTGGTAGTATGTTAGGACACTTTAATCATAAAATTATGATAAATTACAATAATATGTTATAAAATGAGATTAAACATGAATGATTTTGACATAAATATATAATAAGTAACAATAAATGCATAATATTTTATATAATATATATGAGAAGGGATTCACTTATACTAGTGTAAAACTAAATTAGTTTTACACACTTCCGTAACTTTTTATAGGATTTATATTTTGACAAACCGATCGTTGGATTTAACAATATAATTGTACTTGCCGTGCATGTAAAGTTTTGAATCGATCCAATATCTCTATCATATCGATCGAGAATACTGTCTTTTTCAATATATATTTAACGGTTGAAAGTTTTTTGCACCGAACAAATAATTAGACATTTTTAATTTACTCGAAACTCGACATGCATGATCTACATGAATAGAACATAGAATACGACGATCAGATTGAAAAAATATAAATCGTATAAAAAATTACAGAAATGTGTAAAACTAATTTAGTTTTACACTAGTGTAAGTGAATCTCTACTCAATATATAATATATTATATAACCTTTGATATGATTTTATTAACCTTAAATATAATTTTGATAAATTTCGATATGATTTTAATAGCCTTTAATATGATTTTAACAACTTTTAATATAATTTTGATAACCTTTATAATTTTTGATATAATTTTGATAACATTTGATATAATTTTGGTAACTTTTGATATAATTTTGATAACCTTTGTTGTAATTTCGGTAACCTTTAATGTAATTTTGGTAACTTTTTAAAAAATTTGGGTAAGTTTTGATATTATTTTTGATAACCTTTTGACAACCTTTAATATAATTTTGACAACATTTGATATAATTTTGATCACCTTTGATAACTTTTGATATGATTTTGGTAACCTTTGATGGTTACTTTTAATATAATTTTGGTAACCTTTGATATGATTTTAATTAGCATTTGTTATGATTTTGATAACTTGTGATATAATTTTGATAACCTTTGATATGATTTCGATAACCTTTGACATGATTTCGATAGCCTTTGATATGATTTTGATAACCTTTAATATAATTTATGTAACCTTTAATATAATTTTAACAACATTTGATATAATTTCGATAATTTTTTATATGATTTTGTTAAACTTTGGTATAATTTTGGTTTTGATCACTTTTGATATACTTTTGGTAACCTTTGGTATAATTTTGATAACTTTTGATACGATTTTAATAACTTTTGATATGATTTGATAATATTTGATATAATTTTAATAACCTTTGATATAATTTGATAACATTGGATATAATTGTGATAACCTTTTGTAATAATTTTGGTAATCTTTGATATAGTTTTGATAACATTTGATAAAATTTTGATAATCTTGGATATAATTTTGGTAACTTTTGAAATAATTTTGATAATTTTCGATAAAATTTTGATAACTTTCGATATTATTTGATAATCATTTATGATTTTAATAGCATTTAATATGATTTTCTCATTTTGATATAATTTTGATCACCTTTATACAATTTGGTAACATTTGATAATAATTTTGGTAACTTTTGATATAATTTGATTAAACATCTGATATAGTTGGTAATCTTAATATAATTTTGGTAACTTTTGATATAATTAAAGTATCCTTTTTGTAATATTTGATATAATTTTGGTAACATTTGTAATAGTTTTGATAACATTTCATATAATTTTGGTAACTTTTTGATATAATTTTGATAGCCTTTGTAACAATTTTGATAACCTTAGATATAATTTTGATAACATTTGATATAATTCGATAACTTTTATATTATTTTGGATAACCCTTGATATATTGTGATAACCTTTGATATAATATTGGTAAATTTTAATATAATTTTAATAACATTTGTAATAATTTATATATCATTTGTAATAATTTTAATAACATTTGTAATAGTTTTGGTAACATTTATAGTAAATTTGACAACTTTTGATATAGTTTTGATAACTTTGATATAATTTTGGCAACCTTGATATAATTTTGGTAATCTTTGATAGATTTTGGTAACATTTGATATAATTTTGATGACTTTTGATATATTTTTGATAACCTTTAATATAATTTTGGTAACATTTGATATAATTTTGGTAATTTTTTATATAATTTTGTTTAACCTTTGATATAATTTTGGTAACCCTTAATATTATTCTGGTAATATTTGATATGATTTTGATAACTTTTGATATAATTTTGGTAATCATTGATATAATTTTGTAATAATTTTAATAACATTTGTAATGGTTTTGTTAACTTTTGATATTTTTTTGATAATATTTGTAATAATTTTGATAACTTTTGATATAATTTTATAACAAAATAATAAATAAAAAATCTAATAAATAGATTTACCAAAAAAATCTGATAATAAATTATATATATTAAAATAAATAATATTAACCTATTATATTATCCGCATGAAAAGCACGTGTAGCATAAATTAAACTAATAGTTTCTAAATAAGCGAGATGAAATCCAATATTGTTCTTGTTTGTTGCTGTTGTTAGGCTTAAAAGAGGAGGAGACATTTTAAGCATCAGTTAACTTAAAACTACTTTTGCATATCAAAGGAAAGGTCTCGTTTGATGTCAAACTCTGGTCATTTCTCAGCCAAGAGATTTTAGATTTCCTGGTTGTAATCATAAAATTACTTGACTTTCTGATTCTGGTGCCACAATATGGAGCCAAACATCACAAGGAGCAAAGTACAGTATTTACAAGAAGCAAAACTTTCTCTTTTTTTCCCTACTAATAATTTGTTGATTGCATATATATGAACAGGGCCTGATAGGACATATTTGCCTGATTCAAATTAACTTCTTAACAGTGAATTACTCAATTTGCACTGTTAGGTAATCCCTTTTTAGACTTTTGCTATGTATTTACTTTACGGTTGGATTTTTATGCTGAATTCTTACTGTCATTTTGTCATATAGCTAGCAGTAGCCAGTATGATTCTACTCTCACCACCAATTATTATTTCATGATTTATCCATGAAAGCGGACACTGACATGTCTTTTGGTCATATTCTTGTATTTTCTCTCTATTCTGGCAGCAGTACCTAAACAAAACTTATTTTCCTGCTTTTAATTTAAAGGGTTTTTGCTATATTAACTTTATCATAAAAGTAATAATAAAAAAAAAGCCATAATTCCATGAGACTCTTCTCTAAGTCACATGTCAGCCACAGTTTGAAATTTTTCAATAAACCAATGCAGATGCTTTAGTTACTATATATATGTTGCTGGAATGGTTCGGATGATGCTTGGATATATTTGAAGTCTTGGAGAACAGCTACTCAAAAGTTTTCAATCATACAGAAAGCCTTAATCAATTTATGTACTGATTATTGTTGGTAAGATGAGGTAGGATTCAAGCCCCCTCGCTCTCAATAATTCAGATGATATGCATATGGGGGCCCTTTGATAGAAAGCTAGTGGGAGTACGATAAAAAAAAAAAAACTTCAGGCTTTTGTTGCATTACTACCTAGAGTTTCTAGGATGCCAAGCTCGAACTCCTGTTTTCAGTAATAGGTACAAAGGGCCATTGAATGTGACAGTTCTTGGGTGAAGGCCGGGCACTTTAATTAGCCTGCATTTTTCTCAGGGAAGTTCCACTCACAAATTTGCTTGATCACACTTCATACAGTTCATGGAATTCGAAACCAATTCTACAGAGCCTTAGTTTTGTATTTCCAAATCTTTTTTCTGCTACCTTTCAGGGCTGATCAGTTCATTTTCCTACTAGAATCACAAATTGCCCAGCTAGAATCGAATGGTAATCAAAGTTGGCCTAACTATTCTATAATTGGAATGGATTCTTGTGGTGATGAGCTTGTTTACGTGGAGAATTTCAGCAGGGAGAATCTCTAACATATGGTGTTGGGGTTCCATTTCCATGGTTCATGGCCTTTTATATACTGATATAAAAGCTTTAAGTGCCTGATATATATGTGCAGCTGTTGTTATTGTTCATATATACAGGGTATGGTGGTCTATTCGGGACCAAAAAAAAGTTTGTGATTCCATCCCATATGTTTAATCAAATCCTGCATGGGGTCGAAGGGTCCTATTTTTGAAGATTCATTTTGTCCCCTATCCCTTACCAGAAAGTCTTGGGTCCGATTATGACAACCATTTTCATTTTTTCGAGTTGGACATTTGTTAAAGGTCCTAATCCTTTGCTTTTTCAGTGTAAATCTTGCATTTCCAGTAGTTTGTTTTTAGGTGGGTTTGGACCATGATTCACTTGAAATTAAATTAACTCACCATGTTTTCAATGACAACGTCTTGATCAGCTCTTCACAGGGTTTCTTATTAGTTTCTTCAGAGTATTCTGAAACTTCAGTCAATTTGATCAGCTTGGTCATGACTCCTGAGGTGTCGGTTCTGCAATGACACACTGGACCAGAAATGGACCACCCTAATGTTCTCTTCTACGTTGTTCCTACTCTTCAATTTTTTTTTGAAGTATCCGTTTGTGACACCCATATTCGACGCATATTTGAACATGAGTATGGGATATGATCCTCTAAATACCCTCCAAATAAATAAAAATCTTGAAAAAAATTAAACATATCCGTGTCAAACACATACTCATTTTCAAATCCGAATAACATAGGTTCTCTTATTCATTGTCAAATCCTTGTTTTGCACTGGATCTATCACCAGATGAATCAGAAAAACAAAGTGACTGAAGGTAGTAATTACTCATATCAACATCTATATTATTATAAAAAAAGTGATTGAGTTAGTGTCACGAATCAAATGACACTAATTCAATTGGTGATAATACAAAATAATTAAATAAAATTAAAACGTTAAATAAGAATAATTATGTCTTTTAATATTTTATATAATATTTTTAATAAAAAAATTTATCTATTTACTTATAAAAAATAACCAAATCTTTTAAAAAATTACCCACTTAAAAAAAATCATATTTTTACTCATATTTTTAAAAAATTACTCACTTAAAAAGATTACTCATTTTTTATATTTAATTTTTTAAATATAATTTATTTTTTAAAAAAAATATATTTTTACTCACAAAGTGAGTGTTGGGAATTTTAGTATATTGAATGTGAATATGTATGTTAACTTCTACAAATTAAAAATTCAATAAGAAATAACATTGGGAAAATAAGAGGTCAAATCTTAAAATCACGTATGCATATAAAAAAAAAAAGACATCATTAAAATCCAAAATTAATCCACTTTTTTAAGAATAAGCTTATTGCAAAGATCACACGTGCAGTTTTAATAAAACTTCAGTTATTACAACTTAACTTCAGTACGTCCTAATCAAAATTAACAATAATGTAATAATAGAAAGAAAGAATTAGTATTGCTAGATTAACGGACACATGAGTCCATAAGGCTCTAGCCTTAGGTGGGACTCAAACTCAAACGTCAAGCCCTTTCCGTCCTATTCATCAAACAATTTGGAATAAATAATTAAACCCCAATTAAGCTTTCAACTAGATTGGATAATTTTTTTTTGGATACAATAAAAAATATAAAATAAATATGATATATTTAATTAATATATATTATATTACATATTTAAACACGATTAAAACGACACATTTAATATACATCGTATTCTTATTTAAGATTTTGACATATTTTATAATTTGTATTATATTTATATTTACGCAACTGATAAAAAATATAAAACATAATATATATATATATATAGATCTATATACATAAATAATCAAATCTAACTCCTTTGGAAAGTATAAAATAACCCTTCAAATCTATAGCAATAAAGAAGTTGAGTTTGCTCTTGAATTTAAACACTATGGCCATGATCTCCTTTGAATATGACTGCCATTACTGTATAATAATGGATTGAAGAGAAGAAAAAAAAGAAACATTTATAGTAGAATCCAGAAGTGGAGTGGGGGTTAAAAAGCTTATTAATTACCTTATCACATTATCCTGTTAACCACGTGGGTTTCCCTGTAAGAAAAAATAGTGCAAAGGAAAGACAGAGGATCCAAAAAAAATACCCACCACCCAAAAAGAAAACATAGAGCTTTCCTTATAATTTTTTAGGAAGGTTAGTTGAGTTTGGCCAAACGCAAACAAAAGCAAAGATGAAGCAGGAGCCAGCCACGGGGCCCCCTCTTTCATGGATGTGGGCTGGTGCCACACCCACGCATTTTTTTTTTTCTTTCATGTGATTCGCTGATAAAACAAAAGATTTTTTTTTTTTATTTTTACCAACTGAAATTAATCCTCTTGAATTGATTAAAATCACTACTATACTAAGACCTTATTTAACATTATTTTTGACACCGTTTCTAAAATCAAAAACTGTTTTTCATCGTAAACAAAATGTTAAACAGATTAAAAAATTTTGATTTATACTGTTGAAATCATGGTTTGAAAAGTCAAACCAAAAAATAAAAAAATATAGTTTTTGAGCTTAAAAAATTGACTTTTTGATAAAATAACTTTATTAACCTTATATCTCTACACTTTTATTATTTTAAGCATATCTTTTTTTGACATTTCAATTTCTTATAACATTTTTTCACAGCAATGCTAAACACTTAAAAAATTTTAAACCACACTTTTTAAACACACTTTTTTTAACCCAAATTTTTTTCAACAGCAATGCTAAACTAACTCTATTACTACTGAGTATTACCACTAATGCTATATACTCTTGCTTGTCTTTTTTGGGGTCCTTTTTCTAGATTTAGTAACTTTAGATATCATACAATCACGATACAAATATGATATAAAAAATAATTAAAACACAATACGATATAAAAAAAATAATATAAACACGAATATGATGCGAATACACGAACGTGTCAAAATTTATATAACACGAATTATTAACTTATCAAAAAATATATAAATATATAATATTTTAAATACGATTATAACATATAAAAATACATGAATTACTTCGGGCCGAGAAGGGTCTAGAATTTTTGGCATGGAAGCCCATTTTTTCCAAACCTAAGAGTGGGAGTATGAGAATTCATGTATTTGTATAAATTTTTTTTATTATAATTATGTTTAAGATATTATAAAAATTTTGATACGTTAATAATTTATATTATATAAATTTTGACACATTCATATATTTATATTATTTTTTTGTATTATATTATATTTTAATTATTTTTTATATTATATTTATGTCATATAATTATATGATGTTCAAAATTATAAAATTTAAGTGGAACATATTGAGAAATTCTCTTTTCTTTTCTCTCTTTCTTTTCATCATGCTGATAAGCCAGGCTAATTATGAAATAATTCCCATCAATGTTAAAAGTTGTAAAGACGACAATTGACAGTTAACCATGGTTAGGCTGGTTTTTGGGCTTTTAGTACCGTTGAGTTAAGTTGTGCAAGTTTTGGTTCTTGCAAAGATTAAAAAAAAATAATAACAATATTATTATAATATACAGAGTAATAAATTTGAATTTAATTTCTAAAAACAAGTTTTATATTCCAATTGTAACAAAAACATAGTTTTACCATTTCTATATCTATTTAATTAATTATATTTTAATAAAGAATTATGTCAAAAAAATTTCGAGTTAATTAGTCTATACTTCATCAAGTTTAGCTAAGTGTTAGACAGTGAACTAACCATCTTCAGCAATTCGTTGTTTGTTTGATATTGCTGAACAGCTATAAAGTACTTTTAGTCTTTCTTGTCTTTCTACATTGCTTTGGGACATCTTCAGATTTGTTAAAAATATAGGTTAATGTCTTTGTTTTTTAAAAACTTTGTCATAAAAAAAAAATCAGACAGGTACAGATTTGAAGACAGTATCAACATGAAAAACGAATCTAGATTCGGAGCCAGGAAATTTTTTTTATTTTTTAGTTTCAAAGATCTTCTCATCTGTCATAAAATCTTTGGATGTCTGATTAATTCAAGTTCAAGATGTTGACAAATTCTGAGACATTGGGTGAAGTTCAAGAAAGTCTATTTACAACCCAATAACCAAAAAAGTAAGTAAAATTTTAGATTTTTTTTAGAGAATTGACAAGTTGAGTCCATTGCTCTCAACAGTCCATAAAAGAAAACAAACTGTACTTTAGAAATTCGCCATTGAAAGTAGATTCATAATTTATGTATATATAAATTAAATGTGTTAAAATTTTAAATATGAATATAATATATGTGTTAAATATATTGTATTAATTGTGTTAATTATATTAAAATATATCTGTTAATTATATTATTTTTATATTTATTAAATGTGTCGTGTTCATGTTGTATTTGATTTATTCACTCCGACACCATCATTAATCACTTAACAATGTTTATAATTTTTTAATCCATCGTGGTTAGCACATAATTAAAGCAAAACAATTTGCAAATGCTAAATTATTAATCTGATCATGTTTCTGGGACTAGCTATAACAGTGCGTAGAACAAGGGCTAAGAGGGATTTGGATTTTCGGAAATAATCTATACAAAACTCTAGAAAATAGTTTTTTTTTTTTTCAACATTGAGACTTTATCTCAATGGTAACACGGAGATCCTGAATTTTTGAAACCATCAAATTTTCACTATATATGGATGTAATCTAATTTTAGTTGATTTGCTATTTTATTTAGTATATTAGTTAGTTTCTTATAATTAATGTAACAATAATTTCATATATGCTAAAAGTTGTTTGATTACACAGTAATTTCAACTTATGAATATAATTATCATAAGAAAAAAAATAGAAAATTAGATAAAAATATTATTATTAATTGTAGTAATTTAATAAAAGTTACAACAATAAATTAGGAAGATATATATATATATATATATATATATAAAAGATTCATTTATATTAGTATAAAACTAAATTAGTTTTACATACATTCATAATTTTTTTGTACGATTTATATTTGTTTAATCCGACCATCATATTTCATGTTCTATTCATATAGATCATGCACGTCGAGTTTTGAGTAAATTAAAAATGTCTAACTATTTGTTTGACGTAAAAAACTTTCAACCGTTAAATATATATTTAAAAAAATAATAATCTCGATTGATATGATAGATATATCGGATCGATTCGAAACTTTACATACACGATAAGTACAATTATATTATTAAATATAACGGTCGGTTTGTCAAAATATAAATCGTATAAAAAGTTATGAAAATGTATAAAATTAATTTAATTTTACACTAATATAAATATATTTCTTCCATATATATATATATATATATATTCTTAATCGGTTAAGTACTGCCTTTAAGTCTTCACAACACCGGTGACTTGGGATGATGCCTTCTTGTCCCTTAACTACCTATAAGGTGAGTGACTTTCTTTTAAACCGTGCAAACTTTAATAATTAACATAAATATATATATATTGTTAACTAATGTTGTAAATTCATTCAATACATTAAAAATTATAAATAAAATTATTAATTAATATATTTAATATAATAATATTACTATAAATAATATTAATTAACCTTAAAAAAATCTGTTAGCAAAACTCTATATATATATATATATATATGAGTTTTACCGTTAAAATTAATTAATATATTATTTATAATAATAATATTGTATTAAATACAATAATTAATATTATTTTTATTTTTAATACATTAAGTAAAAATATTATTATATAATAACTTTAAAAAATATCTTAATAGCACTCGTTAATAAAATTCTATATATATTGCAATTATTAAACTAATAAATTGAAGGCAAATGTTAAGCTAAATTTTGTACTTCATTATCATTCGAAAGCATTAGATCGGACATTATATATCATTTAAAGCAAGTGAAAAAGATTTCTTTTGTATCATTATTATTATCAATATAAAAGTTAGGTAGAGGAGGTGGGGATGGGTATGGGATGCCCTCTTTGCTTGCTTCAATATTTATTCTATTCCCACTAATTCCTCATTATTATCCTTGGACTTCTTAATTATCTATATCTTAATGGGTATTTTTTTTAATAAAAAAAAAATTTTAAACCAACTTTGCAAAATTTAACTATTTATCGAAAAAGCTTCTAATTCGACCACTAAAAAAAATACCATGTACCTTATTGCTTGAGAGAAGAAAAGAAGAAACATTGGACTATACTACAACTATTCAACCATTGATTAGGTTTTTTTAGTATCATTGCAACAAACAACTCATCTAAACATATTCTCAATAATTTGAACTCCTAACGATTTAAATTTATTATTTTACTCAAATATTACAAATAAAAAATTCACTGATCAAACACATGCACTTAAAAAAAAGTGCACTTTGTTAACGATGATAAATTTATATTATTCGAATTTAGAGGTGAATGTTGAATATAAATATGTATTTGATATATATATACTTAAATTTTTTCATATATTTAAAGAATTATAATCTCATATTATTATCTTAAATATATATCGGACATAAATATTGAATACGAACATATTAAAAAATAAAAAATACGAATAACATAAAATAAAACACAATAAAAAAAAATTAAATTGAAGAGTTTGATTATTATATAATAAAATTTTTCTGTGTCCGAATGCTAGACTTTTGAGGGGATAGTCTAACAGAAAATATTGCATTTGCTATTGAGTTAATGTTTCATCTGTAATGAGCAATGAAAACTTCGAATAAAACTTTTTTGTATTTTTTTAATAAAAAAATTGGTTATAGTGAAAAACCCAAAGACTTTTCTGAGACAGACAACCAAAGAAAAAACAGAAGATAACAAACACAAAATATTTTTGAACAGAGTCACTTCTCTTTCACTTCCCCACCACCTCAAACTGCCGTTTTTCCCTTTCATTTCAGCCCCTCTCTCTCACTTGCCAGCTTTTTTCTTTCTTTTTCCTGCAATCCAAACACCGAATCAGCCAATAACTACCAAACCCCAATTTTATTTTTCACTTAAAAAGCAGTTTTGACGGTTTAAAGAGTAAGGCTTCGCAACAAAAGCAAACAGCTATCGTCCTTTCCTTTTCTTTGATTCCCTGCGGTTTTTCTCTTTCGTTTATCTCGTACAAACGCTGTCCGAAATAGGGGCGCACTTTAGTTAAACCCCTTGACACGTCAGATTCATGACGGTGCACGTTAGTACATTCGGCGCATTTTCATTAGCTTTACAAAATTTCTTTAAAAAAAAAATAAAAAGGGACATTATCGGAAAGTTTGCCGGGTAGGATACTTTCTGTGACTTTGTCGGAAGTGGTTCCCCACAAAAAAAAAAAAAAAAAGCCGTTTTATATTAAATTTTAAAAGTTTACAACTTTACAAAAAAAAAACTGCCCAAAAAAAAGAAAATCCTTTTGTTTTTTAAAAAAGTACAAATAAACATTTCAATTTAACTGGATTTTTACTTCATCTTATTACAGTGTTGAGAGTGAAGATGGAATTTTTTTGGGTGTTTTTATATAGAAACAAAAGAGAGTACCCAAAGGCCAAAAGCTTTAGAGAAGCTTCTTTTTAATTGCTTCATGATCAAACCTACAATATTTCTCTCAGTTTCACTCTTAAAAAAAAAAAATTTCCTTTGTTTTTTGTGTGTGTGTGTGTGTAGTTGATCTCTTCTTTTACTTCTTGATGTTCTCTTTTTGATGTCTAAGCCCATAGAGCATGATTACATAGGCTTGTCAGAGCAGCAGCTTCCTTCAATGGAGAAAAACTCTGATACTAATAATAAAAAGAATGGTTTACACTTAAAAGCTACTGAGCTGAGACTCGGGTTACCCGGGTCCGAGTCACCGGAGAGGGAGGATCATGACCATAACGTGCTTTCACTGAAGAGTTTTGTGTCAGGGGCAAAAAGGGGGTTTTCTGATGCACTCGACGGTGGAGGGAAATGGGTTTTTTCTGGTGGGAGTGGAGGAGGATCTGAAGGGTTGTTTTCTCCTAGAAGTGGGGGTAATAATAATGGAGGAAAGGGTCTTTCCGGGTCGGATTCGGGTTTGGGTGGTTCGGTTTTGAAGGATGGAGCAGCTCAGAAACCATTGGTGGTTCAGGAGAAGAAGCCTCAGGTAGCTGGTGGTAGTAGTCATGGGAATGGAAATATTGCTCCAGCTTCAAAGTAAACTTATACTGCTTCCTTTCCTTTAAAATTTTATTTTTGAGAGTAGAAAATAAATGCCGTTGGTATAAGGTTTTTGACTTTTTTTTTCTCCCCTTAATTTAGTTCTTTTTAGTTCCTGTATTATTGAATTTGGTGGGCTTTTTTAACCTCTTTTTTTTGGGTTGGTGGAGAAAATGTTAGGAAAGATGAAAAATGTGATTAGCGGTTATAGTTCTCGTTATTTTGGTTTCTATAAGGGGAAAAAAAATTAGGAATTTAAGCATAAAAAAATGTGAATTCTGAAGAATTTGTTCTTTCATGATCTACATGCTTTAGCAACTTTGAAACTTTTGATTGGTAGTACAATTTAATGGTGATCTAACTTGTTAGTGTAACCATTAAAAATCTTTGTAAAGGTTGATCTCATTCTATTGCTTATGATTTGCTTGCAAATTGAACTTCTTCATGTTGGTTTTTACCTGCTGCATGTATTTGTAGCTATGTTGCTTCGATTTTTCATTTTTCCGTGTTGAACGCATATTCGGACATTGGTATGGAGATATGATCCTCCAAGGACCCTTCAAATACGTGTAAGAACTTTGAAAAAATTAAACATACCCATGTCGGACACATACTCATATCCGACACTCACACTCCAGTCCGAGTAACATAGATCTGTAGTATTTAAACTTGTCTTCTCTGTACTTCAAATAGAAGAATATATTTGTTACTAGCTACCATGCTGTTTTGGTCTCATAATTACAAATTATTTATTCTTTGGGCCTTCAATGTAAGAAATTTAATCCTTTATCTTCCTATTCATATTTAGCAGGGCACAAGTAGTTGGATGGCCACCAATTCGCTCTTTCCGAAAGAACACAATGGCTTCTCATCCTCCAAAGAATGATGATGATGATGATGCAGAAGCCAAGTTAGGATCAGGATGTCTGTATGTCAAAGTTAGTATGGATGGTGCTCCATACCTGAGGAAAGTTGATCTCAAAATCTATGGCAGCTACAAAGAACTCTCTTCAGCACTTGAAAAGATGTTCAGTTGCTTCACAATTGGTAATTTTTCTTTCTAAATTCTAACCCATCCTGTGTGTTTTTTCAGTGTTTTTCAATTGTCAATCTTTATCTTCCTTAGGCTATGCAAAAATACGAACTTGCCTGTGCCTCACTCAGGCACACTCAAAATCGCGTAGAATGAAACTGTTTGGATGCCAACTTGCCATAACCCTGGGAATTGTTTTCATAAAAACACACAAGGGAAATTTACCTTGTGGATAAATATAAAGCAAACTCCCTCTCTTTGTCTTCTTCACACTTTCTCTCGCTGTTTGCCTTTCGGTAATTTGGTGAGAAGAGAGGAGAAATAAGGTGAGAGAGGCAGAGGAAGGACAGAGGTAGAATGTTGAATGTATTTTGTTAGAATGGCAGGGTATGAAATAAGTTCTTTTTAGCTTTTTATTTATTCAAATTGTTTTTAATACCAGTTTGTCTTAATTATGTGAAAATCGACATGCTTGCTCGAAAGGATGTGCATGTGATGTAATTATGCATTAAATTGAAGTGGCATGTGCACACCTGCTCATACTCGTCTCTGAAAGGGTTTAATTTGTGGTTTCTAATTGACTGGTTCAGGTCAGTGTGGTTCTCATGGAGTTTCTAGCCGGGATGGGTTGAGTGAGAGTCGATTAATGGATCTCCTGCATGGCTCTGAGTATGTACTCACCTATGAAGATAAAGACAATGACTGGATGCTGGTCGGTGATGTTCCTTGGGAGTAAGTTGATTTGCAACTCAACTTATGTTAAATAGCCAATCAAGGAAAATTGGTTGGGTGATTGAAAATCAATCAAGTTATTCTGAACCATATTTTTCATTGAAATTTATTGATTGAAATTTGAAAGTAACTAAGGAAACATCTTTAGTTAGTTTTGAATCTTGGATTGCAAAGTGCATAGGCTCTGATTTTATCTGAGCATTATCTTCTCATTCATTCTAATGCTGTTTTAACTAAATGGTTCCAATTTCAGTATCGGTAAATGTTTTCTCAATATAAGAGATGCAAGAATATTCCACTAATTTAAGTGTCCTGCTCTGTTGCAGGATGTTTACCGACTCTTGTAAGAGATTGAGGATCATGAAGAGTTCCGAGGCTATCGGCCTAGGTATGTTATATTAGGATTTACATTTCTATGGGGTTATCAAAAGGTTTAACCAATTGTTCTTGTTGGTTTTTGATTGCCTGTTCATGCAATGCAAAATGGCCATTCTTTCTAAGGTTTTTTTTTTTTTACTTTTTATATCCACATTTGGAACATTTGTTCAAAAATGTTTAGCAATGAGATGTCCTGAGATACCGTGAGATGTTTTTCTGATGATACTCGCCGGTCGTAAAAAATCCTGCTCCTTTGGTTAATTACAATGACAATGAGTAATGCTGGAACAAGTAATCATTAACACATGTTTTTAAATTTACGCAGCCCCGAGGGCTATGGAGAAGTGCAAAAATCGTACCTAGACGATTTGATGTTGCTGTAACTACTGAGGCAGAAGATGGAAGTTGCTACTGTAAGAATGTAAAAAAGCCTTTTATTGTTTCCAAAACTGGGTCTTCTATTTCCTGCTAAGTATGTTTCTAAGGGTTGAAGACTTATGTACTGTATAAGGGGTTTAAAAAAAGAGACTCCTAGTCCTAGTATGCAAGATAAACTATTTAAAGACATTTCCAGGTTTATAGGTTTGTTTCTCTAAACGTGTTTCTGTCATGTATTTGATTGTTGTCTCTGCTTAAGGCTACTTTGTTTCATATGTAAATGGTTTGCTGACTGTCTATAATCTCTCTTTCTCTCTCAACAAAATAGGGACATTTTCTGATAATCTTCATCTTATAAGTTGCCAATTATAGAACTTGACCAAGTTAAAAATCTCTTGAAATTCGAAAATTGGTTGGCAAGGTTGAAAGGATGGAAATGCATGTGTCACATTCACATAGTTATTACTCTTTTCTGACAAAATCGGTTTATTGGAGTATGCAATGTTCACGTCTATATGTTTATAATTTTTTTTTTTTTTTGTTTTGATGTGAAATTGAAGCACTCTGTTTACTCATTTTTTGGAATGCTTGGTATGGCATTTTTTTTTTACCTTTTCGTGACGTAATTGTCACGGGCTTTTGCACCCTGTTTGAGATGTTGAGTGTGGAACTGGGCAATCAAGGGTTGAAACTTATCACTTGATTATTATAATTTCCACGCAAAATCAGTTTATTGAGTGTGTAATGCTCATGCATATAATTATATGGAAGTTTTTTTTTTTTTTTTCGACTGAAATTGAAACATTTAACTACTCTTTTTGAATCGTTCGGCGTGACACATGCAGCAGAAAAGGTTTATAACATAGATTACATAAATTAGAGAAGACGTTAGAGTTGGTTTCTCTGCTCACCTCACCTGTAACATAATAAATCGATTGTTGTTTTTTTGTGAAAGAAAAAGACTCCACCTGTGGCAAATAATATATATATATATATATATCAAATAATTTTTAATCCTGATTTTTTTAATAAAAAATTAGTTTTTAATTAAAATTAGATCATTAAAATAAATAATTGAACAATAATTAATAGTATTACTTTTTTTTTTACATTTTTTTACCGGCTCTTAAACTTTAGTTTTATTTCTTCTTCAAATATAGTCATTTGCCCATTTTGATTTAATTATTAATGTGTACAATAATTATATTTATATGTATGCATAATATAAATCATAAAATATTTGCATGTTGAATATTAGAATTTATCCAATCAATTGTTTTAAATATTAATAAGATAATATATCATATTTTCAATAATCAATTATTTAACAAATTGATTTTATATAAAAATTAATTTTATATCTTTTTTGTACTAACAAATATTGATATATATATATATAAATATAATATTATACAAAAGCTTATTTTTAAAAAAATAATTTATTTTTATATTTAAATATTTAAATTATGCGAAAATGATTACTTATAACATAAAATAATAAATAACGTAAAACTTATCAGAATCAAAATTCAAACTCGAAATGATTTGAATCCAAAAATATTCAAATTTAAAAAAAAAATTGAATCCAAAATAATCCGACCCAAACCCATTCTAATCAGCCTAGTTACCACTTACCACCTCTATTTAAAAGTTTAAATCCTTTATCTTTGGTTTCCTTTATGGACAGCAACAAAAAGAGAAAAAACGATGAAGATTATGGGCTCCACTCGCTCTTGCATAAGTTTTTTTCAGCCTTTAATTTTGGATTGGCTAAAAAGTGAAATGCCGAGCTGGTTAGGATGGACTTGCATTCTGGGGGCGGTGAAGCCTACATTTATAAGTAGGCCGAAGACAAAACCCAAAGGTTTTCTTTTCTATAAGATACTGAATTGGACCTCTACTTCAGTTTCAGATAGTTTGCTTCTCTCTTGGGGCTTGGGTTAGTTTCATTTTTTTTAATTAAAAAAGTTAGTATTTTCTTTCTTTTTTTTTTTTTTTTTTGTTTTCTTTTGATGTTGAGTGATGCATTGATATTTATTTATGCATAAATCAGACTGTTCTCATGTCCTTTTTATGAATTTTTAGAAAAGAAAAGAAAATAGTGTCTGTTGGTGTGAATAATAAGAGCAATACAGTTTTTTATATTTAATTAAGACTACTAAAACGTTAACTTTATTAAGAATCCATATCTCCTAAAATCATATTCGAATCTCACTTTCATAAAAAATATAAATAAATGTATCTTAATATGTAAAAGATGTGAAATAAATTTATGTTTCGATTTGATCCAATTACAAAACAATATGGATAATACGATCCAAATAAATCATTAATCACTGTCAGAGTTTTCGGTTTTTTTATCCTAATATAGTTTTTTTTTTAAATCTCAAAATACCGATACTTTTTTTTTTTTAAATTAATCAAAGAAAATCGTCATGGTCCATGACGATTTCCCTTGATCATTTAAAAAAAAAAGTTATATTTCAAGAAAGGAAATCGCCACATGAGGTGACGATTTCCTTCCTTTCTTTTTCTAAATTATTAAATAATAAAAATTATATAATTTATCATTTTAAAAAAATAAAAATTGAATAAAATTTAAATAACAAAATTAAAAAAATAACAATTTACAAAAATTTAAAAATTATATTCGTAATGTCAATCGAATTTTTTTAACTTGTATTCGTAATAAATGGACCTTCGGGAGAAAGATCAACCAAAGCGTGTGAATTTTGCAAGAATGAAGGTTATAGCTAGACCTATCCACGGGCCGGTAAGCCCGGATCTGTCCCCGATATACCAGATTGATAAGGACATTTTCGACGGCTATGACTAGAGGTGTCCATGGGTCGGGTCGGGCTGAAGCCCGAATTTTTTTTTTTATTTCCTTTGCCCAAGCCCGAACATAAAAATGATATAATTTTAAAAAATTAATAAATTGTAAAATTTTAAAAAATTTTATATAAATATTAAAAATACTTTTTTATATTTATATATATTTTATAATTAAAGTTAAATAAAAAATATTTTTTATTTAATAAATAATAATTCGGGCTAGGCCGGTCGGCTCTAATTAAAAAAATACTTGTCAAAACTCGGCCCAAATACGATCTGAGCTTACCGAGTCAGACGGGCTACCCGACTCGTGGATAGGTCTAGCTATGACCTTCATTCCTGCATAATCTACAACGCTTTGATTGGCCTTTCTCCTAGAGGTCCATTTATTACGAATACAAATTGAAAGAATCCGATTGACATTACGAATATAATTTTTAATTTTTTTGTAAATTGTTATTTTTTTAATTTTATTATTTAAATTTTATTAAATTTATTATTTTTTAAATGATAAATTATATAATTTTTATTATTTAATAATTAAAAAAAAGAAAAGAAGGGGGTGGCGATTTTTCTTTTTGAAATATATATATATATATTTTAAATGATAAAAATCGTCATCGTCATGAGCCATGACAATTTTTCTTGATCAATTTTAAAAAAAAAAATTAAAAAATCCGTTGAGAAATCGTCATGGATCATGACAATTTTCTAATAAGTTAAAAAAAAACAGATTTCGATAAATAATTTTAAAATGTAAAAATTTTGAAAATTAAAAAAAAAATAGAGTTTTCTTGTCGTTTCCTTACAAATTCACCACAGAAAGAGGGATCTGATTTTTTTATTTTAATTTTAAAGTTGATCGATTTGTATAAACTTTTTCAGGGAGCAGGGACAAGACAGAGAAAGTGTAATTAGCTTTTGTTTTAAGCCATGATATAGTTGACACGACAAAATAAAGCAAGAACTTTACTTAATTAGATCAGGGCGGACCTTCTTAATTATTTAGAATCTATCAGCACAGTTTTCACCTGGAATGAAAATGCTCACACGAGAAAGAAGAGACATATCCTATGGTTGATCAGATCAAAATATACACTTCATATCAATATCTTTATCTTGATGCTACCTAGCTTGCAGCTGTTTTGGAACCAATATATATATATATATATATATTTTTAAATTGGAGGAAATCAAAGCACCAAAAATAAAACTAGAAATTCTAAGCTCCCAGAAGGTACTTAGAGTTGCAATCCCTGCTTTGGTGCAATAAACAACTGATCATCAATATCTCATAAAGAGGCTATCTTTTCATTTTCAATACATATATATATATTTGTTATATTTATATGGATCTTTATATCTCTACTTTACATGCAGAATATTTGATGGATCTATAACTGTCTAGTAGCTTCAAACAGAACAAACACTTGATTTATGTTTGTCAAATTCACAGACATCCAATCAGATATAAATAAGTGAGTAAACATTAACATGAGTAAAAAAAAAAACATAAACGCTAAACTCTCTGATTGTATATTCATTGTTTTTACTCGGAAAATTCCTTGAATTCATATTAATTTAGACTTTGAAAAACGTCATGAAAATCAAACTTCGATGCCCATATGACATCTCCTATTCTTGCATAGTACCTTCAACTTTTACTTGAAAATTCTCCTAAACCATCCAGTTTCACCATTTAAAAAACATCAACACTATTAGATTAAAAAAAAAAAAAAGACTGCAAAGTTATGCATAACATATTGTTAATTAAAATATATGGATCAAATATATATGTCAGACTAGCTGATGTTGGATCAATCTTTTCCTAGAATCTTACAATTTTCTTTTCTGCATAATTTTTACCCTAAAAGCTGAGATACCAAGACTCTATCCTCTTACATCTCTTAACCTTAAACGTAAATTTGAAAAAGAAAGAGAGATAAACTGACAATTAAAGAAAAGCAAAAAAAGCAAAAACCCTAAACTAGAAGAGCAATTTGGAACAAGTACCATTTGAGAATAAAGAAAGGTTCAGAATCTCATATAAAATGGTATTGAGGCTGAGGGCGGGGTGATTTGAGAATGGTGGGGGATGCTTCCTTTAATCAGAAAAACTATAGAAATAGACAGAGCGATTTCCTAGGGATTATATTACAAATCTATATAGTAGATAATATCATTTTCTCTACATCTCTCTCTCCACTACACTCTGTCTTTGTTTTTTTTTTTTTTTTTTTCTTCTATTTTATCATTGCTCCAAATCAACATATATAATCCCCTCTTTAATTCTTCTCTTTTTTTTTTTTACATTATTGATTGTGTTTATCACTATCATTTAATTTATCATTAATATTGTTAAATTATATCATTATTACAATGTGGTTTAAAATATTAAGCCATCCCCCAATAACAAAAATATATTAATTCCTCATTTTCTTAACTATATATCCTTTGGTCTTACCAAGTTAAATCCCATGTAGACTTTAGCAGTTTTAAGTTTAGAATAACTTATTTACTTATTTAACTATATATAATTTTCTTAACTATTTGGATGCATGTTGATTGAAAACAAAAATCATCAAGTCGAAAGTTAAAATGATACAAAAATTCAATAATAATATAATATTTTGATACGGTGAATTTTTTTTTTTCCATCACATATCCAAATGAAACATTGATATCAGCTAGCTATATGTTTACTTCGTCATTACAATTTAGCCTATAATAATAAATATTTTATATGGTTTATTCTAATTAATGATTGTTAACTTCGACTAATTGTTGTTTAGAAGACTATTCATGCGTCAGCATGGCAAAATTTAGTGAATCCATGGTCAGTTAGTAGTCACATTATTTATTTTTAAAAAAAGTTTTTTTTTTTAAATCATCTGATTCACGACATGGAATTAAATAAGTATTCTTGAAAATGATACTATACCAATTGTATATATATATCTTATTAAGCAAGGCAGCATTTTTCACATCAAAGCTATAGCATTGGTAATCCCATAAAATTTAATTATTTATGGACTGCATGCAGAGACCACAAGAATAACAAATTCAGGAATCAAAGCAAGTGTTGGATTAAAATGAGACATGTTTTTAACCAATATTTTTAGGATGTTTAATTAATAATAATCTCTAAATGCTCATTTGTTTCAAACATTTTTGTGAATAAAAAAAAGAGTGATTGTGAGACGCTCAAATTGTTAATTATATATAATAAACAACGATTTTGTTAACAAGTGTTTTTAAAACAATTGTTAAAATTAATTAAATTATTATTTATAATAATATTTTATATTAAATATAATAATTAATAGTTGTTTTGATGAATTTCAATGTATTAAAAAATAGCAACTTATTGAATATAATAATTTTAAAGAATACTGTTGTTAATAAACCCTTTAATGAAATCTCTTATATGGCATAACATCTCCATCATAAAGCTTTGTTTGGTTTATCTACATTTGTCATATAATTAATAGATTAATTAAGAAATGGGACTTTCCAATCAAATTAGTTATTTTAATTGTATGTTCATCCTTCAAATCAGTAGATTCATTTTTCATGATTTCTTAAACGAAAGATTTGAACTTAATTACATTTTTTTATTTAGAGAGAAATATTCAATTTAACTTATACGTCTCGTCATGAATAATTTTGGTTATTTGAAAGATCAGCATCCGAACATCTAATTCAATAATTAATATATCATCTCCTTATTCAAATAGTAGGGTTTAGGGTTTGAAGATTTTGTGATGAGTTGGGTGATCAGTTTTAAAGCCTATATAGCGAAACTCCTAAAATCTCCAAAGCTGTGATGAGTTTAAACGGTGGGTATTATTAAAAGAACTTTCCTTGATAATGCTTAACTAAACTGATTATATATTTTAATAGGAAAAGGAAAAGATTTGCCTGTATTTATCTAGATTTAGTAATTTTAGATATGATATGATTATATAAAACAAATATGATATAAAAAAAATAATTAAAACACAATATGAAAAATACATGGACGTGTCAAAATTTATATAGATATACAATACTTTAAACACGACTACGATATAAAAAAATAACATAAACACAAAACAAATATACAAATTATCAGATCTATATTTACCTAGCAAACGTCATAATTTGGGAGGGATTTATGGGGGTTTCTTTGGTAATTGCAAAAGTTCACATGTCTTTATAAGAAAATTGAAAGATTCTCACTTTCCACCACACACATCTCCCACAAATCATGCCTTAAACAGCTTAATTATAAATTTGGCCCCTTTGCCTTATTCTAATTAACATAATATCTTCTCTCCCTATATTATCTCGATCTTTTGATCAAATTAGACTTAATATTTAGCATTAATTAATTTTTCACAAATTTTATTTTATTAATTTTTTCAACAAAGAAAAAACTAGCAGTACTTAATCTTGGAGAATTAATTTGAACTCTTTTGAGAAATATATATTTTACATTGAAGGGTCTTTTATTGAAAACATTCCTCAAAACAAAATTTCGAGATTGATATCAACGTTTTTTTTTATCATAATATTGCTTTTTTTTTTTTAATTCTTAAAATACCGTTGTTTTTAAATTAAGTATGAAAATTCGCTTTTTTTTTTAACTAGTTGAAAAATCGCCATGGCTCATAATGATTTTTCAATTGAAAATTTTTATTTTATTTTTAAATACAATTGGGAAATCGCCATGGAATTTTTTGTATTTTAAAAAAAAAAATACAAAATTTCAGTTGGGAAATCGTCATAGGCCATGACGATTTCCCTTGATCATAATAAAAAAAATTTGGTATTTGATGTTGGAAAATCGCCACCCAGGGTGGCGAATGGCGATTTCCCACCATCAAATTTCATAACATATGAAATTTGTTTTTTTTTTAAATTATTAAATAATAAAATTTAAATAAAAATTATATAATTTTAAAAAATATAAATAAAAATAAAAATAAATTTTAATTTAATTTAATTTAATAAAAATTTAAAATTTAAAATTTATTTTTAATGTTTATATAAAAATTTATATAATTTATATAATTTTAAAAATTGTTATTATTTAAAATTTAAAATTTTATAATTTTTAATTTTTAATTTTTTAAAATTATAAATTATAAATTTTTTATAATTAAATTTAAATAAAAAATAATTTTTATTTAATAAATAATAATTCGGGTTAGGCCGGCCGGCTCGAATTACAAAAACACTTGTCCAAGCCCGGCCCAATATGATCCAGGCTTACCGAGCCGGACGGGCTACAAAACCCGTGGATAGGTTAAATTAATTTTTTTTAATTATTAAATAATAAAATTTAAATAAAAATTATATAATTTATAATTTTAAAAAATAAAAAATAAAAAATTTATATAATTTTTATCCCATGTGGTAAGCCCGGTTTGGTAAACTCGGATCGTATTTATATAATTTTTAAAATTTTTCAAATTGTTATTATTTAAAATTTAAAATTTACAATTTACAATTTACAATTTTTAATTTTTAATTTTTAATTTTTAATTTGTAATTTTTTAAATTATAAATTATATAATTTTGTAAATAGTCATATTTTATAATTAAACTTAAATAAAAAATATTTTTTATTTAATAAATAATAATTCGGGCTAGGCCGGACCGACCCGAATTACAAAAACACTTATCCCAGCCATACCCAATATATATAAATATTAATTTAAAAATATTTTTTGAAAATTGAAACGGACTTTCGGGCCGGCCCGGCCTGGCCCGAAATAGGCTTGGGCAAGGAAAATAATAACTTTTCGGGCCCTGGCTCGGCTCATGGACACCTCTAGTCAAAGCCTTTGAAAATGTTCTTATCAATTTGGTACATCGGGAGAGAGTTCGCATACCGTTATACATATTTTGCCCGAAAGTCCGTTTCACTATTAAAAAAATATTAACATATTTATATATTTTTTAATATATTTTATAATTAAATTTAAATTAAAAAATAAATTATATAATTTTTATTAATTTTTTAAAATTACAAAGTATATAATTTTTATTTAATATTTATTTAATATTTAAAAAAAAAACAACTCCTTCTTCATGAAGAATAATCTTCATGAAGAAGAAGTCATGGCGATTTTCCTTCATGTAAAACAAAAAAAATAAAATTTTATACAAAGGAAAATCGTCACCCGTAATAGTACCCAACTTAATTTTTTTTTTTAAATTAAAATTTACCGTTGGGAAATCGCCATGGGCCATGGCGATTTCCCAACGGGTTTAAAAAAAAAAATTTGAATTTCGATAAATAATTTTAAAATATCGATATTTTGAAAATTAAAAAAGAAAAAAAGCTATATTGAGATAAAAAAAAAAGTCTTGATATCAACTTTAGGTATAATCCCAAGAAAATCTTTAATTTCTCCTAAGAAGAGAATCCCTATTAAGCTGCAAACATGATTTCTATAATCTATAATTAAATGTCATTTGGTCTATATAACTTTATAGTAGTTTTTTCCCCTAAATGTTTATTTTATAGTTTCCTTCGCTTAATAAATAAATTCTTTTAAATTTGAATTTTAGTTTAATTAGTTCATATAATTATTTTTAAGATGTTGTATATAATAAGTTTGAAATTCAAATCTCAACATATATTTTTTATTTTATTTCTGTACTGCAACCTCTTTGTATTAAAAAATAAATAATTTTTTTTTTAACAATTAGTAGCATTTTTTATTTTTTTTAAAAAGATATCCGATCATTAAAAAACAGTTTTGCACTCCCAAAGGAATATAAGATGTAAATCATAGCTAAAATTCTTACATGAACAACAAACAAATAAACAAATAAAATATATATTCAAGCAAATACCTTAAATTTCTACCTTAATTAACTTAGACATGAAAATTCTATCAAAATTTCTAATTTAAAAAAAAAAAAAAAAAAAAAAAGGAAAGGAAAGGAAATGAAATGTTATCCTCACCTTCTTCTTCTTAAGGAGCGTGACATGCACTTTTGGAGCATAGGTGAAGTTGTTGAAGCTATCAAGTATTTCAACGCACTGCAATGGCGCGTAGGGTTAGCAAGAGACAATCGCTTTCAGGTCTAAGGCTTCAAAGTCCATTTAAAACTACTAATAAATTAAAGAAATAATAATTAATACTTTATATATTTTATATTTGTAGTAATAAAAAATTAGAGAAGTACTTGGAAAAATGAGGCAAAAGAGAGGTAGTGGAAAATAAGGAGCATAAAATCTATATATAGATCAGTACAAAATCTGATCCAGCGATGCAATAATTACTTAGGTGCAAACAGCTTAAAAAGGAGCAGTGGAGATCTCTGATTCCTCAGCAGCTCTCTCTCTCTCTCTCTCTCTCCTTTGCCAGAAAGTTTGCTGCAAAGAGAAAGCTTGGGCTTTGCAAAGCTAAACTATATCTGTCTTCTCTTCTTAATCTCTTTGTTGTTGTTGTTGTTGTCGTCGTTGTTTCTGTCTCTTTCTTTGACATATATTATCATCACTAAGAAAGAGAAGATGGGTAGCAGCTATTTTGGAGAACCAAACATGGGAAATGAAAGAGGAGCGTCGTCGTCAAGAAAAGGGAAGAAGAGTAATTCAGACAAGCCTAAGCAACCCCAGAGAGGGCTTGGTGTTGCTCAATTGGAGAAGATCAGATTACATGGACAAATCGGTTGTAGTTACCATCCTTCTATTCATGGACCTTACCCTGGAAATTTCAACCAGGTAATTCACTTTTCACTCTTTTTTGGCCTTCCCTTAACCCTTTTTTGGGTTTTTTTTTTTGGCCCTGTGCTTAAACGATTATTTATCAGATTCAGATTATCAGGGTGAAGTTTTTTTTTAATTAGTTTTTGAGTGGGAGGAATTTGATGAAGAAAAAAATTTGTTTGTGTACATGCAGGAAGACATGAGACTGCAGACAGCAGCTTATTCAAGTATGGCATTGGCATCATCATCCTCATCAACTTCCTCAGCTTCTTATGGTTTCCACTCCAGCATGATGGTAGGTGAAACCCGCGCTCTCTTTGTTGTCTCTAAAGAGTAATACCATAAAATTCCTTTTTTTTCATTCAAAAAATTGATGGGTCATTAATTGAGTTCATCTTTGACATGATGTTCTGTGTCACCCATTTGCAACTGCTGTTTCCTATATATATAGTGTACTGCAGCTTATAGAGGTGAAAACTGAAAACATGGCAGAAGATTTTTGGTGGATATTGCAATATATATGTTTTCCATCAGGGGCGGAGGGCCCCCAAAGAAGGTCCAAATCCGAGAACTCACCCGAGCCAAGACCGAATTTGATCCAATCCGAATTGACTAAAAAAGTCAAAGGTCCGAACCCGAAAAATTCCGAATCCGAAAAAGCCCAAACCCGAGAAAATCTGAATCCTAAAAAACTCGAAATCGAGAAAACCGAATCCGAAAAAACTCGAACCCGTAAAAGCCCGAATACGCTACGATCCGAGCCCGAGATCGATCAGATCAGAAACCTGAAAAAAAAAAAAAAAAAAAAAAAAAAAAACCGAATTTATAACCGAAAAAACCCTAACTATAATTATATGATTTTATTTAATTTTTTAAAAATGATAAAAAATTTCTTAAATAAAATATTTTATTTATGAAAATGTATTTATAATTAGTATATAATTATATCAATAATGTATTATCAATAAAAATAATTAATAGTGAATCTTTAAATTGGATTATAAAATAAAATTAATTTGAAACACATTATATATACAATTAGATTTTAATGTTTTGTAGGATAAATTGGATCACTCTTTAGAGTTTATTATCATAATTATATATCTTAAGTTTATTTCATATGTAACATAGAAACACATACTAAAACACGCATATATATATATATATAAATATATTACGCTTTACTTCACTCAGGTTAGCGTTTTTTATGTCTTGTGCCTTAGACAATATAAGAGTTTTAGGGCTTAGAGTGCACCTTACGCCCTTGACAACACTGATCAAAATAGTTTAATATAAACTAATTTTTACATGTCATAATATCCTAAAAGTTCTAACCATTAAGGGCTAAGATAAGTAATTGACCAATTATTCATATTAAATATTTTTGGTGAATAATAATCGATACTCCTTTTAATAATATCTGATATTCAATATTATAATTGGATAATTATTCGATTTTATGATTAATTGATTATATCTAATGTTAAAGTCAAAAGAATCAAATATTAAAATTATATCAATTACTATATAAATTAGCTTTCACATATCAAAATTTTATAAAAGTTTAAGCATTAATTATTAAGGTTAAATCAATTAATTAGTACTCTTTTAATGTCTACTATTCAATATTTAATTGAACATTTGAAAATTAGATCTAATGTTATTATGTTACTATTTATAATGTTATTAAGGTTAAACCAATTAGTGTATACAATTAGATCTAATGTTATTATGTTAGTATTTATAATATATGTTCAAATAAAAAATATAAATATAAAAACAAATTCTTGAAAATTTAAAATATTGTTAAAAAAATATAATACAAAGACTAAAAAACTTAATAAAAAAATTAAAAATAAAAAATTATTGGATTAAGTGACTAAGAGCCGAATGAGTTATTGGGTTAAAAGAAAAAATTATTTATATAAATGTTTAGTGAATTTTATTTATAACTTCTTTCCTTCTAATGATATTTTTTAAAATGTAGCCAAATGGTTTTTAACTTTTATTTATTTAATTTCACTTTATATTTATTTTAACTCATAAAACAAAAAGAAATTTCTTATATAATCATTAATTATAATATATTCAATATCAAATATTAAAATCATATCAAATACTATACAAATTAGCTTTTATATGTCATGGTTTCTTAAAATTTCTAAGTATTAGTTATTAAAATTAAATCAATTAATTGGTATTCTGTTTGTGTCTACTATTTACCATTTTAATTAAATATTTGGTCAATTAGTGTATATAATTAGATCTAGTGTTCTTATGTTAGTATTTATAATTATGTCCAAACAAATAAAATATAAATATAAGAACAAATTCTTGAAAATTTAAAATCCTCTTTAAAAAAATTATAATACAATAACTAAAAAACCTAATAAAGCAAAATAAAAATTTGTTGGACTAAGTGACTATAAGAGTCCAATGAGTTATTGAGCTAAGAGTAAAAGTCATTTATGTAAATATTTAGTGGGCTTTATTTATAACTTGTTTCTTTCTAATGATTTTTTTTACATGCAGCCCAATGATTTTTGACTTTTACTTTTAGTGTTACTTTATATTTAATTTAACTCACTTATAAAACAAAAAATTCTTATATAATCATTAATTATATCTATATTCAATACTAAACATAAAAAAAATATAAGTATATAACAATTGCAAAATAATAAGAAGTATCAAAATATATAAATTCTTTTTTATTCATACTATAAGTAAATATATTGAACTTATATATTTAGCTTTTATTTGAACTTTTGAACTAAAAAATAATATAAAATATTCAAATATAAAATATTAATACTCAATTTATAAATAAAATTATTATATAATTTATATTTATATAAATATTTATTAATTTTTAAAATTTTTAAAATTTTAATTTTGTATTTTTGTAAGTGAAATTAATCATTGCATTCGAAATTAAAAAAATATTTATAGCTTAAAAAATTCCAAAATTATTGAATTCGTCTAGGCCGGCCCGAACTCGAACCGATCCAAATCCAAAATAATCCAAACCCGAAAAATCCTGTATCCGAAATGGCCCGAGCCAGAGATAGCCCGAATCCAAAATTATCCGAACCCGAAAAAGCTCGAATCCGAAGTTATCCGAATTCGAAAATATCCGAGCCCGAAATGATCCAAATCTGAAATAACCTGAACCTGATGTCAGCTCGATCCGAACCCGCCCGTTTTGCCACCTCTACCTTGCCCCCCCTAATTTCTTTTTAGATTTTTTACATAAGGGTAAATTTATGTTTAGCCCTCCAAATTTTATTTGGTTCTTCAATTTGGTCCCCCTTAAAATTTTAAATATTTTTAAAATAATGTAAAATTATATTTTTCCCTTCAATTTGACCCCCTATTAGTAGAATTTGTTTAATATAATAAATTTGGTAACATTTTTAGTTTAAACCTATTCACTGTTATTAGCTTAATTATCTCTATTTACCTTTTCAATCAATTAAATAGATGCATTTACATTAATGATTTTGTTTTATATTTTTCATTCTATGCTAATAAGAGAAAAATAAATAAAGAAAGTTAAATAAATACAATATCTAATACGAATTGTACATTTATTTTATTTTGCTTTTTTTAAATATATGTAATCTTATGATTTTCTTTTATAATATGAAATAATTTTATGCATATTTTAATTAGATAATAAATTTTTTGACGTTGAGACTTTATTTCTTATTAAAACAATTTCATATGCAACATGATAATATTTAAAAATTAAAAAAGAAATCATTTCATTATAAGGAATTTATATATTGTTAGCAAATTTAATATCATATATAATATTTAAAGTTTAATATTTTTATACTAGAATTGTCCATGGACTAGGTTGAGTCAGGCTCACATAGCAAAAAATTTACTTGTCTAAGGTCCTGCCTTATTCGAGCCGACGAATAACTCTATCCTTAGACATGTTTATTTCATACACAATTTTTATTTTTATTTTTACTTTAAATTTTTATATGTATATTCCGACTGTACCTTCTCATGAGTCGAGCAGCCCGCCTGACCCATACCGAACCTAGGCAGGATTATTCGTGATCTTGGTCAGCTCAAATCACTATTTAAATACTAATAAAAATTTTATTTAAATTTAATTATAAATATATTAATATAAAAATTAATTTTTTAATATTAAATCAATAGTGAAACGGGCCGGTCTAAGCCTGACCCAGGCCGGGCTTGTGTAAAATTAAAAAAGAAAATCGAGCCACGACCTGATCTGGCCTATGAGTAGGTCTAATTTCGATCTTCCATCCTCAATATTTCTGGCTTCGCCCCTGTTTTCCATCATCATCATGATCACAGCATCCAAGTTTTGATGGAATTAATAGTTACAAAAGTTTCTCTTTCTTTATGATATATTTATCAAAATACTCTTGTATATGGATATCTTTGAAGTTGTCAATAATTTTGCTTACTTCTTGATGCTAACCCTAGATACTAATTTTCCCCAAGAACTAAATCTTCACCTACTTCCTATTGTCATCCCCAGTATTATATATATATATATATTTATTTATTTATTTATTTATCATTGAGAGCAAGAAGAAAGGAAACTGAATTGATTGCATATGAATTACAGTATTAGTTACTCTATATATATTCTTGAATTGTAAAATAAAAATTTACTTTTTTTTTTTTGCTAAGTAGTCAAATTTACCTAATATGTTACAGATGGGGGTTGGGGAATATGATCAAAGAGCATACATCAAATATGGTGATTCTCAACCTAGTACAACAGCAAGGTACATATATATTTAACTTTCCAATTTTTTCTTAAAGAATGCCCTTTTGGAGCACATCTGAATCTGATTTCCCCATAGAAGCTTGTTTTCTGGGGTACATTGTTTTTTTGCTTATAATTAATGTTTCCTATCATTTGCAACAGTTGGAAACCCGACAGTGACATATTAAACAGTCAACGTTTTGCACAATCAAACATGACTAGACAACTCCTAAACCTACATGTTGAGGTTGCCATTCACATATCCTTATATAAATTGTTGAAATGAATGCTCTATGACATGTCAAGATTCTGTTTTGTATCGATTTTAATGCTTTTTTTTTTTTCATCCTTTTCCTATATACTTACAGGATTCACACTCAAAAAAGAGCAAGAAACACCGGAGCAACTCATTGGGATCCAGCAGTCAGAATTCTGAATCAAGTGACACACAAGGGCTAGATTTGGAGCTCAGACTGTCATTTTAATCAGTAATTTTCTGCCACTTAAATGCTTGGAACTGCATTATGCTTCCTACCTTAGAATTGTAAGTTCAAGATATAAGAAGTTGGTCTTGCAATTCATATACAACTTGAGCAAGTTGATGACTTGTTTTGAATTTCATTAGAAAGTAATCTTGTGTAATGAAGGTAGATTGACTTGCTGCATGAAATATAATGAGAATTTGATCTTCTTGTTCATGAATTTTCAAAGAAATGAGGATTAAAGTCATAATTCTCACAAATTTCAATTATTTTAAGGCTAGCAGTCAGCATCTAACAGTAGCAACTTCTTGAAATCAAATTAAATGAATCCCTTACTTAGTCCTATTGTTCAATAGTTATAGTCACTTTATTAAAGAAGGTCAAAAGAAAATTAAGAATAAATCATGTCAAGGAAACTGTGTTTAAAGGTTCTCAATTGAGATAAAAGTGATCATCAGGGACAACTTTGGATGTCTTTCGAATCATTTTCTTCAAATACATGAACTTACTATGTGGCATTTATTGTTGCAAACAAGTGACCTCTAGTCAATTAGATGCTTTTGCCTTTAGACAATGAAAATGAAACTATGATCAAAACACTAAAAAAGGGTTATCTCAAACAAGAGAAATTAAAACATATCTTTCTTCACTAAAATAAAAGCCCTAGAAAATACTAAAGCTAGGAATTTATGCACTACGCCAAATTTGACATATAACAGCATTTTGAAGTGCTATGAAAACTAAAAAAACTGATGCTGTAAGATAAGACAACATTTTTTCATGTGCTGTATATGTGGCCGTAGCCTTATGTCTTTAGTAGCATTTTTACATATGTATAATAACATTTATCAAAATGCTGCTATTTCTACTTTATAACAGATTTTCAAAAACTTTTGCATGCATTTTTTAATTGCTACAAAAGATCTCAATGATAGCAATTATTAGTGCTACCAAAAGTATTTTTATATGATAACATATATAACAACACATGTCAAATGCTTCTAAAAATTTTAAAAATGTTGTAATTATTGACCATTATAATATATAACTGCAATATGTAAAATACTGTCAAAGTGTTGTCTTTATTATTTTTAACAACATTTGAGAAATGCTATAACAAAAATACTGTCTAAGACTAATTTTGGCGTAGTGATGAGGAGCTAGTCAATCAATTTGCATGCAAGAAATCGCACTTGGCAAACAAAAAGAACCATATACTTATTTTTTTCTTTGAAAAAGAAACATGATTTGAATATGAGTTTCATAATTATTTGTATCTGCTTTGAACAATGAAGTCTTTATCACACAGAGAGAAACAGAAAAGATATAATCTACTCCCTCCGTCCTTATTTGTTTTTCACTTCACTGCAAAGGGTTTTTGATAGAATATTTCGACGAATTTTTTTAGCTACTGGAAATTTATGTCGCTAGTAATCATTTTTCATATTGTTGCTGTTTTTATAGGGGGCTAATTTGCCTATGCTTGGTTTGCCAGCTGAGGAATGGATAAGCAGACAATAATTACTGTAGATGTTGAGATTTGAATCTCAAATTTGTTGAATTTTATTTCTTTAAAGTAATTTACATGAATCAACTTAATTAAAGTATTAAACTATGAGTTCGATTTTATAGATTTAATGCATTAACAACATTTGCCTTGATTAAATTACAAGAAATTATTATTACAGTACCTAAAGAGATTTAAACTTCATACTTTAGATGAAAGAAAGTCTCATAGCACAATCAGTATTCAGAACACAGTTCATCGGTCGAAACTTAAGTTTATAACTTGACAGTTTGACACTAATTTATAAAGATTAAACGACGTTATATCTTCTAATACTAATTAATATTTTGTTGTGTCTTTTATCTTTAAATTTGGAAAATGATATACAAAAAAAAAAACCAAGAGCGAAAAAACTAGCAGAGAGAGTAAGTCAATGCACCAAAACAGGTTTTTCGTTTTTTTTTTTTTTATCATTTACCGATGTTTATAAATACTGTTAATTTTTTCATCGTTTATCTGAAACGTCACTAAATGCTTTGGCTTTTAACCCGTAGAGACAAATAGCGACGTTTTATCATTTTCTAAAAAAAAAATCGATTGTATAGATTTGTACATTGACAGTGCACTACATGATGGTTTAAGATTTAATATTTAGAATTTATGATTTATTTTTTAAATGAAGTGTCACCCTAAAAATTCATTGTTCAGTGTATGTTCTGATAGTGCATCAAATAGACAAATACAAACCCTTTTAAAAATGCCATGAAATGTGTCAGTCTTTGCCAACAACCGTTCCGTTCTGCTCAATCCAAACACGCAGCAAATCATCCACTAGTTCGGTAGTTCCCAGTTCTCCGAGGCGGTGCCTGCAACTATCCAGCGTCGGGAAGTTCTTCTCTCCTTCCGGTTACACTTCGAAGTTCAACCTGTCGAAACACGTAAACTCATCCCTGTTGATGTCTAGATATGTGGCGGAACATCACAATAGGCATTTGCACTGTCAGATTTAAAGCGCCCGAAAACATTTGTCCCAGCCAACAAATATCACCATAAGGAATGGAAAATGGAAGATCCAAACTATGCATGCCATCGGCTCGTCTTATGGGAGACGCCTTTGTTCTTCCAAGTTCCAACAGAAGATGTGCTTCGCATCAACGGTGCCCAGAGTGGTTCAACCGGATGGGACGATGCCAGGGACCCAACTTTCACCCCGTCTTGTATCCAGTGACGGATCTTGACATTTAATTTTGAGGGGATCAATTAAACTTATATTTTTTATTTTCATTTGAGGTATTTCATGAATTTTTTAATATAAAATATATATTTAAATAATATAACAATAAAAAAAACTGATAAAATATATAAATTTTAAAGATTCATAAATTTATAAATCTATTATCAATTTAATTTTCATAAAATCTCAACAAATTAAACCATCTATTTTTTCATAAGAGACAAATCAATTTATATAGCATTATAACATAAATTTTGAAAAAATTATCCTGAAATTTTGAAAAAACACAAAACATTTAAAATTATTCATATGAAGACAAGAATACATGTACATATATATATATATATATATTTAAAAATTCTTAACAACAATTTTAGCTTTTTAAAGACGGTTGAGAAGTGGTTACTCAAATGATTAAGCAAAATAAATTGAAAACAGTTACAAAAATATAGAATAGAACTGAAATATATAAGAGAAGTTATGTTGAGAAAACTAGAAAGTTAATTTGATTTTTCTTAAGTTTACATGATTGTGATTTAATATTTGTGATAAACTTATTGATCTTAAGTGTTTATACATATTATCGGTGAATTAAATAAATAGATAAACAACAATGTTATTTAGCTCATTTTATCAATGCGGATAAAATTAAAAAATAATAATTTTAATTTGGAGGGGTTAATTTAAATATATTTAATATAAATACATATTTATATTAAGGAATTGCAAAAAATTTGGGCCCTGGCTCCCATGACCATCCGCCATTGCTTGTATCGTGTCCGGGTTAGAAAAAGGAGGTGGTTCCATCCTTCCATGTTTACAGAGCTTAAACCTTCAGAAATTACCCGTATGTACCATTCATCCTTCGCACTTCTTCCTGATGGAAAATTCTTTGTTAATTAGAAATTAAGTTGAGAAAGGGGATTAGTATGTTGACTTTAGCGTGAAAAAATATAAATTGTGTTCTTACATAATAATTATTTTAATATAAATTATGATTTTAGAACATAATTAATTATCAATAATTATAATTTAATTATTTTTAAAAATTAATTGCATATATCATTAATTACGTTAATATTATGTGTTTTGCGTTATTTCCGGGAAAAAAAAATTAATGTGTTTCAAAACTTGTTATTTATGTCTTTTAATCAATTAGGTTGATATATATCATCATCAGAATACCCGTGCCTTTGTTTATTTGCGCTACTGAATTTATTATTATTTTTTAAAATATTTATGTCCAGTTTTTTTTTTAAATATTCATGTCCAACATATGCATTCAACAAACATTTGAATATGGATATAAGTATGATTATATAAATATATGAAAAAAAATTTTAAAAATTGAGTATATATGTGTCAAACACGTATCTATATCCGACATTCAATCTGAATAACATAATATTTGCACACATATTTAACAAATCTGAAAATTGAAGTTTATTTTTATGTTTTGCGTTCATTCGATCAGTTTAACATTGCAATCATTGACAAAACCGTGTGGTCCTCTAAAAGTCTCAATTCGGCTTAATAGGTTTGCTTAACTTATATTAAGGTTTATTTATTTACCTTTTTTAAAAAAAAAATTACATTTAATACATTACTTTTATTAAATTAAAAATATATATATATTAATTACACTTTTATTATTATATATATATATATCACCTTAATTAGTGCCACTAGACACCAGTTATATTTCTCATAATAATATTCTGTCATTTTTTTCCTCGAGTCTTTCCTTTCAACAATTAATTTTTCTTACACCAAACCATATCTAAATTATGAGGGTCATGTCATCACCTTTTGAACTAAGCTTGAGTGCGGATTTAAGCAAACAATTCAAGAAGGATATCCATGTTGTTATGTTGTTAATATGGCGTTTGTTGAATAGGCTATTGAAATGCATGCATGCGAGCAGAGCACACTCATTAGTTTCCATACCAAGAAACGGGGAAGAGATAAAAGGAAACGTAAAAGATGAATCATTTTCAAGATATCTCAACCCATTTCTTTGAAATTTTGATTCATTGAAGACAAAATTACCATTACCAGAAATAGCTAACATCCATTTCTGCTCTTCAAGTCTTTCAGAACAGTCACCACTTTGGCCAACACAATCCCAGCCAGGTTCCATACTGTCAGCTCCAACCATTCCTTCCTCCCAATAGTTTGAGTTTCTTCCTTGTTCCCTGGTCATAAAACAGATTATTCAGGCACTGTTCATTGAAAACAAAAACAATGATTCAGCATCAGAATTCACATCAGAATCTTCATAAGAGATATATTCTTTAAACTCGATTGATTCACCACTCAAAGTATCCAGATCAATCAAGGACTTGGTTCTCTTATCAGCTCTAGTATTTTCAAGAGCATCAATAGCCACACACTTCAAGCGATCAAAGTTGCCACAATGGTCTTGCAGTCTGGAGCAAAAAGCTGTAATGAAATGGTTGGAACAATCAAAGATAAGGTATTGCTGCTTATCGCTTGAGCTACACTTTCTATCATCCCAGTTTTTTCTTGCAGCCATCGGAGTTTTCTACTCCCTACTGAGTTGTGATTTTGAAAAACATGACAGAAGATGGTTTTAAATAACTTTCAGGACATGTTTACTATGGTACATTTTGTATGCTCATCTCCTAACAGGTAGCTGAATCAAACATGAGTGTTTTCTGATAATAATATTTCATCGGAACGAAAAGGAAAAGATAACAGAAACTGACATCTCAAGATTTCTTCACTTCCGCGAAGCTAATGGCTATGCAATTGTCTCTGTAAAGGATTTATCTACAAAATGAAATTGGCTGCGTTCTCATGGGGAATTTCTACCACAAATCCTTTCAGCTCAGATTTGGATTTCAATGTCAAAAGGATAGTATGAGAATGTGCCTAAAACTCACTCCAATTCCTTGAGGAAATCAATATTATCAACAAAAACCTGCAAAATTAAACAGCAAAGTGAGTCAATTATGAAAAAGAATAAGCAACACAAGTTGCCTCCTATTCCTGAAGCAGAAACAATTAAAGAAAAAAATGATGCATTAATTAAAAACAGAAATTTTTCTCCATAAAGCTAATAAAACTCAATGTTGGTGCAATGCACAGGATGACAGGAATGAGCAAACATTCTAGATAATACTTTTTTTTTGAGATATTGGTGACATAGTTGAATGATATACAATTCAAAATAAAAAATTTCAGCTCTCAGATGACAAACATCAATGTATAAAAGCGTCAAAAGGCATACCGTCTTCCAACCATCAGGATCTAAGCATGCAGTGATCTTGGTGTTAATACCAGGTAAAGGTCCAGGTTCCCGGGTAACTTTTCCACCAATAAGTTTAACTGCCTCTGCAGTGTTGTGATCATCATCTGTGCCGATTGCAATCTGCAGAGATGCAAGTAATATGCCTTTACTTTGCTCCCATATATAAGAAACAATGGTTCAAAACAACAAAGCAGAATCATGAAACATACTGCATGCAGTTACATTTTGCAAACAAAAGAAGAAAATCTTTTCAACATTAAAGTGAAAAGAAAGCAGAAATATTTCTATCTGAGCATAGCCATTTCCTTTCTCATAATCAGTGACCCCGTAGTTGTACGTCAACTCAAGCACAGCATTTCTATCTTCAGGCCCATAGCCCATCATGGCTATTGTATACTAAAAGGAAAAGTCACAAACATATGTCAGTGCATAAAACTAACGTGCCAAATACTAAAAGGCTCACATGAATACTTTCATCAATCAAACTAAACAAGATGAAGAAACATATAGCCATGAAGACAGCAATTCAGGACACACAAGAAAGCATACATACAAACACACAGTATATACACGTGAATCCTTCTTTGCAGCCCGTTAACAACCACCCATGACTCACCCCTTCATCCTTCTCCTACATTTTGTTTCTCTCTTTTCACTTCTCTCCCCATAATACATATTCTAACTAGTTCTATTTGCCATATGGTATAGAGGTGATGCAGGACAGCCTAGGGGTTCGGGTTTTATGATAACAATAATTTGAAATTCTTAAGAAAATAAGGAAAATTGAATAAAGAAAATAAAATATAACCTAAGCTTCACCTAGGGTTTCTTGATTTGCATCAGACAACCAAAAAGAAGGAAAACCTAAGCATCACACCTAGGGTTGTTTGCATCACATAATCTGAATAGCAATAATGCTAAAACTATGTAAATGTAAAATGCCAAATATAAATCTAGATCTATAAAATTACAATTAAGCCCCATAAATACAACAAGAGTAATAAAATAAAATCTTAAGTAAGCTAATCCCTCAATTAGCTTATTAAAGTTCAGCACCAAGAGGATAGTTATTTACCTTGTAGTCTGGATTATCTCGTGTGCGAAGAAGCTCCATACCAAAGGCCTGCAACAAAAGGAGATGGAGACTAAGACCTACGACATGACTTAAAACGTAGTACACCCCCCCCCCCCCCCCCCCAAAAAAAAAAAAAAAAAGGGCATGTTCATGTAAAAGACTGAGTAGCATCAGAAATCATTGCCCAATGTTCTGCAGCAACTCTCACCTTCTCATAAAAATTTATGGAACGATAAAGATCACCAACACGGAGCATTACTTGGCACAAAGATTCAGGTGTAGGCCCTTTTCAATTAATTCAAACTTGTAACTGTCAGGATCCTCAACAAATGCAATTACAGTGGTACCGCCTTTCACTGGACCAGGTTCTCTGGTTACTTTTCCAACCTTGGCCTTTATAAGTTCCACAGTCTTGGCAACCTAATCAGTGCACATAAGCATTCAGCTTTGAAAACCAGAACCTAGCAGTTCTACTTCTAAGATACATAACAGTCTATCATTTTGTTAAAAATGGAAAAACATAATACAATTTCTGGAAGCCAAAGTTCAAGCTTACATCCTCAACAGCTATCCCAAAATGACCAAATGCAGTTCCAATGTCATACTTATCAACTCCGTAATCTGGTAGTACCATTCAAGGAAAATGAATATCCACAGATGAGCTCATATACAATGTCTACTCTAATATTCACGTATTGGAAAGAAAATTTTCATAAATATTTAATTAGTTACGATATTCAGATTTATCATAGTTGGAAAAAGCAAAAGAGTAGTCTGATAGCTTACTGTAAGTGAGTTCAAGTGAGAATCTTCAGGCCCATATCCAAGAAAGGCATTTGTGTATCTCTCCTCTGGTATGTCTCGTTTCCTCAACAGCTTCATTCCCAGGCACTCAGTATAGAATCTGCAACCACCGTACATTTGAGTTCAGTTCAAAGATTCCAACCACAAAAAAGAATAAATGTATGCGCAATCAGTTCATGAGATTAAAAAAAGAAATAAAAACAAAAATATATCTTGAAATGACATACTTGATGGTCCGGTCTAAATCCCCAACTCGATAAACAACATGGAACATTCTTCTTTTATCCCCTTTAACCCACTCTAGGGCAGTTTCCTGGGCAGCAGCTGTGCTTGCCCGTACCACATTTCTGACAAGAGGCATCGCTACCCTGCTTCTCTCAGCTCTCAACAGCTTGGAAGCTTTCAAATCAAAGAATTGCGACTGCGTAATAGCTGGATAAAATTTCAAAAAAAATATTTATATAAAATCCATCCAAAGCCATTTCTTTCACTCCATAAAATTCAGCAGAATCTCTAGATATTGTTACTTATTTTCACAGGCGAGAAAATTGTATTTTTTTTTTTAACAAATTACTGATTCTTTCAACCATGTAATATAACTGCATTATAATCAGATGCCACTAAATTCCTTAAAAACAGTCTAAAATGAACTCCAGAAGTTCAACCAAAATGCCCGATTCCATCTAATTCTTCAATCCGTAATTAAATTACTAATTAACTAACAAATTAGTACAAAATAAATAAGTAAATTCTAGGGCACACAAGGAAAAAAAAATTGATTAAAAAAAACAGAAGAAACAGTGCTTACTGATGAGAGAAAAGGAAGCGTCGAGGAAGGTAAAGCGGAGAAAGGAAAAGGACAAAACGCGTAGTAGCAACACCACCGGAGAACCTAAACGACGAGAGGTCGTATTGAGGACGCCATGGGAATTATCCTCACCATCTCCGTGAATCTATGTCTCTATATATATAATTACTAATTGTTTATTTTAAAAATAAAAATAAAAATCTAAAGCAGTTCTCTGCCTCCCCTAAACGTTGAGCAGCCGTCTGTGACTGTATATGTAGATGTGTTTTTTATTTTATTTTTTTGGAGGAGGTATTACTTATAATTATTGTAATGTAATTAAACGATCATAATTTTGAATCGTATAAAATTCATCAAAATATTATATAAAACTCATATTTTTAATGTGGTGAAAGTGGTGGAATTATGTGTTATAATTAAATAATTAATAAAAAAAATTGTAAGCGAAATACTTCCGAGTTTTTATTCCAAAATTGTCGTACCGTACCATTAGATGTGGTCTCTAGCTGCTCATGAATTGGGAACGACCCGAATTTATTTATTTATTTTACTTAAGTCGTGCTTTGGATAGTTGAATTACTGTTTATAATATTAAAAAAATTTTAAAAAATTATTTTAATATTAATATTTATATATTTTTTATAATTAAATTTAAATAATAAATAATATTTTAATGTGTGAACAGTGATTCAGGTCGGACCGACTCGGATCATAAAAAATCTTGTCCAGATATGACCCAATAAAGGTCGAGTCAGATGAGTTGCATGACTCGTGAACAGATCTAGACGTGATTTACGAGATGATATTCCTCTTTGAGTTTCTTTTATTATTATCCAACAAATTTTTAATTTTTTTTCAAAAAATAATTATATTCGATATACATTTTTTATATAAATATAAATATGATATGATCATGGCCGGGCCGGGCCGGGCCGCGGCCCGGATTTTCTTTTTTTCCTCTGCCCAGGCCCGGCCCTGGGTAGCCCAAGCCCGCCCGTTTAGGCCCGAATCACTGTTCATCGGAATAAAAAAATAATTTTTTTTATTTTTTTATAATTAAAATTAAATAAAATAATAATATTATATTAAATTTTACTGTTCCGGGCCGGGTCGGGCCGGCCCGGAACATTAAAACTCCTGCCCAGGCCCGGCCCGTGAGCAGGTCTACATGTATATATCAAATATATTTTCAAATTCAAATAGCATAGCTCTGGTCTAATGTAGAGGTGTCGATAGGTCGGATCGGGTTTATGTATAGTATCAACATCATATATACTTGTTCAAGCCTGGCACAAAATATGGGTCTCAAGTTCTGTCCAGCATCGCCCATATTTGAAATTGGATAGTCCAAACCCGTTTAAGCCTGCTCATATTATTTTTGTATTTTAAAAAAAAAAACATGTTATTTTTTATTTAATCTTTAGTAGTTTTATTTATCTTTTATTAAATTCTTAAACATGTTATTTATTTTTTATTAAGTTCTTAAACATGGACAACTTAAAATATTTTTTAACATTTACACTATAATATTATATACATTTATTTTTTATATGATATAAATTACATAATATATATAAAAATAAAAAAAATATATATTATATAATTAGAAAATAGGCCAGATCAAGCTCGAGTCTTGGATGTTAGAGCCAAGACTCGACCCATTTTTTAAACGGTCTCATTTTTTCCCAAGTTCAGTTTTGGAACCTAATACTTTTGTCTAATTTTTTTAAATATAAGACGGATTTTCGAATTTGGACGGACAGTATGACACTTGAACAGATCTAATGTAAATATTCCTTTTCTTAAAATTATTGATGAAGAGGAAGAGCCCAATAATGGGGAAAAGATCCATGAAATATGAGAGTGCTCGGCCCATGTCATGGACATAGCCCGAGTTGGGACGATTGGATAAAATAAGCTTTGGAAACTCTATCTATTTCTACAGTCGGATAAAAACATAACCAAAAATACAAAAATGTATTTTTTTTGTTAAAAGATATTGCTAACCAACACCTTTAGACATCTTTTAAGATTAGTCAATATATTATTTATAGTAATAATATTTTATTAAATATAAAAATTTAAAAATTTATTCATCATTTTTAATGTATCGAATGAAAATATTACTATTTTTAATAATTTTAAATAATATTTTTAAGACACTCATTAATAAAATTATTGATTAAAATGCTTTTTGAATGATTTTTCTTTAGAATTTTCAGGTCAACCAGTTCATACTTATCGTTTGGCGTTACATGATGATATGTGACATTTAATGGCTAAATTAATAGATAAACTAAGGCTTTATTTATTTCACAAAAAATGATTTTCATAAAAAGACTTTATGGACAAAGAGAAACAGATAAGCTAGCATTTTAATAGATCCTTAGCAGCTGCAGTGAACTGAAATTCACTTTTCAGATTCTTTGCTGATTGATATAATTTTGATCAAAAAAATGAATTGCAAATGTTTTAGACATTTGCCGAGGAAAAAACTTAAAACTTGAACAACCCATTTTTGGTGACACATTTTATTGATCTGAACAATGTTGCTTTGTTCCATTCAAATTACAAACCTTAAGTTTAGTCCATTTTCTAATCTCATCTAATGCTGAAATTAAATAACTTGCTTAATCCTATACTTATACAAATGACTTGGACAAGAAAAACGATAGGTTATTTACCTTGCATGAACAAAGTTCCGTGGTCAAGGCTGCTGCTGCTATAATTTTTGTTTTTATTTATTTATTTATTTATTTATAAGACAAGCAGAAGCATCTCTTTTTTCTTTATTTTCCATGCACAAAATGTGATTGATTTTATTATATTATTATAAGTGGAAGAGAAAAATTTAGCATTGAAATAAATAGCATGAACGATGAATCCTTCAAACAATGACGGATCTTGACATTTAATTTTGAAGGGACCAATTAAATTTATATATTTTATTTTCATTTGAGGTATTTCACGAATTTTTTTAATATAAAATATATATTTAAATAATATAACAATAAAAAAAACTGGTAAAATATATAAATTTTAAGGATTCATAAATTTATAAATCTATTATCAATTTAATTTTCATAAAATCTCAACAAATTAAACCATCTATTTTTTCATAAGAGACAAATCAATTTATACAGCATTATAACATAAATTTAGAAAAAATTATCCTGAAATTTTGAAAAAACACAAAACATTTAAAATTATTCATATGAAAACAAGAATATATGTATATATATATATTTTTAAAAATTCTTAACAACAATTTTAGCTTTTTAAATACGGTTGAGAAGTGGTTACTCAAATAATTAAGCAAAATAAATTGAAAACAGTTACAAAAATATAGAATATAACTGAAATATATAAGAGAAGTTATGTTGAGAAAACTAGAAACTTAATTTGGTTTTTCTTAAGTTTACATGATTGTGACTTAATATCTGTGATAAACTTATTGATATTAAGTGTTTATACATAATGACATGTGAATTAAATAAATAGATAAACAACAATATTATTTAGCTCATTTTATCGATGCATAAAATTAAAAATAATAATTTTAATTTGGAGGGACTAATTTAAATATATTTAATATAAATACATATTTATATTAAGGAATTGCAAAAAATTTGGGGGCCATTGCCTTCAAAGATGATTTCATAGATTCAGCAAAGCAGGACAAAAAAGAGGAACTCAGCTCTTACGTTAATACTTAAGTAAAAACCAGCTCTTGCGCCAGCGATTTAGACAGGCAAACAATATTAAAATGGGTGAATTTCAGAAACCGCCAGCGATATAGATTTTTTTTTGTGGGATGGGATTATGCCAATTGACCCAAAGCACAATGACAAATAATTGATAGTGAAATTAGTTGGTGTGTAACTTCTGATTTAACTTATAATAACGATTGAAATTATGTTGTTATATGAATACGGAACTTAATTCAATTGATTCATGCAATAATCTTTAAAAAGTGGCATGCAGTAGATCTGAAGTTCGAAACCCTACATCTGCAACTCCTTCTTTTATTTTCAAACAACGACTTTCTTAATATCAAAAAAATTTATATTATTATATAAATAAAGCAGAATAAATATGCGGCCATTATATTGCAAGTTGACAATATGGAAGCTTAAATAATAAATATTGCTTTAAATTTAGGTTAAACTTTGGTTAATTACATCTTATCTCATTGTTTTGTCTCTTTTCATGGGGTTATTATTATGGTAATAGTTCAAGAATTTGAGTTGTATATTTTGTTCCATATGTCCTGAAATTACTAGGAATCACAACAGTTAAGGTTCCATATAGAAAATGACTTTGTTTGATATGATAAGACTAAAACATTAATTTAGGTAGCTTTTTTATTATTATTATTATTATTTGAAGGAGGAGGATTCGGACACTACTTTTAGCAAACGATCATACACCAACTACTAAATCATAAATCAAATGGTCGGGTACTAATGCAATTTTAAGTAACTTAAGCTTTTAAAATTTCATTATATTTTGGGTGTTATTTGGAGCAGAAGTGATTCTCAAATCCAGATTCCCTGGGTCTGCCACTAAGGAAATCTTAAATAAATTAACATGCTTTAATTCAGAAACCAGGTTGGCAAGCAGGCTTTTTTTGCTTAAGTTCCATTATATATATATATATAATGCAGAAAATACAATAAATGGAATGGATAATTATACCTGTCACTTTCTATATATGTTTTTGGACAAAGAAACATAATCCTAAAAAAGTGAAAAAAACAGGGAAATTTGTGTAAAATCAGGGGAAATAATCAAAGGAAATGGAAATGTGTAGCTCTGCCTATTGAACTTATGCACAAAATGCAACTACCTACATGAAAATTTCTCCATCAATCAACAGATTCAAACATCTAAATGCTGTATTGTATCCTGAGATTGTTGAGACCTTCTTTCTCTATTGGCAAACCATTGGACTGTTCTTCTAGCAATTAGGAACCAAAGCCGCCTTATTCTTTCCTCCTTTGTGTAGGTTTCGGACATTAATGAAGACTCACTTGTTCTGTTTCTTGTACTCACATCTCGAAACCTCGATAAAGCAGTGATCTCTGACACTGATCTTTTCTCAGCTTGGTTAACAATCCTTGATGTATGAGTCCAAGTGGCTGCAGAATTTGATGTTGAAGGAAGATCAGGAGCTGAAACTGGGTTGTTTTTGTTAATTGAACTAACTTTACTCTCAAACAATCTCTTTATCTCCAATTCCTCCTTAATCTTCATAACTAGCTCGTTTTCAATTGGTCTTGTTTTTGTAAACTGTTCATTTATTTCCAGGGAAGAAAATCTGTTGCTTGACATCTCATTAAGCATCTCAGAATTCAAGAACATCAGGTCTGAAGAACTGACACTGCTCCATCGATTCTTCAAAACGACATCAGATGCAATGATCTTGTGATTGAACTTATGGAAGACCCTCCCATCATCATCTTCTTCTTGAATTAGAACTTCACTTTCGATATTGCCCTTTTCACTTTTACGGAAACTGCTTCCAATGCTGAATCTTGATGAGCCATGATTCTCTTGCTGTCTCTCGACATAGAGCTCTATGTTAGAATCCTCTCTTAGCTCAGATTGACTACTTAAGAACCGCATGCTATTTGAGTATGTAAAGATTGTTGGGTCCTCAGCGTTGAGCTTTTGTCTGCAAAGAGGGCAGCTCGAGTGCTTTTCTAGCCACTGATCAATACAATCAATGTGAAAGGCATGTTTGCACTTAGGCAGCAACCTTAGAATTTCAATATCTTCAAACTTTGATAGACAGACTGAACATTCAAGCCCTTGTTTTGATCCTTTAAGGGAAGAGAATTTAAAGAAAGGAAGCGATTCTATAACTTTCTTGTCAATTCCAGAGAACCGAGACCTTGTTCGATGGAGTATTCCAGGGTGATGTTCACCGTGAACTGTTGCTCCCCTGTGACAGAACTTGGCATAGACAAGCAGGAAAAATGTTAAACCAAACATGACACAGAGAATACCTATGACAACTGCAAGACTTGGTCGGAAATTTGAGACAGCATCTCCTGAAGTTGCATCATTCTCACTAGAGGGGGATTGGGCATCGACAAGGAAAAGCAGGAAAAAAAGAACTAAACTAATCACCCTTAAATTTAATCGATTCATCGGAAGATTTGTATCTCAAAAATTCCCAGAATTCTAATGCTTTCCTGCTGGAAAATGTAAAATTTTCCGAGCACAACTTTTAATAGTCCATGTGGGGGTAGTTTGATATGGGGTTGTTAATGTTATGCATGGTCCTGACTAACATGTCACTCCCCCGAAAGGGCATCCTTCATGTTTGTCAGTTTCCTTGCTTTCTTTTTAGGCTGTAGTTAGCAGCCCACTTTTTATATTGCAATCCAGGTTTTTAAATGTAAAAAATTCACAAGTGATGACAGGGTGGAGAGCTATGTATCCGACATCGGATTTGTTTAATTTTTTTAAATTTTTACATATATTTAAAAGATAATACCTTATATACATATTTGAATATATATCGGAAATAAATATTAAATAAAAATACTTTTTAAAAAAATTAAAAATCTTGATAACATAGGTGGAGACTGGAGAGGCTTTTGATTGAATACAAAATTTGGCCTCTGACGTGGTGGGCTTTGTTTTCTTATTATACAAGAAAACATCTGATGTCATCCATGATAACAAATTAAAATAGTTTTTTTGTCCACTCTGATGCCACCTATCAAATTATCAAAATTACATTACTGAGTTTCTTACCAAAAAACAGAAATCACTGTGAAACTTGAAACAGTTAATGCATTTGACATTTTTAGTATAATATAGCTTTCCAATTGGAGAGATCCGATTGAAGATGAGATTAAGGCCATCCATTTGTGTTAAATTCCTGTTTGTTCTCCATCTTCTAAAATTTTAATCAGATAAAACTATTTGTATTGTCATGTTATTTAGCATCTGCTAGGATCTTTATTTACTAAAAAAAAAGGGCTGTCCTTTCTTTATTTGGTGGCTGTGAAGGGAAATACCAAATACCAAAGATCAAAGTCTAGTTAGCTTGTAATTATAAAATTCAATGTTACTTAATTCCTTTAAGATAACAAGAAACTCAAGAGGTTGCATCTAGTGAGCCTTTGCTTCAAGTTAGCTTGTTTTAGGTGATCATCTGATCTTACTGCGTAGCCCATCAGCTGATCTGGCCAGCTAAAGACTCACAACTTTTTCTTCCAATATTATGAAAGACAAACAACAAGTCAAATGGGAGAAATTCTTGGAAAGTCATCCATGTATCCTCCTATTCTTTGTTAAACCAGCCTAGAATTAGACAAGCCAAGCTTTCTGATTAATAAAAAATAAAAAAAGAAAACTGTCTAAAACATACAGGAAGTTTATATAATTTCTGTATGTTTACTGAAATGAAGACAATGAATGAATATTGCAATTTGAATTTATAATATGAACTGCGTACACTTCATGATAGCTTGTATTTATCATTTCACCCTGTTCGAAGTTATAGGAAGACAGAACATTCAAGTGAATCTTTGCTCGTGTTGTACAAGGAAAGGCTTAATTAATATCCAATGCAAAAATAAAAAAATTAAGGGCAGAAGTTGACTTTATGTTTTAAGGGAAGCAAATGATTACTCATACTCAATTGGGAAACCAAGCTGTAAGGAATAAACAGACACAAGAAACCCGGCAGTCTTTTCTGAGAATGAACATAGAGACAAAACTCAAAGGGAAAAACCCAGAGTCAATAACTATAACACAAACATTACAGGTAATACAAGAATTTGTTCTTCGCTAAAAAGAAAATAATATTACATTATGTATGTATGCTTTACACTTGCATAAAACTAATTAATTTTACACATTTTTAGACCTTCATATACAATTAATATTTATAACAATATAATCATACTCGTCGTACACATAAAATTTCAAACGATCCGATATTTCTATCAGATATAAGTTATTGTTAGTGAGGCTGTGATGTTTACCAGATTCATGACATAAGAAAAGGAAACTTCAAGAAATCCATCTGCTTCTCCAACTCTGAGCTTCTAAGAAACAGTTTATGCTATCATGTTAGAAGTAAAGTAACCGTTTTATAGAATCCTATCTTGTTTGAATCCTATCTTGTTGAGATAAAGTCATCGTTTTATAAAATCTTGTCTCATTGTAAGCTTATGCATGTAGGAAGTAGGTTCCAACCTTATGGTTGTATGCTGTTAAACTGTCATAAAGAAATCATGCTATAAACTTGGCTGCAATGTGAAAACTTAATAAATTCTATTTCACACAAGATTCATCAGGTCTGAAATGATATGATGAAGTTGGTCAATGATGAATCTAAGCAGATTATAGCCCTACCGAACCTTTCAAATAACTTTTCCAAAATCAAAACCATGAACTCCTCATCCTGCCAACATGAGCGACTACGACATATAAGATACTGTAATTTGGTAAATCAGTCTGAAATAATCCCCGACAGCATACATGTATTGCATTCGAAAGTAGTATCATAAAGACCTAAAACATCCATATATACCAAAGTGGTTGGGAAATCTCCTTATCTGCTATGATAGCCTATGTTACTCGGACACGGGTGTGAGTGTCGGATATGGGTATGTGTCCGACAAGGGTATGTTCAGTTTTTCTAAGTTTTTCTATGTTTTTGGAGGGTCATATCGCCATACCCATATCCGAATATGCATTGGACACGAGTGTCGGATACGGATACTTCAAGAAAAATGAAGAGCCGGAGCAACATAGATAGCATGTCAGAATCTGCAGCTTAAACTGCTGGCAAATAAACTACAATAAAAAGAAATTGATTTTCTCGAGGAACTGCTACTACAGAAATAAAATGCTTAACATTACTATTTGACAAGGAAATGAAGCTAGAAATTCTTACATACAAATGCAGTATTTAACTGCAGCAGCTAATGCAACCGGAAAGGAAACAAATAACTAAACTCAGTGAGAAAAGCAAGGACCCTCACTAGTGTATTCAAGGCCATAACAAAGTCTTACTTGATTGCAAGTTAATGTATGTTATGGCGCTGAAGAAAGATTTTACGCTTCAGCTCTGACTAGAGGCAGCAGGATTGGTACCTGGAAATGTTGCCAAACCATTGTTATTATCTGGATTGGTGCACTCTTCACTGGCATGCCGAACAAACTCTTCAGGGGACATGTGGGTACCATGGCAAGCACAAACAATCTTTATCTGATTTGCACTGAATCTGTAAGTAACACCAGAAATAGTTCTTCCGTGTGGGCCAGTACCTGTGGTTGAAAACCATGGTAAATTCGGATACGAACCAGATCCACCAAATTTCAGGTCTGCAGCAATACCAGGCTTTATGGCTGAAAAATCAAGAGTTAAGCTTTCTGCTGTTGGTCGATCAGATGCAGTATTTGCTCTGAGATTCATGCTGCTTCCTTTTACATCTTCCTCTGCCCGAGTAGTGGAGCCTTCCTCTGTGGCATGCTGTTTACCTTCGCCTTTGACTCGTTCGAATGTCCTGCCATCATATTGTGCAGCCTCAGAGGAATTGCGCGCAATTGTATGCATGGAAGCTACATTCAACAAAGGGAAAGCTCGTTAACAACTATTAGCCTTGATGATAATATCACGGAAGTAAAATAGTATTCCAAATTAACAAGTGATCAACTGATTATTAATTTTAGAGGTCAAAATATCATACATATAGAAACTTGAAAATCATTGGCAGCATGAATCTGAAAAGATAAATACTTAGAATTCAATGCTGAAATAAGTATCACATAAAATTCCTTCATGGTTCTATGTACTAGGTTATAACAAGACAGACTGACAATAGCTCAGTTTGCTTTTGCTTCAGGAATATTCGACTGCACTTATTAATCTTGCTTTCTTGTCTGGGCAAGAAAGTTCCAGAATGCACAAATTATATATCATTCTTTTAATATAAATCAAGATCAGGATAGCTCAGAGCTCTCCATGAAGAGTAGAAGAAACAGATCACTAGGCATTTACAGATCATACCATCCATTAAACCCATTACATTGCCCCCCTCCTCAATTCTTTTCTTCAAGCAAAGGGAGAAAGATATACCTTGTGATATTTTCAATCCATCACTGTGCTTATCTGGATTTGGTGGACTTCTGCGAGCATATGAAGGCTGGAACTGTGGAGGTTGAGAGACCATACCCCAGGGATTGTCCTTATCCAACAGTGGAAGTTGTACAGGTGAGTACCCAAACATAACTGGTAAGTTTCCAGGATTCACAGGCTGGGTCCCAGACCGTTCACTATTTCCAGTAGGCATAATCTGTATCATGCCAGGTAGTGTGTGACCTGATGAACTGGGGGTTCCAACAGAGTTAGAATCCTTCATAGGTAATGAGAAAGGTACATTCATGACATTTACTGATTGAACCGGGAATGGGTTGCCATAAGTCAAGTTTCCAAGCTTAACCTCCTTAGGCACCTCAGGAGAACCACCAACTCCAATAAATCGCTTGGACCCATCATCATGGTGTGAAATCAACCTCGAGGTCGAACCCTCAACTTCAGACTCTGCGACGTCTTCATTCTCAGCAGTGGAGCCATCTTCTGTTGTTATGGAGATATGCGATGTTTTGGGCTTTTCATGTAAATCAGTATGATGAGCTTCTCTTTCAAGCTTCTTTGGATTGTTTATCTCATCAAACAACATCTTACGTTTACTACGTGCATCTGACCGCTTGTCTTCATCGATTTCAGCAGACCTGTTACTGTTTGTACCCCAGAGACCTCTACGGTTCAAGTTCACAGAAGCTTCTGCATCACCAGAAGCCTTGGAAAGATCATTAAAGAAGTTTTCTGAAAGTTTCACTGAATCACTTCTCTGAGAACCCACACTGGGGTCCTGTTTCTCAGTTCCAGCTTGAAGAAAGTTTTTAAAGTTATCCACTATTTTGATGCCTCTATCGCCTTCTTCTCTCCTAGTATCTGAAGAGCTACTAATTTTGCCTTTGGATTTGGCAGATGATGCACCACAAGATAGACCCAAACTAAGCTCAAGCCCATTATCATCCTCCATTTTATATTTCTATAGATTCACAGTATATTCCTGTGGTTCAAGTATAACCTCTGCTAATCCTCTCTAAAGACCACCCATCATAAAATACGTAATACAACCTCAACACATGCTATAACCATCTTAAACTTACTTGCCTGCATAAAAGTCAGATTTATCAGAGGAAATACAAGAGGGAAAAAAACTTAGTTCCAAACAATATTACCATATATACAAATCTTAAAAATGAAACAAAATTATTAATCTTTGGTGATGGCCTCTAAAAAGAGAAAATTTAGGCTCAATCCGAATTCAAACTACCAGAATTTAACAAACCCATTTTCATATTAGTCTTGCCAAACTCTAATGTTAGAAAAAAATGGTTAAAGGAAATCAATCGAGAAACACAAAAACAAGAACATTATAGAAGCCAATGGCTACCGTATGGACATTGTGATCAACTACTACATTATCACATAGATTTACAAAATTCTGACTACTCTACACTAACCAAACACTTGAAGAAAGCAGTACAAAAGATTACTATTCAGAAACGAAAATAGGTGACTACATAAAACAACTTATGGCACTGTTACTCCAAAAATATCCATATGATCCAAGAGCAACACCAAGGCTCCACTTATTCGCGAAGTAAAGCTAAGAAAAACTAATAAATTTCAAAAGAATAACAATTCTCCATGATAATAGTCCTAAAGCAGGTACAAAACTTAACTAAACAAAAGTTTTTTCTTTTTTTGAGAGGAGGGAGAGGGGGTTTCAAAGAGAAAAAATCGAGCATGGACCAAGAACCTGTATTTATTTATTTTCTACATTCATTTATCAACAAAAAAAGGCACATCCAGATCCATTCATTAGCAAAATCAATGAAATTAAAATCCCAGAAATGAACATATTAAGAAAATAAAATCAAACCCAGAAACAGTTTGGACTAAAATTCATAATTAGATCCAAACAAAACCAGAAACCCATATTCAAAAATCAATAAACTTCATCAAAACCGTACACAGATTCAATAATAATAATAAAAAAATTGTAAAAAAATACAAAAACTGCAGAAAACACAACTTTAGAACTATATATATAAAATAAAAAAAAAGTACCATAAAGAGAGGAAGAGAGAGAGAGGGTGTTACCTAAATGAAGACAGGGAAGATCAAAAGAACCAAAGCCAAGGTTGTCTTTGCACATCACAAGCACCGGTAAAGAGAATAGAACACTGAAAAATGGGAGAAAATGTTCTAAATTACCTACTAGTATTTTTTTATTTTTTATTTTAATTTTTATACAATGTGATTATCATGTATATATATACTTTCTTATTGCGGCTATCATACCATACATATTTATTTCTTTTATTTTATTATCTGCCCATGTCCAAAATCTTTGCTAATTTTCACTTTTGCCCAATCCTTTTTATTTTTCTTTTAACTTTTGTTCTGTTCAAATGTTCATGTCCAAAAATGTTTTAAGATTTACTTTGTTGTTGATAAGATACACCGGATTGACTGGAGCATTGTTGGTTGTTAACTAATTAAATCTCAATCTTAGATTATCTAAAAATATTACTTGTAGTTTTTTTTTACTAAATTATATCCAAATCTTACATCATGTGAATGAGGTCTCATTTTTTTTGTCAGCTTTTGCTGTATGGTTTCAGTCCATGTGTTTTTTTAATGCACATGAAGCAATATACGAGGAAAGGAGGAGAGTTAACCTCTGATCATTTGTTCTGGTTTGTCTTTTACAAAGATTTATAAAGAATTTATGATTTAATAACTCCAAATAGCTTTAAATTGTGTGCAAAAATCTAAGCCATTATCCGTTAAGGGGTTAAGTATTTATATAGTTTTTGTATTATAGTGAAAAAAATAAATTAGTCATGTATTATAAAAGTGAGTAATTTAATTTTTGTACAATTAAAATAGGTGCAAGTAAAATTGATAACGGTTCTAATGAAAAACCGTTAAAAATACTGACATGGACTCGTAAAATCTAACAGATTTAAATATATTTCAAGTCATATTTTATTTCAAATCATTAATTATGTTAGATTTTACGAGTTCACATCAGCATTTTAATGGTTTTTCATTAGCACCGTTATCAATTTTACTTATTTGCACTTATTTCAATTATATAAAAATTAAATTACTCATTTTTACAGTACAAGGATTAAATTACTCTTTTCATTATAGTCTAGGAATTATATAAGTACTTAAACCTATTAAGGGGCATTATTCTCAGCAACCAAGCAGAAGTTGACAATTGCCTTCAAATTTTTTTTTTTTTTTTTAAGAAAAACTACCCATAACTCATCAGGCTAAGTGAGTAGTTAATAGAATTTAAGTGCCAGATTGAACAATATGTTTTTGACACATAAGCGTGCTAAGTGAGTAGTTAATAGAATTTAAGTACCAGATTTAACAATATGTTTTTGACACATAAGCGTGCAAAATCTGATTTAGTAACTATATCAGAACCAGACAATCTTGTAATAGAGATGTTCATAATTCTTTTTTGGACCAGGAAACAGAACATGAGCAATGTTGATGTCTTTTAGGATTGAAGCAAAACGATAGGAACTTGTTAAAGAAGAAAGAACAATTAAAAAGACGTCGGAATTAAGATTCGGAATACGCTCTGATATTTAAATTAACAAAAATTCAAAAAAAAAAAAAATGGAGACAAAAAATGATAGATGCAATAAAATATTAGAGAATATGACTTTAAAATTTTGTCCCTTATCTCATACCTTTCATATATGTGCAGTTGGCAATGACTAATATTTGAGCTTTTGACTAATATTTGAGCTTTTGATCTTGGTAGATATTGAGCATAATAAGCAACTTATTTTTCAAGAGAGAATAGTCATGTCACTGCTTTAAATAATGTGTTAATGATATGATTAAAGTTTTGGATTCTTGAAGGAATAAGATATGAGATTTGAGCCTATCTTATTAATGTTGTTGCCGCAGATTAATTAAACAAGAGGATAGGCGAGTAATTGAAATGTATCATAAACAAATCTATATAACAAGTATCAAAATAAAATCAATAAAATAATTAGTTTCATAAATATATAAAAAATTCCAAAAAGAAGGTATTTCCCTTTATCATCTTTCCCCTAATATTTCCAACATATTTTATATAAAATAAAATACTACTGGCATTATGCCTTGCTACTTCCTAATCCTAATCCTAATATACCAAAAACTAGCACATTAATCAAATCTAGAAGACTATCAGTATCTCATCATAATGGTCAGTTCTAGTTCAGCCTTCTCCTCTTAATATTGCTTCAAACACTTGCTACTTCCTAACCCTAATATATACCAAAAAGCTAGCAGATATAATCAAACCTAGAAGACTGTCAGTTTCTCATCACAATGGTCAGTTCTAGTTCAGCCTTCTCGTCTTAATTGCTTCAAACACTTCCAATCTTCTTGAAGTGATCACAAAGCAAAGATCCTCTGTCTGAAGGTTCCTAAACACCCACAATGTAACAAAATCTTTATGTGCAAGTAAGCTATGATCATTGCAAAAGTTAATCCAACCTTCTTTGAGGACATGAAATTTGGATGACCAAGTTTTAAACGTCATTGGGTACTCTTTCCCTTCTGCATCATAAACTTTCACTGCAATCCCTTCACGAGAATCCTTTTCTTCTTTCAACAATGGTAACACAGATTTGCCACATCAATTTTGTTGAGTGAAAGCCTGCATTGACAAACATTCACATCACTTTCAGTCAGCTGCTTCTCAAATGGTTTGCTGCACCTTCCAATGAGGCCATTAAGAATGGCACTGGAGGGATATCTGGTGGAAAGTAGCTGCTTAAAGGCAGGCATAATTTTGGGGTTCCCGGAAAATTTTGTGCATTGAGTACTCTTCCTTCAGTTGGATTATTTGACTCTTTTTGCGCTTTGGCTTTGATTCTTCTTGCTCTTATTTGACGAGCAAACTTGGTTTTCAATCCATGCAAAGCCAATGCAGTTTCAGTGCTTAATTTCTGATGCTTCAATGAAGCAACACAAAGAACAGCCCGATATTTTTCCCTGTATTTTTCAGGATAACCACTCTCAATCTCTTTCAACTCCTCCATTATTTGTCTCTCTCTGAAAAGGAGATAGTTTTCACTTTTCTGCCTAGCAATTTTGGCTAACATATGATAGGTTATAAAAAAATAATAATAATAATCTTTGACTCTCTTTCTGTTAATGTCAAAGTCCTAAGGTAAAACGGATTCCCAAAAAGAATATGATTGAGCTCAAGTTTAGGGCTGTAAATGAACCGGATTTGAACGAATAGGTTTATGTTCGTGTTTGTTTATTTATTTTTGAGCTTGTTCGTGTTCGTTAAGGATTTTAAAATTGTGTTCAAGCTCTGTTCGTTTTAAATTAAGTGTGTTCGTGTTCGTTTATTTAATGTTCACGAACAAGTTCATTTAAATTAAATGAACTTGTTCGTGAACATTAAATGAACATGTTCATGAACATATAATCGAACATGTTTGCGAATAATTAAAATTAGGTTCATGAACAATAAACAAACAAATCTAAACAATTTTAACAAACAAACAAATAAAATAAATAAATCAATATTAAATATAAAATAATAAAATACAAATGTAATTAAATTCAATTTATTTTTAAATTATTAAATTTAAGTTATTAAATAATATTAATTATATTATAAGTAAATAAAATAAAATAAACGAACATAAACGAACTTTAAATAAACTAATAAACGAACTTTAAACGAACGATAAACGAGTTTGTTCGTGAACATAAACGAACCGAACACACATCTGTTCGAACTCGGTTCGTTTAATAAACGAACATTAAAATTGTGTTCATAATCATTTATTTAGCTTAATAAACGAACAAAAATCAAACTATTTACGAACGATTCGTCGAACACCATGTTCGTAGCCGTACTCAAGTTATTTATCAATCATCAATATTAAATTGTTGGATTGAATGGGTCTCAATCTCTTCAAAATTGTCTGAAATCTGAAACTCATGTTTTACAATCTTTAGACCCAATATTGTTTAAGCCCATGATTATTCACACTAAAACACTATGCCTATATAGTCATAGTGTGGGCTTAAATTCACAACTTGTGTAGGGAAATGAAGCGAAGGGTTGGTTTGGGCCTTTGGGCTTCTTTTATAATGGCTTGATTGTAATATTTGGTGCGAATGAGGGTAATTAATGAGTATGATGGCTTGATTGTAATATTTGGTGCGAATGAGGGTAATTAATGAGCATTGGTCCATTATTAATGAACAACTGAGTGAGAAGTTCCCACTTCCCAGTAAGCTGAAGTAAACCCAGACGGACGGTTGATGAAACTTTGAGTGCTTGACCATGGAGAATTTGCTTAGGTACTTTTCCCTATCACACAAAAAGTCAAATCTTTTGCAAGCACTTTCTTTTTCTTTGGATTTTATGGAACATTCAGAAATATTGGTACATTTTCTGGGTTACCATTGTTTTTACTTTTGATCTTAGAAGTCTTGTAACTTTACCCTGATGAATAGATGATTGATTATTACAACAAAAAAAAAAAAGAGTTGTCTTTTCTCTTCCAAAAAAAAAAACTGTTTCATGTTTGCTCTTTGCTTGGTTCATTTCTTTCTTGTTTTCTTGGTTGCTTGCCTTTTCTTCAAATGTTTCTTGCTTTGATAATCTACTGGTCTGTAGTATAATGTAGAAATTCCATTGGCCACGCAGGCTAGATTGCACCCTTTTGCTTAGTTTTGCTAATCTACATTAACAATTGCTTTATGATTCATGGAGTTGCAAATGTTGAACTCTGGCTTCTTTGAACCGAGTATCTTACTGAAGCTCTATTTTTATTTGCTAGGTAGAGTACTTGGTTCAGCTTCAGCCAATGGTTATGAGAGATAGGGTTTCAAGATTCTAATTTTTGTATGTAAGGTAATTCGTGGAACTTTGCTACTGAGTGACATGGATATATTTGCCCTAACTCAGAGGTTCTTTCATGCTGAGATCAGAAAGCTGCTATTCATCATTGGGTTGGCAGTTTCTATCATAATTGTTTTTCAGTGTTTTGCACTTTCTTACGGGAAAATATTTTCTTCATCACCTACTAATAAGAGTTCAATAGTTAGGCTGGTAAGCAATGCCACCACTTTAAATAATTTGAACACGGCTAAACTCTTTGTTAATGTGGTGGCAAATGATGCTAATGGCTCTGATCCTGAGGAAGAAGCTAGGTACGGGAACAACACACCGGAAGCAAATATGGATTCTGGTTCGGCATCAGAAATTGACAGATACCTTGATGGTTCTTTTCATAAATTCAAGGATCAAAATTCTCATGATTTGACATCAAAACAGAGGATAACCCAGGGTAAGAGTTTGATGACTGGATACATTACTAATACAGATAATAGTTCTGCTCAGGTGAAGGCTGCAGAAATTCTGCATGATCACTTAGGGATGGTGGAAAAAGCAAAAAATAGTGAGAAGATGATCAATGATCCAAAAGCCACCAGTGGCTATGGTATTGTGCCATTTATATCAGCTGTAGTTGCTGCTGAAGGCCTACAAAACTTGAATCCTAATTCAGGGACTTCTGGCTCATTCTTTGGTGCCAACTTATCTTCACCGAGCAATGCCAAAACATCTATTGAAACACGAGAAAGGAATTTTAAACCATTGCGAATTGCATCAGCCATATCAGTATCCCAGATGAATTCATTATTGCTTCAGAGTATTGATTCTTCTCGCTCTTCGGTAAGAATCACATCCCCAAGGTCTCAATTGAGCAACAGGATTCAGTTAAGTTCTGGATTTTTCACTTATTTCTTTGTTGGTAATAGAGACCAAGACGATCTTCAGCGCGTGATCATCAACTTCTATCTGCAAAACAAGAGATTGAGAATGCTCATGATTCAAGAAAGATTCCAGTGCTTTATGCTTCTGTTTATCAGAATATTTCCAAGTTTGATAGGTAAGTGTTTGACTTATTTTTTGCAATATGTCCATGTTTAAGCTAAATGCTAAATTGTTTATGGCTTTATGCAAATCATTTGCAGGAGTTATGAGATGATGGAACAAATACTCAAAGTTTACATATATAAAGAAGGAGCAAAGCCCATATTTCATCAGCCAAAGATGAGGGGAATTTATGCCTCGGAAGGATGGTTTATGAAACTCATTGAAGGAAACAAAAAGTTTGTTGTGAGAGACCCCAGAAGAGCTCATTTGTTTTACTTACCCTTTAGTTCAAATATGCTAAGGGGTGCACTATATGGACAAGATTTTCAACATTTCCAGGACCTAAAGAAATACCTTGAGGATTATGTTGAGTTGATTGCTGGAAAATATAGCTTCTGGAACAGAACTGGAGGTGCAGATCATTTTCTTGTTGCCTGTCATGATTGGGTATGCTATCCCTGCATCATCTGCATATTATTCTCCTAGTACTATAATGATTGAAGTAAGAACCTGATAAATACCATTGCCTTTGGGATTCTTTTTGCTGTGTGTGACAAATAGAAGTAGTTGAGGGCTTATGCTTTTATATGTTTTCTACACCTTTTAGACTTGTTTTAGACAAAACCCTCATTCGAGGACTATATGCACCAAGCATTTCTCAATATTTATTTGCAAGCCATAAGGGATCCTACCTAATTCAACAACTACAACACACTTATTGTCTAGTGGAATTTCACAAATGTTAGTAATATATACCTGGTTACTAGTGCAGGACTGTCTAAGTCCAACATGGTTATCGCTCAAAGCTTTGACTATCTTTTAAAGCCCTAGTGCTTGAATAAATTTGAACCTTGTAACATTCTGTGGTAGTTTTATTATTATTATGTTTATATCTTTGGCCAAATTCTGAGTGGTAGCTTAATTGATGTGACATGTGGAACTTCAGGCGCTCAGATTGACAAAGCACATGGGAAGTTGCCTTAGAGCTCTTTGCAATTCCAATGCTGCTAAAGACTTCAAAATAGGAAAGGATACCACTCTTCCAGTTACATATATACGTTCTGCAGAGGCGCCTTCGGAAAATCTTGGAGGAAAGCCTCCTTTAGAGAGAAACATTCTGGCCTTCTTTGCAGGGGGGATGCACGGTTATCTCCGACCAATCCTACTGCAGTACTGGCAGAATAAAGAACCTGATATGAAAATCTTTGGACCAATGCCTCGTGATGTTGAAGGTAAAAGAAATTATAGGGAGCATATGAAGAGTAGTAAGTTTTGTGTATGTGCCAGGGGTTATGAAGTTCATACGCCAAGAGTGGTTGAGTCAATTTACTATGAATGTGTGCCAGTTATCATATCAGATAACTATGTGCCACCATTCTTCGAGGTGTTGAACTGGGAGACCTTTGCAGTTTTTGTTCAGGAGAAAGATATCCCTAATTTGAGAAATATTTTGCTCTCTATCCCTGAGGAGAAGTACTTGGAGATGCACTCAAGAGTGAAGCTGGTGCAGCAGCATTTCCTTTGGCACAAAAAGCCTGTGAAATATGACTTATTCCATATGATCCTTCACTCAGTCTGGTACAACAGAGTTCTTCACATAAAAACCAGATGAAAGTTTTCATTCTTGAAGTTCTTGGAACTGGGAAAGAAAGAAAGGGGACATAAGCCATGGGTGAATTGCTGATGGTTTTGCCATGAACTGATTAGGGAGACTGAAGCTTGCCGATACAAATTACTCATTTCAGTATATTTGAAATGAAGCTGGCTGATATAATTAAAAGTTCAGTGAACAACTTGAGAACCAGTCGTGGTGCAATAAGGCAATAGGTCCATTGTCATATTTAAGCTTGTTTCCATGCGCTCCCTGAGTAAAGCCAATGCAGTAACTGCTGTCATTCACCAGCTCTGAGCTTTTGATCTTTTCAACTATCTGGCTTGATGTTCAAATTTTTGTGCTGTAAATATGATGATCATGTTGTATCTTGAATTCTTAACCAAACTGATAATTCTTTCCCGTGGGTGTATGGTAACAATTTAATTTGAATGCGAGTCAAGCAAGGGAATTTAGTTGATTTCATTGTCTTTTTCATAGATGTCAGATGAGTTTCATTTGATGAAGTTAGCGTATTTAGTTTGCTAATACAGTCTAAACATGATGCAAATCAAATAAAATGTCCTTTTCTTATCCAGCAATTAATTAACTCTGGAAGCTAATGTTAGAAGGAGAATTTTATAGGACAGTAAAACTCAGTTTCCCATTAACGGTGGCTCCTGGTGTCCTTGCTACAATGACCCATACAGCTCAGGCAGAGCTTTCTTAAAATGCTACTATTAAGTAAGAGAAACTGGTAAATAGTCCATAGCGTACAACAAGTCTAAGTTTTGCTCTTATTTTATCAACTTTTAATTTTTTGGTTCTGTACTGCTAATGCTATAATGGCTGCAACTCTGCCATATTTATTCATTTAAAGGTGTTGATGCCTAGCATTAATGTTGGTATTCTGGCATGAGTTTACTACTTTTTAACCTTCAAATTGGCCTCCTTATCTTTCCTACAAGGCCAAGTCGATTCAAAAATACATTCGCTATCTTGTTCTTTTCCCACCTGGCTCATGGACATTTGATCCCCCAACCATAGACTTTGGCCAGACTATATGCAAGGCAAGGCGTGAAAGCCACCATTTTCACCACTCAACTTAATGCTCCATTCTTCTATCAAATAATCGAAAGCGAAAGAAAATTGGGCATTGAAATCGATATTCACATAATAAAATTCCCTTCCATGGAGGCTCGCCTGCCGGAGGGATAACATAAGTTCCACCACTTAACATGAAATGGGTCTTAAATTTATCAAATCTGTATAGCTTCATTCAACAACCCCTTGAACAAATACTTGAAGAGTGCCGTCGCAATTGCCCGGTGGCAGATGCAATGTTTCCATGGGCTACAGAAAAAACAAGGAAGCTGGAGATCCCAAGGCTAGTTTTTCATGCAACAAGCTATTTTGCACTCATTGTCTTTGATAGCATACTGTGCTATGAGCCTCAGAAAAATATCACATCTGCTTATCAACCCTTTGAAGTGCCTGGCATTCCAGACAAGAAGATAAAGAAGACAAGACTACGACAACCAGTTGAACTTAGAGAATCAAGAGTCAATGGTGAAACAAAAAAGTTGACGCATCAAGCTCGTCTGATTAAAATGGCCCTCAGAACTTATCATTCTTCTTCCAAAGAATCCCATAAAAGTTGCATATTTTCCCTTGCCACTTTTGAGACTTTTCTTGCAAAGCTGAGCTGATTTACTGATAACCTGGGCTGCTCATTACCAGTAATCTTTGCAGGAGCAACTTCCACCAACAAAATGATGGAATCTGGTTGAATCTCTCAAGATGATCGGCCTCCCAACAATTTTAGACACAAACTTCATGAACACATGGCAATCACCACAAACGCGAATGTTCTTCATAATCCTAATTGGTGTTGTTGCATAGGGCTTTTTAATCAATCCAAATGCAAGAGCCAGTTTTTCACTGTGGTAACAAATGGATGCAAACTTTTCCTCCTCCACCACATTATGAAGAACCAGCTTTGTATCAGGCATAAAGCCAGCTTCCTGCAATTTCTTGATCAGTCTGCTCAGTTCTTCATATATGATTTCTGTTTGGGGATGAGTTCGATCTTCTGCTACAAACTTGTGAACTTCATTATCAATCTCAATCCAACTATAAGCAGCAAACTTCTTGACATTCTTACTTTTCATGAGAGATCTCACTGATGCCACATCTTCCCATCTTCCACAGGTGGCATACATGTTAGAAAGCATGATGTAAGGTCCTGCATTAAGGGGGTCCAATTCAAATAGACACTTAGCAGCCATCTCCCCATGTTCAATGTCACCCTTTATTGCACAGACAGAAAGAAGGGTTGACCAGATTAAGGAATTCGGTTCATGGGGCATATTTTTAATTAGATATACTGCTTCTCTCATGCGACCTGAACGTCCAAGGAGATTGATTATGCATGCATAGTGATCCAAAGTGGGTACTAATGCATGCTGTTTACTGATAGAATCAAAATATCTACGTCCTTCTTCAATTAAACCAGCATTGTTACAAGCAGATAGAACAGCCACAAAGGTAATATTATCAGGTTTCAAGTTTTCTTGCAACATTTTTTCATAAAGGGCCAGGGCCCCTAAATCCTGTCCATTCTGTGCATAACCCCTAATCATGGCATTCCAAGAAACTACATTACGGGATGGCATCAAATCAAAAACAACCAAGGCATCCTTAATGATTCCACATTTGCAATACATATCAACAAGGGCACTAGACACAAGCAAATCATTATCAATTCCCGAAAGAATGGCTTTCCCATGAACAACCTGACCATGATACAAAGAGGCTAATTTTGCACAGGAACTAACCACACTAGAGATCGTAAAACTATCAGGGTTAACACCTTCTGTTAACATCTTGCTAAACAAATTCAGAGCATCTTCTTCCTTTCCATTCTGTGCATAACCAACAATCATTGTCGTCCAACAAACCTTATCCTTGTTTTTAATCATGCTAAAAACTTTACTTGCTTCATCTACCAATCCACTTTGAAAATAAGCACCAAGAACATTCGAGACTGTGACCTCATCAGGTTTCAAACCACCTACTTGCATCTCCTGAAACAAATCAATACATTTCTTAGGTTGCCCGTTTTTCAAATAACCAGAAATCAATGAATTCCATGAAACTACATTTTTATTACTCATTCTATAAAATAACCACCGTGCTCTATCAATCTCACCACACTTCGCATACATATCAGTCAAAGCATTCCAAACAAAAACATTCCTTCCCAAACTACCAACAAGAATTCTACCATGAATCTGTTTCCCTTTCCTCAAATCCAATAACCGTGAACACACATTCAACACACTCACATGAGTATACTCAGTTGGCTCAAACCCCTCTCTATCCATCCTCACAAAAACCTCAAGCGCCTTACCGGAAAACCCGCTTCCAGCCAAACCTGCAATGACAGTATTATAAGAAACAGAATCACGGAAAGGCATTTGATCAAACAGTGTTATCAAATTCTCAATAGACCCTGATTTTGAATATGCAGAAAGCATTGCGTTCCAGGATATTACATCTCTTTGAGGCATTTTATCGAACAGGTTTCGAGCATCTAAGAATTTCCCAAATTTCGCAAACAAGTGAAGTAGACGATTGTGTAGAAACGTATCATTAGGTGTAAAATAGTGAAGATCCATGTGAGATTGCAATCTCTTGGCTTGATCGACATCTTTGGCTCGAACACATTCGAGCACAAGCCGCGTGTACGCTTCAGCTGTTGCTTGGCCACTGGCGTACAGTGAATCAATTGCCTGGCGCAGCTTTTGCCTGGCTATCATTTCTTTCTTTTGGCAAGGAAATTTCGAATTAAAATTTTCTGTTACGAGGGTTAAATAATATGGCGGGCAAACTGCGTAATTTATTTATTGTAAATTAACCGTTATGTGTTTACATAGATCCAAGAAAACTAAATGCAAGAGTAAATGCACATTTATCTTATCAATATATATATATATATATATATATATATTTTAAATGGATATGTGTTATTTTATTAATCCGAATTTAAAATTTTCACTCAAGATGATGAATTAGATAATTTTAATATATATATATATGGATTCATTTAATTGGTGCTTATAGACACCGATTAAAGATTATTTTTTTATCATTTTAAGAAAACATTTTGCATTTAATATTCTTTTTACTGAATTTAAAAAAATAAAATATTTTTATATATATTATTTTAACCATTGTCACTAAACGCTGATTAACATTTTCATATATATATATATATATATATATATATATATTATGTGAGGATGATTGTTGAAGGTGGGGTGCATATTTAAATAAATACACTTATATGTCACTAAATGAGACTAATAAAGTAATAATAAACATTATTATTATTATGTGTTAAAGGTTGACAAATTTATTTGAATATTGATAAAAAAATATTTATTTTTCAAATTATTGATTTTTTAAAATTATTTATCAAAATACTTCGATTTTTATACGGATTAAAAAAAATAACAAGGGAAGTCGCCATATCATATGACGACTTTCCTTCATGTTAAAAAAAAAATGAAAAAAAAAATACAAGGAAAGTCGTCATATTAAATGGCGACTTCCGAACTGTAAAAATAAAATTAAAAATACAAAGGGATGGCTACTTTCCTTGTATTTTTTTCAATTCTTTTTTTATAACATGAAGGGACTTCTTCTTTTTTACAAATTTTTTAAATTTTATCAAGAAAGTGTCATACCATATGGTCAAATTTCTTGTTAATTTTTTTTTAATTCGTACAAAAATTGAAATATTTTGATAAATAATTCTAAAAAATTGAAATTTTAATTTTTTTTAATAACATTCAAATAAATTTGCCGTAGGTTCTACTTTAAGCCCTCAAATCAATATGAAATTTAAGAAATGATTTTTTTTTTTAATAAATTTGGGGAGGGCAGGGAAGGGGTTCATGATTGCAACAGTTAAATAATAATAATAACTTAAATCCCAATGCATATATTGTATTTTTATTTGAATTTGGTATATACTCGGAGGACATTCTCCCAAGTTCTAAACTAAATGTCATCGTATCTAGGAAAAAATTTTGGAAGAGGTCTCTGTTAAATTGTCCAATACCAGCCCAAGGAAAAATAAAAGTCTAACAATGTGTGGTTGCAATTGTGTGGTTTAATGTGTGGTTGCAATTGTGTGGTTTAATGTGTGGTTGTAGTTGTGTGATTTAAATGTGTGGTTGTTATTAAACAACAATGTGTGGTTGCAATTGTGTGGTTTAATGTGTGGTTGTAGTTGTGTGATTTAAATGTGTGGTTGTTATTAAACAACAATGGGTGGTTGTAATTTATTTAGATTTTATATTTGTGTGGCTTGTGTTTGTCTTGGTATTGTATAAATACCCACTCCCTTGCATTTGTAAATCATCAAGTAGTAAGCTTCAATAAGCAATAAAAGTTCTAAGTTTTCCTAAGGAGTTCTTCTCTAAAGAGTGTAGTCTAGAGTGAAGTGTGAGCATTTGTGAGTTTTCCTAAAATCTAAACTTTCTTCTTTGAGTGGTAAAATTAGAGTTATCTACTCTAAGTTTTTTCTCAACAATTGGTATCAGAGCTAGGTTGTGAGTTACTACCATAGTTACTATTCACACGTGTCACTATATACTTTTATAGTAATTGTTAACATATACGAGATTTATTCAAGTATATGGTATACGATACTATTCACGTATACAGTACTGTTCACGGTGAAATAGTTATTCAGGTACTATTTTTAGTTTGAGCGTTCTTGAGTCGTGAGGAGTTTATACTCTACAAGTTTGTGTCTCAAAACCAAGCTTGTTCGGTATTGTTAGAGTCTTGCCGACACGATGGGTGATCTTCAAGTAGTTGGAGGAATCAAGAAGCTCAATCAAAAAAATTACAACACGTGGAAGACGTGTATGATGTCTTACCTACAAGGTCAAGACCTTTGGGAAGTCGTTGGTGGTAGTGAAGTTACGAAGCCCGAGCAAGAAGATGCTCAAGGAACCTTGCGCAAATGGAAGATTAAAGTGGGTAAAGCCATGTTTGCCCTTAAGACCACAGTTGAAGAAGAAATGTTGGAACACATACAAAAGCTAGAAACGCCAAAAGAAGCGTGGGATACTTTAGATGCACTCTTTTCGAGAAAGAATGACACAAGACTTCAACTTCTTGAGAATGAATTGTTATCAGTTGCACAACGAGATATACCGATTGCTCAATACTTTCACAAGGTAAAAACGTTATGCCGTGAAATTTCTGATTTAGATCCTACAGCTGCTATTGGAGATACCAGGGTAAAAAGAATAATTATCCATGGTTTGAGGCCCGAATATCGCAGCTTCGTTGCCGCTATACAAGGATGGCCAACTCAACCATCACTTGTAGAGTTTGAAAATTTGCTTGTTGGTCAAGAATCTATGGCCAAGCAAATGGGAGGGGTCTCGTTGAAAAGTGAAGAGGAAGCACTCTACACCAACAAAAGCAAAGGCAAATTCAAACAGCACGTCGGTGGTGGATCTAAAAAGTATGGTGACAAGACAAAAAGTCATCAAGGAGAAGGGAGCTCTCGTCCAGGGGGAGCTTCAAAGAATCGTAGCAACAATAAAAGATTTGAAGGTAACTGTTACAACTGTGACAAGAAAGGTCACATGGCAAAAGATTGTTGGTTTAACAAAAGGCCCGCTGAGAGCAATGCTGCTACTTCTAGTACAAAGGAGAAAAACGAAGATGATTGGGACGCTGAAGCATTTTTTGCTATGGAAGAGGAAGAGTTAGCTCTCACAGTAACAACGGCTGACCAAATTGACTATGAGAATGACTGGATTGTCGATTCAGGTTGCTCAAATCACATGACAGGCGATAAACAGAAGTTGCAGAACCTGTCAGAATACAAGGGAAATCGCATTGTTGTGACAGCTGATAATTCAAGATTACCGATTACTCACATCGGTAAGACGGTAGTAGCACCTCGATATAGTCATAATCAGGTACCACTACAAGATGTTTACCATGTCCAAGGCATGAAGAAAAATTTGCTTTCAGTGGCACAATTAACATCGTCAGGTCACCATATTCTGTTTGGTCCAAGGGATGTGAAGGTATATCGTGATCTCAAAATCTCAGGACAGCCGATGATGGAAGGACGACGTCTGGAGTCAGTCTACGTGATGTCAGCAGAGTCAGCATATGTAGACAAGACAAGAAGGAGCGATACAGCAGATTTATGGCACATGCGGTTAGGTCATGTTAGTTATTCCAAGCTAAGTATGATGATGAAGAAGTCGATGCTTAAGGGACTTCCTCAGCTTGACATAAGAACAGACACAGTTTGTGCAGGATGCCAATATGGTAAAGCACACCAATTGCCATACGAGGAGTCAAAGTTTAAAGCAAAAGAACCATTAGAGTTAGTTCACTCTGATGTATTTGGGCCCGTTAAGCAACCATCAATTAGTGGAATGCGGTACATGGTGACGTTTATTGATGATTTCTCCAGGTATGTGTGGGTTTTCTTTATGAAAGAAAAGTCTGACACTTTCTCAAAGTTTAAAGAGTTCAAAGAGATAGTTGAAGGAGAAGTGGGAAAGAAGATATGTTGCTTGCGCACAGACAATGGAGGAGAATATAGCTCAGGCGAATTCTCTCAATACCTACGAGAATGCAACATACGTCATCAGTATACTTGTGTCAATACACCACAACAGAATGGTGTAGCAGAGAGAAAGAATCGGCATCTTGCAGAAATTTGTCAGAGTATGCTGCATGCAAAGAATGTACCCGGAAGATTTTGGGCCGAAGCTATGAGAACCGCAGCCCATGTGATCAACAAACTTCCTCAACCAAGGTTAGAGTTTGTTTCACCCTTTGAGAAATTGTGGAAAATGAAACCTTCAGTCAGCTACTTTCGAGTATTTGGTTGTGTATGTTATGTATTTGTTCCTGATCATTTACGTAGCAAGTTTGATAAGAAAGCAACTAGGTATATCTTTGTGGGATACGACAACCAAAGGAAAGGGTGGAAATGTTGTGATCCTACGAGTGGAAGATGTTACACTTCACGCAATGTGGTATTCGATGAAGCATCTTCTTGGTGGTCCTCAGAAAAGGAGGTGTTGTCAGATTCAAAAGAATTTGAAGACATGCTACAACAGAAAATGGGAGAGTATATTGTCCAACTTCAATCAACTTCAGACGAAGTAGAAGACCTATGTGATGATGACGATGACGAGCAAGTGTTAGTCCAGAGTCCTTGGCAAACTGGTGTGTATCAACCAGATGTTAGATCGAGTGAAGTGGAAGAACCATCTCCACAATCACAAATCCGAAGGACAACAAGAGCACGGAATCCAAATCCCAAATATGCTAATGCAGCCATAGTGGAAGAACCAATTGCAACAGAACCTGAGACGTTTGAAGAAGCATCACAGAGTTCTGAGTGGATTATGGCTATGAAAGAAGAGATCACTGCGCTTGAGCAGAATCAGACTTGGGATCTAGTGCCAAAACCAAGAGATGTGAAACCCATATCCTGCAAGTGGGTTTACAAGATAAAACGTCGTCCAGATGGGTCGATTGAAAGGTACAAGGCACGGTTGGTGGCTCGTGGTTTCTCTCAGAAGTATGAGCTAGACTATGATGAAACGTTTAGTCCGGTGGCAAGACTTACAACCGTACGAGTCCTACTTGCCCTTGCAGCCAACAAAGACTGGAACTTGTGGCAGATGGATGTGAAGAATGCATTCCTTCATGGAGAGCTAGATCGGGAAATCTACATGATTCAACCATTGGGATTTCAAAACCAAAATCATCCTGAGCATGTGTGTAAGCTGCGAAAGGCACTTTACGGATTGAAACAAGCACCTAGAGCATGGTATGGTAAGATTGCTGAATTTTTAACTCATAGTGGTTATTCAGTGACACCTGCAGATTCCAGCTTGTTTGTCAAAGCTAATGGAGGAAAGCTAGCTATCGTATTGATATATGTGGATGATTTAATCATAACTGGTGATTATGAGGCAGAAATTCTTCAAACCAAGGAGAATTTATCAGTTCGTTTCCAAATGAAAGAACTTGGACAACTCAAGCACTTTCTTGGTCTAGAGGTTGATCACAGACAAGAAGGAATATTTCTCTGTCAACAAAAATATTCTAAAGATTTGCTAAAAAGGTTTGGAATGCTCGAGAGCAAGCCAATTTCAACACCGATGGAACCAAATGGCAAGATGTGTGCACTTGAAGGCAAAGACTTGGAAGATGCAACTATGTATCGACAATTGGTAGGTAGCCTGATCTACTTAACCTTGACTCGACCTGACATTTCTTATACAGTTGGTGTGATGAGTCGGTATATGCAAAATCCGAAGAAGCCTCATTTAGAAGCAGTTCGACGAATACTGAGATATGTGAAAAGTACAATAGATTATGGTCTTTTGTACAAGAAAGGTGAAGACTGTAAGTTAGTTGGTTATTGTGATGCTGACTATGCAGGAGATCATGACACCAGGAGATCAACAACTGGGTACATGTTTAAACTTGGTTCTGGAACAATTTCTTGGTGCAGTAAGAGACAACCAACGGTATCATTGTCAACTACCGAAGCTGAGTATCGAGCAGCAGCAATGGCAGCTCAAGAGTGTACGTGGCTGATACAACTAATGAGTGATCTACATCAACCAGTAGATTATGCAGTTCCGTTGTATTGCGACAACCAGTCAGCAATTCGTTTGGCAGAAAATCCAGTCTTTCACGCAAGAACCAAACATATAGAAGTGCATTATCACTTTATCAGAGAAAAGGTTCTACAAGAAGAGATTGAAATGAAGCAGATCAAGACAGATGATCAAATGGCAGATTTATTCACAAAAGGTTTGAGTATCAACAAATTTGAAATGTTTCGTCGTCAACTCAACATGGTGCAAAGAGGAAGAGCTGGTATTGAGGGGGAGTGTTAAATTGTCCAATACCAGCCCAAGGAAAAATAAAAGCCTAACAATGTGTGGTTGCAATTGTGTGGTTTAATGTGTGGTTGCAATTGTGTGGTTTAATGTGTGGTTGTAGTTGTGTGATTTAAATGTGTGGTTGTTATTAAACAACAATGTGTGGTTGCAATTGTGTGGTTTAATGTGTGGTTGTAGTTGTGTGATTTAAATGTGTGGTTGTTATTAAACAACAATGGGTGGTTGTAATTTATTTAGATTTTATATTTGTGTGGCTTGTGTTTGTCTTGGTATTGTATAAATACCCCCTCCCTTGCATTTGTAAATCATCAAGTAGTAAGCTTCAATAAGCAATAAAAGTTCTAAGTTTTCCTAAGGAGTTCTTCTCTAAAGAGTGTAGTCTAGAGTGAAGTGTGAGCATTTGTGAGTTTTCCTAAAATCTAAACTTTCTTCTTTGAGTGGTAAAATTAGAGTTATCTACTCTAAGTTTTTTTTTTCAACAGTCTCCGTCTTGACGTCCGACAGTAATTTGAAAAATTAATCTTGAACGAAATTTGAGAATACCTTATATATATAAAAAAAAAAAAAAACTAAATGTCATAGTCATACATTTGAGGTTGCATGCTACTGGGTCGGATGTTTTCAGTAAGTTTTTGATCATGTAATTATATGTAATCTAAGTAGAAAAAATCAACTCTTTATATTATAATAATAATAAGGGAAAAGTGTTTTTACCCCTCAGGTTTGATATAAATCCTACTTACCCTCTTAAGGATTAAAAAACACTCATTTACTCCCTTAAGAGTTGGCACAAAATACACTAAAGCCTCCTAAGATATTATTTTTAAATTAATTTTAAATGAAAAGACAAATATACTCTTTGGTAATTATTATTATTATTTTTTCATTCTTTTTTTTACTCAAAACTTTTTTTAACTACAAAATTATCTTCAATTACTATCAAGTTAAATTCTAATTAAATTATATTTTAATTCAAGTATACATGTTAAATATTTAAAACTTATGTCAATGTGGATTGGTTTCAGTTGGTTGAGTACTCATTAGCGTCTTGACAAGTACTAGAGTTCGAGTCTCACCAGCAGTTCCACTTTGTGGATGATCTATAACTATCACTCTTAGCCCTCTCTAAGATCTGTGACGTGTCCTGACCTTGGATTGGGTAGCCTCCCTCACTTAAACTTTTTTGTACCAAAAAATATTTTAAACTTATCTTTAATTCAATTATATATATTAACTTTGATATTAATATATTATGTTATTTTTATTTAAAAATGAATCAATTTTCATTATTTAAAAATTTTAATGATAAAGAAATTGGTTAAAAGAAATGAACAATGGACCCAAAAAATAAAATAAAAATTATTTTTTTAATATTTACAATAAAATTTGAATAAATATTAAATTGATTAACAGAATGCTAATATAATTACTTAAACTTTTTTGTACCAAAAAATATTTTAAACTTATCTTTAATTCAATTATATATATTAACTTTGATATTAATATATTATGTTATTTTTACATAAAAATGAATCAATTGTCATTATTTAAAAAATTTAATGATAAAGAAATTGGTTTAAAAAAATGAAAAATGGACCCAAAAAATAAAATAAAATTCATATTTTTAATATTTACAATAAAATTTGAATAAATATTAATTTGATTAACATAATGCTAATATAATTACTTTTGCAAAAGATAAAATGTGTTTTTTAAAGCAATAAAGGTAAGTTTACTTTCAATAAAATCTCATGAAAGATAATTATATACTTTTTTTATCCTTTTTTCTTCCATTTTTTTCATTTTTTTCTTTAACCAATTTTATTATCTCTAAAATTTTTAAATAACAGTAATTAATTAAAGATATTTTAATAACTTCATTTCAACGTTAATATATAATTGAATTAAAGATAAGTTTAAAATATTTAACATGCACTTGAATTAGAATATAAGTTAATTAAAATTTAATTTAATAGTAATTAAAGATAATTTTAAAATTAAATAAATTCTTATTATAAAAAAATTGAGTACAAAAAGAATAAAAACAAAAAACAATAATAATAATAATAAATGATTACTAATTAACAAAGGGCATATTTGTCTTTTAATTTAAAATTAACCTAGAAATAATAGGTTATGGGGGTTAATGTATTTTTTGCCAAACTTTAGGAGAATAAGTGAGTATTTTTCAAACTAAAGAGAGGTAAATAAATTTTTATGAAATCTAAGAGGAGTAAGTGTCTTTTACCCTAATAATATTTGCATCCGAACTTTTGACTAAGTTGATTGGTGCATACTCCCCTAATCAAAGAGTAGGATCCTTCCCCAAATTATATATAAAATATTAATAATAATTAAGCACGTGATTAACGCCTAATTAACAACACTCATTTGGAGCATAAACAAACCAACTTCGTCATAACTAGGTAAAAAAATGCACACAAAATAAAAATAAATAAGCCATCTATATTGGATATTTTTGTTAAAGGATTTGATTTTTCAATTATAAAAATAAAACAAATTGGTTATAGAAAAAAAATTAAAGCCAAAAAAAGTGGATATAAAAAAAATAAAACAAATAGGTTATAGAAAGAAAAAAAAATGAAAGCCAAAGATCAAAGAAGTAGAAAATTATCATAAAATATTTTAAAAAATAAAATAAAAACTGCAAAAATTTAAATACCCATATATTATGACTTGTGAGTATGCCAAAAGTCATCATCAAATAAAAGATAGTCACATAGAATAAGATCATGAAAATAGTTTAGATGCAAAAAATTACCCTAAAATGGAAATAAAACAGTCCAGGAGTCCATTTAGAATAAGATCATGAATTGTTTTTATACATTTTTATATTAAAATTTAAAAATAAAATCAATATGTTCATATAAATAGTAATATATCAAATATATAAATCCGAACACCAACACATGAAAAAAAAGGCGTATCATAACATAGCCTAAGATCATGTGTAGTGAATCAGAGTGGAATAAAAAGGTAGGTAAGCGGGGGGTGGGGGGGGGGCTGTCCTAAAAGTAAAAGGAGTTAGTTAGATGGATGATTTGCCAAACGCCACTTTACGCGCTATTTTTTATTTTTTTACAATAGAGGCCGAAGCCGCCTTAAAAGAATAAGTAGAGGAAAATTGTAATGGTCATTCTAATTTTGTAAGAATTTACATTTTTTTTTTTAATGAATGAATTATTTGAATTAAACTTTAAATTTATATATTCAATTTAAAATAAAATTAATATACACACGTCTTCTGTAAACTTCAATGACCAACTCAGGGCTTGTTTATTATTACGGTGAAATCGAGCTTTTAGATAAAAAAGCTCAATTCCACCACAATTCAGTATAAAATAAAAAATAAAAATTGATTTTTGGATTTAAATTATGGTTTGAGAATTCAAAATAAAAATTACAAATTTGTAGTTTTCGTGGTTTAACTATATTTTTTTTAAGAATAAAATGATTTTATTATATATGTTTATATTTCTAAATTTTTATTATTATATATATTTTTAGATATTTTTATTTTTACTGTATTTTTTCAAAACAATACCAAACATTCAAAAAATTTAAATCTTATTTTTCTACACAATTTTTAAACATATTTTTTCAACCCAATTTTTTTAAATTCAAACTTTTTTTCAATAATAATACTAAATTAGACTTTAATCATATTTGTCTTTTTTTTTTTTTTTTTTTTCAGCTAGGTCCTTATATTCCAATTCCCATGCAAAGTTGTAATAACCACAGATGATTTTGAAATTAAATTGTCAGAATCCTTTTGGTTTTTTCTACTCATAATCATTATCATAACTTTGATCCATTTGTTATGATTACAAGATGCATACATTGCAGTTGCAGAGTCTTATTCATGAAATAGATTACATTACAGCAAGAAATAGCAATTTGGGACATAATAATAAAAGGATTATTATCTTGTACAGTGAATTTTTTTTAATTTTATAAATGGAGCTTACACGTTTTCGTAATTTTTCATTTAATTTTATAAATGGAGCTTACACGTTTTCGTAATTTTTCATAAGATTTATATTTGTACAAACTGGTCGTTGATTTAACAATATAATCGTACTCGTAATGCACGTAAAGTTTCGAATCGATCCGATATCCTTATCATATCAATCGAGAATACTGTATTTTTTAATATATATATATATATATAACGGTTGAAATTTTTTACATCGGAACGAATAGTTAAGTATTTTTAATTTACTCAAAATTTGACGTGCATGATCTACGTGAATAGAATATGAAATATGACAGTCGGATTAAAAAAATATAAATCGTATGAAAAGTTACGAAAGTGTGCAAACCCCGCTTGTGGAGTAAAAAGAATCCACTAGCAGTGTACAAGATAATAATCCATAATAAAAACATGTGAGAGATTTCAGAAACTAATAGTATCCCCTCTCTCTCTATATATATATATGGATTGGCTTAATTAATATTTATAAGCACCGATTAAAGATTATTTAATTTTTTTAATTTTTTAAAAATTTAATATATTATTTTTACTTATTAAAAAATATTATATTAATTAATTTTTTTTAAGTATATTAAACATTAATTAACATTTATATATATATATTCATTCTGACAGGTATCCACTTGCAACTCAAGACCTAATATTTCCTTGAGCTAATCATTTATTAGTTGTGTTGTAATCTATTAGTGGAGTCAACACCCACCAAACAAAATTATTAGTCTACTTTCAAGCCTCTCATTCATTATATAGAAAAAAATCTCAAAATATAATATAATTTTCAAATAAATAAATGTTTTTTTACAATTTATTCATAATAAAAATTTATCTCAATGGTTTTCATTAGGGGTGTTACATAGTTTTTCTTTTTTATTCTTTTTTCTCTCACGTCAATTAAATTTTTTAAAAACAATACAAGTAGATAGATGATACAATTTTTTTTGTTTTTTTTTTTATAATGAGATAACATTTATAGCATTGAATAATTAATTACACATGAAATAATTATTACATCAAGTACAACAAACCAAAATTAAAATAAAACTCAAAATGTGATTAATAAAATATCAATAGGAATACATGCTACTTTTTTTTTTTTTCAAACCCATGAGTTGAAAAAATAAATTATTAGAATTTTCGTATTAAAATGAATGTAAAAGTGAAAATGAAATACATTTTTTGACCACTTTTTTTTAACGAAATTTAACAAATTTTAGTGGTATATATCAATATATTAATGTATAGGAAAACACTATCTTTTTATAATTTTATATGAATGTTAACCACGGCTATTAAGCACTTGTTAAGGTGATTATATATATAAGGAAAAGTATAATTAATGCATTATTATTTTTAATTAAGTAAAAGTAATGTATTAAATGTAAAAATAAATTTTAAAATAATAAATAAATAATATTTAATCAGTATTTATAGACATCGATTAAGCGAACCCATATATATATATATATATATATATATATATATATGTATGCAATTTCAAAAGTTGAGTAGGTGTAGGGCAAGGAACAACAAAATTGTCCTTTTTAAATTATAATAAGTCTAGCTCCTATCTTGAATATTATAATTTTGTATAGAGTTAGTTTTTAATGTATTGTCAGTGTATAGACTTTCATATACTAATAGTGAATTTTATATTGATACCTCATAAAAAATTAACCACTAACTCTAACAACTAATCCCTAACCTTAACCACTAATCCCTACAACCTAACTTTAACACGTGACATCGTAGGATGCACTGACAATGTATAGCCCTATACACTGTCAGTGCATCAAATATTAATCCTTTTGTATATTGGTGGAGTTTTTGAATTCACAAACAAAATTAAAATATTAACACATATTTTTATTATATTAATTCATTATTTTTTAAAATATATCTTACTAGGATACATGACAATCCTCCAATTCTACATCAATTATTTATTAAATAGTTTTTTCTATTTTAAATAAGATTAGATCATCCAAGGAAGATGAAATTCCCCACAAATAATATCATTCTAACAACATTGCATATATATAACTAAAAAATAACTTTGAAACAGTTATGTTTGTGCATTTGTGATGAATTTTTGGTCACACATGCACTTCAAAGTTATTACAACACCATTATCAATGCAATAATGAAAGATATAAAAGAGAAATAAAAAACTTACCAAAACATTTACTCATCAACTTCCTATCTTCCATCTCAATTCTTCACTACAAACCAATAAAAGAATGCTTGGAGTTTGACATTAACTTGAATCTAAAAAAAAAAAAAAACTAATTTACATTGCGAATTATGAATTGTATATTAACATTATGTTTGGTTGAAAAAAAGATAAAATGAAAAGAAGGAAAATATATGAGGAAAGAAAAAAAGAAAAAAAAGGAAGGAAAATTATTATTTTTTTTATTGTGTTTGATATGCAAGATGAAAAAAAAAGGAAAAAAAAAGGTCAGAGATAAAATTGTAAATAAAATTATTAATTTAAATGGAATGAGTGTTTTCTTTTTCATATTTTTGAAATGATTGAATCTATATTATATATAAAAAGAATAATTGAGTTGGTGTCATGAATCAAGTGACATCAACTCAATTTAGAAAATTACAAATAAATCAAATAAATTATTATATCAAAAAATATAATAAGAGTATTAATGATTTTTTAATTTTTATATAATTTTTATTTTGAAAAAAAATTATCAATCTTTTATCTATAAACTAGTCATTACTTTTTAAAAAACTATCCATACTTACAAACTATCCACTAAATAATTTTTTTAAATATTTTTTTCTCATACAACCACATAATGAATATGCCATATTCTAGTTTGGAAGAAAATTAATTCGTAAACCTATTAATTTTTTTTTTCTCTTATTTTTTTTCTTACCAAACGAATGAAAGTAAGAAAAAATATATTTTTCTTTCGTTCTCTTTCCTTTTTTCCCTCCTACCAAACACAGTCTTAAATGTCAAATTGATCCAAATTTTTTAAATTAAACTAAAATTACTTCAGTAAATTTTTTAAATCAAATTTCAACAAGAAAAGAAAATATTTCCATTTTTGAAAAAAAAGAAATAAAGAAAAAGTCAGCAATTATCTCCATTTTAAAAAAATTTAAAACTATAACCGTCCACCGCACGCGCTCCTGACTCAGCTTGGCTGCCCTCAGAGAAACAATACCATCATTTTCTTTCTTTTCTTCTCATCCAATTTAAACACTTTTCCTTTTCTTATTCGTCATTTCTTCTGTAAGAATAAAAAAGAAAAAGGAAACCAAATCCTTTCACTGCTCAAAATTCTGTCTATTTTTCTCTTTTTCAACTTTATTTTCTTTTTGATTATATTCCCAGAACTTCCATTTTGTTTCCTTTAAAGTCAAGCAAGAATTTTCACTAATCCATTTTATTTAAAATTAAAAAAAAAACCCACAGTAAAGTAACCTTCCCCATAAAACCTTCATCTTTAAGCCCGTTTAATTTTTTCTTATTTTTCCTTTTAATTTATTTAATCACCCAGAAAATTTTTAACATGTCGAGTAGATTAAAGGACAGAACTTCTACCCAAGCCAAACTACACAACCATCATCACGAAGCGACTACCAAGACGGCGGCGGGGGCGATGCCTAATTACTTTACTGAAACGCTGACGTGTCCATTCGGGGAGTTGGCGACGAATTTATCAGATTCGGAGCTCCGAGAGACGGCTTATGAGATTCTGGTCGGAGCTTGTCGGAGTTCCGGCGGGAAACCATTGACTTACATATCGCAGTCGGAGAGGAACTCGGAAAGGGCGCCGACATTGACGTCGACGGCATCGTTACAGAGGTCGTTGGCGTCGACGGCGGCGAGTAAGGTGAAGAAATCTTTAGGATTGAAATCGTCTCGGAGGAGGAAAGTGAGTGGCGAGTCGGACTCGGAACGAGTCAAAAAGGCGGTTACGGTTGGGGAGATGTTGAGGGTTCAGATGGGAGTTTCAGAGCAAATGGATTCCAGGGTTAGAAGAGCTCTCTTGAGAGTTGCTGCCGCTCAGGTTTGTTAAAAAATTATATAGAAACTTTTTTCCTTTAAATTTACCAAGAAAAGCAACGGCCTTTTTTTTTTTTTTTTGGCTTTTCTGTTTTCTTTTTTAATTTTAATTTTTGTAGTTAAACGGATAGGAGAAATAAGAGAACTGGGTTAAAAAAAAAGACTCTTTATTTAAGCTTACGTAATGTGATAGAAGTAATTTGTGCTAAGCTGAACTAATTAGAGGCTTTTAATTTTTTAATTTTCAGTTTGATAATTTATGCTGGAATCATGAGTAGTGGATACAAATGGATAATTCAATTGTTGATTATTGGAAATGTTTATGGAATATGAGTTTTTGTATGATTATTTGCTAGACAAGTTTTCTTATTTTTTATACAGTATTGTAATCATTTAACTTTTGGTTATGTATTTGTATCAGCTTGGAAAACGGATAGAGTCAATAGTGTTGCCACTTGAGATGTTGCAGCAACTCAAGCCTTCGGATTTTCCAAATCAAGGAGAATATGAAGCTTGGCAGAGGAGAAATCTGAAGCTTCTTGAAGCTGGACTCCTTTTGCATCCTCTCTTGCCCTTAGATAATACCAATACTGCTCCACAGCGACTACGACAAATCATTCGTGGGGCCTTGGAGAAACCCTTGGATACTGGAAAAAACAATGAATCGATGCAAACTCTCCGGAGCATTGTTTTATCTCTTGCTTGTAGAACCTTTGATGGGTCTGTTTCTGAGACCAGCCACTGGGCAGATGGATTCCCATTGAATCTCAGAATTTACCAAATGCTGTTAGAAGCTTGTTTTGATGTTAATGATGAAACATCTGTTATTGAAGAGGTCGATGAGGTTCTGGAACTCATAAAAAAGACATGGGTAGTCCTTGGAATGAACCAGATGCTGCATAATCTTTGTTTCTTGTGGATATTGTTTAACCGTTATGTGGCAACTGGTCAAGTGGAAGGTGATCTGTTGTTTGCTGCTAATAATCTGTTGATGGAAGTTGAAAAGGATGCAAAGGCAATGAAAGATCCAGATTATTCAAAGATACTAAGTTCTACTTTGAGTGCAATTTTAGGTTGGGCTGAGAAAAGGCTTCTTGCCTACCACAATTATTTTCATAGTGATAACACTGAGTCAATGGAATGTGTTGTTTCTATGGGGGTTCTATCAGCAAAGATAATGGTAGAAGATATCTCGCATGAGTATCGTAGGAAAAGAAAGGAAATTGATGTGGCTCATGAGAGAGTTGATACCTACATAAGATCATCATTGCGCACTGCTTTTGTTCAGGCAAGTTTCCAATATTTCAGCATAATGTTCCTACATATGAGAAGGCTCCTATAGTTTAATATCATGACATTAATTCATCTTAACATTTCAGTATGATAGATATGTTTTATTATTTGCAACTTTTGCGGGCATCTTAAATATGAATATTTTCCTATTGTGTTGTCTTTTTTGAGCGTCATCTTTTCTTGACGAAAATAGGGTTTCTTCTTGCTAAACCATGATCTTTGTTGTTTTATTAGATCTTAAATTATATATTTAGACCAAGCTCTTTTTCTCTTTCTGAAATATGTAGACCAAGTTTTCCCGTTAAATTTCTGTCTGAAAGATGATTCAAGGTCCTGTCTGTTGATTGTATTTAGACAGATAATGGAGAAGGTGAAGTCTAGCAAACGTCCATCTAAGAACCCACAAAATCAGCTTCCTTTCCTTTCCGTTCTTGCACTGGATGTCAGTACATTGGCTTTTAGTGAGAAGGCAATATTTAGTCCAATATTAAAGAGGTGGCATCCTCTTGCAGCCGGTGTAGCTGTAGCCACTCTTCATTCCTGCTACGGGAATGAGCTGAAGCAATTTGTTTCTGGCATTGGTGAATTGACACCAGATGTATTAGAAGTGCTGAGAGCTGCTGACAAATTGGAGAAAGATCTGGTGCAAATTGCAGTTGAAAATTCAGTGAACAGTGAGGATGGTGGAAAGTCAATCATAAGGGAGATGCCTCCTTATGAGGCTGAATCTGTAATTTCCAATCTGGTGAAATCATGGATAAAGACTAGATTAGACAGACTGAAGGAATGGGTTGACAGGAATCTGCAACAAGAGGTATATAGCTTTTATTCCTTTTCTTTAATACCTTGATGGTGGTTTGGGTGAGATGAAATATTGGTGTGTTGTAACAAGATATTATTTTATTCCTCTTTCCATAATTAGAAGAGCTGAAGGTGCAAGCTCTTTAGCTGGGAGATATTGTTTATGTTTGTAGATTATACTCTCAGGTTCAAGCTTCTGTCATGGCTTGAATCTCATTTTAGTTGCTAATACAGACCATTCACTGCTATGCGTGTCTATTTCTGATCTCTTTGTAGGTATGGGATCCACGAGCGAATAAAGAGCACTTTGCTCCCTCTGCTGTTGAAGTTTTGCGAATTGTAGATGAAGCTTTAGAAGCATTCTTTTTGTTACCAATATCTATGCATGCTGCGCTGCTTCCTGATTTAACCACTGGTATTGACAGATGTCTTCAACATTATATATCAAAGGGAAAGTCTGGCTGTGGTACGTATTACATAGCCTAGAGAAGACCAAAACATGTATTTTTTTCCGAAGTTATCAATTTTGACTAAAACTAAAAGGAAAATACACTATCTTCTGATCTACAGGGACCCGAAGTACTTTTGTTCCTTCAATGCCTGCTTTGACTAGATGTTCAACACGCTCAAAGTTTCCTGGTGTATTTAAGAAAAAAGAAAAGTTTCAAAGAGCACAGAGTAGGAAATCTCAGGTTGGGACTACAAATGGCAATGGCTCCTTTGGGATACCCCAGCTGTGCTGTCGTATTAATACCCTGCAGCATATTCGAATGGAGTTGGATGTGTTGGCAAAAAGGGCAATTGCCCGTCTTAGAAATTCTGAATCCACTCATGTGGACAATATTGCCAATGCGATGGGGAAAGCATTTGAACTTTCAGCTGCTGCTTGTGTGGAAGGGATCCAACAATTGTGTGAGGCAACCGCATATAAGGTCATCTTCCATGATCTAAGTCATGTCCTTTGGGATGGCTTGTATGTTGGGGATGTTTCGTCCTCTAGGATTGAACATTTTCTTCAGGAGCTTGAGCACTATTTGGAGGTTATTTCATTAACTGTGCATGACAAAGTCAGAACACGACTTATTACTGAAGTAATGAAAGCTTCTTTTGATAGTCTCCTGCTGGTTTTACTTGCTGGAGGCCCTGCTCGTGCTTTTGGTCTGCAAGATTACGAAACAATAGCAGAGGATTTTAAGTTCTTGACTGATTTATTTTGGTCCAATGGTGATGGACTTCCAGCTGCTTTAATAGAAAAGTTTTCAACCACAGTTAAAGCCATCCTCCCATTATTTCATACTGATACTGACAGCCTGATTGAGCAATTCAAATATATGACTCTAGAGAGTTATGGTTCTTCTGCTAAATCCAATCTTCCATTGCCACCAACTTCCGGTCAGTGGAATCCAACTGAACCGAACACACTCTTGCGAGTTTTGTGTTATCGGAGGGATGAGACGGCAGCTAAGTTCCTTAAGAAGACTTATAACTTGCCAAAGAAGTAACAATTTTTTTTTTTTTTTTTTTTTTTTAGAACAGTCAAAGGATGCAATTCTTAGGTATAAACTGCTCGAGGTGATTCATATAGCTATCCAAGTTTGTCAAGTCATTGGCATTACAGCTATCGGTAAAATTCCTATGGCGGAGAGACGTTTGTTAGAGAAGTTATACCTCCTAAGAAAATATGGCTCCTGTATGGTAATTTTCTTGGCTGGATTCTATTTGTTTGAGTCCTTAAGAATAATGGGATATGCCCCTTGGTCAACAGTTATAGCACTTCCAAGAGATTATAATTCTGATGTCTGGAGCATCTGCTTCACATGGAGTTGGAGATGAAACATTAGAAGGCATTTGATGGAAAAGCAGTGTGACTGTGAGGTTCTTGGCCATTCTTTTTATAAATATATATATATATTTTTTCTTTTTCTGACCATCTGTAATATTATATTAGTCTTCCACAAGTGAAAACCAGAATTGCAGGATACAAGTATAGAAAGGTCTGATAACTTGTTGAAAAAATTAGAAAGGTTTTTGTTCTGCTTCAATGAATTGGTTGTGTTACTTGTTAAATGAAATGAAAGATTTTTTTTTTTCCTATTTTAGATTGGGTCTTTCCTTCTTAAAGTGAGGCAACTTCTTTTGGTTGTATACTATATTAATGGCAAAGAGTTAGTTTAGCATTGATATCGGAAAATGTTGGAAAAAATTTGAGTTGAAAAAAATTTGGGTTGAAAAAAGTGTTTAAAAAATTGGTAAAATCTGTGATTTAAAAATTTTTAAGTGTTTAGCATTGTTGTGAAAAAATGTTGTAGGAAATTAAAATGTCAAAAAAATATATGTTTAAAATAATAAAAGTATAAAGATATGAGGATAATAAAATTATTTTATCCAAAAGTCAGTTTTTAAAATCCAAAAGTTATATTTTTTTGGTTTTTTGATTTGGCTTTTTAAATCATGATTTTAACAACAGAAGTTAATTTTTTTTATCTGTTTAACATTACGTTTAAGATGAAAAATAACTTTTCATCTCAAAAGTTTTGACAAAAACAATACTAGACGCTTAACCCTATTTACTACATCCAAAATCCAAAATCAGTTTAAAAAATGTCTCTGGATCTTCTTCCAGCTGTTGTTTCTAAACAGGCAAATAGCAACGGTTCAAGCTACTGAAGCTAATGTAAGTAAATCTGATAATTCATATATTTGTGTAATGTACTGTATTATTTTTGTGTCAATTATTTTAACATGATATAAACTAGAATTTCATACACTCACAAGTCACAGAGTGAGTGAAATTATATATTTTTTAATATAATAAATTGTGTTTTTTAAAAAATTAAATGTAAAAAAAAAAAGGTAGTTTTTGTAAGTGGATAATTTTTGTAAATGGGTATTATTTTAAAAAATAGATAGGTTTTTTAGAAGTAATTATATATATTTTTATAAAATATATATCCTTATTTAATTTTTTATAAATACTTAATGGTTTTTTGGTATTTTTAGTTACTGATTTGAAGTCACTTGCCATTCTCTTTAATAATTAGTATATATTATATTTTTTTATAAAAAAATATTATATAAAATATTAAAAGACATATATATCCTTATTTAATTTTTTTGAATACTTAATGGTTTTTTTGATATTTTTAGTGATTGAATTGGTGTTACTTGACTCAGTGACACCAACTCAGCCATTGTATTTAATAACAGTATAAATTATTAAATGTGTCAAAATTTTAAACACGAATACGATACGTGTATTAAACATGTCATATTATTTGTATTAATCGTGTTTAAATATTTTGTATCGTGTTCAAGATTTATAATTCTAAATGCAAAATGCTGAGAGATCCGATGTAATGTAAATCATTATTGAAAAGATAAATCATAATTTAATTCTGTTAATTCATACAATCATCCATAAAAGATATTTAACAAATTTGTTATATATATATATTTTTTTATTTTCATATTACGACTTTGGAAAGGTGCTATGTCACTGTCGCCCAAAATTTAGTGAAGGCAAGTTTTCATAACCGTTAAAACACTAAGTTATAAGGGGAAGGAAATTCCGCGGTGGCTACCACCCAAAAGCAGCCAAGAGAAGAGGTTGTAGCATTGGGTTGGCGAGAAGTAAGTAAAGAGTAGGAAGATTGGTGGAACCATTTATATTTGGTATAAATTATCCCTTTTTTCCCTCTTAAATTTAATTATCCTGAAGGTGATTTGTGAATGATCAAAATTCGGATCGATCATTATCGAAATTATGATGGAAAGAAAACATGAATACTAAATAATTCTACATTTTTATGATAATTATGTATTATTTCATTTTCATTCGCTATTTTTAAAACTTAATATTTTAATTCAAGATATTTTAAAAAATGTTTCAAATTCGTTCATTTCATGCACCATCATTAGAATATAAATGAATATTTGTGAAAAAATAAACCCATTTGATTTGATTTTTAAATTGAAATTTATGTCACATGAACGGATGCTCACGCGACACTTACATAATATTTTTCATTGAATTTTTAATGATAATTGACAAAATGCATAAATTTAAAATGCACTTTAAAAAATTATAGAAAAAAAATGAATTTTTAGAAATGGTGAACAAAAATGATAATATTACATAAAAATCATATCATAGTGATTGACACGTTTTACTCAAAACATGAATATTATGAAACACAAAGGAATATACTAATAACAAAGCACCAAGCCTCTAGCCACTAAGCTAATTATAGGTTTAAGTACCCACATAATTTTTTGTACTGTAGTGAAAAGAGTAATTTAATCCATGTACTGTAAAAGTGAGTAATTTAGTCCTTATACAATTAAAATAGGTACAAATAAGTAAAATTGATAACGGTGTTAATGAAAAACCGTTAAAATGCTGACGTGGATTCGTAAAATCTAACAGATTTAGATATATTTCAAATCATACTTTATTCTAAGTCATTAATTCTGTTAAGTTTTACGAGTCCACATCAGCATTTTAACGGTTTTTCATTAACATTGTTATTAATTTTACTTATTTGCACTTATTTCAATTGTATAGGGACTAAATTACTCACTTTTATAATACAGAAACTAAATTACTCTTTTCACTACAGTACATGAACTATATGGGTACTTAAACCGCTTATTATACGACTTACTCAGTTTTTTCGAGTAGAAATTGACATATAGTAAACATAATCTCATTAAAATATATATAGTTTTCTTTTATAGTTTACGTTAAAACATACTTTATATGCACCAGATAATAAAGGAATTGAGGAGCATGTTCTCTCATAATTTCGAAGTTTATTTGCCTCAACTAATCCTAGTGATTTTTTTTCAAAGTATTCAAAATACTATTTCAAATGGGTTCTCAATTGGAATAAAGCATCTGGATCTGATGGATTTACAGTAAAAAAATTTCAAGTCAATTGGGGGATTTGTAGAAGATAATTTGGTGAAAGCCGTTAAACAATTATTTAGTTCAGGTTTTATGATTAATTTTTCATTTATTGTTCTTATTCTAGAAAAACAAAAAACATGAATGGCTAAGTGATCGGAGGGTTATTAGCCTATGCAAGGTGGTGTATAAAATTATTATAAGGTGTTGACAAACAGAATTAGGAAAACGCATTCTATTATTTCCCTTTCAAAGTGCTTTTGTGCCAAGAAGGATTATACTTATTATGCATTCCATCTCAAAGAATGAAGAGGGAAGAAGGCGATGGCTGCATCCTTGTTGGATGAATATGTATTGGACACAGTCGGAACAGCATAACCTCATGCGCCATAATTTTATCAACCCTTCTGAAAAAAAACTTAAAAAAAAAATTGTGCATACCTTCGCTGGACGCATACCAATATCCAAAATATTCGACATTCATCCCAAATCTAAGTATTATAGGATGAAAGATAATAAAGGAAGTAACTCAGCTGATTGTTTAGAGCTAGATTGAACAGCACTAAAGAAGCGCTAAGAATAAGAATAAGTTTCAAGCATAAATCTCTAGATCTTCTATAAATGTTAGATAAAAAAAAAATCCATAAACCTTGTCCCTGCCCTTTCTTTGTAGTTTTCATCGCTTTGTGAGGCTTAGCAAAGTTAGAAACTTTGACTGGTTTGTCGTTCGAAGAGATTGTCTGTAAAATCGAATTGAAATAAGGAATGTAAAAGAGAACACACAAATCAATCACAAAACCCCCCCAAAACAAAGGAAATACATATTAACATACTAAAACCAGGCCATATGGTTAAAACCCTAAACCCTAAAGTCAACCTCTAAACCATAAAGTCAAACCATAAACTAAAAGTCAACCCATAAACCCTAAAATCAAACCATAAACTTAAAGTCTAACCCTAAACCCTAAAATCAAACCCCTAAACTTAAAGTCAAACCCTAAACCCTCTTCGTACCTAAGTTTTCAAAATTGCTTCTCCACTTGTGTAAAAAATAAGAAAACGAAAACGACCGTATTTAACGAAAATCTTTGGAAAAATTGAAATTCACAGTTTCATAAATATTTCAAGTGTAGATTGAAACAAATAAAATAACAAAAAAAATGAAACAAGAACCCATTCTGATATAGAATTCCGAAACTCACAGCAACATAAATAATACAAAAACAAAAGCAATTAAAATAATTCGCAGCAAGAGGAAGAAAAGGGATAAATTTATTTGAATATTGATAAAAAAAATTAAATTACCGATTTTTTATTTATTTATCAAAATACTCCGTTTCTATACGGATACGAAAAAAGATTATCAAGGGATAATTTTAAAAAAAAATTGAAAAAACTTGAAGGGAAATCATCAATTTTTATATATTTTTAAAAAAATAAATTTTTAAAAAAATACAAGGGAAGTCGTCATATCAGATGGCAACTTTTCTTGTGTTTAATCAATTTTTTTTTTCTTTTCAAATTGTATGGAAGTCGCCATTTCAAATGACGACTTCCATACTATTATATATATTTTAAATATTAAATAATAAAAATAAAAATTATATAATTTATAATTTAAAAAAATTTATATTTTAAATAAAAAATAAAAAATTTAAAAAATAACAATTTACAAAAATTGTTAAAAATGTTGATGATTTATCATAATATCAATCGAATTCTTTCAACTCGTATTCGTAATAAAATAGACTTTCGGGAGAAATACCAACCAAAGCATTGTGGATTATGCAGGAATGAAGGTCATAGCTAGACCTATCCACGGGCCGGGTAGCCCACCAAGCCCAGTAAGCCCGGATCGTATTGGGCTAGGTTTTGACAAGTGTTTTTATAATTCAGGTCGACTCGGCCTAGACCGAATTACTATTTATTAAATAAAAAATATTTTTTATTTAAATTTAATTATAAAAAATATAAAAATGTATTTTTAATATTTTTTGAATAGTGAAACAAGCTTTCGGGTCGGTCCAGTCTCGGTCCCGGCCCGAAATGGGCTTGAACAAGGAAAATAAAAAAATTTCGGGACTTGGCCCGACCCGGCCCATGGACACCTCTAGTTATAGCCGTTGAAAATGTCCTTATCAATATTGTACATCGGGGGAGAGTTCGCATCAACAATAATACCGTTATATATAGAGTTAAAAAAACATAAATTGTATACAAAAAGTTAAAAAAATACAAAAATTGTATAAACAAATTTTATATAAAAAAAACTTATATAATTTTGTAAATTGTTATTTTTGAAAAAATTTTATTTAAATTTTAAATTTTTATTTTAAAAATTATCAATTATATAATTTTTATTTAAATTTTATCATTTAATATTTTTTTAAAAAATTAAATACAAAAATAATTAAAATTTGAAATTTAGTATGAAAGTCGCCTTTCATATGATGACTTATCTTGTGTTTTAACAAAAAATAAAAATAAAAAATATAGCTCGAAAGTCGCCATATGAAATGGTGACTTTCGAGCTTTGTTTAAAAACAAAAAATTAAGTTAAAAAATCACCATTTCATATGGTGACTTGTCAATGTGTTAAAAAACAAGCGCATATCGATATATAATTTCAAAACATCGATAATTTAAAATTTTTTTAAAAAATCAATATTAAAATAAATTTGCCAAGAAAAGGACCGTTTGAAGAGAAAACTAAGGAAAAGATGTGACCCAAGAACAGAAATGAATATACGGAGATGTCTATTTATAATGAGGTGAAGCGAGGGTTTTTTTATGTCGGTGGATTGCCACTTCCACGTGTCGTAGCGTCGTAGATCTAAAATTTTATTGGGCCTGGTTTAGCCATTCTGAGTGGGTCAGTTCGGCCAAGTTTTCAAAATAACGCGCACCGACCGCGTCAAATATATCTGTAACATTTTTTTGGGCCAAGTCTCTATAACGTACAATAATTGTAGTAATTTCTTATACACCAGATATCCACTAGACATTTTCAAAGATAGGGTTATCCGTTCGATCCGATAGATCCGATTCGTATTGAGTCAGATCCAAATAATTTTTTTCTAATTCAGACTGATTCGATTCGAATTATTATTTATCAATAAAAATATTTTTATTTAGATTTAATTATAAAATATATATTTTTAATATTATTTTTGAACAATGATATGAGTTTTTGGGCTAACTTGATCCGAGCATGGATAAGAAAAACAAAAATTTTTTGAACCGCAACCCGATCTGACCCATAAACAGATTTAATATCCACTTTGTGCGTGAAAGTGAAAGAAAAAAATTATATGGAAAAAAAATAAAAAATTAAGACAAATACTTTTATTATATAATTTAACATTATGATGTATTTATTTTTTTATATTTTTCTCAATCGAATTAATTTGGATCGTCAAATTTTCACTTAATTTAAATATTTCTACATTTAACACATTCAAACACATAAAGTTACCAAAATGATAAATTATAAAATCTTGGTTATAAATCAATTTTGCATTAGTATGTCATATCTAAAAATGTCTTCGGCTTTTAAGTTCAAAGTTAAACTTTGGGCTTCAAGCACTCTATAATTGATTTGATGGTATATTAAAATTATGAATCTCATCATGTAAAAATCAACCATTTCTATCTCATCTATAAATAATAATATATAACATACATAGAAATACGATGTAAAAAAACTTTTGAACTAACAATTTCGTTCAATATATTCCTAAATTGTCATATGTTAATGCAATTAATTTTATTTATTTATAAAATATATATTATATATTTAAAAATATAAAAAATGAATATTGACGTGAAATACACATAAAAACAAATATTAATGATAAGTAGTTATTAATAAATAAAATATGCATTGCATATTAATTTTTTAATATAATATTTAAAATTAAATAATTGATTTTAACTTGATAACATCTCCAAAATTATTCAATACCATATATTAACCAAACTGATATAATAAAAGAAACTCTGTAACTACCACAAACATATCTCTCTACCTGTCATGGTTAACATCCAAAGGAATAAATGCAAAAATTGATGGGTGCTTCCTTTTACCCGAAAACTGATTTTAACTTGATTGTTTGTATTTCTCTAAGTAAAATCACCTACCGTTGCTTGAATAATAATCATGGCTTCCATTGTTATAAATATTGTTTTTCTTAGTGCAATGGATTCTTGTTTTTTGTTTCACTTCTTTTTGGACTACTTGTTGAGCTAGTTTTCTGCCAAAACATAAAATTAAAAATGACGTATAGGTAAACATCAGACTAGATCTTACGGCACACAAGAGAAAAGGAAGAATCTATCTGTTTATGTGTGTGTGTTTATTGTATGTGGATCATTGATCATTGAGATTATGTAACGATTATATATACCGGTTCTGATTTCTTTGTCTTTCCTCGAATCCTGTTCTTCGGAGGCTTCAGTTTATATATCCCAACCATTCAGTGATGAGTTGTGAATACCTAAATTGACAAAAAAAAACAAGAGAAATCTGATCAGGAAAATACTTGAATAGAGAAAAATTAATCATCATTATTCATCCACCATGAATTCTATTAGTCAAATATCTTTAAATTGCAGGCATAGGCATGTGAAGAGCAAAAGATGGAAATTTCTCACATTACAAAAGTATGTCTCAAGATTTGTCAACTTAGCAAAAATCACATGTATCATGATGAAATTACTTGAACAAATATTATAGGCAAATTTTCATGATCTGCAGGTATTACATGAATAAAATAAAAAATAGGATCATCTAACCTCCTCAAAATGAGTGAGTTTAACATATATATTTCTTTCCAATTTCTGTCCGCCCAACTCTATCGAAGCCTTTCACATCAGTTTCCACAAACCTGCGGATATGTAATTAAGGGATGAAGTATTTGTGCTAAGAACAAAATCAAAAGTTAACGGAAACAGACCAGTAATACGAGAGCTTATACATTAGACAATTTAGCATGGTTGGAGTGGCCTGGGAATCAATCCGATACTGACCATCTCTCTCTAGACAGAAGGCAAATTACAGAACAGTTAAGTTAATAATTATAATGAGTGAAATTACTGAGTCAGGAAGGAAGCTTAAATGTAGTCTAATTTCTTAGCCAAAATATAAAATATCCAGTCTTAACTCAGTGCAGTAACATTCTATCACCGAGAAACCCAAAAAAAATATTATTCACTAATTCTTACTTACTTTGTCCTTAGCAGTTTGCTTTTTTAACATGCACAAACTTCGAGATGATATTATTTTTTTTGGAACATAATCAAGATGATAATATTTAATATGTAAATTATCTTTCAATCACAATTTTAATTTTGTTCTACCTTTGCCCTTATTGTTTCAGCACAAACTTCATAATACTTAAAAAGTTCAGGGTATTTTTGTGGAAAAAATAGGATCTTCATTGTTTAACTTTCAAATATAGACAAGTGTGCTTGAGACTCCAAAAAGAAAAAGAAAAAAAAGACCAAAAACATGGAACAAGGGTGTATTTTCTAAGCAGTGCCAGCACAGAAAACTTACCAGGTGATCAGGTTTCTTGATATGAGGAAACACACCACCTCCAATTCGAACCATCCACAGGAATTTATGGGGTTTAAATTTTTGTGATTCTTGCAATTCTAATAAAAGTCATAGACTTCCTTTTTATCAACATAGTTTGCAAAGCTCTAAACCATTAGATTTGTTATATTCCGGCTTATAGAGTCCTGCACCATATAATTATCTAATAAAATAAATATATAAGAAATAATTATTAGTTGCTAAACAATTATTTAATGAGATAAATAAATAAAAAAACATTATCAGGTGTTAACAGATAAATTACTATTTGATAAACTGAAGAGCGTTGTAGAGAAAGGGAGAGAGAGAAGGTTGGAAGCCAAAGATGCTGCCATTGGTAAAAAGAGTAAGATTACAAGAGATAGAGATATTAGTGAAAAAGTGGCTCTTGGTATGGCTTCTACTGGTGCAGGAAGAGGTGGGGAAGTAATGTATGATCAAAGGTTATTTAACCAGGAGAAAGGAATGGATTCTGGATTTGCAACTGAGGATCAATACAATATCTATGAAAAGGGTCTATTCACAGCACAGCCTACTCTCTCCACACTCTATCGGCCAAAGAAAGACATGGATTCTGACATGTATGGTGGTGCAGATGAGCAGTTAGAGAAAATAATGAAAACTGAGAGGTTTAAACCCGACAAGGCATTTGCTGGTACTTCTGAGAAGAGCGATCCGAGGGATAGGCCAGTTGAGTTTGAAAAGGAAGCTGAAGAAGCCGATCCATTTGGTCTTGATCAGTTCTTGACAGAGGTCAAGAAGGGTAAGAAAGCCATGGAAAAAGTGGGTATTGGAGGGACGATGAAGGCAAGTGTAGGCTCTTCCATGCGAGATGGCTATGAAGGAGGCTCTAATAGATCTCGTATTGGTTTCGAAAGAGGACATCAAATATTCCATGTATTTCTTGACTAATGATACTGTTAGTACATGAAACCGAAAATAATGAGAAATTAATGAAGGCTTCAAGGTATGTAACAATGTCACTTTTCTTAAGGTTTTATTCGTCCCCACCACTTAATAAATTGGTATGCAAAAGAGCTTAATAAATTGGTATGCAAAAGAGTTACAGGCGTATAAACCTCAAAGATACAATGAAGCCCAATGATTGACTTAGTTTTGCATTGACAAATCAATCCACTGAGCATTCAACAGTGTAAGAACAGAATCATCAAATTTGAAATGTCGAAAGAACTTGTGAGAGTTTTATTATTTTTGTTCATTACAGAAGAATGTCCAACCTTTGTTCTTTTTATTTATATATCTAATATTTCTTATGTCTTCCATAAATCAAAAGGTTCTATTTATAAGCAAATAGACGTCACATAATTGTTCAAATAGATATCTATTTGGATAGTCATAACTCTTGGTAAATAATCAAGAGATACAACTCTTAATACATAATTAAGAGTCCCAACTCTTTAATTATTGAAAACATAACTTTTCACTTATCACATGCAAGTTATGTGATATTATTTTGAAAATGTTCCAACAATCCCCACCATTTCCAAAATAAACCAAATCCTCGATAATTCTGAAAATCTTTTGCATAAATAAAGGTGTCTTACGATTGAACCGTTACTTAGTGAAAACATGTTAAAGTTAATCGAAATTGCATGGTAGACTATGTTTTGAACCAACTATTTCATTTGATTAACCGAACACATCTCACACAAATGATTTCTACACCAATGAATGCATCAGTATCCGAGGACACTATTTTGGCCATGTGTCTATATCTTCTTTTCATGAACGATGTTAGAGCCAAGCCTTTGAGCTCCTAGAAGCGGCCACACTTCACATTCACATAAGTAGATCCCATCGAGAGTGTTCCCGTAACTATAACACTCTAACATATCTATGTTATGGGTCTATTAAGAGTATATGACTCATCGTTCCCTTATTATTACGGGTACCTAGCACTTTACTTGGGATTGTAGACACCTAATTTTGTCCGGACCACTAAACAGGTATGTTTTCTTCCCATATTGATGTTTCCGAGTATAAAAAGACTGTTTTCATCCTGCAGGTGGTACTCCGAGACTTATTTTAAGAGGGCGAGCACAAAAAGTCATACTTGAAAAAAGTCAACCCCGAAAAAAAGTCAACACCGAAAAAGTCAACCCCAAAAAGTCAACTACTGAAAAAGTCAACCCACTTTCAAAATCAAGATTTTAAGTTCAATTGAAAAATGGCGAAAGAATTTTGATAATCCGAGTTCTACATTGAAAGATATGGAGTTCGGAAGTTGGGATTTGGAGATTCAATAGAAAAGAAACCCTAATCCGAGAAATTTGGGGAAAAGTGCTTAAACGATCAAACTGGTTGAAATTGAAGGTTCCAAATGAAAGATAAGCACTGACTACGGGTAATGGAAAAGTCACTTGCAAGAAAAACCGAAAGAAAAGTCAATCCGGGAGAAAACCGAGAATTAGGGTTTTTAGTGGATGGCCCGACTTGGTAAGACCAAAGCCCCCAATGGATGAAGAATGGTTAAAAAGGATGGCCCAAGGCTCAGATTGAAGAAAATCTGAAAATCGGATTTGTTTTGAGCAAAACCGGGCTTCGGAGGTAAAAGGGCAAAATTGGAAAAATTTGGGAAAAATAGAAAATGGACTCCGAAAATTATGGAAAATTTGTCAATATCATTATTAAATCATTTGAAGGAGATTGGCGAAAGAAAATCTTGATTCCGAGTTCGTTTGCAAAATGGCCAAATCCCGGGCTTCTTATGCAGTAATTCAAAAAGGAAAATCCCGGAAAAATAGCAAATGGACTCCAAAAATTCTGAAATTTGGCAAATATCATTTTTAAATTATTTGGAAGAGATTGGTGAAAGAAAATCTTGATTCCGAGTTCGTTTGCAAAATGGCCAAATCCCGGGCCTCCTATGCAGTAATTCAAGCCGATAAATCCCTAAAAAAATACCAAATGAGCTCCAAAAATTATGAAAACTTCCAGATCACACTTTTTAATTATTTTGAAGAGATTGGTGAAGAAAAATCTTGATTTGGAGCTCGTTTAAAAAATGGTAAAATGTAGGGGCATAAAAGGGCATTTTTGGGAAGAAAAAATCCAAATAAATAGCAAACGGACTCGGATAATTTTGAAAACTTCCAGAACTCAATATTTTATTATTTTGGAAGTATTAAAAAAAGAAAAATTGAATTTGGAGTCCGTTTGATATTTACTTGCATCCGGGGGGCAAAATGGTCATTTCACCCAATCAACCGAAAAGGGCTTTTTTCGGCCCTTCAAAAAATCAGAGTTGGGCTGGAAAAGAGAAGTGCTGGCATGCCCAAGCCCAAAGAAAGGAGGAAGCTTCTAATTTTTTTTTTTTTCTTTCATTCAAGTGGTTAAAAATCAAGAGTTAGTTAACCATTCTCTTTGATCAAACCATGGTGATTAAACCACATAGGTTAAGAAAGATGTCAACATTATTTTTGCATAGAGAGGGCTGAGATGCTAATCTAAGGGTGGTAATTTCATGACTTTTCATATTGAATTATTGGCCATTTGATGGAAAATAGGTTACACAAAAATGACAACATCTTTGAGGCTATATAAGCATCATTAAGGCCAACCCTCTTGAGGCACATTTTTTGGTTTTTTCTTTTCCATTTTGGCTGATTTCTCTTAGTTTTTCTTAGTTTTTATCTTCTTGGTTGAGAGCAAAAAAAAAAAGTTTAGAAAAAAAAGGAAAGTTTGAAGAGAAAAGCTTGAAATATTAGCTTCTTGAGGTTGCTCTTGAGCACCAACTCTTGCACTTTCATTTTCTATTCTTGTTTTTTGCTATTTTAATCTCTACTTGGTGAGTTTTCATTTTAGAATAATGTTTTTTTTATTCTTCCTTCATTTCCTTTCTTAAGTATATTTTATTTACATTTTGTTTTTACAATAAACTCACCATGGCCAAATGGCCTACATTATTTATTTTAAGTTGTTGTGTTGATTCATTTTACCATATTGTTTATGCTATTTTCTTTTTTTTTGATGTTTTAAATGTTATGTTATTTCATGTTCTTGAGTTATATTTTAATTTGGTTGCTTTGTTTGTTGCCATTTATGTCTTAGATATCATGTTTTTTTTTTGCATTTTAATTTTCTGTTTTCATGTTGTTTAAATTTGAGCATGTTTTAGATCTAGCATATTAGGTGTTTGTGAAAATGCTTGTGTGATTCTTTGCATGATTCTTGTTTTATATCCTAATTGAGCATGTTTTAGATCTAGTATATTAAGTGTTTGTGAAAATGCTTGTGTGATTTTTGCATGATTTAAGTGTTATGACTTAGTTTTTCATGCTAGTATGCCAAGTGTTTGTGAAAATGCCATGCTTGTTGGAGCTTGAGGCCCTTTGGCTACTCCATGTGTTTTGCATTGTGTGTTGCATTTTTTGTCATGCTAGTTGTTAGGTTTTTGCATTTGCATGATATTTGGTTGGATTTTTGAATTAAGCATGCCTTGTGTTTGTGAAAATGCCATGCATGTCTTAGGTCTAGGTTACATTAAATGCCATGCAAGTTCATGTTAGGTCTAGGCCATATTATTTATGTCATGCATTTTCCTTACATTTAGGTTTAGATCCATGCATTTCATGCATTATGTTTGCTGCATTTTTTCATGCATTTCATGTTCATGCCACTTGAATAATGACTTGAGCCAATTAATTGTTCAAAGTCATGCTCTCTTAAGCACACTTGTGGAAAATTAAGTTTGTCAAATTGATTATTCTACCTTTGTGATTTTTTTACTTAGCCAATTTTTATCTAACTTTCAAAAAGTCTTAGCTACTGCTTTCAAGTCGTTTTATGAGTTTCAAATATTTTTATTTTTATTTTTAAATGATTTTATCAAAGACAAAAAAAAATGTGTTGGCAAAGCAGTTTTTTTTTTTTCACCTAAAACTCGTACATCTCCGATTTTTCTGGGAATTCATCTTTGATAAAAAAAATTAAGCCAATTTTTTCTCGTGTAGTTTTACATGTCTTGAGTCTCCAATAATTTTTTCAGAATTTTTGGAATTTTTAAAAATAGGGTAAAAAATCATGGATTAAAACTGGACAGTGGAGTCAGGATTGAATTTAAAGAAAAACAAAGCAGTTTTTTTTCCTCCAAAAACTCGTACATCTATGATTTTTTTGGGAATTCATCTTTGATCAGAAAATTAAGCCGATTTGTTTTCGTGTAGTTTTACATGTCCTGAGTCTCCAGTATTTTTTTTAGAATTTTTGGAATTTTTAAAAATAGGGTAAAAAATCATGGATTAAAACTGGACAGTGGAGTCAGAATTGAATTTAAAGAAAAACAAAGCAGTTTTTTTTTTCTCCTTCAAAAACTCGTACATCTATGATTTTTCTGGGAATTCATCTTTGATCAGAAAATTAAGCCGATTTGTTTTCGTGTAGTTTTACATGTCCTGAGTCTCCAGTACTTTTTTTAGAATTTTTGGAAGTTTTAAAAATTGGGTAAAAAATCGTGGATTAAAACTGGACAGTGGAGTCAGAATTGAATTTAAAGAAAAACCAATTTTCTGTTTTGGTTAATTCACATAGAGTGGGCTGATTAGGAGGGTTAGCTACTGACTTAGGGTAATTTCTAAGCCTTTTTAAACTCTAAAAATGGTTTTTCAAGTCCCGGGTTAAGGAGAGTCAAGTCCGGATTTTTTAAAACTTAGGAAATTAGAGCCATTTAAAAAAAATTTAGCCCAGTTTTTATTGTTAATTCAAGCTTTTCAAAATTGTTTTCAAACAATCACAAAGTATTTCGGTTTTAGAATATTTAATTTGACATATTTTCCTAAGGTAGCCGGATATCTTTTTAGATACACGGATTTCCTTAATTAAAGGAAAAAAATACATTTCATGCATTGCATTTTTATATTCATGCATTTTATATAATATGTGATTCTTGTTATAATAATTTCTATGATATTGTTATTATTTTGATTTATATTTTTGATGCTATATGGTTTATTATATGATTTGGAATGTTTCATGATATCCTATGCTTTTATTTAGTTATTTTTTTTTTGTCATATTATTTAGCATATATTATGTTCATGCATTATTATTTCCATTTTTATTTTTATGCATATTATATGGTAGCACTATTTCATATTCCATCTCATTTAATTTATATGCCATATCATTCATGTTTGCCATGTCATTTAGGTTGCATCATATTATTTAGATTTTGCTATGTCATTTTATTTATGTCATGCATATACATATTCATTTCTTTTAAATGTTTTCAAAAACAGATAATGGTTTTCGATAAAAAATATAAAGATATTCCCGAGTTAAAATAATTCATGAGTTCTCTACCGGGTTTGCTGGAGGGAATATCATCAATTATCATTAATAAAGGAATATCTTTCTTTCAAAAAAAGAGAATGATTCGGAAAGTTTTCCAAAACTAATAAAAATTTATATATTTTGCCACGTTTGTTGGGGAATATAGGAAAATTTAGAATTTATAAATTCCGGATCATTTTCAATAAAAAAAAATGAAATTATTTTTCTTTAAATTGGGAATTAACTTGAAATACTAAATTTAAAACCAATCTTTACCGAGACTTGAGATAATACACGATTAATAAGGTACCGATTTATACGGGCGTTGTGGGGGTGCTAATCCTTCCCCACACGTAATCGACTCCCGAATCCGCTTCTTTGATTTCTCTGGTTTAAAACGCAGACTTGAAATTGGTTTTTAAAATATTTTAATTAATTTTTAAAATATTTTATAAAACCGGTTTTAATAGGTGGCCGATCACACCTAGCTAAAAAAGATTGGTGGCGACTCCATGTCTTTTTTAAGGTCATTTTCAAAACCTTCATTTTTCTAGAGGAATTAAGTCGACTTTTCCTCGGTTTTTTAATGTCACGCTTAACGAATAATAAAGTCTTGCGATGAGACTCGTTATTTTTTTTAGGTTGCGACAGGGATGATATATTATATATTATTATAGTGCTAACAGCAACATACAGATGATGTACTTTGTCTCATTGAACTCAAGACTTGACGTTATACCAAGCGTTGAGTCGAGTTTCCATCATGGGTGACTTAATATTATAGGCTTGAACCTCATCCCCAAATTTCCAATTCTTTTAGTCATATAATATTCATAGTGATCACTTTATTTATTTTTTGTCATTATTGTTTCACATTTGTCCATTTTATTTATTTCTTGATATCCCAAGAAATTAATTCCATTATCAACAAATTGTGAACCATACATTATATTGTCTTTCTAACAAAGTAATTTATTGTAATGAGGCCTCAAATCCCTTGGTGAAACAAGACAATATTGTTGCTATTTTTCCATAGCTTCTTATCATAGTTAATACACAAAAATTAAAACTTATTGTGTATAATCAAATAACATGACTTTTTGTCAACAAACTATATATATAAGGGTGTTCCATATATCATATAGTCATATTAGAGGACCATCAACGGATCTATCAAGTGACTATAATATCACACATATATACACCCTTTATTATGGACATTATTAATATTTTTATGACCATAATCAAAACCATGTCCACCACCCAAATGGGTCTAATAGTATTCATCTTGCTATTTTAAATGTTTTTCATACTCATAAGATCTATGAGTCACGACTTTCAAATAATTCAACTCTTAATGAGTTTACTCATATTTTTATATGTCTCTCGAGCAGGGTCATTTAAGATAACCATTAATATGAAAAGTATTAACAAAAAGACGACATAATGACACCCTTCCATAAATTTCATGTATCATGCTTATCCATATATATATATATATACAAAACTCATATTTAAAATGAGCATATCATGAAATCCATCATGATTCCATAATGTCTCCTTTAAGAGATGTCTTTACTGTAACTGCTAGTCGGCTAGTCCCATTTTATCAATTGCAGATTTTGGACAATATCAAGGCCATTCGAAAATATACATTATCATGATACTTATTCATCTCGAATGAAATGCAAATGGACACCATATGGACATGCATACCTTAACCGCTCAATGCAAGTTTATGGCTATTGAAAAAACCAACGTAACTTGATTTCATTATTATTCAGAATTTTATAAAATCTCCATCATTGTACTGCCTATTAGTAAGTCCAAAATTTCTGGATATATATATACAAATATTTCCATTTGACAAGCATAGGACCAATATGCCTATTTGCAAGTAAAGTTAAAAAGAGATTTTAACTTTTTCAAACACATCGAAACCATTACATGCTTATTTAGAAATCAATGCAACAATTATTCAAAAAACATGCATGTAACAATACAAACCATATTCTCTTATGCATCCACCAATATAGGCATTAAAAGAAAATTAAGGAGGAATAAATACCTTATATATGACAGTTCTTGCATTGGAGCCGGATATTTTGGTGGTCATACAATGGTAGTAATTACTCTGGACAATGATAATCTTATTTTGTCCTGGAGTAAAACTTTCATCCACAGCAGTAATAGGAATGATTGCTTTGACAGCTTGGACGTCATCAATTGTATAATAAGAAATAGTGTTCTGAACAGAACTTATCTTTGTTCACCAATGATCGACTCAAAGATTATCTTGTTCTGAATATATCTTTTAGTTTCAACTCCTAAGTGAATTTGTTCTTGTCCCCTGCACCGGCACATGCCTTCCATTTGTCTTCCACATAAGGAAAAATAAAATACATGCGCGCTATTGTTGCTGCTGCTACCAGAATTAAATATTACATCATCCATGTCTTCTTATTTAGTGGTTGATCAATAATATGGAAAATTTTCGTTGCTGACACTTTGGCCTTTGCAAATGCAGACATATATGCATGGTGCAGACTGCCCCAAAACTGCCAACATAGAGGCTATGGCAAGCCCTCCATTGGTGTAGTGATGCCATAGTTCATTAAAGCGAATGCAAGCACACCTTCGGCATGGATGCTCCGAGTCCAAACCCTCCAGAGAATGGGCCTGCATACGGCCAAGATCATGGCTCCTGCCATCAATCTCATTATCAAAGGTCAAATGATTCTTTTCCATGAGGAGGGCCATGCTTGCCGGCAAGGGCAGTTTGTTTTATGGCATCAACAAATTGCTCGACAGATGGGAATGACAAGCACAATCTTTGTTCACCAATTTGCATGCCCTTAGCTTTCTGATCTGGCAGAAAGTGCAAAATTCGATCATCTTCTGTCCTTGACTACCACCATGGCCTTCAATTAAATTTCTCATAAAATTGCAAAATAAAACCTTAGGATTGTTAGTACATGGGAACCGAAAATAATGAAAAATCAATGAAGGCTTCAAGGTGTGTAACAATATCACTTTCCTTAAGGTTTTATTCGCCCCCACCACTTAATAAATTGGTATGCAAAAGAGTTACCGGCGTGTAAACCTCGAAGATATAATGAAGCCCAATGATTGACTTAGTTTTGCATTGACAAATCAATCCACTGAGCATTCAACAGTGTAAGAACAGAATCATTAAATTTGGAATGTTGAAAGAACTCGTGAGAGTTTTATGGTTTTTGTTCATTACAGAACAATGTCCAACCTTTGTTCTTTTTATTTTTATTTCTATATCTATTATTTCTTATGTCTTCCATAAATCAAAAGGTTCTATTTATAAGCAAATAGATGTCACATAATTGTCCAAATAGATATCTATTTGGATAGTCATAACACTTGGTAAATAACCAAGAGATACAACTCTTAATACATAATTAAGAGAGACAACTTTTTAATTATTGAAAACATAACTTTTCACTTATCACATGCAAGTTATGTGATATTATTTTGAAAATGTTCCAACAATCCCCCACCATTTTCAAAATAAACCAAATCCTCGATAATTCTGAAAATCTTTCTTTAGCTCGTTAATTTTGCTCATCTTTGTTTTTTAGTGAATCTTAATCCCTGAAGCAGCTTCTGGGGTGAGATTTTTCTTTTTCTCTTCAGTAAGTGGAATGTTGCTTATTTTACCTTGTGAAGCTTTTAAATGATCATATTTCTCTTCTGCCATGCAATCATAAAGATCTTGTTATGCATCACTTTCACTACTTATGGATGCTGACTTGAGTTGGATTTCATGTTTTTTGTTGGTAAATAGGCATGTTTTTGCTGATATGCATGGACTCCGACCTTTAATTGATACCTCTGTTGTTTGTGGTTAGTTTTTCCTCCCGTGTTTCCTGTTTGAATTTCATGAAACAATATACTTGCTTGGCTACAGAGGATATTGCTTCTCATATCCGTTATGGTTAAAAGGAGTCGCATCTGTATGTTGGAAGTTACATAAAATAGCTGAGGTTATTGAGTTTTTTATGAACTTCGGAGGACCTTGCCCCTGTAAAACATTTGGGTGGAAATTATCCACCCTGCATCTTTAAGCTGCTACGAGCAGTGTGTGATACTGAACATATTTCCTAGTTTCACTGGCAATGCCTGGGCAATACACCTTATAAGAAGTTGCAGGTTCTATTTATAGTTAGGCTTTGATTCTTTCACACACTTGGTCCGAAACATATTCACTGATGGGAGATAGGTCCCAAGTCATCATAACAGGGTCAACAAGATCTTTAACTGTCATATTCATCAAATGAGCAGGAACATAGTCAGAATAATTAGCAAGACAAGAAATGTAAAACAAGTTATCATAATTATCATACCAAACATTTAATGGGACTATTTGGATGAAAAATCCAAGCTAAACCGTTTATGAACTCATCATGAACAGAGATTAGACTTCTCCAAATCCAAGAAAGATTACCATTAATAGTGGCCTGAAGAAAAGTAGAGGAGGGGAAATACTTGCCTTTCAAAACTTGTACCCATAATTGATGGGGATGGGGCTCTGTATACATTTTCCAACATATTTTCATTAAAAAAAGTTTTACCAAGACAATGAAGATCCTTTATCCCTAACCCACCTACTGATTTAGGTAATGTGTTTCATTTAATTAGGTGGTTTCTATTATGTTGAGAAGATCTAGACCAAAAGAATCTAGGGTCAATTTTAAAAACATCCCATAAACAGTAAAATAATTGTTAAATAGTTTAATGAAAAACAATTATTTAAAAAAAAAAAAATTTAAAAATTATTAGGAATAAAATTGTAAAGATTTAAATAACCTTAACAAAACATTTAGAATCCATTCCTCTTAGAATTGCTCATGGGTTGGGCAACTCGCTCGGCCCGACAAGTCCGGTCTATCCGGCTTGATAACCATTTTTGTGATTCGGGTCGGTCCTGATCACTATTCTCTTAATTAAAAAATATTTTATATTTAAATTAATTATAAATATTAATATAAAATAATTTTTTATTAATATGAACAGTAAATTTGGGCTACAAGTCGCTCGGGCCCGTCTAGGGCCAGGCTTGGGCAAAGAAGTTACAAAAATTCCGAAATTAAAAGAGAAAACTTGTTATTTCATTAAGGGTATAATGGTATTTATAATTTCCTTCCTAAATTTTTTTGAAATTTTCATTTCCTTTTTATAAATTATTTAAGTTTATTAGATCATTCAACAATAATTCATACTTCGAAGGCATGTTTCTCAAATTCTCCCAAGAATTTAGCAGAAAGTTTATGGAATCTAGTGATGGTATCAACAAGAAGTCTATAACTGGATAAATAGTACAGAGGTAGAGATTGAGGAACAGAATTAATAAGAACAAGTTTTCCAGCATAAGAGAGGAAATTATTATACCAAAGATACAAATATTTTTGAGCTTTGTCTAAGAGTTCAACAAAAGTTTGCGTGGTGACTACCCAAAATGAGAGGTAGCCCTAGATATTTATCTCTAGCTCTATGGAGATTAAGGTGGAAGTTTACATAACCTTCTATGTCGGGCAGGGGGTATTGGTGGAAAAAATGATGGTAGATTTCTAAAAGTTAACTACTTCCCCTTAAGCTTCTTCTATAATCTGTCAAGCTAAATCTTTCTCTCTCTGGATTATAGGAATATTCTTAAGAAATAGGGATCTAAGGGTAATAAATATATTTTGGAGGGCTCCTCTCACACCTTGGACTAAACTTAATATTGATGTGCGGCCTTTGGCAATCCTGGAAGGGCTGGATGTGGAGGGATAAATTCGAGGATTTGATGGTGTTTTCATCTCAGCTTTCTCTTGTTATATATTGGGTTTTGCACTAATAATTTTTGCTGAATTTCAGGCAGTACAAAAGGGTTTGATGTTGGCTCGGTCTTTGCATATTACTCACTTGGAAATTGAGACTGACTGACTGACTCTTCTATGGTTTTTAATGCATTGCACAGGAGAATGGTTCATCATCTTCTGCTGCAAATCCTTCTCAGTGAATGCCTCCACTATCTTACCTCTTTTCTGCGGGTAAAACTACTGCTTTGCTTCCGAGAAGCTAATAGAATTGTTCGCCTTCTGGCGTTGAGAGCTACTACTACTCGAGTCGAGAACAACACGTTTACTACTCTGCTCCTCCGGACTTCATGCATACTGAGTTACAAAAATGATGCCATATTGTGCCATGTCAAAGCCATATTTTGTTATCGTTCTCTATGAAACTGTCTTTATATGTGTATAAATATATTTTTGAAAAGAAAAAAAAAAAAATCAACTCGAGTAATTTTCTTTAAAGATTGATTTTATTTTACTGCAGTTGCTTTTAGGCTTAATTTAGTATTAGTGTTGAAAAAAAGTTTGGATCGGAGGAGAAAGTGTAATGAGAAAAATGTGGTTTAAAAATTTTAAATGATTAGTATTATTGTAAAAAAAAAAAATCGGTTAAGATGTGACAAAGCTTCAACATTCCAACTCTTTAAAAGTTTACTGCTCCAGTGTTTCAACACTCATGTGCCTATACTTTTTAGTAGTCTGTGCAGCATGTGACAAAGAAAATTTATAATGCAGCTAATAAGGTCAATTGTTACATGAAAACTATGGAGCTAATCTTCTAAGGATGATAGGATTCTTGGTATGTCTCCATGTTTAGAATGTCCTAAAAAAAATATGGTTCGGAGATTTAGATATGAAAATTGTTAAGAAGTTTTTTTCTTAACATTGTTCTAGTGTTTCTCTCTCCGATTGGATAGAAAATGACCTTCCTATTACCTTTGATGAAATTACATATAGAAGTCCAGAAATTTCATTTGAAATCTTTTGACAATCTGACAAACTTTTAGCTTTCATTCTCACTCACTTTCAGCTTTCATTACTATCACTTACCATCGCATTTGTTTTTTAGAATCTGTTCTAATTTTTCTCATCATCGTATCCAAAATATTCTATTTTACTGTCAATTTTTTTTTGAACCATATTAATTCTTTAAATTACTTATAAAATTTCCAAATATATTATGGTTTGTCTTGTTAAATACCCATGAATTACAAATGGAATAAAGATAGAACCAATAATGCATTTGGTGGTATCTTGAAATGGTCGTACTTATACTATAATAATATGATGAAATGTACTAATTCATTTTAGAAGTATTTATTTAATGACATTAAATAATAATTCGATATAAATGAACGAGTTCCAAGTATAAATTGCTTAAAAACAAAAAAATGCAAATGTTTTGATTTGGTATAAGAAAAAAAAAATTCCTCCCGATTTCCACTATTATAAATAGGATTTTACTAACGAATATGTTAAAGACATTCTTTAAAATTATTAAATAAAATAATATTTTTAATTAATACATTAAAAATATAAATAAAATTATCAATTTTTACATTTAATATAATATTATTATTATAAATAATATATTAACTAATTTTAAAAAATGTCTTAAGAACATTCGTTAACAAACCTTATAAATATGTATGTCTAGCAGCGGATAATTACCCAAAACAATGTCACGTGAGAGCTGATTTTGAAAGAGAAGAAAACATGTGCCGCCCTCAATTTTGAAACCTAAAGCAAAGAAAACCCCCAAAAAAACCAGAAAACCTCTCCCCTTCTCTTTTCTATATTTCCTTTTGTTTTCTGTCTAACCAAAATAGAAAAGTAAGAAAAGCCATGGAAGCGATACTCACAGACCGTGTTCAAAACAGTCTCCGCGATTTCATGTTCAAAAACGCCATCTTCCTTTGCGAACGCCTCTGCGCTGAGTTCCCTTCCGAGGTAACTCACTCACCCATAAAAAGAAAATCTTTTTTTGAACTTTTTTTTTCCTTCCGTTGGTAAAAAATAAAAATAAATAAATAAATAAAAGAAGAAGAAGCTGTGAATCTTTTCTAGTCTTTTAGTAAGAACTTTAACTCTTCCGGGATTCTAAAATCGGCTGCAAAAAGGAAAAACTGTTCGTTGGATTTTCAAGATCGACTGTGCGCTTTGCTTCAATCACTCGTTAGCGATTAATTGATTTTTAAATTTTCTTTCTTTTTCCCAAAACTATATTGGTTTTAGTGTTTAGTTTACGGCATGAGCTTTTAATTTCTGATTTGGGTTATTTTTCAAATTCCTATTTGAATTGGGAAAGTATTTAAAAATGCAGTAGTTTTGAATGAGCTTCAATGCCTCTTAGTTTTTGTAGAGAATATAGATTTTGGAACTCGAACTTGACAGATTAATAACGTTAAGGTTCTAAATTGGATAAATTCTTGTAATTTAAAGTGGGGTTCTTTACTGTATATAGTGAACTAAATTATCATCTTTTGGCTTAAATGTAGGTGAATTTGCAGTTGTTAGCTACTTGCTACTTGCAGAACAATCAAGCTTACTCTGCGTATCATATTCTAAAGGGTATGCGTATCACCTTGTTTTTAGTGTTTGAAGTTGTTTAGGTATATTTAGTCATGGCCTTTTTCCACATTATTGTGACTAGTTTGTTATCTTGTTGTTCATCAATAAAGTTTTTCTTTATGTGAAGGAACACAAACGGATCAATCCCGCTACTTGTTTGCAATATCATGCGTTCAGATGGATCTACTTAGTGAAGCTGAAACAGCTTTATGTCATGCTAATGAGCCTGGCGGGGAGGTATTGGGTGATGGGACATATTAGTTGTTTGAGGCTTTCACATTTTTCTTGTGATGGCAATATCTTGCTAATTCCTTTTTCTTTTTGTGTAGATTCCAAATGGTGCAGCTGGTCATTATCTTCTTGGCCTTATTTACAGGTCGGTCTGAGTTATTTCATCTTTAACTGTGGAAGATATAACAGAATTTAGGGAGAAACAACTTACAATTGTTTTCTGAAATTTGCTTTGACATTGCCTAGAAATTTTCTCCAAAGATGGCTTGATAAAATGCCAGGGATGGTTATGGTTTTGCGTTGAAGGCCATCCTTTATTTTTTGCTTTTATATAATGTTGCTTAATTCATTACTGGGTGGATAGAGATAGACAATCTTAATTGGATCCTCTATAATGAAGGAATCTAATCCTCAATGCTTTGACTTGTCCTTTTTTTACCACTGCGATGGTGGGATTATTTTTCAATTTTCTAACAGCTTTTATCTTCAAGTTTCTTAATTGGGTATCATCTCTTTTTCAGGTACACAGATAGAAAGAAAAGCGCAATTCATCATTTTAGGCTGGCTTTGTCTATAGATCCTTTACTTTGGGCTGCATACGAGGAGTTGTGTGTATTAGGTTTGTCTAAAGAATACTCTCACGGTTCTATATTCTTTCTAGTGCTATGCTACCATGATCAGATTCTTGATCTCACTAATTTTTGAGTTAATATGGGTGAAATGACATACTTAATAGGTTTAGTTCAATTTTTGTCTGCTACTACAGTTGGACTTATAAATAGTATATCACTTAAATGGCTCAGCAAATTGTTTTAGATTGGCTTGATCTTACTTGTATTCACTCTGTATTTCTCTTATCATTTCATGTGATCTTGTTCTAGTATCATTTAGTGATTTTTCTCATATATTTCATTCATATTTAAGTTATGTTCTTTTGTGTCTGATTATATTAGGTGCTGCTGAAGAAGCAACTGTAGTTTTTGGTGAAGCAGCTGCTCTTTGTATTCAAAAACAGTACTTACATCATGGGGCAGTTTCCCAAAATTTGCATATGTCCAGTGAGGATTATAATTTGGTTTCTTCCCGGAACTTTGGTTCAGAAGATGTCTGTCCTAGGCAATTGAAACACACACAAGGCAATAACCATAGAGATATACCTGGTAATTATCATGGAGCAGCTGTGTTGAGTGGAGCTGCTTCTCAGCCCCAAAATGGTGGTCCTTCAAATATGTCATTTTATAATACTCCTTCACCAATGGCTTCGCAGGTAAGATGATGTGAAATGCAAAAATACTGAATCACATTTTATGTAGAGTTCTATGTTTTGTTTAGTTTGGTACTTAATTTAGGGTGGATGCACTGAGGTCATTTAGTTTGTTTCATCTTTTCCTTTCTGAATATGGGCAACCAACCTGAATTCCTCTGTATCTTGTAGTTGTCAGGTGTTGCTCCGCCACCTTTGTGTAGAAATGTGCAGACAAATGGTTCCAACAACAACACAGTTAATACTGATGGTTCTCCAAGGTCAGTTGTGAACTCTACCATTCAAGCACCTCGAAGAAAGTTTGTTGATGAAGGAAAATTACGAAAGGTAAAAGTGGTTGTAAATTCGATATTTCTTTTTAATGCCTTCTTAGAGTTTAGAGCTTTGGTGAAATCGTAATTTTGTATGCCATTGCTTTCATAGTTCTTAATCATCAAAAAAAATATATTCATATAGATCTACCTGCTTTGAATGTTTACATTCAATACACATGCTGTCTGTTCTGTATTGTAAATTAACAGTGTCATGCTAGTTGGCTGTGTAATAAGGTTCTCTTCAGAGAAGTTTTTGGATAGGATGGCATTATTTTTTATTAAATTGATACATGGAACTATTCAAACAGGTGTCAGATGTTCTCTTTAATTACTTGTGATAGTTTCATACATCAATGTCCAGTTAGTGGAACCAGTACTTCTGTACTATTATCCTTGTGCTTGCGTGTTGTATGTATGAAGCTTCCCCCCGCCCCCCACTTGAAGTAGTTTGTTGATCCTTCTTTATTGTCAGATTTCTGGGAGGCTATTCTCTGATTCTGGTCCCCGTCGAAGTACAAGACTCGCTGGAGATGCTGGGGCCAACACAAATGCAAATACCACAGCGGTAGCTGGAAATGGGATTAATATCTCTTCTAAATACCTTGGAAGTTCTAAGTTGAGTTCTATCGCTCTTCGTACTGTCACAGTTCGTAAGGGACAGTCACGGGCGAACGAAAATATTGAAGAAGGTTATAAATCTTATTATTCATCACTAATTTTCTGATTTCTGCACTTCAAATTTTTTTTTTTTTTTTTAAGTTCTTTAATAAACATTCCTATTTGCAATTGTTATTTGTTGATTTATGATTGATGGGCATGATGGTAATAAAGTTAGTTTGTTTTCATGTGTTCATTTGGGAACCTAATTGTGACAGTTAATTGATTGAACTAAGTTGAAATGGTAGTTTTTCTTCTGATGCATGGAAACACGAATCCTTCTTCCAATTAACTACTTGTTTCTACCTGCTCTGATGCTTAGAAACTTTGAATTCTGATATTATTTAGGGATAAGGAATGAGGCATTTGATGATGCTCGTGCAAATATGGCGTCAATGACTTCTAGTTCATTTCCTTCTGGTGATGTTAGATCCCTTGACCAAGACGGGGCAACTGTTCCGGTTGGTGGGGTTGTTATTAGTAGCTCAAAAGTTATAAGTGGTGCTTCAGAAGTATTAGGCCTTTTAAGAATTGTTGGGGAAGGCTACAGACTTTCTTGCCTTTACAGGTGTCAGGTAATTATGTGGTTATCTTAAAGAAACAGAAGTTGAATTCATATCTCTGGGGGCAATGTTCAATGCTCTTGATAATTCTTCTGTCTGTCTACAGGATGCATTAGATACCTATCTGAGACTTCCACATAGGCATTATAATACAAGCTGGGTGCTGTCCCAGGTAATACTTCTGGTGCAACATTCTCTGTTTTCTTACTCTCTTGATGTCAGATTGTCTCATACCAGGTTGATCAAGCAATCTTGATTTGTATCTTTTTAATGATGAAGTCATAGAAAGAGGCATGCATTCTGTATTTTAGCAGTTATAGTTTTTTCGTTTTGTGTAGGTTGATTTAAAATACTTTTTACTAAATTTGGTTGGTTAACTGAAGGACTTAGGTGTAGGTGTGTGAGCGAGTGAGAGAGAGAGAGACAATCAATACCAACTCGTTCCATGGACTATGAAGTATTTTTCTAAAAATTTCTAATGCAGATTGGAAAAGCGCATTTCGAATTGGTAGATTACTTAGAAGCTGACCGAGCCTTTAATCTTGCCCGTCGAGTGTCTCCTTACAGTTTAGAAGGAATGGATATTTACTCCACTGTTCTATATGTGAGTTCCCTTGATCCTTGAAAAGTTACATTGCCTGAAATATTGTTGCTTTACTAATCTATGGTAATCAGGATGCCCTCTATGGTTTCCACTTGTGAAAGTTTTAGAGGAAGTGAAGTTTTCTCATTCAAAGTGTACTGATTTTCCCCTCTAATTTTATGGTAAATTTCTTTGTTGAAAGTTGTTCTTATTTTCTTGCAGCATTTAAAGGAAGATATGAAGTTGAGTTACTTAGCCCAAGAACTGATATCAACTGACCGATTAGCTCCTCAATCATGGTAGATTTATCAAACTTTTTGTTAAAGTAGTGCAATGACAACTCCTTTCTTTCTTGAATAATTTATAAATCTTACCAATTTCACTATCCTAAGTTTCTCAAAGCTGTTATTTGCCTGAGATTATATTCTACCTGCCTGCCTTGTTTAATAGCAGCTAGGTGTGTGCTTTTAGCAATTTTGAGGATTTAGAGGGCAGCCATTTTGAGAGTTCTTATAATCGTTATTATTTATTATCATTGTTCTATTGTTTATATGTGAATTAAATTGCAGGTGTGCCATGGGAAACTGCTACAGCTTGCAGAAAGACCACGAAACTGCTCTGAAAATTTTCCAACGAGCTGTGCAACTGAATTCAAGATTTGCATATGCCCACACCTTTTGTGGTCATGAGTATGTTTACATGGACCTTTTTCCTCCATTGTTAAACATGTCAATAACAACTTCATTCTTTATAAACTTCAGTTGTTTATTAAAAGTTCTACCATTACATTAATTATGTGTAGGTATGTTGCTTTAGAGGATTTTGAGAATGGAATCAAGAGCTACCAGAATGCCCTTCGGATTGATTCAAGGCATTATAATGCCTGGTATGGTCTAGGAATGATATTTCTTCGTCAAGAGAAGTTTGAGTTTTCAGAGCATCACTTTGGAATGGCTTTCCAAATAAATCCACGTTCTTCTGTTATAATGTCTTATCTTGGAACTGCTCTTCATGCCTTAAAGGTCAGGCTACTTTCTGTACTGTTTCTTATATCTTGACTTGAACAATATCACCTTGAGGAGTTCTTTGAACTTGTGTCGCAATCATTTTACAGAAAAGTGAGGATGCTATCAGGATAATGGACAGGGCGATTTTGTCAGACAGAAAAAACCCTCTTCCCATGTATCAAAAGGCTAATATACTGATGAGCTTGGATAAATTTGATGATGCTTTAGAAGTTCTAGAGGAACTTAAAGAGTATGCCCCTCGTGAAAGCAGTGTGTATGCTTTGATGGGTAAAATCTATAAGCGGCGTAACATGCATGAAAAGGCCATGCTTCATTTTGGTATTGCTTTGGATTTGAAACCATCTGCAACCGATGTTGCTACAATTAAGGTATTGACTTATATTTGATCTTTTTTTTCTACAAAAAAAAAATCACTTTGGTTTGTTGTTACAAATAAAGAACCATCCGGATCTTTTAAAGCAGTAAACTTGACAGAACTGTAGGCACCCTGAAGTGCTAATGTCAGTTTTATGGGGAACATGTTAATTTGCACTTGAACACTCACATCATGTTAAAAATTTAGCAATATGTATTTGTCATTTTTTTCTCTACTACCTGGCGTATTATCTCTCTAGTTAGGCAGTACTTTGTACATGAAAGTGTTTTGCTTCTTCCTAAGGAGAAATGATTCTTTGTTCTTTACACCCTTGCTCTCTTTTGACTTTTTAAACAGGCTGCCATTGAGAAGTTGCATGTACCGGACGAATTAGAAGATAACTTGTAAATCCGCTGCGTTTCAAGAAGCAAAGAAGGAAGAGAATCTCCTGTAAAATTTCCGGCTGAGAACATGTTTGCCCAGAGAGATTGGCCCTGCTTGTGCTTTCGATTGGTGCTGAATAAAATGGTAACAATCTTGGAGGCCAATTTATTTGTGCAGTCAGACCTGATAGGCAGATCTTGTGAAAGTGACCTCAGTTTTGTGGGTGATTCACATACTGACGCAGGATTTGATTAACAAAACTAGTGAAAGCTGCCACACGTGTATCCTATAGTTGTATTATCAAGCTGAGAACAGGGTCTTTGTACCATTAGTTTGTACTTGTTTATAATTGTAATTTGTTTTACCAATACATTTTGAGGCAACATGAAATTTAGTGTTGGCTCATAACTTCATTTTAAATTCTAGTCCATCACCACATATTTTGCATTGTCACCAGACTTGAGCCAGTGGATTCAGATTCATAGACGACAGCATTATTGGATTTGATTATTCGATTTGAAGTGGTATTGATTACTTGGGAGTTAAGAAGAAAAAAAAATAGCCACATTCCTATCTATAGTTATGACTCTGTTCAATGAGATTAATGGCCACTGACTTTGTCAAATACCACTGTGTTCGGAAGTGCTCGACTTCATGGTGCAAAATGCAGATACTAGATGTCATGGTCTACATCAATTTGCAAATTATTGTCTACTTCGATCTATTGAGTTTTACGATTTTGTTCAAAAAACCATCTCATAGGTTGAAGATGGTGTGAACATTTATATATCCAATTAAATTTTAGTACCTAATCGATTTGGGATTCATGATTTTTGATACCAAATGTTATGATCCACACCGACCTGTAAGGTATTGTTCGTTTTGATCCATTAGGTATTTGGATCCGACGGTTTTATTCACAAAAGATGTCTCACCGGTTGAAGATGATTTGAACACTTACATACTCAGTCAAACTTTAATACATAACCAATATCTTTCTCTAAGACCATGACACAGGACGTGATGTAACCAGATTAAGTTTCTTCAATCCCATAACATGAGCCGGCTGAAGATTCAAGAATCTTGGAAAAGGGCGCATAATTGGTCTGCTTTGATTCCAACCTGACCTTCCTACTTGGCTACTTGCTTCCCCCCATGTCTCCTCTACCCATTTGTAGCTTGGAATGCTTTTAGCAAGCAGTTTAGTAATGCCAATGCACCATTCTTTCCTTGTTTTCTCAGCTATTCCTCTTCATCTTTCACTCTTCTTACTAGAAAGCCTAGTCTTTCATATAGTGATGTGCATTCAACAATGCTTCTTGTTTAGTTTACCTAACTATTTTACCCCACACTTCATCATATAGCTTTGTTGAACGAAGAATTTGATTAGACTATATATATATATATATATATATATATATATATATATATATATAAGTAGATTTGATACGATAGTCTATTACAGAAATGGTTGAAAAATGTTATTGTCTTCTTATCAGCATCATTTCACTGTAAAACATATAAAGAGAGAGCTGATCAAATATCTCCTAACTTAGGTGACTTTTCCACTGTTAAGAAAACTAAAAACTTGTTTGAGGTTTCCTCTGGATGGCCGGGCCTTTATTGCAAATTTACAAATATATACAAGTCGTCGCCGCATCTCACATTTCGTGATACATGTCTCACCAAAGGATTTGCCACCATCAAAGGACCCTAAAAAAGGGTGAAAACTTGAGAAATTACCCAGGAACTTGAAAAAGTCAGAAAGCAAAAGAATGATGCTAACAACAAGCTATCTTGCATGGGAATGATAAGTTTTGGTTTCAGCTTTTTGACTAGATGCACCAAATCGACCCTGTTTAAATTCCTTGGGGTGGGGGAAGGAAGTTGAGTTTCCACAAGGCAACCATTAAGAAAGCAAACTCATTATATAGTATCTTAAGAGGGAAAGAGATTTTATCAGTCAATTTGTCCATTTTCTCAGGCACCAAACATAAGTAAGCAAAAAGATTGACTTGAACCTAATGGAAGAATTGGATAAAAGTATGATCATGTAAAGTTAGTCTTAAGATAGCATACCTTCATCATCAAACAATGATATCAAGATTGCCAGACAAACGCATACACTGATATCTTCCCCTGATAACAAAGTGCATAATAACATGTTAGAGGATAATTCATTACTATACAAACAAATCAATCCATTTTATTTTCCACGAAAATACAAAGATAAAAAGCTCGACCAAAGATGGTTGAGAAGGTAAAAGATAGTTTAATTAGGAAAATGGCACGTGAGATTTACCATCGTGGCAACATATAAGAAGTGTTCTCCCTTTTGTAAGATTTACTTTTGCGAAGCTAACCGCAGAAGAAAGGTTATTAAACAAGGAAAACCGGTCCAACTTTGAATTCTGGTCAGCAAAAAAAAGTTAAGCAGGAAAAGTACAAAATGATAATTAACAAACTCATGTTTCAGTTTACTTGCATACTGACCACAATAGGAAGATGCAAATACGCTTCAGCCTCTTGAAGACAGGCAGAGATTGACCATTGATCACAATTCAATATGCAATCAACGTTAGATGCACGTTCAGCTGGACCACATAAGTAAAACAAAGTATAAGGCACATGAAAATCACACAAAGAGCTTACTGCTTTACTGTCACTGATATAAAGGATAGAAAGAGAAAGAAACAAGTAACAAAGATATGATTCTAGTCTAGCCAATACGTACGCTGCAACCACCATTACCTCAACTTTGGCACCAACATCATCACTATAATTACAGACAACCATTTGCTCCACTATTCAAAGAATTCAACATACTTATCTTTATCACATTAGATTCAATCCTACAGGTTCAATTATGTGGAATTTTATTGCAGACACCAAGTTCCCGGATAACATCCATCAACATACTCAGAACCTCTAAGGAAAATTTGTCAACTAAGCTCCTCCATTAGCTAGTTCACCAATGAAATAAACAGAAATATGAATATAATCTCATATTGGGGAAAAGACTAAAACAAGTGCTTGAAATAAATTTATCAGATAGACAGAAATATATCACCTACTCTGTTTGATTTTAGTGTGTATGTGGGTATCTTCGAGTGTTTCTTTTTACAAACTATACCAAAGGAGCAATCTTGTGGGAAGCATCCATAAGAAAAGAAAAACAAAATTTTGTAAACCAATGAGAGGAATTGCTAATGCATCATACCAACTTGAGATGCGCCCAGAGCAAGATTAGTAGATCCAAACCAAAAGATTCCACATTCTTCATCGGACGAGCTAATATCTGAACACAATAGGGGGTCTAAACAAGAAAGATGAGGTGAACTCCCAGAGATTGAGGGCTTGGCAGTGATCTGAGGGGCATTCTGCCCCCTTTGAGCACGATATACTCTGTCCTTCTCAACTATATCAGCAACCTTCTGGTTACACAAATCAGGTCCTGAGCTAATAAGATCATAGGCATGATTCCAAAAGAGATTAGGAGAGAAGCCCCTAGCCCAGCTTTCTTCATCATCTCCAGCTCCTGGTATATAATTCCAGCTAAACTCTGAGGTAGTCCTATGTTGAGTTACTCCACTCGAGGAAGAGGCAGAAACAAGAATTATAGGTGTGAAATCCCAAGAATCATAATCCGGCACTTCATTTATCCAAATGACAGTTTTCTGAGAAATCCATAGAGGACGCAAGGGCTTTTTTAAGCACGATGCAAGAGCCGCAATATCAGCTCCACTTGCATCGAGGTCTTTGGTCCATCCTTCTAACCTGTTCTCAATTGCGGCCTTCTCTGTTTCGGAAACCCAAAGGGGAAGGTGCAAGGAACAATCCCAATCAACAGAATTGTGCCCTGCATCTGACTCCTGCAGAGAAGCAAGTCAGAAGACAGGAACAAGAAAGTGCTTCTACAAGAATGCAGTCAGTTTTTATGAAATTCAAAAACTTCAATTAACATGAAACCCACTCGTAAAACAGGATTGAAAACGATGAAAAGTTGGAAAAAATTAAGAAACTTTAAACAGAGAACATTAGCGGTACTCACCCGCTCCACCAATGAGGCATCATCATTAGACAACTTGTTCAAATAATTAGAAATGGAGCGATTCAAAACACACGTCCAAATAGGTATAGTTTTCGACATACTATCAGGAAACCGCTTCCCCCTCCGTGTCGAATCAACTATAATACACCCTCCCTTCTGTCCTACCATTAAAAAACAAAAAACCCAAAATAAAAAAATTTAATTTCAAACAAAAAAAGGAAAAAAGATGAGGATTTTACCAGCGAGAAGGGAGATGTGGAAGTTGAGACGGGAGGTATTGAAAGACCAATTATTGGTATGACCGTCGGTGGATTTAAAGTAACAAGTGGACTGAAATTTGGGAGAATACCAGAGACCGCAACGGAGGTTGGCGACGAGAGGGAGTTGAGGCCATAGCTGGGAGATTTCGCCGACAAAGATTGAGTCCTCGTAAATTGATCTAAGTGCGTTGTAGAGAGTGTTGTCTTTGCGTTTAATTGTCCTCGCTGCTCTGTATATGCTTAGCCTTGTTTCGTTTTCCATTGTAAGGTCCTCTTTGCTGTGGTTTCTTTCTTTTTCTTTTTTTTTTTTGGGGGGGGGGGGGGGGGGGGGTGGGAGGGGGGCTCTTTAGGGTTTGGGGTTTTCACTTTTCAGACAGAACACGATTTCGTTATTACATGTATGTACTTTGGAAAGATCTTGCTGATGAAGTGGTAAGTCATAGTAACTGATAACTGAAAACTTAACCAATGAAACGACTGTCGTTTGGTTTGGGATCGTTAGAGCTAGGGCGGTAGTCAGCCAAAACGCAAGCGTTTTGGAACGATTAAGGGCAGTTGTTAAAACTAGTGATAAATTTGCTAATGTTGTATTTGAAAACATGAATTTAAAATTTTAGATTTCATTTGTTATATAAATAATAAGAATGAAATGCATATATTATGTATAAATTAATTAAGATTCAATATGATTATATCTTTGAAAGATATAAAAACATAAATTTTAAATTCACAAATATTTATAGAAATTTCAAATTCACCATTAAATAAGCATCCAACAAATTTATGAATTTAAAAAATAATCATAAATATTACATTTATATATGTTTTATTACACAATTTTGAAATTCAAATTTATTTTTTGAAATCTAAATTTCTAAACGCAACTTAATAATTTTCAAACGTAACCTATTAGTATTATTTAATTTAGTAAGCATATCCCAAATCCTACACAGTAAGATAGAAGTCGCTTTACATAATAAGAGGATTGATTGTTGGATCATGATTAAGGATAAGATAATTGATGATTTTGGCTTGATGCTGTTTTTTTATGGAACTCACAACTCCCTGAGATTAATACTAAGATATCTCACTTCAGTTGTTCGTTTCTTTCTATATTTAATAACTGCAGGTTTATGATGTTACCTCATAATCATATGTGGGGGAACACCCAGGTGATGATGCCATCTTGATTAGGGATGATAAAAATATGATTTGATTCATGAATTTCGTACCAATTCGTTTTGAATGGCGAGGATTTTTTTTTTTTATTTAAATGGGATGGAATGAAACAGGACGATTTTGATAAATGCTTATTTTGTCCCGTCCCGTCTTTTAAAATTATTATTTTACCCGCTTAAATTTTCTATATATCCTTTTTGTATTTTTAATATACATTAAAATCATATATATATATATATACTTTATACATATATATATATATATATTAAAACTATGTTCATAAATAAATTATAATATATTTTTTTATAATATTAAATTAAAAATAATTGGTAAAAAAGTAAGGTTGAACACCGTGAAACAATTTTGAATATAATCGTAATCCATGAAAATAGATGTTTTCAACATCTATACAAAAATAAAAAGAAAGTGGATAAAACAATCCTCCTCAATTCTATTTTCATCCCTAATCTTGGCGCATGCATTCGACCCGAGTGTTTGACAGGATTGATAGATCTAGATCGTTTTGCAAAGCCTTTTTTTTTATTAAATTAATATATGCCTATTCCATTCCATTTTTCCTTCATTTCTGATTATTTTCAATATGAATCTCGGTATCCATCAAAAGAATCAAATCCATGAAATGAAAGAATTAGAAAATCGTAAGACTTGCCTTTCAATTATTTGTACATAGGAGATAGAATGACCACTCAACAGAGTGGGATTGGAGAGAACTGTGAATCACAAACACTACTGTCTCTCACATTTGAATAGTAACTGTATTAATATATAAGGATTTATAAAATTACAGGGTAAAATCAATTCAAATTACAAGACCAGCCCCGACGAAGGGTTGATAATTTAAGAATAAATTGATTGAATTTGGCGACCAAAAAATGAGGCCAAAAAATTCCTAAACCACTAAAAATAAGGAATCACCAAATAATCCACCAACAATCAACTACCAGACCGGATATTTGCTTCTAAATCCTTGTTGCCTATCGGATCTTAAAAAAATGAGAGGCAGATTGGTCGCAACTTTCTCTCTGCCAAAAGCTTAACTCTAGAGTCTAGACGTCGTATTTCTTGGGTTGGTGCCGCTGAGCCAAACTTCTCGCCAAAGAGCTGAGGAATGAGGCTTTGGGAGAAGCTACTTTCTTCCCATATAAATGCTTCCCTCCCAGGTCTGTGAACTTTGGACCCATATCCTTGTTCCTTTCAATCTGCAGAGTAGGCAAAATACTCCTAAGCTTTGAACAAACAAATAAATAAAAGCTCATTATGAATGCTACGCCTCAACGGACATACCTTGTTTATCTTTCCATTCTTCAAGTGGTATCGAATACCAGACCAATTGATAGATTGAGAGAAATGTGATCGGAAAGCAGAGATAGGGTATAAAAAGTTATCAACCAGCAGTGCAACAAAGATCTGCTCGATCACAAAACAATTTCATTTACATCACTACATACTCGTAAAGTATCTGTCATATCCAAGCTCTAACTCAAATACTGACCAGGCTTCAAGTCAAAATTCAGGCCTCTTAAATCCAACCAAAAACATGCAGTTGATTTAACTATAAAACTTTTTTTTTTTTTTTTTCTAACTGAAAGCTTGATTACACTAGTTTACTATCTGAACTCCAAAGGAGGTATTCAAGGATTCTAGACAAAGCATTGAAGCGGATAAAAAGGCCAGAATTTTTCTTCATCACTCTAAACATAATGTATAATTTAAGAGTTATATACAGTTATGACCACAAAAAAAAAACGAAAGTCTAGATACTCAAGATAATAACTTAAGTTTCATGGGAACAACAGAACGATACAACTTCAATAAAGCTCATTGCCATCACCCATATTAAAGAGATAGAGGTGCTTACCATGCTCCAGTTGTAATAATCAAGTGAGAGCTTAGGTGCCTCGGGAGATAACATGTTGCATAGTCGAACTTCAATCCTTGTTAAGTTCCACATAGAAAGTAGCTCCGTAAAGGTACATATGGCTAGGCAACTCGCTAGTAACAATCCTGTGCAAACACAGTTTGCTTAGTTGCAGGAGCTAAATCCAACTTTAATACCATAGTATATTTCTCTAGCTTCCATTTTATTAGACTGAATACTTTACCAGACGAACTGCAACCTAAAAATACAACTGAAAAAGAAATTACTATCATGTGACAAGGCTACTGCCAGCATTTCCAGTTGCCGTAGTGCAAACAGTTATGCAACCCTGATATACAAGTATGTCTAAATTACTAAAAATCCAATATGTTGAGTGCCAAGGGGAACTTGTAAATTACCTGTATAACTCAGTACTGTCTCAGCCAAAGACAAAAAACAAACTCTTGTTACTCAAAAACTACCAACTAGACTGGTATCACTATCCCAGATCAGGACCCGAGACATTGGATTCATCTGAATCAATTAATGCTACGACCTACCTAAAAAGGAAAAGTAGTGTGCTCACCGCCAGTAGTACAGGTTTCCCCATATGAATAACCCTTCATATAGATTTGTAGTGCTGCTGCAACATGAACCATAGCCATCAAGTATGGCGCAACAAATCCCCATGACAGATAGCAATGGATTGAAAACAGTGCTTTATTCATTAGCCAATTAACCTTGCTTATGTATGATTCCAAAACAAATGTTTGCTTCCTCAAGTAATTCCAGTACCTGGACAAGAAGTCAAAGTCACATGGATATAAATATAATAGAAAAACTTAATGGGTAAAAATCACAAACCTTGAGAAACTAAGATCACTTGCAAGAGGATGAGGAAAAACAGCAACCGGAGGAGATGTAATAAGCCTCTTGTGGGCTCCTGAGAAAAGACAATACATGAGCAGTTAAAAGGTTGCAAGTATACGAGTGTACAAAGCTGTAATTCTAATATCAACAGAAATATTGAAATCTTATTAGTCTACTAAAAGATTTAACAGAGACTAGATTACCAGCTATAGCAGCTAGAGTCATATCATCGGAGTATCCACCATCTCGAAGTCCCGAGACCACACCATAGTGGTCATATCTAAAATCATCAGCATGCATCTGAAAAACAATCTAGAAGAATCAGAAATAATCCTTCAACTTTGCACAGGAAGCACTGAGAAGGATAGGAAGAGCTACTTGCCATCATACACCCTCCCCAAAGAAAAAATGTTTTCCCACCGGTAGCAAATCCCATTGAGCAAGGCTGTAGAAAAGAAATATTCAATGAGTACATGAACTAGGATACAATAATCAACTTATTGGAGAAAGATTAAAATAGCACATGCAATATCAACCGCTAGAGCACTGTTACACAAAAAAACAAAAGTTTTTCCGTTAATCATTGGGAAGGGGGGGTGTCCGGCTTCACCTCTTGGCCAAATTCAAATAATAGAGAGAGATGAGGCAATCCCCCCTATGCACCAAACTGACCATCTATTCTTTTGAACTTTGGGCTATGGAATAAGTTAACACATGAGAGTTGATATTTCCCAACTTGCTGCTGCTTTGGTATTTCAATAAGAAGTGCTTGCCTGTTGATATGTGTGTGTTTAATCTTTTGGGAGGGGCGCAGGGTTGTTCAGCTAGTATAACGCTTGTCTAGTAAATAGTAATCAAAGGTTGCACCTTATAATTGTATGCTGGTAGATTGGGCAGTAGGACATGAATAAAACAGTAAGCCATATACAAAGGAGATATTAGAGTGCCTGACTCCAGCATTAATAAAATTTTATGTAATAATTCAACCATTGACATAGGGCATAGATAGTCACTAATTTCTTTGATTCTGGTTGTACTGTTGTTCAGGTTTTCCCTGGCACTCTTGGATAAAAACAATGCCAGTTATCCAAATTAAAAAAAAAAAAAAAAGATATGGTCAGGTATATGCAATATCTCGGGAAGAAAGAATAAGTACAGATGGAACCATACCATATGGTATTCATAGATGCAGTAACTCCCTAAACTTCCAGATGGTAAATCGAGAGGGTATCCGGTTTGAATAAATATCTGCACATATTTCCAATAACATGAGTACCACAAACAAATGAATAGTTTACACTCTATGCACCATAACCATAATAGGCACACATGTAAAGGTTAAAAATCTAATTATTTTGATTGAAGGTATATGGATGTGCACAAACATACCTCAGGATTCTTTTCCATCTCAGTAGTGAGGACCCCAATTGATCCTGGGTGGAGCCTAACATCATCATCCAAAAATAATACGTACTTGGCATCTTTATGCATTTTCTCCACCCCAACCTTCACAAAAAATACCAAAAAAATATATGGTTAAGCACTAAACTGAATACACTTCTAGCAGAGGGATTTTAACAACATATAAGGACTAACGTTAAATAACATTAATAGATATACAAGGCCGGGTCATTTGCAAAATCTGTTTTAACAATTTGGTAAAGTTGTTATATACCAGCTGGTTATGTATTTTCTGACTACAGGTTGTTGATAAACCAGCTACAATGATTTTAGCATCAACATCATCCTGCTCAGAGAAACATGCAATGAAATCAGGAAGGCAAGAAGTGAAGCCACAGTGAAGAAGCTCAAATGAAGCCCTCAAACACTTACATAAAACAAAGTGCAAGCATTGAGTCTTTTGGAAGTTTTAGAATAAAGGATTACACGGTAATTAACAATCCTATTTGACTTTTCATCAGATTCTTTTTTAATATTATCAGAAAATGCACAATAAAGCAAATTGATGGTATACCTTAAAATCTGTTATTAACCGAGATATAGCATGGTAAGCGGGGTCTTCAGTACTTTCCACCACAAAAAGGAACTCCACAGGACCACCATAGAGAGATGTGATCTGCCTCCGTTAGTATTAAATAAATACTTCAGAAAATTACTTATTGCAAACATGAACATTTTAAAATAATCAACTCTGGTAGAGCAATATTAAAAAAAAAAAAAAAAAAAAAAAAAGGAGGGGGGATATGCCTAACACTTATTAAAGGAAATTTAGTTAAATTTTCCATTTTCTAATGAACAAAGTGTGGATAAACAAAGGGTAAATGACGCTTCTTTAGCATGCCAGAGAAGACACCTCAAGATAAGTGCTAGCTAGAATGCCTACTATAGAATACTCACCTGACTCTTCCAATTGTGTAGATTATGTTCTCCAAAACCTTTTAAAGGCATCACAACCGAAACTCTTGGTAGATTGACCTGATTAGAGTGCTCAAGTTCATTAATATCATGGCATAGAAAAGCAAAGCTATTGCCACCTTTCATGCTATCTTTTATTCTATTGATCTCTCTGTTCCTGAGAAGGGAAAAAAATATAGGTATATATAAATATAGGCAAGTTTTCTAGGTAATGTTAACAACATGGAACAGTCATGGCATCCTGCTGTTTAAATTCTCATCGTTGAAACCATGTACCTGACATAAGCAGCAAAAGCCCACCCAATAGCAAGAGTCAAGCAGATTACACATCCCTACATTATATACAAAATATTCAGATTGGTAACCTTTTTTAATTTTTAAACGGGCAGAGAGAGAGAGAGAGATCAGATGACTGATTTAAGATAATAAAATACTGCATTCATAAAGTAGATAATTGGAGTGATTGCAAAGTAATAAAAGAAGGAAGCCATTAGTCAAAAGCAGAAGAATATCAGCTAGAAGAACGGATAACACGTATTGGTCAATAGCTTTTCTTTTGGATAAACCATTAGTTGGAAGCTGACTTCATCTGCTTTTCATGAGACAACCTTTGTTACATTAACTGACATACCAGCCTTCCCTCCAACAACTTAAACAAATCAGTAAAAACTAAAATAAAACTCCCATTATGGAAAAATGGTATTTAGAGAAAGAGCTTTCTACTACATTTGAATCAATACTATAACAAACAAAGCTCAACTCAGAGCTTAAAACATAAAACCTTATCACCTCGATACCTACATATGGAATTGAAGCAAAATTAAGGAATTTACATCTACAAATTTCGTAATCATTACAATGAAATTGAAGATACATTGCTGACTATCATAATAACAGTCACCTTTTTGACCAAATATCAAACATTTCATCTCCATTATGACACAAGCAGTATTATTTTTTTTTGTCATTTAAAAATAAAGCAAAGACATTTTTGGTTCTAAACTTAGCTATCTAGATCCTTCGCTGTAAAAAGGAAATTATAACTTCTTTAAAGAATAAATCTTTAAGGTTACATATTAAGGAGAATTAAAAAAAAAATTAGCTAATTATAAATAAGATACGAAGCTAAGAACCAACCAAATATCAATTTAATTTCTAAGAAAAAAACGCAAAATAAGGTTTAGAAAATTTGAAAACGAGTTCAAGAAAGCAATTCAGCTTATTTACACACGTTAAATCTATCCAAACAACGAAAAGCCGAAAAATATATATTATTTGGCTCTCTTTGCGGATAATTATGAACTTTGATGGATCTGAAAGAGAAAAATAACAAACCTGGATCTGAATAAAAACAGCAAGAGGACTACAAAATGCTCTGCTGAGAGAGAAGAGAAGCGAATCTTCAGGGTCCAATGCCAACATTCTATCGTATTTATTTTCTTTTCCTCTTCCCTCTCTACAATCTTCGTCGACGGAAACGGTTGTCTAACTAGCCAAACAGAAAATCAATCAACCAAACAAACACACACAAAAAAGCCCTAGAATTTAGCAATGGAAGCTTTTTTTTGTCTCTCTCCGTCTTTGAATGAAGGGCGTGCGCTGGGTTTATGAGAGAAAGGAAAAGAGAGAGAAACGGAGAAAGAAGAAGAAAGTAAGAATAAGAGACCGCCTAATTTTTATAACCTTTTGGATTTGGATTTGGCTGAGAAACAAAGAAAGAAAGGTGATTGACCATACACATCCGCTACTTTTATAACTACAAAATAGACAGACAGATTGAAAAAAAAAAAAAACACAAACCAACCAAATTAAAAATAAAAACCAAAGGGAAGACTGAAGAGGAAGAGACCGTTAGATGGGTTTGTTATTTATAAATTATTACTATAAATTATAAAAATAAAATAAAAAAAAAAAGAAAGAAGATGCTGCATTACGATCCGAATCTTCTCCTTTTAAACATTTTATCAAACTAATTTTTTATAAAAATATATTTGAATGCCTCTTTATTCAAAGTTCTTAAAAAATATTTTTATATATTTTAAATAAAATGAAGTTAACTACAAATAAATAGGAGTAAAAAAAAAGAATGGATGAGCGAAACGCAAAATTGTAGGAAAAAAAACATTTAATTTAGAAAAGTAAGCAGTGAAACATAATTAAATGTTGACGATATGCCAAACTCATTCCTATTCTAAAACAAGAATAGTATAAGAACACATTGTGCAGTTTTCTTATGAGAAATTTCTTGTTGTCCATTCCTAAAGTGCCAAAGAGTGGCATCAGCAAAAATTTTAAGTGGAAATAAAATAAAAAAAAAAAGTTAAATTTCAACCTAAAATATATAAAATGAACTACAAGAAAAAAAGAAAAAAAAAAAAAAAGGAAAGAAAGAAAGAAAGAAAGAAGCAAAAAACGAAACAGAAAAAAAAATGAAAATTTTGTGTGTTCTTTTTTTTTTTTCTTTTAAAATATTATAATTTTTTACACGTCAAAATTTATTTTATGTATATTTGGACACGTTCGTGTATTCGTATCATGTTCATGTTATTTTTCGTGTTTTATTTTAATTATTTTTTCTATGATGTATTCGTATCATGTCTTAATTCATCTCATATTTTGTATAGTTTGTAATTGTGGTTCAATTTAGAGAAAAATTTGTGTGTATGTGTCGTGTCCCAATTCATGATATATTTTGCATAATTTGTCATAATAATTCAATTTAGAGAAAAAATTATGTATTCGTAACGTGTTCGTATTATTTTTTTGTGTATTCAAAGTATTATAAATTTATATAAATTTTTACATGTAAATAATTTACTTTATGTATATTTTGCCACGTTCGTATATTCGTGTCATGTTCATGCTATTTTTCATGTTGTGTTTTAATTAATTTTCCTATATTATGTTCGTATCGTGTCTCGATTCATCTCATATTTTGCTTAGTTTGTAATTATGATTCAATTTAGAGAAAATTTTGAGTTTTCGTGCCGTATCTCAATTCATGATATATTTTGCATAATTTGTCATAATAATTCAATTTAGAGAAAAAATTATGTATTCGTAACGTGTTCGTATTATTTTTTTGTGTATTCAAAGTATTATAAATTTATATAAATTTTTACACGTAAATAATTTACTTTATGTATATTTTGCCACGTTTGTGTATTCGTGTCGTGTTCATGCTATTTTTCGTGTTGTGTTTTAATTAGTTTTCCTATATTGTGTTCGTATCGTGTCTCGATTCATCTCATATTTTACATAGTTTGTAATTATTATTCAATTTAGAGAAAATTTTGAGTGTTCGTGCCGTGTTCGTGTCGTGTCTCAATTCATTATATATTTTGCATAATTTGTCATAGTAATTCAATTTAGAAAAAAAATTGTGTTCTTGACGTGTTCGTGTTATTTTTTTGTATTCAAAGTATTATAAATGTATATAATTTTTTACACGTTAATTCGTTTTATATAAATTTTGACAGATTCGTGTATTCGTGTCGTGTTCATGTTATTTTTTGTGTCATGTCATGTTTTAATTATTTTATCATATTGTGTTTGTGTTGTGTCTCAATTCATCTCATATTTTGCATAGTTTATCATAATAATTATATTTTATCTCTAAATTTATTTATTTAAGATATTAAACATAACAGATTATTTAATTAAATGATAGTTATTTAATTTAATTAAAATTTATTTATAATTATTAATTTAATTAAAATTTATATATATTAAAAAAATCCCTCAACAAAGCGAGAAAAAAAATTCTAGTAATAAATAAAATATGATACGATTAGGTTAATAAGTTCAAATAGTAAAAAAATTTACTTACTCAAGTTTGACTTGAACTAGATCCATCGAGCCTAAATGCTATTTTATTTTTTAAATTATTAAAAAAATATTTATATATTTTATAATTAAATTTAAATAAATATATATTTTATTAATTAAATAATAATTTAAATCAAATCAAACTTATTAAATCAATCAAATAATATGATCCATAAATAAATATGCTTGAAAGAAAGAAGGAAAGAATAAACCAAACGATATCAATAAAAAAAAATTTGTTAACAAATATCTTAAAAATATTTATTAATGTTAATTAATATATTATTTATAATAATAATAATAATATTATATTAAATATAAAAATTATTAATTTTATTTATAATTTTCAATATATTAAATAAAAATATTATTATACATACACTCGTTAATAAAATTTATAAAAAAACGCGGGCATGGATTCCCAACATTAAAAAAAAAAAGAAAAAGGAACGATGATAGTACTAGTATTTGTTCTTCGTTTGTTAATTTGGATTTTCAATGAATCTGTGAATTTATGTTAGAATCTTATGATGTCTTTTTAAGACGCTGTGTCAGCTGTTAGTTGTCTTGTCGGGATCGGTATTTATGTTGGCTTCCAAACTAACCGTCAACAATGCCAACGGGCAGCAATAAGCATATACCCACATGGTGCGCTGCTGCCAGCTTTCTTACTTGAAAAGATCCATGATTTTGCATACTTTCCACTTTCCACTTTCCACTTTCCTCCCAATCCCATGTGGCCCACTGCTTTTTGTATATTTTAATGCAAAAAATAGTTCATCCTGGATTAGCTGATTCATGATTTTTTTTCCCTAAGTTTGCTAACATACCGGTCTTAGGCCTCGTTTAGCATTGTTTCTGGCACAGTTTTTGAGGTCAAAAATTGCTTTTCACCGCAAACGCAATGCTAAACAGATAAAAAATTTGGCTTCTGCTGTTGAAACCATGGTTTGAAAAGCCAAACCAAAAAGCCAAAAAATATAGCTTTTGGGCTTTAAAAGCTGGCTTTTGGATAAAATGACTTTACTATCCTCATATCTCTACACTTTTATTATTTTAAACATATCTTTTTTTGACATTTCAATTTCCTACAACACTTTTTCACAGCAATGCTAAACACTTAAAAGTTTTTAAATCACACTTTATAAACACACTTTTTTCAACTCGAGCTTTTTTCAACCCAAGCTTTTTCCAACAGCTAAACTAGCCTTAATTTGTTTTTGACTCTTAGAACAATGCTTATTAGCTTTTCAATTTCAACCCAAAGCAGCTGCCTTTTCAAATTTGAAATGTTCTTGAATTCAATTAGTGTTTATGAAACAAAGAGGGCAAAACTACCAATTCTTGGTATAATTGGTTTTATAAAGATGCATTTTATTTTATTTTATATATATCATATATTGAGAAAGTGTTGCAAGAACTAAAACTCTAACTCAAATTAAAGATTTCCTCCACTAGTAACATTATTTAAAACATTACATAATTAAAAATTCAAAATTAAAATTAAATCAAATTCATATATGATAAGACTTGAACATAAAATTTTAAAATTGTAGGGCTTACTTTTTGTTACTTAACCAAGACCTCCCATATTAAACCATGGGAATGCCATTGGAGTAAACAGACATCTTTTGCCTTATTCAGTTGATTAAGTTTAACCTTTTCCCCAACAGCTAATTTGTCTTTATATTTTCATGCCCCAAATTCGTAGAAAATTTTTGTATTAATAATTAATCCCAATTGAGGAGACCAATTAAACATAGTTTGGTTTCATTTCATAAAAGTTCCATTCAGTTTGTTAAAAAGACATTAAGAAGAACAAAAAGGACTGACCCTTTTAGCAACTCAGGAAAGTGACCCAAATTTGTTTTGGAATTGGACATGATTATAACAAACAAGTACAAACAAATCTCACAAAGTGTGAAGGCTTGCTTTTTCAAAATGTTCTTTTTTTATTTTATTTTTAGAGTGTTAAGCGGGCAAAAGGCCATTTCAATTTTCATTCAGGTTTCCTTCCACGTAAGAAAAGATAGATTTAGTGATAGATAATTTGGCCCATCGCATCCTTGTGGAGTTAGGTAAAGGGAAGGTTGAAATCATAGTACCCTTATGCCACCCAGCAAATTATCTTTCACTTTTCGTAATCCAATGTCATAAATAAATAAATAAATAAATTTCGAAACCCAAATTATTATCATGGCAATGGCGTCATGGCATGTGATTTTCAAACATTATTATTATTTTTTTAGGATATTCTATGAGTGGTTTAAATTTATGATCATTCTTTTAACGGATGCAATTTAAGTTTAATTTTAGAATAAATTTATTATTATATTTTAAAATTTGGAACAATTAAAGAGTATTTAGTAAAAAATGTTGTTAAAAGTTATTTTATTGTTCAAAAAATAATTTTGAAAATGATATAACAGCAAAAAGAATCATTAAGTTAAAATTAAAATTTTATTTTCTTCTTTTATTATAGCATTTTTTTATTAAATATAATGCAACATAATCCTAATATTGCTTCTTTTTTTTTTTTTTTTTCTGATTTCATCATGGTATTTTTTTTATTAAACATAATACTACCTCATACTTTTTCAGTTGATTTTGACATTTTTTTTCCTTGTCATATAATTTTGAAATATTTATTTTTGAATTATAAAATAATTTCTAACAAAATATTTTACATAATATTTTTCAACTGTTACATTTTGATTAAATTTGTTCCAAAAATAAAAAATTGTTAGTTAATAGAACAATAAATTTGTATTAATCCTTTTTTTTTAATTTTTTGTTTAATTTTATGATCGAAAAAAATAAATGGATTTTGCTAACAAGTGTCCTAAGGACACTTTTTAAGATTACTACTTATAGTAATATTTTCATTCAATGTATTGAAAATGATGAATAAAATTATCAAATACTGCATTTAATACAATATTCTTTTTATAAACAATATATTAATTAATCTTAAAAAATACTTAATAACACTCGTTAGCAAAACTCAAAATGAAAATCTAACCACTTGTACAAATCATGCAAGACACGAGACAAACATCGACTTTAGTTTATATTATTTTTTTTTTGGATAAGTAAGTGTTTTATTTATCCAGAAAGCAGTTAAACTGCTACATCCAACATCATGTGCAACATGTACTTAAAGCTATACATACTTAAACAATACTTGAACAAAACTTAAGACCACTAATCAATCAGGGAACAATAGCAACATACTTCAGCAATACTTAAGGCTATACCAGAATGGACAAAGATCCTAGGAAAAAAGAGACAGTCCCCAGTCTGCATCCAATCTTCGGTTCACTTCATCAGGACTAATGTTCTTGAGCCCCAACAATCGCATTCTGATGATCTCTTTTATCTGCTCAATGATGGCTCCTTGTGTGGATTGAAGGCGATTAAAACACCTATTATTTCTCTCCCTCCAGATCGAGTAAAGAAAGGCACTCCATGATAAACGCAAAATAACAGAAATGAGAGTTTTTCCTCTGATTCTGTTTACTGCCCATTGCAGCTCTGCTTGCCAGCTCCTTATGCTTCTATGAAGTTGACATAAGCATAGTATATGCCCCCAGATTTCCTTTGAATAGTCACATTCGAAAAATATATGATTCCGAGTTTCTTGTTCAGTTTGACATAGCTCACATTTGCCATCCACCTCCATGCCCCATGACATCAATCTGTTCTTTGTAGACAGTTTGTCCAATATAGCCATCCAAGCTACCAGTGCATGTTTAGGAATATGAAATGGAAACCAGATCAGTTTATCCCACTCCACCTTGTCCTGCCTAGGCCTGAGATCATTCCAGACCTTAGCCACCATAAATCTGTTCCCAGGGAACTTCCAAGTTAGAGCACCATTCTGGTTGGAGGTAAACCTCAAAGCCAAAGCCCTCAGCTGAAGCATTTTACGCCATGTCCAGCTGCTTCCTGGGGAAGGTTGAACCTGCCACACTGTTCTTCCTTTCAGCACATAGGCATGAAGCCAGGCAATCCACAATGAACCTGCCTGAGAGAGAAGTGCCCATAGGTGCTGAATAATGCAAGCCTTATTCCATATTCCCAAGTCTTTTAATCCAAGACCCCCCTCTGACTTTGGACAGCAAATGGAACTCCATTTGACTCTTGCTCCCTTAGCTGAGTCATCTCTTCCTTTCCAGAAGAACCTGCTGCATAATTGATTAACTCTTTTAAGAACAGCCTTAGGCAATACAAAGTGCCTGCACCAGAAATTGGACACATTAAAAAGAACAGATTGAATGAGCTGAAGCCTTCCTGCATAAGATAACATGCGTGCTGCCCAGCCATTGATTCTCTGAGTAATTCTGTCGATCAAAGGAGAACAATCCTTTTCAGAGAGTCTTCTTGTGACCAAAGGGACCCCAAGGCACCTAACAGGTAGTTTGCCAAGTTTAAACCCTGTCAACTCTTGCATCTCAAGTAGAGTGGTCCTACTAACACCAGAGGAGAAGACTTCACTCTTGGAAGGGTTTAATTGCAAACCAGAAATGGTATAAAAGTAATGGAGAATACCCTGTATGCCCACAACAGAATCCAAGTTACCCTTTGCAAAAATCAGCAGATCATCTGCAAAGCACAGGTGAGTAAGCTTGATTCTGTGACATTTAGGATGGTAGTTGTAAACTCCATGAAGAGCCCCTGCATCCAGAAGTCTGGATAAAACATTCATAGCAATGACAAAAAGATAAGGAGAGAGAGGGTCTCCCTGCCTTAACCCCTTTGCTCCTTCAAAGTACCCTACTAACCCCCCATTAAGAGAAATTGAGAACTTTGGGGAAGTGATGCATGCCTTGATCCATCCTATGAACTTATCAGGCAATCCATAAACTGATAAAACAGTGAGAATGAAGTCCCAATTTAATGAATCAAAAGCTTTTTGGAGATCAATCTTCATTGCAAAACGGGGGGATAAGGTTGCTCTTCCATACCCTTTGACCAGTTCCTGAGCCATGAGAATATTATCTGAGATGCTTCTCCCTGGTATAAAGGCACTCTGATTGCTGGAGATCATAGCAGGAAGGAGTGGAGTGAGCCTGGCAGTGATGATCCTGGTAATACATTTATAAATGACAGAGCAGCATGAAATAGGCCTGAAGTCCTTCATATGATTAGGATTCTGGAATTTTGGGACAAGAGCAATACATGTAGAGTTAAAGACTGATATCCTGCTCCCTGATTGAAAGAAGGATAAGATTGCTGCAGTGACATCCTCTTCCACAATAGGCCAAGCAGTTTTAAAAAACTGTGCAGTGTATCCATCTGGCCCTGGGGCTTTGTCCCCATTCTGCTCAAACATGGCTCTTTTCACCTCCTCTTTTGTAACAGCCTTAGCTAAATTGTCCTTAGCTTCAGCAGGCAAGGCAGGCTGAATAAGTTCAGTAAGAAGCTCCCTAGGGCAGTCTGTGATCTGTTTGTCCTCAGTCCCAATCAACTTCTGAAAGAACCTTACAGCCTCCTTTGAGATTTGGTCAAAATCTTCCAACTTCCTTCCCTCATCATCATAGAGGACTCTGATGGATTGCTTGCTATGCTTTGCTGACACCATTTTATGGAAATAATGAGTGTTCTGATCCCCCTCCTGCATCCATTTTATCCTTGATTTCTGCCTGTAATAACTTTCCTCAGCCTTTTGGAGTTCCATCAATTCTGCATAGAGTCTTCTTTCTGTTTCAACAAGAGTATTAGATGGCTTTTGATGCAGATTGATCATCTGCATGCTCTCCAATTCTTGCCTTTTATCTTGAACCTTCCCTGAAATGTTGCCATATATGGCCAGGTTAAATGCCCTCAGTACTGCCTTTAATCTCTTCAATTTGTGGAATAGAGTGGTCATAGGATTGCCAATGAAAGGCTCTTGCCAAGAGTTTTCCACAATGTTCAGGAACTCTGGATTCCTAGTCTAGAAATTAAAAAACCTAAATGGCTTTGGGGGAGAATGAGCAGTCAAGTTCATCTTTATGTATGCTAGGCAGTGATCAGAAACCATTGGAGCCAAAAACTCAACAAATGAGTGAGCAAACTGTGTATGCCAGCAATCATTCACCAAAACCCTATCAAGCTTTTTAGCCAAGTAAGCATTAGTTTGGTGGTTGGACCAAGTGAATGCTGGTCCAGTACTGGTATGATCAAACACTGATAGCTGTGTCAAACAGTCCTGAAAATCCTTCATATCAGAGGTAAGCATGTAGGAGCCATTGAAATCTGAGCTTTCCTGTGGTCTTGCTATAACATTGAAATCTCCAGCCAAAAGCCAAGGAGAGCCATCAATTCTGCCTTGAATGTCCTGAAGATGGTGCCAAAGCCTTCTTCTACTTATTCCTTCATTGCTTCCATAAATTGCTGTAATGTAGAACCTGGTAGAATTATAAGTGGTGCAGCATGTAATGCTCTGATCAGATGTTGCAATAAGATCAACCTGCATCTGATTTCTCCATAGGAACCATATTCTCCCATTATAAGCTTATAAGTAGTTGTGATGTAGCTTCCATCCCTGAAAGAGCCTATCTACTATAGCTGGCATGTTTTGTTGTTTCACTCTTGTTTCCAGTAAGCAAACAAGGTCTGCCTTCAGGCAGTTTATTCTCTGTATAATACTTTTCTGCTTTTGAGGGTTGTTTAGCCCCTTAGTATTCCATACTATAAAATTCATGAAAGTTGAGGGGGGGTCACTCCAGAGGCAGGTAAAACTGCCTTACCTCTTTTCCCCTTGTCAATAGGCACTTTCTTCTTATTCTTCAAGGCTTTCATCAAGTCTGCAACTCCTGCTGCTGCTGCCCTTTGCTTCTTAGGAGAGTTTGGAAGGATTTCCACCAATTGTTCCTCCTCTCTCCATTGCTCAGGGCCACTAGTTTGTCCAGGGTCTACATTTGTCCTCTCTGAGTCACTCAGGATGTCAAATCTGTTTTGGGAACCAGCTAATACTGACTTCTTGCTTTTCTGTATGCTTCTGCTTCCTCTCCCTTTACTGCCCTCATTAACTTCTGTTTCCTTCATACTTGCCTCTTTCTGTTCTTGAGCCATAGGCAGGGCACTGCTTTCAACTGCTACACTGCTTGTAGCCTGTGCATCATGTTTTGACAGTTCTGCTTTAGGCCCCTCCTTTGGAATCCAAACTTTGGTAGCCCCTACAGGCTGTTTGGTGCAATTTCCGTCTGTATGCCCAAACAAATTGCAATGCTTGCATTTTGGAGGGTACCAAGGGATATCCACAACAACATTTGCAATAGTGCCATCACATAACTCAACATTAATACATTTTGGGATGGGGACATCCACTGCAATCTCCACACATACCTTTGCATAGACCAATCTCTGTTGGCTAGCAGTGATTCTATCCATATACAATGGAGTTCCTAGGGCACTAGCAATATAGCTGAGGCCACGTCTGGTGTACAATTCCAGAGGAACTCCTCCCAAATGGATCCAAACAGGTAATTTCTTCAAATTAAACTCTAATGATTTCATACCTGGCTCCCATTTCCTCAGAATGAGTGGCTTATTCTGAATGTGCCAAGGTCCCTGCTCAAGAACCCATTCTCTGGTGTCAGCATTCGGAAATTGAACTAGGTATAAGTTCAGGCCAGCAGATTTGATCACCACTGCTCCATTCTTTCCCCATAACATGTTGGCAAGTCTCTGAAATGTGCTGAAGTTTGGTGCCTTGCCAACAAACTGCGCCACAACTGAGTTCATCCACACAGTTGCTCCTTCTTCAAAAACCTCAACTGGAGGTTTGACGGTGATGGATCCATTTGAGTGTTGAGGTGGGAAAAACAGCAACGATTGATCGGAGGAGATTGTGAAGAGCTTCTTCCAATCAAAATTGGTCTTGACTGATGCCACGTCAGCAAAGGTGGTTGTAACTAACTTTTCTGGAATGTGCAAGCACTCCGTAACTGTCTCACGATCCGCTCGAACATTGGATAATTCAGTATTTGGTTCACCATTGATGAGATCATAAGAACCTGGTTCCTTGTTGAGAGCAACAACAGCCACTGTAGAACCTTCTTTTCTCATGCCAGGATCCATACTCTTCATCTGTTCCAAAAGAGACTCAGCATCCTCTTTCTTTAAACACAACCCAAGTGATTTTTCAGTTGAAACACCCGAAACCAACGCGAATTTCTCCTCTGAAATACTCAAAGCATAAACCGGAACCCCAGCCAATCACTCAAGGCAACCGCTGTTTTTTTTTTTTTTTTTTATAGAACTGGAGAAATAACAATAGCAATAGCAGTGAAGGTGTACTAGAGTCAATCAAAGGTGAAAGTTAGCGGAAAATGATTGCAATCTAACCTCAATTGCAAGCACCCTGCCGATAGATGCTTCCGATTCATTCCATTTCATCCGAAAGCAAAGTCCATTCCTTCCGCTAGATCTCCAATCAAGAAGTTCCAGAAGTACTGATATCCACAATCAATTCTCGTGAGCTGCTCAAACTCCCTTTTCCCAACTGCAACTTCCTTCAATCTTTTCACTACCAGTGAGCTGATGAGCTATTTTGGTTACATTTCTGTTGGAGATCTGAGGTTTTCATCTTCTTTTTTTTTTTTTTTTTTTTTTTTTTTTGATTAGCGATCTTAGCAAGAAACCAAAAATAAGAAGCAGAAATGATGACCTATGACGACGAGCTGATCAACGACGTTGGAGATCAACGAGATCGTTGGTCTTGGGGAGGGAGAGGAACGAGATCGTTGGTCTTGGGGAGGGAGATCAACGAGATCGTTGAGAAAGAAAGCTTTTTCTAAAGTAAAAGTTGACTCTGATTGGCCCCCAATTTTCCCCAAAGCATATTCATCAATTTTCTGAAACAAGCTGAAATTAGGAACCTTACCCAGGAACTGAAGGACTAAACCATTATGCCAACATTTAATCCCCTTGGTATTCTTGTGGTGGCTTCACGATCACCTTGTTACCTTCTCTGACTGGATCATGGAACGAAAGCGACTGCTTTGGAAGATCGTCAAATAAGCTTTTCCAATCCGCACCGCTTAAATTTGTTGACCCAACCACTCCCTCCGAACTGCCAAATCTATCAAGACGACTGACAGGAATCGCAGAGCGAGGACCTTCCGTTTGCGATCTTCGATTCCGGATCTCATCCAAAGGGGAACTATTAGAAGGAACCCGCTTTTGGAGAGAACTTGCAGAGAGCTACTTTTCTTGACTGACCCCACTCTTTTCCTGTATTGCTTATTATTATGCGCCTTATGTGCTTTGTATGCTTTCTAGACTTTTGTCCATTGCAGAGGAAACCTTAGGTGGTTTTAGTTTATATTATTTGTACTATAATCAAATCAAAATCATAAGAAATTTCAAGCAATTCAGCAGTTTGAAAAGGCCTACAAAAACCACACAGTGACCCATTAAATTTCCAAGGAAATTTCCGAAACTGTCATTGCATTCCAAGTGCTGTTAATGGATTAGGTAAATGCAGGAAAAAAGATCTATCAACGATGTATTATTCATTTTCCATGTGCAGCCAACCACACGTAGCAATCAAAGAACGTTTTCTTCGTTTCTTAGGCTGTGAATGAAAAGCCGATGTGCGGGAAAAATGCCATCATCACGGCAGCAGATAACGGAGGTGATGACAATTGCTTCACTTCATGGGTCCACCAAGTGAGGGTTTTTTTTCTTATATATATATATATATATATATATATATATATATATATATGAAAAGAATGGCACTATGAAGATAAGAAAAGAGATTTCAGATATTAAGATTCGAACTTCAAATCTATTAGATGTCACTTTTTAAGAGTGGTTACATGAATCAGCCTTTGATTTCAAATTTTAACGCTTATGAAACTGAACTACGTAATCTTGTAATATGATTATTGATATCTGAATTGATGAATGAAAGATTCATCCTTTGTTATATTTCAATACTCAATTTTTTTTTTCTTTAAACAATGAGAATCAAAATTTAGGAAAAATAAGAGAAGAAGAATTTGCAAGTGTTATAAATCGAATCCAAACTTGCAATACTCCATTTCATTTTACAAAATTAGCCACTAACACTTAACCTTAACCTCTAACTCTTAACTCCTAACTCCTAACCCTTAACCTTAATCCTAACCCCTAACTACTAACCCTAACCACTAATCCGAATGATAGTTTTGTAGGATGCACTATCAGTGTATAAATTATACACTAATAATGCATCAAATATAAATCCTTTAAATAAAGCCTTAGGTTGTTACCCGTCTTTGTTCTCTGCTTAGCAAATTTGTATATTTCATAGCTGGCCTCCTGCTTCGAGCCACGGGCTTGGCCCAATGATAGGGTGGATCCTCAACTTGCAGGACTACTTTTTAATTATGGCTCTGGCAAAAAATAGGGGATATTGCTTAGAAGCGGCAAACAAACAGGTTGGACTTCGAATCATTTCGAGTTTGAATTTTTTTCAAAATTTGAGATTTTAGTCGAGTTTGAATTTGAGTTAGTCAAGTTATTTTTCAGATTTTACGAAAAATATAACCATTTCAGCATACTTTTCAAATTCGAGTATTTTCGGATTCAAATCGTTTTAGATTTGAATTTGACGGATTCAGATTATTTCAGAATCGGGGGTTTCTCGAATTTGGATTTTTTTTACTTTTTTATCAAATCGGATTTGGACAGATTCAGTTTCAGGCCTTTTCAAATAAATTTTCAAGAACAAGTTCATTTTACCACCTCTAGTAATTGCCATAGCCAATAAATAAATAAATAAATAAACCCTCCTGTTTCACCTACAAATGAAAATGGATGAATGATATGCTATGCTAAGAGTAATTTCCATTTGTCTAATTTAAGATGCATTCAATCTTGCCAGAAAATTTACCAAAGTGATGGGTCAAGGGGCTTTCTCTAGGGATTGGAAAGAATGAAGATGTAGGAAAAAGCAAGGTACCCATGGATGCAGTTACTGTAATCTCATCTCTTTTTAGCAGCCACACAACAATAATACTAATGCCATGAACTCTTGAGACCAAAGAGTAATTATAAATCAATAACTAATGCAAAACCTGCAAATATGTGTTACAAAAGTATATTATGGAAGATTGCTAGTTTCTTAGACATCAATGCCTGTAAAGCTAATAAAACTATATTTGTCCTGCTTTTTTTTGTTAAAAAGAGAGAAAAGAGGCAGCAACAAATTGCTAGCCTTCATTGCAACACATTAGTATGAGGAATTGCAACTTGACAAAGCAAAGAAAATCTGAATATCTGATACAGCAAATATTTTTAGAGAAAGCCCAAGCCTCACAAGTCACAACTTAACAATAAAAGCTGATAGGCTAAAGTCAAGCTCTCAGATTCATTAAAGGGTTCTAATTTTCATGCATATTTTGGTTTACCACCTATTAGAACAAATTGTTGAACCAACCAAGCAAAATTGTGAAGATAACAAATTTTATAATTAATGTATATTGGAAATGAAAGAATGACCATCAAAATGATTGAACAGTCTAACTAATCAACTATTAAAATTTGATTCCAAATCCATAAATCTTAATCTACATGATTCTTTCTGCATATAACCAATATAAAGTCTCTTATCACATATCTTTCCTCTGAAAAAACTAAAAGTCAGAATTGTCAGCCTACTTCCATTTCTAGAGAAAGCCCTAAAAATGGTGATAAAATTTCTGAAATAAGTGCTAAAAAATGACAAGTCACCAAGCTCAATGCATCAGCCATGGCATATCATTGATGCATATCAGTTGGCCTGTCATCTTTCGGGGAATTAATACCATGGTTGCTTCCAATTAAGTGGTGAAGAAGCACACCTGCTGCAACACTGACATTCAAGCTCTCCACAGCCAAAAAGGACCGGAACTCCTCGCCTGAGCACCCAGAATCCACTTCTGTAGGTTCCATATCATCAACCTCTACGGCTGCTATGTCCACAGGAATGTTTCCAGGAATCCTAACTAACTGAGTGCATGATCTCTCCACTAAAGGCCTCAAGCCAGTACCTTCACTGCCTAAAACAAGAATGGTTGGCACACCTGGCAAAACTTCATTCAAGGGAACAGCTTTTGAAGAAACAGAACCCCCAAGAACCCGCCAACCATTTTCAGCTGATGAAACTAAGAACTGCATCATATTCTTGCAATATAAAAGCTCCATTAATTCAAGTGAGCCAGCACTTGCCTTGCTCACAACACCACTTAACGGAGCTGAATTTTTTGCACATAGCACCACCCCTGAGGCTCCAAAGAAGTAAGCCGACCTAATTATTGCTCCCAAATTCTGAGGATCTGTAACCTCATCTAAAGCTACCCAAAGAGAACCTTTTTCTTTGTCATTTGAGACAGGGTCCAACTCTTTTATTTTCACCATCTCTAGTGGAGAAGCATCAAGCACCAAACCCTGATGGGGGCGGTTATCAACAACCATATTGAGATCATGCTTTGAAACTTCCTTAACATTTAACCCAAGTTTTTCAGCCATCCTAAACACTTTTTCAAACCCTTTCTTATCCTTCTTTTTCCTATTATTACTACTCAAATCTAATCCTTCTTGGACATACAACGCATAAAATTCCCTTCTTCCAGCAGACAATGCAGCCAAAACCGGACCCACCCCGTAAACCCCTTCACCAGCCATCTTAGGTAAAGTTGAGTCTGTAGCCTCTTTCCATGTTTTTCTACCCCAACTTTCCTGCTTATTCCATCTTCGAAGCTCTGGTTTCTCAGACCCAAGTTCTACGTCAACCATTCCTCTAAACCTACTCTTAATCTTATCCCATCTTGGGTCATTGACAACCTCAACCTCAACCTCATCCTCATTCTCATTCTCATCTCTTACTTCTTTTTCTTCATTGCTTTCATCCCTTCTGCCATGACTACCATTACGATGATCCCTCATCATACCTACCTTCCTACGTCTACTATCTTTCATATCCAGTGACTGAGCACCTTTTTTTCCAAAAAAAGATTCACCAGATTCCTCCCCCGAGGACTGTCCAGTTTTTCCAACTGTCACCTTCTCCAACCTCTTTGGTGTTTCCTCCCAAGAGGAATGGTTATTCTCTTTCTCCAATCTATCCAACGATTCCTCCCAAGAAGAACGACTGTTAGTCTTCACAATTGACAGTTTATGTGACCCTTTCGCCTCATTCACTTTCTCTGGGGCTAACCAAGGTAATGATTTTCCCGCTCTAGTTAAATCCCTCTCTTCACCATCTCTTTTCGAATGCAAACTCGATAAACTTCTAGCTCTTACCAAATAACAACACTGTATAGCACTGCTCATCCTAAAACCACTTAAAATACTTCTGTGTCTTTCCACACTGCTAAATTTTAAGGGCTTATGGAGAAAGTGGAGAGCTTTATGGGTGCTATACATCAAGGAAGGGTTTAGCGAGGGTTTTGGACAATATCCAATTAGTAAAGATTGGGTTTTTGAGGTATGAAATTGTTGGACACATTTGGTTTGTGAAGAAAATCTAATAACAATTGGAAATGCTTGGCTCTTTGTCAGGTTAGAGTACATTGTGCGTGTTCTTAGATAGAATTAAAAGATCTACTACTCACTTTATAAATAAGAGATGAACTTGGAAATTGAAACGGCAGTTCAGTGAAAGAAAACTCTACCTGGATTAAGAGCAGAGGCTTTGAACAAGTAAGGCAATAACCTTATCAACTCCCCGTCAATGGCTAGACAAGCTTTCTTTAAAGATTTTCCATCATCGGTTCTCTATAACTGATCAAATCAAATGATCTTTTTAGGTTTCATTGGCTACTTAAGATTAAAACGACACCGCCTCCATAGCAAAACCTCCCGCCTTTTCTGTTTCTGAAGTGACTGAAATATCCTTCTTAAATGCCGACAATCTTTACTTGTTTTTTCGGCAATACGAATATCTTCTTCTTTTCCTACAAGAAATTTGTTTGAAATTCGATAAAACAAATACACCGTAAATCGAAAATATCTAACTCTTTTGACTTTTCCAGAGGGCTTTTCAGTCCAATAACTCAAAACCGAACACAAAAAAAGACCCTTCTCCAAGAAAAGGAAGAAAACCTCGAAAAAGTCTCATTTCATTTACCAGCGTCAAAGCTAAAACCTCTCCAAAAACCCTCACGACCAGCCCACAGAAAAACCAAACTAAAAAAAAAAAAAAATCTCCAAAATGGGAACTCCAGAAACCTCTCGGGAACCATGCCCTGATCGCATCCTCGACGACATCGGCGGAGCGTTTGGGATGGGAGCGGTGGGAGGATCGGCTTTCCACTTCCTCAAAGGCGTCTACAACTCGCCAACTGGTTCACTCTTCCTCGGCGGCTCACAAGCCGTCCGCATGAACGCTCCACGTGTGGGTGGAAGCTTCGCTGTCTGGGGTGGTCTCTTCTCCGCCTTCGATTGCACCATGGTTTATGTTCGCCAAAAGGAAGACCCTTGGAACTCCATCTTCGCCGGCGCCGCCGCGGGTGGCTTCCTTCAGATGCGCCAAGGACTAGGCGCCTCAGCTCGATCAGCCCTTTTTGGTGGGGTCTTATTGGCACTTATCGAAGGAGCTGGGATCATGCTCAACAAAGTCCTCTCCGCCCAAGAAAATATGCCTGTAATGATGGAAGAACCTGGACCTGGAGTTGGACTCCCAATGGGCTTGCCAGGTCAGACCAGATACGAGGTTGCATCTTCGTCGGATTCAGGTTGGTTTGGAGGGTGGTTTGGTGGAGGCAAGAAGAAAGATGAAGTCAGAAGTGGAGCTGCTAAAACAGAGATTTTGGAGAGTTTTGATGCACCGCCGGTGCCAACTTTTGAACTAAAGTGAAATGGGAGCATTTAAAGAGGTTAAAAGTTTTACTTTTCATTGTTCTTTTAATTCTTTGATGAAAGTATAATTGTAGCTTAATTAGTATAATAAACAATTGAAATTTTTTTGTATTTCTTGAGGGATTTAATTCAGTTGTGCCTTGTTAGGAGATATTGGTTTGCAGTATGCTTGTATGTAATGTATTTCAATGGTTATGTTGCTATTACTTTCGCTGCCCTTCTCCTCGTAAAGGTCTTTGCTTTACTATAGATAGTTTCATGAACTAGCAATTTTGCTGCATGAAATTCTGATTTCTGTTTGTTAACTTATTGATTTTTCTTAAAAATCTTTTCATGGTTAAAATCCAATTTTTGCCATCTGAGTTGTGTCTTCATATCAGTTATAGGTTTATAATCATGCAGGGGCATTTCTGCTTGTACATGGAAACAAGACATTCATTTTTGTTATCAAAATGGACGTTATTGTCTGTGTGTAAATATGTAATTTTATTTTCATCCTTTCCATCAGCAATTTCCATGACTTGTCGTTGTTGTTGTTTTCTTTGTTGTTAATGACTCGGGGACTTGCTATCAAAAAGTTAAAAAATAATTTCTTGAAGAGGTTTATTTTGTGAGAGCAGATCATAAAATTGAATCTTTAGTCTTTACCTATTGGCTAGATGGTGGTTATATCTTATATTTGGTTTTAATAGGACAGGCAGTGTTAAGGTAAATGCTATCTAATATCCAAGATGTCTTACTTATAAAGTCCTTCCCTCCTTCTCCCCCCCTCTCTTCTCTCCCAATCTCACTCCCACTTATCGATTGTGACCAATCATCCGCCAGATGCGGCAGCAGCGACGCCGATAGGTAGGATGGGGTAGTTTTACTTGCCTCAAACTTCTTTTTCTGATGAAATCAAGTTGATCTGTCTATGACCCTGGACTGGCATAAGGCAAAGACTGATCGCTGATGGTTTTTTTTTGCCAGGCAACAATTATTTATTATAAGAGATAACGATGCAGCACGTCCACATTCAGAAAAAAAAAAAAAAAAAACTATGATAGGGGGGCTAGGAAGCCAGTTCAGGTTGAAAACAAGTGTTCAGTTTAAGCATACCAAATCCTTGCTACTAGAGACTAGAGAGAAATACCTTGCAATTACACCATTAAGAAATCCACATCATGTGACACATTTCTATAAAAGGAACCAAGTGGCAGTCACGGGCTATGTTATCCGAATTTTTTATTTTTTTTAAAATATTCATGTTTAACATATATTTGAATATGGGTATAAAAATTGAACAAATTCGTGTCAGAGACATATCCGTATCCGACATTCAATCTCCGAATCCAAGATAGATCACCGGATAGCACCACACTGAAGGACTCCAATTCCTTGAGGTTACCAAGCAGCAGACCATACCACGCCAAAATGTAAAATGGTAACTCAGAGGCTGCCAGGACCCTTCATGTTCTGCTTTGCCGCCTCCAATTCATGCCTAGATGTTTGCTGAATTTCAGAGTTTGGTAGCGTAAATTTCAAAGTATGAATTTATGATATAGTAAAATTCAAGATTTTTCAACCAAAGTAGTTCAAAGTTAAATAGAGAAAAAGAAGAAAAACTAGCTAAAATATTTATAGCAGAAGACAAAACATGGCCGGCTTTATTGTCCAAGAAAAAACACAAAATCCTGAGAATCAAAATCCAACCAAAATTTTAATAAATTACCATTTCCCACACTATCAAAAATCACTTATAATAAAATGCGATCATTACCATTTCTACTCCGCTCATTCTCTCGCAACTATCCCTACTCTCAAACTCCCTCTCCTCCTCACCTCACCTTTCTCCGCCGCTCCATGGCCACATCCGCCGCTGCCGAACCCATCAGCCCGTCAAACACCCGCGTGGGATGGATTGGAACTGGCGTAATGGGCCGAGCCATGTGTGCTCATCTAATCAACGCTGGCTACACTCTCACCGTCTTCAACCGAACCCTCTCCAAGGCGCAACCCCTCGTCGACATGGGCGCTCGCCTAGCCCAGACCCCCCATGACCTCGCCGCCCAATCCGACGTTGTTTTCTCCATCGTCGGCTACCCTTCGGACGTCCGCCAAGTTCTCCTCGATCCCACTGATGGAGCCCTCTCTGGTCTCCGTCCCGGTGGCATACTCGTTGACATGACAACATCGGAACCTTCCCTCGCCGTCGAAATATCCGCTGCCTCCTCCTCCAAGAACTGCTCCTCCATCGACGCCCCGGTCTCTGGCGGCGACCGCGGCGCCAAGAACGGGACCCTCGCGATATTCGCGGGCGGAGACGAAGCCATCGTCCACCGTTTAGATCCCCTCTTTACCCTCATGGGAAAAGTTAATTACATGGGGTTCAGCGGAAAAGGCCAATTCGCGAAATTAGCGAATCAAATCACTATAGCATCAGCAATGGTCGGATTAGTAGAAGGAATTATTTACGCCCACAAAGCAGGGCTCAATGTGGCGAGGTTTTTGGATGCAATATCGACGGGTGCAGCTGGCTCAAAATCGTTGGATTTGTATGGGAGCAGGATTTTGAAGAGGGATTTCGAACCGGGTTTTTTCGTGAACCATTTTGTTAAGGATTTGGGGATTTGTTTAAAGGAGTGTCAAAACATGGGACTTGCTTTGCCCGGTTTGGCTTTGGCTCAACAGCTTTATTTGTCGCTTAAGGCTCATGGGGAAGGGAATCTTGGAACCCAAGCTCTGATTTTGGCTCTGGAGAGGCTCAACAACGTGACCCTTGATTCTTAAACCTGGTAAACTGTTAAATACTTGCATGTTTGTTAAATTTCTAGTACTACATTGACGATCCAGATTCAGTATTATGGTAACTTAAAATTATGCGGTGTCATTGTTTGTTGCAGTTTATAACATATTCAGTTTGGTCGATTTTATTTTGATAGCTTATTGCTTTTATGTGCTGCCATTTACAGTCTCTCTTGATAACTCGAGATAGGCTAATTTGCAATATTGTGTTTTTGCTGCTACATTTAATGTTTATATCTAACCTATGGTGCAAGCAATGCATTGAATGGCGGTAGAAAATTATTTTTACTCTCTTCATTCATCATTAAGTTGTTTGAGCTTGAGTCAGTAGATGATACCTGTTATTGTAGAGTTGGAAGTAAATATGGCTTGAATGTTATACCACTGTAGCCTTTGCAGCAAAATTGTGAAACCGCAATCGCATATGCATTTACGGTGCTGTAGTTCAGACTTCAGAGTCGTCTTCTTTATATATAGAAGTTGCTTTTCATTTCCTTATATTAAATATGACTCGATTCGGGCCAAGATAATAGCTTGAGGCTAGCCTGACCTTACTTTCAAAAAGGTCACAAGTTAACATTCCCTCTTCCCAACTATCAGAAAAAGAACAAGACTTTTATATGCCTAGCCAGTAAACTTCCCTCTAAGACTATTTATCCCCTATTCTGCGAAGTTGCAACTCTACTACTTAGTGGATGTATCTATACATTATCTTCTGCTAGGCAGAATGTGAATGATGAATGATCTATATACTATAGACTCCAATGTTACTCAGACTCAGGTGTGAGTGCTGGATACGGGTATGAGTCTGATACGGGTATGTTCAACTTTTTTAAGTTTTTCCATGTATATGGAGGGTCTTTGGAGGGTTATATTCTCGTATTCATGTCCGGATATGTGTCGGATACAGGTGTTGGACACGAGTACTTGAAAAAAAATGAAGAGTCAAAGCAACATAGATAGACTTTATTTGTTCTCGACTTGAAATGATAAGTTGAATAGCAAAGAACATCATTTTTTAGTGGAACTGGCATTTATGTGCCTTAGTAGGCTTCATTTTGTTTCCAAGCAAGAAAAAAGAAGGGGTTGGGGGAGGGTTATAATTTATAGAGATGTTCTGCAATAAGACGGCATGCCTAATACTGCAGGGCAGTGTTATCTGAGCATGTTAGGTGTCAGAAAACTTTACTTGCTTTATCATAGATTTCGTATAGTAGTACAATCTTCAAAATTGGACATCAAGCACTTTCAGTTTTCAGGTTTAATGCCTTTCTTCTTCTGAGACACGCAGTCGTGCACACGCTTTATTTAGAAGGAACTATGTATAATATGCACACTATCATAATGGTTCACACACACAGAGACATACACAGACCTTTTTTTTTTTGAAGTTTAAACTGGCAGGATTGCAAATGTCTCTGAAGTTGCAACACTATGTTACTCGGACTCGGTTATGAATGTCGGACACGGGTATGTATGATTTATTCTAAATTTTTTCATGCATTTGGAGGGTCCTTGGGTATCATATCTTCGTACCCTTATTCGGATATGTGTTTGATACAGATATCGAACATGGATATTTCAAGAAAAATGAAGAGTATATATGATCCAAGTTTGTTTTCCTTTTGATTGTCTAACCCACAAAATAGTTAAGGCATCCGAAACTTTTTTTCCCATTATAAGGCAACCTGACAAGGATGCCCACTTAAATGATTCCGATCAATCTACTAGCATCTAATTAAATGAAGTGGAAGGACTAAGTTTGTAGCAGCCTAGCAGGACCATCCTACTGAAATTAGTGGTCATTCCTTTGTTCATTGATAGCATTATGAGTGAAGAACTAAATTAAACAACATAGTAAGACCATTCCACTACAAGTAGTGGCCAAGAAAGTTTTCCATAAATTAATTAGGAGCGAAGGGTTAAATTATTTTCAGTAGCAGCCTACCTAGCAGGGTCATTCCATTGTGGATAGTGGCCATGAAAGTTTTCTTTTATTGCACTCTGAATTAAGCTCAAGACTCTGTTTTTCATTGATATGATATTATTAAACTGTTTGTCTGAGTGCGTGTTTCGCTAAGGTGCGTCAAAGTCTTTGGAGACTTTGGCAATACTTTCTTTTGGTCTTCGTCCAAAAAGGCATATCCTCTTTTGGCTTTTCTTTCTTTTCTTCCCCTCCCGTCCCCAGTCTCCAAACTGGCAACATCAACCACTTACCCACCTATTTAAATACAACCCCTCCAATACCGTTATACTATTTTTTCCAACAGATGTGATACCCTAAACATTTGCATACGAAAAGGCCAAAAAAAAAAAATTGAAAATTTGGGAGCCAAAGAAAATTAATTAGTAATAGACTTGACTATTTTTGAATATGACACGAAAAAATAATACTAATACGATACAAATGTATGAACGTGTCAAAATTTATATAACATGAATTATTAAAGTGTCAAAATTTATATTAATATATAATATTTTAAATACGATTATGACATAAAAAATCACGAATATGACGTAATTACGTGGATTTTTAGATTTAATTAGTATGGAAAATGTTAATCAGTGTTAGTGGTACTAATTAAGGTAATATTTATAAAAATAAAAATATAATTAATGCATTTTTTTTAATTTAATAGAAATCATGTATTAAATGCAATTTTTTTTTTTTTAAAATGATAATTAATTAATATTTAAATGATGTTTATAGGTACCGATTAAACGGGTCCGATTAGTATTTTTAATTTTTTTTAATTTTTGGGGTATACTAATAGTAATACTGTAATAGTAGTATGTTTCATGTATAGGAAACACCGTTTTGGAGGGGTCAGTACCAAGAAAAGAAGAAACATCTTTTGGAATGTGAAAAAAGAAAAAAGTAGTCTTTCTCAGTGTTCCATCGGACCATCACTTTGAAGTGTTCTAAGTTCTAACCACATCTATTATTGAATGCCCTTTTTCACACCATGTTCGTAGGGGTTGGGTCTTTAACGAGAATCATTTAATAAGAATCATTGTAAATTGGAGTATTTATCATTGGCTCAAGTTTCCAAAGAAAAGTAGCCAATCATGACATAGCCCTTGAATACTCCCTTAACCCCTTGAATACTCCCGAAGTGTTTATAAATGTTCAACGCCTGAAGCTTTGAAAGCATAGCCCTTAAAGCTTCTTCCGTTCTTCATTACTTTCCATTTCACTTACTCAAGCTTTGAAAACATAGTCCCTTCAGTGGGATTCTGATACTGAATTTCACTCACCCAAATGTCGAAAACAACAGCCACATTCCTCCAAATTCATTTTAATGCCCTCCTCCTTGTTCTCCTTCTGAGCCATGCAAGCTCCCAACTGCATGGTGCTCAAGAACAAGCTATCTTGATCAAACTAAAGCAATATTGGCAAAATCCGTCGTCCATCAGCCACTGGATCCTGTCATCAAACTCTTCCGACCATTGCAGCTGGCCTGAAATCACTTGCCTTAACAACTCAGTCACTGAGTTACACCTTTCCTACAAGAGCATCGACGGAACAATCCCATCTTTCATTTGTGACCTTAACAACCTTACATCCATTGATCTTCTATATAACAACATCATAGGTGAATTTCCAAAAACTCTCTACAATTGTTCCAAACTTGAGTACTTGGACCTCTCTCAAAACTATTTTGTTGGCACAATCCCTGATGACATTGACAAACTAGGTCGGCTCCAGTACTTGAACCTTATGGTTAATAATTTTTCTGGTGTCGTCCCTGTAGCCATTGGATGGTTACAAGAGCTAAGGACCCTTAAGCTTGGTCAAAACCAGTTCAATGGTTCTCTCCCGCCAGAAATTGGCAACTTGTCTAAGCTTGAAATTTTGGTATTCGCTTATAATTCAAAATTCTTGCCGTCCAAGTTGCCTTCAAGTTTCACACAACTGAAGAAGCTGAAGACATTATGGATGGTTAATGCAAATTTGATTGGTGAAATCCCCCATACGATTGAAGATATGACAGCTCTCGAGGTATTGGATTTATCTCACAATGCACTAACGGGGAAAATCCCAAATGCTTTGTTCTTGTTAAAGAATTTGAAGCAGATATATCTTTTCAACAACAACTTATTTGGAGAGATTCCTCAAGCAATTAGAGCTTTCAATCTGACTGCGATCGATCTTTCTCAAAACAACTTGACTGGAAGAATCCCGAGTGATATTGGGAAACTAGAAAAGTTATCGGGTTTAGTTCTGTTTTTCAATCAACTGTCAGGTGAAATTCCAGAAAGCATCGGACGAATCTCTACATTAGCAGACGTTAGATTGTTTGGCAACACATTGTCAGGCACTCTGCCTCAAGATTTTGGTCGATACTCGATGCTCGAGGGATTCCAGGTTTCTTCTAACAGGCTTACAGGGATGTTGCCTAAGTATTTATGCAATGGACGTAAGTTGCTAGGAATTGTAGCTTTTGATAACCATCTTACTGGAGAATTGCCAAAATCACTTGGTAATTGTAAAAGCTTACTGAGGGTCGACATCTGCAGGAATGGTCTTACTGGGAGCATTCCTAGTGGTCTATGGACATCGTTGAACTTATCAGTGTTAATGATAAGTGACAACTTGTTCACAGGTGAGCTTCCCAGAAAAGTGTCGGATAATCTCTACCGACTTGAGATCAGTAACAACAGGTTTTTCGGAAAAATTCCTGTTGAAGTGAAGCTATGGAGGAACCTTTCTGTATTTAATGCCAGTAACAACTTGTTTAATGGTACAATTCCCAGAGAATTAACAGCTCTTCCATCTCTGTCTATTCTTTTGCTTGATCAAAACCAACTCCATGGTTTCCTTCCTTCTGATATAATCTCATGGAGGTCACTCAATACTCTAAACCTTAGTAAAAATAAACTTTCCGGACAGATTCCAGAGTCCATTGGTTTTCTACCGAGCCTTAACCAGTTGGATTTGTCAGAAAACCAATTTTCTGGCCAAATTCCTCCTCAACTTGGTCATCTAAGGTTTACTTCCTTTAACCTTTCTTCCAATCATCTCATGGGGATCATTCCAAGAGAATTTGAAAATGGTGCATATTCCAACAGCTTCCTAAACAATCCTGGTCTCTGTGCAAGTACTGCAAATGTAAACCTTCACATTTGTGGTTCACAAAAAAACTCTAGCATAAGTTGTCCACAAAATCTTATTTGGATTTCAAGTATAGCAGTTCTTGTACTGTGTTTGTCATTTTCATTCTTCCTGATTAAATTTTGTCGGAAGAGAAATCGTGCATTAGATTCAATATGGGAGCTCACCGCTTTCCAAATGGTGACTTTCACAACAAAATGCATTTTGTCGGGATTGAAAGATCAAACAAACAAGATTGGAGATGGGGGGTCAGGAGAAGTATACCGTGTTGATATAACTGGTAATGGTGATTTTGTTGCTGTTAAATGGATGCGGAATAGCAAAAAGTTGAAGCAGGAATCGGAAAAGGAATTTCAAGCTGAAGTTATGACATTGAGTCGAATTAAGCATTTGAACATAGTGAAACTGATGTGTTGCATTTCAAGTGAGGATTCAAAACTTCTTGTTTATGAGTACATGGAAAATGGTAGCCTATACCTATGGTTGGATAAGCGTCGAGCATCAGCTATTATCTTGGATTGGCCTAAGAGATTCCGAATTGCAATTGGGGCTGCCCAAGGACTCTGCTATATGCACCATGATTGCTCTCCGCCCATTATTCATCGAGATGTGAAGTCAAGCAACATCCTATTAGATTCTGAATTCAATGCAAAAATTGCTGATTTTGGTCTAGCTAAGATGTTAACCAAACTAGGAGAACCTACAACAACTTCTGTGGTGGCTGGTTCCTTTGGCTACATTGCTCCTGGTGAGTTGCAGCATGGACAAAATTGTTAAGACTTGTTTTTGATATATGTTTCAATTTTGCATCCACTTCTACTAGCTGATTTCTAGTTAAGTATTATCCTTATTTTGAATTGAATTGTAGAATATGCTCATACAAGAAGGATAAGCGAGAAGATTGATGTTTATAGCTTTGGCGTCATCCTTTTGGAGCTAACAACGGGAAGAAAAGCGAATCATGGAGATGAAAACAGATCACTTGCAGAATGGGCTCAACATTATTACTTTCAAGGAGGCAACTCAATACTAGATGCATTAGATGAAGATATCAAGGAAGCAAGTCACTTGAATCAAATGTGCAATGTCTTCAAACTTGGAATCTATTGTACTAGAACATTGCCTTCAATAAGACCCTGCATGAGAACGGTTCTGCAAATGTTACTCCAAAGCTGCCATCCTTCTAATTATCAGCACAAGAATGCTGAAAAGGAGTATGATACGGCTCCTTTGCTTCACACATTGAAGGATGGAAGCACCTCGGGTAGCGATAATGTTGATTCAGTATGACTTGATCAGTTGAAGGTAAAAGTTGCAGATTTTTATCTCAAAATTTAGGATCGGTTATACCATGACTTATTGCTAACATATCTATCATCTTATTTGCTTATTCTTTTTGCTCACATAGTGAAAGAAAGATACTGCTACTCCTATGGAGACATTTCAATGATGAATTTGAGGTCAGGACTCAGGATTTCTACTACTTGTATGCTGCCGAGGCTGCCTGCTGCATCTCAAAAAGACAAATAACCTCGACTTGTACAACCAGTGTGTAGTTATTAGTTAATTGCTTGCTTATAACTATGTAGTATGTACATAATTGAGTGCATATCCCCTGTCCATATCGTTCCACTACTAGAGAGATGCCTCTTTGTTGTAACTCTATGGAGTATTATCATTAAAAGGAAGCTTAATTAGATCGAGCCTAATGAATTTATGGGTTTGATGAAAATTTGATTTTTAATTAAAGAATGAGGAAAAGCGATGGAGGAAAAGAAAGGAAAGATTTCATTCAATATCTGCTAATAATTATAAGAACATTAATTATTTTAGATTAAAGTGGTGTCAACATTAACCATTACTATTTTTTACTAAGACAAAGACAATAATTTTCCAAACCATTTGAGGGTTCATGACTTCCACCAATCTATTTTTATTCCACAATGCATTAATGATCTTGTCAATTCCACAATGACTTCCATGGCTTTGGTCAATTCTCCAACATCTTGTTCCAGGGTTTAAACGTAGCTCATAAGCACAAAACTTTGGAAAGAAAAAATTAGAACAATAATGGCAGGGGCGAAGTGATCCTAATTCCAAAAAATGTGGATAACAGAAAAGAAAGAAAATTAATGACCACATATAACAAACTACTACAAAAGGCTGCAGAATTGGAGTCAAAGGTTATTAGAATTAACTGTATCATCTATCGACAAGCCCTTTGTCCATTTTATAAGAGTCCCTGATGATTTTGATGTTTGCTTAACATGAAATGAGAAAGTGTAGATGCTAATCACACCTAATAAAAAAAATTCGTCGCGATTCTCTGTTTGTGTTTAACTGTTAGATCTCAGGATTTAACACGTTATGACATGTACGATTTATATTTTAACAAACCGACTGCTGGATTTAGCAATATAAGCGTACTTATCATGCATGTAAGGTTTTGAATCGATTCGATATTCATATCATGTCGATCGAGAATTTTTAATTTATAAATTTAACGGTTGAAATTTATTTATATCAAATAAATAATTAGATATTTTTAATTTATTCGAAATTTGATTTGCATAATCTACATGAATAAAGTATGAAATACAACGATCGAATTAAATAAATATATATAAATCATATAAAATTAAATTAATTTTACACTAAACATATATATATATATATATACACACGTTTTGGATTGTCCTTCGGCTTTGGTGGGGGAAGGGTAGTGACCTATTGGTGGGATCTATATAGATTTAACGAAAAAAAAATGATGGTTATATGGGACTCTTTAGATTTCTGTATCCAGAAAGCTGTTAGGTACCAGAGTGACGGAATAGTGTCTCACAACTAAAATAAGAGATGAGAAAATAGGAACTGAACACACAAAAGAAACACAGATATTTTACGTGGTTCGGCCAATATACCTACGTCCACGGGAGGAGGAGCAAAGCTTTGTATTTAATCGGAGATGGAGTACAAACCGGATACAAACCGGCTACATATTACAAGTGCTCTTTTTAGCACACACTCAACACCTCAATACACAAGCATCTAACAGACAGCTACTGCCTCTAAACTCTCTCATCACCTCGACCGGGAGGGGCTCCCTCTGGAGCTCTCACTATGCCTCAACCGGGAGGGAGCTCTTGGAGCTCACCTTTGGAGCTCTAGCTCATTTCTCCTCTGCTCTCAACTCCTGCACTCTTTACAACAAAGAGACTCATGCCTATTTATAGGCAATTCATTGGGTGTGAATACAAGCTTGCAACTTTGCAAGCTTTTCTACAAATGTTCAACATAGGCGGGCTGCTGCCATCAAATGTTGAAGCTGCCATCTCTTGGTTGAATTCTAGAAGAGCTTGGTAGGTAGTTCTTGTGGACTTTGGTGGTGGCTACTTTTGTGGACTTTTTGTGATTGGAGCCACACTTCCAACAATCTCCCACTTGAAGATTTGATTAAACCAATCATATCTTCACACCACTCTTTTTGTCTTGCCATTCCATGTTGCTTACGTTTCTGATAGACCATAGGAGGATCGACACCAAATAAACTTGTGAGTGTTGATTGGCTTTGTCATAACATCTGCTAGGTTGTCTTTGGTGTGAATCTTTTGCATATCCACACTTCCTTCTTCTACTACTTCTCGAACAAAGTGATACTGTATACCTATATGCTTTGTCCTGGAATGAAAGGCTGGATTCCTTGCAATGTGCAAGGCACTCTGACTGTCACAATACACAATAATCTTCTGCTGCTTGTGCCCGAGTTCTTCCATTAACCTTTGTATCCATATTGCTTCCTTGCATGCTTGGGTAGCTGCCATGTACTCAGCTTCTGTAGTAGACAAAGCTACAACAGTCTGTAACTTAGATAACCAGCTTACCGCTCCTCCTGCAAGTGTGAACACATAGCCAGTAGTGGATTTCCTTTTATTAAGATCACCTGCAAAATCTGAATCAACATAACCCCTGACAACAAGTTTTGATCCTCCAAAACATAATGCAACATCTGAGGTTCCTTTAATGTATCTAAGGATCCTCTTAACAACATTCCAATGCTCTCTACCAGGATCTGCCATAAATCGACTGACCGCTCCCACTGCTTGTGCAATGTCTGGTCTTGTACATATCATAGCATACATAAGGCTTCCCACCGCTGATGCATACGGTACTCGAGACATTTCCATCCTCTCTGCTTCATTGCTAGGACTCATACCTGAGGATAATTTACAATTGACAGGAAGTGGGGTAGATATTGGCTTACAGTCTTGCATGTTGAAGCGTCGCAAGACCTTCCTCAGATAATTCTTTTGAGAAAGCCAAATTTTCCTGTCTTTTCTGTCTCGGTGAATTTGCATCCCTAAAATCTTGTTTGCGGGTCCCAAATCCTTCATATCGAACTCCCTAGCCAACTGTGCCTTCAAATCTTGGATTCGATCTTTGTTGGGGCCTACCACCAACATGTCATCCACATACAACAGCAAAATAATGAAATCATTATCATCAAACCTCTTGTAGTACGTACAATGGTCTGAACTCAGTCTGTTGTATTCAAGGCTAATTATGAAAGAATCAAATCTCTTGTACCAACATCTGGGCGCCTGCTTTAGACCGTACAGAGATTTGGTCAACCTGCAAACCAAGTTCTTTTTGCCTGTTTCAACAAAACCTTCTGGTTGGAGCATATAAATTTCTTCTTCAAGCTTTCCATGTAGAAAAGCCGTCTTTACATCTAGTTGTTCAAGATGTAAATCAAATGCAGCACACATAGCCAACACTACTCTGATAGTAGTAAGTCTGACAACTGGAGAAAATATCTCGTTGAAGTCAATACCTTCTTTCTGAGCATATCCTTTTACAACCAATCTAGCACGATATCGTTCTACTTGATCATTGCTATCCCGCTTGATCTTATAGACCCATTTGTTACCAATGGCTTTTCTGCCACGTGGTAATTCCACCAGTTCCCATGTCTCGTTCTTGTGAAGAGCTTCAATTTCTTCCTGCATTGCTGTCATCCACAGAGAAGCATCTGGGCTACTAGTAGCTTCATGAAAAGTTGATGGCTCTCCATCCTCTGTTAAAAGACAGTATGCAACATTGCTCTCCGTAACATACTCCGTGTGCCAATTTGGAGGCCTTCTCTCACGAGTTGACCGTCGAACTTCTACAGCCTCGGACTCAACTGGTTCTGGTACCTCATGCTCTGGTTCTGCTTCAGAAGAATCATCTTCTTGAGAATTTCTATCCATCTGCACTGTAGCAGTCTCTTTTGAAGTGTTGTCATTTGTTTGCTCACTTTGCAGTTCATTTTCTGCAAAAACTACATCTCTGCTGACAACAACCTTGCGGGCAGTGGGATCCCACAGGCGATACCCCTTAACACCGTCAGCATAACCCAAGAATATACATTTTCTGGATTTTGGATCCAGCTTTGTTCTTTCTTGGGAGTTGTACATCACGTACACAGGACATCCAAACACATGTAGAGAAGAATAATCAGCTGGCTTTCCTTTCCACATCTCCATATGCGTCTTCAAACCAATCGCCGTTGATGGTGATCGATTTATCACATAACAGGTGGTTTTGACTGCTTCTGCCCAGAAAGATTTGGCCAATCCCGCTGTTCTCAGCATGGCTCTTGTTCTATCTAGGAGAGTTCTGTTCATCCGCTCTGCTACACCATTCTGTTGAGGCGTATGTGCAACCGTGAATTGTCTCATAATACCCTCTTTCTTACAGAATGCTAGAAAGTTACCGTCTACATATTCTCCTCCATTGTCTGTCCTCAAGCACTTGATTCTTTTCCCAGTTTCAAGCTCTACTTGTGCTTTGAACTCCTTGAATACTGGAAACACATCTGACTTCTTCTTGATTGGGTACACCCATAATCTCCTGGAATAGTCATCAATGAATGATACAAAATACTTTGCTCCACCCAGGGATATTTCTGGTGACTCCCACACATCAGAATGGATTAAGTCCAGTATGTGTTTGCTTCTTGTAGTTACTTTAGCAAACTTCAATCTATGCTGCTTGCTTATCACACAGTGCTCACAGAAAGGTAAATTGACCATCTTGAGCCCGGGCAGGAGATTGCGTTCTGCAAGGACTTTCAAGCCTCGCTCTGACATATGGCCTAATCTGCGATGCCACATCATCGTCGTTTCTTCTTGGCTGGCTGCTGCAACTGATGCATCTGCCTCTTGCAACGTCTCTCCCAAAAGCATGTATAGATTGCTTGTGATCTTCTCTGCTTTTATCACCACAAGGTTTCCTTTCACTACTTTCAATATTCCACAAGGAGAAATTTCTCCCACTGAACTTCTCTATCTCGAATTTTGCTGCCATGGTTGTACACGAACTGAAGCGAGTTACACTATTTCACCGTGAATAGTACCGTATACGTGAACAGTATTGTATGTATGTCGTACACTAGAACAAATCCAGTATACGTTAACAATTACTGCAAAAGTATACAACCACACGTATGAATAGTAACCGTATACGTGAATAGTGACGTATACTGGAACAGTGACCATATACTGGAACAGTGACCGTATACTGGAACAGTGACCGTAGCCCGTGAATAGTGCACCAGGTAGGTTCCCAGGAAAGAGAGGTGGGTCACTGATAGACACACTTAAATACCAAGTCTTTCCTAGCCAGAGCTTCCCTAGACACTTTCACACTACCACACTTTATTTCCAGCAACAAGAATAATTCTTTTCTGATGTGGAAGATCAGACAATACTGCAACCACAGAGCATACTAAGAACCAACACTTTCACTGCAGCGGAATAAGGACCACGAACCAATGGCTCTGATACCACTGTTAGGTACCAGAGTGACGGAATAGTGTCTCACAACTAAAATAAGAGATGAGAAAATAGGAACTGAACACACAAAAGAAACACAGATATTTTACGTGGTTCGGCCAATATACCTACGTCCACGGGAGGAGGAGCAAAGCTTTGTATTTAATCGGAGATGGAGTACAAACCGGATACAAACCGGCTACATATTACAAGTGCTCTTTTTAGCACACACTCAACACCTCAATACACAAGCATCTAACAGACAGCTACTGCCTCTAAACTCTCTCATCACCTCGACCGGGAGGGGCTCCCTCTGGAGCTCTCACTATGCCTCAACCGGGAGGGAGCTCTTGGAGCTCACCTTTGGAGCTCTAGCTCATTTCTCCTCTGCTCTCAACTCCTGCACTCTTTACAACAAAGAGACTCATGCCTATTTATAGGCAATTCATTGGGTGTGAATACAAGCTTGCAACTTTGCAAGCTTTTCTACAAATGTTCAACATAGGCGGGCTGCTGCCATCAAATGTTGAAGCTGCCATCTCTTGGTTGAATTCTAGAAGAGCTTGGTAGGTAGTTCTTGTGGACTTTGGTGGTGGCTACTTTTGTGGACTTTTTGTGATTGGAGCCACACTTCCAACAAAAGCATCTATGATCGATCTTTTTCTTCATTCTCGAAGCGTGATTCGTCAGTCGACCCCCACATCCTATCATATATAATTCTAATCATTTTCCATGACTGCAGGTTTTGTATATTAATGGCAAAACGTTTTCCCTGATGCCTTCTACATATCATTTGTCAAATGGGAGGTAATCTCTCTTTGTTTCATCCAAATGGTGGTAATTAATTGATGTTGTTGACTTTACTTTTTCTATGTTTGACATGATCAATATGAAGAATATTAATTGTACGACGAAGATCAGTTAATTTATACTATAAGTTTTGGTTTATATGGAGATTGCAAAGAAGAAAAAAAGAATGTTTTATATTCTCTCCTTAATGGAAGATTTCAGCTGGTAATTGGAGCTAGCCTAGGGCCATCAATGAGTGATGAGTGGGATTTGCAAATCCTCTAGAATCAGAAGCGGAAGAAATTAAATTAATCTTTGCTGATCACTTCTGCATCAATTATGGAATCCAAAACATGTACAATCTGACTATGATTCCTCAAAAGGTCTAAATATATCTAATCAAAGGAACCCCATTTGCCAATTTGCCTGTTGTTTTCTTCCCAGCTTGTGCATGAGTCTTGAAGAACAATAAGTGGGTCAAACATTGTCCATGTGTGATCTACTAGTAAATTAAAATAACTTAATAAAAATCAAATCAAAGCTGCATTTTTTTTTTCTTGCTCTATTACATGGAAACTGAAATGGGTTTTGGACCCTTGTTGAAAAAGGCTGAATCAAGCTAAACATGGGCTGGGGTGGAAATAATACATATTTGAAAAAGTAAAGAAAGGTGGATTTAGACAAGAATGTCTCACAAACCATGTGCAGAAATGCGCTCCACGTGGGACATGGCATGCGTGTGGGTCTCTTACAACTTGGTCCTGTCTTTGTTCTTTTTAATGACCCATTTTTAGAAATCAATCACAAAACCCAAACCAAAGCTTACATGCAAAGGAAATAGGAAAAGATTTCAAGTCCCATACACAAAGACATTCAAATACATATTAGGAAATTAAAATATGCCTTATTAACCAAATTGCAACCGTACCCTCCTACTCTTTGGGGACTTTCTTTTCCATATTGTTGCATGCGTTTGACATCAATGTCTGCATGCAAATGATGATAAACACAGGTTCTTTACATTGGAACTTGGAATTTAGAATTTGGAGGTGGAGATGAGCTGTGCCTGTGCATGTGAGGCAAGTTGCTGGCCTTGTAAAAGATCCCCTTCATCAGCCCTTTCTCTGCTAAAACCTTTCATGCATGATCACGTGCTTATCTATGTCTTTACTGTTAATTTCTTTCTCTGCTATATTTCTTTGACAGTTATACGAGCACTCCCTTTTGATAATCTGAACTTGGAATCCCCAAAAAGGCTGTTATAGCTGTTCAAAAAGTTTGGCTTTTGAGCATGATTCAATCTGCAACTTTATGTTTTGGCTTAAAAGAAATTGTAATTTAATTAGCATCCATTTGAAGCTTGACAAGTTTTGGCTGTGCCTGAAAACAATTATATATTGGCCGGCGTCAACATCCAATATTAACTGCACTGATATGCGTCTAATGCAAATGCGCTAGCTGTTAAAGCATATGCGTCTTTTCCTTTTCGAATGTTTTGCTTAAATTCCTTGAAGCATTCGATCTGCAGCCGCAACTGGGACTACCAACCCTCTGCAAAATTATGCTTCGTTAATTATGATGGTGAAATCTAAATCAGATACTTATTAGTAATTTGAAGCTCAAACCTGATCATTATTTAAACATAATGAACAGTGACGGATCTTTATATTTGATTTTGAAGTGTCAATTACTCTAATAGATCTTAATTTTTTTTCATAAAATCTATCTTATTATATTAATATAAATATATGCAAGCAATATACTAACTAAAAGAAATAACTTTTTAAAATTATAAATTTTATCAATTCATAATCAAATGTAAATAAACATAATACAATAAATAAATAATTTTATGCATAATACATCAAATAAATAATTTTACTTAAAATTGTGAACAACTTTCTTTTAAAAAAATTAAATATATCAATTGCTAAATAATATATTTTTCATCAAGATAAGAAAAATAAAATATTCTATTAAAATAATAATGTTGAAAGTTTAAGTTTAGAAGTTAAGGTATTTTTATAATCTTTTATAAAGTGGTTTCAATTTGCTTTTTGTGTTAATAAAAAGTTGCATGGTAGCAGGAGAAAAAAATTTAAGATAAAATTAAAAGTAAAAAATTATATGCAAAAAATTGTAGTTAGCTAAAAAAAATATTTGATACTTGATTGGAGACTTAGAGTCATATTGAAGAAGCTAGAAAATCAATTTAGCTTTTGATTAAATTTACATAATAGTGATTAACCTTTATGATAAATCTTTTGATTTTAAGGATTTGTGAGTTATAATTAATTAATACAATAAATAGGCAAATAATAATGTGATTTTAACCGTGTTAAATTAAAATGCATAAAATAAAATAAAAAAATCACATAAATAAGTAAAATTAATAATTTTAATTTAAAAAATCATTTAAATTTATTTAATATATATATATATACTAAACAAAATTTAAAATTTTTGGAGGGCCAAGGCCCCTGGCTCCTTAAAGGAGCTACCCCTAATATTAAACCTATACGAGGATTAAATAGCGGTCGTCTTGTGATATAATAATTGTGATATGCACCAAATTTGAAATGTGACTAGTTAGCGGTTCGTAACTATTAAATTCATAATCTTGAATTATATGTAAAACTTCATATAATAAAAATTGATGATTTATTTTATTTTTTAATAGAATTCTAAGGTTATTTGGATATTATTCTTTTCATGAATAACGGTGCATACCCCCCATAAAAGTTACCTAAATAGAAGAAATCCTCGAATCAATAGCCATCCTAATAAATTCAAACATCCATAACTAGACTTTTCATTTTTTTTTTTTAATCTTTTTCGTTCTTTAGATAATTATTTGTAGTAGTAGGCTTTTAATCACCTTTCCTCTAGGCTTCCGCATGCTCGTTGTTATGCAAACAAACTAAACTACAAAAAAGGAGTATTTGGAAATGTTATTTTACAAGCACAAGGTTTGGAAAAGGTTGCATTTGTGATAAACTTGGATACCAATTGTTCGAAGGATCAGTTAGAGAACCATTGTTATCGATGGGGACAGCCCCCCACTTTATTTCACTGTTCAAGCATAGTCGTCGAACAAATAATTGACTCCTAACTATATGCATTAAATTGAGACAGTATTTTATAATGGAAAATATTAACAAAGTGATATATATATATATAATGTAATTAATGTTTTTTTTTAATTCAATAAAAGTAATGTATTAAATATAAAAAAATTCTAAACGGGTAATCAAATAATTTTTAATTAGTGTCTTTAAACGGACCATTTTATAATTTGAAAACAACACAAAAAAAAAATATTAAGATTTAGTCTAATTAATTCATACAATTATTTTTTAAAAAAATAATATTTAAAAAATTTAAAATTCAAATCTCTGCAATATTTTTTTTTATTTTCTGCTATGTCTTTTATATAAAAAAAAAAAATACTCACGATTTCGTCTAGTATGGCAATGAGATAAACTTTCCTAACCATATCCTAAAGACCCAAGTTTTTGGACCAAAGAGAACTAGGGCTGTAATCGAGTCGAGCCGAGCTCGAATAGTGAGCTGCTCGAGCTCGAGCTCGACTCGAAACTCGCTGCTCGAGCTCGAGCTCGACCGAATACCATTTTTCAAGCTCGAGCTCGGCTCGAGATATAATCGAACTATTCGAGCTCGGCTCGATAAAGCTCGTTTACTCAATTTATGTACTCGAGCTCGAGTTCGAGCTCGAGCTCGTTTCACCACTATACAGTAGGGTAATATAGTAAATTATTATAAAAATATATATATTATAAAATCAAAAGCTCGATTAGGCTCGCGAGCCGCTCGAATCGAGTATTGAGATACTCGAATTCGGCTCGCTCGATAGCTCGAGCTGCTCGAGCTCGAGCTCGGCTCGATAATGACCGAATCGAATTCGAGTTTTTTTCGAGCCGAACTCGAATAGCTTGCGAGCACCAGTGTCTCATTTACACCCCTAAAGAGAACCATACATAGTGGGACATACCACTTCAAAGAAGAATTCATACTTGATAGGGATTAAAACCTATTTTGAACTCTTTTCTCTCTTTTTTTTTTCTTCTTTCATTTCTTTGGATAGATTAAAATCCGTGAAGGATAAGAGATCTGAATCTTAGACGTGTAGCATTTAATTTATTAAAGAATATAGAAACTTAATGATGTTTTTACATGAAACTATGTTCATATATTGCATATATACCCTTATTTTTATAAGAAGATATTAACAAGTATCTAATAACACTAATTAAAATAATATTTAAGAAAAGAAATATAATTAATGATCTATTTTCTTTTAAAATTAGTAAAAAAGTGCATTAAATTTAAATTTAAAAAAAAAATAAATTAAATAATTTTTAACTAATACTTATCAACACCATTAATCAACATTTTTTAGAATTAAATTTTTTTTACAATATGCTAAAGATTAAATTTACATATATTAATATTAGATTGTTTCCAATAGTCACTAACTTTAACCATGCAGCAGGCTTACTTTGTAAACTCATGAAATCAATCATGTGCTTTGCATCCATCAAATAACAATCTCTCAGTCTGATAACAATACATTAGCAGCCCATCACCCCCAAAAAGATACCCTTACAATGTTCAATACGGGACCCGCCCACGCATTAACAAACCGAATAGGATAGAATATACTCTCTCAATCTCCAACTTGAAGCTGTTTAACACCACCATGGCCGTCTTGCCCTGCCCTGTCCCTCTCAATGCCTATCATTAGCCTGATCTGATCTTTGACCATCAATAATATCTCCAACTCAAAAATTATGTTGATGATTTAACAAAACTTAGTTCTTTAGTTCTGCCAAACAATTATATAGTTTGTTGATAACTTGATATAGTGTTAGAGTACTTGTTTCGATGATTAGAATCCAGTTTTTGACAATTTCAAATATTTAAAAAAAAAAAAAAAAAACTTTAATTATGAACTATAAGACGAAAAAACATGTCAACTTGCTTGAATCTTTAATATTTATGGAGGCAGAGTCGAAGAAGAGCCTTCTCCACAATTTGTTAAGGAAGATATATATGAAGGGAGGGATGGGATGGGAACGGATGGTGTTTCTTATCCAAGTGGGAATGAAATGGTCCAAAATAAAGCACCAGGATTTTGGAGAAAAAGACCAAAAATCTTAAACAGGGGAAGGGGAGCCCACAGCAAACGGCACAGCAGAGCAGGAAATTAAACACAGAGGCGCTAGCTCCCGTAATAGAAACAGAAGAAGTGGTGCAGGCTGCCAAATATGTGGGTCATATTCACTACAAAAGCTTGGCTCCCTTCCCCTGTTTTTCTAAGACAAAACGACAACAACAGTCAATTACACCCAACTCATCAACATAGACAGGGAAAGGGGGAAAGAGAGGGGGGGGGGGGGGTTAAAATTTTGTAGAGAAAAAAAGATGTCTCCTTTCTTCCATCTGTATGGGAAATCCCAGCGATCCTGACTGTTGCCTGCCTATTTGTCCTCCGTTGATCACGTACTTTACTTATTCAGCTCCCCCACATATGATCATAATCACGATCATACTACTTAGCTACTACATGATTTCATTTTTACTAGTAATTTTTATGGTGTTAAACGAGAATTGATTAAATTAGTAAAAATCGAATATTTTTTTTATAAATTTTAAATTTGATTCTCGCTACTAGTAATCTCTTTTTTATGCAAATCTAATATAAGTTTTCGTTTAAACTTGCAATATATCTTGAACATGAAATGAAGTAAACTCTCCTCATAAAAAAAAAAATTCTAGCTATCGTTTTCCTTTGTGGGGAATTAAAACTTGGTAGAGTGGAAGGGTGACAAGAAATGACGTGGATGGGAGAAGGCCATCAACAGCATTTTTAGCAGTAAAAATCCCAGATTAGTTTAGGGATGTTTTAGCTGACGCGAAAGGGGTCCTTGACCGGCTTTAAAGCGGGGTCCCAAAGTTTGGCAGACAGATTTCAGTCGTCCAATCAGATAAATGAAACTGCTCACTCTGTCTCAGTCACTCTCAGTTTTCGTCTTCGTCTTCGTCTTCCTTTTCTTCGTCCTCTCTCGTAGCCTAGCCTGCTCACTCTGTCTCTGCTCCACGGCCCTTTAAGGACTGCCCGCAGATGAAAGGAAAAAAAAAAAAAATCCTAAAAGGCCAAAACAAAGTTCCTAACTGCACGTGTGACCTGTCACGTGTCATTACCATCTCTGTAGTTTTGTACTTTTTTTTTTTCATCACTAATCAAATCTCTCAATATATTACTCACCTTTAAGATATAAAATATATATATGTTACTCACCTTTTATTTCTTTCCCTTTTTCTTCTTTTGTTTTAATTTTCATTGTTGAAAAAAAAATGCCTATAACCAAGAAACAATAAACTTTTCTTCGATCCTTTTTATATCGTCATTGTTTTTATTTAAGAAAATGTTAATTACTACATAATAATACTGGTTAAAATAATATTTTATAAAAAAAATTAATTAATTTTTTTAATTTAATAAAAATAATATATTAAATATAAATAAATTAAAATGATAATTAAATAATTTTTAACTAATATCTATAAACATCTATTAACCGAATTCATTTATCTATTTATTTATTTTAAGGTTTCTTACAAAAATTTAAATGCTTAACCTTGTTTGAGAGTCAAGATTTCTCATAAATGGATTTAAATTTTTAACAGTTATGAAATTAAATTCAAGTTGTAATGCAATTTAAGCATACCTCTATATACACTAAAACAAGATGGAATGCATTTGAATTTATTTAAGAATTTATATTTGATACATTGATAGTGTATATATTTATACATTGTCAGTAAATTAGATTGTATTACCTAATTAAAAGTTTTTAAAAATAAATACAGATAATTTTATTTTTAATGAGGTGACATCATCTAATTTACTGACAATGTATAGATTTATACATTGTCAGTGTATCAAATATAAATATTTTATTTAATGTTCATATATTAAAAAAACTCGTGGATTGAAGAATGTCATTAATCAAAATAATTAATACTCTATTAATTTGATTCTAGTCTTCATCTTGATATCATATGGTTATAAATGCTGCATGGAAAATACAAATATTCAAATTAATTATAATTTATATAATAATAAATGAAATATACTAATATAAATAGGGTTCGTTTAACGGGTGCCTATAAGTATCAATTAAGCATTATTTTATTATCATTTTAAAAAATGTCTCTTGCATTTAATACATTATTTTTAATGAATTCAAGAAAAAAATTGCATTAATTATATATTTTTTATATATAAATCATATTAATCAGTGTCACTAGACACCGATTAACATGTCTCATATAAATATTCAACGAAAAAAAATCATTTACATCAAAGTTGCCATAACATTTTGATAAATGTACCGTAAGTTTAGCCAGATTAGACCTGCTCATGGGTCGGGCCGGGCCGAGGCCCGATTTTTTTTCAAAATCTTTACCCAGGCCTGGCCCTGGGTCTGACCGGGCCGGTAGGCCCGAATTCACTATTTATAATATTAAAAAAAATATTTTTTTAATATATTTTTATAATTAAAATTAAATAAAATAAAATTATTATAATTAAAAAATATTATTTCGGACCGAAACAACTCGGATTAAAAATATCCTGCTCAAATCTAGCTCAATAAAAATCAAAATTACCGAGCCGGACGGGCTGCCCGGTCATAAGCACGTCTAAGCCAGATGGTAAGGACAATATTTTCTTTTTGTCAATTAAGATTTAATTATTGTGACAAACACTCTGCACGCATTGAGTAATGAAATGATTATGCCTAAACAAAATTTGAAACACCATTAAAAGTATTGCCAAAAAAAGAAACATAATAGAAACAAAAAAATAAATAAATAAAATTTTACACTCATTTAAAAAAAATAATCCATAAAAATCTACCTCACTACTATCAAAGGTTAGGATCCAATCCATTACTTTTCAATACACTTATCATTGCCATTCACATGTTTATGACTCACTCATTAATTGTGCAAGTCATATTTGTAAATGGTGATTAAGATGTATTGAAAAATAATGAATTGAAAAAATAAAAAAAGGAGAGCCGACCCCTACTATGAAATACGTGTAATTAAATTTAGGCATTAATACAAGGCAAACACTAAATAGATCTATTTACGAGTCGAATTATTCATTTAGTCATTAGATTAAGTTTGGGATAGAATTTTTGTAATCCAAACTGATTTGTTTTTAGATTACTATTTAATTGATAATTTTTTTTATTTAAATTTAATTATAAAATATATAAATATTAATATAAAAATAAAATAATATTTTAATATATTTCAAATAATAAAATGAGTTGTTAGGTTGATCGAACTAAGAGTGGACAAACAAAGCAGAGAAGGGGAAGAGAAGAGAGCAGAAAAACAGAGCAGAAGTGAGCTGCCGGAGGAGGAGGAGGACACGAATAATAAAAAATCAAACCTACAAAAATCTCTCGTAAAAACACCATTTTATTTATCGGAAATTGAACCAATCTCACAACCCTGACGTCTCTTTCTTTAAACCTAAAATGAAGTTAAAATTGAAAAAGTTCAACCCTTAAAAATCAAATTAGAACATTATTTATAGGACAAAGGGTATATACTTATGTATGCTGCTTACTGCATATATTTTATATATTGTAAATTTAAAGTAGGTGGAGGACGAATGCGAGAGTTCAATTATTAATGCAATCAATTTTAAAAAAATATTATTCAATAAATTTATCATTTGAATTTTATCATCAGCGACTTTTTTTTTTAAAATTTATATTTAATACACTGTTAGTATATAAATTTATATATTAACACTGAATCTTACACTGACACCTTATTAAAAAATTAACCACTAATCATTAATCTTTAACTTTAATTTTAACCCTTAACCGTCAAGCCTAACCACTAAAGAATACACTATCAATTTAAATTTTAAATATAATTTTTAAAAAATTTTAAAGACGAAAAAAAAAACAAAGAAAATGAATTAAAAAAAGAAAACCCGAACTCAACTCCTCTATTAATATATACCTATCTCAGCTGAAAATCAAACCATTCTATATACCTATCCTTGAAGGGAAACTTAGCATCCATACAAAGTTAGAGAAAGCGAAAGGAAAAGAAAAGAGTGCTTTTTATGACAGTGTCTCTAGAGAGTTGAAACGAAAAACAACAAACAGGATTTGCTTGATCATTGATTCTTCTTCTCTCTTATCTCATCATCGTCGTCGTCGTCGTCATGTGTAATCAAAGCACCACCGCTACCCTCCCAAACATATCTACTTCAACTGAGAAATCATCTCAAACCCACCTTTATTTCGATCTTCTACCACTTCCCAACTCCATAAAAGACCCTCAAAAGCATCAGCAACGACACCAAGGAAATGGATACCTATACCCTTCAATCTCAGAGATCATAACAGAAGTTAAATCACTCTTCAATCTAGCCTTCCCAATAGGCCTAACCGGTCTCATTCTCTATTCTCGTTCCTTCATTTCCATGTTCTTCCTTGGCCATCTCGGCGATATCCAGCTGGCCGCTGGCTCTTTAGCTATAGCCTTTGCAAACATAACGGGCTACTCAGTTCTCTCTGGCCTTGCTTTAGGTATGGAACCACTTTGTTCCCAAGCCTTTGGCTCTCAAAGACCTAAACTTTTATCTCTAACCCTTCACCGCTACGTTATTTTCCTCTTATTCACTTCCATATTAGTATCTTTTCTTTGGATAAACATGTTCAACATTTTGGTTTATCTTCATCAAGATCCTAATATCACCCACATCGGCCAGAGGTACTTACTCTTTTCCCTCCCTGACCTCTTCACCAACTCTTTCATTCACCCAATCCGCATTTACCTTCGCGCTCAAGGCATCACCCTCCCGCTCACTATAGCAACCCTCATCGCCACCATTCTCCATTTACCCATCAACTTATTACTCGTCTCCCATTTCAATTTCGGCGTCGCCGGTGTTGCCGCTTCCGCTTCCATCTCTAACTTCTTCGTTCTCATCTCCTTGGTTGCTTACATTTGGGCCTCAGGTCTCCACGAGCCCACATGGGAAAAGCCCAGTTTTGAGTGTTTAACAGGCTGGAAGCCGCTGCTCAAGCTAGCTGCGCCGAGCTGCGTTTCGGTTTGTTTGGAGTGGTGGTGGTATGAGATCATGATCGTTTTGTGTGGCCTTTTGGGGAACCCAAAGGCGCCGGTCGCTTCCATGGGGATATTGATCCAAACGACGTCGTTGATATACGTTTTCCCTTCTTCACTGGGTTTCGCGGTTTCGACTCGCGTTGGTAACGAACTAGGTGCAAACCGTCCTTATAACGCGAGGTTATCCGCTGTGGTGGCGGTGCTCGTATCAGCCATGATGGGCCTATCGGCTTCAACGTTTGCGTCAGGGATGAGGGATAAGTGGGCCCGGATGTTCACGTCTGACTCCGAGATCCTACGGCTGACATCCATTGCCCTTCCCATCCTAGGGCTATGCGAGCTTGGGAACTGCCCGCAAACGGTGGGATGTGGGGTCCTAAGAGGGAGTGCACGTCCTTCCACCGCAGCTAATGTGAACCTCGGTGCATTCTACCTGGTGGGCATGCCCGTGGCGATTGGGCTCGGGTTCTATCTCGGAGTCGGGTTTTCTGGGCTTTGGTTAGGCCTATTTTCGGCCCAGGTGTGCTGCGCTGGGCTTATGTTATGTGTGGTAGGATCCACTGACTGGGACCTACAAGCTAAGAGGGCCCAGATGCTGACGTGTGTAGATACAAGGCTACCTGATGATTGTGATAATAATAATAAGGGTGAAGAAGAACAGCCGTTGATCTGTATTATGGTGACTTCGGCTGCTTAAGTAACCCAAGTTTAGTAGTAAAATTAGAGGCTGATATGTAACTCTTGTTCTTTTTTTTTCACCTTCTCATGTTTTTTTAGTTTCGAATTATTTATTTATTTTTGTGAGGAGGTGGGGTACTTAACTGCGTAAAAAAATATTATAAAAAAAGAAGAAAAGTTTTATTGTTAGTGTCACTTATATTTTTCAACAATTTTCTCTTCAAATTTCCTTCCTGTTTGTTGTTGATCACAATATTGGATGTTTTAGTTGATGTCTCTAATTAGGCTCATTATGTTATAGTGTATTTGAGTTTGTCCTTTGTTTTTTGTTAGTAAAAAAAAAATTATATGAGAAAGTGACAAAGGGTAAAATTAAAAGAGCTCCTGAATTAAATTAATAGATGCAAATGTCTCAAAGATTCAGATAAGATGAGGGTTTTGCTCTTTGTGAGTTTTTGTTGAGCAGACGACAGACAAGGCACTTTAGAATATGTACCAAAGGACACATGGCGGGTTTTAGCCAAGTTTTTCTTTTCGGAAGAGAGAAAGGATTATATAAAATAGTTACTTCACGTCAATATTTTATTTAAATCATGTCATATAATTAATTTTTTTAAAAAAAGCAATTAATTATTATCAAAATCATTAATGAATTATTAAAATAAATATTTAATATTTAATTATTACATGTAATGTGTAATAATTAGTAGATTTTTTTAAAAAATTTTAATTACGTGACATTTGAATGAAAATAATATATATATTGATATAAAATAATCGTTTCATATAATGCTTTCTCTTCAAGAGGATGAGCTGATGAATGGCTGATTACCCAAAAAGCATTAAACAAAAAAAAAAAAAGGGGGGGAGGGGGCCTGAAGTTTGGTTTGGATTTTGATTGGAAAACCGTATGCTAACATCATTTTTATTGACTCTCTTAGCAGCTAATAGCATTAGCTTCTTATTACATTGAACTTGGAGGTTTACCTAACAGGGTTGGTCCCAGCTTCCGCCCCATGTAAAAATTTTGCCATACAATATAGAGTCAGCTAGGCTAGCTATAGTTTTTTTATAGACCTAACCAAATCATGGTGGTGGCTGGCGGTGATGGAACTTCCATATATTGGCAAAGAAAAAAAGGCTGTCCCTCTCGTTTTAGTCCCACCTATTTATATTCAGTCTATGTAGTTTTATAGGGTATACTGTTTGCAGGATTTGGCTTTCACTTGACATTGTCAATTTCTTTGTTTCCTTTTCGTGGGGGTGGGGGGGAAGGGCGGTGGTGATTGGGAAAGGAAAAAGGTAATTATTTCGAAAAGGTGAGGTTACTACATAATGAGTCGTCAAGGTAATCTGTTTGTCATTTGAAAGATACTATCTTTGACAGTTTTGATATTTCAACTACTTAAAGATATTTGGGTTATTCACCGACATAATAAGTTAATTAGGCTTCTAATTAATTATAAAAAAAGAATTAATTCAATTCTGATTGGTAACTTCATTTACTAGCTAGAATCTATGGTTATGTTTTGAGCTAGCAAGTTTGAATTTGATTATATACTAAACATGTTCAATGCATGTGAATAAAGGAATTTGGTTTTCTATGATATAAAACAAAAAATTCACTGTTTATATATCCATATTTCATATATATATATCCATGCAATTATATCAGCAAATCAAGTTCATGTGATTAGTAAGTCAAAATAGGTTGCAAAGGTCAACTTGCAATGCTACTTTATTGAATTTTCCTTTCGAAAAGGGAAAAGCATATGTATATTGGTTTCGGGTCAAGAAGGGCCACCAAACAAAAAAAATAAAATGACTACAATAATTTAGAAAAAAAAGGGGGAGTGTCTCAGATCAGAAAAGAAGAGCATTGCCAATGGCAGGTCTGGAAAGTAGGAAAAACAAAAGAGAGTCTTGTCTGGTTGTTGAAGTGGGCTAGAATTAATTAAGGTGCTGTTTTAATTTCTTGATGCAGAGATTGCACGAGGGGTTATCAGTATTTCACATCAGTCACTCCATCTTTGTTGTTTTCTTCATCTGCACTTTTTTTTCTTCTTCTTTGCCATGACAATGAGGAGCAGAAAGTTCATCCCCCCTTCTCTTTTCTTCTCTTCTACATGTAAAAAAAAATCTCATATATGATATGATCATTTATATATAACTGATTTCCATTTGTTTGCACATATAATACCCCCAAACAAAGGGCAGGACAGTGCTGCTTTTGTGCGGGTCCATCCCCATCAAATCTTTATCAACTCAAATTCCTAATTGCCACATGCAAGTTTTATAGGATAATGCTTTCCAGTATTTAGTCTGGTTGGTATATATTTGTGGTAGAGATCAAGGAGCCAGGGCCCCGGGGTATCAGAAAACTTAACTGTTCAATCTTCCAATTAATATTCACCTTTCGTCTGACTGCATATCTATGTATGTTACTCTCTAGCTAGGTAACTTCTTTTCTTTTATTTGTTCTAATCACTTTTATTTTCACTTATAATTCAGTGGAAGGAGAAATTTATAGCTTTGACACATTTAATCAAAAACAGCCATTGATTATGATAATTCATAATATAGTGCTACTAAACATTTTATTAATGAGAATAATGGCTTCACATTATAGATATATAGTATTCCCTCCATTTTTTTTTTTTTTTTTGTCTTTTGATTGTTTTGACGATAGAACGCATATATTTTAAGAAAGTCAAACTTCTTTAAGCTTATCATATAAATTGTGTTAACATATAGCGAATGGAATAATTTATTTGGATCGGGTAATTGTGGGATTCGGTTTTGTATTTGATATGGGTATATTTAATTTTTTTAATTTTTTTTTTTTTATATATTTGGAGGATCATATCCATTTATCCATATCCGAATATATGTCAAACACAAATATCGAACACAGGTATTTTAAAAAAAAATGAAAAATCTAAATAACATAAGTGATGGATGTTATGACCCAAAATCTTTAAAATGTGCATATTTGTATAATGTTTTTAGATTTTTTATTTTTTAAAAAAAAAAATCCAAGAAATAATATAAAAACCAATTACTAAGTGTGAATATATGATGACATTTGCAATAGTAAAATTTTAGTTGAGAGAGAGCTCAAAATGGATCAATTATTCAGACTTTTCAAATAAAAAAAGAAAACCAGTTTCTCTAAACATATTCTTCTCCATAATCTTTTAAAAATATTATTTCTTTCACCACCATTAAACAAATACTATATCTGTATTCAAAATTGAATCCTGCCATTGGAGTACTGGATATGCCATTTTTATTTTGTTCAGTCTCTATATATATTCTTTTTGGGAGATGGGCGGAAGTGCATATACATAGCGCATACTGTTTCTTAACAATAACATATGTAGTAAGCTGAAACATAACCTAGGCTTAATTAGTTGGCCCAATTAAATATCTTCCATTGCCATCTTGTGGAAAAAATATATAGATCCGTACTCAACTTGCGAGGTATTTTTCATTTTGATTCGAAAGTTTCACGGTTTTGTCTCACAAATGACGGTTCATAAGTATGAATTTAAATCTTTATATATATATCATAATCAAAATTTTCGTAAAACTTTCGAATTAAAACGAACAATATCTCACATGCTGATCCTCAAAATAAACCACAACCTTTCTGTCCAAATCAACAAGCTGCTGCCTGCTGCAGCAGATATATGTGCAAACTGCAGCTGAATATTTAATTTGCTTAACATGAATAGGTTTTTGTGTGGTCCTATAGCTCCACAGACTCTATAGCTAGGTTTATCATCAGGTTTATGCTTCAAATTTAATTAAGGTTACTCAGCTTTAAGAAATCTGTAACCTATAGTTTCATTCATCCCAATTACTTCCAAGAACTAACAACAGCTAAGACTTACAATTGACTTTCATTAATTCCTTAACAGCTAAGAAATTGGCATTTGACATCCTGTGTGGAAAAAGTGAAAACTTTTCAGGGATTAGAATCTTGATTGGTGCAAAAGCCTTTTAAAAGATCATATGTCATTGCCTGCAGGCAGGGAGCGTTCAACATGCCGAAATGAAAGGGATGCATGTGTCGACGTCTCTATAAAGTAAAGATTTCTCAATTTCAGTGCCTGGCCTTTCTCAAAGTCACCCACTGCCACTGCCACTGGCTGCAGGCTCTGGCTCCCTTATTTTAGCAAATGTTAAGAATTATCTTCTGTCAATTCAACTTTTGTTTGTGCAGTGTGCACGTACAGCCCTCATTTAAGTAGCACATTCAAAAGACTACCGGGTACAACATGTATTTTAGGGAAGAAAATTATACTATACTACTTTAAACTCTTATTATAAAGAAAAAAAATTTCAGTTCATTTTCAAGTTTCAACCATGCATTACCACACGCATGAGGAAAGTTAATTTCCTCCTGCAAATGAATTTATCATCTTTTCAAAGTTGAACGAACCTAGCTAGATAGCTAGCTTCTGTTTGTTTTAGATCAGCAACCAATTAACAATTGGCGTAGGTAGATATTTAGAGAGCATGTTGGGAGTAGAATAAGCAAGTCACTCAAGTCCCACCGCAGATGGCTCTATCAAATTCAATTATCAAGAGAGAAAGGAAGGGGGGTCATGGTTGCCATTCCTTTTGTAGTAAAATAGAAGAGCAAGTGTTAGAAAGAGATAGCGACAGCAGCATTCTAGAGCATCATGCTTCTCACATGGCTACTCTTTTTGGCAACCACTCCATTTCCCATTTCCTTCAATTCATACATCTCTCTCTTTGTCCCCTGGCCCTTATCTCTCTCTCTCTCTCTCTCTCTCTCATGCCATATTCTTTTAAGGGCTCCAAAGGCCCCCACTATCATCCCCCCAAAACCACTCCCCATCATGGCTGTCTCTCCTCTCCATGTACCTGCTATATATATTTAGGGCATACAATACATGAAACAAGCATTGTAGGGCTAGGCTACATTTAGGGCATAAGGGAGCTAGATAGGGGCTGGCTTTTTGTCCTCCTTGTAAGCAACAACTGGCAGCACAACACACAAAAAACACTTTTGAATATTCTTTTCTTCCTCAGCAGCAGCATTTGCATTTAGTAGGGTTGGTTTTCCATGATTTGTTCAACTATATATATCCTGTTTCTTTATTTCTCAACTTGCCATGACATGTCCCCTTCAGGAGCAGCTGAATCGATCTCCTTCTCACATGATATATGTACTCTATCTTTTGATTCTTTTCTAGTATTATCACTATTACTTCTCTAGTTTTCTAGAGCATAGCAGGCATGTCAGGCTTCCTTTAATCTGGCTCACCCATATTCTCTAACCCCTAAAAGAGGTTGACAAGTTGGGTCCACTTTAAAATTGGATGACTATATTTAGCTGGTACGTTCATTAAACAAAAGCATGCAAACATGTGCTAATGTTTTGTGTTTATCAAGGTATTTATTTTGGCTGCAACTTGGATTTAGAAAAAGATATATTATTATTAATCAAAGATCATACAGCTAGGGATATGTAGAGCATGATATATGCTGTCTAGGTCGATGGATTAATAGAAGGTATGTGTTGGAATCCTGATGGAGATCTTGTGGGGCGACAATCAAATATTGAGGGATAGGGACCAACTTAGGTAGGCTATTTGGGGTTATCAAAGTGCTGTCCCTGAAAACAATGGAACCAGGAGCTGCAAGGCACAAATTAAAGATGCGGGTGCCAAAACTTTATCAAGTTGACTTGAAGCTGGGCAACTTATGTATGCTATGATCAGGGGAGAAGCCAAAATTTTAAGTTTAGAGATCCGAAATTAAAGAGGATTAAATTATAAATTTTTGAAAAGTTAAAATAGGTTTTTATCATTTTTTTTAGTCAGATAATATTAAGAACCTAAAAAATTCGGATCCACCCCTGGCTATACTGAACAGAACAAAAATAATTATTTTAAAACCAGTGACATGGTGAACAAAAATTATTATTCTGAAAACCGCTATGCGAAATCGATTTCTAATAACAAAGTACATGTTGACATACCAGCATTTAACCTTTATTATTGACAGGGTCCGAACATTAGCAAAACAAAATTTTATTTTTTGATTTTCCAAAAGATACGAAATTATTAACTATGCATTTTTCATAATACACATATTGTATAAAGTCAATTTAATTTATTAAATTCAAAATCTTTTATACAATAAATTGCAATCACAAAGATTATAAACTGAACAAAATTATATTCAGAGTTCAAGACAAAGAAATTATGTTTCAGACAAAATCATATTCCAAACTCGAAACAAAGAGATCATACGTATATATTTTTGCATGCTTAACTCAAACACGAATACGAACAAACTCATTTAACTAAATGAACACAAAAACACAATGTCTAAAATTCTTAACGAACATCGCCAATCCCCAAAAATTTTAAAAATAAACGAAGCGATCACGAAAAGAATCAAAACTCGTTTGAGATAAGTTCGTTTACAACCCTGCTTTGGACTGCAACCATTTCCGGCCTTATTTGTTGAGAAATGCTGACACCAATTTGGGCAATAGACAACACCCTTCACCTAATTGAAATATGGACCGATGGCCTGAATATAGATTTATGTCCTATGTGGCTTATGGGTTTTTTCTTTTTAGCGAGAAGGGCTTCCTGGTCTCATTATGCAATTTTTTTCCCCAAACACAAGCTCAAAGGTTCCTGGGTCTAAGGGCTTATGGGGCTCTGGGTTAAAGTTGATGGCCTCACAGCCCACCAAAATGACCCAAATTGGACTGCTAAGTCTGCTATCGCATCGAGATTGGGTCCATGTCTCCTTCCATGGTGTTCAGAAGAGTTCAAACTGTTAAGCTTCAATTCTGGGCTAAGCCCATTTTCCAGTTTATTTCTCTCAAAAAGATAGCATCTAGCCTGGTTGGTTTAGGGATTGAAATGACCCCATCATTTTTTAAGATGGATTTTATCAGAAGTTTTGGACAAAATGGTTGAATATCGCTTACATCAAGCAATTTATTGATTGTTATTTGAAGTTCTGAGAACTTTCGAATTAAAAAAAAATGTTATAAAGATTATAGTTTTGGCTGTTCTAAATGTTGCTTATAAAGACAATGGTTTCCGAGCAGCAAAGATTGCCAGAGGAAGAAAGGGACAAATTTTGCAAATATGTCCAAGTATTGTTATCTAGGAAACTAATAAACTTGAAAAAAAAAAAATCATTCTGCAAATTTTGCAGTCAAAATTTATCTCTGAAAGCCAGTTTTCTGTTACTAATAAACTTGTATCTAAGTATTTATTTTGGAGCCTATGGAGATTTATTGGGTTTTAAACTAAATAATGGAAGATAACTTTTTCTCAAATTCCACAATTTGTAACCAACTGTAATCTATTAGTGTCAAAACGTCTTAAAACTTTTAAATTTCATATTCAAGTCTCATCATACGTGAGTTTAATTCAATTTATATTGATTTATTTCATTGTTGCACTATATGATATGAATTGAAAATTATTCGATTATAATTATAATTTCTTGTAATTAATAATAATTTCATAAAAGACAATGCAATTTATTAGTATTACCTATATTTTGGCAAGCAATAGAGATTACAAATAACTCAATTACTCATATTAAGATAGACAATTTGAACCTTAAATTATTTGTACCATATGCTTTATTTGACCAAAAATGAATGAATCATCTTGGCAAGAAAAATATGAATGTAAAAAAATATCAATTAATTTTCATTAATGGTAGCTACCATATGGGTTATGTTTCTTGGTAGTAGCATTTTTTGCCCTTGACTAAATACATACTATTTTCAGAGTACCTATCTTTTGGCAAGCAATAGAGATTACAAATAACTCAATTACTCATATTAAGATAGACAATTTGAACCTTAAATTATTTGTACCATATGCTTTATTTGACCAAAAATGAATGAATCATCTTGGCAAGAAAAATATGAATGTAAAAAAATATCAATTAATTTTCATTAATGGTAGCTACCATATGGGTTATGTTTGTTGGTAGTAGCATTTTTTGCCCTTGACTAAATACATACTATTTTCAGAGTACCTAAAGAAACAGTAGTGTTAAAAAATTAATAAAAATGTAAAAGAAAAAGTGGGGATAAATCGAAGTAGAATTTTCTTCAATGTCCTTTAACCAAAAATTATCATCATATAAGGCAATTTCTCCACTGCCAATGCCATCCTAGACAGCCCAAAATAAAGTTTTTTTTCTTTCGTAAAATCCGTATACAAAATGACCTCATTTTGGATTTTGTCTTTGAATGGGCCATTGCCCATCAAACCTAGCCAGCTAAGATGCTAGATCTCGTTTCAGTTATCACCCACCAAGTTACCATTGTACCCTTTCCCTATTCCAGTTTATCTGTAGATTTGATAATTTTTATATTCATTTTATATTTGTGTTACTTTTTTATAATAATTTTATTAAATTTTCATGTTATATTAAATTTTAATTATTTTTTATTATATTTTTATCGTGTAATTATATAATATCTAAAATGATTTGTTTTACCTATTTGGTTCCATGCCATCCCAACATTGGCACCAATTTCGTAAAGAGTGAATTGTGAGGAACATATTTTGTTTTCATTTGTCTGGATATAGTCAGCGAAGTACTACTAGTAGAAGAGAAGGTCAAGGAAAATCACAAAGTTTTAGCATTAACTAATGAAAATTCTTTTTCTTTTTTTTGGGTTTTTCTTATAATTATTTTCTCAAAATTATTAGTTAGGATTTTTCATGATTTTGAAATGACTGAGAGCAGTGGTTAAAAAAGTACATGAACAGTAGAATGAACTTTATTATATATATATATCACCTTTAAGCTGGGGTCACAGTTTGGTGCAGAGCAGAGTGAAAGGGCCTGGCAATGGCATTGTGGACAATAAAGTAAAATAACATTGACAAGATAGTTGATTTAGAGAACAAATAATTGAAGAACAATGAAAAACAAAACAGTGAAAAAGAATTCTGCGAATCCACAGTTGGCAGCTATACAGCAAGAGAGAGATGCATGATCTTCTCGAAACCAGAAAGAAAGAAGGAAGGAAAGAGATGGCTGAACTTTGCTGCGAAGGCCGCAGCAGCTGTGTTATAGTGTAACAGAGGGAATTAAGAAGAACAAAATATTCACAGAAAGTTACTTTCATTGGCTGTTTGCTTTTTTACTGTTTTGATGCTGAGAAGAAGTACTTTTACAGTGACATATCACTTGTGTTCTGTTTTTATTTGTTAAAAAAGGGTTTTTACTCTTTGGGCTTAGCTATACTCGCTTTGTTCTTTTGATACCTGATTTTGACTTTTGAGGGCCATAGATGGTAAAATTTGAGATTGTTAGATTGTTGGACTTCCCCAGTACTGCGAAATACTTGTATAATAAAATTTGCCAATAATTATATATAATTTATTGATAAAATATTATATTTTAATTTTAATAATCAAAATCTAATCTCTAACGATTTTTCCTATCTAAAAAAATCACCCGAACTCAAAATCTTTTATTATCTTATTATCAAGGCTAACCAAATAATCTATCGAAACTACTGTTCTTGATGGTAAGAAATTGTTTTTTACTTGCATAATCTACTAATGGTATCATTTATTTGCTAGGGTTTAAGGAAGGGAGAGTAAAAACAGGTGCAGTGATTTAGATAAAAAGAGAAGTTAAAAAAAGAAGCATAATATATATATATATATATATATATATATATATAAATGAAAGGCTTCGCGAGATTGTCAGAAGCTGAGGACCCTGACTGAGGCTGAGGTATCTTTCTTTTTGAAGACACGTCGCTCCAGAAAAGTAATGAGTGTGAGAAAAATACAGGGAGAGTGTTTCTTTTGTGTGTTCTTTTTTGTACACTGTTTAGAGTGTTGTTCTTTTTTCTTTTCTTTTCTTTTCTTATTATTAATCTTGTCAAAGCATAAAGCGTTTCCTGAGTTTCCCATTGGAGGAATGAAAAACCAGCATTTCACTTTCCTTTATTTCCCCCACTCTTTTTAACCTTTCCCTTTTTTTCTAAAATGAAAAATTGAGAATCAGATTCTAGTAAGGAAGATGGGTATTTCTCTGTCTGGTACTTGGTAGTTTCATTTGGATATCTTTACGTTGGATTTCTACATGTACAATATTTAGTGAGCTTACAGTTATTCAATAAATCCGAACATGTCAAATATCTGTCAAATTCATAAACATCCAACACATCTAACAAATAGATATAAATAGATAAAGTAAATGTTAGAAAACATTAACACTAACTTAAACATCGAGAGATACTCCAAAAATCAAACTCTGATGACACTTTCTATCTTTATAGATAACTTTCAGCCTTTACATGATAACCTTGATATATTTACTCAACTCAGTCTATTAGAGGACCTCGAAACTGGTGATTATTTTATTACATATATCCTCTTTCCTCTTTGTTTAACGCTTCTGTGTGGGGGTTTTACTTACCACATTGTTACTGTAATTTGTAACTCCCTTTTAAACTTCTGATTAATAATAATAATATTTTCTTTTTAAGACACTCTGAATCATTCAACGGCATGTTTTTGTCATCTAATGTAGTTTCTCACGAGCCCATCACAGTATTCTTATTCCCTTAACTTATTTTGAATTTCAAATACTATGGAAACACACTCCATCATCAATATAAATAAATAAATAAAATTTCCCATCTCTTTTCGTTTTAAAACTACTATTATTTTATTTCCTTTTACTCAAATATTGACGTTTCTTTAAAAATCATAGTATACTATTCATCACTTTTCGCAACATGGAAAAAGCACCCAAGATTGTGAGCTGTATCAGCCTCTCTAGTTTCTAAGCTTTCTTGTAAAAAATGGGCATTTTTAGATTTCACTTTTGAAACCCTCTTTTCTTTTCTTTTATTTATTTATTTATTATACCCTCTTTCTTTGTTTCTCAGTTTCTGTTTCATTTCCTGAAGAACTCCCTGTTACTTTCCAAGTTCTTCCCACTCAGTGCACTGAGAAAAAAAATGGGAAGAGCTACAAGGTGGCTAAAGAGCTTGTTTGGGGTAAAGAACAGCAAAGACTACTCGAATTCCAGTGACGGGAATGACAGGAAAAGGTGTAGCATTGGCCATTCAGGGCGAGATTCAAGCGGTGGATTGTGTCACAACCCTACAACAATACCACCAAACATGTCACCAGCAGAGGCTGGGTGGCTAAGATCATGCTATAATGAAACAGAGAAGGAGCAGAACAAGCACGCAATTGCTGTGGCAGCCGCCACAGCAGCGGCTGCAGATGCAGCAGTAGCCGCTGCGCAGGCAGCAGTGGCAGTGGTGAGGCTGACAAGTCATGGCAGAGGGACCATGTTTGGCGGTGGACATGAGAGGTGGTCTGCTGTTAAGATTCAAACTGTTTTTAGAGGTTATCTGGTAAGTATAGTCTTTCTTGAATTGCTCAATTTATTTAAACAATTAAGTCTTCAAATTTTTTTAAGCATTTGCATAAGGGTGTTATCTGTTTGAACTTGAGTAAAATTTAAGGCTTCATTTTATTTTATTTTTTAATCTTGGATTTTGGATTCAAAACAGGCTAGAAAAGCACTACGAGCTTTGAAAGGATTAGTGAAGATACAGGCGCTTGTTAGAGGATATTTAGTGCGGAAACAAGCTACAGCTACTCTTCATAGCATGCAGGCCCTGATGAGAGCACAAGCTACCATTAGGTCCCATAAAGCTCGTGGATTCATTAACCATGACGCCAACAGATTTGACATCCGAGCACGAAAATCCATGGTAAAAATTCCTTTTAATTTGATAATTCTACTCTATTTTTTACTTCTATTTAGGCTTATAATTTCTGAATCGCTTAAATAACCATGTTCTAGGAGAGATTTGATGATACAAGAAGTGAACAAACTGTTTCTATCCATAGCAGAAGATTGTCAGCTTCTCTTGACACTACAATTAACATTGATGAAAGTCCCAAAATTGTGGAGGTTGATACAGGCTGCAGGCCTAAATCAAGATCTCGCAGAACCAACACTTGTGTTGTATCAGATTTCAGCGATGACCCGCCTTATCAAACGCTGTCTTCTCCACTTCCATCTCGATTTCCAGCCCGTTTATCCATACCAGATAGCCGCCATTTTCAAGACATTGATTGGGGATTAACTGGAGATGAATGCAGGTTCTCTACAGCACAAAGTACACCTCGGTTTATCAGTTCTTGTGTGTCGAATGCCCCGGCGGTTACACCGGCCAAGAGTGTATGCGCTAATAACTTTTTTAGACACTGCGGGAATTTTCCCAATTATATGGCTAATACACAATCTTTCAAGGCTAAATTGAGGTCGCATAGTGCTCCAAAGCAAAGGCCAGAGCCAGGGCCAAAAAAACGCCTTTCCCTCAATGAAATGATGGAATCTAGAAGTAGTTTAAGTGGGGTTAGGATGCAGAGATCATGCTCACAAGTTCAAGAAGCTATTAATTTCAAGAATGCAGTGATGGAGAAGCTTGATAGGTCCTCAGAATTTGGTAGAGATCCTGAGAGAAACCATTTGCAGAGAAGGTGGTGATTATGAGAGCAAAATAAATAATAAAAAAAATGTAACAGATGAGCTCTGCCTCTATGGCCCTCCCTTGTATGGTAGTGAAAAAAGATAGGTGATAAAACAAGATAGAATCTGTGTAGAATTTACATGATCTGATCGAAATTCCTGTCCATCTGTTTCAAATGTTGTGTGAAGGATTTGCCTTCTTTCTTGTCAATGAAATGAAATTCCAATTGTAGAATTACATGGCCTTGTGAGTTGAGCTCTCCAGAACACTCTTCAATGTTTTTCTAAACAACCAATTAGCGTTATTGTTGAAAAAAATGTGTTTAAAAAATATGGTGAAAAAATGTTGTTTAAGAATTTTTAAATGTTTGGTATTGCTGTACAAAAGTATAGTGAGTAATTGAAATATAAAAAAATATATATTTAAAATAATAAAAGTTTAGAGATGTGACGATAATAAAATTATTTTATCCAAAAGTCAGTTTCAAAAATCCAAAAACTCCATTTTCTTGATTTTTTGGTTTGAGTTATCAAATCATGATTTTAATAGTAAAAACAAAATTTTTTTATCCGTTTAATATTTCATTTACGATAAAATACTGTGCTAACAATACTAAACCGAGCTTTAATTTTCCTTGTACTAAGCTGATTCTTGCATATAATGATTATTTTCAATAAATTACTCCAAACTAAATTTTGTGACCTTGTCCAACTTGATGAGTGATGACCCTGACGAATAAGGGGGCAGAATTTGAACTATATTCCCATCTTTTTATTCCCCGGCCCTCACTATGATGTAAGTGTATTTATTTTCTTGACTTTAGGAGCCAAAGATAAATAATATTAATGTGGAAAAACAATGGCATGGTTGGTAGTCAATTTCAATTTGAAAATATTGAAAAATCAAAGGTTAGTGTTCAAATCGTAATATCTGCAATCTTTTTTTTATCCCGAATTACAATACTTTTTGTAAAAAAAAAAAAAAAAAAAAACAATGGCAAGGGTGGTGGTGGTTGATTTCAATTTGAAAATATTGGAAAACCAAAGGCTTTGGTGTTCTACATGATTGCCATTTCCAGTACAATATTCCCTTCTTCCCTCCCTTATTATTCATTTTGGAATTGTGTGCAAGACAGCAACTATTTACTCTTGCTCTTTGTTTGCATATGATACATGATAGCTTGAATTTTTTTTTCATTGCTGATTTAATGGCAATGGCCCCTTGAGTTACTTTCATGGATGTCCCACCTGTTACAAAGTTTTGTTTCTTTCTTCTTCCTTTTTCAAGGGGTTTTTTTTTTTTTTACTTTGCCAATTACTTACTGCTTGTTGTTATACCACCAATTCCAAGTATCTAAAAATGTAAGTTTTTTTTACTGGAAATAACCAAACCAAAATCTGAAAATGGAAATAACATGCACTAATTTCCTATTATAAACGGAATTCATGATTATTTACACTTTTTCCCTCTCTTTTTTGTCTTCCAAATTCATAATTACTCTGTTACTATAGTACAAGTTTATGAAATGAAAAAGTACTTCAATCAATGCCTTGAAAAGATTTATCTATGGAGGATAATTAGTAGTAATAATTACAGTAATAATTGTACTCACTGAGTCAATCAAGTGAAAAGTTATAAAATAAAAAAAAAAAAATTAAAATTAAAACATGCTTCACGAGACCACTCCTAGTAACTAGAAATCAAGCTAAGATGTTTGAAATTATCAAACCACTGACCTACAGCGTGACTAAAATAATAAATAAATTCTAAAGAAACAAAGAAAATTCTAACTTTCTCTTCAATTTTTTCAATCAAATAAAGCAGTAGTACTTTTTGTTGGTTTTTATCATTAAGGATGTTCAAATTTCGATTTTAATTCAATATCGAATCAATTTAATTCGGTTAATTGATCAATCATCAAACTAATTTTGATAAATTATCAAAAGAGATTTTAGAAGAATTTAATTTTTTAATTAATTTATTTTGAAATTTTGATTAGTTTAATTAATTAAAACATTACCCAAATTTTATAATGAAATATATGAAATACTTAAAACGATATCGTTTCATTTTATGAAGTTTATTATTCAAATCTAAAAATATTAAAAGATAAAATTAGAAAAACCTAACTCAGCTTTTTTTTTTTGTTGTTGTTGTAAAGTCTAAAATGTAAGATAATAATTATGTTTTATGAAACATTATATGTTCAACATTTGAAGTTTAGATAATTTTTAAGTTTGTTGTTGTTAGAGTTTTTAATTTAAAATTTTGATATTTGAATATTTTATTAAATGACTTTATTTAAATTGTGTAAATTATAAATAAAAAAAAATAAGTTGAATATAAGTTTTTATTTAATTATCCAAAATTTTAACAAAATTAAAATTAATCAATTAAATTTAAAATGTATAAATTTAATTAATAAAAATAAAATTATACAATTCAATTAGTTTAATTTTAATTAATTCAATTTAAAAGTAATCGAATCGAACGAATAAATAAATATTCCTATTTATCATCAAGAGTTTAGATAATTTTTCGGGTAAATTTTAAAAACATACCATCAATAATACAATAATTGTTAAATGGTATAATTTTAGTAAGAATTATTTGAAAAAGAGAAAAGAAAAATAAAAAATTGTTAAGAAGAAAATTGTAAAGACAAAATTACCTGTCTTTTATCAGAATATAGCTAAAAAAATTTATTTACCAAAATATCGTCGTTTTCAGATTAATTTTCAAAACCCGCTTGTTTTAAAACTAGCTGGGGAATCGTCATCTCCCATGACTATTTCTCAGCGTAAAATTTTCAAAATTTTCAAAAAACACCAAGGAAAATCGCCATGGGGGTGGCGATTTCCCTTGGTGGTATATTTTTTTTAAAATTTTTTTACTTAAATTAAAAAAACAAAATTGCAAATTTGTTTTTAAAATTTGTTTTTATTTTAAAATTTGCAAATTAAATAAAAAAAATTATCTTGGTTTTTTTTTTAAATATATATTTTAATTTTTTAATTTTTAAAAAAATAAAATTTAATTTATTTTTAAAATTTTATAAAAATAAAATTTATTTCTTATTAAAATTTTATAAAAGAAAATTATATTTCTTATTAAATTTTTATATAAAAAATTTTATTTCTTATTAAATTTATATAAATAAAAATTTTGATTTCTTATTTAAATTTTATATGTGAGATCTGTAACAAACATGTATATAAAAAATTATCTTCGTTTTTTTTAAATATATATACTAAAATTTTATAATTTATTTAATTTTTTAATTTTATAAAAATGTAATTTAATTTTTATTGAAATTTATAAAAAATAAAATAAAATTTATTATTTTAATTTTATAAAAAGTAAAATTTTATTTCTTATTAAAATTATAAAAAAATATTTCTTATTAAAATTTTATATAAAAAATTTTATTTCTTATTTAAATTTTATATAAAATACAATTTAATTTTAAGAAATGTATTTCTTATTTAAATTTTATATAAATTAAATTTTGATTTCTTATTTAAATTTTATATAAATTAAAATTTGATTTGTTATTTAAATTTTATATAAAAATTAAATTAATTTCTTATTTGAATTTTATATAAAATTAATTTTTTTTTATTATTTTAATTTTATGCTATAGAAAATATTGGAATTGGATTCCTTCTACAATGGATGGGACGAATGATTTAGGGTTAGGGTTTCAACTATTTTTTAGTGAATCAAATCCTGGAGAAAATATTGGAATTGGATTCCTTATGCAATGGATGTCACTATTGACCAGATTTAGGGTTAGGGATAGTTTTCAGCTATTTTTCAGTCAGTCAAATGCTGCAGAAAATATTGGAATTGGATTCTTTCTGCAATGGATGATTGGATGGGACTAATAATTTAGGGTAAGGGATTGGTTTCAGCTATTTTTCAGTCAATCAAATACTGCAAAAAATATTGGAATTTGATTCCTTCTGCAATGGATGGGACTATTGGACAGTCTGGTACAAATGATGGGATTTATCATCAGTTTTTGCATTGAATGAGTTATCAGTTTTTCAATTAATTAACCCTAGCCAAAAAATGGGAATCAGATTCCATCCTGTACAAAGGATGGGATTTGTCATCCGGGACAACATAATGAACCATTATAAATTCATAATACTGATTAAGGTTTACAGTACCCCCTACAGCAGTTTTCAATCAGATTTTTTCTGAGTGCTAATACCTCCTCATTCTCATTCTTCTATATTTCTTCTTTCTTTTGCCGAGTGATAATACCTTCATTTTCATCCTTCTTAGTTTCATTACTACACAACATGAGCAACAGAGTGATCGCATTGGTCTACTATAATGGCCAAATTCATAATACTGACGAAGAAGCTACCTTTGATTGTGAACGTCCTAAAAATTTTCGTGTTGATGAAAACGTCACAATAGAGGAACTGAAGCTGCAAATTCGTACAAAAATTAAAGCTGAAAATAGAAAAAGAGTTTCAAAGATTAAGTATAGGCATCCTATTTCTATTGATGAAGGATGTGTCCGATATAGAACATTTTCACTTGAAGATGATGATGATGTCAGATGCATGTTTTATGCTCATGAGACATTTGCAGATGTTGGTGTACTTGAGTTATATGCTGACATAGAGGATGTTCATGATGATTGTGGGTCTTCAAATATTCGCACTACATAAATTTTTTTTTACAAAAGATGATGATTCTGGGCCGTTCTGTGCTTATACTACATACGACGTTCCCACAGAAGAAGTCGTTCCGCTATCTCAAACTACAACGTTTCATAATTCATTAGTCTCACAAACAATTCCTACTACCCTCGAATCTGAGCCAACTGGTGTTGATCCTGTTCCGCCACGTGGAGTCCATGGTGAATATGTTGGTGACTTTAATGAGCAGGAAGAGGATGCTGAATTCGCAAGTGATGACAACAGTGATTCTAACCTAGACGTCGTCCCTACTGAGATCAACACTCATGGAGATCTTCCCCCATATGAGGCTACATCCCATATGCATACCCTGGATCTGGAGGCAATGCAAGTGCTAGAATTTCCTGAGTATGCTCATACATTAGCTACGCCTCTGACATTTGATCCATCTACAGTTGATCTGTTTGTTGGGTTATAATTTCCAACGAAAGAGGTTGTGCTTTCAGCTATTAAGCACTATAACCTCAAAAACTCTGTAGATTACAAAGTAATTGAATCTGAACGGACCAAATATTATGCCAAATGTCTAATGTATGGGAAAGGGTGCAATTGGAGAATAAGGGCAACTTTTATGAAGAAGAAACAGGCATGGGAGATTAGAAAATATGAATAGCCTCATACTTGCACATCGGGGAGGATTTCACAAGATCATTGCAAGTTAGATTCTAACATGATCTGTTCATGCATTCTGTCATTGGTCCAAGCAAATCCGGAGATCTCCATTTCAGTTTTGATCGCTGAGATGCGAATCCAGTATGGATACATCACCTCCTATAAGAATGCGTGGAAAGCAAAGCAAAAGGCAATTGTTCGAGTTTTGAGCGATTGGAATATATCGTACAATGAGCTACCTAAATAGTTAGGTGCAATGCAATATTTCGTGCCTGGTACAATTGTGGAATTACAAACGGTACCTGCATATCACGGTGATCAACTGGTCCAAGGTAAGAGAATATTCTATCGACTCTTTTGGACATTTAAGTCGTGCATTGAAGGGTATCCGTATTGTAAACCTATTGTGCAAATAGACAGTACTTTCTTATATGGAAAAAAATAAAGGAACATTATTGTTAGCTATTGCACAAGATGGCAACCGAAACATACTACCAATTGCCTTTTCCATTGTGGAGGGTGAGACAACAGAGGCTTGGTTATTCTTTCTCACTAATTTGCGTAAACATGTGACAAAACAGCCTAGCATATGCTTGATGTCTAATCGACATGAAGCCATTAAAGCTGCGATTGGACGCGATGGTAGTGGATGGAATCCTCCACATGCATATTCAGTGTACTGCATTCGACACATTGCAGCTAACTTTATGAAAAAATTTCACAATAAAGAATTGCGTCGACACATTGTTAACATGGGTATGGAATCGAATCATAGTTATTTTATCTCTTATATTTCCTTTAGTATATAAAATAATACTGAACTTCACAAGTCTTTTGTTTTTAATTTTATTAGGATACGAGTTGAGGCAATCGAATTTTCATTTCATGTATGAGAATCTTCGTGGAAAAAATACAGAGGCAGCTAATTGGCTTGATAGGATCCCCAAGGAGAAGTGGGCCCAATCATATGATCAAGAAAGATGTTAAGGCCATATGATAACCAACATAGCTGAATCTATCAATTCGGTGTTGAAGGGAACGCGTCATCTTCCCATTACTGCTTTAGTGAAATCAACTTATTATAGGTTGGCTGCACTTTTTGTTAAGATGGGGAACAAGCAAATTGCAATGATGGAGGGAGGACACATATACTGTGAAACAGTCACATAGACTATGCAAGAAAATCGCAGGAAAGCTAACTCCCACTTTGTTCGTGATATTACGCGAGCAAATCAATCTTTTCTGAATGAAGAGTTAGTTAATCCACAAGAGAGTGTTTCTGCAATGAAGTACAAAGTCAAGCTTAGTGACATGTGGTGTGACTGTGGGAAGTTTCAAGCACAAAGGTTCCCTTGTTCACATGTAGTTGCTGCTTGTGCACATGTCCATGTAGATTGCATGTAATATGTGGACAATGTCTATAGAGTGAAAACTATATTGAATATTCATAGACATGAGTTCGAAACAGTTGGAAATGAAGGTTATTGGCCTCAATATGATGGTTCAGAAGTGTGTCTCAATCAAGTCGTATTCGTAATGAAATGGACTTCAGGGAGAAAAGCCAACCAAAACGTTGTGGATTATGCAGAAATGAAGGTCATAGCCGTCGAAAATGTCAGCATCAATCTGGCACATCGGGGGAGAGTTCGCATCAATAATAAAGGAATTACATATTTTCATAACCTGTAATATTTACATATTTTGTCATTAAGGGAAAATGTTATGCAAGTTTTTTTTTTCTACTTATCATGTAATTTGGATTATTATTTTATATAAAGTTAAGAAATTTTATAAAAATATATTGAATAATATATTTTATTATATTTTTATAAATTAACAACATTAACATTTTAGTTAGATATGCTGAATAAAAAAATTAAAAATAACAATTAATTTCCCAACAAATTTAAAATAAATAACATGAAATGCAAAACATATAAATTTATATATTACAAATCTAAAATACATTATTCTCGTTATATTGATAAAAGTACATTTATTCTAATTATTGCTTGGTGTAGAACAACAGTGTCGAACTCTTCTAGTGCGTGGTGGTTGGACCCTTCGTTCAACCTCGTCAATGGCACGTATTCACGGTCGGCCACGACCTCTTGCTGTAACCGCCACTGGTTCCGATTGTATGTCATCCGTCATTTCTTCTATATCAAAAATTTGAAACCCACTGTTGGAGGAGCCAACACCTAGTTCACCCATAAAAGGAACTTGACTACTAGATGGACCCAGAAATGATGTACCATCAAATGCTGACGCAGGGGTAACAAATTGATATATTGATGTTAGATATGCTGAACTTGGACTTACGATGGGGAGCTGGTCATCTAACCTCGTCATTGGATGTGATGGTCAGTAACACTCATCAACGTCATATCTGGGGTGACTGACGGAACAATGATGACTGGATGGTACTCCATGATCCCGTTCAAGTTCAGGATGACTAAATGACATCCTCGGTGCTGTGAACTCCGATGAGGCCAGTTGACGCGTCCGCCCACATTGTCGGCTAGGTCTAGGAGCTTCCATATCCTGTGTAGGAGGGACTGGAGTTGAAGTTCGTCCTGTAAATGGCATACTCCTAACATCCTCATACACCGACGGTGGACAAACAAAAGGCCGACCTTCATTTTTATACCATCCTATGTAATCATCAGATGGGTTGAAATTATTACCAACAATCGGATAACTTGCCGAAATTCGTTGACAATGTATATTCCACCAATGGATCCAATGTTCATGCTTCGCAGGCCAGAATTCCTCATGACGACCACGCATGTCGATCTTGTGAAGCTTATCAAGGTTCACCGGGGCTTGCGGAATCGGTTGTTGCATCCCAAATTGTCGTAACACCATGTCAGTTTGGTGTCACTCTACATATTAAAAGCATATCAATACTGTGTTTGCTTTTCATATATTACAATTATTGTAGGCATCCGAAGGGAGGCATGCCATAATTTCACTTGAGGAATATGGCATCCACAGAAACTGCGAATAATTATTACAAATTATTAGTTTCATATGGATTAAATACAAAAATACTTGAATGTAACAATCGAAATATTTACCTTATCATATCCTACTCGATCTAGTCACAATCTTATACTTGCAAGGTCGGTCGGAGTCTCGGTAAAATCTCTACTCCTACTCCACCTGTTAAAATGCATACAAAATCTTAATAGACCTATAAAAATACAAGTTCGTACAAAATTAATAAAATAGTAAAGATTATTACCTACTCGCAAGGGGGTATACAGTTGAAACATCCACGCGTGGAGCAAGAAATGGCAGTCGATACCAAGCCCATGATTGTAGAGGCACTAAACATCCACCTATGTCATGGCTTTTTGGAACTGTAGCACGGCACAGTTCTCTATACAAAACCGCCAAACATGCAGAACCCCAACTATAATTTGTCGCATGCTCTAAATCACATAGTAATGGAAGATACATTAAATGTAACCGACTGCTTGATTTGTCAGGCATTAGTAATCCTCCAATCAAATGTAAAATATATGCTTTAGCAGCATATTGTATTTGTTTTTCAGTTGCGTGTAATGGAAGATTTTGAAAGGATTTCAACCAATTTAGTCTCACCGTTGAGCCAGATACATTCTCATCTGAAGGTACCGCGCCCAATAGATTTTGACACTCTTCATTCCAATCTAATAAGCTTCCGCCTGTAACTGCATTGCCATGGACATGAAGTCCAAGTTGAAGCACAACATCTTTCTAGAGTTACCGTGCATTCACCAAATGGAAAATGAAAAGTGTGCGTCTCGGGTCTCCATCGTTCGATCAACGCACTGATTAAGTCGGGTTGTATCAAAAATCGTCGAATTTGAGTTGCGTGATAAAATTCGGCTCTTCTTAAGTGGTCGATAATAGATGGATGCGAGTCCTCCAATGTAAATTTCTTCGAACGTAACACGCGACGAGTATCCTGTTGATAATTAATTAAATTAAATAAAATAATTATAAAAATTTATATATTATAAAACTATAATAATTAAAAAATTAAACAATATAAAAATTAAAAAATTCTAAAACTATAAAACTATAAAATAACAAAACAATAATAATATAAAATTTTAAAATTATTTATATAATTATTAAATAATTAAATAATATAAAAATAAATAACTATAAAATGATAAAACTATAATAATTAAAAAATGATAAAACTATAATAATAAAAAAATAAAATTATATAAAACTATAAAATGAAAAAACAATAATAATTAAAAAATTGAAAAGCTATAGTAAAAAAATAATAAACAAAAATAAATAATTATAAAACTATAAAATGAAAAAAACAATACTAATTAAAAAATGATAAAACTATAATAATTAAACATTAAAAATATAAAAAATATAAAACTATAAAATTACAAAATAATAAAAATTAAAAAATTACTAAAAATTGATAATGTAATACAAATAATATACAACAATTTACTTACCTCTTTAAATATAACCTCCGATATGTGATTTTCTTGCAACCTCAATAGTGATGATGAAGCCATTTTTAAATATTGTTGTAGAAAAAAATTGTTAGTAGAAAAAAAATTGATTGTAGAAAGAAGAAAGAAAATAAAAATAAGTTGTAGAAAATGAGGGGGGGTTATTTATAGAAGAGTGATGTGTGTACGGGGGGGGAGGGGATTTTGAAGGCAACGGTCAAGTTACCGTTACCTTCAAAAAATTTTGATTTTTTTTTTTTTTGTATTTTATTATTATTTTTTGTTTGAAAAGGTTATATAGTAAAATTTAACTAATTTTTTTTTTAAAAAATCATAAAATTTAAATAAAAAATATACCGTTGGACTTTAAAAAAAATTCAATTTAATTTACAATTTTTAAAATTAAAATACAAATTTTAAAAACAAATTTGCAATTTTTTTTTTAAATTTTAAGTAAAAAAATTTATAAATAAAATATACCATCAAAGGAAATCGCCACCTCCAATAGCGATTTCTCTTGGTGAAATTGAAAAAAATTAAAAAAACACCAAGGGAAATCGCCATGGGGGTTGGCGGTTTCCCTTGGTGCATTTTGAATTTTTTTTTAAAATACATCAAGGGAAATCGCCACCGCCGATGGCGATTTCTCTTGGTATTTTTTGAAAATTTTAAAAATTTTACGCTGAAAAATCGTCATTGGAGATGGCGATTTCCCAACTTGTTTTACAACAAGCAGATTTTGAGAATTAATCTGAAAACAACGGTATTTTGGTAAATAATTTTTTTTAACTATATTCTGATAAAAAACCCCAAAATTACCTTTGATTAAAAAAAAAAACCTTCTTTTCATTTTTTCTCTTATTTTTTAATTTACTTTTTAATTAAAAAAATAAGTTTTTCTGAACTTTTTTTTTTTAATTTTAAAAAATAAATATTTTATTTTTTTATTTTTTATTTACTTTTTTTAATTAAAAAATTTTTTAAAATAAAATTAATATTTTTAAAATTTTAAAAAAATAAATATTTAAATATTTTCTTTTTTTAATTTATTTTTAATTAAATTTTAAAAAAATAATATTTTCTTAATGAAAAAAAAAATAAGATTTTTCATTAAAAATAATTTTATTTTTATAATATCTTTTATAATAATTTTTAATTATTTTTTAAATAATTTTTATCTATTAGATCATTTAATAATTATTTGACTACTGAAATTTTCATATACCCTAATTTTTCTTAAATTGTCTGTCATTTATCATTATTTTCCCATTCCCAGGATAATAATGATTAGTCTTTGATTTGACAGATAAAATGTTTCTTGAATTTAGGAGACAAGACACCACCTTTGTTTTCACTATTGCTTGCTTTGCAGTTTGTGCAGTTTGTACCATAATTCGTGTATTTATTTTTATATATTTTTTATATTATAATCGTATGTAAAATATTTTATATTTATATAAATTTTAATATATTAATAATTTATATTATATAAATTTTAATATATTTATATATTCACATATTTTTGTCATATTTATATTTTTTATCATATTTAATTATTTTTAATATCATATACTCATTATTAAATCTACCGTATGCCACACATCAAGTGATTAGATCCTTTTGTTTTATTTTTAAAAATGTGTGCACTGTTTGTGGCGGAATATATTTATATTTCGTGAAGCTTGTTGATAAGAAGAGTTTCATGATTGGAGAGTTGCTTAAGCAGATCGGGTAAAACATTGTAAGTTCTGGCTCACGTCACATGGCATGTTCAGTTCACTGCCCAAATTTTTTGATAGGCTCCAAAAATCTGCCAAAAGCCAATATCTCTAGTGAGCTTGGTCTAACGTTGGTAACTGGCCTAAGCCTAATGACTCGACCTTATGATCTTTCAAAGGAACCGACACCTAAGAGCACTAGCTAGGCTGGCTCTCAGCTTACCAGGAACTGAAAATTAGCTGCTTCTAGTCCTTTCAGAGATTGGGTTGCTCTCATCACTTTTTTTCAGGCTAGAAGTAAACTAGCAACTAGCTAGCTCATTGTGGGTACAGGCTCATATATCAAACTTGTCCGAAATAACCCATTCGGCCCAAATCAAAGACCTTTAATGTAAAAAAGACCAGGGCCTGGCCTTTTTGTTCTATTCATCCTCTCATTCCCATCAGGCCATCAGAAGAATAATTTAGGTAATATGAGGAATATCAGGAGAAGCAATGGATTTGCAATGACTTTTAGCACAATTCAACCTTGTTATATCAATGAAAATCATGCTGAGTTTGAGGGGAACCTATTGAAGGAAAATAGATACTACTTTATATGGGTTACAAATCATCAAAGATTGGTCCCATTTCCTATGGAGATCCGTGCAGCCATATCCTGTGTTTTGCTATATAATAATAATAATCACTTTGCATTATTTTGGGGGCGTATTTACCTGATTAGGCTTAGATTCCCAATCAAATGATAATTGCTTGTAACATTTTTTTCAAAGGAAAAAGGATGCATCACATTTACGATAAACAAATCCATCTCATTTAATCTCTCTCTTTTTTCTTTTTCTTTTTTTTGCATAAAAAAACCGTAATATGAGAATAATAATAATAAAAAGCTTGTAGATATTAAGATTAAAATTTAAATCTATCGAATGTCATCTCTTAAAAATGATTGCATAAATCGAATGATTAAATCTTGGATTTTATTTAATCTCTCTTTTTTAACCTTCAATTTGTCATAACCAAAATAACCCACTCGCATAAAAAAAAAAGGGGGGGGGGAAGAAACGGTCCATGTATTAAAAGAAAACTTAAAAAAAAGGGAAAAAAGGACATCAAATGCTGTCCAATATGAAAAATCCAATGCTACTAGTAAAATATTGCCATTTTATCCCCATTTAGCAAGCATAGAATATGAAAATTTTGTTAATTCAATCGTTTTCTAATAATAAAAATCTATTTGAACTCCCCTTCTCTCTAATTTTCGCAAGCCTTTCTTTTTCTTCCCAACCCATCATTCCAAAACCAGCTGAACCTACTACAAAGCAGTGTTATTATAATTGGATCGGATTGACCGGTTGAATCGAAAATTGATAACTTATTCGACATCGGTAAAATCTCAAGAAAAAAAAACCCAAAAAAAAAAAATCGATTTTACACTTTTTTTTTAATTTTATAAAAAGTTTATTATATGTGATAAGATTTAAACATTTAACCTATATTTAATATTTAAATTATTTATTTAATATTTAAAAAAAAAAAAATTAATACAACCGCTTGGATCGATTGAACCGATAACCGAAGTTCTCACCGATTCGATTTTTTTTTTCAACATTGGTACAAAGTCACAAAATTAGGCAGTAAGATTCCTCATACGATCGCTTCAAAACAACCGCTGCCAAGTTCCTAGCCATAGCCACCTTTTTCTTTATTCTCCTCTTTTGTCCCCCACCAAAAATCATATTATCACTTGCTTTTCATATCCAATTCCCAGTCCGGCAATGCCTCGATATCTCACCACCTCTACACCCTCACCTGCCGGCCACATGTTGCTGGCTCCCAAGCCAACGCTGGGGCTGCAGCCTATGTTCTTTCCACACTCTCCTCCTGCAACATGCAGCCACACATCGTCTTCTATGAAGTTTTACACTTCTACTAACCTACCCAGCTTCACGTTCATTGACTCTGAAACGTTCTCCACCAGAGCCACCTATAACTTTTGATCTGAAGCAGGAAACATACGAGAGGGTGATCTCTATGCAGATGTGGCTAATGAAGTGCTGCCTACTTGCCACGCATACGCCAAGTCAGGTTCTGTCACTGGACCAGTGGTTTATGTAAAACTATGGGCGGGTAGAGGACTACGAGACACTGAAAGAAATGGGAGTAAACGTTACGGGTACTGTGGTTTTGGCGAGATATGGACAGATTTATAGAGGAGACATTATGATGAATGCGTTTGATGCTGGTGCAATAGGGGCACTCTGTTGTATACAATACGAAAGATTATGGAGTTGGGGGAGCTGATGCAAAGTGGTTTAGCGACGACAAATGGATGCCGCCAAGTGGAGTTCAGGTGGGAACGGTCTACTACTCCTGGATGGGCTAGCACTGAAGGATGTGAGAGGCTGTCAGTTGAGGAGGTCGAGAGGAGAGGAGAGGAGAGATGTTCCTCCAGTACCTTTATTGCCAATTTCATGGTTTGCGGTCGCTGAATTTAATAATGTTTTAAAGAATTTGATAATGTTGTTAACGTAACTACCGAGTAAAATACGATACAAAAGTCTCAATTTTTTTTACGCCGCAATCGTTATAATCATTTTGAGTTGGGTAGAAGGAGAACTGCAAATTAAACCGTTCCCTATAAGGACTTAAATAGACATCCATCTAATAGACCAATGAAAATAACAACTTATGAATAGCGGAACTCATAAAAATAAAAATAAAAACCTAAGAATAATAGACTTTGGAATAATTAAGAGCACTTAATCGCTTTATAATGATTTCCCCTGTTCTTATCCTAACTATTCCTAGGTTTGTCATTCTGGGCAATCATCGTGACGCACGGACATTAGGAGCTGTTGATCCCAACAGTCACTGCTAGAGGTTATAATAATCCCAATACATTCCCACACTTGCTACCTTTCAATGCTAAAAGCATATATATCACATTTGGACAAATTGTGCCTTCAGCTGAATGTCCCTGAAATGTAGGTTGCCCAAAGACTCTGGAAGTTACAAAGAAATGGTTGGAAACCACGGAACAATTACTTTGTGCAATTGGGATGGGCTAAGGAGTATGGCTTGGTGTGTCTGTCTGCCTGCCTGTCTCTCCTATGCCTCTATCCCTCCCTATTTCCCTCTTTCTGAACTGAAATTTAAACAGACTTCTACTTCCAGACAGGATCAACAGAATGGGTAGAAGAAGAAAACAGAGAATTGCTGGCTTCAACGGCAGTTGTATCTGGAGCAGGATTTCATGCTGCTGCTGCAACTCCACAACTTGATGAGCTACTCAAACAAGCTGCTCAACAGGTATCTCGAAAGTGCTAAAACTAACCAACAGCATTAACCGGCAAGATTTGCAGGAAAAAAGAAAATGATGACAACATATATTACTCGGACTCGGGTGTGAGTTTCGAACATAGGTATGTGTCTGACAAGGGAGTGTTCAATTTTTCCAAGTTTTTGATGTATTTGAAGGGTCCTTGGAGGATCATATCCCCATATCCATATCCGAATATACGTCAGACATGAGTGTCGGATACGGGTATTTCAAAAAAATGAAGAATCGGAACAATATAGATGACAACATATAGACATTGTGTCTCTGGATTTCAATCCTTTTACCAGGTACCACTCTTCTCTCACTTGGCTAAATCATTCTTCTATTTGACTTTATTTTTTATTTGTGAAGGTTCAAGATCCAGATAACTCATCACAATCAATCTACGAACAATGGGTTGGGTCCATTGATTCTCCTCTTGTAAGCACAATGAAACTAACTTAATGGTTCCAACGAACTTGTCCGGTTGGTAAGTATACTTTACATGTCTACATCAAAGTTGACATGTTTATTATCCTGCACATAACCTGTGAAGATGAAAAATAAACGGCAGAAAATTTGCAATATGTTAAACAAGGCATACATAAATGCATTAATTTAGACTAATGTAAGCAGATATGAAGATCTCGCAACTATTGCAAACCAAGTAGCATCTCCATTCATTGTTCTGAAAAAAACTATTCACTCTCTATTCACATCAGGTTGATAAAAGACAATGCCACAAGGGTAATGACATAAGATAATAGAACAACCAGTAGTCTGACAAAGACAGCAGAACCTGAAAACGATTCCCAATAATTTTCAATTTTTACCATCAAGAACGACTCATAATCCATGTAAAATTAATCTAACAAAGGCATGCTGTTCATTAGACATTAATCCAACCTAGAGGTCCAGGCATACATACATGCTCATAAAACTAGATTATTTATTTGTCTCAGAACAGAAGTAAACCACAACTTTAACCATTTCTCCTTAAGTAGCTGAATGAATTTCAAATTTCTGTAAGGATAATTGAATCATCAATCTCTTTTTACCTTGTCCAGGCGCCCCCGCCCCTCTCTGAAAAATAAATCTCACTGCAAGATACTTCAACTTCAAATCTTTTCTAATGCCTTAAGCCCTATACCTTAGATGCAACTTTGAACCCCCAGAATTTTGCAACCAATTAGCAAAGTAGATGCAAACATATGATAGAATAGAGTTTTTCTATGTTTCATTGCCTAATAAAAGTAATTGTTCTTGCAGGATACCCAGTATATCATTCATGTATGATGACAATATCCGGATGGAAAATTTTGGTGACCCAATGTTTCATAGACACGTTGCAGGTACATAGCAGCATCTAACAATTAGAAATCCTTAAACAAATGGTAGCATCTAAACTTTTTTCCTCATCATTGCACATAAATATTCAGCACTACAATATGAACTTTGATAAATAGGATATGTAGTGTGTATTAATTACTATAGCTTTTGTCAAACCTTTCATTATCCGAGAACATTAATAAAAAGAAGAACCTCAAACAACTAAATGACAAAACAAGGTTTTTTTTGTTTGTTTAAAAAAACAGTGGCAAGTGTTTGGGGTTTAGTAGCTCTTCGGGTGGCAGATGAGGAGTTCTTGCCTTCTGATTATCACCCCTATGCATTTGAACTCCAGGTAAATTAACCTCGAGGAAAGAAATAACTATATGCAGTCCTATGTAGTATAAACCATGTAGATTTAGTGCTTAGCCATTAAAGCTAGACTCAAAACAAATTAATCCATGATAACAGAAGATTGCAAAAGACCTGGAAATTGAGATTTCAGATAAGGGCATTACCTTTTCTCCCTTGTTCAAGTCCACCGAGGAGCTATCAAAAGCAGCCAGCAAGATAAATAACCAGAAAAAGGTAACACTATAGTTTCCATAAATCAAGTTTGTAAATGAAGAAAAGTAATAATGTTCAGCAGAACAAGTAATGGAAGTATAATTGTCTAGGAAATAAAAGAAGCTAAAGGTTGGACATCAATGTGGAAAAACAACCATGTCAAAGTATGAGAGCTAAATGAGAGACTAATGATGGCTGAACGTGCATTTATGGACCGTGATGGACTTCTTAGAAGGCCATGGTACAAACACTTGGTAAGATTTCCTTAACTAGATTCACCTAAACAAGTTAATGTTATTGTACTAAGGTTTTGTTTTCAATTAATTCATTAAACAATCAAGTTAAATATCAAAACTCCAAGATGAAAACCTTGGGAATATATTATCTAATATCATAATTATTACTGAATGGACTAAATTTCCTACTATTATAACATGAAGATATATGCGCTCTCAAGGCACAATGAGTATGGATCTACATCCTTCCCAGGGGTAGATGATGCAAATGAAAATGCAAAGAATCAGAACACTGCTGAGTCATGGCATTTGGTGCAACATGAAGTCTGGAGAGTTTCTAGAGTTGCCAGGCATGCCTCCCTACTCCTCATTGGAGAACTAACATGAATTGTGCAAGGACCTATCCTTGAAACAGAAGGGTCATAAGAGCTCTCTAGATTCTAGAAAATTCACTTACTTTGTTGCGAAACTACACTAAAATCAATCATCAGTACTGAGCCTTATTTCGAGTAATTTATTTAAGAAAAAAAAAAAAAAAAAAACCCAGATTAATGAGAAACTCAGACTACCATCACAGCATTCATGAAGGGAACAACAAAAATGAGAACAGCATTGGCAACAATAATAGAGGCAAATATACCAACTACTGCAAAAATCAATGAACTCATTCATCTCATTTAGAAATTAGGCATTGAATCATCTTAAATGCATTGCTTGTTTCTCTATCTGCTTGTTATATGAAGTTCTGCAAATCTAACACATTTATTATTAGAGCGTGAACATGAATAAACCATCTCAAATGACATTGTATTTTCTGTTAGTTCTACCTCCATTCTCATTCATACTTTTTTCTCTGATTTCATCTCTTCTGGCCATCTCAAAATCCTCATTCTGCCTAAGCTCCTTTATAGAGACAGCAACTGGTAAGTGATGGCAAAAATAGAAAGTAATGGCAAAAGAAATTGATGCATGATTCAGTGTTGTCAAGGGCGCAAAGCGCACTCTAGGCGCTAGAACCCTTGTATTGCTTCATGCGCAAGGCACAAAAAAAGCGCTCGCTCGAGGGAAGTAAGGCGCAATATGTAATGTGTTTTTTTTTTTATGTTTCTCTGTGTATATATATATATATATAATAAGCTTAAGATATATAATTATGACAATAAATTCTAAAAAGTGGTCCAATTTATCTACAAAACATGCAATTTTTTTGTTGTTGCCCAATATGCATGATTTCCTTATGGCCCCATGTTTGTTGTTGAATACTCAAATATTGAGAAGTAGAGAGTTTGATACTATCCGATTTCTTACTAGTAAAGGTACATCTAATGAAAAAAGTTAAAATAAAGGAATTTAAAGAGAACTTCAATCAGGCGGGCTTTTTTACGCCTATCGCCTTACAAAAAAGCGCGTCTAGACGCACCAGGCGTGCGCCTGATCAAATGAGCCTCGCCCGAAATGGTCTGAGACGCTTTTGTTATATAACGCTAAGGCGCAAGGCGCGCCTAGGCGCACGCCTTGACAACACTGGCATGATTACGGAAGAAATCTCATTGTTTGCCACCAAAACAGTGTCTAATTCAACATATCAAGAGAACCTTAATTTATTAACTACAAACAAATTGAACTAATGCAAAAGAACAGCGAGATTGGACATCAAAAGGGTGTCAGATTTAATATCAATGACAAACTTTGCACATAGATGCAAGAACGTGTATGGAGATACAAGTTCTTTCCTGTCAAACAAGAATAAGACCTATGGACTATTTTCTCTTTTTTCTTTATAAATAGGGCATTGAATTGATAATAAAAAATCCCACATAAACCTACATGCTTACAAACTGTACAAAACTACAAATCAAGGAGGCAAGTGGTTAAGACTGCAGAATTTGAATGTATATCATGTACAATTTCACTACTGTTGGAACTAAATATGTACATTAAAGCACTAAAACTTTTAGGTTATTCACTTCCAAACCTTAATAGCCCCATTTCTACTACTTGAGATCAAGAGTCTCTGGTTCAATTTCACAGAAGCCAAAGAGAGGATGGAATCATGGTGGCATCCAGCAGAATCAGTGGCAGCAGCAGCAAGAACTGCTTTTGCTGTCAGCTTTGTTGTTAGAGGTCGTCTCTTAGTCTCCTGTTCGCAAGAAAAATGATAATAGTTTAATTTTATAAATCTTAAAAGGAGACCCCAAATCAACAACTTTTCAGGAAAAAGAAAAATAGTAGCAAACACTTCCACAAGGCACACTTGTTTTATAATGAAAAGGGAGTTGAGGGAATTTGCACAAAAACCGTGATAGAAGATGAGAAGAGTGATTCAGAAATGACATGGCCCTCAACTTTAGCTAAGTGATATACCTAGTGTTCATTAACAATTAACAACTTTACTCCCAAAGTGCTTGCACTTAAATAACCAGTTAATAAATACAAAATCTGTCAAAATATGAACACTTAAGAAAAGGAAAGGTAATAAAACAACATATACCCCTGCAAAGATTAAGTTGTAAAGCAGCAAATTAAAGTTTCCCAGGATAAGCCAAGAGGATATCCTCAATCACCCAAATAGGCTATTGTTCCAAACAGGGAGAGTAACAAGTTTATATCCAAAGTCGAAGCTCTGACTAAGAAATATTTCAATCTGGATATAATTGAAAAAACTTAGTTGCGTACTGCAAAATCAGAAAGGATGCTTGTCTAAAACATATAATTCACTCTTGAATGGACTCTATCATTGAAGAATAAAAAGAAAATGTTTGCCCCATCGAGCATAAATCAAGCTTATTGAATTGGAGGGTCTTCGATCAGTAAGATCCATTCCATACTCCTTACGACTAGTTGTCACGAATATGAACGAGATAGATACATAGAAAACCATTATCAATAGTAATCCACAAAAAATCTAAAAGGTAAAACACCAAAATGAAGTTACATGTAAACCTATCACTAAAAGATACCTGTACAACTTGTGCACCAAAACTTGATCTTGTTTCGTAGAAATCATCATTTCCAACTCCCTTAAAATTTGGGCCACAGATACAGTAACTTCTATCAGGGCTGCAATGAAAACAATGTAAATGATGCATAAAATTTCCATAAGATCACTGCAGGGTAAAAAAAAGAATTCGACTAAAACCTGCAATGGTCCCAGCGGCGAATCCTTAAGTCGGTGCCCCCAGTCAACAGATCACCACCAGGTAAAGGAAGTAATGAACGAATACCAGGAAGACGAGGAGGTGGTTCATTTAGTTCATGCACTCGATACTTTGGATTTGCATTCCTCCTCAGATCAGATTTAGAGCTTGTTTTAGTTGATGACCTTGCCAAGGCCCATGGTAAATCAGACATTTCCGCATCACTGTCATAATTTGCAGCCCTAAATACCTGGAGATAGAAGTTGGAAGAAAAAACTAAATCACGATGAACGATCAGAACAAAACCATTTCTCATTATAGAGAGCCAAATCCAGGATTTTTAATATCCCTTCAAGTAAAAGTTTCTTCCGTTATACATTATCTCTAAAGAAGATTTTCAAAATATATAACTAGAATAACTGAATAAGCAAATGTGCAATTCTCAAGCTTGCTTCTTCCAATTTGCTCAACTTTTTTCCGCTATCAAATACTTGATTTAGGATAGTGACAGAAGCAATTCTATTGAGGTCCAACCAGGTGAAACTGATTAGAAATAAGATTTAGATTCTGCACAATTTATACAATTCTTAAATCAGTAATAACTCCAGTCAGGGGAAACATTATATGTCATTTATGATTTTGTACCAAAAAAGACCTGTCTTTAAAGAGATCAGTTGTCTGATTTTGCTCCACAATTTTCCATTGACATTTAGGCTTTACTTGGTAAGAGGAATTCACCATTTTTTTTCCTCCCTCTAGTGTTCTAGGTATGAATCATGGAAAGTGGATATATGAAAGAAAATGTGTTTCCAGCAACTGCTAGGAAGAATTGAAAAGTGAAACCCACATTATTTTACCATTATATCCTTTGTAAGGAGTGATAGGAGTAGGACATCAGAAAAATGCGGATAAAATTGTATATTTGTAACAATTGACTACATCTCTTCCATTTTCTCTCCTCCTAATCCAATTTGGAAGGACTGATTATTTTTGTAAATTGGATAGAACATGGCACTCCTATTCTTTTTGCCTCTCACTTTTCTAAAATACCAAACATGCTAAAAATCCTTTAATTTCCTTTTCTGCACCCAACCCTTTTCATCCTCCGAATTTTTCTCCTACCGAGCACAGTCTTAATATAAAGCTATTGGATATTTTTTCTAATTATTGTTCCAAATACAAAATCATATTAGACATACATTTAGAAATAGTGATTAATAGAAGCAATTGCCTGTGTACCTGGTGGCAGCTCCCATTCTCTGCATTCCAAAGTGAGACTTCATTGCAGCCAGCAGCAACATAAATAAGAGGCCTAGCAGTGGTAGAAACCGAGACACTTGAAGGAGGAACAAAGAGACACATCTTTTCTACAGGGCATACAAGAGAATACTGCCATGAGTTCACAGGAATAAGGAATCTCAAATCCCAAAGGGTAAGCACACCCCTAGAAGACCCTGAAACAAACCAATTCCCGCAAGGGCCTGCTACCAGACAAGAGATATAGCCTTCCTCAGGAATTGCTTTCAACGTCCATGCATTTGAACTTGTTCTTGTATCCCAGAGATGAATCCCACAATTTTGGGTGCTGTACATTAACGTCTGAATGCCACAGTTATCTACGGGGTAGTTCAAAAGTGTAAGTATTGCACCTTCCTTCACATCCTTCTTTTTTATATCAGTGATACCTGAGTACTTTTCAACAACATTTCCAATACCTCTAGAGATGTGATCAACAGAAAACATATGTATTGTCCCATTGCATGCTCCAACAACAACTTGAGCAGAATTTCGGAGCATTGCAGTGCAAAGTGCTCGGCTTCCCTCCAAGTGATAAGTCAGCCTTGACCTAAATGATATATCCTTCTCCAACTTTCTTGAATCCCACACCTTGACGGTGGAATCATCAGATGCACTCACAAAAAAGCTGTGATCATTTGAAATTGCAATATCATTGACAGCAGATCGGTGCTCCTGCAGGTGTGCAACCAACACCCCATGAGGCCTCCAACCTGAATTTGCAATTGATGAAGACCGAGCAAACGAGGGTAGTCCTGTAAGATCAGTTGAAGCAGAAGCATCTTCCATAGCAACAGAACTTCCTCCCACTGTACCAGATAATCCCATATCTTGAAATTTACTATTAACATAGGCTATTTGATCATTTTCCCGACTTTCTGGTTCATGCACGACTCTATAGAACTGTTTAGAACCACCAGTGATACAGAAGGAGCTTGAAACAAGCTTAGGCGTTGGAATTGAACTAGCCATGCTAAATGATTTACTAACTGGATCCATCCAAGGCAAAGGAGTATCAGAAGCTGCTGGAGGAGCTCCCATTGCTCGCTTGTCCATGCTAAAAGAGTACAAAGGTATACCTTCTGATGACTTATCACACATGAAACTGTTTAAACCATTGAGCTGCGGAGATGTTAAACCTGAAAATTGTAACTTCTCTGAGCATAATGGATCACGCATGTCAATTGTGCTAGAAGCATTGCGTGTATGGCCCCCCAAAGCTCTCAACTTGGCATCGTCATCATCAAATTCCGTTAGCCCTGATTGTTGCAATGCACTATCAATAGGTCTATGACCCCCAGTAGACTGTTGTTTATCAAGCCAGTACTTCATTGAGTCTAATTCCCCAGTCCCTCTCTTGAGTAAATCAGCAATTTCCCATTGTTTACATTGTGCTGATGAATTGTACCATATCTTTCTTTGTCTCTCCAACATGTCTGAACTCCTAGCATTTTCTAAGACTTCGTAAAATACTTGCCTTGAGACTGGAGGTTTTAAACAAGAAAGAAGAGCCTTTTCAGAGGCCAGAGATGCAGGTTGTCGACGTAGGAAAGGCTGTATAACTGGAGCAAGGAAAACATAAGAATCTACAGCACCCAAGCACTCACTGCTAGATGCAAGGAAAGTGACAACTGACCTCCTTACCCATTGACTAGGAAAACATAGCAATGGAAAGGCATGCTCTATCATTTCAAGCAATATTCTTTTCCGCAAGAAACCACTTCTGCACAGTACGGCCAAACAATCCAGTGCATTGACAATAACAGCCTCTATTGCATCACCTAAAGCCTGTTCGATATAAGGTAAAAGATATTCCTCCACACTTCTTTGGCCCACAAAGAAGCAAACATACACAATTTGCCCATAGAATACTGCCCTTAGCTGCTCATCTCTATCATTCAAAAAAGCAGGGAGTATGGGCAACAAAAAGTCATTACTCTGCCTCTGGCCAAAAAAGCAGCATAAGTTGCCAATGTCCTGAAGAAGTGCCCTCCTAATGTTTGGAGTTTGTTTTTGACCCATTACAAGTTCCTGAACTACCTCAGCAATGGACTTCCTTAGTTGGCCTAACTGTGCATCACTATTTAACCTCTGAAGGCGCCCAGATGACTCACCAGATGATGCTAATGACTTCGGTGACAAATTCAATTCATTAAGAACTCCAGCCTCACTAAGCCTTATTGAATGAATCAAGAATCCATAAGCTGTTAGAGCCAGCTTAGCTATATTGCTCGCATAACAAATTCTCACACTTTCCTCCTGATCATCAGGAAGCATGGAAAGCATTGGAAGAATATACTCGGGAAAAATTTTCGCATCACTTGGAGGAAAATCTCGGACAAAGGGCAGAATGTCACACAAAGTCTCAAGGGCAGCACACCGAACAATTGCTGCTGGGTCAGAAAGCATTGCAATTACATATGGAAGCACTCGCTGCAAGCGGTCTTCATCATCAATGTATAGTGAAGAAGTCTTCAACAAAAGTATAGCCCCTCTCCTTAAATGAGGCAACTTAACATTACGTATGCAGGAACAAAGCAGAGAGGCGATTAAAACCATCCCTTCACATTTCATATTGTCTTCAGGTAATGGCAGGAAAGGCATTCCAAAGGTGTCTGATTGACTGTCATAGTCAGACATCAATGAGTTTAAATCATCCATTGTAATCTTTTTCAAAAAAGGGTGATCATTTTTCCTAAACAAATCAGAGATATTTTGAAGAAGAACAGTGGGAGATTGCATGTCATGCTGTTTAAAATCTTGGGAAAGTGCAGATTTGGGTGCACCCCCTATCGTTGACTTCTCGCTGCCATGGTAATGATTGCTTAGGTCAACATCCCCAAGTAGGGTATCAATGTTGCCAGGAAGCTTGAACTGATCCCTAACAGAACCATTCTCTATCTTTTCTCTTTTCGTCAATAAGTGATTTGTTGAGCTTAAGTTTTGTTTTGCAACAATCTCTTGTGACTGTTTACAGCTTGAGGTGTGTGAATTGCCAAGACCTCTTCCCATCTCATCACCTGACCTCTTGCTCATCATTTGCTTCAGTATCTCAGGGAAAACTCTCTGGCACATTGCAATCTACAGTAGAAATTACAGAGCAGGAATATATATATTAGATGCAAGAAGGATTAATTTTCCAAGTTCTAGATTAGAAATATATTTACCCTCATATCAGAATGAAGAGGATTCCAGCAACAATAAAAACTGTGCAGAAATGGTGAGAAGTAGCTAGGAAATACAACAGCTGCATAATTCTGTAGATAACTTTCAGCAGAGAGGCGAGACTCTGGTTCAAGCTGGATCATATGAAGTATCATCTTGCGTATTCCAATATCTGGGATCTGCACATGCAATGCAAATTATTAGAAAAAAAACAATAGTTAAGCATGCATTGAATTTAACATGAAGAAATTAAGAGAAAAACCTCTCTAGGACTAGCAAGAATGTGCACTGATAGTAGTCTTTTGTGCGGGCAAGTAAAAGCAAATACGAAGAAGGAAAAATCACTGGGAATGGGATAGCAAGTGCATCAAGCAGTAGGGCAGGGAAGAAATTAGTACCTTTTCAAGATGTTGACTAGGATCATATTGCCCTCTACGATATGCGAGAAGCTGAGAGAGTTCAAACAACGGCTGGCCCTCAAGGAAAAGTTCCGCAATTACACATCTAAACAGTAGCATAGCAAGTGCATATTATTATTATATTGTGAGACAAAATGATATGGAATTTAAATTTTGTTAAAAACAAGTAGATTGAAACCACTATTTCCACATGTAAGACCGAACTATATCAAAAGGACTCAGTAACATAAAAGTAACAAAACTTCACAAGAACAATCCTATCGGACAGACTATCATTACTTCACAAGGAAGTATTAACATGGCACTAGAGGACTGATCATTCATCAGGCAATACCACTCAAAACATTTTGAAGATGTTCAATTCTATCAGTTAGTATGTTTAGCTAATGTCTTTAAAAGGCATAGTACAGAGTGGCATATCTAGATACTATGTAGACTAGTTTACCATGTAGCAACATCTCACCAATCACTGCCTCAAAAATATGCACTTTTAAAATGAAACTCAATTTCCAGCACCACTTATCTAGTAACATATGGTTCTAGATAAGAGAACATAATGTCTTTTAAAAAAACAATTTTAAAAGGTAGTATCTATGTTACTCGGACTCGGGTGTGAGTGTCGGATACGCGTATGTTCAATTTTTTTTATAGTTTTTTCATGTATTTGGAGGGTCCTTGGAGGGTTATATCCTCATACCTATGTCCGAATATGCGTCGGACATGGATGTCGGACACGGGACTTCAAGAAAAATGAAGAGTCGGAGCAACATAGGGTAGTATAGTTTCAAAAGAAAAGAAGCTACTAACTGAGAAAGCTCACCCAATCGCAAAGATGTCCATAGATGGCTTCAAAGGTGCATCTTGTGCAACTTGCATTTCACCTCCATGCTCATAAAATCTCTATATAGCAATGGGGAAAAACCAGTATTAAAACAAAGAATACGTAATAGTTACATTTCAAGGAATTTATTGACAACTACCGTTGAGAAAAATAAAAGCGTATGCATATGGAATACAATATGATCTTTCTTCAAGAGTAGTGCTGAACTTATATGCGATATGTTTTATATGTAGGAGAACAACAATCTAATTAACAGATTATAACTGAACAAATAACAAGTTTTACGAAATACCAAAACTCTAAAACATGATGTTCAAAACCAGATGCTTCAACACATGATTCACATGTAGCAATTATCATACATGTTCAACTTATCTATCTTCAGCTACACTGGTATATCCAAATAGAACCAAATTCAATAGGACCAGCCAATTCATCAATTATCATCCAAAACTTTTAACTGCTAAATAGATGTTGTCAATGGGAAAGAAAAAAAGCAGAAAATGGTTCTTTTATGAGATGTGGCCATAAACCTTTTCCTGAATCTAATTAACAACCACATAAACAGCCAAAAGGATTACATCAATCCTTTTGCACCACTGAAAGCATAAACGGAAAAGAATTCAATCACCAATTTCCCACAAGTAACTGCCAGTCTGCCAGTCCTTATCAAACAAACCTTCCTTGTACATGTAGGTGTAAAACCCAAAAATAGACGGAGCAGGTAAACTGCCTGAGTTATTGACAGTGGAGTATTAAGAGATTTCACAATCCATATAGCTATTTTGGCATCAAAGTATATATCTAAACTTAGTTATTTGTGAGTTGTTTAATTTTTGGGAGATCAATTTAAAGTTTAAACTAGTTCCACTTCTAAAAGAATATAGGGCCAAATTGCTAGTCAAATGTGAAACGTACAATTATGAGAACATGTATGTCATTAATTTAAATGGCAATTCATCCTTGTATGATGCATCCTAAACATGAGACTGTTCATCCAAAAATCTATCAGAGGAAACAGACAAAACAATGCTTGGTTCAAAATACAGCAATAAAATAAGTGAAACTAGAACCAACCTCTGGTGCAAGATAACACAGCCTTCTTCCTCCAGTGTCAAAGAAGAATGAGAAATCTGAAGGGTCATCATAAGGAATATATGTGGGCTTGAATGAGGCAAAATCAGCAAGATAAAGCCAGTTCCACGAGGTAACCAACACATTCTCACACTTAATATCACCTAAAACAATTTCAAAGTACAACAATTAAAAGCAACATATACTTATGAAATCAGGATATAAAACAAATAAATTCCCTTGTAAATAACTGAACTGACCGTGGCATATCCCCTTCTCATGGCACTGCTTCGCCGCAAGAAGTAACTGCAGCACGCCAAAATCAAAATTTAAAAATAAAAAAAAAGCTAAGAGGAATTTTACTCTTCAAAGCCTAAGAGAGTAAGGTGCAAAGAGAAAGGAATGGAGACGAACCTGAAACGCCAACCACTTTTTTTCAACGAGACTCAAAAAAGGCCGAGTACTCAATCGATCATGTAAATTATTGAAAAAATGTTGCCTTAATAAATATGCCGCTTTATCTGTTTCTTGCCAAAACTGTAGGAAAACCAATCATTCCAATCAGAAATGCCCCTAAATCGGTTAATCTCAATCTCAAGAATTAGTGCTCTATAGATAGGTCTGGCAATAAAATTTATATCATTGAATTTAAGTCAGGTCTAAGTTAAATTCAAAACCAAACACTAATAATCCAGGGTTGTAAAAAAAAAAAAAAAGGAAAATAAAAGAATTAAGAGAGAATTGATGACCTGGAAGGGCCAAACGTGGGGGTGGTCCAGTGAGCGGAATATTTCTTTGATGTGAGCGAGTCGGCGCTCGTACTCGCGGAGATCGATGGAGTCGCCACGCTTGAAGTAGACCTTGACGAGGACGAGGCCTTCGTCGTGCTTACACTGGATCGACTTGAAGAATCGGCCTCGACCGAGCACCTCCTTCAGCACCAGATTGTACGAAGACGGCAGGTCATGCAGGTAATACTCCGTCGCCGAGACCTGCGTTGTTCGCGCGATCTTGTTCCCCATTGAGCATTTGAGTTTTCGCGGCGATGTTGCGAAATTCTTTTTTTTTTTTTTTTATCTACCGGAGCATCGTCCTAAAGATAAAGGAAAAAGTATTTTTACCTTTCCCCTTCACATAAATTTTGACAGAAAATATATTAATCCTGAAATAGTATTTTTAAATTAATTTTAAATAAAAAGATAGATATTTTTTTTTTAGTTATTAATAATTTATTTTTGTTTTTATTTTTTTTACTCAAAAATTTTTAACTACAAAATTATCTTTAATTACTATCAAATTAAATTAAATTATATTCTAATTCAAGTATAAATGTTAAATATTTTAAACTTATGTTAGTATGGATTGGTTAAGTTGGTTGAATACTCATTAGCATCTTGACAAGCACAATTCGAGTTTCAAAAGCAATTTCACTTGATGGGTGATCTATAAGTACCACTGTTAGCCATCTCTAAAGCCTGTGACGTATTCTGACTATAGATTTGATAGTCTCCCATCACTTAAATTTTTTTTACCAAAAAAATATTTTAAACTTATTTTTAATTCAATTATATATATTAACTTTAATATTAATATATTATGTTATTTTTATTTTAAAATAAATTAATTACCATTATTTTTTTTAAAAATAATGATAAAGAAATTGATTAAAATAAAAATGAAAAATAGACTGAAAAAATAAAATAAAAATCAAAATTTTAATATTTAAAGCAAAATTTGAATAAATATTAATTTGATTAACATAATGCTAACATAGTTATTTTTCTAGAGATAAATGTGTTTTTCAAAGTAATAGAGTAAGTTTATTTTCAATAAAATCTCATTAAAGATAATTATATACTTTTTTTTATTATTTGTTCTTTAATCAATTCATTAACACTAAATTTTTTAAATAATGATAATTAATTAATTAAATAAATAAAAATATTTTAATAAATTGATTTCAAAGTTATATATAATTGAATTAAAGATAAATTTAAAATATTTAACATGAAATTGAATTAAATATAAATTAATTAGAATTTAGTTTAATAGTAATTAAAGATGATTTTAAAATTAAATAAATTTTTATTATTTTGTAGTTTAAAAAGTTTTGAGTAAAAAAAGAATAAAAAGAAAAAAAATGATTAATATTTAATAAAAGATATTTTTTTAAATTAATTTTAAAATAATATTTTAAAAAGATTAATATATTTTATGTCAAACTTGGTAAGTGAATTTTTTAAAATTTGAAAGAGTAAGTGGATTTTTTATAGCGGTAAGTATCTTTTATCCAAAGATAAATAGTAAACACGGAGAATGGACGCTAGGGCAGGATTTTCTTTTCTTTTTTTAATTAAAAAAAAAAAAAAAATCTTCTTCCACCGGAGTTTGGCTTCTTTTTTTCTTTCGGCTTTGAAAGTTTTGCTTTGGGTTTTGGACAACGTGGCGAGAGAAGATGGATAGTCCATCTTGGGCCCATTAAGACATAACAGATCCTAGGATATTTTCGATAGTTAGATCTACATATATGCGGTTCCACGTGGGAGTGGCAATCAAGTAGCTTCGGATATGTTCGGATCAGGTTTATTTAGGGTCGGATTCATTTGGAGTCAGATTTGAATTTGAGTTTATTTTATGTTAAATGTAATTATTTTTATATAAAAATAAATTAAATATTTTATTATTTTTTTTAAAATAATATTTTATTATAATATAATATTTTTAATTATATTTATTTATTAAAATCAATATTTATTAGTACCAAAAGAATATAAAATTAATTTTTTATATAAAATAAAATTTTAAAATAATTTATTATAAAAAATATGATATACTATAATTAATCATATTAATATTTTAAATAATTGATTTGATAAACTCGAATTTCAACATGTAAATATATTATAATTTATATTCACTACAAAATAAAAGACTTTTAGGGACGAACCGTGACATTCAACTTTGAGACCTAAACGGGAGGCTTATATTTTTGGTCGATCTGGATTTTGGCAAGTGAATATGGTGTACCTAAACCCAGCCCGAATCCGGCCTGACCCAGCCCCATGAGCACCTCTATACCAAGTGAACGAATCTTGAACTTTAATATGATAATTTACTAAAAGTAAATTATATCTTAAATTATATCAAGTGTAATAAACTAATAATAATTTAAAAAATACTTATCCAAAATAAAATAAATAATAAATTAATTACAAAATTAAATTAGCTAATTATGTTAAATACTTTTAAATTCTAAAAAGACATAATACTTTTATAAATCAATATTTGATGACTTAATTTAATAATGTGCCTAAGAAAATTATATATATGTTGCAAAGAGCAATACTTTTTTTTTTAAGTAGTTTTTATCTATTTTTTTAAAGTAGTTTTTATCTATTTTTTTTATATAAGAAATACTATTATACTAGAGATAAGTTAAAATGAATGAATTGCTGTTAATTAATTTTAATATAGAAAAAATATTATTATATTATTATAAGGGTGCTCTTAAAATAACATTAATAAAGGACACGTAATATTTTATGTCAAAAAAATTCACATTTCTAAAATTTTCGTGAGTTTAGAATCTTTAGATAGTAGATTCATCAAGATATGAGACATTAAAGTTATATGTACAAAATATAATTTTATTTTTGATATTTTTATTTTTTATTTTTAATTAAATTATTAAAAAAAAATTAGAATAAAATTGATAAATAAATCTCTTGCTTTATAAAAAAAAATATTTAATTACAATTTGATAATTTTTATTTTTAGTATTAAATTCGGGTTCAGTTCAGGCTCAGGTATTTTCGGGTTCGGGTAATTTATAGCTCGGACTAGGGCTGTAAACGAGACACCTGTGCTCGCAAGTTACTCGGGTTCGACTCGAAAAAAAATCGAATTCGACTCGGCCATTGTCGAGCCGAGCTCGAGCTCGAGCAGCTCGAGCTATCGAGCGAGCCGAGTTCGAGCATTTTAATACTCGACTCGAGTAGCTCGCGAGCCTAATCGAGCTTTTTTATTTTAATATATATTTTTATTATTAAATTACAATCTTACCCTTAATACATATATATACTTAAAGCAAACCCTAAAATCTTAGTTTCTCTTTACTACTTCACTGCTTTTCCGCCTCCTTCCTTCTTCTTCCAACAATTTTTTTTTCTCAGCTCATCTACAAGCAGTCGTCACCCCTTGCAAGCCACCCTTTTCTCCCAGCCAACGGCAGCTACAGTAGCGACATTAGCAACAAGCGGCAACGACAGCATCTCCCTCGATAAGCTTTGTATGAAACAAACAAGTTCTATTGCAAAAATGTTTTTCATCGACTTTAATGATATGGGTTTTGTTCAAACTGATTTGAATGTTCCAATTTTACTTTTTAAATCTGATTTTGTTTTACTTTGTAAAAGGAATATATGATATCTAAGTGGGAGGTTTCTGTTCATGACAATGTTTTTGGTTTATGTTCTTTACAAGGATTAAAATTAAATTTTATTTATGATGTATGGATTGATGACTTTGTTGCTTTGAATCTTTCTTTTTATGCCATCATTTTTTTCTTTTTTCAAATAAGGTTTTGATGTTTTTCTTCAAGGTTGCAGGAATCAAATGGAGAATTTCTTTTTAGTACAAATTTGTATATGGAAAAGCTTAATTCGAGCTCGAGCTTGAGTATAAAAATCGAGCCTAATCGAACGAGCTCGAACAGTTCGATTTTATCTCAAGCTCGAGCTCGAGCTTAGAAAATGATACTCGATCGAGCTCGAGCTCGAGCTGCGAATTTCGAACTGAGCTCGAGCTCGAGCTTCTCACTATTCGGGCTCGGCTCGGCTCGATTACAGCCCTAGCTCGGACCATTTCGGGTTTGGATTTTTTCAGATTCAGATTTTTTACTTTTTGGTCAAATCGAATTTGGACGGGTTCAAATTGTTTTGGACGAATTTTCGGATTCAGGTTCATTTTGCAACCTCTACACGTATGCGTTTCTTCACAATTACTTATTACAAATTTATATTTATACTTTATTTAGTTAATTGAATGAAAAATATATTCTACTCCAAATATTTATTTTTATCTTCTTCTTTCTTTCTTTTTTCTAATTTCGTAAGACAAATTAGAAAAAACCCGCACTATGTTGCGAATGAAACAATTTGTTTTCTATTTTTGTAATAGTAATGACAACAATGCTATGAACACATAAATTAATAATGTATAAAATTAATTATTAACGTAAAAAAATTTATATAAATTTATAATATTTTGAAAATATAAAAAAATAACACGAACACGTTATAAAACATTTTTTTTAAATTGAATTATTATGACAAATTATGCAAAATATGTCATGAATTGAGACACGACACGAACACAACATAAAAAAATAATTAAAACACAACACGAAAATAACATGAACACGACACGAATACATGAACGTGTAAAAATTTATATAAATTTATAATACTTTATATAAATTATTAACGTGTAAAAATTTATATAATTTTTAATACTTTAAAAACACAAAAAATAATACGAACACACAAAATTTTCTCTAAATTTAATAACTATGACAAATTATGTAAAATATATCATGAATTGAGACATGACACGAACACAATATAGGAAAAATAATTAAAACACAACATGAAAAATAAAATGAACACGACACGAATACACGAACATGTAAAAATATACATAAAACGAATTATTAACGTGTAAATTTGTTTTATAGATTTATAATAGTTTATATAAATTATTAATGTGTAAAACTAATTATTAATTTGTAAAAACTTATATAAATTTATAATACTTTGAAAACACACAAAAAATAATACGAACATGTCACAAACACAATTTCTTCATTAAATTGAATCACTATGATAAATTATACAAAATATGTCATAAATTGAGACACGACATGAACACATAAAATTTTTCTCTAAATTGAATCACAATGACAAATTATGTAAAATATGAGATGAATTAAGACACAATACGAACACAAAAATGAAAAAATATTAAAACACAAGGCGAAAAATAACATAAACACGACACGAATATACGAACATGTAAAAATATACATAAAATAAATTATTAACGTGTAAAAATTTATATAAATTTATAATACTTTGAAAAAAAAATAAAAAAATTAAACGAACACGAACACGTCACGAACACAACATAGGAAAAATAATTAAAAGATAACACGAAAAAATAACACAACACGATACGGATGCACAAACGTTTAAAAATATACATAAAATAAATTATTAACGTGTATAAATTTATAATATTCTAAACACAAAAAATAACACAAACACATAAATTTTTATTTTTTTTTTTTTTTTTTTTTCTCTTTCCCTAAAAAAAAAAGTGAACAGAGGCGACATGAATAGCCTACCTTTACAGCAAAATATGTAAAATTCATCAAATGGATATTTCAAATGTTTATTATTTTCTTATTATAATTTAGCATTTGATAAAATAAGTCAATAATTTCCTGATTATTCTTTTATTTGCATAATAGAAATAGAAATAAAAATAAAAATTGCTTCACTCAGCCACTTATCTCATGATAATATCAAAATCAGGGATTCAAATTTCATTTTTCCTGATTTATGAGTAAAAAATCTCTCCAACTTGTGTTTTATTAAATATATATATACATATTTTTTTATTTTTATTTATATTTAAAGTTATCAAGATTTGATCTCTAATTGTCAAAATTTGATATTTCAATTTGTTTCATTTCCTGTAAAATGCAGATTTTATGACAGACTAGAATTTTTTGACATTTCACTATATGAGTGAAAAATAGGTAGTTTTTATAATTGGATAGTTTTTTTTTAAAAGAAAATTGGATAGATTTTTTGGAAAAAAATGAGTTGGCAATTGTGTGAAAAAGTGATGAGTTTTTAATTACGAATAATTTTGTGAATGGATGTTTTTAAAAAAAAATTTAAAAACTTAGTAAATTATTTTTTTAATTCAATTTTATTTGTTTTTAATTTTTATAATTTGGTTTTTTAGATATTTTCTCTACTGAATTGATGTCTTTTAACTCGTGATACTAATTCAAGTCTTTTAAAAATAATATAAAACCCTATATTAATGGCATTTTATGAGGTTTTTTTATTACAATATAGCAAAAAAAAAAATTACGAAATTACCGTTGGTTTTAGATTATTTCCCAAAATACGGCTATTTTTTTTCTAGCTGGGCAGCGTTTTTTTTTTTGAAAATTTGTAAAAAACACCAAGGAAAATCGCCATGGGGGGTGGCGATTTCCCTTGGTGTTTTTTGCAAATTTTCAAAAAAATACCAAGGGAAATCGCCACCCCCCATGGCGATTTCCCTTGGTATTTTTAGCAATTTTTGCTAAAATCATGAAGGGAAATCGCCATGGGGGGTGGCGATTTCCCTTCATGTATAATTTTTTTTTAATTAATAAACAAAAATTAAAATTTAAACAAAAATTTAATTTAATTTGATAAATTTATTTTTAAAAATTATAAATTAAATTAAAATATTTTTTTTATAGGTTTGGTTCTTTATTTTTTTAAAATATATATTAAAAATGTAATTTAATTTATTATTACAATTTTATAAAAATAAAAATATATTTCTTATTAAAATTTAAAAAGAAGATTATATTTTTTATTAAAATTTTATATCAAAAATTTTATTTTTTATAATTTTGTAATATTATAAAAAAGAAAAATTAATTTATATCAAAAATAATTTAATGATGTAAAATGTAAAAAAAAAAAAATTTAAAGAAATTTATCGAGTCACTTTTTTAAATAAAGAAGTTATTTTTAAGTTGGTATCGTAAAATAATTTTTTTAATTTGATTAGTTTTTTTGAGTTGGTATTCGATTAACTCGTGACATCAATTTAATCATTGTTTTTAATAATAGTATATATTGTTACAGTTTAAAACTAGATATTTGATAAAATAATTTTAATTTAATTTATGATTAAAATTTTATTTCTTATTAAAATTTAAAAAGAAAATTAAATTAAAATGAAAAAAAAGAAAAGCAACTTATCATGTAATTTGGATTATTATATTAAAATTAAATAACAACATTAAGATATAAATTAAAATAAAATATAACAATTAATTTCCGAACAAATTTAAAATAAATAACATGAAATGCAAAACATATAAATTTATATTAGAAATTTAAAACACATTACAATTATTCTAATTATTGCGTGGTGTAGAGCAACAGTGTCGAGCTCTTCTAGTGCGTGGTGGTTGCACCCGTCGTTCAACCTCGTCAGTGGCACGTATTAGCGGTCCACCACGACCTCTTGCTATAACAGCCACTGGTTCCGGTTGTATGTCATCAGTCGTTTCATCCGTATCAAAAATTTGAAACCCACTGCTGGATGAGCCAACACCTAGTTCACCCATAACGGGAACCTGACTACTAGATGCACCCATAAATGATGTAGCATCAAATGCTGACGAAGGGGTTCCAAACTGATACATGGATGTTAAATATGCTGAACTTGGACTTAGGACGGGGAGCTGGTCATCTAACCTCGTTCTTGGCGGTGATGGTCGGTAACATTCATCAACGTCATATCCGGGGTGACTTACGGAATAACAATGGCTGGATGGTACTCCATGATCCCGTTCAGGTTCAGGATGATCAAATGACATCCTCGGTGCTGTGAACTCCGATGAGGTCGGTTGACGCGTTCGCCCACGTTGTCGGCGAGGTCTAGGAGCATCCATATCCTGTGTCGGAGGGACTGGAGCTGAAGTTTGTCCGGTAAATGGCATACTCCTAACATCCTCGTGCATCGACGGTGGACAAACGAAAGGCCGACCTTCATTTCTATACCATCTTATGTAATCAGCAGATGGGTTGAAATTATTACCAACAATCGGGTAACCTGTCGGAATTCGTTGAAAACGTATGTTCCACCATTGGATCCAATGTTCATGCTTCGCAGGCCAGAATTCATCATTACGACCACGCATGTCGACCTTGTGAAGCTTATCAAGGTTCACCGGAGCTGCAGGAATTGGTTGTTGCATCCCAAATTGTCGCAACACCCGGTCAGTTTGGTGCCACTCTACATATGAAAAGCATATCAATGCTGTGTTTGCTTTCCATATATTGAAATTATTGTAGGCATCCGATGGGAGGCATGCCATAATTTCACTCGAGGAATATGGCATCCACAGAAACTGCGAATAATTATTACAAATTATTAGTTTCATATGGATTAAATAAATAAAAAAAAAAACTTCAATGTAACAATCGAAATATTTACCTTATCATATCCTAGTCGATCTAGTCGTAGTCTTATACTTGCAAGATCGGTCGGAGTCTCTGTAAAATCTCTACCCGTACTCCTACTCCACCTATTAAAATGCATATAATATCTTAATGACCTATAAAAATACAAGTTCGTACAAAATTAATAAAATAGTAAAGATTATTACCTGCTTGCAAGGGGGTATACAGCCGAAATATCCACGCGCGGAGCAAGAAATGGTAGCCGATACCAAGCCCATGATTGTATAAGCACTAGACATCCACCTATGTCATGGATTTTTGGAACTGTAGCTCGGCAAAGTTCTCTATACAAAATCGCCAAACACGCAGAACCCCAACTATAATTTGCTGCTTGCTCTAAATCACGTAGCAATGGAAGATACATTAAATGTACCCGACTGCTCGATTTGTCAGGCATCAGTAATCCTTCAATGAAACGTAAAATATATGCTCTAGCAGCATATTGTATTTGTTGTTCGGTTGCATGTAATGGCAGATTTTGAAACGATTTCAACCAAGTCAGTCTCGCCGTTGAGCCAGATACATAGTCTTTTGGAGGTACCTCACCCAATAGATCTTAACACACTTCATTCCAATCTAGCAGGCTTCCGCCTGTAACTGCATCGCCATGGATCGGAAGTCCAAGTTGCAGCACAACATCTTCGAGACTGACCGTGCATTCACCACATGGAAAATGAAAAGTGTGCGTCTCGGGTCTCCATCGTTCGACCAACGCAGAGATTAAATCGGGTTGTATCACAAGTCGTCGAATTTGACTTGCGTGATAAAATCCGGCTCTTCTTAAGTGGTCGATAATATAAGGATGCGGGTCCTCCAATGTAAATTTTCTCGCACGTAATACGCGACGAGTTTCCTGTTATAATAATAAAAATTAATATATTAAAAAACTATAACAATTAAAAATTAATAAATAAAACTATAAAATAACAAAATAATAATAATATAATATTATATAATATAATATAATATAAACAATAATAATATAATATAATATAAAACAATAATAATATAATATAATATATTATAATATAAACAATAATAATATAATATAAAACAATAATAATATAAAAAACAATAATAATATAATATAATATAAACAATAATAATATAATATAAAACAATAATAATATAAAAAACAATAATAATATAATATAATATAATATAAACAATAATAATATAATATAATATAAACAATAATAATATAAAAAACTATAATAATATAATATAAAACTATAATAATATAATATAATATAAAACAATAATAATATAAAAAACATTAATAATATAATATAATATAAACAATAATAATATAATATAATATAATATAAACAATAATAATATAATATAATATAAAACAATAATAATATAAAAAACTATAATAATATAATATAAAACTATAATAATATAATATAATATAAAACAATAATAATATAAAAAACAATAATAATATAATATAATATAAACAATAATATATAATATAACACAATAATAATATAAAAAACAATAATAATATAAAAAACAATAATAATATAAAAAATAATAATAATATAAAAAACAATAATAATATAACAATTTACTTACCTCGTTAAATATAACCTCCGAGATGTGATTTTCTTGTAACCTCAATAGTGAAGCCATTTCAAAATATTGTTGTAGAAAAAAAAAATTTGTAGAAAGAAATTTTTTTTGGTAGAAAAATGAAAAATTGTTGAAAGAAAATGAAAATTTGAATGAGAGGAATGAAAATTTGAAGGAGATGAGGGGGGTATTTATAGATAAAATGAGTGGGGTGGGGGGTGTGGGGGGAGGGGGGACGTGGGAGGGGGGTCAACGGTCCTTTCAAATTTTTTTTTTCTAATTTGTTTTTTTTTTATTTCAAATTTAAAATTTTAAAAAAAAAATTCAAAATATTAAATTATAAAAAAACCTAAAATATATTTTACGAATTTTTAATTTTTTTAAAATTATAAAAAAATATTTTAATTTAATTTATAATTTTTAAAAATAAATTTATCAAATAAAAATAAATTTTTGTTTAAATATAATTTTTGTTTATTAATTAAAAAAAAATATTTATGAAGGGAAATCGCCACCCCCATGGCGATTTCCCTTGGTATTTTTTTGCAAATTTGCAAAAAACACCAAGGGAAATCGCCACCCCCATGGCGATTTTCCTTGGTGTTTTTTACAAATTTTCAAAAATAAACGCTGAGAAATCGCCATGGGGGATGACAATTTCTCAGCTAGGAAAAAAAAAACCGTATTTTGGGAAATAATAAAAAACCAACGGTAATTTGATATTTTTTTTTTGACTATATTATAGTAAAAAAACCCATTTTATTAAGTTAGGTTTATATAGTTTTGGTATTTTTATTTTTCTGGTGGTGGGTCCCGACTTTAAATAGCTGACGTGACAGGATTTCATTGGTCAAACTTAAGAGGAACAGAAATATCTTAAAAAAAAAAACCCTAAAAACAGAAAAGCAATGAAGCAGCAGGAAAAGAAAAGAGAGGAAGGAATCGAAGGGTTTTTTGGGGTGGTATAAGTAAAAATATTGAAAATATATAAGAAAGAGAAAAGATATGCTGGCATCCTTAACGCTTTTAGTACCGCCGGCATCTCCTTCTCCATTGCTTTCCTTCAATCGCCTCTCTCATTTCCACTTCTCTCCTTCCATCTCCGGCGCCGCCTCCGCCTCCGCCTCTGGTCAGTCATCTTTCTCTTTCACTCTGCTTCTTTTAAGCTGATTTACTTCTTTCAACTTTGTTCCGAGTTTGTCTGCTTATTCTCACATTCCATGCACAATTTTCTGTACTTTTTTTGAGGTTCCTTTCCTTTCCTTTCTTTTCCTTCTTTTTTTTTTTGGCGGATTTTCTTATGTACCATGTTTCAAGATGAATGCTTCAATTTAACGTTTTATTTTTTCATGCTTTGAAAATAAAATCACTTAATAGATGATAGCTGCAAAGTTTAAAACTCTTTCTATATATTTGATTTCTTTTTTTATTTTTGTTTGTAATTTTTGTTTGTAAAAAGAAAGCCTAAATGTGATTTTCCGATTTTTTTACTTTGTTCAGAATGTCTTGTCACTATGCATTAAGGAAGGTGTTAAATTGGACCACTGCTATCTTCCATGTAATATTAAGACTTCACTTGGCTGCATTTTTCACTTTTTAAGTGAACAACTTCATATTATTTGGCTGTTTACTTTGGTTTATTAGTATTTTCTTAAATTCAAAATTATTGAGCATTCGTAATTTTTTTTTTTTTTTGATAAACCCAAAAATTAGACAGATTTATTGAGAGTAACATCTAGAAGACTTGCTTCTGCAACCAAGACACAGTCAATAACGACCATGGCAACTGTAAGTTCGTGTTCAACCGAAAATTCATCCATTAATTGTATTTTTCTAGAAAAAGGTTACTGATTAGTTTATTCCAAAATGTGATTTAGGAAGAGGAAGGATGTATGGGGAATCTGAAGGCACAGTTAGCAAAACTATTTGAAGTTTCGCTTAAAGTAACCGTTCCTAATGAGCCAGATGTAGAGCCATTGGTAGCTGCCTGCACTGGCAAATTTGGTGACTACCAATGGTATGGTATAAGTTCCTTTATTGCAAAAACATACTATTTGCCTTAGATGGTGTTATGATGTTATGAAATGGTAGATTTTTTGTTATTAGAAGTAGGGTTAACTTAATTTAACCTTTTGTATGGACTAGTTTTTGTCTTTTTGATGCCAAATCGGGAATTTTTTTTGTGCAGTAACAATGCCATGGGTCTGTGGTCTAAAATAAAAGGGAAGGGTACTCAATTTCGTGGGCCTCCAGCAGTTGGAGAGGTGGGGATGGTTTGATTCTGAAGCAGCATGTTTCCAGTATCATACTTTGAATCAATAGATAATCATTGTTTTATTCTTTTCATTTCCTTGTTTCTTTTGTTAGGCTATCAAGAATAATCTCCCAACCTCTGAAATGATAGAATCATGCTCCGTAGCTGGTCCTGGATTTGTAAATGTAGTATTATCAAAGAATTGGATGGCTAAGGTGGTTCACATGTTCCTCCGTTTTTTTTATGCAATTTACTTACTTCCATGAATAGTTTTCATTTTATTTTATTCAACTTGATTTCGCTTTGTTTGTTATAGCCATTGCATTGGTCTTATAAGATAGCTTAGCTATTTTGTTGTTTGACAGAGCATTCAAAAGATGCTAATTGAAGGTATTGATACATGGGCACCAATGCCACCAGTCAAAACGGCAGTTGTTGACTTTTCGTCCCCTAATATAGCAAAAGAAATGCATGTTGGTCACTTGAGATCTACAATTATTGGTGACACACTTGCTCGTATGCTTGAATTTTCCAATGTTGAAGTTCTTCGGCGAAACCATGTTGGTGACTGGGGGACACAGGTTGGTGTTGTTTCTGATTTGTGCATAGAAGGCATGTATTCTTGTTTGTGCTCAATAAGGGCTTAAGCATCCATCTTATTGTGAAGTTTGTATCTAATCTTGGGTGCTGTCCACGATTGAAATGGGCTGTAGTCTTTCATCTTATTGTAGTTTCTTGCCATATGCACTGGCTCTTAATTTGTCTTACACATCCATTTGAACTTTGCTACTGTTAAAGCAGAAGATTAAATATCTCTTCAGCATGTCCCCATGAATACCAATTTTTTTTTTAAACCTTCCTATTTGTCTTGCAGTTTGGCATGCTGATTGAGTTCCTATTTGAAAAGTTTCCTAACTTTGAAGATGCTACTGAAACTGCCATTGGAGATCTACAGGTGAGTGAATACTGTCAAATTCCTTTGAATTTGAAGCTTAAGCAGAAATATACTAAGCACTGGTAGCATGGACCCGGCAAATAATTGCTGATTCACTTTCTTTTTTTTTTTACTTTTAGAGGCTGTGCCTTTTTACAGTACAGGTGTCAACGAAGTACACTCGTGCGTTAGCTTTTATGATGTTTTACTAAAAAACTCTTATCTAATTAAGCAACATCTCTTGAATAACCATTAAAACTTTTCTCTTTTTATGCATATACCTGTTTTAAACTTGTATAAATTATATTCCTTGTAGATGGATTAAACCAAATTGGAAATTGGTAGTAATTCTTTTCTTTATCTTTATATTTCTCCACCAAACACAAAATAGATTGCTTTTGTGGCATCAAGAAGCTCAATTTTGTATTTCTTATTAGCATGAGATTAGTTGTCAGTTCTATATATTTGATGAATCTTTGTCCATTAGTTAAAATCAAGTGATTGTTGTAATCCTAACTTGAGTGACTTTCTTAGGCATTTTATAAAGCTTCAAAGCAGAGATTTGATTCTGATCCTGCATTTAAGGAGAGAGCTCAACAGGCTGTGGTGCGGCTTCAGGTAAAATTTTACCTTGTCCAGTATCTGTCCGTTTTTTCTCTGATGCACTTGTATTCGTTTACACCTGATTTCTCTGTGTGCCTCATTTAAGGGTGGAGAAGACAAGTATCGTAGGGCATGGGCACAAATATGTGAAATCAGCCGGACTGAATTTCATAAGGTCTATCAACAGCTTGGAGTTCATCTAGAGGAAAAAGTAAGTAATATACCTCAAGCTCTATTTATTGTTGATACTTGGGCCAGCTTAGGTAATTTTTCATGTGCACCTCTATATGAAATTCTCTGTATGACATTCAGGGATCACTGGAAATCTCCTTTTTTATGATTTACTTTTAAGTTGTCTTTATATTTTGGGCATATTTATTTAATCATCTTCAATCTTGTACAAACTGTAAATATCATGTTTATTGATTTTAACATTTATATAATCACCAGAAATCTTACACAAATGCAATTATGCACGATTACACGACTTTGACGATTTTCTACTGAGCTAGTGATAGTGGAGGAATTGTATCTTTTTGCTGAATGCAAGTTTTCTATAACCCAGTGTTGTCAAGGGCGCAAGGCGCACTCTAGGCGCTAGAACCCTTATATTGCCTTAGGCGCAAGGCGCAAAAAAAGCGCTCGCCTGAGTGAAGTAAGGCGCAATATGTATATGTGTGTGTTTTTGTATGTGTGTCTGTGTGTGTATATATATGTATATATATATATATATATATATATATATATAATAAGCTTAAGATATATAATTATGATAATAAACTCTCAAGAGTGATCCAGTTTATCTACAAAACATGCAACAAAAAAAAAATTTGCCCAATATGCATGATTTCCTTATGGTCCCATATATGTTGTTGAATACTCAAATATTGAGAAGTGGAGAGTTTGATACTATCCCATTTCTTACTAGTAAAGGTACATCTAATGAAAAAAGTTAAAATAAAAGAAATTAAAGAGAATTTCAATCAGGCGAGCTTTTTTTAAGCCTATCGCCTTACAAAAAAGCGCCCCTAGGCGCACCAGGCGTGCGCCTGATCAAATGAGCCTCGCCCGAAAGGGTCTGAGGCGCTTTTGTTATCTAACGCTAAGGCGCAAGGCGTAGGCGCGCCTAGGCGCACGCCTTGACAACACTGCTATAACCTCATTCTAGCAACTTTTGTTTTTAGTGCAAATGGTGCTCGGGATTTACTTGTTTATGACTATTTCCTTGTTGACAGGGGGAGAGCTTTTATAATCCTTACATTCCTGGGGTTATAGAGGGGTTGACTAAACAAGGATTAGTTGAGGAAAGTCAGGGAGCTCGTGTGATCTTTATTGAAGGCATTAATATACCTCTTATTGTGGTGAAGAGTGATGGTGGTTTCAACTATGCATCAACTGATCTGGCTGCTCTTTGGTAAGTTTTCTTCCATGAATATGATGTTATGAGTGTCTATTGTTGTTACGCATTTCTTGCAGAATATGTGAGATCTGTCAGATTTATGTGCAGCCAAAGAAATTTACTGAAATTAGAGTGTAGCTAAAATTACAAAAGTGGCAGTTGGTTTGAAAATTCTAGAGCAGTAAACTTTAGATGATTTATTGCTTATTGTTTCCTTTTTCATGTTGATCTCATTGGATACTTCCTTAGACCAATTTGTTTTGAGAAGTTTACTGTTTTACTGATTATGGCAGGTGTTTCATAAAGTTTACTATTTTACTGTGTTGATATGGAACATGTTAGCCTAGGCATAGGAATTAATTAGCTTTTGCATCGATCTTTTTAATTGCAATTTGTAGGTATCGCCTCAATGAAGAGAAAGCTAAGTGGATTATATACGTTACTGATGTAGGCCAGCAGCAGCATTTTGATATGTTTTTCAAAGTATGTTCTCAAAGCTGTTTCCTGAATTCTGTTGATGAGTAATATTTTAAAATCCTTTATTAATGAAGTGAAACTTTTCCTCTTATTCAATTTACTACAACTAGATTGATGCTTGTGAATACCATTAATAAGGATCATAAAGTGTTATTCCAACTTTTGACCTCTAGCTATATATGTCTGACATTATTTTGGTTTATTTTTCAGGCTGCCAAACGTGCAGGGTGGCTTCCACAAGGTGATAGTTCATATCCCAAAGCTAGCCATGTTGGTTTTGGACTTGTTCTTGGAGAAGATGGCAAGCGTTTTCGAACCCGTAACACTGAAGTAGTTCGATTGGTTGATCTACTTGATGAAGCCAAGAGTCGAAGTAAAGCAGAACTTATTGAGCGTGGTATAATATTGAACCTTATCTCTGTTGTTACAAATGCTTCTCAGCTCTTTTTAAGTACCTTATGTTTGTAAAACTATTTGTGATGTATGTGTTAGTGCAAAATCTTGCTGTTGTTAAATTGTAGCCTTTCAACATTTCAAACTTCTTGTATCTGAAATTGCTACTTTCTGTGCTGATCAGGTAAGGGTGAAGAATGGACTGAGGAGGAGATTGAGAGTACTGCTGAGGCAGTTGGTTATGGTGCTGTAAAGTAAGCTACTTATTACAATATAAACTTATTTATCTAATCTTAACTGTTATTGCTATGATCTTCTCGGTAGTTCTTGTACCATGTTGTTATCCTTTTAATATTATGAATTCCGATTACAGGTATGCTGACTTGAAGAACAACAGATTGACCAATTACACATTTAATTTTGACCAGATGCTTAATGATAAGGTGCCTAAACAATTTTCTTGCTTTTAGACTCCAGATTTTGTTAAGCTAACTTGTTGCATCATTTTGGTTTCTAGTGAACATTTTTATGATGAAGGTTTCTTATGTTTATTCCGTTTTTTCTTCTGATCGTCATTTGCTGCTCCTACTAATTTCATTACTGTTGCTATTACTACAATCACTATTAGCATCTGATTCTTGCCTTCTAAAAATTTTTATGGTAGGGCAACACTGCTGTTTATTTGCTGTATGCTCATGCTCGAATATGTTCAATCATCAGGAGATCTGGTAAAGACGTAGAGGAACTGAAGAATGTAAGTTCCCTCTGAACCTGAAGCTGTAGCTTCCTGAAACTTTTAGTTGCATTTGCACTTGTTATTGTGCATCCAACCTTTATTAACATAAAAAGAAAACAACCAGTTCTTTTTGCAGAAAGAATTGAGCCTTTCTGTAGTTTTCTCTCTTTGGATGTTGTGGAATATATTTTGCAATGTATCTGCATATGGTTTCTAAATCTTGAACTTTCACTTAAAAAGTGGAGGGGCAACTATTTTCTACTTATGTATGCTCTCATAAGGCTAGTAGCAGTATTCTTTTGTAGCAGATTAAATGTCTGCAACTTATGCCTTTATCTGTTTGTTTTTAACAGAAGGGGACAATAGTATTGGAGCATAAGGATGAGCGTGACTTGGGGCTTCATTTGCTACAGTTCGCCGAGGTAAAGAACTAAAAAAATCCAATCCATTCGTTGCTTCTTGACCCAGGCTTGTTTTGACAATTTTTTATCTCGCTTTCAGGTTGTTGAAGAGGCCTGTACCAATTTGTTACCAAATGTTTTGTGTGACTACCTCTATAATTTATCTGAAATCTTCTCGAAATTTTATAGCAATCCCAAGTGCAAGGTATGATCCATTATCTAATATATAGTTTCTTGGTAAAATAAAGTTGTTTATTGCTTGTCACCTGCCCTCACAAGATGGCAGAACAAAACTAGCTCGGAAGATAGCCGTTTTGAAATTAACAAAATTTTAATGGCAGAGCGAATTCTACGTAAAACTGTCGTGGAAATGTAACTTAGATAACATGAACAAATGCATATGCATGTGGATTTAGCTGTTGCTAGCCTTTTCTTTTTACGTAACTTGCGGTATATTGATGAATTGGGCAGGTTATCGGGTCAGATATGGAATCGAGTCGACTACTATTATGTGAAGCAACCGCCTTGGTTATGAGAAAATGCTTCAATCTCCTGGGAATCACACCTATTTACAAGATATGATAGTATTTTGTAAGCTTACTTACAACCTCTTCTTGAGAAGGGTTATATATATATTCATTAAATCCTCTGTACTTTGAATTTTGACAATTGTATACAGATCCCATTACTTATTTATTTGGAGAATTTTGATTGTGCTTTTGTGCATTGGCAACGAATTAAGGCATACGTGCAGTAAAGATCTCACTGATTAGTAATTAATTAATTAATATCTCTGCCTATTTAAACTCTCTGTAACCGCAGGCAGTCGCTGGAGGGATATCTGTCATTAACCAACACCACCTGTAAAAGCAACTAGCTCCATAATATTATATACTAGAATTTGGTAGATTTAGTAAGAATAGGTGAGTTTCTTTTTTATAAATAGAATAACTTAAAAAAAATATTTAAATACCCTATTCTTATATTTTATTTTTAATTTTTTGATATTTTTTTAATTAAATTGGTGTTATTTGATTTATAACTCTAAACTCAGTCAGAGATTTTAATATTAGTAAAGATATATATAAGTTTATCATGCTTTTAGACGGCGGTTTGAACTTTCAACTTATTCGAGCTGAAAACTAAGAGGTGCTTGCAAAATTTTGCTCCACAAAATCCTTGATGCTACTGTTGCTAAGAGCCAACAACAACTTATTAATTGCTTTAATTTTAAGTTTTCATTAATTATATATATTCATGTTCCCTTTCTCTGTTAAAGAATCCTCAAAAATGGTATAAGTTTGATCAATGGTTTCCATTAATTATATATATATATATATATTCATGTTCCCTTGCAAAAGATAAATACAAACAATAATAACAGGTCTAACACGACAATTTAAAAATAGTACTACTTTTTTCCTTATGCAGTTTGCCCTTTCTCTTTCAATAAAAGACTAACTTAAAATCAATTACTATTATTCGACATAAAACGTAATCAGTATAGGATGTATTCGACATAAAAGACTATCACCTAAAATCAATTATGCTTCAAAACCTAAAAGCATAAACATGCAAAATGGAATTTCAATTCAAAAGGAAAAAAATTGATGAGAAATAAGAAAATGATTAAAATTAGATTGAAACCTTCATGTGAGGGTGTCTTTCTTTTTATTTGATGAAAAGCAAGTTGGTGCACCACTAATATGCATCATGAATGAGATGCAGTTGAATGAGATATTAAAAAAATCATTTTTGAAATTCGGAGTTTAATTTAGTTGGTTTATGCTGTTATCCTTAAAAGGTGACATTCAGCAGGTCTGAAGTTCAAATCCCAGTATCTGCAACCCCTTCTCTTATCCTTAGGCTGCGGCCTCCTTTGTAAACCTACTCATGGGCCAGAACGCCCTTATGGTCCGATAGGCCCGGCTTGTACTGAGCTGGGCTTGGGCAGGGAATTTTATGATCCGGGCTGGCCCGGCCCGGATCACTGTTTAACTATTAAAATAATATTATTTTATTTAAATTTAATTATAAAAACATTAATATATTAATATAAAAATAATTTTTTTAAATTTTTAATAGGGTGAACAGTAACCTCAAACCCGCATGCCAGGACTGGGTAAGGAAGAAGAAAAATTTCGAGCCGCAATCTGACCCAGTCCATGAACAAGTCTACTCCTTTGTAAAAAAAAAAAATAAATAAAAAAAATAAAACATAACGGGTTAGCATAGACTACATCAAATGACAGAAGTATCTTCTGAAGATCTAAAATTACTGTGTACTTCAGAAGCAAAATGGAAATGCCACTAATACTTAATACCATCAATGCCACTAAGTAAAAGGCCCCATCATCATCTAAAAAAAGAGATAACTTAACAGAGAATAAAAAAGAAAACAAATTTCAAACTATATAAGATTTAAAATTAGTAAAACTGTTCACCCTTTTTAATTGACAGTTGATAAATGGAAGTAGGAGCAAAAATAAAAAGACAAAAACAAAAAGATCATAGAAAGAATTGGGGAAAAGGGAAAAAAAAATACATACATACATACTGTATTTCTCAATACTGTCAAAAGGCTTGCTTATATCATTCTTTAGAGTACTGAACTGCCAACAGTAAGCAAACATAAATTATGGAATGCCCAGACTAACAATAAAAATGGTTAACAGAAACAGATAAGAAGCAACCAAAAAAGGGCATTAAGATGAAAGCAAATTGTGCTCACTGGAGCAGATATAATTCGTTATCAAAACACACCATCATATGATATTACTAAATGAAAACATGTAAAAGTTTATAGGAACTATGTTGCTCCGACTTTTATTTTTTTTGAAATATTCGTGTCCGACGTATATCCAGATATGAGTATGAGGATATGATCCTTCAAGAACCCTCCAAATATATGAAAATCTTGAAAAAAAAAATGAACATACCCATATCAGACACATATGCATATCCGATACTTACATCCGAATCCGAGTAACATAGCATAGGAACATTGATGATTATCGATTCATTTGATGTGTCTTCTGTTATTTGCAGACCTAAAACATCCCAGTGGCGGAGCGTGGGGGGCTTGGCCCCCAAAAATTTTGAAAATTTTATATATATATATATATATTAAATTAACCATTTCAAAATAAAATTTATATTTATTTAGTTTTTTATTTTTGTTTATAACTTAATTTTATGCATTATAATTTTAAAAAGTTAAAATTACATTGTTATTTTTTTTTATCCACCAATTATTATTCATAACTCTTCAAATTAATTGATTTGTTATAAATATTAAGTTACAATCATGTGAACTTAAATTAATTTTCTAAATGTTTGTTTTCTCAATAAGACTTCAACAAAATATTGTTAATTGTAAAGTCAGATTTTTCTTTATATTGTAAACGGTAAAGTCAAATTTTTCTTGCATGTTGCCGTTACCTCCTATAACTTTTCTTCTTCTATTCTTTAGCTCCAAATTCAATCAATTTTGTTTGTAATTTAGTGCTTGTCATTTGAGTCATCAAGTTTAAAATTTAAGATCATACTAAGACTCCCAAATATCTCCTTTTACTAGTTAGTAGTTATGCTAACTTTTATCTTTATTTTTAAAATTTTTATTATAAATCTATTTGTTTTTTCTGTCACTGTCAACTTCCTTACAAAGCAAAAATAACAATATTTTTGTTAAGATTGTTATTTTATTTTTTAAAATATATATTTATATAATCTTGTTGTTATATGCATGGATAATGTTAAAATTTTTGTGATTAATAAAAAATTTGATATATTTTTTTGTTAATTTTTATTATAGTATAATATTATATTGATTTATCTTAACTATTTATGATATACCTCAAATAAAATATATAAAAATTTAGTATTTTAATTGATTCTCCCAAAATTAAATGTCAAGATCCGTCACTGGATGCGGCTTAATATGGTTTAAAGAGTTTAATTAGATGGCCTAGAGTTAAATACTACAATATAACCCTCATCACAAAAGAAAGTGGTAGTTCTATGATTACAAGGATAATCCACTTTTCCTTGCAAGAGTTTTAATATAGCTCTCATCATCACATGAAGAATAATCGATAATCCACTTTTCCCTACAAGAGTTATTCGTTATGAAATAAATCATTGTCAAACCCAGGATAATGAGAAAACAAAGAAAATTTAAACCCATGAGACACTGACAAAAACAAAGAAAATCGGAAGAGGCAACAAAAATTAAAAACCTACTGGAAGATTATAAGGCTCAAAGATGAAAGAGCTTCAATGGGTATTCGGGTTTTCTTTACTAGTGACGAGCGAAGAAAAAAAAATAAATCTGAAACTTCAATATACAACAAAATAATTCAGATCTTAAAACCCTAATTTGTTCAATTTAAAAGAAATTTTAGTTGGGAGGAAGAAAGACGAAAAGAAAAACTTATCGTCAAACCAAACTTATGTGAAATATGGTGGAGATAATGAGAAAAAGAGGGCAAAGATTGATGGCAGTTCATTGGGGGAGTAGAGACAAATTGCAGAGGGATGATCGGGTTTCAGAAAAGAATCAACGGATGATTTGAAGAGGCATATATATGCCTGTAATTTTGCAAAATTTTGAAAGGTACACTGGAAACAAAAAAATATTTTAGCTATTCTTTTAAACCGTCTTATAGCTATTACCATGGGCTACAAAAGAATGGCAATTCTGTGTTTTTAAGGAATAGCCGATGAATAAGAATTACAATTCTGAGTTAAAGAATGAACCAAACTCATGAATAAGTGGTTCCACCCGGAAATTAAAGTGGAATGGAATGACAATTCCATTGAATCAAACATACTGTGGCAATTCTGTGTTTTTAAGGAATAATCAATGAATAAGAATTACAATTCTGAGCTAAACAATGAACCAAACTAATGAATAAATGGTCTCACCCGAAATTGAAGTGGAATGGAATGACAATTCCACTGAAGTTAGTGCCCACAAGTTGGATCATAATCAACCCATTTTGCTATTAATTATTCTTCCCAAGTTTAGTACCCACTGAAAATCTTATTGGCTTATCTCATCCATCCAAAGAGATTGGGTTGTCTTGAGCAGGAACAGAGAGCTTCAGTTGCTTCAATGGTTTCTTGCACTTCATTTTCTTTGTTTATAATAACTGTTCAGTTAGGGTTTTTATTTTGTTTATTAAGAAAGTGAGGAAGGATTAGGGGAAATAAAGAATATTATCTCCATTATCAGAAATAATGGAGGATATTTTGATTGAATGAAATGAAGTGGGCTGAGGTGTGCACCATTTCTAACAGTAGAAGTATAGTATGAGAGAGAGGGAGAGGGAGAAACAAAGTTCTTATTTATACTCTAGAAGAAGAAGCTTGGAAGTTTTAAAGAGCCCAAGTTCAGGAAAACCCAGTAAGAGTAAAGTAGAAGAGAAGAAGATTGTTTGGCATTATTTTTTTTTTATGAACAATGGCTTCAAGATTCAAGCTTATCTTTGCAGTTTCTTTGTTGCTTCTGCTTTTAGGTATCTCCTCCTATCTTTCTCTTCTTCTCTTCATAGTGTTTCTGAAATTCAGTGAGTAACAGTGCTTCACTTTCTGCTTTTCTTTTCCAGAACTTGTTGTTTGAGCTTTTTTTTTTTTTTGCTTTACTATTAGCTATTTCTCTATTCATCTTTGCTTAGACCTTTGTATTTTTCAGGCTTTAATCTCTGATTTCGAGTAAAATTCTCAGCTTTTTAAAGCACTCTGCTTGTGCTTCATTCTTTTCTCTGATCAGTCACTCTCTTTCTTAAGACTCTCTCCCTCAACTGGGTGTCCTTGTTTAGACTTTAGATTACTTGCTATTTGAGTTATCTCAGGGTTACGGATAGTGCGGATCATCGCAAATTTTGAAATATTCGATTCTGAATTTACTTAATTTATTCTGTATTCAAATTTGTTTATTATGCATTTGCTATCCAAATATTATTATCTCTAATTAAAATGTATAATGATAAATTTAGCTTTCGAATTATATCAGTTAAGTCATTTCGGTTCCTAATTTTTTATTTGGATCATTTTAGTCCTCGTACTATTATTTTCAATCAATTTAACCTAAATTTAATGAAAATATTAAATTTTGATCAATTATTTATTTATTATTTATTACTTTTTTTATTATCTATTTCTTATAAAATTAGCTTAAATTTAACGAATTTGTTAATCTCATACTCACACGTTATCAGTTTTTGTTAAATTTACATAATATCGACAAAAATAATAAATTGAGGGTCAAATTAACTCAAAAAAAAGTATAAGGGCGAAAATGATTTTAGCTGCATACTTCGATGGCCAAATTTATCATTATGCCTAATTTAAATAAACAATAAACGTCAAAAATCTGAATCCATTAAATATCCTTAAATCAATAATTTTTAAATATAAAATTAAACAAAAAGTAAATATATAAAAAATATCAGATTCAAATACTCAAATCTGTTATTTGTATGAATAAAGCGAATTTGGATATCCGACACTATCCAGATCAAAATCAAAATGGATAACGGATATCTAAAAATTCATATCCAAATTCGCAATAAATAATAAATCAAATATTTGATCCTAATATCCCAATCGGCAAAAAAAATTAAATAATATCAAATATTTAAATTTTTTTTAATGTAACAAAAAACGTTATCTTTGTAGAGCACACGATGGATTAGTATCCAAGCAGTTACCCACTTGCATTTAAAATCAGTGATAAAAAAGGGATCGGATCGGTGGATCGGTTAAATTGATAATCGACGGTTTGTTCTGTCCGATGTATATAAAAAATCGTATATATAATGAATTGATAAAAATTCGGATTAAATCCCAATTTTTTATTAATTTTATTATTAAAAAATTATTTATAAATGATGAAATTTGAACCTTTAACCTCTAACCATATAATAAAGATTATACCATTAAACCAAACACATTTTTTTTTTATAAATTAATGACTATATTTAATATTTATTTAATATTAAAATCATATATTTAATATTTAATTTACTTTTAAATTGAACAATCTGATTCAACCGATTAGATCGATTGAATCGATAATCCGCATATCACATCAATTTGACCTCCAATCCAATTTTTTCAGCATTAGTTTAAAATCATGCTATCAAGTAGGTAGGGCATCAATATCTAAGACAGCTAAATTGTAATGTTTTAGTCGATGGACCCCTTGATGATCTTCTTTAGTTTATATATCAACCATAGATTGACCACATTCCATGATGGAATGCTGAATCACGTGTCTGATTATTAGTTCTTCATTTCTAAGAAGAATTATTGGCCAAAAGAAATTTTTTCTAAAGAAGAATTGACTACACCGGTGGACTGCTTTAGCTACTTGAAATGGTTTTAAAGCTATTAATGTTTACTGAAATGAAGTAAAAAATGCTTTTGAACTTGAAAATCTTGTACAGTGAGTGAATTTTTGGACTTTTGGACAACGTGATATCTACAGACTTTAGGTAAACTTGTCTGGCAATGTATTGATTACTTCACCACATGCTTCTTGCTCTACATTTTGTATTCTTTGTCCTTGTTATCATCCCTCTTTCATGCTGATTGGAGATATGCTTAGACTCATCCTTCTTCTTGTTATACTCCATTTTGAGAGGATTGCATGTAGCTACAAGCCACCATTTTAAGTTTCCTTAAACTTATGTTTGATTGGCAAACTAAATTGGGTTAGCATTGAGATGGAGGTTTGAACTGCAATTGAATATGAAAATCTTGTAAGGCTAGAATTTGGGGGGCTTTTTCCATTGATTGTTTATTATCTCCAGAAACCTGATTACCACTGTAGCTTTATAATGGAGATTATCTTAGCATTTGGTTGCCGGAAGATTCCTTTTTATGTTAATCATGTTGTGTCATCTCCCTCTTTCTACTCTGTAAGGTTGCTCAGTTTCTGTGGCATTTAAACTTGGTAAAATAGTTAGTTGAGGACTATATCTGATGCCAATTTCTATGGCAGATTTCTGCAGGGGAAGCAAAGTTGGAGTTTGCTATGGAAGGGATGCTGATAATCTTCAAACACCAGATAAAGTAGCAAAATTGATTCAGCTTCACAACATTCAATACCTCAGGATTTATGACTCTAATCCCCAAGTTCTGAAGGCCTTCGCAAACACTGGCATTGAACTTATGGTGGGAGTTCCCAATTCAGACTTGTTAGCATTCTCCCAGTCCCAATCAAATGTAGATTCCTGGCTAAAGAATAGCATCCTTCCATACTACCCAGCCACAAAGATCACCCACGTTACTGTAGGTGTTGAAGTCACAGAGAGCCGAGATAATGCCGCCTCCTTGACTGTACCTGCTATGAAAAATGTCCTCACAGCATTGAAAAAGGTTGACCTGCACAATAGGATTAAGGTTTCAACTACCAACTCCCTAGGGGTTCTGTCCCGAACATTCCCACCTTCTGCTGGGGCTTTTGACAGCAGCCATGCAGATTTCTTGAAACCTATGTTGGAATTCCTAGACGAGAACCAGTCACCTTTTATGATTAATTTATATCCTTATTATGCTGCTGGAGATGCTCCTTTGGATTATCTTCTGTTTGAGTCATCCTCAGTAGTCACAGACCCAAATACTGGTCTACATTACACAAACATGTTTGATGCCCAGTTAGATGCTATTCATTTTGCCCTGGCCGACCCAAATTTCAGATCAACTAGGGTTACTGTCACGGAAACTGGCCGGCCTTCCAAAGGTTCACCAAAACAGAAGGCTGCAGATCCTGATGAAAGTTTCAGATCAACTAGGGTTACTGTCACGGAAACTGGCTGGCCTTCTAGAGGTTCACCAAAAGAGAAGGCTGCTACTCCTTACAATGCCCAGACTTATAACACCAATTTAATTCGTCATGTTATGGATGGCTCTGGTACACCTGCCCGTCATGTTATCAATGGCTTTGGTACACCTGCCAAGCCTGGCGAAGAGCTAGATGTGTATATTTTCTCATTATTTAATGAGAACAATAAGCCTGGACTGGAATCAGAGAGAAACTGGGGCTTATTTTATCCAGACCTGACAAGTGTATATAACCTGGACTTCCCTGGAAAAGGTAGCAATTCAAATGGAAGAACCTGGTGCATTGCTTCTAGCCAGGCTTCTAAATCGAATTTACAGAATGCCTTAGATTGGGCTTGTGGTCCTGGAAATGCGGATTGTTCTTCCATTCAACCTAAGCCGCCATGTTTTGAGCCAGATAATCTAGTTGCTCATGCCTCTTTTGCATTCAACAATTACTACCAGAAAAATGGGGCTACTGACTCTGCATGCAGTTTTGGAGGAAATGGGATCAAAGTTAATAAGGATCCTAGTAAGTCTCCATTATTTTATGCAGAATCTGATTACAAGATTGCATTATATATACCAACTGAGGTGCTCAGTGTTAATCTTAGCTTAAGTAAGTGAGCTAATTTTTCAAACCATGTTTGATTTTAACAAACTGCAAACTTGCTCCAACGTGCCTGAACTTGGGTGATACTGTAAATTGTTCATTTACCTTTCAATTAGTCTAATCTTTAACCTCTTAGTTGGCCATGATTTTTTAAGTCTAAAAACTTTCCAGTATCTGTTTGTTGATTTAGTTTTCTATAGTGTCGATGGTGTCATTTAAAATTCCGTTCTGGAATGATCTTGCTTATCAAGAAACTTATCTTTTTAACTATTTGTGCAGGCTATGGCAATTGCATCTATCCCTGTAAGTACAGATTCTGAAACATCTCATGTACCATAGCTCTTTTTTTCCTTGTATACATAACTGCTTTCCTTTAATTTGATTCCATGAGAGAAACTGGGGCTTATTTTATTCATACCTGACAAGTGTATATTACCTGAACTTCACTGGAAAAGCTACCAATTCAAATGGAAGAACTTGGTGCATTGCTTCTAGCCAGGCTTCTAAATCGAATTTACAGAATGCCTTAGATTACGCTTGTGGTCCTGGAAATGCGGATTGTTCTGCCATTCAGCCTCACCCGCCATGTTTTGAGCCAGATTATCTAGTTGCTCATGCCTCTTTCGCATTCAACAATTACTACCAGAAAAATGGGGCTACTGATTCTGCATGCAGTTTTGGAGGAAATGGGATCAAAGTTAATAAGGATCCTAGTAAGTCTATTATTTTATGCAGAATCTGATTACAAGATTGCATTATACCAAATGAGTTGCTCAGTGTTGATCTTAGCTTAAGTAAGTGAACTAATTTTTCAAACCATATGTTTGATTTAACAAACTGCAAACTTGCTCCAACGTGCCTCAACTTGACTGAATCTATAAATTGTTCATTTACCTTTCAATAAGTCTATCTTTAACCTCTTAGTTGAGCATGACTTTTGAAGTCTAAAAACTTTCCAGCATCTGTTTGTTGATTTAGTTTTCTACAGTGTTGAATGGTGTCATTTAGAATTCCATTCTGGAATGATATATATATCTTGCTTACCAAGAAACTTATCTTTTTAATTATTTGTTGCAGGCTATGGTAATTGCATCTATCACTGTAAGTACAGATTCTGAAACGTCATTCCTTTTGCCGCCCTCTTTCTATTATTATACTTCAGTACATACCTGCTTACTGAAGTAATTCTTCTGATTATCATGATGCAGGATTAACAAAAGTGCAGCAAGTAATACGACTGCCATTGCTAGTACTTGTTCCTCCACGCGGACTGAACTATGCGCATGGATTGCTAGTTTCTTTCTAATGACTTTAATCTCTTTAATTTTCTTTGAACCTGGGCAATGTGTTAGATGCATCATGTCGAAGACAGTTGAGAAGTCTGACACATATATGAAGGTTGCCTCTAGTTTTTGTACGGTATCGGTATTGCTGATGAGACACTGAATAATAAGAATGTAAGTTATGCTGTCCATTGCTCCTGCTTGTATCCTGTTTTAGTTACAATTTTCATGCTAGTTAAAAGCCAAGGGTTTCTTTTCATCCGAATATATTTATCTTAATTCCACTACCTTTAGGATTATGAGACTTTTAGCTTCGCCTTTGGATTCCCCGATTATTTCTTACCTCTTCACATCCATTTCCCCCCATCCATCCAAATCTATGTTTTTCGAGTGTCGGGTATAAATGTGTCAAACATAGATATACTCAGATTTTTTAATTTTTTTTTTATATATTTGAAAGATCATATCCACATATCCATGTGTCAAACACAGATATTAGATACGAATATCCGTGTGTCAAACACAGACATTAGATACAAATACTTTAGATAAATAAAAAATCCGAATAACATAAATCCAAATGAAAAGGCTAGGAGGGTTTCCAAAAGTCCAAGTAACCTACCTGAACCAAGAACAACATGCCATCGAATGATCACACGAAGGTTTCCTTGGATTTTTTATTTAAATATAGCTAAAAAAAAAAAATTTCTCAAAATACCGTTACTTTTAGATTATTTCCCAAAATCCGCTGATTTAATACTAGCTGGGAAATCGCCACCCCCATGGCGATTTCCCAACGTCAAAAAATATATTTTGGCTAAAAATACTAAGGGAAATCGCCATGGGGGGTGGTGATTTCCCTTGGTGTTTTTTGCAAATTTTGCTAAAAATACCAAGGGAAATCGCCACCCCCCATGGCGATTTCCCTTGGTATTTTTAGCCAAATTTGCTAAAAAGATGAAGGGAAATCGCCATGGGGGGTGGCGATTTCCCTTCATTGTATATTTTTTTTGTAATTCTTGGGAAAATATCAAAAACATGCACAAATAGTAAACTTATTATGAAATGGTATAATGAATAAAAGTTATTTGAAAAAGAGAAATAAATAATTAGAAATTATTATAAAGAATATTGTAAAGACAAAATTACCCATAATGAAAAAACTTATTTTTCTTTTTTCTTTCATTAAGGAAATATTATTTTTTTTAAATATTAATTGAAAATAAATTTAAAAAATAAAATAAAAATTAATTTTAGGCATATTATTTTTATTTTTTAAAATTTTTTAATTAAAAAAAGTAAATAAATTTTTTTTTTTAAATTAAAAAGTTTTTATTTTCAGAATATTTATTTTTTAATTAAAAATTAAATTAAAAAATAAAAGAAAAAGGGAAGAGAAGAGAAGGTTTTTTTATCAAGGATAATTTTGTCTTTACAATTGATGGAGACTCAATTAAGAGTTGTAAACCCAAGTGCAGGTTATGTTCAAGTAATAAATTCTCGGGTGTCCGAGGTCGAACCACAGGGAAGCGTACTAGTAAGTATAAGTTTATAAATATATATGAAAAAGAAAATAAACAAGATATTAGGGAATCAATAACAAAGAAAGTAAACAAGATATTAGAGAACAAAATAAACAAAATAACATAACAGCAATTAAACAAGATATAAAAAAGAATAAGAAAAGATGTTGAGGTTAGAGAATCCACTCTTGGTGTTATGCTAAGATTAATCTTGTTTTATTACACAATTGAAATCCACACATAAGGGAGGTTCCAATCGGAAGGTTTAGCAATTCAGTTCAAATTGTCCAACGTCCATAGCATATGATATTATGTTCATTTGGTGTCCTCAAAACTCATAAAAAGAGTCCAAGCATTCCTTATGCCAAGGTATATGTCTACAATAAATCAAGGTTATGAAACCAAGCATTTACTGTGCCATTTTCATTGTCAATAATGAATCAAGATCTCTACTTTGCAAGTATGATTTTAAACCAAAAGAAAATATTATCTATACTAGTGTTTATAAATGATGATTCATTTTAGCTCATGTTTAAGAGACTAACCTTAGCATTTACCAAGAGCTTCACCTCATCACCTCAACAATATGATTAGCAACACATACTAAAAATGAAAAGAAATGTAAGAAGCATAAGTAAATAAAGAAAAAGAAAACTAGAGAAAGGAAAAAAGAAGAAAACTTAGAGAATTTTTTTACAATGGCTAATATCCTACCAATGTATAATGTATCCCAATACTCATCCAAGGCCCTCTATTTATACACATTTTGGAGGGCTAAATGACAAGAGACAAGCTTTACAAATTTCAAAGGTAGGTATAATAGGTGGGTGCATTTTTCTAACAATTTTCGTCATATTGTATGACAATTCTGATCAGCCAGCTTGATGGTCGATTTTGTCAATGTTGGAGGCTCGATCTGATAAAATTGTCTTCTAGAAAAATATACCCCTATCAGTTACGGATCCATAGCCGTTAGAATCAGCTCATTTGCTGATGTGGATAAGAAGATATGAGCAAAATACGAAAACAGGTCAGCACAGACGTCATTGCACATCAGCCAACTTGATGGTCGATTTCACTAGGGAAAACGACTCCGTTTCAAGAAGTGTAAAACATGAAAAAGATAGATATGCCTCTTAGCTTTGCACGGCTACAAATTTCAACCTTATTGCTTCAGTGAAACTCGAGATATAGCTGATATGGCAAACGGTGTCGGAACTGGAACTGAACTGGATTTGCCCTTAATTCTAGTAATCTGAAATCACTCAAAGAAACTTGTGAAAAACACCAAATTACATAAAAATATAAAATATCATAAACACAATTAGACTAAACAATGATAACTCGTATTTGACACAAAACAATAATAAAACATAACTAAAAACTATATAATTATACGAGTTATCACACCCCCACACTTAGATTGTTGCTAGTCCCTAGCAACGACTCAATAAAAATAAAATAAGAAAATCTAATCTAATCCATTTTCGTAGGAAATCACGGTGGCACTTAGCATGTGACACAAGCCTTTAAACCCCTAGGTGTCCCTAGTGGACGAGTTTAGTCTCGTGAGGGTTTACTAGGACGATACCCACAAACATTGAAGACATAAGAAAAACTAAAAATAATAATTATAACTAATCCTTCTAATATAAATTAGAGATAATCATTGGACAAGTCTTAAAAACTAATCAATAGCTTAAAGAAATTCACAAAAAATCTTGCTTGAATGTAAATAAATGAGTTAAGCCAATATTAACATAACATATTTCAATCAAAATAGTGTATATTCAAACTTAATCTCAACTTCTCACATGGGATACTCTCTTGATTTTCACTCTTTAAAGTAGTGGTAAAGTGTTTACACTCAATCAATCTCATGAAAACACTTCTACCATATGCTTGCTTGTCCACATGTTCTCCACTATTTAGATCATACAACTTCATAAATCAAGAGGTCTTTATTCAAGGTTGTAATGGGGCCAAAGGGTTATAATGTGGTTAAAGAACAAAAGGATAAAGATATCACAAAGGTTCCAAAGAGTTCATAGATTTTAGAGATATAATAAGATCATACAAATAAAACTTCTCAAAACTCTTATAAAGCACATAATAACATAGGCTAAATATTCATGTTGAGCCTTTGCATCATTCTAACCAACTTTGTAACATCTTTTTCTAGAAGTTCAAGAGAAGATTCTTTTTTTTTTTTTAATATGGGAATGTATTTGACAATGATCCCTTTCTTTTTCTCTTGACTTTTTCTTTTCTTTTCTTCCCCCACACTTATCTTTTGTTTCTAACCCAAATTTTCAAATAAAAATATCCCTTGTTTTTTTGCAATATGTCTCAAAATATAAAATTCATCTTTAGAACAAGGGTAAGGATATAAGCATATTTAGGCTAGGTGTAAGTTGTGGTTACCAATAAAACATCATATTTAATGTAGGCTCAAATTGGCTCACTAGTGGGGATGTTCTCGTAGAACATTAATAATGGATGGCTGTTTGGCTCTGGTTATAATCCTAATGCCTCTATCATATTCATGTTGTCACATGTATCAATATAGTTTCAAACGGTTTAAAGCAAGTTCTAGAGAATCATGTAATCATAAGAGCACTCAAGAAAGAAATTAGATTGATTTGTATAATGCATCAATCATTATAGGCTCAAAAACTCACAAGGATGATTATACAAGTCAGATTAAGTCTAAACATGCTTCTTTCTCAATCAACATATCATATTAACATTGGCTCATAAAAAGGTTGACATCAAGCTCAATTCTCATGAAAATCTTCTCACTAATAAATCTGTTTTAGACTTATGCAATTCATATCTCATTATAGTATTGAAAGTAACTAAAAAAAAAAAAAAACACACTAAGTCTAAACATGTTTTTTTTTTTGTTTTTTTGTTTTTTTGTTTTTTTGTTTTTTTTTTGAAAGGAAAGAAGAAGATTAAATCAAACTGACAAGGTATGTCTCAAGTCTCCCTTACTCAGACCTTGTTCAGAATGAATACTTCTAAATGTCTTAAAACACAACAATTTTTTTTTTTTTTTTAGCAAAATATGTCCCTTACCCCCTACTAAAATATGACATTGTCCCCAATGTCAAATTTTAAAGGTAGAATTTAGGAGATATTACCTGCAGAGGTTGCTAACCACTTATTATAACTGAGACACAACAAGCAAAATGTTAGATAATGTCACAAAGACAAAGTGCAATCCACTCCTTGCTCGTCCATATCTCTTTTTCTTTTTCCGAGCGTTTGCGAAACAACCGTAGCAGATAAACACTCATAAGCTTGTAGCTTTTTGAGTAAATCTTCAATGGTTGTAGCAGAAATTATGGTTCTCCTTGCCTCTGAAAACATGAATCCGTTATCCACAGCATTATCTAAATATGAAAGTAAATTACTAAAATAACCATTAATATTAAGCAAACCAATGGGTTTCTTATTTGTGACCAAAGATGACCAAGAAGCTACGCAAGCTATTTCTTCCAATGTACCCAGACCTCCTGGTAAAGCAATGAATGCATCGGCAGAATGGTACATAATTGTTATCCGTTCAGGGATACTCCAGACTTGTATTTCCTTACCCACGGTAGGTCCACAAAAATCTGTGAATAGTTTTGGCACGATTCCTAGAACTGGACTTCCTCCGGCGTGTGCTGCTGTAGCGACTGCTCCCATTAAACCCGTACTACCGCCTCCATAAATCAAGTGGATCTTTTGTTGGGCAAGTATTACTCCAACTCTTATGGCTTCATCAGCGAATATGTTATTTTTCCCTGGATAAGCACCTCCAAAGACACAAATTTTTTTAATGCGCTGGGACGAAGTGTTTTCCATTTTTTTTTTCTTTTTCGAGTGCCTGAAAGAGAATGAGTACATGGTGTAATATATAGAGGACTGAGTAGTGAATCAGACAAGAGTAATAATGTCGCCGAAAGTGTATTTGACCTGTCAGAAGAAAATGTTAACCTAACAAAAGATTTTTGCGTGATTTCAGGAAGAAAATCAAAAAGAGAAGAAAAATCAACCGTAAAAGACCAATGCAAAAAAAAAAAAAACGAGAATAATTACACAAATCGAACAACACGTAAATTAAACCAAAATGAAGTTATTGCAAATCAAACCAAAAGCTGAGAAGTCATTTATTGTAGTTGTGATTGTGGCTCACATCTTCCTCTGGTTTTACGTCCAGAAACGGCTTAAACGCCTTCTATGAGTCGAGGATATGCTTCCCATCCAGTTTTCTTACAAGCTGGCAAACAGGGTCTTTTAACATCAGATTCCCAAGATGTTGCCATTCCCTTTGGAATTGCGACCATAAATTAAGAATTTCTCTTTGTACATCTCCACTAGGATGCGTCTCAAGAGAAAGTTGGATATTACCCAAATTCTCCTTACTCAGTCCATCCTTAATGAATTCAATTTTATCATCTCGATTAGAGGACGGAATCCCAATAGAACGACATTTACCGTTACACGTCCATCGTGCACACTTGTGGCAATTTGAACTCATGCGCTTTGCTCGTCGCTTCTTTGCAAAAGTGCTTCTACCTGTACCTGGTAAATGCAAAACAGGAAGATATTCATCTTCACGTACCTTGGCTTCAATTATCCAACGTATGTCTTCAGGAATCCCTTTGTGCATAAACATTCTTAATCTTTCAAATCGAACTTGGTAAAGCTTCAGTAAAATATTTCGAGGAAAAGGAGGAAATCGTTTCTGCAATCTTGTGAGAATATCATCCATCTTGAAAAAAAAAATGAAAAAGAAATTGAAAGATAAATTTATATACAATATCAGTTTTGTGGGTAGCTGATGGAACCGACTTAAATAATCACGGAGTACCGTTATCCGCCATTTAACCGGGGTAAAAAATAATAAAAAAAAAAAATTTATATTTACATCTAGTTATTTTCAAAACAAGGATCAGAAAGAAAAACAACCTCTTCTTGAGTAACATGATTTTCCAAAAAGAGTTTGAGTCTTTGTCCATTTACCTTGAATACGTTACCATTTTGAGGATTCTCAATGTCAACTGCTCCATAATGATACACATGCTTAACCACAAATGGGCCAGTCCATCTTGATCTCAACTTACCAGGAAATATGTGAAGTCTAGAATTATAAAGTAGAACTTTTTGCCCAACATCAAATGTTTTTCTTGAAATTAACTTGTCATGAAAGGCTTTAGTTCTTTCTTTATGAATTTTAGAATTCTCATATGCATCATTTCTGAGTTCCTCAAGTTCATTTATGACTGGAAAAGTTTCATTCTCACCCAAAAAGGAATATTTTAGCTCGGATGGCAATGGTTTTAAATCCAGCTTGGGTGGTTCAATAGTTGATGATACAGTGACATTTGTGAGTGATGGAAGTTCCTCAAACTTTTGTTTCCAACAATGCTTAACCTGAAAAGAATTTAACAAAGAATCAGTGTGTGAAATTTCTGAAGCATTATCAAACTCACATTCAATTAAATAAGCTTCTAAATGATCATGGAATGTGGTAGTGGTGAGATGTTCATTAACAAGTTCTTCAATGAAATCCACTTCATGTACTTCTGAATCATCACCAGGTTGCTTGCAAGTGTTGAACACATTTAATTCTAAAGTCATATTTCCAAAAGAAATGTTCAACATACCATTCCTGCAATTTATCAGAGCATTAGAAGTTGCAAGAAATGGACGGCCTAATATAACAGGAATTTGAACATTTGGATTTGAAACAGGATGTGTGTCCAAAACAATAAAATCAACAGGGAAGTAAAAATTATCAATTTGAACCAAAACATCTTCAACTATCCCTCGAGGAATTTTTACAGAACGATCAGCTAGTTGAAGTGTAACAGGTGTTTCCTTGAGTTCACCTAAACCTAACTGTTGATAAACAGAAAAAGGCAAAAGATTAACACTAGCACCAAGATCAAGCAATGCACGTTCTATTCTAGTGTTTCCAATGATGCATGAGATTGTTGGACATCCAGGATCTTTGAATTTTGGTGGAGTAAGGTGCTGAATGATTGAGCTCACACTTTCCGTCAGAAATGCTTTCTTTTGTACATTATGTTTCCTTTTAACTGTGCACATGTCCTTCAAAAATTTAGCATAAGATGGAACTTGTTTGATTGCATCCAATAAAGGAATGTTAATCTTAACTTGTTTGAAAAGTTCATAAATTTCTGCATTTTGATTCAAATTCTTTATTGTTTGCAACCTTTGAGGAAAAGGAGCAGGATACATACCTTTTTCTTTGTCCAAATTTTCAAGAAGTTCAGACTTACCATCATCCTTACCAATACTTTTCGGAGGGGAAGGAGGATCTTGGTCTTTTGATGGAATCTTTTTGTCAATTGCCTTTCCACTTCGAAGAGTTGTGATAGAACTGGCATTTTCCTGTTGAGTTTCATTGGAGCAAGAAACAAGACATTGAGTAGAAGGGTTAGGCTGAGGTTGAGCAGGAAACTTACCTTTTTCTTGAGTGCGTAATGAAGCTGTCAATGTGGACAAGGTGTTTTTGATCTCATTGATGTCCTGTGAAGTCCGGCTATTCACATTTGCTTGTGTTTGCATGAATGCTTGCAATGTCTCTTCCAAGGTTTGTACACGTGAAGGTTGATAGGAAAAAGTGTTGCCCGGCTTTTGAGATTGTGGTACCTGAACATGATTATTATTCCGCCAACTGAAGTTGGGATGATTTCTCCATTCAGGGTTATACGTTTCAGAGTAAGGAGAAGGAAAAGGTTTTTTAAATGTGTTTATGGAATTAAATTGATCATGCAACGCTTCTTTAAGAATGGGAATGTTTGGACATTCAGAAGTGGGGTGTCCCATGATTTCACAAATTCCACAACTTTCTTCATTTTTAACCGTTTTGACTTCTTTTACTTCTCTAAGTTCCATGGCTTCAATCTTTCTAGCCAAATTAGCTACTTTAGCTTTTATCTCATCTTCTTGACTAAAATGATATTTTCCTCTGTTAGAAACAACATTAGATCTATTGGAACTTTCAGAGGAATTATCTGTGTGCCAGGCTTGAGAGTTATCTGCCAAATGGTCTAAGTAGTCAAAGGCTTCTTCAGGTTCTTTTTCTAGAAACTCACCGTTACACATTGTTTCAACAAATTGTTTAGTTTCGGGAGTTAAACTTTCATAAAAGAAACTAATAAGACGCCATTTTTCAAAACCATGATGTGGACAAGAACTTAACAAATCTTTAAAACGCTCCCAGCACTGAAAAAATGCTTCATTTTGATTTTGATTGAAATTTTGAATCTGTCTTTTCAAAGCAGTAGTTTTATGTGCTGGGAAAAATTTCTTTAGAAACTCAGTTTGTAATTCTTGCCATGTGCCAATTGACCTTGGTTTTAAATTATGAAGCCAAATTTTTGCTTTATCTTTTAAAGAAAAAGGAAATAATTTTAGCTTGACAATTTCATTTGTACATTGTTGGTCATTAAAGGTGACACATACATCTTCGAAGTCTTTTAGAAACGAGTAAGCACTTTCCGATTCCAACCCATAGAAATTTGGAAGCAAAGCTATCATACCTGGTTTAAAACGAAAGTTGTTTGCATTGAGAGGAAAAATAAAACAAGAGGGTGATGAGCTTCGAGTTGGTTGCAAGTAGTCACGCATGGTGCGTACTTGTCTGTTCTCATCTTCAGCATGAACACTTTCATTGTCAGCCATGGTAGGAGTTGTATTAGAAAGATTACCTGAAAAAGTTTCACAATAAAATCTAACTAAACGACGAGATCTAAAATCACGTCGCCAAACAAGCATAAAACAAAGTTAATATACAGATTAGGCGGTATAACCAGCCAATAAAAATAAAACAAAAGAGTTAATATACAATATAAATATAAATATATAGAAAATTAGGCGGTATAACCAGCCAATAAAAATAAATATAGGCGGTATAACCAGCCAATAAAAATAAATATACTTATAAACTTATATACTTAGTATTGCTTCCCCGGCAACGGCGCCAAAAACTTGATGGAGACTCAATTAAGAGTTGTAAACCCAAGTGCAGGTTATGTTCAAGTAATAAATTCTCGGGTGTCCGAGGTCGAACCACAGGGAAGCGTACTAGTAAGTATAAGTTTATAAATATATATGAAAAAGAAAATAAACAAGATATTAGGGAATCAATAACAAAGAAAGTAAACAAGATATTAGAGAACAAAATAAACAAAATAACATAACAGCAATTAAACAAGATATAAAAAAGAATAAGAAAAGATGTTGAGGTTAGAGAATCCACTCTTGGTGTTATGCTAAGATTAATCTTGTTTTATTACACAATTGAAATCCACACATAAGGGAGGTTCCAATCGGAAGGTTTAGCAATTCAGTTCAAATTGTCCAACGTCCATAGCATATGATATTATGTTCATTTGGTGTCCTCAAAACTCATAAAAAGAGTCCAAGCATTCCTTATGCCAAGGTATATGTCTACAATAAATCAAGGTTATGAAACCAAGCATTTACTGTGCCATTTTCATTGTCAATAATGAATCAAGATCTCTACTTTGCAAGTATGATTTTAAACCAAAAGAAAATATTATCTATACTAGTGTTTATAAATGATGATTCATTTTAGCTCATGTTTAAGAGACTAACCTTAGCATTTACCAAGAGCTTCACCTCATCACCTCAACAATATGATTAGCAACACATACTAAAAATGAAAAGAAATGTAAGAAGCATAAGTAAATAAAGAAAAAGAAAACTAGAGAAAGGAAAAAAGAAGAAAACTTAGAGAATTTTTTTACAATGGCTAATATCCTACCAATGTATAATGTATCCCAATACTCATCCAAGGCCCTCTATTTATACACATTTTGGAGGGCTAAATGACAAGAGACAAGCTTTACAAATTTCAAAGGTAGGTATAATAGGTGGGTGCATTTTTCTAACAATTTTCGTCATATTGTATGACAATTCTGATCAGCCAGCTTGATGGTCGATTTTGTCAATGTTGGAGGCTCGATCTGATAAAATTGTCTTCTAGAAAAATATACCCCTATCAGTTACGGATCCATAGCCGTTAGAATCAGCTCATTTGCTGATGTGGATAAGAAGATATGAGCAAAATACGAAAACAGGTCAGCACAGACGTCATTGCACATCAGCCAACTTGATGGTCGATTTCACTAGGGAAAACGACTCCGTTTCAAGAAGTGTAAAACATGAAAAAGATAGATATGCCTCTTAGCTTTGCACGGCTACAAATTTCAACCTTATTGCTTCAGTGAAACTCGAGATATAGCTGATATGGCAAACGGTGTCGGAACTGGAACTGAACTGGATTTGCCCTTAATTCTAGTAATCTGAAATCACTCAAAGAAACTTGTGAAAAACACCAAATTACATAAAAATATAAAATATCATAAACACAATTAGACTAAACAATGATAACTCGTATTTGACACAAAACAATAATAAAACATAACTAAAAACTATATAATTATACGAGTTATCAACAATATCCTTTATAGAGGTGCTCATGGGAAACCAAAAACAAAAAACAAACAAAAAAACTTGCATTACATTTTCCCTTATAATCCAAAGTACATGATAAGTTGAGAAAAACATGTAATTCATTTATTGTTGATGCGAAGTCTCCCCCAATGTGCCAAATCGATGCGGACAATTTCGACGGTTATGACCTTCGTTTCTGCATAATCCACAACGTTTTGGTTGGCCTTTCTCCCTGAGGTCCATTTCATTACGAATACGACTTGATTTTGGTCGACCATGTGGATTTCTCCGCATTTCTTGATTGGGACACACTTCTGGACCATCATATTGAGGCCAGTAACCTTCATTTCCAACAGCTTCGAACTCATGTCTATAAACATTCAATATAGTTTCCAGTCTATAGACTTTGTCCACATATTGCATGCAATCTACATGGACATGTGCACAGGCAGCAACTACATGTGAACAAGGGAACCTTTGTGCTTGAAACTTTCCACAATCACACCACATGTCACTGAGGTTGACTTTGTACTTCATTGCAGAAACACCCTCTTGTGGAGCAACTAACTCTTCAACCAGAAAAGATTGATTTGCTCGCGTAAAATTACGAACAATGTGGGAGTTAGCTTTCCTGCGATTTTCTTGCATAGCTTGTGTGACTGTTTCACAATATGTGTGCCCTCCCTCCATCATGGCAATTTGCTTGTTCCCCATCTTAACAAAAAGTGCAGCCAACCTATAATATGTTGATTGCACTAAAGCAGTAATGGGAAGATGACGCGTTCCCTTCAACACCGAATTGATAGATTCAGCTAGGTTGGTTGTCATATGGCCATAACGCCTTCCTTGATCATATGACTGCGCCCACTTCTCCTTGGGGATCCTATCAAGCCAGTTAGCCGCCTCTGCATTTTCTCCACGAAGATTGTCATACATGAAATGAAAATTCGGTCGCCTCAACTCGTATCCTAATAAATTTTAAAACAAAAAACTTGTGAATTTCAATATTATTTTATATGCTAAACGAAATATAAGAGATAAAATAACTATGATTTGATTCCATACCCATGTTAACAATTTGTCGACGCAATTCCTTATTGTTAAACTTTTTCATAAAGTTCGCTGCAATGTGTCGAATGCAGTACACTGAATATGCATGTGGAGGATTCCATCCACCATCGCGTCTAATCGCAGCTTTGATGGCTTCATGTCGATCAGACATCAAGCAAATGCCAGGCTGTTTTGTCACGTGTCTGCGCAAGTTACTGAGAAAGAATGACCAAGCCTCTGTTGTCTCACCCTCCACAATGGCAAAGGCAATTGGCAGTATGTTTCGGTTGCCATCTTGTGCAATAGCTAACAATAATGTGCCTTTGTATTTTCCATATAAGAAAGTACCGTCTATTTGCACAATAGGTTTACAATACGGATACCCTTCAATGCACGACTTAAATGTCCAAAATAGTCGATGGAATATTCTCTTACCCTGGACCAGTCGATCACCGTGATATGCAGGTACCGTTTGCAATTCCACAATTGTACCAGGTACGAAATGTTGCATTGCACCTAACCATTTAGGTAGCTCATTGTACGATCTTTCCCAATCGCCAAATACTCGAACAATTGCCTTTTGCTTTGCTTGCCATGTTTTCTAGTAGGAGGTGATGTATCCATACCGGATTCGCATCTCAGCGATCAAAACTGAAACGGAAATCTCCGGATTTGCTTGGACCAATGACAAAATGCATGAACAGATCATGTTACAATCTAACTTGCAATGATCTTGTGAAATCCTCCCCGATGTGCAAGTATGAGGCCCTTCATATTTTCTAATCTCCCATAAATGTTTCTTCTTCATAAAAGTTGCCCTTATTCTCCAATTACACCCATTCCCATACATTACGCACTTGGCATAATATTTCGTCGGCTCAGACTCAATTACTCTGTAATCTACAGAGTTTTTGATGTTATAGTGCTTGATAGCTGAAAGCACAGCCTCTTTCGTTGGGAATTGTAACCCAACACACAGATCAACTGCAGATGGATCAAATGTCAGAGGCATAGCGAATGTATGAGCATACTCTGGAAATTCTGGCACATGCATTGCCTCGAGATCCAGTGTATGCATATGGGATGCAGCCTGATATGGGGGAATATCTCCATGAGTGTTGATATCTCCATGAGTGTTGATCTCAGCAGGGACGACGTCTGGGTCAGAATCAGTATTGTCATCACTTGCGAATTCAGCATCCTCTTCCTGCTCACTAAATTCACCAACATCTTCACCATGGACTCCACGTGGACGAACATGATCAACACCAGCTGGCTCATCTTCGAGGGTAGTAGGAATTAGGGTTTGTGAGACTAATGAAGTCTGAAAAGTTGTAGCTTGAGATAAGGGCACGACTTCTTCTGTGGGAACGTCGTATGTAGTGTGAACATAGAACGACCCAGAATCATAATCTTCTATGGGAAAGTTTTCTGTTGTGCGAACATTTGAAGGGCCGCAATCATCGTCAACATCATCTATGTCAGCATATAACTCAAGGACACCAACATTTGCAAATGTCTCATGAGCATAAAACATGCATCTGACATCATCATCATCTTCAAGTGGAAATGTTATATATCGGACATATCCTTCACCAATAGAAAGAGGATGCCTGTACTTAACCTCTGAAACTCTTTTTCTAGTTCCAGCTTTAATTTTTGTATGAATTTGCATCTTCAGTTCCTCTAATGTGACGTCGTCTTCAACACGAAAACTTTTTGGACGTTCACAATCAAAGGTAGCACCTTCATCAGTATTATGAATTTGGCCATTATAGTAGACCAATGCGATCACTCTATTGCTCATGTTGTGTAGTAATGAAACTAAGAAAGATGAGAATGTAGGTATTTTCACTCCGCAAAAGAAAGAAGAAATATAGAAGGACGAGAATGAGAATGAGGAGGTTTTAGCACTCAGGAAAAATCTGATTGAAAAACTGTTGTAGGGGGTATTGTAAACCTTCATAAGTATTATGAATTTATAATGGTTCATTATGTTGTACCATATGACAAATCCCATCCTTTGTATAGGATGGAATCTGATTCTGATATTCTGCCTAAGACTATTTGACTGAAAAAGTTATAACTTATTCAATGCAAAATGTGATTGATAAATCCCATCATTTGTCTCATCCATTGCAGAAAGAATCAAGTTTCAATATTTTCTGCAGCATTTGATGGACTGGAAAATAGCTGAAACCTGTCTAAAAACCTATATCATCAGTCTTATCCATTGCAGAAAGAATCAAGTTCCAATATTTTCTGCAGCATTTGATGGACTGGAAAATAGCTGAAACCTGTCTAAAAACCTATATCATCAGTCTTATCCATTGCAGAAAGAATCAAGTTCCAATATTTTCTGCAGCATTTGATGGACTGGAAAATAGCTGAAACCTGTCTAAAAACCTATATCATCAGTCTTATCCATTGCAGAAAGAATCAAGTTCCAATATTTTCTGCAGCATTTGATGGACTGGAAAATAGCTGAAACCTGTCTAAAAACCTATATCATCAGTCTTATCCATTGCAGAAAGAATCAACTTTCAATATTTTCTGCAGCATTTGATGGACTGGAAATATAGCTGAAACCTGTCTAAAAACCTATATCATCAGTCTTATCCATTGCAGAAAGAATCAAGTTCCAATATTTTCTGCAGCATTTGATGGACTGGAAAATAGCTGAAACCTGTCTAAAAACCTATATCATCAGTCTTATCCATTGCAGAAAGAATCAAGTTTCAATATTTTCTGCAGCATTTGATGGACTGAAAATATAGCTGAAACTGATGATATAGTTATGGCCCGAATCACTATTCATTGGAATAAAAAAATAATTTTTTAATTTTTTAATTAAAATTAAATAAAATAATAATATTATAATAAAAATCACTGTTCCGGGCCGAGTTGGAACATAAATTATCCTGCCCAGGCCCAACCCAATACGGGCCGGGCCTGCCCGGCCCGTGAGCAAGTCTAATCCTTTATAATAATATTATTATTTTATTTAATTTTAAGTAAAAAAAAATTTTATTTTTTTATTCCAATGAACAGTGATTCGGGCCTAAACGGGCGGGTCTGGGCAGAAAAGAAAAAAAAAAGGGCCGCGGCCCGGCCCATGAGCACCTCTATAAAGGATATTGTAAAGACAAAATTATCCTTGATAAAAAAACCTTCTCTTCCCTTTTTCTTTTATTTTTTAATTTAATTTTTAATTAAAAAATAAATATTCTGAAAATAAAAAACTTTTTAATTTAAAAAAAAATTAATTTTTTATTTACTTTTTTTAATTAAAAAATTTTAAAAAATAAAAATAATATGCCTAAAATTAATTTTTATTTATTATTTTAAATTTTAAAAAAAATATTTATTTAAATATTTTATTTTTTAAATTTATTTTCAATTAATATTTAAAAAAAATAATATTTCCTTAATGAAAGAAAAAAGAAAAATAAGTTTTTTCATTATGGATAATTTTGTCTTTACAATATCATTTATAATAATTTTTAATTATTTATTTCTCTTTTTCAAATAACTTTTATTCATTATACCATTTCACAATAAGTTTACTATTTGTGCATGTTTTTGATATTTTCCCAAGAATTACAAAAAAAAATATACATGAAGGGAAATCGCCACCCCCCATGGCGATTTCCCTTCATCTTTTTAGCAAATTTGGCTAAAAATACCAAGGGAAATCACCATGGGGGTTGGCGATTTCCCTTGGTATTTTTAGCAAAATTTGCAAAAAACACCAAGGGAAATCGCCACCCCCCATGGCGATTTCCCTTAGTATTTTTAGCCAAAATATATTTTTTGACGCTGGGAAATCGCCATGGGGGGTGGCGATTTCCCAGCTAGTATTAAATCCAGTGGATTTTGGAAAATAATCTAAAAGTAACGGTATTTTGGAGAATTTTTTTTTTTTTAACTATATTTAAATAAAAAAACCAGGTTTCCTTCTATCATGGTGAGGTCTTCCGGTCAGATTTCTGTAACATACAGGTCTTAATGCTTTTAGCAAGAAACATAAGATTACAAGAACAACTTGGCCAATTAATTTACCAAATCCACTTGAAAATCCATTGTAAATGTAGAAAAAATACCTCACTCGACAATCTTGATAATACCATCCAGCAAACAAGTACAGAAACAAAGCAAGAAATCAAAAGCATATCACTATTACAAACACCAAGCCTTTTGTTTCTGGAAAAGGTTCCCCATGACTTTAATACTAGTAATACTATTATTTAACTGCACCCAACCATTACTACAGGAGGTGGCAGATGCACATTTGTATAGAAGCCAAGAAGATTTGCAACAATTAAGGCACACCAAAGAGATCAAAGACCCTGATCAATGAGATAATCACCAAGCCTTTCGACAATCATGTTGCACTGGCCCGGAGTCATTGGCTCATCATAGATTCCAATGATCAAGGCCTGGTTGGTCTTTTTAACAGTAACACCTCCAGGTCCCTGAAATTGAAATGACAAAGGCTCAGAATACAACCATGACTCGATACCAAAAGTATGAGACAGTGGCTGAAAAGTTATGCAGTTGTGGCTATATATCCCCGCTTGCCCCTTCTTTATGGAGAAATACACTCCCTAAGGAATCTCAGGGTATGGGGGCACAAGATAACAGCTGCACAGAAAAAAGTAACAGCAAAAGCCAAGTGCAAACCGAATATATATATATATATATATATGAGAGAGCACAGCATCAATGTACCTAATTTTTTAGTGGCTAATCAGCATTAATATCACTTCGCAATGTGCTTAAGCTGCGTGAGTTTGAAAATGAAGTTTTGGGTTTTCACCAAAAAAAGAAATTCAGTGCAATATAGGTTCTTTTTCTTATCATACTAGAAATTACACTCGGAACAAATTGTATGAATGACAAATCTATTTGCATTAAACATAATGTAACAAATGCATGTGAACATGAGATTTTTCAGTGTCATAAACATAAAACTAAGAACAGATAGAGAACATCACCTTCTTCCCTCGAATAACAGCTCCTGCTTCACCTTGGATCACCATGTATTTTGTGCCACCAAGGTACAATCCGGTTGGGGCAAGTGATCCAGGTTCAGCAAAGTCATTCACGATGCCATTGATTTCTTCTTGCTTGAACTGAAATAAACATGAAACGGAGAAACAATAAGCACAGGTTGATCAGAAAAAGAGCGAAAACCATAACCTTACACTGTTTAAAGCCACAAAAAAAAAAAGCTTTAAAATCAAAATAAACAGGATTGGTAGTATTCAAAACATTTCACTCCCTAATTACTTTTATTGTCATTGCTAAAATCATGCTAATTTGCAGAGATCCATTAGCAAAACTTCATTTCATTTTATCCAAATGAGGCTTAATGTTTATAAAACTAAGAAATAGAAACAAACCCAGAACTCATACGGATTTTCCAATTTCCATGCATGAAAAGGCAAATCTTTCAATACCTAATGCAACATAAACTAATAAATCATAAAATAAAAAACCCCAACTTGAACTTTGAAGAAGAGAAAAAAGTTCAGCAAAGGGTGAACAAATATCAATCCTTTTGGAGGAAATCAGATCAGCTAATAAGTCATGCAAAGAGAATTCAATCATAAGAATCAGATCTCCTTACTCAAAGCATCAACTATTATTACTATTTTGGAAACCTAAACAAAAAGAAAGGGCAAAGGTTAATGAAAAACCAAAGGGGGAAAAAGGATGAAGAGTTAAAGTAGAAGAAAACAACCTGAGGGAAATTGGAGCTCTGGGCCCAAACGCTTCCATCTTGGCCGATGATGGCGGCGGCAGAGAGATGGTTGCCTTCGATATCACACATCAAGTGATCATCTACATACGTTTGCCACGACATCTTCTTCTTCCTCTACTTCTCTGGATTTCTCTTTGATGAGTTTGAGATTTTCTTTTTCTTCTTTGATGAAGTTTTTCTGTGTTTTTTTTTTTTTTTTTTTTAAGGGAAAAAATAAACAAAGGCTGAGAAAATATTTGACTGAAGGGACAAAGGCAAAGCTGAGCTAAAGGAGATACACGGATATATAGCGTTGAAACAACGAGATCTGATACACTACTCTCTTTTTTTTTTTCTTCATAATTCCATTTTGGCATAAATTTCAAATTAAATAAAAAAAACCCAGAAAAATGGAATATTATAATTGAAATTGGGTGGGCTATTTTTTTATATACAGTAAATTTTTTATAAATTAATAATTTTGATTAATTAATAAAATTTTGTAATTTCGAGTTAGTGTATTAAAATAATAATTTCGTTAAATGCATAAGATAATATATATTTTTAATTTTTAGGACTCAATAAATATATAAATTAATAATTTTTAATATATATATATATAAAAGTTCGTATAATATTATAAAAATATTTCACTTAATAAATTTTACCTCATTTAAATTTAATTATTTCAAAATATGCATCTAAAGTTTATTTTTTCTTCGTACTTAAATCGAACTAAATATTATACTTATTTTTTTTTTGTAAAGCACACACCATATTCGGTATATTCTTTTCATGTCGTAACAAATAGTTATTTAATGTGACTATTACTTGAAATGTCTCTTTTGGATAAATTCTTAGTAAAACACAACTGTCATCCATATATTGACCATCATCAGTAAGCATATTCATGATCTCTTGAATAATTTTTTTGTCTGTATGGTAAGTGATTCCATCACTCTATCTAGTGCTTTTATTTATAAGTCATTCATATATCTTAGTAAAAAAAATAATAATATACATGTTTAAGAATTGAAAATATAAAATTCTTTATAAATTAATAAATATTAATTTATCGATAAATGAATAATTTATTCATTTATCGATAATTAAATAACCTCTTTAAAATTATATATTTTTTAGTTCTAACATATTATTTTATAGGGTTTTACGATAAGAAGTCGCAAAAGAAAAATGGATTGAAGATATTAGAATTCGAACATTATACTTGTTAGATGTTACTTTTTAATAATAATTTTGTATGAACCAATTAAATTAAACATGAATTCAAAATTATTTTGGAATATATCTTAATTCATTTTTTTTGTAAAAATAAAGTAAAAATTAATTTGATATGTAAAGTATCTAATCCTTTACATTTTTATTTCTATTATTTCTTTTTTTCCAAAAAAAAAAAAAAAAACTTTACTATTTGGGAATTGATTATGTTATATATGTAGCATTAACTATATATAAAATTACAAGTAATTTTAGATATTAAATTATGAATATATGCTATTGACAAAAAAAAAAAGAAAAAAAAACACTACTACTACAAGATTCTATAAGATTTTATGAATACCTCATTAAAATAGAAGTTATGAAGTTGACCACTTGATATTTTTTTTTTTACTTTTATCCTTTCTGATAAGGGGATCAAATATATTTCTATGATGAATAAATTGAGATTTTAGAACTGAAAAAGGGAACCATTGATAATTGGATTTTTTTTTTATTACTAGCACCTATTATATAGCAAACTAAAAGAAAAAACTTGTTAGTTTTAATTAATTTAGTTTCTCGTTTTTTGTCATTTTTTTTATAATAAGAATTACTTATTCTATTAAAAAACAAATGGAAATAGTTGTGGCAAACAAAAACAGCTAAGCATCTTTATCTTAAGGCAAATGATTAAAGAAAAAAGAGAAAAAGGAAATCAAGCTCATTTGAGCTCTAATTGTTTCTTATTAAAGTTCAAATTGAATCCAGGTTTAGATAAGTTAATTCATGTAATTATTTAAAAAAAATAATATTTAATAATTTTAAATTTTAAATTTTAATATTTAAATTTTATTTTATTTTTAAATTATGACTTCTTTTATATATATATATATATATATATATATATATAAAAAATCAAATCTATGTCAACGATCTTTAGGCTTTACTAGTCGGACCAAACCTTAAGCATGGCTTTAGAAAAACCAATCAAATCTGATCTGATCTTCCTCATGGATAGATCTACTGTCACTGTCCAAAGGATGGATCATAAGATTGGTTTGTTTGGTTGAATTTGATATTTTCATAATTCATATTCCTCACACCCAATGGATGGCCCACATGAACCTCAACTTGCAATGCTTTCCAGGGTCCATTTATTTCTAATTCTAGAAAAAGAAATCCCATTATCCCAAGCCCCCCACCACTTCCCGAACGATTTCTTCTTTTGTATTTAAAAAATTCATGATTTGCTATCTATCTATACCATACTATATTTTTAACTACATACAACCTTTAGGTGCCGAGACATGGCCTTTTTATTTTTTAGAAAAGGATGGAAAAAAAATGATAAAAGGTTTTTTTGTATTTGAGTTCATATTATTTTTTCGTATATTTAAAATATTATAAATTTATATCTAATTATAATATAAAATGAACTACATGAAATGATATGGTGCTGACATGTGGTACTTTGTTTTTTTTTGAGTTGGGAAGAAAGGAAAGAAAAAAAAAAGGAAAAAAAGAAAGAGAAAAATTGGTGTATTCGTGTTCATGTTATTTTTTTGTGCGTTTAAAGTATTATAAATATAAATTTTTACATGTTAATAATTCATTTTATATATATTTTGACACGTTCGTATATTCGAGTAGTGTTCATATTATTTTTCGTATTATGTTTTAATTATTTTTCCTATGTTGTGTTCGTATCGTGTCTCAATTCATTTCATATTTTGCATAGTTTATCATTATAATTCAATCTAAAGAAAACTTTGCGTGTTCATGTGTATTCGTATCGTGTCTCGATTCATAATATATTTAGCATAATTTGTCATAATGATTTGATTTAGAAAAAATTTGTATGTTTATGATGTGTTTGTGTTATTTTTTTGTGTTCAAAGTATTATAAACTTAAATAAATTTTTACACATTAATAACTCGTTTTATATAGATTTTGACATGTTCGTGTATTCGTATCGTGTTCATGTTATTTTTCGTGTTGTGTCGTGTTTTAATTATTTTCCTATATTGCATTTGTGTCGTGTCTCAATTTCTCCCATATTTTGTTTATGTTAATTTTTTATGTTTTAAAAGTATTATAAATTTATATAAATTTTTACGCGTTAACAATTCATTTTATACAAATTTTGACATGTTCGTGTATTCGTTTAGTGTTCATGTTATTTTTCGTATTCTGTTTTAATTATTTTTTTCTATGTTGTGTTCGTGTCGTGTCTCAACTCATTTCATATTTTGCATAGTTTATCATTGTGATTCAATTTAGAGAAAAATTTATGTGTTCGTGTCGTGTCTCAATTCATGACATATTTTGCATAATTTTTCATAGTGATTCAATTTAGAGAAAAAATTGTGTGTCCGTGATGTGTTCATGTTATTTTGATGTTTTCAAAGTATTATAAAATTTTAAGTGTTAATAATTCGTTTTATATAGATTTTGACACGTTCGTGTATTTGTTTCGTGTTCATATAATTTTCCGTGTTGTGTTTTAATTATTTTTTATATGTTGTGTTTGTGTCGTGTCTCAACTCATTACATATTTTGCATAGGTTTTTATTTGATTAAATTTAAAGAAAAAATTGTGTGTTCCTGTCCTGTCTCAATCCATGACATATTTTGCATAATTTGTTATAGTGGTTCAATTTATAAAAAAAATTGTATGTTCGTGACGTGTTATTTTTTGATGTTTTCAAAATATTATAAATTTATATAAATTTTTACACGTTAATAATTCGATTTATATATATTTTGACATGTTCGTGTATTCGTGTCGTGTTTATATTATTTTTCGTGTTGTGTCGTGTTTTGATTATTTTTTCATGTTGTGTTATAACATGTCTCAATTCATCCCATATTTTGCATAATTTGTCATAATGATTCGATTTTAACTCTAAATCTGTTTACTTAAGATATTATAAAACATAAAAATTTATTTAAATAAATAATAATTATTTAATATGATTCAACTTAAATTTATTTGTTATTGTCAATTTAATTTAAAATTTATAAATATTAAAAAAAATCCGCTAGCAAAGCGGGGAGAGAATTCTAGTACTATTTATTTTTGACTACATGCAACCTCAAAGTGCCGACACATGGCATTTTTTTGGTTTTTGTTTGGAGAAGGATAAAAAGGAAAGAAAAGAAAAGAAAGAAAAGATAAAAAAAATGATAAAAGATTTGTGTTTGTGTTCATGTTATTTTTTCGCGTGTTTAAAGTATTGTATATTTATATAATTTTTTATACGCTAATAATTTATTTTATGTATATTTTGACACGTTCGTGTATTCGTGTAGTGTTCATGTTATTTTTCGTGTTGTGTTTTAATTATTTTTCCTATGCTGTGTTCATGTCGTGTCTCAATTCATTTCATATTTTACATAGTTTGTAATTGTGATTCAATTTAGAAACAAAATTGTGTGTTCCTGTCGTGTCTCAATTCATGACATATTTTGTATAATTTGTTATAGTGACTTAATTTAGAAAAAAATTTGTGTGTTCGTGTTTTTTTGTGTGTGTTAAAAATGTTACAAATTTATATAAAATTTTACACGTTAATAATTCGTTTTATATAGATTTTGACACGTTCGCATATTTGTGTTATGTTCATGTTATTTTTCATGTCGTGTCATGTTTTAATTAATTTTCATGTTGTGTTTGTACTGTATCTCAATTCATCCCATATTTTGCATGATTTGTCATAATAATTCGATTTTAACTCTGAATTCATTTATTTACGATATTAAAACATAAAAAATTATTTAATATGATTCAACTTATATTTATTTATGATTGTTAATTTAATTAAAATTTTGTAAATATTAAAAAATCCCCCAATGGATAAAAATTTATCTGTTTGTGTGTTTAAAGTATTATAAATTTATATAAAATTTTACATGTTAATAATTCATTTTATGTATATTTTGACATGTTCATGTATTCGTGTAGAATTCATGTAATTTTTTGTATTGTGTTTTAATTATTTTTCTTATGCTGTGTGTCCGTGTCGTGTTTCAATTGATTTCATATTTTGCATAGTTTGTCATTGTGATTGAATTTAGAAAAAGGTTTGTGTATTTATGTCGTGTCTCAGTTCATAATATATTTTACATAATTTGTTATAGTGATTCAATTTAGAGAAAAATTTGTGTTCATAACGTGTTCATGTTATTTTTTTGTTTGTTTAAAGTATTATCAATTTATATAAATTTTTACACGTTAATAATTCATTTTATATAAAGTTTGACACGTTCGTTTATTCGTGTCATGTTCATATTATTTTTCGTGTCGTGTCATGTCGTTTTTAATTATTTTCTCATGTTGTGTTTGTGTCGTATCTGAATTTATTCCATATTTTGCATAATTTATTATAATAATTCAATTTTAATTCTAAATTCATTTATTTACGATATTCAAATATACAAATTTATTTAAATAAATAATAATTATTTAATATGATTCAACTTATATTTATTTATGATTGTTAATTTAATTATAATTTTACAAATATTAAAAAAATTCTCAGCGCAAGGAGAAAAAAATTATAATTTTTTCTAACATTTAAAATTTAATATTTAACATAAATAGAAGTTGTCTACCTAGCTTATTATGTTGACATGTGTGTTTTAAAAGAATTTTACGTAGAAGAACAAAATCACATAAAAACATTGCATTGATAATCAGGAAAAGAATGGCAATCAAGGAACCTGAAATCTGATTCTCTCATTCATTCATAAAGAAAAAAAGGGCATATTCAAAGTTCAAAGGTTCTTTATATAAGAAAAACCCAAAACATGGAAAAGTAGAAAAATTTTAATGGCGTCAAATAGTGCCGAATAAAAAGATACCGAACCCAAAAAAAGCAGATATGGTGAAGGAAACAAGTCAATCAACCAAGTCCAAAATGCCAATCAAACCATCTTATCAACCATAGTTTTCAATGGGAGAATAAGATGCAAATTACTTGGAACCCAAAACTTACAAATGAAAAATAATTAAGGCATTGAAATTTTGAAGCTAGTCGTCGATCGACTACAGGCCCTGTTCAGCAAGGTAATCACCCAACCTCTCAACAACCATATTGCATTGTCCTGGAGTCACTGGTTCATCATAGATGCCAAACACAAGAGCTTGTGCAGTTTTCTTAATCGTGATCCCTCCTGATCCCTGCATGCCCACATCAAACATACACAGTTTTCCAATTAAACACAAATTAATATTAGTAATTTGAAGCCGAAATACTTTGATTTGTAATGATATTTATTTTTGTATATATATTAAAAGCCATCACCTTTTTTCCACGAATGACAGCACCAGGTTCACCCTGAATGACCATATACTTTGCGCCAGCAAGGTGTAAGCCTGTAGGTGCAAGGTGGCCTGGTTCGTCAAAATCTTTCATGATGTCAGCGATCTCATTAGGCTTGCACTGCAATCAAAACAAAGGAATTAAACCAGATTAATGCAATATTATCAAGTGAATCAGATCAGATCAAATAAGGAAAAACAAAAGGGTTGGCATATATAATTAATGTGATATGATAACCTGAGGGAAGGTAGAGCTCTGAGCCCAGATACTGCCATCATGGCCGACGATAGCAGCCGCTGAAAGGTGATGGCCTGTGCCATCGATGTCACACATCAAGTGCTCATCTACGTAAGTTTGCCACGACATTTTTTTTTCTTTGTTATAATAAGTTGGTTTTATTTACTAAGAGAGATGTTGGGTGAAACTGGTATTGGGATTAGAGCAATGGAGGGGGAGATTCAAGTATGGTAATGGTGAAGGATTGGAAGGGAAGAAGGACGATTAATAAGGAAGCGAAGAATAAGATAGGGAAGGCTTTGAAAAAGCTGATTTGATGATTTCTCAACCGTCCATTTTGCTCCTTTTCATTACTGCCATTCACGTCCGCCTTTATTTTAGCGCGCCCATAGCCCCATGACCCTCCCCTCCCAAATCCCAAGTCCTAACTCTTTTTTTGCTTTCCTCTTCTCTCTCTCTTTCACGTGTCTTATTGCCCACATTATTTTCTTCTATTTTTGGGTTTATGGCATTTTGCAATTTTCTTTTAATAATGGCATTATAAATTTATAAGAATGATAGATTTTAAGGAGCGAATTCATTTGTAAAAAGATTTTTAAAATTTTAAAATAAATTTATCTTGTTTAATAAAATAAAAATTAAAATTGTCAAAATTTTTGAAATTTGAAAGAAGAATTTTAAAAGGTTCAAATTCTCTTTTCAAATTTGTGAATTTTTTTTAATAAGATATTAACATTTATTATTTTTTACGTAACTTTTTTTTTTCTTCAATTCTAACTATGAAAACTCATTTCAAAATTTATTTTTCATGTTATTTGTAATATCTATACATTTTTACAAATTTAATGACACCCCTATTTCATATTTTTTTCAATATTTTTTATTTATCTCTAATATTATTCTTTATCTATTATAATTATTTTTTTATCTCATCAAATTTCACTATTTAAAATTTCTTTCTAAAAAATATTAATCAAAACAATATAATTACAAATATCAGTATTTTGAAATGATGCATTTTAAAATACTAGGATTTTAAAAAATTTCATACAAACACACCTTAAGTGTTTATACTTTTTACTCTATTCCTTCTGTCATTATTTTTAATACTTAATATTTTTTAAAAGATTTTGTTTATAGATGCCTTAGATTCATTCTTTAAGATTAGGCTAAACTAATAAAAAAGTCCCCGAACTTTTATCTTTTTACTTAGATAAGCTTTTATACTTTTATTATACTCAAATAAACCCTTAACCTTTAATTTGTATCCAAATAAGTCCTTAACCTTTAATTTGTATCCAAATAAGCCTTTAACCTTTAACATGTACCCAAATAAGCTCCTAACTTTTAATTTATAATTAAATAAACTCTTAACGTAAATCAACATTTTATTTGAAATAAGGGCTTATTTAGGTAAAAGTCAAACGATAAGGGCTTATTTAGGTAAAATAAAAGTATAAGGGCTTATTTTTAAAAAAATAACATAGTTCAGGGGCTTTTTTAGTATTTTAGCCTTAAGATTATTATATATAATCATATTTTCACTTAATGAATTAAAAATGATAAATGAAATAATTAACTATTACATTTAATACAATATTATTATTTTAAATTATATATTAATTAGCTTTAAAAAAATATATTAAAAGCACTCGTTAACAAAACCAACTTTTTTTAAAGAAGCACTATAAAAAATTTGTACTTCTTTGAAAAACAAGATATACAAGTAACTTTGTTATTACTTGAAACAAATGCACTGTACTTTGAGTTTATGGGTTTTTTTTTTTTTACAATAAATTTTGAAGAACTAAAATTTAAATATAAAAAAGTTTGTATTTTATATACTGACAGATTTTTTTTTTTAATTCTATAAACAAATTAAAAAGTTATAATGTGTTTCAATTTTTTTTTAATTAATTATTAAAACATATGTGTTATCTATTAACCTTGTTTGTGAATTCTAAAAAAAATTCTAACAGTTTAGTTCAAAATATCACTAAAAACATTTGGCTTTGTTTAAGATAATTCTATTACTCAGCAGGTGAAGACATTGCAATCCCAAAAGAAAACTTGTCAAATGAGAAGAAAGTAGCCCAAGATCTCATTACTGCCGAAGAATTAGTTTATATTAGCTAGGATTCTTGGGCCAATGGGGTTTTTCTTGGGTCTTTGACTATCATCAATCAACCATCAAGAAAAGAGAATACAATTGAATACTGATGCATTCTGTTTGACTATTTCTATGGTGAAATAATTAAAGTTTGACCTCGTGAAGCAAGTAATTTGAAGCAATTATGATTTGGAATTTCGACAGTTGATTTTTCACTTACTATAATCTTTTCCTAAAGTAACACAAGTCATTCCAGAAACAGCTTTCTTTTCACTATTTTCTTCACTTTGTGTACCCTACATGCATGCTACACTCATTCATGGTACGAAAGCCAAACCACTCATCTCTCTCCTCTCTTTAATTTTTTCTGTTTTCTCTAATCAAAATTCAACAATGTCAAGCAAAAGTTCGAACTTTAAACCTTGACAAGATTAAAAATTGCAACAGTCGTTGAACCAATGATGATTAACAGGGCATGGAGTTCTTAAGAGAGAATTGTTGATCTTTGTTTAATAAGCGCAGCATAATTTTTGTTTGCCTTGCAATAAAATAAAATAAATCAAAGCCAACCCAACAAGATCATGATTAGTAGTATAATTGACTGTGGTAGGTCCATATATATAGAGATGGTGATGAAGAGGGACCCTTTTCTTGCTACTCAAAATCTGATTTTGAGATACACCCAAATGACCGCTTGCCTGTCTGCCAACTCCATGTTTTTTTCATAGCTGGTGCCATTATCATAATAATAATGCTACCATTGCTTTTCCTCGATGGCTTGCAATTTTCATGGACCGAATAGAATGACCAAAACAACGACTGGAGAAGAGATATAGTTAAGGAGATAGGTCCATATAAATTAAACAACTTTCGGTTTGTGAGGCACGTGAATGAGAAACACTTCCAGATTTCTGCTTTCTCTCTCCAATCTCCCTATGGGTCCAGGGCCCCAGGCAGCTAATTGGTTGACGATGAAAAAAAAGAAGGGGAAAAACAAAGAAAGTGATTGTCTTGATGTGAAGCTTGGCAACGTTAAAAAATTATTGATGTTACATACATGTAATGTCTCATATCTTCCTGAATATGTACATATTTTATTGAGCAGACGACAATATTTTCACTCCGAAATTGTTTGCTCTCATTTTGTAATGTGTTGATGTATTTTGATAGGTTGAGCAGAATGATTTTTGAAGCTTGTCCGGTAGTGGTTGGAAGTGGCCTGTAAAAATAAGAGATGTTAGAAGGTATTGAAGTTTTGTTTTTAGAACATGCTTTGATCTTAAATTAATTTAGAGTTAAAAGATATTCAGAGGAAAAAAGTATGAAACATCATAAGGTTTATGTTTTCTCTTATGTCAGGTTAATTTTTACTAGCTTATTTATATCTGTTTTATTTAAAATTATTGAACATTTGTGAATTCATCAAATGTTTCACGTGTAGTCAGTAGAGATCCTGACGTGATTCAGATAAGTCTAACTAATGAAAATGGACACCTAAAGATGAAGTCTGATAAAGGCGTTCAAATCTGTAGGAATGAAGGTAGCATTATTCTTTTGGGTAACAATTGCTCTACTTAAAAGAAAATTGGGTTGCAAATAGATTTGAATCTTTTTCATATATATGCGTTAAAGAGTTAAAATTTTTGTATAATTTGACATTTGATAAGATAGACTAACGTCCTTAACAGATTAAAAACAAATAATCGAAAATAAATACTTGTGCATGATGATCATGATAATATGAAAAAAAAAAAAAAAAAAAGTAGTAAAAAAAACATAAAAGCAACAACATAGCTGGCCAACTGGGCCATAAATAATAATCCTTCATTAATTCTCTACCCTTTTCGTTAAGCTTATGAAAAGATATCCCCTTATCATACCAGCACTATTCCAACAAACTCCAAGAAATAACCAATCTTATCATGCCACGTCACCTTGCCACGCATGCATGACATCCACATGACATGGCCATGTTCCAACATGTCCCCCATTCTCCTCTCAAGTCTCAACCCAATTTCTACAAGATGAAGCTCTCTCTTCAATTGAGGACACTATTCTTTGAAGATGCTTCTACTAGAATTTAACTTGTTATTTTAATTTGGCAACACTTTTTTTTTTTTGTTGATACTAATAATTGATGGAGAAGGATTACGAACTTGACTTTTGAAACATAAGTAAATGCACCAGATCAATGTGTGAAGTATGCATTTAAGATCATTTAGAAAGAGAATTAATTAAATTCGGAGTTTAATTCAATTGGTTTATACAGTCACTTTTAAGAGGTGGCATCCAGCAAGTAAGGGGTTCCAATCCCTAACATCTATAACCCTTTTATTATCCTTAAGTTCCTCTTTTATAAAAATAAAAAATAAAAAAAAATTAATTAGGTCAAGTCGAAATTTGAGATACCCTAATAATCTTACAAAAGAAAGAAAAAAAAAAAACTGTAAATATATATGTTTTCGACAAACTCTCTCCAAATTAATTTCTCTAGCAAAGATCTTACGGTCTATGAGGTTTTTGACCAGGTCTCTTTGACACTGAGAATGAACTGGAATGATGATATTATATGAGAGTGTGGATGGACCATGCATGAATGAAACAATTTGGTAGCGTAGCAACGAAACAAAGATCATGCAAGTGATAAGAGTTTCAAAGAAACAATGGGGATTGGGGGATGCTACGCCTACACGCTTGCCTCCCAATCTCCAGTCACCCGATAAATACAAAGGCCCCCACCACCCACACCCCTTATGGAAGAATTAGTTTTGGGTCGCTCTCGGACTTTGGAGAAAAATAAAGGGATAAGGTTTGAAAAAAAAGAAGCAAAAAAGAAAGGTAAAATTATGTGGTAACAATCATGTGGGGATTACCAAAAGATTGGGGGCTCCATGAAAGGTGGGGATAAAGGGTAAAACTGAAGGTTGCATTGCATTGATCCAAGACTTTGGGTCATTATATCTTGGTCTTTTTAAGGTTTAAAATTTCATCAAAAAGTTTATACCAAAAACAATACTAGCATAGGCTATAAAGTGTAGGGGAATTATGCTATTGAGAGTTATAAGCTCTCTATCTCATCTTCCTTAATTAATGTTAACAAAAAAGTTAATATATTATGTTACTACTCGTATTATACAAAAGTGACATACATTAACTACCAAATAGATACTAGTTTAAAATAAATAAATTACGAATTTTTTTTTGAGGTGCAACGCCTAATTAATGCATGAAATTCGTTTATTACAGATTTAGTTTTGTGAAAGTTACCACTGATATTTGATTTGGCTCAATCCTAGCCATCAAAATTTAATTTTTTAATAAATAAATAAAAATTATCCTAAATACTTCAGTTAGATAAATTTGATTTTTTTTAATAAAATTTAATTATGTTTATCATCTTAAATCAATTGATAACACTTAGAGAACCGAGTCAATGGAATCAAAACTCGTAATGAGCTGTAATACTTGATAAATCATTCAAACTAATTATCGTACAAAATTTTGACAATGTTAATTTTCTCTTTGGCCAACATTGGGTGAATTGACTCACACGTTACAACGCACAAGGAGGTCAAAATTTTTCTTTTTTCTTTTGGTCCTTTATTAACCTTTCCTTAATTAACGTGCTAGGTTTGATGGATCAACAACTAGAAAAAATAACAATATATCAATTATCAAACCAATGTTTTGACTTACTTAAATATTTGCAATTTATTAAGTCTCTCAATTGTAATTAAATTTTTTTTTTATTACTACTATTATGGTTTTTTTTAATAGCTTATCCACTAAAAAACCCCAAAATAAAAAGAAAATTAAGAAAAAGACAAAACAAGTTGGAATTGTGATTTTTGTGACCACTGGTGTCGGAGTTGCAGCTGTTCCAAAACATTGCCTTTTGTCAAACCAAAGCTAAGCGGAGAGTTATAGGATAAGTTTTTTTTATGATAAATTTACGGTAAATTTTATTAAATATAAATATGATAAATTATATATATAATTTAAAATTATTATGTATTTATGTAAATTTTTTTAACATATAAACATAATAAATTATATATATACATGATAAATTATATAAATTATTAAAAGATATATCATGTATTTATATAAATTAAAAATTATCACATATTTATATAATTTTTTTATATATAAATATAACATAAATTACATAAATTTTTGAAGGTTACGAAAAATCTATTTTAAAGAGTTTTCTTATAATTTTCCAAAGCTAAGCTAACAAACAATGAAAGAGAAAGAGAAAAAGAAAAAAAAATAAATAAATAAAATGAAATTCTGTTAGCTCCGTTGTCCGAAAACGATGAGTTTCGAAATCAGGAGACGCCATCGAATGCCGCCACGTCAACAATCCGTGAGCTGCTAATAGTATTTATTATTAAATTTTGTTAATGAGAATGTCTTTAGAATATTTTTTAAAATTAATTAATATATTATTTATAAAAATAATATTATATTAAATATAAAAATTAATAATTTTATTTATTTTTAATATATTAATTAAAAATATTATTATATTTAATAATTTAAAAAAATATCCGGACCCTCGTAACAAAATCCTTTATTATTTAGGGGGAGTTCTACCGTAAGTTTCTTACGGTAAGGTTGTGGTAAGTTCCAAATTGGGAAACCTGTGTAGCAGGTTATCAGGTCACAAATTTTTACATATGCACTTGATAAATTACATATCAACTTGGACGAATTACATATCAAACATGAAAAATTACATATCAACTTGAGAAGTTGAAAAATTACATATGGACTTGATAAATTACATATGAACTTGGAAAATTACATATGAAAAATTACATATGAACATGGAAAATTACATATGAACTTGGAGAATTACATATGGACTTGATAAATTACATATGAACTTGAAAAATTCCCGAATTACATATGGACATGGAAAATTACATATGAACTTGGAGAATTACATATGGACTTGATAAATTACATATGAACTTGGAAAATTCCCGAATTACATATGGACATGGACAATTACATATGAACTTGGATAATTACATATGGACTTGATAAATTACATATGAACTTGGAAAATTCCCGAATTACATATGGACATGGAAAATTACATATGAACTTGGAGAATTACATATGGACTTGATAAATTACATATGAACTTGGAAAATTCCCGAATTACATATGGACATGGAAAATTACATATGAACTTGGAGAATTACATATGGACTTGATAAATTACATATGAACTTGGAAAATTCCCGAATTACATATGGACATGGAAAATTACATATGAACTTGGAGAATTACATATGGACTTGATAAATTACATATGAACTTGGACAATTCCCGAATTACATATGGACATGAAAAATTACATATGAACTTGGAGAATTACATATGGACTTGATAAATTACATATGAACTTGGACAATTCCCGAATTACATATGGACATGAAAAATTACATATGAACTTGGAGAATTACATATGGACTTGATAAATTACATATGAACTTGGAAAATTCCCGAATTACATATGGACATGAAAAATTACATATGAACTTGGAGAATTACATATGGACTTGATAAATTACATATGAACTTGGAAAATTCCCGAATTACATATGGACATGGCAAATTACATATGAACTTGGAGAATTACATATGGACTTGATAAATTACATATGAACTTGGAAAATTCCCGAATTACATATGGACATGGAAAATTACATATGAACTTGGAGAATTACATATGGACTTGATAAATTACATATGAACTTGGACAATTCCCGAATTACATATGGACATGGAAAATTACATATGAACTTGGAGAATTACATATGGACTTGATAAATTACATATGAACTTGGAAAATTCCCGAATTACATATGGACATGGAAAATTACATATGAACTTGGAGAATTACATATGGACTTGATAAATTACATATGAACTTGGAAAATTCCCGAATTACATATGGACATGGAAAATTACATATGAACTTGGAGAATTACATATGGACTTGATAAATTACATATGAACTTGGAAAATTCCCGAATTACATATGGACATGGAAAATTACATATGAACTTGGAGAATTACATATGGACTTGATAAATTACATATGAACTTGGACAATTCCCGAATTACATATGGACATGGAAAATTACATATGAACTTGGAGAATTACATATGGACTTGATAAATTACATATGAACTTGAAAAATTCCCGAATTACATATGAACATGTAAAATTACATATGAACTTGGAGAATTACATATGGACTTGATAAATTACGTATGAACTTGGAAAATTCCCGAATTACATATGGACATGGAAAATTACATATGAACTTGGAAAATTACATATGGACTTTATAAATTACATATGAACTTGGAAAATTCCCGAATTACATATGGACATGGAAAATTACATATGAACTTGGAGAATTACATATGGACTTGATAAATTACATATGAACTTGGAAAATTCCCGAATTACATATGGACATGGAAAATTACATATGAACTTGGAGAATTACATATGGACTTGATAAATTACATATGAACTTGAAAAATTCCCGAATTACATATGGACATGAAAAATTACATATGAACTTGGAGAATTACATTAATATACAATGTTTGATACTTTGCGTTTTTTTCAAGCACATTATTGAACCAAATATTCCATACAAAGGTTAGTATACAATGTTTAAGTTATATAATTTTCATGGAATCAGTTTTTTGACTTGTTATAAAATGTGTAATATTCATAAATATTTTAATGGGTTAGTGAATAGAATGTTTAACTAATACAATTTTCATGGAACCGGTTATTTTACTTGTTATAAATTATATAATATTCATAATTGCATATTTGCATGGGTAGTGATTTTGATGGGTTAGTGAATAGAATGTTTAAGTAGGTTATTTTACCGGTTATTTTGATGATTTTGATGGGTAGGTGAAGTCTAAGATACAATTGTGAGACTTCAATCTGCTAATCTTTCCATATTTATAAAATTTCAACTTGACAAGTCTATGATACCATTGCATTTCCATCATAATATTTGTAGATATGTTCCAACTTCTTTTACAGGGGCTTTAATCTCATCCAAGTAAAATGCACAAAATCAATGGCTATGTATTGCAAACACAATAATTACCTCAGGTTATTAATTACCAATTCAAATCACAAATTATAACTTTAATTTAAAATTTTTGTGATATGTTATGTATTTAAGACTTTTTAAATATATATAAGAGTTACTATTACGTAATAGATGCATATCATGCATATTCAACTTCATCCAGTTATGAGTCCTTAAGTTGATAGGTACGCCTTTAAATTAAAAGGAAAACCTATATTAAATTATACACTAATATGAAGATGTTCATAGTACAAATTTAATAACCAACTTCTTTGCCTATGTTATCATTAACATAAAGACTTGATTCCTGGAACTTACTTCTTTGCCTATGCTATCATAATTCGTTAATTATGCAACGATTTTCGAATTGAATCGTGTGGTCTCAATCGTGAATCGGTAGCGATGTAAACATTTGGATAATCTTACAATTTCTTTTTTCTTTCATGTAATCTGGGTTTTTTTTTTAAAGAGTTAATTAAAATGTTTAATGATGGAAGGTGAGAATTTTATCCTCTAATTGGTGTTTGTACTTTAAAAAATAATTTAAATTTTAATTAATTAAATTGTATAGATTATATACATAAAAATATGCATATATATAAAAAAGAAACATCTCATATTTACTTGATTTTTTTCTAAGCGAATTAAAACAGACTATCCTAACTAATAATATTTTTGGTAAGTAGTTATTTGTAAAACCAATTAGCTACAAAAAGTTAAATGTCATTTTTGTTCTACAGGTGATAGTAATGCAGAGAAAATGAAAGAACAAACAAGATGGGGATGTTCAAAATAACAAAGGTACGTCTGATTTTTGGTTTTGGAAAATCTTTCCTGGTTTGAAGGTACTAGTAAATTGATAAAATGGTAACAAATTTTTAATACCTATATTGCATTTCAGTAATATAAAAAATTCCCCTCCTCATCCTCACTCTGCCAATACATACACCTTGCACATACAGATAAGGAAATATAACAACATGTTCTCTGTCTTTGACAAAGCATTCACATCCTTCTTGACCTCCTCAAATGTAGCGAGGTCAGCCACAGCTTCTTCACTTACTAGGGATAATTTTCCACCCTTTCCTTTCGCTGAAATTTCCTGTACCAGAAACATTGGTTCGGTGATTTAAAGTTCATATCCTTTCCTCAAGCAAACAAAGTTTTCAACGTCAAAATAACAGGGTAGCAAGCAAGCCTCAGAGACACCAAATTATCTCAGCAAGTTCACCTGGGAATACATCACACTATCTACTTAAATATTTTATACAAATCTTCCTCCATTCTAAAAGTTAAAGTTTCTTCAACTATCCAAAAGGAAAAAAGTTCATCTATTGATATCCAATATACAAACAAAGATTAGAGTGATCTATTTCAATTGGCATAAAGCATAGAATCTCAATAAAGAAGAAACAGAGAGCTAAAAATAAAAATCAGGGTAGGTTCCATGTTGTCACTATATGATTAACTAGGCATTTCATGGAAGGATTGTTTGCATCCAGGATTTCACTCTATTTAGCTAACACACCTATGTCAATTGCTGATGTTATACCTATGGCTTTCATCGCATAAACATGATTCAAGTGTCGGTATGCCATTGGTGTGATCTACATAAACGCAGGCCATCTTATGCCAACAGACAGAAGACAAAGTGCATTCAAGTAGCAAACGCTAGCCTTGTTTTAATCATAAATCAGTCAATAACTGCTCATGTCAAAGCTATCAGATAGGCAGATTCTAAGCAAAAACTTTAATTACTTATTTTTTTAATTTTCACCCGCAGGTTACAAGCAAAGCAATTATAATTGGGAGATCATTATCCAAAAAATAATAATAATAATAATAATAGGGATATCATATTTGACAGTGAGGGTTGACTGACAACAATGACAAAATTTGTATGCGTACCATGTATATGCAGGAAGTAACTTCGATTCTAGGTTGTAGGCTTGTATTTCAACAAAGTAATTTCTCAAGCTCTCTGCTTGAAACAATACCATAAGGCACTAGCTAACAGCTAAGTTAATCTTGTGGCATTTGGTATATAGCCATTTTAAGGTTCCTGACTCAGCAAGGAATGTAACATTTACATGCAAGTCGTGGAGTCTGTATAAAAGCATGCATGAGGAATACATGGATATGGAGACCTAATATACTCACAGTCTTTATGCTCATTCCTGTCTTGAATACAACTGCAGCATCTACAAGACAATATATATATAGGAATTGAGATGTAAATGTTGTCATGGAAGGATCAAAAGATTCAAAACAATGAGACATTATAATGAAGAATTAAATTTGATTTACAAACATCAAACCTCATGGTAGAAGGCTTTCCTTTGAACTGAGTCTCTATTTCACTCAAGTAAAGTCTAAATAAGGTTGACCTGCAATGCCAGTTACAACCATCTTGAATCATGGAGCAGGCAAACTACAAGCACTCTTAGTAATGTCCACTGGTCAGTATTAATATTAAAATCCAATGGAAATTGACCCCTTCCATTGGTAATGTGGAGACATTCAATGATCATCAATTTACTTAATACTGATAAGAGTTCCTAACTCCTATTAAGTGATTTCCTATGTTACTCGGACTTGGATGTGAGTGTCGGACACGGGTATGTTCAATTTTTTCTAACATTTCCATATATTTGGAGGGTTCTTGGAGGATCATATCCCCATACCCATGTCTAGATATACGTCGGACACAGATGTCGGACACGGGTCCTTCAAGAACAATGAAGAGCCGGAGCAACATAGCTGATTTCTGCCATTAATTTTGTTGGGTAGGTATATACATTAGGCATTATGTTTAAATTAATATTAAATTTGTGCAATCTCCTAAATTTTAAACAAGCATAAAAGAAGAAGTGTTATCATTCACAATCTGACATATATGGAATGTCCTAATTATCTGTTCCAACAAAGTGAGCTGATTCAAATTATCCAAAGCCACAGAGAGATTAATAGTACCAGAATGGAAGTGAAACTGCTGCCAGAGCAGGAGATGATTTCCACAACAGATGAATTTGACCACCCAATAGTCCCATCAAGAATACCACCTTCCTAATTTAGACAACCAAAATAAACTAAAAATAGTGATGCAAATTAGAAGATTAAAAGCAAGAAAAGGAAGAATTTGGAGCTATAGTCCAGAATAACAACATTCACAAATAGACAAAATATACAATAACTTGCAGAACAAATTTGCACTACAATAGAAGATGTAAAGTGCAGTACTTATGTTTCAGGGGCAGAATACCACATATCAACTTGACGAATATGTAATAGAAATGAACAATATTCTACCAGCATTCTTGATAATGTCGCTGATAGCAGTTCTTTTAACATTTGACTATTAAGTACAACTAGCCATCCTCATGCAATCATTTTCAATATTTGTTTTCTTTTTTCCAAACCAATTCTTTTTGAATTATTTCCTAACATAAAATTTCCTCTTTTTTACCGGTTTCATTCATAACGTTTCTTCATAGTACAAAAGTCATTAAAATTATGAAAATGCAGCTTCAATTTATTAAACAGACACCAACACCGAATACCTAAAGTTAAATTTTTAGTTAAATTAGAATATTTTAACATTCAAAGTTTGATAATGAAAAAAAGAAAAGGAAAATGAGAACCTGAAGATCAAAAACAGGATGCTCATCGTCTTCATCTGAATCTCCAACATCCCCATTCATATATAATGGAACAACATCCCTTTGCTTATGAACTGCAAAAAGAATAAATAAATAAATTTAAAAAATAAAAAGAAAAATATGAGTAGCAATATAAATGATTTACGAAAAATACAGTGAAAGTGAACTTACAAACATCAATTTCGTCATCGACGTTTTCAGGGTCGAGGGCGTCGTCGTCTCGGTGTCTTCTCTTAGGGTTTCTATTGTCTTTCTATAATCAATATCTATTTATAAAAAAATAAAAATAAAAAGTTGAAAATGTTAGATAAGGGCGATAAAACTGAGAATTGGGGAGTGGGGAGTGGTTAATCTTACCGATCTCGACGCCTTCCCGCCGGCTGTCTCTCAAGAAAAAGAAAGAAAGAGAAATGAAATATTTTAGAAAACTGAGAATTAGAAAACTTGAGTAGTTTATGAAATGGAGGCTGTCTCTCAAGAAAAAGAAAGAAAGAGAAATGAAATATTTTCAAAATTTGTTTTCTTCAGTGGCTGGTTTGAGAAGATGAAGGAGGTGCGGCTGAAGGGTTTCGGCTTTCAAACGAAAGAAAACATTTCAGATTTTAGGGTTTTATTATTTGAGAGAAAAAATTTAGGATTTGGATATTTTGAGACCCGGTAAACAGGTTGCTAGTTTTTTTTTTTTTTTGATTTCAACGGTTCAGATTAAATTATTTTCATCTAACGGCCATAATTTGTTAAAGCTTACCAAAACCGTACGTTAAGAAACTTTTGTTAGAATTTTCCATTATTTAGGGAAGCTTGGAATTGGAAGGAATGAAGAATAGAAAATTCTGTCAGGTCACCCAGACTGACACCCAAATCAAAGTCCAGCTAGGCAAGGCTTCCATTTTTTTTGACAGCCTTAACCCAGCTGTTATGGGCCCCACATTCGGCCCTGATTTTCTCCTCAATTTCTCATCTCCCTTTTTTTTTTTTTGTTTGACAACGCTACCTTCCTTTTTTTTTTTTTTTTTTTAAATAACAAATGTGTTACTCAAAGAAATGAACAAAATTTTGTTATTTATATGAATATCCACTTGTGGATTAGTTGTAAAATTTAATTCTCATAATTCATAATAAAAAATCATAATAATTAAACATAATTATTTGTTTCTTTAATTATTTTATTCAAATATTGTGTGTATCGTATCATTATTATGAATAACAATAATTCCAATATTTTTCATTATAAAATTCACATATTATAAATTTTTTTTTTTTAAAATTGAAAGACTTTTAAAAGAGATGAATTTTCTAATTAAATTTATCAATTATCAACCAACCAAATTCAATCACGAAAATACTTGCATTATTATATGTAACAATTATTTTAAAATTAGAATGCTTAGTAGTAAGAGATTTAACCCATCATTTTTTTTATGAAACATGTAATCGATGTTTTACATAAAAAGATATTTTCAAGATAAATAAAGTAATGAAAAAAAAAATAATTGCAATAGTATTTGATTAGACACATAAAAAAATTATTAGTATTCATATTTGAATTTCCTTAAATACTAATATTTATATTATTATTATAGTTTTTGACTGAATTTGATGTATCGAATCAAATGATATTAATTTAATTAAATAAATTATAAAAATAAAATAAAAAATAAAATATAATAACAAAAATATAAGGTAGAGACATTTATAGGTCTTTTTATATTAATATAGCCAAAAAAAATTATTTACCAAAATACCGCTTTTTTCAGATTAATTTCCAAAATTCGTTTTTTTTTTTTTTTAAATACCAGTTAGGAAATTGCCATGGGCCATGGCGATTTTCCAACTAGAATTTTCAATTTTTTTTTTTTCCATTGGGAAATCGCCACCGTGGGAAATACCCACGGTTTTTTTTTTTAATTCTTTTTATAAATAATAAAAATTAAATAATTTTAAAATTTAAAAAATAAAGATTTAATAATTTTAATATATAATTTTTATCCTATGGTGGTAGAAGTGTCCATGGGTCGGGCCGGCTCATGTATGGTATTAACACCACATTTGCTTGCCCAAGCCACGGTGGCAATTTTTAAATCTTTATTTATTTATTTTTTTAATTTCATAAAATAATAAAAATTATATAATTTTTAATTTTAAAAAATAAAAATAAAAATATAACAATTTACCAAAAATTAAAAAATTATATTCGTAATTAGACCTGTTCATGGGCCGGGCCGCGACCCGAAATTTTTTCCCTTGCCCAAGCCCATTTCAAGTCGTGCTGATGCGAAAGCCCATTTCACTATTAAAAATATATTTTTATATATTTTATAATTTTTTGAATTTTGTTATTTAATTTTTTTAAATTAAAAATTATATAATTTTTATTTAAAATTTATTATTTAATAAAATTACAAAAACACTTGTCCAAGCCCGGACTAATACGACACTCTGGTTGACCTTTCTCCCGGAGGTTCATTTATTACGAATACAAGTTGAAAGAATTCGATTGACATTACGGATAGACCTGCTCATGGGCTGGGCAGCCCGTCCGGCCAGGCCCGGATCACTATTTATATATTAAAATAATTAAATTCAGGCCCGCGAGTCGGGCCTTGGCAAAGAAATTGAAAAAATTCGGGTCGCGGCCCGGCCCATGAGCAGTCCTAATTACGAATATAATTTTTTAATTTTTGGTAAATTGTTATATTTTTATTTTTTAAAATTAAAAATTATATAATTTTTATAATTTTATAAAATTAAAAAAAAATAAATAAATGTTGAAAAATTGCCACCGTGACTCGGGCAAGCAAATGTGGTGTTGATACCATACATGAGCCCGGCCCGGCCCATGAACACTTCTACCACCATGGATAAAAATTATATATTAAAATTATTAAATTTTTATTTTTTAAAATTTTAAATTATATAATTTTTATATAATTTTTATTATTTATTAAAAGAATTAAAAAAAAAAATTAAACTCACGGTGGCGATTTCCCAAAGGGAATTTAACAAAATTTGTGAAATTCCCTTTGGGAAAAAAAAATTGAAAATTTTAGTTGGGAAATCGCCATGGGCCATGGCGATTTCCCAACTGATTTAGAAAGAACAGATTTTGGGAATTAATCTGAAAAGAACGGTATTTTGATAAAAAAATTTTTTTAGCTATATTTAGATAAAAAAACCAACATTTATATGTTTTTAAATTTTTATTATTTAAAATTTATAAAAATTACCTCAATAAAATCAACCAAATTCCTTTTCGCCTTTTCCATATCCATTTTCCCGCGAGAACAAAAAAGACAAAGCTAAAAAAACCACCAAACTTATTACTATAACAAAAGAATGAAGTTCCTAAAGAGACAGAGAAAGTGAAACGTTAAACCAGGTTTGCTGTAGAGCCGACTTCGAGACTTCCACAGTTTAAGTCCAACCCAAAACGTAGATGTTTCCGAAGCTTTTCACTGTCTACGACGTTCATTTCGAGCTACCTTCGTTCTTTTGAAAAAACCACCCAAAAATATCTCAAAATAGCAGCTAAAGGCAAATTTGTACGATGGATCCATGCCCATTTGTTCGTTTGATCGTCGAATCATTAGCTCTGAAACTCCCACAAGCCACCAAACCAGCCGGTTCCGGCGTTTACCCGACAACGACGCCGTGTTTTTGCAAGCTCAGACTCAAAAACTTCCCGTCTCAAACAGCTTTGTTACCTCTCAGCAACAGTTCCGGTGACTCGTCTCCTGAATCCACCACCTCCGCCGCCGGTTTCCACCTCGATGCTCTAACTCTCCGGCGTCTCTCCGGCAAGCCCGTGACGCTACGTATGGAAGTCTACATTGGGCGCATGGGCCGCACGTGCGGCGTCAGTTGTGGGAAGCTGGTGGGTCGGGTTCAGGTCACTCTGGACTTGGGTGTGTCACAAACCAGGCCTTCAGTGTTCCAAAATGGGTGGATGAAACTGGGTAACGAACAGGAAAAGGCAACCGCTAAGCTTCACTTAGTGGTCAGGGCTGAACCTGATCCCCGGTTCGTTTTCCAATTCGGTGGAGAACCGGAATGTAGCCCTGTCGTGTTTCAAATTCAAGGCAACATTAGACAACCCGTCTTCAGTTGCAAGTTTAGCGCCGATCGTTCAAGATCTCGGTAAGTTCCTCTGTTTCCTTTTTCACTTGCACTATGGTGCATTTTAGTGAGTTTTCTTGGAGGCTGTGCTAAAAAACGCGTCTAATGGGGTCTTGGCCGGATTTGGGTCTCTGTTATTTTCCTTTAGGGGAAATTATGGTTTGTCCCATTAATTCTACGAGTATGGGTACTTTCCTTGATTTAGGCATGTCGGATTGTCGGTTTTTCTTTGTGAGATGGTAATTGGAGTAGTAATTTACGTCAACATGTCCAAGTTGCCCAACACCACTAGTTTATACCACCTTATCTAATTTTCTTGTTTTTTGTGTTTCAAGGGAGTTAACATGAAAATTGATTTGCGAACTTGATGATGGGAAAGTCTGTCTTTTTCCATCTGAATAGAGGTTGGCACTAGGCATTGTCCATTTTTGGAAAATTGGCTTTAATTGAAACTTTAATCTATGGGATTTCATGACAATATAAAGATCTATAGATTGGTTGGCCTGACCTATAGTGTCTAAACATGATAGTTGCCTTGCTGAAGCAAAGATTTTAGTTTAGTGTACAGAAATCTGATCAAGATTTCCTTTGATATGAAATATCACAGCCAAAAAGAGCATAATTTATTGTTATTGATGGACCAGTTTGAGTCTTCTTGACATTGCTCTATATATAATCTTAAGGGTTCATGATTTTTTTGATGATTAACGACTGAATGAGTGAACATGTTTGATCTCTTCCTTCCTCTTTAGCTATTATTCAGAGCACTGCTGTCACAGCATTTTTTTCTTTATCCCCAGCTTTTCTGGACTAATTTTCAGGTTCAACTATAAATGCAGTTATCAAATTCCACTGAAGAACTCTGCGTCCAGCAACCATGACTGACCATGAACTTCAATTTTATTAGAAAATGATCTCCTTGAGAATAAAATCTCTTATTACTGCCTCTTAGTCTCATACTTTGTTTATGTCAAACAGACAATTTCCTTTCCATATCTCCCTAACTGTCACCTTTGATTCTCTCCCATGTGCACAAACATTTTATGGCAGTTTTTCTCTCTTTTTTTTTTTTTTTTTTTTTTTTTTTTCAATTTTATATTTATATTCATTTTTCTTGGTATTAATAGATTGTTTTTTTACCCCTTTGTCAATTGTACAACCAGATCCTTCCCACCAGATTTTAGCAACAAGAATAGAGGATGGATGAGAACATTTTCAGGAGAAAAGGAAAGGCAAGGAAGGGAGAGGAAGGGATGGATGATAATGATATATGATCTATCTGGCTCTCCTGTTGCAGCTGCTTCAATGATCACTCCATTTGTACCCTCACCAGGCTCAGACCGTGTTTCTAGATCAAACCCTGGTGCATGGCTAATACTCCGCCCCAACGGCTTCTCTGTCAGCAGCTGGAAACCATGGGGTCGTCTAGAGGCATGGCGAGAACGAGGTCCTATCGATGGCTTAGGCTACAAGTTTGAACTTGTCACTGAGAATGGCCCTAATAATGGTATCCCTATTGCTGAGGATACAATGAGTGTGAAAAAGGGTGGCCAATTTTGTATAGATAAGAGAGTATCAAGATATTCTGCATTGAGTTTAAGGTCACCTGTTAAAGGATTTGTTATGGGTGCGACTGTTGAAGGTGAAAGAAAGATTAGCAAGCCTGTGGTACAAGTTGGGATGCAGCATGTGACATGTACGGCTGATGCTGCACTGTTTATTGCACTTTCAGCTGCCATTGATCTTAGCATGGATGCTTGCCAACTTTTCTCACGTAAACTCAGGAAGGAGCTTTGCCATGATGAACAGGATTCTTCTTTTTAAACCTTATTAAACCCCAAATTCACTGCAAAAATTTTTCCCTTTTGCTGCCGTGATAAGCAGTTAGTTTTAGCTTTTCGTCAGTAAAAGCACTGTTGGTTTATCCTTAATTATTTAGGTTTGCCCCCCATATCTTTTTTCTTTTTTCAAAATTTCTTCTGTGTGGGGGTGTGGCTGCTGATCTTGGTTTGGGAGAGGCTCTTCTTCGGTTGACAACATCGTATTTATGATTCACTCAGTTTTTGATCGATTTGATTCGGCTTCTAGTTTGTGTTTTTATCAACACAATATACTAGGGAATATTTCTTTTGTTGTTGGGTTCATACCTTACAGACTGAAATTGTATAGATAAGAGAATTCAATTGTTTCATTGTTTTGTTCATAGTTTTACCTTTTCATTCTTTACTAATTTCATCAACAGCTTTTATCTTCATAACTTTTGAATTTAGTTGGATGGCTAATTCAAGTTTCATTGTACTTTAACATTGCCATTTAAGCCTTCATTTTCCTATTCTGTACCCTCTATAAGTCCTAGGCTCTCAATTCTCATGATCACCATTCTGTATTTCTTATGGACTGTGTTTTCTCAGTGTACTTAGATACGTACATCAACAAATTAAGCTGGTCGAAAGATGCTATTGTTATTGTAGAGTTTGAGTGAATGATGAAAGTCGAAGCTGCCAACTTAACATATATACAGTCTTTGAGTGATAAGTTAAGCTTATCAGTTTACCTTATCTAATCCTATTTAAATTACAGATTACACGAGTTTCTGTTTGAATTACAGATAAGCTTAGCCAAAGTGATTGGCTGATCTTTGACCGTTTTTATGGATGATAGTTATCTCCTGGTAACAGCTTGCTGTTGATGATGAGCAATCTGTTGCTCCTCTGTAGCGTGTGCTGGACTTGTCTTAATAGTTATAAGGTTAACACATACTATAGCGATGAGAAACACAAGAGGAATTTGCAGTATGTTATACCCAATGACTAAATGGACGCTCAAATAGGGCTCAGCCGTCAAATAGGCGGCGCCCACGAGCCGAAAAAGAACATATCCTATCGGAATGCACTCGAAATATCAATTCCGACGTCTCTTTAACTGTTTGCTGATCTCCCTGGCAGGTTTCTTGAATCCTCAAAGTGTTCTTCTCCTCGAATTCCCCTTCACCAGCCTAAAAGACCATCAACACATTACATACAAGGAATGTTTTACAACACAGTGAAATTCACATTAAAAGTTAACAAAACAGAGATAGTTTGCAACCAAATTCCGATCCTACTACTCGGTAGACAAATCTTACAGAACAGAGACAGACTACAGAGATTATATATCTTATCAGATGCCCAACTTATAAACCAGATGAATTAAGTAGCAAACTTCAAAAGCTAGCTTGCTTGCTTTCAACATTGTAATGGTTTCATTCAAATTAAAATAACATGGAAATTCCTCAGGTTTTCCACTGTCCAGTTCCCCATTTATTACTGTCCAGCAAGGATTTAACAGGTAAAGTGGGATGGCTAGATGACTATAGGGAACTGATTAGTGATTAGTTGCCTAATTTGTTTAGCTGTTAAACAAATATATTTCCCATTTTTTTTTTGTTGTTTCTGTAGACAGGAGAAAAAAGTACTGTCAAACATCCCACGCAGTGTTTTAATGGTGAAGAGAAAGCAAAAAAACAAAAAGTAGGAGACATTACTCAAACTATAAGAGGGGATTTATTTATCATCAAAAATATTTCTAGTAAAATTGTTTATTTAACAAACTCAAAACTTATCCCAATTAATTTTAAGAGATTGCATTCAATAAATTTAAAATTTAAATATAGTATCTACAATCTTTAAAAAAAAAAAAAATTATTTATTTAATTATTCAACATATTTGCACTTATTGCCAAAAATAACGCATCAACCTAGTCAACGTTTTTTTTGGGGTATGAATATAGAGTACAAAAGACTACTTGTAATTTGTAGCTTTGAAGGCAAACAATTATTATATTATTATTATAGCCAAACATAGCATGTTCAAACTTCAAACTAATGTCTATTGCAAACAACTAACATGCTATGTGTACAATAATATTAAAGTAGTATTGATATTTTTTTTTTAATGTTTAGTTAAATGAACACTTTAAATTAATAAGAATATACAGTAATAAAATTACCATAATAAAATAATCAACTAGAATTTAGTTTGAACATTAGTAGTACATTATATAATAATATAGAAAATGATTTATACAATTTTTAAAAAAATGCATAATAAAAATTAAAAAATATTTTAAAATATTAGATCATATAATTTTTTTTTTTTTTATAAAAATAATTGCAAAATTTAGATATTTAAAAAAAATATATAACACTCTCCATTGCTTTTAAAAACACATTACAAAAATTATTAGTATTTTAACATGAACTTTTTTAATTATTAAAGAGCTTATATACTTTAAAAAAATTGTATGTATATATATAAATCTCCGTTTGTTTATAATAACATAGAGGAAAAAAAATTGATGCTTAAAGAGAGAATCCTGTGAAACGGCATCGTCTATACATCAATCAACATTTTTCATAATAAATTTGAAAAACAGCCAGTCAATTTTCTACAAGCAGCCACTCCTCAGGAGAAGAAGGAAAAACCCTGAAAAAAAAAAAAAAAGCTCACTCCCCAAATACACAATCCATCTTCCAATGGCGTCTCAGCCTCTCACCTTGCCATTCCTTCTCATCTCCATTCTCATATCCTACGCCGCCTCCTCTGTTTCTTTTGAACCCCTCATCCAGCTCCCGACAACAACGACCACCCAACGAATGTCCCAGATCGACGATGACCTTTACTGTGCTGGCTGGCATTTATCCGTCGAGACCAATAACGCCGGAAGCTGGGCCAGAATCCCCTCCCGTTGCGAGTCCTTCGTCAACGACTACATGACCGGTCAACGCTACAAGTCCGACTCCGAGATCGTCGCTAATTACTCCCTTGCTTACGCCTCCTCCGTCGAGATTGCACCCGACGGGAAAGACGCCTGGGTCTTCGACGTCGATGAGACTTTGTTGACTAATTTACCATACTATAAGGCCCACGGATTCGGGTATGTACTTCAACCCTTTCCTTTTTTTAAAACCAATAGTCAGATAAGATTCCATGGATGTGTTTTGTTTGTCTTTTGCTTTTGGTGAAGGTTAAGATAGTAGTAAAAAAACCGAGATCATGCTGTGTAAACTGTAAAGTTGTCTTGTCGTGGAGGGTTCCACCATAATAAGGAAACCAGTCGGAGAGATACACGTGGAAGTATTAACATTAAATAATGGTAGGTAGAGTACTTATTACAAGCATGCGAGGCCACATTTAGTTAATGTGCTCTTCTTTTTTTTTTTCCTTGAAGATAACACTTGATTGTGAATCATATGCTCATTGATTTTTTTTTTTTTGTTCAGACATATGCTCATTAAATTAGGAGTAGTTGATCTTGATGTACCACATGAACCCACATTAATATACTTTGCCAATTAGAACCCTGTGTGGGACTCCCCATGTTAAATTCGTTATTTATTTATTTTTTATCTGGAAGGTGTATTAGATTGAACTAGAAGGAATTAGAGGAGCTTGATTCAAGCATATTGTACTAAACTTTCCTCTTGTTAATGTTTGTTTAGGGCTACTAGGCTTTTACAGCTTGGAATTGAACCAGGTGGATTGCTTGTTGTAGGGTCAATACTAGTGTGTAAACTAAACCATGGTTCATGTTCACCAAGAAAAAACAAAACAAAACCATCATTAGAAAGATCTTAGCTAATGCTTAAACATCAAACAATCGCCAAAACTGACAATCTGGCTCTTACCTAAGCAAACACTTAAAGGGCAGGTTAAACAAAAAATTTGTTTCTTCTGGTGGTAAAAAAACTCAAAACAGAAGTACTAGTTGAGTTTTGCCTACTGGCAATTGGCCTAGATAAATTAAACTGAAGACATAGAGCTCTATAGCTCATTGCGAACCAAACTACTTTTGTTGGGTGGTTTTGAACATGATTTCATCCGACTTGGTTGGGTTTTTCCTTTGGAGGAAAAACGTGAATGTACAATAGTACTAGTTGCTAGTTTTGTTTGCTAGCTGTTGATCTTGGTGGTTGACATTTGACATATGGCTTGTGCAATGGTCAGTTCATGGCAATGAAACAGTTCCTTCTTGGGGGAGGGAGAAGATAAGGGCTTGGAGTTGTTAATGGCTTATTTGTCCCTTGATTCTGCAAAATTTGAATAGGGTGGATCATGTTTATTGTGTAATATAAATTGGAGGAATTGTTTGATCTGTTTACTTTCTCTTAAATTATATGCTTGTGTCCATTCATTGAAATCACTAAGGCTATCTTGTTATGGACGTAGATCTGAAATTTTTGACGAGAACACTTGGGATGTGTGGGTGGACTTAGCCGAGGCCCCAGCTATACCAGCGAGTTTGAAATTGTATAATGAGCTGAAGCAGATGGGGTTCAAAATATTTGTGCTTACTGGGCGGGGTGAAAATCAGAGGAATGTCACGGGAAAGAATCTTCTGCTTGCAGGTTACACCGGCTGGGAAAGCCTTCTCTTGAGGTATATTCAGCTTTCAGCCATTTACACTGTTCCCGTTTTGGTTTTTCTGAAAAAACTTTGTAACTTGTTTTAAATAACATTATCTTGTTAAACATAACAATGACTGATTGAATTTTGGTTTATGATACAGAGGACCTTCAGATCAAGGGACAGCAGCGACTGTATACAAATCTGAGAAGAGATCAGTTCTGGTAAATGAAGGTTATAGGATTCATGGGAGCTCTGGAGATCAATGGAGTGATTTGCTGGGTTTTGCATTGGCAAAACGGTCTTTTAAGCTGCCAAATCCAATGTATTACGTTGGCTAAACAATATAAAGCAATTGTGTGATATGTTGTTGTAATTCTTTACTTTCTGTTGTATAAATTTCATGGCTAGCTTATATTACTTGTAACCTTTGAGATTCTTGGTGAGGTCCTTACAAGTCTAAGCAGGCCTTGCTTATGTCTAAACTGACCGGGTTTGAATTGGAAAATAACTCTGGAAATTGGATTTCTCTTCTGACAAATTATAGATTGGCATTGTCGCTGTTACAAGGGGATGCTCCAGTAGTGGACCCAACTTAGATCTGCATAATTGAGTACCTATTCAACGTAAAGCTTCTTCATTTATATGGGGAGACTAGGAAGCTAGCTGCTTCTATTGTTTCTTAAGAGTGTCATCATTTGCTTCGTCAAGAAATCAAGAAGGAAAAAATAGTAGCATGATGCCGCGAGCAATGTCTTCAGAAAATCTTAGTCAGAATAAATATGGAACCGCGACATGGAAATTGGAAACAATGTTGGAAAGAAAATTTACTTACCGTTGTAAATCAGGCCATGGAATTTAGCATTCTAAACTGTCTTAGCAAGACTATTGGCCCATTGGGCAGGGGAATTTGGACCCTTTAGATTCTGAGGACTAAGGAGTAAGGTGTTCGGACAAACTCGCTAACTGCACCAGAAAATCACAAAATGGGGCTAAATGAGACAGACAGGACATTGAGGACAACGAAATACTGTCTTTTTAATCGGAATTTCTTTTGGGTAGTCAAGATCCGATTATAGTAGTATTTCTACTTGAATATTTTATTATACTCTTCACAAATTCCTCTCTCAATTACCTGAGCATGTCTTATCCATTCAAAGACAGAGATATATTATAAAAAGATGTGACTGAATCCATGAAGAAATGAATGGGAGAATTTGACAAGCATCACCAACCTGTTATACAAGACCAGTAACTTCTAAGATCATGGAGACGGTGAGGTTAGATTAACCTCCAAGTTCCCAAGCAATGCCCCACAAACTAGAGGCTGTGCAGAAGGGATTCTCAGACAACTCAACCCACCCCCAGGGATCACAGAGCACTCTGGTTGTGGTCTCTGCATGTCTCTCCCAGGAATGCAATTAAGCGAGAAGTCAAAACCCGCATTCCTAATGAACAGCTTGGAACATTCCTGGCTAAACCCAGAGAAGAAATTGTAGGCAACAGTCAAATTCATAAGGGTCCTTAGGGAACAAACCAAGTCAGGTAGTACCCCAGATAGCTTATTGTGTGCCAAATTGAGAACCTCAATATCACTCAGGCAAGATATTGTGTCTGGCAAATGACCCATGAGTGAGTTGTGGCTCACATCAAAAACTTGCATCTCTGAGAAGAGCCCAACTCCTTCAGGAATGCAACCTGTTAACTGGTTATTAAGAAGCAAAATCTCCTTCAATTTAGAACTCATGAAGCCAAAACTAGATGGGATGTTTCCACTGAATTTGTTATTAGCCAAGTTTATCACAGAAGCTGGAGAATTACCCAGATTTTGCGGAATTTCACCCTCAAACTGATTGTTGTTGAGGAAGATTGCATCAAGTCTCTTGTTGAATAGATCTTCAGGGACGGGTCCTGAGAAGCTGTTGAACCTAAGGTCCAAATAAACGAGATTTGGAATGTACAAAGTAACTGTAGGGAAAGGACCTGAGAAGTGGTTGTTACTGAGATCTAACTCTTGAAGTGATGAAAGGTCTCTGAAAGTGTCAGGAATTGTGCCTGAGAACCTGTTGCTGTTAATGTGGAGGATTGAAACATCTGCGAGGACAGAAAGTTCCCTGACTAGAGTGCCTTGGAGATTTGCATGGTTGAGATCTATGCCTGCAACAAATGGTCCAGAAGCTGAATCCATAGCACCTTGAGGGTCTGCACAAAATACCCCTTTATAAGAACACACATCTGAGCCAACCCAAGTCTCCAAAATCCCCAATGGGTCATCTGTGATTGCAGATTTCCATGCTTGGAGAGCAGTGTAAGCAATGCTGAGCTTTGACACTGAAGGACCCGACGGAGTTGGGCTGTTGTTGATTCCTCCACCAATCCAAACACCTCCACCACCAACGCCACCAGGATTGCCGATATTAATGCCAACACCACCACCCACAGTGATGGCCGCTTCTGTTGGAATTATCTGCCAAAGGATAAAAGCCAGGAGCCAGCTCTTCCCCATTTTTCTATGTTGAAGACACCGAGATGCTTATTGTGATGTGTTAGTTTGCTTGTAAGGTTGTGCAAATGAGGCTGCTGCAATCTTCATTCATGAGAGGACATGGTGGGGTTTATTGCTCTTCAGTGCTTTCTTTTTTCTTTTTCTTTTTTTCATTTTTAGGTATAGTTACAGTTTTGGGCTTTTATTATTGTACGAGTAATAACTTTTGCTGTGCAAATGTTGACTGTTGAGATTGATGCTGCAAAAAAGGGTAGCTGTGGCTGAGCTTAGAATGAGTTGCTTAGCAAGCAAAAAGTTTGAGATTATATTGTGCATGCCTTTGCCTAATGCCTATTGCCTTGGTGCTTAAATAAGAAAATACTACGAAGCTGAAGAAAAGCTTGACCTTGGTCCCTAGATGAATACTACATAAGAAAGAAAAATAATACACACAAAAGTGCTTCATTGCAAAAGTGGCGAGAGCCTACTAGCATGAGTTACTCTCAAATGGTACTCTTGGAGGAAGATAATTGCATTTTATTGTGTAACCTAATTGCTAAATTTGTAAAAAAAATAGAGGTCAAATAAAGGGTCGCTATCTACTAGAATAGAGCATTATTAGGTTGCAATGCATGGGAATAATGGGATTTCAATTTAGGGGGATGTTGATTTTTCATACTTAGGCCAGAAATAGGATTTTAGAAAGGATTTAAGTGAAGCTTAAAAAAGAGATTTTGCAGGAGTAAAGAGGTGAAAAAGGAATTGGGATATATGATGAGAAAATTGGCCAAACAACCAATGATGGAAAAACCGGATAGAAGGTTGAATCGATTGAACTTTTGGTTTTCAATTTAATTGATTGAATCGGTCGGTTTAACTCTAGTAAAAAGAATAAAAAAACAATAATTCAAAAAAATTAAAAAAAATTAGAAAAATCTAAAAAAATATATATTTTAAAAAAAAAACCCATAAATAAATAAATAGTACAAGTTATTACTTTTGATTTTAGCTTAAATTTTTTTACCTTTTAATTTGTAATTAATTGGATTAAAAAAATCTAAAAATAATTAAAAAATAATTAATTTTGATTTTATTCCATTTTTTTGGTTTTTGATTCCTATTTTTTATCAATTCTTGCCGATTTGAATTTTTTTTTTCAGTTCTATGAATGCTGTTGAATCGTCGGTTCTAAAAAATCAACCGATCCGATCTGATTTTTTAATCATTGCAAACAATAGCAGACATTGGCTTAGATTTGGTTTAAAAGATTCTATGCTCATTCTCCAACCTCCAAACCTTCCTCGCAGAAAGAAACAGCAAGATCATAATACCATCCCAGCAATATTAAGGAGCATTGATTGTGATGCGAGCGCTCATAAATAATTCATCTAGCTTTTTTTTTTTTTTTTTTTTTGAGTTAAATATTCATTATATTATACATTTTTTATGTGTTTGATATTTGAACAATAAAATCGGTCTCTTTAATATTTAAATTTAAATTTTTTCATTCATATTGATCCATTGAACTAATACCATTAATTAATGGTGGACGTGGTAATAAACTCTCGACATGACACGGGATAAAAATACCATATTATTAGTGTTATATCATCATGAAAATAAAAAATTATGAAAATAAAAATAAAAATTTAAAAATCAAAAGAAAAAAAGAAAAAATTCAAAAAATTTTATAAAGAAAGAAAATTTAAAACTGAATCAAAACAGAAAATTCAATTTTTATAAAAAAAAATTAGGGTGCCAATAGCGATGAAAAAAAATAAAAAAAAATATTTTTTTGAAAAGTTTAAATATAAAATTATCTCTATATTATATATTTTTTACTTTGATAATTAAATTTTTTTAACCTTAACCGGTATCTATAATATAATTTTGTATTCTGATTAGATATCTGATTTAAACTCGATTGGAATAAAAAAATTATATTATAAATATTCGATTAAAATAAAAAAAATTTAAATATCAAAGTCAGAAAAAATTGTATAATAGGGAACGATTTTATATTTAAGCTCTTTCAAAAGGGCGGTTTGCTGAATTCAATTATTAGTCATATTTTCTACGGTGCTTCTGCCCTTCCAACGCAATCTCAACTTCCCTTTTAGAGATCGGATAATTTTCAGTTCCCAAATTCCGTATTTCCCCTCCGTAAATCCTCACCTTTTTTTTTTCATATATTTAATTGTTAAAGTTTGAATTTTTTTTCTTCATGGTTTTTTTTTGGATTCATGGATTGATCTGTGTTATCGCCAATGATGTGCTTTTGATTTTTATATGCAATTTGTAAATTGATGATGATTGATTTGTCTACCCTGATAATGAGGAATCTTTTTGGGGGTTAGGGTTTGGTTGAATTGGTGGGAAGGATTGGTATTTTTGATAAGATGATATGTGAGGTTTTCATGATTCCGATTTTGAGTTAAGGTACTGAATCTTTGAAAAAAAAAAGATGGAATTTTGGAATCTGAAAACACTTGTTTTAAGACTAATTCGGCTTTGTAGAAGTTTTGTTTGTGATGTTTATAGGAAGCGGCTATGCATGAATTAAAAAATTTTGGTTGTTTTAGCTGATGATTGTTATATACAATTGCATTCTCATATGATTATCTTCAAGTAACTGGGAAATGTTATGTTTCTGGTTTTTTTTCCTGCTGAGGGAAAAGAACTGACGCGAGGAAGGAGGAAAAAGGAAAAACAAGAAAAAAATTCTGATTTTAAAATTTTTAGAATATTTTTAAAAGAAATTGAAAATTTTAATTTTGATATTTAAAATAATAGTTTTTAATTTTTTTTTTGAATTTTTATAATTTTTTCTATTTTTTATTTTTTTTTAATGATGACATGACACAGATGATGTGGCATTGATGTGGTATTTTTTCATGTGTCATGTTTTGATTGGATGTTTATTGCCACGTCAGCTATTAACTAACGGTGTTAGTTTAAGGAATCAATGTGAATGACGGAATGAAAATTCGAGTATTAAGCTGATCGATTTTATTTTTTAAATATCAAAATGACAAAAGATGTATAATATAGTGATCAATTGAGTATTTACCCTTTTTCTAAATGATGTGTTTTAGATAACTTTCTTTTAACCAAATTACCCAAATAAATGTTAAAAATGCATAGATAAACGAGTAAATGAACCCTGCCAAACTCTGTTAACAACTCAAACTCAAAGCCAAGTCATAATTAATGGTGCTAATTTAGGCCTCATGAACCTGGCTTTTGCTGAAATACTTAAGAATATAGCAACTTTATCAGAAAACAGGTAAACCAAATTACCCAAAATCAAAATATTTTTCAGCCAATACTGTTGGCAATTGAACCTTTAAACCTTTGAAAAGAAAAAAAGAAAAACCCTTAAACCAACAATTTTTTGCTCATCATTTAATGATGGACACACCCGACAGGAGACAGAAAATCAGGCCCTGGTCACTTTCTCTGGTTTAAGCCCTGACGACTAGGTCACAAAAAATCTTTTCTGGTTTCAGCTAAGACCAGCCAGTAATACAACACACACGACTCATTCATATGTAAGTGGGTTAACGTGCAATGTTCCCTTCCCAGTCTATGGGTAGGAGTAGGGGTGTAAACGAGATATTTGTATTCGTAAGTTACTCGAGTTCGAATAAAAAAAATTCGAATTCGATTTGGTCATTATCGAGTCGAGCTCGAGCTCGAGCAGCTCGAGCTATCGAGCGAGCCGAGTTCGAGTATCTTAATACCCGATTCGAGCGGCTCGCGAGCCTAATCGAACTTTTTATTTTATAATATATATTTTTAATATTTTATAATATTAATTTATTATTTTACCCTTAATATATATAAAGTAAAAATCTCAAAACCTAATTTTTTTTTCCTACTTCCTCAGTCTCAACCGCGCCTTAGCTATAGTCTCTCCTTCTCTGCTTGGCTCTTCACACGTTTTACCCAGATCTACAATTTGTAAGTCATATCACAAGTGCATTCTTTTTTTTTTCTTTGTTCATATTATTCCCTTGTGAACTTAAAATAGGGAGCTGAAACCTTTCATTACAAACAAGTGAAAGAGATTGTCAAGCTTTTGTTTTGTGTGTATCTTTTCTTTGTCAGGTTGTCTGAAAAAAAAAAAATCAATGGAGGCCAAGCAATTTCAACAATCATTTCCTTCTATTCTGAACCAAAATACTGCGAAATCATCAAAACCCATATCATGTTTCACATCCAAAGCAAGTTTCAAAGTTATGGTATCAAGTTTTGGTTCGAATGTATATCGCTCTCTTAGAGTTTCCTCTTCTTCATCAAACCTAAGGTGATAGCTACAATGAAATGTTAATTTTTTTCTCTAAAAAAAATATGGGTACCTGTTTTTCCTTTTGAGATTATGATTTTGTTCATTCATTGAGTTAAAAATAAATTCCAAAATTTAGAGTTTAGAATTTCATTATTTAAATACAAAAAATTTGTATATGAAACGAGCTCGAATATGTAAATCGGGTAAACGAGCTTAATCGAGCCGAGTTTGAATAGTTTGATTTTATCTCGAGCCGAGCTCGAGCTTAGAAAATAGTATTCGATCGAGCTCGAGTCGAGTTTCGAGCAGCGAGTTTTGAATCGAGCTCGAGCTTCTCATTATTCGAGCTCGGCTCGACTCGATTACAGCCTTAGGTGGGAGTACTGTGCTACATACAAAGCTCATAATCATTTGAAAAGAAAAAAAAAAGATAATTATTTTTGAAAATTTTAGTTGTAACATTATCTACCACATTAATTGTGAAATACTCATCAGATTCATTAGGAAATTTCATAGCTTGGCACTGTCTTTTTGCACATCGATTAGAGTTCTACCGGTATCTAAGAAAGGTCTCTAAAAAATAATTGGTATTTCACGGTTGATGGAGACTCAATTAAGAGTTGTAAACCCAAGTGCAGGTTATGTTCAAGTAATAAATTCTCGGGTGTCCGAGGTCGAACCACAGGGAAGCGTATTAGTAAGTATAAGTTTATAAATATATAAGAAAAAGAAAGTAAACAAGATATTAGGGAATCAACAACAAAACAAGATAAACAATATATTAGAGAACAAAATAAACAAAATAAAATAAAAGAAATTAAACAAGATATAAAAACAATAAGAAAAGATGTTGAGGTTAGAGAATCCACTCTTGGTGTTATGCTAAGATTAATCTTGTTTTATTACACAATTGAAATTCACACATAAGGGAGATTCCAATAGGAAGGTTTAGCAATTCAGTCCAAATTGTCCAACGTCCATAGCATATGATATTATGTTCATTTGGTGTCCTCAAAACTCACAAAAAGAGTCCAAGCATTCCTTATGCCAAGGTATATGTCTACAACAAATCAAGGTTATGAAACCAAGCATTTATTGTGCCATTTTCATTGTCAATAATGAATCAAGATCCCTACTTTGCAAGTATGATTTTAAACCAAAAGAAAATATTATCTATACTAGTGTTTATAAATGATGATTCATTTTAGCTCATGTTTAAGAGACTAACCTTAGCATTTACCAAGAGCTTCACCTCATCACCTCAACAATATGATTAGCAACACATACTAGATATGAATAAAATGAAAAAAAATGTAAGAAGCATAAGTAAATAAAGAAAAAGAAAACTATAGAAAGGAAAGAAAAAGAAAACTTAGAGAATTTTATTACAATGGCTAATATCCTACCAATGTATAATGATCCTCATCCAAAGCCCTCTATTTATACACATTTTGGAGAGATAAATGACAAGAGACAACCTTTATAAATTTCAAAGGTAGGTATAATAGGTGGGTGCATTTTTCTAACAATTTTTGTCATATTGTATGACAATTCTGATCACCCAGCTTGATGGTTGATTTTGTCAATGTTGGAAGCTTGATCTGATCAAATGGTCTTCTAGAAAAATATTCCCCTATCAGTTACGGATCCATAGCCGTTGGAATCAGATCATTTGCTCATGTGGATCAGAAGATATGGTCAACATACCAAAACGGGTCAGCACAGACGTCATTGCACATCAGCCAACTTGATGGTTGATTTCGCTAGGGAAAACGACTCCGTTTCAAGAAGTGTAAAACATGAAAAAGATAGATATGCCTCTTAACTGTGCACTATAATAATTTCAGCCTTAATGCTTCAGTGAAACTCCAGATATAGCTGATATGGCAAAAGGTGTCGGAACTGGAACTGAATTGGATTTGCCCTTAATTCTTGATTTAACCTAGTAATCTGAAATCACTCAAAGAAACTCGTGAAAAACACCAAATTACATAAAAATATAAAAGATCATAAACACAATTAGACTAAGCAATAATAACTCGTATTTGACACAAAACAATAATAAAACATAACTAAAAACTATATAATTATACGAGTTATCACACCCCCACACTTAGATTGTTGCTAGTCCCTAGCAACGACTCAATCCTAGAAAAAAATAAACAGGAAACAAGTTAAAGGGATCTCAAACAAACAAGCAAGATCAAGCGTAAGAATTGGCAAGGCATCTAATTAAGTATCATTGGCATATTAAGTTCGAGTAAAGGGTCAATGAGATTAAAATTGAAGGCATTACCGTACGATTGAGGAACTTCCTTCTTGGCGAGACTTTAGCTAGCCATGGAGGACTAGGCAAACTATAGCTTCATAAGTACACATGCTAAGATCCTTGTCACCGCAGTTCACAAGTGAACTTGACAAATCTGATCGGTACAGAGATGAATCTGAGGCTTATGGACAAGTGAGGGGTGGAATGTTCAAACATAATCTGAGGTTTATCACAAGTTAGGCTCAAGAAATATAATAATAATGTGATCAATCCTCTCAAAATATTTCCATTCTCACTCATCCTTAGTCCTATGTTCGACATTAATATTTTGAAAAGAAAACAAAAAGCAAGAAAAGACTCGATCCAAAGAAAATAGAAAAGTAAAAACCTCTCTATAATGAAGAACCTCGAATCTTGAATTCTGATTTTTTTTTAGGCACAAGTGATTTTCTTTTGATTTGTGCCCTCATTGGGACATCTTTTATGCACAATCACATCTATTCATAATCATCATTCTTGTTTTTTTTTTTTTTGAGAAATCACATTGGATTCCATACTTTCTTTTTCTTTCTTTTCATTCAATTGATCAAACAAGACAGATTTCCATCAGCTGTTTTTTTTTCAGCATCTTTTTCTCAACTCATCACAACATTGTTTTGGCATCAATAAGTTCGAAGTTCACGACTCTAAAAACAGTCACTCATTCTAACTACCCTCTTTTGCATTATTCTCATTTTTTTTTCAGATTTCAAAAGATAACAAAATAAACAAAAAGGAAACACACAATCCCAAACCCAATGATCACAAATATTATCATAAAAGTATAAAGAGGGAATGGGGGTCGGAATCGTATCCGTTCACTTTGGCATAATTTCTGGAGTTCATATCTAGGGATCCAACCCGAAGGTTTACAACCTATGGGCTCATAATGTAAGGGGGGCAAAGATAAGGGGCTTTCTGGATAGTGACTTTTTTCTAAGATCAGATCATGTATAGATGCAAGCATCTATGTGATGACTTAAATCTGCATGTGGAATGAAGAGAAAAAGTAAACTTACTATGTCTTCCCAGTTTTCCGTGGCTTTCCAAAGGCTCACCATGAATTCACATTCCAACAAAAATCGAACCGATCTGCCAAAAACAATCTCAAAGACATTTGATCATCAAAAATATTCAATTTTCAGAAAACCAAATTGAAAATAACCTAGATAACTTAATCAAAGCCTTTGTAACTCTATTGCTTTATCCACATGCTTGCCAAGATTATACTAATACTCAAAAAAAAAAAAAAATACATACACGAAAGTAGTAAAACACATGCAGATAATAAACGGACCAGATAGTTTTTTTTTCTTGAAAAGATTAAATCAAACTGACAAGGTATGTCTCAAGTCTCCCTTACTCAGACCTTGTTCAGAATGAATACTTCTAAATGGCTTAAAACACAACATTTTTTTTTTTTTTTTTACAAATTAGCAAAATATGTCCCTTACCCCCTACTAAAATATGACATTGTCCCCAATGTCAAATTTTAAAGGTAGAATTTAGGAGATATTACCTGCAGAGGTTGCTAACCACTTATTATAACTGAGACACAACAAACAAAATGTTAGATAATGTCACAAAGACAAAGTGCAATCCACTCCTTGCTTGTCCATATCTCTTTTTCTTTTTCCGAGCGTTTGCGAAACAACCGTAGCAGGTAAATACTTGTAAGCTTGGAGCTTTTTGAGTAAATCTTCAATGGTTGTAGCAGAAATTATGGTTCTCCTTGCCTCTGAAAACATGAATCCATTTTCCACAGCATTATCTAAATATGAAAGCAAATTACTAAAATAACCATTAATATTAAGCAAACCAATGGGTTTCTTATTTGTGACCAAAGATGACCAAGAAGCCACACAAGCTATTTCTTCCAATGTACCCAGACCTCCTGGTAAAGCAATGAATGCATCGGCAGAATGGTACATGATTGTCATCTGTTCAGGGATACTCCAGACTTGTATTTCCTTACCCAAGGTAGGTCCACAAAAACCTGTGAATAGTTTTGGCATGATTCCTAGAACTGGACTTTCTCCGGCGTGTGCTGCTGTAGCGACTGCTCCCATTAAACCCGTACTACCGCCTCCATAAATCAACTGGATCTTTTGTTGGACAAGTATTACTCCAACTCTTATGGCTTCATCAGCTAATATTTTATTTTTCCCTGGATAAGCACCTCCAAAGACACAAATTTTTTCAATGCGCTGGGACAAAGTACTTTCCATTTTTTTTTCGAGTGCCTGAAAGAGAATGAGTACATGGTGTAATATATAGAGGACTGAGTAGTGAATCAGACAAGAGTAATAATGTCGCCGAAAGTGTATTTGACCTGTCAGAAGAAAATGTTAACCTAACAAAAGATTTTTGCGTGATTTCAGGAAGAAAATCAAAAAGAGAAGAAAAATCAACCGTAAAAGACCAATGCAAAAAAAATGAGAATAATTACACAAATCGAACAACACGTAAATTAACCGAAATGAAGTTATTGCAAATCAAACCAAAAGCTGAGAAGTCATTTATTGTAGTTGTGATTGTGGCTCACATCTTCCTCTGGTTTTACGTCCAGAAACGGCTTAAACGCCTTCTATGAGTCGAGGATATGCTTTCCATCCAGTTTTCTTACAAGCTGGCAAACAGGGTCTTTTAACATCAGATTCCCAAGATGTTGCCATTCCCTTTGGAATTGCGGCCATAAATCAAGAATTTCTCTTTGTACGTCTCCACTAGGATGCGTCTCAAGAGAAAGTTGGATATTACCCAAATTCTCCTTACTCAGTCCATCCTTAATGAATTCAATTTTATCATCTCGATTAGAGGACGGAATCCCAATAGAATGACATTTACCGTTACACGTCCATCGTGCACATTTGTGGCAATTTGAACTCATGCGCTTTGCTCGTCGCTTCTTTGCAAAAGTGCTTCTACCTATACCTGGTAAATGCAAAACAGGAAGATATTCATCTTCACGTACCTTGGCTTCAATTATCCAACGTATGTCTTCAGGAATCCCTTTGTGCATAAGCATTCTTAATCTTTAAAATCGAACTTGGTAAAGCTTCAGTAAAATATTTCGAGGAAAAGGAGGAAATCGTTTCTGCAATCTTTTGAGAATATCATCCATCCTGAAAAAAATGAAAAAGAAATTGAAAGAGAAATTTATATACAATATCAGTTTTGTGGGTAACTGATGGGACCGACTTAAATAATCACGGAGTACCGTTATCCGCCATTTAACCGGGGTTAAAAAAATTATATTTACATCTAGTTATTTTCAAAACAAAGATCAGAAAGAAAAACAACCTCTTCTTGAGTAACATGATTTTCCAAAAATAGTTTGAGTCTTTGTCCATTTACCTTGAATACGTTACCATTTTGAGGATTCTCAATGTCAACTGCTCCATAATGATACACATGCTTAACCACAAATGGGCCAGTCCATCTTGATCTCAACTTACCAGGAAATATGTGAAGTCTAGAATTATAAAGTAGAACTTTTTGCCCAACATCAAATGTTTTTCTTGAAATTAACTTGTCATGAAAGGCTTTAGTTCTTTCTTTATGAATTTTAGAATTCTCATATGCATCTTTGAATAAAGTTGGCCAGTAAAATCCACACTGTAAAATTTTTGCAGCAGTTTTCTTTGATGAAAAATGACCACCACATGCCTCGGAATGACAAAACTTAATTACACTACTTACCTCATTGTCGGGAATGCATCTTCGAAAAATCTGATCAGGACAATATTTAAACAAGTAAGGGTCATCCCAGTAGAACTTCTTTACCTCATTCAGAAACTTCCTTTTATCTTGGGGGCTCCATTGAGAAGGAATTTTTCCCAAAAAGGAATATTTTAGCTCGGATGGCAATGGTTTTAAATCCAGCTTGGGTGGTTCAATAGTTGATGGTACAGTGACATTTGTGAGTGATTGAAGTTCCTCAAACTTTTATTTCCAACAATGCTTATCCTGAAAATAATTTAACAAAGAATCAGTGTGTGAAATTTCTGAAGCATTATCAAACTCACATTCAATTAAATAAGCTTCTAAAGGATCATGGAATGTGGTAGTGGTGAGATGTTCATGAACAAGTTCTTCAATGAAATCCACTTCATGTACTTCTGAATCATCACCAGGTTGCTTGCAAATGTTGAACACATTTAATTCTAAAGTCATATTTCCAAAAGAAATGTTCAAAATACCATTCCTGCAATTTATCAGAGCATTAGAAGTTGCAAGAAATGGACGGCCTAATATAACAGGAATTTGAACATTTGGATTTGAAACAGGATGTGTGTCCAAAACAATAAAATCAACAGGGAAGTAAAAATTATCAATTTGAACCAAAACATCTTCAACTATCCCTTGAGGAATTTTTACAGAACGATCAGCTAGTTGAAGTGTAACAGGTGTTTCCTTGAGTTCACCTAAACCTAACTGTTGATAAACAGAAAAAGGCAAAAGATTAACACTAGCACCAAGATCAAGCAATGCACGTTCTATTCTAGTGTTTCCAATGATGCATGAGATTGTTGGACATCCAGGATCTTTGAATTTTGGTGGAGTAAGGTGCTGAATGATTGAGCTCACACTTTCCGTCAGAAATGCTTTCTTTTGTACATTATGTTTCCTTTTAACTGTGCACATGTCCTTCAAAAATTTAGCATAAGATGGAACTTGTTTGATTGCATCCAATAAAGGAATGTTAATCTTAACTTGTTTGAAAAGTTCATAAATTTCTGCATTTTGATTCAAATTCTTTATTGTTTGCAACCTTTGAGGAAAAGGAGCAGGATGCATACCTTTTTCTTTGTCCAAATTTTCAAGAAGTTCAGACTTACCATCATCCTTACCGTTGCTTTTCGGAGGGGAAGGAGGATATTGGTCTTTTGATGGAATGTTTTTGTCAATTGCCTTTCCACTTCGAAGAGTTGTGATAGAACTGGCATTTTCCTGTTGAGTTTCATTGGAGCAAGAAACAAGACATTGAGTAGAAGGGTTAGGCTGAGGTTGAGCAGGAAACTTACCTTTTTCTTGAGTGCGTAATGAAGCTGTCAATGTGGACAAGGTGTTTTTGATCTCATTGATGTCCTGTGAAGTTTGGTTATTCACATTTACTTGTGTTTGCATGAATGCTTGCAATGTCTCTTCCAAGGTTTGTACACGTGAAGGTTGATAGGAAAAAGTGTTGCCCGACTTTTGAGATTGTGGTACCTGAACATGATTATTATTCCGCCAACTGAAGTTGGGATGATTTCTCCATTCAGGGTTATACGTTTCAGAGTAAGGAGAAGGAAAAGGCTTTTTAAATGTGTTTATGGAATTTACTTGATCATGCAACGCTTCTTTAAGAATGGAAATGTTTGGACATTCAGAAGTGGGGTGTCCCATGATTTCACAAATTCCACAACTTTCTTCATTTTTAACCGTTTTGACTTCTTTTACTTCTCTAAGTTCCATGGCTTCAATCTTTCTAGCCAAATTAGCTACTTTAGCTTTTATCTAATCTTCTTGACTAAAATGATATTTACCTCTGTTAGAAACAAGATTAGATCTATTGAAACTTTCAGAGGAACTATCTGTGTGCCAGGCTTGAGAGTTATCTGCCAAATGGTCTAGGTAGTCAAAGGCTTCTTCAGGTTCTTTTTCTAGAAACTCACCGTTACACATTGTTTCAACAAATTGTTTAGTTTCGGGAGTTAAACTTTCATAAAAGAAACTAATAAGACGCCATTTTTCAAAACCATGATGTGGACAAGAACTTAACAAATCTTTAAAACGCTCCCAGCACTGAAAAAATGCTTCATTTTGATTTTGATTGAAATTTTGAATCTGTCTTTTCAAAGCAGTAGTTTTATGTGCTGGGAAAAATTTCTTTAGAAACTCAGTTTGTAATTCTTGCCATGTGCCAATTGACCTTGGTTTTAAATTATGAAGCCAAATTTTTGCTTTATCTTTTAAAGAAAAAGGAAATAATTTTAGCTTGACAATTTCATTTGTACATTGTTGGTCATTAAAGGTGACACATACATCCTCGAAGTCTTTTAGAAACGAGTAAGCACTTTCCGATTCTAACCCATGGAAATTTGGAAGCAAAGCTATCATACCTGGTTTAAAATGAAAGTTGTTTGTATTGAGAGGAAAAATAAAACAAGAGGGTGATGAGCTTCGAGTTGGTTGCAAGTAGTCACGCATGGTGCGTACTTGTCTGTTCTCATCTTCAGCATGAACACTTTCATTGTCAGCCATGGTAGGAGTTGTATTAGAAAGATTACCTGAAAAAGTTTCACATTAAAATCTAACTAAACGACGAGATCTAAAATCACGTCGCCAAACAAGCATAAAACAAAGTTAATATACAGATTAGGCGGTATAACCAGCCAATAAAAATAAAACAAAGTTAATATACAATATAAATATAAATATATAGAAAATTAGGCGGTATAACCAGCCAATAAAAATAAAAATAAATATACTTATAAACTTATATACTTAGTATTGCCTCCCCGGCAACGGCACCAAAAACTTGATGGAGACTCAATTAAGAGTTGTAAACCCAAGTGCAGGTTATGTTCAAGTAATAAATTCTCGGGTATCCGAGGTCGAACCACAGGGAAGCGTATTAGTAAGTATAAGTTTATAAATATATAAGAAAAAGAAAGTAAACAAGATATTAGGGAATCAACAACAAAACAAGATAAACAATATATTAGAGAACAAAATAAACAAAATAAAATAAAAGAAATTAAACAAGATATAAAAACAATAAGAAAAGATGTTGAGGTTAGAGAATCCACTCTTGGTGTTATGCTAAGATTAATCTTGTTTTATTACACAATTGAAATTCACACATAAGGGAGATTCCAATCGGAAGGTTTAGCAATTCAGTCCAACGTCCATAGCATATGATATTATGTTCATTTGGTGTCCTCAAAACTCACAAAAAGAGTCCAAGCATTCCTTATGCCAAGGTATATGTCTACAATAAATCAAGGTTATGAAACCAAGCATTTATTGTGCCATTTTCATTGTCAATAATGAATCAAGATCCCTACTTTGCAAGTATGATTTTAAACCAAAAGAAAATATTATATATACTAGTGTTTATAAATGATGATTCATTTTAGCTCATGTTTAAGAGACTAACCTTAGCATTTACCAAGAGCTTCACCTCATCACCTCAACAATATGATTAGCAACACATACTAGATATGAATAAAATGAAAAAAATGTAAGAAGCATAAGTAAATAAAGAAAAAGAAAACTAGAGAAAGGAAAGAAAAAGAAAACTTAGAGAATTTTATTACAATGGCTAATATCCTACCAATGTATAATGATCCTCATCCAAGGCCCTCTATTTATACACATTTTGGAGAGCGAAATGAAAAGAGACAAGCTTTATAAATTTCAAAGGTAGGTATAATAGGTGGGTGCATTTTTCTAACAATTTTCGTCATATTGTATGACAATTCTGATCAGCCAGCTTGATGGTTGATTTTGTCAATGTTGGAAGCTTGATCTGATCAAAGGGTCTTCTAGAAAAATATTCCCCTATCAGTTACGGATCCATAGCCGTTGGAATCAGATCATTTGCTCATGTGGATCAGAAGATATGGTCAACATACCAAAACGGGTCAGCACAGACGTCATTGCACATCAGCCAACTTGATGGTTGATTTCGCTAGGGAAAACGACTCCGTTTCAAGAAGTGTAAAACATGAAAAAGATAGATATGCCTCTTAACTGTGCACTGTAATAATTTCAGCCTTAATGCTTCAGCGAAACTCCAGATATAGCTGATATGGCAAAAGGTGTCGGAACTGGAACTAAATTGGATTTGCCCTTAATTCTTGATTTAACCTAGTAATCTGAAATCACTCAAAGAAACTCGTGAAAAACACCAAATTACATAAAAATATAAAAGATCATAAACACAATTAGACTAAGCAATAATAACTCGTATTTGACACAAAACAATAATAAAACATAACTAAAAACTATATAATTATACGAGTTATCAACGGTTTTCCTCCATATCCAATACAATGAAATCTACTGGGAAGATAAATTTATCTACCTTCACTAATACATCTTCAACGATGCCTCTTGAATATGTGTAAGATCTATCCGCCAATTGTAGTTTAACTATTGTAGGCTTAACTTCCCCCAAACCCAGTCGCCGATATATTAATAGAGGCATAAGTTTGATGCTTGCTCCCAAATCACATAAAGATCTACTAATGAACTGATTTCCAATTGTGCATGGAATGGTGAAGCTTCCCGGATCTTTGAGCTTTGGTGGAAGTTTCTTTTAGAGGATAGCACTACACTCCTCAGTAAATGCAACAGTTTCAAATTCACCCAATTTTCTTTTCTTGGACAATATGTCTTTCATAAACTTGACATAGCTTGGCATTTGTTCCAAAGCTTCAGCAAAAGGTATATTAATATGGAGCTTTTTAAATACCTCAAGAAATTTTTGGAACTGCTTGTCAAGCTTGTTCTTTTGAAGGTGCTGAGAAAAGGGTGGTGGTGGATAACATTGCTTTTTTTTTTTCTTCCTGAGCCTTTTCAACTTCTTTTTCTCCCATTTTTTTTTCTTCAAGAGGTTTGGGTGGCAATTCCGGCATTTTTCTCTCCTCTTCTAACTCCCTTCCATTCCTAAGTGTGATAGCTTTGCAATGCTCTTTTCCCTCTCTCCTAGGATTGGTTTTAGTATCACTTGGAAGAGTTCCCATAGGGCGATTGCTAATGGCAGTAGCAAGCTGGCTAATTTGTATCTCCATACTTCTTAGTGTTGCTGCTTGATTCTGATTAATACCTGCTTGACTTGTCATGAACTGCATAAATGTCTCTTCCATTGATGGCTTCTTTTCTGGAACAGGAGCTCTGGCTTGTGCTTGAAACCTAGGGAGGAATGCTTGCTTAGCGGAAAGGGTAGGCCCTTGATTATTATTCCAAGAAAAGTTTGGGTGACTTCTCCACCTTGAATTCTAATTGTTGGAATAAAGATTGTTTTGCTGTCTATTATAATTTCCAACATATTGAACTGATTCTCAGTTGGTTGGGCAGCTATCACTGGTGTGTCCTTCTCCACATAATTCACAAGTCACAAATGGGCTTTGGATGGCATGAACACTTACAGTATCAAATCACTTAGTCAATGCAGCTATCTGTTCAGTTAGGGCACTGATTGCATCCAAGTCATGAATCTCTGTAGCTTTTCTTGGTACAAATCTTTCAGATGACCATTGATAATTATTAGTTGCCATCTCTTCAAGCAAGTCATATGTCTTATCAACAACTTTTCCCATTATCGCTCCACCTGCAGCGACATCGATAGTAGTTCTAATTGGTCCCAACAACTCATTATAGAAGGTTTGCATCTGAAGCCATTTAGGTAACCCATGGCGAGGATATCTTCGAAGTAAATCCTTGAATCTCTCCCAAGCTTCATATAGCGATTCAGAATCAAATTGCACAAAGGATGTGATATCATTACGCATCTTTGAAGTCTTGGCCGGAGGAAAGTATGTAGTTAGAAACTTTTGAGCCAAGTCATCCCATGTAGTAATAGAGCCACCTGGGAGTGAATTTAACCAACTCTTGGCCTTATCTAGAAGTGAGAAAGGGAAGAGTCTTAGTCTGATGGCGTAGTCCGGAACTCCATTATGCTTAAAAGTATCGCAAATTTGTAGGAAATTCTCGATGTGAGTATTCAGATCATCATTAGGCAATCCCCCAAACTATACTGAATATTGAATCATCTGTATGATGGCTGACTTGATCTCAAAATTATTGGCTTGAATAGCAGGTCTTTGAATGTTTGTATACAGTTCTTGCACGGGAGGGACAGCAAAATCGCGCAAGGTTTTTGAATCGTTGTCTTCAGCCATTGTATGATTATGAGTCAAAACTTGTAAATTTTTCCTTCTAAGTCGATGAAAAGTTCTTTCGGGTTTTGAATCAAAAGGGACAAGTGGCACGTTTCTAACTCTTCGCATACAACGACCAAAAGAGCCTGAAAAATAAAAAGGAAAGATTGAATTAAGATTAAATTGCTTGGTATTAATATTAACAAAAATAATAAAACAATTCCCCGGCAACGACGCCAAAAATTTGTTGTCGGTTTTAACCACGCAAGTGCACGTTATTGCAAACAAGTAATAAAGTGAAAGTAGAGTGTCGATCCCACGAGGAATTGTTACCAAAATTGTTAACTACTAAAATTAAAACAACTTAATTTTATCCAAATAATTAATTAAAGATTAAAATTTAAAAATTAAAAATTAAATAAAAAGAAAATACTAAGCAAAGGAAGTATATTAAAATTGGAATTAATCACTTGAGAAAAGCCGAGGATTACAATTTCTTTCAACACTTCGTATGAACTTCTCTTACCCTCTTAACTTGATTAATGAAAATGAGTTGTTAACCTAGAGTTCTAATCTATTTATAAGTATCTGTCGATGATCTTATAAAAATATCTCTCTTAACCAATTAACTATATGTCTATGATAATTGAATTAAAGAGAAACTCATTAAGCTTAGACTCTAAAATTGGTTACACATGACACATAAGTATATTTCAACCATACATGCAATTCAATCCATCATAATAAATGGATATGAAATATGTGTTATGCAATCCGTGTCTAACACTAAACTCCCTTTGTCAAGTTGTATTTAGGTTAACAAATCAATTTCATTGGTGATCAGGCAATTAAAAACATTAAGCACAAAATTGAATAAACAACATCAAATATCATTAAATCAAAAAAGAGAGTAAAATAATCCAAACTAAATGTTGAGTTCCATTGCAATCTTAGAAAGAGAAATTTAGTTAATGCTCAACATTGAAAACTATAAACAAGGGAGTTTTACCATCATAAAATTACAAGAGAATAAAATAAGATTAAGGGAAAGGAGAAAACTAATGTTGCAGGACTTCAGTCTTCTAATCTCCAAAACCTCTTTTAGCTCTTTGCAAACTTATGATGGCTACTCTCCTCTTCAGAAAATTAAAGTTAAGAGCTAAGAAGGTAAATAATAAAATTCTAATGTTTCTATTTATAAAGCTTTAAAAGCCTGAAGAAGGAAAATTTTGTGGCTAAGGAACTACTTCCAGCTTGGACTTTTCATATATGATCAGCTGGTTCACTCCTTCTTGCTTTAGGATTCTACAAAGCTACAAAAGACATTAAATTAATACTAAATTAAACATAAAATAAATAAAACTAATTTGAAAATAATTAAAATAATTAATTAATAGTTTAAACTATAAGGACTTAGCTAATTTAAATGCATAAAATATGGTAAAATAACTCTATATCATAGAGTTATCAACCCTTACCCCTCCCGTTTAACTGAAGGGGCCAGTAGAAGCTTAACCCTCACTAAAGGTGCCGATCAGTGGGGAAATCCCCCCCCATAAAACCCCAAAGATTCTAGAGCGATGGAATTCAAAGGAACCTTTAAGCTTCATGTGGAAGCCATCGGAGCTGTGGTGCAATAGGATTAAGCATCTTTTTTGGTGCAATCGCATCGTGGTTATCAGTTTGGATAGCAAGACCATAATCTGATGGATCTACATGGCCATCAGTAGAGGAAAAAATTTTCATGGTGAAAAAAGATCCAATGAAAAATTTTCCTCTCATTGGAGGTCTATTGTCTTTTTTGTCCCTACTTTAAGTGCTTTTTTTTTTTAACTTTTAAAATTATAGTTTTATTTATTATTTATTTAAAGTTTTTAAATAAGTTTATAATTATTATTTTAAATAAATATTTATATATTTATTTAATAATTATTGTTGAATTTTACTTTAAAATATGTAAATATATGTTATTTTAATTTTAGTAATTTTTTAATTATTTATTAACTTTTCAAATATGTTATAAATTTTATTTTATACAAATTTAATCTAATGTCCATAATGGTAATTTATTCTCACTATAATTCATCTTACCGTCACCGCTGCTTTTGCATCCAAACATATATCCCGCCGTTGGTTTTGATCTCACCATTATATTATCCAATTTCACTGCTACAGTAACTAACCTCACCGCTACTGTTGTTCTCAATCTCACCGGAACCAATCTAACCGCTCATCCAAATAGATCCTTAAACAAATGTAAAAAACACTTGCATGACTGACATGTTTCAACCACAAGATTTTAGAGCAGCAACAGGTTACCTTGGTTAGAGGTGATAATTGAACACTTTGGGCGAGTTCGAGTCGGGCTATTTCGGGTTTGAGTTTTTTTTTTTTTAATTCGGGTATTTCGGTTCGAGCTCTTTTGGGTTCATATAGGTTTTACGTTATTTTTATTTTATATTATATGTAATCATTTTTACATAATTTAAATGTTTAAATCCAAAAATAAATTAGTATTTTTTCAAATAAGCTTTTATATAATATGACATTCTTTAATTATATTTGTATATTAATATCAATATTGTTAGCTTAAAAAAGGATATAAAATCAATTTGTTAAATATTTAATTATTGAAAATATAATATATTATCATATTGATATTAAAAAAAATGATTCGATGAAATCTAATATTCAACATGTAAATATAATATGATTTATATTATGCAAACTATAAACATAATTATACACAATAATAATTAAATTAAAATGAACAAATGACTATATTTGAAGGGGAAAAAATTAAGTTCTAAGAGCTGGTAAGACAATGCCAAAAAAAAAAAAAAGAGTATTACTTTTAGTTATTGCTTAATTATTTATCTTAATAGTCTAACTTAACTAAAAACTAAATTTAAAAAAAAAAAATCATGATTAAAAATTATTTGAAGAATATAGTATATATTTTAATATTTTAATAGTTTACTATTTCAATAATAATTATTAAATAGTAATGAATAATTAAAATATAATTATTATTTTACTTTATATATATTAAATTTGAACTTTTGATTAAAAAGTAAACAAGATATTAGAATTAAATTTTTTATTTTTTATAAAATTATTTAATTACAATTCGATTATTTTTTACTTTAGCATTAAATTCGGTTATTACGAGTTTATGGTCTGGTCGATCTTGCTTCGAGCCAATTCGGGTTTGAGTCATTTCAGGTTAGGGTTAATTCGATTTCGTGTCATTTTAGATTCAAGTTCGGATTTTTTCGAGTTCGAATCTTAAATTTTTTTTTTGTTAGTCAAATCAAGTTTGAACGCATTTGAAATCGGATTTTTAAAACGAATTTTTGAATTCGGATCAAGGTAGTCAATACTGTACCGGAGGGCGTAACGTTTTTGTCTGGTACTGGTACCGATGTGTTTCGACGTACCGTTTCAGGTTTACCAGTATTTTTCAAATATTTTATCATATATATATATATAACCTATTTTCAAGTTTCATAATAAAATATATACATATATATTTATATATATATATATATACATATGCAAATATACCTCAATTATCTACATAAAATATATATTTATATGTAAATATAAAATTATAAATATTTAATATCCAAAATTTTTAAAAATCAAATAAATAAATAAATATATAATAAATTATTACTAATTAAGTTCAATAGATTAATTTAATAAATATATTTATTTTAAAATTTAATTATGAAAAAAAATAAAAACGATCATAATAGAGAAAATATTAGAAATTGATTTAAAATAATCAAATAAGTGAAAAAAAATTAAAAATTAAAAAATTAAAATCTTGTACCAACTGGTACGTGTCGGTATAGACCGGTACAAAAATCGAAATGGTACACTACTGATATTGTTTCATTTTATCTTAAAATTGATACATATTGACCGATGCCGATACGATATTAACTGATACCGGTACGGTATCGACTATCCTGATTCGAATTCATTTTGCCATCTCTGACTTTGCTTATCCTATGAATAAATAAGTAAAGTTAAAAATTTAGTGCAAAGCAATATTACTCCTTCCAAGAGCTCAGCCAACTTTCCAGTTTCTTGGTAAAATTGTACCACATTACCCTAAAAACTTTATATAATAAAACAAGACTGGTCATAGTTTTGCTAATTAATAAAAGTATTTATTGCTTATAAAAAAACTTAAGGAAAAAAAAAACACACTTATTAAGGTTGCAAAAATATTCCTATTTAGTTATCCAAAATTTAGGATTATTTAGCAATTAGCTAAAAAAAGTTATTATATTTTGGTTCAATGTTTTTATAATTAAACATTGCATTATTAACAAAAAATCCTCAAACATAATGGTATTTTATTATTTCTAATATTATTAATATTTAAGGTTTAATTTTAAGAAATACGTTAAAAATTATCTAATCAATATGATATTTTAACTGCATAACTCCATAAGATTAATATGTTAAAAATATTTAATATAATATTGATTTTGTTGATATCTTTTCGTGTCGAGGTGGTGCTCCTGATGCACCTGGTGCTCTGAGGCCCTGAAAGAAGGGAAAATAGGTTAGAGGGCACCGGAGTTTGAGCTCCGGAACACGCTTCGATGCTTAAGTTAGTGTTTGGAGAAGAAAGAGAAGGTTAGAGAGAGAGAGTAGTGTTGAAATAGAGAGAGAGCGCTTAACCGTGGATAGCCCTCAGGAGGACTATTTATCGGGAAGGTTGGGCGACCTGGTGCCCAACCTGTTAGCTCTACGTGCCCAGCTCTAACTGGTTATCTGATGTAAGCATCCTCGGGGGGCCTTGTCGAGGAGACGACCGCATTTAATGTCCTTCGTCTGCAGGCTATGGCATTTAATGCATCGCACTGCCCCAAGTGGGCGTCGAGGTGACTAGAGATGTGACCTCTGGGGGAAGAGGAGGCGCCCACGTGTCCCGGGCCTCTGTTCCTAGTGGTTCCTGGGCTCGCCTGGTTGGGCCTAGGTTTGGGCTAGTCTGTTGGGCTTGTGCTTGGTGGAGTGAATGGGTTCAACAATTGTCCCCCAGGCGAGGTAGAGATTATAAAGTGACTGATGGCGAGCCTATAGATATCTGATACCTCATGCTATAAGGATTGCCTCTTATAGTGGCGAGGAGTCGTGGGGCTTGTTTTTCATATTTTTGATTTTTTGGCTAAGGCGTAAATGACGAGCTTCCTTTCTTGGAGAGTGTCGAGCAATAGCGTGTTGAAGTCGCTTGGGTATCTTTGAATTCGGGCGAAGAGGTGCTCTGAGCTTACTGCTGTCTTTTGGTTGGTATGATACGACGTTTGACGTGCCGGTCTTTAATGCCAGCTTTAAAGGCTGGGCGAGCCATTCGAGAGACGAACACGTGTAGACCATCATGTGGTGCGATGGGTGGTCAACAGGGCATCCTTTCGGCTATAAATAGGGGTGTCCGAGGGGTTTCTCTCCTTTTTTTTTTTTAGTTTTGCTGTCAAGGTGCTGCCATTTTTGCTGCTGAATATGTCCAGTGCTCTGATTCACTTACGCAATTCTCTGTTTTGCTGGTTGGTTGCTCCGTTTTGCTGGTTCTCTGCTCCAATGAGGTTTGGCCAAGTCTGCATATGTATTTTCAGTGCTTGTCCTTGCTTTGCGTTTTGATTTTTGTGTGTGTGGTGGTCTAGTTGTTTGTGAGATGGGTTCGAGTGATAGTGGTGGTTCCGACGCGTTGGAGAGGATGGAGGGCCTGTCCTATGCCGGAGCATCGACGAGGTGTGCGATGATCTGGATCGTGATATTGAGGAAGGGGCCAGGGTGGCTGTTGGTGCTGGTGCTGAGACGAGTGGTGGGGGTGGGGTTGTTGTTGGTGGTGCTTCAAAGGTAGACCAAACGTCTTCTGAAGAAAGTGATGGGGTTGCTGGGGATGATGGCGTACAGTGGAATGATGATATCCGCTGCACCATGAGCGCCGAGCAGGTTGGCACACTGATGCTGACTCGTGGTATTTTCATCCCTAATTATCGTTATGAATTTTATGTTCCTACCCCGGGTCGGCGTCTTAGTCAAATTAAGAATGGTGGGAGGGACGTGATCTTCTTCGAGCACATGTTCAAAGGGGGATTCCACCTTCTTCTGAACCCTTATTCGCCACTTGCCTTGAGGGGTATGGTATTTTTGGTACTCAACTGACAGGGTCTTCTTGGCCTATTATGGTGGCGTACTTTCTCGATTGTAAGAAGAGAGACGTGGAGCCTCTGTACACCATTTTTCACAACTTATATCAGTTGAAGGTGAAGAAAGATAAGTTCTGCTACCTGAGTCCTCGCCATTAAGTGATTGTAAAGAATGCTCCTTGTAACAATCATATCAGGAGGTCAAATTTTTTTGCCATGGAGTTGAAGTTGAAGAATAACTGGGGCTTCCCAGTGAAGTTGGTGCGAGCCCCCGAAAGATCCACAAAAAAATATTGTGTTCATGGATGATTTGGAGAAAGATTAGTATTACTATTATATGGAGCATAAGATTGACTGGGAGGAAGCTGTGACGGACTGTCTTATTTACAAGCACTGTTTAGAGAATATCAGTCCAAATAGGGTGGCGGCCAAGTTTGCTGATCTAGTCCCTCATCCCGAAGGTAAAACCTAACCCGTGGGCACTACTAATTATTATGTGGAGGTTTTGATGGGTATAATTGAACCTAAGAAGAAGAAAAAGAAGAATAGGAAAGCGGGCAGCTCTCGTCGAGGTGGGGCTGTTCCTTTCGAAAAGGCAATTGTTGCATCTCCTGGCGAGGTGGTTCTTAAAGAGGTGGGCTGCATTGATGAAGGTAATGGCCTTGGGGCGTCTAGCCATACGCTTGCTTTGGTGCCTTGGGTTTCTGACCTTACCCCTCTTGCTTCAACTCCCGCTATGATATAACTGCCCCCTAGTTCGCGAGAGAGTGAATATGGTGCTTGGCTTTATCATTTTGGATGGTGATAGTGATGACAAGGTGGTGTTCGACATGGGGGATTCTATGAGTTCTGATAGCTCCATCAGTGAGGATGGTGCTTGGCGTGGTAGTTCTACTACGGCGGCGTTGTTTCTAGATCTTTAGGGAGCTAGTATATTTTGCATGCTCTCATTGTTTGGGCTTTGATGAGCTTTCATCTTGATTATTTTATTCTGTGCAGGTATGTCAAGTGATAACTCGTATAATTATATAGTTTTTAGTTATGTTTTATTATTGTTTTGTGTCAAATACGAGTTATTATTGCTTAGTCTACTTGTGTTTATGATCTTTTATATTTTTATGTAATTTGGTGTTTTTCATGAGTTTCTTTGAGTGATTTCAGATTACTAGGTTAAATCAAGAATTAAGGGCAAATCCAATTCAGTTCCAGTTCCGACACCTTTTGCCATATCAGCTATATCTGGAGTTTCACCGAAGCATTAAGGCTGAAATTTTGACAGTGCAAAGTTAAGAGGTATATCTATCTTTTTCATGTTTTACACTTCTTGAAACGGAGTCGTTTTCCCTACCGAAATCAACCATCAAGTTGGCTGATGTGCAATGACGTCTGTTCTGCACCGTTTTGGTATTTTGATCATATCTTCCGATCCACATGAGCAAATGATCTGATTCCAACGGCTATGGATCAGTAACTGATAGGGGCATATTTTTCTAGAAGACCATTTGATCAGATCGAGCCTCCAACATTGACAAAATCGACCATCAAGCTGGATGATCAGAATTGTCATACAACATGACGAAAATTGTTAGAAAAATGCACCCACCTATTATACCTACCTTTGAAATTTATAAAGCTTGTCTCTTGTCATTTAGCTCTCCAAAATGTTTGTAAATAGAGGGCCTTGGATGAGTATTAGGATACAATATACATTGGTAGGATTTTAGCCATTGTAATAAAATTCTCTAAGTTTTCTTCTTCTTTCCTTTCTTTAGTTTTCTTTTTCTTTATTTACTTATGCTTCTTACATTTCTTTTCATTTTATTCATATCTAGTATGTATTGCTAATCATATTGTTGAGGTGATGAGGTGAAGCTCTTGGTAAATGCTAAGGTTAGTCTCTTAAACATGAGCTAAAATGAATCATCATTTATAAACACTAGTATAGATAATATTTTCTTTTGGTTTAAAATCATACTTGCAAAGTAGGGATCTTGATTCATTATTGACAATGAAAATGGCACAGTAAATGCTTGGTTTCATAACCTTGATTTGTTGTAGACATATACCTTGGCATAAGGAATGCTTGGACTCTTTTTGTGAGTTTTGAGGACACCAAATGAACATAATATCATATGCTATGGACGTTGGACTGAATTTCTAAACCTTCCGATTGGAATCTCCCTTATGTGTGAATTTCAATTATGTAATAAAACAAGATTAATCTTAGCATAACACCAAGAGTGGATTCTCTAACCTCAACATCTTTTCTTATTGTTTTTATATCTTGTTTAATTTCTTTTATGTTATTTTGTTTATTTTGTTCTCTAATATCTTGTTTATCTTGTTTTGTTGTTGATTCCCTAATATTTTTTTACTTTCTTTTTCTTATATATTTATAAACTTATACTTACTAATACGCTTCCCTGTGGTTCGACCTCGGACACCCGAGAATTTATTACTTGAACATAACCTGCACTTGGGTTTACAACTCTTAATTGAGTTTCCATCAAGTTTTTGGCGCCGTTGCCGGGGAAGCAATACTAAGTATATAAGTTTATAAGTATATTTATTTTTATTGGCTGGTTATACCGCCTAATTTGTATATTAACTTTGTTTTATTTTTATTGGCTGGTTTTACCGCCTAATTTTCTATATATTTATATTTCTATTGTATATTAACTTTGTTTTATTTTTATTGGCTGGTTATACCGCCTAATCTGTATATTAATTTTGTTTTATGCTTGTTTGGCGACGTGATTTTAGATCTCGTCGTTTAGTTAGATTTTATTGTAAAACTTTTTCAGGTAATCTTTCTAATACAACTCCTACCATGGCTGACAATGAAAGTATTCATGCTGAAGGTGAAAACAGACAAGTACGCACCATGCGTGACTACTTGCAACCAACTCAAAGCTCATCACCCTCTTGTTTTATTTTTCCTCTCAATGCAAACAACTCTCGTTTTAAACCAGGTATGATAGCTTTGCTTCCAAATTTCCATGGGTTAGAATCGGAAAGTGCTTACTCGTTTCTAAAAGACTTCGAAGATGTATGTGTCACCTTTAATGACCAACAATGTACAAATGAAATTGTCAAGCTAAAATTATTTCCTTTTTCTTTAAAAGACAAAGCAAAAATTTGGCTTCATAATTTAAAACCAAGGTCAATTGGCACATGGCAAGAATTACAAACTAAGTTTCTAAAGAAATTTTTCCCAGCACATAAAACTACTGCTTTGAAAAGACAGATTCAAAATTTCAATCAAAATCAAAATGAAGCATTTTTTCAGTGCTGGGAGCGTTTTAAAGATTTGTTAAGTTCTTGTCCACATCATGGTTTTGAAAAATGGCATCTTATTAGTTTCATTTATGAAAGTTTAACTCCCGAAACTAAACAATTTGTTGAAACAATGTGTAACGGTGAGTTTCTAGAAAAAGAACCTGAAGAAGCCTTTGACTACCTAGACCATTTGGCAGATAACTCTCAAGCCTGGCACACAGATAATTCCTCTGAAAGTTCCAATAGATCTAATCCTGTTTCTAACAGAGGTAAATATCATTTTAGTCAAGAAGATGAGATAAAAGCTAAAGTAGCTAATTTGGCTAGAAAGATTGAAGCCATGGAACTTAGAGAAGTAAAAGAAGTCAAAACGATTAAAAATGAAGAAAGTTGTGGAATTTGTGAAATCATGGGACACCCCACTTCTGAATGTCCAAACATTCCCATTCTTAAAGAAGCGTTGCATGATCAAGTAAATTCCATAAACACATTTAAAAAGCCTTTTGCTTCTTCTTACTCTGAAACGTATAACCCTGAATGGAGAAATCATCCCAACTTCAGTTGGCGGAATAATAATCATGTTCAGGTACCACAATCTCAAAAGCCGGGCAACACTTTTTCCTATCAACCTTCACGTGTACAAACCTTGGAAGAGACATTGCAAGCATTCATGCAAACACAAGCAAATGTGTATAACCAAACTTCACAGGACATCAATGAGATCAAAAACACCTTGTCCACATTGACAGCTTCATTACGCACTCAAGAAAAAGGTAAGTTTCCTGCTCAACCTCAGCCTAACCCTTCTACTCAATGTCTTGTTTCTTGCTCCAATGAAACTCAACAAGAAAATGCCAGTTCTATCACAACTCTTCGAAGTGGAAAGACAATTGACAAAAATATTCCATCAAAAGACCAAGATCCTCATTCCCCTCCGAAAAGTAATGGTAAGGATGATGGTAAGTCAGAACTTCTTGAAAATTTGGACAAAGAAAAAGGTATGCATCATGCTCCTTTTCCTCAAAGGTTGCAAACAATAAAGAATTTGAATCAAAATGCAGAAATTTATGAACTTTTCAAACAAGTTAAGATTAACATTCCTTTATTGGATGCAATCAAACAAGTTCCATCTTATGCTAAATTTTTGAAGGACATGTGCACAGTTAAAAGGAAACATAATGTACAAAAGAAAGCATTTCTGACGGAAAGTGTGAGCTCAATCATTCAGCACCTTACTCCACCAAAATTCAAAGATCCTGGATATCCAACAATCTCATGCATCATTGGAAACACTAGAATAGAACGTGCATTGCTTGATCTTGGTGCTAGTGTTAATCTTTTGCCTTTTTCTGTTTATCAACAGTTAGGTTTAGGTGAACTCAAGGAAACACCTGTTACACTTCAACTAGCTGATCGTTCTGTAAAAATTCCTCGAGGGATAGTTGAAGATGTTTTGGTTCAAATTGATAATTTTTACTTCCCTGTTGATTTTATTGTTTTGGACACACATCCTGTTTCAAATCCAAATTTTCAAATTCCTGTTATATTAGGCCGTCCATTTCTTGCAACTTCTAATGCTCTAATAAATTGCAGGAATGGTATTTTGAACATTTCTTTTGGAAATATGACTTTAGAATTAAATGTGTTCAACATTTGCAAGCAACCTGGTGATGATTCAGAAGTACATGAAGTGGATTTCATTGAAGAACTTGTTCATGAACATCTCACCACTACCACATTCCATGATCCTTTAGAAGCTTATTGAATTGAATGTGAGTTTGATAATGCTTCAGAAATTTCACACACTGATTCTTTGTTAAATTCTTTTCAGGATAAGCATTGTTGGAAACAAAAGTTTGAGGAACTTCCATCACTCACAAATGTCACTGTACCATCAACTATTGAACCACCCAAGCTGGATTTAAAACCATTGCCATCCGAGCTAAAATATTCCTTTTTGGGTGAGAATGAAACTTTTCCAGTCATAATTTCTTCACATCTTGATGAACTACAAGAAGGTAAGTTGTTACAACTTTTGAAGATGCACAAAAATGCATTAGGATGGACCTTAGCTGACATAAAGGGAATAAGCCCATTAATCTGCACACATAATATTTATTTAGAGGAAAATGCTAAACCCTCTAGACAAATGCAACGAAGGCTTAATCCTAATATGAAAGAAGTAGTGAGAAATGAAGTCATTAAACTTTTAGATAATGGAATCATTTATCCTATCTCTGATAGCAAATGGGTAAGTCCTACTCAAGTCGTACCTAAGAAATCTGGAGTTACTGTAGTTAAAAATGAAAACAATGAATTAATTCCAACTAGGACTGTTACTGGTTGGCGCATGTGCATTGACTATAGGAAACTTAACTCAGTGACGAGGAAAGATCATTTCCCTTTGCCTTTCATGGATCAAATCTTAGAAAGAGTTGCAGGGCATGAGTTTTATTGTTTTCTAGATGGATATTCTGGATATAATCAAATTGCCATTGCACTTGAGGACCAAGAGAAAACCACTTTTACATGTCCTTTTGGTACTTTTGCATATCGTAGAATGCCATTTGGATTATGTAACGCCCCTGCCACATTTCAAAGATGCATGCTTAGTATTTTTAGTGACATGATTGAACGTAATCTTGAGATTTTCATGGATGATTTTTCTGTTTCTGGTGATTCATTTGATGATTGCTTAGCCAATTTGAAAAATGTATTGATTAGGTGTGAAGAAAAAAATCTTGTTCTTAATTGGGAAAAATGTCATTTCATGGTCACTAAAGGTATTGTACTAGGTCACATTGTTTCTGCAAAAGGGATTGAGGTAGACAAGTCAAAAATTGAATTGATTGCTAATCTACCCACACCAAAGACAGTAAAGGACATTAGGTCATTCTTGGGACATGCAGGTTTTTATAGAAGATTCATAAAAGATTTTAGCACGATATCTAAACCTCTATGTAATCTTTTAATGAAAGACACTGCATTTGAATGGACTAAAGATTGTGAAGATGCTTTTGAAAAACTCAAAAATATGCTCACTACTGCTCCTATTATGAGATCTCCTGATTGGTCTTTACCATTTGAAATAATGTGTGATGCTAGTGACTATGCTGTTGGTGCTGTGTTAGGACAAAGGAAAGATAATAAACCACATGTAATTTACTATGCAAGTAAAACTTTAAATAGAGCCCAAATGAATTATTCCACTACAGAAAAGGAATTACTTGCAGTTGTTTTTGCATTGGATAAATTCAGATCTTACCTTGTTGGATCATCAATTGTTGTCTTTAGTGATCATGCAGCTTTAAAATATCTTCTCTCTAAGAAGGATGCAAAACCTAGGTTGCTGAGGTGGATCCTTTTGCTGCAAGAATTTGACATCACCATTCGAGATAAAAAAGGAGTAGAAAATGTGGTGGCTGATCATTTATCAAGACTTGTTTGTGATGAATCTTTTGGAACCTCACCAATAAATGATACTTTTCCTGATGAACAACTTCTAATTGTCTCCACGACACCTTGGTTTGCTGACATTGCTAATTTTCTTGCTACAGGAAAAATTCCTTCTCAATGGAGCCCCCAAGATAAAAGGAAGTTTCTGAATGAGGTAAAGAAGTTCTATTGGGATGACCCTTACTTGTTCAAATATTGTCCTGATCAGATTTTTCGAAGATGCATTCCCGACAATGAGGTAAGTAGTGTAATTAAGTTTTGTCATTCTGAGGCATGTGGTGGTCATTTTTCATCAAAGAAAACTGCTGCAAAAATTTTACAGTGTGGATTTTACTGGCCAACTTTATTCAAAGATGCACATAATTTTTGCAAGTCATGTGAAAGTTGTCAAAAATTAGGTTCCATTTCGAAAAGAAACATGATGCCTTTGAACCCAATTCTTGTAATTAAAATTTTTGACTGTTGGGGTATTGATTTCATGGGACCATTTCCACCATCTTTTGGTTTCTTATACATTTTAGTTGCAATAGATTATGTTTCAAAGTGGATAGAGGCAATTCCATGTCGAAATAATGATCACAAAACAGTGATTAAATTTTTAAAAGAAAATATTTTGAGTCGATTTGGAATTCCTCGATCTATCATAAGTGATGGGGGAACACATTTTTGCAACAAGGTTTTTGAAACATTAATGAAGAAATATGCCATTACACACAAAGTTGCAACCCCTTATCACCCGCAGACAAATGGACAGGTAGAATTAGCAAATAGGGAGATTAAACAAATTTTGGAAAAGACGGTTAATCCAAATCGCAAAGATTGGTCCCTTAGACTTAACGATGCATTATGGGCCTATCGAACAGCTTTTAAAACGGCATTGGGCATGTCTCCTTATAGGCTAGTTTATGGAAAACCTTGTCATTTACCTGTGGAACTTGAGCATAAAGCATATTGGGCCATTAAAATGTTCAACTCAAACCTTGATGACGCTTCTAATTTACGGAAATTACAAATAAATGAACTTGAGGAACTCAGAAATGATGCATATGAGAATTCTAAAATTCATAAAGAAAGAACTAAAGCCTTTCATGACAAGTTAATTTCAAGAAAAACATTTGATGTTGGGCAAAAAGTTCTACTTTATAATTCTAGACTTCACATATTTCCTGGTAAGTTGAGATCAAGATGGACTGGCCCATTTGTGGTTAAGCATGTGTATCATTATGGAGCAGTTGACATTGAGAATCCTAAAAATGGTAACGTATTCAAGGTAAATGGACAAAGACTCAAACTCTTTTTGGAAAATCATGTTACTCAAGAAGAGGTTGTTTTTCTTTCTGATCCTTGTTTTGAAAATAACTAGATGTAAATATAATTTTTACTAATCTTCAAAAAAAAAAAAAAAAATTGTTGTGTTTTAAGACATTTAGAAGTATTCATTCTGAACAAGGTCTGAGTAAGGGAGACTTGAGACATACCTTGTCAGTTTGATTTTAACCTTTTTATGTTTACTTGTTAATTTTTGTTTAGTATTTTAGGATTATTTAGGTTGCATGAGTTTGTTTTGTTTTGAGTCTTAGTTGTTCCTATTCTTATGTTATTAGTTCTTTTCTCTTACACATGATTCTTTCATTTGGGTTAATAGACTTACATTGAGGACAATGTAAGAATTAAGTGTGGGGGGAATGATTTAGGATTTCTTTTATTTTTGTCTACTATTTTTTTATGAGTCTTTATTATTATTATTATTATTTTTTTTAGTGTGTTTTAGTTCCTTTTTAATACAATGATGAGATATGAATTGCATAAGTCTAAAACAGATTTATTAGTGAGAAGATTTTCATGAGAATTGAGCTTGATGTCAACCTTTTTATGAGCCAATGTTAATATGATATGTTGATTGAGAAAGAAGCATGTTTAGACTTAATCTGACTTGTATAATCATCCTTGTGAGTTTTTGAGCCTATAATGATTGATGCATTATACAAATCAATCTAATTTCTTTCTTGAGTGCTCTTATGATTACATGATTCTCTAGAACTTGCTTTAAACCGTTTGATACTATATTGATACATGTGACAACATGAATATGATAGAGGCATTAGGATTATAACCAGAGCCAAACAGCCATCCCTTATTAATGTTCTAAGAGAACATCCCCACTAGTGAGCCAATTTGAGCCTACATTAAATATGCTGTTTTATTGGTAACCACAACTTACACCTAGCCTAAATATACTTATATCCTTACCCTTGTTCGAAAGATGGATTTTTATATTTTGAGACATATTAAAAAAAAAAAATAAGGGATATTTTTAGTTGAAAATTTGGGTTAGAAACAAAAGATAAGTGTGGGGGAAGAAAAGAAAAGAAAAAGTCAAGAGAAAAAGAAAGGGATCATTGTCAAATACATTCCCATATTAAAAAAAAAAAAAAAAAGAATCTTCTCTTGAACTTCTAGAAAAAGATGTTACAAAGTTGGTTAGAATGATGCAAAGGCTCAACATGAATATTTAGCCTATGTTATTATGTGCTTTATAAGAGTTTTGAGAAGTTTTATTTGTATGATCTTATTATGTCTCTAAAATCTATGAACTCTTTGGAACCTTTGTGATATCTTTATCCTTTTGTTCTTTAACCACATTATAACCCTTTGGCCCCATTACAACCTTGAATAAAGACCTCTTGATTTATGAAGTTGTATGATCTAAATAGTGGAGAATAGGTGGACAAGCAAGCATATGGTAGAAGTGTTTTCATGAGATTGATTGAGTGTAAACACTTTACCACTACTTTAAAGAGTGAAAATCAAGAGAGTATCCCATGTGAGAAGTTGAGATTAAGTTTGAATATGTACTATTTTGATTGAAATATGTTATGTTAATATTGGCTTAACTCATTTATTTACATTCAAGCAAGATTTTTTGTGAATTTCTTTAAGCTATTGATTAGTTTATAAGACTTGTTCAAAGATTGTCTCTAATTTATATTGAAAGGATTAGGAGTAAATATTTTTAGTGTATGTAGTTTACTTATATTTTAGTTTTTCAATGTTTGTGGGTATCGTTCTAGCAAACCCTCACGAGACTAAACTCGTCCACTAGGGACACCTAGGGGTTTAAAGGCTTGTGTCACATGCTAAGTGCCACCGTGATTTCCTACGAAAATGGATTAGATTAGATTTTCTTATTTTATTTTTATTGAGTCGTTGCTAGGGACTAGCAACAATCTAAGTGTGGGGGTGTGATAACTCGTATAATTATATAGTTTTTAGTTATGTTTTATTATTGTTTTGTGTCAAATACGAGTTATTATTGCTTAGTCTACTTGTGTTTATGATCTTTTATATTTTTATGTAATTTGGTGTTTTTCATGAGTTTCTTTGAGTGATTTCAGATTACTAGGTTAAATCAAGAATTAAGGGCAAATCCAATTCAGTTCCAGTTCCGACACCTTTTGCCATATCAGCTATATCTGGAGTTTCACCGAAGCATTAAGGCTGAAATTTTGACAGTGCAAAGTTAAGAGGCATATCTATCTTTTTCATGTTTTACACTTCTTGAAACGGAGTCGTTTTCCCTACCGAAATCAACCATCAAGTTGGCTGATGTGCAATGACATCTGTTCTGCACCGTTTTGGTATTTTGATCATATCTTCCGATCCACATGAGCAAATGATCTGATTCCAACGGCTATGGATCAGTAACTGATAGGGGCATATTTTTCTAGAAGACCATTTGATCAGATCGAGCCTACAACATTGACAAAATCGACCATCAAGCTGGATGATCAGAATTGTCATACAACATGACGAAAATTGTTAGAAAAATGCACCCACCTATTATACCTACCTTTGAAATTTATAAAGCTTGTCTCTTGTCATTTAGCTCTCCAAAATGTGTATAAATAGAGGGCCTTGGATGAGTATTAGGATACAATATACATTGGTAGGATTTTAGCCATTGTAATAAAATTCTCTAAGTTTTCTTCTTCTTTCCTTTCTTTAGTTTTCTTTTTCTTTATTTACTTATGCTTCTTACATTTCTTTTCATTTTATTCATATCTAGTATGTATTGCTAATCATATTGTTGAGGTGATGAGGTGAAGCTCTTGGTAAATGCTAAGGTTAGTCTCTTAAACATGAGCTAAAATGAATCATCATTTATAAACACTAGTATAGATAATATTTTCTTTTGGTTTAAAATCATACTTGCAAAGTAGGGATCTTGATTCATTATTGACAATGAAAATGGCACAGTAAATGCTTGGTTTCATAACCTTGATTTGTTGTAGACATATACCTTGGCATAAGGAATGCTTGGACTCTTTTTGTGAGTTTTGAGGACACCAAATGAACATAATATCATATGCTATGGACGTTGGACTGAATTTCTAAACCTTCCGATTGGAATCTCCCTTATGTGTGAATTTCAATTGTGTAATAAAACAAGATTAATCTTAGCATAACACCAAGAGTGGATTCTCTAACCTCAACATCTTTTCTTATTGTTTTTATATCTTGTTTAATTTCTTTTATGTTATTTTGTTTATTTTGTTCTCTAATATCTTGTTTATCTTGTTTTGTTGTTGATTCCCTAATATTTTTTTACTTTCTTTTTCTTATATATTTATAAACTTATACTTACTAATACGCTTCCCTGTGGTTCGACCTCGGACACCCGAGAATTTATTACTTGAACATAACCTGCACTTGGGTTTACAACTCTTAATTGAGTTTCCATCATCAAGTCTTACCATTGCCGAGAAGATCCGTCGGACGACGAGGGAGAAGAGTAGGGCCCAAGATTAGGGCACGGGGCCAAATACCCCTCTTGTTCAGAAACAGCCCGTTGTAAAGCATAAGCGAGACAACTTGGTCACCGACCCTGACCCTAAAAGGCAAAAAATTGGCGGGGATCCCAAGAAGCAGAAGTTGGTTCCATCATTGACAGCTAAGTAGACGGACTTTGGCGTGGCTAGCAAAAGACGGGTTAGGGCTCTTTGCAGGAATCAGTGGGGATGGGAAAAGATGATGCCCCGACTATTGTGCCACCGAAGTCAAAGAAGGCCACGAAGTCTGCTAAGGGTGGCAAAACTTTGCCCATCGTAACAGCCTTATCGGGCGGGGACGGTTCTTCTTCCACCCATAATGATGTGGTGGCGCGCTTCATAAGCCCTTTGCCTTCGCCTCACGAAGGTATGCTCCGTGATGTGCGCCAGGGGCCCGACTCTTACTTTGACTATCAGGGTCGTATGCCCGTTGGCTCTCTGCTTGGCAACGTCGATAGGTGTGTCAATTGGGCTCGCAGCCATTTCCCCCAGGAGGTGAAGGTTATTAAGAGTTACGCTGTGCGGACTGCTCAGCGTGGCATAATGGCGAGCCTGGTGGAGGTGAGTTCTGTTCTGTAGGTTGTTTGCTTGTTGGTGCTGACCAGTCATTCTTACTTTTTTTTCAGTTCTTTTTCAGACCCTGGCCACCAGACTGGGTTTATAAACCTTGTTGCTGAGGTGGAAGCCCGTCTCTGCGACGTAGAGAAGGATGTCCAGCTCAAGGCTACTCGTGTCATAGAGCTGAAAGGCCTTTTGAAGGCTGAGAAAGAGAAGGCCAAGGCTGCCGAGGACAAGGCGGTCTCCATCAAAAAGTCCTGCTTGGCTAAAATGGCGGAGTCTGAGCACCAGGCCGAGATCGTTCGCGGTCAGCTCGCCAAATCAGAGGATTGTGTTAAGGCAGGGATAAAGAGATTAGTCTCCCGAAGCAGAGTTTGTTGAAGAAAGAGAAAGAGGAAGAGACTGCTGTTGTCGAGGTAGTGGCCAAGGCTGTGGTGGCTGAGAAAGGAGAACATGCTACCGCGCTGAAGAGTGCCTTGGAGGCAAAAGCGGGCGAGGTGGTGGAGATGGCCCTTGGTATGGTGGACAAATTTAGGGCGACCACCCTTACTGGGGTCCAGTTATGTATGGGCTCCTTGACTGTAGGGGCATAGACTTTCCCGCCATTGGGAATCCTCTTGAGGACTTTGACCATGTATGTCTCGATGTACCCTCCTTGGAGAGGTTAAGGGTGGATTTTGGTGTGACCCCTGTTTTCATTCTCCCTGCGACGCCCCAAGCTGATGTCGTGCCCGTCACTCTACAAGATGAGCTGCTTCCTTCTGCTACAACTACAGAGGAGATTCTTGCAGCCGATGATCTCAATGTCGACCTTCTTGAGGATGGCGAGGTTAGGGATCCTGCTGTTGTAGATGGAGGAGGGGTTGATGTAACTGGGGTGGTTAGCGGTCCTCTAGCTGGGGATTCTGTAAATAAAACTTAGGACATTTGTAATTCTGTCTTCTATAAATGAAAAGTTTGTTTGTTTTATCCTTTGTTCGCCTTGCTTTGATTGTTCTTTCTTTTCTGTTTGGTTTGTTTTGTTGTTGTTCATTTTCAAATTTGTTTTTATCCATCTTGTTGGTGTGCTGACAAGCCACTAGACTCGTTGTTGATTGCTACTTTGCTGGTTGTGCGTGTGAGCATAAGGGCCAATGAGGGTTCATTAGGCATGTAGCACGGCGTCTTATTGTAAGTGCACGTGGTGGACGCATGGATGGGCCAGTTAGAGGCCATTGGCCGTACAGCACGGCGTCTTATTGCGAGCGTGCATGGTGGACTCATGGATGGGCCAGTTAGAGGCCATTGGGCATGCAACATGGCATCTTATTGTGAGCACGCATGGTGGACGCGTAGATAGGCCAGTTAAAGGTCATTTGGCTTGCAGCATGACATCTTATTGCGAGCGCGCATGGTAGACGCGTGGATGGGCCAGTTACAGGCTATTGGGCGTGCAACATGGCGTCTTATTGTGAGCATGCATGGTGGACGTGTGGATGGGCCAGTTAGAGGCCATTGGATATGTAGCATGGCGTCTTATTGCGAGCGCGCATGGTGGACGCGCGGATGGGTCAGTTAGAGGCCATTAGGCGTGCAGCATGGCATCTTATTGCGAGCGTGCATGGTGGATGCGTGGATAGGCCAAATAGAGGCCATTGGGCGTGTAGCATGGCATCTTATTGCGAACGCGCATGGTGGACACATGGATGGGCCAGTTAGAGGCCATTTGGTAAAGTATAAGCCTTGGTTTTTCCTGCAAAATTCGAGTTGTATTATTATTCTCATGAAAGGAAATACAACTTTGTGAATAGATTTACAGGAAGTATTTTTTCAGGTGGATTGAATTCCAGGTCCTTGGTACAGGGCTTCCATCTACTTGTTCTAACGCATAGGCTCCAAAGTCAATCTTCTTTGTCACTTTGTAGGGGCCTTTCCAGTTTGGGGCCATCTTTCCCTGTTTGCACCTGGGTCTGCTGGCTTTACAACTTCTAAGAAGAAAGTCGCCGACTTGGAACTGTGTGCCTTTGACCTTCGAGTTATAATATTGGGAGACCTGATGTGATCTGGTGGCCTGTTTGACTTATGCACAATCTCTGGTTTCTTTTATGAGATCCAGATTTCTTCTAAGTGCTTCTTCATTGGTGGCAGGGTTGTAGTGAACCGTTCTCAAGGAGTTAATGCCTATCTCGGCTGGTATAACAGCCACTGTTTCGTACATCAAATTGAAAGGAGTCTCGCCTGTGCCTGAGTGGGACGTGGTCTTGATGGCCTATAGTATTCCTGGCATTTCTTCTAGCCATGCCCCCTTGGCATCATCGAGCTTCTTTTTCAGGCTTTGAAGGATCTTCTTGTTCATCGCTTCTACCTGTCCGTTTGTTTGGCGGTGTTTGACTGAGCTATGAGTTAGCAGGATGTTAAAGTTTTCACAAAATTTCTTCAACTTGCCTCCCTAAAATTGTGCGCCGTTGTCCGCCACGATGATGTTGGAACTCCGTATCTGCACACAATAGACTTCTAGACGAAGTTCTTAATTACTCTTTCTGAGATAGTCGCCACAGCCTCTGCTTCTACCCATTTGGTGAAGTACTTGCAAGCGACAACTACAAACTTCTGCTGCCCTATGACAATTGGGAAGGGTCCTAGAATGTCGATCCCCCACATTGCAAAGGGCCACGAGCTCGACAGCTGGTTGAGCAATTATGTCGGTTGTCTTGGAACAGTGACGAACTTCTGGCATTTGTCATAATTTTTTACCAACTTCGCGGCGTCTTTCTTCATTGTCGGCTAATATAAACCCTTTCTGAGTGTTTTTTGTGCCAAGGACCTGCCCCCATGTGATTTTTGCATACTTCTTCGTAGATCTCCCGGAGGACGTATTTAGCCTTTGCTGGCCTTAGGCACCTTAATAAGGGTTCACTGAATGATTTTCTGTACAGGGTGTCGCCCATTACTGTGCGTCTGACAGCTCTTCTTCTCAGTCTGAGTTTTCTTTGGGTTCGTCAGGCGAGGTCCCTTTTGTGAGGAAATCTGTAATGCTTGTTAACCAGCTCTGTTCGTTGGTTATTGGAAGGATCTCTGTGCCCTCTTGGTGGCTTGGCAAAGGGCGGTGTTCGAGGATGATCTTTCCTCTCTGTCTTATTTCAATAGCGGAAGCGAGTTTGGACAAGGAGTATGCCCTGACATTTTCTTCTCTGACGATCTGCTGGAACGTCAACTGGTTGAAGCATTGCTTTAGGTTCATGACCTTTTTGTGATATTTTACCAGGGCGGGCTCCTTTACTTCATACTCCCCATTCACCTGCTTTGCCACCAATTGGTATTCGGTTGACAAAGATAGCCTTGCGGCGTCGAGTTTGAGTGCCAACTCTAGCCTTGTCAGGAGAGCTTCATACTCTGCTGCGTTGTTTGAGGCGGGGAACCCGAAAGATAGCCCGTATTGCCATTCACTTCCCTGCAGGTCAGTTAACAGGATTTCGACCTCTGATCCCTCTTTTCTTAAGGATCCATCTACGTACAATGTTCATATGCCACTTAGGGCGGGCTCCAACTGCTGAGGTTTTTGCACTAAGGTTGGTTCTGGGGGTGGTGACGGTGCCTCACTATCGAGATTCGATGGTGCTTTTTTCGGGTAGCGAATCGGAGCTGTGATGGCGCTGGTGAATGAGCACTCGGCTATAAAATCTGCCAGAGCTTGGGATTTGATAGCCTTCCTTGGCCTATACTCAGGCCAAATTCACTTAGCTCGATACTCCACTTGGCCATCATGACTGTCGTGTCCACCTTTTGCAGGACTTCCCTTAACGGTTGATTCGTCAACACCGTGATGGGATGGGGCTAGAAATATTGCCTTAGGCGCCTGACCGCCAATATCAGAGCTAAAGTGGTTTTTTGTAGTTGACTTCTCTATTCTGCAGGGATCGGCTGACATGATAAACTGGTATTTGGCAGAATTTTCTTCCTTAAAGAGCACAACAGCTACAGTTTCGTCTGAAGCTGCCAGGTAGATGTATAGCTGATCTTTCGGTAGGGGCTGGTGAGCAAAGACGGCGAGCACTGGTACTTTTTTAATTCTTTGAAAGCCTTCTGGAAATCTTTTGTCCATTGACACTTGGAGGCTCCCTGAGCACTTTGAAGAAAGGTAAGCACCTGTCGGCGAGCTTGGAGACGAAACTATTAAGGGCAACTACCCTGCCAGTAAGCTTTTGCATTTTTTTGTGTTTCTCGGCAGGCACATACCAAAGATTTCCTGAATCTTTTTTGGATTTGCTTCTATTCCTCTGTTGAGACCATGAAACCAAGGAACTTCCCCACTCCTACTGCAAATGCACACTTTTTCGGGTTTAATCTCATGTTGTGTTTCCTAATGATGCCAAAGGCTTTCTCAAGATCTCGGATGTGCTGGTCCAGCGAAGAGCTTTTGACCAGCATGTCATCCACATATAATTCCATATTTCGCCCGATTTGGTCTTTGAAGAGTCTGTTTACCAACCTTTGGTAGGTGGCTCCTGCGTTCTTTAGCCCGAAGGACATAACTTGGTAGCAGGATAGACCATTCTCTGTCACAAATGACGTCTTTTCTTGGTCTTCGGGGTTCATTTTGATCTGGTTGTAGCTGGAGAAGGCGTCCATAAAACTCAAGTATTTGTGTCCAGTTGAGGAGTCGACCAGTCGATCTATAGCTGGTAGGAGGAAATTGTCCTTGGGTCAGGCCTTGTTCAAGTTTGTGAAGTATACACACATTCGTCATTTTTCATTGGCATTTTTCACCATTACTACGTTGGCGAGCCAATCCGGGTAGACCACCTCTTTTATGGAGTCAGCGGCAAGCAGTTTCTCAACGTATTCTCTAATCGCCCTGACTCGCTCAAGGGAGAACTAGTGTTTCTTCTAGAAATCTTCTGTCCATTGATACTTGGAGGCTCACTGAGCACTTTGAAGAAAGGTAAGCACCTTTCAGCGAGCTTGGAGACGAACCGGTTAAGGGCAACTACCCTGCCAGTCAGCTTTTGCATTTTTTTGTGTGTTTCTCGGTAGGCACATACCAAATATTTCCTTAATCTTTTTCATATTTGCTTCTATTCCTCTGTTGGAGACCATGAAACCAAGGAACTTCCCCACTCCTACTGCAAATGCATACTTTTTCGGGTTTAATCTCATGTTGTGCTTCCTGATGACGCTAAAGGCTTCCTCGAGGTCTCGGATGTGCTGGTCCAGCGAGGAGCTTTTGACCAGCATGTCATCCACATATAATTCCATACTTCACCCGATTTGGTCTTTGAAGAGTCTGTTTACCAACCTTTGGTAGGTGGCTCCTGCGTTCCTTAGCCCGAAGGGCATAACTTGGTAACAGAATAGACCATTCTCCGTCACAAATGACATATTGTCTTGGTCTTTGGGGTTTATTTTGATCTAGTTGTAGCCGGAGAAGCCGTCCATAAAACTCAGGTATTTTTGTCCCGCTAAGGAGTCGACTAGTCGATCTATAGCTGGTAGGGGGAAACTATTCTTGGATCAGGTATTGTTCAAGTCTGTGAAGTCCACACACATTCGTCATTTTCCACTGGCCTTTTTCACCATTACTACGTTGGCGAGCCAATCCGGGTAGACCACCTCCTTTATGAAGTCAACGGCAAGCAGTTTCTCAACTTATTCTCTGATCGCCCTGACTCTTTCAGGAGCGAACTGGTGTTTCTTCTAGAAATCTTCTGTCCATTGATACTTGGAGGCACTCTGAGCACTTTGAAAAAAGGTAAGCACCTATCGGCGAGCTTGGAGATGAACCGGTTAAGGGCAACTACCTTGCCAGTAAGCTTTTGCATTTTTTTGTGTTTCTCGGTGGGCACATACCAAAGATTTCCTGAATCTTTTTTGGATTTGCTTCTATTCCTCTGTTGGAGACCATGAAACCAAGGAACTTCCCTACTCCTACTGCAAATGCACACTTTTTCGGGTTTAATCTCATGTTGTGCTTCTTGATGACGCTAAAAGCTTCCTCGAGATCTCGGATGTACTGGTCCAGCGAGGAGCTTTTGACTAGCATTTCATCCACATATAATTCTATTCTTTGCCCGATTTGGTCTTTGAAGAGTTTGTTTACCAACCTTTGGTAGGTGGCTCTTGCGTTCCTTAGCCATAATAGCTTAACTTGGTAGCAGAATAGACCATTCTCCATCACAAGTGACATCTTGTCTTGGTCTTCGGGGTTTATTTTGATCTAGTTGTAGCCGAAGAAGGTGTCCATAAAAATCAGGTATTTGTGTCCTGTTGAGGAGTCGACTAGTCGATCTATAGCTGGTAGGGGGAAACTGTCCTTGGGTTAGGCCTTGTTCAAATCTGTGAAGTCCACACACATTCATCATTTTCCATTGGCCTTTTTCACCATTACTACATTGGCGAGCCAATCCGGGTTGACCACCTCTTTTATGAAGTGGTGTTTCTTCTGTCTGATCGATTTTGCTGTTGGTTCACATTCAGGGAGTGGGTGATTATTTTCGGGTCTATTCCATGCATGTCGACTGCCGACCATGCAAAGATGTGGCGTTTTCCTACAACATGGCCACTAAGGACCGTCTTTCTTCACCTCCCAAAGAAGACCTGACCTTGGTTGTCTTAGACGGGTTTTCTGGATCCAAAGGGATCATCTTCGTTTGCTCTACAGGCTCTTCCTTATACTGAATTATCTCTTCCCTTTTATCCAAGCTTTCCAAGGTGAGCATAGTTTTGTCTATTAGGTTGACCTGAGCTTCTATTAGCTGTCCCGCAGCTTCTTTTATATGTCCCCTTGTTCTTGTCATGTCGAGGTCAGGTTCAGCGTCGTGGTTCTTTTTGGCTATCTGTATAGATAGCACGTGGCACTTTCTTGTCATTTGCTGGTCTATCTTCATGTAACCAATTCCTATTGGTGTTGGGAATTTCACTGTCAGGCAGTAGACAGCGGCCATCATCCTTGCCTTTCTCATCACAGGCCTTCCAAAGATGGCGTTGTAGGCTGACGACTGGTCGACCACTAGGAATTCAGAGATGACGATGAGGGTATGGTCACTATCTCCTATTGTTACTGGCAGGGTTATTGCTCCTTTGACTGTGATTGGTTGATTTGCAAAACCAAAAAACTCCTTTGATTATGATTGGTTGATTTGCAAAGCCAAAAATTGGGCTTGCTGGCTTCAGATCTTTCTCGGGGATGCCCATCTTCTTGAAGGCTTTCCATTGCATAACTTTCACTACGCTACCACTGTCGAAAATGACCCTTTTCACTCTAAAATTTTCGATTATGGTCACCACAACGATTGGGTCATTCCCATTGTCCTCCAAGATGTTGACGTCATTATCAGTGAAGTCTACCATCCAGTCTTTGCTCTGTTTTGCTCGTTTGGGGGTTGTATCGACCGTCATTATACTTCTGATGTGGGCTTTTCTCTTGGAATTGCTTGCGATCCATTCTTCTGTGCCCCCACTATCATGTTTATCAACCCCTGTACTGATTTTTTCCCTTCTGCCCTGACTGTGTTCCTCTGATTGTTCGTCGACGGCTGCCCTTGATGGGATTCTGACTTTCTTATAAACTGTTTGATCTGCCCATTTCTGATGGCGGTCTTGATTGCATCTTTTAGAGACCTACAATCTTTCGTGTTGTGTCCCACATCATTGTGATAGTTGCACCTTTTCTTGGAGTTAAGGCGCGATGGGTTATCCCTCATGGGGTAAGGTGTTCCCAAGATACCTTAATGGGCTACTACATTTAGGATGTATGATAACTCGTATAATTATATAGTTTTTAGTTATGTTTTATTATTGTTTTGTGTCAAATACGAGTTATTATTGTTTAGTCTAATTGTGTTTATGATCTTTTATATTTTTATGTAATTTGGTGTTTTTCACAAGTTTCTTTGAGTGATTTCAGATTACTAGAATTAAGGGCAAATCCAGTTCAGTTCCAGTTCCGACACCTTTTGCCATATCAGCTATATCTCGAGTTTCACTGAAGCAATAAGGCTGAACTTTGTATCCCTACAAAGCTAAGAGGCATATCTATCTTTTTCATGTTTTACACTTCTTGAAACGGAGTCGTTTTCCCTAGCGAAATCGACCATCAAGTTGGCTGATGTGCAATGACGTCTGTTCTGCACCGTTTTGGTATTTTGACCATATCTTCCGATCCACATGCGCAAATGATCTGATTCCAACGGCTATGGATCCGTAACTGATAGGGGTATATTTTTCTAGAAGACCATTTTATCAGATCGAGCCTCCAACATTGACAAAATCGACCATCAAGCTGGCTGATCAGAATTGTCATACAATATGACGAAAATTGTTAGAAAAATGCACCCACCTATTATACCTACCTTTGAAATTTGTAAAGCTTGTCTCTTGTCATTTAGCCCTCCAAAATGTGTATAAATAGAGGGCCTTGGATGAGTATTGGGAGAGATTGATACATTGGTAGGATAGCCATTGTAATAAAATTCTCTAAGTTTTCTTTTTCTTTCCTTTCTCTAGTTTTCTTTTTCTTCTTACATTTCTTTTCATTTTATTCATATCTAGTATGTGTTTCTAATCATATTGTTGAGGTGATGAGGTGAAGCTCTTGGTAAATGCTAAGGTTAGTCTCTTAAACATGAGCTAAAATGAATCATCATTTATAAGCACTAGCATAGATAATATTTTCTTTTGGTTTAAAATCATACTTGCAAAGTAGAGATCTTGATTCATTATTGACAATGAAAATGGCACAGTAAATGCTTGGTTTCATAACCTTGATTTGTTGTAGACATATACCTTGGCATAAGGAATGCTTGGACTCTTTTTATGAGTTTTGAGGACACCAAATGAACATAATATCATATGCTATGGACGTTGGACAATTTGGACTGAATTGCTAAACCTTCCGATTGGAACCTCCCTTATGTGTGGATTTCAATTGTGTAATAAAACAAGATTAATCTTAGCATAACACCAAGAGTGGATTCTCTAACCTCAACATCCTTTCTTATTGTTTTTTATATTTTGTTTAATTTCTTTTATGTTATTTTATTTATTTTGTTCTCTAACATCTTGTTTATTTTGTTTTGTTGTTGATTCCCTAATATCTTGTTTACTTTCTTTTTCTTATATATTTATAAACTTATACTTACTAATACGCTTCCCTGTGGTTCGACCTCGGACACCCGAGAATTTATTACTTGAACATAACCTGCACTTGGGTTTACAACTCTTAATTGAGTTACCATCAAGTTTTTGGCGCCGTTGCCGGGGAAGCAATACTAAGTATATAAGTTTATAAGTATATTTATTTTTATTGGCTGGTTATACCGCCTAATTTATAAGTATATTTATTTTTATTGGCTGGTTATACCGCCTAATTTGTATATATTTATTTTTATTGGCTGGTTATACCGCCTAATTTTGCTTATTAACTTTGTTTTATGCTTGTTTGGCGACGTGATTTTAGATCTCGTCGTTTAGTTAGATTTTATTGTGAAATTTTTTCAGGTAATCTTTCTAATACAACTCCTACCATGGCTGACAATGAAAGTGTTCATGCTGAAGATGAGAACAGACAAGTACGCACCATGCGTGACTACTTGCAACCAACTCGAAGCTCATCACCCTCTTGTTTTATTTTTCCTCTCAATGCAAACAACTTTCGTTTTAAACCAGGTATGATAGGTTTGCTTCCTAATTTCTATGGGTTGGAATCGGAAAGTGCTTACTCGTTTCTAAAAGACTTCGAAGATGTATGTGTCACCTTTAATGACCAACAATGTACAAATGAAATTGTCAAGCTAAAATTATTTCCTTTTTCTTTAAAAGATAAAGCAAAAATTTGGCTTCATAATTTAAAACCAAGGTCAATTGGCACATGGCAAGAATTACAAACTGAGTTTCTAAAGAAATTTTTCCCAGCACATAAAACTACTGCTTTGAAAAGACAGATTCAAAATTTCAATCAAAATCAAAATGAAGCATTTTTTCAGTGCTGGGAGCGTTTTAAAGATTTGTTAAGTTCTTGTCCACATCATGGTTTTGAAAAATGGCGTCTTATTAGTTTCTTTTATGAAAGTTTAACTCCCGAAACTAAACAATTTGTTGAAACAATGTGTAACGGTGAGTTTCTAGAAAAAGAACCTGAAGAAGCCTTTGACTACCTAGACCATTTGGCAGATAACTCTCAAGCCTGGCACACAGATAATTCCTCTGAAAGTTCCAATAGATCTAATCTTGTTTCTAACAGAGGAAAATATCATTTTAGTCAAGAAGATGAGATAAAAGCTAAAGTAGCTAATTTGGCTAGAAAGATTGAAGCCATGGAACTTAGAGAAGTAAAAGAAGTCAAAACGGTTAAAAATGAAGAAAGTTGTGGAATTTGTGAAATCATGGGACACGCCACTTCTGAATGTCCAAACATTCCCATTCTTAAAGAAGCGTTGCATGATCAAGTAAATTCCATAAACACATTTAAAAAGCCTTTTCCTTCTCCTTACTCTGAAACGTATAACCCTGAATGGAGAAATCATCCCAACTTCAGTTGGCGGAATAATAATCATGTTCAGGTACCACAATCTCAAAAGCCGGGCAACACTTTTTCCTATCAACCTTCACGTGTACAAACCTTGGAAGAAACATTGCAAGCATTCATGCAAACACAAGCAAATGTGAATAGCCGGACTTCACAAGACATCAATGAGATCAAAAACACCTTGTCCACATTGACAGCTTCATTACGCACTCAAGAAAAAGGTAAGTTTCCTGCTCAACCTCAGCCTAACCCTTCTACTCAATGTCTTGTTTCTTGCTCCAATGAAACTCAACAGGAAAATGCCAGTTCTATCACAACTCTTCGAAGTGGAAAGGCAATTGACAAAAAGATTCCATCAAAAGACCAAGATCCTCTTTCCCCTCCGAAAAGTAATGGTAAGGATGATGGTAAGTCTGAACTTCTTGAAAATTTGGACAAAGAAAAAGGTATGCATCCTGCTCTTTTTCCTCAAAGGTTGCAAACAATAAAGAATTTGAATCAAAATGCAGAAATTTATGAACTTTTCAAACAAGTTAAGATTAACATTCCTTTATTGGATGCAATCAAACAAGTTCCATCTTATGCTAAATTTTTGAAGGACATGTGCACAGTTAAAAGGAAACATAATGTACAAAAGAAAGCATTTTTGACGGAAAGTGTGAGCTCAATCATTCAGCACCTTACTCCACCAAAATTCAAAGATCCTGGATGTCCAACAAAATCTCATGCATCATTGGAAACACTAGAATAGAACGTGCATTGCTTGATCTTGGTGCTAGTGTTAATCTTTTGCCTTTTTCTGTTTATCAACAGTTAGGTTTAGGTGAACTCAAGGAAACATCTGTTACACTTCAACTAGCTGATCGTTCTGTAAAAATTCCTCGAGGGATAGTTGAAGATGTTTTGGTTCAAATTGATAATTTTTACTTCCCTGTTGATTTTATTGTTTTGGACACATATCCTGTTTCAAATCCAAATGTTCAAATTCCTGTTATATTAGGCCGTCCATTTCTTGCAACTTCTAATGCTCTGATAAATTGCAGGAATGGTATGTTGAACATTTCTTTTGGAAATATGACTTTAGAATTAAATGTGTTCAACATTTGCAAGCAACCTGGTGATAATTCAGAAGTACATGAAGTGGATTTCATTGAAGAACTTGTTCATGAACATCTCACCACTACCACATTCCATGATCCTTTAGAAGCTTATTTAATTGAATATGAGTTTGATAATGCTTCAGAAATTTCACACACTGATTCTTTGTTAAAATCTTTTCAGGATAAGCATTGTTGGAAACAAAAGTTTGAGGAACTACCATCACTTACAAATGTCACTGTACCATCAACTATTGAACCACCCAAGCTGGAGTTAAAACCATTGCCATCCGAGCTAAAATATTCCTTTTTGGGTGAGAGTGAAACTTTTCCAGTCATAATTTCTTCACATCTTGATGAACTACAAGAAGGTAAGTTGTTACAACTTTTGAAGATGCACAAAAATGCATTAGGATGGACCTTAGCTGACATAAAGGGAATAAGCCCATTAATCTGCACACATAATATTTATTTAGAGGAAAATGCTAAACCCTCTAGACAAATGCAACGAAGGCTTAATCCTAATATGAAAGAAGTAGTGAGAAATGAAGTCATTAAACTTCTAGATAATGGAATCATTTATCCTATCTCTGATAGCAAATGGGTAAGTCCTACTCAAGTCGTACCTAAGAAATCTGGAGTTACTGTAGTTAAAAATGAAAACAATGAATTAATTCCAGCTAGGACTGTTACTGGTTGGCGCATGTGCATTGACTATAGGAAACTTAACTCAGTGACGAGGAAAGATCATTTCCCTTTGCCTTTCATGGATCAAATCTTAGAAAGAGTTGCAGGGCATGAGTTTTATTGTTTTCTAGATGGATATTCTGGGTATAATCAAATTGCCATTGCACTTGAGGACCAAGAGAAAACCACTTTTACATGTCCTTTTGGTACTTTTGCATATCGTAGAATGCCATTTGGATTATGTAACGCCCCTGCCACATTTCAAAGATGCATGCTTAGCATTTTTAGTGACATGATTGAACGTAATCTTGAGATTTTCATGGATGATTTTTCTGTTTCTGGTGATTCATTTGATGATTGCTTAGCCAATTTGAAAAATGTATTGATTAGGTGTGAAGAAAAAAATCTTGTTCTTAATTGGGAAAAATGTCATTTCATGGTCACTAAAGGTATTGTACTAGGTCACATTGTTTCTGCAAAAGGGATTGAGGTAGACAAGTCAAAACTTGAATTGATTGCTAATCTACCCACACCAAAGACAGTAAAGGACATTAGGTCATTCTTGGGACATGCAGGTTTTTATAGAAGATTCATAAAAGATTTTAGCACAATATCTAAACCTCTATGTAATCTTTTAATGAAAGACACTGCATTTGAATGGACTAAAGATTGTGAAGATGCTTTTGAAAAACTCAAAAATATGCTCACTACTGCTCCTATTATGAGATCTCCTGATTGGTCCTTACCATTTGAAATAATGTGTGATGCTAGTGACTATGCTGTTGGTGCTGTGTTAGGACAAAGGAAAGATAATAAACCACATGTAATTTACTATGCAAGTAAAACTTTAAATAGAGCCCAAATGAATTATTCCACTACAGAAAAGGAATTACTTGCAGTTGTTTTTGCATTGGATAAATTCAGATCTTACCTTGTTGGATCATCAATTGTTGTCTTTAGTGATCATGCAGCTTTAAAATATCTTCTCTCTAAGAAGGATGCAAAACCTAGGTTGCTGAGGTGGATCCTTTTGCTGCAAGAATTTGACATCACCATTCGAGATAAAAAAGGAGTAGAAAATGTGGTGGCTGATCATTTATCAAGACTTGTTTGTGATGAATCTTTTGGAACCTCACCAATAAATGATACTTTTCCTGATGAACAACTTCTAATTGTCTCCACGACACCTTGGTTTGCTGACATTGCTAATTTTCTTGCTACAGGAAAAATTCCTTCTCAATGGAGCACACAAGATAAAAGGAAGTTTCTGAATGAGGTAAAGAAGTTCTATTGGGATGACCCTTACTTGTTCAAATATTGTCCTGATCAGATTTTTCGAAGATGCATTCCCGACAATGAGGTAAGTAGTGTAATTAAGTTTTGTCATTCCGAGGCATGTGGTGGTCATTTTTCATCAAAGAAAACTGCTGCAAAAATTTTACAGTGTGGATTTTACTGGCCAACTTTGTTCAAAGATGCACATAATTTTTGCAAGTCATGTGAAAGTTGTCAAAAATTAGGTTCCATTTCGAAAAGAAACATGATGCCTTTGAACCCAATTCTTGTAATTGAAATTTTTGACTGTTGGGGTATTGATTTCATGGGACCATTTCCACCATCTTTTGGTTTCTTATACATTTTAGTTGCAATAGATTATGTTTCAAAGTGGATAGAGGCAATTCCATGTCGAAATAATGATCACAAAACAGTGATTAAATTTTTAAAAGAAAATATTTTGAGTCGATTTGGAATTCCTCGATCTATCATAAGCGATGGGGGAACACATTTTTGCAACAAGGTTTTTGAAACATTAATGAAGAAATATGCCATTACACACAAAGTTGCAACCCCTTATCACCCGCAGACAAATGGACAGGTAGAATTAGCAAATAGGGAGATTAAACAAATTTTGGAAAAGACAGTTAATCCAAATCGCAAAGATTGGTCTCTTAGACTTAACGATGCATTATGGGCCTATCGAACAGCTTTTAAAACAGCATTGGGCATGTCTCCTTATAGGCTAGTTTATGGAAAACCTTGTCATTTACCTGTGGAACTTGAGCATAAAGCATATTGGGCCATTAAAATGTTCAACTCAAACCTTGATGACGCTTCTAATTTACGAAAATTACAAATCAATGAACTTGAGGAACTCAGAAATGATGCATATGAGAATTCTAAAATTCATAAAGAAAGAACTAAAGCCTTTCATGACAAGTTAATTTCAAGAAAAACATTTAATGTTGGGCAAAAAGTTCTACTTTATAATTCTAGACTTCACATATTTCCTGGTAAGTTGAGATCAAGATGGACTGGCCCATTTGTGGTTAAGCATGTGTATCATTATGGAGCAGTTGACATTGAGAATCCTCAAAATGGTAACGTATTCAAGGTAAATGGACAAAGACTCAAACTCTTTTTGGAAAATCATGTTACTCAAGAAGAGGTTGTTTTTCTTTCTGATCCTTGTTTTGAAAATAACTAGATGTAAATATAATTTTTTTTTTACCCCGGTTAAATGGCGGATAACGGTACTCCGTGATTATTTAAGTCGGTTCCATCAGCTACCCACAAAACTGATATTGTATATAAATTTCTCTTTCATTTTATTTTATTTCATTTTTTTTCAGGATGGATGATATTCTCAAAAGATTGCAGAAACGATTTCCTCCTTTTCCTCGGAATATTTTACTGAAGCTTTACCAAGTTCGATTAGAAAGATTAAGAATGCTTATGAACAAAAGGATTCCTGAAGACATACGTTGGATAATTGAAGCCAAGGTACGTGAAGATGAATATCTTCCTGTTTTGCATTTACCAGGTACAGGTAGAAGCACTTATGCAAAGAAGCGACGAGCAAAGCGCATGAGTTCAAATTGCCACAAGTGTGCACGATGGACGTGTAACGGTAAATGTCATTCTATTGGGATTCCGTCCTCTAATCGAGATGATAAAATTGAATTCATTAAGGATGGACTGAGTAAGGAGAATTTGGGTAATATCCAACTTTCTCTTGAGACGCATCCTAGTGGAGACGTACAAAGAGAAATTCTTGATTTATGGCCGCAATTCCAAAGGGAATGGCAACATCTTGGGAATCTGATGTTAAAAGACCCTGTTTGCCAGCTTGTAAGAAAACTGGATGGGAAGCATATCCTCGACTCATAGAAGGCGTTTAAGCCGTTTCTGGACGTAAAACCAGAGGAAGATGTGAGCCACAATCACAACTACAATAAATGACTTCTCAGCTTTTGGTTTGATTTGCAATAATTTTATTTCGGTTTAGTTTACGTGTTGTTCGATTTGTGTAATTATTCTTTTTTTTTGCATTGGTCTTTTACGGTTGATTTTTCTTCTCTTTTTGATTTTCTTCCTGAAATCACGCAAAAATCTTTTGTTAGGTTAACATTTTCTTCTGACAGGTCAAATACACTTTCGGCGACATTATTACTCTTGTCTGATTCACTACTCAGTCCTCTATATATTACACCATGTACTCATTCTCTTTCAGGCACTCGAAAAAAAAAAAAAATGGAAAGCACTTCGTCCCAGCGCATTAAAAAAATTTGTGTCTTTGGAGGTGCTTATCCAGGGAAAAATAACATATTCGCTGATGAAGCCATAAGAGTTGGAGTAATACTTGCCCAACAAAAGATCCACTTGATTTATGGAGGCGGTAGTACGGGTTTAATGGGAGCAGTCGCTACAGCAGCACACGCCGGAGGAAGTCCAGTTCTAGGAATCGTGCCAAAACTATTCACAGATTTTTGTGGACCTACCGTGGGTAAGGAAATACAAGTCTGGAGTATCCCTGAACGGATAACAATCATGTACCATTCTGCCGATGCATTCATTGCCTTACCAGGAGGTCTGGGTACATTGGAAGAAATAGCTTGCGTGGCTTCTTGGTCATCTTTGGTCACAAATAAGAAACCCATTGGTTTGCTTAATATTAATGGTTATTTTAGTAATTTACTTTCATATTTAGATAATGTTGTGGATAATGGATTCATGTTTTCAGAGGCAAGGATAACCATAATTTCTGCTACAACCATTGAAGATTTACTCAAAAAGCTACAAGCTTATGAGTGTTTATCTGCTACGGTTGTTTCGCAAACGCTCGGAAAAAGAAAAAGAGATATGGACGAGCAAGGAGTGGATTGCACTTTGTCTTTGTGACATTATCTAACATTTTGCTTGTTGTGTCTCAGTTATAATAAGTGGTTAGCAACCTCTGCAGGTAATATCTCCTAAATTCTACCTTTAAAATTTGACATTGGGGACAATGTCATATTTTAGTAGGGGGTAAGGGACATATTTTGCTATAAAAAAAAAAAAAAAATTGTTGTGTTTTAAGACATTTAGAAGTATTCATTCTGAACAAGGTCTGAGTAAGGGAGACTTGAGACATACCTTGTCAGTTTGATTTAATCTTCTTCTTCAAAAAAACAAAAAAACAAAAAAAAACAAAAAAAAAAAAGCATGTTTAGACTTAGTGTGTTTTTTTTAGTTACTTTCAATACAATGATGAGATATGAATTGCATAAGTCTAAAACAGATTTATTAGTGAGAAGATTTTCATGAGAATTGAGCTTGATGTCAACCTTTTTATGAGCCAATGTTAATATGATATGTTGATTGAGAAAGAAGCATGTTTAGACTTAATCTGACTTGTATAATCATCTTTGTGAGTTTTTGAGCCTATAATGATTGATGCATTATACAAATCAATCTAATTTCTTTCTTGAGTGCTCTTATGATTACATGATTCTCTAGAACTTGCTTTAAACCGTTTGAGACTATATTGATACATGTGACAACATGAATATGATAGAGGCATTAGGATTATAACCAGAGCCAAACAGCCATCCATTATTAATGTTCTACGAGAACATCCCCACTAGTGAGCCAATTTGAGCCTACATTAAATATGATGTTTTATTGGTAACCACAACTTACACCTAGCCTAAATATACTTATATCCTTACCCTTGTTCTAAAGATGAATTTTATATTTTGAGACATATTGCAAAAAAAACAAGGGATATTTTTATTTGAAAATTTGGGTTAGAAACAAAAGATAAGTGTGGGGGAAGAAAAGAAAAGAAAAAGTCAAGAGAAAAAGAAAGGGATCATTGTCAAATACATTCCCATATTAAAAAAAAAAAAAAAAAAAAAAAAAAAAAAAAAAAAATCTTCTCTTGAACTTCTAGAAAAAGATGTTACAAAGTTGGTTAGAATGATGCAAAGGCTCAACATGAATATTTAGCCTATGTTATTATGTGCTTTATAAGAGTTTTGAGAAGTTTTATTTGTATGATCTTATTATGTCTCTAAAATCTATGAACTCTTTGGAACCTTTGTGATATCTTTATCCTTTTGTTCTTTAACCACATTATAACCCTTTGGCCCCATTACAACCTTGAATAAAGACCTCTTGATTTATGAAGTTGTATGATCTAAATAGTGGAGAATAGGTGGACAAGCAAGCATATGGTAGAAGTGTTTTCATGAGATTGATTGAGTGTAAACACTTTACCACTACTTTAAAGAGTGAAAATCAAGAGAGTATCCCATGTGAGAAGTTGAGATTAAGTTTGAATATACACTATTTTGATTGAAATATGTTATGTTATTATTGGCTTAACTCAAACTATTTACATTCAAGCAAGATCTTTTGTGAATTTCTTTAAGCTATTGATTAGTTTTTAAGACTTGTCCAATGATTATCTCTAATTTATATTGGAAGGATTAGTTATAATTATTATTTTTAGTTTTTCTTATGTCTTCAATGTTTGTGGGTATCGTCCTAGTAAACCCTCACGAGACTAAACTCGTCCACTAGGGACACCTAGGGGTTTAAAGGCTTGTGTCACATGCTAAGTGCCACCGTGATTTCCTACGAAAATGGATTAGATTAGATTTTCTTATTTTATTATTATTATCTTTTTTTTATTGAGTCGTTGCTAGGGACTAGCAACAATCTAAGTATGGGGGTGTGATAACTCGTATAATTATATAGTTTTTAGTTATGTTTTATTATTGTTTTGTGTCAAATACGAGTTATTATTGTTTAGTCTAATTGTGTTTATGATCTTTTATATTTTTATGTAATTTGGTGTTTTTCACAAGTTTCTTTGAGTGATTTCAGATTACTAGAATTAAGGGCAAATCCAGTTCAGTTCCAGTTCCGACACCTTTTGCCATATCAGCTATATCTCGAGTTTCACTGAAGCAATAAGGCTGAACTTTGTATCCCTGCAAAGCTAAGAGGCATATCTATCTTTTTCATGTTTTACACTTCTTGAAACGGAGTCGTTTTCCCTAGCGAAATCGACCATCAAGTTGGCTGATGTGCAATGACGTCTGTTCTGCACCGTTTTGGTATTTTGACCATATCTTCCGATCCACATGCGCAAATGATCTGATTCCAACGGCTATGGATCCGTAACTGATAGGGGTATATTTTTCTAGAAGACCATTTTATCAGATCGAGCCTCCAACATTGACAAAATCGACCATCAAGCTGGCTGATCAGAATTGTCATACAATATGACGAAAATTGTTAGAAAAATGCACCCACCTATTATACCTACCTTTGAAATTTGTAAAGCTTGTCTCTTGTCATTTAGCCCTCCAAAATGTGTATAAATAGAGGGCCTTGGATGAGTATTGGGAGAGATTGATACATTGGTAGGATAGCCATTGTAATAAAATTCTCTAAGTTTTCTTTTTCTTTCCTTTCTCTAGTTTTCTTTTTCTTCTTACATTTCTTTTCATTTTATTCATATCTAGTATGTGTTTCTAATCATATTGTTGAGGTGATGAGGTGAAGCTCTTGGTAAATGCTAAGGTTAGTCTCTTAAACATGAGCTAAAATGAATCATCATTTATAAGCACTAGCATAGATAATATTTTCTTTTGGTTTAAAATCATACTTGCAAAGTAGAGATCTTGATTCATTATTGACAATGAAAATGGCACAGTAAATGCTTGGTTTCATAACCTTGATTTGTTGTAGACATATACCTTGGCATAAGGAATGCTTGGACTCTTTTTATGAGTTTTGAGGACACCAAATGAACATAATATCATATGCTATGGACGTTGGACAATTTGGACTGAATTGCTAAACCTTCCGATTGGAACCTCCCTTATGTGTGGATTTCAATTGTGTAATAAAACAAGATTAATCTTAGCATAACACCAAGAGTGGATTCTCTAACCTCAACATCCTTTCTTATTGTTTTTTATATTTTGTTTAATTTCTTTTATGTTATTTTATTTATTTTGTTCTCTAACATCTTGTTTATTTTGTTTTGTTGTTGATTCCCTAATATCTTGTTTACTTTCTTTTTCTTATATATTTATAAACTTATACTTACTAATACGCTTCCCTGTGGTTCGACCTCGGACACCCGAGAATTTATTACTTGAACATAACCTGCACTTGGGTTTACAACTCTTAATTGAGTTACCATCAATGTACACATTTGAGACGTTGAGGGGTGTGTATTCATCAAACTTAGAGTATGTGGCTCTTTCCCCCTTTCGCCCGCGACCTTGGATGGCTCTGTCCGTGTTGTTCTGGCGGGTTGTTCTTTTAGGCGACCTGGACCTTTAGCGATGTGGGTCAAGACCCAACTATCTTCTGTTGTCTTGATATCCCTGTTTATTTTTTGGGGGACAACCCTCACCCTATTGTTAATTTGTTCTTTCCTCAGGCCCCTCTACTAGCTTCATTTCTTCTATTTTGGCATACCTCTGATGGCGATCTCGATTGCATCTTTTAGAGACCTACAATCTTCTGTGTTGTGTCCCAAATCACTGTGATAGTTGCACATTTCCTTGGAGTTAAGGCGTGACGGGTTGTCCCTCATGGGGTAAGGTGTTCCCAAGATACCTTAATGGGCTACCGCATCTAGGATATACGCCTTTGAGGCATTGAGGGGTGTGTATTCATCAAACTTAGAGTATGGGGCTCTTTCCCCCTTTCGCCAACGACTCTAATGGCTCTTTTCGTGTTGTTCTGGCGGTTTGTTCTTTTGGACGACCTGGACCTTTGGCGATGTGAGTCAAGACCCAATTGTCTTCTGTTGTCTTGATATCCTTGTTTATTTTTCGGGGGGCACCCCTGACCCTGTTGGTAGTTTGTTATTTCCTCAAGCCCCTTTGCCAGCTTTAGTTTTTTTGTTTCGGCATACCTCTGGGCCTTCTCATACAGGTTATAGAGTTTCTTCGGTTTCTCATCTGTCAAGGCGTACCGAAGGTGTTCATAGCAGACCTCGGAGATGAACGCCTGTATGGCCCAGTCATCGTGCAGGTCCTTGATTTCGATGGTGGCGAAGTTGAACCTGCGGATATATTCTCTGAGGGTTTTGCTTTCCTTCTATCTTACTGCGAGGAGGCTGGCCGAGGTTTTGAAAGTAGCCTTATTAGCGAGGAAGTGGGCAATGAAGGTTCTGCCGAGCTTCTGGAAGCTATCGATATATCCCGCCAATAGTGAGTGGTACCAGGTTCTTGCGTGCACTCTGAGCATCATGGGAAACACTCGACACTTTTGGGCTCAGTGGCCCTAGCAAGTCCATGTAGTTTTTGTATTGGATGAAGTGGTCCATAGGGTCTTTGGTGCCATCGTAGGTTTCTTTGGGGAGCTTGATTGTCTTGGGCACCGGTTCTCACCGGATCTCAAGGGTTAGGGGACTGTTGTCGTCCGTCATCCATTCTACTTCCTCCATTTTATCCTTTATCATGCCGTGGACTTCTTTTCTGAGGGACGTCATTTGTGCCTCGACGGTGCAAATAGCTGTTTCCTTATTGGCGGGTAGGTTTTCCTGGTTTCGGGGTTGTTCCTCGTAGCGCTGTTCCGTGCTTTGTTTGTATGCCCTGTTTGTGGCTGTTCGATGGCTACCTCGATAAGACGAGTTGGCACTATTTTCTTCCTAGTTGTTATTGTTGCCCTTTTGGTTTGGCCCTATTTTTTGATTGGCCTGCCGGGCGGCTCTGTTGCTACTCAACCGACTGAGTCTGAAGAGTTTGTATCTGGCTCATGAGTATCTGGTACGTTGGGTCGACGTAGGGCAACACCGGGGGGTGTAAGGCGGTGTTGGGTGGTTGGATGGTGGGATCGATTATCAGTGGAGGCCCAGTGGCGGTGTTTGGTGGTAGTGTAGCTGGTGTGTTTTCTCGGCCAACTGGGGTGTGGTCTGCCCCGGGAACAAAGAAAATGCTCGTTTGTCCCGCGATGTTAAACTGACTTTCTAGGGGGTTGGATGGGGCTAAACGGGTGGTTTGTTGGGTGGCTGGGGGGACATCCTGCATCGGAGTAGTGAGGGTTGAAAATACTGGGGAAGCAAGTGTGAGTAAGCTTTGGTAATAGTTCTGGGGGTAGTAGGGTTGTTGGAACCAAAAGTTAGGCATAAAAGGTGTTTGGTGGCTAGTACCAGGTCCCTGTGGATTGATGGGAGTTCGTGGGGGAGGAGATTGAAAACTGCCTGTAATTGGGGGTGTGGAGGAGTTAGTGTTTGGGGGAATGGTGCCTGGGTCTTCGGGTGAGGAGGTTTGTTGGGTTGGTGGTAAAGACATGGCTTGTTGTTTCCCACAAACGGCGCCAAATGTTGATGTCTTTTTGTGTCGAGGTGGTGCTCCTGGTGCTCAGAGGCCCTGAAAGGAAGGAAAATAGGTTAGAGGGCACCGGAGGTTGAGTTTCGAGACATGCTCTGATGCTTAAGTCAGTGTTTGGAGAAGAAAAAAAAGATTAGAGAGAGAGTAGTGTTGAAAGAGAGAGAGAGAGCTAAACCGTGGATAGCCCTAGGGAGGACTATATATAGGAGAGGTTAGGCAACCTGGTGCTCGACCTGTTCGCTCTACATGCCCAGCTCTAGTTAGTCATCTGATGTAAGCGACCTCGAGGGGCCTTGTCAAGGAGACGACCGCATTTAATGTCTGTCGTCTGCAGGCTGTGGCATTTAATGCCTTGCACTGCTCCAAGTGGGCGTCAAAATGACTGGAGATGTGACTTCTGGGGGAAGGGGATGCGCCCATGTGTCCCGGCTTCTGTTCCTAGTGGTTCCTGGGTCAGTGATTCCTAGACTCGTCTTGTTGGGCCTAGGTTGGATTAGTCTGTTGGGCTTGTACTTGGTAGACTGAATGGGTTCAACAGATTTAAAAGTGAGGTTGATGTAGCTACTTTAAGTAAAACATGTTAGAATATAAGGAGAGTGTCAACTTTAAATTTATGAAAATCTTATTCATTTTAATATGTTATAACTCGAATTTAAAGTGACTAGATATGTTAAATAATCTGAATCTAAAAAAAATCCTATCATATATATGACTCGACATGTGTAGCAAATTTGAATTTAGAATAGCTCAATTCAGTTAAAGAATTAGGGAGATTTTAATATGGTGAGACTCATAACATCTTGGGAAGCTATTGAGAAGTATTTAATGTTGGTGAAAATTCAGCATTAGTGGAGATGTTTTCAACATTAAGGCAGATAAAAATTGGATTTGAAGGCAAAGAATGCAGCAGCAGTTGGTAAAAAGAATCAACCAATAGTTACATGAAGTGAAAAGGAAAATGATTGACGGTTATCACCCATGATAAGCACATAATGAAAATGAAGTTAGTGGGAAGCAGTCCGGCTTAGAAACTTAAAATTTTTGTTTTCTTTTTCATTAATGTAAAATGTAAATATGAGTATTGAAATTGTAAAACAGGTTCTAAAAATCACAAACACAATCCAATTACATTTATCTTAATTTTCAAGTATTTTCGTTTTACCTTTCAGCACTTTATCTTTATCTTATATTTTATGCACATAGGAGTAGTTTTAACCTAGAAAATTATCAAGCTTACATTTGTGTCACATATTCTCACTCTTGCTAGAAGTATCAAGGGTGAAAATGCTTTCATCGCCTAAATAGTTAAATCGTAGTAAGATTTTTCTAAAAATCAACCAACTAGAGTATAGTCCAAAATTTTTGTTTCTTAAATACACATTTCTTTTTTAAAAAACAAGCATAATATATATACTAAGTAATCGCCTCAATTGAATAGCCAATTGAGGGGCAATTACTTCATCTTGGCTTGCTACGGGTGTGGCAAGATATATATATATATATATATATATATATATATGGAAAAAAAAGGGAAGGGAAAGAAAGGAAAGAGAAAGAGAAAGAGAGGAAAGAAAATGAAAGAGGGAAGAAAATGAAAGAGAAGAAAGATTCGTGTATTTTTATCGTGTTCATACTATTTTTTTTCGTGTCATAATCGTATTTAAAGTATTATATAAATTGATATGTTAATAATTTATTTTATATAGATTTTGACACGTTCATATATTTATGTCTTGTTCATGTTTGTGTAGTGTCGTATTTTAGTTATTTTTTCTCATGTCATGTTCGTGTCGTATAATCATTTTCTGTCTGAAATTGTCAAGTCTAATTGATACTATTCAAATAACTTTCAATTTTGTGTTAAGTGTCGTATAATGATTATTTAAAAAAAAATTAAGGTCATATTAATTTTTTGGCTTTTAAATTATTGATTGAAAAAATACTGTATTGATAAATGATCAGTAAAAATTAAAATATTGAATAATAATATAAGATGGGTTGATGTAATTAATTTTTTTAAACTTTAGGTATTGAATTAAAAAAAATATTATGATGGTTAAATAGTAAAAAAAGAAAAACATATGTTAAATGATGTTATAACTTGTGAGTTATTATATGATAGTCGTTAGGTTTATATTTTATTACTTTTAATATGAATATGAATGGTGGATATCAATATAATCTAAATGAATTAAATTTTGATATCCATCTTAAATTATATTACATATAAGGTACATATTTTTTTGTACATTTAAATCTCAAATATCGATAATAATCACATACATTTAATTTGCTATAAAGTTTTATGATCTTTATCTTCTTGCATAAAAACACATGAAAGGTCATTTTGGGAGCTTACTGAAGCTCAGGGTAATAGTTGGACCTGGAAAAAACTCTTAAAATTGAGGCACTTGGCCAACCAGTTCATTAGCCATCAAGATGGAAGATGGATTTGGAAATTCCCTGGAACCACTTTCTCAGCTGCAAAAGTGTGGCAGGATATTAGACCAAAGAAGCAGAAGGTTCAATGGGATAGACTTTTGTGGTATTCTCATCATATCCCTAAACATTCCCTTATTTCCTGGATGACCATTTTGAACAGATTGCCTACAAGCATGAGACTTCTGAACTGGGGGTTCGAGGTAGATGTGAATTGTAAGCTTTACCTCTCTAAACAAGAGACTCGGGATCACTTGTTCTTTGAATGTAGCTTCTCCAAATCTGTTTGGTTGCAGGTAATGCAGTCATGTCAGTTGCAAGTACGAAGTTGTAGTTGGAACAATGTGCTTGAATGGGCTATGCAGAAGCTCAAAGGTAGATCATTGCTTACAACTATTCTCAAGCTTGCTTGGAATGCAACCATTTACCACGTCTGGAAAGAAAGGAATAGAAGGATACATGGAAGTCCATGCAAGTCTCCATTGCAGGTTTTTGAAACCATTAAAGAGGAGATCAGATTCAAGTTGGTAGGCTTAAAAAACTTAGAACTTGATAATGTAAATGCTAACCTTTGTATTGATTGGGGCTTAAGCAACTCTATTTTTCTTTCATTGATGTAAAGCTACCTGAGTAGCATGTTCTTCAGTTTTGATGTAGCAGAAATATTCTCTGCTTCTTGGATATATAAATTGACACTTATCCAAAAAAAATAAAAACACATGAAATGAGATAAATAAAATATAGAAAAGAATATTTTGACAACACTTTTGTGAAAGACATCAAACTTATCAATTCCACATATAATATTTGATTTTTCATTATAAATATTTTTGTATTTTTGAACAATCTATTTTTGAATTAAAATGTAATGTAATCTTTTTTAATTTCTATTTTAATAATGTAGAAACAATTATATATATATATTTATATATATACTGCCTTATCGAATTGTCTACATTATTTACTTCCAACATTCAGAAACAAAATCACAACAATACGCGAAACTCACCCTAGTAAAATATAAATTAAACCTCAACTCTTTCGAGATTGAAAGAACATACTAATTATTGCTTAATATAATGATTTACACAATATTTAGATTTATCCTTAAAAAAATAGTTTGCTTCTGATTTAACTAACAATTATAAAATCATATAATTATTTTTATAATTGAATATTATAACTTAAGGGGGAAAAAATGAAGTATAAAATATTAATTAGCATTATTAATTTTGTTTCAAAATTTATTGATAATATTACTAATTTTTTATTTAATGTAATTTATGCTTTCATGCCTAAAACCAAGTGAAAGTAAGTCTATGAGAAACTTTTTTGCCAAGAGATTATAACCGACTATTTGAGTAAGAGGTTATGACTTATCAGACAAAAAACACTGTGTGGTTGTGCTTGTGCTTTATGTCCGTCATTCCCAAACAAAGGAATCAAGATCAAGTTCAGGGGCAAAGGGCAAATCCAAGTTAATCGACAAAATAAAAGTGAAAAAAAAAAAAAACTAGCTCAGGCTTGATATCTGATCACCCAAATTCAATATAAGTACTCTGATTCAGGGTTGCAGGAAAAGAACATCTTTGAGTTCTTGAAAAAAAAATGGAAAGCAGTTTGGAGGCAGCTACTTTTAGTATTCCAGATTGTGTTTTGAGGTGGAGCGGGCAGAGAATGCCGGTTTTGGGATTGGGCACGGCATCCGACCCAGTTGAAGGATCAGATTTAGTTACAAAACTAGCTGTTCTCCAAGCAATTAAACTCGGTTATAGGCACTTTGATACAGCTTCTTTGTACGGGTCAGAGCAGGCGCTGGGTGAAGCAATCATTGAAGCAATCTCGCTTGGCTTAATCAAATCTAGAGACGAGCTCTTCATCACTTCCAAGTTGTGGTGCACCGATGCTTATGGAGATCTTGTTCTTCCTGCTCTTCGGAGAAGCTTACAGTAAAATATTTGTTGCCCATTTTATATTTCTTTTGATATATCGATATATACTAAATTGTTGTCTTTTTTTTTTTTTTGTCTATCTGAAGACAGCAAATTCTTGTCTGAAGCTTTTGCACTGCAGGAATCTCAAGTTGGAGTACCTCGATCTCTATCTTATTCATTCGCCATTAAGCTTTAAAAAAAGGGTTGAAGGAGTCTCAGGAGATAAGGAATACCTTGTCTTCCCCATGGATTTCAGTTCTGTATGGGCCGCCATGGAAGACTGCCAAAGGCTTGGCGCCTTGGCCTCACAAAATCGATAGGTCTTAGCAATTTTACATGCAAAAAGGTGGCCGATATTTTGGCAATCGCAAAGATCCGTCCAGCCGTTAATCAAGTAACTCTCCCTTTCTCTCTGACACACACTTAGCCTTGAATTTGGCTTGAACTTTGATTTGAAGTAGTGATACCGTTAACTGAAGCTGTTTCAATATTTTGAAGGTGGAATTGAACCCACTGTGGCAACAAAAGAAGCTAAAAGAGTTCTGTCATGCAAATGGGATTCTTTTGTCGGCTTACTCTCCGTTGGGAGCCATAGGAACCAGTTGGGGCATTAATAGAGTTATGGAGTGTGAGGTGCTGAAAGAAATTGCCAAGGTAAAAGGGAAGACCGTGGCTCAGGTGCGTTTTTCCACCAGAAAATTAAACAGAAGTTAATAGTATAGTTTTTGTTTCATTATTGTCCTTGTTTTGAAAAATTAGATGAAATTAAGAAGACACATGAAAAGTTGATTACTAAATACTAATTCAAAATCAGGTATGTCTAAGATGGGCTTATGAACAAGGGGTGAGTATAATAGTGAAGAGCTTCAACGGTGAGAGAATGAAGCAAAACCTGGAGATATTCAATTGGTAATTGAATGAGGATGAGCTAAAAAAGATAAGTGACATCCCACAAAGCAGAGGCTGCCGGGCAGAAGATTTCATCTCCAAAGACGGTCCTTTCAAGACACTTGAAGAACTTTGGGATGGAGAAATTTGATTTGGAATATAATTTATCCTCACAGATATATATATATATATTTTTTTGGGGCCAAATTTGACATGGGAAATTGCTTCTATGTCACCCTCTAATAATTCCCATGACTTATTATTTGTACTTTTCCCCTCCACTTGCCTTCAATGACTGCTTAGTTCTCTTTTATTTAATCTGCTACTATCATCTCGATTTCCAATAGAGTTGCTTAAACCTAAGTAAAAGCTGAATTATTTATTTGGTCCTATAAATTTTATTTGTATTATATTGAATTTAAAAAATTTAATTTAATTTGAATTGATTTGATTTGAATTATTATTTAATAAATAAATATTTTTTATTTAAGTTTAATTATAAAATATATATAAAAATTAATAAAAATACTTTTTAATATGTTTTTATATATTTTTAATAATAAAAATATATTTCGAATTTGATAGATCAGATCAAATTTTAAACCAATAATTTTTTTCACTGTCCAAATTTGATCCGATCATATACGTTCAATATGAGCCCATGACATATCTTCATCAATCTCGAGTTGGAGTTAAACCAAAGTTATACTCTAATCAACTGACAAAAGTTACATTAAATAAATCGTAGCATTACATTGGCATCTCCAAGAAACCAACTCATTAAACAAATACTAAAAGTTTCATTAAACGACGAGTCATTTTGAATTCAATAATTATTAAATTTCTCTAGCAAGATTATAGCATTATTTAAAGAATAACGATCTTAGGCAATTTGATTCCTAGAATAGATTCATGTAATTCTCACGTGGTGAACCCGTATATCTTGAATTGAATAATTATAAAGTATAATTATAAAGTTATAGTGAAAAGGTCCGTTTAACTGGTGCCAGAAATTTAAACAATGGTCGCAAACGTAATGTTACGGTCGTTATTTAGCGATTTCGGTTTCTTCCACCGTCGATATTCACGATCGATATTTATTGCAATTGGTCGTTGGTAACTTCATTATGTCCGTAACCGCGATAAATACGACGCGATCAAAAACGCATCCGCGGCCGTAATTGAAATCCTTACTGGTGCTTATAAATATCAGTTAAAGATTATTTTATTATCAATTTAAAATTTTTTTTTGTATTTAATACAGTATTTTTATTGAATTCAATAAAAAATAAATCATTAATTATATTTTATTTTTATATATATTACCTTAACTCGTATCATTATATCCGTGTCTAGTGACATTGGTTAATATTTTATATAGTGAAAATAGTTTGTATGTAACGAGAATAACTCCAACCCAAAAACTAAACAAGATCCACAAGCTCTGCTTGCTTCACTGTCGGCTTCTAAAGTTAAACGTGACTGCTGGATCCAAGAATTAGCCAAAAGTTGTGTTTCGAAATATTGAAAAACTAGATTAACGCCGCTAAGAAGATTGTCTGCAGTTTTGGACATGGAGGCAACTTCTTTCAGTATTCCAGAATATGTGCTGGGCTCCAATGACAAGAGAATGCCACTTTTGGGCTTCGGAACGGCAGTCTCCCCACCTGTTGGAGCAGAAGCTACAAAAATGGCAATTCTCCAAGCGATCAAACTTGGTTATAGACATTTTGATACGGCTGCTAAGTACGGGTCAGAGCATGAAGAGTTTCAATGGTGAGAGAATGAAGCAAAACCTTGAGATATTCGATTGGTCACTGAAAGAGGATGAGCTGAAAATGATCAATGACATCCCACAAAGCAGAGGCTTGAGAGCAGAAGCTTTCATCTCCAAAGACGGTCCTTTCAAGACACTTGAGGAACTTTGGGATGGAGAAATTTGATTTGGACCACAGAATTTTTTTTTTTTTTTTTTCAAATTTTACATGGAAAAATTGCTTTAATGTCACACTAATAATTCCTATGACTTATTAGTTGTACTTTTCCTTGCCTTCGATGAATGATTGCTTAGTTCTCTTTTATTTAATCTATTACTATATTCTCACATTCCAATAGAGTTGTTGTTCAAGGGTTAAGTTTAATTGGAATTGAATTGGATTTAAGATGAGTATTCTAGGATTGATCCAGTTTAGGCCGGATTACTTTTAAAGTTAAATCAAGGTGATACTCAAATCAACTACAAAATTGCATTAAATAAATTGTAGCATTAATTTGGCATCTCCAACTCATTAAACAAATACCAACAACACATTTGATTCACGTGAATACGGATTCCATTCAATCCTTATTTCATAAGCTCCCATCACTCTTTCGTTTGATTCAAAATTACACGCTGAATGATGTTGGAGATATTTTGTATATTTGTACAAACCTTGTTAAAAATATTTACTTGCAACAATTAAATAGTATGCTCTTAAATAGAATATTAGAGAACTTACTTGTAGAAGGAAAAAATTGAAGTATAGATAACTTAACGAAATTGCCAAGGATTAAACCCTTTGTCCTTAAGGTGAAATTGCACACGGATTTAATGCAATTGCCTCCCAGGAATTCAACAACACCACTTTGAAAAGTTGCACGCCTTTTCAAAGTCTACGAACTTAAGGAATTGACTCAATTTTCTCTCTACAATAACAGATTTCTAAGCTCTAGAGTAGAAAGAACAAAAGAAGAAAAGAGCTTTTAGAACTGTTGAACCAATTATTGAATCTTGTGAATAGTTAAATTATTCCACCTATCAAGGCACCTATTTATAAGTCATTAGGAACCTAAGCATACATGAATGAATACATTAGGATGAACATACATGGTACATGAATGAAAAATTAATACATGAATGTACATTATGATGAACATGCATGATACATGAATGAATGTACATTAGGATAAACATACATGGTACATGAATGAAATAAATTAAGTTCATGAATTATGAAATTCATGAACACACCATAAATAATGTATTTGGATCATGCAATAAATAAAGAGATCAATTTCGCATTCACATGTTTGGTTCCAAACCCAATTCCAACAAATCCCCCACATGAATGGAAATTGATGATCAAAACGAAGACGCAAAGGATTTGTAGAGAGAAAATTGAAGTGGAAGAAAACTATATCAGGTTAGGTAGCTTTTGGCTTTGAACCTTCCCTAGTGAAATACTATCGGATTTACTCGGCTAACTAGTGAACGTTATGTCTTGAACTATTCAGCATTTCGTGTAAACCAAGACAATAGTACTCACATAGTCTCTACCTAGAGATTCCATTCATTTTCACGGTTGTGTTCATTTTGGCCCTGAACAACTCCTGGTTTCATGAATGCTTTAGAGAATTCAACCTTTTAAAAATTCTCAAAGAAACGGCCATATTTCTCATTCATATAGGTGATCTCTCATTAAGAGTATTCTGCTTATACCTCACTTGAAAACCAAGATATGAGAATCATTAAAAGCATAGCTTATCCTTATCTCGCTGCAGTTAGCACTTTTTCATAATAGGAATAGGCAGGAAATAATAATTACTAAGTGCCACTTAAAGTGCAATATGACTTAGTTTTCCCTTTAAACATAGATCTTGGGATCTCCAGTCAGCTAGGTAGGGTTACCATCATAACACTTTTTGTTTCTTAAAGGCTTTAAGCCTATTCCCCTCAATGAATTATACACAAGCTCTCTTGTTAAACTTTTTGTTAGCAGATCTGCATTATTTTCCTTTGACTTTACATAGTCAATTGAAATAATTCCATTCGAGAGCAAGTGTTTAATGGTATTATGTCTACGACGTGTATGTCTAGACTTACCATTATACATGCTACTTTGTGCCCTTCCAATTGCTGACTGACTATCACAATGGATACGATTTGCTAGAACTCGCTTTGGCCAACATAGAATATCCTCTAAGGAATTCCGAAGCCATAGTTTAAGGTGTATTCCCTCACCTTTATTTTTGGACAGATGTACACTAGGTCCATTGGTATTTTAACAATGCTATTGTCACCTTTAGAAAATTTGTTGAGAATTTTCTCAACATAATGAGATTGGAACAATACAAATCCATCAGATGTCCTAGAAATTTTAATTCTTAGTATGACATATGCAACACCCAAGTCTTTCATGTCAAACCTTTTAGTTAACATGTTCTTTTAGACTTGATCATGTACTTATTGCTGCCAAAAATCAACATGTCGTCTACATATAGACATACAATGGCATAGCCCTTATTAGTGTTCTTCACATAGACACACTTATCAGCCTCGTTGATTTTAAAGTCATTTGACAATATAACTTTGTCAATTTTCATGCCACTGTTTAGGAGCTTGTTTCAAACCATACAAAGACTTGACAAGCTTACACACTTTATTTTCTTTTCCTTTAATAACAAACCCCTCAGATTGTTGCATATAAACCTCTTCGTCAAGGTCACCATTAGGAAAGTTGTCTTTACATCCATTTACAGCCTAATAATTTTCTTTCAAAATCCTTACCACTCTTGACACCATCAGGGATCACCGATCCCATGGACAAGGTCTCGACTTTGCTCCGCAACGGGGTAGTCATGGTAGCACCAAGGCATGCTGATGCTAGACCATGACATTCTCCCCCACTTATTATGTCGATACCCTCATCGACGCCAAGATCACACCTGAGTACCCTTATTCACAGAGTTGACATTTTCCCACATGTCCTACTCTTACCCTCAAGGACTAGGTCATGATCCCATCAAATGAGGCACCGAACACAGTTTTAGATCTTATCATGACCTTTTTGGGATCAAGTATTGCTACCTTAGCAAGACACCCCCACACTTTGAGGTATTTGAATGAATGTACTTGATTCCATAGAATAACATCTTTTGCTGACACCTCTTAAAGTTTGATCCATCAAACTTTTCAGGTTTCTCACCATGCACCAATGAGGGTGATGGTGGAATCCTCCCTTCCGAAGAAGTCTTAGCCACAACATTTTCAGAAGATGTGAAAAGATGTAAGAGACATGTTATTTGAAACCAATATATATACAATAAATATTGATTATAACATAATCAAAACCAAACACCAATATAATAATAAATTAAAATATTGATTTTAAGCATGCATATAAAATAAGGAAATCCAAGCACCAATATTTATAATCAAAATATATATTGATTATGACAAGCAAGTAACCCAACAGAAAAAACAAATAAACAAAATAAAATGAAGAATTTCGCCTTAAGATTGTTGGAGATATTTTGTATATTAGTAAAAACCTTGTTGAAAATATTTACTTGCAACAATTAAATAGCATGCTCTTAAATAGAATATTAGAGAACTTACTTGTAGAAGGAAAAAATTGAAGTGTAGAGAACTTAGCGTTATTGCCAAGGATTAAACCCTTTGTCCTTAAGGCGAAATTGTCCGTCACTTGGTGCACACGGATTCAATGCAATTGCCTCCCAGGAATTCAACAACACCACTTTGAAAAGTTGCACACCTTTTCAACGTTCACGAACTTAAGGAATTGACTCAATTTTCTCTCTACAATAACAGATTTCTAAGCTCTAGAGTAGAAAGAACAAAGGAAGAAAAGAGCTTTTAGAATTTTTGAACCAATTGTTGAATCTTGTGAATAGTTAAATTATTTCACCTATCAAGGCACCTATTTATAGGTCATTAGGGACCTAAGCATACATGAATGAATACATTAGGATGAACATACATGGTACATGAATGGAAAATTAATACATGAATGTGCATTAGGATGAACATACATGATACATGAATGAATGTACATTAGGATGAACATACATGATACATGAATGAATGTACATTAGGATGAACATACATGGTACATGAATGAAATAAATTAAGTTCATGAATTATGAAATTCATGAACACACCATAAATAATGTATTTGGATCATGCACCATATAAAGAGATCAATTTCACATTCACATGTTTGGTTCTAAACTCAATTCCAACAAATGAATCATTTGAATGCAGGCTATTCAGCCACATCCCGTAAGAACAAAAAAATCATACTAAAATCTCCTCACTTGAGCCATCGCAATTCACTGCATATTATCATTTTCCTCGACACTTATCAAATTTGTATCTCTTTTCAAAGAAACCTTAGGGCATTAAAACATTTTATAGGGAGTTTAGGGGTTTTCATAAGGAGGTTTCTTTTTGCGATTGGGAGACAAGGGGATTGAGCCAATCTTATGGGTACGATTTGTATGTCTCAACCATCGGAGGAGCCGACTAGTGCTTCCTATGAGTTTAGACATTTTATATCATGTATTTGTAGTAGGATCCCGATAGGAGATGGACAATGGCTCAGTTGTTGTAGCATCCTTTTATAGTCGGAGGATAGCATCAGGTTGCTCAGAATCTACATCAACATCAGTTATTGCCACCTCTTTCTTCTTAGTAGTATTTGTTTGTTTTTTTTTTTTTTTAAATTATTATGTATAAGTTTTGATATAATGAGGGGTGGGGGAATTAGGGGAATATTTTTTCTTTCATGTTTCAATTAATCAATCTTGGTCTTTCAATAAAAAGATTATCAAGAAAAAAAAAAGAAAGAAAATTTGTCTGTTATGACTAGCCTTCTTTGATTTAGTTTATTGTTTACTATGCTTTTAATCAGCTTAGAGGCACTTTTAATTCTATTATTATGTGAAAGAGTTGCAATGCAGGGGAAGTTCAGTATCTTGGTTTGGTTGGTTATTATTCTTTGGAATTCTTATATTGTTTTTTGGATACCCTTTTTTCTACTGCAAAAATTGTGCATTATTGGCCCTTTTGTTTTTATGCTTATTATATGTGGCAAGTTAAATAAAGGGTTTTTTTTTTAGATAAGTAATTTTTTATTTATTCAAGAAGTAGTTGTAACCACTACAGCAAATTGATCTTTTAGCGGCGTTTTTTTTTTTTTTTTTTAAGAATATGAGCATTTATAAACGCCGCTAAAACCGCGAAGGCGTTCCAAAAAAACGCTGAAACAAACGCCGGTAAAAACCGTGCCATGACATTTAGCGGCGTTTGCAACTACAAACGCCGCTAAATTAGCGGCGTTTGTAGGTATATTAACAGCGTTTAGAAACGCCCCAATATAATGTCTGAAAATTGTATGACATATGACATGGGACTTTAGCGGCGTTTGTGATCTACAAACGCCACTAATTCCTGACTTTTAGCGGCGTTTGTGATCTGCAAACGCCGCGAATGCCTGATTCTTAGCGGCGTTTGTGAATCACAAACACCGCTAAAAGTCAGGATTTAGCGACGTTTGCAGATCTTCAAACGCCGCTAACTATTGCCAGAATGTTATGTATTTAGCGGCGTTTTACTCTTGAAACGCCGCTAAATATGCAGAATATTTTTTTAAAAATACTATTTATTTCCTTTAAAAAGTTATATTTATCAATAATACCTGCATTTCTATTTATAGAACTATTGAACAATACACAAACAACACAAATTATAATAATAAAAAAACATAATATAAAGATATATTTAATATAAAATAAAATCCATACAACGAATGTAACCTACAACTTAAAAAATTACACGTTATAAATGTTAAAAGTTGGAGGACAGCCGTAAGAAGAACGTTTTCTCCGTAGCAAGTTGTTCTCATGAGCCCTGTTACAAAAAAAATTAGAATACGTAATTAATATATAAGTTATTAAGTTATAAAAGTAAGATAATTAACAACGAAAATATTATATTACCTGAAATGGAGGATTCTGTGAAATCGTTGAGCCTGCTGGAAACTTTTGCTACACTAAATTCATCAGCGATTGAAACTGTGTCTACAGCACCTGATATCTTCGTTGCTTTTCTTCTTTCTTCAACTTGTCTCTCTGCTTCTTTCCTTGCCATCTCTGTTTGTCTCTCTGCTTCTTTCCTTGCCATATTTGCTTTTCTCTCTGATTCTTTCTCCTCAAAAAGTTTATGCATATTTTGCATTTCTTCTCTCAGCATCTGAACTTCATATGCACTGGAGTTTTGTGAAGAAAAAGCAGTAAACCGCTAAAAACCAAGTCCATAGTAGCTAGATGGTGTCGGACCCATTCCGACACCTCGAACCCGTCCATGTCGTTCTTTCCCAGCAACTTCAATGAATATTTTATTCTCGACATCTTGCATATTCACTGATGAGCCATCCGATGGTCTGGCTTGATACTCAGCAATTTTATCCCGAGCTTTCTCCTAGAAAACAATAAAGTTAATAAAATTTTATGTAATATATTTGTAAAAAAAAACAAGTTTGAACAAAAAATACCACAATATCCTGAGTTTCGACGATCAAATAGGATCCATCCTTTTTAGTATGAGTTAACTGAAAAAGTTTTACTCGTCCTATTTTTTCCCCCCGCTCAAGTTCCTACAAAATAGTAATAATTAATACTAAATTGTATTAAAACAATTGAGAACAAATAATTATATAATATGTTATGTACTTCACTAATGTACTTAACACTAATATAATAATATTTTATTAATGAAAACTTACTTTTTCATTAGCTTTTCTGGCAAAACTTTTTGATCCACTGGTGTGACTGTATTTCTGTTGATTTCGACTGTTTACCCCTATCTTTTCTCGTTCCTGTACATTGCAGATCAACATTATTAATATAAACATATTTCATACAATTGTATTATATAAAGTTGTATCAATTAATTAAACAAATTAAAAATGATACATCTCCTTTTCTTGAAAACCAGAAGTGAACCAATTTTTCAAACTGCCACGGAATCACAGCACGCAGTACGTTTCGTATTATGACAGCAGGATCAGTATTTCGATCGAAATACTTTTTTTTCAAGTCATGCCTCATTTGGATCATCTTCTTCATCTTTCTCCTCATCACTCTGAATATCAACATCACCTTCAAACATCTCCCTCGATCTTTTTCTTGACTGTGTGCTACTTATTGATTCATTTTTCCATAAGTGAAATTGATAACTTTCAACATCAAGAAGATATCCGACCCAATCGTGGTCTCAGGTGCTTCTCTTAACTCTTTAGTGCCATCAAATACATGTTTGTGGAATCTAAATCTATGATTTTCATTTAACCACCGACGATGTCCCATATAACTGATTTTTTTGCAAAAGGAAACATTTCTTTCAAAAATTCTAATAACAGTGTCAAAGAATTTCCTGTCCACCCGCTTAAGCATTTTAAGTGAAAAAGACGGACACAGAAAGACAATTTTAAATGCTTAGATCCCTCATAAAGTTCTTCATTCATATCATCAAGCAACTTATAAAACTTTGCCGCTTCTCCATTGGGTTCTTGATCACCCACACCTCTTCCCATTTCAGCAAAGTCATTCATGCCAACATTGAACCCATCATTCCCTCCGGGAACTTCTGGTGACGATGTGTGAAAACTATGATTACACATGTTAAATGCATCCCGCAACATGCATTCTATGTCATCTTGTCTAATAGACTAATGTTGATTGTTAGAATAACTTGGAGGAACTCTAGAAGATGACCTAGAAGTTGCGGACTCTCCATGAAAAAACCATTGTCTGTAACCCGGGAGAAATCCTTCACAAATCAAATGTTCGAAAACAACTGTACGCATTTGCCAATCAATATTGGCACACCTCGAACAAGGACAAAATATTTTATTATCTTCGCTTGCGTTCTGAAAAGCGAAATCGAGAAAACTATCTACTCCATCTTGGTACTCTTGACTTAGTCTCGACTTTTGCATCAAACTCTTATCCGTTTCGTACGTAAATCTAAATTATAAAATAATATAATGTAAATTTATAATTAAAATAAATATCTTAAAATATAAATTTTCATATGTCCTATTAGCTAACTCACAAACTGACCATGAAATTAATGCTTACTTATTGATTTTCTAGCTAAGTTTCATTTTCTCATAAATGAAAAAGTAGGCAATTCACTAATTGGGATTCAATTCCCAATTGATTGTGGAAGATTTACCTATAAATTTAGGGCTGGCTATACTGTTAGCCAGTAATTCAAAGCTCACTTCCATTTTTTTCTACCATTAATGCTATTACTATTAGAGAGATTTCTAAAATATTTCTCAGCAGCCATATTAATTCTCAACGTGTATAATCATTATTAAATTGATCACTTTTTTTTTACTAAATTAAGAGATGCCCGAAATTAGAATCATGCACTACTGGACTTTGACAAGTTTAATTGAAAAAAAATGAAATCATAATCAATGAAACTCTCACTGATATACCAAAAAGTTGACTAATTCAATGATTAGAAAAAGAATACTACTAAATTACTACTAGTATTTTGTAACATTAACATTTTTTTGATCAGCATTGTCGACTTGAGACTTTAATTAGCTTGAATTTGATCAATTTAAAAGGAGCCAACAAAGTCATCTGATTAAACGCTGTTCAATGTAAGAATGATTAAACGCTGAGCCAACAAAGTTTGAGTTATTTCAGTTCTAAAGCATCCTAGGTCTCAAGTTACTCAAAGTAAGGGTGAGATTTTAGTAGTAAACAATCATAAAACTGCACCTAAATCTTCTTGGAATATTCAATAATTCGAATCTACAATTGATATAAGGAAATATTACCATTGAATTCGTCATCCAGTAACCATGAATTCTTGATATAATATCAATGACTTCATGCTTCAATCTTTCTCTTGTTATTTTCCACACATATATATATATATCTCGCAAGAATGGTACAAGCAAAGCTACTAGATTTTGTTTCAAAAAGAAGAAACACAAAAAAGAGCCAATTGAAGAACCCCCTTCAACAACACACCCCCCACAAAAAGCATTTAACATACTCAAATTAAACCCGTAAAATAAAAAAATATATATATATATATGTATAAACCAAGCCAGACCGCAACTGATTATTAACTTGTCATCGGAATAGGCTAATTCTCCTTTCATTACCAAGTTAATTGGGAACCTACCTTGTCTGAAACCAACCAACCATCTATCTTTCATTTTAATATTATTTAGAATGAATTAGAATGTTTCTAGTAATTCAATGTGTATCGGATACAAATTTTTTTAAATTTTTTTGAAATATCATATTTTCATATCCAATCCTAATATACATTAAACACAAATATCATACACGGATAATTTAAAAAAAAATCAGATAATATAAGTTTCTAGCAGATTGGTCTCCTTCATTGCTATACAATTAATTAAGAATGGAATTAACTAACCTCGCAGCAATCTTTTTTGAGTCTCGAACAAGCAGCTGGGTTCTTGAATCAATATAAGCAACAAAAAATGTCAAGATAATATCAACTGCGAAGAATAGATCCACAAAGTTTTCTAGGAGGGTAGGAACTGAAAAACGATAAATTAAAAGGGTAAACGCTACTTCAGCAAAGAAGAAACATGCTCATTTGAAGAATAGTGGCGTCGTCGATGCCAAAGCAAAGAAACCACGGGACATCTGCCTTGGCAGCAAAAATTTTAGCAAAAGGAAACAGGGGAGCTAGGTTTTTTAGTCTGAAGCAAAAATGGGGAAACAGGGGAGAGAGGCGGAACAGAGAGAGAGATGAGCTATTTTCAAATTAGGTTTTTTTGATTTGGGGAAATAGAGGAGCGAGAGGATTGAAAGAAATAAAACATTAGCGGCGTTTGTAAAATACAAACGCCGCTATTTTCAAATGCACTATAGCGGCGTTTTCATTCTCTAAACGCCGCTATTGTAGTATTTAGCGGCGTTTCAATATTAGAAACGACGCTAATAAATCTCTTGAAATTTTTATAGACATTTAGCGACGTTTAAACATATAAATGCCGCTATGTAAATACTTATAGCAGCGTTTGTTACTTTAAAACGCCGTTTAAACAAATTAATAGCGGCGTTTGGGTCACAAACGTCGCTAGATATTAAAAATACGGTACTTAGCGGCATTTTTTATAAAAACGTCATGAATAAAACGCCACTGTAATTCTAAATTGCTGTAGTGAACTGCTACAAAGGTTACAAAGAAGACAACCTCTGCCATTATGCAACAGAGGGAACTAACAACATCAACACCTACATTACATTATTCACTCATGTGGGAACATTACAGTGCCAAGACCTCAATTTCTATAGAGTCCCAAGTTAACAGAGTCAGGAGAAATATTCTTCATTCCAGCTAACCTCATTCTGATGATCTCCTTGATGCGTCCAACGACTTCTTCTGTTGTAGAGTGAATCTGACGAATAGCATTCCAGGCAAGGCGTAAGATGGTGGTGATGAGAGCTTTCCCTTTTAGTTTTGCTGTAGCCCATTGAAGCTCAGAATTCCAGTTTGAAGCTCCTCAGTGAAGCAAGCAAAGGTGGACTTGTTGCCAAATTTCCTTGTAGAATGTGCACTCCGAAAAAAGGTGGTTCCTGGTTTCAGTTCTAGCCTGACATAGGACACAATTTCCATCCAATTCAATACCAGAAGAGATCAGTCTATCTTTGGTAGGTAGTTTGTTTTGGATGGCCATCCAAGCCAGTAAAGAGTGTTTAGGTATATGCAAAGGGAACCATACTAGCTTGTCCCAGCTGACTTTCTCCTGTTTGGTTCTCAACTCATTCCAGACCTTAGTCGCACGAAATTTACTGCCAGAAAATTTCTAAACTGGCAATCCATTTTGGGTTGTAATGAATTGTGCAGCCAACTCTCTCATCTGGAGCAACTTCCTCCATGTCCAGCTACTTCCTTGCTTTGGTGAAACCTGCCATATGGTTTTGTCCTTAAGCACATAGGCTTTGATCTAGGCTATCCACAATGAGCCAGCTTGAACAAGAACAGACCAAATATGCTGCATGACATAGGCCTTGTTCCAAGTAAAGAGATCCTTCAACCCCAGGCCTCCCTCTGATTTTGGAGTGCATATCGAGCTCCACTTGATCCTTGCATCTCCAGTTGGGCAGACCTTCTCCTTCCAAAAGTACCTGGTGCAGAGTTGATGAATTTTCTTGATCACAGCCTTAGGAAGCACGAAATGTCTGGCCCAATAGTTTTGAACATTGTACAACACGACTGAATTAGTTGAATCCTTCCTGCATGAGAGAGTTGCTTGGTAGCCCAACCATTGATCTTATTCGAAATCTTCTCAATGAGAAGAGCACAATCTTTTTCAGTAAGCCTCCTCGTAACAAGAGGGACCCCAAGATATCTAATTGGTAGTTGGCCCTTCTTGAAACCAGTTATTTGTTGGATCTCCATCAGCTTAGAATTAGAGACTCCAGAGAAGAAAATCTCAGACTTTTGCAAGTTGAGCTGCAGCCCAGAAAAGGAGTAAAATTGTTCAAGGATGCATTGAATCCCTACAACAGAGTCCAAATTGCCCTTGGAGAATATAAGTAAATCATCAACAAAGCTGAGGTGAGTAAGCTGAATTTTGTGGCACTTAAAATGATATCCATACAATCCTTGTTGTGCTCCAATATCCAACAACCTAGAGAGAACATTCATGGCTATCACGAACAGGTAAAGATATAGGGGGTCTCTTTGCCTGATTCCTCTGCCTCCTTTGAAAAAACCAGAAAGTCCTCCATTTATGGCTATGGAGAATCTAGGGGAGGTGACACAAGCCTCAACCCAATCAACAAATGTCTAGGGAAATTCTAGTGCTAACAACACTGTGATGAGAAAGTCCCAGTTAAGAGAATCAAATGCCTTTTGGAGGTCAACCTTGATAGCACATCTATGAGAGAGTGTGGTTCTCCCATACCCTCTGACCAACTCTTGGGCCATGAGGATGTTGTCTGTGATACTCCTCCCTTTGATGAAGGCACTTTGGTTACTGGAGATCAGAGAAGGAAGATGTTCTATTATCCTGGTTGCTAGTATCCTTGTGATGCTCTTGTAGAAAATGAAGCAGTAAGAGATAGGTCTATAGTCTCTGATATTGTTTGGACTCGAACTCTTGGGAACCAAATCCACTATGGTGGAGTTGAAAGCAGGCAGCAACTTTTTGTCTAAAAAAATTGCAATACTGCTTCAAAAATATCCTCCCCTACTATTGACTAGGCAGTTTTGAAAAATTGAGCTGTGAAGCCGTTAAGGCCTGGTGCCTTTTCACCATTTTGAGCAAAAAAAGAGTCTTTCATTTTTTCCCTTGTAATTTGTCTGATGAGATTATCCTTAGTTTCCTCAATTAGATGTTGTTTGAGGAGCTCAGACAGGATCTCCCTGGAACAACCAATGACATGCCTATCAGCAGTGCCAATAAGATTCTGAAAGAAGGATATGGCTTCATTGGAGATTTGGGCAAATTCTTCCAACTTACTGCCATTTTCATCATATAATACTTTGATTGAGTTTCTGCTATGCTTAGTGGCCACCATTTTGTGAAAGGAATGAGTATTTCGGTCCCCCTCCTGTAACCATTTAACTTTGGATTTTTGTTTGTATAAGCTTTCTTCAGCTGATTGAAGTTCTTTTAGTTCTGGAAGAAGTTGGCTTTCTTGGCCACCATGTCTGGGGATGGCATGTGGGAAAGGATTTGCATATGGGTTGCTTCAAGCTTCTTCCTCTTCTCCTATACCCTCCCAGATAAATTCACGTAGCTAGAGGAATTAAGATTCCTTAGAACTGGTTTAAGCCTCTTTAGCTTTTAAAACAGAATGGACATAGGGTCACCTGAAGCAGGTTCATTCCAAGAGTTTTCCACAATCTGCATAAACTCTGGGTTCCTAGTCTAGAAGTTGAAAAACTTAAATGGCTTTGGTGGAGAATGCATATTAACATTCAGCTTAATATATGCCAGGCAGTGATCTGAGATCCCAGGAGAAAGAAACTCCACATGTGACTCAGCAAAATGAGTGTGCCAATGCTCATTAATCAAGATTCTATCAAGCTTCCTAGCTAGAAAGCCCTCTGACTGATGATTGGTCCAAGTGAAGGTTGGCCCTATGCTGGCATGGTCAAATACTGAGATCATGTTCATGGATTCTTGGAGATCCTTCATGTCAGGGCTTAATGCATGTGATCTAGTGAAATCTGAGCTTTCCGAGGGATGAACAATTATGTTAAAATCACCTGCCAAAATCTAAGGAATTCCAGCCAATGAACTATGCAATTCCCCAAGATGCTGCCAAAGTCTCTTTCTATCCATTCCATTGTTACTATCATAAACTGCAGTAACATATATTCTTTGAGAGTGATAAGTAACAAAACAAGTGATACTCTGATCTGTAGCAGCCAGCAAGTCAACTTGCAAATTATCTTTCCACATAAACCAGATTCTACCATTACAAGCAGAAGAGTAATTATGGTGCAGTTGCTAGCCATGGTAAAAACCTTCCACAATTGCATCCATATTATTTTGCTTTACCCTTGTTCCAAGCATGCAAACAAGCTCTACCTTAAGACTTCTTATTCTACTAGCTATATTTCTCTGTTTCAGAGGGTTATTAATCCCTCTGACATTCCAGAAAGCAAAGTTCATGAAGAAGTTGAAGGATTTTTCCCCGATCAATCTACCTGTTCTTCTTGCTTTTCAAGGACTTCATTAAATCAGCCACTCTTGCTGCTGCAGCTCTTGGCTTTTTTGGTGAGCAAGCTACTATCTCTCTTTGCTCAACATGTTCAATGTCATCAAAGCCAAGAATGTCTGAGTCAGTCAAGGACAGTAAGTTGAGGATAGCAAATCTGTTTAGGGATTCTGCCACTGCAGTATTCTTGTCTCATTTACTGTGTGCTTTATTGACTTTACTCACTTCCCCATCTTTGGTACTTTCATTAGGCTTAATACAATCAGGTTTATCCTGCACTGTATTTGATGGCCCTGAGCCTTTTTCCCCAGTATCCTGGACCATAGCTTCCTCATTCTTAGGTTTTGGGATCTTAGGCACCCAAACACTAAAGGGATCAACTGGCTTCCTTGAGCAAATTTTCTTTGAATGTCTAAAAACACCACACAGTTTGCACTTCTGGTATGAACAAGGAATCTCCACTAAAATGGGGGCAATAGTACCATCCCTCAATTCCACATTGATGAATCTCGACATTGTAGAATCAATTGTAACCTTTATGCAAACCTTAGCATATGCTAAACGTTGTTTGCTTGTCGTAATACGATCCATATACAATGGCACATCAAAAGCACTAGCAATGTAGCTTAGGCCTTTTTGTGAGTAAAGTTCTAGTGGAATGTGACTCAAATGAATCCAAACAGGAAGTTTCTTCATATCAAACTCCAAGTTCTTGAGACTTGGTTCCTATTTTCTCAAAATAAGGGGTTTATTTTGAATATGCCATGCTCCCTGCTCCAATATCCAGTCTCGAGTTGGAGCATTTGGAAATTGAATGATAAAGAGATTTGAACCTGCAGGTTTAATCTCAACTGTTCTTTCCTTGCCCCACAGGAGATTTGCCAATTTGCAGAAAGAACTAAAACTGGGTGCCTTGCCAATGAATTGAGCAACTACAAAGTTTTGCCATGAATGGATTCCTTCTTCAAAAACCTCATCAGGAGGTCTGACAGTGATCGATCCATTGTATTCTTTCGGAGGAAAAAATTGCAATGACTGATCTACAGTAGTGGCGAAGAGTTTTCTCCAATCAACTGCACTCTTGGTAGATGCCACGTCAACCAAGTTAGTTACAACTAACTCCTTTCCATTCACGATGGGATTCTTGACTCCATTAGCCCATTCAACTCTCTGATCCTTGCTTTGATCAAAGAGATCTCCACGGCCGACTGTATCATTACCTCCTAAGGTTACCGATTCCATCTCCCTCAAGAATGGCGATCGCAAAATAAGGACAGAGTTTCCATTGAGAGCCATTGCAATCGAAATTGGATCACAAACTCAGTTGAAAATAAGGTGAGAATTTGGCGAAAACAAAGAAAAGAGATTGAAAATGGTGAGAAATCAATCAAAATCAGCATGAAAATGAAGGAAAATGGGGAAAAACAAATGGAAAACCCACTGCTCAAGAAAGTCCTGCTTACGTGAGTTGAAAGGATTTATGCTAACGTGAGCTGGAAGTTTTTTCCCCAATTTTCTATTAAATAAAGGTTTGTTCTCTGCTTTTAGTCAAAATTTAACTTCCCTCTGTATTTGAGAAATATAAATATGTAACATAATGTGTATTTTAAAGTCTTTGAAGGAGGATGTTTTGGAAATTCTTTGCATGGGTTATTATGTTCATTGAATCATTGACCCTTAAGTATCCTAAAATGAGCTATAGAATGAGTTGGATGATTGTTAGGGATGATTGATGTTCTTATTCAATCTTGCTTGTCTAGAAATCTTCTAGTTGTAGTTCCAACTTTCACTTTTTAATCCCTTGGATTATGAGAAATTGACAACTTTAATTTGTTTGTGTAGTGCTCTTGAGGCAGCAAGCCTACACCACCAATGACAAGTTAAAATCCACTTCTGCCACCTGCAGCTGCACCTTTCCTCGGCCTTTTTGTCACTGGCCTTTTAGCTTATGAGCAGCAACTTGCCATGAACAAAAAAGGGTGGTGTTCATGCCCTAATGCAACCTTAGGGACAAGACAACATCCTCTCAAGCAGGAAGCAATGGGAATGGGTGCTGCTGGAGCAAGCCAAGCTATATATGATGGTGGGTTCCAAAATGTTGCTGCTGCCCAGCAACTATGTACACTATTAGTAATAAAAAGTGTTTATGTGGTAATATCCTTATTTCCTGCATTTACAGGTTTTATTTGAGTTCTAAATAAAATATTTAGAGGCTTTTTAATGTTTTTTCCTTTTTTTAGCAGTGAGATTGCACCCTGCTTTTATCTATAGCATATGTTTGTCGATTGTATCAATCTTACATATTTATTTGAGTTCTAAACGGCTAGGAAGCTTCTTAATCTATTGTCTCTTATATATTTCATATGATTGCTTGATGTATCGAGACTCGGAGTAGAATACCGAGTGTGGTAGCATTTGGGGACTTTTAGAAGAAATCAACAAAGATTTACAGGTTTTAAGAGTAAGTCTTACCCTCCTGCAGGTAATTTTCTGTTCCAGTTTTCATCACCCAGTCTTTATAAATAGTTCATGAGAATGTACAGGACTATCTACTAGCCCAACAGGATACAAGACTGTTTGTGTTTTGATTGCTCTTTGCTTGCAAGTTCCAAGGAATTATTAAAAGGATAAAGTTCAGTTTTCATGCATTTGCTGCCATCTCCAACTAGTGAGATTATATAATGATCGACATAAAGAGCAGAACCTAAAAGAAAATCACCTATATTACAATCCAAGAGCCGAGGATCAGTTAATTACTACATCATGGTTTAAGCTTCAAGCCCTATTTTTCAAGAAAAATATTATTTTCTTTAATTTCAGGTTTCTATACTTGGAATTTGAAATACAATAATGTAAAAAGTGGATTTAATCTTCTTTACTGATACCATTAGAAGATGTTTCACTGACCATTTTCTTCTTGAAATTGTCAGGAGTCATATATGATGAAGCATGCACTATCCCAATGTAAAGTTAATTATATGTCTCATTTTAATTGACAGGATGATGATATTGTTAAATATCATAGTATATATTAAGGGTATATATACGAAATATGTATTCTAATACGTAGGTTATCGTAATTAGATACACGGTGTACATTTACGTACACAAATAATATCAAAGTGAATGAGAAATTAGTCTCATTATTTACCCACTTGAAGAGAAAGGAAAGTTGGTTGAAGGTATGTGTGGTAGTCAATCCCACATAGGACTAAGAATGGCTTTAGCTTATAGTTTATATAAGCTAGAGTGTCATGATGGGTTGGGTTTCAAGGGGCACCCAAGTTTTTGTGGAGGGTGAGGACCTACACAACTTGGGTTGGACCACACGCGCGAGCCGCCACCGTCGAGCCGGGCTGGGTCGGGTTTGGGTCAATAATTAATTTTTTACTGCCCAACCGACTTAATTTTTTGTCCAAACCGAACCAGCTCAACACCAACCGGCTTTATGTTTGTCCGAATAATTCATCTTCTAGAATGTGTCTGTTCGGTTGTCTGAACCGTTCTTTGCCTTTTCAGTTGTGTCTTTGCCTGTTGGATGAACCGGTTCATTGTAACAAACTTGTCTATTGATCGAATCGGTTCCTGTCCAACAGATGTGTCTGACCGAACAGACTTCTCTGTATCGATAAATAGGAGTGTCTGTATCTGTTTCAAATCACTAATTCACCGAAAATATTCTTGTCTTCTGAGAGAGAGACTTCAACATTCTTTTATTTGCTGTGTTGCGTCCAGGTGTGCTCTCATTTGCAACGTATATCGAGAAAACCTGGGAGACGATTTGCATCGATACTGTAAGCACCTTAGATAGGCAAAAAACGTCTTAAGGTTAGAGGTCCAACCTTGACTCGATATTGATTTTTTCAAATCAATTACTGTAAGTGTCTTTAAATTCAATTCTGCATATTGGTTGTAATCTGTTTGAATATATATACAGTTCTTCTTTTTCTCTGTTTACTTTTTACAGTATATAGCATCTATATTTTCCAACATTCTTAAGACATTTTTTCATGTGTTGTATACCGTGCTTGAATTTATATATTCGGATATTTTGTTACGGTGTTTGATATATATATACTGTTTAATGTTCGTATGCTAGTCTACTGTTTGTCTTACTTTTATATATATATATATATAAAACAAAAGAAGTCAGAAAGAATAGTATATATATAAATATATAGATTCTGTTTAGTTTGATTTTTAATATTTTCTTTTATATATATTATTTCGGTGAATATATATATATATATATTGTTTGATTGGTGATTTTATTGTTACTGATTGTTATAATATATTTGTATATATTGTTTGGTATATATTTATATCAATTGTTTTGGTTTGTTTTCGTTCATACTGTTTATATATATTGAAAGCTTACATTGTTTGTATTGTTTTAGAACATATATATTTTATATTTCGGTACTGTTGCTTAATATATATATTTGTTACTTTTACATACTGTTTGCTTTTAATATATATAGATTACATATATATTATTTGCTACTATTAGTGATATTTATAAAGTGTGAACAATTAGTTACATTACTTTATTAGTATTGTAATTTGTTTACAAGTTAATCCTGTTATTTTTTGAAATAATAGATGGCTGAAACATCTATCGGTATTGCTAGAGCGCCCGTAGCGCCACAACCTCTACATGTAACACATGGTGAGAAATCCGAGAAGTTCAATGGTTAGGACTTCAAACGATAGCAGCAAAAGATGCTGTTCTATTTTACCACCCTCAATCTAGCCAAGTTCTTACGGGAGGAGACCCCAACTTTGAACGAAGGAGAGACCGATACTACAATTGTAGCCTCGGTAGATGCATGGAAGCATTCTGACTTCCTATGCAAGAACTACATCCTCAATGGTTTGGACAACACGTTCTACAACGTGTATAGTCCAATAAAGACAGCGAGAGAGCTGTGGGAGTCCTTCGAAAGGAAATACAGAACCGAGGACGCCGGCACAAAGAAATTTGTGATTGGCCGGTTTCTGGATTTTAAGATGGTGGACTCGAAAACCATTATTAGTCAAGTCTAAGAGTTTTAATTGATTCTCCATGAGATTTTTGCCGAGGTAATGACTCTTCGTGAATCATTCGAAACGGCAACTTTGATAGAGAAACTCCCTCCTTCGTGAAAGGATTTCAAGAACTATCTAAAGCACAAACGAAAGGAGATATCTTTAGAGGACTTGGTTGTTCTATTGAGAATCGAGGAGGATAACCGTAGTTCAGAGAAGAGGGTCAAGGTCCAAATCATGTAAGCCAAAGCGAATGTTGTTGAACATTCTAAAAAGACCAACAAGATGAAATTATTTGGTTCAAGTTCTTCCCAAGCAAAGAAGGGAATGGATTTTAGGAAGTTCACGGGAACTTGTTTCAACTGCAACAAGCCTGGACACCGTGCAAAGGACTGCCGACAGAACAAGAAGAAGAAAGCTCAAGCCAACCTAGTTGATGATTTTGAGCTTGCTGTTGTTGTTTCATAAGTGAACTTGGTGGAAAACCCTAAGACTTGGTGGGTTGATACCGGGGCCACTTGTCACGTTTGTTCTGAAAGGAATAGTTTCTCCAAATATAAAGAAGCTGCTAATGATGAGCAACTATATATGGGAAACTCTACGACTTGCAGGGTACGAGGCCATGGAAAGGTAGTACTCAAGATGACCTCCGGGAAGGAACTCACCTTGAACAATGTTGTTCATGCTCCCGAAATCCGAAAGAATTTGGTTTTCGGCTCTTTACTGAGCAAGAATGGGTTTAGGCTCATATTCGAGTCTGATAAATTTGTAATCACCAAGAGTGGGATATTTGTGGGAAGGGGATATCTTTGTGATGGACTTTTTAAGCTCAATGTTATGACAATTTTACCCAAGAATAAGATTATTAATAATAATATTTCTTCTGTTTACTTGGTTGTGTCCCCTACTTTATGGCATGGTAGATTAGGTCATGTAAATTACAAGACCTTGCAGAAAATCTGCAATTTGGATTTACTTTCGAAATTTGTCATTGACAAGAATCACAAATGTGAAATTTGTGTAGAATCCAAATTAGCTAAGGCTCCTTTCTATTCAATAGAAAGAAGTAGTGAACCTCTAGAGTTAATTCACACTGATATTTGTGATTTAAAATTTGTGCAAACTAGAGGTGGTAAAAAGTATTTTATTACTTTTATAGATGATAGCACACGATATTGTTACGTCTATTTGCTAAAAAGCAAAGACGAGGCCTTGGAAGCATTTAAGCTCTTTAAGAATGAGGTTGAAAATCAACTAAGCAAGAAAATAAAGAAAATAATGAGTGATAGAGGTGGTGAATATGATTCATTTTTTAATGAATTCTGTTCGAAAAATGGAATTATCCATCAAACCACTGCTCCTTATTCACCTCAACAAAATGGTATTGCAGAAGGCAAGAACCGAACGTTGAAAGAAATGATGAACGCTTTGTTGATAAGTTCAGGGTTACCTCAAAACTTGTGGGGGGAAGCTATTTATCAGCTAATTATATTTTAAATAAAATACCCCAGAAGAAGTTAGACAAGACACCGTATGAATTATGTATCTTATGAACTGCACAAGACCAAATATAGCTTACTCAGTTAGCAAACTGAGTAGATTTACTAGTAATCCTGGAGAGGATCACTAAAAGGCCATTATGAGGGTACTCAGATATTTGAGATACACATCAAGTTATGGACTGCACTATACAAGATATCCAGCTGTACTTAAAGGGTACACTGATGCAAACTGGATATCCGATACTAAAGATTCTAAATCTACTAGCGGATTTATCTTTACTATTGGAGGAGCTGCAGTGTCATGGAAATCTTCTAAACAAACATGTATTGCCAGAATCCACTATGGAATCTAAGTTTATAGCTTTAGATAAAGCTGTAGAAGAAGCAGAATGGCTTCGGAATTTTTTTGAAGATATTCCATGTTGGCTGAAACTTATGCCGACAATAAGTATACATTACGATAGCCAATCTGCAATTGGTAGGGCACAGAGTAGTTTATATAACGGTAAATCTCGACACATTCGTCGAAGACACAATACCGTTAAACAGTTGCTCTCAAATGGAATTATCTTTATTGATTATGTAAAATCAAAGGATAATATTGCGGATCCGCTTACTAAAGGTTTAACGAGAGAGCAAGTAAATATATCATCGAGGGGAATGGGTCTTAAGCCTATAAATTAAAGTTACATAATGGAAACCCAACCTAGCTGACTGGAGATCCCAAGATCTAGGTTCAAAAAGGACAACTAAATTATGTAACTATGTGCAAGCACTAAAAGAATTAAACACTCTTATCCATTCCTATGATGATTTAGTGCTGCCTGCAAATAAGGTAGGATAAGCTATGCTTTTAATGATTCTTATAGCTTGATAAATAATCAAGTGGGGTATTGCAGGATACTCTTAATGAGCAATCACCTATTATGAGTAAGAAACGTGGCCACTTCTATGAGAATTGATCAAGCTAAATCCTCTAGAGTACTCATAAGAAACCAGGAAGTGTCCAAGGCCAAAATGGACACAACTGTGAGAAACGAAGATGTTCGAAGGGGAATTGTGTGATAATTATTGTTATTGTCTTGGTTTACACTAATGGTTGAATAGTTCAAGACATCATGTTCACTAGTTAGCCGAGTAAATCCGATAGTTATTCATTATGGAGGGTTCAAAGCCAAAAGCTACCTATCTTGATGCAATTACTCTTCAAAAAAAGTCTCTCTCGTACTCCGAGTCAGTTCGTCGTTTTATTCAGACAATTTCCATTCATGTGGGAGATTGTTGGATATCATAGTATATATTAAGGGTATATATACAAAATACGTATTCTAATACGTAGATTGTCGTAGTTAGATACACGGTGTACATTTACGTACACAAATGATATCAAAGTGAATGAGAAATTAGTCTCATTATTTACCCACTTGAAGAGGAAAGAAAGTTGGTTGAAGATATGTGTGGTAGTCAATCCTACATAGGATTAAGAATGGCTTTAGCTTATAGTTTATATAAGCTAGAGTGTCATGATGGGTTAGCCCCAAGGGGCACCCAAGTTTTTGTGGAGGGTGAAGACCTACACAACTTGGGCTAGACCACACGCGCGCGCTGCCACCGCCGAGCCAGGCCGGGCTTGGGCTGGGCTGGGTCAGGTTTGGGTCAGTAATTAATTTTTTACTGCCCAACCGAGTTAATTTTTTGTCCAAACCGAACCAGCTCAACACCAACCAGCCGGACCAGCTCAACACCGACCAGCTTCATGTTTATCCGAATAATTCATCTTCTAGAATATGTCTGTTCGGTTGTCTGAACCGTTCTTTGCCTTTTCAGTTGTGTCTTTGCCTGTTGGATGAACCGGTTCATTGTAACAGACTTGTCTATTGATCGAACCGATTTCTGTCCAACAGATGTGTCTGACCGAACAGACTTCTCTGTATCTATAAATATGAGTGTTTGTATCTGTTTAAAATCACTAATTCACCGAAAATATTCTTATCTTCTGAGAGAGAGACTTCAACATTCTTTTGTTCATTGTGTTGCTCCGGGTGTGCTCTCATTTGCAACGTATATCAAGAAAACCTGGGAGACGATTTGCATCGATACTGTAAGCACCTTAGACAGGAAAAAACGTCTTAAGGTTAGAGGTCCAACCTTGACTCGATATTGATTTTTTCAAATCAATTACTGTAAGTGTCTTTAAATTCAATTCTGCATATTGGTTGTAATCTGTTTGAATATATATACAGTTCTTCTTCTTCTCTATTTACTTTTTACAATATATAGCATCTATATTTTTCAACAGATATATCTTTATGCTTTTAATTGCTCCATAATATTTCTTTCTTTTGAGGAGGAAAAGGATTTTACTTTTCTAAAATAAAGATAGGAGGAATGCAGATTACTTTTTTGTTGTCATTGTTGTTGGTTTTGTTTTGTTTTTTTGGAACTATCTCAATTTTTTTTTTTGCCAAATACTATCTCAACCTTCTATTTGTCAATTACTCTAGGCATAACTTTTATGTGTATCTGTTTGCATTCTTCTGATTAATGTCCAATAATAATCGTATGCATATGCCATTGCCAGAGGAGAAAAGCCTTTGATCTTGTGTAAGCAATTATATTATTGGCTTAAAATGTCAAATTCTGGGATATGTTCATGATCTTGGGTTTCGTTTTCTCTTGTCTGTGACTTTGATGGCTGTCATGTTAGCCTTGTTCTTACTGGTTGACCTTTGAATTCAATAATTATTACATTTCTCTAACAATATTATATTATTTAAAGAAGAATAATGATCTTGGTGATTTTGATTTGGGAGAATTTGAAAAACAATCGATGGACCTAAAATATTTATTAATGCTACCATAAATAAAAATTATTAAAGGAAATAATAAATTATAAATTATTGAAAAGAAAATTGGAATGGCTTATTTATCCTTTAATGAAATTTGAGTTGAGGAAAGGAAAAGCTTCTTCCTGTCTCCCTGCCGTTGGTTAGTCTTTGATCCAGAGCTTCGGTTTCTTTTCTCTTAAAAAATTTTCTTATGTTTTTCGTGATAAAAATGAAGAGGATAACCACCATTTCTCTTTCTTTTGTTATTTTACTGATAATTCTTTCCCTTTTTTGTTTCTCAATTTCTTAGAATCTGTTTCCTTTCTTCTTATTCTATCTTTGCTGTTTCTGGTATTGAAAATGTCAATATGGGTATGTCTAAACCCATCCCTCTAGAGAAATTGATGAGGAGAATTCAAAAAAAAAATAAAAAAATAAATGTAAATCAAGATCCTTAAATTTAATGAGATTCTGGGTTTTTTTCAAGGGAGAGGAGAAAGAAAGCTTCTCTTTTTTTAACTCAGGATAAATAGTCATTTTCATTTCCTTTTTAATAAATTTATAATTTGTTATTTCCTTTTCAGTAATATATTTTTTGTATGGTATCATGTAATAAAATTGTTGGGGTTTACCGGTTGTTTTTTAAATTCTCCCTTTTGATTTCTACCGTAGATTCGATTCGATGTAATTCTCACGTGATGGACCCGCATATCTAGAATATTATTTATTTTTTGGCCAGAACGCATATCTAGAATTGAATAATTATAAGTTTGTATGTAACCAGAATAATTCCAACCAAAAAACTAAACAAGATTCACAACCCTAAAGACAAATGTGGCTGCTGGATCCAAGAATTAGCCAAAAGCTGTGTTTTGAAATATTGAAAAACTAGATTAACGCCGCTAAGAAGATGTTCTGCAGTTCGGAGATGGAGGCAACTTCTTTCAGTATTCCAGAGTATGTGTTGGGCTCCAATGACAAGAGAATGCCACTTTTGGGCTTTGGAACGGCAGTCTCCCCACCTGTAGGAGCAGAAGCTACAAAAACGGCGATTCTCCAAGCAATCAAACTTGGTTATAGACATTTTGATACGGCTGCTAAGTATGGGTCAGAGCAGCCTTTGGGTGAATCAATTCAAGAAGCACTTTCGATTGGATTAATCCAATCTCGAGATGAGCTCTTCATCACTACAAAGCTATGGTGCGGCGATGCTCATGGAGAACTTGTTGTCCCTGCCCTCAAGAGGAGCTTACAGTAAAAAAAAAAAACTATTGCTCACTTTCACATAATCTTAGTATATATGGAAATTTTTTCAATTCAGTCCAGGTCTAAAACTTAAATTTTTGGCTGCAGAAATCTCAAGTTGGAGTACCTGGATCTCTTTCTTATTCACTGGCCCGTCAGCTCAAAACCTGGGACTTATGAATTCCCAATAAAGGAGGAAAACTTCCTTCCGATGGATTTTAACTCTGTATGGGCAGCCATGGAAGATTGCCAGACGCTTAACCTCACAAAGTCTATTGGCGTCAGCAATTTTTCCTGCAAAAAGCTGACTGACATCCTCGCCATAGCAAAGATCCCTCCGGCTGTTAATCAGGTAACAGCTCGCTGTCTCTCTCCATCTCTCCCTTTCTCAATTTGGTTTGGAATAACGATATTGAAGTTGTTATAATGTTTTGCAAGGTGGAAATGAACCCACTGTGGCAACAAAAAAAGCTAAGAGAGTTTTGCCAAGCCAAGGGAATCTTTTTGACAGCTTACTCCCCGTTGGGATCCAATGGAACCTTTTGGGGAAGCAATAGAGTGCTGGAGTGTGAGGTACTTAAAGAAATTGCTATGGCAAAAGGGAAAACTGTTGCTCAGGTGCTTTTTTCAGCCCCCACAAAAGTTTTTCTTGTTTCTTTTCCCTTTTGAGTTTGAGAATTTAAGGCACATTGAAAGTTTGGTTAATCTTAAACATTCCAAAAACAGATATCTCTGAGATGGGTATATGAACAAGGGGTCGGTGTAATTGTAAAGAGTTTCAATGGTGAGAGAATGAAGCAAAACCTTGAGATATTCGATTGGTCACTGAATGAGGAGGAGTTGAAAAAGATCGATGAGATCCCGCAAAGCAGGGGTGTTCCTGGAGTGGCTTACATCTCCAAATATGGACCCTTTAAAACAGTTGAGGAGATCTGGGATGGTGAAATGTAATTTCATAGAAATTCTCAGGTAAGGATTGTTTGTTTCTCAAACAATTGCCACCAATGCTCAATTGTCATCATCAGCCATTTCTAAATGCTCAAACACTCGAATAAGATTGACGCCCTTCTGTTTTTTATTTATTATTTTTTTTTTTTATGACAAATACAAAACTTCTAAGATAGAGCCAAAAACCTTCAAAGTGCACGCATTATAGATGTTGACGTTTATAAATACTCCTTATCTCAAATACGTTTAATTGTTGCCATTATTTAACGGAATTACCAAACACTTGGGTTTAGAACAGGTCGAACCAAGCCTAAACAGTAAGAAACTCGAGCTCGAGTTTGACTTGAAATTGACAGCTCAAATTCGATCGAGTTTTATTTTTAAAACTCGAGCTAACTCGATTAGATTCATTTATATCTAGTAAAAACGAGTTCGATTCACATGCTCGACTTCAAACTAAATTATTTGTCTCGAGTTCGAGCTCGAACTAAAATTTTTCGTTACTAATTAAAAATATATATTAAAAAAAAAAAAACTCGATTAGGCTTGCGAGTCACTTCAACCGAGCAAGGAATTTGGCTCGCTAGATAACTCAAGCTACTTAAGTTTGGCTCAATAATAACTTAATAGAATTTGAATTTTTTTTAAAACCAAACCTGAATAACTTGCAAGTACAAATATCTCGTTTGCACACTAATTTAGGATTACCAAATGTAAGCCAATTCAGCTTTTTCCTAACGAAGCTTGTCCGAAGATCATAGTAAATTTTCTACTAAGGGGTCTACTATTCAGAAACAATGCTATTGACTAGGAGAAACATGATCGAATGACGATTCTGCTAGGCTCATTAGATCAGTAGGATGCTGCCCAGGTTAGATCCCCCAAAACGACAATGTCTTAATGAGCAGTGTGATTAAAAAGCTTGCCCCTGTTATGGTTCCAGCTCGGTTGCAATAATTGCAAAAGCACTAATCGAGGCATCAGATGTTTGTAATCACGAATGAATAATCTACTCAACTAGTACATAAATGTTCTTTGACTATTTACAGAAATTGAGTATATCTAGCAGGAATCGGGAAGCATATATAGTGCTTGAACAGTAGTAGAACTTTTCCAGAAAGGCATATTTGCATTTTAATAAACGAGAGGTTATACAAACGTGAGTGGGAGCAATAGAGTACAAATAGATTGCAATCATACTTAACAACTCGTGAGGATGGGCAATTTTCATTCATGTAGTAATATAGGTCTAAGGTGTTATAATGTGGCAATTCCATCCAATACTCACAAAGAATCTGACAGAATGGAAGCCGGCCATCCACCAACTTGGCAGGCGTGTTTGGTTGTTCTCAAAAATCTTAAGCATGTAGGCATCACGAATCTGTAAATAAAAACTCATGTCATAACCTATAAGATCAAATCAAAACAATATTGGAAATTGAAGGAAGACCGAAGTACCGATACTTACAGTGAATTCAGTTACTTGAATTGAGTTAGAAATAGGACCAAAGACCCCAGCCTCTTTATACATCTCAAGGATAAAGGCAACACATGTTGTTGACTTTCCATCACTATATACCCATTCATCTTGTTCTGGGATGGTGAGTAATTGATCAAAGGCTATGCCACGCATTTCAGTCTCCTCTAAAATTCCATACAAATCCAAATCCTACAAAAATAGGTAGAGTTCAAAGTAATATATTCATCAGATCACACAAATTTCACTTAATCCAAACAACGCCATAACAGATTATCTAATTAACCCATATCTTCCCCTGTTCCTGCTTTGGTGAAATCCAATATTATTTATTAGAGAGAGAGAGAGAGAGTGGAAGAGGGGGGATTAACTCTCTCTTATAAAGTAATAGATTTTTATAAAAGTAACAGCGGAATAAGCACAATACCTCAGTCCCTGACCGCTTATTTAGTGCTTCGCTCCACATATTTGCAGCATATTCTGGCTGCACCCTAGTCCACATAGACATTACAGAAATGACCTGTAATCAAAATTATCTAGTTAGGACTTGGGAAACAAGCTTCATTTAGCAAGATAAGTATCTCAATGTTTTTCCAGTAAAATCATCTGCTCCATCATGAACACGACTTCAGCAGAGCATACTCAGGAGGATGCACAGAATGATCAGAGAAGATGCCTACATCAAGAGGTGGTGGATAGCATAGTTGTCAGCTACAGTGTCTATCCAACTAAATATCATGTTGTGATAACCATATGGCTTGCCTGACATGCTCCTAGCATACTCCCATGCTGCGGTGGACTTGAACTTTGCACGTATATCTGGATGTAAAGGAAGCAAGGCCACCTGCGGATTAGAATTGTCCTTCAGTGACAGCTCCCACCATTCATCCATGGAATAACAGCTATAATATCTTCACCCTGCGAAATTCATGCAAGCAAATGGCGTAAGGAAGAAACCTCTAAATGGAATATCTCAATAAAATAGCAACCATAATCTCTAATCCCAATTTTTAATTTGAGATTCTCGTGTCTTCATAATTTTTTTTTCCTGGGCATAAATACCTACCAAATCATACTAAATCTGAGAAGAGATCAGTTCTGGTAAATGAAGGTTATAGGATTCATGGGAGCTCTGGAGATCAATGGAGTGACTTGCTGGGTTTTGCATTGGCAAAACGGTCTTTTAAACTGCCAAATCCAATGTATTACGTTAGCTATACAATATAAAGCAATTGTGTAATATGTTGTTGTAATTCTTTACTTTCTGTTGTATAAATTTCATGGCTAGCTTATATTACTTGTAACCTTTGAGATTCTTGGTGAGTTCTTACAAGTCTAAAGCAGGCCTTGCTTACGTCTAAACTGACCGGGTTTGAATTGGAAAATAACTCTGGAGATTGGATTTCTCTTCTGACAAATTACAGATTGGCATTGTCGCTGTTAAAGTGGGATGCTCCAGTAGTGGACCCAACTTAGATCTGCATAATTGAGGTAAAGCTTCTGCATTTATATGGGGAGACTAGGAAGCTAGCTGCTTCTATTGTTTCTTAAGACTGTCATCATTTGCTTCTCAAGAAATCAAGAAGGAAAAATTGGTAGCATGATGCCGCCAGCAATGTCTTCAGAAAATCTTAATCAGAATAAATGTGGAACCGCGACATGGAAATTGGAAACATTGTTGGAAAGGAAAATTGCTTACCGTTGTAAATCAGGCCATGGATTTTAGCATTCTAAAATGTCTTAGCAAGACTATTGGCCCATTGGGCAGGGGAATTTGGACCCTTTATATTCTGAGGACTAAGGAGTAAGGTGTTTGGACAAACGAGCTAAGAAAAAATTATAAAGAATGCTTCTTAAAATAAGTTTTTCGTAAATTTCATTACATATATAATTTATCATATTTATATATAATTTATTTTATATTTATATTTAAAAAATTATATAAATGCATGATATATTTGTCATGTATATATATAAAAAAAATTATATATAAATATGATAACCTTATATAATTTGTACATATAATTTTATCATATTTATACATAATAAAATTTATTTTAAGTTCTCCCTATATAACTCCCCCTACCTAACTGCACCAAAAAATCACAATATGGGGCTAAATGAGACAGACAGGACATGAGTGTTAGAACTTATCCCACATCGGTGGGAGCAAGGAAGGAGTTCCTCCTTGAAGGCTATATAAAGAGCCTTAAGGAGAAGTATTAAAACCATCCCAAGAATTATCTCTTCCTCTCTTGTATACTTTCTTATATTCTTTGTGAGGTTGTTCTCTCCTAGTATTTAGAGAGAGGTGTTGTAATATTTTCTCATAGTGAAATTCTTCTAGTCTTGCCCCGTGGTTTTTCCCTTTATTCATTGAGGGTTTTCCACGTTAAATTTTGTGTGTTCAGTTCCTATTTTCTCATCTCTTATTTTAGTTGTGAGACACTATTCCGTCACTCTGGTATCTAATAGTGGTATCAGAGCCATTGGTTCGTGGTCCTTATTCCGCTGCAGTGAAAGTGTTGGTTCTTAGTATGCTCTGTGGTTGCAGTATTGTCTGATCTTCCACATCAGAAAAGAATTATTCTTGTTGCTGGAAATAAAGTGTGGTAGTGTGAAAGTGTCTAGGGAAGTTCTGGCTAGGAAAGACTTGGTATTTAAGTGTGTCTATCAGTGACCCACCTCTCTTTCCTGGGAACCTACCTGGTGCACTATTCACGGGCTACGGTCACTGTTCCAGTATACGGTCACTATTCACAGATACGGTTACTATTCATACGTGTGGTTGTATACTTTTGCAGTAATTGTTAACGTATACTGGATTTGTTCTAGTGTACGACATACGTACAATACTGTTCACGTATACGGTACTATTCACGGTGAAATAGTGTAACTCGCTTCAGTTCGTGTACAACCATGGCAGCAAAATTCGAGATAGAGAAGTTCAGTGGGAGAAATTTCTCCTTGTGGAAATTGAAGATAAGAGCAATTTTGAGGAAGGATAATTGTCTAGAAGCAATTGAAAGTAGACCCACAGAAATGACTGATGAAAAGTGGAAAGAGAAGGATGACAATGCTGTTGCCAATCTGCACCTAGCAATGGCGGATTCAGTTTTGTCAAGTGTTGCAGAGAAGAAGACTGCAAAGGAGATTTGGGATGTTCTAAACAAATTGTACGAGGTGAAGTCACTTCACACCAGAATATTCTTGAAGAGGAAACTCTACACTCTTCGAATGAGTGAATCCACGTCGGTAACGGATCACATCAACACTCTGAATACGCTATTTGCTCAACTCACAGCATCAGATTTCAAAATAGCGGAAAATGAACGTGCGGAACTTCTACTTCAGAGTTTACCAGATTCGTATGATCAACTCATCATCAACATCACAAATAACAATGTTAGTGACTCTCTTCACTTTGATGATGTTGCCGCTGCTATTCTTGAAGAAGAATCCAGGCGCAAGAATAAGGAGGAAAGGTCAGAAAATTCAAAGCAAGCAGAGGCTTTAACGGTGATGAGAGGCAGATCAACAGAACGTGGCTCCAGTGGGAGTCAGAATCATGGTAGATCAAAATCTCGAAGAAGGAAGAATCTTAAATGCTACAATTGTGGCATGAGAGGGCACTCGAAGAAGGAGTGTTGGCATAATAAGAAGGGTGGAGAAAAGAATTCTGAAACATCAACCTCCCAAGGTTGTGTTGCAAGTACCTCAGATGATGGAGAAATCTTGTATAGTGAAGCAGCGACTAGTTCTAAAGGCGGAAAGAAACTCAATGATGTCTGGATAATAGATTCAGGTGCGACATGGCACATGACTCCACACCGAGATTGGTTTTGCACTTATGAACCTATTTCGGAAGGATCTGTGTTCATGGGAAATGATCACGCCTTAGATATTGCTGGAGTCGGTACCGTCAGATTAAAAATGCATGATGGTACTGTTCGCAAAATTCAAGGGGTACGACATGTGAAGGGCTTAAAGAAGAACTTATTGTCAATTGGACAATTGGATGACCTCGGGTGCAAGATCCACACTGAATGTGGAATATTGAAAGTAGTGAAAGGAAACCTTGTGGTGATGAAAGCAGAGAAGATCACAAGCAATCTATACATGCTTTTGGGAGAGACGTTGCAAGAGGCAGATGCATCAGTTGCAGCAGCCAGCCAAGAAGAAACGACGATGATGTGGCATCGCAGATTAGGCCATATGTCAGAGCGAGGCTTGAAAGTCCTTGCAGAACGCAATCTCCTGCCCGGGCTCAAGATGGTCAATTTACCTTTCTGTGAGCACTGTGTGATAAGCAAGCAGCATAGATTGAAGTTTGCTAAAGTAACTACAAGAAGCAAACACATACTGGACTTAATCCATTCTGATGTGTGGGAGTCACCAGAAATATCCCTGGGTGGAGCAAAGTATTTTGTATCATTCATTGATGACTATTCCAGGAGATTATGGGTGTACCCAATCAAGAAGAAGTCAGATGTGTTTCCAGTATTCAAGGAGTTCAAAGCACAAGTAGAGCTTGAAACTGGGAAAAGAATCAAGTGCTTGAGGACAGACAATGGAGGAGAATATGTAGACGGTAACTTTCTAGCATTCTGTAAGAAAGAGGGTATTATGAGACAATTCACGGTTGCACATACGCCTCAACAGAATGGTGTAGCAGAGCGGATGAACAGAACTCTCCTAGATAGAACAAGAGCCATGCTGAGAACAGCGGGATTGGCCAAATCTTTCTGGGCAGAAGCAGTCAAAACCACCTGTTATGTGATAAATCGATCACCATCAACGGCGATTGGTTTGAAGACGCCTATGGAGATGTGGAAAGGAAAGCCAGCTGATTATTCTTCTCTACATGTGTTTGGATGTCCTGTGTACGTGATGTACAACTCCCAAGAAAGAACAAAGCTGGATCCAAAATCCAGAAAATGTATATTCTTGGGTTATGCTGACGGTGTTAAGGGGTATCGCCTGTGGGATCCCACTGCCCGCAAGGTTGTTGTCAGCAGAGATGTAGTTTTTGCAGAAAATGAACTGCAAAGTGAGCAAACAAATGACAACACTTCAAAAGAGACTGCTACAGTGCAGATGGATAGAAATTCTCAAGAAGATGATTCTTCTGAAGCAGAACCAGAGCATGAGGTACCAGAACCAGTTGAGTCCGAGGCTGTAGAAGTTCGACGGTCAACTCGTGAGAGAAGGCCTCCAAATTGGCACACGGAGTATGTTACGGAGAGCAATGTTGCATACTGTCTTTTAACAGAGGATGGAGAGCCATCAACTTTTCATGAAGCTACTAGTAGCCCAGATGCTTCTCTGTGGATGACAGCAATCCAGGAAGAAATTGAAGCTCTTCACAAGAACGAGACATGGGAACTGGTGGAATTACCACGTGGCAGAAAAGCCATTGGTAACAAATGGGTCTACAAGATCAAGCGGGATAGCAATGATCAAGTAGAAAGATATCGTGCTAGATTGGTTGTAAAAGGATATGCTCAGAAAGAAGGTATTGACTTCAACGAGATATTTTCTCCAGTTGTCAGACTTACTACTATCAGAGTAGTGTTGGCTATGTGTGCTGCATTTGATTTACATCTTGAACAACTAGATGTAAAGACGGCTTTTCTACATGGAGAGCTTGAAGAAGAAATTTATATGCTCCAACCAGAAGGTTTTGTTGAAACAGGCAAAGAGAACTTGGTTTGCAGGTTGACCAAATCTCTGTACGGTCTAAAGCAGGCGCCCAGATGTTGGTACAAGAGATTTGATTCTTTCATAATTAGCCTTGAATACAACAGACTGAGTTCAGACCATTGTACGTACTACAAGAGGTTTGATGATAATGATTTCATTATTTTGCTGTTGTATGTGGATGACATGTTGGTGGTAGGCCCCAACAAAGATCGAATCCAAGATTTGAAGGCACAGTTGGCTAGGGAGTTCGATATGAAGGACTTGGGACCCGCAAACAAGATTTTAGGGATGCAAATTCACCGAGACAGAAAAGACAGGAAAATTTGGCTTTCTCAAAAGAATTATCTGAGGAAGGTCTTGCGACGCTTCAACATGCAAGACTGTAAGCCAATATCTACCCCACTTCCTGTCAATTGTAAATTATCCTCAGGTATGAGTCCTAGCAATGAAGCAGAGAGGATGGAAATGTCTCGAGTACCGTATGCATCAGCGGTGGGAAGCCTTATGTATGCTATGATATGTACAAGACCAGACATTGCACAAGCAGTGGGAGCGGTCAGTCGATTTATGGCAGATCCTGGTAGAGAGCATTGGAATGTTGTTAAGAGGATCCTTAGATACATTAAAGGAACCTCAGATGTTGCACTATGTTTTGGAGGATCAGAACTTGTTGTCAGGGGTTATGTTGATTCAGATTTTGCAGGTGATCTTAATAAAAGGAAATCCACTACTGGCTATGTGTTCACACTTGCAGGAGGAGCGGTAAGCTGGTTATCTAAGTTACAGACTGTTGTAGCTTTGTCTACTACAGAAGCTGAGTACATGGCAGCTACCCAAGCATGCAAGGAAGCAATATGGATACAAAGATTAATGGAAGAACTCGGGCACAAGCAGCAGAAGATTATTGTGTATTGTGACAGTCAGAGTGCCTTGCACATTGCAAGGAATCCAGCCTTTCATTCCAGGACAAAGCATATAGGTATACAGTATCACTTTGTTCGAGAAGTAGTAGAAGAAGGAAGTGTGGATATGCAAAAGATTCACACCAAAGACAACCTAACAGATGTTATGACAAAGCCAATCAACACTGACAAGTTTATTTGGTGTCGATCCTCCTATGGTCTATCAGAAACGTAAGCAACATGGAATGGCAAGACAGAAAGAGTGGTGTGAAGATATGATTGGTTTAATCAAATCTTCAAGTGGGAGAATTGTTAGAACTTATCCCACATCGGTGGGAGCAAGGAAGGAGTTCCTCCTTGAAGGCTATATAAAGAGCCTTAAGGAGAAGTATTAAAACCATCCCAAGAATTATCTCTTCCTCTCTTGTATACTTTCTTATATTCTTTGTGAGGTTGTTCTCTCCTAGTATTTAGAGAGAGGTGTTGTAATATTTTCTCATAGTGAAATTCTTCTAGTCTTGCCCCGTGGTTTTTCCCTTTATTCATTGAGGGTTTTCCACGTTAAATTTTGTGTGTTCAGTTCCTATTTTCTCATCTCTTATTTTAGTTGTGAGACACTATTCCGTCACTCTGGTATCTAACAATGAGGACAACGAAATACTGTCTTTTTAATCGGATTTTCTTTTGGGTAGTCAAGATCCGATTATAGTAGTATTTCTACCTGAATATTTTATTATACTCTTCACAAATTCCTCTCTCAATTACCTGAGCATGTCTTATCCATTCAAAGACACAGAGATATATTATAACAAAGATGTGACTGAATCCATGAAGAAATGAATGGGAGAATTTGAAGAAAAGCTTGACCTTGGTCCCTAGATGAAAACTACATTAGAAAGAAAAATAATACCCCCAAAAGTGCTTCATTGCAAGAGAGGCGAGAGCGTACTAGCATGAGCTACTCTCAAATGATACTCTTGGAGGAAGATAATTGCATTTTATTGTGTAAACTAATTGCTAAAAAAAAAAATATATATATATATATATATATATATATATATATATATATATATATAGAGGTCAAATAAAGGGTCGCTATCAATGCATGGGAATAATGGGATTTCAGTTTAGGGGGATGTTGATTTTTCATACTTAGGCCAGGAATAGGATTTTAGAAAGGATTTAAGTGAAGCTTACGAATGAGATTTTGCAGGACTAAAGAGGTGAAAAAGGAATTGGGATATATGATGAGAAAATGGGCCAAACAACAGCAGACAATGGCATAGATTTGGTTTAAAAGATTCTCTGCTCAATCTCCAACCTCCAAACGTTCCTCGCAGAAAGAAACAGCAAGATCATAGTACCATCCCAGCAGTATTAAGGAGCATTGATTGTGATGTGAGCGCTAATAAATAAATTCATCTAACTCTTTTTTTTTCTAAATGATGTGTTTTAGATATAACTTTCTTTTATGCAAACCAAGATAAATGTTAAAAATTGCATAGATAAACGAGTAAATGAACCCTGCCAAACTCTGTTAACAACTCAAACTCAAAGCCAAGTCATAATTAATGGTGCTATTTAGGCCTTATGAACCTGGCTTTTGCTGAAATACTTAAGAATATAGCAACTTTATCAGAAAACAGATAGAACCAACTTACCCAAAATCAAAATATTTTCAGCCAATCCTCTTGGCAATTGAACCTTTAAACCTTTGGAAAAGAAAAAAAAAAAAAAAACCCTTTAAACCAACAATTTTTTGCTCATCATTTAATGATGATGATGGACACACCCGACAGGAGACAGAAAATCGGGCCCTGGTCACTTTCTCTGGTTTAAGCCCTGACGACTAGGTCACAAAAAATCTTTTCTGGTTTCAGCTAAGACCAGCCAGTACTACAACACACACGATTCATTCATATGTAAGTGGGTTAACGTGCAATGTTCCCTTCCCTGTCTGATGGGTGGGAGTACTTTGCTACATGCAAAGCTCATAATCATTTGAAAATAAAAGAAAAAAATGGAGAATTTCATTTCATGTGAATGAAAAAAAACAAAACGCATGCAACTTTGATTTCCATATTGGATGGCAGCTAGCTTCATGGCCATTGGCCAGTCTTTTACGGCATTCACAGAACAAAGAAGGGGAACGAAATTGGATTCCTTTAGTCCCCTTTCAACTGTCACACTAAGCAATGTTCACGTTAAAGCTAGCCACAAGAAGTTTCATCAGTTGGCTTTGTTTTCCTTTTATAGCAAGGTTATGCTGCTACTATGAGAAAAATGAAGTAAACCTCTTGAGTAATGGAGTATAAGGCAAGTTTGATACCATAAATGGACTAAAATTGTGGTAAGAAGTGAAGGGTAATTTTAATTTGTAATACATTGGGTCTTCTGATTTTGTCTTTTAATTTCCATGTTCCCTGGCAAATACAATTCAAAGGTTTCCTTGTCTCATTGCAATCCATGTCATGTGATATATATATATATATATGTGAATTGCAATCAACAATTCATATGATAATTGTGACAACCAACAACATTGTTTTTTAATGTGATATCCAATAATCTGGCAGATAGGGGGAAGAGGAAGACGACTGGATCACTGCAAGTCTGGAACTGCATTTTATTCACCGGAAATTTAGGCCATGAATGAAAAGAGGCCTGAATTAGTCAAATGGGCCACTTCCTACCAGAAATGGACTCCTTATAGGTTCTTATGGTATAGGCGATAGTGTATTTTTTTTTTTTAATTTGTTTTTGATACACTAATCATGAAATATTTTTTTTAATTTCACAAGTGGGTTAATAAGTGATCACATATTTTATTTTTTTATTTTTTTGGATTCATCTTTGATATACTGACAGTGTAATTTTTTAACTACACAAACGAAATTAAAAGACTGTCACATATCTCATTTTTTTTGTTACTATATCCTAAGAATATATATCACCATTTTAACATGTTTGTAGAGTCTAAAAACTTTACTTCTAGTGTATTAGATAATTTTTTTTAATTAATTTTTTATTATACTTTAACGATATGTGTTATCCTATTAATTTTGTTTGTAAAGTCTAATAATTTTACTGATCGTCATAATTTTTTTTTTTTAACGTGAAAGTATGAAATACCAATAGAAGTAATAATTAGTAGCACTCTATAGTGTAGTGTTGAGATGGTTGTTGATTTAATTAGTAATTAGAAATGTAGTTGAGTAGATTAGCAATGAAGGAAGGAGAAATTTGAATTTGGGTAGTTGACCATTGGATCTTCCAGTCACATAATTAAGTCAGCAGTTAGGTCATGTTTTAGAAATTAGAAGATATAAGTCTTTCAATTAAAATACTCCAATCCCATCTAACCCATCCAAAAGCCTTTCAACAAAACGTGCATCACCAACAATTATTGCTTTAATTGTCTTGCTCATGGTCATGGTCATGGTCATGGAGACCAACCTAAATCCTTTGCTGCCCCCTGCCCCTCCATTCATCGCCCACACTCATTAATTTATAAGCTTCTCTTTTGTAAAACAAAGTGGCATATTTATTATTAAAAAAAAATTAAAAGTATCCAAGAGTTCGACTATTCAATAAAAATAAAGTGTTCATAAAAATTGTTATTTATTTTTTTCATGGATTTGTGAGTAATCAAATAATCAGAAGACGTCTAATTATTTAGTTCAATGTGAGATGTATCTTTTTTCTGTTTTATGAAGGAATTCAAACTTGTTTTCTAAAGAAAAAAATTTGAGAAATAGCATTACTTAAAAATTTAAAAAAAAAAAACACCATCATGGATTTTGTTTATTGAATTTTTTGTAAAAAAAAAAAAAAAAAAAAAAGGTCAAAATTTTTATAAAAAAAATTGAAGAATATTTTTTTTAAAGTATGAGGATCGAGCCTAGAATCTATCTCTCCAATTTTGTTTGAATAATTAAAAGTTATCTTTACTTAAGTAACAAACTTTTAACTCAATAATAAACCCATGTATTTTTATTATAAAAATTGTTATTTATTATATTCATGTATTTGTGAGTAATCAAATAATCAAAAGTCGTCTGATTATTTATTCAATGTTAGATGTATTTTTTTCTGTTATATGAAGGAACTCAAAGTTGCTTTCTAAAGAAAAAAAAAGTTGACAAATAGCATTACTTTTTTAAAAAATCCATCATGAATTTTGTTTATTGAATTTTTTTTATTAAAAAAAAAATTGAAGGTTTTTTTTTTTTTTTTTTTTTAAAGTATGAGGATCGAACCCAATTTTACTAAAATCTACCTCTCCAATTTTGTTGATTGAATAATTAAAAGTTATCTTTACTTAAGTAACAAACTTTTAACTCAATAGTAAACCCATGTATTTTTATTATAAAATTTGTTATTTATTATATTCATGTATTTGTGAGTAATCAAATAATCGAAAGTCGTTTGATTATTTATTCAATGTTAGATGTATTTTTTTTTCTGTTATATGAAGGAATTCAAACTTGTTTTCTAAAGAAGAAAAAAAGTTAACAAATAGCATTACTTTAAAAAAAATCCATCATGGATTTTGTTTATTGAATTTTTTTTATAAAAAAATGTCAAAATTAAAAATAAACAAAAATTGAAGTTTTTTTTTTTTTTTTTTTAAGTATGAGGACCGAACCCAATTTTACTAAAATATACTTCTCCAATTTTGTTGATTGAATAATTAAAAGTTAAGTAACAAACTTTTAACTCAATAAAACCCATGTATTTTTATTATAAAAATTGTTATTTATTATATTCATGTATTTGTGAGTAATCAAATAATTGAAAGTCGTCTGATTATTTTATTTAATGTTAGATGTATCTTTTTTCTGTTATATGAAGGAATTCAAACTTGTTTTCTAAAGAAAAAAAATTGACAAATAGCATTACTTTTAAAAAAAACCCATCATGGATTTTGTTTATTGAATTTTTTTATTAAAAAAAAGTCAAAATTTAAAAATTTTTGAAGTTTTTGTTTTTTTTTTTTTTTTTTTTTTTTTTTAAGTATGAGGATCGAACCCAATTTTACTAAAATCGACCTCTCCAATTTTGTTGATTGAACTCAATAATTAACTCATGTATTTTTATTATAAAAATTGTTATTTATTATATTCATGTATTTGTGAGTAATCAAATAATCGAAACTCGTCTGATTATTTATTTAATATTAGATGTATCTTTTATCTGTTATAAATTCAAACTTGTTTTCTAAAGAAGAAAAAAAAGTTGACAAATAGCATTACTTTTAAAAAAAATCCATCATGGATTTTGTTTATTGAAATTTTTTATAAAAAAAAATTCAAATTTTTACAAAATTTGAAGTTTTTTTTTTTTTTTTTTTTTTTTTTTTTTTTTTTTTTTTTAAGTATAAGGATCGAACCCAGTTTTACTAAAATCTACCTCTCCAATTTTGTTGATTGAATGATAAAAGTTATCTTAAGTAACAAACTTTTAACTCAATAATAAACCCATGTATTTTTGCTCAATTAAAGAAATTAAGGAATTCGATTTTTTTTTTTTTTAAATAAAAGAAAGTCCAAAAAATAGCTTATTCTAAAAAAATTCCAGCATGGATATATGGTTGATTTGTCTTTACTTAACTAATAAGTAATAATCCATAAAATAAAATAAAAAAAGTAAGTTGGATTAGATTGGAAATCACAATCTCAACTCAAATCTAATTTTTTTCTTACAAAATATTTCTTAATTGAAAAAGTGAAATAACACATTACAATACAAATAAAATGGTTTAGATTTCATTTCAGACCTAATTTAACATTATTGTTGAAAAAAAAATTGAGTTAAAAAAATTTAGGTTAAAAAAATATATTTATTAAGTGTGGTGAAAAAATGTGATTTAAAATTTTTTAAGTGTTTAGCATTGCTGTGAAAAAGTATTGTAAAAAATTTTTATGTCAAAAAAAAAATTTTAAATAATAAAAGTATAGAGATGTGAGAAAAATAAAATCATTTTATCCAAAAGTTAGCTTTTAAAATTCAAAAACTATATTTTTTGATTTTTTAATTTGATTTTTCAAATCATGATTTCAACAATAAAAATTAACTTTTTTATCTATTTAATATTATATTTGTGATAAAAAATAACAAATCAAAAATTGTGCAAAGTAATACTAAACGAAAGATAAGCCTATCGATTTCTTCAAGACTAACGAAAGTCTACGCACGAAGTATTAAAGCAAATGAAGGGTATTACTGTAAATTAAAGATATTCCAAGGGCTTTTATAATTTATATATATATATTTTTTATCTGTACTTTCATTTCCAATTAATTACATTGCCAATTTTGGATGTTATATAATATCGCGACACGAATGTAAATATAAAAAAAAATATAATATAATATAATATAAAATAAATAATAATATGATATGATATAATATAATATAATATAATATAATATAAAAAAATAATATAAATATATTAAAATTTATATAAAATTAATTATTAATATATCAAAATTTATATTAATATATAATATTTTAAATATAATTATAATATAAAAAATAACAAAACACAACGTGTATAAATTACCACGTCTACAATTAATCAAAACTAGATTATGACACATTCATTGTGAGGATGAATGATAAAAAAAAAAATTTGAATAAAAAATTATGTTTAAAAAAATTATTTATTAGATAATTTGTAAGTAAAGATTCTTTTTTTAAAAAAATAGGTAATTTAAAAAAAAGATAAATTTTTATTAAAATAAAAATTATATAAAAATTAAAAAATCATCAATATTTTTATTATATTTTTTATATATTAATTTTTTAATTTATTTCATTTGACTCGTAATATTAATTTATTCTTTTTATTTATATGGTATAAATATTACTGTAACAATTTTATTTTCTTTAATTATTCGCATCAAAGTGATATCCACGCTCTCTCGTATCTTTCACAAATTCCCAATAAATCCCTTTGATTTTTCATTTTTCTCTTCCCAATTCCATCCATTATCGCCCAATTCTTCGAAACTATTTTTCATTTCTTATAATTTAACCAATTTCAGTTCCTTCTGAAGAAAAGAGAAAATTCAATTCCCGTTTTTCGTGAGATGAAGATCGAGGAGTTGGATGACGTGGAGAATGATCGGGAGAACGATGGCGTGAAGCAGCTGCAGATAGTTAGAGTCGACGATGCGAAGAGAGTTCTAGTCGGAGCAGGTGCTCGGATCCTGTTTTACCCGACCCTTTTATACAATGTCTTCAGAAACAAAATCCAATCTGAATTCAGATGGTGGGACGAAGTTGACCAGGTTTCTCTTTTACTCTTATCCTTAATTTCCCTTCTTTATCAACCATTTTTTTTTTATAATAATTAATCCCAAATCAGTATTTCTCCCTTTGATGAAGGATGGTCGAATAAAAATTGTGACTTTCTTAGGCTCCGTATGATTTGCGGTTTTTTGCATTTTTTTTAGTACAAAGTGAAAAAGAAAAAAAAAAACTAAAATCTAGGTCAAATAGCAAGGCAAAAACGGATCCTTAGCTTTTTCTCCGTTTTGCTGATGATATATATATTCAGTTTCTTTTGCTGGGGGCGGTTCCGTTTCCCAAGGATGTTCGACGGTTGAAGCAGTTGGGCGTTGGTGGGGTCATCACTCTCAATGAGCCTTTTGAAACTCTGGTTTCCACTTCCTTATATCGTGTAAGTTTTTCTTTGTTTTGATTCTTAATATGTTTTATTGAAAAAACAATTTAAAAAGAGTTTGCAAATTGAGCTATTTACCTTATTTTATTGACCATATCTAGATTCTAGAGTAAACATAGAGATGAAAATGGGAAATGGGAAATGATTTCCAAAACATTATTATTATTATTAGTTTGAGATGAATGGGTATTTCAAAATAGCTTATTTTTGGTTTTCTGAAATTTCTGTTTTGTTGGGTATTGATGTTTACTTTTATTGCTTTATGGTTTATTGCAGGCTCATGGAATTGATCACCTAGTAATTCCAACGAGAGATTATTTATTTGCTCCTTCAATTTCAGATATTAGCAGAGCTGTGGACTTCATTCATAGTGAGTAGATAATTCTTTCAACTATCTCTGTTAGTCACTGGCCTGTTGGCTGTCTCACCCGATTTCGGATTTTCCCCTTTTTTTGGCTACAGAGAATGCATCTTGTGGTAGAACCACCTATGTACATTGTAAAGCTGGACGAGGAAGGAGTACCACCATTGTGCTTTGCTACTTGGTAAATCTCTGTCTATTGCATAGAGCTTTGTTGATTCACTGTTGTTCAGTAACCTTTGAGGCTAGCGCCAGATTTTTAATTTTTATGATTGAATTTGTTTTAAACTCTGCAGGTAGAGCATAAGCAGATGACACCTGCAGGTGCCCTCGAATATGTTCGATCTCGAAGACCTCGAGTTTTGCTTGCCCCCTTACAGTGGAAGGTAAGTTTTATGGTGTTACCATGTGCAGACTATGAAACCTTCTTAGAAACTCTGCGTTTTTTGCATGTTTCTTGCTCCTATCCCTCCAATGGAAGGGGGAAATGAGGTTGATGACAATGAAGATGGTACTATAAGCACCGAGACTTCTATTTCTCATTTTGTCACTAATGGCTCTGTTCAAGTTGCTCAGTTTTAGATTATGTGTGAATTGCACCTTTCTCTTATTGCAAAAGATGAAATCTCCTATCTCCCACTGTCATTTACTGTTTGCTCAGAAAAAAGAAAAAATAAAGATTTTACCAGCATTATGATTTCCTTGAGAATAGTTCTATGTTTCCAAATAGCATTAATTACCAGATTTCTTCCAGTCACAAGCATGAATGATGAACTGTGTCTCTTCCCTCTTTTGAGCAGGCAGTTCTGGAGTATAGCAGGCACCGACAGCCTATACGCTCTCCTTCAGTGGATGCAGTTATGATTACAAAAGCAGATCTTGAAGGCTATCATAGTACTTTTGATGATATTACTGCTAAGGAGCTTGTGGTTGTGCCCAGAATGGTGAGAGCCATGCCCATGATAGCTAGATTGTCATGCCTTTTTGCATCATTGAAAGTTTCTGGTGTTTCTGGACCTGTGAGTGGGAGGCTGCCTGAAGCACGTGCTTGCTGAGTCTGCTGCTCTCCTTCAAAGTATTTTGTGAATGTTGCTTTTTCAGAAAAAGCAAATAAGTATAGATTGTAGAGGTCTTATAAATATCTCTTCCAGTAAGTGTGTAACATAAACCAAAGAAACAGAAGATAACTATAAAACAGAGAAGGCTAGAAGAGTTCTTCAATGATAATTGATATGTATAACATGGTATCAATTATACAATCAGCTGTGATATTTTGTATATCCATGTGTGTAAATATTGCAACAATTTTCATTTTTGGGATTCATTTGTGAAAAGGCATATGCTTCGCTTGATTTGTGGGCCTGGACTAAGAAATGAGAGATTCTAGCAGTTTTGAGTGCCCTGGTTAACACGGTAAGAAGTAGCTTACTCCCCTGTTTTTAGGTGGCCGCCTAACTCTGCATTTTAGGCCATCTAGATTCTAGCCTATATTTCCAAACAGGTCTGCAAAGGGGTAAGCAATGTTGCATTATACAGTACCTTGCAAGTTGCCAAACCTTATCTCATTTTGATGTGATGCCAATGGTACAATGGTCTTGTCAAATAAATGAAGTTTCCAGCTGGCTGAAGTGTTTGGAGACTTGCTCCAAAAGCCAAGATTCTTTGCACGAGCCCGTCCTAGCAGCAGCAATAATTTGAAGGGTTAATATGAAAAACATGCATTCCAAATTATTGTGAAATGATATAATGAATAAAAATTATTTGAAAAGAGAAATAAATAATTAAAAATTATTATAAAAAATATTATAAAGATAAAATTATTTTTGATAAAAAAAAATTTCTTTCATTTTTCTTTTGTTTTTTAATTTACTTTTTAATTAAAAAATAAATATTTTGAAAATAAAATTTTTTTAATTTTAAAAAATAAATGTTTAAATTTTTTATTTACTTTTTTAATTAAAAATAATAAAAATAATGTCTAAAATTAATTTTTCTGTACTTTTTTAAATTTTTTTAAATTTAAAAAATATATATTTAAATATTTTATTTTTTAAATTTATTTTCAATAAAAATTTTTAAAAAATAATATTTTTTTAATGAAAGAAAAAAGAAAAGTAAGTTTTTTCATTAAGAGTAATTTTGTCTTTACAATAATTTTTATAATAATTTTTAATTTCTTTTTTTCAAATAATTTTTATTCATTATACTATTTCACAATAATTTTTTATTGGAATGCATGTTTTTCATATTTTCCCTAATTTGAAAAGGATTTGAAAGGAGATTAGCAATAATATAACTGTGGGGCAGGGCCACGCACAAAAAAACAAATAGATGCAGACCATTATTTCAAGCATTAGTCCTTGCCTACCGACAAAGAGATCAACCTGTAAGATTGACCTTTGGAGTCTCTACATATTTCCCTGTTTTATACGATCAGGAACCTGTTCAAAGAGGCTTGGACATTGAACAAGTGAAAGAGAGAGAGAGAGAGAAACATAGGAAAGAAGGAAACTTCATCATGCTCAGATATGGAAGTATGGTTAGGAATAGGATATGTTAGTTTGTCAGCCATCCCCTAACAAGAAGAAGAATATGCCACTCGCTATACGGATAGAAAGGACCAAAACTAGTCTTTATTAGAGGAAGCTACTCAAAGGGTATACTACAAACTTGATAATTCCTCGCTGGCTGGCTACTTCTTCCCCTGTTTATTTGTGCTGATTATTGGCTTACATAACTTATCTTCCTGTTCCTTTTCCAAAAGCCAGTTCATTTTGAGAGTCTGAGTCTCTGAGATGTTTGCCTCATATGTACTCAATTTTTTTTTTTTACATAAGAGGCCACAATTTGAGGTCAAAAAAAATTTGAATCTCAAATATTGTGAATGTTATTTTTTAAAAGTGATTGTATTAATTAATTGTATTAAGATCAAATTTGTAAGTACTGCACTTTTATAAAAGTTATTTGTTACAAAATCACATTACAAAACTACACCCAAAAGTCACTTTGATACTATTTGATCAATGGAGTTCTATTCATGTTTGCATACATTTTCAACTGCGATACAACAGATGCTGGCAAATTTTATAAGTTACTAATTATTGTATCTATCACAATCTTATTTTACCTTATCTTCATCTCACAATATTATAATCAGAGCTTTGTTTTCTTCATATTGTTCAAAGAAAAATGATATATAAATATATATATATATATACATATACTTTCAGAAAGAAAATGGGCTTATCCGTTGCCATCCTAATGGTTCCTTTCACCTTTGTTGCGTCAATCACTTTCTCCTTAAAAATCTGATAGGCTATAGGCTATGGCAACAAACACATAAGCTCGAATTGTTCAACTTAGGTTATGTTCCACTTTGCAATTATTGAAAACTTGACCATAATCATTAATCACAAATTGCCACTTATGAATAGGAAATCAAGACAATTACACGGATCAAGACTCCTAAACTAGTAATAGATAATTATCAAGATCTGACTGGGAGGTAGTATTAAGGTTATGGCCTTGAGGAATTTGGTTTTGAATTGGAGGCCAGAGATGGTTTTTATTCAGAAATCAAAGCTTCAGTCTATTGATTCAAAGTTTATTAGAAAGGTCTGGGGATGCTCCCCTGTTGAGATGGAATTTTCGGCGTCAGTGGGTTCCGCTGGGGGTCTCATTATCTTCTGGCGGAAGGACTTCTTCTTTTGGGATGAGCTTGTGGGTGTGTTACAGGGTTATGACTGTCTATGGTGTCTAGGGGGTGATTTCAATGTGGTTAGAAGCCCTGATGAGAAAATCGGATCAGTGTTCAGCACTACTCCTATGTTGCTATTTTCAAACTTTATTAATCAAGCTGAACTCATGGATCTGCCGATGTCAGGAGATAAATACACTTGGACCAGTAATAGGGCCGTTCCGTCTTTCAGCAGATTGGATAGGTTCCTTTTATCGCCTGGTCTGGTTGCTTTATGGCCTTCAATCAAACAAAAGGCTCTCCCCCGTTCTCTTTCCGATCATAATCCAGTGTTGATTGTTGAACAGAGCGTCAATTGGGGGCCCAAACCTTTTCGATTCTTCAACAACTGGTTGGAAGATAGGAGCTTTCATTCTATTATCCAGAATGCTTGGAATTCTACAGGATATTCTCGGCCTTCGGGGTGGGGTATATGGTTCAAGTTGAAAAATCTCAAACCAGCCATTAAAGACTGGTCTATTAGGCACCATAAGGCCGATTTCGACAACATCGTGGAACTTGAAAAGGAGATTGCTGGCCTCGAACAGAGTGTACAACAGGGGCAGGTGGGAAACCAGCTGCGAGAAGAGTTATGGAATAAGAAGGCTGATTTATGGTCACTGTATCGTATCGAAGAACAAACTTGGCTCCAGAAATCGAGATTAAAATGGGCACAAGAGGGTGATAGGAATACTAAATTTTTCCATATTGTCGCCACAGCTAGGAGTCGTAAGAACCACATTGGGAATTTGATGATTGATGGGAAGGTGTTCGATGAACCTAGGGTTCTCAAGAAGGCCATTGGGTCGTATTTCAAAAACCGTTTCAACTCTACAAAGGTAGCCATCAAAGATCTCAAGTGCAGTTTTAAGTCATTATCAGCGCAAAGTTCGTCTAATCTTGAGCGGCATTTCTCGGAGGAAGAGGTTTGGGGTGTCATCCAAGGCTGCGATGGCAACAAAGCTCCGGGGCCGGATGGTTTTAATCTGAATTTCTTTAAGTCCTTCTGGGTCACGGTGAAGGGTGAGGTTATGTCGTTCATGAATAATTTCCATAGCACTGGTTGTATTGATAACTGTTTAAATGCGTCTTTTATTTCTCTTATAACTAAATGTGACTCTCCGTGCTCCATTAGTGATTACCGTCCTATCAGCTTGGTGGGCAGTGTTTATAAAATTCTAGCCAAAGTTCTTGCCAATCGCCTGAGGCAATCGGTGGGGGAAATTGTTGGGCAAAACCAGTTCGCGTTCATCCCGGGGCGTCAAATTCTGGACTGCTCCTTAATTGCCAATGAGGTTATCCATTCTATGAAGACTAATGGAGAGAGTGGTATGATATTTAAGGTAGATTTCGAAAAAGCCTATGATTGTGTGGATTGGTCTTTTCTTGATTTTGTTATGGGTAGAATGGGCTTTGGGGATAAGTGGAGGTCTTGAACTCAGTCGTGTTTATCTTCAGCTTCATTATCAGTCCTAGTTAATGGGGTGCCAACGGAACAGTTCAGGATGAGCAGAGGGTTGAGACAAGGCTGTCCCCTCTCCCCCTTACTGTTTAATCTAGTTGCTGAAGTTTTGAGCTTATTTCTTAATAAGGCTACTTCCATTGGCCTTTTCAGGGGTATGGTTATTGATCAGGGGTCTGTGTCCATATCTCATCTTCAGTTTGCGGATGACACAATTATCTTCTGTGAGCCTTTGGAGGAGCAGGTTAGGAATGTTAAAAGAATTCTAAAGTGCTTTCAGTTGTTATCAGGCCTCAAAGTTAATTTCAAAAATAGCAGTCTTTTTGGAGTTGGGGTGGAGCAAAGTGTCACTGATCGGTGGGCTTCGAATATCCGTTGTCTGAGCAGTCGTCTCCCCTCCCTTTATCTCGGTCTCCCCTTGGGGCACGGAGCGAACTCTATCTCATTGTGGAGTCCTATCATTGAGAAATTCAACAAGAGGCTTGCCGGCTGGAAAGGTAATTTACTCTCCATTGGGGGCAGATTGACTCTTATTAAATCGGTGTTGTCTTCTCTGCCCATTTATTATATGTCTCTACTTCAAATCCCTCGTACTGTATCTGATGAGCTGGATAGAATAGTCAGAAGATTCCTTTGGGGTGGTTCTTCGTCGGTGAAGAAGATGCATATGATTAATTGGAAGTCTGTCTGTAATACCAAGGAATTTGGAGGACTCGGTCTAGTTGATTTAAGGCTTAAGAACAGAGCGATGCTCAATAAATGGATCTGGAGATTTGGGAATGAGCGTTTCTCTTTATGGAGATTAGTCATAGCTGGGAAATATGAGTCATCGGTGGGAAATTTGCTTCCTTCATGTAGCTGGTATCGGAAAATGTCCCCAACCTGGAGAAACATTATTCGACCCCTTATGCCTTCAAATCATTTTCATCATTTTTTGTCTGCTGGGTTGTGTTTTCTTCCAGGTGATGGCAGCTCCATTAATTTTTGGCAGGATGAATGGATCGAAGGCGTTATCCTTAAAGAGCAGTTTCCAAGAGTCTTTGCGGTAGCTATTTCTAAAAGCGGGAAAGTAGCGGATTTTGGCAAATGGCTTAATAATCAATGGCATTGGGAGGTTAACCTCCGAAGAAGATTGTTCGATTGGGAGCTTCAGCAGTGGGAATCCCTGTTGGATCTGTTGGGAAATCAAGTGCTCTTCAGAAACTCCTTTGATTCAGTTGTTTGGAAGCACACCTACAGTGGCGTTTACTCGTCTAATTCTTTCTGCCATTCTGTGTTGAGTGAGTCCTCACTTAAATGGGATCATTGGAAATTTATATGGGCCGGTTATGCGCCTCCGAAGGTGGAAATCTTTTGCTGGCAAGTTTTGAGAGGCAGCGTTGCTACCAAAGTTGAACTCAGCAAGAGAGGTCTTATTGTTAATGGTCCGATCCTGTGTCCACTATGCAATCTGATGCCTGAAACTACAGAACATCTGTTTTTTACATGTAGAGTCTCATGGTTTGTGTGGGCTCATTGCTGTCTTTCTTGGGGTATTTCTTGGTCCACGCCAAAGAGTGCCGTGGGTTTTTTTCTTGCGTGGCAGCATGCGTTCCCAGCAAATCATTGCAGCAAATTGTGAAGAATGTGTTTTTTTGTTGCACTTTGGTCTATTTGGTTGCACAGGAATGATATTGTTTTTAATAGGAAAAATGTTGCTGTTTGGCAGTTACTGGACTCTATTAGACTTAGACTCGCTTTATGGTCCAAGGCTAAATGGCCTTGTGAGGAAGGGCTGCTTTCGCAGTCCAAGTGGTCACCTGCTATTTGTCGAATGAAGAGGGAAATGAAAGTTGGTGTTGATGTGAATTGGAGTAAGCCATTTGCCGGCTGCCTTAAGTTCAACGTCGATGGTTCGGTGCGTGGTAACCCCGGTCCTGCGGGGATTGGCGGTATTTTGCGCGACAATCAAGGTATGGTGAAAGCAGTTTTTTCTAAATCTATCGGTTCTGCTAAGGCATTTGAGGCTGAATTAAGGGCCGTCAAAGAAGCCTTTCTCATTTTTGGTGCTTCGTCTTGGGTGCTATCGCATAAACTTATAATTGAATGTGATTGCCAGATGGTTGTTGCTTGGGTTAGGAATCCGAGTAGAGCCCCATGGCGGATTTTGAGAATTATAAGATCTCTAGAGTCTGTTCGAACTGCGGTTCAAAACTGGGAAATTGTTCATATTTTGAGGGAGGCTAATGGTGAGGCTGATAAGCTAGCCAAATCTGGTGTTAATAAGGTGTCAGATTTGTTGTTTTATAATCCTTAGTTCTGTTTTGCAGCATGCTGTTTTTCTGGTTTGTAAAAAGGACATCTTTTTTGCAAAAAATCATGCTTTTCAAAAAAAAAAATAAACCTTTGTTTTTGCATTATTATTATTTAATTGTTGGATTATCCGCAATAGGAAACATGCTAGTTTGGCCATGTCTTTGATTAAATTATTCATCTATGCATGAAATGCTCACCAAACTTTCCTAACTACAACCAATTTAAGTATTTAACAGGGAAGAGTCTTAACTGCCACACAGCCGCTACCTCCCATCGAGAAGTTTTGCCACAGCCAAATGGATTATGTCAAGAGTAGAAAACGAAAAGGTACAAAAAGGAAGGATACTTTTAGTGAACTTCGCTCTCTTCAAGAAAACAGATATAGATTCACCAATCAGAATTAAACCACGAGACCATTTCTACAGGCAAGTGATCTATCAATAGAACAGACTTAGAGTATTCTTAAAGACAGTTTTAAAAACTGCTATAAAATTTCCAAAAACAAGCAGGACCATAAATATCTCTAATTGTCAAAATGTACATAATTGAAAATTCAGTACTGTATAAGTGACTGCGAAAATGAATGAATCACTTTCCATTTCCTAGAAGGGATCAGTGGGGTGGGTTACTATCTAAAAAGCAGCTATTGCCTGGCCTTGGCCTTGCTGTTGAAGAATCCAAAAAAGGTGGGTATTGCCATGTTGTGATATTCCTTATTGCACTACACAATTCTCCCTGCAACTTCTTTATGGGACCAAATCTCTGCAAACCCAGAAATCCTAACACTCTTTCTTTCTTTTAAAAGCACCCAAAATCTCCCATAAAGCGAAAGAATTGAATATCAGCTTTTTAGGTTGAACAAGACATATCATTCCTTTTCATTGCATGTGGAAAGAGACATTTCCTCTTCCCACTCTATTGTTTATATCCAAACCCCCAGCCACCATCCCTACTAGGATCTTCCTCTTTTTGTTTATTTTAACCTATATTATACACTAACTTCAAGCATCTCTACAGCACGTACAGTATTTTGGATTCTCCCAACCCTTCTACAAATTACCCAAAACCCATTTTTGCATATATATATATATATTTGTTAATTTTATTAGCAAGTATATGTATTATGTAGTCAATGTGGGGGAAATATATATATCAATGGAGTATAAATTTTGCATGTTATATCAATGAGCTAAACCTTTTTCTAGGGTATATCTAGATGCTGGTGCAAAATTGATATTTTCAGTGATTTCTTTGAGATGGTACTGATAAATGGGGTAGCATATAATATATGAAATGTACTAAGATGCATTAATGTTTTGGGAATAATACCTTGGATATAGACCATAGTAAATAGATAAATGTAGAGTATATATATATATATATATCCAATATATAAATTTTAGATTTTTTGAAGCAAAGAGAGGGTGGCCACGTCGCCCACTCCAATTTTTTTTTTTTGGACCCTATTTTGTTGTGGACCCCATTTTATTTTAGTCTATAGAAAAAAAAAAAACGAAAAAAATTTGTGTATTCGTGTTATTTTTTGTGTTTAAAGTATTATATATTTATATAAATTTTTACACGTTGATAATTCGTGTTTCAATTCATTTAATATTTTACATAGTTTTTCATTGTGATTCAATTTAGAGAAAAAATTGTGTGTTCGTGTCGTATCTCAATTCATGACATATTTTGCATGATTTGTTATAGTGATTCGATTTAGAGAAAAATTTGTGTGTTCTTGACGTGTTCGTGTTTTTTTCCCCTTCAAAGTATTATAAGATTTTACACGTTAATAATATATATAAAGTACTATAAATTTTTACACGTTAATAATTCATTTTATGTATATTTTTACATGTTCGAATATTCTTATTGAATTTTTCGTGTTGTGTTTTAATTATTTTTTCTATATTGTGTTCGTGTCGTGTCTCAATTCATTTTATATTTTACATAGTTTGTCATTGTGATTAAATTTAAGATAAAATTTGTTTCACTTAGATTTATCTTTTAAGCTGACTTTATAAATTCTTTATAACTTTAAATTGTTATGACAGTTCTCTTTTGCTATTTTAAAATTTTTTTTTGTTTAATTGTTAATTTTTGTTTTTAGAAATGTTGTCATCGTATATTTAACATTTGATTTCCGCAGCATCGCGCGGGGGTTTAATCTAGTATATATAATGACAAGATAAAAGATTTTTTTTCCAATAAGTTATGAGAAGGGTCATTTCAAAGCTTAAAGCTTATTCTTGTCTGCTCATTCCCTTGTTCCATTCTTTATTCCTTTCAGAAACTACGATGAAGCTGCCTCGCCCTCCATCTTGTATTTAGCTTTATTTCATACACGTCCCATGAAAGGAAAAAGATAACATGCACGTTACTCTCTCTCTCTTTCTTTCTCTTTGTGAGGAGATAAGTTCATCTCATCAGCTCTATATAATTAATACTAGTATAATATACAATAAAAAGCTCGAATCTGAGGGATAGATATAAAAGCAGTAAAGAAGTTTCCCAAGTAAGAAAAAACAAAGAGAGACTGATACTTTAAATGTGATTTCTGCTGCTATACTATTGAAAGATTCCAAATAAGAAAAAAAATAATGAAACCCCGCATTCTCTTCTCCCCTGCTTTTGATATATCTAAATCTAGAGGTGGCAATTGGGCGGGTTCGGGCGGGTTCGGGTCGGTTCATTCGGATTCGGGTTTATTCGGGTTCGGGTTCATTCGGGTTCGAGTTCATTCGGGTTCGGGTCTATCCGGGTTCGGTCTCATTCGGGTTCGGGTCATTCGGGTTCGGGCTCATTCGGGTTCGGGCCCATTCGGGTTCGGGCTAATTCGGGTTCGGGCCCATTCGGGTTCGGGTTCGGTCTGGGTTCGGGTTCGGTCTGGGTTCAGGTATGTTTTACATCATTTTATTTTATATTAGATGTAATCATTTTTACGTAATTTAAATATTTATATCTAAAAACAAATTATTAATTTATTATTATTTTTATACTTTTGCTATAATATGATATTTTTAATTATATTTATTTTTTAAAATTAATATTTGTTAGCACCAAAAAAATAAGAAATTAATTTGTTATATAAAATCAAATTTTAAAATAATTTATTATAAAAAATATGATATATTATAAATTAATCATATTGATATTTAAAATAATTGATTTGATGAACTCGAATTTCAAAATATAAATATATTATAATTTATATTCACTATAAAATAAAAAACTTTTAAAAATAAATTTTGGCCTTCATCTATTCGTTTATATACTTATAAAATGCAAAAATTTTATGCTTATAGTCAAGATATATATATATCTATCGAGTACTTATATTTTTTTCATCAGTATAAAGTATAAATTATAAAGTAGTACTAAAAAAATATAATTTATATTTAAATTATACGTAATAAATATATAATTAATATGATTATTTATTAATATATAATAAATATACCCAAAACCAAAAGGCCATAAAACCCAAAACCCCATTAAACCCACCCGCTAAAATAAAATCTCATGAAAGCCATAATCCAATTAAACCCACTCTAACCTAACCGTATAAGTATAACCCAAAAGGCCAAAATAATTGAATTATTGTCAAATTTTTTTACCCTTAGTGAATAATTGAATTATTGTCAAAAAAATTTTCACATCTCTAATATTTTCAAGAATTTAAAATATTTAGATTGTAAATTCATCATGATATGAGACGTTAAAGTTATAACTTATAAGTACAAAATATAATTTACTTTTTGATAAAATTATTATTTCATCATCATATATATATAATATATTAAATTTTAAATTTTAATTAAATTATTTTAAAAAATTAGAATAAAATTAATAATTAAAGTTATTGCTTTGTAAAAAAAAAAAAATTAATTAATTGCAATTTGATTATTTTTATTTTTAGTATTAAATTCGGGTTCGGGTTCGGGTCCATTCGGGTTCGGGCTCATTCGGGTTCGGACTCATTCGGGTTCGGGCCCATTCGGGTTCGGGTCCATTCGGGTTCGGGCCCATTCGGGTTCGGGTCCATTCGGGTTCGGGCCCATTCGGGTTCGGGTTTTTAACTTTTTGGTCAAATCGGGTTTGGGCGGGTTCGGGTTCGGGTTTTCCTGGACGGGTTTTCGGGTTCGGGTTCATTTTGCCACCTCTATCTAAATCCAAAGAACCAAACAAAACTCCTTTATTAGGAGTACGACAAGTGACAACCACTTCAAAAAAATCATGGTGCATGATATGAAGTTTAGTCCATAAAATAAACATATACTTAAGTATGGTAAAGTCCCATTTGTCACCTCAAAATGATGTTAGTGATAGCTACTTTTAAAGATTAATTGCAATTGTTAACAAGGGCAAAAACCCTACTATAATCTTTTTGACCTTTAAGAAGCTGTTTGGTAAGTGGCTAAGTGCAATTGGAATGTCATTTAGTGAGGTGTGAGGACCCATCATTTAAACCCCAAAACCAGCTAAAGTACATTTACTTTTCATTACAATTCTCCAAAGGAGCTCTCATTTAAAGCCCCCAGAACGTCACCCCTATTTGTCACTAAAGGTAAAACAAAGGATAAAAAAAGCATACTCAACAAGCAAAATAAATATTGAAAGGAATACTTGACCTGATAAATCAATTGCACCAACTTTCTTCATGCATCATTAGCAATAGTAGTTGTTTTTTTTTTTTTTTTACATTGATTTGGTGAGCATAATGGTAGCAATGCTGTCCCCATAGGTGCTAAGATTGTAGGGACAAAGCAATCGAAGGAACTAATTTTACTTCAAAGAAAGGGATTTGAGCATGGCAAATATATAGATGATGAAAAGTTATAAAGATGATGATCTAGAATTCCTAATTATTGAAGGACCGACTCTTCACCTTTGGGATATATATATATATATATATATATATATATATATGCACATATATGGCCTGCCGACAAGTCATGATCCCTAGCTAGCTAGTTGATCTAATAAGCTCTTGAGATTGGAAATATTGTGGATTATTAGGCAAATTAGCTAGCTCTACCCTAAAAAAAATTCTTGCATAGATTTTTAAAATTCTTATTCATTCAATAATATAGTAACTGTAGAACCTAATGTTATGTTTGGATAAACATTGGTAAAGGAAAGGAAAAGGGGAAGTAAACAAAAGTAAAGTAAAGGAAGGTTTTTTTTAGAGGAAAGTAAAGGATATGTGTGCTCTTGTTTGGACCTTATTTGGATAGTTAAAATTAATAAAGGATACATGTACCCATTTAACGGTATTTGCTGAGAGAAATGTCTTTAAAAAGAAGAGAAGAAAAACTGAGTCCATGGAGAAGGAGATTTTGCTCAGGTATGAATTTTAAAGAAGTACTACAAGACATGAGAAATGCGACAGAACGTTTGAATCGAGAGGAAGGAAGGATGAAAATCGGTGTGGATGTTTCTGAAGCGGCAGAGATGGATGTGGGTGAATGCCGGGTACTCTGGATTTTCTATTTTTGGGAGAAAATGTTTTGAGGGAGAAGATCAGTTGAGTGAATCGGGAGGAAAAGACTAATGTGAACTGTAATGTTTTACTTTTGCCTAAACATTATGGTGTTTGGCACAACAAACGCAGCTGAATGATTCTAAAAAGGCGACGTTTTGGGAGATCAAACGTCACTAAATAGTAAATATTAATTTAACAGCGTTTAAATTAAATAAAAAAATATATACCGCTAACGGGAAATCTTACAACGCCGAGAATTAAAAGCACTGAAAATACATTTTGCTGCTATACCAATGAAATTAACAATTCTGTAACCAATATTTGTGTTTCTATATATAAAGGGAAATCGTGAACCCCCCCTAATCATATATATTTTACTAGAAAAGGTGACTAACAACAATACAATTAACCGAGTATTTGATGGAATTTGCACAAACTCTTTGGTATTTTTCTTTGAAAAGAACAAAGAAAAGAAATTATACAAGGATTTGAAATAATAAAATAATAAGAATATCCATAAAGATGATATAATTATAATCATAATGGTGATGATTTTCATGCAGGGCTGGATTTTGCTTTGGGTCTTTGGTTCTGCTTCTATTTGTCAGTAGAGAGCAGCCTTTTTCCTGGTTTCTTTCTTTTCTTTATTTTTTCTTTCTTTCTTTTTCGTTTTATTCTTTCTCTTTCCTTCCAACATCGACTGTTGTACAGTTAGTTTAGTTGAGACTTTGAGAGTCATAAACCAGGCCTCCCCCATTAGAAAAGAAAGAAAAAGATCGCAAACTATAGTAGTAGATGGTTTCTTGGCCACTCTCCTTGGCTAGCTAGGCTTCAAGTACTAATAATGAATGTCTGTAAGGTTTCATTTGTTTGTCTAAAATTTTTGCTTTCTACCCATGATGATCCTGGTTGTCAGGGTCAGGCCAGAAGGAGGAGTACTTCAGCCATTCAGCCTCTTGTGGGTTTGTCATGGATGACTCCTGCCAAAAAAACAAACAAACTTAGGGTTAGGGTTAGGGTTTTAACCACAAAATTTTCACCTAAAAACAACAAATGAAGAAGCTGCCTTCTTTGTCCACTCTCCACAATCAAATTGTTTGTTTCTGTATCTATCTTATGAGGCAACACATGATAAAAAGATTTCATGTTGCTATCATGCACTCTTCCAAATCCCTTTTCTCATTAACCCAACCAAAAGAATGTTGATACTAGTTGTTTTCTTTGCTTTTTTAATTTAAATATCTATTCTCTTTTTCTTGTTTTTCTTTCCCTGCTGTTTATAGTCACAAAGGAGGTAATTTTCCAGAATTTACAGTTCTTGTTAGCAACATATATTCAAAGAAAAACCAAAGGAGGGTGTAGGGGAAGTAGTATAGGCTTTAGTTTTCCAACTACGTACCTTTTTTGTCTAAAAGGGAAATATAAAAGAAGATTCTATTTTGTTTCAAGATTTGATTTAATTTGGAGGCTACATGGTTTTACATTCTGCTATAAGTTATATTTTAATTTTTGGAATTCTAATTCTTTGTTGATATATAATTATGGATTTTACTAACGAATACTTTGAAAAAAAATTATCAATTATTACATTTAATATAATAATATTATTATAAATAATATATTAATTAACTTTAAATAGTGCTTAAGGGGTGCTCGTTAAACACTATAATTATATATGTTAAGAACCATATATAAAACTTGCCTAACATATTGATATCTACTGAATCTTAAGAGAGCGGTAAAGTAGACTTAAGGTTATTGATCATGTCAAAAAGCAGCTTATATATGTTTAATTTTCTATGAAGAAAAAGCTCTGCACTCTCTTTAAACAGCATTTTATTTGTAGTATATATGATAGCTACGTCCATTTCTTTACAGGATGCTGAATGCCATGACTCTGATCAAAACATGAAAAACGAAAAAGAAAAAAAACAAATACTACTCCTAAAAGAGATAAAGAGAAAAAGCAAAAGGATCTGGTTTCTATCTTTATTTTAAAAAATTAATATTACTAAAGAATTTGGTGTTTTTTTTTTCTTTCACTTCTTTTTATCCTTTGTTTTTATTAAAAAATATATATATACTTCCCCTTAATTTTTCTTTCTTTCTTTCTTTCTTTCTTCCCTTGCTTAGTTGATATTATGACAAACAAGGCTCATGGATTTCAGGGTCAAAAAGTTCATACTCACTTCTTTGGTATCAGTTGAAGTGCAACCCATTATTAGTTCTTCCAAACCTGATGCAGAGCTTCCTCCCAGTTTATGATGTTGCTGCTGCTGCTGCTGTTGCTGTTGCTGCATTTATTCAATTCAACAAAATATAAGTAAACCAAAATTAATTACCCATGTAAATCATCATGTCTTCATCAAAGATTAAAAAGTGAAAAGGCACAGTTTATTGTTCCTAACTTAGCTGACTTTAAAAAGTAGCATGGACTACACTGAGTCTGCCATATCCACACTACACCCCCCCCCCCCCCCCCCCAAAATAAGAGTCAGTTTCATGACCGAGCTGCATCCCATCAAGTCATTTATAATTAAGGGTCTGAACTTAATTATAAACATGTATGATTGAGTTAACCATTAAAAAGAAAAGAAAAAAAAAAACTCTTTAAAAGGTAGGGGAAAAGGCTTCAGCTTAATAAGTACCGTACTTAATATACAATTGTGGCATGCATGTGTAAAACACTGTGTCATTTTGTTCCTGCTCAGTAAATAGAAATTATATCAGAAAACTGGATTTAAAAAAGAAAAGAATTGTACCATTTAACATTGTGGTTTCTACACTGAATTATGAAAAGTAATTGTACTATCTAATTAATATTGTATGCACAATATCTTGTTCACACACAATGTGACTCGTTTACACTATTGGTGGATTATTATATGAGGAGAATTGATATGGGAGGTTAATCTGATTGATAATGATGAATTTATTACCTGGAAACTTTCATTTTGAAGCATTATTCTGGAGACATGAAAGGAGTCCTCATCAAGGATGATGGAGGTGTGGTGGAGGGGAGGTGGGGAGATGATGGTGGAAATGGGATGTGAAGGCCTGCTAATGTGGAATGCCGTAGTAGCAATCTGGTGATTTATGTGATGTTGCTGTTGCTGTTGCTGCTGCTGATGATGTTGATGTTGATGTTGATGATGATGATGATGATGATCATGGGCCATATGATGTGGCCGTGGATGATGCTCCGGTATCTCTTCGCATGTGCCTTGAAGAGGGGCTTCCCTTGCTGCTGAAGCTTCCCCTATCCCCACCTGCAATGGACAACCCCCAAGAAGCAGTTTGCTAGCTAGTCCATTTTCAAACACAACATATTCCATTGCTTTAATTTCCTTTTTTCTTTTTTTACTACCTTTCTTTTAGGCCTTTCAGGTTTTTTCTATAGTTTTACTCTCAGTTTCAATTAATATTGGTCCTATTATTGGTGGGTAAAAAAAAGAATAGTTAGCTCACAAAGATAATCAAGTGAGGTCCATATAGATTTTTCTTATGTCATATATGCAAGCAATCGACTAAGAGAAAAGCAACCCTAAAACTTTATGATCTCTTCCCTTTACTTTTATTTTATGTAAGATAAGAACTCTTTGATGTTTAAGCTTGAATGCTTACATGAAAATTGGATTTATTCATATATCAAAATAATTTCCTTTGTTTTGCTTTTTATTTTTGTGGCTAGGTGAACTTGTCAAGTTGATAGATACTACTATAAAATCTAAAATATCTATGCATAAAATTACAAGGTACATACGTCAATGTCATTTTATGCTTTTATTTCGTGGTTGGTTGTTGATTAATGTTTGGAGTCGTTGTAGAAGGGAGAAAAACACATTGCATATAAATGAACAAAATTGTACCTCGTCGAAGCTTTTCGTAAATGGGGTACTGAAAGTGAAATGATCAGATTTTAACTGTTGGATATCCATGGCACCGGCATAACTTGATAAAGCAGCAGCAGCAACCCCAGGTCCAGATACTTGATCATCTCTAAGAGGGATTACTTGTCCCTTTGAAGAACAACTTCCACTGCCACTATCTCTTCTGCTATTAGGGTCGACAATATAATTGCTTCCTTCAACAGTTGTTGTTGTTGCAGTTCGATCAGACGACCAGTTGCACTGCCTTGGTTGAGTCTGATAAAATATCTTTGACACCACAAGCTCTCCTTCTTTCTCTTCCTCGTGCTGACCAAGATGATATTGGTGCATCACCCAATTGGTCTTTTCGGGTTTTCGATTCTTGCCAAAATTTGTGTAGAGAACTAGGATTTTCTTGCACCCTTTTTGTTTGCCATTGACCATCACTGGCCTCGTCTTGCCGGTTTTATGCCATCTTGTTTCTCCACCTTGTAAGTCACATAATTCGGTTTGAATTTTCCTTCTTTTTCTTGTCCCAGTTGTGTAGGCCTTTGATGGTCTGTGGAAGAAATGCCTGCTCAACCCATCTCTGGTTACTCCTGCAAGAAATGTAGTAAAACATTTGCCCAAAATCAAAGTTAGGTTGACTTAGGTGCAACAAACTATGAGACAAAGGCAATAGCCTTGAAAAATCATAACCAAATGGTAAAAACTAAAACCAAACCCCTTGGAATTCATGAGGTTGACAATATAGTAAGACCTAACAACAAAAGGAAAATCAAGACATCCGCATCGTATTTTATCCCTTCGTATATATTATCAAATTTTTTGAAATATTATTAAATTCACGTCCGCTGCGGACAAACACGACTCATCGTGACACTGTAATCAATCCGCGACGAAATCCCAATTTAGAATTATGAGAGAGAGAGAGAAAGGGATGATACATAATCTATATTTTCTGACTAGCAAGCTACCTGGGAGTTTCTCAGGATGGGTATAACAAATCCCATCTTCTCCTTCAATAGTAGGGATGAACTCATCTATCAAAGGGTGAGACTTCATGTCTTTTTTAGCTTCTACTTTTGCTTCAAGGTGTTCTATCAGTTCTTGGTCTGTCGGATCAAATTTCACTCCAGCTGGTAGACCTAACCAGTCCTGCAAATTTTCATTATTCAGTACTCAGAATCAAGTTTAAACTAAAGCAAAAGGAAAGAATAAACAAAATAAAGAGAAAAAAGAAGAAAGCTTTAATCAAATGTTTGAATGTAGTTTTTACTTTTTATTAAAGAAACAACATGACTAAAAATAAAAAAAAAAACTTGACACCCTTAGAAGAATGCAAGCATATTTCTCATATTTTTCCTTGATTCTATCTTTTGTCAAAATCTTGGTGTTGAAGCCAAGACTATTATGAGACTAATCCGTACCGGCTTTCCTTCAAGCTTGTGTCCACAACCAGGGCACTGCTTGGATCCACACAGCTGATGCTCTTCAAGCTTTGCATCGATGAGATCAGAGCTGCTGGCGGAGCCCAGATTACTCGTATTCATTGCTTCTTTTCCCTTTCTTTTTTTTTTTTTGGGTGTGGCAGATGCTATCTTCTTTCTCTCAAACTCTTAAAATCTTCTATGAAAAAACCAACTTTATATAGCAGCCAACTACTCATATCCCAGTTAGCTTCTCTATATAACAGAAACCATAAGCCTGTTTGAGATCTGATATTCCTTAAACTAGAAAAAAAAAAAAGACAGAAAATAAACTGATGGGTTTGATAAATAAGTACTAGTTCCTAAATGATTGAAACTATGTGATTTTTATAACTTTAGACCTTCTTTTATCCATATCAAAAGAACGCATCAAAGAGGAGGAAGAAGAAGGACAACATATCAAAACCTCTAAATTAACTCAGGATACAGGAAAACAAGAACGCAAAAAGGGGAAGAAAAAAAAAGGTTTTAATTTTAAACTCTATATTCATATATATAAATACATATGTTTAATATCAACAAAAGGTGCTATCTTTGTATGAAACTATATATTACCTAAACCAATCCAAAAAAAAAGAAATTTATGCAAGACCCAGATGAGAAATATGCTCCAAAAGAAGATATTTTTATTTTTCCACAAGGAAGAAGTACTGGTAAACAAGAAAGGGAAGGAGAGAGAGAGAGAGAGAGGAAAAGAGGAAAAATGACACAGTGGGATTGAGCTATAAACCTGCTTTAACCATTTGGAAAACACCAGAATTCCCTCACTTACCTTACTTTAACTGAAGCCCCAGGTGAGAAAAAGGAAAAGTTTCCCTTCCTATAACCTACAAACTAACTTTAAAGCCTAGCTAGGCGGTTTAAGAGAGAGAGAGAGAGAAACAAAGACATAGCAAAGGAAAAAAAAAATCTACCCAGTTGTCTGTTTTTGTTTTTTGGTTCTTTCTTTTCTTTCTTCTCTAAAGCTTAAGGCCTCCCACACCTTTGTTTTGGAGGTCTTGACTACTAAAGCAAAAGCATGGCAACCCTATCTGTATTATACTTAAATTAATCTTTATTTTAAAAAAAAAAAAAACCAAAAATGCTTATTTGATATATAGTAGTATTAGATTAGATAACATACAAATCTATTGGCTAAGATTTTGAATGGTATAAATAAAGTTAGGAAATTAGAAATCCTAAGCTATAAGATAAAAAGAAAATACTAAAACCCATTTTAAACTTGAAAGTTAGACGTGGCAGTGGAAAAACTTTGAGTAATGAAGACGATATCTGGGAAAATTACAGTTTTTTTTCCTTCAAATATTAACTGATTATAGAGTTAGACCCTATGATGAAAAAAGGGCCAAAATTTTTCTTTTGAGAAGGAGACTAGGAGAGAAAGATGGAGAGATTATGGAAAAAGAAATAGAGAAGGAAAAAACAAAAAACAAAAAAAATGACAAGAACTCACATGGGTTTTGAGATGGAGTGCTGATCATGATTTTTTTGCCATGAATGTTGCAGAGAGAAAGAGAGAGATAGAAAGAGAAAGAGAAGAATTACGGGGTTGCTTGATATACAAGGCAAATGAGCAGTATACTTACTGGACCACCACCACCCCCTTCTTATTACAACTATACAAAATCATATAAAAATTACCATATATTTATATTATATAACATAAATATATAATATATGCGAAAAACAATCTTCCAGTGAAAGAACTTTGTAAATAAGTCATAATTAGTTCTTGTCTTGGCTTGGACTTAACTGTTGTTTTTTCTTTTCTTTTTTTTTAATACTACTATATTAGATTTTTCTTTACAAAGCATGTTGCTATCCAAAAATATATTTTTTTTAAATATATTCAAATATTAATTTTTAAATTTACTGTATGAATCAACCAGATTGGAATTAACTTTTTTTTTTCTTTGGCTTGTTTTCATTGCTGCTACTATTTTCAAGAAGGGAAGTCTAAAGTACATAGCACTCGTACAAAAATATAGTCCAAATGAAAGGAACAATGAAAGAAAGACCCACGATTATGTGGGCCCAATTTGGAAATATTTTTGGTCCAAAAGTAAATTGATCAGATGATAAAGGGACCGAATAATGAAGGGATCAGAAATATGTTTGCACAACAGATAGGTGGCTATGATTGCTTATTTGTCTGATTTGTTTTTTAATTTTCGCCTTTTTTTTTTTCCATGAGTTGAAAGAATTATGTAATTTCATTGGACAGGGAAGAATATATTCTGGAATTTTTTTTCCAATATGGAGAAAAATAAGGGGAGAAAAAAATTAAAAAAAAGTGGGCCAAAATTAGTTCAACTTGCAAGTTGTGAGCAGCCTTCCTTAGATTAGGTTTCTCTTTTTGTCCCAAAGGGAATTAGAGAATCAGATTGCTCTTCAGATTATCCAATAAGTTGACTTTTGACTAATATATATTAAGGCAAAAGGGACCAACAAATCTTATAAACACTGTTTTTATGCTCTTGGATTCTCTCTTCATGTACCATAAATTTGATAAATATTAATGGCCTCATTTTATTTGTCATATTTTTTTTATTCATGTAAACATAAACATAAGCATAACATAAATAATTATGTTAAAATTTTAAATACGAATAAGATATGTAAATTAAACATGTCGTACTAATCGTATTTAAATATATCGTGTCATTTTTTTTACATTATTTTTAAATTTATTAAACGTATCGTATTCATATCGTATTTTTATATTGTATTTTTATATTGTATCTAAAATTATTCAATCTACTTATCACCACTAGTTTATAAAGAAAAAAATAGTGTGCCGAATTCCAAGAATTTTTTTGGGAGCATCTTTATAAAGTAGAAAACAAAGATTTATAGTATAATTCAAGTATGAGAATATCTCTTACATGAGAATAATGGCTCTTATAATAATTCTTAATTGAAGTCAACTATGAACTTTTTTAAAGTTTATATAAAGACTAAAGTCCTAACAAAAGAACTAATTTAAGCTCCATTGATACAAAAATGAAAATTTTGGCAAAAAAAAAATAAGTATCAAATTAGTTATACGTTTCAAAATATTGTTTAATTGAAGAATTGCTATAAAGTTTTTGGTGCATTTTTATTTGGCATTAACAAAACATCTCTCACTACCACAATACACTACTTCTGCATGAGTGGAGAATGAAAAGCACAAAATATTTTGGATTCGGACCCGTCAAAGGAAATGATTGCCAATTTGCTACTACTACATACCGCGCACAAATTTGGCCACCCAATGCCACCCTCAACTCTCAACAAAGATGCTACCAATCGAATGAGTGCTGCAGCCTGCCTGGTTCTAGTTGTGGAGGTTGGCACTTGCCACAAATGTTTCACTAAATATAGTTAATTCATGTGCAAATAATAAAGAAAAGAAAAGAAGAAGACACATGTTGGTAGCAGGTACGAAGCCAAGGCGAAAGGGGTCAGATCTGTTCAAAGATTGGATTACTCGTTTTATTTGACGAATTCGATTCATATTGAGCCGAATTTGGACATAAACCCGATCTGAATTATTATTTAGTAATAAAAATATTTTTAATTATAAAAATATATTAATATTAATATAAAAATAATATTTTAAATATTTTTTTAAACAATGAAACAGACTTTCGAATCAACCCGAATCTGACTCAGACCGAACTTAATAAAAAATCTAAATTATCGAACCACAATCAAATACAATCATAACCATGAACACTTCTAACATGTTGAAAATTAGCAAATATAGTCTAATACTAGTTTGGGCGTTGGATCCAAGGGAAATACTTGTTTAAAAGTACATTCTTAGCCCTTTAAGTTTTTTCTCCAATTTTCAGATGGGTTTTTGAGCTTTTCTATTTTCACCTTTGTGTGATTTTTTCTTTATTATTAATCTCTGAACTTTAACTACTTTATCGATAAGTCAATAATCCATTGAAATTGGGTTAAATTAAAAACTTGTATAATACATTTTTTAACTTCCCTTCCAACACTCTTTAAGTTTTCGATTCCAAGCCAACAACAAAGCTACTATAGTTTATTTCCATGTACTAAAAAACAAATATTGAGGGTTTTAGTATCTCATTCTTCATTGTTACGAGGTATTATTTTAATTTGTAATTTCAATTAAAAGAATGTAATTTATTAATTATTGTTCATTTTATTTTTTATATTTTATTATTTTAAATAATTGTTTGATTATTTATATTAAAAAAAGAAATTATTATGATATAGTACAAAATCTATCTTAAATGATTTTAATAGTATGAAAATGAAAGAACGCAGAACTTAACTTTCATGAAATAAATTAATTTAAAAAAAAAAAAAAAACCATCTATTTAGATTTTTTTATTATTTCAAATATATATCTATAGATAAATAAAGTTAATAACATAATGCTATATTTAATTTGGTGTATTATAAATTACATTTTTACATTTATTTTATATAATAAAATTTAATTTAACCTCCTAAAAAAATTTAATTTATTTTATATATTGAAAACAGGTCTGCAAATCGATTTCATTTTTCAGTTGAACTTGTAGCTAACTGAATCGAAGCTTGGGACATTAATGACTGCAAAATATGAGCAAAACCAACAAGTTAATCTAAAATGCATTCCAACAAAACAACTGAAATCTAGTGTTTAAGTTTCAACTAAATTGAGAACTACCATTTCCATATGATGCCATTGTTAGAGGAGAAGAAAGACCCTCGGTGTAATTTCATCAACAGCCTTTAAGAAAATGCTCCAAAGTTGCATTTGAAAACTTGAATTTCAAAAATAATATAAATTGTATAATAAAACACATGTAAATGTTATATTGATGATTATTTTTTAAATCCATGAATTATTAGATGCCTATTTAATGGTGAATTTGAAATACCTATAGCTATTTGCCAATTTAAAATTCATGTTTTTATACCTTTCAAATGTATAATCATATTGAATCTTAACTAATTTATACATAATATATTCATTTCATTCTCACAATTTATATAACAAATGAAATCCAAATCCAAATTTTCAAATTCATATTTTCAAACATAGGACAAAAGTTTCCTGATAAATTGAAAGCAATTTTATTAGGAAGAAAAATGTCATTATAGTTTTCTCATAAACAGAAATATAAAAAAGCAAACAATTACAGATATAGAAGTCAATGAGAATCAACTAGTTACCAGTGTCATAGCCCATCACAGAAAGAATAAAAAGCTAAGAACCTTATAAACAGTCATACCTCTAACCCATATGTCAAGACTTGTTTCCCAATATCTTCTGAAACAATCATCTGCATAAGTACACAGCAAAAGCGTGGCTGTAGAATATGAACCCTTGACCAGCATAATTAAATTGGTCTACAATCAAGAAATTAAAGAAAACAGTTTACATACTTTGGATTCCAAATTCATCAAAATGGCAGACTTGGTTGACTGTATAGCATGGTCTAGTTCTTTCTGCTCAACTGCAAAGAACACCGTGAAAAGCATTTCAACAACAGGCCATTGAGTGAATGTTGCAGGAAAGACAAAATAATTGCCGAAATAAAGAGCAGCCAACCTTGTCCAGGTCTTGCAACACCAATAAGCTCCTTGACAGCTACATCAATGGTAGTTGCTGCAAAATCAGAACCCTGAGTCCAAGAACATGAGTATCATCAAGAGTAATACTATGATGTAGACAGTGTCTACACAATTGGAAATTTGGAATAAATTTAGTGAAGATCGAAGAACAAAAGGGTTGAGGGAACAGAAAGGCAACACATATACACCAACAGATTACGCTAAAAAACTTTCACATGCAGGCCATCATATGGCCAGTTAACCATGCAAGTTACTAGCATTAACAAATAGATGTCTTGCGTGAAAATCAACTAGCAATGATTTGGTTGTGAGACTCACAATCTAAGCAGAAGGTTGCAAAATACTTAAATTTGGGCACAGGGAGAAGAAAGCTCCTATATGGCATTGTTCAGCAGAATCATGACTAATTATAAAGAAAGAAACAGTTGAAAATCATGAAATGCAATGTCATTTTACATGCAAGATGCCGACATGACTGCCATGGCTATCATGAATCATGACCTTTACTATCCAAGAACTTTCCTAATTCAAATCTACCAAAGGAAACCCCACTGTCCTATAACACAAGCAAACCTGATCCCAAAACAAAATTGTCCAATCATTTTGGCCAGACCTAGTGGCTTGAATATCTCTAGAGACAAAGAAAACAGCAAAACAAGACAAAAAGAAAGAAGAGAACAGTATAGGGAAAAAAGGGAAACAAAATTCAGAACAAAAAGTTCCCTTTCCAACAAATCTGCTCAGAACAATGTGAAAACCAATAAAAGAAAGTTATGATATCAACTTGAGCTCTTGCTACACAAAAACATAAGGGGCAGGGGAAGATAGAGATGGGAACAGAGAACTGTAAATAATTAGTAATCACAGGTTTAAGAGCATACTTACAGTGGTAGCTTGTATTCCAAATATGCCAGTGTGATTGTAAACGCTGTTGAATGCTGAAAATGACTGAACTTGTGGAATGCTCATTCAAGACACAAAGATCTGCTCATAATATAACCCACACACTTTCACGGTGACTTAAACAAATTGGCTAAAAAAGTAAAAGAAATTGTGTCTAGTTGCAGAATAAATTTGTAAATAAAGAGATAAACTAAAATAACAATTAACTTTATCTACCTTGCTCTACAACTCAACATGTCTTATACTGAAAGATAAGAGTATATACCAAGATAACTTACGTAGTCTTGAACATGTTCCTTTTCCAGGGCTGCCAGCTGAAAATGATCCACCTCTTCCCATTAGAATCTACAGAATAATTAGATTTATCAATCTTCCTATCTTGAAATCATGGTAACAAGCAGGGAGAAAAAAAAATGCAACAAAAAATCAATCGAGCAAGATAGCACAATCCTAGCAAGATTTTTATGAACTTTTTTTTGCTCAGCATTAACAAATTTAAGCCCAAGTGTCCAAGATTTTTATGAACTACATTAAAAATTAGAACATGGCGGAACAAGAACATTGAGCAGATAGAGAAATCCAATGTTGAAAACCTGAAGAACAGTCAAAATTATAGCTTCCTTCTCCTTGTGCCAACCACCAGGAAGTTCAAATAAAAGAGCAAAATGAGTTTGATCCTGCAATTGAAAATCATTAGCAACTCAGACTGGGAAGAAATATAAAAGCAAAACTCATTTTTAAGTAATTGTCATACATACCCCTGAATCAGCCTGGCAACGACAATCACCTCCAGTATACGTGGATTTTGGATCCTAGGACGAGGAACATTGGGAAGGTCTGACAAAAGTGGTTCTGCAACAGATAACAGTTCCTCGTGTTCAACACCAGATGCTGCCAGTACCATCCAAGCAGCAGTAAAATTTTCCTAATATTTTAATAGGAAAACAAGCTTACAAGCGAGAAAGATACACAAAGATCAGCTACAATCTTAACAACAATGACAATTAGCACTGAAAGAACTGATAAAGTTTTCTTAGACTCACCGCAACAAAATCCTCCGAAACTCTACCATTCAATATATTAATTGCAGATTCTGGGGCTAAAAGTGCATTTGCCAATGCACCAGAATAACCAGCCCAGTGAATGCCCTCTAAAAGCAAGCCCTGAGGATTCTTTGCGGCTTCAGAAATTTCCTCTTTCACTTTCTGAAGCTGCAGAACGTGAAATAATGAATTGTCATCTCATAAGAGCATTTAATTTGAAACTGCACAGAACGATTTAGCATAAAAACAGCAAGATGAAGACATTTACCTGTTCATTGACCTCCCAATCCAGGAAAAAGGGTTTCTCATACAGTCAATAAGCAGCTCTACCATTTGAGAAACAAAAGCCTTCAAAGCATCAAAGGTATATCCAATTTGCACCCAAGAAACTGCAGCATTCACATTGCCACCAATTGCCTCTACTTCCCTCACAATACGAAAATGGCTGCAGTTTGTTGTGATCTTGAAGGCCATACGCTCAAGCAGGTTTGAGACCCCAAATGAGGTTGATGACTCATAGATTGAACCACAGTCAACATATAATCCTATTGATGCTGTAGGATTCTGCTTGGCAACAAAAACAAAGAGTCAATTCCTCAATGATTAGAAAATTAAATCTCTTCTAAAAGAAGAGACCTTATATAAGAAAATATTCTTTACAAAAAGCATATCCATACATGCTGCTGACGTTTCTGAAGCAATTTTGAGGCCATTCGGCAGAGTAGTAATCTTAGTTTTACCAGGTTCAATATAACCAGGCAATGAAGGTGGTAGGGCAAGACCAGGTAGGGGAAAATCTAGCGATGCTATGGACTTGGACTGACTCCCAGTCAGCCAACTTAAGAAGCCGCCTGATGAGGACGATAGCGTAGCAACAGCACTTGAACTTGCAAACCTTGCAGGTACTCTACGGCATGTGCGACCCTATACTCGCATTTTCATTCAACACGTAGCACATTTCTAAGCAGACAGACCACCTATATGTGAAAAAGTTTACCAGATAAATTATGACTGAAGAATCAATTCAATTGTAAGAAATGCAAATCAAACAGCTTAACATCAATACCCAGTTACAATGGCTAACTTAAGAAATAGCAGAAGAATAAATATCAATAAAAGAAAAGTAAAAGTTTTTTGGCAGGCCTCCACCCTCATAACTGTAGCTAGAGCTGGAAAAAGCTATTAAGACATGGCCAAACCCTTTGGTTAAGTATAAATTAGGTGATGGACAGACTCATCTTAGACAAGCTTCCTTTGCCACACAGATTAAACTGTTGGTTCTTTGCCTGGCTATGTTGCTTGGACTCGGACATGGGTGTCGAATATTGGTATGTGTCAAAGCGTCTTATTCGTAAATTGCATTAAATATAAAAACAGGAATATAGCTAAAAAGGATCAAGAAGTAGGCTATGGGTGTGGGGACTCGTTATAAATTTAATGCAATAGGATTTATTCAATTAGATATATTGATTTGCTTCATTATAAGTGATTAAGTGACCATTTTAACTTAATGAAGATGTGAAGAAGGATAAAATGGTTTTTCTTTTTAAAAAAAAAAACAAATAAAGAAGATTATAATGGGTTTCTTTTTCTTTGAATCACAAATGGGCTTTTCAATTATTAATATGTTAATAGGCTATTCAGCTTATAAACTGGGTTTTTAAGTTTAAAAACCTGTTTGGGCGCAGATAGCCCAAAGGTCCAAGACTATTATGTACTAATTTTTAAAGTAACAACCCTGCATTCTTTTTCATATTTGCTCCCTGTAAAGCGCCGCCTCTCCCTATTTCTATCTCGTTCTCCATCTCCTGCGACGTATCCCCACTGCTACTTACCTCCAGTTTTTTCAGCAACAGTTTAAGTCATCCTACCCCATCTTTCTCATTTTCTCTCTCCCTCTCTTTCTTCTTATTGCCTCCACTCCATTATCGTTTTCTCTTTCTTTATGGATTTCCAATATTTGACTTCCCTCCCCGTCATCCTCTTCTCTTTTTTTTTTTTTGATTTCCAGCATATGAGCTACCTAATTGAAAGCACAATTTGAGGGGAAAAAAATTGAAACTAAGATTTCACATTACAATCTGCTGCTAATGTGTCGACCATGTCAGACACAGATCCCATATAATGTCAAAGGTCGTATAAGTGTCGACACGGGTACTCCTTCATTTTTGAAGAGTCCTAGCAACGGAGTTGCCTGGTACTAGCAGCTATGTTACTCGGACTCGGGTGTGAGTGTCGGACACGAGTATGTATCCGACATGGGTATGTTCAATTTTTTCCAAGATTTTCATGTATTTTGAGGGTTCTTGGAGGATCATATCCCCATACTCATGTCTAGATATGCGTCGGATACGGGTGTCGAACACGGATACTTAAAAAAAAAAATGAAGAGTCGGAGCAACATAGACTAGCAGCTTGCTAAGCAATTAGTTGGATAAAACTAGATATCAGATGTTCCCCTGTTCTTTCTTTAAACAGATCAAGCAAAAGGCGTTGCAAATCTCTTCAATATATGGACAGGTCAGAGATTGATCCCCGGAACTCCAATGGACTAAAAAAGGTCTAAAAGGAAATACACCACCAGTTGTGATTCTTGAAGCTTAGGCATGCTAGGACTGCTTATAACTACTTCTTTTGGTGGGAGACAAACAATAGGAAATATGGCAAAACTACACAATCAACTCCAGGCATATGTTGCTTCATCACTAAAATAACGACATTTAGACTTAACTATCATTCAATACAGTTAGTAAGTGAGCTAACAGTTGCTCTATCTGAATCAATATTGAGGGGGGAAATTCTAGCTCACCAGTCTCTCTTTTGTTTCTTACAGTAATTCACATTTCTGGATGTGTAATCCTTTTTTTTTTGTGCAGTTTGTACTTCTCCTAACAGGTTCCCACTTCCCCCACTTCTTTGGAATAAAAAAAAAATTGAATTATACAAAATACCAAAAAAAAAAGTTAATAAAACTAATACTGTTCTACAGTATGAAGCTGTTTTAAAAACTGGAATTCTATAAGTCTGGTCCCTCAAGATATTAATGAGAGTAAATATATATTATCCTTAACAAATTAAAAACAAAAATAACAAATAACAAAAATAGAAAAAGACAATGACTCGAGAAACGTATAATCTTGAACCGAACGAAGCTGATACTCATAATCAATCCAATTTACCATTTCTTAACTACGAATGGATGAATAAATTTCATTAAGAAATCAAAGTAACAAGCTAAGCATCAGTAGTGAATAAACGAACAGATATATTGACTAAAATCGAAGGCAATCGCAGATTGATGAATAAATATTAAATAATCAAGGCAGAATGAAATCGAAGTTGTGATACTTGAGGATTTCAAATGGACAGGGTTGCAGCTGATTCATTGTTATTTTGTTTGTTTCTGTTAGTTACATTTTAAATTGTTGTTTTTCTCATTAAACAGGGATTAGTTGGAATTGCTTACGTCATGTAACCGTTGTTGAGATATTCCTTTTAAGTGGAGCATGCCAGGGGCGTGACCAGACCACTAGTCAGTTATCAGAAAAGAAAAACAATTCTGATAAGAGACCGATTGGGATTGACAGATCGAATCATCAGTGAACATAAATTAGGGTTTTTGGAATTACTGAACTGACCTTGAGAGCCCGAGAAGCCGCGGGTCGGAACATCGTGATCGGTGGTCTCTGAGAAGCCCTAGATTGTACGGACGCTGTGAAGCTCCGTTAGGTTCGGATGCCGAAGGGTTTTGTGGGTGATGGGAGCGACTGGTTTGAGCCGTTGATGTTTTGCTCCCCTTCCGTAATGTGGGGGCTTTGATTGGAAGATGAGGATATCGACACGTGCGGAGTTTTCTCGACGCACGTGAGAAAAAAAAATTTAACCAAACTCATCAAATTTTTAGTTTTCAATAGAAAGTTCCGTAAAATTATTGAAGGTGTTACACCTGGCATCATTCGGCATTGAAAAAAAAAAACTCACGTGCTTCAGTAAAATTGTCGAATTAAACTCTTTAATTTCAATGATTAAGATTTAAAACAAAAAATTGTCGATCGAAAGGGTTGGCATTTGACGAGGCCCGTAAATTAACTCCTTCAATAGAGCGCAATAAGCCAATAACTGCTAATTCTAGATGGATCCGAATCCGGACCAGTGAGATCTGTTGCTGACCCGATCACCTTCCATGAATCCCGTGTCTTACGAGTTACGACTGCTAGTAGTAGTTTATTTTTATAATTTGACACGTCACGTTACTCCCGTGAGACTGTGACCTCTACTTTTTGTCTGAAATGGGCAAAGGCATGCCGAAATGACTGCTACACGTCTCAACTTTCTAGAAAATTAATCTGACCGAAGGGTGTTCAATTTTTTATTTTTTTTTATTTGATTAATAAATTAATATTTTTATTTAATTTTGAAAAATGTATTTTTTTTCGCTCTTTTCAATTGAGTTTTGCATATCATAATTTAAAATTTCAGTTGACTGAGGCTCATTGCATATAATAATCTCGTGTCAATTGATTATTCTATTTTACTTTTATTTGAAAGAGGAATTCAAAAAATGGAAGATTGACTGAGAAATGAGAATAGTCATCAGCAGCCTAAACATACTTCATGAGAGTAAAAAAAAAAGAAAAAATGGAGAAAAAGGAAGTGAATCAAAAGGAGTAATTTTGAAAATCTACTGAAATAATAAGCTTTGTCTATACTTCCTATCCAAGCCATGTTCCTTGCTGCAAAAGAAAATCACCATACTAATTTCTCTACTAACCAATGTGAAAGAAAAAAGGGAAAAGAAAAAAAAAAAAAAAAGCAGGAACCTAAGTATTATGAGCTGACCACCGAACATGAAAAGTATGAAAAGACAACAGACATTACATAGCTGTAATCTATAAACAGACGTTCACAGTCATATAGGTTTCTTTTACATTCAATGAATTATCATTAAATTTGATAATTTTAATTATACAGATATAATATGTGCAATAAACATTAAAATAATATGATATAATATATTTAAATATAATTAATATGATTAATACGATATATTTAATAATATATGAATTTTAAATCAACTTAACATTAGATTACATAGAAGAAAGACATTACACATTTTAATTAATAAGGTTTAAATGATTGGTGTTCTGTTCCACGACTATTCATGTTTGAAATAAAAAAGACCTAACTATTTAAGGTTTTTCAAGGTTCATGTTTAACATGTGGTCAGCGGTGGCTTGGCTTGTCTAAATTTTTAGTATAGCTTTATAACTATTATTCAATGTGCGCCATGATATTGGATTGCCCTCAAAAGAAAAGAAAAAGAAAAAAAAAAAACCCACCAGACCGGACCCAAACACCAACAGCGGAATCAGGTTTTTCCAACTCTTCCTTCTGCTATATAAAGCCATTTTAAGAAAAGAAAGCTCATCCAGAATTTCATTTTTAGTCAACAGCATCTCCCTATAAATATGGATTTCTATTTTCCTTCGAAAAACTCGTCTCGATGTCCCGTTGAATGGATTTCGTTCTCGCCCCTTCTTCCACGTTGTCTTTCCCTTCTCCGCTGAACAATAATAATAAGAAGACGAATTATTATTATTATAATATTATTATTAATAATAAGAATAAATCGCGCTTTTCGGTGCCATCGAGTTCTGGAATCTTTAATTTGAGAAAGTTCAGTACGGTTAGTTACGGTTACCGTTACGGTTGCGGTTGTCGTTTGTGGAGGAAGAGGAGTTCCGGTTGTTCGAAGATTGAGTGTTCGACACGTGCTGTCATGGCTTCCTCAAATTCTGCTGCTTCGCCTGAGTTTTCAAAGCCTAAGATCGTGACCGGTCCTGGTGGTTATGTTCTTGAAGATGTTCCTCATTTCTCGGATTACATTGCTGATCTTCCTGTAAGCCTTTTCTTTCTCTGCTCCCCTTTCTACGTATAATTATACGCATTTTTATTTTCCTTTGATTATGTTGTCGTTTCTCCGTTAAAAAGGATCGGAAAAAACAAAAGACAACTGTCTTTTGAAAAGCTTGATTTCCCCTGTATCTTTGTCGGCAACCAATTACAAAAATTAGATTTAAGATTTTTATGAATATTAGATTTTTTTTAGAGGTTTTTATTTTTCAGGATATTTCTTCTTTTAAAAGTTAATTGATAAGTTTTAAATCCGACTTTGTGTTACCTTTTTCCTATGACAGACTTATCCCAATCCGTTGCAAGACAATCCGGCATACTCAGTTGTTAAGTAAGCCCAATTTCACTACTCCTTTTTACAAATTTTATTTGATATCTGTCAATTGTGCTCATTTTGATAAATTAGTATTAATTTGATCGATTTCTCTGTTTCACTAGGCAATATTTTGTCCATGTAGATGACACCGTTCCTCAAAAGGTTAACCCTCCTTTTATATATATATATATATAAATATATATATTTATATATTTAAAAGTTTATCTAAGACTTTGTTTATTTCTATTTTATGTTCTGTTTTCTGTTTTTAGATTGTTGTTCACAAGGATGGTCCAAGAGGAATACATTTCCGACGAGCCGGACCGCGTCAAAGGGTATGTGTTTAATGGTTATGTACCTTATGAATGAGATTTGGAATGATGAAAACTCTGAATTGTGTTTTTACAATAATGTGTTGGATGTTTGATGGTTTCCTAGATGTATTTTGACTCGGATGAAGTTCATGCCTGTATTGTGACTTGTGGCGGTCTTTGCCCTGGACTCAACACTGTGATTAGAGAGATAGTATGCGGCTTGTACCACATGTATGGTGTGAAGAAAGTATCGGGGATAGATGTAAGTGATCATTTGCTCTGGTTTGATGTTCTTTATGGAGTTTACTTTCCTATTACTCCTTTTCATTTGCCCTACAAAAGATAAATAGATATGCAAAAAGTTTCCTAAACCATTAATACTTTCTGGCTCGGAGTTTCTAATAATAGCACCACCTCTAGATGACTTAATAAAAAAATATAAATGATTACTACATGGACTTCTTCATTAAATGTGTCAACCTGCCATTTTCATGGTGGCATATGTTCCTTTCCCTTGATTAGAAGATGCTGCAAAATATATATCCATCATTTAATAAGTTGGTGCATTAGCAATTAATGAGTTTAATGCATTTGTAGGGAGGATACAGGGGGTTTTATGCTAAAAATACCGTGCACTTAAATCCCAAGGTTGTCAACGATATCCACAAACGTGGTGGAACAATCCTTGGGACATCACGAGGTGGGCATGATACCTCAAAGATTGTTGACAGCATTCAGGATCGCGGAATTAATCAGGTCTGTCTAAAAATACTATGATATTTGTGATTGTTGTCAATAAGTTGAAGTACAAGTAGTTATTATGATCAAGACATAACATACCAATCTAACTGATATGATCATTTCTGGTAACTCAGGTTTACATTATTGGAGGAGATGGAACTCAGAGAGGTGCAGCTGTTATATTTGAGGTGATTTCTTTAATAGAATATACACACATTGATTTGCTATGCGAATTTGGGCATATTAAAAAAAAAATATGTTCCACACTTTACAGGAAATTAGAAGGCGTGGTCTCAAAGTTTCAGTTGCTGGAATCCCTAAAACCATTGACAATGACATCCCGGTAATCCTCTTGGATTGTAAGAATGTTGCTGTACCAAAATCCTGTTAGGAATTGCAACCTATTTGTTGGTTACTACACAGTCTTGAAACTTTGTTTCTTTTTTCGCACATGGCAGGTTATTGACAAGTCCTTTGGCTTTGACACTGCTGTTGAGGAGGCTCAACGTGCCATTAATGCTGCTCATGTTGAAGCTGACAGTATAGAGAATGGTATTGGTCTTGTGAAGTTGATGGGTCGCTACTGTGGTAAGTTTCTCTTTTGGTATCTCTTTGAAGTGTTAATCCTGCATTTCAAGAAGTGAGAGAATTACAACTTTATCAAGAGATGACATTTACATAAACCTTTTCTATTTTAAGTTGAGTGTCATTTAATTTTATTCTTGGTTTTGTTCCTTTCATTTATGCTTTTGTTCTGCTGATTAGTTTACATTCCCCTTAATCATGCTTCTCCGTCTCCTGAAACTGTGTCAGAATGTTCCTTTTTCTTTCTTGATGCAATCTAACCCTGACTATGGGCAGGTTTTATTGCAATGTATGCTACTCTTGCAAGCCGAGATGTGGATTGTTGCTTGATACCAGAGTCACCCTTTTATCTTGAAGGACCTGGAGGACTTTTTGAATACATTGAGAGACGGCTTAAAGAAAACGGGCATATGGTTATCGTGTTAGCAGAGGGTGCAGGCCAGGAGCTGCTTTCTGAGAGCATGCAATCAGTGACACAGAAAGATGCTTCAGGAAACAAGCTTCTCCAGGATGTTGGGCTATGGATATCACAGAGGATCAAGGTATGCCATATGGATTCAACTCGGAAACAATTAACTGACATGTGTGATGATGTATAATGTGGAACTTTTTTATGTGACCTTCATTTTTACCTGTCATTTTCAGGACTACTTTTCAAAACAAAGGAAGATGCCCATAAACCTCAAATATATAGGTTGGTAGAATAAATATTTAAGATGTTTTTGAGGATTTCTTTTTGCCAAAGAAAAAAAATCATAGGTGTTTCTGAGTTAATGTAGCTAGTTAATGGCAGAAGTTGTTGAGCATTGTACTTTATCTTCTGGCAGATCCTACTTATATGATTCGTGCTATTCCAAGCAATGCATCTGACAATGTTTACTGCACACTTCTTGCTCAAAGTGCTGTGCATGGAACGATGGCAGGGTACACCGGCTTCACAAGCGGTCTTGTCAACGGCAGGCAGACATACATACCATTCAACGTGAGTTCATCCTGAAATGACTTAAAGAGTTTTAATTTGGAAATTTCATTTAGAAAATCATTGTTTTTATTGCACGCTTTATAATATCTTAGTATTTAAAGATCATGTGATTTTAGTATCCCTTCCATGACGTTGACCCTTTCTAGTTCTTTGCATGTATAACTTCTGATGGTGGTCAGTTCATCTATTGTGTTTTTGCTGATGTTCACGTTCTTTATAGCATTCCTTAAGCTTCTATTATTCCTTGAAACACTTACATCCAACTCTTCTGGGTTAACATCTATTCCCTATGATAGTCTCTCCCAAGGAATTTGCCTTGATATTTAATTATTTTTCCTTAGGGGTGGGGTTAGAATTAGATATTTCATATATGGCACTTAGTAACAAATATTCCCCAGATAACATGCGTTGAAGTTTATCTTTCCTCTAGGGGGTGATAGATGAATCTATCACTGTTCAGTAGCAATTTTCTTTTGGCTGCTGTCTGAGTATATGTAGAGTCATTCAAAAACCTCATTTGCATTGTATTCTATGACAATTCTTGTCCCAGTTTCCACATTTAAGAAGTGCGAAATTGAAATTTGAAATCTTCAAATTGTTTTTTTTATGAGTAATAACTTTCCTATTTACCTTCATGGCTAACTGATGACGAAGGTACTCACAAGAGTGACAATGAGAAAATTGTTTAGATGGTGGGACTAAATTATTTTTCTTTAGCAGTAAAGTGTTTATGGATGCAATTAAGATGGAGTTAAATTTTGGATGATTTGTCTGCAGCGAATTATAGAGAAACAAAACAAGGTTGTGATTACAGATAGGATGTGGGCAAGGCTTCTGTCTTCAACGAATCAACCAAGCTTTTTGTGCCCCAAAGATGTCATTGAAGACAAGGGCAATGAAGAACCGTCAAACCAATTGTTGGACAATGGAAATTGTAGCGAAGAGAGTTTTGTATCCAAAGAGATAACCAATTGAGGTTAATTATATCGGTTCATTCGTCGTTATTGTGCTGTAATAGTGTCCATTTATGATGACAATGTTGAATGTTAAGTAATAATTTATAGTGTGCTTCTTTCAAGCAAGTCCGTTCTGATCCTTATCCTGGTATGAAAACAGGTCACAATGTGCTGGTGAATGCCTGATACTCGGCTATTATGCAGGCAGGCAGGCGAGGCACTAAGCGAACAGAGTATGTATCAGGATGATCCAAGGCCTTTTTACTTGGATAATATGGGAACTTTTACCTTTGTATTTGATGGGAGGGTAGATAATAGTAATTGTGGAACATGATTTTTTTGTTTTGGTTCTGGACAAAACTTAATAAATGAATCATAAAACGACATCTGTTACCATGGGTGCTGCAAAAGGAATATTATTTTTGAATGCTTTATTAGTAGATTTTATGCTTTTTTTACTTATTAATGTTTTTTATTCTGATTCATTTATTAAGTTGGAAAAGCCAATAGTAGAATAGAATGAAATTAGCATATGAGGATACTTAACTTTATCACAATTTTTTTTTTTAAAAAGAAAGCATATAAATTTGAAAATTTAACAATGCAATAGGTTTTTGCTTCTGATTCCTTGGCAAGATGATATGGACAGATAAAAATAACTACTAAAAGCTTAAAAAATATATTTTTTTATGTAATGTCATTCAAGATTTTCAAATCACAATTTGATCAAAGTTTATTGCCCCATTTGTTAAATGTGAATAGTATCATTTTGATAAATGCTTTCTTTACTTTAGAATAAGTCTTTGAAGAATTTTACTTATTTAAGCATCAAACTTTTATTTTGTACAAATTTAGAATCAAAGATTTTCAAAAGGTTTACAATTAAGAATAATATTTGTACGGAAATTTGTGCGTGTCTCACACGCAATGATTTAGATGCGTGATATTATTAATAAATGATGATAACTAATCTGTAGCTAGATGTCATACACGTGACTAACTAACTCACCAAACCCAAATCAACAGTCAAAATGATAATAATAATAAAAAATAAGTTCCATAAGAAAATAAAAAGCTTTTCAACTTTTTTTGTTTTTCTTTTCTTCTTTCCAGATTCTTTCTTTCTTTTATTCGTAGCTTCAGATTTTTCTCCCCATCAACGCTTACGCTCGTGTCCCGTCGGGCTTATCTTTCTTTTTCTGCTTTTATCAATTCAGCTCGTCTCTATTAGCATCTACTTTGTCTCTCTAGCTGTAACTCATGACCCAAGCGACGTTATTGTTGATTTGATTGGTCCATTTTTGGTCACCCTTTCTTTCTCCTTTCCTATTCACAAATCACAATCCAAGTTTCACTACTTTCTTTTAACCTGTTTAGTTATTTCACTCTTTACACAAAAGCTCAAGGGAAACTGTAAATTTGATGGTTTGGAATTTTCATGCAAGTTTTTTAATTCAAAATTGCTGGACGATAAATGAACAGAAATTTGTGTGGTTTAGTTGTGGGTATTTTACTTTTAAGGGTTTGTGATTTTTTTTAGGTTTAGATTAGTAGTAAGCAATTGAAAATTTGATCGTGGTTCAGAACTCAGATTCAAATAGAATTTGATTTTGGATTTTTATTTTCTTGTTCAATAATTTCAAACCATAATTGGAAAAAAAATGGAACAAAACATGTAGTCGTTGAAAATAAGAGGGGAAAGTGTAAACAGCTAATCTTCTTTACTCATTTTTGGTACATGGAGGAATCTATAAAGAATTGAAATTATATTGTATAAAAACATGAAAAGTAAATGTACTTGGTCCTAATCTGCAATTTTTCCATTAAGCACAAGAACAAAAAATACAGTGAAAAAAAAAAAGAAAAAGTGCGATCAATTTTGCTGTTAGAGGGTAGAGATACAGAACCAGGTTGAAAGAACGAAAGACAGAGATGGGGATCAGATTCATATTGATGGTGAACAAGCAAGGGCAAGCTCGTCTCGCCCAATACTACGAATGGCTCACCCTCGAAGAACGCCGTGCCCTCGAAGGCGAGATCGTCCGCAAGTGCTTAGCCCGCACCGAGCAACAGGTTCTTCATATTCCGACCCCTCTCTTTCCTTCATAAAATAAAAGAAAAAAAAGAAGAAAGAATTGAATGTAATTTTTTTTAATCTAATAAATTTAAAATTGGTTTGATTAAATTGTCCATAATTTTACTTTCTATTTTTCTTTTTCCTCCGACCTTTCACATTTTCGAAGTTGAATCAGAATAATTTTTATCTGTTCGCGATTTGAATTTTGTAATTTATAATTCCATAATTCAAATCAAGAATGCTAGCTGCTTGAGGATTTTGCCCTATTCTATTTATTTCCAGTCAACATTTTGTTTTATGCAATGAATTTAAATCATTTATAGAACTCCCGAGTTTTTCATATCCTTAATTTAATTTAACTTTTTTGGTTAAATTGTGAGTTGTGACAGTGTTCATTTGTTGAGCATCGAAATTACAAAATTGTATATAGGCGATACGCTTCGCTGTTTTTCTTAGTTGGAGTTGACAACGATGAAGTAAGTTCCATTTCTTTCCTTAATAATTCAAAAGGTTATTTTGGTATTAAAAACCTGATTAATCATCCAACATATGTTCTTGACATTGTCTGAAAATGTGAGAGAAACAGAATTTTGGATGAGTTTTCTAGAGCTCGAGTTTTAATCTATGTTGCCCGGACTTTTGGGATAAATGTCGGATACGAATGTGTCTGACACGGATATGTTTAATTTTTTCAAGTTTTTCGATATATTTAAAGAATTATACTCTCATATCTATGTTCAAATATATATCGGATATGGATAATGTAGAGAAAATGAAGAGTCCGGCTAATATGAGTCCAAGACTTAAATTCAAGCTTATATTTCCAGTTTGCTTATTGCTCCCAACTTATATTTATCTTTATCCTCCCGTCTTTGATGTGGTAGAATGAGCTTGCAATTCTGGAATTTATACATCTCTTGGTTGAAACCATGGACTGTCATTTTGGCAACGTGGTAAGTTCTTCCCCGAGAAGATGGATTAATTTCTAACCCTTTCAAAGTTACTGGACTTATTTATTTCTCTCTTCAGCATTCATATCATTAGGATTGAAAGATACCTTTTTGTTGTTTTCTCTTGTTTACAATTCTTTCTTTTTTTGCAGTGTGAGCTAGATATCATGTTCCATTTAGAGAAAGCTCATTTCATGCTGGAGGAAATGGTTATGAATGGTTCCATTGTTGAGACAAGCAAGGCTAACATTCTGGCTCCAATTCAGCTGATGGAGAAAGCATCATGAGAAAAAAAAAAAAAAAGGGTCGATTTTCTAGATTGGGTAAGGTGATTTTCTTTGAGAATCCTGGCAAATTGTTTGTTATTTTCTCCCTGTTTTTGTTCATCGTTTTCTTTTCTATTTCGACTTTTGAAGTTTTGCATGCCGTACAATAAGCTAAATATAACACAAACCTTCAATAATTTTCTCCATACAAATTATATCTAGTGGTTGCTTGTATCATAGTATCATGGTAGAATTGGCTTAATGACATTTGATTTTTATTCATAGCTTAGCACTGTATAATCCATTGAAGTTGGCACAAAAACTGGCCAAAAAAAATCTACTACTAGCTCATGTTTAATCATTTTACACCTAGCCTAATGCTTGCTCATGTTTGTACCAATTATCATGGATCAAACTAATCGCTTTACTTATTCTTGCAAGTGCAACATGCAAGTTTTTGAGCAATATAGATTGCCTATAAACCCTTTATTCTGTCCCATAAATCTATTACGGCAATAGCTATACACGTGCAAGGCCAGCTGATCGACTCCTGGCTCCCAATCAACCAACTGAGTCTCTCCTACTAAGAATCACTATCAAACATGAATTGATACCATGACTGCTCCATAGATGTCAATTGTATCTATCTTGACTTTCATTGCTGGTACACATACCATAAGTACTCCAAACTGACAATAACCAGAAGATATTGGCTGAAACCCATGCAAGATGAATACGTAGTACACCATTATGTAATTAAGCTAGGTAGGTAGGGTTGATTTGCATGTGTTTCAAGCCAGCTAATAACATGACCAAAAGTAAGTTAAGCAATAGCAATAGCAATACCTCAAGGAAATTAGATTTCAGAGACAGAGACAGAACCAGAACCAGAACACATCCTCCATGATTTCACTCCCGCAGGTATTCACTTGCTGTTTAAGACATGCATGCTTATTCCATTTCATTTGAGCAAAGCACATGCAATATATAGGATAAAACCTTGTATATATAAACCACTATTTTTTTTTTAAGAGAAGAGTACTTGTAAGTCCATAATCATTGAAATTCCTTTTTTAATTTTCAATTAACTTCCATCCAGTTACCGCATCCATACATACAACAGCAAAAGCATATATTTTTATGTTTAACTCCAAAACTAGGATTATATATATATATATATATATATAGAGAGAGAGAGAGAGAGAGAGAGAATGGATCCATTACATTAGTATAAAACTAAATTAATTTTACATACTTCTATAACTTTTTATACAATTTATATTTTAGCAGACCGACCGTTGGATTTAAAAATATAATTGTACTCGCCGTGCACGTAAAGTTTCGAATCGATCCGATATCTCTACTATATCGATTGAGAATACTGTCTTTTTAAATATATATTTAACGGTTGAAAGTTTTTTAATCAAATAAATAGTTAAACATTTTTAATTTACTCAAAACTCGACGTGCATAATCTACGTGAATAGAACATGAAATACGATAGTTTGATTAAATAAATATAAATCGTATAAAAAATTACGAAAATATATAAAATTAATTTAATTTTATATTAATATAAATGGATCTCTCCTCGTATGTATATATATATATATATATATATATATATATATAAGTCAACATGTGTTGGTGGAGCATCAAAGTTGCTATATTAGTTCTTCCTATTAATATAACTCCATTTATCATAATTCATTAACATGGCCCAATGATAAATTTTAATACTACTATTAGTAGAATAGAAAAGACAAAAGAAAAGAAAAAGAAAACCAAAATAGTAAATTACAAGCGTCAAAATCAGTGACACAGGCAAAAGGGGATGACCGGAGGACATAAATGAAGAAAATGATGCCAATTGCCACGACTCAAAAGACAACCAATCTCGTGGCGTTCTTTGCTCCAAAATGAAATGGACAACATAGGCCACGCGTGCGGTCATACTATTTACATTACCAAAATTAAAATTAAAAAAAAAAATGGACATGTTGAGATCATCCGTACAAATAAAAAGAATCAAGGGTAAATTTGAAAAACATCCATTCTAAGTATGAATAATTGTCCAATAGTCTAATGGCCTAAAATAATTTGAAAAAAAAAATGAAGAGTTAAGAAATTGTTGTTAAATTGTAAAGACTTAAATACCTTTAATTAAATAGATTTAAAAAAGATATGTTTCCTCCATTTCCTCTTCCTATCCTCCATTCCTGTCTTCTCTCCCGACCCTTTCTCCATTCTATCTTTTTTTATGAAACCAAAATATAATTTCAATAAACATAACATCTATTCAAGTTTTCCTGATCTAGAAGTGGCATACATAAAAAATCAGAGAAATGTAAATGAAGAAGATATCCTCAGTAAGCTCTAGCTTTTTAAACAATTTGATACTGTCGAAGATTTGTCTGACTATCACTATGCTTCTACTACTTCAACGAAACAGGTGACTAGCTTTTCAAGTTATTAAGGCTTCCCTTTTATTTGTTATTATTGTTATATTCTTAATTTTTCAACCTATTAACTTGGTCTTTGTTAATTGTATTTGTGGCAGCAACTGAAGAATTGGGCAAAGAAGATTCAAGAGGAGTGGAAATACTTGAGAGGGATTTGCCAGGTGAGTTTTAAGCATTATATTCTTCTCTGAGAGATTTTTCATTTGATAACTTGTTCTTTCTTTCATCATCCCTTTTGCGTTATATATTGATTTGTCAATTGGTTTAGGACAAATGGGTTCTTGGTTTTAATTTAATTTTTTATTGGATAAATTTTTTATGTTTTTTGTTTTATTTTGTAATCTATGTATTTATGATTTTGCCTAATTCTGTTAAAAGAAGGAAATTTTTTAAGAAATTTTGGATTTTTAGCTTGAAATATTAGGGAATTTTATGAAATTTTTCATGGTTGTGAAAATTTGAAGAATCGGGATAAAGGTTTATGGTTAACTTTTTGAATGGTTGGGGGTATTGGGTTCTAATGGAATAATTTAATATGCAAAAATTAAATAAAGAATCGACAATAGAAATGAAGTTGCAAGATTTATGAAGCATTTCATTCTATAAATTAGTCTTGGTTAAGGACTTTGAATATATTTATTTTCTTCTAGAAAATTTTTAAATTGAAATGTTGTTATGTATTTGAAACCAAGAGCATCTAGTATTTAAGGCTATTAGGGTTATGTTGTATACTAGAGACACGACTTAAGTCGTATGTTTAAGGATTTAAGCCTTATGCAAAACAACAGGAATATAAGCTGGATTAGTGAAATATGTTATCCATGTTGTAAAGCTTTAATTGAGGATATGAAACATTAATTGTGTTTATAGATGCCTCCCATATCAATAGGTGTAAGGATCCTTAGGTTAGGCTTCTTTGATATGAAATATTAGTTTGAAGTCGTTTTAAATGGCAAAAATGACATCGACATTGATTATGGTTAAGAGTTTAGCTTTTGGCTTTAGGGAGCAAGAGTATTTTAATTTACTAGTCTTACTCATTTTGCATGGAGCATTATATTTTTGCTACGTTGGTAATTTTAAAGAGATGGAAGTCTTTAAAGCTTAATTTATTGGGGTTTAGAGTAGATTATGTGACTCTTATAAAATGCATATAATTATGCTATATGTACATATAATTATGCTATATGTACATACTGTTATACTTGTATGTACATATAAGTTAGTTTATTTTTTGAAGCATTTATTAATAAAGGTGTTATTTTGCTTTGGTTTATAAGGTTGAAATGTTTGGTAGTTCCAAGTTAGAAGTTGTTCAACTATTATCCTTTAATTTGTTAGTTTTATTGACCACTGATCTTTGTTCAACTCACTTAAAATCGATTCTCAGATTGGTTGCATCACTCTGTATGTTTAGGTTATATATAGATAATATTGAAGTCTATTGAGTTTCTATTAACTCATCCATTGTTATCATTACTTGTTTTCTATTAGGCAATCATTGAGAAGTTATGTGCTTTAGGTTTCCAATCATGGTCATTTATCCCTTGTTACTTGAAAATGTACATATGCTTATAGTAAAATGTACATATGTTTTATGTACATCTATGGTTTTGATAATATGTACATATGTTTATAATAAAATGTACATATGTTTGTAGTAAAATGTACATATGCTTATAGTAAAATGTACATATGCTTATATTTCTTTAATGTTGTTTCTTTTCTATCGTTTCTCTGATGTAAATTGTTATATTTTTTTTTGACATACTAGCCACATGACTACCAGACGAAACCAGATTATGGTCACTGTGTTGATATTGTGGCATCTGGATCCTTAAGGAAAAAAGTCAAACCTGGTGCTCTTGCTATAGTATTAGCAATTGTAGTTGGTGAGCCAATTGCTCTTTGCTCATTATTATTTACTTTTGCAATAATGGAGTGATTTGTTATTTCTCTTATTGATTGGGATTTATGAGTGGGAACACAGATATGAAAATGATTTTCCAACCTGACACAATGCCACATCAAATTCGAGCTACATTAGAATCTGAATGTGGAATTTCAGTGACCTACCAGCAAGCTTGGGCATGCAAAGAGCAATCCTTGAAGTTGCTGCATGGGAAAGTCGAGGACTCGTACAAATTAGTTCCATGGTTGTGTGAGCAAATCAAAGATGCTGACCCCCAAAGTGTTGTAATCTGCATTTATGATAATGGTAATCATTTTAAGCAACTGTTTATCGCTTATGGATGCTCTCGAGGGTTGATTTTTATTGATGGTTGCCATTTGAGTGGATCTTATAAAGGGACGTTATTATCTGCTAGCTCAATAGATGCAAATAATCAGTTTTTCCCTGTTGCATATGCCATTGTTAGATCAAAAAATTTAGAGAATTGGATGTGGTTCTTGGAAATTTTAAAGTTAAATGTTACCAGAGATGTTTCGGTAACCATTATTTCTGATAGGAACCAGAATATTATCACTAGTGTTGGCGAAATATTTGGATCGACTTGTCATGCTTATTGTTACAGACATATTAAGGAAAACTTTAATGCTGAAGTTAGCAAATTGATGCATGGTGAGAAAAAAGTGAAGGAGCAAGCCCTACAGTTGTTGGATGTAGTGGTTTATGCTAGACTTGAAGAGGATTACAATGTTACATTCACAAATTTGACTATGTACAACAAAGAGCTAGCTGAATGGGTGTTAGATAATCAGCCAGAATATTAGCTTATGTCAAAATTCAATCATCCTCGTTGGGATCATATTACTAGCAACGTTGCATGCCTTACATTTTGTACAGCTATGTATAGACCATTTTTTGTACAATCGGTCTGTTGGATTTAGGTTGAGAAGCTTGAGAAGCTTTTGGGTTTAGGTGTGACTATTACTTAGTCTAGTCTTTTCTTTTTATTTCTGGTGTATGTAGCTTCCTTTGTGTACTCTGTTGTAGGAAAATGTTGATGTTGATAGGACCATTGTACTTTCTAACTTTCTATGTTGTCTAGAACATCCTACGTTTGGAATGAATGAATGTTGGATTTCTTATAGTGTAGTGCTATGGAATCCAATAATGTAATTTCTTAAAGGTTCTGGTTTGATTTTATTTTGTTATTATTTGAATGATTGTGGATGATCATGTGATGGAAAATCATGGAATGGAAGCCTCGTGAATGGTGATTGAAATGACGTATAGAACATCAATTTTAGCAAAAAAAATTTAATAAAAAAATCCATTTATATGTACATGGCCACAAGACAATATGTATATTCCTGCATACTTATATGTACATATAGGCAAAACAATATGTATATTTTTAGTTTCTCCTAAATTCAACCCTCAATCAACTGAGAATTAATCCCCAATGCATTTAAATGACGTATAGAACATCAATTTTAGTAAAAAAAAATTAATAAAAAATTTCACTTATATGTACATGGCCACAAGACAATATGTACATTCCTACATACTTATATGTACATGTAGGCAAAACAATATGTACATTTTTAATTTTTCCTAAATTCAATCCTAAATCAACTGAGAATTAATCCCCAATGCATTTAAATGACGTATAGAACATCAATTTTAGTAAAAAATAAAAATAAAAAATTGCACTTATATGTACATGGCCACAAGACAATATGTATAATCCTGCATACTTATATGTACATGTAGGCAAAACAATATGTACATTTTTAGTTTCTCCTAAATTCAACTGAGAATTAATCCCCAATGCATTTAAATGACGTATAAAACATCAATTTAGTAAAAAAAATTTAATAAAAAATTTCACTTATATGTACATGGCCACAAGACAATATGTACATTCCTGCATACTTATATGTACATGTAGGCAAAACAATATGTACATTTTTAGTTTCTCCTAAATTCAACCCTAAATCAATTGGGAATTAATCCCCAATGCATTTAAATGACGTATAGAACATCAATTTTAGTAAAAAACAATTAATAAAAAATTTCACTTATATGTACATGACTACAAGACAATATGTACATTCCTGCATACATATATATACATGTAGGCAAAACAATATGTACATTTTTAGTTTCTCCTAAATTCAATCCTAAATCAATTGGGAATTAATCCCCAATGCTTTTTTAGTTTGATTAGTTAGTATTAATGTGTTTTTATAGGTCCTAAGTAAGAAGGAGCTTCGAGGTGCAAAACGACGAAAAATGGTGCAAAGCAACGTGCAAGCAGATTCAACCTCCGGAGTTTGTTTCTAGGAAAACATGATCTTAAAATCTTCATATAAGAAAACTTCCTCATGACTTTTGAAACTGACTTTCATATCTTTCCAACGTTAGTTTACTCGTCAAATTTGGACAAGATTTACCGATCTAAATTAGTTGAAGAAGTGCAAAATTCGAAAGAAATATTAGGCAGCCAACCAGAATGGTCGACGTCGCGGCGCCCCCTATTCTGCCTTATGTACTCATTTCATCCCACAAACCAGTTTTGAATTGATCAATCCACCCCATTATTTCCTTCTTCTACCATTTCTAGCCCAAAAACGTCTCTCTCGGTTTAGCTTAACAACTCAATAATTATTTCCTTTCTTAGTTTTCAGCTCCTTTTCATTCCTGAAATTTCTCTTTCAAACCTTTATCTGTCAGCTGTTCTACTTTGAATTTTCTTAAAGATCCCAACTGGGTTTTCTTTTTTTTTTTGGGATAATTTGTAAGTTTTATTATCCATGAAGCAGCATAGCTGCTACAAACTGTTTACAACATAGCAGCATAGCTGCTACAAAAGAACCATTTACAACATAGCAGGAAACAAACCATAACAACCAATTCTATCTAACAAACATATCAGAATTCAAGTTCCAGCCATTGCATAGCTCGACATTGATTGAATCAGCTGCAATACAACGTAGCCCCTTTAATCTTATAGAGACCGAATCCTTAATTCTTTCCAGCACCTTTGATGAGGGTTCTTCAATCTTCTTGAAGATTCTGTTGTTTCTTTCTCTCCACACTTCATATACAAATGCATTCCATGCCATTCTTAGAATTATAGTGATCAATGCTTTCCCTTTCAGCTTCCTAGTAGCCCATTTCACTTCCTCTTCCCATCCTTTCACTCTCCTCTTGACCTTGGAGCTCAGAAGCACTTGCTGCCATATAGATGCAGAGTAAGGGCATCCCAGATAGAGATGATCACGAGTTTCTTTCTCCTCTTTGCATAGAACACACAGTTCATCCACTGCAAGCCCCTATGATGCAATTTTCTCCTTTGTTGGCAGCCTGTTCAGTGCTGCCATCCAGGATATAATCGCATGTCTGGGAATGAGGTGTGGAGACCATACCAACCTATGCCATGCCACCTTTTCTGCTCTTGGTCTGAGTGCATTCCATACAACTCTTACATCATATTTGTTTCCTGGAAATGGCCATCTGTTTCCTCCCTGCTGTGCTGGAAGTTGCTGAATCTTATGCCTTAATTTCATTAACTTCTTCCATGCCCAGCTGCTACTCTCAGGGACAGGGATTTGCCAGACATCCCTTCCCTTTAGCACATAAGCCTGGACCCAAGCAATCCACAATGATCCTGCTGATATTAGGATGGCCCATAGATTTTTCATCATGCATGCCTGATTCCATGATATGGAATCTTTGAGTCCTAATCCCCCTTCAGCTTTTGGCATACAGATTTGCCTCCAGCTCACCCTAGCTCCCTTTGCTGATCCCCCCTTCCCTTTCCAGAAGAAACAAGCACATATCTTGGAGATCTTCTTCAGAACTTGCTTTGGCAAGATAAATTGCCTACACCAGTAGTTTTGTAGGCTAAAAAGCACCGATTGGATGAGTTGTAGCCTTCCTGCATAGGAGAGCCATTTCACTGCCCATCCATTGATTCTTGCTAGGATTTTGCCCAGCAATGGCTCACAGTCCTTCTCTGTCAACCTCCTCGTCACCAACGGTACACCAAGGTACCTGACTGGAAGAGAGCCTAATTTGAATCCCGAGATTTCCTGGATAGAATCCAATTCAACTCTATGGATTCCTGAAGAAAAGATCTCTGTTTTCCCACTGTTAATCTGAAGCCCAGAAAATGAGTAGAAAAGCTGCAGGGTGTGTTGAATTCCAATTACTGAGTCCAAACTTCCTTTGGAGAATATTAGGAGATCATCAGCAAAGCATAGGTGGGTGAGGTTTATCCTTTTACACTTGGGATGAAAGGCAAAGATCCCATGCTTGACTGCTGCATCCAGCAGTTTTGATAGCACATTCATGGCCAACACAAAAAGGTAAGGTGATAGAGGGTCCCCTTGCCTGACTCATTTGGCTCCTTTGAAGTACCCTGCCAGAACCCCATTGATGGAGATGGAAATCTGGGAGTGGTGAGGCAGTTCCTGATCCAACATATAAACTTCTCATGAAATTTTAAAGCTGCTAAGACAGCCAGGACAAAATTCCAGCTAAGGGAATCAAAGGCCTTCTGTAGATCAATCTTGAGTGCACATCTAGGTGACAAAGAGGCCCTGCCATAACCTCTCACTAGCTCCTGGGCCAGCAACACATTGTCATTTATACACCTGCCCGGTATAAATGCACATTGGCTTTGGCTAACAATCGAAGGGAGCAACTGCTTAAGCCTATTGGCAAGAATTTTAGTGATGCACTTGTAGATCACTGAACAACAAGCAATTGGTCTGAACTCTTTGATATTGCTTGGATTCTTACATTTAGGCACTAATGTGATAATGGTTGCATTGAATGCTGGCAGCAGGTTTCCAGTATCGAAAAATGATTGTATTGCTTCCAAGACATCATTCCCCACAATGGTCCATGTTTCCTGGAAGAATTTTGCTGTGTATCCATCTGGGCCAGGTGCCTTTTCACCGTTCTGTGAAAACATTGTGGCTTTGATCTCTTCTCTGGTGATTGGCCTTGTTAAGGATAATTTCTCCTCCTCAGCAACTGAAGCTTGGAGAAGCTCAGTTAAAATATTAGGAGGGCATCCCGTGACCCTAGTGTCAGCTGTGCCAATAATGTTTTGAAAGAATCCAACAGCTTCATTGGAGATTTGCTGGAAAGTTTCCAATTTGTTCCCCTTGGCATCTGTGAGGGATCTTATGGAATTACAACTTTGCTTTGCAGCCATCATCTTGTGAAAGAACCGAGTGTTTTGGTCTCCTTCTTGAATCCATCATATTCTGGATTTTTGCCTGAAGTAGCTTTCTTCAGCAGCACTGAGCTCCTGGAACTCTTTAATCAGAATTGACTGTTGTGCTATTAGATCAGCTGTAGGATCAGATAACACTGCCAGCTGAACTGCTTCAAGTTCCTTTCGTTTTGCTGCTACCTTCAATGAGATCTCCCCATACTGATTAAAGTTGAACTTTCTAAGTACCTGCTTAAGCCTCTTGAGCTTTTGGTGAAGTTTGGACATGGGGGAACCCGAGACTTCCTCTCTCCAGGATTTCTCAACAATGGCCTTGAACTCAGGATGTCGGGTCCAGAAGTTAAAGAACTTAAATGGCTTAGGGAGGGAGGCTCCTGCCTTGTTCAGATTTATAAGAGCAGCACAGTGATCTGACACCTCAGGGGGATGAATTCCACATAGGAATTAGGGAAGAGGGGGAACCAATCTCCATTAACCATAACTCTATCCAATTTCTTTGCCAAGTGTGCCTCTTGGTGGTTGGACCATGTAAAAGGAGGGCCAACATAAGCATGATCATCAATGGATAACTGATGCATGCAATTCTGGAACTCTCTAATATCAGATGTGATGGTCTGATTTCCATTGAATGTTGAGCTTTCTGCAGGATGACTGACCACATTGAAGTCCCCAGCAAGCAGCCATGGCTCATCAGATATAGAGCTGTGGAGGGATGTCAAGTGGGCCCATAACTTCCTCCTTTCAATACCTTCATTCTTCCCATAGATAGCAGTTAGATAGAACCTGCAATCAGTCTGAGAAATCTGGCAAGTAATGGACTGATCTGTTCTTCCCATCAACCCAAGATTTAAATGATCCTTCCAAAGCATCCATATTCTTCCATTGTATGCTTCAGTGTAATTTGTTAACATATGCCAGCCACTAAACCATTTGTCAATGATAGGTTGCATGTTGTGTTGCTTTACTCTTGTCTCCAAGAGACAAACCACTTCAATCTTCAGTAATTGTATCCTTCTAACCACTGCTTTCTGCTTCATAGGGCAATTTAGCCCTCGAACATTCCACACGAGAATGTTCAGGATTGGCTTGTTGAAGATTGACCTCCAGGAACAGTCACCATTGTTCTCACTGACTTCCTTCCCTTATCAAATGGCCCTTTCCTCATATTTTTAAGATTTTTCATCAAATCTGCTACCCCAGCTGCAGTTGCTCTTGGCTTTCTTGGGGAGTAACATATCTTACCTTCCCTTTTTGGTTCGGAGTCCTCTTCCATTTGCATGGCTTCTTCATTTTCATCCCCTGATTCTAAGACTGCAAATCTATTTGCTGAGCCTGCTCTTCCTTGAGGGGACTTCTTTGCCTCAGATCCCTTATCAAATACCTGATCATTTGCCCTCTCGGTTGTTTCATTGTCAGTAGGAGCCACTTCTTTCCCCCTTCTCCTTTGTTCTTCCTCTTCCCTAATGGACTCAGTGAGATCCACTGGTCCTGCAATCACCTCAGGGGGTTCCTTCCTCTTAGGTATCCATACCTTTGCACTAGTCTTCTTAGCCATGACTGTGTAGGTCTTCTCAGAGTGCCCAAATGTACCACAATGGGTACATTTCTGAGGCATCCAGGGAATAACCACCGAGATAGAGATTAGAGAGCCATCCTGCATCTCAACCTCTATAGTCTGTGGGATGTCAGTCCCTACATCAATTTCTACACAGACCTTAGCATAAGCTAATCTCTGTTTTCCAGCAGTAATTTTGTCCATATAGAGGGGGTTTCCTACAGCGCTAGCAATGTAGCTTAGGCCTCTATTGGTGTACAGTTCAAGCGGGACATTTCCCAAGTGAATCCAAATTGGCAATTTATCCATCAAAAATTCCAAGGATTTCATACCTGGTTCCCATTTCCGGACAATGATAGGCTTGTTCTGTATATGCCATGGACCATGTTCCAGCACCCAATCCCTAACCTCTGGAGAAGGAAGTTGAATGATATACAGGTTTGGTCCTGCTGGTCGCACCGTAACTTCCCCTGCCTTTCCCCAAAGTAAGCTTGCAAGTCTTTGGAAGAGGCTAAAATTTGGTGCTCTCCCAATAAATTGTGCCACAATCGAGTTCTGCCATTGTTGAGCCCCCTCATCGAAGACCTCTGCAGGTGGTTTCACAGTAAACCGTCCATCAAGTCTGTTTGGGGGAAAGAACTGAAGTGTTTGATCAGTCGAAGCTGAGAATAATTTTCTCCAATCATGAGAAGCCACATCAGCAGAGTTAGTTATAACTAACTCCTCCCCAGCTGGCATCGATGCTTTTCCCCTCTGCTTCTCCCGTGATTGGAGAGGAGGAAAATCACCATTGCTGAGCTCTCTTGATCCTTCTTGCTGAAACTCAGAACCTCTAACTGTCTTTACTGAGCTTGAGGAGGTTGCACTTATTTCCATGGCAGTTAGAAACCCGGTGATAGGTACACAGAACTTCTTTTGAACCAGAGAATGACTTTCAATTCCAAAAAAATGGTGGTTCAGATAACTAAGATAAACGAATGATGAAAATTGATGAGAAAATCCGAAAGTAAGATTAGAAATGGCGAGAAAATCCTTGGCTCAAGAAAGTTCCCCTAGCTTGAGTCGAGAGCGTTTCTGCTAACTTGCGCATTTCTAAAAGACCTTCTCTGACTGGATCATGAAACTACTTGATGGTGTTTTTGGTCGTCAAAGGCGCAGATCAGAGCATTAGCACCCAAAAACAGCAGCTTGAAACACCAATCTGGTGCACCAGCGGTCAGAGTCGGACACTGGCAGCCAAGATCTGAAGCGCCAGGGACCAGATCTGGCACTGCCAGTGCCGATCTGGTGTGCTAGCGACCAGATCTAGTCATTTGTTGCTAAGATGGGCACCTTGAGAACCAGAATCCTTCCCAATCCAAGCCGGAAAAGAAACTTCGGCGACCAAATCTGGCCTAGCTGATTTGCGAACTGAATAATTGTATCAAAATTTCTCTTCCAAATTTAGATTTCTTCCACCAGAGCCAACTCTGCTTCTTCAACAAAGGAAAAAACGAGGGGGGAAGACAAGAGTTAAGGCTTTGGGTTGGGTGGTTTCCGAGTGTGTGTGGGTGGACGTGTTTGGGGGAGGGGGGTTTGTGGTGGGGTCAAGGAGTTTTCTAACTAAAATGGAGTTTCTGTGTAGGGTGGTGATAGGTGACAAAAGCTCGCAGCAAAGAAATTTGGAGAGAGAAAGTGAAAAAATTGGGGCAGATCATGAAGAGGAAGAATAAAAGGAGGCCATCGAAAGCAGATCTGGCTAAAATAGGGAGGTTTTTGTGAGTAAAAGAGGTGGATTTGTTGGAGGAGATGGTGGTTCAGGGGAGTTCTTGCATCCACCTAATCTATATTGTAATGATAAGATAAACATCAAAGAGCTAAATTTTTGACCTCTTAACAAACAGAATTAAAGGCACAAACATCTCCAAAAAAATATCTACCTTCCTTGTAGCCAGTTTAGACTGTTGTTCGCTTTTAGCATTGTCGTGTTTATATCTCAGTGCAGTGAAAAAATGGTGAAGGGAAGTTATTGAAGGTATTGGAGTATCTTCATATTTGTAAATACATATCCACAAGACTCTCAACTGTAGCAACATGATATTACTTCTGCTTGTTGGACCTTTTGCAAGATAGCATTCATTATATTCGTGATCGTGATAAACGCGATCTGATTAAAAACGTGTCTGCAACCATAATTCCCTGATATGATTTATAAACAAATATATCATGCCAAATATCTAATCTAAACCAGCTGAGAGATAACCCAAGCTATATATGAAAGTAAGAGCTCTTAGGAACAGAATAGAGGAAACATAAAAAAATAAAGATTTGCTGTACTTATTCATTCACCATTACACCATTAACTTGGACAATTTAAAGGAAAAAAAAAATCATAGATAAAATGAATTACTTGCAGAAATTAAGTAGATTCCATTGAAAAAAAATACCAAATATAAAGTAATTTACACCTAATTAAGATAAGGAAAATTACAAAAAAGAAGTTAGATTATAAGAAAAAAAAACCTTGGGCTGTTCCATTTGTCAGAATCTTGTAATCACTTAAACCTTCAACACATTCTCTAATCAATCACGTGACCATCTTCCCCATCTGTAACCTTGATCAGGGCAAATCCAAGCTGTGATTTTGGTCCCACCCGAAACGACCAAATCTGTACCACCGCCATTGGCTTCAAACTATCGCCATTGTTCTTCACCATGTTTTTATAACATGGACTATTTAAAACATATGAATAGCTTTGCCCGATGTTCCACTTGTTCAAATTCAACTTAGATACCTCAAGACATGGTTCTACAAATACAACTTCTATTGCTTTTCTTCTATTCAGTTTTTCCTCCTCAGCTTCATTCGAGAATTCACTCCTAACTTGTTTCACTGGCATCGACAAACGATTTTGTGACTCATTCAAATCAGTAACTTGAATAAACTTGTGAATAACCAGTTTTATTTCAGTCCCACCCAAGTTTTCAATGCAGTTCTTGAATACTTCTGGCATATCGGGAGGTGGTTCCAAACCCAATGCAATAAACTTTACAATGGAAAATATCACCAACAACCCCAACTGTGATTCCACAAACCTGATATTCCTCAAAATTCTGCAGTCCCATCTCAAGATACTTATAAAACTCAGGCATATACTTCTCAAACTGAGGTCAAGTGGCATAAGCAAAAGCACCTATCGCAAGCATGATTCACTGAAAGGACCCAACATTCCACTAAGTTCATATCAAAGAATCTTTAATGGAAGATCAGCATATCCAACCCGAACATAAGAGAATAGAAGAACAAAATTCAATTCGTGATAAAATTTTAGGGTTTCAGGGAAGGAATATGAGTTTTTAATGAGGGGTAATTAAGTCTTTACAATTTCCTTTTTACAAATTTTAAATTTCTTCTTTTCCTTTTTATAAATAATTGTAACATATTAGACTATTTTTGAATAATTCTTCTTTTGATGGGTGTTTTTCAAATTAACCCAAGAATCAATTGGCAGGGGGGATTATTCTCGTACGCCGAGGCGAGCTCCCGTTTGCGTTTTCTGTCATGAAGTGCCACGTGTATCTCCGTTTTCATTTGCTTTTCGACTCTGTTCGTTAACTTCACATGACTGTCGTTGACTCGTTTAATTGCCGATTGACGACGATATTCTCCTCCCGAGAATGGTGCTTTTAATTTTATCTAACAAATCTAATTCCATTTTTGGTTAAAAAATAAAATCCTAAGTTCATATACCCTTGGCCTTTACTAGACTTATTCAAAGATCAGATTATTCGTCCAAATTCGAAAGTTCGTCCATATTTTGAAGAATTTTGACAAAAATATTAAATCTGAAATGTGAGTTTGGTAGAAAATGAGTCGGATCTTGACTCCAACAATCAAAGCCCGATCCGACTCATTTTTCGTTTATATAATATATTATTTTCATATTTTATATATTATATAATTTATATCATATAAAAAATATATATATAATATTATAGTGTAAATATTTAAAAATATGTTAAATTATCCATGTTTTATAACTTAATAAAAATAAAAAAATAAAATAAAATTACTAAAAAATAAATAATAATAAAAATATTCGTATGAGTTTTTTTAGAAAAAAAAATTATAGACGAAACTAAACGGGTTTGGACTATCCATTTACAAATATAGACGAACTTGAACAAAATTTGAGACTCATATTTCGAGTTGAATCGGACTTGAAGAAACGTATATAATACTGATATCATATCTAAACTCGACCCGACTCGACCCATAAACACCTATGCCCTTGACCCGAAGAATGTAAAATTATTATTCGACATTTTACATGATGATCCCATGTATTTGGAAAAAATTCACTGTTACAATATATATATATATATATATGCAATTATACATGCATCTTATTTTAAAAACTATTTTTTAAAGAAAGAAATTTGAGTTTTTACTACTTTACTGAATATAATTATTTAAAAAAACTGAAAATAAAATTAGTAAAAATAATCAAACTATACTACTTTCCTATGGCAAACAAATTTTCATTAAAAAAAATTAATTAACTTCAACTAATTCGAAATGAAATAAAATGGCTGGAATTAACAGTGCGGAAGAAACTAAGCCAAAACGTTGTCATTAGACTGGCAGCGAGGGGCATGAGGCAGTTCTGTTGTAGAATCAAGAATGGGCTAGAAATAGTCGGACAAGAACGGTGTCAGGCAGGCTACTAATAGTCGGCAGAGCTTTTGATGATTTCTCCTCTTTCTTTTTCGCCATCTTTGATGATTCGTCTTTGAAAACATATCTTCTATAATTATTGCGATATAATTAATTAATTACAAATTTAAATTATATAAATTTATATTTTTCAATGTTGAACTTTTATATAATTTTATGTTATAATAAAAAAATTACAAATGAAATGCTCCCTTTGTTTCATCCCCATCTTGCCTCCATCTGTATACTTAAAATCTTAAATTATATATACCTTATTTTCTACATCCACTAATTAATATTTCTACCTCATAATAATTTATTTTATTTATGATTTGACAAAATGAATAGCTTCTAATAATTTTTTCAGAATAATAACACATAACAATAAATAGTAAAAAATGATATATCCAATATTATTCGATTTATCTTTTGCAAATTTGGATTTTTTTAGATTTATATATTAAATTTATTATTCATAGTAAATTCAGAGGGGATTCGAATAGGAACTCTTGAATATATCCGATATTTGAATTCAATTTAATTTTGGTTCAAATATTGTCAACCATCCAAGTCTGTTATCCGAATCCGTTTTACTTATACGGATAACGCATTTGGATATCCGCTTTTATAATTCCGTATATGATTAATATTTAATTTTAACAAACTAACTGCTGAATTTAACAATATAATCGCACTTATCGTGCATGTAACGTTTCGAATCGATCTGACATCTACATCATGTTGATTGAGAATATCATTTTTTTTTATACATATGTTTAACAGTTGAATTTTTTTTACATCAAACAAATAGTTAAACATTTTCAATTTACTTAAATTTTGACATGCACGATCTATATGAATAAAACATGAAATATAACAGTTCGATTAAACAATTATACAATGTAAATGAATCCATTCTCGAAAATTAATAAAAAAGTGTTAATTATAATTATTTTAATAAATTTTCTCTCTCGTAAACTATTTCTTTTTTAATTTTTGGTATCCACCAAAATCCTAAGATTCGAAGTGTGAATCTTTATGAACATCTCTAATAATTACTCAATAATCGAGAAAGATTAATAAATTGTACAAAAAATAAAATTTTGAAGATTCGTAAAGCAAATATCAATAAATCAATTTTTTAAAAATTCAGATTTGTATTAGAATAAATAATCTTAGACCTATTAATTTTTTTACAACTTTTTATTGTAAAAGGCAAAAAGCAAATAAAAAAGTTTTAAGAAATTAAGGACCAAGATGCGTTGATGATGAGTTAAACAAGTGAAGCTAAACTCATATTAGCTGTTGAGGGTAGCGATGACGATGAAGGAAGGCAGGGTGGGAATTGTTTTTTTTTTTATATGAATATTAAAAATATTTATTTTTACACAGCTTCACAATGTTTATTTATTTTTTATTAATTATTTTTAATTTAATATTATAAAAAATATATTATAATTTATTTATAAAAATTATTTTAGTATATATAATGTAATATACATATATAATATTAATATATATATATATATATATGATTTTAATATATATATTAATATATATTAAAAATATTTAAAAGATGGGACAGAACGAAATGAAATAAACATTTATTAAAATTACCTCGTTTTACCCATCCTCATTTTTCAAAGAAAAAAATATTTTTATTTAGAGTAGATAGATGCTGAATATGTGAAATAGATCGAACTTCAAATGGGGCAATTCAAATGTTACTTTCTAGCTTCTAGTAGTATATTTCCTATTTTTTTAATGGGAGACAGGGAATTTCGTGAACAGAAAATAATGAAAATAGTTAAAATGGACAAATGAGGAAACGAAAATTATTACCTTTGATATGACCTAATGATCAAATTAGGTGGAATAAATTCTCCAAAGTTAAAACATCAGTGACAAATGAGTTGACCGGGCATACATATATGATACTTAATCGTATTCTTGGGTTAGTATCAAATGATATGAAAATACGATAAAAATATGATACGTTTAATAAATATGATTAATATGAAATATTTTATATACAAATTTTATTTATGTTTAAAATTTTAACATATTTAACATATTTAATAATTTAATAATTTTTATGTTTATGACTAACATGATATAAATACAAGAAATGACTAGTCTAGTTAATACTTAATGGTTTGAAGACTTTGAAAGTTTTTTCTCTATTTTGGTCGTAGAGACTAATTGTTTTAGTCATTTGGTTTGAATAAACAAATAACGTTAACTCTTTTCCCATTCATAATTCTATCTTTCCCCAAATCATAAAAAAGAAGCTGATGAAAAAGAGTGGTATAGCAATCTAAATAGTGGACTGCATATAAATGAAGAAAATTATCTCATACGGTAGTTGAGTTGTTTATTTTTTAAGTGCATGTCGTTGTTGAGTTTTAAACCCCATCGGTGGGCGTAAGAAAGTTATCATGTATTATTATAATATATTTAAAATAATAAGTGACAATATTTTAATTTTATTTATGAATTTAAAAATTTTATATCTATATTAAAAAAAATTAATTGAACAAATCCATTGAAATTTTTGCCAAAAAAAAATACTGAAATTTCATCAAAAGATTGTTGAAATTTTCATATTTACCAAACAAAATAATTACACTAAAATTTAATAATTCTATTGCCTAAAACTCTTATTATATATAGTAAATATTAAAATAAATATAAATATAAATTTTTTAATTAAAGTTTGTAATTAAATGATGCTGAAAGGTAGAAAACAAGGGAAGTTTCTAGGATAAGCTTCTTAGGGTGAGTTTAAAATTGGTTCCATTACACATAAATATAACAAAATTACATATAAACTTGACAAATTACATAAAGTTGTCATGTTTATATGTAATTTTTTTTTTACATATATACATGACAAATTACATATAAACATGACAAATTACATATAAACATGACAAATATGTCATGTATTTATGTAATTTTTTACATATGTAATTTTTTTTTTTTACATATAAGTATGACACAAATTACATATGTAATGGAGCCTATGAGAAATTATTTTAAGAAGCATTTTTTAGAATTTTCCAGAAAACAAGGGAGACCACAAAGACAATATTTAAGATGAATCTTATAGTTTTTAAATTGTCAATAATATTAGACCCAAAACATGTATTAACTATCATTTTAAAATTTTCGTTCGATATTTAAAAGATTGGACCGTAAAATAATTTATTTTTTTTTAAAAATGAATCCAATCTTAATTTCAAGATTTAAGATCCGACCCGAAACTCTATTTGTTTTTAATATATGTTTTTTTTAATAAAAAATAAACAACAATCTCCACCGTCTTTGGAATACTAGGATGTCGTTTGGCATGATGAAAAGTTATCATTTTTCTTGAAAAGTAATTGGTGAGAATGTGATTCTCATATTTGGTATGCTAAAAAATACTCACTTTCATGAGAATGTTATTCTCAAGTTCTTCAACTATTGGTCAAATCACCATGATTTCAGAAGTATTGTTGAGAAGTCATGGTCTCTGCCAGCTGGGGGGTACACCAATACAGAGGTTGCATAACAAGTTGAAAAGATTGAAGACAGATTTGAAGGCATTGAATAACTCTTCCTTCAGTCGAATTTCAGCAAGGGTGGAAGAGAAGAGGATCGAGTTGGTAGCCTTGCAACTAGAGAAACTGTCTCTATCCCTTACTGAGGACCTTGTTCTGCTTGAAAAGAAAGTTGCAGGGGAACTATCAGAGCTGATTGCTGCAGCGGAGAAATTTTACAAACAGAAATCAAGAATCCAATGGGTGAATGAGGGTGACCAAAGCACAGGATTCTTTCACAAACAGGTTATTGTGAAGTAGAAAACAACACAATTCAGATTTTGTATGACAGGCAGGGAAACAGGCTAGAGGAGTACTCACAAATTTCCACTGAAGCTGTGCAGTATTACCAACAACTCTTAGGCACTGTTGATTCTAAAGTCACTGGTTGTACAGATAGCCTATTGAGAGAGCTTTTGCAAACTACCCTATCCACTGAGATGCAAGACATGCTGGTTGCACCTGTCTGTCACTGAGCAAGAAATTCAATCAACCATGTTTGGGATTAATGGCAACAAGGCACCTGGACCTAATGGATATATTGCCTATTTCTTTAAATGTGCCTGGAGCATAGTAAAACAGGATGTGGTGGAAGCTGTGCAATATTACTTCAGAAATGGGAACATGCTGCGAGCTTTCAATTCAACCATCATCACCCTGGGACCTAATGTCCCTAACCCCAGTAGCATGTCTGATTTCAGACCTATCTCATGCTGCACAATCATCTATAAATGCATCACTAAGATCTTGGCTAATAGATTGAAAAAGTGTTTGCCAGCTTTCATATCTAGTAACCAGAGTGCGTTTGTAGAGGGGAGAAACCTTGTTGACAATGTTCTTTTGGTCCAGGAGCTTGTTAGTGGTTACCACAAATCAAACATGCCCCCCAAATGTGCTATCAAGATTGATCTTAGGAAGGCATTTGACTCCTTAGATTGGAATTTCATCAAACAAGTCCTATCAGTTATGGGATTCCCCCAGATTTTCATCGAATGGTTGTTTGGATGTGTCACCACTCCTTATGTTTTATGTTGCTGTTAATGGGGGTTTTGTTGGCTATTTCCCAAGAGCCAAAGGAGTTAGGCAAGGAGACCCGATTTCTCCATACCTATTTGTCATTGCAATGAATGTGTTGTCCAGGTCTTGAACACAGCTGCTGCTTATGGGGTTTTTTCCTTCCATCCTAAGTGCAAGCAGCTAAACCTCACACATATTTGCTTTGCAAATGATCTACTTATATTTGCGAAAGGGCAGTTAGAATCTGTTGAGGCCATTACTAGCATTATGGATGTGTTTTATCAGATTTTTGGCTTGCAATTGAACCCTTTAAAGAGTGAATTATTCTGCTCTGGAATCAGCCAAGAAGTGATGCAAGAGATGGTTGCTAAAACTGGGTTCAAGCTTGGCTCCCTTCCTGTTAGGTACCTTGGAGTACCTTTGATCACTAAAAGGTTAAGTGAAAAGGATTGTGAACTTTTAGTGGAGAAAGTCACTCAAAGAATTAAGGGGTGGGCAGTGAAACATCTTTCTTATGCTGTTAGACTTCAGCTTATCCAGGCTGTCATATTTAGCATCCAAAACTTTTGGTGCAGGAATTTGATATTGCCTAAGAAGGATGTAAAGAAAGTTACTCAGCTTTGTAGTGTTTTCTTCTGGAAGGGAAAGAGGGAAATGCAAAAGGGGCCAGAGTTAATTGGCAAGCAATCTGTCATCCAAAGGATGAAGTGGGCTTGGTTTGAAAGATTTGATCATTTGGAACAAATCATGTATTTTAAGGAATCTCTAGTTGATCCTCACCAAAGCTGGCTCTTTGTGGGTTGCGTAGATTGAAGCATATGTGTTGAAAGGAAGGAGTGTAATGCAGATTAACTCTCTCCAAAGATACAGTTGGAGTTGGAGGAAGCTGTTGAACATGAGAGACATTGCCCTCACACTCATACAACAGCAGGGAGACAGATGGATTTGGAGGGAACAAGGTTCAAACTACAAGGCTGTCTTGGTTTGGAAAGGGCTAGACACAAGCAGGACAAAGTGGTCTGGCATCGACTGATCTGGTGCCAGTTCCTCATCCCCAGGCACTCCATTATTGCCTGGCTGGCACTCCTAGATAGGCTGCCAACGAGGAACAGAATGAGATGCTGGGGTAGACAGATTTCCTTTGAATGTTTATTCTGCAGGGTTGAAGAAGAGACTAGGGATCATCTTTTCTTCTAATGTGGTTACTCAAAATAATTATGGGGCAAGATTCTGTTATCTTGTGGCATTTCACGGGCAGTAGGTACATGGTAAGAAGAAGTTGATTGGGCTGTCACGAGATTAAAGGGGAGGGCTTTTATCTCTGTCATTTTGAGATTGGCCTGGAATGCTTACATATACTATATATGGCAGGAAAGAAACAGAAGACTTCATGGAGGACAAGCCAAGCAAGTGCACGAGCTATTTTACTTAATAACGAGTGTAGTTCGAGATAGATTGAGGGGTTTAAGAAATGTAGCAAGTGATCCAATTAATAAGCTATTGTGTGAGTCGTGGGAGCTTAGTTTTGACACACTGTGTAGGTAGTTGATAGTGAACTAATGACTACATTGAGCAGTGCTTCTTTTGGATGAATAAAATTTTGAATTATCCAAAAAAAAAAAACTTTATTTTGGGAATTACTTTCTCACAAGTATTAGAATGTTGAGAAGATATGAGAAAATAACTTTCCTATGTAGTTGAAAAATTAAAAAAAAAAAGTTAAGACAAAATTACTTTATTCCTATTTGATTTAAAATTATCAATTGAAATATTATTTTTAAATATTTAGTACAAATGTTTGTTAATAATAAATATCATTGAAATATTTAAATAATATTTAATTTGCATCCAATTTTTTAATTTTTCAACTACACGAAAGTAACTTCAAAATCTTATTATTAACAAATATTTTTTATCCTAAAATAACTCAAGTTATCAATTGAAATATTATTTTTAAATATTTAATGCAAATATTTATTAACAATAAATATCATTAAAAATTATTAAAATTAATAAAATTTGTAATTTTTTCATAACGATAATTTTAAAAATTATCATCACTTCCTTAAAATTATATTTAGCATTTTTTTGATATATCAAACAATGTAAAACTATATTTTTAAAAATTACATTTTATTAAAATCATAATATGAAAAACACCGATAGCCCACAGCTCACCACACAGCTCAGTCACCGCACTGTTTCCAAGCTTTCTCACAGATACGCCACGTTGCAGTCAAATCGCCACACTTTGCAACGTCACAAGTAGTTTCAAATCTGCTTAAATAACAAGCCCGTGACTCCAACACTACCGCTACCTAGATAATTTTTTACGCAGTTGAAAGCGGAAAAAGTTAAAAAAAAAAAAAAATAGCTCCTAGATTTTTAACCAACCATGGTTAAACACCCCTACTTTACACTACCAGGTACCAGCTTCTGCTTATAAGCAACCAAACCCTGCCGGTGTTTCAGTGTACAAATCTGACAAACCCCACACACCTCCAAAATCAAAACCAAAAAAAGAAAAATGATGCTCGGAGAAACTCATCGTCTCAATCCAACGGTCCACGTTTCACCCTGGCCTAACCTCGATGACGATCAAACGGCTGAGGTTTACTCTCCTCTCAAGTACAATGCAGCCGACAACCACTTCAACAATAAAAGGAATCCGTTTTACGTGCAGGAAGCGTTAGCAGCGCTACAACGTTACTTGCCATCGAACGAACCGGATGTCGAGTCGGATTCTGAGCTTTTGGTTCTGGGCAACCCGGATTCTCCGATTGATGCTTGCTGTTGCGATCATTTCAGGATGTTTGAGTTCAAAGTACGGAGATGTGCACGCGGCCGGTCACATGACTGGACTGTGTGTCCGTACGCTCATCCTGGTGAAAAAGCTCGTCGGAGGGACCCGAGGAAGTATCATTACTCTGGTACGGCTTGCCCTGATTTCAGGAAAGGAAACTGTCGCAAAGGAGACTCTTGCGAGTTCGCTCATGGGGTTTTCGAGTGCTGGCTCCATCCGGCTCGTTACCGGACCCAGCCATGCAAAGACGGGTCGGGTTGTAGGCGTCGGGTTTGTTTCTTTGCTCATAGTCCGGACCAGCTCAGGTTTGTGAGCTCTGCTGATTCGTATGATGGTTCACCTTCTTGTGCTAAAACGCTGACTTTTTGGTCTTCCCCTGGTTCCCGTTCTCCACCGATGAGTCCTCGAGCTGAGTCTTCACCGCCAGTTTCGCCCATGGCTCAGTCACTGAGTCGGTATCTGGGCTCGGCTTCTGTTAATGAGATGGTGGCTTCTACGAGGAACTTGCATCTTGGTAAAGTTAAGTCTTTGCCTTCTTCTTGGAACACACGAGTAGGCTGTTGTTCTCCTTCTCCTTCCGCGTTCGGGTCTCCGAGAGGGGCAGTGATCCGACCCAGTTTCTCTAGCCTTCCTAGTACTCCGACCCGAAACTTGACCCGTCCTGGGATTGGGTACTTGGATTTCTGGGATAAAGTATGTGAAGAAGAGCCGCTGATGGAAAGAGTCGAGTCCGGAAGGGATTTACGTGCGAAGATGTTTGAGAAACTGAGTAAAGAGAATTCTTTAGAAAGGGTTAACCCGGGTCAGTGTTCTGGAATTCCGGACGTGGATTGGGTTTCAGACCTGGTGAAGTGAAAAGAACAAAAAAATGAAGTGGAAGTGAGCTAACTCGCTCAAAAGTGAATCTTTTACATTATTTTCTGATTTATTTGAATCTATTTTGAGTTATTTTCTCACTGTGAATAGTATCTGAAGAAAATCTAAAAATTCTCAAAATCTGGAATATATTTTGGGGTAATCTGGAATATATTATGGGTTGGTGCCGCATCAAATTTGAAGATTCTGTGTAAATATCAAATATTATTTCCTACAAGCAAAGTGGGGTGATGACTGGTGAGGACTAGAATCTCTTTTTTTTTTTTTGGGGGGGGGGGGGGATCTTCTATGAACTTCAGAAGATCAGAACTCAAAAACAAAAAGCTTTTGTATAGGTTGCAGACAATGGATTATTCCCTTTCTATATTTTAATGGTTGATTTTGTGCTTAATTAAGTATTAGTAATTATTATTATCTAACTTGTTGATCTTTATTTGGTACTATTAGTAATATTCTTATTGATATTATTATTATAATTATCAATGTAAAATATGAGAGCTATCAGCTATGTGCTCTTGTGGTTCTGCAAGTTAATGCAATATATATATATATATATATATTGTGAAGGATTTCCAATTTTTGATAGTTTCAGATTTACTTTGAAAAATTGAATTTCAAAGATTTTTAAAGATTTAGATTTTAAAAATAGTATAAATTATGAATAAAATACATGTAAAAATAATATTGATGATTATATTTTAAATTCATGAATTTGTTGAATTTTTATTTAGTGGTGAATTTGAAATATTTATAACTATTTGTAAATTTGAAATTCATATTTTTATGTTTTTTAAATATATAATCATACTGAATTTTAATTAATTTATATATAATATAAATATTTTATTTTTATAAATTATATAATAAATGAAATTCAAATTTAAATTTTTTCAAGAGCAATTAGCATAGACTTTTGCCATTGATGATAGAAACCTGATGTTCAAGTATTTTTGTTCTGAAAACTTCCAAGAGTGATGATGTTTGAAGTAGACTAAACCGTAACCAAGTCAAACACTCAAAATCTTTCTCAGCATCAATATGGATTTTGGAGTGAAAATGGAGATTTTCTGGGATAGTTTTGGAGGATTTTCTTGAGTGAGCTTTGGGTTGGGAAAGAATTCAAGCATTGGCCAATTTTGTTTCCATAAAGTTTGAAGAGAAAGCTTAGGCTTTTTGCCTTTTTCCAAGTTCCTGGTCAAGGTGGGACATAGTGGGTATTAAGTATACAAAGCATGGAAGTCAATACGTATCGGTATCATTTTTATTTTAATATTAATACGTATTAGTATCGATATATTTTGACGTATTATTTTGAATTTATCGATATTTTTTAAATATTTTTTTATATATTTATATGTATAGTTTATTTTTACATTTTTTAATAAAATATATATTATATACATATGCAAATATAAATCCATTACATGTATATATATATATTTTTATACAAATATAAATCTTAAATATTTAATATTTAAAAATTTTAAACATTAGGTAAAATAAATATTAAAATATTAAAAAATATAATAAATTATTATTAATTATGTTCAATAACTTAATTTACTGAACATATATATATATATTTTAAACAGTGGCGGAGCCAGGACCCCAGGATCAGCGGGGGGCATCCCATTATGTTAAAAATTTTAAATATGCATAATAAAAAATAAATCATGAAAACCTATAATATTAATTTTTTAATGACATATTAATATATAACTATATAAGAGATAATGAACAATTGACTATTGTCATTGTAATTGAAAAAATCACCTTCTACAGTTGTCCTCTACGTGATTTCATATTTTGAAATCGTTGAATAATAAGTTCATTGCTAATGCCGTTAAACACATCACTCTCAATGTAAGTCACCAAACAATCATTCATCCATGCATCTCCCATTCGATTTCGCAGTCGATTCTTCACAATCTTCATCGCAGAAAATGCTCTTTCAACAGTTGCTGTGGCAACAGGTAAAATTAATGCCAACTTAACAAGTGAATACACCAATGGATAAACACGATGTTTCCCAGTTTCAACTAATTTCTCTGCTAAGCTGCTAATCCCTTTTAAATTAGAAAATTCACCACTGCATTTCATATCAATAATATATGTCTCAAGCTGATTATCAAGAACTATCAAATCAGTGGGAGAAAAATCACATGGGTAGAATATAGCAAACTGAATCAAACTTTGCTTGTCAAATGCAGAAAATGAGTTATCTGGAACTAAGCATGCCAAACAAAGAAGCAATTCAGTATTTGTCTCAGTAAAGCGATCATTAACCTCCTGAAGTAGCATATCCACAACAGTATAAAGTAAATCAATGCGATAATGATGTAAATTTGTAATCTCTTGAAACCTACGTCGTGATCTCCCTTTAGATTGAAAAATCTCTTCCATATTAGGGATGTCAATACCATGAGTTTTGCAAAACAATGAGACTTCATTCAATAAAGATTCCCATCCACTATCTCTCAAAGTTTGTAGCCTTTGCTTTGAAATACTAACCAATTTCATGGCATTAATGATATCTTGATCTTTCCTTTGCAATGTTTGTGACAATTCATTAGTGATCCTTAATACATTTTTCATCAAATGCAAAGTGAACACAAAATCAAATGTTTGTGACATGTCTAAAAGGCCATTAGCTTCAGCTTTTTGATCTGCATTCAAACCATCTTCTCTAATAATCTCAAGCACATCAAGTACTGATGAGTACATAAGAATTAAAAGTACCATAATGTGATCCCCAACGAGTATCAGCACTTCGTTTGAGACTAGTTTCTTGATTCAATCCACGTCCACTGATAATTTCCCTTTTTTCCAATGCTTCTTTGACTTTAGTAACTTGCTTTTCACGTAAAATATCATGTCGCTTGCATGACCCTCCAACAACATTCAACAAAGTAGCAACTAAGTTGAAAAGAGAAGCAATTTGAATATGATTCTTGGAAATGGCAACAAGTGTGAGTTGTAATTGATGAGCAAAACAATGAACATAGAAAGCAGCTGGATTTTCTTTCAAGATTAAACTTTTAAGACCATTAAATTCACCTTGCATGTTACTAGCACCATCATAACCTTGTTCACGAATTCTAGACATACTCAATCCATGTTTGCAAAATAATGATTCAATTGCCATCTTTAGTGATAAAGCAGTAGTATCACTAATGTCGCAACCTAAAAAAAATAACGACGAGTCTCATCACAAGACTTTATTATTCGTTAGGCGTGACATTAAAAAAAACCGAGGAAAAGTCGACTTAATTCCTCTAAAAAATGAAGGTTTTGGAAATGACCTAAAAAGACATGGAGTCGCCACCAATCTTTTTTAGTTAGGTGTGATCGGCCACCTATTAAAACCGATTTTATAAAATATTTTAAAAATTAATTAAAACATTTTAAAAACCGATTTCAAGTCTGCGTTTTAAACCAGAGAAATCAAAGAAGCGGGTTCGGGAGTCGGTTACGTGTGGGGAAGGATTAACACCCCCACAACGCCCGTATAAATCGGTACCTTATCCATGCTCTATTAAAAAAATCACAAACACTATTCAAATAAAGAAAAATAAAAAAAAATCTACAAGACCCACCCACATATAATAATTTATAATCTAAAAACATTCTGATTTTAAAAAAGGGAAACAAACAGGGCATGATAGAATGAATATTTATTAAGAACCCAAAAACAAACAGCAAAGTTGAATAACACTAATAACATTAAGTCAGATGAACATATTAGGCCAACAACTTGGTCAAATTCATTAATCCATAATTTAAAAGCAACAGAGCAAATAAAGACTTAAATACAATCATAATTGGTCAAACATTTGATAAAGCACTGGCATGGATAAGCACATTGCAAAAAAAGAAAATCATTAAAAGTAATGAAGGCAAAATCAAACAAAATGAGAGCAGTAAAAAACCTGATTCTTGATGAAAGCATACACAATTTTTGAATCAAAAGGAGAACGGGAGAAGATAGCCCGAAGCTGCTAGAAAGCCTGTTTGGTAAAAAAAAAAATATTAACCTTAACAGAATCAGAGCAATTCATAGCAATTATAAGAAAATAAACAGCAATTATAGAAAAATAAAATCAAGAAAAATACAAAACTTTGCAAGACCCACCCATATCTAATTATCTACAATCTAAAAACATTCTGATTTTAGAAAAGGAAATTAACAAGGCATGACAATTGATAGAAATAATATTTATTAATGGTCTTCATCTACAAAATCAACCAAAAGCACTAAAGCAGTATATGTAGCTTTATTGAAGAAAAAAAAATCTTAGCAATTATAAGAAAATAAACAACAAATACAGACAAATAAAAAAATTACTGACCCTTAGTTCTCGGGTAAAACTTTACCTTGCTGTGTTTGAGATTTGTTGGAGAAGAGAGACAGAGTGAGCTGAGCTGAGGAAGAGGCAAAGCTTAAACAAAAAGCCAAGAAAAAGAAAGATAAAAAAATAGTTTAATGATGTGTGAATTGGTGAGATAATGAGATTGAGACGTGAGAGAGAAATGTGTGAAAGAGAAATGTGAAAATGAGAAAATTAGTAATAGCAGTAATCTGAAAAAGAGAAAGGTAAAATGAGAGAGAAATGTAAAATAGTGGGACCCATGAAAAAAAAAGTGTAAATATTTTTTTCTCAGTTCAAAGTAAATTTTTAATTGAGTAGGATCACAATTTGGTAAAAAGAGTGGGCATTACATCTATAACTCATAAAAAAATTTAAGTTGAGGGGAGTCCCAATTTGACAAGGAGAGTAGGCACTACATCAATACTACATTTATAACTAAAAAAAAAAATAAGTTGAGGGTGGGCCTGTGCCCACCCTGAGTTATACTTGGCTCCGCCACTGATTTTAAATATAATTATGAAAAAAATAAAAATATCATGACACAAAAAATATTAAAATTGATTTAAAAATTCAAATAAGTGAATTTTTAAATAAAAAATTTAAAAAAATCAAAATCTTATATCAATCAGTACGGATCGATACATATCTGTACTGACCGATATTGTCTGTTACAAATCAATAAAGACCGATATAAATCGATACGATCGATACCGAAATCAAAATGAAACTACACTGATATTATTTCATTTTATCTTGAAAAAAATATGTACCGGCCGTAGGGCCGATACTGATGTCAATAACTCTGATACAAAGAAACATCTCTGAAAAGATTAAGCAGAAGAGAGAGTTTTGGACTCTACTTTTTCTTTTATTTTTAACCCTTTCAACACGCAACATCATGAATTCTCATTCGACAGCTTTGATAAAGGGATTAATTTGAAAAATATGTCCTCAATAATTATTTTATTTTTTAATATGTTAAAATTATTTTAAAAAGGAAAATAAAAATATTATAAAAATAAAATTGTTTTTAATGAATTTTTTTCTTTCTCCTCTCATTAAAAAATAATTACTTTTTTAAAAAAATTTAATTAAAAATAAATTTAAAAAATAAAATATTTAAATATTTATTTTTTTTAAAATTTTAAAAAATAAAAAATTTAGTTTTAGAAATATTAATTTTATTACTTTTTATTTTTAAATTTTTAAATTTTTTAATTAAAAAAAGTAAACTAAAAAGTAAAAAAATCTAAATATTTATTTTTTAAAATTAAAAAAAAAAATTATTTTTTGAATTAAAAAAGTAAATTAAAAAAATAAGAAGAGAAGGTTTTTTATAAAGGATAATTTTGTTTTTACAATTTTTTTCTAACAATTTTTTTTTTTATTATATCATTTAATAATTATTGTATTGTTGATGATATGTTTTTAAGATTTATCCTTGATAAAAATGATGGTACGTCCATTCTTAAGGGGGGTGATGATGATGAGGAGGTGCTCTCATGGAGTCTCAGCCCTCGGATCATTTGAGAAAAACTCTTTTCAAATTTGGCTGTGCAAAACTAAAGTCCAAATCATGGTTTATGATTCTTAAAAATGGTTGTATAAATCGTATGAGTTAAGCTGTGCAAAACTAAGACCAAATCATGGTTTAGATCATGTAGGCCTCCTTACGACGGGGTTTTGAAATAATAATGAAAGCTTGATTTAGACATTTAATTAGATTGAGGATTTTACTTTGTAATAATTTAATTACTCTGAAAACTATTAACTGAGTGCGGTTGTGTGGATAGTATTTAACGCTCAAATAATTCCTCCATCTTTACTACTACTAAGTTTGAGTTATTTGATGGTTTTGTTTTTATTTTATGGTTGAAATCAGCTCTTTAATTTTCTATTTTGTCAACAAACAAATTTTAATATATTTAGCATTTCTTTTTCCGATATAGATGGCCAGGAGTTGGCATTAATACTACTATTAATTGTTCTTCCATCAAGAAAATTTTTCAATACTAAAAAAAAATTTTTATATATATTTATTGGTAAAAATGTAAAATCAAGATTCAATCTCTATAATTTTCAATACTAAAAAAAAAATTATGATTATTTCTACTAACAAAGTAGAAGGGTATTGGAGTTGAAGCTTAAATTGTCATTTAAAATTTGTCATTTTATCGGTTTGATCCGAGTGAAATAAATTCTTTTTTAGAAAGTACTTAATTAGTTGGAAGAATTAAAGGATAATGTCATTAATAGCTCTTGAAATTTATTAAATTTGTCAATGTGATGTTTGTATTTTAAAAATATCTATTTTGGTACTTAACTTTTTCACTCTATTTGCTATTGTGGTACCTGTCAGTAACACCGTTAAATATTGATGACGTAGCTTTGGTATCCAATAAAAACTTGACACGTGACACCATATAATGATGTCACGTGTATTACTAAAAAATTTTATTATTTTAATTTTAATTTAAAAATTAAAATTATAGTTTTTCTTTTACACATGGCACCACACAGTGATGCCACATATAATAATAAAAAAATTATTATTTTAATTTAAAAATTAAAATTATATTTTTTTTCTTTTACACGTGGCACCACATAGTGATGTCACGTGTAATAATAATAACATTTATTATTTTATTTTTTAAAAAAATTCTTTTTTTTCTCTCTCCACCTTTTAATTTTAATAAATATTTTTAACAAAAATTAAAAAATAAAATTTTTTAATTTTTTAAATTTTTAATAAATATTTTTTTTAAAAATTAAAACAATAAAGTAATTTAATTTTATATTTTGATTTTTGTAATTTTTAAAAATATATATTTTAATATTTTTTAAAAATTTCAGATATTATAAATTTTTTCACAAGTAATTTTAAAATATTTTATATTTAAAAAAATAGTTAATTTTTTTAAAAATTTTTAAAATAATTTTTTTAATTTTAAATTTTTTAAATAATTTTAATAAAAAAACATATTTATTTTTTAAAAATAATTTTTAATCTAATTTTTTTTTTTTAAAAATAGATATTAATTTTAAAAATATAAAATTATAAATATTTTTAAATATTTAATTTTTTTTAAAATTTCTTTTACAAAAATTCAAATATTAATTATTAAAAAAGCAGGTGCTGTCACATATCACCACCTGATTAATTAATACCACATAATCATCATCTATATTTAACGATGTTAAATCAAAATATCAAATTAATACATGAATTAATAATTCAGATACCTATTAAATATTTTTAAAATATAAATATTATATTGATAAATTTAATATATTTTAAAAATTATTCATGATATTATCTCAAAAATTAAAGACGTTGAAATGAAGCAGGCAGTGTTGGTAAATGCTAGCGTTTTTTAGAAACTCGACAGTTGGCAGCTAGTAATTCATCAGCTTTTTGTGCTGCCTCTATCAATGGCTGCCGCGTGCATTCATCTCTCACCATTTTCATATGCTAATATAGTACGGACTATATTATTTGCACTAATTTTGGACCATGTATTTGTTCTACCCTAATTAATTCCTTTACTTACATAACTTAATTAAATTGTTATAACTGATTATTTTAATTTAATTATAGTTCTACAAGTTTGTGACTTTATTGATTCGTTATTTTATTTTATTTTTCTCTGACAATTAGAAAACACAACGATCTTACGTTCCGTTTGAATGGTGGTGAAAGGATTTCTAACGCACCATTGCTACGTTCTGTAACTGATAATGCACCCTTAGTAAGAAGACACGATCTGAAATTATTGATTGTAAACTCTAGGTCTAGGACTTCGGATTTCGAACTTGGGAGCCCCAGTTTTAATACTGACGAGTGATGTCCCTTCAACCGACGACCTGCTTAAAGAAAATGCGAAACTTAAAAGAAAACACATGTGCTTTGTTTTTGTCTAATACAAATCTAGCCCTACCTACCTACAAAGTACAAACTAATCTTCAAAGATTCAATGAAACTTTATCCCCTAGGAAAGGAACAATTATTTGTTCCCTCTAACTCTAACATAAATATTACTACTTCATTATCAATACTCTATCCCTTCATCTCAAATTTAATGTATATAATAATAATTCATCAATCTCTCCACAAAAAAAAAATTGATGTTTTGTCCATTGTCTTATTATTTTTTATGATACATTAACATTTTTCTCGTGATTATCAAATCTATAAAATAATTAACCCAATTTAATTGGTTAAGATTTAATTAAGATTTAATTCGTGTCAAAAAATATTTCGAAATAAAGAAATGTATTTTTAAAATTGTTTAAAATATTAGATCCAGCAAAATCTGAAAATATATGACCATATTATAAGAAAAATGAGTTCAAACAAATTGAAGTCTAATAAGATAAAATCTAAGGCATGGAATATCTTCCTAAAATGTAAACGCAAAATCTTAATCATGGTCATGGTCGATATATTAATGTAAATAATTAAAAAAATTTAAAAAAAAAGAAGACAGAAAGTTGTGTGGTTAATATAGCTTTATCAAGGAACGCACAAATAAGAATAATAATAATAAAAACATTTAAAAAAAAGGGTTTCGTGTAGTGTGATATCAAGGTTACCACCGTCGTCAACCCAAGAAAGTGAAATAAAAATTGAGTGCAAGAGTTGGGAATAGATTTCATGTCTTAATGGTTTCATTAAGCTGACATTTTACTTAAGGATTTAATTTTGATGCACTGACAGTGTATAACTTCATACACTGTCAGTGAACCAGATGATTGACAACTCATTAAAAATAAAATAATTTGTATTTATTTTTTAAACTTTTTAATGAGGTGGCATCATCTTATTCACTGACAGTGTATGAAGTTATACACTGTCAGTGCATCAAATACAAACCCTTTACTTAATGGTTAAGGATAGCTTGTAAGGTTTTATTCAAACAAATTTGGCTTTGTTTAATTTAAACTTAAATTTTTTTTGCTTTACTTTTCAACTGATTTTCTTGTCTTTGTTTTCACTGTTGGAGTGTGGAGACCTCTCTCTCTCACTCTCTCATATCTCAGGAAAGGAAACCCTTGGTGTGATTGGTGATTCGGTGAAGTCTTGGTCTTTTTCACTTTTTATTTATAATTTCCTATGATTGTTTCTTATTCTAATTGTTTAAATTTTCTTCTAAAATCTTACTTTGACACTAAATAACAGGATAATTTAGGTCACGTTGGGGAAACAAGTTTGCATTATTGATTTGATATTGCAAAATTTCCCCTTTGCTTATAAATCAATAATTAATAGAGTCTGAGTCGAGTAGGAAAGAGGAGAAAGTAGGGATTACCTCAAAAGATGATACTTAGATTTACAAATGAAAGAAGAAAAAAAAACAGATCAAATATAGCATTAATCATTTTGAAAATTTATTTTTAATTGATTCAGATTAATATAACTTCGACGAATCATTATTTTTTTATAAATTCAATGGGCAATTTGAGTTTTTTGGATCAATTGCACATGATAAAACTGATTTGTCATGATATTTGACAATCATAAATCACTATATTACTTTTTAAAATTTAAAAACAAAATGATTGTGCCAGAATTTGAAAACCATAAATGCTATTTACTTTTACTATTATACTATCAAAGGAGAAGTCGCAGAAAGTTTTCAACAATGAAACTGAACGGTTTCTTTTCGAAAATCTGTTTATTCTTTTATTCCAATGCATATAATAATTTTTTATATATATTTACAATTTGGCTTTACACTGATCTCTTCTAATTATAATCATTCAATAAATCGATTTTCTATTAGTTTCTTTGACACGGACGAATGTATGTGAATATCAGAAAGTAATATCCTTGTTACTATCAAAGGGATGATATATATGTTTATTTAAATTTTATGGCTAATTTTTTTTTGACATTTATTAAGTTCGGTATCATTAATTAATCGAACTGAATGGATCTTTACTTTGAAGAATTCAGTATACAATTTTCATGAATCATTATTGCAAGAAGAGAAAATAATTGCATCACGCTAGTTGTCTATTAACACAACTTTTAAAATAAAAAACTACGTCTCAAGAAACAAATAGAAAATTTGTTTATTGAATAAGAAAAAGAAAAGAGGAAACAAATTCCAGGAAGCAGTGTACAAATAAGGGGGGTTTCTCTAGTTCATGCCATCTTTATGTACATCGTGTCTGTAAAACATTACATGCACACAAATTTAAAAGAGAAGATTCAATAATACAATATGGCCTCTCTTTCATGTTTTGCAACATGACCTGAAGTAATCCAAGCAACAAAATCAGTTCTCCACCAGATGCCTGCAGAGCAAAAAACATAAGAACAAATCATTAGCATCAAAGAATGGTCCAATTATGGCTGCAATGGTGAACTCCACTATCAGAACAATGGCCATTAACTCATTAAGATCCATCTGTAATTCCCCCAGAACGAACTGAAATAGAAGTGAATTACCTTAAAGTGCCATCTCAGCCTGCAATGTGGCGAGTTCATCTTCCTCAGCTGTGCGCTTTTGAGGAACATGACGAGCTGGTTGCCTGCCAGCAGGAACCTGCACTGGAGCTGCAGGAGCAGTTGTTGCAGGCTGGAGAAGCTGTTCTTCCAACTCCGCACCTTCAAGTTCTTCGAGTTCCGCTTCCAATTCATCCTACAGCATCAAAAGTTTTCGACCTTTTTTAGATGTATATATATATGCTATACATGATATTTGTAAACAAAGACAATAGCAGGAAAAAAGAAGAAAAGGTTCATCAGAAAGTAATAACCTCGTCAAAATCAGAAGCAGCTCCAATTGGAGTTGACAATGCTTCCTGAATCTGTTTCATGTTCTCAGTTTGTTCATTGATTTCGTCCATTGTTTTGTCAACATCATCTATATTCCTGTAAAGAAAACCATTTTCAGTAAAACAGTTGGAATTGTCCACTGCATGTGCTTCATGAAGGCCCAAGAATAAGTGCTAATTTAGATAGCACAAATTGCAAGTCAGCACACTTCAACAGTATGGTGATGGCAATGCAAAGGGGCAAATGCAATGAAGCAAACCATAAAAGCCATTTTTTTGCTAACAGTATAAATATATCATATCGGTTACATACGTTGCTTTCTGCATTGCCTTCATTGCAGCAGCTCCAGTTCTCAATGCATCTACAGTTTCGGTTGTGGCTTTAGCACCTTCTAACATTATCATCTGCAGAAGTTGATATATAGAAATAAGTATGGCATCGACAGAAACAGTAGCAAATTCAAAAAGCCTCTTAAGACACTGTTAAAACACTAAAAATAACAAATTCCAAGCTCACTTGATCATGAATACGAAGCTGGAAGTTTCCAAGCTGTTCTATTTGCTGTTCATATAGTCTCTTTCTCTTCAAGCACTGTATAGCCGCTGCATAAGAGTAGCATCAATGGTACTAAGAGTAAACAATAGAAATTTGGCAATCAATGTAATCAGATGATAAAAATACATAAATACATAACTATTTAAACTTTTTTCTACACAAGACAAGATCTTTGAATGTAAAAATTGCAAATGATATGAGCACATTACAAATCAGAATTCAGAATCATATCTAAGCACGCTGATGTTAATCTGCATCATAACATCATTCAATGTCCAAAGAACATTAAGAACTCACATTATTGGGAAACCAAAGGACAAGATGCTGTAAAACATTTGAGTGTTATTTTTTTCTTTCTTTTGGGGCATCTTCACCCTAATGTGTTCTGTCCTTCCTTTTGGAAATTGAAATGAACAAAAAAATGGGGGGGGGGGGGGGAGGAGAATTGTTACAGAAAATAACCAGCAAATTTCTAATATAAATACTAAAGAAATATGAATAATTATCATGAATCTCCAGCCTAAGTTAGAAGCCATCACATGATACTGCTATGATTCACATATTTATATACAAGCATCAAGAAACCAAACATGAGAACTACTATGATTCACAAAGTCAAAAGTCAGCCAGTTCCATTGAAACTTGATATATATTTCTGCATATACGTTGCAACTATACCTCTCTTGTTTCGCCCTTTGGCGAATTCCTTGGCCTTTTCAACCTCTGCTGCAGCTTTTTTCACAAGTACTTTTTCCTTTTTCTCTAGCATTTCAAGGGTCTACATCATGCAACTCGATATAGGGTTCAGTTAAGCAAAATGTAGAAGAGAAACAATGTAATGCAATCAGTGGAAACAAATAAAGAGTCTATTTGCATTTCACGGCACCAAACGAAATAAAAGTTGCTGGCAATTAGTATTATGATTAAGATTTTGGAGTTTGAAAGCATCCCTAATGCACAACCTATACACCCAAACTTCTAACCTTATATAAAAAGATCATACTCCATCATGATGTCAAATTCCATCAGCAAGGAATATGTATAGACAATAAAAGATTCTTTCCTTTTATCGTTAAAACCTTTCTCCTTATCTGAAAGATATTACCAGATAAATTTGTACTATAAGCCTAAGAAATAAATTCCATGTATTAATCTATTTTCATGTTCAGAAAACTATTATATCTACTGCTCAATTTTCACCTCCAAGTCATCAACTAAAGTGGCCAATTTTTGAAGATGGACTGATGGACTACAGGAATAAACTCCTCTTCATATATTTTAGCCAGGTAATTTCATTTTTTTTTCTTTTTGTGTATGAAATATATTCCACTTCAACTGTTTATTATTTTTCAGCGATTGACAAAAACCTTTCCAAAATGTAATCAAACCAGTGTTGTCAAGGCGTGCGCCTAGGCGCACCTACGCCTTGCGCCTTAGCGTTAGATAACAAAAGCGCCTCAGACCCTTTCGGGCGAGGCTCATTTGATCAGGCGCACGCCTGGTGCGCTTAGGCGCGCTTTTTTGTAAGGCGATAGGCGTAAAAAAAGCTCGCCCAATTGAAGTTCTCTTTAATTTCTTTTATTTTAACTTTTTTCATTAGATGTACTTTTATTAGTAAGAAAGGAGATAGTATCAAACTCTCCACTTCTCAATATTTGAGTATTCAACAACAGATATGGGACCATAAGGAAATCATGCATGTTGGGCAAAAAATAAATTGCATGTTTTGTAGATAAACTGGACCACTCTTTAGAGTTTATTATTATAATGATATATCTTAAGCTTATTATATATATATATATATATATATATATATACATACATACATAGACACACATATAAATATTGCGCCTTACTTCACTCAAGTGAGCGCTTTTTTTGCGCCTTGCGCCTAAGGCAATACAAGGGTTCTAGCGCCTAGAGTGCGCCTTGCGCCCTTGACAACACTGAATCAAACAATTTAGGAGTTCACAAAAAAGGCTATCATATTATTCCATAAACCCATCAGCAAGTAACTTAGTTCTTTCAAGCAGATCCCAAAAGTCCCAACCAATTATGACTGCTAAATTTCAACCCACCGAATTCACTAAGATTGCGTTTGAGAATTTGGATTTCAAAAATAGTGTAAATTGTTCAATAAAACACTAACATTGATGATTATTTTTCAAATCCATGAATTTGTTGGATGTCTATTTAGTGGTAAATTTGAAATACTTATAACTATTTGTGAATTTGAAATTCTGTTTTTATATATTTCAAATATATAATCATATTGAATCTTAACTCATTTATATATAATGTATGCATCTCATTCTAACAATTTATATAGCAAATAAAATCCAATCCAAATTTTCAAATTCATGTTACCAAACATAGCACAAAGGCAATTTTCAAATTCCACAATTCGCACAACACAAAAATAAATCAAAAGCAAATAACTGATTTCCAATCAAACAAAAAAAAGTACAAAATCGAGAATATACCTCATTTAATTTGTCTAAAGTGGTTAGAGCATTTGGTTCCTCTTTGGGTTTCCCGAAAAGCCGGTTAAACATGGTTAATTCACCGCGATTAAACCCCCGATATTCTGTTTAACAACAATCGTCAATACGGTCAGATCAAACGAAACATAATCCATCTCCCGAAAACAGGAAAAAAAAAAAATAAGCGTTGAAAAAAGTCAACAATATATTGCAAAAAGGGGAGAAATGTTCTAACCTGTAAAATTGAGAAATTAGGGATTTGGGAAGTTGAGAGAGGGAGAAAAAATGCAAAAAAAAAAAAAAAAGAAGGGAGGGGAAGCTGTATTTGCTTTTACTCGGCAGATTACGGCGCCGTTATAAATAATAATAAAGATTTTGTTACAGATTTTAAAATAAATAATAAATTGAAAATATAAGTGAGTAGTTATCGTTTTAAAAAAATTAAAAGATTTATATTTATATTATTATAAAAGGATTGATTGAGTTGATGTCATTGAATCAAATGACACCAATTCAATTGATAAAAAAATAAAAATAAATTATTAAATATTAAAAAATAAAAAAATTTAAATAAGGCTATTTATGTATTTTAATATATTTTATATAATAATCTTTTACAAAAAAATTACTTATTAACTTCTAAAAAAATATCCACTTTTCAAAAAATTACCCACTTACAAAAGTTACCTACTTACAAAAATTACCCTTTTTTTTTACATTTAATTGTTTTTAAAACATAATTTATTATTTTTAAAATATATATATATTTATATTCATTTACATAATGAGTGTGCGAAATTCTAGTTATTATTAAAGAGAATAGCTGAGTTGGTATCACTAAGTCAAGTAACACTAACTCAGTCACTAAAAATATCAAAAAACCATTAAGTATTAAAAAATAAAAAAATAAAAAAGGATATATATATATGTCTTTTAATATTTTAAATAATAAACTTTACAAAAAAAAAAATCTAATTACTTCTAAAAAAAACTATCAATTTTCTAAAAAATTACCTCCTTACAAAAATTATCCACTTATAAAAGTACCAATTTTTTTACATTTATTTTTTAAAAAAACACAATTTATTATATTTTAAAATATATAATTTCACTCACATTGTGAATGTATGGAATTCAGTTATTATTAAAGAGAATGGTTGAATTGATGTCACTGAATCAAGTGACACAAACTCAGTCACTAAAAATACCAAAAAACCATTAAGTATTAAAAAATAAAAAATTAAATAAAGATATATATATGTCTTTTAGTATTTTAAATAATAAATTTGTACAAAAAAAATCTAATAAATTAAAAAACTACCCACTTACAAAAATTATCCACTTATAAAAACTACCCATTTTTTTGTTTAATTTTTTTAAAACACAATTTATTATATTTTAAAATATATAATTTCACTCACATTGTGAGTGCATGAAATTCTAGTTATATATAAATGGAGTGGTTGAATTGGTGTCATTGAGTCATGTGACACCAACTCACTCACTAAAAATTTCAAAAAACCATTAAGTGTTAAAAAATAAAAGAATAAAATTAAAATATATATCATTTAATATTTATATAATAATTTTTTATAAAATATTACCTATTTACTTTTAAAAAAGTATTCATTTTCTAAAAAATTATTCATTTTGTAAAAAAACTACCCATTTACAAAACATATTCACTTACAAAAACTACTTTTTTTTTTTTTTTACATTTAATTTTTTTAAAACACAATTTATTATATTTAAAAAATATATATTTTCACTCATGTGTGAAATTCTAGTATTAAAAACGTGAATAGTTTTTTAATGGATAGTTTTTTTTTTTTAATTAAAAAAATCTAAATACTCTTAATTTTATTTTATTATTATAATTTTGATTTGATTTGATTTTTTTTTTTTTATATATTTTTAAATGAGTTGGTGTCCCTTATTCCTTAACTAGTTGGGGCATGATCACTTTCTGAATGTGGGCCTTCTGGAAGGGTACCGCCAATAGGCCCAGCCTATTATTCAAAGGTTTTCCAGTTGCTAATTTTAAAACAGCCAAAAATTCAATTTTAAAGTTTTTTTTTTTTGGATAAGTAAGTGTTTTATTTATCCAGAAAGCAGTTAAACTGCTACATCCAACATCATGTGCAACATGTACTTAAAGCTATACATACTTAAACAATACTTGAACAAAACTTAAGACCACTAATCAATCAGGGAACAATAGCAACATACTTCAGCAATACTTAAAGCTATACTAGAATGGACAAAGATCCTAGAAAAAAAGAGACAGTCCCCAATCTGCATCCAATTTTCGGTTCACTTCATCAGGACTAATGTTCTTGAGCCCCAACAATCGCATTCTGATGATCTCTTTTATCTGCTCAATGATGGCTCCTTGTGTGGATTGAAGGCGATTAAAACACCTATTATTTCTCTCCCTCCAGATCGAGTAAAGAAAGGCACTCCATGATAAACGCAAAATAACAGAAATGAGAGTTTTTCCTCTGATTCTGTTTACTGCCCATTGCAGCTCTGCTTGCCAGCTCCTTATGCTTCTATGAAGTTGGCATAAGCATAGTATATGCCCCCAGATTTCCTTTGAATAGTCACATTCGAAAAATATATGATTCCAGGTTTCTTGCTCAGTTTGACATAGCTCACATTTGCCATCCACCTCCATGCCCCATGACATCAATCTGTTCTTTGTAGGCAGTTTGTCCAATATAGCCATCCAAGCTACCAGTGCATGTTTAGGAATATGAAATGGAAACCAGATCAGTTTATCCCACTCCACCTTGTCCTGCCTAGGCCTGAGATCATTCCAGACCTTAGCCACCATAAATCTGTTCCCAGGGAACTTCCAAGTTAGAGCACCATTCTGGTTGGAGGTGAACCTCAAAGCCAAAGCCCTCAGCTGAAGCATTTTACGCCATGTCCAGCTGCTTCCTGGGGAAGGTTGAACCTGCCACACTGTTCTTCCTTTCAGCACATAGGCATGAAGCCAGGCAATCCACAATGAATCTACCTGAGAGAGAAGTGCCCATAGGTGCTGAATAATGCAAGCCTTATTCCATATTCCCAAGTCTTTTAATCCAAGACCCTCCTCTGACTTTGGACAGCAAATGGAACTCCATTTGACTCTTGCTCCCTTAGCTGAGTCATCTCTTCCTTTCCAGAAGAACCTGCTGCATAATTGATTAACTCTTTTAAGAACAGCCTTAGGCAATACAAAGTGCCTGCACCAGAAATTGGACACATTAAAAAGAACAGATTGAATGAGCTGAAGCCTTCCTGCATAGGATAACATGCGTGCTGCCCAACCATTGATTCTCTGAGTAATTCTGTCGATTAAAGGAGAACAATCCTTTTCAGAGAGTCTTCTTGTGACCAAAGGGACCCCAAGGTACCTAACAGGTAGTTTGCCAAGTTTAAACCCTGTCAACTCTTGCATCTCAAGTAGAGTGGTCCTACTAACACCAGAGGAGAAGACTTCACTCTTGGAAGGGTTTAATTGCAAACCAGAAATGGTATAAAAGTAATGGAGAATACCCTGTATGCCCACAACAGAATCCAAGTTACCCTTTGCAAAAATCAGCAGATCATCTGCAAAGCACAGGTGAGTAAGCTTGATTCTGTGACATTTAGGATGGTAGCTATAAACTCCATGAAGAGCCCCTGCATCCAGGAGTCTGGATAAAACATTCATAGCAATGACAAAAAGATAAGGAGAGAGAGGGTCTCCCTGCCTTAACCCCTTTGCTCCTTCAAAGTACCCTACTAATCCCCCATTAAGAGAAATTGAGAACTTTGGGGAAGTGATGCATGCCTTGATCCATCCTATGAACTTATCAGGCAATCCATAAACTGATAGAACAGTGAGAATGAAGTCCCAATTTAATGAATCAAAAGCTTTTTGGAGATCAATCTTCATTGCAAAACGGGGGGATAAGGTTGCTCTTCCATACCCTTTGACCAGTTCCTGAGCCATGAGAATATTATCTGAGATGCTTCTCCCTGGTATGAAGGCACTCTGATTGCTGGAGATCATAGCAGGAAGGAGTGGAGTGAGCCTGGCAGTGATGATCCTGGTAATACATTTATAAATGACAGAGCAGCATGAAATAGGCCTGAAGTCCTTCATATGATTAGGATTCTGGAATTTTGGGACAAGAGCAATACATGTAGAGTTAAAGACTGATATCCTGCTCCCTGATTGAAAGAAGGATAAGATTGCTGCAGTGACATCCTCTTCCACAATAGGCCAAGCAGTTTTAAAAAACTGTGCAGTGTATCCATCTGGCCCTGGGGCTTTGTCCCCATTCTGCTCAAACATGGCTCTTTTCACCTCCTCTTTTGTAACAGCCTTAGCTAAATTGTCCTTAGCTTCAGCAGGCAAGGCGGGCTGAATAAGTTCAGTAAGAAGCTCCCTAGGGCAGTCTGTGACCTGTTTGTCCTCAGTCCCAATCAACTTCTGAAAGAACCTTACAGCCTCCTTTGAGATTTGGCCAAAATCTTTCAACTTCCTTCCCTCATCATCATAGAGGACTCTGATGGATTGCTTGCTATGCTTTGCTGACACCATTTTATGGAAATAATGAGTGTTCTGATCCCCCTCCTGCAGCCATTTTATCCTTGATTTCTGCCTGTAATAACTTTCCTCAGCCTTTTTGAGTTCCATCAATTCTGCATAGAGTCTTCTTTCTGTTTCAACAAGAGTATTAGATGGCCTTTGATGCAGATTGATCATCTGCATGCTCTCCAATTCTTGCCTTTTATCTTGAACCTTCCCTGAAATGTTGCCATATATGGCCAGGTTAAATGCCCTCAGTACTGCCTTTAATCTCTTCAATTTGTGGAATAGAGTGGTCATAGGGTTGCCAATGAAAGGCTCTTGCCAAGAGTTTTTCACAATGTTCAGGAACTCTGGATTCCCAGTCCAGAAATTAAAAAACCTAAATGGCTTTGGGGGAGAATGAGCAGTCAAGTTCATCTTTATGTATGCTAGGCAGTGATCAGAAACCATTGGAGCCAAAAACTCAACAAATGAGTGAGCAAACTGTATATGCCAGCAATCATTCACCAAAACCCTATCAAGCTTTTTAGCCAAGTAAGTATCAGTTTGGTGGTTGGACCAAGTGAATGCTGGTCCAGTACTGGTATGATCAAACACTGATAGCTGTGTCAAGCAGTCCTGAAAATCCTTCATATCAGAGGTAAGCATGTAGGAGCCATTGAAATCTGAGCTTTCCTGTGGTCTTGCTATAACATTGAAATCTCCAGCCAAAAGCCAAGGAGAGCCATCAATTCTGCCTTGAATGTCCTGAAGATGGTGCCAAAGCCTTCTTCTACTTATGCCTTCATTGCTTCCATAAATTGCTGTAATGTAGAACCTGGTAGAATTATAAGTGGTGCAGCATGTAATGCTCTGATCAGATGTTGCAATAAGATTAACCTGCATCTGATTTCTCCATAGGAACCATATTCTCCCATTATAAGCTTCTAAGTAGTTGTGATGTAGCTTCCATCCCTGAAAGAGCCTATCTACTATAGCTGGCATGTTTTGTTGTTTCACTCTTGTTTCCAGTAAGCAAACAAGGTCTGCCTTCAGGCAGTTTATTCTCTGTATAATACTTTTCTGCTTTTGAGGGTTGTTTAGCCCCCTAGTATTCCATACTATAAAATTCATGAAAGTTGAGGGGGGGTCACTCCAAAGGCAGGTAAAACTGCCTTACCTCTTTTCCCCTTGTCAATGGGCCCTTTCTTCTTATTCTTCAAGGCTTTCATCAAGTCTGCAACTCCTGCTGCTGCTGCCCTTTGCTTCTTAGGAGAGTTTGGAAGGATTTCCACCAATTGTTCCTCCTCTCTCCATTGCTCAGAGCCACTAGTTTGTCCAGGGTCTACATTTGTCCTCTCTGAGTCACTCAGGATGTCAAATCTGTTTTGGGAACCAGCTAATACTGACTTCTTGCTTTTCTGTATGCTTCTGCTTCCTCTCCCTTTACTGCCCTCATTAACTTCTGTTTCCTTCGTACTTGCCTCTTTCTGTTCTTGAGCCATAGGCAGGGCACTGCTTTCAACTTCTACACTGCTTGTAGCCTGTGCATCATGTTTTGACAGTTCTGCTTTAGGCCCCTCCTTTGGAATCCAAACTTTGGTAGCCCCTACAGGCTGTTTGGTGCAAGTTCTGTCTGTATGCCCAAACAAATTGCAATGCTTGCATTTTGGAGGGTACCAAGGGATATCCACAACAATATTTGCAATAGTGCCATCACATAACTCAACATTAATACATTTTGGGATGGGGACATCCACTGCAATCTCCACACATACCTTTGCATAGGCCAATCTCTGTTGGCTAGCAGTGATTCTATCCATATACAATGGAGTTCCTAGGGCACTAGCAATATAGCTGAGGCCACGTCTGGTGTACAATTCCAGAGGAACTCCTCCCAAATGGATCCAAACAGGTAATTTCTTCAAATTAAACTCTAATGATTTCATACCTGGCTCCCATTTCCTCAGAATGAGTGGCTTATTCTGAATGTGCCAAGGTCCCTGCTCAAGAACCCATTCTCTGGTGTCAGCATTCGGAAATTGAACTAGGTATAAGTTCAGGCCAGCAGATTTGATCACCACTGCTCCATTCTTTCCCCATAACATGTTGGCAAGTCTTTGAAATGTGCTGAAGTTTGGTGCCTTGCCAACAAACTGCGCCACAACTGAGTTCATCCACACAGTTGCTCCTTCTTCAAAAACCTCAGCTGGAGGTTTGACGGTGATCGATCCATTTGAGTGTTGAGGTGGGAAAAACAGCAACGATTGATCGGAGGAGATAGTGAAGAGCTTCTTCCAATCAAAATTGGTCTTGACTGATGCCACGTCAGCAAAGGTGGTTGTAACTAACTTTTCTGGAATGTGCAAGCACTCCGTAACTGTCTCACGATCCTCTCGAACATTGGATAATTCAGTATTTGGATCACCATTGATGAGATCATGAGAATCTGGTTCCTTGTTGAGAGCAATAGCAACCACTGTAGAACCTTCTTTTCTCATGCCAGGATCCATACTCTTCATTTGGCGCTCCTGGTATCTGACTTGGATTTACCTCCCTTCATGTTGAATCCTGGCAGTCGGGGGAGGGACAGAGGGTTTGTAAGAAAGCAGCCACCCAAGGATTGAGGAACAACCGCAAAACACCCAAGGTTTTGATTTCTGCCTTATTTTCCACTTCTAAGTTTCTTGAAAGCTTGGAGCTTCTGCCTTGGTCTCTCCTTTGCCCACGCTTCAGATCTAATCTTTTTTTTTTTTTTTTTTTTTTTTTTACGCCTCAAATTTTCAATTTAGGTGAAAAGAAAAAGTTCGCCAATACTGGAAACCAGGAAACTTTTCAAGTATGGAAGATTTTGAAGGGTATGTAAGCAATAAACAAACTTAGGATATTCCTGCTCTAAAGAAATCAGATCGGAACAAGGAGTATCAGATCTGAGCACTACAAAGGTAATTAAGGTTTTGGGTTTAATGGTGGTGGTGGTGGTCGTGGTGGTAGTGGAGGTGGAGGTGGTGGTGGTGGGAAAATTGATAGTAACAGGTGAAGAATAGCAGTGAAGATGGGTTTGGAACCGGTAAAAGAGAAGAAGATGGTGATAAGAGTTAAGTCAGTTACGGGAATTGCTGTGGATTAAACTTACCAAGGCCTAGAGGATCAAAACCAAAGTCTCCAGGGAGGCTGCCATCAAGCCATGGAGGAGGAGTGCTTCCTGGGAACCAAAGAAAGATGAAAGCCCTGAAGGTCTTTGCGAAGTGTGTATATAACTATATATAGGTCTTTCTATCCTACTTGGAATTGAAGTGGGATTAAAGGATATAAGTAGGGCTCAACATAGTTCTTAAGACTTAGAAATCATTATAATCGCAACAAAAAGATGACGGCGCCTGGCAAGAAACCTGTAATTGTTAGACGGGTGTTTGCGGAAGATTTGGAACGTGAGTTTATGATGATCGAGAGTGCAATCTTGAAGTACCCTATTGTATCCATGGATACCGAATTCCCTGGGACGATTTTCAAACCAGATAAACGAATCGTCCTTTTGGGCGATCCTGTTATCAACTATCAGAACTTGAAATCGAATGTCGATGCCCTTAAGATTATTCAATTTGGCTTAACCCTCTCTGATTCTCAAAGTAATTTGCCAGTGTAGACACCTAATTTTGTCCGGGCCACTAAACAGGTATGTTTTCTTCCCATATTGATGTTTCCGAGTATAAAAAGACTGTTTTCATCCTGCAGGTGGTACTCCGAGACTTAGTTTAAGAGGGCGAGCATAAAAAGTCAAACTTGAAAAAAGTCAACCCCGAAAAAGTCAACCCCGAAAAAGTCAACCCCAGAAAGTCAACTACTGAAAAAGTCAACCCACTTTCAAAATCAAGATTTTAAGTTCAATTGAAAAATGGAGAAAGAATTTTGATAATCCGAGGTCTACATTGAAAGATATGGAGTTCGGAAGTTGGGATTTGGAGATTCAGTAGAAAAGAAACCCTAATCCGAGAAATTTGGGGAAAAGTGCTTAAACGATCAAACTGGTCGAAATTGAAGGTTCCAAATGAAAGATAAGCACTGACTACGGGTAATGGAGAAGTCACTTGCAAGAAAAACCGAAAGAAAAGTCAATCCGGGAGAAAACCGAGAATTAGGGTTTTTAGTGGATTTCGGTGAAATCGGGAAGAATCACAGAAATGGCCCGACTTGGTAAGACCAAAGCCCTCAATGGATGAGGAATGATTAAAAAGGATGGCCCAAGGCTCAGATTGAAGAAAATCTGAAAATCGAACTTGTTTTGAGCAAAACCGGGTTTCGGAGGTTAAAGGGCAAAATTGGAAAATTTTGGGAAAAATAGCAAATGGACTCCGAAAATTATGGAAAATTTGTCAATCTCATTCTTAAATCATTTGAAAGAGATTGGTAAAAGAAAATCTTGATTCCGAGTTCGTTTGCAAAATGGCCAAATCCCGGGCTTCTTATGCAGTAATTCAAAAAGATAAATCCCGGAAAAATAGCAAATGGACTCCAAAAATTCTGAAATTTGGTAAATCTCATTTTTAAATTATTTGGAAGAGATTGGCGAAAGAAAATCTTGATTCCGAGTTCATTTGCAAAATGGCTAAATCCCGAGCTTCCTATGCAGTAATTCAAGCCGATAAATCCCGAAAAAATACCAAATGAGCTCCAAAAATTACGAAAACTTCCAGATCACACTTTTTAATTATTTTGAAGAGATTGGTGAAGAAAAATCTTGATTTGGAGCTCGTTTAAAAAATGGTAAAAAGTAGGGGCATAAAAGGACATTTTGGGAAGAAAAAATCCAAATAAATAGCAAACGGACTCGGATAATTTTGAAAACTTCCAGAACTCAATATTTTATTATTTTGGAAGTATTAAAAAACTAAAAATTGAATTTGGAGCCCGTTTGATATTTATTTTGCATCCGGGAGGGCAAAATGGTCATTTCACCCAAGCAACCGAAAAGGGCTTTTTGGGCCCTTCAAAAAATCAGAGTTGGGCTGGAAAAAAGATGTCAACATTTTTCTTGGACAGCTGTAATTTGAGAGGGCTGAGATGCTAATCTAAGGGTGGTAATTTCATGACTTTTCATCTTGAATTATTGGCCATTTGATGGAAATTAGGTTACACAAAAATGACAACATCTTGGAGTCCATATAAGCATCATTTTCTGCCAGCCCTAAGGGAGGGAGGCAGATTTTGTTTTTTCTTTTCCATTTTGGTTGATTTCTCTTAGTTTTTCTTAGTTTTTTATCTTCTTGGTTGAGAGCAAAAAAAGAAAAGTTTAGAAAAAAAGGAAAGTTTGAAGAGAAAAGCTTGAAATATTAGCTTCTTGAGGTTGCTCTTGAGCACCAACTCTTGCACTTTCATTTTCTATTCTCATTTTTTGCTATTTTAATCTCTACTTGGTGAGTTTTCATTTTAAAATAATGTTTCTTGTTCTTCCTTCATTTCCTTTCTTAAGTATATTTTTTTTTACATTTTGTTTTTACAATAAACTCACCATGGCCAAATGGCCTACATTATTTATTTTAAGTTGTTGTTTCAATTCATTTTACCATATTGTTTATGCTATTTTCTTTGTTTTTGATGTTTTAAGTGTTATGTTATTTCATGTTCTTAAGTTATATTTAATTTGGTTGCTTTGTTTGTTGCCATTTATGTCTTAGATATCATGTTTTTGCATTTTTAATTTTCTGTTTTCATGTTGTTTAAATTTGAGCATGTTTTAGAGTTAGCATATTAAGTGTTTGTGAAAATGCTTGTGTGATTCTTTGCATGATTCTTGTTTTATATCTTAGTGAGCATGTTTTAGATTTGGTATATTAGGTGTTTGTGAAAATGCTTGTGTGATTTTTGTGTTATGACTTAGTTTTTCATGCTAGCATACCAAGTGTTTGTGAAAATGCCATGCTTGTTGGAGCTTGGGGCCATTTGGCTACTCCATGTGTTTTGCATTGTGTGTTGTATTTTTTGTCATGCTAGTTGTTAGGTTTTTGCATTTGCATGATATTTGGTTGGATTTTTGAATTAAGCATGCCTTGTGTTTGTGAAAATGCCATGCATGTCTTAGGTCTAGGTTACATTAAATGCCATGCAAGTTCATGTTAGGTCTAGGCCATATTATTTATGTCATGCATTTTCCTTACATTTAGGTTTAGATCCATGCATTTCATGCATTATGTTTGCTGCATTGTTTCATGCATTTCATGTTCATGCCACTTGAATAATGACTTGAGCCAATTAATGGTTCAAAGTCATGCTCTCTTGAGCACACTTGTGGAAAATTAAGTTTGTCAAATTGATTATTCTACCTTTGTGATTTTTTTTACTTAGCCAATTTTTATCTAACTTTCAAAAAGTCCTAGCTACTGCTTTCAAGTCATTTTATGAGTTTCAAATATTTTTATTTTTAAATGATTTTATCAAAGACAAAAAAAATGTGTTGGCAAAGCAGTTTTTTTTCCACCCAAAACTCGTACATCTCCGATTTTTTTGGGAATTCATATTTGATCAGAAAATTAAGCCAATTTTTTCTCATGTAGTTTTATATGTCCTGAGTCTCCAGTATTTTTTTTAGAATTTTTGGAATTTTTAAAAATAGGGTAAAAAATCGTGGATTAAAACTGGACAGTGGAGTCAGGATTGAATTTAAAGAACAACAAAGCAGTTTTTTCTCCTCCAAAAACTCGTACATCTCTGATTTTTCTGGGAATTCATATTTGATCAAAAAATTAAGCCGATTTTTTCTCGTGTAGTTTTAAATGTCGTGAGTCTCCAGTATTTTTTTCAGAAATTTTGGAATTTTTTAAAATAGGGTAAAAAATCGTGGATTAAAACTGGACAGTGGAGTCAGAATTGAATTTAAAGAAAAACAAAGCAGTTTTTTCTCCTCCAAAAACTCGTACTTCTCTGATTTTTCTGGGAATTCATCTTTGATTCGAAAATTAAGCCGATTTTTTTTCGTGTAGTTTTACATGTTCTGAGTTTCCAGTATTTTTTTTAGAATTTTTGGAATTTTTAAAAATAGGATAAAAATTCGTGGATTAAAACTGGACAGTGGAGTCAGAATTGAATTTAAAAAAAAACAATTTTCTGTTTTGGTTAATTTACTTAGAGTGGGCTGATTAGAAGGGTTAGCTACTACTTAGGGTAATTTCTAAGCCTTTTCAAACTCTAAAAATGGTTTTTCAAGTCCCGGGTTAAGGGTAGTCAAGTCCGGATTTTTTAAACTTAGGAAATTAGAGCCATTTTAAAGAAATTAGCCCAGTTTTTATTTTTAATTCAAGCTTTTCAAAATTGTTTTCAAACAATCACAAAGTATTTTAGTTTTAGAATATTTAATTTGACATATTTTCCTAAGGTAGCCGGATATCTTTTTAGATATACGGATTTCCTTAATTAAAGGAAAAAAATATATTTCATGCATTGCATTTTTATATTCATGCATTTTATATAATATGTGATTCTTGCTATAATAATTTCTATGATATTGTTGTTATTTTGATTTATATTTTTTGATGTTACATGGTTTATTATATGGTTTCGAATATTTCATGATATCCTATGCTTTTATTTAGTTATCTTTATTTAGCATATACGTATTCATTTATTTTAAATGTTTTCAAAAGATAATGGTTTTCAATAAAAATAAAGATATTCCCGAGTTAAAATAATTCATGAGTTCTCTACCGGGTTTGCTGGAGGGAATATCATCAATTATCATTAATAAAGGAATATCTTTCTTTCAAAAAAGAGAATGATTCGGAAAGTTTTCCAAAACTAATAAAAATTTCTATATTTTGCCACGTTTGTTGGGGAATATAGGAAAATTTTGAATTTATAAATTCTGGATCATTTTCAATAAAAAAAATGAAATTATTTTTCTTTAAATTGGGAATTAACTTGAAATACTAAATTTAAAACCAACTTTTTACCGAGACTTGAGATAACAAACGATTAATAAGGTACCGATTTATACGGGCGTTGTGGGGGTGCTAATCCTTCCCCACACGTAACCGACTCCCGAACCCGCTTCTTTGATTTCTCTGGTTTAAAACGCAGACTTGAAATTGGTTTTTAAAATGTTTTAATTAATTTTTAAAATATTTTATAAAACCGGTTTTAATAGGTGGCCGATCACACCTAGCTAAAAAAGATTGGTGGCGACTCCATGTCTTTTTTAAGGTCATTTTCAAAACCTTCATTTTTCTAGAGGAATTAAGTCGACTTTTCCTCGATTTTTTTTAATGTCACGCCTAACGAATAATAAAGTCTTGCGATGAGACTCGTCGTCGTTATTTTTTAGGTTGCGACAGCTTGGCGACTCCGCTGGGGACATATAAGAGAGCCAGGCCTAGAATTAGTCGTGTGTTATCAAAGTCTCGGTTTTGTTGGTTTAATTGGTATTTAATTTTAATTCCCACATTTTTTAATAAGGAGAATTTTGAAAATAATAAAATGTTTTTAAATATGTTCATACTCATGTGCATGCATTTTATTTTTGTTCTCTAGTTATTTAAGGTTGTATATTATAACTGCTTGTCGGTTAATGCGTTACACTATTCTTGAATGTTTTAATTGTTAGGACATTTAGAATAAGGTTTGTAGAATAGGTGGTGACATGTTTGTTTTGTTTCTCCACACACACTACACGTGCATTTGCATAACATGAATCCTCTACCCGGGTTCCGTCCTTTTAAGTGGAAGTAAAGTAACTAAGCCTTCGTGATTGATCCTCCGTATGGGCTAGTGAAACACTTTCGGAGTATAAAGTACCTAATGCCTTCGTGATAATCCTCCGTACGGGCATAGGAAAATATACTCTAACGAATTGAACCCGCTTTTATCGGGGTGCCTTACTAGCCTTCACCGGCGAAAGTGAGGAACAATTCGGGGCCTTAGAACCGATTCACCCTCATATAGTGAACCTAGGCGAAGCCATCCCGAATTTCCGTTAGATATACCGAAAATAGGAACACATGGGAAGGACATTTCTAAACTTTTTGTTACCTGTTTTACACTCCGAATAAGTGTGGTAGATCGGGCAACGATGTACGTACATCGCCCGTAATAAATGTGATACTCCGCCTCGAAGGCATCGTGATGCCTAAATAAGCAGATATTGCTGGGGCAGATGTTCATTAGCTGTTTTTTTTATAAGAAAAAATCATTTTTCAAGCATTTTTGCATGTGGCACATTTCATGCATGTGTAAATAGAGCATGTACATTTTTGGTTGTATTATTGATCTCATTCTTTGCAATAAACAGTTGGTAATTGAATTTGATGATTTCATAAAACCGGTAGTGTCACATGAACATTTGCATATTGTACCATAGTAAGATCCACCCTGAAATTCTTTTGAAAATGATGTGATTGGTTTATCAAAAAAAAAATTTGGAGGCAAATCTTGCATAATGAGATTTTTGAATAACCAAGATTTAGGTCCCACCAATTTCGTGTAATCATTGATTTCTTTGTATATACCTTTGTGTTAATTCATTTATTTTTGCATGTATCATTTTGACATCATGTTATAGTCATAGCATGCATGGTCATTCATTGTAAGATATGTTTATGACATGCATGGTCATTATTTGTATATACTTATGTATCAATTTATTCTTTCTTTACATGCATCATGTTGGCATCAAGTTGCATTCATGCATTCATAGTCAGCATGATTTTTCTCTATATATCCATATATCAATTTATTCTTTCTTTACATGCATCATGTTGGCATCAAGTTGCATTCATGCATTCATAGTCAGCATGACTTTTCTGTATATATCCATATATCAATTTATTCTTTCTCTATATGCATCATGTTAACGTCAAATTGCATTCATGCATTCATAGTCAGTATAACTTTTCTGTATATATTCAAGCATTAATTTGCTTATTTTTTACATGCATCATGTTGGCATCATGTTGCATTCATGGCATACATAGTCATCGTGATATGCTCATGCATTAATTTGTCATATTGGCATCAAGTTGCACTCATGACATACACGGTCAGCATGATTTTCTTTGTATATACTCTGTGTCAGTCATTTATTCTTCACATGCATCATAATTGACATTGTGTGGCATTCATAGTGTATATGATCATTCATTGGGAAATACATTTGGAACATACATGGTCATTCATTGTATATATCCATGCATTGATCTGCTTATTCTTTACATGCATCATGTTGACTTTGGATTGCATTCATAACAAACATAGTCAGCATAATTTCTTTGTATATGTTCATGCATTAATTTGCTTATTACATACATCATGTTAGCATTAGGTCGCATTCATGACACACATGGTTAGCATGATTTTCTTTGTATATACTCTATATCAATCATTCATTGTTTGCATGTATCATAATTGACACCGTGTTGCATTCATAGGATATACGATCATTCATTGGGAAACATGCTAAAATGCATATGATCAGTCATTGCATATATCCATGTGTTGATTTGTTTATTCTTTGTTTGCAACATGTTGGCATTGTGATTGCATTTATCACATATATGGTCAGCATGTTTCCATTGTACATATCCATACATCATATTGTTTAGGCTTCACATGCATCAAATTGCATTCATGGCTCATTCATCATGACATACATTTGGGGGAAATAAAATAGAAGTTGGCTTGGCTTTAGGAGTCTTTGAAAGAATTTCCATTTCAAATCAGAAGAAGTACTGAGTACACTTTTAATACAGGCTGGTGCTATGGAGGATGAACAAGTTGCCCGAATGGAAAAAATGGAAAAGGAACAGAAAGAATTGCGAGAACGGCTGGCAAAATCTCAAGCAGAATCTAAGGATCAGATGACTAAACTGATGGAGCTAATGTCTGCCGTAATCAAGGGAAAAGGATACACCGAAAACTTTGTCGTCGGAGAAGGGTTAGAGGTACAAAAGGGCCAAGATAAGGTCGCAATAAGTGATGCCCAGAACACTGTTAACCCCGTCAATATCCTAAACTCAAATGATCCAGCTGAACAGGCCAAGTTGAAAAGGGTTGCAGTAAATGAGGTTGAGTTGACAGATTCCCAAGGGAAATATCAGTTGCTGGATGAAAGGCTCCGGGCAGTAGAAAATGCAGACGTATTAGGGAGTGTGGAGGCGAAAGAACGATGCTTGGTCTTCGATTTAGTCATTCCTCCTAAGTTCAAGATCCCTGACTTCGTGAAATATGACGGGACGACTGATCCATCAGCCCACATCACTATGTTCTGCCGGAAGATGACAAGTCATATAGATAATGATAAGCTTTTGATTCACTGCTTTCAAGATAGCCTCAGCGGATCCGCAATTAGGTGGTATAGTCAGTTGAGCAAGGATCAGATTCACTCTTGGAATGACCTGGCTAGGGTTTTTCTAAACCAGTACAAGCATATGACTGACACGGCGCCTGGCCGTCTCACCTTGCAAAATATGAAGAAAAGAGCTACTGAGAGCTTCAAAGAATATGTGCAACGGTGGATGAGCCTGGCCGTCCAAGTACAACCGCCCTTAACTCAAAAGGAAACCACTGTCCTTTTTGTGAATACACTGCAGGCCCCGTACTATGATATACTTGTTGGCAACATCACAAATAATTTTTCAGACATGGTAATTTCAGGGGAGATGATTGAGAATGCTATCAAGGATGGGAAAATTGAAGGAGAAAGAACATCCAATACCAAGAACAAGGGGGCATCTGAAAAGAAAAAGGAAGATACTCAAGTCGTGGAAGACTTTGCCCCACCTCCCCAATTCTCCTCATATCAGCCATTTTACTCTACCCTGAATAATGTCTCTCATGGTTTTTATCCCTACCAACCAATGACTGCAAATACACCAGAATTTACATCTGTCTATCAATCGAACACCCTTGGGGATAATCGAAAGGGGCATAAAAAGCGAAAAAGAAATCCGGTTGACTCGATTCCTATGACATACAGTGAGATACTACCTCAACTCATCCAGAATCACCTTGTGACACCCATGCAAATAGCGCCTCTGAAACCCCCTTATCCGAGCTGGTATGATGCTAATGAGTGTTGTGGGTACCATTCTGGCAATCAAGGTCACTCAACAGAGAACTGCCCCGCTTTGAAGTACAAGGTCAGAGATCTCATCAAGGCTGGTTCGATAAGTTTTGAAGATGGGGAAGTCAAGTGTCATAAGAAACATTGTGCATGATCATATTAGGTTTTTGACACATGTAGTTCTATACACTGTGATGAGGAAAGCACTTGTCTCATGTTAATTAAATGAATTTTGTATTTTAAATGCTTTGTGTTTGTTGTGTTTCAACAATAACTTGAATTTGCAAAAAACAAGCATTAAGGAATTTTTAGTAATGGATAGTCTCAAGAAGATTGATGATCATTGTTAGAAATGACCCAATACCTTCAGCCCTTTCTTTTAGGCTTTCCTAAGCCTAAATCTTTTGAACCGAGACCACTTGAAAGACCTAATGCTTCAAGGAATATGAATGATTTGACTTCATAAAACCATTGTCATCACAGAATAAGCAAAGACGTAGATCTTAGTCTATGCTATGAGCAAAGGAACGAACTTTTTGAAAATTTTCAAATTCCTTGAAAATCAAACAAATGAGACATTCTTTCAAGAATCCAGATTTTGATAATTTGGTGTGTGTCAAGATTGTGCTAAAACCATTCATGATCTTTCCCAATGACCACAAAACACTAATTGCCTAGACATCACTTCATGATTGACACCCTGGGGCACAATGATTAAACTAGATTATCCCCTGTCCTAGAGAAAACCTGTTTTTGGGTCATATTTTCCTTGTCTCTTCAAAGAACTCAGATTGGAAACTCAGCCTTTTCAAAACAGACCTAGACTTGCCATGTTCCTCGTTGATACAAATTCGCATGGATAATCAAATTGGGGCATCATATGTGGAAATGATGGATACATAGTGAAGAAGGATGGGCTAATGCATGAATCATTGGGGGCATGCGACGAAAAAAAACAAAAAAAAAAAAAGAAAAAGAAAAATCATGATATCATACATATGAGAATTCGGATGATTCCAAAGTGCAAAATAAAATTCTGAATATCTATTTCCCCTGAGGATTGTTTTTCAATGAGAATATTTGGGCTTGATATGATGAATGGCCATCTTTCATATCCCTTTCACAAGAAAAAAATTATTATCCATAGTCACCCCTTTTGAGCCAAAAGAATTCTTTCTTCTTTGAACCCTGATCAAGGATCACTCTCTACACTAGGGGGCAAATGCAAGAAAAGATTTTTTTTTAAAGATCATTGAGAAATGTGTCCTAGCTCAAAGACAGATGCAAAGCAAATGGAGCCCCGAATAAAGACGGGCTCACTATGTTGAAAAAGAAGGGGGCAAAATGAAAGCAAAAAAAAAATGTGTGAAAGACATGGCAAATTGAAAGCCAAGAGCAAGGAAGAAAAAGAGCAAAGTCAAAAGGAAAGAAATGTCCAAGAAGGGACATGCTTCAAAGAAAATCCTCTTCAAGAAAGGATCCTTGATCTGATTACCCTCAAACACATATTTTGGGCCTATTTATCCTTTCTTTCTGAACCCTGAGCCATGGCCTACATTACGTGCTTTAAAAGTCCATTTTGATCAAGCATGAATATTTAATTTGAAAGGTTTTTCCTCGGATTTTATCCCATCTCATCGAATTATCATTTCACTAAGGAAGAATTTAGAATTCTCAAGTGTGTGGTAAAAAAAAAAAAAAAAGGAAAGAATGGGACTCTAGGGCAAAAACCCAAAAACGGGCGGTCTAGAGTTAATTTGGAAATTTTCAATGCCATCCATGCCGATACCCAAAAAAAAAAAAAAAAAAAGGGTCATTTTAAAAAAAGTGGTCATCGAGGAACATCTAGGAATTCCTGAACCCCCCAAATTGTCAGCTCTCATTCGGAGGATTGTCTTCAAAAATTGAATCTTTTTTTCCTCCAAGATCAAACTTTCCGATTTAAATATCCCGGCCAATCTTGACGCTTGTCAAAAAGCCTTGATATGGAAACTAAAAGAATGTTGAATTTGCTTGGTTCTCAATGAATTCATGATTTATAAAACCTGTTCCATTTGTGAGCCTAGAAGGGACATACATTTTTGTTGTGAAGTTTTCCTGAAAAAACCAAAATCTTGTTGTATCAAGCCTTGTCAATTCAAATTGAAAAACCCAAATTAATACTTAGGGGATTTTCTAACAGTGATCATCAGTCATCAAAAGATTTGTACATCATACACTGTGGAGTTAAAATTTTTGGCTTAGAAGTTTTCCTTAAATAAGCAAAATTGTTTTTCAAAAAGGGAAAATAAAAATATTTTTGAAATACCTATTTTTGATGTTGACATGAGACAAGGGTTTTTCTAACCCAAAAGTATAGAACTGCCAGGATAGGTCCCGACTTCCAGATATGAGAAGAAGAAATCAAACTCAGTTCAGATCTCTATTGATGAAAGTTTGAAAACTTTTGGGGCAAAGAGAATAGCCAAAATGAATTGAAGATATACTCTGATTTGAAGAGGAAAAATGAATTTGAAAGGCTAAGCCAAGTCTAGAAAAACAACCGGGGGCATTTGCATCACTCATGAGCACTCATCTCTTTATCGAGCTTTTGCATCTGCACAGTGTCAGCAAGCATTTGCATCATTCATGGGTATTTGCATTGGCACTATTCCATAAGCATCTGCATTTTACCTTTACATTTACATTCTTCATGGAATTCGCATTTGTGTCATCTCAAGCAATTGCATCATTTCTAGAATCATTGCATTTTCATTATTGTGTGGTAATTGTAGTTACACCATTCATAAACCAGTTACATGAACACAATTAGTAGGGGCATCTGCATCACGAAACATGGGCATCAATCCAGGCCATTTGCATTTGCACTAAGAAATATTTTACATTTGCACCATGAAGCATGAGCACCTTGTTAAAAGACATGTGCATCTGCATCATTTCTCAAAGCTTCTGGTGGGGATATCCAGAATTTTACAGTTTTTAAAAAGTGAACAAGTCTTCGGTGGTGATAGCTGAAGCCTCTGGTGGAGATATCCAGAGTTTTATAATTTTGAAAAATGAGAAATTTTCTTCTGGTGGAGATATCCAGGGTTTTATAATTTTGAAAACATGAGAAATTTTATTCTGAAGGAGTTACCCAGAATTTTACAATGAGCAAGTCTTTGGTGGTGATAGTCAAAGCTTCTGGTGGTGATATCCAGAATTTTGCAGTTTTAAAAGTGAACAAGTCTTCAGTGGTGATAGCTGAAGCCTCTGGTGGAGATATCCAGGGTTTTATAATTTTGAAAAATGACAAATTTTATTCTGAAGGAGTTACCCAGAATTTTACAATGAGCAAGTCTTTGGTGGTGATAGCCAAAGCTTCTGGTGGGGATATCCAGAATTTTACAGTTTTAAAAGTGAACAAGTCTTCGGTGGTGATAGCTGAAGCCTCTGGTGGAGATATCCAGGGTTTTATAATTTTGAAAAATGAGAAATTTTATTCTGAAGGAGTTACCCAGAATTTTACAATGACCAAGTCTTTGGTGGTGATAGCCAAAGCTTCTGGTGGTGATATCCAGAATTTTGCAGTTTTAAAAGTGAATAAGTCTTCGGTGGTGATAGCTGAAGCCTGTGGTGGAGATATCCAGGGTTTTATAATTTTGAAACATGAGAAATCTTCTTCTAGATGAGTTATCTAGAATTTTATATTGAGCAAGTCTTTGGTGGTGGTAGCCAAAGCTTCTGGTGGGGATATCCAGAATTTTACAGTTTTAAAAATGAATAAGTCTTCGGTGGTGATAGCTGAAGCCTCTGGTGGAGATATCCAGGGTTTTATAATTTTGAAAAATGAGAAATCTTATTTTGAAGGATTTATCCAGAATTTTTTTCAACATGTGCATCTACATCAAGAAGCATTTGCATCAATCTAAGTTAGTTAAATTTGCATCAAGAAAGTTTGCATCAAATCAAGTCATTTACATTTGCATCAAAGACATTTGCACCAATCTAAGTCATTTGCATCTACATCAAGAAGCGTTTGCATCAACAAAAGACATTCGCATTTGCATCATGAAGGATTTGCATCATCTCTTAAAGCTTTCAGGTATAATCGATTTCGTTTCCTTAAGGCGAGTCGAGCCCCGAAATCATCGTCGAGGTACTTTTTTTATTTATGAACAAGTCTTCGGTGGTGATAGCTGAAGCCTCTGGTGGAGATATCCAGAGTTTTTTTTTAAAGTCCTTTGAAAAGGTAGAAAGTCTTCGGTGGTGGAAAGTCTTCGGTGGTGATAGCTGAAGCTTCTGGAGATGCTACCCAGAATTTTACAGTTTTAAAAATGAGCAAGACTTCGGTGGTGATAGCTGAAGCCTCTGGTGGAGATATCCAGAGTTTTTTTTAAAGTCCTTTGAAAAGGTAGAGAGTCTTCGGTGGTGATAGCTGAAGCTTATGGAGATGATACCCAGAATTTTACAGTTTTAAAAATGAGCAAGACTTCGGTGGTGATAGCTGAAGCCTCTGGTGGAGATATCCAGAGTTTTAAAATCCTTTGAAAAGGTAAAAAGTCTTCGGTGGTGATAGCTGAAGTTTCTGGAGGTGATACCCAGAATTTTTACATTTTAAAAAAATGAGCAAGACTTTGGTTGTGATAGCCGAAGCTTCTGGAGGAGATATCCAGAATTTTAAACACAGCTGAGAACAAGAAAGGTTAAGGCCCCGAGAACATCGTCGAGGTCGTTTCCTTTCTTGCAAATCGAATTCGTTTCCTTAAGACGAATCGAGCCTTGGTTAGTCAGGGAATTCAATTTAAGGACAAATCTTCAATTTACTGTTTTCAAAAAAAAAAAAAAAACAAAACAAAAGAAAAGAAACAAAAAAAATAATAAAAAAAAAAAAAAGAGAAAAAATGAGAAAAAATGAAAAAAAATAGAAAATAAAAAAAGAAAATAAAAAATGGAAAATGCAAAAATGAATGAAGAAATGAAAAAGAAAGCCCCTTTCCTTTCCATGTGATTTCACTGACCGTACAAAATTAGTGTTGGTTTATCTTTGCCTGATTCCTGATTCTCAGCAATAGCCAAAGAGGGGCAGCTGTAGACACCTAATTTTGTCCGGGCCACTAAACAGGTATGTTTTCTTCCCATATTGATGTTTCCGAGTATAAAAAGACTGTTTTCATCCTGCAGGTGGTACTCCGAGACTTAGTTTAAGAGGGCGAGCATAAAAAGTCAAACTTGAAAAAAGTCAACCCCGAAAAAGTCAACCCCAGAAAGTCAACTACTGAAAAAGTCAACCCACTTTCAAAATCAAGATTTTAAGTTCAATTGAAAAATGGAGAAAGAATTTTGATAATCCGAGGTCTACATTGAAAGATATGGAGTTCGGAAGTTGGGATTTGGAGATTCAGTAGAAAAGAAACCCTAATCCGAGAAATTTGGGGAAAAGTGCTTAAACGATCAAACTGGTCGAAATTGAAGGTTCCAAATGAAAGATAAGCACTGACTACGGGTAATGGAGAAGTCACTTGCAAGAAAAACCGAAAGAAAAGTCAATCCGGGAGAAAACCGAGAATTAGGGTTTTTAGTGGATTTCGGTGAAATCGGGAAGAATCACAGAAATGGCCCGACTTGGTAAGACCAAAGCCCTCAATGGATGAGGAATGATTAAAAAGGATGGCCCAAGGCTCAGATTGAAGAAAATCTGAAAATCGGACTTGTTTTGAGCAAAACCGGGTTTCGGAGGTTAAAGGGCAAAATTGGAAAATTTTGGGAAAAATAGCAAATGGACTCCGAAAATTATGGAAAATTTGTCAATCTCATTCTTAAATCATTTGAAAGAGATTGGTAAAAGAAAATCTTGATTCCGAGTTCGTTTGCAAAATGGCCAAATCCCGGGCTTCTTATGCAGTAATTCAAAAAGATAAATCCCGGAAAAATAGCAAATGGACTCCAAAAATTCTGAAATTTGGTAAATCTCATTTTTAAATTATTTGGAAGAGATTGGCGAAAGAAAATCTTGATTCCGAGTTCATTTGCAAAATGGCTAAATCCCGAGCTTCCTATGCAGTAATTCAAGCCGATAAATCCCGAAAAAATACCAAATGAGCTCCAAAAATTACGAAAACTTCCAGATCACACTTTTTAATTATTTTGAAGAGATTGGTGAAGAAAAATCTTGATTTGGAGCTCGTTTAAAAAATGGTAAAAAGTAGGGGCATAAAAGGACATTTTGGGAAGAAAAAATCCAAATAAATAGCAAACGGACTCGGATAATTTTGAAAACTTCCAGAACTCAATATTTTATTATTTTGGAAGTATTAAAAAACTAAAAATTGAATTTGGAGCCCGTTTGATATTTATTTTGCATCCGGGAGGGCAAAATGGTCATTTCACCCAAGCAACCGAAAAGGGCTTTTTGGGCCCTTCAAAAAATCAGAGTTGGGCTGGAAAAAAGATGTCAACATTTTTCTTGGACAGCTGTAATTTGAGAGGGCTGAGATGCTAATCTAAGGGTGGTAATTTCATGACTTTTCATCTTGAATTATTGGCCATTTGATGGAAATTAGGTTACACAAAAATGACAACATCTTGGAGTCCATATAAGCATCATTTTCTGCCAGCCCTAAGGGAGGGAGGCAGATTTTGTTTTTTCTTTTCCATTTTGGTTGATTTCTCTTAGTTTTTCTTAGTTTTTTATCTTCTTGGTTGAGAGCAAAAAAAGAAAAGTTTAGAAAAAAAGGAAAGTTTGAAGAGAAAAGCTTGAAATATTAGCTTCTTGAGGTTGCTCTTGAGCACCAACTCTTGCACTTTCATTTTCTATTCTTATTTTTTGCTATTTTAATCTCTACTTGGTGAGTTTTCATTTTAAAATAATGTTTCTTGTTCTTCCTTCATTTCCTTTCTTAAGTATATTTTTTTTACATTTTGTTTTTACAATAAACTCACCATGGCCAAATGGCCTACATTATTTATTTTAAGTTGTTGTTTCAATTCATTTTACCATATTGTTTATGCTATTTTCTTTGTTTTTGATGTTTTAAGTGTTATGTTATTTCATGTTCTTAAGTTATATTTAATTTGGTTGCTTTGTTTGTTGCCATTTATGTCTTAGATATCATGTTTTTGCATTTTTAATTTTCTGTTTTCATGTTGTTTAAATTTGAGCATGTTTTAGAGTTAGCATATTAAGTGTTTGTGAAAATGCTTGTGTGATTCTTTGCATGATTCTTGTTTTATATCTTAGTGAGCATGTTTTAGATTTGGTATATTAGGTGTTTGTGAAAATGCTTGTGTGATTTTTGTGTTATGACTTAGTTTTTCATGCTAGCATACCAAGTGTTTGTGAAAATGCCATGCTTGTTGGAGCTTGGGGCCATTTGGCTACTCCATGTGTTTTGCATTGTGTGTTGTATTTTTTGTCATGCTAGTTGTTAGGTTTTTGCATTTGCATGATATTTGGTTGGATTTTTGAATTAAGCATGCCTTGTGTTTGTGAAAATGCCATGCATGTCTTAGGTCTAGGTTACATTAAATGCCATGCAAGTTCATGTTAGGTCTAGACCATATTATTTATGTCATGCATTTTCCTTACATTTAGGTTTAGATCCATGCATTTCATGCATTATGTTTGCTGCATTGTTTCATGCATTTCATGTTCATGCCACTTGAATAATGACTTGAGCCAATTAATGGTTCAAAGTCATGCTCTCTTGAGCACACTTGTGGAAAATTAAGTTTGTCAAATTGATTATTCTACCTTTGTGATTTTTTTTACTTAGCCAATTTTTATCTAACTTTCAAAAAGTCCTAGCTACTGCTTTCAAGTCATTTTATGAGTTTCAAATATTTTTATTTTTAAATGATTTTATCAAAGACAAAAAAAATGTGTTGGCAAAGCAGTTTTTTTTCCACCCAAAACTCGTACATCTCCGATTTTTCTGGGAATTCATCTTTGATCAGAAAATTAAGCCAATTTTTTCTCATGTAGTTTTATATGTCCTGAGTCTCCAGTATTTTTTTTAGAATTTTTGGAATTTTTAAAAATAGGGTAAAAAATCGTGGATTAAAACTGGACAGTGGAGTCAGGATTGAATTTAAAGAACAACAAAGCAGTTTTTTCTCCTCCAAAAACTCGTACATCTCTGATTTTTCTGGGAATTCATCTTTGATCAAAAAATTAAGCCGATTTTTTCTCGTGTAGTTTTAAATGTCGTGAGTCTCCAGTATTTTTTTCAGAAATTTTGGAATTTTTTAAAATAGGGTAAAAAATCGTGGATTAAAACTGGACAGTGGAGTCAGAATTGAATTTAAAGAAAAACAAAGCAGTTTTTTCTCCTCCAAAAACTCGTACTTCTCTGATTTTTCTGGGAATTCATCTTTGATTCGAAAATTAAGCCGATTTTTTTTTGTGTAGTTTTACATGTTCTGAGTTTCCAGTATTTTTTTTAGAATTTTTGGAATTTTTAAAAATAGGATAAAAATTCGTGGATTAACTGGACAGTGGAGTCAGAATTGAATTTAAAAAAAAAACAATTTTCTGTTTTGGTTAATTTACTTAGAGTGGGCTGATTAGAAGGGTTAGCTACTACTTAGGGTAATTTCTAAGCCTTTTCAAACTCTAAAAATGGTTTTTCAAGTCCCGGGTTAAGGGTAGTCAAGTCCGGATTTTTTAAACTTAGGAAATTAGAGCCATTTTAAAGAAATTAGCCTAGTTTTTATTTTTAATTCAAGCTTTTCAAAATTGTTTTCAAACAATCACAAAGTATTTTGGTTTTAGAATATTTAATTTGACATATTTTCCTAAGGTAGCCGGATATCTTTTTAGATATACGGATTTCCTTAATTAAAGGAAAAAAATATATTTAATGCATTACATTTTTATATTCATGCATTTTATATAATATGTGATTCTTGCTATAATAATTTCTATGATATTGTTGTTATTTTGATTTATATTTTTTGATGTTACATGGTTTATTATATGGTTTCGAATATTTCATGATATCCTATGCTTTTATTTAGTTATCTTTATTTAGCATATACGTATTCATTTATTTTAAATGTTTTCAAAAGATAATGGTTTTCAATAAAAATAAAGATATTCCCGAGTTAAAATAATTCATGAGTTCTCTACCGGGTTTGCTGGAGGGAATATCATCAATTATCATTAATAAAGGAATATCTTTCTTTCAAAAAAGAGAATGATTCGGAAAGTTTTCCAAAACTAATAAAAATTTCTATATTTTGCCACGTTTGTTGGGGAATATAGGAAAATTTTGAATTTATAAATTCTGGATCATTTTCAATAAAAAAAATGAAATTATTTTTCTTTAAATTGGGAATTAACTTGAAATACTAAATTTAAAACCAACTTTTTACCGAGACTTGAGATAACACACGATTAATAAGGTACCGATTTATACGGGCGTTGTGGGGGTGCTAATCCTTCCCCACACGTAACCGACTCCCGAACCCGCTTCTTTGATTTCTCTGGTTTAAAACGCAGACTTGAAATTGGTTTTTAAAATGTTTTAATTAATTTTTAAAATATTTTATAAAACCGGTTTTAATAGGTGGCCGATCACACCTAGCTAAAAAAGATTGGTGGCGACTCCATGTCTTTTTTAAGGTCATTTTCAAAACCTTCATTTTTCTAGAGGAATTAAGTCGACTTTTCCTCGATTTTTTTTAATGTCACGCCTAACGAATAATAAAGTCTTGCGATGAGACTCATCGTCGTTATTTTTTAGGTTGCGACAGCCAGATTTCGGAACTTCGTTCTGTTATATATGGGAATTCAATTTTAAAGATTTTGATATCAAGCAAGATCGTTATGCTAGTGATTCAATTGAGTTACTTAAACAACAAGGTATCGATTTTGTAAAGAATAGGGAGAAGGGTATTGATTCTAGGGACTTTGCGATGATGGTTTGGAATTCTGGATTGGTGTTCAATTGTTTCGGCGGGCTGACTTGGATCACAAGATTTTAACTCAACAACCGCTACCATTCGATATCGAATCTTTCATGGGACAAGTGGTTTATTTTTTCGGTTATAAGATTTTTGACATTAAGCACACGTTCAAGTTCTTTCGACTGCAGGGTGGCCTGGAGAAAGTGGCTCAAACTTTGAATGTGGCTCGTGTAGCTGGGTTGAGACATCAAGCAGGATCGGACAGTCTGCTTACCCTTCAGTGCTTTATGAAGCTTAAGAAATCGAATGCTGCCTGCTCTCGCATTGTACGGACTGGTTCCAACAATAGGATGAAAATTTTCCTTGTTTTTTTTTTTGTTGGTATTCTTTCATAGTTTATGTGATTATTAATGCTAAAGATTTATGATTACTTAACACCAGATGCTATCATAAATTGTCTATATAAAAATTGTGCCAACTCCATACAATTGCAATTTAACATATTAATATATCTATGAGAATTAGAAACGCAAATTAACATTGATCCAAAGACTTAATTACTAAACCTGAGAAACTTAGATTGAAACAAAAAAATAAAAGAATCGAGTGAGGCAGAATAGTTTATAAAAGCAAAAAAATCAACTAATGTCTGATATCATACATGAATAGTTCCAGAGACTTCATGGCGTAATGTTTGAGTAACTATCATAAAACAGTGAAAGAAGAAAGAGACTTCTCTACTAATTGCCAGTAGAGCACAAATCTTGCGGATGCTGATCTAATGATCTTAGAGTTTAAGGAGAAATCAAATCCAATTTGCATATCAAATTGAAGAAAGTGAAGCAAAAGCTCAAGAATTTCAATTTCAAGAAGTATGGAGCTATTACTGAGAAGGTACAAGCCAAAAGAAGGGAATTAGCAGAAATGCAGCTCCAACTACTAAGGAAGCCTGCAGATGTTGAACTAGCAGCAAAGAAAGATATCCTTTCCAGGGATTTCAATAATCTTCTCAAAGATGAGGAAAGCTTTTACAAGCAGAAATCTAGAATTCAATGGCTAAAGGAAGGAGACCAAAACACAGGCTTCTTCCATAGGATGGTAAAGGCAAAGTTGAGCAAAAATACCATTCATTCTTTGACGGATGCACAAGGAAACAGACTTGAAAACTTTGATCAGATTGCTGCAGAAGCTGTCTCCTACTTCCAGAACTTGTTGGGATCCAAAGACCATATGGTCAAGGGCTGTAATCAGGATTTGCTTGCTGAACTTCTTCAGACTTCCATCACTGAAGAGCATCAAGCTGAACTGGTTAAAAGGGTAACTCCTGCAGAGATAAAAGAAGCAATGTTTTCGATTCATAGTGACAAGAGTCCAGGGCCAGATGGATTCACAGCTCACTTCTTCAAAACAGCTTGGCAAGTTGTTGGTGAGGATGTCACAGAGGCTGCAATGTTCTTTTTCAGGACAGGAGTGATGCACAAATCCTTCAATTCAACTAGTGTGGCTCTCATTCCAAAATGCCCTAATCCAAGCACAATGAGAGATTTCAGACCAATTTCCTGTTGCACAGTCTTTTACAAATGCATCAGCAAGATTCTGACTAACAGACTAAAGAGCAGTCTTCCATTGGTGATCTGTCCCAATCAGAGTGCCTTCATTCCAGGCAGGAGTATCACAGACAATATCCTGCTTGCTCAAGAGTTAGTCAGAGGCTATAGTAGGAATACTCTGTCCCCAAGATGTACCATAAAAGTGGATTTGCAGAAGGCATTTGATACTATCAGCTGGGAATTCATCACTGCAGTATTGAAGGCAATGCAGGTCCCTCAGCAGTTCCTAGATTGGATTGAAAGTTGCCTATCCACCAGCTACTTCTCTATATCTGTTAATGGAGGACTTATGGGCTTCTTTAAGGGGGCAAGAGGAGTCAGGCAAGGTGATCCCCTTTCCCCCTACCTCTTTGTGATTGCTATCAATGTCCTGTCCAAGTTGCTGGACTCAGCAGCACAGTATGGGGTCTTCTCTTATCATCCAAAGTGCAAAACGCTTCATTTAACTCACCTGAGTTTTGCTGATGATCTGCTAATCTTTGCCAAGGGCAATCTTGATTCAGTGAAGGGTATTAAGCTAGTGCTAAGTCAATTCTACATCTACTCAGGGCTCCAACTTAATAGCACCAAAAGTGAGTTCTTCTCCACAGGAATTGACAGAGAAGAATTAAGGCTCATCAGAGAGTCCACAGGGTTCAAAACAGGCACACTGCCTGTCAGATACCTGGGGGTACCATTAGTCACTAGAAGATTAACCATGAAGGACTGTGAGCCACTTTTGGAGAAGGTGACAGCAAGGGTTAGAGGATGGGCAACAAAGTTCTTGTCTTATGCTGGAAGGCTTCAGCTTATCCAATCAGTTCTGTTTCACCTGCAGAACTTCTGGTGCAGACATTTTGTTCTGCCCACGCAGTGCATAAGGAAGTTGATGCAGATATGTTCAAGTTTCTTATGGAAAAGGAAGGAAGGCCAAGCTAAGGGAGCTAAAGTTAGCTGGAAGTCTATTTGCCTGCCAAAATCAGAAGGGGGACTTGGTGTAAAGGACATTGTCACTTGGAATCAGGCATGTATTCTAAGGAATTTTTGGGCTGTACTGATTGAAGCAGGCTCCCTATGGATAGCCTGGATCAAGACTTATGTGTTGAAGGATAGAGATCTATGGCACATCTCTATCCAGAGTGGGAGCAGTTGGAATTGGAGGAAGATCATGCAATTGAGAGAGGTGGCTGCCAGAATAGTTCTCACAACTGCTGATGGAAGCTGCAAATGGCCTTTCCCTGAGGGAAAGTACCAAGTGTCAGCAGTGTGGAACAAGATCAGACCTTCAGCTGGGAAAGTGGCTTGGTATAAGTTGGTATGGTGTAATTTTAATATTCCTCGGCATTCTATGCTCTCCTGGATAGCAATCCTAAATAGATTGGCCACAAAGGATAGGCTTATCTCTTGGGGAATGGCAATGGATGACAAATGTTTGCTGTGCAAACAAGAGAGGGAAACCAGGGATCATCTATTCTTCACTTGCTCCTACTCGAAACAGATATGGCAGAGAGTGATGGTACTTTGTAGGTTAAAAAGGCAGGTTGCATGTTGGAATGTAGAGCTTCAATGGGCCACTGTCAACCTCAAAGGTAAAGCTCTAATCACAACGATATTGAGGCTAGCTTGGAACGCAGTTATCTACCTAGTTTGGAAGGAAAGAAACAATCGTTTGCTCAACTCAACTGAGCAAAAAGAGGAGCACCTCACTGAGCAAGTGAGAGACATGATCTCGACCAGGTTAAGTGACCTTAGGAAGATTAAAAGAGATTCAGTTAATACGTTCTTATGTAATTCTTGGAGGTTAAATGCAGACATGTTTGTCTAAAGACATTGATTTTCTGATTTGTTTAGCTAGACTAAACTAGCTTTATAACATGTAGCAGCACTGCTGCTTTTTTTTGATAAATGGAAATCTACTTATCCAAAAAAAAAAAAAAAATCAAATCAAATAATGATGCCAATGGTTCACTTAGAAAAGAGCTGCCATGTTTCAACTTTTTTGTTTTAATGGCAGTCTTTAGCTGAATGAGGATCACCATCAGTTTTTGCAGCATGAAGCCGGTTGTCAATGAATTCCCACAAATTTTTCTACTCTTTAGAAATTAATAATTCACTGTAACAATTAAAAAGGTTCTTTTATTTCTTATGACTGCAAATCCCACAAAATTTTGTTGCTTTAGGATCCCAATTCCAAGATATCCTATCAAACAGAAATACTAGGTTAGACAAGTTTAATCAAGGTTCTTTTATTTCTTAGTTGTTCATGTCTGGTTTCAATGCAACCATTGTAATTACAATAAACTAATCGTTATGATTGTCATTCTTTTTTTTTTTTTGTATATAAAAGTTTAAGTGAAATAACGTTATTTCAGTTTAGGATCAGGACATATTACATGTTTCCAGAAAAGATTAACAATGATATTTACAAATCAACCATCAAATTAAATTGACTCGAACTCAGATGATTGTCAAGATGTTAATGAATATTCAATCAATTGAACCAACCCAAGTTGGTGATTCATTCTTCTTTTGTTTTTCTGTTTGAATCAAATAGATTGTTTTGGTTTGGGTGTATTCGGCACTGTTTTGTCTATAGAGACTATCACTTTCGTTTCCCTGTTTCTTGCTAGTTTTTATTGAAGATGATTTAAAATTTTAGACCCAAATTTTAATAAGCGAGTTGATTGACAAATATTTTGATATTTTGGGATGGATTTGCGTGTAATTTTTTTTATATACAAGAGGCCACAGTTTTAAAAAAAAAAATTATAAGTATTGAAATTCGAAATTTAAATATATTGGATATCAATTTTAAAAAATGACTTAATCAATTAACTGAATCAAATCTCAAATTCTGATTTGTATGTATTTTATGTGCCTTCACGAGCTACTCAGCTCGTGGTTAATGACATTAATGGAGTGGTTGGAAACACGAACACCATGTAACGTGAGTAGTTGTTACTTGTGAAAAATGGGAAATTTTACTCTCTGTTGGTAACCCAACCGTCAAAAAATGCATACATTGTTAAGAGTTTAGAATTATATATAGACCAAATCTTAAAAAATAAGTACTTATTAAGAGTTTAGAATTATAAGAAGTTGTTATTTCAAGTTTTCAACGACGTTTGAATTCCTACAACTGGAAAAATGCAAAATGATTTGGGCAAAAACTTGGTTAGGAATGATAAAATCCAAATTGTTCAATGAATTTCACATCAATCCGTTATAAATTAGATAATTTTTTTTTTTAAAAAAAAAATAGGGGACAAAGAGAAGCAGGCAAGGTAGAATATATATATTTTTATTTGAAAAACGGCACGGACAACTTTTGTAAATTCTTGCTCCCCGCTTATAAATTTATCATTATTTTCGTTTATATATATATATATATATATTTATACTCTTGTACATATATATTTATATATTATATGTAAAATAAAATTTTGTAACAATTGATTTTATTTAAATGAGTTAAATAATTTTTTATTACTAATTTATTTTAAAAAAAGGATATTCTAATTAAATAATAATATTATTATTAAAAAATAAAAAAGTTAATAAAAATATAATATAACGGAAGACAAAACGAAATGATTATAAATATAACAAATATTTTTAAAGACGAAATAATATTCATATTTCAAACATTCAAGACAAAACAAAACGAGACGGATATGATAAAATTTGCCCAAACCCGCTCCATTGGCATCATGATCCAGCGCTCCTTCAATTGAATTGATGCTTCCAATTTCCTAACGAATACTTTACGTTCCAATTTCCCCATTGTAAACTTCCTTAGACTTTTTTCATTGACAAAAACACCGACAAGAAGAACAAAAAAAAAAAAAAGGTGGCCTCCGTTTGTTCTTTAAATTACAAGACCCCCCCCCCCCCCCCCCTCAATTTGATGACCAACAATATTAGATTAACTCATTAAATTACACTTATTAGTTATTTCTTAATTATAAATTAGTTGTGTTTTCATAATCTTTAGCTGGAGGGTAGCTATTATACCTTAATGGTCAAATATTGCAATTTGTCTAAAAAATAACTTTCTCAAGATTTTAAAATCTAAAAGTCTCAAGCATGCTATAAGATGTGTTGAGATCTTCTGAAGTTGACGAGTTTAAGGGAACTGTCGAAGCAATATGAGTTAAACAGCACAAAAAAAGTGAGTCAGAGTTTAGGCTATGGAATACGTTCTGATAGCTAAGTCAGTTTAGGTTTTTTAAGGTTTTTTGAAAATATAAAAAGAATTAAAAAGAGAATATCAGTGTCTGAATATTTATTTGAATCAAGGTTTACTTATCTTTTTATATTTAATTACTAAGTGCGTGGGTTAGACAGACGCGAGCTTAAATAAGGGTTTTAGGTGTTTTGCATGTTAAGGACAAATAATGTTGGGCATAACAAATTAAATGAAATGATTTTTTTTTATGTTATGTTTGAAAATATGAATTTGAAAATTTGGATTTGAATTTTATTTGTTATATAAATTGTGAGAATGAAGTGAGTACATTAGGTATAAAGTAATAAAGATTCAATATGATTATATATTTGAAAGGTATAAAAACATGAATTTCAAATTTACAAATAGCTATACATATTTCAAATTCATCACTAAATAGGCATCTAACAAATCCATGGATTTGAAAAATAATCATCAGTGTTATATTTACATGTGTTTTATTACATAATTTATACTATTTTTGAAATTCAAATCCATCTTTTGAAATCTAAGTTTTCAAACGCAACCTTAATAAAATAAAATAAAAAACAGCTTAGATTTTATTAATGTGGATATCAGCATGTGACACATGATAATCATGAATTATGTAAAAAACAATGAATACCTTATAATTTATAATAATACTAATTTTTTTAACCCGTGCGATGCATGAAATTTTTTATTATATTCATAATTTTAAATTATTTTTATTATTTTATATTATATTAAAAAAGAAATACATATACAGTTTTTGTTTGCTAATATAATGATGCAATCACAAATGTTAAGATATAAATATCAGTATATTAATTTTTAAGATAATATTGTAAGATACAAATCGATTACATATAATTTATTTCATTTCTATTTTCTCTTTAGACTTTTATCAATTACACAAAAAGTACATAATTTTATATTAAAATTTTTATTAGTAAATAAATCAAATAATTTGGAACTATAGTAGGTTAAATAGTAATTTTACTACTTAATTTGAAAGTCAAATGGTGGAGTGAAGAAAAATTATATGTACTTCTTGTGTAATTGATCAAAGTTTAAAGAGAAAATATAAATGAAATAAATTATAGGTGATTGATTTGTATCTTTCGATATTATTTTAAAGATCAATATATGGATATTTATATTTTAATATTTGTGATTGCATCATTATATTAGCAAACAAAAATGTATATGTATTTTTTTAATATAATATAAAAATTAAAACAATTTAAGATTATGAATAAAAAAAATCAGTTAAAAAACTAATTTTATTTACATGTTTAGATTGTCGGGGCCTTCCATAATAGAATTTTGACTTCACTTCTATATATATGTTTTTAAAAAAAATTAAAAGAAGATAAATATATTTTATACGAAATAATTTTTAAAAGTTGAATTCCTCTTCAATAAATATATTTTTAATTGGCTGCAAAGTCTCAAAATATTGAGTTTATAGCCTCTATATGTAATTTTGCTTCCTCCAACCATTCTCCCACGGTCCCACCTTACCCGTACTTTCCATGTGAGCAAGGGCTTCTTTAATCCAACGGCAATAAATTGTTGTAGTCAAATCTGATGGCGATGATTCAATGGGAGCTACTACAAAAGAATGAAAAGATCATAGGGGTCGCCATATTGTGCTAAAGGATAATTTCATGAATAGTTCTTAAAGTTTATGAAATTTATTAATATGGTATCTATATTTTAAAATAGATATTTTGATGTTTAATATTTTCACTCAGTGTGTTATTGTACTATCTGTTAGTAATACCGTTAAATATTGATGATGTAACTTTTGTATCCAATAAAAAAATTGACACGTGACATCATATAATGATGCCACGTGTATAACCAAATTTTTTTATTATTTTAATTTAAAAATAAAAATTATATATATTTTTTACATGTGACACCACATAGTGATACCATGTGTAATAATAAAATATTATTATTTTAATTATTTTAAATTTTTTTTCTTTCTCTCTCCACCTTTTAATTTTAATAAATATTTTTAACAAAAAAATAATTTAATAATTGTAATTTTTAATAAATATTTTTTTTAAAATTAAAACAATAAAATTATTTTATTTTATATTTTGATTTTTATAATTGTAGACACCTAATTTTGTTCGGACCACTAAAATAGGTATGTTTTCTTCCTAAATTGATGTTTCAGAATGTAAAAATACTTTTTTCATCCTGCAGGTGGTACTCCGAGACTTAGTATAAGAAAATGAGCATAAAAAGTCAAACTTGAAAAATTGAAAGAAAAGTCAATTCGGAAGAAAGTCGAGAATTAGGGTTTTTTGTGGATTTCGGTGAAATTTGGAAGAATTACAGAAATGGCCCGATTTGGTACAAATAAAGCCCCTAATTGATGAGGAGTGATTAAACAAGGATAGGCCAAGGCTCAGTTTGAAGAAAATCTGAAAATCGGACTTATTTTGAGCAAAACCGGATTTCGGAGGTAAAAGGGCAAAATTGGAAAATTTGGGAAAAATAGAAAATGAACTCCAAAAATTCTGAAAAATTGCATATCTCATTCTTAAATCATTTTGAAGAGATTAGCAAAAGAAAATCCGGATTCGTTTGCAAAATTGCCAAATTTCGGATGTCACACATGCCCAACTTGCAAACTAAAGTGTGAAATAGTCTGCAACTAAGTCCCTTAATAAACATATCAGCTAGTTGTTCTTCTGAGATCACATGAGAAACATTCAAACAGTGATCTGTTATTTTCTCTTTTATGAAATGCCGATCAATCTCTATATGTTCTGTTCGATCATGTTGCACCGGATTGTGAGCTATACTAATAGCAGCTTTGTTATCACAGAACAAGGATAGAGATTTCCCTTCTGACAATCACAATTCTTCCATCACTTTCCGTAGCCATAGTAATTCACAAACACCCTATGCCATAGCTCTTCTGCTTCTGCACTTGATCGTGCTACCACACTCTGTTTTTTGCTTCTCCAAGTGACTAAATTTCCACCTACAAATGTGCAATAACCAAATGTTGACCTCCTATCATCAGGAGATCCAGCCCAATCTGCATCCGTAAAAGCTTCTATCTTTAGATGACCATGCTTAGAGAAGAGCAATCCCTTACCAGGTGCAGATTTCAAGTATCTTAAAATGCGAAAAACAGTCTCTAGATGGGAATTGCTAAGATTGTGCATATACTGACTCACCAAACTCACAGCATAGGCTATGTCTAGTCTGGTGTGTGAGAGGTAAATCAATCTCCCAACTAACCTCTGATATCGGCCTAAATCAACCGACTCACCAACTCCTCCTTTAAACTTGTGATTAGCTTCGATAAGAGTGTCTGTAGGTTTACATCCCAACATCCCAGTTTCTTCAAAGAGATTTAAAATATATTTTCTTTGAGAGATAAAGATTTCCTTGTCTGAACTGGCAACCTCTATTCCAAGGAAATATTGCAGCTTACCAAAATCTTTAATCTCAAACTTTTGAGCTAAAAGTTTTCTGAGTCGGGCAATCTCCTCCTTATTATCTCCAGTCACAACTATATCATCAACATAAACAATAAATAATGTGATCTTACCGTCACTGTGTTTGATAAACAAGGTATGATCAGCATTACTTTGATGATATCTAAATTAAATCATGGCCTTACTAAACCTATCGAACCATGCCCTGAGTGACAGTTTCAAACCATATAACGCCTTCTTCAATCTACAAACCTTCCTTTTCGTTTTCTCATCATCAAATCCTGGAGGAATTTCCGTATACACCTCTTCCTCCAAGTCTCCATGTAGAAAGGCATTCTTGACATCAAACTATTGTAGGTCCCAATCAAGGTTAGCTGCACATGATAACATGATTCTGATAGTATTCATTTCTGCAACAGGAGTAAAGGTCTCTTGATAGTCCACCCCATAGGTCTGAGTGAAGCCTTTTGCCACCAGTCTAGCCTTGTACCTTTTTACTAAACCATCTGCCTTATGTTTCACTGTAAAAACCCATTTGCATCCAATTGGTTTCTTTCCCAATGATGGAGTAACAAGTTCCCATGTCTTATTTTTTGCCAAAGCCTTCAACTCTTCAACCATTGCCTTTTTCCATTTTGGATCATGATATGCTTCTTGCCAACCCTGTGGAATAGAAACGGAGGAAACAGACAATACAAAGACTCTATAAGAAGGGGACAAAGAATCATAGGAGACAAAGTTAGAAATAGGGTGTTTGGTATAAGTTCTGACTCCTTTTCTGATAGCAATAGGAACATCAAGATCATTAGCAATAGAATTAGAATTAGGACAATCAAGAGTTAAAGGAGACTCACCACATGTATCTTTACGGGCTGAATTCAGAGATGGCAATTGGCCTGGTATAACATGCTCAATGGCTTTATCCATCTTGTCTCGTCGTGTGTAGGTTTTCAAGCCTGGCCTCTCTAGTCTCCCTGTTTTAGGTTGTTCCTTGTCATCACTAGGATTTGGGCTAAAAACTTGAATAGGAGTAGGTTCTAGTACCTCCACATCTTCCTCCTTGTTCTCCCCCTGAAGAGGTGACTGAAGTGTATAACAGTAAGGCTCAGACTCCCTAAAGGTAACATACATACTCACAAAGTATTTTCTTGAAAGGGGGTGATAGCACTTATATCCTTTTTGAGTTGCATAGTAGCCAACAAACACATATTTAAGAGCCCTAGGTTCTAACTTACCTATATTCCTATTGTGAACAAAACACATACATCCAAATATTTTTGGAGGAACAATATATGAATTACTACCTTGTAGAACTTCTAACGGACTTTTAAAATTAAGAGTTTTAAGGGGCATTCTGTTAATAAGGTATGCAGCTGAAAGCACTGCATCTCCCCAGTAAACTTTTGGAACATTCATAGTAAACATGAGAGATCTAGCCACTTCTAATAAATGTATGTTCTTTCTCTCAGCTACACCATTTTGTGCACTAGTGTTCACACAACTAGTTTGATGCAATATCCCATTGGAGTCGAGATATGCACGAAAGACACCATCTATGTATTCTGTGCCATTGTCGGTTCTCAGAATCTTAACCTTAGCATCAAATTGTGTACGAATCATTTTGTGAAATAGTTGAAAACAAGAAAAAACTTCATTTTTTGTTTTCAACAAATAAACCCAAGTTAATCTAGTACAACAATCGATAAAGGTAACAAACCACCTATAACCGGATAAAGAAAATGTTTTAATGGATCCCCATACATCAGAGTGGATAGTCATAAAAGGAACTGAACTCTTATTATTGATTGAAAGATAAGAACTCCTGGTGTGTTTAGCAAACTCACAAGCATCACAAAACAATAAATCTAATTTACATTGTTTAAACAAATTAGGATATAATCTTTCTAAAACATAAAAGGATGGGCGTCCTAATCTTTTATGCCATTGGATTATTTCTTGATTAACATTCATAGACTCTCCTAATAGGGATTGGGTTATACCAGGAATCAGATTACTGCAACCTTCCTCTAGTAGATATAAGCCATCTTTCAGTCTACCAAAACCAATCGTTCTCCTTGTTTTCAGATCCTGAAAGATACAATGAGTAGGAAAGAATTCAATTTTGCAATTAAGTGCTTTTGTAATTGAGCTAATAGATAAAAGGTTAATAGGAAAACTAGGAACATGAAGGACTGAAGATAGATTAATGGTAGGAGTACATTTAACAAAACATGCTCCCAATATAGAAGCTAAGGATTCGTCTGCTATACGGACTTCATTATTGTCTGAACACGGAGAATAAGTTGAGAATTTATTGGAAGAGCCTGTCATATGTTCGTTTGCTCCAGAATCTATAACCCATGAATCATTATTAGTATCAAGATTGGCAAGGAGAGCAATACATGTTTTAACAATATTGGATGAAGCGGTTAGTTGAGAGTCGATCTGAGATAAAAAAAAAATGCCTTAGGGTTTGTACTTCTTCATTAGAAAAGTTCTCAGTATTAGTTGCTTCTCTGGGTATTTCTGTTGTTTCGGATAGATTTGCTTGTGGTCTGGTTGAGCCCATCCATTTACCCCCACGACCCCTAGTTGGTCGACCATTCAGCTTCCAACATGTCTCCTTAGTATGCCTTGGCTTCCCACAATAATCACAGTGTAAATGATCTTTGTCTGATAGACCATGGTTACTGACTTTCGTCTGCTCACGAAAGGAATTGGCAGCTAATCCTGCCTTGTCAACTGGAACTGTGTATATCATGGCACTTCTTCGACTTTCTTCTTGCTGAACATATGAGTATGTTTTCCTCAAAGAAGGCAAAGGGTCCTTACCAAGTACCTGAACCCGTATTTGATCATATTCCATATTTAATCCAGCAAGAAAATCATAAATACGCTCATTTTCCACTAATTTTTGGAATTTTCTGCATCTTCAAAACATGTTGCTTGGAAATCTTGGTAATAATCAAGTTCCTGCCGTAAACTACTCAATTCAGCAAAGTATTGGGCAATAGTCATCTCACCTTGTTTCATCTCATGCATATTTTTTTCGTAATTCATAAATCTGTGCATCATTACCAACTTGGGAATAGGTTTGAGATACTGCATTCCAAATCTTAGATGTAGTATTTACTAATAGATAACCTCGGGCAATTTGGGGCTGCATGGAAATGATGGAGTTTTCAGATTCCCACTAGTTGTAGGTAGGATGGGTGACCTCTGGTTTTGGTTTATCTCCAATAACATAACTTTGCAGACTTCTAGCTTGGATAAACAATAGACAAAATCTTGACCATGCAAGATAATTAGTTTCATCTAGCTTTACGGGACTGATTTGTAAGGAGTGATTTTCACCGATCAAACCAACCTTATTTTCGACAGTCGTTCTTTTCCCTTCACCCATGCTTTGAAGAACCGTTGTGCTACAGTACCATGTTGCTACAGTGTCGTCCCGGGATGCTACAGTATTACTGTGGTTTATATAGCAGTTACAGTATTGTTCTTTCTCAAAAAACAGAGTCTCTCACAAAATAGAAAGAGAGAGAAAAAATCAGCAATGAAGGTTGAAAATCTATTTTGATCAGATTTTAGATCCAAAAAGAATAAACCTAGTTCTGATACCATGTTGATAAAATGAAACTGGTGAAAGAAACCAGAGAAGAAAAGAATAAATTTTTATTTCTTAGTTCTTAGTATGTACATTAGAGAGCCTTTTATAAGCTAAAAAAAAAAAAAAAAACTAGAGTAAGAAAATGTCAACTTCTACAATCTAGGAAAATTATTAACAGCAGAATGTTTCTCCTTAAAATCCTGCATTGATTTAGCTCTGATTTTCTCTTGAAATCAGCAGTCAATATACAGCAGTAAATGCTGACAATGTACAACAGTAAATGCAGACTTTACACTAAATGTACAACAGTCAATGGTTTCCAACATTGTATAATTGTTGACTTTGTATTATCAATATTTTACAGCTCCAACAAATAGATATGTAGGTAAAAAGTAATACAGTAAATTCTCACAACTATGAAAATATATTTACTGTTTTTACTATATGTTGACCCGATGAGTTCACCCAAAATTAAGGATGACAATAGATAGTGCGAATTCAGATATTTGTAATTATTCGATTCGTTTTTTGCGGATTCGGATATGGCGGATTCGGATAAAATTCATATTCGGATATTATAATTATTATTCGCAGCGGATTTGGAGCAGATGTGGATATGAAACCTCGAATGTTCATTATCTGAATCCACATTACTTATACGGATAAGGAATTCGGATATCCTAATCTGCCTACTTTTGCGAATTCAAATATCCAAATTCAAATCCATTATCTGTTTATTTGAATTTAAAATTAATTTTTGTTTGATTTTATATTTTTATTTAAAATTTTTTTGACTTAATGAATTCGAATATTTAACGGATTCGGATATCCGACGAATAATCTTATTTAATTTAAATTTAAATAATAAATAAATTCGAATTTAAAAATAATTTTACGAATTTAATTTTAAATAAAAATAAATAAATATCCAATTCTTTGTCCTAAGTCAAAATGGAACAACTTTGGGTAAACTTGAAAAACATGTTGTGCACATTAGAATAATTGGTAGATGGTCAAATGGACAAAAATTATTTGTAGAAAAGAAATAAAGAAAATTAAAATTATTAAAAAAAATATTGTAAAGACAAATATATCTTTGTTCCCTTACATTTCTTTCCTTTCTCATCTTTCTTACCCCAAACCCAGCAAAAATTCCACCTGTCAAACACAATAGAAATTGACATGGCATAGCTTCTTTGGTTTTTTCAGAGTAATTCATCAATCACTCTTAATTACTTGGGTTTAAGAAACAATTAGTTTAAAATATTTTCACTCTTTTCTTGAGAATGTTTGGGGCTTTCTAAGAAATTGCTTCAAAGATAAGAGTGAAGATAAGTTTTGGGTTTGAAACAAAAATGGGTTCTCCAAACTTTGGTTGTTGTTTGAGTATGAATTCACGAGAAAGAGAAAGAGGGCATAGCTTGGTGGGATCAGGAGAGAAGAGGGTAAAATTATCTTTATAATATCTCATTTAAAAAAAATCATTTCTTCATTTCTTTTTTATGAATAATTTTTTTCATTAAATCATCTACTAATTATTCAACACTGCAAAGCATGTATTTCATATTTACCCAACAACCTTCTTTCTTGATCATGTCAACTTATTGTCAAGCAATTGTTAGCAACTTTTACTGCTCCACTTTCTATTCCCCCCAGACAAAGGCCACTGTTTCATCCACTTCATTGTCCTCAAACCCAAATCTCAAATCCCCATTCATTTCTTTTCATGGCTTTCCTCAAATTGGTTCTCCTGATTTTCACTCTTCAGTCGTTTATGCCAACACCCATTTCTTCAAACCCTTCATTAAACAAGGAAGCCTTGGCTCAAATCCGACTCAACTTCCTTGACTTTGCCAAGAAACCAGAGATTATGGATTGGATGGTTGGTATTAGAAGAAAAATACATGAAAATCCCGAACTTGGTTATGAAGAGTTTGAGACTAGTAAGCTTATAAGAGCTGAGCTTGATCTGATGGGCATCCCTTACAAATACCCACTTGCTGTTACTGGCGTTGTTGGCTATATTGGCACTGGCAAGCCTCCTTATGTCGCACTTAGAGCAGATATGGATGCTCTTGCCATGGAGGTAGTATTTTGGTGGAATCTAATCCTACTTACAAAAAAAAAAAGTTCAATAATAAAGAGTATATAATAAGATATTCCTTTTAGATTAGGCAATTGAGCGAAGTGTTAGGGTTCAAGATGCTACTAAACTTACCTAGTGGTTACTAATTATTAATTTCAAATTTAGTAATGCAATTATTTTCATTTTTAATTTTTTGAAATAATTAAATTATAATTAAATCGGAAAATTAGTTTGATAAGTTGCATTAGAATAATTGTGTTGAAAAAAAAAATTACAACACTCATCAAAAGAGTTAAAATGGAAAGATACAACACTCAACTAAAAAGTTGTTGTGTAAGAATAGAACTTATGTGAAAAGATAAAGCTAAAAAGTTGTTGTATAAGAATAGAACTAATGTCAAAACATAAGTTACCAACAGATAAATTTACATTGTCTATAAAAAGTACTTTTTTATTTTGTCATTTTAACTGTTATGTTTGAAATGTTTATGATTTTTTTAAAATATTTTTTGGTATTATAAAACTTTAAAAAAAATATTTTTTCACATCTCAAAGTCCATATTCTAATCTCTTTCTACATTAAATTTTCTAACAGGTAGTCTGTTTTAATATTGTTTATTTTAGGCAATGGCATCACTTTCATCAAGTAGCATATTTTTTTGGATTTATGAGCTTGTAGTTAAGATAAAAATACTAGTACCTTTTTTTTGGATGAATAATGATAAAAATATTGCATTAGATTAGTTCTTAAGTATTCAGAGGTGCTTTTATATGAATTTGATGTGAGAGGGAATTGTTGGGTTTTGATGTTATAGGAACTGGTAGAGTGGGAGCACAAGAGCAAGGTTCCTGGAAAGATGCATGCTTGTGGACATGATGCTCATGTTGCTATGCTTCTTGGTGCTGCAAAGATGCTTCAAGAACATCAAAATTATTTGCAGGTTCCTTTCTCTATTTTTCTCTGTTAATTGATGTAGCCTCTGCAAAATATTAGCTCCTTAATATACATATTACAACTGTTTTTCCTCACTCTATAAGTTAGGGGGATGTTGGAAAAGAGCTGGAGTAACACTACTGGCTAGTGGCTACTGCTTGTAACATAAGTTGATTCAATTAAGATTGTTTTCATGGCTTCTATGTTTCTCTAGATTACTTCACATGAGAACTTTTGGTGTAAGCATCATTTGAAGCCTTTTGATAGCAATAAATGAGCAATTCATGCATCAGCAATTCTTTGTTATATAGGTTTGACCTTGTAATTGACACATTCTTAATTGAACTTGGGCTGCATGATTTGATACATCTGCTGTTCTGTTAAATTGAAAATTGTTGTTTAATAGGGAACAATTGTTCTTGTTTTTCAACCGGCCGAAGAAGGGGGTGGGGGAGCCAAAAAAATGTTAGATGCTGGAGCTTTAGAGAATGTTGATGCCATCTTTGCACTCCATGTAGCTGCTAGATACCCAATTGGTGTTGTGGCCTCCCGTCCTGGCCCAATTTTAGCTGCAACCTGTTTCTTTGAGGCTGTAATAAGTGGAAAGGGGGGACATGCTGCTATACCTCAGCATACAATAGACCCAATTTTAGCAGCTTCCAATGTGATTGTTAGTTTGCAACATCTAGTTTCACGTGAAGCTGATCCCTTGGATTCTCAGGTAATCTCTCTCTCTCTCTCTCTCTCTCTCTCTCTCTCTCTGTCGAGCGCTCCGACATTCAGTGTTAGATTTAGTTTTCTCTGTATTTGTTCCTTTTGCTCCCTGTTAATGGGAAAAGCACCAAAAGTGTCACCTTGGAAACCTGCCTCAAACCTTCACCAAACTCCATTGAAATGTGTAATCTCCCCCATCCTTGTTTTGTCAAGGTAAGGACACCTACAAACCGTGTTGTGTATAAACTTTTTATTTTTATTTTTTTATTTTAAACATCTTTAGTGTACACATAACCTGTAGGCAAATTTACTGCAGTTCAGTTTATGGTTTGGTGTAATGGAAATTTTATTGCTCTTTCCCCTCTTTTGATTTAAAAAAAAAGACATTTCACTTATAGCATTGTGTTGTACATGTTAATATGTTATGTCAGTGTCGTTGACTCATATTTGATAGATTTCACTTCTGTTCAAGTAAGGTCGTGGATAGATTTCTGTTATTGCTTAAATGTCTTTTTCTATTTCTTTTGGTCTTAAATCTTATTCTGCTGAAGATGTTTGTGTAAATTTGAGATACTTTCTTCTTGACATGAATGAAAGTATGATCTTGCATGTGGTTAGCATTGGAAAATTCCAAGGTGGTGGTGCATTCAACGTCATTCCAGATTCTGTTACCATTGGTGGCACTTTTAGGGCATTTTCGAAAGAAAGCTTTGTTCAACTCAGACAAAGGATTGAGGAGGTATGCTTTGTTTGTTACTTCCAATCTGCAATAACTTTATTCTTCATAACCACGAGAACTGCTTGTTGGAAGCTTAAGATGATTCCACAACTTCTTTGCCCTTTTTCTTTTCACCCTCTGCATTGGTCTGTAAGAGGAAGAGGGCTGAGATGTAACAAGGAATGGAGCTTTCGTTATAGAGAACTGTGTCTTGGATGTCATCTTACAATGCAAAGTTTCAGGTTATTACGAAACAAGCAAGTGTACAGAGATGCAATGCAACAGTCATCTTCGATGAAAAGTCGTGTTACCCTGTGTGCTTAAACAACAAAGAGTTGCATGACCATTTCAGAAAGGTTGCAGGAGAAATGTTGGGCCTTGAGAACGTCATGGAAACACAAACTCGGATGTCAGCAGAGGATTTTGCATTCTTTTCGGAGGCGATTCCAGGACTTTTCTTCTTTCTTGGAATGAAGAATGAGACTCAAGGACCACTTCAATCAGGGCACTCACCCTACTTTAGAGTTAATGAAGATATATTACCATATGGTGCAGCTCTACATGCATCTTTGGCGACAACGTACCTCTTGGAAAATGAAAATCCACCCAAACATACTTCATCACCAGAAGGAAGTTATCATGAAGAACTCTGAGCAGATAAATTTTTGTGATGTCAAGTAGATATCTAGTTGTATATTTAGATGCTGGCAATAAATACATGCTTAAATTTGACTCGGTTCTCAAGAGTCTTGATCTAGTTAAGGAATTTTATATTTTGATTTGGTGCCAAATGCGAACTCAGTATTCTTTCCTAATAATTTATTAACAGTGGTCAATCAATACATGAATTTACATAGATGGATCTGCCATTGTTGGAACTCTAAATGCCATTGTTGTACTGTCAGTACTTTTTTATGGATAAATGAAGGCAAGAAGCGAGGAAAATGCCAACTTTTTAACATTTTCTCGATGGGGAAACGATTTTTATTTTTATTTTTTGTGGAGATGGTAAAGAAGTAAATTGCATGATTGTGTGAATTTTTTGAATGCTCATGGGCGCACATTGGAGCGTAGGCAGTAGAATTCAGATTCGTTGAAACTCAATGACAAGCATGCTACTGATGGGCTCAATATCCAGGAAAAGTCATAGTGGCAGTTTATGGAAGGCAATGAAGCAGTTTTTGACATGTTACAGTCCTGTAAGATCAAACTCCGAAGGCAAACAGAAATCAAGCAAGGAAAATTCTGTCGCAGCATTGAAAGCTAGTTCTATCCAATTAATGAGGGCGTCACCTTCACCAGATCATGCCTACAGTGCAATGAACGATGAAGAGCGTGATGAGAATTTAAAAGTTAAAATCCTCTTCAACAAATATATTTTTATTTGACAGCAAAGTCTCAAAATATTGAGTTTATGGCCTCTATATGTAATTTTGCTTCCTCCAACCATTCTCCCACCGTACCCGTACTGTCCATGTGAGCAAGGGCTTCTTTAATCCAACCGCAATAAATTGTTGTAGTCAAATCCAATGGCGATGATTCAGTGGGAGCTACTTCAAAAGAATGAAAAGATCACAGGGGTAAGCCATATTTTTCTAACGGATAATGTTATGAATAGTCTTTGAAATTTATTAAATTATTATCAATAATCGGATAATCTGTCGGAATTCGTTGACAACGTATATTCCACCAATGGATCCAATATTCATGCTTTGCAAGCCAGAATTCCTGACGACCACGCATGTTGATCTTGTGAAGCTTATCAAGGTTCACCGGAGCTGTAGGAATTGGTTGTTGCATCCCAAATTGTCGCAACACCCTGTCAGTTTGGTGCCACTCTACATATGAAAAGCATATCAATGCTATGTTTGCTTTCCATATATTACAATTATTGTAGGCATCCAATGGGAGGCATGCCATAATTTCACTTGAGGAATATGGCATCCACAGAAACTGCAAATAATTATTACAAATTATTCGTTTCATATAGATTAAATACAAAAATACTTGAATGTAACAATCGAAATATTTACCTTATCATATCCTACTCGATCTAGTTGCAATCTTATACTTGCAAGGTCGGCCGGAATCTCGGTAAAATCTCTACTCCTACTCCACCTATTAAAATGCATATAAAATCTTAATAGACCTATAAAAATACAAGTTCGTACAAAATTAATAAAATAGTAAAGATTATTACCTGCTTGCAAAGGGGGTATACAGCCGAAACATAAACGCGTAGGGCAAGAAATGGCAGCCGATACCAAGCCCATGATTGTAGAAGCACTAAACATCCATCTATGTCATGGCTTTTTGGAACTGTAGCCCGGCACAGTTCTTTATACAAAATCGTCAAACACGCAAAACCCCAACTATAATTTGCCGTATGCTCTAAATCACGTAGTAATGGAAGATACATTAAATGTACCCGACTGCTCGATTTGTCAGGCATCAGTAATCCTCCAATCAAACGTAAAATATATGCTCTAGCAGGATATTTTATATGTTCTTCAGTTGCGTGTAATGGAAGATTTTGAAAGGATTTCAACCAATTTAGTCTCACCGCCAGATACATACTCATCTGGAGGTACCGAGCCCAATAGATTTTGACACTCTTCATTCCAATCTAGCAAGCTTCCGCCTGTAACTGCATCGCCATGGACCGAAAGTCCAAGTTGAAGCGCAACATCTTCTAGAGTTACCGTGCATTCACAAAATGGAAAATGAAAAGTGTGCATCTCGGATCTCCGTCGTTCGATCAACGCACTGATTAAGTCGGGTTGTATAAAAAATCGTCGAATTTGAGTTGAGTGATAGAATCCGACTCTTCTTAAGTGATCGATAATAGATGGATGCGGGTCCTCCAATGTAAATTTTCTCGAACGTAACACGTGACGAGTATCATGTTGGTAATTAATTAAATTAAATTAAATAATAATAAAAATTAATATATTATAAAACTATAATAATTAAAAAATTAAACAATATAAAAATTAAAAAAAAATTCTAAAACTATAAAATAACAAAACAATAATAATATAAAATTTTAAAATTATTTATATAATTATTAAATAATTAAATAATATAAAAAATAAATAACTATAAAATGAAAAATAATAATAATTATAAAATTATAAAACTATAATAATAAAAATTAATATAATATAAAAATTAAAATTAAAATTATATAAAACTATAAAATGAAAAATCAATAATAATTAAAAAAAAACTATAATAATAAAAAATTAAACAATATAAAAAATTATAAAACTATAAAATGAAAAAAAAAATACTAATTATTAAATGATAAAACTATAATAAGCACTATAACATTAAAAATTATAAAATTATAAAACTATAAATTTACAAAATAATAATAATTAAAAAATTACTAAAAATTGATAATGTAATACAAATAATATTACAATAATTTACTTACCTCTTTAAATATAACCTCCGATATGTGATTTTCTTGCAAACTCAATAGTGATGATGAAGCCATTTTTAAATATTGTTGTAGAAAAAAAATTGTTGCTAAAAAAAAAAAATTGATTGTAGAAAGAAGAAAGAAAATAAAAATAAGTTGTAGAAAATGAGGGGGGTTATTTATAGAAGAGTGGTGTGTGGGGGGGGAGGGGATTTTGAAGGCAACGGTAAAGTTATCGTTGCCTTAAAAAAATTGATTTTTTATTTTATTATTATTTCTTTGTTTTAAAAAGTTATATAGTAAAATTTAACTAAAATTTTTTTTAAAAAGTTTCATAAATTTTAAATAAGAAATATACCGTTGGACTTTTAATTTTTTTAAAAAAATTCTAATTTAAATTTTTATTTAATTTACAATTTTTAAAATTAAAATACAAATTTTAAAAATAAATTTGCAATTTTTTTTAATTTAAGTAATATATATATATATATACCACCAATGGGAATAGCCACCCTCCATGGCGATTTTCCTTAGTGTTTTTTGAAAATTTTAAAAATTTTACGCTGGTGGATGGCGATTTTCCAGCTAGTTTTAAAACAAGCGGATTTTGGGAATTAATCTGAAAACAACGGTATTTTGGTAAATAATTTTTTTTTTAGCTATATTCTGATAAAAAAAACCATATTTAAAAAACTAATTAATTTTAATTCAGATATTCATTCAAAATTTATTATAGATATATATTTTTGAAATTTGGTTAAATTCAAAAGAATAAGATAAATTCTAAATTTGATATGTTTGAATTCAAAAACTTAAATTTTTTTTTTTGTAGATTTTTTTGAAAAATTTGGATAAATATTTGAAGATTAAATGCATAAATAAAATATGTTAAATATTAAAATTGAAAATTTTGAATAAATATTTGAAGATTAAGTAGATAGTATTAGTTATATATAAAATTGAAAATTTTTGATAAATATTTTTTTTGAAATTTTTTAATTTTAAATTTGAATATAATAATAATTATAATTAAATTTGTCTTACGTGTCATTAAGAGAGGACTTCCACGTAAGCGTCCATGTCAGCAAATACTTACCCAGTCAGCATATACCTTTTTATATTATATTATATATATAGGATTATTATCTGGTACACCGTCAGTGGACTTTTTTAACTCTACAAGCGGTGTTCATACGCTTCCGTAACCTTTCATCCGATTTATATTTTTTTAATCCGACCATCATATTTCGTGTTCTATTCGCGTAGATCATGCACGTCGAGTTTCGAGTAAATTAAAAATGTTTAACTATTCGTTCCGACGTAAAAAACTTTCAACCGTTAAGTATATATTGAAAAAAATAATATTCTCGATCGATATGATAGAGATATCGAATCGATTCAAAAATTTACGAGCACGACGAGTACGATTATATTGTTAAATCCGACGATCTGTTTGCAAAAATATAAATCGTATACGGAAGCGTGTGAACACCGCTTATGGAGTTAAAAAAATTCATTGGCGGTGTACCAGATAATAATCCAAATATATATGATTCATGACACTAATTCAATCAGCCACATATAAAACTTGAGTATATATGCCAAACCAAGGATAGAAAGGGAGGAAATAGGGGTGTGCAAATTTTTGGTTAACCGAAAATTTGACCAAATTCGGTGAATTCGGTTTGTTCAGTTATTTAATTCGATTTACTCGATTTTGCGATTTTTTATTTTCAAACCGAATCGATCGAACAAACAGAAATTAATTAAAAAAATAAATAATAATATTTTTATTTAAATATATCCAAACCCAATTAACAATTTAACATTATCCAACTCAACCCAACCTAACCCAACAACCCATAATCCAAACAACTAAATCGAAAAAACTGACCGAACCGAACTGATTAAGTTTCATTCGGTTAGTTCAGTTTTAATGTGTATTTTGGTTCGGTCGATTTTAGTAATTAATTTGGTTTAATCAATTTTTGAGATTTTAGAACCGAACCATCGAACCTACCGAATGCTCACCCTTAGGATGAAACAACTAGATGAAAGAATAATAGAATCTTTAAGGTTATGTATTACGTTGGTTCTTGAATAATCTATACTAATTATAACAGGGTTAATTGAGTTTGGTGTCACGAGTCGAGTGACACAAACTCAATTAATGAATTTATAAAAAAAAATTAAATAAATTTATAATATTAAATAATAGAATAGGATATTAATCTTTTTTAATTTTTTATATAATATAATTTTTTAAAATAGTAAATTCTTAAAAACTACCCATTTATTTATATTAATCTATACTATTAATCTATATTTATACTATTATAAAAACCCCTTACCGAGTTGGTGTCACGAGTCAAGAGACAACAACTCAGTTGAAAAATTGACTGAAAAATCATATATTTTATAAATCAAATAATAATTTATATTATTGTAAAACCTCTTACGGAATTGGTGTTACGAGTCAAGTGACATCAACTCAGTTGAAAAATTGACTCAAAAATTGGATATTTTATAAATCAAATAATAATATTATAAAAGCATTTGTGTTTTATATTTTTGTTAGCTCAAGTGCAGAGATTAACCAAGAGGGGGGTGAATTGGTTTTTAAAATTTTCACTAATAAATTTGAATTTTTAATTTATAGAAATTAAGAAATCAAATTTAATATGAAATAAATGATCAACACAAGTAATTAAAATAAAGAGTAAGAAAAGAGGATCAAACACTCGATGTATAGAGGTTCGACACTTTCACTTTTTGCCTACGTCCTCTCTTCTTGGCACTTCCTTGCCAAGATGCTTCACCAATCCACTAGTGAAAAATTACCTTTGAGGTTAAGGTATAACCTTACAATCACTATCTTTTGAGGCTTAGATAGAACCCTCTTGACCCTTTAAGAATTCTACCAAAATCCTTAAGAACAAGTCACTCAAAAACTCAAACCCCTTTAGAGAATGAAGATTTGTTTGCAAGCTAAAATGATCATCTAATAGGAAAGTGTTTGCTGAGTTTAAGAAAAATAAATGAAGAGACTATTATAATGATAAAATGAATACAATATGAGTTTGAGCTTAAGCACAATGAACACTTGAAAGCTTAGAGAGAATATGAAAATTCTTGCTTTTGATTTTACTTCTCTTGAAGTCTCTTGGTGTTTGAAGTGTTAGAAACACCCTTTAAGCCTTCAATATTAAATATGGCCGTTTGGGATCATTTAATGCGAAATAGAGCCGTTGCTTCCTCAAAAAATCATATTTGGAAGTCAGTGCAGTACGCATGAGAACGATCTTATGATTGCAGGGATCGATCCTCTCTTTTTTCTCTTTTAAAAATTTGATCGTTGGAGTCTAGGGATCGATCCTTTCCTTAAGGGGATCGATCCCTTGCTGTCGTCCAGAGATCAGTAGCTACTAACTCTCGAGGGATCGATCCCATGCTTAGGGGATCGATCCCCTCTTTTTTAAAATGTTTTCTTTGCTTTTGAAGAGAGGTCAATTTGTCTTAAAAATACTTTAAACATATATATATTTAAGAGCATGTATTTTTTAGGAAAAAAAAAGAGTTTAAAATGTTTTAGCATTTTCCAAAATATTATTAAAGTTATTCATCGAAAAATGCTAAATTAAAAATAATTTAATCTCGAGCTAATTAAGGTTAAGAGTTTGTCATTTCAAAATTAAGATCAATTCAAAGCTAATATAGTAACAATCTCCCCCTTTTTGATATGAAAAAACTTAAGAAAAATTTGCTTGTAAAAACTTCCCCTTAATTAAAGAGATAAGGATTTTCAATAAAAACTCCCCCTTAATTAAAACATTCTTTTTAACTTTACAAAAGACAAATAAGGGACAAGCAAGACAAACATTTAAGCACATATGAAAAATTGCTTTTTATCAAATGTTTCATTTTTGTTCACTTAAAGCAAATTTGGTAATATGAATTCACTTAAAGCAATTTACTTAAAACAAATTTGATAATGTGAATTTTCTCCCCCTTTTTGTAATATCAAAAGTAACATCAATTCAAAGCTAAGGGGTACACAATATAGCAATCCAAGAGCAATATATCAATATGTCAAAAAATATTGCAATTCAATTCCAACATATCAATGCCCCAAAAAAAATGGCATTCCAACAACAACAAAGCAATATCCAACAAAGCAAGAGCTAATCAAGCAATATCCACCAAAGCAATAGCCAATAAAGCAATATCCAACATATGCATAAAGTCTCAATTGCATATAACATATATATATGAGAAAGATAATTGTAAGTTCAAAGATAAAAACATGAGAAATCCGAACTACATAGATAAAGTCCAAATAGAAAATACGAACGCATTAAGAACCTAAACACACATAAACGCATCTAAACCTTAGTCGGAAAACACCCGAGTGAGATGGATCATCGTGATCAGAGGGTGAAGGATGTGGAGGTGGTGCAAAGAATGCGGACATGTCCAAAAATTGGGTATCCATATAATCCATCCTTGAATCGACATGTTGCCGAAGAGAGGCAAATTCAGTTGTGACATGGTGACGAATAGAAATAATTTGTTCGTCAAACTCATCCATCCTCGTAGCAAAATGGTTCAGCTGTGTATCAAAATGAGTCTGAAGAGAATCAAGCTTACCCATAATAGCATCAATGCCCGCTTGAGAGTCAAAGGGCACGGAGGAGGCACCAACCGCAGGAGGAACTTGTGGATCAACCGGTGATGCATCACCATCATGGTCGTCTACATGTTCGGCATGAACTCAGATCCATTCACCAAGGTCGTTTTGTCGATAGCCTATGTTGTGAATCGTTGAAAGTCCAATCATGGTGCTTTTGGAGGGCAGGACTCCCTGATCACATGAGACATCAATCCCAATTGCCTTGAAGTAATAGCTTATGACTAGGGGTGTTCACTATTCAATTTTAACCGAATTAACAGACCAAATTTTTTTGGTTCGGTTATCGGTTAATGCTTTTGGATTATTTCGATTATCGGTTAATTCGGTTCGGTTAAGCGAAAATAATCGAATTACATGAATTAACCAAAATATTCTTTGTTTTGAGACTTATGTAATGTTCATTATGTTTTATCATGCTTTTTTAGTTGTTTAGTATGTTTAGTTCTTTAGTATGTTTGATATTTGGATTTATAATAGTTTTATTATGCTTTGCTTTTGAATTTTGGTTGGTTGGATAAATTATTTGGATATAAAATCATGTATTAAAATAGGTTGCAAAATAAATTAGGTTTTTATTTCGATTAATTCGAAAACCGACCGAATTAATTGAAATAATTTCGGTTCGGTTAATTCACCGTTTTAACATTTCGGATCTGTTAACAGTTAATGGTTATTCAGTTAATTCGGTTAATGGTAATTCGATTTGGTTATTAACCGAATTAACCGTTTGAACACCTCTACTTATAACCATACCAAAGACTAATGTGCGCGTCGAGCCACTGATGACACGAAGGAGATCCATGAAGATAAAATGTGCAAGGTTTGGCCGTTGATTTGAACGGAACTGGTGGAGCCACCAATAGTCAGTGTTTGAGAGGGTTGAGTACTTGGTGTCGAACGGTCGAAAAACGTGCAAGATGATGATGTGGAGAAGCCGATCATGCAATGGAAGGAGTGAGCAGCATTTTTTAGTGTGCGCACATCATTGGGAAAGAAACCTTCCTCATGGATTTCTCCCTCGTTTGGAATTTCAAGAACCTCTGCCAAAGATTTTTGTGTGATGATTATTTCTTGACCCATTAAATAGGTCTTGATTTTGCACACGATCCCATCGTCGATGTCGTTGTCCTCACGGTTGAACTTGGCATTGCTAAAGAATGCTCTGACTAGGTTCTTATGCATGGGATAATTTGTTGAAATGAAAGGCATCCAACCGAATGTCTCAAGGTTTGTGAGATATTCGAAATCGAATACCCGGAGGAAGTTCACATCAATCACATGAGTCTATTTAATCGGCAATTTAACGAACGAAACATAGTATTTGGTTCGAGCCCGTGGATTTGGAAAGCACAAGTCAAAAACTTATGGGTTGGAGGGTGCGACTCTCTTGGAGGAGGATGCTCCAACGGTTGATTTGCGTTTAACGGTTATTTTCGGTTTAGGAGCCATTTTAAAGAGTGGATAGTGTTTGAGGACTTTTGTCGAACACTTGGCGGGTATCGAATTTTGGTGGAGATTTTGACAAAAATTGTTGAAAGAAATTTGTGCCAAATGATGAAAGGAGGTGTTTGGAGGTGACCGAACTTGAAAACAACGGATTCGAATGGGTTTTCTTAGAGAGGGCTGAATTTGTTAAGAGTAGGATTTTTGGATCAGGCATTTTGACGAACACTTGGTGGGTGGTGATTTTTGGAGGTGATTTTGAGTTGGTTTTGGATGAAAACGTGGAGAGAGGTGAAAAAGAGGATGAATTTGTGTAGAAATTCGAAGAAAAACGTGAATGAATGAGAGATTTTTGGTTGGGGTTTGAAAAAAAATGGTTAGGGTTTGAAAGGGATTTTTCAAAATTTGAGACGAATTTTGGTGATTTAGTTGTTGAAATGATGAGAAAAATGAGAAGGAGATGAAATTTTGATAATTGAAGTGTTGGAATGAAGAAGATTTGAAGAAAAATGAATGGGTTTTGAAATTTGGGTGAGTGGGTTTGAGAGAGTTTGAGTGAGTGAGTGAAAAGAGAAGAGAAACTGACCAAGGGGGCTGGTCGCGTGCGATATACACGACCAGGTAGAGGGGGATCGATCCCTCATTCAAATGGGATCGATCCCTCATTCAAATGGGATCGATCCCATATTCAAAGGGGATCGATCCCTGCCTGGAAAAATCTGGATTTTGGCTTTGAATGTTGCAATATTGGGTAGAAGGATCCATTTCATGCATATGGGATCGATCTCATATGCAATTTCAGTCAAAAACACTTTTGAAAACTTGTGATTTTTCAATTTAAAACTTGTAATTTTCAAATTTTGGACATTACTTATGCAATTTTATAATTTGAAATGCATTTAAAAGTGTCCAAAATGAATGAACCAATCAAACATACTCATCAAATACACATATAACATACAAGCACTAGTTCAAGTCGAACATGTGTATCATTTTCAACAATAAAACAAACTTTGAAACATCAAAAAATACATTCAATGTATAAACATCATTGAGACAAGTTTATAAACAAAATCACTATCATTGAACTTGCTCATACCAATTAAGAACAAAACATTGAATATAATCAAGGTGCATTCATTAATCCAAGTTCACCTCTAATAGTGCAAAATCTATCTCTATCAAGTGGCTTGGTGAATATATCCGCTAATTGATGCAAGGTATCAACAAATTCAAGTACAATATCACCTTTTTGAACATGATCTCTAATGAAATGATGTCTTATCTCTATATGCTTAGTTCTTGAATGTTGAATAGGATTTTTAGTGAGACTAATAGCACTAGTATTATCATATTTAATAGGAATGTGATCCATGGTAAGTCCAAAATCCTCCATTTGTTATTTGATCTACAAGATTTGAGCACAACAACTACTCGCAGATACATATTCCGCCTCAGTTGTGGATAAAGAAACATTATTTTGTTTCTTGGAGAACCATGATATGAGCATATTTCCAAGAAATTGACAAGTACTGAAAGTGCTTTTTCTATCAATTTTACAACCACCAAAATTCGCATCTGAATAAGCATGCAACACAAACGAGGATACCATAAGCCTAGACTAGGTGTGTCCTTAAGGTAACGAAATATTCGCTTAACGGCAAGTAAATGTGACTCTCTAGGTGATGATTGAAATCTAGCACATAAGCATACACTAAACATAATATCGGGTCTACTTGCGGTAAGATAAAGCAATGAGCCAATCATAGACCTATAAAGTTTAGTGTCAACACATATACCTCCTTCATCCTTATCAAGCTTAGTTGAAGTGCTCATGGGTGTTGAGTAGGGTTTTGAGCCATCCATGCCAAACCTCATGAGCAAGTCCCTTACGTATTTTGCTTGATTGATGAAGATGACATCTTTAGTTTGTTTAACTTGTAATCCTAAAAAAAAAGTAATCTCCCCCATCATGCTCATCTCAAATTCACCTTGCATAAGCTTAGAAAATTCTTGACAAAGAGATTCATTAGTAGAACCAAATATGATATCATTAACATAAACTTGAATTATTAGAATGTCTTTACCTTGAACCTTGATAAAAAGAGTAGTATCAACTTTACCTCTATTAAAACCTTTTTCAATAAAAAATTTGGAAAGTCTCTCATACCAAGCTCTAGGAGCTTGTTTCAAACCATACAAAACTTTTGATAATTTAAAGACATGATTAGGAAAATGAGGATTCTCAAAACCGGAAGATTGTTCAACATATATTTCCTCATCAATAAAGCCATTAAGAAAAGCACTTTTAACATCCATTTGAAAAAATTTGAAATCTTTAAAACAAGAAAAAGCTAAAAGCATTCTAATAGCTTCTAATCTAGCTACCGGGGCATAGGTTTCATCATAGTCAATTCCTTATTCTTGACTATATCCTTGAGCAACTAACCTAGCCTTATTTCTAACAATATTGTCATTTTCATCAAGTTTGTTTCTAAAGACCCATTTGGTACCTATAGTTGGATAATCACTAAGTCTTTCTACTAAATTCCAAACTTTGCTTCTTTCAAATTGATTTAACTCTTCTTGCATGGCCATAATCCAATTATCATCTCCTAAGGCCTCATCAATGTTCTTAGGTTCAATTTGAGAAAGAAAAGCAACATAATTACAAGTATTTCTGAGAGAAGATCTAGTAATTACCCCTTGAGTTGGATCACCAAAGATTTCACCATCTTTGACATAGCCAAATTCTCTTGGATGGCTTGCCTCCCTTTCAACTTGTATGGGTTCAAGAAAGTCATCTTCTTTTGTATGTTCTTGATATACTTCAACTTGATTTTGCTCATTGGATAGTGATGCATCATCCATATTCTTTTCAAATATGGCTACATCATCATCATCAAAAGATACCTTTCTCGATGATGAATTAGTTTCATCAAATATAACATGAATAGATTCTTCTACAACTAGAGTTCTCTTATTAAAGACTCTAAAAACTTTGGAACTCATGGAATAACCAAGAAAAATAGCTTCATCACTTTTTGCATCAAATTTACCAAGGTTATCCTTTCTATTATTTAAAACAAAACATTTGCAACCAAAAGGACGGAAGTAGCTTATGTTAGGTCTTCTACCTTTAAAAAGCTCATATGGTGTTTTTTTTTCAAAATTGGCCTAATCATAGCTCTATTTATGATATAACAAGAAGTATTAATGGCTTCTGCCCAAAGATATCTCTGTAAGTTGTTTTTCGAAAGCATGGTCCTAGCCATTTCCTCTAAGGTTCTATTTTTTCTTTCTACTACTCCATTTTGTTGAGGAGTTCTAGGTGCCAAAAAGTTATGACTAATACCATTTTCATTACAAAACTTGTCAAAACCAAGATTTTCAAATTCTTTTCCATTATCACTTCTTATGCTAGAAATAGAATACCTTTTTCATTTTGAACACTTTTACAAAATGTGATGAATTTTTCCAAAGCTTCATCTTTAGAATTTAAGAAGAGAACCCATGTGTACCTAGAGAAATCATCAACCAATACAAAACCATATTGTTTACCACCCAAGCTCAATGTCCTTGTTGGACCAAAAAGATCAATATGAATCATTTGCAATACTATAGTAGTTGAAACAACATTTTTAGGTTTAAAAGAAGCTCTCATATGTTTACCTTTAGCACAAGCATCACATATTTTGTCTTTTTCAAATTTCAGTTTTGGTAAACCAACAACTAATTCTTTTTTAGAAAGTTTTCAAATAACATGCATAGTAGCATGACCTAGTCTTCTATGCCAAATCCAAGAGTCATTTTCATCTTTAGCCATAAGACAAACATTTTTTGAAGACAAGTCATTTAAATAAACAACATAAATAATTCCTTGTCTATGATCAATAATAACAAGTTCATTTGTCTTTATGTTTATCACTTGACAACCCATAGATTCAAATATGACTCTTAAACCTTTGTCACACAATTCACTAATGCTAAGTAAATTATGCTTAAGACCTTTAACAAAGAGAACATTTTCAATATTAGTTGAAGAGTTGTTACCAATAGAGCCAATGCCTTCAATTTGTCTTTTAGAATTGTCTCCAAAGGTAACATCTCCACCACATTTAGCCTTCAAATCCAAGAATTGACTTTTGTCTCCGGTCATGTGTCTTGAGCATCCACTATTAAGGTATTAAGGATTTCTTTTTGTTGAATCTACCTTGAAACAATGCTCATCCACTTACAAACACAAAGTCAAGTTTTGGTTTTGGGTACCCAAATTTTCTTGGGTCCTTGAGCATTAGTGTTCACAATTCTTGTGCCTTTAGGGATCCACTTCATTTTAGTAATCTCATCTTGAGATGTGCTAACTCCTTTAGGAATCCATACACTGCTAGTGAGCTTAATTCTATAAGTGACAACCTTCAAAGGACAAGATTGGATTGAATGACCCAATTTATGACAATATGTGCACAAGCTAGATGCTTCATATGACTTACTTGGTTTAACAAAGAAATTTTTGAAATGAGTTTCCTTTTCATCACCATCATAACCTAAACCATTTTTGTTAAAGAAAACCCTTTGTGTTTCAAGCATGTCATTAAGCTTTTGATGTCCCATATAGAATCTAGAAAAGAAATTATGCAAGTTTACATTCTTTGTTGTTAAATCATCAATTTCAATTTTTAAATTATCATCTTTCTTTTCACAATCATTCTTTGATTTTAATCAAAAAGTCATTTTCATCTTTCAACTTTAAAATTATTTTCTTATACCTTAGACTCATAGACTCAAATTCAAAAGCTAAATCATCAAAGGCATCTTGCAATTCATCAAAAGTATATGAACTCAAATTGGTAGAGTTAGAAGATACCTTGGGCTCTTCAAGAGCCATGAGACATAGGTTGGCCACTTCATCATCATATGACTCATCATTGTCGGATATGTCACTATCACTCAATGTAGCCACCATAGCTTTCTTCATTGGCTTCTATTTTATTTCTTCAATAAGGGACATTCAGACTTGATGTGACCTGGTTTTTTACATTCATAGCATATGATTTGTCCTTCTCCCTTTTACTTGATTCACCTCTCACCAAATCTCTTCTTTGAGGTCTTCTTCTTTTGTTCATCTTCATGAACTTTTTGAATCTTTTTGCAAACATAGCCATTTCTTCATCTTCATCAACCTTTTCATTTTCTTCATTATCTTCTTCTTGAATGGTTGATTTGAAAGCAACACCAAATTTCTTTGTTGACTCTTGCCCATGCTTGATCTTCATCTTATAGGTTAAGAGAGAACCAATGAGTTCATCTAAGGAAAGAGTATTAAGATCTTTAGATTCTTCAATGGCGGTAACTTTAGCTTCCCAAGATTTAGGAAGACTATTTAACAACTTCTTGACCATTTCTTTGTTGGGATATGTCTTTCCAAGACCTTTCAAGCCATTGATGACATCCGTAAATCGATCGAACATCTCTTTTATACTTTCCTCAAATTTTATCTTGAATAGTTCATAATCAAGAGTGAGTATACTAATCTTTGATTCTTTCACTTGGTTTGTTCCTTCATGAGTGATTGCCAATTTGTCCCAAACTTGCTTAGCATTGTCACAAAGAGAAACCCTATTATATTCACTTGGACCTAAAGCACAAAATAGAGTGTGCATTGCTTTGGCATTCAATTGAACCATCTTGGTGTCTACTTCATCCCATTTATCTTCATCCTTAGGCACTTGTGTTTCTCCAACATTTTTCTTTGGAATGAGTGGACCATTCATGATGATCTTTCAAACTTCATAATCATTTGCTTGAATAAAAAGCTTCATCCTAGTTCTCCAATAGGAATAGTTCTCACCATTGAAGATAAGAGGTCTCAAGGTGGAGTGACCTTCAAGACCCATGGATGTGGCATTGGATTCAAAAGCCATCAAACAAGCTTCATGTTGGAATTCATCATTTTTCACTTTCTTTCACACTTAAGACATCTTTGAACTTAGAATGATCTTTCCTCAAGGTTGTTAGACCTACAAAAGAGACCAATAGCTCTGATACCAATTGTTAGCTCAAGTATAGAGATTAACCAAGAGGGGGTGAATTGGTTTTTAAAATTTTCACTAATAAATTTGAATTTTTAATTTATGAAAATTAAGAAATCAAATTTAATATGAAATAAATGATCAACACAAGTAATTAAAATAAAGAGTGAGGAAAGAGGATCAAACACTCGATCTATTGAGGTTCGGCACTTCCACTTTGTGCCTACGTCCTCTCTTCTTGGCACTTCCTTACCAAGATGCTTTACCAATCCACTAGTGAAAAAGTACCTTTGAGGTTAAGGTATAACCTTACAATCACTATCTTTTGAGGCTTAGATAGAACCCTCTTGACCCCTTAAGAATTCTACCAAAATCCTTAAGAACAAGTCACTCAAAAACTCAAACCCCTTTAGAGAATGAAGATTTGTTTGCAAGCTAAAATGGTCCTCTAATAGGAAAGTGTTTGCTGAGTTTAAGCACAATAAATGAAAAGACTATTGCAATGATAAAATGAATACAATATGAGTTTGAGCTTAAGCACAATGAACACTTGAAAGCTTAGAGAGAATATGAAAATTCTTGCTTTTGATTTTACTTCTCTTGGAGTCTCTTGGAGGTTGAAGTGTTAGAAACACCCTTTAATGCCTTCAATATCAAATATGATCGTTTGGGATCATTTAATGCGAAATAGAGCCGTTGCTTCCTCAAAAAATCGTACTTGGAAGTCAGTGCAGTACGCATAGGATCGATCCTATGATTGCAGGGATCGATCCCCTCTTTTTTCTCCTTTAAAAATTGGACCGTTGGAGTCTAGGGATCGATCCTTTCCTTAAGGGGATCAATCCCTTGCTGTCGGCCAGAGATCAGTAGCTACTGACTCTCGAGGGATCGATCCTATGATCGATCCCATGCTTCTCTTCTTTAAATTATTTTCTTTGCTTTTGAAGAGAGGTCAATTCGTCTTAAAATACTTTAAACACACACACATATATATATATATATATTTAAGAGCATGTATTTTTGAGAAAAAGAAATGAGTTTAAAATGTTTTAGCATTTTCCAAAATATTATTAAAGTTATTCATCGAAAAATGCTAAATTAAAAATAATTTAATCTCAAGCTAATTAAGCTTAAAAGTTTGTCATTTCAAAATTAAGATCAATTCAAAACTAATATAGCTAACAATTTTTTATATAATATATATATATTTTTAAAAAAACTAACTCTTAAAAAAACTACCAATCAATTAAAAAACTATTATTCTCTTAAAAACCTATCATTCCGTTAAAAAAATGGTCATATATATATATATTTACATAGGTTTTTTCTTTCACCCACATAGTGGGTGGGTGTGACATAATCTAGTCTATACTATATATAATGTGACTGATTGAGTTGATGTCACGAGTCAAATACACCAACTCATTTAAAGAAAATAGAAAAAAAACCAAATAAATTATTATATCAAATAATATAACAAGAATAATGATGTTTTTTTCAAATTTTTATATAATTTTTATTTTTAAAAAATTACCATTTTCCCCTAAATACTACCCACTTAAAAAAAAAAATTACTCTTACATACAAACTATACACTAATCAAATTTTTTAAGCATGATGATTTTTTACTCATTTTTTTTCATCCACCCACATAATGGGTGTTCCCTAATCTAGTCATCACTAAAGTGACTGATTGAGTTTGATATCACTGAATCAAGTGACACAAATTAAGTTGGTGAAATGACACAAAAAATTGAATGAAATTATAGTAAATTTATGAAACAAAGCATAAAAATGTAATTTAGTATTAAATTTAAATATTTTTAATTTTTTTTAAATATTCACACTTGGAAAAAAAAAAACTATCCACTATTTTAGATAACTTCTTTTTCTTTTTACGCGGATAGTGGGTGTTTTAAAATCTAATTATAAAAAAGGTTAATTGAGTTTGATGTCACGAGTAAAATGACACAAACTCAGTTGAAAAATTTTAAAAAAAAAATCAAATAAATTCATAATAGTAAATAATAAATAGGTGTATTAATATCTTTTAAATTTTTATATAAGATTCTTTTAAAAAATAACTTCTTAGAAACTACCCACTTATTGTTTAAAAAAATTATTATATATAACTTTTTTTTATTTTAGAATATATTTTTTCATCCAACTATATTGTGGGTGTTCATAATTATAATGAAAATTCTTGAAAAAGAAAGAGAATTTTTATTTGTCTTATTAAAATATTTTAATTAATTTTTATCTTCAAATTGAGTATTAATTCATAAGAAATGCATATTATTAATAGACTTTCAAAAATTACGAATTTGAAATTACTATTATTAATTTCATTATTTTTTATTTAATAAATTTGAATATTTAAAGCATTCGGAGAACCACTTTCTATTCCCTAAACAAAGGCCACCGTTTCCTCCACTTCATTGTCTTCAAACCCAAATCTCAAATCCCCATTCATTTCTTTTCATGGCTTTCCTCAAATTGGTTCTCCTGATTTTCACTCTTCAGTCGTTTATGCCAACACCCATTTCTTCAAACCCTTCATTAAACAAGGAAGCCTTGGCTCAAATCCGACTCAACTTCCTTGACTTTGCCAAGAAACCAGAGATTATGGATTGGATGGTTGGTATTAGAAGAAAAATACATGAAAATCCCGAACTTGGTTATGAAGAGTTTGAGACTAGTAAGCTTATAAGAGCTGAGCTTGATCTGATGGGTATCCCTTACAAATACCCACTTGCTGTTACTGGCGTTGTTGGCTATATTGGCACTGGCAAGCCTCCTTATGTCGCACTTAGAGCAGATATGGATGCTCTTGCCATGGAGGTAGTGTTTTGGTGGAATCTAATCCTACTTTACTTAGAAAGAAAAAAAAAGTTCAATAATAAAGAGTACATAATAAGATATTCCTTTTAGATTAGGCAATTGAGCTAAGTGTTAGGGTTCAAGATGCTACTAAACTTACCTAGTGGTTACTAATTATTAATTTCAAATTTAGTAATGCAATTATTTTTATTTTTTCATTTTTAATTTTTCGAAATAATTAAATCAGAAAATTAGTTTGATAAGTTGCATTAGAATAATTGTGTTGAAAAAAAAAAATACAACACTCATCAAAAGAGTTATGATGTAAAGATACAACACTTAACTAAAAAGTTGTGTAAGAATAGAACTTATGTCAAAAAGACAAAGCTAAAAAGTTGTTGTGTAAGAATAGAATTTATGTCAAAACATAAGTTACTAACAGCAGATAAATTTACATTGTCTATAAAAAATACTTTTCTATTTTGTCATTTTTACTATTCTGTTTGAAACGATTATTATTTTGTTATATTTTTGGGCATTATAAAACTTTAAGAAAAATGTTTTTTCATGTCTCAAAGTCCATATTCTAATCTCTTTCTACATTAAATTTGCTAACAGGTAGTCTGTTTTAATATTGTTTATTTTAGGCAATGGCATCACTTTCATCAAGTAGCATATTTTTTTTGGATTTATGAGCTTGTAGTTAAGATAAAAATACTAGTACCTTTTTTTTGGATGAATAAAGATAAAAATATTGCATTAGATTAGTTCTTAAGTATTCAGAGCTGCTTTTATATGAATTTGATGTGAGAGGGAATTGTTGGGTTTTGATTTTATAGGAACTGGTAGAGTGGGAGCACAAGAGCAAGGTTCCTGGAAAGATGCATGCTTGTGGACATGATGCCCATGTTGCTATGCTTCTTGGTGCTGCAAAGTTGCTTCAAGAACATCGAAATTATTTGCAGGTTCCTTGCTCTATTTTTCTCTGTTAATTGATGTAGCCTCTGCAAAATATTAGCTTCTTAATATACATATTACAACTGTTTTTCCTCACTCTGTAAGTTAGGGGGATGTTGGAAAAGAGCTGGAGTAACACTACTGGCTAGTGGCTACTGCTTGTAACATAAATTGATTCAATTAAGATTGTTTTCATGGCTTCTATGTTTCTCTAGATTACTACACATGAGAACTTTTGGTGTAAGCATCATTTGAAGCCTTTTGATAGCAATAAATGAGCAATTCATGCATCAGCAATTCTTTGTTCTATAGGTTTGACCTTGTAATTGACACATTTTTAATTGAACTTGGGCTGCATGATTGGATACATCTGCTGTTCTATGTTAAATTGAAAATTGTTGTTTAATAGGGAACAATTGTTCTTGTTTTTCAACCGGCCGAAGAAGGGGGTGGGGGAGCCAAAAAAATGTTAGATGCTGGAGCTTTAGAGAATGTTGATGCCATCTTTGCACTCCATGTATCTGCTAGATACCCAATTGGTGTTGTGGCCTCCCGTCCTGGCCCAATTTTAGCTGCCAGCTGTTTCTTTGAGGCTGTAATAAATGGAAAGGGGGGACATGCTGCTCTACCTCAGCATACAATAGACCCAATTTTAGCAGCTTCCAATGTGATTGTTAGTTTGCAACATCTAATTTCACGTGAAGCTGATCCCTTGGATTCTCAGGTAATCTCTCTCTCTCTCTCTCTCGCTTGGTCGTGCGCTCCGACGTTAAGTGTTAGATTTAGTTTTCTCTGTATTTGTTCCTTTTGCTCCCTGTTAATTGGAAAAGCACCAAAAGTGCCACCTTGGAAACCTGCCTCAAACCTTCACCAAACTCCATTGAAATGTAATCTACCCCATCCTTATTTTGTCAAGGTAAGGACACCTACAAACTGTGTTGTATATAAACTTTTTTTTTTTTATTTGTTTAACCTGTAGGCAAATTTACTGCAGTGCAATTTATGGTTTGGTGTAATGGAAATTTTATTGCTCTTTTCTCTCTTTTGATTTTAAAATAAATACATTTCACTTATAGCATTGTGCTGTACATGTTATGTCAGTTTCGTCTGACTCATATTTGATAGATTTCACTTCTGTTCAAGTACGGTGGTGGATAGATTTCATCTCTGTTATTGCTTAAATGCCTTTTTCTATTTCTTTTGGTCTTATATCTAATTCTGCTGAAGATGTTTGTGTAAATTTGAGATACTTTCTTCTTGACATGATAATACATTTCTATTTAACTAGAGAAAGTATGATGTTGCAGGTGGTTAGCATTGGAAAATTCCAAGGTGGTGGTGCATTTAACGTCATTCCAGATTCTGTTACCATTGGTGGCACTTTTAGGGCATTTTCGAAAGAAAGCTTTGTTCAACTCAAACAAAGGATTGAGGAGGTATGCTTGTTTCTTACTTCCAATCTGCCATAACTTTATTCTTGATAACCAGGAGAACTGCTTGTTGGAAGCTTAAAGATGATTCAACGACTTCTTTGCCCTTTTTCTTTTCACCCTCTGCACTGGTCTGTAAGAGGAAGAGGGCTGAGATGTAACAAGGAATGGAGCTTTCGTTATAGAGTACTCTGTCTTGGATTTTATCTTACAATGCAAAGTTACAGGTTATTACGAAACAAGCAAGCGTACAGAGATGCAATGCGACAGTCATCTTCGATGAAAAATCCTCTTACCCTGTGTGCTTAAACAACAAAGAGTTGCATGACCATTTCAGAAAGGTTGCAGGAGAAATGTTGGGCCTTCAGAACGTCGTAGAAGCACAAGCTCGGTTGGGAGCAGAGGATTTTGCATTCTTTTCTGAGGCGATTCCAGGACTTTTCTTCTTTCTTGGAATGAAGAATGAGACTCAAGGACCACTTCAATCAGGGCACTCACCCTACTTTAGAGTTAATGAAGATATATTTCCATATGGTGCAGCTCTACATGCATCTTTGGCGACAACGTACCTCTTGGAAAATCCACCCAAACATACTTCACCACCAGAAGGAAGTTATCATGATGAACTCTGAGTTGATAAACTTTTGTGATTGTCAAGTAGATATCTAGTTGTATATTTCGATGCTGGCAATGAATACATGCTTAAGTTTGACTCGGTTCTCAGGAGTTTTGATCTAGTCAAGGAATTTTATATTTTGATTTGGTGCCAAATGCCAACTGAGCATTCTTTGCTAATAATTAATTAACAGTAGTCAATCAATATATATGAATTTACGTTGTTGGAGCATGCCATTGTTGTCCTGTCAATACTTTTTTATGGATAAATTTAGGCATGAAGCGAGGAAAATGCCAACTTTTTGACATTTTCTTGATGAGGAAACGATTTTTTATTTTTATTTTTTTGGGTAGATGGTAAAGAAGTATATTGCATGATTGTGTGAACTTTTTGAATGCTCATAGGCGCACATTGGAGCGTAGGCAGTAGAATTCAGATTCGTTGAAACTCAATTACAAGCATGCTACTGCTGGGCTCAATGTCCAGGAAAAGTCATAGTGGCAGTTTATGGAAGGCAATGAAGCAGTTTTTGACATGTTACAATCCTGTAAGATCAAACTCCAAATGCAAACAGAAATCAAGCGAGGAAAATTTCTATCGCAGAATCGAAAGCTTGCTCTATCCGCTTAGTGAGGGCTTCACCTTCATCAGATCATGCCTACAGTGCAATGGAATCGGCAATTCTCTTGGTTATTATTTATAATCATTTATTGATATAACATTTACTCAGTCTCAACTTAGTATGTGCTATTGAGTGCAATGTTGATTGCGGGGACAAAGGAACGCTTTGAGAATGGTATTCAAATAATTTAGAACCCCAACATTTGGGGCACATGATATTAAAGAAACATCCTCAGATTAGAGAATGTGCTGATTGAATTGAAAAACATGATATTATTGCAAAACCACAAAATAACGAATTCAAAGGCTAAGAGACTTCATCAAATGCATGTTTCTTTTTGGTGGGAATATGGTACAAGGAAAGAAAACTCACTTCAGATACCGACTCAAATGACAAAAGGTTTAATTATCCAAAAAAAAAGAAAAACAAATGACAAAAGTTTGGGAAACCTAACGCACAATCCCTCATCAATAGTTCAGCTAATTTATGTATTTCACGAAAACCCACAACAATACTAGAATCCTTCCTGTGGAATAAACTGGTAACACCTTAACTATAAAAAGTTCCAGCTTTCATGATCATGGGAACATATAGAAGAATCAAGTGAGAAATCAAATACTCTATCCATACCACAATCATCCATTCATTATTTCAGTTTTAACATTCTCTGATAGTAGTATTTTCAATCTATGTTGTTCCGACTCTTATTTTTTTTTAAGTACCTGTGTCCGACACCGGCGTCCGATGCATATTCGGACATGAGTATGAAGATATAACACTCCAAGGATCCTCCAAATAAAAAAACTAAACATACCCGTATCCGACACTCACACTCGAGACCCAGTAACATAGTTTTCAATCCTTTATCTCCTCAGTCCTAACAACTAAAAGATGTAGTTTCAGTATTGAATGGGGCAAGTAATTTAGATGAAGAAGAAACGAAACCCATAGTAAACAAAAAATTAAGATAATTGGTAACAAAATCACATCATCTCTAGCGAACAAAATGAAAGTTCAACTCAATCCTTGACACCAGTAGCTAAAAATAAGTATCATAAAAACATTAACAAACGAAAACAAAGACTTAATCCATCAAAGCTTGCAACAAGGCTTCTTGCCTTCTTCACCTACATAGCTCTCTTACTTCTCAGATGAGTTAGGTCCCCTCTTTTTGCCAAATCCAACCACTGTAAAAGCCCCAAAACAAAATAAATTACTTTAAATTTATTTTCTTTCCAATCATTTAGTTTCAGTGAAATTCAGTTCACAACAAAAGTTCTTCCAAGAGCAAAAACGAATCCCATTTCTAGAGGAAAAATCAAAATTAACCACTAACAAACATAAAAAAACTGCGTTTATTTTTAGCCGTGAAAGAACTTAAATAAGATCAAATTCGAACCAGCTTATCCAAGTTGATTATCAAAAACAAAAACAAAAACAAAAACAAAAAAAAACAGGGAATTAAAAGAGGAGAGAAAAAAATAATCACCTGCGGTAACGAAGCGGCGGTTGTATTGCATCCGCTTGTGAGCGCGGCCACGAGGCTTCTTCTTCTTGTCTTGCTTTGCCACTTTAGGAGTTTGGCCTCTCACCTTACCGGCACGAGCTAGAGATCCGTGAACCTTACCTGAAATAACAAACACGATTCAAAATGATAAACACCAAACACAATGGCAAAACACCCTAAGAAAACGAAGAGATGCTAAGTAAGGAAGGTTTGAAGAATTACCCATGGCGAATTGTCAAAAGATTGCTCTTTGGCTGGTGAGCTGCTGCCTGCTGGCTTTTTGATCTCTTTGGTTCGCTTCTGGCGGTGAGTGGAGAATGAGAAAAAGTAGGGTTTGGGTTTTGGTATGTTTATATAGTATTGTGGAGTATTTTGGGCCGGGTTAAGACCCGGAAAGTTGAATTTGGATCATATACAAAGTCCGAAGAGAGTAGTATATTAGGTCTTTAAAGCCTATTCGGCTCGTAATGAATCGTGTTTGGGCCCTTTTAATGGACCCTTGATGGGGGAAATTTATGAGCCCCTCACCTAGTATTTTTTTTTATTGAGCAAAAAAAAGAAAAAAGAACAACAAATATTTTTTTATGAAATGTTTATTTTTTTTAAATAGCTTATGTTCATACTTTTATATTGGATTGTTGAAAAATAACGTGATCCACATTATAATTTAGTATATTAAAATAAATATTTAATTATCTCAAATTAAATTATTGTAGTGATTGTAGAATTAAAAATGACCGCTCACTATTTCAATAACGGATTAAATAAAGATTCTTTGATGGTATAAATTAACTTTAAATAGTTATTAAATATTAATTTTTAGTTTTTAGTCTAATTTATATATTATCTGCAAAACCAAATAATTACAAAGAATATAAATAAACTAAAAGACACGTCTCTCAAAGCGAAAGAGATTTTCTTTTTGTGTGATTAGATCAAATCATTTTCTTGAATAATTATGGTTGAAGGTATACTGATCAATGTTTAGTTTTAGTTTTAACACATGGGTATCATGGATGGTCTTTAAATAAAATTTTAAGTGATCTTAAATAATAATCTGTGTTATATAAATTTTGATACATTTGTATATTCGTATCATAATCATATTAATTTTTTGTATTATGTCATGTTTTAATTATTTTTCGTATCGCATAATCGTATCGTGTTTAAAATTATCAACTATATAGAGACTAATTTCAAATTTCAATAAAATTAAAAAGTATCAATTACTATAATAGTATTTAATAATAAATCCTACTTAGCAACAAAAAAAAAATCCTATACTTATTTTGTAGTATATATAAACATAGTATAGCAATCATAAGCAAAATACCTAAATCTTGAGTAATATTGATTATTGAAGCCTGAGTTAGAAACGACGCCGTATACTTGCCTTGCTTAGTTATCAGCTTCGAGATTCAACAACCTCGCCTCGCATCTTCTTTGGCTTTTCAACTGTAACCGGCTGCTTTAGACTAATTTCCAAAACGATCTTCTTCTTTTTTTGTTGTCAAGACTGATTGATTTTACGAATTTGGTTTGAAAATGAGGAAACTGGCGAGACAATTTCGAAATCCTGAAGATGACAAGTTCTCTCTCCCAACCATCGACGATTCTCGTCCCATGGATACCCACGGTCTCTTTCTCTTTTTCTTTCACTTTTGCCCAGATATCAAATTTATTTATGTCCCCTATTTGAGCAATTAATAATAAAAAGAAAGCTGTTCTTTTGTTTGGTATGTTTTGAAATTGGCAGAACAAGAGGAGTTGGTCCGTTCGCTTGAAAGGATGCTTGCTCATCAAAGTCTTCAATGGAAGGTAGTTTCTTTGCTTTTTCGTAATCTAAAAAGAAAAAACAAAAGCTTTTATCTTTCCCTTCATTTCCAATCCTAATTCCTTCACTCATATTATATATACTTAGTAATTATTGTATTTCTGAATTTGTAGAGCTTGTTTGCAGCACTTCTCTTTTGTTACTCCGCGTTTCTTCTATACTCCATCTATCAGCAAACCTTATTTCCATGGGAACTGGTACGAATTACTCATACAGAGAGTACTCAATTACTTAATATGACCCAAAAACTACTTATCACCATTACAGATCATATTACTCTTGGGAAATTTTTCTTGAGTATGATTATAGAATTGCTAATTTATTTGGATTGTGTCAAGGTCCATGATGCACTTTTCTTTAAAATTGTATTAATTTTAGAGTCCATTGGTGGACTGTATACCATTTCTTTTTTCTTATCACCAATCATCAAGTATAACTCTTTGCAGTTTGATTAACAGCGGTACCATGCTTACTTCATGGAAGAGGTTGATTCATGGATAATAATAGCTGCAGGTTTGACTGTTTGCTTATCCTCATTGATTTGCATTCCTTCATTTGCTGGTTGTGCCTGTTACATGTTAATTGTTTTGCTAAAATAGCACACAGTTGATTCCAAAATTCCTGATTTTGGCTATTCTTATGGTGAAATATAGCCATATTGTTTTACAATATTTTTCTTTTTGCCCTTAATTTGCTATTCATTGTAGATATTTTCCGCTCCTATTACATTCAACATGGCTGATATGGTTTTTCTAACTGTTAGATATTGTAAATTGACTAAGTTTATCCTTTAACAGATTGGCTAGCTGTTTTGGCTTGCTCAATGGCCGTTATGGGTCTATTCAATAATTCAAAGGATCACATAAGATGGATATGGTACTCATGCTCTCTCGGCCTTGTGCTTGCAGTTTTCTGGTTATATTACATGCTGAGGTACATCAGAGTCTCAGAATTTTAACTCCCATATATTTGATTTTCATTATCCATATTGATTGTCATGATGGTGCCATGGATCTTTGTAAGAACAATCTATGATGCTTAATTGTGGGTTAATAAAGGGGAAAGTGTTGTGGTTTAAGGGGAATGAAATGAAGTAATGCGTGGTCAGCTCCATTCAAACCGTTTGGATTTCAGTCAGTTTTAATCAGATACACTTGTGTTGGATTTTAATTACACATTGAAATACATGTAGTCAAAGCAGTTTCGGGCCTATGAGCTGCATTTGTTATGTTCTAAAATTGGTTTCTAATGCAGTCTTTTCAATTTATTTTCTTTTGTAATTAAGATGTTCTTGAGATCTTCTCGGTTTGCTTAAGTTTATTCTTTGATTCATCAATCTGGATGTTTCTAATATCTTATGCTTCACTTGCATGGTAGAATGCCAAAATTCCGTTGGGATGTTATCTGGCTTCCTCTTGTGCCCTTGAGGTATGGTCTATTTTTCCTGCCTTTCTTTATCCGTACATAATGCATATCAAAGTCTTACTTGTACAATGAACTTGCAGTGGAGCTGGGGTATGTCTCTATGTCGACCATCTCCTTTCTGAGTCATCGGAAGAAGTAAGAAAACTCAGAAGCTATATATATGATTTCAAAGCTCGCTAGAAGTCTGCTTCAACTCAGTATCAGACAGCATTAGATTGTCTAGCAGGATTGAGAATTAGAAGCAGCTTTTGTGAGTCAAGGGGGAAACAGGGTTGGAGGATTCTTGTTCTTTTCTCTCTTCATTCTTGTTTGTATCATTTTGGAGCGTTTAATAGTTATAAGTCTACCATAAAGTGTCAACAGTCTATAGACTTTTGCTTACTTGATTTTCTAGTTTGTTAATCTAAAAATGTGTATTATCTTGATTGCCCTTGATGTCTATGGTTGCACATAGGGGTGTAAATGAGACACTGGTGCTCGCAAGCTATTCGAGTTTGGCTCGAAAAAAAACTCGAATTCGATTCGGTCATTATCGAGCCGAGTTCGAGCTATCGAGCGAGCCGAGTTCGAGTATCTCAATACTCGATTCGAGCGGCTCGCGAGCCTAATCGAGCTTTTGATTTTATAATATATATTTTTATATTAATTTACTATATTACCCTTAATATATATATTAAGGGTAATATAGTAAATTAATATAAAAATATATATATCCTTAAAACCCTAAAACCTAAATTTTTTCACTCACCCTCAGCCGCGCCTCACCCCCTCACCCTCACAAACCTAACTTTTTTTTCACTCTCACCTTCGATTCTTCCCTCACAAACTTCTACTCTCTCATCTTCGGATCTTTTATCACCAGGTTAGTTAATCAGATTTTTATTGAGAATTTTTAGTAAATTTTAATAAAAAACTTGTAAATATGATAGGCTAGGAATTTTTTAAATCCCTTAACCAGCAGATTCAAGGTAGCGATTTTTTATCATTCCTATCCCGTAAGTTGGATAATTTGAACTTGTTGGATTATCATTGATTTATGCTTTTGCTAATATGATTACACATCTAGGAATCACATCTAGGAATCAGCTAGATTTGAATTCTTTATAATTGCATGTCTTCTTCATCTAAAGGTAACCATGAGATTCTACTTTATGGCAAGAGCCATTTGGTTTTCATCATCCTACCAAGTATAGATGCCCAATTTATTACTTTTTAATGGCCTTGGAAACCACCAGTTAGCTCTAATCAGATGGGCGATTAGTACATCTGGCTAGGTTCATCTGTTCATGTTGGTTTGGCATAGCCCTTTTTTGTATATCGTGTAGCAGATTACCTGCTTCTTTGAATAATTAATACAATTCAAGCCATTTTGTTTGTTGAGAAGTTTTTTTGCTTGCATGGCCAAGCAATATAAAAGGAATTGTGAATGTAGAACTAGAGATCTGGTCTTTAGATTAGGCACGCAATGGAGAAACTCTACAAGCCAAGCAATATAAAAAGTTTCATATTCAAGACAGTGACTTGAATGCTAATTAGTTTACTAACCGTTTCAGCCTGTTCAATGCTTAAATAAAGAGAATGTACATTGCAAATTGCTTGAAGAAGATGAGATACACCACGTTCACGATCCACATCATATGTTGCAGGCTCATCAAATTTATAGATTCTAATATCAGCTTTTTCTAGAGAATTCATGTTTCCTAATGTATAGCCTTCAGCTATTAGGTCAATATATTTGAAATAGACAAGATTTGGAGCATTAATCACGATCGAATAATTGAAATCTCGGTGACCATTGATTACCATTACTTCACAAACCAATCTCTTAAGTGGAAGATTATGGATATTGAGCTTACTTATGTTAGGGAATTCACATAGCACCATAACCATAACCAACTCTTCTAGGACAAGGCAACTGGAAATTGGCCTATGAATTGAATCACCAGCTGAAAACACAATGTATTTAAGATGTAGAGTCTTCAGATTTTGTGATTACTAAGAGATGTCATTTTCTAATGTATATTGTAGATTTGATCAGGTTGAAGATGAAAAGGGCGATGAAAGGTAGAAAGCAAGCTTTTGAGTGTGGGTTGGCTTTGTATTGTTGAAGAGAACCATATGATGTTGTGTGTAGATTATGGATTTAACTCTTTTCAATTATGTTAAATGGAACAAGGTCAAGTTTAATAATTTGAACTAATGTAATAATATTGTTATTTTGATTGAGACTTTTATCTTTTTGGTTGTTGTGTAAGTTTTTTTTTTTTTTTTTTTTTATCATTATGTCATTTTTTAAAAAAATCATTATTTAAATGCAAAAAAAATTGTATATGAAACGAGTTCGAACTCGAGCTCGAGTATGTAAATTTTGTAAATGAGCTTAATCGAGCCGAGCTCGAATAGTTCGATTTTATCTCAAGCCGAGCTCGAACTTAGAAATAGTATTCGGTCAAGCTCGAGCAGCGAATTTCGAGTCGAACTCGAGCTCGAGCTTCTCATTATTCGGGCTCGGCTCGGCTCGATTACAAACCTAGTTGCACACTTGCATAACTTTAGGCCTTCTACCCTCCCAGAACAATTTCAACCTGCTACAATTGAGAATGGTGACATAGGGCAGCAGGAGCAATTTCCGTTTCCTGTTAGGGCATAATCAGGTAGACTTTACATTATTCATATCAAGTCGTAGATAAAACTAGAACTGAGAAAAAAATTGAGAAAATCGAAAATCGATTCGAATAGTACTATTTGGTTTTGATTTTGATTCAGTTTTTATTGAATTTGATTTTGATTCAGTTTTTATTGAATTCGGTTCGGCTAATAATTATGATTATTTGGTTCGATTTTTGGTTTATAAATTAAAAAATCATAATTATTCTAATTGAATCAAATTTTATTTTTAATTATCTTTTATAAAATAAAATTTTTATTTTTATTTCTAAACTAATAAAAAACTCAAAAATACTATAGAAAATATAAATTTAAAAAACTGATGAATCGAACCAATTTTAATTGATGAATTTGGATCAAATCGGTTCGGTTTTTTATGCTATTCGATTTTTAAAAAAACAAAAATATTGTACATACCACCCATAGATAAAACTAGTAATTTCTCACGGTTACACCAAGACACCCAACAGGGCTTGCTGGGCTTAATATATAATAATAGCTTAGCTGAATACCATGATATTGTTAATCATCGGGAAATTTCAATTGCAAGAGGGATCAAGTTGAAACATAAATTGTAGGTGTTCCTCTGGAATGGCAAGTGCCAACCCTATGTTCAGAAATCAAAGGAGCTAAAACTGGTCGCTATGTTGGGATTGGAGAAAACTTAAGAACATAAATCCAAACCATTCATCATTTTAATCTTTTTATAAAGCTCTAGAATAAGCGCCAAGCTTAAAAGTCTAAACAACAATAAACCAAATATATGACGAAAATAATGTCTCACAAGTCACAAATCACAATTGTAGCACAGTAGCACTAGCCAAAACTCTGATGCAAGCTTCTTGGTGAAAAAAAAAATGCAAGTTGTCGTAAACTAGAGATCAATAAATTACTCATCATCATCAATGACCTTGGTGCCCAAACCCTTCAATCCTTCAGCTGGGATTTCAGCAACAGTTACTAGAGAGTAAAGCTCCTCCTTAGCATCTTCATCATCATTTCTCTTGCGAGCAATGCGAACCCTAATCCTTCTTGGGACACTTCGGATCCCTCTGCTCCAGATTTGTTTGTTCAGCTTAACATCAACTCTCACATCCTTGGTCCCCATGGCTTTTTGTGTAAACTTCCTGATCTCCTTTATAGCCTTGGGAGCTTTCTTCTTAAATGTGCTGTTTCCAAGATTACCAAGAAGATAGTTAAAAATAAGTTAAACAACCTTTTGCTGGACATCATAAATTTCTATATGATTAAGGACTCATTTAACATTGCGGTTGAACCAAGCTTTTAGGCCAAAAAGCTCGGTTTCACAGCAACTCAATCCCAAACAATGGATGTCAAATTAACAGTAGGGTTGATACACATCATCGAAATATTGAAAAGAGTAAGTGTTACAGGCCTAGTATTCGAGGCCCATTAGGAAGGTGATGTCCAGTTAGAGTTAAGTAAGGTTGTTTGTAATTAACAAACTATTTAGAAGTTATTTAAACTCTGTTAAGAATTAAGTAATTATGGAAGGGTCCGAAATTGAGGGTAGCTGTTGTTAAAAGGACAATGTGTACTGACATTGAGGCAATCTATGAAAATATAATCCTTCTCTCTATTCTGTTATAACCTCCCTCTCTCTTCTCTCGCTTCTTTCTTTCATTCTTCTCCTAATCAAAATCTTCTAAATTCTTCCATTTTCATTAGTGTTGCATTCAGTTTGCACCAATTGATATAACTCATCCACTATATCTCTTGGTTGCAACCGTGTGACTCCACCATATCTCTCAGTTGCAAGTGTGTGGCGTGAGGTGATGCCAGCATTACAATGTTCGTCCAGGGTTAGGTTAAGCTAGCGCAAAACCAGCAGCCTGCCTGAGCGCCAAAATTTTACGGGGCATGGTAAATTGTTATGTGACTAATTGCAAGATATCGGACCTGAATCCACATCGAAAGTATAGAAATTACTTGTGAGATTTATATGGATCTATATTCTCCCATCCTAATTGTTAGCTTTTGGGGCGTGATTCTCCTAAGTTCGTATCAGTAATAAGTCAAGCAAACAACTTTTTATAAAACAAGAAGCTAATTTTACAACCAAACCAAAAAAGACCCACCAAGCAAAGAGCACAATACCAAGAATAGAAGGAAAAAGGAAGCAAAGCAAATCAATGATTTCTTTTTTAAAGGGAAAGATTACTTACCAGCCATGAAGGCGCTTGTGAAGGTTGATGGTGTACTCTCTGGTCACCACCTCTTCCTTTCTTCCACTTGTTTTCTCAACCATTGTTACTCTCTCTTGAGTTAGCCCTTACCTGCAATTCAGTCACCCATTGTCAGTTCAAAACCAACTCTTAATCAACAGAACTTATTTTATTTTTTTTTAAGTAAATCAGAAACAGAGAAAATAATATTGTAGTTCTTTTTTTAAAATTTTCCAAATCTCGTTGGATTTTCTTGGAAACCAAACGAAGGGAAACGGTGAGAGAGAGACCTGGCTGCGTATGAAGGAAAGCAGAAGCTACAAAAGAGAAGAGAGGAAGGGAGCTCAGCTAAAAATGAAACATAAAACCCTAGTTTGCAAAGATTAATGGACCGTGGACCGCCACTTTGATTGGGCCTTCACTATGAAACCCAAATCCATGGTAAAAGGTCTCACTCAAAGAAAAATCTTTTAATTTTATTTTATTATTATAAAGTGGCTAAAGAAATAAAAATATTTTTGGCAAAAAATAAGAATATTATGAAATAAATTTGTTTAATAAACCAAAATAAAAAATCCATGTAAGATTCGATTTTTTTATTTATTTATGGTTGTTATTATAAGCAAATATATAAAGTTACAATGAAAACCCATTTAAGCTCATTTGTTAAAAATTATTATTAAAATATTAAAAAAAAACATTTTATATTAATGTTTTTAAATATATATTTGAATTAAAATTAAATAATAAAATAATTATTTAATAATAAAATATATTTACTAAATTTAAACTTGAAAATTCATGTCCAAAGCTCAACCCGATCGAGATTCGTCTATGATGATTGCAAAAAGGTGTCAAATCCTATATATAAATATGAGCTTTTTTCCGGTCCAAAGAGATGATTGCAAAAAGGTGCTGAAGAGAAGGGATGTCTGGCAAATCCCTGTTCCTGAGAGTAGCAGCTGGGCATGGAAGAAGTTAATGAAATTAAGGCATAAGATTCAGCAATTTCCAGCACAGCAGGGAGGAAACAGATGGCCATTTCCAGGAAACAAATATGATGTAAAAGCTGTATGGAATGCACTCAGACCAAGAATAGAAAAGGTGACATGGCATAGGTTGGTATGTTCCCAGACATGCGATTATATCCTGGATGGCAGCACTGAACAGGCTGCCAACAAAGGAGAGAATTGCATCATGGGGGCTTGCAGTGGATGAACTGTGTGTTCTTTGCAAAGAGGAGAAAGAAACTCGTGATCATCTCTATCTGGGATGCCCTTACTCTGCATCTATATGGCAGCAAGTGCTTCTGAGCTCCAAGGTCAGGAGGAGAGTGAAAGGATGGGAAGAGGAAGTGAAATGGGCTACTAAAAAGCTGAAGGGGAAAGCATTGATCACTATAATTCTAAAAATGGCATGGAATGCATTTGTATATGAAGTGTGGAGAGAAAGAAACAACAGAATCTTCAAGAAGATTGAAGAACCCTCTTCAAAGGTGCTGGAAAGAATCAAGGATTCGGTCTCTATAAGATTAAAGGGGCTACGTTGTATTGCAGCTGGTTCAATCAATGTCGAGCTATGCAATGGCTGGAACTTGAATTCTGATATGTTTGTTAGATAGAATTGGTTGTTATGGTTTGTTTTCTGCTATGTTGTAAATGGTTCTTTTGTAGCAGCTATGCTGCTATGTTGTAAACAGTTTGTAGCAGCTATGCTGCTTCTTGGATAATAAAACTTCAATTTATCCAAAAAAAAAAAGAGAGGGTCCCATCCTCTGTTACTGTTCATCTTTTTTCTTTTCTTTTTTTTTCATTTGAAACAAATTATTATTTTTTTCATTGGGAAACACATTAAATGAGGGACAAAGTGGAGTGTCGGCCTCTCCACTTTGACCCTTTTTTTTTATATAAATTTTTTAATTATTTTTATTTTTATTTTAAATTTAAATTTAATTTTTTTAAAAATTTAGGTTATTTTATTATATATTAAAAAAATTGATGAAGATAAATGATAGAGTTTGTGAGAATTTGATAAGAAAATTTAAGTTATTTTAGATTTGATAATTCATGTATTTACGTCTTGTTCGTATTTTTTAAATTTTTATGTGTCAAAATCGTGTTTAAAGTATTATATCCATAAGATAAATTTATAGATGAGGAAGTTTAGGAAGGGTGTCAAAATACGACAAGATACGAAAAAGAAATACGGACACGACACTAATACATGAACATTTCAAATTTTATATAACACAAATTATTAGCACGTCAAAATTTATACAAATATAAATTACTTAAATACGATTATGATACGAAAAAATATACGAATATTATTTTAAAATCAAATCATATCAACTTTAAATAAATTATTTGATCGAGTCAGATTTAATCTGAATTTTATTGAAATAAAAAAATAATAATAAATAAGATTTAAAAATAAATATTTATTGAACCCAAATTTTTTGGATTCGAGCATAATTAGATAAATTTTTAATTTCGAATATCTGTTTTACTTAAATGGATAATATTGTATACTTGAAATCGTTAACTCGATTCATTTACATCCTATATATAAATTTATGATGTTTTTGTGCATGGGGAGACTATCCACGTCTCCCCTTGCTGTTCGCTTTTTTTTTTTTTTAAAGAAAAAAGAATGAAAGGAAAAGAGAGAAAAAAAAATTTGTGTGTTCGTATTATTTTTTTGTGAAGTATTATATATTTATATAAATTTTTACACGTTAATATTTCGTTTTATGTATATTTTAAAACGTTCGTGTTTTCGTATCGTGTTTGTGTTTCCTTTTTTTTTCTTTTTTAATGAAAAAAATGAGTAAGAAAAAAAAATTATGTGTTCGTGTTATTTTTTGTGTATTTAAAATATTATAAATTTATATAAATTTTACACGTTAATAATTTGTTTTATGTATATTTTTACACATTCGTGTATTCGTGTCGCGTTCATGTTATTTTTCGTGTTTTGTTATAATTATTTGTTCTATATTGTATTCGTGTCGTGTCTCAATTCATCTCATATTTTATATAGTTTGTCATTATGATTCAATTTAGAGAAAAATTTGTGTATCGTGTCATGTCTCAATTCATGATATATTTTGCATATTTATCATGGTGATTTAATTTATAAAAAAAAAGTTGTGTGTTCATTACGTGTTCATATTTTTTTTCTTCAAAATATTATAAAGTTATATAAATTTTTACACATTAATAATTAGTTTTACACGTTAATAATTTACATAAATTTTTACACGTTAATAATTTATTTTATGTATATTTTTACACGTTCCTGTATTTGTATCGTGTTCATGTTATTTTTCGTGTTGTGTTTTAATTATTTTTTTCTATGTAGTATTTCAATTCATCTCATATTTTACATAATTTGTCATTGTTATGTAAAGTTCGAATTGAATTACACGTTAATAAGTCTTTTTAATTTCGAATTGAAGTGGACAAATATATGTTATATATTCAAATTTTTACACGTTAATAATTTATATAAAGTATTATAAATTTAAATAAAATTTTATACGTTAATAATTCGTTTTATGTATATTTTTAAACGTTCGTGTATTTTTTTCAGCAGCATAGCGCAGGACTATTTCTAGTTATGTATAAAAAAAACCGAAGTCAAATTTTTAATGTTCCAAACCCATCCTCTGCAAAAAACTTACTACTGGGATGGTGGCTATTGTTAAGGGTGAAGTAACCATAGAGAACAAATTTTAAGTATTACAATTATTTCATTTCTATGTCATTTGATGTCTTGACATCCTCAAGCAATACTAATGTTAAACCATAAAAAAAAATATATATAGAAAGTTACAAATGAAAAGGAAAAGATATTCAATGGTACAGTAATCTGCGCAGGTAAAAAAATGAGTATACATTTGTTTCTAGCATCTATTGAAACCCAGCCAGAAGTAGATTTAGACATTTAGTGGTTGCATTACCCTTGACTCCCTGTAATATGAATGCTCAATGGAGCAACCTGTACGGAGCTGTATCTTGAACATCAATGAACAATAATCCAATCCTAATTCTTGCTTTACGTTTCATGGTAGGCGAGCAATCGAAGGCTTTTATACTTACAGGTGTGTTAAGATTTCCGTGAATATCTCCAAAAGCAGGCCGCCAGAACTGTCAAACCAGCAATGCCTGCTAAAATCTGTGTCCCATATAAAAGTTCCTTAGTTTTACTTCTAAAATTAACAACCTGAAATCGTTCAAAGGAAAATTTGACCGGTGATGAAAAATATATCAGGTGTGTGAAACGACACGCACATATGGTATATAATCATCCATTTCAAACCTTTTTTAGAAACATTTTCTTATAAAAGAAATCAGGAATCAAGAAGAAAAACTTGCACCAAAGTGCTAAAGAAATCCAAATAATGACATTGTATTCGAATACTTTCCAGAAATGGCAAAGGTAAGTAAATGAGACGATAACTGACCTTTGCATCTCTACCATGAGCAGTCTGTTGGAAAAGTGATTTCAGCAACTTAAACTGAGATGCTTGTGGCATAAGAATCACAATTGTGTACTGATTTTTACAAGGATAAGGCAGTATCCTTCGCAATGCTGACTGGGCTTTTGAAGGTGTCAGAGATTCTCTAACCCTGGATCGTCCTTCATCTTGAATCTGCACCGAGAAGAATCAAAACGAGTAAATAATTGTTCTACTCTATTAAGAGAAAGAAAAGATGACTGAGAATGACATGCTTGAGTTTCAGCATTTGCAAAGACAATAGCTAAGAGTTATCCACATGATATTAGAACATATCATCTTCTCCTTTTCTTTAAAAATAGTTTTAAACCAAAAGTACTTTTGAACTTTATGGCCAACACCGTTACTAAATGTACATAGTTACTTGTGGATATACTTGTCCCTTCAGACTTCAGACCGCATCAAAAACCAAACTCTCAGATTAGATGACATAAGTAAGTCAAATGGAAAATAAAAATTTAAAGACATAAAACTCAGGTAACAGACAGGGGAACCACCTTGAAGGAAGTGCCAACATCACCAGAGTAGATCCTTGACTGGTAGCTTCTTAAAATTCTTTCCAGCCAGTGATAATTCTCCTGCGAGAGAGTGATTGCAAATTAGCATTCAGAATTGAGTGCACTGTATTTTTTATTTTTCTTTATCTACAGTAAATGCCAAGCAGTTAGGTCAAATACTGACGATGATATGGAATTCTGCTATGAGTTAAGCACTTAAGATGGAAAAGGAGAAGTAAGCTACCATCCTTAAATCTTGAAACTGAGAGGACTAGCACAAAAATTTTAACACACGAAGCTCATAAAAGATTTAACCTGCAGTCCATTTTCATGGGCTCTCTGCTCAATTTCAAGTATGGTTGAAACATCCTGATCCAAAGGCCCTTCTTCTTGAAGACGTACTGCTTCATCCAAAGCAAGATCGACCTGTTCCACAACTGAATCTGTGAGACGACTGCCACTTAGTCACTACAACCAGGGAAAGATAGAAAGGCAAATACATAACACATAATGCCTACCAACTTTGAGGAGATTTCTGGATCACATGAAAAGTTTATACTCATATCTCCACGAACATCACCAGTTCTAGACGGTTTATTGCCACCAAGGAACACAGATACACATGCGGAGTAGATCTGGTACGTAAAGAGCAATTACAGAACATTAGTCAAAGAATAATTAAACAGATAAACGTAAATTTCAGAAGAAGTGCATACCTGCCCATGCTTGAAACGAAGAACCTGCAATATTTTTGTTTCAAGAAGTTTGCTCAGGAACCCAACACAGTGAATCTCTTCTACCTGGCATTTTAGTTTCCAATAGCAAGGTGCATAAAATAAATGAAAACGTCGATAAAGATTCTCAGTTATTCCTTTGCCAGATTAATGTGGATCTATGAGGAAAAAAACCACACACCATTGTTCCATTCTTCAACTCCACAGGAAAGCATAGCTGGACTGAACATTGTGCTTCAACCATGGGGCTGCGTACCACCTCTCTACAAGCAAAACAAACGCATTAGAAAGATTGTTAAATGCCAATAGAAATTACATATTAGCCTATATCAAAAGTCAGTCAATATGCACACACATGCATGCACAATTTGTATGTGTATCCTGTATGTGTTACAGAGAGTGCTAAAATTTGAAGTCAAGGACAATCCATTGACAGCAGAACTGACTCCACCTAAATCTTCTGGTCAAACATCTTGACATTGTCTACCACCAACACCAGATACAGAAGTACCTACCTAATTATGGTTGTAGGAAATTTAAATGGTAATCCTTTGAGATTATCACGGTTATAATGGAATATGGCTTCAGGAGACTTTGGTATTCCACCCTGCGTAGATAATTGCAACCTTTGTTAACATAACGTAAGATGAATGCAGACCTTGGTACCTTAAAAGAATCCCAACCTACCAAATACTGCAATATTAAAGGAAGTGCAATTGTGGGATCAATATTTCCTGCTATCACGACTGTAAAAGTTGATGGGTCCTTAAAACAGCTGTTGAAGTATTCACAAGCTTTTACTGGATCAACTTTTCTGAGGTCACTTATTCTAATAGGCTGCAAAAGAAGAAACCAAAAGAAAGTTAAAAGAAGGCACACCTGCCAGAAAAACTCAGTGATATTTAAAACACGAGATCATACATACCCGGAAAAAGTAAGAGTTTCCATAGTTGAGCTCTTTCACCCGATTTGCAAATGCAGTATAAGGATCCCTCTCTTGAGCACGAACTGCTTCTTCCGCCATTTGCATCACTATTTTGACTTCTTCTTCCCCTGGAGTTACATTTGTTGTAAATAGTTGATAGACAAGCTGCCAGAACAGTTTCAGTGAGAAACTAAATATTTAGAAATCTTTTCAGTAAAGTCGAGCAAAAATATAATATTTAGCACATTAAATTTGGTAAATCAGGGAAGAGTGTTGTCTGCCAGAGAGAAGGCTAATCCTTTGCTCTAAGCAGTAGACAATGTACAAGAAGGAAATTTTTCAAAAAAAATTTAGAAGCCTAGTTTCAAAGCTAGAGCCAGATGCTGCAGAAAACTTCATAGGAATTGTGGTTACTTGAATCAAGTTGAGTACTTCTAAGTCCTATCATCTCATTTGGGATTATAGCCACGAGTAAAGTTACAAAAAAAATGCATGTGGATGAATTGCAGTAGGATAAGTGCGGAAAAATAATTTAGAACACTGATAATACTCAACAATTTACATTTAAAAATCCAGTGAAACAAACCTGCAAGGCAGTTTCCAAGTCTGAAGGTGAACAATCACCGGAGAAAGTTCTCATATAGGCCCCAAGCTTTGTACCAACTTCTACTCTCTTGCCAGCTAGCATCTCCATTAGCACTGATGGTCTATGACCAAATACACCAATTTCTCCAGAAATGGTTGATCCCATTGAACATGAAAAATACTCGCTTTCAGGAAGTTCAGATAAACCCCCATATGAGAACCCTGTAAAAAGAACCTGTTGAAATGGTACATAAGAAGCATATTTGAGGACTCAATTGTCCTCTAAGGCAGAAACAGGTAGTCAGTAGAATTTCTAAGTTGCAGATTGATATTGTCTGTCTTATTGAGACTAGAGTAAAGTTACCTAAAGTGCAGAAGATTGTTGACATGCATTTTAAGGGATGGAACCTCCATCATAACTACTCTGAAGCTTCAAATGGAAGAATTTGGATCCTTAGTAAGGTTCACCTGGATGTAGATATGAAGAACTCAACAGAACAGTCCATCACATGCCAGATTAAACTGAACTCTCTGAGGTTTTATTTGACTGCCATTTATGGAAGTAATGAAGGAAGCAGACGGAAATTGCTTTGGTCACACTTGCATTCCCTCAGTGGAACTACTCAAGGTGCGCCATGGATTTTGGCAGGAGATTATAATGTGGTAGCTCATCCATCAGAAAGCTCATGCTTTAATGGATCCCAACACAGTACCTCAGATATGAAAGATTTCCAACTTTGCATTGAACAGAATGCATTGATGGATCACCAATTTGTTGGTCCAATCTTTACCTGGTCAAATCATCAAGAGAATCATCTTGCCAAGAAGCTTGATCGGGTCATGATCAATGATCAATGGCTCCTCTCTTTCCAACACTCCTATGTGGAATTTATTGCACCTGAAACCTCTGATCACTGTGCTGCACTAATCAAAACCAGCTTGGAGAATCACTCCCCTCCCAAACCATTCAAGTTTTTCAATTACTGGACTAGGGATGCAGAGTTCATGGATATAGTTGAGAGCTCATGGCAGGAACCTACCAGAGGTGATCCTATGTCCAATTTGCATATCAAATTGAAGAGAGTGAAGCAGAAGCTAAAGAATTTCAATTTCAAGAAGTATGGAGCTATTACTGAGAAGGTACAAGCCAAAAGAAGGGAATTAGCAGAAGTGCAGCTCCAACTACTAAGGAAGCCTGCAGATGTTGAACTGGCAGCAAAGAAAGATATCCTTTCCAGGGATTTCAATAATCTTCTCAAAGATGAGGAAAGCTTTTACAAGCAGAAATCCAGAATTCAATGGCTAAAGGAAGGAGACCAAAATACAGGCTTCTTCCATAGGATGGTGAGGGCAAAGTTGAGCAAAAATACCATACATTCTTTGACGGATGCACAAGGAAACAGACTTGGAAACTTTAATCAGATTGCTACAGAAGCTGTCTCCTACTTCCAGAACTTGTTGGGATCCAAAGACCATATGGTCAAGGGCTGTAATCAGGATTTGCTTGTTGAACTTCTTCAGACTTCCATCACTGAAGAGCACCAAGCTGAACTGGTTAAAAGGGTAACTCCTGCAGAGATAAAAGAAGCAATGTTTTCGATTCATAGTGACAAGAGTCCAGGGCCAGATGGATTCACAGCTCACTTCTTCAAAACAGCTTGGCAAGTTGTTGGTGAGGATGTCACAGAGGCTGCAATGTTCTTTTTCAGGACAGGAGTGATGCACAGAGCCTTCAATTCAACTAGTGTAGCTCTCATTCCAAAATGCCCTAATCCAAGCACAATGAGAGATTTCAGACCAATTTCCTGTTGCACAGTTTTTTACAAATGCATCAGCAAGATTCTGACTAACAGACTCAAGAGCAGTCTTCCATTGGTGATCTGTCCCAATCAGAGTGCCTTCATTCCAGGCAGGAGTATCACAGACAATATCCTGCTTGCTCAAGAGTTAGTCAGAGGCTATGGTAGGAATACTCTGTCCCCAAGATGTGCCATAAAAGTGGATTTGCAGAAGGCATTTGATACTATCAGCTGGGAATTCATCTCTGCAGTCTTGAAGGCAATGCGGGTCCCTCAGCAGTTCCTACATTGGATTGAAAGTTGCCTATCCACCAGCTACTTCTCTATATCTGTTAATGGAGGACTTATGGGCTTCTTTAAGGGGGCAAGAGGAGTCAGGCAAGGTGATCCCCTCTCCCCCTACCTCTTTGTGATTGCTATCAATGTCCTGTCCAAGTTGCTGGACTCAGCAGCACAGTATGTGGTCTTCTCTTATCATCCAAAGTGCAAAAAGCTTCATTTAACTCACCTGAGTTTTGCTGATGATCTGCTAATCTTTGCCAAGGGCAATCTTGATTCAGTGAAGGGTATTCAGCTAGTGCTAAGTCAATTCTACACCTACTCAGGGCTCCAACTTAATAGCACCAAAAGTGAGTTCTTCTCCTCAGGAATTGACAGAGAAGAATTAAGGATCATCAGAGAGTCCACAGGGTTCAAAACAGGCACATTGCCTGTCAGATACCTGGGGGTACCATTAGTCACTAGAAGATTAACCATGACAGACTGTGAGCCACTTTTGGAGAAGGTGACAGAAAGGGTTAGAGGATGGGCAACAAAGTTCTTGTCTTATGCTGGAAGGCTTCAGCTTATCCAATCAGTTCTGTTTCACCTGCAGAACTTCTGGTGCAGACATTTTGTTCTGCCCAAGCAGTGCATAAGGAAGTTGATGCAGCTATGCTCAAGCTTCTTATGGAAAGGGAAGGAAGGCCAAGCTAAGGGAGCTAAAGTTAGCTGGAAGTCTATTTGCCTGCCAAAATCAGAAGGGGGACTTGGTGTAAAGGACACTGTCACTTGGAATCAGGCATGTATTCTAAGGAATTTTTGGGCTGTACTGATTGAAGCAGGCTCCCTATGGATAGCCTGGATCAAGACTTATGTGTTGAAGGATAGAGATCCATGGCACATCTCTATCCAGAGTGGGAGCAGTTGGAATTGGAGGAAGATCATGCAATTGAGAGAGGTGGCTGCCAGAATAGTTCTCACAACTGCCGATGGAAGCTGCAAATGGCCTTTCCCTGAGGGAAAGTACCAAGTGTCAGCAGTGTGGAACAAGATCAGACCCTCAGCTGGGAAAGTGGCTTGGTATAAGTTGGTATGGTGTAATTTTAATATTCCTAGGCATTCTATGCTCTCCTGGATGGCAATCCTAAATAGATTGGCCACAAAGGATAGACTTATCTCCTGGGGAATGGCAGTGGATGATAACTGTTTGCTGTGCAAACAAGAGAGGGAAACCAGGGATCATCTATTCTTCACTTGCTCCTACTCGAAACAGATATGGCAGAGAGTGATGGTACTTTGTAGGTTAAAAAGGCAGGTTGCATGTTGGAATGTAGAGCTTCAATGGGCCTCTGGCAACCTCAGAGGTAAAGCTCTAATCACAACGATATTGAGGCTAGCTTGGAACGCAGTTATCTACCTAGTTTGGAAGGAAAGAAACAATCGTTTGTTCAACTCAACTGAGCAAAAGGCGGAGCACCTCACTGAGCAAGTGAGAGACATGATCTCGACCAGGTTAAGTGATCTTAGGAAGATTAAAAGAGATTCAGTTAATACGTTTTTATGTAATTCTTAGAGGTTAAATGCAGACATGTTTGTCTAATGGCATTGGTTTTCTGATTTATTTAGCTAGGCTAAGCTAGCTTTGTAACATGTAGCAGCACTGCTGCTTTCTTGGATAAATGAAAATCTACTTATCCAAAAAAAAAGAAGCATATTTTAACATGTACTGGTGCTCCAGAAAGAATATCATTACTTGAAATCAAATAAAAGACACATAAAGCTGTCTTAGGGCTAATTTACTAGAATTAAGATTCAAATTGAATGTTGTCTCAGACAGGAAATCAAACACCAAAAAAGATGCTGAAATAATCAAAGGAATTATACCTGGTCATCAGAAAAGTCTGTACACTTATAGCAAACTCGCATGCCATTCGATAGAGTTAATTCAGTAGCTCCAATATTTGAGTACTCTATCTGCTCTATAATGTACCTGAAGTGAATGATTTGATTGGACTTAGAATTAAATAACCCAAGCAGATAGTCAACCTTTTCATGAGTGAGAACATTTAAAACAGTTAAAAGAAATCATCTAAAGAGGGAAAGTTGAGATGCGCTAGAAACCAAAAGAATCCATCACATTCTATGATATGATCTGAAGTTCTGTTATCCCTAATTCCTAATCACATGCATTACATTTATGATTGACAGAAAATAAAGTTAAAAAAGAAAACAAAGAAATAGCTAGCAAGGCAGAAATAGTTGCAGATATAGAATACAAGGACATGTAAAAGTAGAAAGGCCCAACTTTACCCTGGAGCAGGCTTTATATTAACAATTTCTTCCGGAATGTACTCATCATCCCATGGGGAAATGCTCCCTTCCTTCTCAAGATTATTGATCTTCAACACAACATTTTTAAGGTCATCAATTGTAGCAGAAGCTTGAGGTTCCATTGTCTTTAGGACACAGCTGCATGATGTTTGCAATTTCTCTGCATACTTGGAAACCTCTAATGCCGATATATCTATGTAAATAAAATCATAATTAGTGCAAAAACATAACATTGAACCTGGTTATTGCTATATACCTATAAAAAAAATGTTCACTCACAAGGCAGAATCGTTTTTTGGAGCTGAGCTTCATACTCAATACCAATAACAGGTTCATTGTGGATAAAGTGCTGCAAAATGAAAATGATGAAGATAAAGGATCTTTCTAGTTTCACAAAACCTCAAGTTAGATAAATGGAAAAGATTGTAGCCACTGTTATGATATACCTGAATATATTCATCTCGTAAGCTAGTTGATTGCATTTGATCACGCTCCAAATAGGCAGATTTAATCTCTAACATCAATAAAGCTCGGACAACTGACACTTCACGTTCTGAAAACCCATGAAGTCGCACCCTTGCAACCTGAAGCTCAGTGCATCAGCAAAATGATATGAATGAAATAAAGGGAAGCGGAAAGGAATATATATTATATATAAATATAAGTGAATCAAGAGATAAAAAAGAATGGATAGCAAACCTCAATTAGCATTGATTCTAGGGCCTCTAAAGTCCCTTTTTCCTTGCAAGATGAGCTCATAATGTAGGCCTTTAAGGAGTGAACAAGAGCATCTGCAGCAGCAGAGCATGAGAAATAGGGTGGATCCTTTCTACGAGAGATTTTAAAGAACCTCTGATTTAGAGCATGTAGGAACATGGACTCTGCAAGCATGTTCCTATAATCTTTTACTGTCTTCAGCTCATCTGCTGGCATCTTATAGCTAATCATTACTGCAGACTTTTACAAGGCAATGACAAAAAAACAGAGTTAGGAAATATCAATTTCCGCAAATCCATATGCACAAATAAGTTCAAGACTTGAAGTGCACTTACCCCAGCAGCTTCAGACTCCACAAAACATGAAAAACGTGGCTCCTCATGAGAAGGAACAGGAAATAATGGTATAATTGGACGGTCAGGTGCAGAGTTTTTCTCCTCAAAATGAGTCCTTATCAACTCAACAACACTCTAGAGGAGAGAGAAAGAAAGAGAGAAATTGTTAAGCAATATTGACTGATAAACAAACTTTCAACTCAGAATAGAACTTTCATGCTAACAAATACTAACCTTTGTATCAGGAAAATCTCCAACAGCTATCACTGCCATATTGTGCAGATGGTACCATTTTTTATAAAACCGCTTCACTGTTTCAGAAGACACAGTTCGAATTACTTTTTCCAATCCAATTGGTAATCGCTCGGCATACTGCAATCAACCAGGGTTTAGATGTAATATAAACTGTAATACAACATAAAATTATAATCAACTAGTAATAAGCCCAACCAAATTATACTGATGATATTATTCTTAAAACTTTAAACTGCTAGCTTACTCTCAAGTCTCAACAATAAGCAAAATGAAAGGACTTCACTAAAGACCATACATGGAACAATACTCTTATCCCCATCACTTGCTGATATGACATTTGCTGAGCTCCATTATAAAAATTAATAGAGAAGAAGTGCTAAAGATAGGATAAATAAATATATCCCATCATTGCTATGAGAAGGCTAAAGATCTCCACTCGATAGGCCTTATCAATCAATTGATTCAACAATTGATGTGTACAAAGTGTACATAAATGAACAAATAGTAGTACCTTGGAACCTTCCATCATCAGAGCCCAATGTGCGTCCTGCATCCTTCCACTGGCATTTCTGTTTCCTCTATACTCTTCCATAACAGCCCCTCTCTCTTTTTTCAAATCATCTTTCGAGACTCGAATCTGCACAACAAGTCAGAGATAAAACAAGTACACACCAAAAACGAGAAAACATTACCAAAAAAAGTATCCAAACAACAAAAATAAGATAGTTATATACCTCTGAACTGAACTCTGCCAAGACCGAGATGGCCTGAGACAACAGCTCAGGCTTATCAATAGGAACAAACAACTCGTATACCGTCTCATCAGCAGAAGTGACCGCATTCTGACAAGCACCGAATTCGGCTCCAATACTTTCAAGGAACTTGACAATATCATGATTTGTGTATCTTTTAGTGGCACTAAAAGCAAGATGCTCAACTATGTGAGCAACTCCACGCTCATCTTCCTCTTCCAAAACTGAGCTGCCATGAACGCCATTCAAATCTGCTTATTTAAGAGTTTCCTATATAAATACATACTATACGATTCAGGCTTAAGCAACAAAAAAACTTCAAAACCCTAAAGAAGAGCTAGGTTTTGTTAGGTCTTTCATTAAGACAATTAATTTTCTTTTTAATTTAAAAACAAAGAGAAAAATGAAAGGAAAAAAAAGGGAGGGACTAACCCGACTTTGACGGCGAGAGCGAGAGCGGCTCTCAATCGGGGCTTGGAATTAGAACGAACATAGTAAAAGAGTCCATTGTCGAGTCTGCCGTAGTCCACTCCGAAGGGTTGGTGAACTCTTGGTCTAAGTCCACATTTACCAGCTTCAAGGACCTGAAGCCGTGCTTCTTTGCAATCTGCGATTCTCGATTGGAAGCAAATCCATCTCTCTCTCTCTCTCTCTCCCTCCGTTGATTCCAGACGGAAATTGGAGAAGAAAATGATCGATGTTCCTTTTTTTTTAATATAATATTTGTTAACGGCAATCAGTTTTAAATTAGTAGTTGCAAGAAAAAATTTCTTTTTCAAGATGGGATTGGGCGATTTTTTTATATTAATATAGCAAAAAAAAAAATTTTATTTATCAAAATATCGCTTTTTTCAGATTAATTTTCAAAATTCGTTTTTTTTTATCAGTTGGGAAATCGCCATGGCTCATGGCGATTTCCCAACTAAAATTTGCAAAATTTTTGTGGCGATTTCTCAAAGGAAAATTTAAATTTTTTTTTTTCAAATTTTTGGGAAAATATGAAAAACATGATTCAATAGTGAACTTATTGTGAAATGGTATAAGGAAAAAAAGTTATTTGAAAAAGAGAAATGAATAATTAGAAATTATTATAAAGGATTAGACCTGCTCACGGGCCGGGCAACCCGCCCGGCCCGACAGGCCCGGCCCATATTGAGTCGGGCCTGGACAGGATAATTTATGTTCCAGGCCGGCCCGGAACAGTGATTTTTATTATAATAATATTATTTTATTTAATTTTAATTAAAAAAATAAAAAAAAAATTATTTTTTTATTCCAATAAACAGTGATTCGGGCCGAAACAGGAGGGCCTGGGCAGAAAAGAAAAAAAAAATGGGCCGCGGATCGGCCCGGCCCATGAACACCTCTATAAAGGATATTGTAAAGACAAAATTATCCTTGATAAAAAAACGTTCTCTTCCCTTTTTCTTTTATTTTTTAATTTAATTTTTAATCAAAAAATAAATATTCTGAAAATAAAAACTTTTTAATTTTAAAAAAAAATTTAATTTTTTATTTTCTTTTTTTAATTAAAAAAAATTTAAAAAATAAAAATAATATGCCTAAAATTAATTTTTATTTATTTCTTTTTTTCAAATAACTTTTATTCATTATACCATTTCACAATAAGTTCACTATTGGTACATGTTTTTCATATTTTTCCAAAAATTAAAAAATATATATACATGAAGGGAAATCGCCACCCCATGGCGATTTCCCTTCATGCTTTTAGCAAATTTGGCTAAAAATATCAAGGGAAATCGCCATTGGGGTGGCGATTTCCTTTGGTATTTTTAGCAAAATTTGCAAAAAACACCAAGGGAAATCGCCACCCCCCATGGCGATTTCCCTTGGTATTTTTAGCCAAAATATGTTTTTTGACGTTGGGAAATCGCCATGGGGGGTGGCGATTTCCCAGCTAGTATTAAAACCAGCGTATTTTGGGAAATAATCTAAAAGCAACTGTATTTTAGAAATTTTTTTTTTTTAGCTATATTAAAATAAAAAAACCGGGATTGGGCCTGGAACTGGATCGTACCTTTTTTTTTGTTCTTTCAATTGCGTGGAACCCACGTGAAATCTAAGGAGATTTTCTGATTTTTGTAAAGATTTTTCTTTTTGGATAGATTATTATGGTCCCCACTCCCCATTCCGCACTTTAGCAGTCTAGGCCTAGCCCTATGCTATGCGATTTTTTTTTCCACCTCAACTCTTCAATCAAATTAAAAAAAATTATATATATATTTATTAATTAAAGTTTCGACTATATAAAATAATTTTTATATATTTATTAATTAAAATTTCGATCATAAAATGACGTCCATAAATAAATATTACGACATCCGATGCAATGAAAAAAATACTAAATGGAACATTAGTTAGCAAACGGGATGTTATAATTTCTTTTTATATTATATCTACTATACTATTAGATTTTGAATAGTAATACACTAATGCTTTATTATATTGTCATTAATATGCAATGAACAAATACTAGTATAGTATATTATTCTTATTCTGATCTTTAGGCTTGGACTTTATGTCTCTTTTATAGTAATTTATTTGATGCATTTGCATTTACAAAATTCAAATGAACTAAAGACATATTTTTCGAGGGAAAAAGGATGAAAGCAGAATGGTTACAAGGGCGGTGGAGAAAGCAGGGGAATTTTTTGCTCTCTCACAACCTTTGAAGAGAGTCCCTCTACCTTCAATCATTGGTATCTCTTGGAAAGCACCACCTATACATTGGTTTAAACTTAATACTGATGGGTCCTCTATTGGGAACCCCGGTAAAGCAGGGGCAGGCGCGATCATCAGAGACCATGATGGGAAGTGGATTGTAGGATCATACAGACACATACCACAGGCCACCAGTGTGGAAGCCGAACTGTGGGCACTGAGGGATGGACTTCACTTAGCTAAGAAGGCTAACATTAGGAACTTGGAGATTGAAGTGGATGCCACAACTGTTATTAGTCTTCTCACCAACCAGCAAGCTACAAATTTTTTTCTTAATACCCTTGTGTGTGATTGCAGGACTCTCCTTTCTGAGATTGACCAGAGAAAGATAAAGCACATTTTTCGGGAGGGGAACCGATGTGCTGACGCCCTAGCTCGTAGAGGGAGCAATTTTCCTAACCCTCCATTAGCGGATGTTTTTAATATAAATTATCTATTTGTTGTTTGTAACGTACCACCTGTGTTTTTATCCCTATTTTATCGGCTGAGGCCAATGGGGAAGTGGTGTATCGGACTATCGGTTAATTTATGAAAGCTCCTTTAATGACCAAAAAAAAAAAGACATATTTTAAGAGTAGTAACAAATAAATAAATAAATAAGAATTAAATTTGATTTGATTTTTGAACTAATAGAATATATATTTGCAAATTTTTGGGAAAATATGAAAAACATGATTCAATAATGAACTTATTGTGAAATGGTATAATGAATAAAAGTTATTTGAAAAAGAGAAATGAATAATTAGAAATTATTATAAAGGATTAGACCTGCTCACGGGCCGCGCAACCCGCCCGGCCCGACAGGCCCGGCCCATATTGAGCCGGGCCTGGACAGGATAATTTATGTTCCAGGCCGGCCCGGAACAGTGATTTTTATTATAATAATATTATTTTATTTAATTTTAATTAAAAAAATAAAAAAAATTATTTTTTTATTCCAATAAATAGTGATTCGGGCCGAAACGGGAGGGCCTGGGCAGAAAAAAAAAAAAAAATGGGCCGCGGCCCGGCCCGGCCCAAGAACACCTCTATAAAAGATATTGTAAAGACAAAATTATCCTTGATAAAAAAACGTTCTCTTCCCTTTTTCTTTTATTTTTTAATTTAATTTTTAATTAAAAAATAAATATTCTGAAAATAAAAACTTTTTAATTTAAAAAAAATAATAATTTTTTATTTACTTTTTTTAATTAAAAAATTTTAAAAAATAAAAATAATATGCCTAAAATTAATTTTTATTTATTTCTCTTTTTCAAATAACTTTTATTCATTATACCATTTCACAATAAGTTCACTATTGGTACATGTTTTTCATATTTTTCCAAGAATTAAAAAAAAAATATACATGAAGGGAAATCGCCATGGGGGGTGGCGATTTCCCTTGGTATTTTTAGCCAAAATATGTTTTTTGACGTTGGAAAATCGCCATGGGGGGTGGCGATTTCCCAGCTAGTATTAAAACTTGAGAAATAATCTAAAAGCAACTGTATTTTGGAAATTTTTTTTTTTAGCTATATTAAAATAAAAAAACCGGGATTGGGCCTGGAACTGGATCGTACCTTTTTTTTTGTTCTTTCAATTGCGTGGAACCCACGTGAAATCTAAGGAGATTTTCTGATTTTTGTAAAGATTTTTCTTTTTGGATAGATTATTATGGTCCCCACTCCCCATTCCGCACTTTAGTAGTCTAGGCCTAGCCCTATGCTATGCGATTTTTTTTTCCACCTCAACTCTTCAATCAAATTAAAAAAAAATTATATATATATTTATTAATTAAAGTTTCGACTATATAAAATAATTTTTATATATTTATTAATTAAAATTTCGATCATAAAATGACGTCCATAAATAAATATTACGACATCCGATGCAATGAAAAAAATACTAAATGGAACATTAGTTAGCAAACGGGATGTTATAATTTCTTTTTATATTATATCTACTATACTATTAGATTTTGAATAGTAATACACTAATGCTTTATTATATTGTCATTAATATGCAATGAACAAATACTAGTATAGTATATTATTCTTATTCTGGTCTTTAGGCTTGGACTTTATGTCTCTTTTATAGTAATTTATTTGATGCATTTGCATTTACAAAATTCAAATGAACTAAAGACATATTTTTCGAGGGAAAAAGGATGAAAGCAGAATGGTTACAAGGGCGGTGGAGAAAGCAGGGGAATTTTTTGCTCTCTCACAATCTTTGAAGAGAGTCCCTCTACCTTCAATCATTGGTATCTCTTGGAAAGCACCACCTATACATTGGTTTAAACTTAATACTGATGGGTCCTCTATTGGGAACCCCGGTAAAGCAGGGGCAGGCGCGATCATCAGAGACCATGATGGGAAGTGGATTGTAGGATCATACAGACACATACCACAGGCCACCAGTGTGGAAGCCGAACTGTGGGCACTGAGGGATGGACTTCACTTAGCTAAGAAGGCTAAGATTAGGAACTTGGAGATTGAAGTGGATGCCACAACTGTTATTAGTCTTCTCACCAACCAGCAAGCTACAAATTTTTTTCTTAATACTCTTGTGTGTGATTGCAGGACTCTCCTTTCTGAGATTGACCAGAGAAAGATAAAGCACATTTTTCGGGAGGGGAACCGATGTGCTGACGCCCTAGCTCGTAGAGGGAGCAATTTTCCTAACCCTCCATTAGCGGATTTTTTAATATAAATGATCTATTTGTTGTTTGTAACGTACCACCTGTGTTTTTATCCCCGATTTTATCGACTGAGGCCAATGGGGAAGTGGTGTATCGGACTATCGGTTAATTTATGAAAGCTCCTTTAATGACCAAAAAAAAAAAGACATATTTTAAGAGTAGTAACAAATAAATAAATAAATAAGAATTAAATTTGATTTGATTTTTGAACTAATAGAATATATATTTGCAAATTTTTGGGAAAATATGAAAAACATGATTCAATAGTGAACTTATTGTGAAATGGTATAATGAATAAAAGTTATTTGAAAAAGAGAAATGAATAATTAGAAATTATTATAAAGGATTAGACCTGCTCACGGGCCGGGCAACCCGCCCGGCCCGACAGGCCCGGCCCATATTGAGCCGGGCCTGGACAGGATAATTTATGTTCCAGGCCGGCCCGGAACAGTGATTTTTATTATAATAATATTATTTTATTTAATTTTAATTAAAAAAATATAAAAAATTATTTTTTTATTCCAATAAACAGTGATTCGGGCCGAAACGGGAGGGCCTGGGCAGAAAAGAAAAAAAAATGGGCCGCGGCCCGGCCCGGCCCATGAACACCTCTATAAAAGATATTGTAAAGACAAAATTATCCTTGATAAAAAAACGTTCTCTTCCCTTTTTCTTTTATTTTTTAATTTAATTTTTAATTAAAAAATAAATATTCTGAAAATAAAAACTTTTTAATTTAAAAAGAAAAAATTAATTTTTTATTTACTTTTTTTAATTAAAAAATTTTAAAAAATAAAAATAATATGCCTAAAATTAATTTTTATTTATTTCTCTTTTTCAAATAACTTTTATTCATTATACCATTTCACAATAAGTTCACTATTGGACATGTTTTTCATATTTTTCCAAGAATTAAAAAAAAAAAAATATACATGAAGGGAAATCGCCACCCCCATGACGATTTCCCTTGGTATTTTTAGCCAAAATATGTTTTTTGATGCTGGGAAATCGCCATGGGGGGTGGCGATTTCCCAGCTAGTATTAAAACTTAAGAAATAATCTAAAAGCAACTGTATTTTGGAAATTTTTTTTTAGCTATATTAAAATAAAAAAACCGGGATTGGGCCTGGAACTGGATCGTACCTTTTTTTTTGTTCTTTCAATTGCGTGGAACCCACGTGAAATCTAAGGAGATTTTCTGATTTTTGTAAAGATTTTTCTTTTTGGATAGATTATTATGGTCCCCACTCCCCATTCCGCACTTTAGTAGTCTAGGCCTAGCCCTATGCTATGCGATTTTTTTTTTCCACCTCAACTCTTCAATCAAATTAAAAAAAATTATATATATATTTATTAATTAAAATTTCGACTATATAAAATAATTTTTATATATTTATTAATTAAAATTTCGATCATAAAATGACGTCCATAAATAAATATTACGACATCCGATGCAATGAAAAAAATACTAAATGGAACATTAGTTAGCAAACGGGATGTTATAATTTCTTTTTATATTATATCTACTATACTATTAGATTTTGAATAGTAATACACTAATGCTTTATTATATTGTCATTAATATGCAATGAACAAATACTAGTATAGTATATTATTCTTATTCTGGTCTTTAGGCTTGGACTTTATGTCTCTTTTATAGTAATTTATTTGATGCATTTGCATTTACAAAATTCAAATGAACTAAAGACATATTTTTCGAGGGAAAAAGGATGAAAGCAGAATGGTTGCAAGGGCGGTGGAGAAAGCAGGGGAATTTTTTGCTCTCTCACAACCTTTGAAGAGAGTCCCTCTACCTTCAATCATTGGTATCTCTTGGAAAGCACCACCTATACATTGGTTTAAACTTAATACTGATGGGTCCTCTATTGGGAACCCCGGTAAAGCAGGGGCAGGCGCGATCATCAGAGACCATGATGGGAAGTGGATTGTAGGATCATACAGACACATACCACAGGCCACCAGTGTGGAAGCCGAACTGTGGGCACTGAGGGATGGACTTCACTTAGCTAAGAAGGCTAAGATTAGGAACTTGGAGATTGAAGTGGATGCCACAACTGTTATTAGTCTTCTCACCAACCAGCAAGCTACAAATTTTTTTCTTAATACCCTTGTGTGTGATTGCAGGACTCTCCTTTCTGAGATTGACCAGAGAAAGATAAAGCACATTTTTCGGGAGGGGAACCGATGTGCTGACGCCCTAGCTCGTAGAGGGAGCAATTTTCCTAACCCTCCATTAGCGGATGTTTTTAATATAAATGATCTATTTGTTGTTTGTAACGTACCACCTGTGTTTTTATCCCCGATTTTATCGGCTGAGGCCAATGGGGAAGTGGTGTATCGGACTATCGGTTAATTTATGAAAGCTCCTTTAATGACCAAAAAAAAAAGACATATTTTAAGAGTAGTAACAAATAAATAAATAAATAAGAATTAAATTTGATTTGATTTTTGAACTAATAGAATATATATTTGCAAAATGATTTGGTTATTACTTATTACACATAAAAACAAGTAAAATAATACTAAGATGGAAGAATGCACAAAAAAAAAAGTATACTTGTTTTTAATAAATGAAACCGCAACTTGAAGATAAATAAAGAGATTAGAGATGCTGAGATTCGAATTCTAAACCTATTGAATGCCATCTCTTAAGAATGATGGTATGAATCAATTGACCAGGTTAAAAAAGTATACTTTGACTATTATTCAGCTTCAATATTAAATCTGTTGCTGCACCAGTGTCTTTGGTCCCAAGTGGATGAAGCTCCAATCAAGTAAAAGTTCCCTAAGATTTCTGTGAACACCTTCGGAGACTGAGAGCCAAAACTGCCAAACCAGCAATGCCTGCTAAAATCTGCCAACACCAAACAAAATCTAATTTGATTTTGATGCAGAACCAGATCAACTATGAAGTCAATTTCTGATTAAAGACAAGCAATCAGATTTTGCAACAGTTACAGTTGCAATAAAAACAATCATAAATTTTGCAACAGTTCCTAGTCATACATATCCTGAAAAGTTTGTTTCCAAATGTCATATTCTGATTTTTTTTTTTTTTTTTTAAAGTTTGTGGGTTGCTTTGAAAATTCAAAGAATGTTATATTGCTGGAAAATGTGCAATAAACAACAATAGCAGTAAAAATAGTCTGATAACTGACCTTTGCATCTCTCCCATGGAGGGTCCATTGTGAAAATGATTTAAACCATGATAATTGAGGCTTTAGAATCACAACTGTGTGCTGATTTTTGAAAGGCACTATCCTTTGTAATGCGAGTTGCATTGTCAATGGCGTTAGTGATTCCCTAACTTTCGATCTCCCTTCATCTAGAATCTGCAGCAGAGAAAGAACCAAAAGTTTTAATTCCAATGATCATAAGAATAAATACTCTTTTGCATTCTCTTGTAGTCAATAAGACAGCTTTTAAAAGCGCATGCTCGAGTTTCCTTTTCCACCATTGTGTTTAAACTACAACATCTAGTCAATTGCATGCTGTTAGAACATATTCTTTTCTTTTTTGTTCAAGAAGAATATATGGTTAAATAAATTGAGATTGTTTGACTGCAATGTTTACTTCAGTCTATGTTGCTCCGACTCTTCATTTTTCTTGAAATACTTGTGTCCGGCGCATATTTGGACATGAATATGAGGATATGACCCTCCAAGGACCCTCCAAATACATGGAAAAACTTAGAAAAAATTGAACATACCCGTGTCAAACACATCCCGTATCCGACACTCACACCCGAGTACAAGTAACATAGATTTCAGTAACAGCTTGCTTCCAACTTAGAACTGCACATTACTTATAGCTTCTGTCAAGAATGAGATTGTCCAACATAACATGCATACATGGGATAACTAACTATGCTACAGATATATCAGAAACACCATAGTTGGATACTTACAATGTTTGAAAGGAAAAAATTATAATGTATCTAACCTGTTTTAACAGTAGAAAAAAGTAAATGATCCTAGTGCATATTAAGTATCATTTCTCTATTAGAAAAAATATATCATTTCTGGTGTAAAACCTACTTTGCATGGAAACCAAACATTTAAAGATCCAGAGTTGAGATGGAACTACAGTAAAGATGCAAACAGAGTCACCGACCTTAAAAGAAGTGCCAACATCACCAGCATAGATCCTTGACTGATAGCTGCCTAATATCATGTCCAGCCAGTAACCATTCTCCTGAAAGGAGTTACCAAATTAACACTAAGAATTAAGTGCTCTATGAATTAACTTTCATCAGTTCTCACATCTCTGAAGTCTGAACCTTAATCAATACGCAAATATCAAGGAGATAAATAGGAGAGTTTAGATGAAGTTTAGAATTTAACTGCAAGGTTGAATAAGTGCATATAGGATTCAATCCTTCATTTTTGGCATCCACAGGGCAAAATGATATTAAACACATACATAACAAAACATAAGGAGATTTAACCTGCAGTCCATTCTCATGGGCTCTCTGCTCAATTTCCAGTATGGTTGAAACATCCTGATCTAAAGGCCCTTCCTCTTGAAGACGGAATATTTCATCCAAAGCAAGATCAACCTGTTAAGAAGTATTGCATAAGTAAAGATTTTCGGATGGTTGGCATCTTAATGATTAAAATCCAGAGGTGAATAGGCAAAATGTACAACTTTAGGACACCTACCAGCTTTGAGGAGATCTTTGGATCACAAGAAAAATCAATGCTAATATCACCACGTACATCAGTGGTTATACATGGCAGATAACCAAAAAGGAAATCATATACACTTGCACCATAGATCTGAGGCACAGAGAACAACTGTATTATTAAAAAAAATAGGCCAGAGAATATGAAAGATGATAACCTTTTAAACCTATGGCACACCCTTACCTGCCCATGCTTGAAACGAAGAAGCTGCAGTATTTTGTTTTCTAGAAGTTTGCTCAGGAATCCGATATACTGAATCTCTTCTACCTGTAATTTTTTTTTTCCAATGGAATGATGCATCATAAAACAGAAGCAAATAAAAGGCCTCAGGTCTTCCACTGAGTGAGCTTTTAATAGATCCATTCGAGATAATGACAAACCATTGTTTCCATCTTCAGCCGTATGGGAATGCATATCTGGACCCTACATTGTGCTTCCAACATGGGGCTGCGTACCACTTCTCTGCAAACACATCAAATGCTTTAGAAGTAAATTTTCAACAGGAAAGCATGCAAACACTAACACCAAAAGTTTGCCAGGGGATGCATGCATGTCTGTGTGCAATAAAGAGACGGAGAGATCAACTTCTGAACACCAAGGACAATCCAGTTGAGCAGCAAGTGCAACCGGATCCACCAAACTCTTCTCTTGCTACCATTTTCAAACATAAAAGTCACCTACCTAGTTATGGTTGTAGGATATGAGTACGGCAATTCCTTGATGTAGTCAGTATTAAAGTGGAAAATGGGTTCAGAAGGCTTTGGTATTCCCCCCTGCAAGCAGAGGATAAAAAACCAGTTAACTCAATAAAAATTGTATGTAGACTTGAGTTGCTTGAAAAGAAATCCCAACTAACCAAATACTGCAGTATTAAAGGAAGTGCAACTGTGGGGTCAATATTCCCAACAATCACAACAGTAAAAGTTGATGGATCCTTGAAGCAGCAATTGAAATATTCACATGCTTTTAATGGATCAACTTTCCTAAGGTTGCTGATTCTTATAGGCTGCAACAAAAAACAAAAAAAAAATCTAAATTACAAGGAGGCATGCACATTTGAAATCCTTAGTAGCATTTAGACACAAGTGATAGTGCATACCCTGAAAAAGTATGACTTTCCATAGTTGATCTCAGTCACTCGGTTTGAAAATGCAGTAAAAGGATCCCTTTCTCGAGCAAGAATCACTTCTTTTTCCACTTGCATCACTCTTTTGACAATTTCTTCGACTGGTGTTACATATGTTGTAAATAGTTGATAAACAAGCTGCCAGAACAGGAGTATCAGAAGACATAATATGGGGGTATAGTGGCATGTTCTGAAGCATTTAAGCATGCTTTAAAAGATGAATGCAGAAGGCCAGAGAAATATACAATTGCATCATAAAAGTTGAAAAGTAACATCTAAGAGAGGAACAAAATTAGATAAATTTGTATTACGCTACATGGAATAAATAGTAACTCCACCATTTGTATATAAGAAGTAACATAAACAACAGCTTTATGCATAGGTATTTGATGCATTGATGAAAAGAAACACAAGATAAGCACCTTCTGTTGCATCAGCACTACACTCAATCAATTAACATACGACATGCACGTTGGTATTTTCCACATTTGTTTACATGAGATTACCGATCCTAGAAAGAACTTTACAGTGAAAATTGCATCTAGTTAGGTAAGAAAACCTGCCTAAGAAATTGTTATGATGCATATTATCTCACGTAGCCCAAAGCACCACTCTTTCTGAGAGAGGAGCACAAAAGAAGAAAGACAAAATAGCTATTGTTTACATTCATTTAGATATCATCGAAGATGCAAAAGAAAAACTACAGTGGAAACATAATTTAGAAGGGTGCTAAAATGCAAATGTTTTACTGTTAAAATCCAGTTGAACAAACCTGCAGGGCAGTTTCCAAGTACAAGGGTGAACAATCACCATTGAAAGTTCTCATGTACTTCCCAACCTCTACACCAACATCAACTCTCTTACCAGCCAGCATATCCACTAGCACTGATGGTCTATGACCATACATACCAACTTCTCCTGCAATTTGTGATCCCATCAAAGATGAAAAGTACTTGTTTTCTGGGAGTTCAGATAAACCCCCATAGGAAAACCCTGAAAATTGAACCTGTCGAAACACACAATAGTTAAGACTTATATGTTTCACATGAACCAGTACTCAACAGAGGTTATTATGCCTTAAGTTCTAAGAAAAGAATAGTTAAAAAAAATTTATGGGGCAAATTTACTAGAATTATGATTCATATTGACTACTTTCTCAGCAACAAAGTGGGATTGTAACTGATAGGATTTCTAAGAACTGTTAAGGCCTAAAGGAATTGTACCTCGTCATCAGAGAAGTCTGTACACTTATAGCAAACTCGCATTCCATTTGATAGAATCAATTCGGTAGCTCCAATATCCGAGTATTCAAGCTGCTGTACAATGTTCCTGAAGTAAATTATTTGAAAAGGGTTAAAGCTCACATAATCAACCTACCTAACTGAGATCTAGCAATTTGTAGTTGTCTATAAATAAAGTAAAAGGAGACCATTTACACATCAACATGAAATTACAAAATTCATTTAGAGATGAAGGAAAGCTTATTCAGAAAGAGAATATATATTCATTGGTTGGAAGATGAGTAAGAGATCATCTTATTCATTTAGAACTTCATAAAATTCGAAATATTATATCACATTAAGACATGGCTTGAGAAACTGTAGTTAAGACTTCTTAAAGACTGATTCCCCTCTCTTTTGCCAATGGATGGTTAGATGATGACTATTTAAGAAATAAAACTCACATCAAGTGAGACACATTACAAAAAGCATTGTCTAATATAAATTTTCCTTAATAATAGGAGTGGCTGAGTTGGTTTCTTATGCAACTGGGATCTCCCTTACCTATTTATTAACCTCCACTCTCTCACACGCAATAATGATCTTTACCTTGAAGAACTGTCATTCTCCTATTTTCCTCCCTATTATCTTCTTTTCAATCGATTCCCCCCATTATCCTTTTTATTTTAATAAAATTAGAATATCACATGTTGAAGAAAAAAGAATAACTTATATTGTTTTTAATGTTATAATTTAAAAACAAGGGATAGTGCAATGAAACAGTACAAAGGGCCGAACATTACCCTGCATTTGGCTTTGAACTGACAATTTCTTCTGGTACATATTCATCATCCCAAGGAGTAATGCTCCTTTCCTTCTCAAGCTTGTTGATCTTCCTGACAACATTTTTCAGGTCATTGATCTTAGCAGAAGCTCGAGGTTCAACTATCTTAATGACACAGCTACACGAGGTCAATAATTTATCTGCATACTTGGATACCTCTGATGCTGATATATCTATGTAGATGAAATCATGAATGGAACAACAAATAATGTAAAGACTCATTTTATTAAAAAAAATGAATATAGAAATGGAGATTTAAAAATGTTTGAAGTATTTCACTCACCAGGCAAAATAGTTTTTACGAGCTGAGCTTCATGCTCAATTCCAATAACAGATTTATCATGGATGAAGTGCTGCAAAACAAAAACATGAAGATAATATTTTTCAAGATCGTGTAAGGGCAACTTAAATTTCACTCATTTCAGGAAATGATATCAGACCTGTACATATTCATTTCTCAAGTTGGTCGATTCCATTTGGTCACGTTCCAAGTACGCAGATTCTACACTTGACAGTAATAATGCACGGACAACGGATATTTCACGTTCTGAAAACCCATGAAGTCGTACTCTTGCAACCTGTAACAGAACACTTAGTAAAAAAAACTAAAGAAGAAAAAGAAGGGAAGTAAAAAAGAAAAGATCAAAGGCCCACCTCAGCAAGCATTGATTCTAGGGCCTCTAAAGTCCCCTTTTCTTTACAATATGAATTCATCATATAAGCCTTAGATTGGCGAACAAGATCATCTGTAGCAGCTGAACACGAGAAATATGGTGGATCCTTTCGCTTAGAAATCTTAAAGAACCTCTGGTTTAGAGCACTTCCAAACATGGATTCCACAAGCATATCCCTGTAGTCTTTTATTGCCTTTAGTTGTCCTGCTTGCATCTTATAGCTTATGATCGCTGAAGACTTTCCAAGGCAAACCAAAGATTAAAATTGGCAATATCCACATGAAAGTATACATATTTGCCTGTTATGTTAATCTAGTTCTTAATGCAAGTATGTCTGCATGTGTATGCACAAACAAGTCCTATTGTTAAGATTTTACTAACCCCAGAAGCTTCAGGTTCCACGAAATATGAAAAGCGTGGCTCCTCATGAGATGGAACCGGAAAGTGTGGTATAGGTTGACAGTCAGGCTTTGAAGTTTTATGCCCAAAATGAGTCCTTATGAGCTCAACAACACTCTGGAGAGAGAGAGAGAGAGATTGTTACACTCCACTGATTAGAACAGTTATAACTCTAACAGGAGAATTTTCAGATTAACCAAGACTAACCTTTGTTTCAGGAAAATCTCCAACAGCTATCACTGCCATATTGTGCAGATCATACCACTTTTCATAAAATTGCTTCAAAGTTTCAGAAGAAACCGTTTGTATTACTTTTTCCAATCCAATTGGTAGACGCTCAGCATACTGCAATTGAGCAAGGTTGTAAAACTAAGATTAAATAATACAACACCAAACTTAGGATTGACCAGTTATGAACCAAATAAAAAGTTATTCATGACATTATTCGCTCAAACTCAGGCCTCTCAAATTCTAAAACATAAGCAAAAATAAATTTTCACTGTAGATTATAGCAAAATCTGATATCAGATAAAACAAAGACAAAAAAAAAAAGCACCAATGCCCCCTACCCCTCCCCTACCCTGTTAAGCCAATGATATAAAAGGGTATGGCAATCAGTACTCGTCCATTTTTTGGAACATTCGCTGAGCACCATGTCTTGCATTGCACAATGTGCAGTAAAAAAGAAAATCAAATAAGTAGATCTGGTTAGGTGGAAAATGAAAAAAAAAAAAAAATTAGGATTTTATCATGCTATGAGAATGCCAAAAAGAAAACATCCTATAAGGCCTTCTCTGGGCATTGATGCAATAATTGCAAATGGATCAAAGTTAATAGCAGTACCTTTGAACCTTCCATCATCAAAGCCCAATGTGCATCGTCTATTCTCCCGCTAGCATTCCGACCCCCTCTATACTCTTCCATTACTGCTCCTCTTTCTTTCTCCAAATCATCTTTCGAGAGTCGAATCTGCATGTCACAAATAGTTTTATACCAAAACAAGAAAGGCATTAAGAAAATTTTCAAACTAAAATGGGTTACCAAATACCTCTGAACTAAATTCTGCCAAGACCAAAATGGCCTCAGATAACAATTCGGGCTTGTCAATGGGGACAAACAACTCATATACAGTCTCATCGAAATACGTTAGTGCATTATGACAAGGACCAAATTCTGCTCCTATACTTTCCAGGAATTTGACAATATTGTGATTTGTGTATTTCTTTGTGGCAGAGAAGGCAAGATGCTCAACTATGTGAGCCACTCCACGCTCATCCTCTTCTTCCACAACCGAGCTGCCATAAACATAATAAATCAGCTTCTTTACAGTTTATATCAGGAACTTGGGTGATCTAGAGTTTAAATGTAGCATGATTATAACAAGGAAATCAATAGAGACCTGAGAATCAAATATTTACCTAAATGAAACTATTGATTGGATCCCACCTAAAAAAGTTTCAAGGCAGGAAAATCCAACTTAACAAATAGCTCTTAGCCACAAAAACCTTTTCTTAAGTGCACATTGTAGATGGTTTTTCTTAGTAAACGTTGCAAATAGTAAAAGAGGCTTTGGGTAATGCTTGGCTTCCAACGATTATATTTTTTTGTTTTATTTTCAGTAAGAAACATAGAATTTAAGAATCCAGGAAGGCAGTCAAGTTATAGCCAAAAGTTTCCAACAAAATCAAGATTGATCACGATAAAGCTCCCAAGTAACATAGATTATTAATTGCAAGTAAAAGCAAATTAAAAAGCTGAAACCCCCAAAAATTAAGGAAAAACTAAAAGAAAAAGAGTAAACACTAACCCAACTTTGACAGCTAGAGCTAGAGCAGCTCTCATTCTGGGCTTAGGATTGCAGCGGACATAATAAGACAGACCATTATCAAGCCTTCCATAGTCAACTCCAAAGGGCCGTTCATCAACCTCTTGGTTCAGAGAAACTTTTAGCGGCTCCAGAGACCTGAAGCTTTGCATCTTTGCCAAGGATGATGATTTCTCTGCTGGAAGCACCGACCCCATTTCTTGTATTCTTTCCCTTGATTCAGGACACACAATTTGAAGACAAGTCTTGCCTTCCCCATATATATATATATATATATTTATATATATATATATGGGGGAAGACTTTTCTTTTGATATAAAATATAACTAAAGAAGAGGACTTAGGTCTTTACAGGTCAATGGCTGAACTCCATTGTACTTTCCATTGCATTGCGTGGAAGAAACCTGTTGAAATATAAAATATATGTGGATGGCAATTGGCAAGCCTCTTTCATGAAAATGGAAACGCCAAGCCTGTCAGAGTTTTTATTTTTTATTTTTTACAACTACTCTTCTTTTTCTGATGCTGTCAGCCTGTTCACGATATCTTACGTTGTCGTTGTTAGAAATTAAGTCTAAGAGGGGAAGAAAGAATACAGGAATCTCAAATGTTAACTGTTTGTATTAAAAGATATAATAAGGACTTAGTTTGATTAGATATGTATTAAGATAATCTTTGTATTTTTAAAGAGCCAAAACAAGGTTAGGTTATGCGCTGGGTTGGTATAACTATAATACTTTTCCATCCACATGCATTTGTGGACTTCAGCTTGCTTGTTGCCGAAGAGCGCCGGGAGAGGAAAAAAAAAATATGTAGGGTCGGTTTGGTTAGTCAAACACGGGTTATTTTATAGATACTAGATAATGTCGGTGAAAAAAAAAATTGTATATACATAAGCAGTTTACTTAGTAGTAATTTTTTTTTTAAAGGAAATAGTATTTTTTTAAAGATGGTGGATAATTTAAAAAATATTATATTTAAAATTAAAAAACATAAATATTTTTATAATATTATTAAATTTTTGGTTTTTTTAATAAAATGAGTGATTAAATTGGTGTCACTTGATTCTGTGACACCAACTCAATTATTTTTTTTTATAATAATATAGATTTGGGTTTCGATTATTAAGAAATAAATAAATTCACCGAAAACATTATAACTTTACTTATTAATAATATATTAAAAATGCCTATATACGAAGTAGATTTTTTTGTTGCCGTTGATATTAGGGGTGTAAATGAGACACTTGTGCTCGTAAGCTACTCGAGTTCGACTCGAAAAAAACTCGAATTCGATTCGGTTATTATCGAGCCGAGCTCGAGCTCGAGCAGCTCGAGCTATCGAACGAGCCGAGTTCAAGTATCTGAATACCATATTCAAGTAGCTCGCGAGCCTAATCGAGCTTTTTAATTTTAATATATATTTTAATATTAAGTTACTACTTTACCCTTAATATATATATGTATATATATATATATTCTTAAAACACAAAACCTAATTTTTTTCCTCTTATTTCTTTTTATCAGCCGCTCTTCACTCTCCCCCTCACAAACTCTCATTCTTGAGCCCACTGGAAGTTTGAAACCCTTTTAAGCCGACACCACCCATGGGTTCCATGGACACACCGACGGTTACAGAGAATGGTACAAAACAATCTCACGCCGCTGTAGTAGCAGCGATCGACGGCGACCAAAAGCCTTTGGTCTCCTCAAACGGAGCATCGGCTCAAGTGACGTCGGAGTCTGAGGTAACGAAAAAGAGGAGCTCGAGTATACTCCCTCTAGAGGTGGGTACTCGCGTGATGTGCCGCAGGAGAGACGGCAAGTATCATCCTGTCAAAGTCATCGAATGCCGTACGATGCATTTCGCGAAGTATACGCTCCGGACGATGCAGGATTCCTCGTCGCCGTTTGACTTGGGGTTCGTCGTCACCCGCTCATTCCATCATGCGTTGGCTTCGTGGCTGAAACTCAATACGATATTAGTCGTTCTTAATACGATATTAGTTGTTCTAAGTATACTTTTAAAATTTTAGATTTGTTTTAGGTGTTAACTGTTGATGATATTTTTTTTATATATTTTCTTTTCAATGCCAAAAACAAAGAACAAGACAATGCAATTTCTTTTTATCATTATATTATTTAAATACAAAAAATTTATATATTAAACAAGCTCGAGTTCGGACTCGAGCTCGAGTATGTAAATCGAGTAAACAAGCTTAATCGAGTCGAGCTCGAATAGTTCGATTTTATCTCGAGCTGAGCTCAAGTTTAAAAAATAGTATTCGATCGAGTTCGAGCCGAGTTTCGAGCAGCGAGTTTCGAGTCGAGCTCGAGCTTCTCACTATTCAGGCTCGGCTCGGCTCGATTACAGTCCTAGTTGATATAAGATGGAGTTCATTCCTTTTAAAATCTATATTCTATATCTATATGTTAAGGGTCTATTTGGATGGGTGATGAGATTGACTCCGGTGAGATTAAAAACAACGATGGTGATGAGATTGGATACTGTAGCGGTAAGTCAATGGTGGGACATGTGTTTGGATTCAAAAGCAGCGATGGCGATAAGGTGAATTATAGTGAGAAGATAAAATGATCATTAAGGACATTAGATTAAAATGTGTATATATATAATAAATAATAAAATATATATTAAAATTATATTTTTGTTAAATAATAATTAAAAAAAATATTTATGTTAAAAAAATAAAAATAAAAGAATTTAAAATAAATTTTTTAAAATTTTGAATAAATTTTAAAAATAATATTTTTTTATTTATGTAATTAATTATTTTTAATTAATCATTAATTTATAATAATAAAATATGTATTTATTAATTTATTATATATTAATAAAATTTATTTATTATATTATATTATATTAAAATAAAATAAATTTTATTTTTAAATAAAAAAATCAAGTGTCAAGGACAAAAATGTTCTTGCAATATTCACGTGAAATTTAAAAAAAAGGATTAAAGTATGAAAATGCCCTCCCACTTTAGGGCATTTTCATCCACTGGAAAGCTATCAGCACGGTGAAAGCACGCTCACCATGTTAATGGAATGTCATCCAAGCACCAATTGCAGACGGACCAAAAAATTCCCCAATCGGGCCGCATTAGAGGTACGTTTATATCCAAATGGGGCCTAAAACAATTCTATAAAGGGTACTGTAGAAAGGAGAGACATCGACAATTATCTTTTTTTTCAATGTTTTAAATTATAAAATAAATTGATCAATTAAAAATATTTATAATTCATAGTCATTATAATAAATAAATATTAATAAGGAAATAAACTTTTTTTTGGCTTTTGTGATTCAATTCGTTTTTAATTTATGGATTTGGGATACTGTAGCAAAGTCAGATAGCGACAATTGCCTTTTTTCAGTGTCTTAGAAAAATTATAAAATGGGTTGATCAATTAAAAATATTTATAATCTATAATTACTATAATAAATAATTATTAATAAAAAAAAATTAAAAAATTGGCTTTTGTGATTCGATCAGGTAATTTACGGATTCGGATATTGAATTTACTATCCGCAGCAGATTCGAATATGAATCTTTGGATATCTGTTATTCGAATCCGCTTTAATTTTGGTTCGAATAATGCAGGATATCTGAATCCCTTATCCGCTCCAGTTACATATTTAGTTCTTATTTAATTTTATATTTAATTTTTTTTTAAATGATTTAATAAATTCGAATATTTAGCAAATTCGTATATCCAACGGATATTACTCTTTAAATCGAATGCGAATTCGGATAATGATATTCGGATAGTAAGCGGATAATAAATAAATTTGGATTTCAAATAAATAAAGCGAATTCAGATATTTAAAAAATTAAAGATATCCGATCCGCTGCCTATTTGTAACCAAATTTTTTAGAAGAATTACAAAATTAACTAATAAACCAAAAATATTTATTATGTATTATCATAATAATCATAATAATATAGAATTATTCGTAAGAAAATAGGATTTTTTTTTTGAAATTTGTGCAATTAATAGAGTTTTTTTTTGAAATAATTACAAAATGAACCAATTAATTAAAAATATTTATTATCTATTATTAATACATTAAATAATTATTAATAAAAAAATAAAAAAAATAATGTGAAAAAATATTTTGCAATTGTTTTTTTATCTTTTGAGAAAAAAAATCAACAGAAGTAATTGGTCAGTTTCGACTCTTATAATCGAAGAAAGTGAAATATGATTGTTAAAAAGATCAAATTATATTTTATATTTTGATCAATTTGTCTCTTGATATTAAATTGTTTTTTTTTTATTACTATTATTATATGTTGATGTCTTTTAGGCGAGTTGACGTGTTCCATATATTGAATCCTTCTAGAGATGGAAAAAAAAGTTACGAGAGCGTTGATGTTTGACTTCACATACGTGTTTCGATACTTAAAAATTCATTTAGATGTGTTATGAGATTAATTTCAATAATATTAAAAATAATAGTAGTGGTGAGGTTGAATATTGTAATGGTGAGATTAAAATTAATTGTGCGATAAATGTTTGGATTCAAACGTGACGATGAGATGAATTATAGTGAGAAAAAAAATAATCATTAAAGGCATTAAATTAAGATGAGTATATATATATATAATAAATAATTAAAAATTAAAATTTATATTTATATTAAATAATAAAATATATATTAAAATTATATTTATGTTAAATAATAATTTAAAAATTAGAAATTAAAAAATGAATAATTTTTAAAAAAAAAATAGTGGAAGGGGTAAAATATATAAAATTATTTTTATATATTTTAATAATATTCTAAATTTTAACACATATTATTTTATTTATTTATTTAAATTTTAATTAATATATAAATTTATTTATTATATTAAATTACTAAATATTTAAAAAATTTAAATAAAAAATAAATTAAAATTTTCTAAATAATAAATAAATAAAATAATAAAAATCATTAAAAATAACAAAAAAGACAAAATTGAGATTTTGTTCTCCACTCGAAGGTCCAATTAGCAACTAGGCCCTCAGCCCTCCAGTTGAAAATTGGAGGGCCAGTTAAATTTTTATTACATCGAGGGTGCATCCAAATGCACCATCGATGCAATTGCTCTTTAAAAAGAGCAAATATGGGCATAGATTCCATCGTACTGGGTGTGCGATGGAATCCATATGCATCCTAAGTCAGTGAATGTCTGAGGAGGGTTGGAAAAGGTATTGCTAGAGCAACGGAAGTCTGAGTGTATAGAGTGTGTATATGAGATCAAGCCTTTGCTGAACTATTTATACCTATTTGGGTCCCTAAGGGGCGCCATGTCCGCTCATAGAAGTTTCGTGATAAAAAATATGGGTGATTTATAGCTAAGTAGGTAAACCTCGGTATGCTCTTTTGATTGGGTAGGTGGGACTCGATTTGACCTCTGAGATGCTGAGAGACATCCACGTGTCCCTTGTAGTGTTGACCTGGTCCATAAGGCTTGACGTGCTGGACCATGGGCCTAGTAGGCGTAACAATATTCAAATTTGAATTTTTTACCTATGATAAATTAGTTTTAAATTAAATGCTTAACATACTAATACTTAAATGAGGGAAATATTGAGCACTGTTAATTATCAATGCTATATATAAAAGTATTAATTTCAAAAGTGTAAATACTAAATGCATATATGCTTTTAATAATATATTAAATTAATTATTTTATTTTTAATTATTGATTTTCTAATTAAATTAATAAAATATTCATTATTAATTATTTTCTTTTAAACATTAAAGTCGTTATTAAAATAATTTTTTTTCAATTGATAGTTTTTTATTTAAATTAAATATTGATTAATTTTTGTTTATCTATTTTTTTATGAGAATAACATTTTTAAAATTTATTGTTAAGAAAAATAATAATAAGGTTTCGAAAGAATATTAGAAAAACATTTATTAGTTAAGAATCAAGATTTTGTTTATCTAGCTATTAGGTTATGAAAAAACTTAAAGCATTATTAACTTGATGAGAATCAAAACATGAAAATAACCAAAGATAATAATTAAGATCAAATTGGTAGTATGATAGGACACTTGGATCATAAAATCATGTTAAATTACAAAAATATATATTATCAGATGAGATTAGACATGAATGATTGTGACATAAACATATAATAAGTAACAATAAATACATAACCTTTTATAATATATATACATATAATATAACCTTTTATAAGATTTTAGTAACTTTAGATATGATTTTGATAGGCTTTGATATGATTTTAATAGTCCTTGATACGATTTTGATAGTCTTTAATATGATTTTAATACGATTTTGATATTTGATAACCTTTAATATAATTTTGATAACATTTTATGCAATTTTGGTAAATTCTGATATAATTTTGAAAACTTTCGATGTAATTTTGGTAACGTTTGATACAATGTTGGTAACCTGTGATATTATTTTGACAACCTTTTATATAATTTTGGTAAGGTTTGATATAATATTTGATAACCTTTAATGTGATTTTGTTAACCTTTGATAAAAAATTTGGTTTTCGTAACCTTTGATATAATTTTGATAACTTTTAATATGATTTTGAAAGCCAATAATATAAGGCAACAATTAATGATTATTTAATTACCAATTTAAGTTTTTTTTTTTTTTTTTGCATTTAATACATTATTTTTACTGAATTTAAGAAGAAGAAAAATGCATTTATTACATTTTTATTTCTATAAATATTACCTTAACTAGTGTCACTAGGCACTGGTTAACATTTTCCAATATAATTTTGATAACCTTTGTAATAGTTTTTGTAATCTTTGATATAGTTTTGATAACTTTTGATATAATTTTGACAACCTTGGATATAACTTTGTTAACCTTTTAAATTATTTTGATAACCTTTGATGTAATTTCGATAACTTTTGATACAATTTTGGTAACATTTGATATAGTTTTGGTAATCTTTAATATAATTTTGATAACCTTTTATACGATTCGGTTAACCTTTGGTATGATTTTGATTTTAATAATCTTTAATATAATTTTGATAATATTTGATATAATTTTGGTAATCTTTTAATAAACTTTTATATAATTTTGGTAACATTTAATATGATTTTTATAACTTTTGATATAATTTTGATACTCTTTAATACAATTTTAATAACCTTTGTAATGGTTTTGGTAACCTTTGATATTTGATAATATTTAATATAATTTTGATAACTTTTGTAATTGTTTTGATAATCTTGGATATAATTTTAAAAACTTTTGAAATAATTTTGGTAGCCTTCAATATGATTTTGATAACCTTTTATGATTTTGATAGCTTTTAATATGATTTTATCATTTTGATAACCTTTAATAAAATTTTGATAACCTTTATACAATTTTGGTAACTTTTGATATAATTTTGGTAACCTTTGATATATTTTTGATAACATTTGATATAGTTGGTAATTTTTAATATGATTTTTGTAACCTTTAATATAATTTTGGTATCTTTTGATAATATTTGATATAATTTTGAAAACATTTGTAATAATTTTGGTAACCTTTGATATCATTTCGATAACTTTTATATAATTTTAATAACCTTTGATATAATTTTAAAAAATTTTGTAAAATTTTGATAACAGTTACAATAATTTTGATAACATTTCTAATAGTTTTGGTAACATTTGATATGATTTTTATAACTTTTGATATAATTTTGATAATTTTTTATATGATTTTGGTAACATTTGATAAGTTTTTGATAATCTTTTATAATTTTGATAACTATTGTTATAATGTTGGTAACTTTTAATATTATTTTGGTAACATTTGATATAATTTGGTAATTTTTTATACAATTTTGGTAACATTTTATATGATTTTGATATAATTTCAATAACTTTTGATATAATTTTGAAAGCCTATAATATAAATTTGGTAATTTTTTAAATAATTTTGATAACTTTTATAATAGTTTTGGTAACCTTTGATATAATTTTGATAACTTTTGATATATTTTTGACAACCTTGTATATAGTTTTGTTAACCTTTGAAATTATTTTGATAACCTTTAATATGATTTTAATAGCCTTTTATATGATTTTGATAATCTTTGATGTAATTCCAGTAACCTTTAAGACAATTTTGATAATTTTTGATTAATTTTGATAGCATTTAATATAATTTTGACAGCCTTTGATATAATTTTGATAATCTTTTATACGATTTGTTAACCTTTGGTATAATTTTGATTGTGGTAATTTTTTATATAATTTTGATAATTTTTGATAAATTTTTATATTATTTTGCTAACTTTTTAATAAAATTTGATATAATTTTGATAAATTTTTTTATATGATTTTGGTAACTTTTGATATAATTTTAATAACTTTTAATATAATTTTGATAGCCTTTAATATAATTTTATAACCTTTATAATAGTTTTGGTAACCTTTGATATTTGATAATATTTAATATAATTTTGATAAGTTTTGTAATTGTTTTGGTAATTTTGGATATAATTTTAAGAATCTTTGAAATGATTTTGATAACTTTTGTAATTGTTTTAGTAATCTTGGATATAATTTTAGGAACCTTTGAAATGATTTTGATAACTATCGATATTATTTTGATAATTTTTTTTATATAATTTTGATAACCTTTAATATGATTTTTTTCATTTTGATAACTTTTGATATAATTTTGATAACTTTTAATACAATTTTGGTAACTTTTGATATAATTTTGGTTACCTTTGATATAATTTTGATAACCTTTGTAGACACCTAATTTTGTCCGGGCCTTTTAAAAGGAATTTTGATTTGTCCCCTCTCGGGTTTAATATTTTTGTAAAAGTCACGGTCGCGATTTTAGATTTTTAAAAAAATGTTCTAAATTATATATATCATTTTTAGCTTTAATTGTTCAAATAAAAACGGACCGTAAAATTACCAATTTTAAAATTCAATTTAAACCCGAGATGAAAAAGTTTAATCTTGAGTTTTATTAGATTTTTAAAATAAAATTGAAAATATTTGAAAAAATAAAAAAAGAAGATTGGAATAAAGGATGGGTAATTTAGACATTATACATTTTTTTAGGTTAGGTACATGTTAAAAAAGGGGGCCGATGATTTGGTTTCTTTGGAGGGAGCAAAAAAGCTAAAAGAAAAAGCTAAAAAAAAGGGTTGCTAAAAGATAATGGTAGTGGAATCCATAGTAAAAAAACCAAGGGAGAGCTAGTAACCAAGGGCAAAAACCACATGGAATTTCGGGGGATTAACCAAAAACATATTGAAATCAAACACCACCATTCTCAGATCTCTAGGATCTCAGATTTTCAAAGGGAAAAAATGACTTCTTGTTTCTCGAGAAAATTCTCTTCTTTTAGCTCTTTGTCTTAGCTAATTTGGTGCTCATTCTACTACTTACCTTTTGATCCATGTAGTTGGAGGATGGTTACTTGCTCTCCAGATGGCTATGTTTCTGCTCTGGGACTTCCTAATCAGAGCTTATCTGGGACCTTATCTCCATCAATTGGGAACCTAAGCAACTTGCAGTCAGTGTTGCTTCAGAATAATGATATTTCAGGTCCAATTCCAGCTAACATTGGGAAGTTAGAAAAGCTCCGGACTCTCGATTTGTCCAACAATACTTTCAGTGGTAAAATACCCATTTCCTTGGGAGACCTGAAAAACCTAAACTATTTGCGGTTAAACAACAACAGCCTTACTGGAGCATGCCCGGATTCTTTGTCAAACATTGGAGGTCTCACTCTCGTGGACCTGTCTTATAATAATCTGAGTGGTTCCCTGCCAAAAATATCAGCAAGGACTTTCAAAGTTATTGGCAACCCTTTAATTTGTGGACGTAAAGCAGGAAACAACTGTTCTGCTGTCTTTCCAGAACCTCTTTCTCTCCCACCAGATGGTCTAATAGCTCAATCAGACTTTGGATCAAAAGGCCATCGTGTAGCTGTTGCTTTTGGTGCTAGCTTTGGTGCTGCTTTTTCATCATACTGTTTATAGGATTACTTGTTTGTTGGCGATATAGACACAAGCAACAGATTTTCTTTGATGTTAATGCGAAACGAAGGGCTTCAAATATTCTGCGTTTCCAACAAAACTTGTTGAGACGATAGAGATCCAACTTCGTCCTAGGCGTAGAATGAGAGAAGTTGAGAAGCAATGACGTCGTGGTACGGACCGTTGATCGATCTCTCAGAAGCGTCTCATCACGTGGGTCACTTCGTCCAGCTTCTTGTTTTCGTCCACCGTTCCACTCCTGTTCAGTACGGACCAAGCTGCTTACTGAAGCCAAGACTCCTGGCTTGCTCGATTGGGCTCATAGCTTCTCCTCTCATGGGGCTGTGAAGGATGTTTTGCCCGAGGCTGGCAAGCTTGCAGAATTTGGTTTGAAGCTTAGAGCCAAGATCTTGAAAGCTAAGGCAACTCCCAAGTGATTTTCATTTAATATTCAGCTGAATGTGCAAAAGTTTACTTTCTTTCTCGTTAATTAGTACTTTGTCTGAGTGCATCTTGGATCTTTGACTGATGAAAATATGTTGAGAAATGTTATGGTCAATTGCAAGAGAACTGGGATAAGTTGATCGAATCTTGCCAGCCAATAGAGAAGTTTCTTGAATTTACATCTTCGAGCGATCAAGTAGACATGGATACCAGTTCTCTAGTGACCACTGATGTTTCCGCAAATGGTTTGGAAATTTCAAAGAAATTTGTTGAAGGAGCTATGTGAGTTCGAGATTGGAAATTTCAGAGAAATCTCTAGTGAGTTCGAGATTGGACTCCGTTGGTGGACTTTTACTATGGATTTTAGTAGAAATCGGCCTAGTTATCTTCAGTTCCAAGGGGTCGGATTCATCAACGAATACTGCTCCCAAGGTTAATGCTAGTGAGATGGAAAGATGTAAGAAAGTGTTTTAGCATGTTAATATGGAGGCTGTAGCTTAAGGTGCTTTGCGAGGTAGTTTCTTTCCTTTTCTTTTATGTTCATTGTGCTTGTTGTTGCTTGATATCCCTATCCCCTTATTTGTTTGCTGAATTGTTTCATGCATTTCACGTTCATGCCACTTGAATAATGACTTGAGCCAATTAATGGTTCAAGGTCATGCTCTCTTGAGCACACTTGTGGAAAATTAATTTTGTCAAATTGATTATTCTACCTTTGTGATTTTTTTACTTAGCCAATTTTTATCTAACTTTCAAAAAGCCCTAGCTACTGCTTTCAAGTCATTTTATGAGTTTCAAATATTTTTATTTTTATTTTTAAATGATTTTATCAAAGACAAAAAATGTGTTGGCAAAACAGTTTTTTTTTTTTTTCAAAAAAACTCGTACATTTCTGATTTTCTGAGAATTCATCTTTGATCAGAAAATTAAGACAATTTTTTCTCGTGTATTTTTACATGTCCTGAGTCTCCAATAATTTTTTCAGAATTTTTGAAATTTTTAAAAATAGGGTAAAAAATCGTGGATTAAAACTGGACAGTGGTGTCAGAATTGAATTTAAAGAAAAACAAAACAGTTTTTTTCTCCTCCAAAAACTCGTACATCTCTGGTTTTTCTGGGAATTCATCTTTGATCAAAAAATTAAGCCGATTTTTTTTCGTGTAGTTTTACATGTTGTGAGTCTCCAGTATTTTTTTTAGAATTTTTAGAATTTTTAAAAATAGGATAAAAAATCATGGATTAAAACTAGACAGTGGTGTCAGAATTGAATTTAAAGAAAAACCATTTTTCTGATTTGGTTAATTTACTTAGAGTGGGCTGATTAGGAGGGTTAGCTACTGACTTAGGGTAATTTCTAAGCCTTTTTAAACTCTAAAAATGGTTTTTCAAGTCCCGGGTTAAGGGTAGTCAAGTCCGGATTTTTTAAACTTAGGAAATTAGAGCCATTTAAAAATTTTTAGCCCAGTTTTTATTGATAATTCAAGCTTTTCAAAATTGTTTTCAAACAATCACAAAGTATTTTGGTTTTAGAATATTTAATTTGACATATTTTCCTAAGGTAGCCGGATATCTTTTTAGATATACGGATTTCCTTAATTAAAGGAAAAAAATACATTTCATGCATTGCATTTTTATTTTCATGCATATTATATGATAGCATTATTTTATTCCATGTCATTTAAATTATATGCCATACCATTCATATTTGTCATGTCATTTAGGTTGCATTATATTATTTAGACTGTACTATGTCATTTTATTTATGTCATGCATATACATATTCATTTCTTTTAAATATTTTCAAAAAAAGATAATGGTTTTCAATAAAAAAATATAAAGATATTCCCGAGTTAAAATAATTCATGAGTTCTCTACCGGGTTTGCTGGATGGAATATCATCAATTATCATTAATAAAGGAATATCTTTCTTTCAAAAAAGAGAATGATTCGGAAAGTTTTCGAAGACTAATAAAAATTTCTATATTTTGCCACGGTTGTTGGGGAATATAGGAAAATTTTGAATTTATGAATTCCGGATCATTTTCAATAAAAAAAATGAAATTATTTTTCTTTAAATTGGGAATTAACTTGAAATACTAAATTTAAAACCAACTTTTACCAAGACTTGAGATAACACACGATTAATAAGGTACCGATTTATACGGGCGTTGTGGGGGTGCTAATCCTTCCCCACACGTAACCGACTCCCGAACCCGCTTCTTTGATTTCTCTGGTTTAAAACGCAGACTTGAAATCGGTTTTTAAAATGTTTTAATTAATTTTTAAAATATTTTATAAAATCGGTTTTAATAGGTGGCCGATCACACCTAGCTAAAAAAGATTGGTGGCGACTCCATGTCTTTTTTAGGTCATTTCCAAAACCTTCATTTTTTAGAGGAATTAAGTCGACTTTTCCTCGGTTTTTTTAATGTCACGCCTAACGAATAATAAAGTCTTGCGATGAGACTCGTCGTTATTTTTTTAGGTTGCGACAGCTTGGCGACTCCGCTGGGGAAATATTAGAGAGTCAGGCCTAGAATTAGTCGTGTGTTATCAAAGTCTCGGTTTTGTTGGTTTAATTGGTATTTAATTTTAATTCCCACATTTTTTTTAATAAGGAGAATTTTGAAAATAATAAAATGTTTTTAAATATGTTCATACTCATATGCATGCATTTTATTTTTGTTCTCTAGTTATTTAAGGTTGTATATTATAATTGCTTGTTGGTTAATGCGTTACACTATTCTTGAATGTTTTAATTGCTAGGGCATTTAGAATAAGGTTTATAGAATAGGTAGTGAAAGGTTTGTTATTCCTCCACACACACTACACGTGCATTTGCATAACATGAATCCTCTACCCGGGTTCCGTCCTTTTAAGTGGGAGTAAAGTAACTAAGCCTTCGTGATTGATCCTCCGTATGGGCTAGTGAAACACTTCCGGAGTATAAAGTACCTAATGCCTTCGTGATGATCCTCCACATGGGCATAGGAAAATATACTCTAACGAATTGAACCCGCTTTTATCGGGGTACCTTACTAGCCTTCACCGGCGACAATGAGGAACAATTCGGGGCCTTAGAACCGATTCACCCTCATATAGTGAACCTAGGCAAAGCCATGCCGGATTTCCGTTAGATATACCGAAAATAGGAACACATGGAGGGACATTTCTAAACTTTTTGTTACCTATTTTACACTCCGAATAAGTGTGGAAGATCGGGCAACGATGTACGTACATCGCCCGTAATAAATGTGATACTCCGCCTTGAAGGCATCGTGATGCCTAAATAAGCAGATATTGTTGGGGCGGATGTTCATTAGTTGTTTTAAAAATTAAAAAAAAAAATCTTGTTTCAAGCATTTTTGCATGTTGCACATTTCATGCATGTGTAAATAGAGCATGTACATTTTTTGATTGCATTATTGATCTCATTCTTTGCAATAAACAGTTGGTAATTTAATTTGATGATTTCATAAAACCGGTAGTGTCACATGAACATTTGCATATTGTACCATAGTAAGATCCACCCTGAAATTCTTTTGAAAATGATGTGATTGGTTTATCACAAAAATATATATATATATATATATATATATCATAAATTTGGAGGCAAATCTTGCATAGTGAGATTTTTGAATAACCAAGATTTAGGTCCCACCAATTTCGTGTAATCATTGATTTCTTTGTATATACCTTTGTGTTAATTCATTTATTTTTGCATGTATCATATTGACATCATGTTATAGTCATAGCATGCATGGTCATTCATTGTAAGATACGTTTATGACATGCATGGTCATTATTTGTATATACTTATGTATCAATTTATTCTTTCTTTACATACATCATGTTGGCATCAGGTTGCATTCATGGCATACACAGTCATCATGATATGCTCATGCATTAATTTGTCATATTGGCATCAGGTTGCATTCATGACATACACGGTCAGCATGACCTTCTTTGTATATACTCTGTGTCAATCATTTATTCTTCACATGCATCATAATTGACATTGTATGGCATTCATAGTGTATATGATCATTCATTGGGAAATGCATTTGGAACATACATGGTCATTCATTGTATATATCCATGCATTAATTTGCTTATTTTTTACATGCATCATGTTAGCATCAGGGTGCATTCATGGCATACATAGTCATCATGATATGCTCATGCATTAATTTGTCATATTGGCATCAGGTTGCATTCATGACATACACGGTCAGCATGATTTTCTTTGTATATACTTTGTGTCAATCATTTATTCTTCACATGCATCATAATTGACATTGTATGGCATTCATAGTGTATATGATCATTCATTGGGAAATGCATTTGGAACATACATGGTCATTCATTGTATATATCCATGCATTAATTTGCTTATTTTTTTACATGCATCATGTTGGCATCAGGTTGCATTCATGGCATACACAGTCATCATGATATGCTCATGCATTAATTTGTCATATTGGCATCAGGTTGCATTCATGACATACACGGTCAGCATGACCTTCTTTGTATATACTCTGTGTCAGTCATTTATTCTTCACATGCATCATAATTGACATTCTATGGCATTCATAGTGTATATGATCATTCATTGGGAAATGCATTTGGAACATACATGGTCATTCATTACATATATTCATGCATTGATTTTTTTTTTTTTTATTCTTTAAATGTATCATGTTGGCATCGTGTTGCATTTATAACATACATGGTCAACATGTTTCCACTGTATATGACCACACATAATTTTGTTTATCCTTCACATGCATCAAATTGCACTCATGACATTCATAGTTCATTCATCATGAAACACATTAATAAGATGAAATAGAAATTGGCTTAGCTTTGAAAAGTTTTCTTCGTCAGCTAAAAGCTATGACCCCAACAGCAAGTGCGAGTATCATATTGGGGCAATTGGGCATTCGACTCAAAAAAAAAAAACTGAAGGAAAGAATTGAGGGTCTTGTCCACGATGGCATTTGGATTCCAGAGCTTATCGAACATTGGAAATCTGTTTTACCATAAATTGATTTCCTCTTGAAGAATTTTGAAGATAAGATTTGTTATCTTTGAAAGCATGTCAGTAGGAGCATTCTGATGCATATTTTTCTATACACTTTGATGATGAAAGCTCTTGTCTCATGATGACATCTACATGAAATAAATAAATTTTGAATTTAAATATTTTGTGTTCATTTTATTTTAGCAATAAATTTGAAATTGCAAAAAAAAAAAAAAAAAAAAAATGAAACTTTGAGAAAATTTGTGGTACACAATAAATAAGTGGTTTTCACATGAAATAATGAACAATCTTGAGAATATTGATGATCATTGTTAGAAATGACCCAATACCTTCAGCCTTATCTTTTAGGCTTTCCTAAGCCTAAATCTTTTGAACCGAGACCACTTGAAAGACCTAATGCTTCAAGGAATATGAATGATTTGACTTCATAAAACCATTGTCATCACAGAATAAGCAAAGATATAGATCCTAGTCTAGGCTATGAACAAAGGAACAAACTTTTCGAAATTTTTCAAATTCCTTGAAAATCAAACAAATGAGACATTCTTTCAAGAATCCAGATTTTGAAAATTTGGTGTGTGTCAAGATTGTGCTAAAACCATTCATGACCTTTTCCAATAACCACAAAACACTAATTACCCAGACATCATTTCATGTTTGACACCCTGGGGCACAATGATTAAAATAGATTATCCTTTGTCCCAGAGAAAACCCGTTTTTTGGGTCATATTTTTCCTCGTCTCTTCAAAGAACTCAGATTGGAAACTCTGCCTTTTCAAAATAGACCTAGACCTGCTATGTTCCTCGTTGATACAAATTCTCATTGGTTAATCAAATTGGGACATCATATGTGGAGATAATGGATACATGGTGAATAAGGATGGACTAAATGCATGAATCATTGGGGCATGCGACGAAAAAACAAAAAAAAAAAGAAGAAAAAGAAAAAGAAAAATTGTGATATCATGCATATGAGAATTCGGATGACTCCAAAGTGCAAAATGAAATTCTGAATATCTATTTCCCCTGGGGATTGCTTTTCAATGTGAATATTTGTTCTTGACATGAGAAATGGCCATCTTTCATATCCCTTTCGCACAGAAAGAAATTATCCATAGTCACCCCTTTTGAGCCGAAAGAATTCTTTTTTCTTTAAACCCTAATCAAGGATCACCCTCTACACTGGGGGGCAAATGCGAGGAAAGATCTTTTTAAAGATCACTGAGAAATGAGTAACAGCTCAAGAACAGACACAAAGCAATGGAGTCCCGAATAAATACGGGCTCACTCTGTCAAAGAAAAAAGAGGAAAAGATGGCGAAATGAAAGCCAAGAAAAAAACAGCCAAAAAAATGAAAGCAAAAGAATGTGTGAAAGACATAACAAATTGAAAGCCAAAAGCAAGGAAGAAAAAGAGCAAAGTCAAAAGGAAAGAAATGTCCAAGAAGGAACAAATGCTTCAAAGAGAATCCTCCTCAAGAAATGATCCTTGATCTGATTACCCCCGAACACATATTTTGGGCCTATTTATCCTTTCTTTCTGAACCCTGAGCCATGGCCTACATTACGTGCTTTAAAAGTCCATTTTGATCAAGCATGAATATTTAATTTGAAACGTTTTTCCTCAGATTTTATCCCATTTCATCGAATTATCATTTCACTAAGGAAGAATTTATAATTCTCAAGTGTATGGTAGAACAAAAACAAAAAAACAAAAACAGAAACAAAAAAAAAAACAAAAAAAAAAAGAAGAAGAAAAATTGAAAAGAATGGGGCTCTAGGGCGAAAACCCAAAAATGGACGGTCTAGAGTAAAATGGAAATTTTTGATGCCATCTATGAAAGTGCCGATACCACAAAAGAAAAGATCTTATTAAAGGAGTGGTCATCGAGGAACATCTAGGAATTCCTGAACCCCCAAATTGTCAGCTCTCATTCGGAGGATTGTCTTCTAAAATTGAATCTTTTTTTTCCTCCAAGATTAAACTTTCCGATTTAAACATCCCAGCCAATCTTGACGCTTGTCAAAATATCTTGATATTGGAAACTAGAAGAATGTTGAATTTGTTTGGTTCTCAATGAATTCATAATTTATAAAATCTGTTCCATTTGTGAGCCTAGAAGGGACATACATTTTTGTTGTGAAGTTTTCCTGGAAAAACCAAAATCTTGTTATATTGAGCCTTGTCAATTCAAATTGAAAAACCCAAATTAATACTTAGGGAAATTTCTAACAATGATCATCAGTCATCAAAAGATTTGTACATCATACATTGTGGAGTTAAAATTTTTGGCTTAGAAGTTTTCCTTAAATAAGCAAAATTGTTTTTCAAAAAGGAAAATAAAAATATTTTGAAATACCCATTTTTGATGTTGACATGAGACAAGGGTTTTTCTAACCCAAAGGTATAGAACTGCCAGGGTAGGTCTTGATTTCCAGATATGAGCAGAAGAAATAGAACCCGGTTCAGATCTCTGTTGATGAAAGTTTGAAAACTGTTGGGGCAAAGAGAATAGCCAAAATGAATTGAAGATATACTCTGATTTGAAGAGGAAAAATGAATTTGAAAGGCTAAGCCAAAGTCTAGAAGAACAACTGGGGGCATTTGCATCACTCATGAGCACTCATCTCTTTATCGAGCTTTTGCATCTGCACAGTGTCAGTAAGCATTTGCATCATTCATGGGTATTTGCATTGGAATTATTCCATAAGCATGTGCATTTTTTACCTTTACATTTACATTCTTCATAGAATTCGCCTTTGTGTCATCTCAAGCAATTGCATCATTTCTAGCATTTTCATTATTGTGTGGTAATTGTAGTTACACCATTCATAAACCAGTTACATGAACACAATTAGTAGGGACATCTGCATCATGAAACATGTGCATCAATCCAGGTCATTTGCATTTGCACTAAGAAATATTCTACATTTGCACATTGAAGCATGAGCACCTTGTTAAAAGACATGTGCATCTGCATCATTTCTCAAAGCTTCTGGTGGGAATATCCAGAATTTTACAGTTTTAAAAAGTGAACAAGTCTTCGGTGGTGATAGTTGAAGCCTCTGGTGGAGATATCCAGGGTTTTATAATTTTGAAAAATGAGAAATCTTCTTTTGGAGGAGTTACCCAGAATGTTATTCAACATGTGCATCTACATCAAGAAGCATTTGCATCAATCTAAGTTAGTTGAATCTGCATCAAGAAAGTTTGCATCAAATCAAGTCATTTACATTTGCATCAAAGACATTTGCACCGATCTACTCATTTTCATCTACATCAAGAAGCGTTTGCATCAACTAAAGACATTTGCATTTGCATCATGAAACATTTGCATCATCTCTTAAAGCTGTCAGGTATAATTGAACTCGTTTTGCTTCTGAAATGAGTCGAGCCCCGAGATCATTGTCGAGGTACTCTTTTTTTTATTATTATAAAAAAAGTCTTCGGTGGAGATATCCAGAGTTTTAAAATCCTTTGAAAAGGTAGAAAGTCTTCGGTGGTGATAGCTGAAGCTTCTGGAGGTGATACCCAGAATTTTTTTACAGTTTTAAAAATGAGCAAGACTTTGGTGGTGATAGCCGAAGCTTCTGGAGGTGATACCCAGAATTTTTTTACAGTTTTCAAAATGAGCAAGACTTTGGTGGTGATAGCCAAAGCTTCTGGTGGGGATATCCAGAATTTTTCAGTTTTCAAAATGAGCAAGACTTTGGTGGTGATAGCCGAAGCTTTTGGAGGAGATATCCAGAATTTTAAACATAGCTGAGAACAAGACAGTTTAAGGCCCCGAGACCATCGTCGAGGTCATTTCCTTTCTTGCAAGTCGAATTCGTTTTCTTAAGACGAATCGAGCTTTGATTTTAAATCGAATTCATTCTGTTTTATCAAATAAGTCGAGCCTTGAGACCACCGTCGAGGTATTTTGTTTTGTTTTAAATCGAATTCGTTCTGTTTTATCAAATGAGTCGAGCCTTGAGATCGCCGTCAAGGTATTTCCTTTTGTTTTAAATCGAATTCATTCTGTTTTATCAAATGAGTCGAGCCTTGAGATCGCCGTCAAGGTATTTCCTTTTGTTTTAAATCGAATTCATTCTGTTTTATCAAATGAGTCGAGCCTCGAGACCACCGTCGAGGTATTTCCTGTTGTTTTAAATCGAATTCATTCTGTTTTATCAAATGAGTTGAGCCTCGAGACCACCGTCGAGGTATTTTCTTTTGTTTTAAATCGAATTCATTTTGTTTTATCAAATGAGTCGAGCCTCGAGACCACCGTCGAGGTATTTCCTTTTGTTTTAAATCGAATTCATTCTGTTTTATCAAATGAGTCGAGCCTCGAGACCACCGTCGAGGTATTTCCTTTTGTTTTAAATCGAATTCATTCTGTTTTATCAAATGAGTCGAGCCTTGAGACCACCGTCAAGGTATTTCCTTTTGTTTTAAATCGAATTCATTCTGTTTCGTCAAATGAGTCGAGCCTTGAGACCATCGTCGAGGTAGTTCTTTTTGTTTTAAATCGAATTCATTCTGTTTCGTCAAATGAGTCGAGCCTTGAGACCATCGTCGAGGTATTTCCTTTTGTTTTAAATCGAATTCATTCTGTTTTATCAAATGAGTCGAGCCTTGAGACCATCGTCGAGGTATTTCCTTTTGTTTTAAATCGAGCTCATTCTGTTTCGTCAAATGAGTCGAGCCTTGAGACCATCGTCGAGGTAGTTCTTTTTGTTTTAAATCGAATTCATTCTGTTTCGTCAAATGAGTCGAGCCTTGAGACCATCGTCGAGGTATTTCCTTTTGTTTTAAATCGAATTCATTCTGTTTCATCAAATGAGTCGAGCCTCGAGACCACCGTCGAGGTATTTTCTTTTGTTTTAAATCGAATTCATTCTGTTTTATCAAATGAGTCGAGCCTTGAGACCACCGTCAAGGTATTTCCTTTTGTTTTAAATCGAATTCATTCTGTTTTATCAAATGAGTCGAACCTGAGACCGTCATCAAAGGCCTCCGGGCACAATTTTAAAGACCTCCGGGCACAATTTTAAAGACCTCCGGGCACCATTTTAAAGACCTCCGGGCACCAGTTTTTTAAGACCTCCGGGCACCACTTTAAAGACCTTCGGGCATAAATTTTTCTTTTGAAAATCAAATTCGTTTCCTTAAGACGAATTGAGCCTTGTTTAGGCAGGGAATTCAATTTAAGGACAAAATCTTCAATTTATTGTTTTTTTAAAATATAAAAAAAAAACGAAGAAAAAAAAAAGTAGAAAATGAAAAATGAAAAATGCAAAAATGTATGAAGAAATGAAAAAGAAAACCCCTTTCCTTTCCTTCACATGTGATTTCACAGACCGGACAAAATTGTTGCCTATTTTATCTTTGTCTGATTCCTGATTCTCAACAATAGCCAAAGAGGGGCAGCTGTAGACACCTAATTTTGTCCGGGCCTTTTAAAAGGAATTTTGATTTGTCCCCTCTCGGGTTTAATATTTTTGTAAAAGTCACGGTCGCGATTTTAGATTTTTAAAAAAATGTTCTAAATTATATATATCATTTTTAGCTTTAATTGTTCAAATAAAAACGGACCGTAAAATTACCAATTTTAAAATTCAATTTAAACCCGAGATGAAAAAGTTTAATCTTGAGTTTTATTAGATTTTTAAAATAAAATTGAAAATATTTGAAAAAATAAAAAAAGAAGATTGGAATAAAGGATGGGTAATTTAGACATTATACATTTTTTTAGGTTAGGTACATGTTAAAAAAGGGGGCCGATGATTTGGTTTCTTTGGAGGGAGCAAAAAAGCTAAAAGAAAAAGCTAAAAAAAAGGGTTGCTAAAAGATAATGGTAGTGGAATCCATAGTAAAAAAACCAAGGGAGAGCTAGTAACCAAGGGCAAAAACCACATGGAATTTCGGGGGATTAACCAAAAACATATTGAAATCAAACACCACCATTCTCAGATCTCTAGGATCTCAGATTTTCAAGGGAAAAAATGACTTCTTGTTTCTCGAGAAAATTCTCTTCTTTTAGCTCTTTGTCTTAGCTAATTTGGTGCTCATTCTACTACTTACCTTTTGATCCATGTAGTTGGAGGATGGTTACTTGCTCTCCAGATGGCTATGTTTCTGCTCTGGGACTTCCTAATCAGAGCTTATCTGGGACCTTATCTCCATCAATTGGGAACCTAAGCAACTTGCAGTCAGTGTTGCTTCAGAATAATGATATTTCAGGTCCAATTCCAGCTAACATTGGGAAGTTAGAAAAGCTCCGGACTCTCGATTTGTCCAACAATACTTTCAGTGGTAAAATACCCATTTCCTTGGGAGACCTGAAAAACCTAAACTATTTGCGGTTAAACAACAACAGCCTTACTGGAGCATGCCCGGATTCTTTGTCAAACATTGGAGGTCTCACTCTCGTGGACCTGTCTTATAATAATCTGAGTGGTTCCCTGCCAAAAATATCAGCAAGGACTTTCAAAGTTATTGGCAACCCTTTAATTTGTGGACGTAAAGCAGGAAACAACTGTTCTGCTGTCTTTCCAGAACCTCTTTCTCTCCCACCAGATGGTCTAATAGCTCAATCAGACTTTGGATCAAAAGGCCATCGTGTAGCTGTTGCTTTTGGTGCTAGCTTTGGTGCTGCTTTTTCATCATACTGTTTATAGGATTACTTGTTTGTTGGCGATATAGACACAAGCAACAGATTTTATTTGATGTTAATGCGAAACGAAGGGCTTCAAATATTCTGTGTTTCCAACAAAACTTGTTGAGACGATAGAGATCCAACTTCGTCCTAGGCGTATAATGAGAGAAGTTGAGAAGCAATGACGTCGTGGTACGGACCGTTGATCGATCTCTCAGAAGCGTCTCATCACGTGGGTCACTTCGTCCAGCTTCTTGTTTTCGTCCACCGTTCCACTCCTGTTCAGTACGGACCAAGCTGCTTACTGAAGCCAAGACTCCTGGCTTGCTCGATTGGGCTCATAGCTTCTCCTCTCATGGGGCTGTGAAGGATGTTTTGCCCGAGGCTGGCAAGCTTGCAGAATTTGGTTTGAAGCTTAGAGCCAAGATCTTGAAAGCTAAGGCAACTCCCAAGTGATTTTCATTTAATATTCAGCTGAATGTGCAAAAGTTTACTTTCTTTCTCGTTAATTAGTACTTTGTCTGAGTGCATCTTGGATCTTTGACTGATGAAAATATGTTGAGAAATGTTATGGTCAATTGCAAGAGAACTGGGATAAGTTGATCGAATCTTGCCAGCCAATAGAGAAGTTTCTTGAATTTACATCTTCGAGCGATCAAGTAGACATGGATACCAGTTCTCTAGTGACCACTGATGTTTCCGCAAATGGTTTGGAAATTTCAAAGAAATTTGTTGAAGGAGCTATGTGAGTTCGAGATTGGAAATTTCAGAGAAATCTCTAGTGAGTTCGAGATTGGACTCCGTTGGTGGACTTTTACTATGGATTTTAGTAGAAATCGGCCTAGTTATCTTCAGTTCCAAGGGGTCGGATTGCATCAACGAATACTGCTCCCAAGGTTAATGCTAGTGAGATGGAAAGATGTAAGAAAGTGTTTTAGCATGTTAATATGGAGGCTGTAGCTTAAGGTGCTTTGCGAGGTAGTTTCTTTCCTTTTCTTTTATGTTCATTGTGCTTGTTGTTGCTTGATATCCCTATCCCCTTATTTGTTTGCTGAATTGTTTCATGCATTTCACGTTCATGCCACTTGAATAATGACTTGAGCCAATTAATGGTTCAAGGTCATGCTCTCTTGAGCACACTTGTGGAAAATTAATTTTGTCAAATTGATTATTCTACCTTTGTGATTTTTTTACTTAGCCAATTTTTATCTAACTTTCAAAAAGCCCTAGCTACTGCTTTCAAGTCATTTTATGAGTTTCAAATATTTTTATTTTTATTTTTAAATGATTTTATCAAAGACAAAAAATGTGTTGGCAAAACAGTTTTTTTTTTTTTCAAAAAAACTCGTACATTTCTGATTTTCTGAGAATTCATCTTTGATCAGAAAATTAAGACAATTTTTTCTCGTGTATTTTTACATGTCCTGAGTCTCCAATAATTTTTTCAGAATTTTTGGAATTTTTAAAAATAGGGTAAAAAATCGTGGATTAAAACTGGACAGTGGTGTCAGAATTGAATTTAAAGAAAAACAAAACAGTTTTTTTCTCCTCCAAAAACTCGTACATCTCTGGTTTTTCTGGGAATTCATCTTTGATCAAAAAATTAAGCCGATTTTTTTTCGTGTAGTTTTACATGTTGTGAGTCTCCAGTATTTTTTTTAGAATTTTTAAAAATAGGATAAAAAATCGTGGATTAAAACTAGACAGTGGTGTCAGAATTGAATTTAAAGAAAAACCATTTTTCTGATTTGGTTAATTTACTTAGAGTGGGCTGATTAGGAGGGTTAGCTACTGACTTAGGGTAATTTCTAAGCCTTTTTAAACTCTAAAAATGGTTTTTCAAGTCCCGGGTTAAGGGTAGTCAAGTCCGGATTTTTTAAACTTAGGAAATTAGAGCCATTTAAAAATTTTTAGCCCAGTTTTTATTGATAATTCAAGCTTTTCAAAATTGTTTTCAAACAATCACAAAGTATTTTGGTTTTAGAATATTTAATTTGACATATTTTCCTAAGGTAGCCGGATATCTTTTTAGATATACGGATTTCCTTAATTAAAGGAAAAAATACATTTCATGCATTGCATTTTTATTTTCATGCATATTATATGATAGCATTATTTTATTCCATGTCATTTAAATTATATGCCATACCATTCATATTTGTCATGTCATTTAGGTTGCATTATATTATTTAAACTGTACTATGTCATTTTATTTATGTCATGCATATACATATTCATTTCTTTTAAATATTTTCAAAAAAAGATAATGGTTTTCAATAAAAAAATATAAAGATATTCCCGAGTTAAAATAATTCATGAGTTCTCTACCGGGTTTGCTGGATGGAATATCATCAATTATCATTAATAAAGGAATATCTTTCTTTCAAAAAAGAGAATGATTCGGAAAGTTTTCGAAGACTAATAAAAATTTATATATTTTGCCACGGTTGTTGGGGAATATAGGAAAATTTTGAATTTATGAATTCCGGATCATTTTCAATAAAAAAAATAAAATTATTTTTCTTTAAATTGGGAATTAACTTGAAATACTAAATTTAAAACCAACTTTTACCAAGACTTGAGATAACACACGATTAATAAGGTACCGATTTATACGGGCGTTGTGGGGGTGCTAATCCTTCCCCACACGTAACCGACTCCCGAACCCGCTTCTTTGATTTCTCTGGTTTAAAACGCAGACTTGAAATCGGTTTTTAAAATGTTTTAATTAATTTTTAAAATATTTTATAAAATCGGTTTTAATAGGTGGCCGATCACACCTAGCTAAAAAAGATTGGTGGCGACTCCATGTCTTTTTTAGGTCATTTCCAAAACCTTCATTTTTTAGAGGAATTAAGTCGACTTTTCCTCGGTTTTTTTAATGTCACGCCTAACGAATAATAAAGTCTTGCGATGAGACTCGTCGTTATTTTTTTAGGTTGCGACAACCTTTGATATAGTTGGTAAACTTTGATATGGTTTTCGTAACCTTTAATATAATTTTGCTATCCTTTGGGTAATTTTTGATATAATTTGGATACATTTGATATAATTTTGATAACCTTTGATATAATTTTGATAACATTTGTAGTAGGTTTTGTAAATTATGATATAATTTTGGTAACATTTGATATAATTTTGATAACCTTTATAATAATTTTGGTAATCTTATGTATAACTTTGGAAACCTTTGATTTAATTTCGATAACTTTTGATATAATATTGGGTAACCCTTAATATAATTATGGTAACCATTGATATAATTTTAATAACCTTTGTAATAATTTTGATAACATTTCTAATAGTTTAAATAACATTTGATATAATTTTGATAACAAATCATAATTTTGACAACTTTTGATATATATATATTTGATATAATTTTAACAACTTTTAATATAATTTTAATAATCTTTAATATGATTTTGGTAACATTTGATATGATTTTGATAACCTTATATAATTTTGATAACATTTGATATAATTTTGATAATATTTTATATAATTTTAGTAAGTTTTGATATAATTTTGATAAATTTTGAGATTTAGTAACCTATGATATAATTTTGTAATAATTGTAGTAACCTTTGACATAATTTTGATATCATTTTATACAAAAATAAAAAAATTATCTAAGATATAAATTTATTAAAAAATATATATTAAAATAAATAATATTAATTTATTATATCATTTACGTGCATTAATAAAAATTAGAAATGGACACAAAAGTCAAAAAAATATGATTTATAAATATTGATGTGTATGTTATTCCTCTGATCTCATACGGATTTTATAATTACAGCGATTTTATAAATAATATGATCGTTACGTTTCAATCGGATTATGTTATTCCACCTCGTGAATCGGCAAATATCACTTCATTGTCCTCCTCTCGAGTAGAAGAACATAACATTCCACCTCAAGAAAACATAATCTAAACTTTTCTTCAACAGCAATCTTTTTTAGTTTATGAACAATTAGATATTGCACACCCACACACCCACAATGTAAGTGAAAAATTAAAAAAATAATGAGTTAAAAACATATATTTTAAAATAAATAATTTAATAATATAAAATATAATTTTTTTTTAAATAAAAAAATCATTTGATGAGATCATGAGGTAGTTTTTTTTTTTTTTTTAAAAGTAAATTATATAAACATGCTTAATTTTGTTTTATATCATATACTCAATTTGGTTTTTTAGTAATTTTCATGACTGAATTGATATCACTTGACTCGTGACACCAACTCAATCATTTTTTTTTATTATTTATAATTGTATAGATAAAATACATGTAGATTTGACTTCTTAAGCTTAAATTACCACTTTAGAGCTTTACTGTTGCTTTTTTACTATAATCTTGTATTTTATGCAATCTATACATTATTTTCTTCAACCAATAAAATTAAGATTTTCACTTATGTAAGATGTTGCATTAGGTTTTATAATAATTTGATTTGTACAATCAAGTTAATCAACAACAAAAAGTATAAAAGCATGAACCCACTAAACAAATATATCTTCATTATTTCATTTTAAATTTCATCAGAATGAAACATCACTAATAAAAGAAATTACTACTTCACATAAACAAAAGAAAAAAAAAAAGAAAAAAGATTAATGTTACAGAAATGGGAAGATAATTAAAAAAAATAGTATGTAATTCATGTTTTTGGCTACTATATTAGGCACCCTATATAGATATGTTGCTGAATCCTCTCACTCTCTGGTAATAATATCAATATGGTGGACTGAACCTGTCTCTTCACATTTCATCAATGAAGAAATAATTCATCCTGACTTGCTGACAGCTTTATGTTCCCAAGTACTATATAAAGATCTGATAAAAAAAACAAGTTTTTCTACGATTTGTGTGAATATCTCCGCAAACTGACAGCCAAAACTGTCAAACCAGCTATGGCTGCTAGAATCTGCAAACACCAACAATACATAATTTGATTCAATGTATAGAACACCTAGTTGTAATGTGTACTTCCAGAAAATTACGAATGAGATCAGTTAAGAAGAGGAAATAGAAAATAAAGGGGAGCACGGGTGCGCCGGGGATACTTATATGGCTCCAACTCTTCATTTTTCTTTAAGTATCCGTGTTCGACGCATATCCGGACATGAGTATGGGATTATGATCCTCCAAGGACCCTCCAAATACAAGGAAATCTTGAAAAAAAATTGAACATTCTCGTGTCGGACACATACCCGTGTCCGACACTTATACCCGAATCCGAGTAACATAGGGGATACAATCTATATGCATTCCACTTCCACTAAAAATATTTGGTATTGAAAATTCAAAGGATGTTATGCTGCTAAAAATGTGCTCATAGTCATAGATAATAGTAGCAAAATGGTTAGATGACTACCTTGGCATCTTTCCCATGAAGGGTCCATTGTGAAAATGATCTTAGCCTCTTAAACCAAGATGTTTGGGGCATTAGAATCACAACAGCGTGCTGATTTCTGCTAGGCATTATCCTCTGCAATGCCACTTGCATTGTTAATGGTGTTAGCGAATTTCTAACTTTTGAACGTCCTTCATCTAGAATCTGCACCAGAGAAATGATAAAAAATTTTAACTTCAATAATCAAAGTAAGCATTCCTTTGTATTTTACTCATGTAAAAAAGACAAATTCTATTTGAACATATTTTCTGTCAACTTCATATTGGTAACGGCTTTCTTCAGATTAGAGAAATGTAAATAACTACTAATTTTGTTGAGAGCCAGATTGTACTCTATTACACTATGTTGCTCCGACTCTTCATTTTTCTTGAAGTACTCGTGTCTGATACCTGTGTCCGACGCATATCCGGACATAGATATAGGATATGACCTTCCAAGGACCCTCCAAATACATGAAAAAACATAGAAAAAACTGAACATACCCGTATCCGACACTCACACTCGAGTCTGAGTAACATAGCTATTACATGCATATATAATAACAAGCAGCTAAGCCATACATCAGAAGCAAAGTTGGATGCTTACAAGGTTTAGGAAGGCATTTAGTAAATGTTCCATCTTCCTAGATGTAGTTTAAAAAACCTATAATTTTTTTAAACTGTTAGGCTTGTCTTTATGATCAAACTATTTCTTCCACGTTTAGACCATATAAAAACCTTATGGCAAGGCTAGATGCAACATAAAATATTCGCTTGGAAACCAAATATTTGAATACAGAAAGAAGGCAAAAGTACAAGATATGCTTCACAAAAATGTTGCAACCAGAGTAACCAACCTTGGAAGAAATGCCGACATCACCAGAATAGATCCTTGACTGGTAGCTGCACAGAATCCTATTTAGCCAGTAATAATTCTCCTGAAAGGTGTAAGAGCAAGTTAGTTCACAGAATAAAGTCTTTTATGAATTACTCTGTTCTCACATCCTGAATCTTATTCTTAATCCATATGTGAACATTAAGAGGAGATAGATTAGATGAAGATTGTTCTATAGCAAGGTCAAAGATGTAGGTGTAGGATTCTTTCCTTATCTTGTTGCCAAATAGACCAAAATAATATTGAATGCATAAAGTACAAGAATTTAACCTGCAGTCCATTTTCATGGGCTCTCTGCTCGATTTCAAGTATGGTTGTGACATCTTGATCTAAAGGCCCCTCGTCTCGAAGACGTAATATTTCATTCAAAGCCAGATCAACCTATTAGGAAATAATGCATAACTGAATTCTTGAGATATGGCCACTTAATGACTAAAAGCTAGCTACAGGTGAAAAGGTAATATAAAACTTTAGGATACCTACCAGCTTCAAGGAGATTTTCGGATCGCAAGAAAAATCTATTGTAATATCACCACGTATATCACCAGTTAGACATGGCAGATCACCCTCGATGAATTCTGAAACACTTGCAGAATAGATCTGGAACAGAGAGAAATTATCTATGTTGCTCCGACTATTCATTTTTCTTGAAGTACCCGTGTCCAACGCATATTCAGACATGGGTATGAGGATATGATCCCCCAAAGATCCTCCAAATATATGAAAAAACTTAGAATAAATCAAACATACCCGTATCCGACACTCACGCTCGAGTCCGAGTAACATAGGAAATTATTATTCACGCAAAACACAAGGCCAAAGAATAAAGAGAAGTGATACTCTGAAAGGGAAATATATGGGACATCCTACCTGACCATGCTTAAAGCGTAGAAGCTGCAGTAGTTTTGTTTCTAGCAGTTTACTCAAGAACCCAGTATAGTGAATCTCTTCTTCCTGCCATTTGATTGTTCAAACAGAAAGATACGTACAAGTCAATAATGGAACGAGGTCTTCATTCATGAGCTTTCTAATAGATCAATTGAAAAAAGACTTGACAAACCATCATTTCTTTCTTCAGCTCAATAGGAAAGCATAGCCGGACCATACATTGTGCTTCCACCATGGGGCTGCATACAACTTCTCTACAAGCACATCAAATATTTCAGTACAGTATTTCAATAGAAGAGCATGCGCCTCCAACACAAATAGTTGGTCAGAAGATGCATGCGGTGTGAGTTCCATGAAGCTGTTACTGTCGAACATTTCGATATTTACTGCCATCAGACATAAACCTGCCCTTACCTAGTTATCGTTTTAGGAAATTTGAACGGTAGGCCCTTGATGTAGTCACAGTTAAAATGTAAAATAGGTTCAGGAGGCTTTTGTATTCCACCCTGCATGCAGAATCAAAAACCCAGAAAACATAATAAAAAATTGTATGTAATCCTGGGCTGAGGGAGCTTGAAAAGAATCCTAACTTACCAAATATTGCAGTATTAAAGGAAGCGCAACTATGGGATCAATATTCCCAACAATTATGACAGTAAAAGTTGATGGATCCTTAAAGCAAGTATTGAAATATTCACATGCTTTTAATGGATTGACTTTTCGAAGATCACTTATTCTGAAAGGCTGCAAATCAAAATTAAATCTAAGGTTACACGGAGACATGCCTACTTAAAATCCTCAGTAAAATTCAAACAACTGATCATTTATACCCTGAAAAAGTAAGAGGTTCCATAGTTGATCTCCCTTGCCCGGTTAGCAAATGAAGTATAAGGATCCCTTTCTCGAGCAAGAATCGCTTCTTCTTTCACTTGCATCACTCTTTCAATGACTTCATCATCTGGTGTCACATTTGTCGTAAATAGTTGGTAAACAAGCTGCCAGAATAGGAGTAATCAGAAACTACGAAACTAAAAATCCTTACAACATGATTCAGAAATTATAAACTTTTTCTTTTGTTCTGATATAACCAACTTTAAACTTAAAAACAAGTAAATAGTGCATCAGTTTAATGAATGATGTGTTTTGAAATTTGCTTGTTGATGTATGATGCATCTTTATAGGTATAAGAACCTAAGGAAGCTTAGATTTATAAAGTGGGTTGTGAAAGCATACTACTTGTGGTTTGACTCTACAAAGTCATGAATAACTTTGAAGTGCTATCACTCTAGCAACTATTTCTTTAGTATCTCAACCCTTATTAGGCTGTGGTGCTGCATTACCTTCCTACCGAGTTAGCTGTAGGCCCAATTAATCAAAGGGTTTTGCTAACGAGCGCTTAGGGAACTCTTTAAGGTTAGTTAATATTCTATTTATAGTAAAAGTATTGTATTAAATACAAAAGTTGACAACTTTATTTATCATTTTCAATGCATTGAATGAAGATATTGCTATATATAGTAACCTTAAAGAGTGCCCTTAGGGCACTCGTTATCAAAATCTTTAATCTAAATACATGTTAGCATATATATCATGTCAACTTATATAAGGACTCTTATGCTAACAATAAATTTAACCCAGGATTAAGTTAGGAGGACCTCAATTCATGTGATTAAATGTCACCTCATGTAAAACCAAGTTACCTCCTTCTGAAGACTCAGGCACACACCCCAAAAGAAAAAGACGAAATATTTTGCTTCCATGAGGAAAAAAAGATTTAAACAATTCTCTTCTTGGAACTTTTTGTAAACATTACCAAATCATTTTCAGTCATGTATATATCCTATAAGGTTATAGATATTGTATCAGCAATTTTTAATATTAATTGATCAAAGAATATTTCAAAATTTACAGATTTTTACTGAAAAGCAAGGATTTCAATGTTAAAAATCTAATAAAGCAAACCTGCAAGGCAGTTTCCAAGTAAAAGGGTGAACAATCACCATAAAAGGTTCTCCTGTATGCCCTGACCTCTATATCGACATCAACTCTCTTACCGGCCAGCATATCCATTAGCACTGATGGTCTGTGACCAAACACACCAATTTCTTCTGCAAATGTTGATCCCATTGAAGATGAAAAATACTTGCTTTCAGGGAGTTCAGACAAACCACCATAGGAGAACCCGGTGAACAGAACCTATTGAAACACACAGTAAAAATTATATGCTTCACATGAACTGGTGCTCAAATAAAGCCTAACTCATGCCTTAAACTCCAAGAAATTAAATAGCATTTAGAAAGTATTATGGAGCAAATTAACTAGACTTACGATTAAAATTGACTATTTTTTCTGACACGCAATGCAATTCAAACTGTTTGTGTTTACTACTGATACTGCCCGGCATAGAGAAAGTTTACCTGGTCATTAAAGAAGTCTGTGCACTTATAGCAAATCCGCATGCCATTTGATAAAACCAATTCAGTAGCTCCAATATTCACGTGTTCAAGCTGCTGAGCAATGTTCCTGGAGTAAATTGTTTGAACAGAGTTACATATTAAGTTCAGATATTTAACCTAATTATAACTCAAATCTTGAAGCAGTTGTCTTGCAGTAAATGGTGTATGCAAACATGTCTAATTACAGAAATTTAGAGATAAGGGAAAGTTTATTTACAAAGGCAGTAGTAATCCATTATGTTAAAGTTGGGAAAAGATATCATCCCATTTATTAGTTTAAATTATTCTACAACACCTCATAAATTTATCAGACAGTAGACCAGGCTGGCTAAGGCTAGAAGCACTTAATGCCACTACAGGCAAGCACAAGGGCTGTGCATGGCAAGCAAATAACCCAGTGACAGACTTTGTTGACTTTAAAGAAATAAATGTTACCCTCAGGAGTGAGACACATAGAGTATGTTCTTGTGATATACACTAATGCATAATGAGAGTGGCTGAATTGGCCTCTTTTCCAAGTTGATATTTCCCTTTTCCTATTTTCCCCCTCTCCCTATTATGAGTTGATCTTCTTTTTCATCAATTCTCCCTGTTTACTAAATAAGAAAATCACAGATTTAAAATTCTTGCAGACATATGCATGTTTCTCAAATTTTAGAAACTGCAAATCAAATAGGAAGTCAAAAGTAAGAAGAGCCTTATAAGTAGCTCAATCACATGCAAAACATGTAAACATCTTCGTTAATTTCCCAAAGTCCCAAACCACGTATCAAAAGTATAAAAAGTAGATGTGAAGACAGAGAAGTGAGCTCATAAGAAGTCATGGATCTGAATACAAGCAAGATTGGGTTCTCAGCCAGTTTGCAACAAATTCTAGTCAGACTCCTAAAAGAAGAAAATGTGCTAGATTCTAACCTGAGAATGTGATTCTCATGCAAGAAGTTCTTTCAGTCAAACCTCAAAATGCCACGTGACTTGGAAGAGATAAGACTTCTTGTTATGTCATTCAATAATGGGTTATAATCTCAAGCCTAATAGATCTATATTGTAGCTCAAATGCTCATTTTGCTTTTAAATTTCCACTACTTAGTCGCGTAAGAAAAGTGGACACTCAACCATACTAATGGGCAAAAGAGGAAAAGCATTTCAGATAGAAAACAGAAGAATCGAACACATTTAGTGCTACTATGCATAGCTGTATTATTTCAGCTAATGGATTCCATTTGTGATTACTAAAATGGATAAAGGAACAGTATCTAGGTAAAATCATAGCTTTAGATTTTGGTATTATACAGTTATATAATACAACGAGACAAAACAAAACAATAACTATAACTTTACCCTGTATTTGGCTTTGAATTGACAATTTGTTCTGGTACGTGTTCATCATCCCAAGGAGAAATGCTCCTGTCTTTCTCAAGCTTGTTGATTTTCATGACAATATTTTTCAGATCATCAATTATAGCAAAAGCTTGAGGTTCAACTATCTGTATGACACAGCTACATGATGGCCATAATTTCTCAGCAAACTTGGACACCTCTGATGCTAATATATCTATGTAGATAAAATCATGAATTGAACAATATATAATATGAGACTCATTTACATAAAATGCCTCAAAACAGCAACATTAAGAATGTTAGAACATTTCACTGACCAGGCAGAATAGATTTTTGGAGCTGAGCTTCATACTCAATTCCAATAATGGGTTTATCGTCAGTGAAGTGCTGCAAAAACAAAAAACATGAAAACAAAATCCTTTTCCAGATCCTGTAGCTTTAGGTCCAAACTAAGTAAGTACATACCTGCGAATATTCATATCGCAAGCTGCTTGATTCCATTTGATCACGTTCCAGATACGCAGATTCTATCCTTGACATCAGTAGAGCTCGAACAACAGATATTTCACGTTCTGAAAACCCATGAAGTCTTACTCTTGCAACCTGCAATAGAATGCATCAGAAAAAGTACTAAAGAAGAGAAAGTGAAAAAAAAAAAAAAAAAAATAAGAAAATCAAATGTGGAAGGAAAAATGGCATACTTCAATAAGCATTGACTCTAGGGCCTCTAAAGTCCCCTTTTCTTTACAAGATGAAGTCATTATATAAGCCTTTAATTGGCGAACAAGAACATATGCAGCAATCGAACATGAGAAATAGGGTGGATCCTTTCTGCGAGAAATTTTAAAGAACCTCCGATTCAGAGCAATTCGGAACATAGATTTCACAAGCATCTCCCTATAGTCTTTCACAGTCTTTACTTCATCCACTTGCATCTTATAGCTGATCATCACTGCAGACTTTTCCAAACAAATGTTCACGTGAACGGATGCATATTTTCCTGTCTTGTTAATGGACGTTATGCACAAAAAAGTTCAAGAGTTAAGATTTTACTAACCCCAGAAGCTTCAGGTTCCACAAAATATGAAAAGCGTGTATCCTCATGAGAAGGAACTGGAAAGTGCGGTATGGGTGGAGGGTCCAACACTGAATATTTATGCCCAAAATGAGTCCTTATCAACTCAATGACACTCTAGATAAATAGAAAAGGAGGGAGAGAAAGAGAGAGAGAGAGAGAGAGAGAAATTGTTAAGCAAAATTCATTAATTTAACATGCTGGTAATTCCAGTAGGAGAATTTGCAGATTAACCAAGACCAACCTTTGTATCAGAAAAATCTCCAACAGCTATCACTGCCATATTGCATAGATGGTACCACTTTTGGTAAAATTGCTTCAAAGTTTGCGAAGGAACTGTTTTTATTACATTTTCCAATCCAATTGGTAAACGCTCAGCATACTGCAGTCAACCAAGGTTGTAAAAGTAATATAAAATTCATTAATTTTGTAAGTCATGAGCCAAATCAACAGTATTAATGAAATCACTTGCTCAAAATCAGGCTTTAGCCACTAATCTCAATTATAAGTGAGAAGAAAATTTTCAATAAAGATCATGCATGATGCATGGAGCAGTGCCCTTATACTTGCTCCTTACTAAGAAAATTTGATGTCAGAAATAAGAAATAAAACTACGCAGGTGCCAACGTCCCTTCCCCTATCTCTTTCTTCCCAATTAGGAAAAGAACAAACAAACAAACAACTAGGGCAGAGCAGTCGGTCGGTTCGGTCCAAAAAAACGGAAAACCGACTTAACCGATTTCCATTAAAAAATAACAAAAAACCGACCGAATTGCACAGTGAAACCGACCTAACTGAACCGATTTAATTCGGTTTAGGTTAATTCGGTTAATGGCTAATAGGTTTAATTAATGGGTTGGGTTTGGGTAATTAATGGGTTTATTAAATTTACTGGGTTTGGGTACTTGGGTTGAGTTTGGTCCATTTGGATAAATTTATATATATATAATTATAATTATATATTATAAAAATATATAAATATAATATTAAAGGTCGGTTAATTCGGCCTGTTCGGTTACTCATAACATTAACCAAAGAACGACCGATTTAACCTAAAAAACTGACTAAAATAACCGGAACCGACCTATTTTAACCGAATTGGGTTCGGTCGGTCGGTTATCTCGGTTATAACCGAGATATGCTCTGCCCTACAAACAACCACCTGTACCCTTCCATTTTGGCATATATAAATGGTACAATATGAAATCACAATAATGATATAAATGATGTTTAATGCTGTAATTCTTTGAAATATCTGTTGTGCACTATATTTGGCATTAGAAAAACATCAATAAGGGATCATCATGGCTAGATTAAAAAGAAAAAAAAAGCATTGGTTCTTTTTAATATTTGAATGACAAAAATTCCTTGAAAAGTGCCTTACTAATGCATTAACGAAAATAACTAATCAATAGGTGTATTAAGCAAAATATTGTATTAGACTCAAAAGCTTTACCTTTGACCCTTCCATCATCAATGTCCAATATGCATCAAGTATCCTTCCACTAGCATTTCGATTATCTCTGTACTCTTCCATAACTGCTCCTCTTTCTTTCTCCAAATCATCTTTTGAGAGTCGAATCTGCATATCACAAATGCATAAACTAAAAGAAGAAAGGCATAATGAAAGTTACCAAATTAATATCAATTAGCTGATACCTCTGAGCTAAACTCTGCCAGGACCTGAATAGCCTCAGATAACAGCTCAGACTTGTCAATAGGGACGAACAACTTATATACAGTCTCATCAAAAGATGTTACTGCGTTCTGACAAGGACCAAATTCGGCTCCTATACTTTCGAGGAACTTAACTATATTGTGATTTGTGTATTTCTTTGTGGCAGAGAAGGCAAGATGCTCAACTATGTGAGCAACTCCGCGTTCATCCTCCTCTTCCAAAACTGAGCTGTCATGAACCCGATAAGTCAGTGTTTTAGAGTTCTACATTAATATGAGCACTCAAGATTCAAGCACAAACGCGCAATTTCTTATAAATGGATTCAAAACAAGCATAAAGGAAGAATTTGATAGAGAAACCTTTTGAGACTTGATCAATCAAATGCTAAGCTAAAAAATGATTGACTGGATCAAACCTAGGGAACTCTTTTATGCTAGTAAATTAACATATTACTCGTAAGTGCAGCATAAATACCTCATAATCTGCATCTGATGCAAAAGGCTATAATCTATTTCAGTTAATTAATTTCAATTTTAGAGTTGGGATGAATGGGATTTTGTGGGCAAGTAGTAGGTGCTTGACTTCCTTTTCAACTATATATCAGTTTCAGCATATACAACAACTACAAGAACCCATGAACCACATTCAAGTTTAAAAGAACCAGACTTCTCCAAAAACATCCAAATTGCATGCACTTAATCAAATAAACATAAATCAAAGAAGAAAAAACAACAAAAGCCCAAGAGGGAACTAACCCGACTTTGACAGCAAGAGCCAGAGCAGCTCTTTTTTGGGGTTTAGGATTACACTTAACATAGTAAACAAGGCCATTTTCCAGCCTCCCATAGTCCACCCCAAAGGGTTGCTGATCAAACTCTTTATCCATATCCAAGTTCACCATCTCCAGAGACCCGAAACTCTGGTTCCTTGTGATCTGTGAGTTGTGTGGTGAAAGCAAAGGCATCTTTGGAGTTAGTAGAAACAAGTGGGAAAGATGCAACTGTCATGGTTAGAGACTTGGTAGGTGTTTGGTTTGATATAAATAAAAATAAAAAAAGATTTTGGGTTTGGGGTTGAGAGGTCTTGTTAAGGTCAATTGCAAAACTTTTCATTGGATGTACTTTGTCCATAGCATTGATTGGAATCCGCGTGAAAATCCGTGGATGGTTGGTCCCGCCTTTGCTTGATTACCTTTTTTCTTTCGTTCTTTTTCCTACCTTGCGGCCCTGCATGAAATTTTCTGCCCTTCCATTCTCTAACATTCAACCTTGTCTGTATGTTATATGTTTGTTTCTGATTTGTTTTTAGCGAAGGAGATAATAGCAAAAGTAGCAACTGATTGCTACAATGTTAAAAAATTACTTGGCCATATACAATTATTAATCACTTTTGGTAATATTCGTGTCTAACGTCTATTTATATATATATATATATATATATATAATTTTTTTAAATATATATTAGCATCCGAGGTTCATTTAAATCCGAATAATATATATTCTTTATTATCATCAAACAGTATTAAAATGGGGAAGGTGATACTAAATTTTCTTCCACCAATTGACTTTAAAATTATTGAGTCCTCATTGAAAGTAGGTTTTAAGTTCTTAACTTTGAACATGTGATTCACTTGTCAAAAACTATTAAAAAAGTTAAATTCCTTTCTATTAACTATCCTTTCTTAAGATTTGTTCTTTCCTTATGACACTTCATGAAACAAATAATAACCAACTGGCTTGCAATAAAAATCATCAACCGAATAAATTTACTTCATATTTAACATAGATTTTTCATGTTCTTTGTAATTACTACTAAAACTGTAAAACATTTCTGTTTGTAGTTGTTTTTATTTTGTTGCTAAAAAGCAGAAATTTAACTTTCCTTTACCAATAACACTTTCTAAGGAAACCCAAAGACAAAATGAAAAGTTTTTCCAGATCCAAGTAGTAATAAAAGATAAGATCAACATTCAAAGGGTTGTAGATAGGCTTTCCAAAATCCTCCCTCTCAGAGGGACCCGTTGAGGGAAAAGCTACCAAGAAAAATCTCTAGAATAAACCCAACATAAACAAAGACAAACAAAAAAGAATGATTATCCTAAGCCCTGTGTTGGAAAAATAAAAAATGCATCCCAATAACAAACATTAACCCATAATAAGTTTGTAATTTAATCCATTCAAAAGTTATTTGTGAGAAAGTTTATAGCTTAATCCGTTCAAAAGCTAGTTGTGAGAGGGTTTGTATCTTAATCCGTGCAAAAGCTACAAGTGTGTTGTAAGAAGATTTGTAACTTAATCCTTACAAAAGCTATAAGTGTGTTGAAGGAGGGTTTGTAGCTTTGTCTGTTCAAAAGCTTCAAGTTGTAGTGATATTATCCCTATAGGATCGTGGATGTAGGCCAAGAAGGGTCGAACCATGTAAAAGATACAATATTTTTACGTGGTTCGACCGTTCTTGACTTATATCCACGATCCCATAGGGATAACATCATTACAACTTGAAGCTTTTGAACGGACAAAGCTACAAACCCTCCTTCAACACACTTGTAGCTTTTGCACGGATTAAGCTACAAACCCTCTCACAAGTAGCTTTTGAACGAATTAAGCTACAAACCTTCAAAGTAGCTTTTGAACGGATTAAGCTACAAACCCTCTTAACAAAATACTATGACTCACCACCCGGATAGTCCTAATACAAGAGGGTTTTTTTACTGAGATATACCCAAAAAAAAATACTAAAATACCGTTGTTTTTGGATTAATTCCCAAAATCCCCTTTTTTTTTTCTAGCTGGGAAATCGCCATCCCCCATGGCGATTTCCCAGCATTAAAATTTCACAATTTGTAAAAAACACCAAGGGAAATCACCATGGGGGGTGGCGATTTCCTTTGGTGTATTTTGCAAATTTTGCAAAATTAACCAAGGGAAATTGCCACCCCCCGTGGCGATTTCCCTTGGTTAAATTTACAAAATTTGCAAATTTGATGAAGGGAAATCGCCATGGGGGGTGGCGATTTCCCTTCATGTATAATTTTTTTTTAAAATTAATAAACAAAAATTAAATTTATTTTTTAATTTGATAATTTTATTTTTTAATTTTAAAAATTATAAATTAAATTAATTTTTTTTTATAATTTAAAAAAAAAAATTCGTAAGGTATATTTTAGGTTTTTTTATAATTTAATATTATGAAATTTGTTTTTTAAAATTTGTTAAAAACAAATTAGATAAAACAAAAAAAAAATTTTGAATTTTAAAGAAGGCAACGGTCATATGACCGTTGCCCCCCCATCCCCCCACCCCCCACACACTATTTTTCTCTATAAATACCTCACTCATTTCCTTCATTTTTTCATTCTTCTTTCAACAATTACATCTCTTTCTACCAAAAAAATTTCTTCCTACAACAATTTTTTTTTTCTACAACAATATTTAGAAATGGCTTCATCATCACTATTGAGGTTACAAGAAAATCACATATCGGAGGTTATATTTAACGAGGTAAGTAAATTGTTATAATATTATTTGTATTACATTATACATTTTTAGTTATTTTTTATTGATTAGAATTTTGTAAATTTATAGTTTTATTGTTTTATAATTTTTATATTTTTAATGTTATAATATTCAATTATAGTTTTATCATTTATTAATTACTATTGTTTTTTGATTTCATAATTATATAATTATTTATTTTTTATATTGTTTTATTTTTTATTATTATAGTTATTTAATTTGTTAATTATTTTTGTTTTTTCATTTTATAGTTTTAATAATTTTAATTTTTATATTATAATGGTCGTTTTATTATTATATAGAATAATAATTTTGTAATTATTACTGTTTTTTATATTATTATTGTTTTATATTATATTATATTATATTATTATTATTGTTTATATTATATTATATTATTATTGTTTTTTATATTATTATTTTTTATATTATTATTGTTTTATATTATATTATATTATTATTGTTTATATTATATTATATTATTACAATAATTTTGTAATTTTAATTTTTTTATATTATATTATATTATTATTGTTTTATAATTTTGTAATTATTATTGTCTTTTAATTTTAATTTTATAGTTATTTATTTATTATATAATTGAATTATTTAATAATTATATAAAAAAATTGAAATTTTTTATTATTATTGTTTTGTTATTTTATAGTTTTATTTATTAATTTTTAATTGTTATAGTTTTATAATATATTAATTTTTATTATTATAACAGGAAACTCGTCGCGTGTTACGTGCGAGGAAATTTACATTGGAGGACCGCATCCATCTATTATCGACCACTTAAGAAGAGCCGGATTTTATCACGCAAGTCAAATTCGACGACTTTTGATACAACCCGACTTAATCAGTGCGTTGGTCGAACGATGGAGACCCGAGACGCACACTTTTCATTTTCCATGTGGTGAATGCACGGTAACTCTGGAAGATGTTGCGCTGCAACTTGGACTTCTTATCCATGGCGATGCAGTTACAGGCGGAAGCCTGCTAGATTGGAATGAAGTGTGTCAAGATCTATTGGGCTCGGTACCTCCAGATGAGTATGTATCTGGCTCAACGGTGAGACTAACTTGGTTGAAATCGTTTCAAAATCTTCCATTACATACAACCGAACAACAAATACAATATGCTGCTAGAGCATATATTTTACGTTTGATTGGAGGATTACTGATGCCTGACAAATCGAGCAGTCGGGTACATTTAATGTATCTTCCATTGCTACGTGATTTAGAGCATGCGGCAAATTATAGTTGGGGTTCTGCGTGTTTGGCGGTTTTGTATAGAGAACTTTGCCGGGCTGCAGTTCCAAAAAGCCATGACATAGGTGGATGTTTAGTGCTTCTACAATCATGGGCTTGGTATCGGCTACCATTTCTTGCTCCGCGCGTGGATATTTCGGCTGTATACCCCCTTGCAAGCAGGTAATAATCTTTACTATTTTATTAATTTTGTACGAACTTGTATTTTTATAGGTCATTAAGATATTATATGCATTTTAATAGGTGGAGTAGGAGTACGAGTAGAGATTTTACAGAGACTCCGAGCGATCTTGCAAGTATAAGAGTACGACTAGATCGACTAGGATATGATAAGGTAAATATTTCGATTGTTACATTGAAGTTTTTTTTTTTTTATTTAATCCATATGAAACTAATAATTTTTAATAATTATTCGCAGTTTCTGTGGATGCCATATTCCTCGCGTGAAATTATGGCATGTCTCCCATCGGATGCCTACAATAATTTCAATATATGGAAAGCAAACACAGCATTGATATGCTTTTCATATGTAGAGTGGCACCAAACTGACCGGGTGTTGCGACAATTTGGGATGCAACAACCAATTCCTGCAGCCCCGGTGAACCTTGATAAGCTTCACAAGGTCGACATGCGTGGTCGTAATGATGAATTCTGGCCTGCGAAGCATGAACATTGGATCCAATGGTGGAATATACGTTTTAACGAATTCCGACAGGTTACCCGATTGTTGGTAATAATTTCAACCCATCTGCTGATTACATAAGATGGTATAGAAATGAAGGTCGGCCTTTCGTTTGTCCACCGTCGATGTATGAGGATGTTAGGAGTATGCCATTTACCGGACAAACTTCAGCTCCAGTCCCTCCTACACAGGATATGGATGCTCCTAGACCTCGCCGACAACGTGGGCGAACGCGTCAACCGACCTCATCGGAGTTCACAGCACCGAGGATGTCATTTGATCATCCTGAACCTGAACGGGATCATGGAGTACCATCCAGTCATCGTTATTCCGTAAGTCACCCCAGATATGACGTTGATGAGTGTTACCGACCATCACCGCCAAGAACGAGGTTAGATGACCAGCTCCCCATCCTAAGTCCAAGTTCAGCATATCTAACATCCATGTTTCAGTTTGGAACCCCTTCGTCAGCATTTGATGGTACATCATTTATGGGTGCATCTAGTAGTCAGGTTCCCGTTATGGGTGAACTAGGTGTTGGCTCATCCAGCAGTGGGTTTCAAATTTTTGATACGGAAGAAAGGACTGATGACATACAACCAGAACCAGTGGCGGTTATAGCAAGAGGTCGTGGTGGACCGCGAATACGTGCCACTGACGAGGTTGAACGACGGGTGCAACCACCACGCACTAGAAGAGCTCGACACTATTGCTCTACACCACGCAATAATTAGAATAATTATAATGTGTTTTAAATTTCTAATATAAATTTATATGTTTTGCATTTCATGTTATTTATTTTAAATTTGTTCAGAAATTAATTGTTATATTTTATTTTAATTTATATCTTAATGTTGTTATTTAATTTTAATATAATAATCCAAATTACATGATAAGTTGATTTTCTTTTTTTCATTTTCATTTAATTTTCTTTTTAAATTTTAATAAGAAATAAAATTTTAATCATAAATTAAATTAAAATTATTTTATCAAATATCCAATTTTAAACTGTAACAATCTATACTATTATTAAAAAAAATGATTAAATTGATGTCACGAGTTAATTGAATACCAACTCAAAAAAATAATCAAATTAAAAAAATTATTTTACGATACCAACTTAAAAATAACTTCTTTATTTAAAAAAGTGACTCGATAAATTTCTTTAAAAAAAAAAATTATTTACATTTTACATCATTAAATTATTTTTGATATAAATTAAAATTTTCTTTTTATAATATTACAAAATTATAAAAAATATAATTTTTGATATAAAAATTTAATAAAAAATATAATCTTCTTTTTAAATTTTAATAAGAAATATATTTTTATTTTTTATAAAATTGTAATAATAAATTAAATTACATTTTTAATATATATTTTAAAAAAATAAATAACCAAACCTATAAAAAAAATATTTTAATTTAATTTATAATTTTTAAAATTAAAAAATAAAATTATCAAATTAAAAAATAAATTTAATTTTTGTTTATTAATTAAAAAAAAAATTATACATGAAGGGAAATCGCCACCCCCCATGGCGATTTCCCTTCATCAAATTTGCAAATTTTGCAAATTTAACCAAGGGAAATCGCCACCCTCCATAGCGATTTCCCTTGGTGTTTTTTACAAATTTTGAAATTTTAACGCTGGGAAATCGCCATGGGGGATGGCTATTTCCCACCTAGAAAAAGAGAGAGCGTATTTTGGGAATTAATCCGAAAACAACGATAGTTTGGTATTTTTTTTGGCTATATCTCAATAAAAAACCAATACAAGAGTATAAACTATCTCTCACAAGGGGTGGTAGATGATTTCAACCAAAGCCTAAGCTCTCTACTAATAAGATGAGCACCTCTTTTGGCTTACATAACAAAGGGATATGGGATAGGGATTTAGGCTCAAAAATACCCAACAAATCCTCTCTTGAGTCAAAGTCCCAATAACCTCTTGGTAGGAACCCGACAACTCTTCTTCTTTGAACAAAGCTTCGCTCCTTGCTTGAACCAGCTCGAACCAAAAAACTCTTGGTAGCATCTCTCTTTGCTTGAACTAAAAGCTTCTAGGCAACTCCTCCCTTGAACCATAAGCTCTGATACCAGTTGTTGGGAAAATAAAATGTGACAGCCCAATAACAAACATTAACCCACAACAAGCATTCGAATAAGAAGAGAAAAAAACACAATATTTTTACGTGGTTCGACCCTTCTTGGCCTACATCCACGATCCCATAGGGATAACATCACTACAACTTGAAGCTTTTGAACTGACAAAGCTACAAACCCTCATTCAACACACTTTTAGCTTTTGCATGGATTAAGCTACAAACCTTCTTACAATGCACTTGTAGCTTTTGCACTGATTAAGCTATAAATCCTCTCACAAGTAGCTTTTGAACGGATTAAGCTACAAACCTTTTTACAAGTAGCTTTTGAACGGATTAAGCTTAAAGCCCTCTTAACAAAATACTATGACTCACCACCCGGATAGTCCTAATACAAGAGTATAGACTATCTCTCACAAGGGGTGGTGGGTGATTTCAACCAAAGCCTAAGCTCTCTACTTATAAGGTGAGCACCTCCTTTGGCTTACATAACAAAGGGATGTGGGATTGGGACTTAGGCTCAAAAATACCCAACACCCTGGAGCTTCTATTTTTCAAGCCCCCAACATTACTCGCCCTAAATTTTCTTTCCATTTCAATTGCTTCCCCCCGTTTTCAACCGTTAAATTTTCCTTATAGAATCATACTTCACCCCAAGACTTCATTTAATCATTTTTGGGGTTAAAGCTAAAAGAAGCCAAGAAATGAGTGCCCAAAATTTAGATATAAAGATGGAGGAAAAAAAAGATGATGATGATAGTGAAGAACATGAGGCAAGGAGTGGATTTAGAGGGAGGGAAGAGGAGAAAAATTATGATAAAGACCTTGAATTTGATGAGATTCTTGGGAGTTGTCTTGATGACCTATAAAAAGCTTAGTCTAAAGTAAGCGAAGAGTTAAGACTCAATCATTTTATAAATTGTTTTGCAGATAGTTATGGGTTAAGTGATTGCAAATGGTTTTTTTTCTTAGAAAAAAAAGAGAATTTTAGGATATTTGCAAGCATATTCGTGTTTTTTTTTTAATAGAGGAATTGCTTTATGCTTTTAATTGATTGAGATAATTGAATGTTTAGATGGAAGACAGATTGAGGAAGAAAAGGAACAAAATTTTGCACACAAAGACTGGTTCTTGGACATCCATGAAAGTAACATCCAATAAGTGAGTTCATATTGGCTATAGTTACTGTTAAATTCAATTTAGGCACTTTTGATTGCCTTTAGTATATCCTTGTCATGAAGTTAGCTGGGGAAGAGAAGCAACAGTAAAGTGACAGAGCAAGTGAAACAGAGAAGCTGGGATTATTAGCAAATTCAGTTTATGAGCTGACAACTGAGCTGAGGGAAATGGCTTTGAAGCTTAGTGATCGACCAAATGAAGTAGCTGGCTTGAGCAGAAAACTAGTAGCTAGAAGAGAGAGTGAAGATAAAGTTGGTGCAACGTTCTTGGCTGATGTGACAACATGAAGATAGCATTTTGGGAATATACAGTTGTCAATTTGTTTATTTCATTTGTTATTTCAATTATTGTTGTAACCGATTCTGTGAAGATTGCAGTACCATATATAGTACTGTGATTGTACCTGAGAAACTATGAATGAAGTATCTACAATTTCCTCTATTCTCTTTCTCTATATTCCTTTCTGCATTCCAATATCCTCCTCAAGTCACACATTCTGTGAAAAATTGGTATCAGAGCTTTCTCGAATCCATCTACGCTAGGAAATTCTAAGAACAACAAGGACATGGTGGAAGGCACTAGGCTGAACTCTCTCCAAGAACAGCTCCAGCAGCTGCAAAACCAGATGGAGTCCTTATAGGCTGCAGATTCCACGATTCCTAAGTGGTGGGAGGAGCAACGAACCAAAATTGAGGCCAAGCTACTGGAGAATCAAGGGTACATAGCTAAGATGATTGATGTAGTGATCCAAAAAGGCGAAAGCTCAACTCGTTCATAAGTTAAGGAAAAGGTTTAGACTACTGATCCAGTTTTTTCAGCTCAAAGAGAAGGCAAAAATCTTTCGAAGTCATCGTTATAGATGATCATGGCAAATATTCATACAGGCCTAAGGATCCTGGCATATTGCCCATGAATTAGCAAAACAGTGGTTAGTCTATTCTTCACAGTGGAGTTCCATTAACTAAACCCCAGGAGTTTGTTGAAGGATCTGGAACAATGTATGGTCTCAGTGCTTTCATCCCTCGCCCTAAGGTCGAATTGCCAACATTTGATGGTAACAATCCCAGGGGATAGGTAAAAAAGTGCCAAAAATATTTTACCATTTTTGCTGTTGCTGATCATCAGAAATTGGAGCTGGATGTACTTAGTGGGCAAGGTAGAGGTCTAGTTTGATGGTTACATTATGCAAAAGAACTTTGTGACTTGGCAGAAATTTGTTCATGATCTATGTCAGAGGTTTAGTGATAGATCGTGCTCGGATGTAATTGAAGAGTTTAACAAACTGTCCCAAAAATCTACAGTGGAGGAGTACCAAGAAAGGTTTGAAGAGCTTCGACCTTACATGCTTCAATATAATCCATATTTGTGAGAAAATTATTTTGTTTCTAGCTTTATAAGTGGATTAAAAGCTGACCTCAAGACTCGAGTTAAGGCTAATGAACCTCTTACCTTAGCTGTTGCCTTCAGGCAAGCAAAATTGCATGAATTGTCTTTAGAGATTGAGTCTAAAAGGCATAGACCACCTGCTAAACCTGTTGTTTTCAGCAGTAACCTACATTTCCACAAATCTTCCTATACACCTTATAACCAAATGCCATACCAGAAAACCCCTTATCAAACCTCACCAATACATAACAAACAATCCCTGTTGGAGCAACGGAGGTACATAATTTGTGCTTAAGTGTGGTGACAAGTTCTATCCTGGCCATGTTTGCAAACGTAAACAACTGAACTCTTTGACAGTTGAAGAGGTATCACCTGAAGAACCAATGTTTAAAGAGGAACTTCTTGATAGTGGCCAAGAGGATGTGGAAGAAACAGAAGGTAATGAAAATGACTTAGAAATTTCAGTCAATGCTCTAACTGGCAATACAGGGCACAATACCCTAAGGATACAAGGGTGCATAAAAGGCAAGCCTTTGAGTGTGTTGGTGGACAGTGGGAGTATACATAGTTTTGTAACTCCAAGGTGGGCTAAGGAAGGTACTAAAATATTGCACACAATGCCATTAACTATTACAGTTGCCAATAGAGAAAAGCTGTATAGTACAGCTAAATGCAGACAGTTGAGCTGGATCATGCAAGGCCATTAGTTCAGCCATGACTTGAGAGTGTTACCAATGGGGGGCAGTGACATGGTGCTTGGAGTGGATTGGATGAAGAGGTACAACCCTCTATTATTTGACTTCAATGCCATGACATTGCAGTTTCAGAAGGAAGATTAACCGATCACATTACAAGGTGGACATCACCAAGCTAGCCTTAAGCTCATTTCTGGAGATAAGTTACAGAAATTGGTTGACAAAAACTCAGAAATTCTGGGGGAGTTGTATATGATCACTAGTGACTGCCATGAAGTTGAGATATCGTTCTAGTTGCAGTCTTTGATCTCTGCCTATGCAGATGTATTTGCAGAACCAAGAGGCTTACCTCCTAGAAGGTCTCACGACCATTGCATTACTTTGAAACCTGACCATCAACCAATTAACCTCAGACCCTATCGATTCCCTCATCACCAAAAATCTGAAATTGAAAAACAATTTCAGAGATGTTATCTTCCACCATAATACAAACTAGCTCCAGCCCTTTTGCTTCACCCTACCTATTGTTTAAGAAAAAAAATGGTACTTGGAGATTGTGTATATATTACAGGCAATTAAATGCTGTAACAGTTAAAAACAAATTTCCAATACCAGTGGTGGATGACTTGTTGGATGAGCTCAGGGGAGCCAGATACTTTTCAAAACTTAATCTTAGGTCTGGCTATTGGAAAATAAGGGTGAAGGATGATGACATTCCTAGGACAACATTCAGGACTCATCATGGCTATTATGAGTTTAAGGTAATGCCCTTTGGACTCACTAATTCTCCTGCTATATTTCAGTCTTTGATGAATGATATTTTTGCCCTTTATTTAAGAAAGTTTGTATTAGTTTTCTTTGATGATATTCTTGTGTATGGTTCCAATTTGAGCACTCATGTTAAACACTTACAAAACTATCCTTGAAGTACTGAGGTTGCATCAGTTATATGCCAAGAAAAGTAAATGTTTCTTTGGTCAAACACAGGTTGAGTATTTGGGTTACATAATCTCAATAGCTGGTGTAGCTACTGACCCCTCGAAAATTGAAGCAATGGTGCATTGGCAGCAACCTAAATCTCTTAAGTCATTACGAGGCTTTTTGGGATTGACTGGTTACAATAGAAAGTTTATCAAAAACTATGGTCTTATCAGCAAGCCACTGACAGACATGTTAAAAAAGAATGGGTTTCTTTGGACACCTGAAGCTGTAGTAGCTTTTGAGAGATTGAAGGAAGCAATGATTAAGGCTCCAGTATTGGCATTACCAAAATTTTCTAAACCTTTTTGTTTAGAAACTGATGCCAGCAGCTGTAAAGTTGGTGCTGTGTTGTCCCAAGATGGAAGACCAATTGTATATTTAAGCAAAGCCTTGGGTCCTAGGCACAGTGGTCTATCTATATAGGAAAAGGAATATTTGGCAATTTTAATTGCAGTCACCAAGTGTAGGCACTACCTGGAAGGGGGAACTTTCATCATTAAGACTGATCATGAGTCTTTGAAATACTTGCTTGAGCAGAAACTGACCACTGCCATACAAAAAAAGGGTATCACCAAACTGTTGGGGTTAGACTATACCATTCAGTACAGAAAAGGGAAATTGCATAAAGCAGCTGGTGCCTTGTCAAGACAGTATGAGGAGAAAGCTCACTTGTCAGTTCTTCATTCTACTTCCATCATTCCTTAGTGGGTCACTGAAGTTGAACAGAGTTATACAGGGGATACACTTGTCGAGGCTAGTTTAGCTATTGATCCTACTAGTTCTCAGTATTCATTCACTAATGGAATATTGAGATACAAGGCCAGAGTTTACGTGGGTAGTCAAGGACAGTTGAGGGAGAAGGTTTTGCAAGCACTGCATGATTCATCCCAAGGAGCGCATTCTGGCGTCCATGCTACATATTACAGACTTAGGTCTTATTTTTATTGGCCCAAGATGATGCTACAGGTGCAGGATTACATTCAGCAGTGTGATGTCTGCCAACGAAACAAGGGTGAGCATGTAGGCTATCCAGGTTTATTACAACCTATTCCAGTTCCTAGTCAAGCATGGGATGTCATTACAATGGATCTTATCGAGGGACTATATTTCTCTAAAAAATTCAATTGTATTTTGGTGATTGTGGATAAGTTTACTAAGTTTGCTCACTTTTTGGCTCTTTCTTATCCTTTTACAACCATGAAAATAGCTAAGTTGTATTTGGATCATGTTCATAAGTTGCATGGGGCTCCAAGGGTTGCCATTTAAAACCGTGATGAAATCTTCACCAGTTTGTGTTGGCAAGAATTGATGAAGCTATTGGGAACTACAGCTCATTTTAGCACAGCGTATCATCCTGAGACTGATGATCAGACTGAGAGACTGAATCAATGCTTGGAACAGTATTTGAGGTGTATGTGTTCCTTGAGACCTCAAACTTGGGTTCAATGGTTGCCTTTAGCACAGTGGTGGTATAACACGAGTCACCACACTGCTATTGGGATAACTCATTTTCAAGCATTGTATGGGTATCGACCTCCTGGTTTTACCTGGGATGCTAGTTCCAATACAAAGATGGGCACAGTTGAAGATGTGCTTAAGGAAAGTATTTGAGGTGTATGAGTTCCTTGAGACCTCGAACTTGGGTTCAGTGGTTGCCTTTAGCACAGTGGTGGTATAACACGAGTCACCACACTGCTATTGGGATGACTGTTTTTTCAAGCATTGTATGTGTATTGACCTCCTGGTTTTACCTGGGATGCTAGTTCCAATGCAAAGATGGGCACAATTGAAGATGTGCTTAAGGAAAGAGAACAGGTTAGTAAGCTAATGGTAGATCAGCGTCTTAAGGCTCAGCAAAGAATGAAATTTTATGCTAATAAAAAGCGAAGTGAAAAGCAATTTGAGGTGGGAGATGAAGTTTATCTTAAACTTGAGCCCTATAAACAGACATCTCTGGCTCTCAGGAAGAATTTGAAGCTTTCTTCCATATATTATGGTCCTTACATTGTTCTGGCCCGGGTGGGACCTGTGGCTTACCACTTGCAACTGCTAGCAACCTCAAATGTTCATCCTGTTTTTCATGTTAGTTTACTAAAAAAGAAAATCGGGCCTAAAGTGGTGCCTAGTATAGCTCCACCATTATTGGGGGAGGACGGTCAGCCTTTGGTATATCCTGCTGCTGTTGTGGATAAACGGATAGTGAAGAAGAAGAATGCTGCAGTCACTTAGCTTTTGGTGGTATGGTCAAACCTGGGCCCAGAGAATGCAACCTGGGAAGATTACACTGTTCTTAAATCACAGTTTCCCTCTTTTGATCCTTGGGGACAAGGATCTTTCGGAGGAAAGGGTATTGTTATGAAGTTAGCTGGGGAAGAGAAGCAGCAGCAAGGTGACAGAGCAAGTGAAACAGAGAAGCTGGGATTAGTAGCAAATTCAGCTTATGAGCTGAGGGAAATGGCTTTAGAGCTTAGTGATCGACCAAATGAAATAGCTGGCTCGAGCATAAAACTAGCAGCTGGAGGAGAGAGTGAAGATAAAGCTGGTGCAACGGTCTTGGCTGATGTGGCAGCATGAAGATAGCATTTTGGGAATATACAGTTGTCAATTTGTTATTTCAATTATTGTTGTAATCGATTTTGTGAAGATTGCAGTACCATATATAATACTGTGATTGTACCAGAGAAACTATGAATGAAGTATCTACAATTTTCTCTATTCTCTTTTTCTATCTCTCTCTATTCCTTTATGCATTCCAATATCCTCCTCACGTCACACATTCTGTGACAATCCTCGTATGCGGTATTGTCCGAATCTTTGCTATAATTTCTGCACATTTATTGAGACGATTTCCGATTCTGTTAATTCAGTAGTAGATCTTTTGAGCCACAAGGAGAATAACTTCTGTTTAAATGTACAAGATTCTACTGGATTCCTATCTGTATTGGAGGTTTGGGGGAGTTAGGAAAATATTTGTGCTACCTCTGTAGTCTTGTGAGTAATTAAACTAAGTTGGGTTTACCCTTTTGAGACAAATTTTTGTGATTACTTGCCAAGAGGCATTGAAAGATGGCCCTGCTAGATAAACATCTTTTCATGTCGCTCCATGATTGTGGAATTTAGCTTGGTTGTAGGCTTGTAGCTGATCATGAATTGCCAAATGGGTTGAAAATTCTTGAACCACCTTTTCCTCATTTGCCACTCCTGGGGCTATCTTCTTCTCTCCTAGTTTAGATACCAATCAGTTACTATATGTGTATATTTCATTATAATTGCTTTTCTGTTTCCTATCACTTTAGTACTCTGTGTTTCCTCACTTCTGGAGACTGGAGTTAGCTTCTACTAACATCCACATTGGCAGGTTTGATTTTTCATACATTTGGTTTGAATTCTACAATGCTCCGTTGGAAAAAGACATCTCCTTAATTTGTGATATAAGTAATTTCTTTGAATTTTACGGGTATTATCTTCAGAAAAATATTCAATGGTTCAAATGATCTGGTTGTTTGCTGACAATTCGATCATGGCACATCATTGGGTGGCTTGGTGGAGGCAGTTCCATGCTATGTTGCTCTGACTCTTCATTTTTCTTACAATATCCGTGTTAGACGCATACCCGAACATCGGTATGGAGATATGGCCCTCCAAAAACCCTCAAATACATGAAAAAACTAAGAAAGAAATGAACATATCCTTATCAAACACATACTCGTACCCGACACTGACATCTGAGTCCAAGTAACATAAATTCCATGAATATGCAAGTAAGTTTTCTCTTTTGTTGTTTTAAATGTAGAAACTCTCATGAATATATAATAATTAGAAGGGAAGTTACATTGCTTGGAAAAGTGATGGACTGTTTGTGCTATATTTTGGTTTACTTTTCCTCGCTACTTGGAGTTTCAAAAGAAAACATGTTCTTTAATTCAGATTAAGCTTGCCATGTCCAGCACCTAAAAATACAAGTATGTTGCTTACTTCTGTATGCTCGGCAGTTATCACAATCTCCTTTGGAGAAAAGACCAAGTTATGATGCTATTCAAGGAGGAAATGTGAATCCAACTATATTTTACAACATTGGAGATCTTGAGGTTCAAGACAACTTGGCACGTATATGGTACATGTTTCAATTACAATATTTTGTGCCTTTCCCCCGTTTCTTCTGAGTTCTGACACTGAGTTTCTGCATATACTAATCTTTCATTTTTTTTAGAATTTTGAAAATGGATATTTTCATGATTCCTGCTCATGAATCTGATAAAAAACAGGGTGGATATTGTTACCACTGATCCATTGCTTCTGGATGTTTTGATCAATGCATTGACACAAATAAGGTCTGAGTAAGTTTCCTAATATTTATTTCTTTGGACAACTTTTTAGCACATGTACAAATCCTTGTCATATGATATCAGGTGAAGTGAACATTTATTTGCCCAAACATTTGGCTTCAAACTGCAAGAAACTCTGCTATGGGAGTTCTTGGAAGATAATAACGCAGACCACTTGCACATACTATTCAACTTACAATAATAGGAATTCTAGCTAAGAAAGCTGAGGATGACATTGTCAAACGCCATAGACTACTGGTAATACTAGCTAAGAAACAAATATATTGGCCCCCTGGATGCTTGCTCAGAAGCTTTGCATAGATCAAAGTCCAACCCTCCAACAATGAGAATTGAATATGACAAAGCTTTGATTCAACAATAACTTCAAGACAGGGAATACTCAAATTAACATGAGGGATAAAATGATCACATCGACAAATGTCTACAGCTATAAGATTCACACTCAAGCTGATTTTAAATCGTTCTTGTACATGAACCGGGGGTATTAGACATACATTAACTAAATGCTTCTTCCAATTGGAGGGTGATGCACATAATATCAATTACTTAAAAGTTGATAGTATGTTTTATCAAATCAACTCACTAACTTAAAAAATCAAAATGCATATAATGTAATTAAAATTTCCAAATGCACAGAAATTAAACTCAAAAGTAATTATCTCAAAATTTAGGCTTAATATCTCTAGCAGAGGTGATAATTCTTCCACTACATAAAAAACTTGAACATGAAGTGAAAATTTTTACCTGTCTGAAACTTTTGGAACCAAAGAAAACCAACATTCATAAGAGCAGGACACTTTCCCTAAATATCTATCTCACTTCCTGCCATGGATCCTAACAGCCTGTCTGTTCCTCTTCTTGACTCCAGATTTGGCTACCTTAAGGCTCCTATGAACAGCACTAAGTCTTGCAAGTGCTGCCTTCTTCAAATCTGGTCGGTAGTAATTATCTGCAACCTGAAACCATCAAACAAGTAGCAGTCAGTAAAAGGCTCATATTCCATAACTTTTCATCCATGGATATAGATTAGGTATATCAGCCTTTGTTTTGGGGGGTTTGGCAGACAGCACTCCATGACTCAAATTGATGACATTAGAACTAGAGCACTAATGAAAAACTAGGAATTTTCCCAACTTGAGAAATGAGTTGGAAGCTCAGAAGCCAAGCGTAACAAGTATATTTCACTGAAGAACCCAATATAAGGCGGGTCTTCTTACATGTTAGCTTCTCATCACCGCTTCTAAGATAAAACTAATTGTCAATGGATAGTTGCAGGCAATTATTCTAAGTAAAAAATTGCACAACCATCGCACCATTAAAATAGAAGAATAGAATATAAACAAAGAATCATTACATTCAAACATGAGACTAACCAATGTTTGTTTCCCAAATAGTTTCAATAAATGCTAAAACTACACATATGTACATAACTTGTAAAACAAATTCGTAAAATTACCTGATTGACAACAGCCTTAGCCATACTAGGAAACTCCTTCTTCATAACAGATTTATGAAGCAAGCTTGCAGGTTTGTTCTGCTTTTTGGTCTTTGAGGTGGCAAGCAACACTGACTGATCCTTCCCTCCAGACTGAATAGTTACAGTCTTCTTGTTTGCTAGACCTACAAACGGTTTCACATAAAAATTAACATCTTTTTCTACTTTGGGTTTCTAGGGACACAAGTAAAACAAAAAAAAGAAGAAGAAAAAATGGAGGATGGGTTTACCAGAGTGCTTGTAAGAGTTGAGATTGTAGAGATTGTTGCTCTCTTTACTGAATTGAACGCTGGCGTTGCCTCTGCCGAACTCCTTCACCAAGAAACAGTTGTTCCTCTTCACGATCTCCCAAATCAACTGCCCTGGAACCGTCGCCATTTTATTTACCTGAGAACAAAGGATAGAGATCAGATCGAAGAAAAACAAAAAAGGAAACAAATTTAAGATCGTAGAAAAGGAAATGAAAACTGAAACCAAAGTTTGTGAAACAAACAATGGAATCATTCGAATGACAGAGAGGAACAGTTACCGCAACAGAGCAAGAGAGGAGGGCGGTAAAGCCTAAAGAGGGTTTAAGGGTCGCCTAACTATGGGGATACGTAAGTTATGCTCTTATATCAGTCATTCGGGGTCGAAAACCCTAATCATGTTAAAAACAAACAAGTATTTACTTTGTAGAAACTTTGAACAAAGGGCGCTTGGTCTAGTGGTATGATTCTCGCTTTGGGTGCGAGAGGTCCCGAGTTCGATTCTCGGAGCGCCCCGATATTTTTTTTCCTTATTTTTTAATAAGTTTTATTAATTTACTGATTGCTAGCTAGTAAGAAATCCTGTATTTAGAATTTCTAAAATGCCATATAAGTGATTGAAACGACAGAACATTTTCGCCTGTCAAGTCGAGGTTTTGGCTGTCATTTTGGGGTTTAGCCGTTCAGCTCTGGAACTGGTTCGAGAGAGAGAAAGATGGGAAGGAGGATACTAAACGATGCGTTGAGGTCAATAGTGAATGCGGAGAAGAGAGGCAAAGCGACGGTGGAATTGAAACCAATCTCCACCGTCATATCTTCCTTTCTTAATATCATGAAATATAGAGGTGAGCTTTTTTATTTTTTTATTTTTTTTTATTTTTTTAATTCGTTGTTTTTGCTTATGGGTTTTGGTTATTTTGGTTGATAAGAATGGATTTTTGCTTGATTTTAAATTATTATTGATTAATCTCAAGAATCAGCTAGGCTGTAGTGACCCAGTAAACAGTTTTGAAAGTTGTTTGTTGTTTCTTGAACCCTGTAAAATTTTCTTTTTTTGCTTAAATTTGATATTTATTGTACAGGAAATAAGTTTAATTTGATGCCAAATCAGTGAATGCTTATGCTTAATAAGCATATTCGTTTACTTGGTTATACACATTTTTGGGATGTGTGATATAGAATTTGGATGTTGTAAGCCGCTTATTCATTTTTAGACTGGACAAGTAATCTTAATATCTGAAGATTACTCCCTTTTTGTCACTTGAGTTAGCTAATCCAGTATGAATTTGAAGGGCAATGGGGATTTCTTCCGTAGCTACAGAGGTAATATGAAAATAGTGTATCTTCCTTTGCTATTCTGGTTTAATTTCATTTTTGCTTGAAACTCGGTAACAGGTTGGTGTGTTTAGATTTATTACCAGAATCCGTGCTTCTATCTTCGTGTGCCCTTTTATTTTATCAATATGGTGTAAATGGAATTTTGAGAAGTTTCTCCTTGTTTTTTGACAAATCAAGCTTAGTTTTGTAACTTTTGTTTATTTGGAGCTTTGAAAACCATTAGGCATGGTGTTCTTTTTGATGCATTGGCACAGTCGTTATCTCATGGACTAAGGGGCTACAAATCTAGATGTCTTGTATATTTAGACTTGTGGCTACTGCCTACTGTTGAATCTATTTCTGGGTCATTGACTTCTTTGTAATTTTTCCTTTTGAAAGGATACATCAAGAATTTTGAGGTTTATGATCCACACAGAGTGGGGAGGATAACAGTTGAACTGCAAGGCAGGGTAAACGATTGCCGGGCACTCACTTACAGGCAGGACATCAAAGCAAAGGAGATCGAAAACTACAAAACACTTAAACTTCCAACACGTCAGGTTTGTTAAATATCCTTGCATGTTTAGTGTTTCAATTATTCATTGCCGATTTAATGTAGAAAGCTATGTTGTTCCGACTCTTTATTTTTCTTGAAGTACCCGTGTCCGACACATATTCGGACATGGGTATGGGGATATGATCCTCCAAGGACTCTCCAAATACATGAAAATCTTGGGGAAAAAAAATTGAACATACCTGTGTCGGACACATACCCGTGTCTGACACTCACATCCGAATCCGAGTAACATAGGTAGAAAGTGCTGAGTACAGGGAATGCAGACGTACCAGCTATGTCTGTAGAATCTTCATATCATGGGATGATGACCTCTTATAGTTTAGTACTTACCTTGTTTAATGTTCTTATTCCATGCAGTGGGGTTATGTTGTGATTTCAACTCCAGATGGTATTTTGGATCATGAAGAAGCGATTAGAAGGAATATGGGTGGGCAGGTTCTTGGTTATTTTCATTAGACTTATCTATCTTTCTGCTCACTTTCGGATGGGAAAAGGAGAAAGGTAGTTCTTTGAGCTCTGCTTTTATCTGTGAACTTTCAATCATTATCTATCTGAATTTTGTATCATTAAATATTGAATAGTGGGATATAACTTTTTGGATTAATGCCTCAGTTTTGATTTTTGTAGCAATTGAACTGCAAAAGCAAAGTTCAAAATAAATCCCTGAAAAAAACCTTGGTCTTTTTGCAGTGAAAAGTATTTTGTTAGTCTCTTTTCCTTAGTGTTTTGATTTGAGATAAGGGTAAATAGCATTTTAGAATTTTGATGCTGAAAACATCGTTTGTTCCACTGGTAGTCTGTCAACTAAGGCTTTTCACTTCTGATATGCCCCAATTTTCTTGTAATACCATAGGTTTCATGCTAACATGTACCGAATTTGAAACTAAATGCTCTCAACTCGATTACTACTGCTAGTTTAAAGTAATCTTTTTTTTTTTGAACCAGAGGCTTAACTTAATTGGTTCATGCAATCACCATTAAGAGTTGGCATCTAACAGGTCCGGGGTTCGAATTTCAGTATCTGCAATCCCTTTTCTTATCCCGCGGCTGCGGCTTCTTTTGTACCAAAAAGTAATATTTTTTTCCCCCTTTTAGCAAAAGAAGTTAGTTTTCCTCTCCTCTCCTCTGCTCGAATTCTTTTTTTGGATTGGCATTCCTTTTGCTGCATTCATCCCTTGAGGAAAAGGCCAGCAGTCTACCCATGGGTAAGGTTGTGTTGGGTAGGAACAGTTTGCCATGTCAGGTTGGGTCAACAAATTTTGTCTCATTTCTTTTAACTGGTTTAAATTTCTCAATTTTTAATTTAAAATAAGCATTTGTCATACACTCATATTCCGGATGATTCAGTCATGTCATCATCTCCTTCCTCTTGAAATTTCTCTTCAGGCTTCAGCTGCCAAACAATTTTTAAGACTAATTTGCATCTCCATAGTTTCTGCCCACTCAGAACTATCTTTATCTAAATCGACATGGATTTGCATACTTGCATAATATGCTTCAATTACTATTCCAAATCCAGTTGGGAGACATCCCATCACACCGAAATGTCGTTTTATGATTGGATCTTGTCGGATGCCTTCCATCGGAGATCCAAGTAATAAAGAAGAGCTTGGGGAAATTACATTCGAAAAACATTAGCGGTAGTATAAAAGTTACCAAACTTTTATTTCTTCTCGCAATTTATCACATATGAGAGAAATGCTCTAGCTAGGAAGTAGGAACCCACGGGCCACGAGCTTTACACTCTTCATGAGAAAAAAGTACTGTCGAAATTAATCAAAGTTCCAATAAGTAAAGATAAAGGATGTAAAAAGGCTCCTTGCACCCTCCAGACGATTTTATTGTATCCTTGGCTGCAAATGGGTTCTAAATTGCTCGAGGAACAGCAGGAATTTATGCAAAATGATACGTCCTAGAGTTTGGAGGCCATAGTCGCTTGAATCAAGTTAATATAGACATCACACTGAATGGCTGATATTACTCATCACATATTTACATCCACAAAAACTGATGATATTGCATGCTAATATATGCCTAAAAACACGACTGAATCACAAGACTCAGCATGAGAAACTTGTTCAACTCTTGATTCTCCAGTCCCAAAGGAACAGTTTTATTGCATTACAGCAAGTTTCAAATCAAAGAAGTTAATGAAAGCAAATCAATAAAATAATATATGACTCTAGTTTGAAAGGTAATATTATACATCCCTATAAATTTAAAAAAGAACATGTATAAACATGCACATTGAAAATAGTAGTAATAATATAACAGATCATATCAGATTGCCAAAAGAACCTATATTTATTGGCGATTCTGTCTGAGAGAATTTAAATGTGCGGTCAAGGTATCATAATCGGGAAGCTTTGGGTGAACATGAGTAGCACTCTCCTTAGATGATCCCTCCCCAATTGAAGTTTGAGCCTTCAAACTTTTGGCACTACCTGATGATATAATCTTCCGGACAGGAGTAGATGGCTGTTCCTTTTCCAATGAGTTGAAAGTTCCACCAACTGAAGACCTTTTGGTCTCTGAAATCAGCCTTCTGGTATCATAATCAGGAAGCTTTGGGTGAACATGAGTAGCACTCTCCTTAGATGATCCCTCCCCAATTGAAGTTTGAGCCTTCAAACTTTTGGCACTACCTGATGATATAATCTTCCGGACAGGAGTAGATGGCTGTTCCTTTTCTGATGACTTGAAAGTTCCACCAACTGAAGACCTTTTGGTCTCTGAAACCAGCCTTGAAGTCGGTTGAGATGCCAACAGGGAATGCTGAAAACTTTCCCGGTGATCTGAGTTCTTTTTCTGAGGCTGAGTCTTTGGTATAGCTTCATCAGCATCAGAATTCCTTGAGGAGGAATTCTTCACCCCACCATAGTCAGACACTATTGTTGGCTCTGAGGAAACTGTAGTTTTAAGATTGGAACTTCTCCGTGAATATGAAAGAGAGGCCTTTGTCCTTCGAGAAAAACCAGTGTTTGAATGAGACTTTAAACTTGTTTTAGGAAGATCTTCATCAGAATCACTATTTCCTGAACCAATATACGGGTCGGGAACCCTCAAGCTTGATCTTTTATTTTCTTCAAAGCTTGGCATTTTGTTGTATTGGTCTTGAGTGCTACTAAAAGTCTGTTTTGGTTGTTCCTCCTCAGAGTCATCATCACTAGAGTCAACATGAGTAACTGATGCTCTCGTCGTGAGTTTTCTATTCACTTCATCACTCCCTTTCCTATTGTATGGCTCTTGATTGTAAGATCCAGAACTAACTGAAGCTTCCACTGCTGCGGGAGAGAGTGATTGCTTAATTCGAGTAGATGTATCATTGGCTGCCTCTCCAGAGGATAACGCATTGCCTCGTGGAATTTTTGAATATGGTGGATGCCTATAACCCTTATTTCGAAAGCCACCTTTCAAGTTTCCAAAGTTCAATTCCTTACTTTCTTCCAGACTAGACTCGTTAGAATGTTCAGTATCGTCTACGCCTCCAGCCAACCGTGGAGTGGAAATACTGATTTCAGCCTGGTGGGAATCCATATTCTGTTTATGACTACCTATACTAGGATTGGTGCTCCTAACAAACTTAGATTTGTCTACCTCCTCTTCACTTTCTGAACTAGGGCCATAATTATCAAAAGTTGCAGGCAAGTCATCTCCATGTGAAGGAACTGCAGAGCTAGTTGAACTTTCAAAGAAGACAGGAGTAGACCGCTGCTCTGAGAAAATATGTGATTTTGAAATGTACTTTTCAGGTGAATTGATATTCTGCTCAATGCTCCAAGAATTTGTACTTGTAAATGGATGAGTAGGTGATCTTTGACCTGGAGAAGAAAAGTTCATACTGTATTCATGTACTTTATGCTCTTCCTTCAAACCAAAATTATCTTCATCATTATCTGATCCATAATCATCAAAAACTGCCGAGGCAATGTCATAAGAATCTTTTGTTTCTTTTGTGCTTCCTTGAAGGCTTACTTTATCATTGAGAAGAAAAAAATCCTCACCAGAATCATTTCCCGACTTCTGACGGTTTAAATTTGATACAACATCATGATCATCAGTAAAAGTACTCGTATGAGAATGAGATGAAGAATAGCTTGACTGCTTACTGATCCTTACTTCCTCATAATCAGAAAATTCAGAATTCTTTGTATCATGCAGTTCATTCTCAAATTGCATCCTGCTTTCGCCTGACTTTCTCTTATCATTTTCTGACTTCTGCCAATTTAAATTAGAGACAACATCATGATCATCAGTAAAAGTGTTTGATTGAGAATGAGAAGAATAGCTTGATTGTTCCCCGACCCTGACTTCAAGATGATCAACATTCTGAGGATTCTTAATATCATGCAGTTCATTCACAAATTGCACCCCATTTTCGCCTGAGTTTCTCTTCATACTCACTTCAGCAAAATGCTCCATCCGCCTGCCTTCAGATGAGTTTGTTTGAGAATATGCATCTGCTTGATTATTCACTGATGGTTTTTCATTGAAGGAAGCTGCAGTCGACTTAAAGGAACCGCGAGTGAATTTATCACCGCTCCTTGCAATGTTACTATAAACATTTTCAGCCTCTCCTTCCCGGTTATGTTGTTCATTCCTGTCAGTTTGTTCATAATTCCTAGAATTCCTTCCATGAAGGGAACTATTAACTGGATGTCTGGCAAGATGTTCATTTTGAGATGCTGAGCCAGTATACTTCTGTGGTTCCTCATCTCTCATACCATGAGGAGACGACATGTGTGACTCCATTGAATACTGCTGGGAGATATTTCCACGGCTTGAAAGTTCAGCAGCAGCTCGGGCAGCCATACTCGCTCGCTCTGCAGATTCTGCAGCTGCCTGAGCAGCAGCAGTAGCATCCTTAAATTCCATATTCCAATGTTGCCTTGGTGAAGAGAAAGCACCTTCATTCCCAGAATATGAATTCCTAAATTCCATCCCTTGATTTTCAGTTCCTGAAAAACAGAGCACCCAAATGTATACTAATAATTAACAGACAATGAATAAAAAAAACCAAAAGAATTGATCAATCAGCAAGTTTGAATCTTATAATTAACATACCATGAGGTTTTGAATTTGGAGGATAAGTTCCAGAGGACATCGAGTTATTGGCACTAGTATTTGAATAATTAAAATTGTTAGGGTAAGGAGATGATCTTGAGCTGTGGTCGTCGAAGCTTGTGGGTGCATCACTTTTTCCAATGTGTTTTCGATCTTGAACATTAGGCGGCCCCTTATCATAATTAGGAACTTGAACACTAGGAGGTCTCTGCTCATGACTGGGAGAAGCTTGGATAATAGGAGGATCTGCCGAAATTTTGGTGGTATTTGGTCCATTCTGCACAAACAAATTCATATGGAAAGAACATAAGTTGTCGAGCAAATCATTCAATCTCTTACAAACGAATAACAACATACAACCACTTCATAATCGAATATTTCTCTAAGGAGGGTCCTAAGTATGATTATATGTTGGCACATCAAACAAAAAATAACCTATTTTGCACTATACTAGTCTTACCAGCATGTCATCATAAATCTTTGATTCTTTTGCTCCAAATGATTCAGGATCCCAGTCGATGTTGTGTTCCTCAGCAATTGCAGTCAAAATTTTGACTTTGGTTGGACCATCATGTGTTTTGGCAGATAATTTCTCAACCAACTAAAGGAAACAAAAGGATTTTTTTTAGGGCTATATAATTCTCATTATGGCAGATAATACTACTATGAAAATTTGGGTACATTTCAACTACTGTTTATTCACGAGTAGATGTTCCATACAAACTCACCATACGACCAACACCACAATTAGGACGCAGTTCAAGGGCGGCAGAAGTAAATTCTTTTCCATATTTTGCTGTAAAATTTTTGGAGACATCCTTGAGTTCTGGTATCTCTTCACACCTTGCAGATGCAAATATGACACTTGAAATTGCTTCCTTCAAGTCGATGGGGCAGTTTCTGAATAATTCAGGTCAGTAAAACAAAACCCAAAGTTATTAAAACACAGTAGCAATGGACAAAATTTAATTTGGCTGAAAGACCAAAAACAATTATAAAATCATCCTCTCCATGAACTAGCCATAATACATTTATACATCTATGCATGTTCATCTGTCTACGCATCCAAAGCCACTGAAATAAACTGGTGCTCCAACCTCTAGCGGAAGTTTCCAATTTACTAAGTTCAAATCAAAGAAGTTTTTTGGTAGTTGGATTGAATATCACTTTACCCATGTATCAAGGCAACTTAAGAGTTTTAAAGACCAAGTCTAATTGCTTTAACAATGAAGGTCTGTTTTCCTCTATTTGTTCAAACATTTGCAAACTCAGTAAGAGTTTCCCTAATTCCATATGCATCTCTAGCAAAACATTAAAAGACGATTAAAATCAATAATATGAAATAGAAAAGAATGTAATTCTACACACTTTTGAGACTCAATGATCGGCATACGTGCCACGATAAGTTCACAGTATATCTCAAGAAGATTATATGCTGCCACAGTATTTTCTTCCCTAACCACATGCTCCACCTGGAAAAGAAAAAAACAAAATTAAAAAAAAAAAAACCACAATTACAAACAAAATCATGATTATGAAACTTTGATCAAAATTCAATACCCGAATTCTGGCCGTCTGATCTTGCCCTGATTCCAGTAATTGAGCCAATTCCCTCTTTAACTGCTTAACCAGTGCTTCCCTCTTGTTCTTCATTATCTTTATTCGTGGTATCGCTAGCTTTAAAGCTATCTTGCTGCATCAAATCAAAATCCAAAAAAAAAGTCAAATGATCAGACTTCCTCTTCGATCAAAAAACAACCCAATATTCAATTAATACAACAGTTATAGAAATAAAATTAGGAAAAGAATTTACCATTTGGCTGGCTTGAAGCTCCTGTGAAGCATTTTTTTTCGGTGGGTGGGTGTCTGATAATTCGATAATAAGGGAATGGAAAGAATTAAAAGCTTTTGTTTTTGAAGGGGGCGTGGAAAGTGAGATTGTGATTTTGATTTGGGCGATGATTGTTAAAGGAAATTGGGATCTTAGAGGTGAAGAAAGTTATAGGAAATTGATTGGAGTTTCGCGGAAATTGAAATGTCGCTTTTTGGTTCTTATTGCCTTTTTCTTATTCTTAAATTCTTGTGATTCTCAATCAGTGAACGAAACTGATTAAGATTAGAACACTCAAAATTGGGGAAAAAGGTGTGGGGTCAAAGGTCAAACTCAAAAATTTTGAGAGGGGAAGAATGGGATGCCTGGGAACTACTTAACGACGTGGAACTCGGTTCACATTTCGAATTTACCAAAATGCTCCTCTTTACGGTAGATAATTTCCGTGCTTTTGGCGATGTATTTTTTTTTTTCTTTTCTAGATACCGGCTTTAGTGTTACGCCACGTTGACTGTGTACTTTTTCAAAACAAAAGGCTAAAGGTCCACGTAATAGCTTCTTAGATTACAACCTTTTTCATTGGTACACAAAATTCATTTCCGCATTAGGAAAATAGTTTTCGAAATTCGAACACTTCTTTTTTTAAATAGCGCCAGAGAAAGAAATAAAGACTAATCAAATACATGTTCTTTACGGCTTTTATTAGTAATCTTTTATTATTACAACAACCAAACTTTCTTTAAACCAAATTCATAAACCAAACCCCTAAATTAAGATCATGAATCGAAACCTCAAATTGAATTTTTGATCGAATCCCTCAAATCGAATCCACGAATCAAATTTTTATATAGAATTAAAAATATTAAAAAAATTCATTTTTTATATAATATACTTTTTATTTAAAATTATATAAAAATTACTTAAATTTATTTACGATAATTAATTTAATTATAAAAAATTATAAATATTAAAAAAGTGCCCAACGAAACAAGAAAAAAAATTCTAGTTCTAGTTATTATTAGGCCCATGTTTGGTGCATACATCATAATAATCATCATTTTATTCATGTCAGTCACCTCACAGGTGTAACTTGTAAGCCACCGCCATGTGATTGGGCTTAAACTAAATGGTAATAGGTCCGTTTTAGGTAGTACAGTTGGTAGTTGGGCTAATATCCTAACACCAATCACAGGCCTGAATTAATTTAATTTAAATCTCGAATACTTACTTTAGCTTATAGGAGAAGCTGTTGACTGTTTTATGCTGTTTTTGACAAAAAGAAGGGAAAAAATATTCCTATTCTTCATTGAAAATGCTCCAGGAGATAAATTCTTCTGAAAAAAATCATAGCCCATCAAATAAATTGGAAATTCCAATTTCGTTAATTTTTGAAGTTCAGAAATTAGAGTTCATCGAGCTTGGTGCCGCCTAACCGGCTCAGTTCAAACCTATAAAAACAACGAATTGCATTATTGTAATTCTGTATTACCTTCATTATTATCAAACAATCTCAGCGAAAAGAACAATTTTGCAAACAATAAAATGGACAGATTCAATTATTACAAATGAAAACTGCGCTTTTTTCTTTCTTTTTTTGGCTATGGTACACTAATAGGAGATAACCCCCAAGTTTTTAGCGGGATCTGGGAGCTAGAACCCCAGACCTGCATGCGGAAACCATGACCAATTGAGCCAAAGCTCAAAACTGCGCAAATTGGGAAAATATAAAATGATGAGGAGAAAAATATCGGGACCTTTTTTCTCAACGCACTAGTCGTGGATCTTGCAAAAAGCGTCTGTCACGGACTCAGAACTTTAGTCTTGCGAATCGTGCGGCCTTAGTCTGAAAGTGACTTTCTTGAATGCCTAAGTCAGCCTGTTAACACTCAAAAAAGGCACTGATAACTAAAAATTACTAGAACTAAGCAAAAACTGAACAAGAGAGAGTACAGAAAAATGCTCTTGTATATTACTCAAATAAGTTGAATGATACAAATGAAGCTGGAGGAGGCCTCTATTTAGAGTTGAATTTCCCTTACATCAACGGTTCAGATTTAAACAAATGAACGGCTAAGATTACATTATCTAGAGGCCTAAAGGAATTTAAACTCTATCTCTTAGAGTTCTAGATAAGCTGGAACTGTTGGGCAGTAACTATCTTTTACTGCTTCTAGAAGCTCCAGGTAAAATCTATCTCCAGGGCCTTCTAGAATGCTCCAAGGATTGGGCCTATTCTGGTGGGTCAAGATACTCTTTGTAACTCAAATCCTGGGCCTGGACCTGTTGTGTGCATAACGGACCCGAGCGAGATCGCGCGGGCCGTGACATTCTCCTCCACTTGTTCCAGCGACGCCCTCGTCGCGTTCTCTGCATGGAATTGCTCAATCTTATCCTGGAACTACCACAATGCCTCGGCTGGTTCCCAACTTGCCTCACTGTCGGGTAGTCCCTTCCATCGGACAAAGTACTCATGCCTTGGCCTGTAATTCTTTCGCCCTACTACTCGATCCGCAAGTATACACTGTATATCTTTATTGTAGAAGGCCTTCACTCCTACTGGTGCGCGTTAAGACTCGCCCTTGGCTGGATCGTCCTGATCTACCTGAAAAGGCTTAAGCATACTGACATGAAAAACTGGATGTACCTTGAGTTTTGCTAGCAGCTCAAGTTTGTAGGCCACCTTGCCTATCCGTTTCAAAACTCTGAAAGACCCCTCCTATCTCCGCACAAGCCCTTTGTGCATGCCTGGGTGACGCAACACCAAGTGCAGTTTGACAAGGACTAAGTCTCCAACCTGAAACTGCACATCCCTGCGCTTCCGATCTGCCCACTTTTTGGTATGCTTTCCTGCCTTGTGTGGGCAAGCCCTGGCTAAGTCAGTCTGCTCCTGCCAAACCTTAGCAAACCTGTAAGCTGCTGGATTTGATCATGTGTAACCTGTTGCAACAGCACTGGGTGTAAGTGGCTGCTGCCCGGTCACTATCTCGAATGGACTCTGGTTTGTGACCTCACTCCACTACAAGTTGTAAGAAAACTGCGCCACATCCAACAGCTTTGGCCAGTCTCGCTGTGTTACACTCACATAGTGCCTGAGATATACCTCTAATAAAGCATTCACTTTCTCGATCTGCCCATCTGTTTGGGGATGCACATTGGTGGAAAAGTTTAAGTCTGACCCCAACAGCTTGAACAACTCAGCCCAGAACCGTCCCGTGAATCGCCTGTCCTGATCACTAACAATGGTCTGTGGTACTCCCCAGTACTTCACCACGTTCTTCAAGAATAATCGGCCTGCTTCCTCCGCTGGGCACTCCTTGGTTGCTGGAATGAAAATCCCATACTTGGAAAACCTGTCCACCACTACCATGATGCTCCCAAATCCATCCGTCTTGGGCAAACCTACAATAAAATTAATGGAGACGCTCTCCCATGGGAGCTCCGGTATGGACAATGGCTGCAAGAGTCCGGCTGATGTTTTCAGCTCCACCTTGTCTTGTTGGCAAACCAGACAAGTTTTCACATGGGCCTCAACATCGTCACCCATGTGTGGCCAATAGTAACGTTCCTCCAAAAGCACTAAGGTACGGTGCATACCTGGATGGCCAGCCCATCTCGAATCATGACACTCCTGCATGATCTCCTTGTGCAACTTCCCATACTGAGGCATATAAAGGCGGTGTCCCTTGGTGTAGAGCAAGTCTCCCTCTAACCAAAATCGTCTAGTTTTTCCCTCTTTGGCATTTTCCATTAGGGTCTTGCCTGTGGGATCATGGGGCAACCCTTCCTTAATGCGCTCCAGCAGTGAACCTTCAGGGTGACTGATGGCTGCAAGATCAACCTTCCGACTTAGTGCATCAGCCACTGCATTGGTTTTCCCTGGCTTGTACTCTATGCTGAAATCAAACTCTGCCAGAAAAACCTGCCAACGAGCCTGTTTGGGAGATAATTTGTTCTGGGTTAGAAAATAACTGTTTGCAACGTTATCAGTAAACACAACAAACCTGGACCCCAACAGGTAATGTCTCCAGGTGCGCAAGCAATGCACCACTGCTGTCATTTCTTTCTCCTGGACCGTGTACCGTCGCTCAGTCTCATTGAGCTTTCGACTCTTGAACGCCACTGGATGTCCATCTTGCATCAGTACTCCTCCAATCGCAAAGTTTGATGCATCAGTATGAACCTCATACGATTTAATGTGATCCGATAAGGCAAGTACGACCTCCTCTGTCACTGCATGCTTCAACTGATCAAAGGCCTGTTGGCACCCTAGACTCCAGTCCCACACTTTTCCTTTCTTGAGCAAGTCTGTCAATGGTGTAGTGATGTTGGAATAGCCTTTGATGAAACGTCTGTAATAGTTCGCCAACCCAAGGAATGACCGTAACTCTGTTACCTTGGTTGGTGGCTCCCAGTCAAATATTGCCCGAACCTTGTTCCCATCCATCCGGATCCTGCCACTTCCCACAATGTGGCCTAAAAATGGCACCTCATGCTGAGCAAATGAGCATTTCTCCCATTTCACATATAGCTCATTCTCTCGTAAGACTTGGAACACTTCTCGCAAGTGCTCCACATATTCCTCTAGTGACTTACTGTAGATCACAATATCGTCAAGGTAAACAACAACAAAACGATCTAGGAAAGGTTGAAGTACCTTGTTCATAAGAGTACAAAATGTCGCTGGAGCATTGGTAAGGCCGAAGGGTATCACAAGGAACTCATAAGAGCCATAGTGCATCACACATGCTGTCTTTGGCTCATCTCCCTCGGCTATCCTCACCTGATAGTATCCGGATCGCAAGTCTAGCTTGGTGAACCATCTCGCATCTCCAAGCTGATCAAACAAGTCTGCGATACGTGAGATTGGGTACTTATTCTTCACAGTGAACTTGTTGAGTGCCCGGTAGTCTATGCACAATCTCAAGGACCCATCATGCTTCCGCTGAAATAAAACTGGTGCACCAAACGGGGCTTTAGATGGCCTGATGAAACCAGCATCTACAAGCTTCTTCAACTGTCTCCGCAACTCCTCCAACTCTGGGGGTGCCATCCGGTACGGGGCCTTGGCTGGCGATTCGGCATTAGGCACCAGCTCAATCTTATGATCCACCTCTCTCTTGGGTGGCAGCCTCTTAAGCAATTCTACAGGCATCACATCACTAAAGGACTGTAGCACCTCTAGTACCTCCAGAGGGGTCTCATCCATGGGCTCTTGAGGCTCATCAAACTTTAGGGCAGCCAAGTAGGTGACTTCATCTCTGCGCACACCCTTGGCTAACTAGATTGCGGAGAACACCTTGACTCCAACACCTGTTTCTCGATTCACTTGCATAACACATTGGCATCGGGTATCCAAGATACAAATGCAATCGACAAAAGGCACAAAGAGAGCATTAATTCGGTCAAAGAAATTTAAGCCAAGAACAAACTCATAATCATCCAATGGGATTACCTCAATAGTTTCATTGCCCTTCCGGTCTCCAAGTTGTAGCTCCATTTCTTTTGCCACACCCATGGTTGGGACCTCCTTTAAGTTAACACTCTTGATCCAATTGGCTGTCCTCTCAACCTTGAGACCAAGTTTCTTAGCAGCCTTCTCGGACATGAACAAATCTGATGCTCCAGTGTCAACTAGAGCACTTATTTTTTGGCCTGCAATGGTGATGTCTGCAAATATCAATCCCTTCTGCTTTCGACCCCTCCTGGCCTTGACAGAACTCATAATAGAACCAAGCTTCAGGGTCTCTTTCTCTGGCTCATCATCTTCCCTGTTGATGGCAGAAAGCTTGGCTCGTTTTGGGCAGTCTCGCATCCGATGCAGACCGTCACATAGGAAGCACTGCAATGTCTCCCTGTCCTTCTTCTTTTCTGACTGCTTGTTGGACTTCCACTTCCCTGTCGGTGGCTTTCCATTACCATTCTTGGACTATTGATCCTTATCTCCCCCACCATTGCGCTTGGGTTTAGGCTTGGAAGACTCGAACTTGTCCGATTTCTTAGAACTGAGGTCGAGTAAGGACTTTGCTGTGGCCATGGCTTTGGTCAGATCCTGGACACTTCTCCGCTATAACTCTTGCTTTGCCCAGGGTTTGAGTCCATCCATGAATGAGAAGAATGCATCCTTCTCACCGAGATCAGAAATCTGGAGCATGAGTTCACTGAACTCCCGCACATACTCCTGAACTGTGCCTTGTTGCGTAAGTCGTCGCAACGTGGCACGCGCCTCATCTTCGGCATATTCTGGGTAAAACTGCTGCCTGAACTCACTTTGGAACTCCTCCCAAGTTCCAATGGCAGTGCAATCACGCCTCTCATCGCTGCACCTATGACGCCACCGTAAAAGAGCAACATCAGTAAAATACATGAAAACAGTGTTTACCTTAGTGGCATAATCATCAATGCTCATTGCACGGAAGTACTGTTCCATCCCCCATAAGAAGTTATCAACATCTTTCGCCGATCTAGTTCCCTTGAACTCTGTTGGCTTAGGGATCTCCATCATGTGTTTGGGTGTCACAGTTATCACTCCACCCCCTATGGCTGCTTTGCATGAAGTGAGCTCTCCCTTGAGCTCCTCCATATCATTCTGCATGGCCACCATCATGGCTTCTAGAGCATCATTCTTCTGAGTCCGCATGTCTATCGCCTTATTGAGAGCCCTCTGCATCCTGTCCTTGAACTCTTCCCCTACGGAGTCTAGCTCTTTGATGCGACCTTCAATGATCTTTAGGTTCTCCTGCATGTCTCCAACGATCACCTCTAGCTTGGCCACCCTGCCATCCATAGACGATAGAACATCCTTCGAACTGGCCCTTGAACTAGCCTTCTTACTCCTCCCACGAGTCTCTGAGACCTCCTGTTCTGGTTATCTGCCTGAGACGCCATCCCTATGATCAGCACCTTTCACGAACCACGAGCTCTGATACCAATTGTCACAGACTCGAAACTTTAGCCTTGCGAACCGTGCAGCCTTAAGTTGGAAGTCGTTTCCTTGAATGCCTAAGTCAGCCTATTAACACTCAAGAAAGGCACTGGTAACTAACAATTACTAGAACTAAGCAGAAAAACTGAACAAGAGAGAGTAAAGAATAATGCTCTTGTATATTACTCAAATGAGTTGAATGATACAAATGAGACTGGAAGAGATCTCTATTTATAGTTGAATCCCCCTTACATCAGCGGTTCAGATTTAAACAAATGAACGGCTAAGATTACATTATCTAGAGGCCCAAAGGAATTTAAACTCTATCTCTTAGAGTTCTAGATAAGTTGGAATTCTTAGGCAGTAACTATCTTTTACTGCTTTTAGAACCTCCAGGTAAAATCTATCTTCCAGGGCCTTTTAGAATACTCTAGGGATTGGGCCAGTCAAGATAGTCTTTGTAACTCAGATCCTGAGCCTGGACCTGTTATATGCGAACTGGACTTGTTGTGTGCATAACGGACCCAAACGAGATCGCGCGGGCCGTGACACGTCCAGATTGTCGCACGATTTTTCTCCAGGACAGCTAGGCCACCCTACCCCGCAATATTTCCCGTATCGTATTCCAACCGCTTCATTCCAGATTTGAAATTAACTAATTAATTAATTAAAAAAAAAATCTAGTTGAATTCTAAAAAAAGTACTTAATTCCGGAGATAAAGAAGATGGAGCTTACAAACAGTTTTCAGCTATGCAGGTTCTGCTACATTTTACCTGTGTAATTATAAAAACTACTATTATAACAATTCATTTTTCTAACGGAGAGAATGAAAATTTTAAAAATTGGATTCGATCATTCGAATTCACAAGCTTAATCGGGAAAAAAAATCTAGGGTTTTGAGAATATTAGACCTGGGAATCATTGGTGATCGAATCGGCGAAGACTATGAGGAAGACGAAGATGAAAACGAATGTTGCTACCAAACGTGTCCGAGCAGGAATAACAGCACCGGGCAGCATTCTATCACCGATTCGTCGTCCGATATACGCCTTTCTTTTTCTTCCTGGAGTTCCCTTGTGATTACGTGGTCCAACATTGTTTTTCTATTGAACGTAGTGAATCCCGAGGAGAGAATGATGAAATTACCCGAACGCCCCTTCCAGGCATCGAGAGCTCCGGTCCGGTGTGCCAACGCGGAATCTAATTGGATAGGGTCTGTAGCGGAAAACCACATTTATGCCTTTACATTTTTATACAAAGAAAAGGATTGCAAAATTGCAAATATTAAAATTTAAAATCTTAAAGTGATTACATAAATTAACAGATTGAACTCAAATCAAATTTACGCCTTCTTTATTTTTAGTATAATTTTAATGTAGATATTTTTCAGCCAAATTGAATGTAGTAAGTAAAAAAAACAAAAGTTAAATGAATCAAAATTTTGATGTACCAGGCTTTCGATTCCATTTTTGAGGCCAAAAGCAAAAGCTTTTGATCTTGATTCTTCATACGTGCAAACACCGAATCGAGAGCAATTGATGCTCTACTATGAATTTATGTCTAACTCGGAGCCATCCACTGTACTTTAGGCAGCAGAGTGCAGCACAATAATATGATGAAATTCTACTACCGTGCTCTATTGGTCAAATTCCAAATCAAGATTTAGGAGCAGCTTCATCCACAAATAGATCGAAGAACTAGTTTGACATTGGAAACGACCATAATATCTCTCTATTCTGATAGAGCCAAGGCGATGATGAAATCCAATTCTAAATCCAAACGACAGTAAAACCTTACAAGGCTTTTCATCTACCACATACAAATATAACCACCAAATTTAAATAGATAAATAAAACATATCAGGGCGACTGTTGGCGAACCATGGACCGATGCCGACCAACTAAAAGCACCTCCAAATCTGTTAAAAAGCTACTACAAGAAAGGAAATCTGAATCATTGAAACTAGTTGCATCTAATTAGTCAAGGTCAGGCTGTTACCGTTAGAATCGATAATCCCACCATGTAGAAAAGTTTGCCAAGAGTTGGCTGGTTAACAATAGGGATAAAACAGAAATGGAAGATCAGTGGAGATAAGTTGAGAGTAATTTGCACCATTATCATCAATCTTGGGTGCAGTAAATTCTGTGAAGATAACGAGACAACAGCAAGATTTAAGCCATTTCAACTATAAAAATTATTCAGGCTATCAAGTTAACCACTTATTTCTCAGCTTCAAAATTTTCATGAAACGATAAAAATATGCATCTAGAGTGTGGGCTGCAATCCAATCATGCAAACGACGATAAAGGCATACACATCCAACTCCCTGAAATACCTTCCACTGGAAGATCACCCTTAGACATAGTAGCCAGTGTAAGTAAAACCCCTTCCTACTATCTCACCAGCACAAAACCATGCAAAGCACTCCAGTCCAAACAAAGCAGCAATACCAGCATCTTCAACCTTCAATTCTTTCCTGTTCTTCCAGAGATTCTTGACATAATCAAGCTCCTTCCAGAATGACTCAGTACGACCAGGGATACTGCAAAAATTGCATCAAACGGAGTTATTCTGATATGCCCTTGTGATTCTGATTTTAGTGAGTATTACTGCCTCCATTGAGTAAACTAATATTTGTTTCTAATGACACAGCATATAACAACAAGGAAATTGCAAATAAACATGGTAAGAAGATATAAGAAGCATTATCATTGACTCATTGTAACACGCACAATCATAAGCAACCTCAGAAAGCAACCCAGCCACATTGTTTTCTTCTTTTATTCTCTTCTGTTCAGAAGTTCATAGGACATCACAAGCAGTCACAGAAATTACCAGAATGTTAAAGAGAATGCACAGTCTCGTTATTTGGTTCTCATGAACTCAATAGTTGACATATTTCCTAGTAAGTCATGAGGCAGCTTTCATTTGCTCCCCATCCTCCTGAAAATGAAACTAGGAAACTCCCAAACACGAACCACATACTGAGAGAGAGGAATGACAAAATGACATACTTTTCCAGGGAATTCTCCAGAAGACCAACCAAGATCTTTCAATTTCAACAGCAAGAATTTCACTTCCGTTCATTAAATCCAAGTTTTCCTATTGACAAATGTTTTCTCACAAAGGCCATCCAAAACTTTCCTATTAGCATGCCAAACAAAACTCATATCTAGAAGACCAGAATCCTAATAACATGCTTCATCCACAAACTTTGTAACTCAACCAAAACATGAAACATCTGCTGTACTGAAAAACTGTAGAAATTCATGAATAATACAAGATAAATATGAGAAGATTGAGAATACATTACACTAGAAGTGAGTAATTTTGCAGCCCGGAAAACAACAACGTCAATGCACAAGGGATTACTATGCCACGCCCCAAGTAACATCTAACATGCCAATAAACACTATCAATATGTCCAATTCTCTACTAACAACAACATATAGTTTCATTTCATAAACAAAATTAGTAGATACCGAGAAAAGGCACCATAATCATTAGCTTAGCAATAGCAGTGGACAACTTACAATTACATGACCAAAGACATTACCACTGCATGCTTTCGCTTTCACAACCGAAATTCCATACAAAACAACTTCATATGTTGCCACCTCTATCAGAAACAAAAAATTCACTTGGTTTGTGCCTAAGAAATATCGCCATGAAACAACTTGATTGATATTTTGGACTAGTTAGACTAGTTATAACACATTTCCTTCACTGCAGTTCTTAGTAAGTGTGTCAATCTGTTAGAGGCAATTTTAATCATTTTGTCATTTTAGACCCAAATCTTGGGAGCTCTAGAAACAAAAGTTTTGACATCTAAACACATGATATAATTCATGTCTCGCTGTCTCTTTCTACCTTGCTCAAAACTTTTTGACACTGGAAGAGAAAACCATAAACTTACAATCACATTAGCTGACACACATCAAATTTTGTTTATATGATTAATGTAGGTGCAAATTACATACATAAATAACATGTTAACATACATTTATTAGTCAATTTTGATGCAGGCAAATTCACTAACTGAGTACTGACACATTGCAACAACAGAGGAAAAGGAAATTCATATACTAAACGACACATTGCAATCAATTTATTGAAACTTAAAGGTCTTCGTGGCAGAACAACTAGAGGCGCCAATAACGAAAGGCAAGTAACAAATACCTAGCAAGGCGAGTGTAAAAGAGCTGCTTAGACAACTCGTTGCACTTCTCCACTGTCGGTGGCTCCTGAATGTATTGCTTGTTCTGCTCCAACAACTGCTTGTAGAAAGCAGTTCCGTGATTGGTCACAAACTTCGACGCTTGACAGGCCTTAGATTGCAACTGCAGCAATTTTGACGCCATCAAAATCTGCACCACATATAAAACATAAAGTAATTTTTTTTTTAAAATGCCTTATATGACCTAAGGTGCAATTAAAAAGAACATGAAATCAGCTACTTAAAACCCTAAAAAATCAACATAAAAAAGCAATCAACAGCGGGAAAAAAAATAACTGTTGATAGTGATCGAGCTCTAAAATCAATAGATCTGAGAATATAAAGATAAGAGAATAGTGAGAGATGTTTTGAAATCAAATAAATTGTAGATCTGCGCAAAGGAAGTGAACCTTACCTTTGATGAGAGAAAAGTAAAGGATGAAAAAGAGCGTTTTATCGATTGAAGGCGAAAACGAGAGGGGGACTGATCTTGGCTTCTCTCACCGCTTACCTTAGAAAGAAGAGTGAGAGACTGGTAGAGCGAGTTTTGTGGGATCAGTGCAAGTGGATGACCCCTTTTGGGGGTTTATTTGAGGTTCTATTTTAATTTATGTAATTTACAGGGTAATTTTGCAATTTCAACGAATTTATTTCATTTTTTTAGGATAATTTTCCTAAACTAATCGTAAGAGGAATAATTTAAACAATAAGCCAATAAAGGAAGTCCAGGCAAAAAAAGAAGAAGTTAAGCTCTTATTATTTTCACTTATTTTTTTTATATATTTTTTAAAGGAAATTAGTATTTGTTGTCGTGTCCATGTTAATATGTAAACTTTGTTGTATATATATATTAATATATCATATGTTAATTAACGTAAAATTTATTTTTTTAATATTTGTTTAAAAATAAAAATTTTATAAAAATTTAATATAAATTTTAACTCATTTTTATTTATTTAATAATTTTTTAAAAAGAAAATAGAGTTTTATTTATAAATTTAATAAATCTTATTAATAATATAATTTTTTTATAAGATACATATATATGCATATTTATAAACTCTTGTTTATAAAATAAATATATATCTATTTTCGTCAATTTAAAAAAAAAATCACATTTATATATATAGATTATAGATAAATAAATAAATAAAAAAACAACTTTTATCTTTTTTTTTTTAAGAAGGGAAGATTTTTGGGTAGGCAGCAAACTTCATTCATAAACTTTAATCTTTTTATTTTAATTCCACTTTAGTCTTTAACCTCTAAATTATTCTATTTGGATTCTAATTTCTTAAAATGGTTTTATGTTTATCCTTTATCCATATTGTAGTTTATGTGTCACATGGACATTTTTTTTTTCAATTGTTAATGAAAAATATAACAAATAGATTAAAATGAAACTATTTTAAAAGATTAATGATGCAAATAGAACACTTGAGAAAATGAAACCAAAATAAAATATTAGTATTTATGGATGAAATTTACCAAACTTTTTTAATAAGAAAAAATTACAAAATTTACTTTATAATATATTTTTATTGCAGTGAAAAAATGGCATGACTTGAATCATGATCTTTTTTTTTTTTAATTTTTTTAGTGAAGATTAGACTAAGAATAACATTCACAAGAATTATTTCTAAAAGGGATTACAATTTAATCTATTATTTGAAAAAAGGATTCAAATGCTAAGGCGCTAACCTATTCATTTCTTAAATAAAATTGTCAATGAATCACTCATTTTAATGTGTTATTATTGAAATCCTATTATTCAATTAAAGGTTCACAAAATAATATATTCCAAGGCTGTGAAATTAAATGAAATGTTTCATTGCAATGTTGTTCATAATAAGGTTTACTCTAGCCGCTAGGGTTTGTAGGAGAGTCAGGATCCTCAACAGTAGGTTTGTAGGAGAATCAAGTCTTGTCCTCGTACGAGTGTGGTATCACAATCGTCTTCAAGCATCTCGCAGATCAGTTTTTTTTGGGACACTCGCATCACAAGGTTCTACACAATATTTTTTTGACGGTTTGCGGCTCGGAGAATGGATATAGCCTGAAAGATTTTTGGGATCAATTAACATTAACGGAAGAAGAATCAAATGATTTGGTAGTTGATGGGTCGTGATCAAGAGAGCAGATGATCTAGGAAAGTACTGTTTGATTGGTTCTCTTCTCACAAATAGGCCTTTTAATCATGATGCTATGTTCTTTACGCTAAAACAGGTTTGGAGGCCAGTAAAAGGTGTATCATTTAGGGTTTTGGGGGACAACTTTTTCCTTTTTCAGTTCTTTGCCAGAGGTGATCAGATTAGGGTTCTTGATGGCTCTCTGTGGTCTTTCGATCGATGTGCTTTGTTACTAAACAGATATGATGGATCGAAACATTCTAGCGAAATTCGCTTTATCTCTCTACATATTTGGGTTAGGGCGTACGATCTTCCTTTAAGCATGATGAGGAAAGAAGTGGCAGAACATATAGGAAATAGGTTGGGTAATTTAATAGAAATCGACTCAGGAGACGATGCAGACAGTTGAGGGAGATTTTTGTTGGAATATGGCTTGAATATGGCTCAAAGTCATCATAGGTGGCTTAGCACCAATAATGGAGCTACCACTTGCACCACCAATAATGGAAGCTACCACTTGCAAATGGATGGTGGCTATGGTGGCTACCACTTGCAATGTGTTCACACCAAGATAGGTGGTGGATGGTGGCTATGGTGGCTGCCACTTGATGTATGTTCACACCTTGATATTATGGCTATAAATAGCCATGTAGAGTAAGAGAGAAAAAGAGTTGAGTTGAGTGAGTGTGAGTTAGAGCTAAAGTGTTGAAGCAATTACTCTGTGTTTATAGAGTAAATTCGGTATTGTGTTGAGTTGTGAGTTCAGTGCTTGTGTAGCACCTTGAATTCTGTATTTGTTTGTACTCCATCTCCATTAATACAAAGCTTCAAGCTCCTCCTCCCGTGGACGTAGGCATATTGGCCGAACCACGTAAAATATCGGTGTTTTTTCAGTGTGTTTAAATCGGTTTTAGTAATATCTATTCGCTTCCGCACAACAAATTGGTATCAGAGCCAATTTTTACGTAAAACCGAGTTTGTTCGATTCTGTCCGTTTTTCAAAAGTGCTCCAATTTGTGTTTTGAAAATACCAGGTTGAAGAGGTCGTCGAGAGGAGTGCAGCAGAATCAACCGGAGCGCCAGAAGCCACCGCACGCGCCCGCACGCGTCGCCAGAAGGGCTGAGAGTGAGACTCACGCGCCCACGCGCCGCACGCGCCTCCAGAGGTTGAAGACGCGTGAAGCCCACGCGCAGCACGCGCCGCACGCGCCTTCCAGAGGTTGAAGGCGAGTGAGCCCCACGCGCCGCACGCGCCGGTGACCAGCAGCTTGCACGCGCCCCACGCGCCGCCGCACGCGCCGCCGTACGCGCCCCACGCGCCGCCGTAGCTCCGACCAACTTTTTCGGGCTATTTTTTGAGCCGTTTCAGAACACTATTCCGAGACTTTTCCGAGCCGGTTGAGCTAAACCGAGTCCATTTCGAGCCACCTGTAGCAGAATATTCGCAGAATATTCACCGTGTGTCCAAAATTTACACAGTTGGACCCGTTCCTGGCTATTTCGACTATTCCGGACTCAACCGCGGCATCCGTTTTTCCATACAGGTAACGGAAAAACTCTCAGTTGGTAATTTTGTTTTATTACCATGGCAGAATCATTAGAGACACATGAAACAACCAGCAGCGCACCATCAAGTTCTTACATCAGAAAGAACTTGATGACCACTGCAAAGTTCGAGGTGGAGAAATTTGATGGCACCACGTAACTTTGGCATGTGGCAGTGCGAAGTACTGGACCTGTGAGTCCGCGAAGGACCAGTAGACAGTGAAGATCCCGTCCAGTAGGAGGTGAAGACCCCGTCCAGTAGACGGTGGAGATCCCGTCCAGTAGGAGGTAAAGATCCTGTCCAGTCCAGTCCAGTAGACGGTGAAGATCATGTCCAGATCCCGTCCAGTAGGCGGTGGATATCCTATCCAGGAGAAGAATCTTGTTAATCCGCGAAGGACCGATAGATAGATGAAGATTCCGTCTGAGAAAAGTATCATCGACAATCTGCAAGGGACGAGTGTGCCCAGTGTTGGACACTGGAAGAAAGACTGTCCAGACAGAGAGGTCGATTGAGATCCCGCTCAAAGAGGGGATCATCAAGAACACGACTCTCAAGGGACGAGTGTGCCTTTTGCCATGAGAAAGGGCACTGGAGGAATAACTGTCCTAACATGGAGAAGTCGACTGTGAATGTAGCTCAAGAATCTGAGGGAGAGGAAGACTCTGCATTTACGATTTCCACAACAACACACTCTTCAGATCAATGGATTCTGGATTCCGGATGTTCCTACCACATGTGTCCGAACCGGAAGTGGTTCTCAAACTTCAAGGAGTTTGATGGAGGGATTGTCCATATGGGCAATGACAATACTTGTCATACTAGAGGCATCGGAACGATCCGACTAAAAATGCATGACGGTACAATCAGACAACTTACAGACGTAAGGTATGTCCCTGATCTCAAGAAGAACCTCATATCACTGGGGGTCTTAGACTCAAATGGTTACAAGGTGACCATTCAGAATGGAGTCCTGAGAGTTGTACGTGGAGCATTCTTAGCAATGAAGGGTTATATGAAGGGAAATCTGTATCTCCTTGACAGAGAAACCGTGACAGGCAGAGCAGCAGCCTCTCACAGAATGATGGGATAATTCGACACTTCACTGTTCCTAGCACTCCCCAGCAGAATGGAGTTGCAGAAAGGATGAACCGAACTTTGGTTGATAAAGTTCGCTGCATGTTATCCCAGTCGAGCTTGAGCAAAGCATTTTGGGCGGAGGCTTTATTGTTCGCCTCCCACATTATCAACAGACTACCCTCCACCGCAATTGATGGGAAAACTCCCATAGAGGTGTGGTCCGGACATTCTGCCACTGATTATGATCGGCTTCGTAGTTACGGATGCAAAACTGGATCCTAGAGCCAAGAAAGCTGTCTTCATGGGCTTTAGTGAAGGAGTAAAGGCATTCCGACTGTGGAACCTTGAGTCAAAGAAAGTCATCGTAAGCCGAGATGTTGCCTTTGACGAATCTGTAATGCTGAAACTGTCAACTCCAGAGAATGTGAACCAAGATTCTCTAAAGCAGGTGGAGTTTGAATCAGAAGATGCTGGTCAAAATTCCGATGAATCTGAACCAGAATCTGATGACACCTTAACTGAAGTGGAGGAGTCATCACCAGAAATCTTTCAGCAACCTGAATCAGTTGCCACCAGTAGACCGAATAGACATATTCGGAAACCTGCTCGGTACACAGACATGGTGGCATACGCCCTTCCAGTAATTGATGATGATGTTCCGATCAATTACAAAGAAGCTGTAAACAGCCCTGAGCATGCCCAGTGGAAGGAGGCGATGGATGAAGAGATGACATCACTTCATCAAACTTGTAAGTTGGTTCCACTTCCAACACTCAAAAGATCAATTGGGTGCAAATGGGTCTTTGCCAAAAAGGAGAGTGCTACCGGCAAAGACAGCATCAGATACAAAGCCAGATTGGTAGCCAAAGGTTAGGCTCAAAAAGAAAGAATAGACTACAATGAGGTATTTTCACCTGTTGTTAAGCATGCATCTATTCGGATCTTATTGGCTTTAGTAGCACTGTATAACCTAGAGATAGTTCAACTTGATGTAAAAACTGCATTCCTCCATGGTTCCTTAGAGGAGGAAATTTGTATGACTCAACCAGATGGTTTTGGAGTCCCCGGTCACAAAGATTACAAAAGCAAGTTGAACCGATCACTGTATGGTCTGAAACAATCCCGTGACAGCTGTACAAACGGTTGGACTGTTTCATGACAGGATGAAAAATACACACGCAGTCAATTTGATCACTGTGTTTATTTCCGGAAACTTCAAGATGGATCATTTGTCTATCTGCTGAAAAAGGCAAGGTGGAGATCGACAGGCTGAAGGCTCAACTGAGCTCAGAGTTCGAGATGATCTTGGAGAAGCTAAGAAAATTCTTGGGAAGTAGACAGAAAAATTGACTCAGGCTCAGTGCATTGATGGATCATGCCAATGCAGTAGGTGTCCTGATATGTGTAATGGTGTATATGACACCTGAAGGAGAAAGGATGAAGCTCTGATCTGTGAATTCTCTCTGTGGATTCTCCCCAAGGTGGAGATTGTTGGAATATGGCTTGAATATGGCTCAAAGTCACCATAGGTGGCTTAGCACCAATAATGGAGCTACCACTTGCACCACCAATAATGGAAGCTACCACTTGCAAATGGATGGTGGCTATGGTGGCTACCACTTGCAATGTGTTCACACCAAGATAGGTGGTGGATGGTGGCTATGGTGGCTGCCACTTGATGTATGTTCACACCTTGATATTATGGCTATAAATAGCCATGTAGAGTAAGAGAGAAAAAGAGTTGAGTTGAGTGAGTGTGAGTTAGAGCTAAAGTGTTGAAGCAATTACTCTGTGTTTATAGAGTAAATTCGGTATTGTGTTGAGTTGTGAGTTCAGTGCTTGTGTAGCACCTTGAATTCTGTATTTGTTTGTACTCCATCTCCATTAATACAAAGCTTCAAGCTCCTCCTCCCGTGGACGTAGGCATATTGGCCGAACCACGTAAAATATCGGTGTTTTTTCAGTGTGTTTAAATCGGTTTTAGTAATATCTATTCGCTTCCGCACAACAATTTTTGCATTTGAAAATGGAATTGGATGTGGCTAAAGTACTGAAAAGAGGGCTGCTAGTGACAAATGGGTTAACAAAGGAAAAGTATATAGCAAAGTTGAAATATGAAAGGCTGTCAAACTTCTGCTACTGGTGCGGTTTGCTCGGACATACTGATAAAGAATGTGAATCAGGTACTAAGGACCATGAGGAATCTTCCAAACCTTATGGCGACTGGATGCGTGCTTCACCATTGCCAAAAAAGTTTGATAGAAGGAGCAACCCTCGTCAAAGCCCTTCGCACAGTTGGAGAAACAAAAAAGATGCAAGCCCAGTTATGAGCCATTTTTCGAGAGGTAAGGTTCCTTTTTCTAAAGATGGTATTTCCAGTACACCATGTAGCAAGTTAGCGCCTAGGAAATTGGATTTGGATCAGGAAGCAGTGAATGTAACTAGTGGAAAAGAGTATACGTCTCATGCTAACAAGATCGATAGGGAGGTTGTTCCAGAAACGCAAAACCAGACGAAATGGCTGAAGGTAAACAAAAGTGCACTGATGGAGAAAGGGGCATTTGTACTATGGCAAATGGTGAGACATGTGAAAATGTTGAGGGTACAAGTTCAATTAGTTCCAAGGAGGCAGGCGCAACAACATGGTAAAAAACACATGGCATAAAAAAGTCAGAACGAATATTGAGAATAACAGCAAACTCATGGACTCAGCAATAACAGGAAAGAGGAAGTGTAGGGGAGAGGACAGTGGGGGACCGACATTAAAGAAGTCAAAGAGATCAATGGGACTAACAATCCAGACATCTACTCTGGCGGTGACTGAGAATCCTCAGTCCCGCCAACAGCCATGAGTATCCTAAGCCTCAACTGCCGTGGTTTAGGAGGGCCAGAGGCAGTTCAGGGGCTTAAAAACCTCCTCGCAAAGGAGAAACCCCAGCTTGTATTCCTTTGCGAAACGAAGCTATGGGCTTCAGAAGCTGACAGAATAAGGGTTAGATGTGGTTTTCATTCGGCATTTCCAGTAAGCAGTGTGGGTCGTAAGGGAGGATTACTTCTACTGTGGCAAGAGGATATTGTGCTTAGTTTCTCAAAGTATCATATTGACGTGGAGGTGAAGGATGAGAACAGTGATACAGGATGGAGGTTCACTGGCTTTTATGGGGAGCCTAACAAAAATTACAAATATAGGAGTTGGGATATGCTTCGGCTATTAAACTATAACAGTTATTTGCCTTGGGTATGTGTTGGTGATTTTAATGAAATACTAGCTCAGGAGGAAAAATATGGGACGCTGCCGAGGGGACAAAGACAAATGGAGTTGTTTCGTGAAGCCATATGTGCTTGTGACTTAATGGACTTAGGCTACATTGGACCAAAATTCACCTGGTGGAATGGAAGGAAAGGAAATGATACTGTCAAACTCAGACTTGATAAAGCATTTGGGAATAATGATTGGCGTCACAGTTTCAACAACTATCAAGTCTATCATTCACCTGCCTCGTTTTCGGCTCATAACTCTATAAAGATAGTCCTTGATGACCATAAGAATGTTAAGTTGAGCAAGAGGATGAAGCAATTTCGGTTCCAGGTAATTGACCAAACCTGGGGACCACCTGGAGGGGCGGATGACAGATCAGTGAGGCAAAAAATAAAAGACACTAGAATCCAATTGCTTAAGTGGAATGCGAATTCATTCGGCAATATCCAACAGAGGATAGCTAGACTAACTAGTGAATTGCTGAATATTAAAATGCAATCGGTGTCGGAGGAATCAATTAGCCAGGAGAAACGTGTGAAATCTGAATTAAATGAAATTCATGAAAGGGAGGAAATCATGTGGCGGCAAAGATCCAGAGTTTCTTGGCTTCAAAATGGTGATCAAAACACACAAAAAATTCATGCCAAGGCGTCAGAGAGGAGGAAGTTCAATCACATTAAGCGTCTATAGGATGCTGATGGGATATGGCAAGATGATGAGCAGGCTAAAGGAGGTATCGTTGTTAATTTTTTCGCAAACCTATTTACTTCATTGGGTTCTGCTGATTTGCAATTGATTCTTGAGACTGTTGAACCAAAAGTTACTGAGGACATGAATCTAGTTCTTACTGCAGATTTTACAGTTGAGGAAATAGAAGCCGCACTTTTCCAAATGCAACCCAATAAAGCCCCTGGACCGGACGGTAAGCCTGCTTTTTTCTTCCAAAATTTTTGGCATATTGTTCGTAATGATGTAGTCTCCTATTGTTTGCAATTTCTTAATGGCTCTATGGATCTTTCTCCTATAAACTACACTCATATTGTACTCATACCCAAAGTCAAAAACCCATATACCATGACCAATTTTAGGCCAATTAGCTTGTGCAATGTGGTTTACAAATTAATTGCTAAAACACTGGTTAATAGGTTTAAAAAGGTTCTCCCTTTTACTATTTCAAAAACTTTAAACTGCAGCACACCAAGAAAGTTTAAACTGCAGCACATCAAGAAAGTGAGTAATAGTGTAGCCCATACTTTGGCAAAGCATTTTGTTTCTGTTGTTGATTTCAAAGTTTGGTTGGAAGATAGTCCTAGTTTCCTTCTACCTTTACTTCAACAGGATATTGAACAGTTGTAATGTTTGCTTGATTTCATTTCATACGATTGAATGCCGTTCTATATCAACCAAAAAAAAAAAAAGATTGAGTGGACAAAAAAATTTGCTTGTATCAGATCCAAAAAATGTATTTCATTATTCAAAATATATTAAAATATTAAAAATATAAATTAATATTTTTATATATTTTTAAATTTAAATTTAAATAATTATTTATTAATAAAATAATAATCTAGCCCGGGAGCGGGCCTAAAAATCATGTCGAAAGCTGATTGGGCCTTTGCAATTGGGCGTTTTCTACTGCAGCGGTGGACTCCTTCCCACGTAGTCCTGAACAAGAGCCTTTCAACGCCCATATTTCAAGCTTGTAGCAACGAAAAAAAGGCCTGAATTTTTTTGGGTCCTTTTGGTCGCCCATTTTTTACTCATGATGCAAGTGATTTATATTTCATTATGTTAATTAATTATGAATAATTTATTAAGATATGTAATTAAATCATTAAAATATTTTAAAAGGGTCACTAATTTAATACTTAAAAGTTTTATCATTTTAACGAAATATGAAGGCTCATTGACGTAAGTGACAACAATTCATCGATTTGTTTGACTTGCAACTAAAATTATAGTTACGGGAACATCTATTAGTAATTAATAATTTATTCATTTCTCAAGTAAAACGATAACAAGTCAAGGAAATCAATGGCTACATCTAAACCTGATAATATTAGACCCTACATAATTACATAACACGAAAAAAATAATTAAAATACGATACAAAAATATAACACAAATATATAAATTTTCAAAATATATAATACGAATTATTAACTTATCAAAATTTATATAATATAAAATACCTTAAACACTATTATGACACGAAAAAAAACATGAATACGATATAAATACATGAATTATCAAATCTCTATATCACTATTTATTTAACTTGTAGTTGAAAATATAGGGTCGGGCTTCACTATCACTAAACTACGTGATAAAATACTTAATGAGTTAGGGCTAGTTTAACATTGCTGTTGAAAAAAGCTTGAATTAAAAAAAGTGTGGTGACAAAGTGTTGTTTAAAAACTTTTAAATGTCTGGCATTGCTGTAAAAAAGTGTTGTGAGAAATTGAAATATCAAAAAAAGATATGTTTAAAATAATAAAGTGTAGAGATGTGAGGATAATAAAGTCATTTTATCCAAAAGCTATATTTTTTAGCTTTTTGGATTGACTTTTCAAATCATAGTTTTAACAGCAAAAGTCAATTTTTTTTTTTTTACCTGTTTAGCATTATATTTGTGGTGGAAAGTAGGGATGGCAATGGAGCGGGGCGGGGGCGGATTTTGCAGTATCCGCCCCTGCCCAGCCATTGGACTGCTCTGCCTCGTTCCGCCGTGGATGTTGAAATTTCAATACCATTACCACCTCCATGGATGTCGATTAATCCATAATCGCCCCGTTTCGCCTCATTCGATATTTATCAATTATTTTTATTTTTTTTCAAATAATAAAGCATTGTAAAAAAATTTAAATATAAATTCAACATAAATGAGTTTTTAATCTAGGAAAAGAAAAAAAATAAAGTATTAAGTTTGGTTTTTAAAAAGAAAAAGAAAAAATAATAAGTTTAGTTATATTATTTTATTATCCTTTTAAAAGTTAAATATTTAAGGGTAAAATAATAATTTCAGTATTCGGGACGGAACAAGTAATTACCATAACTGCTCAATCCCCGCTTTTCAAACCAAAAAAATCGCCCCGTCCCGCTCCGCCTCCATTGTTCAAAAAAAAAAACCTCTTCATTCAGAGCGAATCGATTCAAAATCCATTGAACGGTTCGAATTTTGCCATCCCTAATGAAAAGTAATTTTTGATCTCAAAATCTGATCAAAAGCAATAATAATCGAGGCTTGTGTGGCTGACCAGATCTAACCAGGAAAGAAATTTTGACCAAGCTGGTCCAGTGGTCCTAACTTAGGTGTGTAAACATTTTCGTTTTTTCCAAGCTTTGACTTTGAGTTTATACTTCTTAGTAAAAAAAAAAGTGTCGTTTAGACTTCTTAGTAAAAAAAAAAATGTATTTTCAAAAGAAAAATATTATATTTAAAATAATAATAAATTAAAAAATAAACAAATAGTATTTTTAATAAGTGATTATTTTTTTTAAAATTAAAAGATATTAAAAAAATAAATGATTTTTTAATATATTTTATTAATCAAATTAATATTTTTAATTCGTGATATTAATTTAATTAATATTTTATAATTAATACGGATAATAAGTCAAAACTTATAATTCTTATTGTCCAACTCAATGCTACTCCTTGGGTCCTTTCCTTTCCGTAACATTTATGGAAAAAGGTTGTATACTTGTATTATTGAAGAGAGCTGAATGATTGACTTTGATAATATATGATTGGTATAATGTGTTTAATATCATTGTACCATGTAAATCTTGTCTTGTTAACAACACATTTTTGACATGACATCCCCCATCCCTACAATCATTCCATAAAAATTTGTCAAGTTTCCCATCCGAATTTCTTTTACTTTCCTTTCCTTTAAAAAAAAAAAAAAAAAAAAAATTTGGTGGGGGATCGTGATCAAATGTGGACCAATGGCTCCATGGCACCGCATATTTCGCATCCAAAATTGCCTTCCAAACTCGCACGAAGGTGGTTGCAAATTTCATACCGCTTCGTTAGGTATTTTTATAATATTTATAAAATTTTAATTAAATTAATAACAATAAATAAATATAAATTGAATCATATTAAATATTATTATTTATTTAATTATTTTTATATTTTAATATCGTAAATAAATGAATTTAGAATTAAAATCGAATTGTTATGACATGTTATGCAAAATATGAGATGAATTGAAATACGACACAAACACAATATGAGAAATAATTAAAAATGACACGACACGACACGACACGAAAAACAACATGAACATGACACGAATACACGAATTATTAATGTGTAAAAATTTATATAAATTTATAATATTTTAAATACACACAAAAATAACATGAACATGAACATATCACGAAAACATAATTTTTTCTGTAAATTGAATCACTATAACAAATTATGCAAAATATGTCATGAATTGAGACACGACACAAACACATAATTTTTTCTAAATTGAATCATAATAACAAACTATGCAAAATAAGACACTACACGAATGCAGCATAAATAAATAATTAAAACACAACATAAAAAATAACATTAATACTACACGAACGTGTCAAAATATAAATAAAATGAATTATTAATGTTTAAAAATTTGTATAAATTTATAATACTTTAAACATACAAAAAATAACACAAATACGAGCACACAAATTTTTATCATTTTTTTTCTTTTTCTTTTTCCTTTCCTTCCTTTTATTTCTTTTCCTTTCCTTTTATTTTCTTTTTTTCTTTTCTTTTTCTCTTCCTTTCTTTCTCCCATTCTCAAAAAAAAAAAATCACATATCGATACATGAAGAATTTATGTAGTAAAAAATATATTATAATTATAGATGATAATATGATATAAAAAATAATTAAATATAATATAAATATATAAACGTATTAAAATTTATATAATATAAATGATTAATATATCAAAATTTATAATAATATTTTAAATATAATTACAATATATAAAAATAATGTATGAATATACGAATTCTCAAATCTAAATAATTGGCTGCCAGGATGGAAGTATACGATGACTATTTGATCATGGTGCTTACATGTAAAGGTGGCAATTGGGCGGGTTCGGGCGGGTTCGGGTCGGGTTCATTCGGGTTCAGGTTTATTCGGGTTCGGGCTCATTCGGGTTCGGGCTCATTCGGGTTCGGGTCCGTCCGGGTTCGGGCTCATTCGGGTTCGGGTCCATTCGGGTTCGGGCTCATTCGGGTTCGGGCTCATTCGGGTTCGGGCCCATTCGGGTTCGGGCCCATTCGGGTTCGGGCTCATTCGGGTTCGGGCCCATTTGGGTTCGGGTTCGGGTTCGGTCTGGGTTCGGGTTCGATCTGGGTACGGGTATGTTTTACATTATTTTATTTTATATTAGATGTAATCATTTTTACGTAATTTAAATATTTATATCTAAAAACAAATTATTAATTTATTATTATTATTATTATTTTTATACTTTTGCTATTATATGATATTTTTAATTATATTTATTTTTTAAAATTAATATTTGTTAGCACCAAAAGAATAAGAAATTAATTTGTTATATAAAATCAAATTTTGAAATAATTTATTATAAAAAATATGATATATTATAAATTAATATATTGATATTTAAAATAATTGATTTGATGAGCTCGAATTTCAAAATATAAATACATTATAATTTATATTCACTATAAAATAAAAAACTTTTAAAAATAAATCCTGGCCTTCATCTATTCGTTTATATACTTATAAAATGCAAAACATTTATGCTTATAGTCAAGATATATATATATATATATATATATCGAGTACTTATATTTTTTTCATCAGTATAAAGTATAAATTATAAAGTAGTACTAAAAAATATAATTTATATTTAAATTATACGTAATAAATATATAATTAATATGATTATTTATTAATATATAATAAATATACCCAAAACCAAAAGGCCATAAAACCCAAAACCCCATTAAATCCACCCGCTAAAATAAAATCACATGAAAGCCATAATCCAATTAAACCCACCCTAACCTAACCGCATAAGTATAACTAGAGCTGCTTATGGGCCGGGCCGGGCCGCGGCCCAGTTTTTTTTTTTTTTCTCTGCCCAGGCCTGGCCCTGGGTCGGCCCGGCCCGCCCGTTTAGGCCCGAAACACTGTTCATTGGAATAAAAAAATATTTTTTTTTATTTTTTTTTATTTTTTTATAATTAAAATTAAATAAAATAATATTATAATAAAAATTACTGTTCCGGGCCGGGCCGGCCCGGAACACAAAATATCCTGCCCAGGCTCGGCCCGTGAGCAGGTCTAAGTATAACCCAAAAGGCCAAAATAATTGAATTATTGTCAATTTTTTTACCCTTATAGATTAATTGAATTATTGTCAAATTTTTTTTACATCTTTAAAATTTTCAAGAATTTAAAATATTTAGATTGTAAATTCATCATGATATGAGACGTTAAAGTTATAACTTATAAGTACAAAATATAATTTACTTTTTGATAAAATTATTATTTCATCATATATATATATAATATATTAAATTTTAAATTTTAATTAAATTATTAAAAAAAATTAGAATAAAATTAATAATTAAAGTTATTGCTTTGTAAAAAAAAAAATAATTGTAATTTGTTTATTTTTAGTATTAAATTCGGGTTCGGGTTCGGGCCGGTCTCGGGTTCGGGTCCATTCGGGTTCGGGCTCATTCGGGTTCGGGCCCATTCGGGTTCGGGTCCATTCGGGTTCGGGTCCATTCGGGTTCGGGCCCATTCGGGTTCGGGTCCATTCGGGTTCGGGCCCATTCGGGTTCGGGCTTTTTCGGGTTCGGGTTTTTGACTTTTTGGTCAAATCGGGTTTGGGCGGGTTCGGATTCGGGTTTTTCTGGGCGGGTTTTCGGGTTCGGGTTCATTTTGCCACCTCTACTTACATGGCATTTTATCTTGGATTCATGATTGTCTTCATGAGCCACGCCGGTTGATCTCAACCGCCCTAATCCAATCAGCTGTTGGTGCTTGGTTGACTTTTGACTAAAGGGAAATTGTTGAATTTGTCGATACAGATGGAGAAAATAGAATCCCAACAACAATGTTTCACACGTGAGGCAACATATGCTCTTTCCCTTTCAAAATTACTTTTTTTTTTTCTTTTAATCAATTTGATCTTATTTTTGGCAAAAAGAAAAACACTTGACTACAAAATTTCAAAACAAAGCCAATTTTTAGAGTGTGATTAAAAATTAATTGATTAACTAGTGCTAAGTATCGTTTTAGGCATGGATAATTTAACAATAATATCGTAAAATAATATTTGATGGGGTTTTTTTAGTTACAATTTAAAAAGGCTTGTAAGTATATTAAAGTGAAATATTGCTCTCAAAAGTTAATTAACACAAAAATTTGTATAATTAATGACCACTAATATTCTTGAGGCTCATAAGATTGATGCTTAATTTGTGCAAACCATTCTATCATCAATAGGACTTGCCTCTTTTTTTCTTTTTTCATCTAAGATTATGGGATGAGATGTTTTGAATAAGACAAAGAGATAACAAACAAATTAATTAAAGTATAATCACTATAATAATAATAAGATATAATCATTTCCAATAATCTCGGTCGTTTTTTAATTAACATACTATAAACGGTATGATTATTAATTTCAATGGTCCATTAATATAAAAATAAATTATCTCATTCACTATCAGTTGAGTTTTTATCTTCACAAGTAAAATTAATATTTTTTAAAATATTTTAAAAATTAAAATATATAATAATTTTTTAATTTTACTTAATTATCGGTGTATAAAAAATGAACTGTTAATATAAATCAAGTGATGCAGTAGGATGGATCTCTAAAGTATCTAATTATTAGTACATTTTAATTAATTAATCAAGCTTAGTGTTGTTGAGTATGACAATTGATAAGATCAACTGACATATGTGTTGGCCTCAGCCGAAAAGGAAGAAAAAAGAAACTCTAATGTCAAAGGTTCAAAGTCCAGCTTAATTTCCAACATAGCTAGCCATGTTGGCTGCTAGGCTAGCTACTTTATTCATAAATATTGTGATCTTTCAAACCACAACTTAATCATTTCAAGAGAATGAGGTGAGTGATAAGCCAACTAATACATTTCATAAAATAATTATCAATTTATGGGTTTTGCTTAAGGGAATTAATGCTCCATAGATTTTCAGTTGAACCAACACTTTAATTAATGGTGGATTAATTAAAAGACAGATTTTGTTAAGAAATTTTTTAAGGGTATTTTTTTAAAAGTTATTATATATAATAATATTTTTATTTAATACGTTAAAAATGATAAATAAAATTATTGATTATTACATTTAATATAATATTATTATTATTATAAATAATATATTAATTAATTTTAAAAAGTATTTTAAGAACATTCATTAACAATTTTTTTTTATAAAAAATCTCATAAAACAGTGAAAAAAATGGATAATAATTGATGAAGTGATTTTTTTTTCTATAGAAAATTTTTGTTAAAATAATTTAGGTTTTACTTAATTGGAAAGAAAGCTGTAAAACCCAGAAACTAAAATCGATATCTATATCTTCAGGGATTTTGACACAATTTTCTTAAAATTTCAAACGCAAAAAGGAAAAACAAGCTTATGACTGGTTTTCTTCATAGCCGTAGAATTAACGCTTATCTATAAGTATGATATGGAGGCTGTCACATCATACACATATGTCTATGTATTTGTTTTTTTGCATGGTTTGGGTGCAAGAAGTAATTGTCACATGTAGCATAGCAAGAAAATAAATCTCATATATTAATCAGTTTGATGACATAAGAATGTTCTCTTTTTTATCAAATTTAGTTTTTGGTAAAAATGATCTTATTATTATTTGTAGTAAAGTTTTTAGATTTCAGGAGATTAATAAAATGATATATATATTTTTTAAAGTATATTTAAAAAATAAAATATATGATAGTCTCTTAATTTAATTTATAAAATTGAACAAATTTATTATTAATATATCAAAAATAAACTCTAACTTTTCAAATATAAGTGATAAATTTATTTATTTTTGAGGCATGGTTATTTTATGAGAATTTTATGGACGATTTTCGAGTATATATAGTAAATATCGTATGCTTATTGATAAATAATAAAAAAAAGAGCAAAAAGCTTAATTAGAATGTTAGAATTTGTAACGAAATATTGGAGAAATTATATAATAGTAGTAAAATAGAATTGCTCCAATCTCGAATACCCATAAAGAGATGGTGTAACATTTTGATTATCTTGAGTTGACACATTTATAGTCGAAGTACTCCCCACCACACTTCTGACTTATCTATTGATTAAAAAGATAATGTGAGTTTGAAAAATTATAAAGATGAAAAAATTCATGTAGACATACATATGGTCTTTAACTTGTACAATGTGAATTATATGGAAGATAATTTAAATTAATTTTTTATTAATTAAATAATAATTCAAGCTAAAACAATTCGAATTTAAAATATTTTATCTCGTCTTATTCAATTTGAATCGAACTTGTTATATCGAATGAATAATCCAAACATTAGACAAATTGCATAATCATAAATTTTTTTGAGTATTTAAAATTGTTAAGAATTAAATTCCAATTACTAGAATTAAGACTGCTCTATCACTCTACCAAAAAGTCATATGATTGTCGGCAGATAATCATGATTTCATTACACTGTGGAGCCTTCTGAATTGACTTCCTTCCTTGGTTGGTATCCAATTTGATTAGTAAAAAAAATTTTTTTAAAGAAAAACTTGATTGTGTTTAATTAGCTATATATGGATTCAAAAGCAACACATTTCTTGCTTGAATTAAACAATGACAAAGTCAAAGACAATGTAAAGTAATCATCAAAGACAAATAATGTATAATTTATAAGTAGTTTAGGTGACAAGAGAATACAACAGCAGAAAGTTCTTCCAATTAAATAAATGGAAGAATTTCTAGGGAACTTGCTTACCAGAAGCAAGAAAACAAGGATATAATTACGTCCACCTAAACAAGAATATCAAAATCAATTTTTGCTTTACACTTTAATGACACAAAACCCAATTCTTCAAACGGGCTATGTCGTCCAATTTCAAAGAATCTAAATGGGTAAAAAGTAAAAACCCCACTAAAAACTGGTTGATTATGAATTATTTTCTCTTTCTTTGTTCCATGAATTTATGTATTCTTTCCAGTGCAACTTCTAGCGTCTGCTCACTCATGTTTGCAAAACAGACCCTGAACCACCCTGGTTCAGAGCAATGGCAGGAAGATCCTGGTGATATGTTTAGTCTCACTTCATTCAAGATAATCTTCCAAAGAGCCAATTCGCTTTCTCTTGTAGGTTCCTCCAACAATGGACTTAGATTCATCCAGCAAAATAACCCAGCATTGCCTTTCAAACACTCGATCCCGGCATTTTTCAACCCTTTAATGATCATGTCATATCTCTTGCTTAGTCTCTCTCTGTTCGTCTTTATGTAGTTTTCACTGAATTCCTTGTTAGACAACATGCAAGCCAACAGATGTTGTGTTTGAGAAGAAATCAAGGTGAAGCTAGACATCCTCCTGGCGGTTGTGACAACCTTGTCATTGTAGGAATATATTGTTCCGACTCTAAAACCTGGAAGGCCAAGATCTTTAGAAAGACTGTAAACAATGTGAACTCTTTCAGAATTTTTATTGTAGTCATCACGAGTTTCGAGAATTTCTGCAATGCTTATGAATTCGGATGATGAGAAGGTTGATCCAGAGTAGATTTCATCCGAGACAAGGTGGATGTTTTTGCGTGTGGCGAAATCGAGAATCTCTTCCAGGATTGATCTTTGGATTGTTGCACCTAACGGGTTTGAAGGGTTTGTTATCAGTATTCCTCTCACTTTCAAGTTCATGGATTCTGCACATTGATATGCAGCTTCCATAGCTTGAGGTGTAACTTGGAAATTGTTTAAGCTATCGCAATGGATTGGGACAATTTTCACACCGGTCCTCCACCTTAGATCTCTGTCAAATCTGGAGGAAAAATTAAAAAAAGGTTCAAAATTATTACCACTGGTTTAAAAACATGAAGAAGCGTTGAAGTAGTGCATGGGAAATGGACTTCCAAGAAAAAGTTTCTTATCTGAAACTTGTTCTTACCCAGGATAGTATGGAGTTGGAACCAGCAAAGCATCCCCAGGATCTGCCAAAATGAATGTTAATAGCTCATTAGCTGCAGTTGCACCAGCAGTAAGGACTATTCTATCAGGGTCGAATTTTGCTCTTCCCCCTCTAATTTGCTCCATGAAATTTGCCATAGCCTGTGTGCAAAAATGAACGTGGTTTAGTCGGGTTGCAATATACTATAGCTACGTTTTTGACTTTGTGCCTATATATGAAAACCTGTTGGTATATAAAAACAACAATCTTGAGGTTCAAGGAAAAAGTACCTGCCGGAAAGATTTTAATCCATGGTAGTCTTGAAACAAAGCATTTTCTCTGAAGCCTGGTGCTCCTTTTCCCCAGCTATATGCTTCCAAATGCTCTTCCAAGTATTTCTCCAATAAATCAAATGAAACCTGTCCGAGGAACAAGAAAAAGAACATTATTATTACATGCAAATTCTAATTACTTCTTTTTTTTTTTGCTGTTGTTAGTAACTGTTTTGCCCTGAGACACTTACTTGATTTTCAGCCAGTCCCATCTGTATGACTCCTGACTGGTTGCTTGATTCATGGTAAGGGTTTTCATCATATGCTTTCCAGCCTGCAAAGTATGGAGAGTCTTCTCCATGAGTTTCAGAAACTGCAACCTTTGATAGTCCAACAGAAGGTTGCTCAATCTCTATAGCCATATGTCTAGCTTAATTTCTAGCTGAATTAGTAATTAAAGCCTTTTCTGTGAGGGATCGGTTGTGTATGAAAGAAGGAAAAGGATAGAGGAAAGAGGATCAAGTGAGAGAGGAGAGCTTCAAGGAGCTGAATATGCTGATGAATGAAACCTTTGTCAAAGACTTGCCTCTATATATAGGATCCAAGAAACCCTTTGACACAGAAAAAAAGGCCTTACAACTTGCCTGGTTCCTTTAGAAGATAGAAAATAAAAAATATCAATGATTGATTCTGTAGTGTAAGCAAAATCAAAGGTCATCTTTTACAGAGAGTATTTTTATCTCCAGTGACAACTGTTAGCTTCTGTCATGCATCTTGTCAAATCTTTCTATATCTCAATCTCAATGAGATCCATACCAAATATGGTGGTTGATATAGGAAGATTGGTGTCTATTTAGGCTTTATAATTCTCAAAATTCTCTTCCTTAGAATAGACAAAGGTTGTTATCTGCTTTATAGTACTAATACTATCTTCAACTAATTACTCTCTTTATTTACAATATATACTACTCATTAATCTAATTTAGGTTTAATTAAAGATAATCTTAAGCAAAACCAATCATGGGATTTTATGATTTAATCATTCAGTTAATGATAGACTAACTAAATGATCATTAGATCAGTAAATGCCTATTAATGTCAAATACTTTCTATATTTCTAGTTGATATTATGTTAGGCCTTCCTAAATCCTAAGTAAATATGCATAAGAAAAGAATAAAACATAGAACATATATGGATTACATTATGCTTTGCAAGTTAATTAACTTTGTAAATGGCTAATTAGATTCATTAATTATATATAATGACATTCCTTAATCACATGTGTGCTTTTTTTTGTTATAAATATGTAGGTATATGCCTACATGTAAGAGTTAAGATTTTTGTCAAGATCATGTTTTTTTTTTTTAAAAAGAAAAAGTTTATAGATTTCGACTAACTAACGTAGAGAATAAACAACATCCTCATAACAAAAACCAAATAGGAAGAATATATGCTTTCTTTGTTTATGATCATCATCGACGTGGGGCTCGAGATCATGTGCAGGAATTCAACAGCATGAGATTTGCAATTAATAGATTGCATATACACTACCATATATACCAGTGCAAATATAGGAGTAGTGGTCGATGACGACTGTTCCTAGACTTCGGTCTCTAGGAGAGAGAAAAGTATCAAGCAATGGTCTTTATCAGATCATGGAAAATTCAAAAAAAAAAAAAAATCATTTGTTTGTTTTTAATCTTTGGAATTGGAAATAATGGGATTATTGTTGTGTTATGGGCAGTTTATAGTATTAACTATCTGTTGGGCAAAATCCCTCTTAGTTAAACAGATAATAATTAATTTTTTTTGGGTAAAAAAAACCGTAGAGATAGAGAAAAAGACGATAAATCTGTTGAATATTATTTTTTTTATAAATGATTGCATAAATCTATTTGATTAAGCTTTGAATTTACATATAATAATTAATGACAGAATTAAAAGTAAATCTTATTCTTGAAGTGTCAGCTGACAGGGTTACCCTGCAGGTTAAGAACAAGGATGACCAGCTTCTGTTATTGGTTAGAGAAAGGAGTTAAGCAATAATCGAATCACAAATTCTAGAGTAAACCCCTTTTTTAAATGTGTGGGAGTCACCAAAACCAGCTTCTACCACATCAATTTCAAGAGATAAAATATTGAAGTAAAGATCATAAAATAAATAAAACAGTACGTACTGTCAGTGTGTTAGGTAACTCCAAGCTAAGAAGCAGTCTTATCAACTAGTAATATACTTTAAAATCTATTTACTTAATTTTTTTTATAAAATTATAAATATTGAAATTTAAATTTATTAAATATTATTTTTTTAAAAAATAATTTTATGAACCTATTGCTTAAATTTGTTCTGCTTAGTGGAATCCAACTGATAAGCTAATGGATATGGAAGCACCCCAGAAGTTGGGATTTCTGAAAGGAAAATGACAGGCCAATCGGCTTTATAGGGAACTCACAACTGGACAGCCCTCAATGTCAAAGTATACATATAAGACACTAATTTAATTTAGTACTAATAAGCTAGCTTTTAGGATTAAGGAGATGAAGTAGTAGTTTTGCCAATTGTCAGCACTATATAGCAGCTAACTATATATGTCAACATCATATAATTAAAGGCCATCTCTAGCCTCTGCATCTGATGTTGCTGCTTCACCAGAAGCTAACCTTTGGCAGATATTGGCCTTCAATTGCTACCGCCGACACGCAGTTAAAATGTCTGAAATCACTTTCTCAATCAGAAAAGTAAATATCTTCACATTGAAATCCTGCAAGATTTACAGATTCTCTGTTTGTAAACTTAATTAAACCCTAAGAGTAGGATCAGACCAAACAACCTTGGAGTTATTTCAATGAGGTAAGCCTATGATTATAGATAAAAAGGGGTGTATGTATGTATATTTTTGCATCTATATTAGCGGGCATGAATCTTCTTGGAAGATATATTTCCAATCATGTTAAGATCATGTCAATAGAGAGAGAATTTATTATAGAATATTGGGTAGTTCAGATAATTAACAAGTACTAACTCTTTAGCTATGTAAGAAAACAACAACAAATATTATATTTTGCTCTCTTTCTCTCTTTCATTTTCTCTAAATATGCATTTCATGATTATTTTTTTTTTGTACAAAAAAGAAATTGGAATTGAAATTTAAATTAATATTTGGATGTCATATTTTATGAATGATTATATGAATCAATGAGATTAAATTCAAATTCTAACATAACCTTTTTTTGCTTTTATAATATATATATATATATATATATATAAAAGATTCTTAGCGTGTTTGTACGAACACGTTTTGTGAACCCCCCATATAAGCATGCAATGATCTTTGAAACACGCTCATCATTGTCTTCATATTGGAAATTTCCTGTTGATTGATGCGAGCAAAGTTATGATATTTAGCCCTACATATTGTACTACGCAAAAGATGTTCTTTGACTTTTTTTTTTTATAAATATTTCTGAATATTTTGCTATAATTGTAAATAAAACATATAAATGTGATCCACCGGCGTCACATAGATTTTTTTTTTTTAGTTTCTTTATATAAAAAATCATAATTTAAGAATAAAAAATAAATTGTAGATATTAAAATTTGAATCTCAAATTTGTTGAACATCATCTTTTAAAAATCAACTCAATTAAATTTTGAATGACAACATAGAGTTGTTTTTATGTTTTGACTACTTATAATACATGATTTAGACTGCTCAAAATCATTCGTTATTAGCACTTTGTACTTATCATTTTCTATTCATAATATCATTAGTTTTGAAAATTTTTGAGCAAGAAATCTAAAATAGAATGATTGTGATTTATGAGATGAAAATTAATTTATGCAGCTCAAACTCATACGTAACCAAAAACATATTTAAACCACTATATTTCTCCCACTTGCTTATAATATACTATAGACTATTTCTTTTCCCCATATAAATGAATTATTAATTTTTTTAATAAGTACTTAACAAATAATTGCAACACTTGAGCCAAGAGTTGCCTTTTTCAAGAAAGAATTTTCTATATCTCTCCTCCATGTGCTTTCTCCGCCACTGTGCCTCTCAGCTCCGTCCGCACAGTATACATTATACCTTTTTTTCTTTCCTTTTAATACAAAAGAGATTGTAATTTGAAGATAAAAAAAAAAAAATTTGTAGGTGTTGAAATTCGATTTTAAATTTATTGAATATTATCTTTTAAAAATGACTACATGAACTAAATCTTAATTCGCTTAATTTTTTTTATCATCCAGCCCTTTGCCAACCAGGCAGCGGCTAGCATATCGATCACAATCCTCCATACATCATTACTTACATTGGAACTCTTGAAATAGGTTATATATATATATATATATGTTGTTTTGGGATTAGATGATGACCTCGTAACTTGATGAAACATACACATGATTTGCCAACTTGATATCCTTCACCTGTGAAACCTAATCAAACAATATCGATAAAAGGACAAGAGACTTCTGATTTAAAGAACCCGTTCGGCACAGCAGTGAGATTTGATATAAGTCTTCAACAATAATATTGAACATTATTTGAATTCGGGATAAGTATTTAATACGGGTATATGTTCAACGTAAGTATATTCATTTTTTTTGAATTTTTTTTATTTATTTATATATTTGAAAGATTATACCCTCATACTTATGTTCGAATATGATTAGAACACGAATACTTTAAGAAAAATAAAGAGTTAAGATAACATACTATATGTTTAACTTTCACCATTATCAATATGTTGCAAATAAGTTGATAGATATAGTATGATTCAAGAGTTAAGTCATGATAAACAAAAAAAAAAAATATTCTTCTAACGAGTCATGAAGTAATCAATCCTTCTACTCTAGGTAAGTTAACCGTACAACAAGGATTATTGGAAGGGGAAAAGGCAAGGAAACCATGCATAATACTTCAATCAACTTTTTCAAGATCTTTTTTGATCTTAGCTTTCAAATTAATAATGTCATTCATCAATATCCTCCCACCAAGTTAGGACCACATTTTGTTATCTAATACTGTTGCTTTACTTCTCAAATTAAGAGACTTGTTAAACAATTAATACATATATATATATATATATGCTATAGATTAAGGAGCATTATTGACTTGACAAAGAGCATTTTAAAGTTTAACCATGGAAGGAGAATGGACAAGGAATATTAACCAGATCGGAGAGTCATGCAAAGCTTATCAGACAAATTTCGGAAGAGAAATTTGATTCCCATTTGACTATCATTTATCACCATATATATAAAAGTAAGATGAAATGAAAGACAAACTCCAGGAATCTAGCCCCTTTGCTAGCTCCAGAATCCCTTAATCTGCCAAAAGGAAAACTCGGTGTCCTTTTTCTCCACCATGTAATTACTAATCAATTAGTCTATCACCATCACATGTCAACAAAATCCAAGCAACTTAGACTGCTCAATGAGGCAGCTTTGTTGGTTGGCCCTTTTTCACTCCTAATTTCTTTGCAAAATATGGGTACAATACAAGATAAGAATCCTAAATTAATTGCCCACCGACTAAAACCGGGTGGTAGTTCAATGCAAGAGGCAGCACTAATTAAAGATGAAGTTATAAAGAAAAAGGAATTTCCTTTTATATAGACTCCTGTCCTGTCCTGGACTACTAATATTTAATTCCTTATATATATATATATATATATATATATATATATATATATATGTATTCATAGTCTCAAGACTCTCTCTCAACTTGTTGATATAATCAAGCTATGTTAATTTTCCACTTAATATATATATATATTTATGTTACTCAAACTTTTTTTATTTTTCTTAAAATATACGTATTCGACACTATATCTCTGATACATATTCGAACATTATGATCCTCCAAATATAATGAAAAAAATTTAAAATTTTGAACATACTGTATCAAACATATACTCGTATTCAATACTCATCAGAGTCCGGGTAATATAGAGATATATATATATATAGTTAAATATTTCTCATATTGACATTAACTAGAAAGCCATTTGGAATTGTTAATTATTAAGATTAGTTAGCATGTAGTAATCAATGCTGGGGTTGCATATTCGTTTGAGTCTCAAGATCAACAATTAAAGGGGGGAACCCAAAGTGAAAGAACATTATTGTCAAATATTTGCATTGCTAAAGAAGGTTTGGGTTACAAGCAATCAAGATAAATTCTTCATGTTTTGAATATATCCAACTATTCCCTTACTTACCAAGTTAGGAAAAAGGTTCCTCTTTGACTTTCAAAGTTCAAATGGACACAATAGCAACAGGCTCTCCTTAGTCTTAAATAGCTTGTTAATTTCAAAGATAATAAATTATGAGTCCCAGCTAATAATCATCATAAAGAAAGTTGAAAGGGCAGGAAAATGATATAGACAAACTCCAGAAATCCTGAGCTTCTGCCTCAGAAAGAATCCATCAATTTGCCTACTATATATACTATATTCCCCCACTTTTTTTATTGGGAAATCTTTGGAGATTTCATATATATACCAAATGATAATCAGATTAATTAGATTCTTAACTCTTATTTTATTTTATTTTTATTTGTAGTTTCTTAACAGTTTTGCTTAGATTTTATTTTCTGGTTGCACTTTTGAGTTAATTATTCTGACTTTATGCATAATTGCATCTGCAAAAAAGTTGCTGTGCATAATTGCGTTATTATTTGTAAAGTTTGATCATGATTTAGGTAGTAAAGCAGGTGATCAAACCATATATAACAAACACTTTTCAAAGCTCATGCATATAAAAATTAGGATGTTATTTTCTAATTCATATCTTCATTCATCTTTTCTCTTCTCTCAACATTCCTTTTATTCTCCATCTTTTTATTAGCAGTTATATAAAGGAAATTGATGTTCCCAAATTGTGATCATAATCATATCAGAATCCAAAATTATTAATTTATATGTGATAATTCTAATTTTGCATAATTAAACTTATACCATCAAATTTATTTATTTTTGGATGAAAAGGATGATTAATTAAATTAAACAACCAACAAATAGACCTGTCCACGGACCTGATTATCTGCCCGACCTGATAGATTCGATCTGAATTGGATCGGGTTTGAGATATGATTTTTGCAATTAAGATGATTTTTTAATAGTAAAATAAATAAAAAGAATTTTATTTATTAATAAATAATATCATATAGTTCATTGACGATGTATACACGCATCAAATATAAATCTATAATAATAATATTAATAATAACTTTATTTATCATATATTTTCTATTCAATCCAGTACTTAAGATGCATATTTGTAATTTTTTTCATATATGGTTTTCGATGATTAATTTTTTATGAGAAAAATAAAAATAAAAAAATAGAACATTTTATCCTTGAAGTTGAAGGTCAAAAGTGTTAATTTATTTAAACAAGTGATTTTCCAAATAATGTCTTCCCTTCTATTACAATTTACAAGCTAAGCTACTACAGTACTACTAGCTATGTAAGAAAAAGAAGAGCCCGATTGTAGGCTTGTAGCCCAATCCAGTGCCCAGTGCCCACATTACGAAGCGGTATCGTATTGATACTGGCATTTCAACAAAAAAAAAAAAAAAATGCCAATTGCCAAACAATACTGCCACTCTAGGTTAATTCAGTTGCTTGTAAAAGGCGAAACCGACGAGAGAAGAAGCCATTGCCATGGCTTTAACATCGCCGTCGTCTCTCTCCCCTCCGGAGGTCCCCATGGAGCTCCACGTTTCCAACCGTCAAAAGCTCCTCAATTCTCTTCGCCAGCACCTCTCCGACTCCTCTCGTCCCCTCCACGGCTTCGTCGTCCTTCAGGTACTCTTGAACCTCTCATTTCTCATTAATTCTCATCCATGTCGATGTTCAATTTCTTGGATTAATCGATCGAACAGGGCGGCGAAGAGCAAACGCGCTATTGCACTGATCACATCGAGCTCTTCAGGTTCCTCGACCATGCCTTGCTCTTTATAAACTTTCAATTAAATTACAGTTCAGTACAATGCAATAATTTAAATTTAATTATAATCCATCGGTTTTTAGGCAAGAGAGTTACTTCGCTTATCTGTTTGGTGTGAGAGAGCCTGGTTTTTATGGTGCTATTGTAAGTTCTTTGCATTAATTTCCACATTATACCCTATTTATTTTCTAAAATCACATTATTTTTAGATAGTAGAGCTTATTGAATTTAGAAACTGTTGAAGTTGATAAAATTCTCATTTTTACTCACTAAAGGACATTGCAACTGGGAAATCGATTCTATTTGCACCTAGGTTACCTGCTGATTACGCAGTTTGGTTGGGGGAAATAAAGCCACTATCCTATTTCCAGGTAACTATTCTATCCATGTTTTCCAGTTCATTATGCCAGATGTTAGTACTTTTTATGTTTAAATTCTTGTTGGCAGGAAAGGTATATGGTTAGCATGGTCTACTACATTGATGAGATTGCTCAAGTCTTGGTTGACCAATACAAGGGATATGGAAAACCTTTGTTGTTCCTCTTGCATGGGCTTAACTCTGATAGCAATAATTTCTCAAAACCCTCCGAGTTTGAGGTTTTACATCACGTCCTATATTCTACTTTCATTTGCCTTTTGCTTTTAGAACAGTGTGATATTGTTTCTCAAGTTCTAGTGTAATTTCTAATGTCAGACTGTATTAGTGCACTAACTTTGGCTCAATTTTTATGATGTTAAGTAAAAGTGCCACATTGTTTGTTTAGAGATTTATACTGTTTTTTTTCCTCCTCTATTGTTTTTAGGGAATAGAAAAATTTGAGACAGATTTGACAACTTTGCATCCTATATTGACTGAGTGCCGTGTCTTCAAGTCAGACTTGGAGCTTACTATTATCCAATTTGCCAACGATATAAGTTCTGAAGCTCATGTTGAGGTAATCATTATATTTCATTGCTTGAACAACAATTGTATATATTTTTCTTTGCATATATAAGCAAATGATTATCAGATATAATCTGTCATTCTACATGTTTTAGACGTTACTTTGTGGCCATTTAGTTTTTCTTTATATTTTTATTTCCGTCTTCTTTTACTTCCCCTGCATTTATTAATCTCTTGGCAGAATTTTTTTCCTAAGTGTATTGTTGATAATGATAATTTAACCTATACTTGCTATGTTCTATTTAACTAGGTTATGAGAAAAACTAAAGCAGGCATGAAAGAATATCAGTTGGAAAGCATGTTTCTTCATCACACCTACATGTATGGTGGGTGTAGGCACTGTTCATACACATGTATTTGTGCTACTGGTGAAAATAGGTGAGGTTTGCCTCAGCTTCTGATTGTTTCTTGTTCAATACATGCGATGCGTAATAACAGCACATTAATAATGTTTTCATGCCCATTGTTCAGGATTTACCTTTTAACTAAATATCAGAGAGATAAAACCTAGGATAGCTACGGTTGTTATAAAATTCCAGTATAATATCTCATTAGTGTGAAACATTTTGAATGTCAAAAACTGGTACTCAGCTTGTCATTCTGTATAAATTGAGAAATGTATTGCAGTTGTGAATTGTGATTTTATTTTGGAAAGTTTTACTTGTTGTATGGTTAATACTTGAGTGTGAGTTTATTGATATGAGATTCCATCAAAATAATGATCTTTATGTTTCTATTGCAGTGCTGTTCTACATTATGGACATGCTGCAGCTCCTAATGATAGGGTATACTTTTCATCATTTGTTAGTTTCATCTGCACAAGAGAAACATGATCTCATTAGGTTTATGACTTGAGTAGTCGTAAGAGTTCCAAATTGATGCATTCAAGTTAATTTGATAAAAACTGGAAGTAGTTGGTAAGGTTTGAATATTGTAATGTCTTTCCTGCAGATATTAGAAGATGGAGGTATGGCCTTGCTTGACATGGGAGCTGAATACAGTTTCTATGGATCTGACATTACATGCACATTCCCTGTGAGTATGTATATGTATTTGCAATTAATTTCTGTGCTTGTGTGTTGAATGCCGGATATGGGCCTTTCACTTTTTCAATTGAAGCATTTAATGCAGCTTCACAAAGAATCTCAATGTTCTGCCATGCTTGAGTCCTTTCCTAGATCTATCAGTTTTATGATTTAATTTTGCCATTCCATTATACCACCAACTGATTAGGCAAAAAAGAAAAAAAGAAATTGAATGGGTAGCATTTGCCATTAGCATTTGTCCAAAGATGTGAAGCCGAAAATGTAGGGCAATGTCCCGTTCTTGTCTCACTTGCATGGAGTTATCAGTAAGTTTCTTTGTGACCTTTGGGGCTGAGTTGCTCACAGAACATGCAGTATGTATTTGTTTTATAGCTGCATGTATTATTTAAGTTTCTTACTGCAGCTTTTGCAGCAAACTATTGGGATATGATTTAAGTTTTCTACACTGTATAGAGAATACTGATATATCTTAGGAAAATCAAAATTCTCCCTTGCTACTGGGACCAGGAGTAATAAACCTGTTTGTTCACTAGTAGACTCTGGTAGAAGTTTCCTCCCTAAAATTCATCCTTTTATGTGTGCAGGTGAACGGGAAGTTTACAAGCGATCAAAGCCTTATATATAATGTAACTTATCTACTCTCTGATCAATGATTGATAGGAATTATATCAAGTTTCCTCCTATGAGAACCCATATTGAGTTGACCATTAAAAAAAAAAGAAATAAGAACCTTTCGGTTTTAGTTGTCATTGTTTGATCTACCTTTCTCTACTTGCTATGTTCCACAGGCTGTCCTTGATGCTCACAATGCTGTTATAACCACAATGAAACCTGGTGTAAGCTGGGTGGATATGCACAAGTAAGGCCCAAGAATAATAATGCTCACGAGATAATTTCCTTATAATTTTTTTCTTTTATCTTCAATTTGTATTTTCTTGTTTCCTTTTTATGTATTGCAGATTAGCTGAGAAAATCATTCTGGAGTCACTGAAAAAGGGAAACATTCTTGTTGGGTAAATTCTGTTTTCTTGATGATGTAGTTGTTTCTTTCATTCACTTCTTGTTACTAATATTAGAAGTAAATCTAAACTTACAAGTAGCTGGCTTAATTTTTTATTGTAGAGACATTGATGATATGATGGTTGAACGACTGGGTGCTATTTTTATGCCTCATGGTCTGGGCCATTTGTTGGGTATTGATACTCATGATCCTGGAGGTTATCCAAAGGTCCTTGTGATTAATTTATCTTCTTATGGACTTGAATACTTGATCTCTATGATAGTTTTACTTTCTTCTCATGTTGGTGGTAGCTACAATTTTCTTTTCCCTGATGGGTTTGGAAGGATGGAAAATCTTGCAGGGAGTAGAAAGACCAAAAGAACCTGGTTTGAAGTCTTTGCGTACTGCTAGACAACTCCAGGAGGGAATCGTATGTGCTAGTTTTTGCCTTTTTGTTTACAAATGAGTTTTCCACTGTTAGGACTATGATCAGCTATTATGTATGTATGATTTCTGTGTACACTGGTTAAGCATTACATGTCTTTTGGGTACTTTTGCAGTTGAATGACATCAGAATGTTGTAAATTAATATATTTGTTTAATTCTTAGAAAAGCATTGCTTAAGTTTGAATTTAAAAAATAATTTTGTATCATATATTTGATTTGAATCGCTGCATAACCATTTAGTGGAATTAACGGATGCTATTGACATCACTTTCTATTAAATTTTAGACCTTGAATTTATTTCCAAGGCTCCAAATCAAGGTCCCAATACCAACTTTCCAATTGATTAAGCTCATTCAGCTATTAGATAATCTCTGAATGAGCTTTGGTAGAAAAGTAACACCCTTTAATGTTCAATTAGTTGCTCTTATTTTAAATCTATGACATCATGGTAGTACGTGAAGCACTTAAATTGTTTGATAAAAAAAGCAGTTTGCATTAAATCTATTAGTTTGAAGGTTTTTCTTAGAAGTGATCTGTTGTTCTTTCTCATAAAAAGTTCTGCACATGGAATTTAGTCACTGTTTCAAACATGCAGAACACATATTAAGCTTTCATCTTCTTTTTGTAGGTGATAACAGTGGAGCCTGGATGCTATTTCATTGATGCATTGTTGGTTCCGGCTATGGAAAATGCAAACACTTCAAATTTCTTCAACCGTGAAATAGTGGACAGATTTAAAAATTTTGGTGGAGTTCGAATAGAAAGTGATGTGGTATTGTATTGACTCAATCTTACTTTCATTCAAGTCCAAAGTTTCCTGCCTGATTTAAATTTACATGTATAAGTAGTCTGTCTATGTTCAATTATAGTTTAAAACACATTCTCTCTCTTCAGTGTTAACATTTACATGCATGTGGAAATAGGTAGTAGATTTCCCTATGCTGTTAATTAACTTAATCAAAACTTACGGGCCAAACCGAGTTTTGACATATAAAGAACTGAAGGAGAGTTTTGGTTGAGAATATTCCAATTGTGATCTAACAATTTAGTTCCTGAATTTGATTATTGGTCTTCAAGTAGCTAGAGTACGGATTATATACAGCAGGATCCGTGGCATATGTGGGAATTGGTTCTAGGTTCTATGTTATTCCGACTCTTCATTTCTTTTTGAAGTACTAGTGTCCAACACCTTTGTTTATGGGGATCCAAATCTTTCAAATATATGAAATTTTTTTAAAAAAATTGAGTATATCAGTGTCGGATACATACTCGTATTCAAAACTTATCCCGAGTCCGAGTAACATAGTCTAGGCCAGTATAACAGTCATGGGTGTTTTACAGCTTGCTCCTGTGGGATGAATCTAGTCATAGAACTTTCATGTTTATGCTGCATCTGTTGTAATAATACGGTTAGGATCGACTCTGTGCTTTTGTTCTGTTTGTATTCTACTTAATCATACAGTTCCTTTTCTTCGCTTTTAGCTTGTAACGGCCAATGGTAGCAAGAACATGACAAAAGTTCCTCGGGAGACGTGGGAGATTGAAGCTGTTATGGCAGGGGGACAATGGCCACTCAGCAAGGCCTCTAGGTAATCCGAAAATGTTGGGGAAGCTTAGCCAAGTGTAACAAATAACAATCGTCAGTGTCCCTAAAAATGTTTGAAGATATCTCAATCTCTCTCTCTCTCAGGTATTCTACTTTGCTGTTAGTAAGTAAATCAGTCTTGCTTAATAAAAGTCTTTGTTTGGATTATGGATAGTTAAGATTTATATCTTACAAAGTAAAACCATTAAATTTTCCTTTTAGCTCTGTAATGAGATTCGTATGCGTCTAATGTTGATCGTCTAATAATGGTGTAATAAGCCCCCTCAAAAAAAAAAGATTCATCTTTTCTTTTTTCTCTTTCTTTTCTCTTTTCTGTCTTGAAGATCAAAACTCGAAAGTACACAGAGAAGGATACGCCGAAAATTAAATTTGGTTCGTTTTCGGTTTGAATAATAATTAAGGTTATTTGATTTGATTCCATTTGATTTTTGTTTCATAAGTTAAAAAATTATAATAATTTGAATCGAAACAAATTTTATTTTTATAATATAAAATAAATATTTTATTTGTTAAATTAACAAAAAATTGAACAATATTATAAAAAAAAAAATAGAACTTCAAAAATGATGAATGGGTTCGAATCAATAAAATTTGATTCAGGTTGATTTGATTAAAGATATTATTGAATTTAATTTTTAAAAAATTCGAAATATTATATATTAATAATAATTTTTGTTCAAAATCAAATAGAATAGTTATCACCTTAGTAAAAGAAAAGTTTAATTATGCTATCGGTTCTTGTATTTATTCAAAATTCAAAATTTAGTCATTTTACTATAATTTATATAAATTTAACCTTTTTACTATATTAATTTAAAAAATTTGGTCTAATTGATAACGGTGTTATTTTTTTCGTTTAAAATGCTGACATGGAAGTTGACTTGCTGACGTGGCGAGCTAAGTCAACAATACTTTTGACTAATTGATGACGTGAACTTTTTTTTCACACGGCTTACTAATAAATTGTGTTATTAGTCCCTGTACTTACGTAAAAAGCAGATTTAGTCATTCTACAATGATTTTTAAGAAAATTTTGTATTTATATTTTTCAAGATTTCAAATTTTGATCCATTCTTAAAAATATTTAAAAATATTAAAAATATTCACATTATTAAAGAAATTATTATTGAAATAATAATATTATTTTATTAAATAATATTTATTATTTAAATAATAAAAGATATTATTTTTTGTTAGTATTAATATTTATTATTAAAATATAAAAATATTTATGTTTAATAATATTCAAAAAATATTTAATATTAAAATATTAAAGAATTTTTATTTTAACATTTTTAAATGTTTTTAATTAAAATTAAATAAAATAGTTTTTATTAAAATAATAATATATTGTGTCGGATCAAGTTAACTTCAGGCATAAAAATCATGTTCAAGATATGGTTCGAGTCAAATTAAATTCATGGGTTTGATGAATACACTATAACTCTTTTCTAAAAATTATGAAAGATAATTTTTTGCAAAACAGAGGGAGCTTTAAACAAATTCTATTTTTCACTGTTAAATGTGTTGGCGTTAAAGCTGTTTATGGATTGGGCCGGGTTGCGATTCAATTTTTTTTATAACTTTTACCCAAGTCCGGCACGGGCTGACCCGTAAGCTCGAAATATTGTTTAAAAAATATTAAAAGAATTGTTTTTATATTAATATTTATATTAAATTTAAATCATTATAAAGAGACTATTTTTTTTTGAAAATATATAAATATTAATATAAAAATAATTTTTTATAAAATATAAAATATTTAAATTTAATTATAAAAATATAAAATATTAATATAAAAATAATTTTATAAAAATATAATTATAAAAATATATAAATATTAATACTAACAAAAAATAATATCTTTTATTATTTAAATAATAAATGTTATTTAATATATTAATATTATTATTTCAATAATAATTTTTTTAATAATGTGAATATTTTTAAGGTTGGATCGAAATTAAAAATCTCGAAAAATATAGGTAAAAAGTTTTTTTTAAAATCATTATAGAAAGATTAAATTTACATTTTTTCATAAGTACAAGGACTAATATTATCATTTGTTAGTTAGCTAAGTGAAAAAAAATTTCACGTCATCGGCAAAAAATATATGCTGACTAAGCTTGCCACTTCAGTAAAATCAACATCACGTCAGTAAGTTAACGTCCACGTTAGCATTTTAAATGAAAAAAATAACACCATATCAATTGAAACAAAAATTTTAAATTAATATAATAAAAAAATTTAATTTATATAAATTATAATAAAAATATTAAATTTTGAATTAATACAAAAATCGATAGCATAATTAATCTTAAAAGAAACTGTCGAGCATTTACCCCTTCAGTTCAATTAAGTAAAACGACGGCGATTGAGATCTTGCACTTACTTTTTTTCTTTTTCTATATTATATATCTCAGATATTTATTTTTTCTTTTAAAAACTTTCGTCCCTCAAAAAGTCCACACGGACAAGACGCGACACCAACCAATATTTAAACACAAGCAAGCAAGAATAATAGCCCGCACTGCTCACCTTTCTCCCAAGCACAAGGAATAAGCCCTCACAAAAACCCTAATCATCCCCCGCTTCACCTCCACAAAACCCTAATCACCGTCATTCAAAAAAATGGATCGCCGCAAAAGCAGCGACGCAACTCAAACTTCGACCAACTCTTCAAACAAATTCGAAGGAGCTAACAGTCGCTTCGAAGACGCCGACGACGAGGAAATCGCCAGCGACAGCTCCAATCTCGACGATTCAATCGTCGCCGTTGTTAAAGCTACTGAAGATGTCTCCATGGGAGAACCCGACGTCTCCTTTGTCGATTGCAACGGCGATGATGATAAAACCAGTGCTGATTATTACTTCGATTCTTACTCTCACTTCGGTATATTTCTTCTTCTTCTTCTTCCTCTTTTTTTTTTTTTTTTAAGACTCAGTTTTGAAGTTTTTTTTTTACTGTTATTTGTCTGTTGATTAGAAAACTATGGGAAAGTGAGGATTTTTGAGTGTTGGCTTTAACTTTGCCTATGTGGGAAGAAAGTTTCAATCTTTGCAAAAGTTAGAGCTTGTTGAGCTAAATAGTTTGTTTATATCTAAGTAATTTCTGGTTAAATGGTTATATGTTTATGGGATTAGCATGTCAATATTAGGTGGTGCATTGGGTTGACTAATGTTTCAACTGTTATACATTATTTTATTTATGTCCAGTGAGCACTTTCCTTTAAAGCTTATTTTGATTTTTTTTTTTTTGTGCGTATGCAGGTATTCATGAAGTAAGTGTGCAGCAACTTGGACTATTGAATGCAGAGCATTTTCTTGTTTGGATATTGTTGACTTACTTATAGAATAGTTTTGCTTGGGTTGCTTTATGATATATTGGGTAACGAATATCTGTGATTGAAGGTTTGGTTGTAATTGTTCTGTTTGGTTAAGCTAACCCATGAATTAATGCATCACGCTTACTATCCAAAAAAATTGTCATTTTTGTACTTACCCTTTACGTCAATTTACGGAAATTATTTCTGCATTAATATTCTTGGTTACAGTGGAAGAACTTGGTATTTTTTTCACTTCTTTTTTGTTTGGAAACTGTTTTTCCTCTATGTTAACTTGACAGTCCCTGTATTTCAGGAAATGCTCAAGGATGTAGTGCGAACCAAGACGTATCAAAACGTTATTTATCGGAATAAGTTTCTATTCCAGAACAAAATAGTTCTTGATGTGGGAGCTGGAACTGGAATTTTGTCCCTGTTTTGTGCAAAAGCAGGGGCAGCACATGTTTATGCTGTATGTCTTTCAGTTTCCTTTTTGCTTTTATTTCTGTTTTATGTTTTGTTAATAATCTCTCTGACCAAATTCTTACACTCCTGGTGTCCATCCCTTATTTGCCTAATGTGGTTAATATTTTCCCATTCCTAGGTTGAATGCTCTCAGATGGCTGATATGGCTAAACAAATTGTTGAAGCAAATGGTTTGTCTGATGGTGAGGTTATTGAAACTTGTTGTGTCAACTTGTATTGCTTCCTCTATTTCAGCTCAGTGTTTACCCAAGAATAGTGTTTACCCAAGAATTATTTGATTGTTACAGTTGTCACAGTTTTGAAAGGAAAGATTGAAGAAATTGAGCTTCCTGTTGCAAATGTAGACATTATTATATCAGAGTGGATGGGTTACTTTTTATTGTTCGAGAATATGTTGAATACAGTGTTATATGCCCGTGATAAATGGCTTGTAAGTTGCTGCTATCATTGATACTATAATTGTCCGTACTCGAAATATTTTCATGGTTGGAAATATGATTTTGCACTTTTATTATGTAATAGGAAGTTCCTTGATGAGTCATTTATGTGTATGCTGTGTAAAACTGATATTCAACCTGGAATACATGCATGCATATACAGGCGGGAAATTCAGCATAATATATGCTCGGGATGGTACATTTATGGAGCTGTATGTGTTAGGTATGGCTTGGGTTCAGTTGTGAAGACAGGTTGCCTTCTATGGGTTCTTTTCTTGTGATATAATATCCAGTATACCATTGTGCTACCAATCTACAGATTTAATATGACAACAGCAATGGTGCATGGTCTTATATCCTTGTCTTCTTGACCTTTCCCATCCTCCACTTGCTAGTATGTCAAGCTCTTTTTCTGGTTGGAGACACATAGTATGGCAGCTAGCTACTCTGTTGGTTAAACTCTCTAAACATGATTGCTTACAACCTCTGTTGCATTGCATGCTATGATTTGCACAAGGTTGGTTGTAAATGGAGGCTTAGGTGCCAGCTATAACTGTTAATTGATTGAAACTTTAACTCCATCATCGTGTCAACTTCTCTTGAGCAACTTTTTGCTTGTGCTTTCATGTGGCTAAGGGGCTGGGCTTTTTAAATTTATTTTTACTCTTATTTGCTCCTGAAAGTAAAATTTTGTTGGTTTCTTATATGCTACATTCTTTTCATTCAATTTTCTTATTCCTTTACCTGTTTCAGGTCAATGATGGAGTTCTGCTACCAGATAAAGCTTCTCTTTACTTGACAGCAATTGAGGATGCAGAGTACAAAGATGACAAGATCGAATGTGAGTGTAGTAGACTGCTAAATTGATATTATTTCTTGGTATTCATGTTCATATGTGGTTGTGGGCTTTCAATCAGTTTTTCTATTTTGGTTCATTGCTATTCGACTTTTGTATTCTTATATATACCCATCTTTTCTCCATGGCATCATCTTGCTACAGTTTGGAATAATGTTTATGGCTTTGACATGAGTTGCATAAAAAAGCAAGCTATGATGGAACCTCTTGTTGACACAGTTGACCAGAATCAAATTGTGACAAATTCCCACCTTCTCAAGGTGAGAAATACATGGCACAAGCATACCTATGTGTATGTATATATCATTGGGTATCTATGTGTACATGCTTGCTGGAAATTCTTTGACATAATGTGTTTGGAATTTGTCTAAATTATTTGGTTTCCTAATTTCAGACAATGGATATCTCCAAGATGACTCCTGGGGATGCTTCTTTCACTTCACCTTTTAAGCTTGTTGCACAACGCGATGATTACATCCATGCTTTTGTTGCATATTTTGATGTATCATTTACCAAGTGCCACAAATTGATGGGCTTCTCTACAGGTTTGTATCTTCATTCTAGCCAGTAGATTACAAAATTTTCTATCCTTTGTCCTTTCCATCTTATCTACAAATACAAAGCAGCAAGCAGCGTAGAAGTTGGCAAATACAATACTAATGCATCTGCTAAACCCTGAAGTTTCGTGCAATTAATCTATGTTTCTGATTTCTTCAAATCAAAAACAAAATGCAGGACCAAGATCGCGAGCTACCCATTGGAAGCAAACAGTCCTTTACCTAGAGGATGTGCTAACCATATGTGAAGGGGAGGCAATAATTGGTAGCATGACTGTTGCACCAAACAAGAAGAATCCCCGAGATGTCGATATAATGGTAAAATATTCATTGAGTGGTCGACGTTGTGTGGTTTCAAGAGTTCAATTCCATAAGATGCGTTGATTTTGTTGCAGTATTCATCACTACACTAGCTGTATCTGCAACATCCATAAATTTATGGCATTGGCTAAAGCATGAAGCTGCTGCCCCTATTTAATGCATCTTTTTTTGATCTTTCCCTATTTATAATGCCAAGATTTTTTTATATTTAACGCAAGTCTCCTGAACCCTTTGTTCTTGCTCTTTTTATTTAAAACTTAAAAATTATTATCTTCCAATTGAATGAATGAATAAAGGAGCAAGATCTGAAGCAAATAATGGGTATGATGACTGATGAGTGGTGGGACGAGCAGTGTTAAACTGTTAATCTATGAACTTCTGATACAATTTGGAATGTCAAAAACCAGTTAAATTGATGAGAAGTTGAGCTGCATTCCTATAATAGCTTACGAGCTCTATATACTAGCCATTACTGCCACTTGCTGCTGAATACGGAGGAGCAGCTGCGTAACCTGGTTAAATATTAAAGTAACTCCCTAATTGAAAAATAGTGATTGAGGTCTTATTACAATTTTTTTGGGTATTTGCTTGATTCTTTAAAAAACAAAAAAAAAAATGTAATTATTTAATGGATTCAATAAATAATAATTTTAAAAATTAATGAAAATAAAGATTTAATTATATTTTATAATAATTGGCCAAAAAAATTAAAGATTATTTAGAAAAAAAAAAAGCCTCCTAAAAATATATCAACTTATTCGTACTAATTATAAAGTCTTTGATTGAGTTGGTATCAGAAGTCAAGTGATACTAACTCATTAAGGAAATTACATAAATGCAAAATTAAACTTATAATAAAAAAATAAAATTAGGGTATTTAGTTTTTTTAATTTTAAAAATTAACAACAAACTAAAAATTATTCATTTTTTTTAATATTTTAATTTTTTAAAAAAAATAACTACTCATTAAAAAACTACTTATGTTTTAACTTATTATTATTCCGAACTCAGAGCTTAATTAATTGGTTCATTCAGTCACTTTTAAAAAGTGACATATAATAGATTTAAGGTTTAAATCTTAACATATGCAATATTTTCTTTTATTTTTAAGCTGCGACCTCGTTTACAAAAGAAAAACTTATCAATATTAAAAAAAAAAAACATTTTCATCCACAGTGAGTGTGATAAATTATAGTTGCTTATTAAATTGAATTGAATAGTAAAAAATATTATTACAGTGAAAATTTTGAAAATATTATAAATAATTTTTTTTTTATATTTTCATACATGAATAAAAAAATACTTTATAATTAAAAAAAATCAAACAATTTACATATTTTTTTAAAAATGTGATCTCGGGCAGCTGGACAAACTTTCTAGTAACTTTAACCGTTTTAATTATGTGTAATTAAAATGTCAAAAAAATAATCAATTAAGTATTAATTCAGACGATACTTTTGATAGATTTTTGAAGTTTGTGAGTATGAGAGACCTTATGCACATAATCTCCTTATCGTATATTAAAAATTAAAAAAAAATGTAAAAAAATAATTTCTGGTAAATCTTAAATTCAAATTTTCTAATCTAAATTTTTCAAAAAATAATCAAAATTGGTCAAGATTTAAGTCCAAAAAAAAAAAACCATGAACATTTCGGAAGGAGTTTATAGATCTAACGGCAACGATAATTTTAGTTGTTCAGTTACCAGCTACCAAAAAAACCAACTCCACGTTCCCCATCGGATAAATTCTCCACAGCACCAAATCATCAACAGATTTGAGGCGGCAGGCGTCGGAGAGCGGCCTAAAAATGGCGGGAATAGTGGTGGTTTTTGACTTTGACCGGACGTTAATAGACGGGGATAGCGACAGTTGGGTGGTGACGGAGATGGGCCTCTCCGACCTCTTCCATCAACTTCGCTCTACCTTGCCCTGGAATTCCCTCATGGTTTGTTTTGCATTTGACTTAAATTTCCTTTTCAGTTACCATTACCTTTGCTTTTCTTTAGTAATAAACACTTCATTTTTTTAATGATCATTGCTAGTTAGTTGTAGTATGTCATTTTCCCAATGTTTGGTTGCTGGGAAAATCCGATTTATCTCTTAATGAAATGAAAATTTCAGGCAGCATCTTATAAATTATCGCCGTTCCCCGTTTTCAAGGTAAAAATAAATATGTTGTTGATTACTAGGAAGAATTTGGAGTACTGGGCTCTGTGAAATCGATGCTAATAAATTACTACTCTACCATGAAAGTTTAAGGCTTCAATTCTGTTTTAGCCTATTGCGTTAGATCAATTGTGTTTGATTTATTGTTAACTGTAGTAAAAGTTTGTGTTTTTGTAAGTATTGCTGAAAAAGAGTATAAGCCTTTTTCATGTCATGAACTTGATAGATATGTTAAACCTAATTCTAGGATAGGATGATGAAGGAGCTTCATTCCCGGGGGAAAACTGCTGAGGAGATTGCAGAATGCTTGAAAAAGACTCCGGTGCATCCAAGAATTGCTGCTGCTATTAAATCCGCCTATGCGCTTGGGTAGTTATCTTGGACATCCTTTTTCATGTTTTGTTCTTTGTCAGGTTCTAAGGTTAATATTGGTTACATGGTACTGGTACGGAATTTCAGATGCGACTTGAGGATACTTAGTGATGCAAATCAGTTTTTCATTGAGAAAATCTTGGAGCATCATGGTCTGTTGGATTGCTTTTCGAAGATCTATACAAACCCAAGCTTCGTAGATGAAGAAGGAAGGCTTAGGATCTTCCCTTATCAGGACTCTACCTTATCTCCGCATGGATGCAGTCTATGTCCTTCTAATTTATGCAAGGTAAACAAGTTCACTGATTGAGCATATTTTTCAAATCATGTGATGATTTCTCAATCGCTGATTCATTAGTTTTCGACTTTATGTTGATTGAATATATGGTTGGTTATCTGGAATATGAATTTATGTGAAGCTAGACAGATTGTTGGTTTCACATTTGCATTTTGTAGATATGTAGACTTGTTTGTTTTAATAGCTGGATATATTGATATATGCTGGGGTGGATTAGTCTGTGCAGTCCTATTTTCTGGTAAGGTTCTTGATAACTCCTTCTAGTTTCAGGAAAGAATTAAAGGGAATATATGAATTGCAAGGAAATATGCTCATTCTTCCTTATTTCTAATGCATCTGAATTTGTTAGTGCAATGCGTTTTCTGGGTCTACTTCTCCTACTCCCTGAAGTAAGCAAGGTGCCAATGTTTATGCCTTGGCAATTTGCCTACAGAAAAATAGGATTGATTTATTTCTGTCTATTATGTTGAATTATATTGATTTCGCATCTGGGTGCTTGAGTGAAATATTTTGTGATTAAGCATAAATAATGTGGTTAATTTTTGCTACATCTTCATCAGTCTTCACAATACATTCCTTAGAATTGATTTTGTTAATGCACACTGTAATCCAGGTTCCACTAACAAAAGGGAAAGAATTAATCCTAAAATATTCAAAAGTTAAAATTTCATTACAATGCTACCTAAATAGCTCAAAAGACATTGTAGTTTAGTTGCTCAGTTACTGCTTGATATATGCTACCTAAAAGGATCTAAAAGTTTGGCAATTAAATAGTTACACTGTTGATTCCTTGTCTTAAAGTAGGGTTTTAACTGTTGTTTCTATTGTAGGGTCTAGTACTTGACCTTATCCATGCTTCTGCTCCTGAAGGAGAAAGGCAGAATTTTATCTACCTGGGAGATGGGAGAGGTGATTACTGCCCAACTTTGAAGCTTCAAGACAGTGATTATGTGATGCCAAGGAAGAACTATCCTCTATGGGACCGTATTTTTAGCGACGCAGCCCTTGTCAAAGCAGAAGTTCATGAATGGAGCAATGGTGAAGAGCTTGAAAAAATCTTGCTCCACCTCATTAACAGAATATCTACAGAACAAAGCATCTGCCAGCAAGCTCCACATGTCGGTGTTTTCGCCTGAAGCATTTACTAAAACTCTCCGGGTTCCTCACAAGTAGTGGGATAATTAAGTCAATAGCAGATACCCTTAACCATGGAGGTGCTTGTATTGCTTCTAATCTTACAATCAGCTCAAGCAGCACCTGATAAATGGGAACCTTAGTTTGCATCAAGTTATTGGATCAGGCTGACATATTTTAGGAATCTGATCTGATTCTTTATTTCTGAATTCTGATAATATTGTTTAAATGACATGTTAAAGCTTATAAAGAATCTATTTGTAACTGATGAATGAGGCTAATTTCATCTCTCAGTTAATTGGAAGGATTGGGAAATGTGGATGCTTTATGTTGTTATCTATCATGAACTAGATATTACTAATACTATCCTGGAAAATTTTATGATATTCAAGGTTTTCAGACATAGAACTTAATTAAAACCAGCTTTTCTGCCCACATTTGCTTACCTTGTCATTTCTTCCTTCACACCTTGATTTTATTTCCTTTCCTTCTCATCTTTGTTGAGAAACTTCTAAGTTCTAATCCTAATTCTACCTTCAATGTCTTTCCTTCACCTATTTGGCCTACACCTTCTCTGACTTCAACATTTCGTTTGTTCAAAGAACAACAATAGATGACAGTGTGCAGGAGCCAACTTTGAATGCTTCGATTATTCAATTGTATTACTACAAGTCTACAATTCAAAATTTTGTTAGGATATTGCAGAGTTTGGGATAAGTATCATAGAATTTATAAATTAATAATGTGGTAGTTTTATATTAAAAAAATGATCTCATCCGGAAATTTTATATTTTGTAAGATATATTAAAAAAATAAAATATATGATAATTTTTTAACCTACTTTCAAAATTAAATTTTTTTTATCCGTGTATTAAATACGAATCTTTTATATTATTATTATTATTATTACAGATTTGAAAGAAAAAATGTATTAAAGGCAATAAAAGAATAAAACCAGGAGACTGGGCCAACACAACGACATATTCAATATTCACTCCACACTCACTCACCAGTCACCACTGGCCAGTAGCCACCAAAGCAAACTTTAGCCGACAAGTTGGAACCAAAGAGAAAAAAAAAAAAAAAAAAACCCAATAATGAACGGCCAAGATTACAAGATTCTTGATCAACTAAAGCCAGTATAATTCCAGAATAAAATAAAACTGAAAGCAGGTCCGGTCCACCAAACTAGCCAAATTACCTTCCCTTTCTCTTGCACAACGGGAATCTACCACCAAGGAGCCAAGGCATGTACTCTTCTGAGGCTCTGACTTGTCAGTTGTCCAAAACATATAAAAACCACAATTTTCCAAGACCCAATACTGACCCCATCAGATAGAAACGTTTCTTTTCTTCTCTCTTTCACTTCCTTCCTATACTGTTCTTTTAATAACTAATAATCTTTTTACAAGAAAAATCTCTCTTTTTCTCTCTATCTGGGGCTTCAAGGCGTAGTTAAAATGGTAAAGAAGGGAGAAGAAAGAGAGATGGGTATGTTCTTTGATGGGATCATAGAGTCAATGCCTTTGTTTGCAAAGGAGTTGGTTGCTGGAGGTGTTGCTGGTGGCCTTGCAAAGACCGTTGTTGCCCCACTTGAGCGTGTCAAGATTTTGTTTCAGGTAAAGTTGGGTTTTTCTTTTTCGGTGTTGGGACACTTTGACTTGATTTCTTGGTTCTTGCTTTATTTTGTGTGTCTCTTTACTCTTTGTCATGGTTGTACTTGTTGGATTCTTGGGTTCTTCTTTGCTGTGATTTTGTTGTTTGATTTTTTGTCTAATGGGTTTGCATCCATAGTTGATTTTCGAGCTTAAGATGACTTGTTTTTACCGTAGCTGAACTTACGACTTATCTGTTAAATGCAATGAATTTCTGTTGGCGAAGATTATATGGGTTTTGGGATTGTTTACTTTTTCGCCAAGATGGGATCTTTCTGATATTCTTGAACATCAATTGCTGTTGAGAATTAGGAGATTCAACATGTCGAACCCTACCAATTTTGATATTCTAATCGTTCCCAATATTTTGGGTGCCTTCTGCAATCTAGGAATAACAAAATGATATCTCATTCTAAACAATAATTTATTAATGAAAGAATGTAGCTTTCAGTATTGTGCCGCCAGCTGCCAGGGGCCTGCAACATTTGAAGATTCACCATGCATTAGCGGAAGGAACTACTAATTCATTATTCTGTTTCAGACTAGAAGAGCAGAATTTCACAGCATAGGCCTCTTTGGATCCTTCAAAAAGATTGCAAAGACAGAAGGCATCATGGGTTTCTACAGGTGGATGTTCGATTCATTAGCCTTGACATGAAGGTTGTTCTGAAATATATCTTAAATTGCTTACTAAGTTTATGGGATGTCTTATAGAGGAAATGGTGCTAGTGTCGCTCGAATTGTTCCCTATGCAGCACTTCATTATATGGCTTACGAACAGTACCGTAGATGGGTCATCAAAAGTTTTCCTGACATTGGAAGAGGCCCTGTACTTGATCTTGTGGCTGGATCATTTGCTGGAGGAACTGCTGTGCTTTTTACTTATCCTCTTGATTTGGTTCGGACTAAATTAGCTTATCAGGTAAATAGTTGAATATAAATCTGGAGGCTCTGAGGAGGTGCAGGCAAATTTTGCTGGAGTGGCTCTGAGCTCTTTCTGTTTGTCTGACCAAGTTGTATTTGCTAGTGCAGGTTGTTGGTCCACCAAAGATTAGTGTCAAAGGAGTAGTTAATACAGAACAAGTTTACAGAGGAATTCTTGATTGTTTTTCAAAGATTTACAAAGGGTCAGGGCTCAGAGGTCTCTACCGCGGTGTGGGTATGAACTTCAAAACTAATTATGCTGCTGTTAACTTGTGTTTTGTTGGTTACATTCTTGTGGGGTTTTCCTATTCATATGTGAGAAAGTTTTTCAGCTCCATCACTTTATGGAATCTTCCCATATGCTGGTTTGAAGTTTTACTTCTATGAGGAGATGAAGCTTAACGTCCCTGATAAGCAGAAGAAAAATATAATGGTGAATCTAGTATGTGGATCTGTAGCTGGTTTGTTGGGTCAAACTTTCACATATCCTCTTGATGTTGTGAGGAGGCAAATGCAGGTATTTTACTCCTTGGATCCAAATCCATCAATTGAAAAGTGATCAAACCAGGAATTTTTAATGTAATGAATGAGAATTGTCTTGTTAGGTCCAAAGACTCTTGGCATCCAACAGTCCTGAGTTGAAAGGAACAATGGAAACACTTATTATGATTGCTAAAAATCAAGGCTGGAAACAATTATTTTCAGGGCTGAGCATCAACTACCTGAAGGTAAGAAAAACTGAAAAAGGCCCTTTCCATTTTCATGCTTTTTTTTTTTTTTTTATCAATCATTTCTTGTTAAATTAATCTCAGTATGTATCAACCCCAGGTTGTACCATCTGTGGCAATTGGTTTTACAGTTTATGACATCATGAAATCAAGCCTGAGAGTTCCTTCCCATGATGAAGCTGTGATAGAAGTGGTAACAAATAAAAGAAATACCCAAACATCATCTCTTCACTCATAATAATAAGTAATATTCATCTCATTAATTCTTATAGTGGCCATCAAGGAGCTTTGCTTCACCTTTAAAATTCTTATGTTATAATAACTGATCAAGTCAGGCCATCTAACTTGTACATTCCATTCTTTTAAGCTGTACAATAGGACTTCTATAGGTTTCATTCCCTCACCAAATAAATTTTGTATAAGGTCGAGTCGAGCTTACATATTTTTTTAGGGGATGATTCAGTAGCAAACTGTATTGATTAGACCTTTAGCAGTTTCTCCATCGAGGATGATGATGAGTCTTCCAAGATTAGATTCATAAGCAATGTACATAATTTGGGGTATTAATTCAAATAAAGAATTTTGACTGCTGCTATGTATCTTCTATTGAGAAATTAATATCAGTGTCCTCTTCATGTCTCAGTTCATTGAAGCGGAATTCACATATAAAATGTATGTATGCATGTAAACTAGCCACTTTGGTTCAACATGCATTCATTTATCACTAGCTATAATAGTACTGAAGACCTAGGTTTTGATGGAAAAGGTTATTACCTATGTTACCCGGACTCGGGATGAGTGTCGGATACGGTTATGTGTTCGACATGGGTATACTCATTTTTTTTAGTTTTTCCGAATATGTACTTTAGAAAAAAATGATGAGTCTGGATAACATAGGTTATTACACTCAAATTCAAGATTCAATAGCTAGTAGGTTGATTGCTTGCAAGCTCGAGGTGATCAAGTCACTATAGTGATTTCTGATTGTTGCTCAAAACAACTAAATAGGGTACAATCAGTTGATACATGATTGGGAATGCCATGAGATATATCTTTACTGCAGCAGAAACAAATGCTTCTTGGCAGCATTGTGACCTTGTGTCAACCAGCTTGGGGGGTAAAAAACCCTTGACTTGAGGAGTGATTAATTGGGTTCCTCACTTCCTCTTGTAATCATGAAATTTGCACAGAATGTTCCCAGGCAAAAAAATAAAATAAAATTGTTTGATGTGAACAAAGCTTTCAATGGTGACAAAAGGTTGCTAATCTATTGAATTTAAATTTCATTGAATGGATGTACAATCGAAAACTTTCCCCACTGCTTATAAAGTAGTTTTCCAGTGAGCAACTACAGTTTCCTTGATGCCGCGATTAACATTAAGTATAAACCATGCAATGGAAGGGATTTCTACAGCTTTGCCAGTAATCACCACAAAGAGCATTTACCATCTTTGAAATGATGAAACCGCTTGTTATCCCTCACAATCAACTCTCTCCCAACAATCTTGGAACATGATTTTGATTGCATTGTGCCAATCTCCACAGATTCTCCGATTCTTAAAGATCCTAAGAGGAGTCCTTGCTGGACTACTTATAAGACCGCGTAAGCAATTGCCATATGCTCCCTATGGTATTGCAAGGCCTGCTCTTTTTGCCTCCCGATTAGATATGATCTCAAACCTGAAAAACCAATCAATTCCTTTGAATTTGATCTTAATGTAATCTGATTTGATTATAAAATCTCAGTAATTCGAATACAAAATAATCCGAATAAAATGTCAGTAATTTGAATAAAAAATAATCCGAATCCGAAACGATAAAAATAAGTAAAAAATTATACAAATTTAAATTTAGTATAATTTTTTTTTATTAAAAAAATAGTAACTTAATAAAAATAATAAATATAATATGAATTATTAATTTATTTTAATTTTATAACTTTATATTATCTTTTAGTTTTTTTTCTTTACTATCACAATTTTATCTAATTTTGAATAGTATCTTTCTTAATTATAGTAAGAAAAGAATAAAAAGAAATTATTTATATTATTATAAATGATTTTTATATTTATTATTATATATTATAAATAATCTTTTTCTTTTTTTTTCACTTTAATAAAATAATTAAAGAAATCAATAATGATTATTCAATAACTCTAATTATAACACCATTAAACATTTTACTATAAATTTCATAACAACCATTACTTTTAAAAATAGCTAAAAAGAAAAACCTTATCTAAAAATAAATAAAAAAGTAAATTGTAAACATAATCATATATACTCATACATAATCAAAATATTCAAAAACTTTAAATTACGAATCCACATATTATACTTTAAAATTATATATAAATATTATTATATTTGACTTACTAGATAATAATTCCATTTCAATAATAATATCATTTATCATATAATTCATAATTTTATACCGTAAATATTATGGATCCATATGACCTATGAGCATATTAGTATTACATATCTGGCTCATAATTAATGGTAATTTACTAATGTTGGATTGGTTTTCGGATATATATACATTGAGTGAAGCTGCTATTGGTTTAATCACATTCAACAACACATTTGTCAGCCTGTTGGCTAAGATATGAAAGATCCTTATTCTTATCAAGCAGATTTCCGCAACCATTAATATACTATATATGTCTTGTACAGCTTTCCTCAACCTCAAGAATACAATTTTGGAATTTTTCTTTAAGTTTATGGTTATGTACTACATCTACATGGCCAAAGTTGCCTTATTTGTGTTCCTTAAGTTTGCTCTTTCTGTGTCGCCTTTTTTACTGCTATTTTAAACATAAAAAACTATGTTGGTTTATCGAAGATGATTATGTTATCTGGATTATTTTATTTTATTTTTTAAATATTTATATTCGATACATATTATGATCCATTAAATATATGAAAAAATTCAAAAAATTGAGTATATTCATCTTTGAGATCTTAGAAAGATGGATGAAGAGTCTTCAGCATATTCTGGCATAGTTACATTAAGTATTCTAAACAATTTGGTTTTTGGATAAATTATTGAAAACAATTAATTAATTGATGATGATGAAATCGTGAATTAACTTTGCAAACATGGTCCTTTCTTTCTGGTCATGGTTTCCATGCCATTTTTCATTGTTGAAACAAAGCCAATAGCATCTCCATGATGTGCTTTGCTTCGTGGTAAAGAATGATTTTGCTGTGAAGAAATAGCTGCTTCTTTTTTTTGAGTAAAAAAAAACCCCACTTTCTCTTTTTTTTTTTTTGCCTTTAAAAAGCCACTGATCATTTGTTGAAGTGTCTTTTTTATACTGTGTTCTTTCACCTACTCACACTACCAAGCGATCTTTTTTTTTTTTTTTTTTTTTTTTTTCTTCATGTAAATAATAATTAACCCAATGCAATGCTTCAAAATCAGTGACATTAAATTATTTCAAGAAAACAAAGATATGAAAGTGCTTTGCACATTAGACATTCAACAATGGCTGCAGTTCTTGAACTTAGATTATATGATCTATGATGTAATCTTACCCCCCTTCTTTTTTAATTATTATTTTATGTAATTAATATTGAAACATCAGTGAAACAGTAAGAATTTTTTATCTAAATGTGATAAAGAAGAAAAATGCATCCATCCTATGTTATTAGCTATAGGCTACAGCTAGTGGTTGATGTTCTTCAATTGAAAGCAACATTTGTGGTGGTCATTCCCCCTTCTAGATTAATAATCATATAATTTGATTTTTTTTTTTTTTTAAATAAATGGCCAGGAATCTCATAACTGGATTAAAGGTAAAATAGTTTTTTTTTTTTTCTCTTTGTTGGATGACAATAATTTTATTTATCTAAACAAAGTAGGCAAAAATGAAGTAAAGTTTACTAATATTCTTTTATTTTGATAAAGGGATTAGAACTTAAGAGTATTCTAATTTTTGTTTGCGTTTATCTTTTTTCCAAACAATTTTAAGATCATATTTTCTCACATAAGTACGATGAATTAAAAATTTTAGTTATGAACATAATATTCATGCAACCAGAGTACTATATCTTATAATTTTCCAAAAGATATTGAAAATTAAAAAAAAAAAAAAAGGGGTGCAAGTAATTAAATGGAGGAGACAAAAGAGTAGACCTGCTTACGGGCTGCCCAAGCTCGACCCGTATTCGGCTGAGCCTAGGTAAGCATTTCTTGATTCGGACCTGTCCAGCTCGGAACAGTATTTTATGTATTATAATAATATTAATTTTTAAACTTTAATTATAAGAAATATATAAATATTAATAAAAAATAAAAAATATATTTATATATATATGATGAACAGTGTTTCAGACCTACGGGCCTACCCAAAACTGGGCTGGACAAAGATGTTGAAAAAAATTCAAACTGCGGCCCGGCCCATGAGTAGGTCAACTAACTACTCACCTATTTTGTACGAGTGTGACACAACCAATTGATGAACAATTAAAAAAAAAAAAAAAATCCTAAGTTGCCTGCATATTTTTTCAAGCATCTTGAAAATGTTTTTTTAAGCTAAGATTCAAGAAGTGGATCCTAGAAAACATCATAAATGCTTGAGAAAACAGTTCCTCCTTGGAGTTGGATCTACAAACATAAGATTTGTCCTTTCCCTCTTAATTTCTCTGTAAGATTTTTTCTTCTTTTGGATTAATTTTCATCATCAACTCTCATAAAATCATGCTTCGCAAGCCCTTAGAAGATCCATCTCTCTATAATCAATTTCACCATTAATTCTAGTACATCTCATAAATGTACTATTAATTATACAATCCTGCCTAAACAAAACAATCTAAATTTCTCTAGGCAATTGGGGTGTGGCCTGTGGGACATAGTTAAAGCAAACCTCTTAAAAAAAAAAAAAGAAGTTTAATGTCATATTTGATCATGTATTTTATTAATGTGATATTTTTAAAATGTGTAATATGATATATGTATTATGATTTATCTATTAATGTGGTACTTGAAGTTAATTAACACCGTTAACTTAGAATGATCACATCATGACACGTGGTATATTTTGCTACATTATTTTGTCACATGGCATATTCGGCTTGAAAGAGAGGAGATCAAGAAAAGAATGGAGGGGAGAAGAGAGAAAGAAAAATAAAAAGAATTGAATTGAATTTTTTAAATCACATTGGATGTCACGTAAGCATCATATGTGTATTTTTAATATAATTTTAAATGATGATGTGATAAGATGATTTGATAAAATATATCATATATCATAATATAATTAGATACAACCATATCATTCATCTTATTTGACGATATTAATTCCGAATATCAAATTAGTAAACGAAATCATAATATAAATATCATATTGCACATTTTAAAATTAAAGATACCCATTGAAAATTTTAACAAAGTACAAAGCTTAATAATAATAATAAAAAAACATTGAGTAGCACTCCCATTAAAATTTCTTTTTGGCATCTAACAAGGTGCCCTTATTACATTCTTAAATGAAGAGGTTTGATCAAACACCACATTTCGTACATTTTTTGTTGCAGCTCATAAATATATCTTAAAAGTCATTGCTTTTTGGGTTTGGTTGGAAGCAAGCAAAGTGTGTAATAGAGCAATTTCAAAGCAAATCTTACCTTATAGTGATCTTGATCTTGATCTTGATCTATATGGTTAGTACAAAGCCCTAGTGGCCACTACATGCTTTAGTACAAATGAAAAATGAAAGGCAGATTTGGAGATTCGCCTTGCTAGTTGATTGTGTTCCATTATTTGTTGCAATTAAATTAGGATTATTTTAAGCAATCAAATTCATGAAATTTTGGCATATACCCTTTGTTAGTAATTGGATGATCGGAGGCATCTCATCAACATCCAAAACCTTTATGAATGGATTATAAATAAATGATTCTTTATATATATATATATATATATATATATATATGAGTCCAGTTAACGGGTATTTATAAACACAAATTAAAAATTATTTAATTATCATTTTATTTTATTTTTGTATTTAATATATTACATTGATTGAATTTAAAAAAAAAGCACTGATTAAATTTTTTTTATTACATTAATTTGTGCTACTAATTAAGTACCGGTTAAAATTTTCTTATATATTTGTTATTTGGGGTTTGAGATAATGTTCATTATTTTTTAATATATTTATTATTATCGTTTAATGTGTAGAATTCATACATGAATTGTAGCATTCATATTTGTAAATTATAATTAAAGTTGTATTAGACATAAATGGGTTGGGAGCCCAACCCTATATATCGTGCTTCTTTTTATTAAAAAAAAAAAAAAAAAACTTTTTTAGTTTAATTTTACGTTGTGGTTTGTGAATAATTGTGATAATTTCAATTTAAAGAGAAGTAATATTCATTCATTAACCGTGTGGTAGAATATTTATACTTAGTTCAGGAGAGGGTATGTAAAAAAGAATTTAATTAACTATTTCAATGAACATATAATATATACTATATAGTTAATATTAATAATTTTCTTAGTTAAATATTGTAGAGTAGACTAGGATGTCTCCTTCACATAATAATAATAATAATAATAATAATAATAATAATAATAATAACTGCAATGAACTTAATTATTGGTCTCTCACATCTCACTTATTTATCATAAATAATTAACATTATTATGCATTTGTATAACAATTAATTTAATGTATATATAGTCAAACAAAATTAGTTTAATTCGTTTTGATATATTAGTAATGAAATTTTTTAATTTCACATGAGGTGTTAAGAAACTGTTACACATCTTATTTTTTAAATATATTTTAAAAGATATATGCCATTTTACTAATTTGTTTGTAAAATTTCAAATTTTCACTGACAATAAATAAAATAAATTTTCTTTAAAAGAAAAAAAAAAACTTGATAAAATTATCTTACCTTTCACAAGAAGAGAGATTCCTTTTTATGATAATGCCAAATAAGTCAATTTGGAAAATTGCAAATGGAGTTGTTTTCTATGTTAATCAAGAGATGGATGACTAATATATTCTTCAACTTGCCCAATGGATGTATTTGATTTATTAAACCCCATTAGCTTTATATATATATATATATATATATATATATATATATCCTTAAAACAATCCAGGTCCAAATTAAATATAATAATCAATAACTCTATTATAAGATAAATGCTAGTTGCGTAAGATATCTATCCAATATAATATAATATAATCTCAATCATTTCCATTTCAGGGTCCATTTAAATCCCAATTACAAACACTATCATCATATTAAAGTGTCATTTTATGACTAAACGCGTTTGATAAATTCATCAAACTAATAAATAAAACTAACTTTACTTAAATGAGAAAGGGAATATACGATTCTCCCTCTCCCTTCCATTTTCAGTTCCTAATAGTAATACCATTAGTGGCAAATGGTATATTTCTTTGCTAAAGTCATGGGCTGAAGTTACACTCTGGAAAAAGATTTATAAAAAAATAAGATATATTGCGAGAGATGTCAAACAGTTTCAGATTGTCCTGTTTTTTTTTTTTTTTTTTTTTTTTTTTTTCTTTTTGTCTCTACCAATTTCTTTGAACCATAATTTTTAAGGAAGAAGAAGAAAAATTAGCTAGGTGAGACTTTATATATATATAAACTAGGGGTGAGCTCGGTTCGGTTCGGGTCGGTTATTTCGGATTTTACAAATCGAACCGAGGAATTCGGTTTTTCCAAATGAGTAACCGAAATCTAACCGCAATAGCCAAAAGATCGGTTATAACCGAACCGTCGTATCTCGGTTCGGTCGGTTCGGTTATCGGTTTTTCATATTTTTTTGGGCTTTTGAAAATTTGGACTTTATTACATGCTATTTTAATAGGTTATTTATGCCTAACATGCTACTTCCACAATCAAAGTATCTTAGTTTTTAAAATTTTTAAAAATTATCTTTTTTTTTTTATAGTATTTTTAATTTTTTTCACTAATTTAGAAATAAAATATTTTATTTTTATATTATAAAAATAAAAAATTAATTAAAAAATAAAATTCGGTTCGGTTCGGTTAATTGCGGTTTTTGGACTTATGAACCGAAAACCGAACCGAAAAAACCGAACTAATAAATGAACCGAATTTTAACCGAATTAAAAAAAATCGAACCGAAACCGAACCGAACACTACGGTTCGGATTGGTTTTCGGTTTCTCGATTTTTTTTTCTCAGCCCTAATATAAACTAGAATTAAGCCCCCGTTTCACTGGGGTTGTATAATTTGTTTTTAATATTTTTAATTAATTAATAATAATAAATTAATATTTTAAATAAATTTTATTAAATAATACTTTTTTATTAAATATTTTATTTTAAAATTGTAATAATATTAATATAATTATATTTTTTTAATTATGAAAATTAAATTTATGATAATTATTTATTTATAAATTACGTAATATAAATTCATTTTTAATTGTTATTTATATGCATTTTTAAACATATTTAGATCTTATTATATAGTGTATATTTTTATGTATAAGAGGTAAAAAAATAAAAAATATTAATAATAAAATTTATTTTTAAATTAAGGAAGAAGAAGAAAAATTAGCTAGGTGAGACTTTATATATATATATATATATATATATATATATATATATATATGGGATAATCTGACTATCGGCCGCCCAGTAAGTCAGTCCCAAGTAAAGGACAAAAGGAAAACGTTTTATAATCATCTAATATATGTGTTTCTTTTAGCAATATTTGATCAATTGTTTTCAACTATATATTTTTTTTAAAAATGTCAATTTATTTCCTACTTTTCTATGTCTTGACTTATGAAAAAATTCAGCAGAGAATTTTGGTGAAATAAGGAATTGAAACATTTAAAAAAAAATTTATCTGTATGGAGAAATTTTTGAATGGACGAAAATAATAATTATTGTTCACTGTATTTTTAAATTGACATTGTAAAGATTTTTTATTATTAATAATATTTATTTAATTTATAAATAAATATTTTAATTTTATTAGAAGACTTTCAATAAATGAATTTATTTGATGACAAATAAAAAAGGAGTTGAAGTATACAATGAATTGCTTTATCTCAAAGTTTTAATTTTTAGATTTATCAAATTTATAAGAAGTTTAATTTTATTAAAAAAACTTTTGCTAAATGAATTTATTTGATAATAAATAAAAAAAGATTTAAATGATTATATGAAATTGCTTTATTTCAATAGTTTTAATTTTTCATTAATCTTAAAAAATAAATAAATTTATTTGATTCAAAATTAATTTTATATTAACATTAAAAGCAATAAATTTATAATAATTTAGTAGAAGTTGCACATGTATATACTTTAATAATTTTATTTATTTTAAAAGACATAATTATATGTTAAAAATAAATAAAATAACGATTATTCACGCACACTTATATAAAAAAAATACTAATATATATCATTTATTCTACCTCGATCGGCGTTGACAACATGAGTTTAGTTTTTATTGAAATTCCCATGGATATTTATTTATTTATGCTGGTTGATCAACATCAAACTTTCAAACACCTGATTTTCTATGATATTTCTCTACCCACTCCTCCAAACTATTGGAGGATCCTGTCCCCCCTCTTTTCTCTCTCATATTTCTTGATTAGTTTTTTTTTTTTCCCTCTTTGTTTTGATGTTTTTGTGAGTTTATAGGAATGAACACTATTGATTTGTATATACTATTGATTTGTCTCTGTCAGCAATTAGAGGAAAATTATACATATATGTACACGTACGTGTATGTAGACTGCTCATGTAGAGTGAGAGTTTGTCACTTGCAGATCACAGTATATTTTCAAGGGTCCCAACTATCTGAATTCGAAATTTAATTCAGTTGATTCATACTATTATTTTAAAGAAGTGACATTCAACAGATTTAAAATTCGAATCACAATATTTGCAACCCTTCTTTTATCTCCGTATTGCTTGTCTCTCTTGTACTAAAAAAGTCTACAGCGTGTAGGATGCTAGCTACATTCTCCAGAGATGAAAAAAAGAAAAGAAAAGAAAGATGCCGAGCATGAGATAATATAAGATAAGATTTCTAGAAAGAGAAGTGTGATATTGTATTTTTCTTTTGTTTTGAACCCAAGTTGGAAAAATATCCAACAATAAACTATGTCCATCCAATCACCTGCTCTAGGTATGCCTCCATTTTCATAAACCCCACACCTCGTCCAAGTCCATCATCATATATACCACCAAACATATCAGTTATTTGCTCTCTCTTGTTTCTTTTTTTTTTTCTTTCTCTCTCTCTGTCTCTCTGAGCTTGTTATCTTTGGGTGTGTTGGTTTGTTGGTCTGAGAAGTTGAGCTTTGTCTGGAAGGAAATGGGCAGGAAGTGCTCACATTGTGGGAACATAGGCCATAATTCAAGGACCTGCACCACTTTTAGAGGGACTGTTGTGGGAGGACTTAGGCTTTTTGGTGTTCAACTTGACATATCTTCTGTTCCCAATATGAAGAAGAGTTTTAGCATGGATTGCTTGTCTTCAGCCTCTCCCTCATCTCCCTCTCCTTCTTCTTCTTCTTTGACTTCTTCTAGAATTTCCATCGATGAAAATTCTGATAAAACTTCCATTGGTTATCTATCTGATGGTCTCATGGGCCGATCTCCTGAGAGAAAGAAAGGTTAGTTCTTTAATTTTCATCCTGTTTTCACCACATTTATTCAGACTGTTGCTTGACTATAAATTCATCATCAATTACTTGTATAATCAAATAATTTCTTTTATCAAAGAAACTGCTATTTATATTAATATGTTCTGTTTGGTAAGACTTTCTGCGAGTTCTTAGTCTTAGATAACCAGAATTATTGGATATTTAGGAGTTCCATGGACAGAAGAGGAACACCGAATATTTCTAATTGGACTGGAGAAGCTAGGGAAAGGAGACTGGAGAGGCATCTCTAGAAACTTTGTGACTACAAGAACTCCAACCCAAGTTGCAAGTCATGCTCAAAAGTATTTTCTTCGACAAGCAACTCTCAACCAGAAGAGGCGGCGTTCCAGCCTCTTTGACATGGTACTTTACCACTTTTCTTCAATTCTAGCTATATATATATATATATATATATAATTTCCAGTTTGGGTCCTTTCTATGAAACCATCTTAATTAAGATTTTATTTCTTGTTTCCGAACATGACAGGTTAAAAGCAGTAGCATGGTTGGAGCTGGATCACCTCATGTTAACAGCTCTAACTCTCAGCATATTAGTCATACAATTCCTCAATTAGGTTTTCATCATCATCATCATCATCATGCCATGGCCGTTAAGTTGCAGCATGGATTCACTGATTCTCAGACGACAAAAACATCAAATGCAGCAGAATCCAATATGTCTCCAAATGTGGCGCCTGATCTGGAGCTCACACTTGCCGCCCCAATGCCGGCTTTAGAAGAAAATAAGTCATCCCAAAGAACCCACCCTATCAGATCTATTAGCGTCACTTGACAACTTGCAAGGAACAAACTGAATGAATAACCATGTCGTTGTTGTTCAGACCGATAAAAATGAAGGAACAAAATACTAGTAATTAGTAGTATTATTCATGGTATTTTTCAGCTTAGTAATTATTTTTCTCACATCAATTAATCTTTCAATATTGTCCAGATTTAGACAATCAGTTTTGTTTAAGATACATCATAGTAGTTCTTTTTTTTTTTTTTTGATAATACAGTCAAGGTCTAATCTCTCTCCGGACGATGTTGTAAGGGCGACAATATTATATATATATATATAGTAGTTAATTATTATTAGTAGAATCTTCCATTCATTCTTTAATTTGTCTATGATTGCAGAATGTGAATTAGCCTACTGCTGGCATTATAATTAGTTACTTCGATGGGCCTAAGCCAATTTTCCCCACAGTTTTTGGTATGGGAAGGTCCAGGAAGTAAGAAATAGCTGCAAGTAACGAGTTAAATTTATACATTATTGTAATATTAGTGATCATGGATTTAATTAAATAACGGTCGCAATTTTCCGGTTTTAATTTTTTACGTAGTCGATATTTGAGGTCGATAGTTATTGTAATTGATCGCGATAATATTTATTACGTCCGCAATCACAATAAATACGATGCGATTGAAAATGCGTACGCGATCGTAATTTAAATATAATGATAATAAATTAAGACATCTTTTTCATAACCACTTCCTCCAGGCAGGAAATTTTTATTTTCTTTTTGAATGCCCAATTGCCCATACCAAACTACCTTTATGTCTTTTCTTTTGCTCATTCTTAAAATGGGGCCTAAAAGGTGATGATTTGCAATATTTGTGACAACTTCTCACTTCATTTTAGTGCTAGCTGTGTTAACAGCGACAGTTGTGGAAAAGAACCAAAGTGATGATCATTGAAGATAAAAGGCCCTTTAACTTCCTCTCTTTTAGTATTATATAAATGTGTTGTGCCTAAGGAAAAAAGATAGGGAAAGCAAAAGAAAACAAAATGGAATCTGACCATCTGGGATTTTAATGGTTATATGTAATTAAATAATCAAGTTTTTGACACCCACAATCTCAATCTCAATCAAGAGGAAGAGGAAGAGAATTTGTTGTTTCTTTTTCGAGTTCACAGCTAGGAAAAATGGTATAGCTTAAGTGTAAATTGGTTCAGACATCGGAAACTCATGCAAAATCAGGAAATACAGATTAAAATTTATGGAGCACTTTTGAAACAGGAGTTGCTAAATAATATTGACCAAATATGACCTGGAAGAAATAAGGAGATATCAATTTATACTGGTATAAAATTATTAATTTTACATGTTTTTATAATTTTATATATACGATTGATATTTTAACAAATCGATAGTTGGATTTAACAATATAATCGCATTCTTCATACACGTAAAGTTTCGAATAGATTTGATATCTATATCATATCGATCGAGAATACCGTTTTTTATATATATAGTTAACGGTTGAAATTTTTTATATAGAATAAATAGTTATATATTTTTAATTTACTTGAAATTTGATATGCACGATTTATATGAATAGAATATGAAATACGACGATCGGATTAAACAAATATAAATCGTATAAAAAATTATAAACGTGTATAAAATTAAATTAATTTTACACTACTGTAAGTGAATCCATCCGTTATCAAAATTGTTAAAATTTTAATTGAAAAGGTGCATTTAATAGCCAGGCCTCTGCCTCTTTATTTCCATTACTACTTTTTACAAGAAAAATTAACTGTGTTTTTCCTCTTGACAGCTGATCCAGATCCTTCCTCTGCTTTTCTACAAATTTATGAGCAAATATTGATGAATAGATTGCACTTTTTCATGAAAGGTATATTCATGGCACATGATAATGGACATTGGTGAATAAATACATAAGAAAAGACAAGGTAAATTTTGCCCTACCAGGAAATTAATCTAGGACCATGCTATTGGCTTCTCCATATAGATTGAAAATTCAGCTATCAGAAAACATTAATCTGGAACTGGGGCCTGTTATATATTGGGTCCTTCTCTTCAATACAAAACAAAACATTTATTTGGCCTAACTTTCATCAAATTAAAGCAATGGCCTTAAGGACTGAATTAAGATCCTGATAATGCTATTTGCCTCTTGCTATAATTACCAAATCCTGAATTTGATTGACAGCTAATTTTGGTAACATATACATATCAGGATATTCTTCTCTGTAACAAAAAATTCTTCAATTTCTTGGGCTGAATTATAAAGTAATGAAATAATCAATTACTCTGTTGCAAATTAGTACACGACAGACCAGAAGATTGAAACTGAATTATTACAACTTGGAAAAAAAAAAAAAAACAACATATTGACTGCTGACTTTTAAAAAAAGTCAGCACCCTAAAGACATCAATATTCTTCAAAGTTATAATGTTTTTGAAAGTTCAATGAATATAGTATTTCTTCATTATTCAACCTAGTAAGTTTTTCAAGAGCTTTTTAAAAATCTTCCAATTTTGTTTTGATTGGCTGTGGGACCAAAACCCTGGATTGGCGCTGGTGCATGCATGTATTTACTCTCATAAAATATGTACAACGTTTATAGCAAGAAAACAAATAAAAAATAAAAAATTGTGTGACTAGAAAGCTGGCACACCTCCAGGCAATTTTTGACTCCACCCTTTTTATAAACTTTAAAGATAAGGAAATGAAGCTTGTCCACAAGTTTAAAAGCTTTGAGTAATCTACAATATTATCACATTGGAGCAGTACTGGCATTGAATTCTGCCATTTTGCTACGGACTGGGAAGCCATAGGAAGGAGTATATTATCTTATCTGGATTTTTTTTAATTTTTTAAAATATTTGTTTTTGATATTGGTGTTCAAGATATATTTAAATATGAATATGAGAGGTGTTAAAATAGTGTTATCCTATGTCAATTAAATTTTGAATTATTTGTATTCTTATATTAAAATTGGTTTTCTTCACTTGTTGTCAATTAGTTTTAAGTTGGATGCTTAACATGATATCAAAGCCCAAATTCTGTTATGTTGTTTCTGCCTGTTACCCATTCTGAGTTTGTCAATTGTAGGCTCCTTTATCTTCATTTACACGTGATGTTATCTCATATCGATTAAATTTTGAATTACTTATAATGTTATATTCAGGTTGGACCTTTTTATTTATTGTCAATTGATTTGGATGATTAATAAAAAATATAATCTTTTAAATATATAAGCAAAATTAAACAAAATTAAATATATTTGTCTCGAACATATATTCGAGACCTCTCTATCTGCAAGGGAATCTTAATATCTTTCTCTGATTAGTATTGTAAGTAGGGATGATAAAATTCGATCCGACCTATCTGCAAGGGAATCTTACTATCTTTCTCTGATTAGTACTGTAAGTAGAGATGATAAAATTCAATCCGACCGATAGATTTCGCACTGATCTGTTCCGAATGAAGAAGTTTTTTTTCTTGAAAAGAGGATGCGGGATGATTTTGATAAATGCTTACTCCGCTCCGCCTTGTCCTACTTTTTGAAATTACTATCGTACTCCTTAAAATATTTTATATTTTTCTTATATTTTTAGTATATATATTAAATATATATACTAAAATCATATATATATTAATATTATATATATATACTTTTTATATATATTAAAGAATTTTATATACTAAAATTATATTTATAAATAAATTACAATATAAATTTTTATAATATTAAGTTAAAAATAATTAATAAAAATTAGAATGTAGTAAAGTGAAGTATTGTGAAACAATTATAAATATAATCAATATTCATAAAAATAAATATTTTTAATATTCATATAAAAATAAAAAATAAAATAAATAAAACAATTAATTATCGTCTAGTTTCGATTCATGGCCATCTCTAACTATAAGCAAACTAATTATAGTATATACAAAGGAAAAAAAGAAGAAAAAGCCACTGAGATTCTAGAGATATACGTAGCTTCCTTAGCTCTCACTCAAACACTCCTGTCCTGTCTGTCTGATGGATTGATTTGTCCAAAATTGAAAATTCATATCATTCATTTCACATTTATTATCACTTTTAAGACACAGTGACCTTTCAACAAACAACCATGTTTTTATTTACTAGCTGTAAACATCAATGAGGTGTCAAGTTCTGTCAAACCTTTTGCCTGCAAAGCAATGTTTTTTTTATTTTTATTTTTTTATATTTCCTATCCCATATGTTTTTTAGGATGAATCCGGTTAAGCACAGTTCTATCTCTCCTCAATATGCAGAACTTTTGGCATTTTATTTTAGTTTATATTTATCTTTCACTTATCAAGTTTACGGATAATTAATAAATAGATATAAAAAATAAGTAAACGTTGATCTCAAATAAACTTTCTAGATATTTTATATTACTCTCTTCATTTCTTCTCTCTCTTATAGAATATTTTCAAATTTTCACTGATTTAAACACTGAAAACTTAAACTTTTATATTTTTCTGCTTGACAGATTCAACTCACGTTCCTCCTACGGCTCCCGTAAACTCATTAACTTCATCTATCATATGAAATAAACAAATCCTATGGATGATATAACTTTATCTACGTATATAGATATATATTCTCACTTCTCGGTACGTATTTTAATGCTTTTCAGGATTTGCTTTCTCACGGTTGTCACTATAGCTACCATAATCATAGCGTAACATTATCAACATTTTTGTTCCATGCAATTGACTGCACCAATCCTATTCCTTACATTCCATTAAAAATTCCAAAAAAACATATCTTTAACACCTAGATCTCTTTTATATTTTGATGGTATTATTCTTAATTAGGAGGATAAAAATGCCTTTAATAAAGAGAGTTAGACTTTTTTTTTTTAAGTCAAAATATATTAAAGCAACCGAAAGATTACAAAGCTTGCAAAAGCTAGAATAGAAAAGAACTGTTTCAAATACACCAATCTTTCATTATATATATATATATATAGATAGAGAGAGACTTTTTAGGCACCATTAAAATAATGACACCTCATTTGTTTTTGAAGACATTCAATAATTAATATTTACCCATCCTCACCAAATCTATTTTTATTAATTCACATTTTAACTTTGATAAAAAAATGTACAATAAAAATTAAAAACATGAGGTGGTTTTTTAGAGAGATGAGCATGTGTATACAATAAGAGGTGAGCATCTTTATTGTATATTTTTTTTTCACTTTTAATCAAAGTTAAAATGTGAATTAATTGATTTGATAAAAATTGATTTGGTGAGGATGGGTACATATTAATTATTGGATGTCTTTAAAAAATGATGTGTCATTATTTTAATGGTACCTAAAAAGTCACTTTTTAGGATGATTCTAATATAAGTTAATCTCATATATATATATATATATATATATATATATATATAGTTACTATTGAACTAAATACTTGGATGCTTAAATAGTGATAATAGCTTTTAACTAGAGGTGACAAAATGAACCCGAACCCGAAAACCCGCCCAGGAAAACCCGAACCCGAACCCGCCCAAACCCGATTTGACCAAAAAGTCAAAAACCCGAACCCGAAAAAGCCCGAACCCGAATGGGCCCGAACCCGAATGGACCCGAACCCGAATGGGCCCGAACCCGAATGGACCCGAACCCGAATGGACCCGAACCCGAATGGGCCCGAACCCGAATGGGCCCGAACCCGAATGAGCCCGAACCCGAATGGACCCGAACCCGAGACCGGCCCGAACCCGAACCCGAATTTAATACTAAAAATAAAAATAAACAAATTGTAATTATTTTTTTTTTTACAAAGCAATAACTTTAATTATTAATTTTATTTTAATTCTTTTTAATAATTTAATTAAAATTTAAAAATTAATATATTATATATATATGATGAAATAATAATTTTATCAAAAAGTAAATTATATTTTATACTTATAAGTTATAACTTTAACGTCTCATATCATGATGAATTTACAATCTAAATATTTTAAATTCTTGAAAATTTTAAAGATGTGAAAAAAAATTTGACAATAATTCAATTAATCTATAAGGGTAAAAAAATTGACAATAATTCAATTATTTTGGCCTTTTGGGTTATACTTAGACCTGCTCACGGGCCGGGCCTGGGCAGGATATTTTGTGTTCCGGGCCGGCCCGGCCCGGAACAGTAATTTTTATTATAATATTATTTTATTTAATTTTAATTATAAAAAAATAAAAAAAATAAAAAAATTATTTTTTTATTCCAATGAACAGTGTTTCGGGCCTAAACGGGCGGGCCGGGCCGACCCAGGGCCAGGCCTGGGCAGAGAAAATAAAAAAAAACTGGGCCGCGGCTCGGCCCGGCCCATAAGCAGCTCTAGTTATACTTATGCGGTTAGGTTAGGGTGGGTTTAATTGGATTATGGCTTTCATGTGATTTTATTTTAGCGGGTGGATTTAATGGGGTTTTGGGTTTTATGGCCTTTTGGTTTTGGGTATATTTATTATATATTAATAAATAATCATATTAATTATATATTTATTACGTATAATTTAAATATAAATTATATTTTTTAGTACTACTTTATAATTTATACTTTATACTGATGAAAAAAATATAAGTACTCGATATATATATATATATATATATCTTGACTATAAGCATAAATTTTTTGCATTTTATAAGTATATAAACGAATAGATGAAGGCCAGAATTTATTTTTAAAAGTTTTTTATTTTATAGTGAATATAAATTATAATGTATTTATATTTTGAAATTTGAGCTCATCAAATCAATTATTTTAAATATCAATATATTAATTTATAATATATCATATTTTTTATAATAAATTATTTCAAAATTTGATTTTATATAACAAATTAATTTCTTATTCTTTTGGTGCTAACAAATATTAATTTTAAAAAATAAATATAATTAAAAATATCATATAATAGCAAAAGTATAAAAATAAAAAAATAATAATAATAAATTAATAATTTGTTTTTAGATATAAATATTTAAATTACGTAAAAATGATTACATCTAATATAAAATAAAATAATGTAAAAATACCCGTACCCAGATCGAACCCGAACCCAGACCGAACCCGAACCCGAATGGGCCCGAACCCGAATGAGCCCGAACCCGAATGGGCCCGAACCCGAATGGGCCCGAACCCGAATGAGCCCGAACCCGAATGAGCCCGAACCCGAATGGACCCGAACCCGAATGAGCCCGAACCCGGATGGACCCGAACCCGAATGAGCCCGAACCCGAATGAGCCCGAACCCGAATAAACCCGAACCCGAATGAACCCGACCGAACCAGCCCGAACCCGCCCAATTGCCACCTCTACTTTTAACCATGAGCACCAATAATTGTTCATGGACCGGATCAAACTTGAATAAAAAAAAAAATTGTTTGTCCAAGCTTGGACCAAAAGTTCATTTTAATATTTAAAATATATTAAAATATTAAAAATCTTTTTATATTTTTATAATTAAATTTAAATAAAAATATTTTTTTATTATTTAAATAGTAATCCGAATTGATTCGGATTATCAAAAATCTATCTCAAATCTGATCTAATTCGAGCTGGGTCTATCAAACCTGACTCTACTACCAACTTGATTTTGTACAATTTTACTAAAACAATTTTTATCAAGTCAATAGTTCTTATGATTAATTTCCCAATTGTCCTATATATCAAATGATAGTTACTAATTAAGTAATATAAATAGTAATGTCCCTTTTTTTCTGATGGGAGTGGAGGGGTTTTTTTTTTTTTTTCTATTACTATTATTACAAGGGTTTTGTTAACGAGTGCTCTTAGGGCACTTGTTAAGGTTAGTTAATATATTATTTATAGTAATAATATTGTATTAAATGCAAAAGTTGATAATTTTATTCATCATTTACGATGCATTGGATGAAGATATTACTATATATAGTAACCTTAACAAGTGCCCTAAGGGCACTTGTTAGCAAAATCCTTATTACAAATACTATAATATTATTTGAACGTATACCCCAAGCAATGGGAAAGAAAAATAAATTCTAAACCTAGACTTTGATCACCCAATCAAAGATTAAAAAAAAACTACTATTGAATGATCAAAGTCTGAATTATTTACTACTAATCAATAGTAGGACATAGATAGTAGCAATATAGGTTTGGTGGGTTCATTTGTACTTATTTGTAATGTGAAACACGTGGTTGAAAGCGAGTCTATATGTAAGAATTTGTTTGATATATTTTACTTTATTCGATGTTTTCATTCTTAATTAATTAATATTCCGTTCTTTTCAACTGCTAAAAAAAAAGATGTTTGATCTTCCACCAACATCGCCATGATAGGTTGTTTTGTCATGAATACCTTGACTTGCAATATATATATTTTTTTTACTTAAAAAAAATTTATAAATGTTAAGATTTAAATTTATTAAATATTATTATTTTTAAATAATTATATGAATTAATTGAACTAAATTTTAAATTCTTAACAAGATTTCTTAAACTGTTGTTTTTGCTTTTATATACACATGGTAGAAATAAGTTATGTCACCAATGACATCAAGTTTGCAAACCACGTTTTATACATGTTGAGAAAGTCCTAATTGGAAAATCTCACGCCAAAAATGAGGTAACCCTCAATTTTGATCCTGAATATCTTATTGAAAGTTACTAATAATTTCCTTATAGCACTTTTTTTAATTATTAATATATACATCACATATCCAAGAAATTGTTGCAGTTTGAAGCTTCATTTTTTTTTTGTTGAGAAATAATAACTTCATTCATATCATAAAATATCAAGATTATAACAAGAGATAGGAGGGAATTCCTTCCCAAACTCTAACAACATCCAAGACACTTTCAATCTTAGCTGGGTTATGAGTTAGTTTTGGACAGTATATGATTATATGACATAAATATGATATTAAAAAAATAATTAAAATACGACATTATACGAATACATGAACGTGTTAAAGTCTATATAACACAAATTATTAACGTATCAAAATTCATATAAATATATAATATCTTAAACACGATTATAACTCGTGAAAATATACGAACACGATTGTTAGGTCCGAACTAAACCATTTGCTTCTCTCTTAGAAAAAATAAAATAAAATTACAACTCACACAAGAAGAGAAAAGATCTAAAATATCCAAAATCAAATTACCCCTTTCCCACATAGTGTGATTATCTTTATGTATGTATCTTGTTGATAATCATAGATGAATCACTCTCTTGTTGCACCACATCAAAATCATACTCTTTAGCCAAAAAGGATAGCAGCTAGACTTGTGCAAAAAAGTACAATTTTTTCACGTGATTCACCCTAGCTAAGAGAAGCCCAGAGGTCGGGCCGTTAGTCCAATTCTATAAGTCTTGTAAAATTTGGGTTTGGGCTTAGACATAGGTTTTATTAAAACCAGAAATTGGTTTGATCCAGTCCAAAATATTAATAAATAATATAATTTTTTTTAATTCTAATTTTATTTTTACATCCCTAAAAATACTATTTTTGTAAGAACAACTAATAAAATATTAGCATGGATTATTTTACATATTAATCTGGAATTTTTTACATACGTTAACTATGTCTATACCGCCATATTTCCAAAAGTAAATAATGCAATATTCTAATTTTCTATAATTAAGATACTGTAGTGACTTATTAAAATAGTATTTGATTAAATATCTATGATAATAGCGCAATAGATTTGATAAATATTAACAGAATGAATAAAAATAAAAAATAAAAACAGAATGAATGGCCTGGCCTGGCCTTTAACTCAACCTCAATTTTCCCTTCCCTAAACCCTTTTTTTATAACTTGTTTTCTTCTGGCTGAGTGGCTGGTGGAACATGATTTTTTTCCTGTTTAAAAAGGAAAAATCAAAGCCAAAGATCAAAATAATTCCTGGCAAAATAAAATAAAAAACAAAATTCACATGGTAACGTCACAGATTGGTTGGGAATGTCAGGTAATTAAGAACAAATAAGATTAAGATGTTTACTGGTTTCTAACTTCTGACCTATTAAAAGAGTTACTAATAGCTTTTAATTTAGACATCCCTGAAGCTACGATGATGTGCACAAATATATGTAACTTAATCTCATCAAAATTATCATTTACCTCTTTCCAAGTTACAGATGTTCATGGGTCGGACCAAATCAAATTTGGGTTGAATTTATATATATGATATTAATATTATATATATTTAATCAAATTTGATTCGATTTGAAATTTTAAAATATGAATCAAATTCTATCCAAGTCCGTCAAGATTTTTAAATAAGTAATTTAGATCTGTCCTTTTTTTTTCTAAAAAAAAAAAAAAAAAAATTTTTTATTTAATTTTAAAACACAGATAACTTAATATATATTTTTTAATGTTTACACTATAATATTATATATTTATTATTTATATGATATAAATTATATAATATTTATAAATATAAAAATAATATATTATATTAAAAAAAAACCGATCGGATCAAACTCGAATATTGAGTGTTGAAATTAAAATCGCATATAAAAACGAACCTTCGATAAGGATAATCCAACACATAAACAAGTATATTCTCAACACCAAAACACGTTAAAAACTACCGAACTGATAAAAAGGCCAAAACAGCACAAAAACCCAGTCTTCAGACATACTACTCTCCATTCTCCATTCTCCATTCTCCAAACTCCAAACTCCTTTCTTCTTCTCTTCCTTTTACCAAATACTACTCTCCATTCTTCAGACATACTTGGATTTTGGTTCTGTTGATAATTCTTGTTGAATGAGTGAAGAGGCATCAGATTTGAGGAGCAATTGTTTTGAGCTTTCACCTTGTTGTTTCATTGGATCTTCAGAGTCGAAGACTTTGTAACCAAGCACACCTGCAGCTTTAATGGCTTGCTTTGTAAGACCGACTGTCAGGATTCGTTCTTGGTTGATGAGCTTGCCAATAGGTGTTGGGAGGACCATTTTGTCGAGTGTTTCGACAGCAGCTATCTTTATTAGTGTTGTATCAGTCAATTTTTCTGCTGGTTTGGCAAATGCCAATACTTCCATCAGTCCTGTGCTGTCCTCTATCAGCATGTTTAACTTGAAACTATGGAAAGTAATGACTGTTAGTATTTGTAATATTTATACAATATCATTTAAAGATTCTACAGATGCTGGATATATTTTATGAAAATGAAAGTACAGGACAATATAACATATCTTGGGATGATAATTAAACTTTAAGACAACATCTTAGAATGAGTTTTTAGGTGAGTAAGCAATATGCAACAACAATACCTGAAACCAAATTGATTCCTACTTAGAATTTGAAGCAAATTAAAACATTAAATTTAATCCAAAAGAAGTCAAAAACAAACAATACCGACAAAAAATAACATATACACCTACAAACAAGCTTGATTCTGAACTCATTATGGGTGTACTTTGCATTGCTTATAAGAAATTTTGATTATCTGATATAAACCTCCTTCTTTCAATATAGGTCTGAAAGTTTCAGCATCAAAACTTCTTATTGTTCCATGCTTGGCATTTCCCTAGGAGGAAGTACAGTTTAGGTATTTAAAAGTGGTTATTTGAATAATTAAAAGGATGATTTGGTTGAAAGAGAAGTTGCTTTACCTTAGCATCAATGGCAAGGAAATCAAAGCTGAGTAATTTGTCCGTTTTTGGATTTATTGAATCCCATAGACGTGCAATCCTGATCTTTATGATTTGGTTTTGCCTGAATTGTGAGAGTTCAGATAGGAATTGATAACTCATTATTACTGACCTGCATTGATAAAAGAATTTGTTATTTTTTATCATAGAAAACAAAAAGGGGAAACAATTGTTAAGCAAATAAATTTATTTATTTTTTTATAAAAATAGGCAGAACTGATAGCATAAAGCATGAATGCCACATTAGCACTAAAAAGAAAAATAAAATAATTATTGGAACTTGACAACTAATCCATTTAAACAAAGAGTAGATAAACTATGTAAGCAATATCAGTTTGGAGTTGCCTTTGATGTCACATTGAAGTGCTAAACAAAATTTTCTTATCTGAATAACTTAGCTAATGTTTTAAACTTCTGGCTATGATGCTCTTAAAGCATTGTAATTGGACTTCAGAAGTGGTGGAAAACCTTATAGACAACATAGTTTGTTTGCATAAGGTTTTCTACTATTCTTTCAATTTTCATTGCATACTATGGATAATAAAACTGACTATATTCTTACATAGCTTCTCAGCCTCAACATTTCCAACTTATCATCTATGATAGGATTGGGAAAAAACCTCCAAAAGAAACTGCTTCAGAATATAATATAGTATTACTATATTTTAGATATCACTATTACTTGATTTAAACATAAAGACTGCTAAATAAGAAAGTATATTTTTTTTTATAAAAACCAAATAATGAAATATTGCAGGTCTGCAAGAATAATATGAAAAGAGCAAAAGATACAGTTAAAGAGTCAAAAAGTAGACTTTAGAACACCAAAAACCAAACCATTTAGTCATTTGAGCACCACATGCCAGTAAATCAATGTTGGCTTTCTAAATTTACAAACTATATTTTTCTCTCTTAGAAAACTATTCCAATGGGTATTCAATTATTCTGGTAATTTCCAGTAAAATCTATGAAAACCAATTTCTATTTCTTTTGGGTAAGCTTCTACTCTAATTACAATGGGTATTCAACTATTCTAGTGGTTTCCATTAAAATCTATGAAAACCCATTTTACTTCAAATAAAAAATTTCTCCAAAGGAAATAATCGGAAATTAGTTAATTAATGGAGTTTTCTACCAGTTTGCATTGAGAGTTAAGAATGCTTAAAGAAAAAAAAAACATGCACAAATTGGGAATTAATAATGCTTAAGAAAAAAAAAAACTAACATGAGAATCTGAATAAACCAAACCTGAAAAAGAAAAACGTTTCGCTGGAAACAAAGAGAGATTTCGTAATAAAAAAAAAAGCCAAAGCTGAGTCACATGTTCTTTCTCTTGACTTTGCCACATGTCTTTGATAAAGTAAACAAATGGCTTTCAATTATCAAGTTAAATCAAATTAATTTGATGATTTATCAAGATTAATCTACAAAATTACTGACAGACTTAGCTTTAATTGTATGTATATTGATTAGTAGGGGACTATGATTCCTTTGTTTGGTTGCATCTAAGAAAGTTGACTTGACAATTGGATCTTATCAATAGTTTAGATTAATCTGTTTAAAGGTCGAATAATTCGTCAAATTTGATAGATTCAATCTGTATTGGGTTATATTTGGACATTCATTTTTGTGATCCAAACCAACTCGGCCCAATCACTATTTATATAATATAAAATAATTTTTTATTTAAATTTAATTATAAAAATATAAAAATATTAATATAAAAATAATTTTTTATGTTTTTATTAAGGAGTAAACAGTAATTCGAGCTTGTTTAGGACTAAACCTAGTAAAAAAATAAAAATATTTCGAGTCACAGTCCGACACATAAACAAATCTAATTTAGATGTAAAAAAAAAAGAAAAAGAGAGCAAAAAGCATCTCTTTTCAATGTTTTAAATTCATATTTATTTCCATTTCCAGCTTAGTTATGTGTTAATTCTAAATCAATAGCACATAGAATTTGATTCATTTAATTGATTGAGTTTCTTGCTTTCACTCAACAAATCCTTTTATGTCTCTGTCTGACCAAAATATCAAGCACCTTTAAATTGACTTTTCTATGTTTTACCTTTTATATATTATAAGTTATAACCAAATTTGTTCCTTTCCAACTTTTTCTTAGCTGCTAAAAAACATGGCACATTGGCATTTGACACATGTAAAATATTTTAAAATAACTTAATTAATCATCATCTATTTACATAATTAGTATTGAATTTTGTTAACGAATATTTTTAAATATTTTTTAAAATTTATTAATATATTATTTTTAATAATAATATTATATTAAATATAATAATAAATAATTTTATTTATTATTTATAATGCATTAAATAAAAATATTAATATATATAATAATTTTAAAAAATGTCAATTTCATTCTTAATGATTTTGGTGGCAAACTGGCAATATAAGAATTTTCAAGTCAAAACAAAGTCATTTGGATTTTGCTTTGGGTTTTTCAGCTATAAAATATAATAAACACAATCAGTATAATTTGAATATTAAACACAATAAGAACGGAATCAGAGACGGAAGGGGGCGGTCGTCTCCCAAAGTTTTTAACTTTTTTTTTATATTTATAGATACTTTAATTTTATACAAATTCAGATGAGATAAAAAATTATAATTTTGTCCCAAATATTAACTATAAACTTTCGTCTTCTAAATTAAAATTTATGCATATATATAATATAGAGAATTACATCAACAAACTAAAACTTTTTCCATTTAAACTAAATTAAAAATGGGAATCAACCTTTCTTTTTTCAAACCTATATATGGTTCGATTTTTTTTTTTTGTTTTTTTTTTTTTTGTTAAACATGACAAATACAACTGAATTTAAACTAAAAGATTGATCCAATTCACAGGCATATCTTTTACTAAAGTATTGATGATATATATTTAAAAAATAGGTTAATGTATGACGTAAGATAATAAATACAAAAGTAAAATAGTTTATATAACCAATTGCAATTAGTTTAGGTTTTTATTTTAATATTAAATAAAAAAATAACATGACAAAGAATAAAGTAATATTAATATTTGATACATTGTCAGTATATAAGATTATATACTGACAGTGCATCCTACGATATCACTTGTAGAGTCAGGGTTAATGATTAGGGTTAAGAGTTAGTGGTTAGAATTAATGATTATATTTTTAATGAGGTGTCAATATAAAATTCACTATTAATGTATAAAATTTATACACTAATAATGTATATAAAACGAACTCATTTATATAAGGTAACCAGCATTAAAAGGTAAAAACAATATCTCAATATATTTTAAATAATAAAACCAACTTTTAAACCAATTTTGGAAAAACAAATTTTCATTATTTTGTATTTGACCCGACTTAATTTAAAACAGTAAAAAAACTACTACTATTAGTAGTTACTAGTTATAGTAAAAGTTACTGTAGTAAGTAATTAATTACTGTTTTCATGACAGCCATAAACCAATTCAACTATAAATAATCCCACTCGCTTTCCTCCTCTCTGTCTTCTCCCTTCCTTCTTCTCATTTTAAGGAACTCTCGTCCTCCTCATCAAAAAATACCCCAAAACCGGCCCACCCTCTCCAAACGGGTCAACCAATCAACTCATCTCCCAAAATGGATCGACCCAGATTCGTAATCGACTCCGCCGAAGCCGAACAAATGGCCAAACAATCAGGTCTAACCGTGCTCCAACTCCTCCCGTCCTTGGTCAAATCCGCCCAGGCCTTAGCCCGCCCGCCAATCTCGAACTACCACGTCGGAGCAGTCGGACTGGGGTCGTCTGGTCGGATCTTCTTCGGAGCCAATCTGGAATTTCCGGGTCTCCCCCTCAACCATTCCGTCCACGCCGAGCAATTCCTCATCACCAACCTTTCCCTCAATGCGGAACCACGTCTTAAATACCTCGCCGTCTCGGCCGCCCCTTGCGGCCATTGCCGCCAATTCCTCCAAGAGCTCCGTGGCGCCCCCGATGTCAAGATCCTCGTAACTTCCTCCGAAGACGAAAAAGAAAACAAAATAAACAATAATTGTAATAATAAAGACCTAGAATTTACTCCTTTGTCCCATTTTTTACCTCACAGGTTCGGCCCAGACGATTTGCTAGAAAAAGACGTTCCTCTTCTCCTCGAGCCTCATCGAAACGGCTTGTCGTTTTGCTCCGATATATGCAACGGCAAAATCAACGGTGCCGATGATTTAAAATACGCGGCTCTTGATGCTCTTGATGCGGCGAATATGTCACACGCGCCTTACAGCGGGTGTCCATCTGGGGTGGCGTTGATGGATGTTGAAGGGAAGATATATAAAGGGTCTTACATGGAATCGGCAGCTTATAATCCGAGTTTGCCGCCGGCCCAGGCAGCGCTCGTGGCTTACGTGGCGAGCGGTGGCGGAGGAGGGTATGAGAGGATTGTTGGGGCGGTTTTGGTGGAGAAAGCGGATGCTGTTATTAAACAAGAACATACCTCAAGGCTGCTTTTGCAGTGTATTACGCCAAAGTGTGAGTTTAAGGTGTTTCATTGTAAAAAAAACTTGCTAAAAATGTGAGTACTAAGTATAATTTATGCTTATATAAGCTGTTGAATCATGGCAAAAAGATGGGAATTATGGATCAATTGATGAAAAGATAATGCCTTTCTTTTATCTTTAGTCGAAGAAAGAAAAAAAAAAAAAAAAAACAGACTTGGTTTAAGAAACCAAGCATGAAAATGTAAATCAGCAAGTTAATAAAAGTTTAATCTTTCTGATGCTTTGTATTATCTTCTGCAACTTGAATGAATTATTTGTCTCCCGTTTTGTTCTTTTGTCTGTTCGTGTTCAATGTAGTTAGATGAGCGGCTGGAACTGTTGATCAATATAAATGAAACATGAAAAGCAGGAGGTGAGAGGCAGCTACCCCAGCTCTGATGATTCTTTTAAAAGTTTTTGGTTGGTAAAAGCTATCCAAACAGAGGCAAAATTCCCATTTCACTTTTGGACTGGACTGATAGCATTGTTTCGAAAGTGGAAATGGGTCCATTTTCCAGCTGTAGTTTTGATTGGTGGGTCAACTTGGATTACTTGTCGGCTGATCCGTATTAGATCATTTATGAATAGAAATATTTTAAATTTGAGTCATTTGAATCACTGTTTATCAATTAAAAAATATTTTTTAAAAATTAATTATAAATATTAATATAAAAATAATTTTTTAATATTATTGTAAACAGTAATATGACTTTTGAATTGGCTCGAATCTAAATAAAAGAATAAATTTTTTTCAAATCGCAGTCCGATCGACCCATAAACACATGTATTGGGTGGTAGATGTGGAGTTCAACATTTCATCTTCTTTTGAGACACAGTTTAGCGATCTATATGTATATGGTTGTCAAGATCTAGTGATCTACCATCATCATCATCCAAATGTGCTGTCAAAAGGGTCCTTTAATTATTAATGTCATATACTTGGAACTCTTCTCTCTCAAACTGCCAGGCCTTGTTTTGGTGCGCTACAAATTTCTCTTTTATTTTCACTTTTTTCAGTTTTGTAGGATCAGAAACTAGGTGATTAGGTTATAAACACACATCTATAGAATTTATTATCAGAAAGTGGGATATTATAGACTAAGGGCATTTTCACTTCCATACAGACTACTGCAGAGTAGTGACTTGGAGATGTACACTTGATAATACATGGCAATGGTGAAATTGATGATTGAATGAAGGATTGGATCAAGTGTTGTAGGCTCAAACAAAGTTGATAGTTCTTAACCACCAAAACTGTCGATTCTTTTTTTTTTGGATAAGTAAGTGTTTTATTTATCCAGAAAGCAGTTAAACTGCTACATCCAACATCATGTGCAACATGTACTTAAAGCTATACATACTTAAACAATACTTGAACAAAACTTAAGACCACTAATCAATCAGGGAACAATAGCAACATACTTCAGCAATACTTAAAGCTATTCCAGAATGGACAAAGATCCTAGGAAAAAAGTGACAGTCCCCAATCTGCATCCAATCTTCGGTTCACTTCATCAGGACTAATGTTCTTGAGCCCCAACAATCGCATTCTGATGATCTCTTTTATCTGCTCAATGATGGCTCCTTGTGTGGATTGAAGGCGATTAAAACACCTATTATTTCTCTCCCTCCAGATCGAGTAAAGAAAGGCACTCCATGATAAACGCAAAATAACAGAAATGAGAGTTTTTCCTCTGATTCTGTTTACTGCCCATTGCAGCTCTGCTTGCCAGCTCCTTATGCTTCTATGAAGTTGACATAAGCATAGTATATGCCCCCAGATTTCCTTTGAATAGTCACATTCAAAAAATATATGATTCCGGGTTTCTTGCTCAGTTTGACATAGCTCACATTTGCCATCCACCTCCATGCCCCATGACATCAATCTGTTCTTTGTAGGCAGTTTGTCCAATATAGCCATCCAAGCTACTAGTGCATGTTTAGGAATATGAAATGGAAACCAGATCAGTTTATCCCACTCCACCTTGTCCTGCCTAGGCCTGAGATCATTTCAGACTTTAGCCACCATAAATCTGTTCCCAGGGAACTTCCAAGTTAAAGCACCATTCTGGTTGGAGGTGAACCTCAAAGCCAAAGCCCTCAGCTGAAGCATTTGACGCCATGTCCAGCTGCTTCCTGGGGAAGGTTGAACCTGCCACACTGTTCTTCCTCAAAGCCAAAACTGTCGATTCTTCTGTTTGGCTTTGTTTCAATATTTTGGCTTCTAATGAAGGGGGGGAAAAGAGTAGAGAAAGTACAAAATTATAGACCCAACTCATTGAACAATAGATTGAGGATTAACACAAGAAAGGCAAAGCCAACAAGAAGGAAACAAAAATAACATTAAAGTTTGCCTTCAAAGTTAGCTATATCTCTGTGTCACGGGCCGAGACTCAAGCTCTAAGCTAGCGTTGGGACTGTGACATCTTCACATCAATTCTCCCTTTTTATCTCCTCGCTAGGTTTCATATTGCTTCCAGGTAAGTGCCACTGCCAGCCAGCCTGGTAAATTTCTGTCACTTTTACACTATGTTAGCTCCGACTTTTCATTTTTCTTGAAGTACTCGTGTCCGACGCATACCCTGATATGGGTATGGGGATATGATCCTCCAAGGACCCTCCAAATACATGAAAATCTTAGAAAAAGTTGAACATATCCATGTCAGACACAAACCTATATCCAACACTCACATCCGAGTCCGAATAACATAGCTTTTACATCTGATTCTGGCAAGTAAGACTTGTATAGTATGTCCAAATTTGTAAAAGATCAGATCCAGGCGTTTGTTTTTTAACATAGCAAAAGTAAAATTGAATCAAACTATATATATATATATATATATATATATATATATATATATATATATTTCGTTAAATCTGATGGTTAGTTTACACAAATATAAATCGTATGAAAAATTACGAATATATATATATATATATATATATATGTGTGACAGGAAGCCGGATAGCAAACTTCTAGTCTCCGACATACACTCATGTACCTAAAACCGGTAAAAGTAACATCTGATTCTATGTATAGCATCGGACCGAACAAGCCTCCGGTTCTCGATTGAACCGGTCCGACTAGTTGATTCGGTTTTTTCATCACTGATCACAAGTCAAGTGAAGCATATTACAGTTTTCCACTGCAATTACAAAATTGAGAGAAAGCATGCATATGATTGATAAAACACCCAACTTGAGGCATAAAACATCAAACACAAGGAAAATAAAGCCTGATGACTATCATGAATAAGGATAATAGATTGATGAAACACTGATGATATGATTTTTGTTTATAAGAAGTGGTCCCTCGTCTTTACATGGAAACACTAAGGCTCCTCTGTAAATCTGATGGTAAAAACAATTAAAGACTAAACAATCTTCTGGCTCAATTGGTCATTGACAAACATCATCAAGTCACTGTAATTGCTTTCTGGATGTATCCTTAACACTACCAAATCTGTAAGCTTTATACAGAAACAGAGTGAAATATAAGGAATGACACAATAGCTCTTGGACTGGATCTTCTGACTTTCATGAATAAGTTCAAGAAAGTTGAAAAAAAGGAAGAGTTTACTGCATTTGATTCGTTAATGATTCAATCTTTAGAAAGAAAACTTCATGACTCTCTTCAATCACCTGGTATGAGCCACATGATAACTCAAAATAAAAATCTAAAGCGATCCTGATTAGATATAAAAGATCATAGCGGTTAGGAATATGAAGAAGATAGTTATAAAATTGAAGAAAACACATGTGCAAGCTCCTGAGTCCTAACAACTTGAGATAAAATGTTATGGCAAAGCTTTAAGATTGATCATTGATGAAGAGCATTTCCATGTAATTCACTTCGAATTGCTATGGATTTTGTATCACTGAGCTTGATAGTAACTTGCTGAAATACAATTACCAAATATATCTAAAAGAAGCCTAAAGCTGAGAATTTGAGCTAAGGATAATTCAGGAAGAACTTCAAGACAAATCTTTCAAGTTTCAAGACTTCTTAGTAGTTTACATTTTCATATTGGAATTTCCACTAGATTCTAACCAAATACTACACTTAAAAACTTTTCCCAGTAAGGAAAAAGTAGAAACACAAACTAGTTGATTGATTCAGAATCCCTTTTGGCATCTGAATTTGTCAACTTAAATGCAGCAATAACACTAGCAATCAGGGTGTAATAACATCAATTCTCATGAGCTTATATTGTTTAATTTTAAGGTATATCACCTCATTTCAAGACATCAAATTTCTTATACTTCACAGATAGAGTGAAAAAAATAACACTGGTAAGGAAGGTTCAGAATTCAGAAACATGGGAATTTGATTTCTAATTGAATTTCGAGGTTACATTACATATATCACAGGCAGAATAAGAATGAAAAAGAATGCAGCAAGCTAAGAATTTCTACCTAGTATTCTTCTACAGAGAAAAATGCCAATATACAGAAATATTAGAAAGCTCAAAAGGAGAGTCCACTCGATGTGCAACATACATGGAAATGCACGTGTAGAGACATGCTTTATAACGAATCACGTGTTTAGGTTGACACAGCTGGCTTTTCAATCGGAGCAGATACAGATTCAAGATTCAGGTCTTCAACTCTCTTAGATGGACCAACATTGTAACACGGTTGGCTGTGCATTTTGATAGCATCCTTTATTTTTTGAAACTGCAGATGATATGGAAAAGAACCAGATGTAGTCAAGACAGTGAAGACTGAGCAGCTAATAATTTTATATTGAATATTCTCTGTAAGTGATATAGTTGCATAAGAAAATCGATCATCCATACATGCAAGTTTCGAAGCCTAAATATGCATGAAGAAGAGTCTTTTAGTATGAATCTCCTCAAGGTTGTGCATCCTCCTTATACATTTCTCTTACTATTCTCTTAATGAAAACCACTACCAAAAGATAAAAAAAATCATTATTACATCTAATATGTGTTTCAAGCATGTTATGCAATGGTGAAAGATTCTAATTGTGAGCCTATAGTCTCGAGCAAGCAATGAATTCTAGAACCAGAATTTGATGCCTCATCCTTTCCTTCAAGGGGAGTGCCCTGATTTTATTTGGGCTAAATATTCCTACGGTTCTTCTACGACAAATTTTTTCTTTATCCATTTCTCAGAAGCTGTATGGAGGACAATTAACTAATGAGATCAACTTATGTCTTAACAAGTGCTTAACAAGTGCAAGTATGACCATGGGCTCAGAGGGGATAAAATGCACACCTTGGCAAGTGAACATGAAAATGATTCCAGTTGTCCATGCGCTCCACGGTAGAAGTGGAAATAAGGAAGCACCTTAACATTCAAACTTTTACACATAGGCTTATTCTCATCAAAATTGACTTTTAGGAACAAAATTTCAGGGCGTTCTTGGGCTGTCTTGCAGAGCTGCCAGATTCATTACAAAGCAACATCAGAAAAAAACTCACCACAGTTCAGAAACAACATCAGCTATTTCAAAAAGAGGCAAAAGATAAATGCTTCAGATATTAATGATTTAAAGAGCACAGCTATTAGCCTGATTTGAGGAACTGTTATTGGATGCATTCTTGAGTGGATGTAAGTGATGGATTGAATAAACTTTTGCTATGTCAAGCAAGATGAGTAGGCAGTGCAAGCATCATTTTGCTTATTTACATGGAAATGAATAAATATATTTGTCTCAACAAGCAGCAGTTGCTGGAAAAATCATTTGGAAAGCATTGAAGATCCGTTGTTTCTTGTGGATCTCTCACGGTAAAACATTATGAATTCATTGAAGGCTTTATGCTGCTTCAGAGCTATCTGAATGCATATTTTTATTTCTTAAAGAAAGATTTCCTGTGTCAATATCTCCTGACAAAGAAAGACCTTAATATCCCAACGGAACTGAAGCACCCACCATATCATGTAGACACTTTAATAAATGTCAAAATTATATAAATGGACAAGACCAAGTGAAACTCAGCACAAACCAAGATCTAATTGGCAGTTAGCAGTCCAAAGATCATATAGTGTAGTCATTATTTATCTTTATTCATGTTATTGACTAGCAAGAATGCTATATTTAGACACTTAAAGGTTCTCCAATGCAGAGATCGTATAGAATTAATCAGGGGCATAATTTTGCCAACACCAAAAGTTGATTTTGATCTTGGAAATATTAGAAAACATGAAATAGTGTCAAGAAAGGCATGAATTACCTTGGGGAATAAAGCTCTGCAAGAAGCACACCAAGTTCCATAAAATTCAACAATAACTAATCTATCTCCAGCTTCACTTAAGGCACTCAAGAATTCTTGAGTAGAGTGAATATCAATCATATTTGGTCCTGCATTTTTTTCCCACCATTTTGGTTGGTTTGTTTCAGTGATAGTTGCATGCACCTGCAAAAGAAGAACTTGGTTAATGGCTCTCAATCTCATGTATAGGGAACTAATCAATAGCTTCCACATATGGTATTGAGAAATGCCAGTAAAGTTCAGTGCAGGAAAACATTTCATACTTAATTAACAGTAAGATTGACACAAATGGGCCATAAGTAAATGCTATCAGCAATGAATGACGAGAAGAAGCCATAAAGTGCAGGAAAATATTTCTTACTCTTAAATAGTATAACATTTCTCATTCAATTCATAATAACAATAAATAAGCGAGAATGCTATCAGCTATAAGTGATGAAAAGAAGTCCAAATCAAGTGAAGTTGTCTAACGAAATTGCAACGTCTGAGAGACTCAGAGATTTCAGCGCACAGAATTTTGGAACAAGAGGTGCACTATGATATCAAGATTTCAACAGGCTTAACCCCCATAACAGTTGCTATTGATTCACACTACCAAGTTAACGTGCCAGAAAATATCATAATCTGAAAAACTATGTTCTGGTAAAGAAAGAACTGCCAGTTAGTAAAAAAATCACACAGGACTGATGAAAGGAATTTAGAAAACTCCCAACCAAATGACCCACAAAAGCCTGGTGTACAAGCATCAATAAGCTGATAGATCTTTAAGCACATATTAAGGCACCGATGAGAAAACTGGTAAGCTAGAGGAGGGAGTTTAAAATTTGTCAGAAACTATGTTCTAAATAGTTGTCTGCTGTTTCACGGTCTAAATTGTAACCATGTAGATAAACAAAACTATATGACTTGACCAGTTAAGACAAGATTCAAGCAAATCATTGTAAGGAAGTGAAGGCACTTTGGACACAAGCCCTAAGATGAAAATTGTAGTTGAAGTAGTATACTATAGAGTTTGTTAATCTATTGTTATAATAGCCAATAGAAAGGGCCAGTAAATTAGCCCAAAGTCAATAAGTCATTAAACTGAAAAGAGCAGGATACAGGGAAGCAGGAAATTAAACAAGGTCCAACTTCAAAAATAAAATTCTATAACCAAAAGATTTAAAACAAATAGGTTTTCATACTAAAAATGCAAAATTCAAATGAAACAGAGCATCACTCTCCTAATTTTCATACAAAACTCCCTAACAAACCAATTAAACAAATGGGTCCTCATAATTTAACTGATGAGTGGAAATAAAAATAAAAACCAAGAAAAAAAGAAGCAAATCCCTTTACCTTGAAAGACAGAAATTGCTTTCTGGAAGTCAATGGAAGGCGAGAAACGCCGGCGACAGAGGAAGAAAGAGAATAACTTTTCCTATCTAAATTAAAATTGGGTGGAAGACTCGGGTGTCGAGAGTTCAAGGTGGAAGCAAAGGAGGTGAACAACGAAGAAGAAGAAGAAGAATGAAACGATGATGCCGACAATCTAATAACATCTGCCATCGAGTCTAGTCTAGAGATTCTTAAGAAAGAAGAAAGAGAATGAAGGGGAAGAAAGATTTGATATATTACTATTAGACTACTAGTATGGAGTATCGTTTTTTTTTCTTTTTCTGGCTAATATCAAACTTCTGATGGGATTGATTTATTTATTTATATAGGTGAAAAGGGAAAGAAAAAAAAAAATAACGATTGGAGGTAGAGAAAGAGAAGGTCAAACTGTCACACACGAAAAAGCAAAGAGTTTTGGTAGTTTGTAAATATATGTAACTTCTGTGAAAGGGTGTGAATTTTGAACAAACATCGTACGATGAATGTGCTTCCACATGGATTTTAGTTGCACTTAACGTTGGTAATTTCGTTGGTTTTGGCTTCTTCATAATCTTTGAGCTGTCGGATAACCGCAATTTTCACATGTTTTAATTTTTGTATCGATCAATATCAGTATATATCAATTAATATAAATCAATATAAGTTTTTTATTTTTTAAAATTTTTTCATTTATTTAATTTTTTTAATCAATTTCTAATATTTTTTTTGGTTGTAATCATTTTTATTTTATTATAATTTTCTTTAAAAATAAAATATATTTATTAAATTAGACTATTAAATTTAATTAATAATGATTTATTATATTTTTTTTAATATTTTTTTTATTTATGATTAAAATGTTTGGATGTTTAATATTTATAATTTTAAATATCTATATTTATATTTGTATATAAATATATATATATATGTAATTGAGGTATATATCATATATATTTTATTAAATTTTTTGAAAATGAATATATATATATTAAAAAAATATCGATAAATTCGAAACGATATGTCGAAATACATAAAATATGACTACTTTGGTTGCTGGACAACTGTAAACTTATAAAATGTTATGCATATAATGGTCCAACGGACAAGATGAAAGTGGAAGCCAATAACATATTTATTAAAAATTTCCAATAAATAAGTAAAATTTCTAAAAATATGAACTTTTCTTCGTCCCACATAGTTCCAATTTGTTATTGGTTTAATTGGTTGTCTTTTTCAATGGAGAACAAGAAGATTCTAACGTGTAAAAGGGCAAAGTAGAATGGAATTTCCCCTCTGATAACCGGAGACTGAACAGAAACCGCCAAATGCAAAGGCATGATCATCCAATCTATCAAATTTTATCAAGGAAAAGTTGTTTTTTTCTCCTCCAAGAACCTCCAAAGTTTACCTTTGAAAAAAAAAAAAAAAAAAAAAGTAATGAACCAACAACGTTGCCAATTTATTCTTGTTGATGTCTTTGGTAGGTGAAGTTGGTAGGTTTAGGGGAGTTGTAGAAAGAAGGTGAACTGGATCTATCAAGCAAGAAAATAGATAAGAGGAATATCGGAATTTGAGTTTTGAGATGAATTCTGATAACTATGTCATTGAAGATTTAAAGGATTTTTGTAAGAGATAAAAGAAATGTGAAGGAGAATGCCAGTGTATTTGAAAAACTTATCTATGTTAACATGTACTTATTCTTTTATACTTTGATTACTGGATGCTCGTGAATTTAACAAGTGTAAAATTATGTTAGCCGAGATAAAATAAATAAATAAACGGATTTCTTGCATGTAGAGGGCAAATAATGCTGGATCCAACAACTCTCTGTCAAACCTGAAATGGACATCCGAAAATATCTAATTTGCAAGCTTTGACGAAATTAGTGTTGGAACTTGCTCGGAACGCATGGAACAGTACTTTTCTAAGGAAGATTCTGGAAAGATAAAACAAATTTTGTGAGGCCAGAAATCATTGCAGAATCTCAATGATTTTTTTCCCCAAAAACGTGACAAAATAAAATACATGGCCCTGGGTTTTGGCTCTCCCAGGTGCAGGTGGATGGAGGGACTCGGCAGTTTGTGTAAAGCTGTCAACAACATTTGCTGGAAAAAGAAAAGTAAGTACCAGCCGATCCCTCTCAGTGTTTGTGCAACAAAAAAAAAAAAAAAAAGGAGAGACAACAATATTTGAGCTTATTACATGCATGGTAATGAAATCTTTTGTGGAATTATAATATACATAGGTTAGTTAATACAAATTAACAAGAAAAGCAAGTATTTTACAACTAAACAGTGTTAGCTATCTGTCTTCTTTCACCTCTGATTTTTGTACCAATATTTCATTGTTAAGTGTTAACCCAACAACAGAAGCATAGATGGTTTTCCAGAGGTCTGCAAAAGTGCAGAGTCTCATTTCATTCTCCATCTTCTGGTGATTGGTTGCCTTTCAAGGTGCTAATTTAAACATCCCAATATCTGTTTCTGTCCGTTTGTCAGCTATGATAATTATTGTCTGTCTGTGTGTATTTTGTGTGATCAGGTTGGTTATGGACAAGTGTCATTCTTTGAAGGGAAGAATTGATGGTTCCAAACAGATGAGCCTCTTGAACCTGATTTGACGTGGGGTCTTAACCAGTGTTATCGGTACCGTATTAGTACCGATAGTACCGGTCGATACGTACCGTTTTTAAGGTAAACCGAAACGGTATCAGTCTCGTTCAGTTCCGGTTTTAGTACCGGCCCGTACCGGTCGTACCGATCTGTACCGGTCAATATCGATACGTATCGGTTGGTATAAGATTTTGAATTTTTTTTATTTAAAAACTTATTTGAATTTTTAAATCAATTTCAATATTTTTTGTGTCATGATCATTTTTATTTTTTTTCATAATTATATTTAAAAAATATATATGTTCATTAAATTAGGTTATTGGACATAATTAATAATAGTTTACTATATTTTTTTAACATTTTAATATTTATTTTACCTATTTGATGTTTAAAAATTTTAAATTTTAAATGTTAAATATTTAAAATTTATATTTGTATTTGTATAAAAATATATATATATCATGTAATGGATGTATATTTGCATGTGTATATAATATATATTTTATTAAAAAACTTGAAAATAGGCTATACAAATAGATATATGAAAAAATATTTAAAAAATGCCGGTAAACCCGAAACGATACGTCGAAACATACCGGTACTGATACGTATCAAAACAAAAACGGTACGTCCATCGATACGATACTGACTACCTTGTTCTTAACCCTATAAAACGTGGTATAATAATATCCATAAAAAACACTTGCTTTTAGAGATGTAAAAATTTGTAGACAATTCTAATAATTATTTCTTAAATGAAAAAGATCAGAAAGCTATCATGAAGCGAACATCGATAAATAGATTTTGAAAATTCTTGAAATAGATAATCTTAAACCTATTAATTTCTCTTATCTTCGATTTGATCTTACGTGTTATGCATTTACTAACTTCAATCAGATAAAATTTACTATTTTATTGTAATTATAATGTTTGTTGCCCATTTGCTTTTGTCATATAGCACCCTTTCAAGACGATTCGACATAAATTTGATCTGAAGCAACTTCTATAATCATGACATCAACTTTTGTTGTGAACTTTGATCCCTTAATCTATTCCTCAACTCAACATTGCTTTAAATCCAAGTATTATTGTCTTATTGATGTGTAAAACAAAGACAGATAGGAAACGTATGCATTAATCATGCTCATCCTTCACGTTTACAATTGGCTTTTGTATGAACTTGAATTTCAACAGTTCAAGAATCTGTGTGCATCCCAAAAGAATCAAAGATTCCAAGTTTTGTCATTGAAAAATATTAGGAAAACACCTCCATGTGAAATAATCTATACACCTAGATGGCATAAATTCAAAGAAGATCCTACAATTTAATATTCCTTTTTTTTTTCTTTTCCAATAAGAATGTAGCAAATCATGAAAACCTTGCCTATACCCTGAGAACAAACTGCTCAGAGTAATAGAGAAGATATTAGAATCTGTTTTGCTATAAGAATCTTATGATACAATTTATCCCACAAAACAAAAAGATATGATGTAAGTCAGAATAAAATCAAAGCTCAAGAAGCTTGGCAATTTTCTCTCCAGGCAAGACAGAGCATATATTGAAACAACTACCTTTTTAAAATTATTTGTTTTTAGTTTAATTGTGAATTCCAATTTCCAAGATCCAAGGTATGTGCTAAAAAAAAGACAACTAATTAGATGAGCAACCTAGGCCACTAAGGAGAGGGCAGAAGCAGAGAGAACAATGCCAGAATACTTTGCTCTTCTGCAATGTAGTTTGACTATACTTTTAAAACATCATAACAGCACAAAATACTAACATGAATTTCAGATGACATGGTGAGCTCAGATACATGAAAAATTGGAGCCAAGGAACTAGAGGAGATACAAAGTACAAACATCTGATACTCAACAATCTCATTATATATGAATTCACAATTATCTGCATGGGTAAACAGATAGTCATTTGGCTTTTGCAGTTGTCATCTTGCCAACTTCTACTCCATACTTCAGCAGCTAAGATCACTCAGAACATGCTTAGAAGATAATTATTACTGGCTAGGTAAAAGAATAGACACAGGAAATGCTGAAGACCCATTATTGGGAGCACCCTGTATCTTGAGAATTGAAGTTACCAAGTTATATATCTGAACATTCTCAAAAGATGGCACCTTCTTCCCCCTTGCAAATTGAGGACCATGACCAATAAAAATGGTCCTCATGGAGAAAACTGCATTGTCATATCCATGTGATCCTCCACACTCTTTTCGCTTAGTCCTTTTCTGCTCCACCTTATAACTCTCTTCAATCAGCCCTATTATGGGAGGAATCCGGTCACTTGCTGCATAATGTAGCCGACTAGGTAGCTCCTCCTTAAGATAAACCTTCAAATACTTCCCATTCTCAACTTTCCCAGATTCCAATCCTTCTTTCATCTTTGCAACAACATCTGATGGTTCATAACCGGGAGGTGGACGAATCGCAAGCAGCGGACTATAAGATTGAACCCATTCGCCTGGAATTTCAATCCAAGACACCAAATCATCAAGAAAAATCAGCTTTTTATCACATGTACCAACCATCCCATGGTCTCCAACCATAATTATAGTAACATCCTCAAAAATCCCTCTTTTTTCTAAACCAGCAATCAACCTCCCAATCATTCTATCAATTCTAGCAACAGCCTCAGTAATCTCGGGATCATCAGGCCCAACCTGGTGACCCTGATGATCAGGATCCTCAAAATACAATGTCATAAACACAGGAATCTCACTACTAGGCAAATCAAAATAACTTAAAACAGTCTCAACTCTATCCTCAAAAGGAACAGAACCATTATAGTTCATACAAAGCTTTTCAGGACAATTCCAAGAACCCTTTTTCACCTCACTTCCAGGCCAAAAATAGGTAGCAGCCTTTAATCCATGATTGACCACAGTCTCCCAAAGTGGCTCACCTAACCACCACTTGGGTTCATGACTAGCCATATGGAAAACCTCACCAGTTTTAGGATCCAAAAAATGGTTATTTATAATACCATGATAAGCAGGATAAAGGCCAGTAACAATGGAGTAATGATTAGGAAAAGTAAGAGTAGGGAAAACAGGAATCAAACCCATCTCAGCTTCAGTCCCATTATCAATCAAACGGTGGATGTTTGGTGTTGGGGTCTTGAATTGGTACCCAAATCGAAACCCATCAGAGGAAACCAAAAGAACCACTGGTTTTTCCAGTTTCTTCAAAGGGCGAGAGAAGTTGTGCGCTGTAGCTGAAGAGGAAGATGATGAAGAGGAAGAAGAAGAAGAGTAAAAGAGGAAAGCAAAGGCAGAGGCAGCGGAAAGAGCAACGCAAGTGAGGAGTATTAAAGCAATGAAGATGATGGTGGTGCTAGCCTTTGAAGGAGATTCTTTTACTGAAGGGTCTAAAGAAGAATCAGTGTTGAAAGAAAGTAGAGCTGTGGATTGGCTTGAAGGATCTTCTTCTTGGGTTGGTATTGATATTGGCTTTGTTTGACTCAACGAATCAGAACCCATCATCTCTTTCTTCTCCCTTCTCCACAGTGAATCAAGGCCTCAGAGATAAAGAAAAGACAGATCAAGAAGACTTGAAGGTATAATGATAAAATGGTAGATTGGAGAGTAGAATGCAAGAATTTGAGGTGTTTCACCAATGGTTGGTTAGCAAGTCGCCCAAGGAAGTCTTTGTTTGGGAAGGTGAGGTGGACTAATGGAGTCCAGCTGAAGACAAAACAAGAGGCTTTTTCTACTTATGAAACCACTTCAACGTTTTTTATTGGAATATTCGTCACCGGTGAATGATCGGACGGTGACCATTACTTTACTGTCCAGTTGTGCGGCTCTGATGCAGTATGGGTCCAATAATACAATTATTGTCGGTCCCATGTAAAGTTTGACAGCCCCACCTTTAAAACGCTGTCGTTTACAATGTCAAATTCCAAATCCTAGCAGCTCAAGGAAAAATCTTTGCTTGTTTTTTTTTTTTTCATTGCATAAAAGAAAAGCCAGGTTGAAACCGAAAGCTACAGTTGAAGTAGCAGAGAAGCTGATCAAATTTAAAAATATTGATTGATAAAAATCGAAACTTGGTGGAGCAATGGCGTACCCAAGCATGGGAGAAGCCCATATAAGAATAATCTCAGATTACCTAAACAAGTTCTCCGACGCCGTTTCATACCAAGATGTAGCTTCCTTGCTCTGCTCTTTTCCTTCAAGAGAAAATATGTCATCCCAAACACCTTTCTCGCTCAACTCCTGCCCCATACCCTAATTATTTCAATAATGAAATCCAATATTCCAATGCATGTGGAAAACGAATAGGGACAAAGGCTGTATGAGAAATCTCATTTCTATCGGCATCTTCAAGTGTTATAATCAAATTCTCACGAAGGGTTGTCAAAGGGACTGTGCCATAACAAAAATGTTGGAATATCAGAAGTTCAAAACACAGCAAATCAAAGGCAAAAATACAGACAGAAGTCAAAACAGTGTTCAGAATCATTACAATGAGAATTCCTCCTTGAGTCCTTGTCCCAAGTCCGGTACTCTCTTTTTCCCATTGAAACTGCATTATGAAGGATGAACTTTGGTAAAATTATCTTCTCACGTAGTGTATAATATATATATATATATATATATATATATATATATTACCAATCTAGATAAGAAAATTCGGACAAAAAGTGTTGATTGACTACCTTTTATTGATATTTGTGAAGATGGTGATGATGAGTGGAGACCCTTGAAATCCAGAACTGAAATGAATCAAATAAGAAAGTTTTGAAAAAAGAGTTTGAACTTTAACAGCCATTTTTGAATCACAGTTAGGACAGTGCTTGGTAACTGAAACTTGGATGGTTCCCGGCTATGTTATCAGGATTCGAATAAGTGTCGGATATAGGGAGATACTCAATTTGTTTTTTAAGTTTTTTCATATATTTTGAAGTACAAGTAACATAGGTTCCTGGTATTTGAGAGAAAGAATTGCAATGAGATTAGAAAAATAAAGCTGATGATAAGAGATTATCCAGTGACTAAAACTAGCATTATCATTTCAATTTCAATATGTAGCTGGACTTGAAGGAAAGGTTACAGAACAGACCCCACTGGCCACTACTTCAAAATTATTTATTACTCGTTTTCAAGGGCTGGGAAATGGGGAGCCAATCTCTATCTTTTGTCTCACTTAAGAGCCAATAGGTGCAGTTTCCTGCCGGCCCTTCCCTTATCCAAAGTAGGCATCCCTCTATTATGGCAACTTCGCCTTTGTTCTGATAGGTATGTGGTTTTGTTCTTAATCAAAGCAAAACACAATGTCACTGCTAAATTCTGTCGGTCAATCGAGAAGATTCAATTAGTTAGGAGGAAGCAGAAGCGATGAATGCCTTAGACCAGTGAGTATTGCTGTTAAAATCTAATACAAGTACTTAATATCCAATCTCATAAGACATGAGCACCAAGAACCAAAAACCCATAATCCTTGGTAGTAACTTGTTAAAGCAGAATTTGTCAAATACGATGAGACCTGTGAATCATATTCTGTAAAGAGATTCTGCATGAATAAACTGTTTGAGAACAGCCTTCTCTTCATCAATTCTTTTCCTTTTCTTCAGGATCATTAGGCTTGATTTTTCTTTTTTCTTCCAATATCCACTTGAAAACTTCACGCTGCTGATCTTCAGGAATGGGCTCCAAAACCTTCGCGGGCTGCGCAACAACCGGAAGGATTGGCGGTTCCTCATAAACTAAGGCAGTTGTCATTGGATCAGTAGAAACATCTGATCCAGTTTCACTCTTGCCATGCTTTGCCCCTGTTTTAGCCGGTTTGTTATCCTTAATGCTTGAATTCTTCTTTCTAGCCTTTGCAAACATATATGCTGCAATGGGGAGAAAGAATGTCAGCTAATTGCAAAAGATCCGTCATAATCAAGCAAATTTTATGTCCCATGGTAGAGCCATAAACCTTAGTATTCAGGTCATTTTTGCTTCATAGAATTCAAACAAAAAACTGAATGGTGCATGAATGGAGGGTTGAGCTAATCCAGGCCAACTAGTTATAATCCAAAGTACATTAATTATCATTTATCATCATTGCAAACCAATGTAATGCAAATTCGTCCAAGAATTCTGATCCTCGGGAATGATAACGCAACTAAGCGACAATTATTCTTCAATAATAACTTAAAAACGACACTAATTTTAGAACCAATATCATAACAACAGTCTTCCTCACAAGTTTCCTCAACCCATTTGCATAAATCTTCCACAACGTATATTAATATAGTCTCTTTCAGCTAGTCAATATATCAAACACATCCTAAATCGAACGGTAAAAAAGAAGATTTATTAAAAGAACGTCAACCCATTGTTAAGAAACTAATATTAGATTGAAGAATATAAATGCCAAAAAGAAATACCTCCAAGAGCGAGATTGGAAACCAAGAGAATACGCCAAATGGTCTTGTAGCGGTTAATGCGGGATTCCTTAGAAGATAAAGGAGGGGTTTCCATATATATTTTCTGATGGGTTGATTGATGAGCCTGGAAATAACAAAGGGTTTTCTTCTTCTTTTTCCCTCTTGCTCTCGTGGGAGGATTTGAAGGGTTTATTATTATCAACCCTGAAATCCAATTTCAAACTTGCTTTACACTTCAACTATTTTTGGCTCCTTTGCTTTCCTTGTACTCGCAACTTAAAAAATGATAAGTCTCATCGTGAGATTTTATATTCGTTAAACGTTAAACGTGATATTAAAAAAAATAAAAGAAAAACGATTTAATTCCTCTTGAAATAAAATGAGAGTTTGAAAACGACCTCGAAAAAGACATGGAGTCACCACCAATCTTTTTTGGCTAGGTGTGATCAGCCACCTATCAAAATCGGTTTTGTAAAACATTTTAAAATCAATTTCAAAGTCTGCATTTTAAACTAAAAAAATCAAAAAAAGCGTGTTCGAGAATCGATTACGTGCAAAGAATAATTAGCACCCCACAACGCCAACGACGGACCGTCGTTGGAGCCGGGGGGCCTTGCCCCCAAGAATGTTGAATTATATATATATATATATATATATATTTATATGTATTTATATATTAAATTAAATTAACCTCCTACAATTTAATTTTATGTATTATAATTTTAAAAAATTAAAATTATATTGTTATTTATCTTTTTATTTTATCCACCAATTATTATTCATAACTCTTCAAATTAATTGATTTGTTATACATATTAAGTCACAATCATGTGAACTTAAATTAACTTTTTAAATATTAGCTTTCTCAACAAGACTTTAACAAAATATTGTAAAATGTAAAGTCAGATTTTTTCTTTTACTGCATGTTGCCATTCTTAGGGGTGTAAACGAGACACCTGTGCTTGCAAGCTACTCGAGTTCGACTCGAAGAAAACTCGAATTCGATTCGGTCATTATCGAGCCGAGCTCGAGCTCGAGCAGCTCGAGCTATCGAGCGAGCCGAGTTCGAATATCTTAATACCCGATTCGAGCAGCTCGCGAGCCTAATCGAGCTTTTTTTATTTATAATATTTTTATTATTAATTTACTATTTTACCCTTAATATATATATATACATACTTAAAAACCCTTAATTCGAGCTCAAGCTCGAATATATAAACGAGCCTAATCGAGTCGAGCTCGAATAGTTCAATTTTATCTCGAGCCGAGCTCGAGCTTAAAAAATGATACTCGATCGAGCTCGAACCGAGCTTCGAGCCTCGAGTTTCGAATCGAGCTCGAGCTTCTCAGTATTCGAGCTCGGCTCGGCTCGATTACAGCCCTAGCCATTCCCCTCTATAGCTTTTCTTCTTTTGCTCCAAATTCAATCAATTTTGTTTGTAACTTGATGCTTGTCGTTTGAGTCATAAGTTTAAAAATTAAGATCATGCTAAGACTTCCAAAAATCTCCTTTTACTAGTTAGTACTTATTCTAACTTTTATCTTCATTTTTTATTTATTATAAATCTATTTTTTTCTATCACTGCCAACTTCTTTACAAAGCAAAAATAACAATATTCTTGTTAAGATTGTTATTTTATTTTTTAAAATATATGTTTATATAATCTTGTTGTTATATGCATGGATAATATTAAAACTTTTGTGATTAGTCAAAATGTTGATATATTTTTTTGTTAATTTTTGTTATAGTACAATATTATATTGATTTGCCTTAATTATTTATGATATACCTCTAATGAAATATATATAAATTTAATCTTTTAATTGGCTCCCCAAAATCAAATGTCAAGATCCGTCACTGCACAATGTCCGAAATAGTACCTTATTAATCGTGTGTTATCTCAAATTTCAATAAAAGATCGATTTTAAATTTTATATTTCAAATTAAATTTCAATTTTAAAAAAATAATTTTATTTTTAATTAAAAATAATTCAAAATTTATTAATTCAAAAGTAAAGGTTAATCTTTACTGATTCTGTTGGTTAGGTGTTTGATTCTTGAATCCTCGACTTTGATCGAATTAAAGGCCGAGTGATCCAAGATTTGAAAAGGCCCTAGCCCTTCCAGCTCCAAAGCTTTGTTGCCAACTGATCTATTTATATACACAGGTCCACCAAAGCCATTTCTATTATGTCTATCAATCTATTGTCTATCTCATTATTTTTTGGATTTATATTAAATGCATTGATAATATATAAATATATATATTATAGTGAATTAAATGATTTTATCTCATTAAAAATAAAGTTATTCGTATTTATTTTTAAAAACTTTTAATGAGTTAGTATCATCTGATTCACTGACAATATATCAATGTATTAAATATAAACTCTTAATTTTTTTAATTTGAGGAAAACAAAATCTTTGCGTCCATTTTTTTTCCATCTAATATGGCACGAATATATTCACTTAGAAGTTAATAGTATTTTTTGGATTACAAAGTATTTATAACTGCGATTTTTTCTATTTTCTAAGTGAAATATTTTATTAACTTTTTTTTTTAAGAAGAGAACTTCGAATTCAATTTTTTTATCAATGATACGTGCATGTTGAGATCTAAGTATCATTATCTAAGTAATTAGCACAAAGAAAATGTACATTAGTATTTTTATATATAAAAGAGATATCAATCTGATAATTAAAAAAATATATATAAATATTAAAATTTAAATATCAAATGTATTGGATACTATCTCGAATCAATTAGATTAAATATCGAACTCGTATATTAGTATATTTTGCATAGAATAATATGAATTTAGAAATTGTCTTTACTTTTAGAGTACATACGACTTAAGAGTTCCTATTTCCTTTTCTTTTTATCTTTTTGGTGAATGTCAATGAAACAACTTAACTAGCTATTAGGTGGACCAGATAGTACGTACTACAAATTAATGTTTGTTAGATCTTCAAATAATCTCTTCTTGCTTGCTCCTATGCCATCAATGGGTGTATAATAAGCCTATCAAGTCTCCAGTCTTCAGTACAAATCCAGTTGTTTTTGTTGTTGTTGTACTAACCCTACTAGACCTGTCAAAAGGTCGAATTATTCGTTCAAATTTAAAAATTCGTTCATATTTAAAAAGATTTGGATAAAAATATTAGGTCCGCAAAATGGACTTGGATAAACAAATTAGGCCCGTTTAAAATATGGGCCGGGCTTTGACTTCAACATTCAAAGTCCGAGCCCTACTCGACCCGTTTTTAATTAAATAATATATTATTTATATTTATATATTATGTAATTTATGTCATATAAAATTTAAATATATATAATATTATAATGTAAATATTAAAAAAATATGTTAAATTGTTCATGTTTAAGAACTTAATAAAAAATATATATAAAATTACTAAAGATTAAATAATAAAAATATATATATTTAAAAAAAAATAAAAAAAAATAATATGAGCGGGCTTAAATGAGTTTGGATTATCTAATTATAAATATGAACGATTTTGAACAAAATTTAAAATCTATATTTTAAGTCAAACCGGACTTAAACAAATAAATATAATATTAATATTATATATGAATCTGAGCCGAATCTAACACGAGTCAATCCATGGACACATCTAAAAGCTACTATATATATAATTGACTTCAATGAAAGACAATGTCCAAGACAAAATTACTATCTTCAAGGCGATTTTCAGAACAACCAACAAGCAAAAAGAAAAGAAAAGCTGTAACCCTAGCTGGGCTTTGACTCATCACCATCATAGATGTAAAAAAGGTCTGAAAAAACCGTTGCTAACTACTGACAGTAAAACTTTTTTTGAACACCCACGATTTTAAGTTCCTAAATTACCATCGAAAGGCAGTGAAAGTTGCAAGAAAAAAAACCCTAATTTCATATATTATGACTTATCAATATTTATATATATATATATATGAATCATCTATTGCTTGTCAGTGACAGATTTAAATAAAAAAATTAATAAAAATGTGTCAGGTGTGAAAATTGTTGTTCACGTGACTCCAGTATAGGAACTTTGAACTATTCTTGCAAGAAAATGTAATAATAATAACTTAAATTTGAACCCTAATCCTTAATTAAGAAATTGTACTATGAGAATTGTATGAAAAATCAGAAAGCAAAGATAGAAAGAAATTAATAAAACGAAAAGAGACGGAAATAAAACCATGAAATAATTTTATTAAGTTCATAACATTAAATATATAATAAAACGTAGATGAACAAGAGCTCCATAGTCAGAAAGCAAAGATAGAAAGAAATTAATAAAACGAAAAGAGACGGAAATAAAACCATGAAATAATTTTATTAAGTTCATAACATTAAATATATAATAAAACGTAGATGAACAAGAGCTCCATAGTTTTGGTTATCAACCTGTTCAAATTCACCTGATCAAGCTCTAAAGATCTCCATGCAACTTTTAATTCTTTTGTTTATTTAACTAATTAGCTAGGTTTCACTCACACCCATTCACATCTTAATTTCCTCACTCATACAACTCAAGTTTCAGACATTTATGATCTAGCTAGCTAGTATTCCTAACATTATTAAACCTAAGAAAACAACAATCAATATATATATATAAGACTAGCTACTTGAGAAATTTTTTAACCATGAACAAGTCCATACGATAAAGCCATCAGCAGGATCGCGGCTTCTTTCTCATCCTGAGGAAAAACTCGATGAAAAGCCGAATTCTTGCTCAAGATAGTCCTCAAATCCTCAAAACAGAGCTTCTTTCTACCTTGAGATTGAGAACTAAGTTTGCACTTTTTATTCTTGAACTTTGGAACACAACTATTACTTGATCTCTTGGCCTTATGTTGAACCTTACTCTTCTTACTCGGCGTTGTCTCAGCTGAAACAACAGTGCCATTGGCCGCTGCTGCTGCTGCAGCCATAGCTCTTCTTGCTTTTCTTTGTCGAATTCCACAGGCGTTGCAAAGGGACTGCAGCCAAAAAACAAAAACAAAAAAAAAAAGGTTAATTAATTATCTCAAAAATAGGAAGTAATTGTTTGTTAACTTAGATTTTAGGACAAGGGTATTGATCAGAAAAGACTGGCAATTTAAGTACCTTGGGGCCTCTAGGTCCACTCCTCCAAAGAGGAGTCTTAGTTGTGTTGCAATCAGCACAAACCCTAATTGTGCTGTTGTTGTTGTTGTTGTTATTATTGTAAGAAGAGTTGCTGCTGTTATCTGGAGATGATGATGATGGCTGCTGCTTCTGATTATCTTCGAATTTCGGCGTAGAGCTATTCCATAAATCGCTGTGATCCGAGCTCATCATCCTCATCTTTGAAGGCATCCACTTAGCAGAACTAATATTCTCATGACTTTGATGACTTTCAACCCTTTCTTCTTTTTTCCATATTGATAACTTGAGCTGATCACTGTCACCCTCCAATGGTCCATCTTGCCTAACATGTATTTTTTCCTGAAATTAAGAAGGTTATGTATGCAAGTGATCGTTATTTATTTCCCCTAAAAGGCTAAAGAAACCCCAAAAAAAGGAAAAAGAAAGAAAACCCTAATTAAGTTATCACATAAAGAAAGAAAAACATGAAAGCTGGTGAAGTAGTACTAATTATATATTATATACCTCTTCTTGATCTTGGAACTGCTGGGGTTCCCTTTGATAATAACCTGCTTGCTGATCTTGAACAGTCGGGTTGAAGAAAATAGGACAAGTACTAAGAGAAGAAGAAGAAGACGATGGAGAAGAAGAAGGTTGGGATTTTGAGCTGAAAAGCTGGTGCTGTTGGTGTTGATCATCTTCGTTAAGGTCAATAGGAAAAGGATAAAGAGATGAATAGCAATTACTAGAAGTCATGAGGAGAGATCAGCTGGGGAGAGAGAGAGAGAGAGAGAGAGAGAAAACAAGTGATTAACAGTGGTGATCTTGGTGTCGTCCAGTAAAGGTGGAGGATCTATGTTTGAGATTAGGGGAGATACGAAGGGAGTTGATGAATGATAGAGAGAAAAGGCAAAAGAAGGCCTACGCCATCGAGTGATAAATCCATTTTAAAGGAGATTTAGAGCAAATAAGAGGTTCACGTGACTTCATATAATTAAGACTCCCAAACAAACAAGTTAAAAAGACAAACGAAAAGGAGAAGTCTTGAATGCTACTGCTCCATCCTATTCAAAAAAGAAAGAAATCCTATGTGCAGATTTTAACCCCACTTGAAATAATTCCAAAAGCAGAAGATAGAGTTCATTTCATGGTAGCCACACAAATTAATTAATCATATGCTTCATAATAATACTTTAATTTAAACATATATAGCTAGGAGTATTATCAAAGTCATTTGATCAAAATTCTGATCTAAACACAACTTTTATTCTTAATTAATTATTAGTATGATTTATATTTGATATATTGTCAGTATATAAATTTATATACTATCAGTGAATCACGTGATCTATTAATAAGTAAAACTATATGTATTTATTTTTAAAGATCTATTAATTAAATATCATCGTATAATTCACTGGACATGTATGAATTTATAAAATGTATGAATTTATATACTAACAGTACTGACCAAATATAAACCTTTATTAGTCTCACAAAAACATCTCAAGATGAAATTATAATTAAGCTTTAATTTAATAATTCTTTATCAAACTGCAAATTAAGTATATATATATATATATATATATATATATATAATGGTGAACCATAGGATGAAATTAAGACTACTTTTTCTTTAGTCTTGCTGGTGGCCCCATTGTATGATATCTAGACCTGTTCATGAGTAGGGTAGCCCGCCCGACCCAACAAGCTCGGTCTGTATTGGGTTGGGCTTGGGTTATCATTTTTGTGATCCAGGCCGACTCGGCTCGGCCCAGATCACTGTTCACTTAATTAAAAAATATTTTTTTATTTAAATTTAATTATAAAAATATATAAAAATAAAAAATATATATTTTTTTATATAGGATGAACAGTAAATTCAGGCCCGCGGGTCGGTCCGAGCCCTCTCAAAGTCGGGCTTAGGCAAGAAAGAAGAAAAAAATTCGGGCCGCAGCCCGGCCCATAAACATGTCTAAATTAATATATGATGAATTTAATTTGCTTCATTTTAATTTGTCTTTTGTAGTTCCTTAATTAATTACAAAAAGAAAGAAAAAACAGCATCAAGAGCTAGCTAGTAAGAAGACATATATATATATATATTATTTTGCTAAATAATAATAAGAAGAAGACAGATAATAAAATTCACTCAGGTACTACAAATTAAGAGCATTATATCTTCAGATATATATATACAAAGTATATCTTTCTAATTAGGGTATGTATAAGTAAAGCATAGTGCATATATATAAATATATATAATAGGAGAATAGAGGGTTAGAATTTTCATGGGAAAGATATACATATTTATCTCCCTTCTCCACCACCTTAGTCTTGCCAAAAGGCATTGAATGCTTTGTGCAGGCAAGAGACAAATGCAGCAACCCACACTTTTGCCATCATGCATGCATATATATCTTAATCTTATACATTTTCTTTCACTATTCTGACTCATCTTTATTATTGCTTTTTTACATATAACCTTTTACATTTCCCTTTTACCTACGAACCGTTTAGATATTCCTTCAAAAATGAAAAAAGAAAATAAGAACCGTTTAGATATGAGCAGCTGGCCAGATATCATTTGAAGTGATAAAAATTAAGAAAAAGCGGATTATAATTAAAGATTTTACTGACTAGTGTCATAAAAATATTTTTTAAGATTATTATATATAATAATATTTTTATTTAATATATTTAAAATAATAAATAAAGTTAACGAATTTGTACTACAATTAATACAATATTATTTTTATTATTATAAATAATATATTAATTAATCTTAAAAAATATCCTAAAAACACTCGTCGACAAAATCCTATAATTAATTACACTAATTATTAAGAGCACTTAATTATATATATATATATATATGTGTGTGTGTGTGCTACTTTTAGACTTGGCGATCCATATATTTTTATCGTATTCTTGTTATTTTCACGTGTCATAATTATGTTTAAGATATTATATATTTATATAAATTTTGATACATTAATAACTCGTGTTATATAAATTTTAAGACGTTCATATATTCATGTAGTATTTATATTTTTTTTTATTTTATGTCGTATTTTAATTATTTTTTTTATCAAATTTAAAATTATCAATATAACTACTATTCACTGTCTAGCTAGCTTGAAAAAGGGAAAAAAAATCTCTAAATGTATAGCATGGGGAACGCAACGCCAAAGAAAAAATGTGAAAACATATTTAAAAAAGCTGAGCGAGGAAAGGAACAAGACAAAGGGAAAAGCTTGTCGCTAAAAGCTACATATGAGACACGGATTAGTTATCGTCGTGGCTCATGCCGTCACAAAAACACAAGATTTATTAGTGTTTTGGAATTTCAACGAATTCGAATTCTTTCCATGTTTTGTCTCTCCGTCAGTACTTTTCAAATCTACCTAAGCAGATCACATGAACAATCTATGATTTCTCAATAATAATAAAAAAAAAATAAAAAAAAACTGCAATCTGTAAACACATTTATTACTCTCTCTCTCTCATCTCTCATTTGTTCGTTCCAAAAGAGACCCAATATGATTATTCTTTCATTTTCTTTTATTTTTAATATTAAATCTGTTTAAAGATCGGATTTTTCATCGGAAAAATCTGTTCACTCATCAAGAAAAGATTACTAATTTCGACACTGTAATTGATGATTTTGTTAAATTTTTTTCATATGAAAAAAATATAGTAGATGAATAATAACAAAAACATCAATTAAATGAAACCTTAGTTATACATGATCTGTTCATTCAAGATTAATATTAACACATGTAGTTATCTATAAATGCATGAAACTTTTTAAAAAGTGTCAAAAGTGCAATGGTAGAGTCAGGATTTCAAGTTTGAGCGTCAAAGTAAAATAAAGTATGTAATATAAAAAGAATTGATTCAACGTATATTTTATATTTTAAATTAATTTTATTCTCTTATTAAGCGTGAAATATAGAATTTCATATATATAAACATAATTAACATACATAAAAGGTTTAAGTATCGAGATGAAAAAATATATCTATTAAAAAAGGGAAAAAATCAAATAACTTAATTCAAAATTGTACACTATGTTATTCATAAAAACAAAATCATCAAACACCAAGTTTGAATAAAAAATATTCAATAATTCCTTCCTCAATAAAAAATATATATATATATCCGAAAAAAACTCATCCGAAATAACTATACAAAAAAAACTTAAAATATATTAGCTAATTATTTTTTAAAAAGTTTTAAATAATATTTTATATAATAATATTTATTTAAGGTATAATAAAATAATTAAATAAAAATAAGACAAAATATTTCTATAACAATAAACAAGTACTAAAATTTGATAGAATAATGTTAAAATTGATGATTAATAGAATTAATTTGGTGTTAAAAGACATGTCCCCATCCGATGAGGAAGTCATAGGGTTTTCTCTTGTAAGAACTAAGAAAGATTATTAGTATATATCCATAAAAACAGAATCAAGGCATTTTGTTGTTGCTGCCATTTCAGCTGTAAAAAAATGACAGCAAAATATCAGATCCATCCCCAAAGGCAAATGGGAACATATATAGGAACTCTTGTTTGTCTACCCATCACAAACATGATTTACTATAATAATCAGATATTAAATAACGATTACGGATATATTTTCGGTCACGTCATATTTATCATAATTGCAGATATAATGAATATTATCGTGATCAATTACGATAAATATCAATAATAAATATCGACAAAAAAAAGAGTAAAAATCGTAAAATAACATCATAATATTGCATTACGACCAAGGTAGTCAGTACCGTATCGATGGGTGTACCATTTTTGTTCTGATACTGGTACGTATCGATACCGATGTATTTCGACGTACCGTTTCGGATTTACCGGTATTTTTCAAATATTTTTTTTCATATATCTGTATGTATAATCTATTTTCAAGTTTCTTAATAAAATATATATTATATACACATGTAAATATACATTCATTACATACATATATATATATATTTATACAAATATAAATTTTAAATTTTAAATATTAAATAACTAAAATTTTTAAACATCAAATTGGTAAAATAAATATTAAAAAATTAAAAAATATAGTAAATTATTATTAATTATGTTCAATAACCTAATTTAATGAATATATTTTATTTTTAAATGTAATTATGAAAAAAATAAAAATGATCATGACACAAAATATTAAAACAATAAGTGATTTTTTTTTAAAAAAAATTAAAAAAAAAATCAAAATCTTGTACCAATCGATACGATCGATACGGATCGATATCAAAATCGAAACAAAATTAAAAACTATCTGTACCGATTTAATTAAAATACAATACCGATCCTCATGATTACAACCGTTATTTAAATCTTGATAATAATACCCTTGGTAATAGTGAAAGAAAAAGAAAATTATTAAAAGATAAATTATTATTATTATACTAATAATAATAATAATAATAAGAATAAGAATAAGAATTTTTATGATGAGGAAGCAGGCTACGTAGGCAGGTTGTAAATCATTCCTATAACATTTGGTTTGAGGTGGAGACATGGATGGAGACGTGGTGAAAAATGATGATAAATTAGTGTCAGTAATGGAGGGTATGTCCAACCATTGGTTGTTTTCAAAGAGCGGTGCTCGCAAGTCGCAAATCTGAGGGGGCCATTGCCCAGCCTTAAGGGCTGGCTACATGACACTGTTCCTCAATGCCAAAATTAGGTCCCATCCCTCTCCTTTCTCTAGATAAGTTATGGTGGCTGCAAATTTTTCATGGGCAAATATAACCCTTTAACCATGTATGGATGAAATACCAAATTTTTTTTTATTTGCGGTCAAGATTTTGTTTTTTTTTATTTTATATATATTTGATGTGTTATAATCTGTATATACAGTTAGTAAATCATATGATATTATTTATTAATAAATAAAATTATATATATTTATTTTTAAATTTTAATATTTACTTATAATGAAGTGATATCATATGATTTATTGACAGTGACGGATTTTGAAATTTTTTTTTTGGGGGAGCCGATTAAAAGTTTAAAACTATATATATATTTTTCATTTGAGATATGTCACTATGTTTTACTATATATAAAACAAATATGTAAATAATATACTAATAAAAATAACAAACTCATAAAAACATAAATATTATCAATTCATGAATAAAAATATAAGGAAACAAAAATATATCAAATAAATAATTTTATCTAAAATTGTGAGTGACGTTCTTTTAAAAAAAAATTTAAGAATTGAATATGAATTAAACGTCTCAGTAATCTTGTAATGAACTTTTAAAGAAAAACATTGCTTTCAAATTAATTTACACAATCGTGTAATGAAATATGGGTGAAATTTTTTGATTATTTTGTTTGTCGATTTAAAATTGAAAAAAATATATATATAAATAAATAAATTGTTAAACAATATATTTTTAATCAAAACAATAAAATAAAGTATGCCTTTAAAATAATGAAATTGAAACTTTGAGATTATAAATTATATGATGTTTTCTAACCTTTTATAAGGTGGTCCTAATGTAATTTTGGTGCTGAAAAAATTGCAGTAAAATAAGTAAAGTTAATAAAAAAAATATTTTTTCATAAGTAGTTAAGACAAATCAATATAATATTGTATTATAACAAAAATTAACAAAAAAATATCTCAAGTTTTTGACTGAACACAAAAATTTTAACATTATCCATACATATAACAACAAGATTATATAAACATATATTTTAAAAAATAAAATAACAAACCTTAACAAGAATCTTGTTATTTTTGCTTTCTAATAATGCTAACAATAGTGGCAAAAAAATAACTGGTCTTATAATAATAATAATAATAATAATAATAATAAAATAGAGATAAGAGTTAGCATAACTATCAACTTGTAAAAGGAGATCTTTGGGATCCTTTAAGATGCAAGAGGCAAGTTAAAATCAAAATTGATTAAATTTGAAGCAGAAGAAATAAGAAGTCAAGTTACAAGAACAACAACCCAAGCAGCATTAGGTAATAAAAAAGAAAATTTTGACTTTTTTTACTCAACGGAAGTCTTAATGAGAAAGTTAAACTTTAAAAAATTAATTTAAATTTACATGATTGTAGCTTAATATTTATCATAAACCAATTGATTTTAAAAGTTTATGAGTAATGATTGATAGGTAATATAAGAAGATAAATAAAACGTAGTATAATTTTTTTAAAATAATAATGTATAAAATTAAGTTGTAGAAAAAAAATAAAAAAATCAATAATATTTTTATTTTGGAGGCAAAATTAATTTAATTTAATATAAATATATATTAAAAAAATTCAAAATTCTTGGGAGCCAAGACCCCCTTACTTATATTATGGGCCGCCTCTGAGTGTATAAATGTATACACTGATAATACATCAAATATAATTTTTTTTATTATGGAATAAATAAAGGAAAACCGTCTTCTGATTTTGACTTTATTTGTTTGTTTTTTTTATATAAAAAAAAAAAAAAAATTAGTACAATCCACTAGTTTTCGGAAAAAACAATGGTTTTACATCCTTTTATTCCTTTTCCTGTTAAAAACGTGAAGACAGGCATGGATTTTTTTTTTTACATTATTAAAATATTAAAAGACGGTTTAAATATTCATATAGTTCTTGTACTGTAGTGAAAACAGTAATTTAGTTCATATATTATAAAAGTGAGTAATTTAGTTTCTGTAAAATTGAAAGAAGTGTAAATAAGTAAAATTAATAACAATTTTAATGAAAAACCGTTAAAATGCTGACGTGGATTCGTAAAATCTAACAGAATTAATGACTTGGAATAAAATATGACTTGGAATATATCTAAATTTGTTAGATTTTACGAGTCTACGTCAACATTTTAACGGTTTTTCTTTAATACTGTTATCAATTTTACTTATTTGCACTTATTTCAATTGTATAAGAATTAAATTACTCACTTTTATAATATAAAAATTAAATTACTCTTTTCACTATACAAAATTATATGAATACTTAAATCATTAAAAGACTGATAACACCCAAACCGAAGCAAACGACTCACTGAAAAATTCCTCCTTTACGGTTTCTGTTTCTCGCGCAGGTCCGTCCGTCCCCCTCCTGAAAGCCATATTGACATATTGTGCATGGCCAGATCTTTGTTGAATTTCACAAAATTAAACTTTCAAGCATATAACAGCTGCCATATCATTACCGACTAGACAAACTCCGTACTCTTTTTTTTAATCTTTTTCTAGTTTTTTATTTACAAATATGTTAAAATATTAAAAGAACTCTGAATTATTCCATATTCTTAAACTAAAATTTTATATTTTTATTGTATTCAAATAAATTTTGTTTTTTAATTTGTATCCAAATAAATTATTATTTTAAATGAAAAGATTAATTTATATTAAAAATTTATTTAGTTATAAATTAAAGGTTGTGGTTAATAGATTTGAATTACTTTTATGATTGATTGTTTTATATAACTGTATTTTCTTATTACGGATTTTATAGTAAAGTAAAAATATATGTGAAGGATCATGCAAAATTAACTTATTTTATATATATATATATATTTTATAATTTCATGTACAATTAATATTTTTATAAACTGATTATTATTAGATTTAATAACCAACTAGCATCCATCATGCACGTAAAATTTTAAGTGATCAATCTGATATCTTTATTATTTTAATCGATAATATAATTATTTTTTTAAATATATATTAAATTATCATTTAACAAATGATTAGGCGTTTTCAATTTATTTAAATTTTGACACGCATAATTTACGTGTATAGAATAAAATTCAACAGTTGTAATAACAAAAAAATCAATATCAAAATTACAATCAAATTAACATACAATTAACTGGTTAAGTTCTTAACCTACAGTCCATGTCTCGTTGAAAAATGTCATCTAGTAAGCACTTTTAATTACCATTGACCTCAATGGCTCTGGTTATTTTTCTAGAGAAAGAAAAATGGGGTTGGGGATTGGGTCATTGACTCATTGGGGACCCTAACACCATTTTTGTCTTTGCACCTTTAAGTTTTTGTTGGACTGAGGTCTGCGCAATGACTCCGGTTACCAGAAAATTGGTCCATTTCATGATGAGCCACAGCCAGTATCACACTATCCAATGCGATTATTGGGCCTGATTCTTGGTCACAACTAGCCCACAACTACAACAAATGTACCAATATGAAAGACTGGAACAACATTTACGAAGTTGCAACCTTATCTCATTTGAGACTTAACATGAGCTAATTCCAAATCGAGAAAACTGCTGTTGCATAAATGACAAAAGAGTTCCTTGATTGACAAAAGTTTAGGCCATGAATTGATTGGATTCCAGGCTTTTACAATCTATGGTAATATCTTTTTGTTTACATGATCTAATCTGGAGTTTCTAGATGCAAATGAGATTTTTGGTTTTTTATTTATTTATTTATATATATATATTTTTTCATATTTTAATTTGGATTCATGTTTGAATTTGTTTTTATATATTTACAGTGATTTTTTTTTTTAATTTCACAAAATATTAAAAGGTTGTTGCATATTTCATTTTTTTATTGATTTACTATAACTTAAAAGCATGTATCACCTTACGGATCTGATTGTGAAATCTAATTCAATTGCTGAATGTGATAATTTTCTCTTCATGGTTTAATTTGTATTTTTAATTAATAGCAATGATCAATGGGTTAACCAAACCAGTTAAAGTGATAACTCTTACTAAACACGTGGTCCAATAGGAATTATGAGGCAGCAACTAGGGAATAGTTTGGGGGCAGAGGATTTCCATTCTGATTCTGAACGATGCAAAGTTTTAAGGAAAATCACGTCAGTCTTGTCAAAGAAACGGGATCGATAAAAGTTGATGCACTATTTTAAAATATATATATTCCAACCTTTGTCGTGTATATATAAAATTAATCAAGTAAAAAGAAGAAGAAAAAACCAAAACTGTTGGTTTCCCTTTCCTACATCAAATAATACAACGAAGTCAAGGACTTAAGGGTTTGAAAATTCTAATTAACGTTAAACATGTCGAGACCTAACATGTTCTTGTTTTCATGGATTTCTGCTGACAGCAAAGCTATTCTTATTAACAGTAAAAGAAGGATATTATTGTCTAGGTCCATTCATTATCCAAGAAGCACTCCTCAGGTATTATATATAGTGTTTAATTCTTGACTACCTTTTTCATAGCATTAATATTTAAAGGCTTAATGGAATTTTTACTTCTAGTTCATGCTTGCTTACAGATTTGGCCTCGTCTCATTCAAAAGGCCAAGGAATGGGCACGAGCCTTCGCCTGGAAAAAGTAATGCCAAGAAAATTACTTCTGTTTTCATGTTAATTTTGTTTTTCAATCTGTCCCTAACCATGAATTTTAATGCATTTCAGTATTATTTTGAGGGGATAATCTGGTTCAATTCATCAAACTGGTCCAAAAATCCGGTCTTTATGTTCATCTCCGGATTGGCCCCTTCGTATGTGCTGAATGGAACTTCGGGTAATGTAACCTGAAATTGCATAGAATAAAGGTCAAGTATTTCTTGGATTATACCTTTTTTTTTCTTTGGATTCTCTAATCTGCCCTGTTTTCTTTTCCGTACTGGGGATTTCTGTCTGGCTTTGTTTTTAGACAAGACAATGAACCTTCAAAAGTTGGATGCTTAAAATGCTTCATTAATTGTAAAACCCATTTCTGTTCTTTTTAAGAATGTTTCAATGTTTCTAAGGGTGACTATACAATTTTTTTTTTCTTTTAGCCAAACACAATAGCAACCCCAAAATCTGTCTACCTCTTTATCTTAACCTTGTTTTTTTGAAAACATCCTATAAGCATGGTTGAAAAAATCGGATTGGAGATTAAATTAGTGTGACTTTCGATTTTCTATTCAACCGGTTGGACCGGTTGAGCATTTTAAATATTTAAAAAATAATTTTAATGTTAAATAAATATTAAATATAGTAAATAATTAATAAAAATAAGCATTTAGTTTAGTAGTATGATATTTAATATAATTTTAAGAGATTATGGGTTCAAATCTCATCACTTACAAAAAATAATTAAAAAAAAATAAAACATGGTTATTTTCCAATTTTTCCGATTTTTTACCAATTTTCGACCTGTTTAATTAAATCCGATTTTATCATATTCGTCGGACTGAATAGATCATTAATTTTTGATTCATCTTGTCTAATTTTTTAATTCATGAAAGAAGATATGCATATGGATACTATCACTTCCAAATATATCTTGCAAAAAGACCAAGAAGAACAGTTTACTTTTATATAATTAGGGCGTATTGATCTATTAATTTCCAATCAATTAATCATTTGGTCATATATATCCATATATGATAAGGGCTGGTTAGGGAACCAAAATGGAGCCATTTAATTTAAGAGATTTGCATAAAGCCATCAACACCACAGTCACATCACTTGGGAAAAATATTGAGGGCTGTTAGGATGATCAAAGTTTCAATCAATTTCAATTTTCAGTTGTTTGGTGGGTCACCTTGAATAAGTGTAAAGAGGGTTAATCAAATAAATCTTGTTGATTTGATAGGAGGAGATAAAAAAAAAAAAAAAGCTTGTGGGTAGTGATTGATAAGATAAGCTATGGTATCAATTTTACAACTATGGCTTAGGCTGTTAAATCAGAATGTCTTGAATCTCGAGGTAATTTTACTGCCCAATATTTCTTTATTTTATGTCTTCTTTACTGAATTTAAATCAGATTTAGATGGTAACAACAACGTTAAACTGAATTTAAGATTTAAAAAAAAAAAAAACAAAAGCTATCAGAAACTCCTACAGGCAACAAGACTACAATAGAAGAAGCCCAGGATGGCTGGGTGTAATCTATATTTATTCAAAATTTGAGTTATTTATTCAAATTTAAAAGTTCGTTCAATATTTAAGAGTATTTGAATAAAAATATTAGGTTCAAAAAATGAGATTGAGCAAAATATAAAATCCGTTTAAAAAATGGGTCTGACTTTGACTCAAATATTCAAGGTCCAAATCCGGCTCGGCTCGACTCATTTTTAATTAAATAATATTTTATTTTTATTTTTATATATGTTATATAATTTATATCATATAAAAATTAAATATATAATATTATAATATAAATATAAAAAAATATGTTAAGTTATTTTTGTTTAAAATATAAATTATTAAAGATTAAATATTTAAAAGAAAAAAATATGAATGAATCTAAATAGGTTTGGATTATCCATTTATAAATTTAAACGAATTTGAGCAAAATTTGAAATTTATATTTCAAACCGAATCAAACCGAATTTAAATAAATATATATAATATTAATATTATATATAAATCTGATCCGAATTTGGTCGGACTCAATCTAAAATCTGTAAAGAGAAAATGGTGCCACTCTCCCACCTTGGGGGAAAACAAGTCCAATGGCAGGGTATTGACTCTCGAGTAAATTTATCAGAAAAGCACCCCCTCCCTCATCAATGCTTGTTTATCACCTAGGGTCTTTACTTCTGTAAATTACCTGCAGTGTCCCACACTGGCCAAAATGGCTACAAAATCATAAATTAACTTTTGTTTTCTACCGGTTGTTACCACACTGTTTTTAACCTAAGCTGGAGCTGGACCCTATACACTCATTAAAAAGACAAATCCAACAAGCTGGTGGGTATTGAAATGAACACTCGTTGTAAAGGACAAAATCAAAGAAAAACATAAATATGGAACAAATTGCATCACCAATAAAGTTCACTTGCAGGTAAAAGGAAGAAGGCATCAATTCCTGCTATAAATGATTCTTTTGTAGCAGCTATGCTGTAATCAGTTTGTAGCAGCTATGCTGATTCTTGGATAATAAATCTTACAAATTATCAAAAAAAAAAAAAGAAGGCATCAATTCAGACACTAAAGACTTGATTATCATCAAGCTACTACTATTGAGTTTTTTGAGTTTTTCTTGGGGCACTGAAGGAAAGCCTCCAAAGACCCCCTATAATCCCTATAAGTAGCCCTCTAGATTCCTTCCCATAAATTTTTTGACATCCCATTTGTTCTTTTTAAGTTAAAAGATTGTGGTATGCTATCATCACAAGGAACTTTATAAAGCAAAATGTTGAGATGCTAACATGATAACTTACTTAAAGCAAACTCTCTAAGGATAGAAAAGTTTATCAATTGGGAAGAATTAAAGTACACAGCTCTCTCCTTGTGTGTCATTAGACTTTTTAAATCTAAGATTTGAAAGAAAGTAAACAGGATCATTTGATTAAAGAAAAATAAATAAAAATTTGGGACTCCTAACCCCAAAAAGTTATATTGTCTTGAAGTGGAAAATGATGAGTCCCGAAATTTCAAACAAGAAAATGATTCAAATGATCATTCAACAGAATAAATGGAGAGTATGGAAACAGGGCTTGAATCGTACGTACGGTTCCAAGCTTCTGACTTCAAATTACTGAAAATTATCAGCCTGGTATCTTAAAACAGAAGAAAGAAAAAACCCCTTTTTCCCCTTTGACAGGTTTGTTGAATCAAGTTGTTTTCCATTTAACTTGTTTAAAGATGTTATGTTCTATCATCATGTCTGAAGATTACTTGTTAGAACTTAGAATGTAAGAAGGGAAAAAGAACAAGAGAGGAAGTTTAATTAGAATGGTCAGTTGTATTAAACTTAAAAAGCTGGATTGGTCACTGATTAATTAACAAATCCCTTTTTTCTTGTGTCTTTTACTTTTTATTGCTTTGGACAAAATTGTTCCACCTTTGGTTCAATCTTTAGGGCCCATGTTACATTCGATAGTTTCAACGAAATGATTGCTATGATAACTTTAGTAGAGCCTTTCAAAGGAAAATAGTTTTACATATGCAAAATCTGTATGTAAAAAACAACGTTAAAAAGCAAGATGTAAAGTGAATAATAATAAATTCGAGATTTAATCTAATTAATTCATATAATTATTTTTTAAAAATATTTATAATTTTTATTATTAACTTCATGTTACTGACTTTTTTTTTATAAAAAATAAATAAAGTAAATAAAGCATCTCCTTTCATTGAAGATTATGTTGAGATTGCAATGTCTTAAATCTTAATCCTGCATTAATTACCAGCCCCCATTACACGTGTGGCGATTCTATGGTTCCTAGTTCCTACCATGAGAGGGCCGCAATCTAACAGTGAAAAAAAGTTGAAATCAAATCAAAGCATTCGATCCAAAGTAGCACAAATATGAAAACTTGGAGTTAGCTTGCATTGCACTACTGGTAAGTCCTGAATAATTACAGCAATAGTTGGACTATAATTTGGTATTGATAATTGCAAAGATTTGTGAATTAGGGGGGTGTGAATGTGATCATGACAAATTATGGTATCAGATAGAAAATAGGAGCCGGAGAAATTGATTAACCATTAGCACTATGATTAAGAAAGGGGTTGAGACTTGATAATGATGACTAGCAGGCAAAAAAGAGGGTCCTATTCAAGTAAGTAATTAGTAGTAAGATGTTTAGGATGGGACAGTGTGGAGTGGGTGTAGATTTGACAATATTAGATAAAAAAAAAAATACAATATGAATATGATACGATATAAAAAATAATACGAACATAATATAAATATACGAATTTGTTAAAATTTATTTAATACAAATTATTAATATATCAAAATTTATATAAATATAAAATATTTTAAATACAATTATAATATAATAAAATATATAAGGAATTATCAGATTAGGTGGGTAGATTGGAAAATGGAGATTCTCGTTTGTTTGTTTATGAATCAGACAAGGACTTGTTGACAGAGGGGTCTGCCATATGCACAATCATCAAAGGGTGATTGAAGCCCACAAGAGGCAAAAAAAAAAAAAAAAAGAGACAGCAAGTGGGCCATTCCAGTTTTTTTTTTTTTTTTTTTTTTTTTTTTTTTTTCTGGGCGAGAGAGCCTGGCAAATCTCACAAGCCACAATAATGGAGTCTCAATGAATAGCTTTACTGATTTGACCATACAGTGCTTGGTGGTGCTCTTCTCAGTCACCCCTAAAATATCAAACCCAAAGGCTAAAAAAATCAAAAACCATTTTGGAATTTCCCTTGAAAGAAAAAAAAAAAACTTAGTAGATTTGCTCTTGTTGTTGTTACAGATTTGGCTTTAAATCATGAGACATCTTCATATATATCGAAAATTATTTGGGTGTGGTGGACCCAAATTGAAAGATGAAGATACAGATGGATGGTTGGATTACCATACCATGACATCAAACGGATGGAATTGGGATTATATGAGAAGAGAAATAACCCCAGACAGAAAAATCTTTGGTACTTTTAAGCTGATATTGTTTGCTTATGGATTGTCCTTTTCTATGTCTAGGGTAGGCCGTAGGCCACTGGTGCTGTCTAGTAAGAGGCTGAGCTAATTAACTGTCTTTGTGGATGTCTGCACTGTCACGTGTGCATGGAGTTGGACATATCATGCTGCCGAATGGGTTCCCCACCAAAAACCAAAGATCAAAGCAATCAGATGGCAATAACCATCTCTAATTCTGTCTGATTTTTCAGGATATTTTGGTAAGAAATGCTGATGGACTCAGCTACTGGTTCGACTCGGGGCTGCATTTGTTTTGAATACAGGAAGGTGTCCTATTGGTGGCTCTACTACATCACAGCTAGGCGCCAGCTTATTGATTGTCCCAAATTCATTACAGTTTTTTTGTTGGCAAGGCTCTCTTAAAGAGATATAATTAGGGCCTTGTTTGGATTTGATATCATAACATCAGGGGCAAAGAGAAAGCCAGAAAAAAGGAAACCTTATTTAAGAGATTCCTAGCTGGAAAGAGCCGGGTATAGCGGATCCTGTCCAATGTGCAAAAAGCCAAAACAATCACCAGAGACAAAAGAGAGATGAAAAGAAAGGTGGGATCCAAAGCTTTTCTCTTGTTCTTTAACTCCAAACTATCACACATTCAATGCCAAACACGATCTTAAAATGGTTTTGCTTTGAATATCGAAGCAATATTTATATATTTGAAAAGGAAACCCTGAACTCACAACAAGCAAAGAGAACACCGATAGAAAATTGAAAAGAAGCTTCTTTAATTCATGCCATACATCTAAAAATGTCCCCATCCATCTCTTCCATAATTTCATTCCATCCCTATTTTTTTTCTTCCTCTTTTGCTCTCATTCACTCTTTGCTTACTTTAAAGAAAGAGACAGAAAGATGCTTTAGATAGAAAATGAGAAGGATCAGGAAAATAGGGTATTCAAAAATTAAATTAAATTAAATTGCTAAGTCTAAACTCCAACACAATGATAGTGTTGGAGAAGCCTATTGGCTTCCCTAAGACCACTAAAATAAGCTCCATGAGTTGTAGAATAGTGGGTTCTGTGTGTAGCCTCCCCTGCAAACAAAATTTGAAGTGGATGATGCACAAGACCAGCTGACTCACAGCTACCAACCTTTGGTAATGGCTCAGCCATGGTGTCCAAATCAGCACCACTTGATCCAACCGCAACATAACTGTAAGATCCCAAGAATAATGGATCACTACCCCATTTGCTCTTCAAAACCTTAACAAATCTTACTTCACTTTCACTAGAGCTCTCAACAGATCCCACATTCCCATTGCAGAATTCATGGGAATTATACTTTACTTCCTTGTGGTTGTGGGGTTGTGATAATAAACTAGAAACTGTTGTTGACACTCCGTTTATAATCTCTTCATCACTAAGTGTTTCAAGCTCAAGAGCTTCTTTCCCTGCAAACCAAGCTAGCAGGACGCTTGAATTGTTGTAAATAGGAGACACAGAAGCTGTCCTCCTCATCCACCATGGGATCTTTTTATGCCTTAAGTTGGAGTCTGAAGGATGAAAAGCAATTTGCAAGGAAGGAAACTTGTTTGTATCATTGGGTTTTCGATTACCAGTTGGACTCAATTGAAGAAACAACTTGTTAACAACACCATATCCAAGTCTTGATATAGCCTCTGTCTTGAAACAAGGAAGGGGAGGATTGAACATACCTGAATCTTGGCAAGTTCCAGCTTTTAGGACCCCTAATGAAACTGTGACTATCACATGATCAGCTAACATAACCGATCCATCGCAGAAGTGTATCTTCACTGGCCTGGAATCATAACCATTTTCCATTTCTACGGATTTATGACCCTCAGGTTGCCATTCGATGCTTGTGACTTTGCGGCCTAATTGGATTACACCAGGAGGAAGAACAGATGCAAGATATTCAATTATGCTCAAGTAGCCTTTAGAAATGGTGATTTCTTCACCAGGAAACATGCGGTACTCGCTTTCTGCTTCAAAATCTAGAGTCAACAGATCATCAGCTGATGTATAAGTCCTTTGGGTGTTTTCATGTATGGCAAAAATGGCTTCTTCTAGCGACTTTCTGCTCCATTTACCATATCCTCTGAGCTCCTCTGCGTTCTTGGAAGAATCCCAATAAGCATCAAGGCCTCGTCTAAGAAAAGCACCGACGCTTTGGTTACCAAAGCCACCATTGCTTGTACAACCTTTGAAGGCTGCTTTAGCTGCAAAATTATAGTAACAAGCATCTCCACTGTCTGCACTATCTTCAGTCAGCTTTCCTTGAGCAAAATCCATCAGGTTCTTGAAAAGGGTCGATATGGCGTCAACAATAGAGGCACTTAGCTCGAATCCACCTTCAGCAATGGTCTTTGGCTCATCCGAGAAGCCATCCATGCACTCCCATGGCTTGTCAGACTCTAGTGCATGGATTTCTCGAGCAATTTGGTATACTGGGCTGCCTCCTATGCCATGGATATAAGTAGCACCCATCTCAATTCTGTCACCACCAAACTCTGAAGTGTTTATTCTGCCACCAATTCTAGTGCCACCTTCGACAACAAATAGCTCAAACAAATCATTAGAGCTAGTGGAAGTATAGAGCTTGTTAGCTGCAGTAAGACCAGCCATCCCTGCTCCAATTATCACAATTCTTGGCTTCTTCGCCATTATAGTTTCTACCTTGCAAAGCTTCACTAGCAGCAGAAAGATTCAAGAAACAAATTTGGGGAAATTTTTCAAAGGAGAGAACAGAGTGAAGAGTGAAGAGTGAAGAAGAACTGTGAGGTTATATTGCGTTACTGATAAGGAATTTATAAGGGGGTGTATACTGTATACTCTGCGGCTTCTTGAGACTTTAATTTCTCACATTATTTAATTTCTCTAATAAAGACAGGGCTCTACTTTTCTTGAACTCTACTAGCTACAAATATAGGCTTATACCATAAAGGCCATTCACTCTTCAAATCCTCTCCTAGTCTTCCTCAAACACATTGATGTTTATATCAATGTGTCATTATTTGAGTATTTTCACCCTTGACTTTCCATACTTTTCAAGAATATTAGTAGTAGTATTAGTACAATGAAAAAATATATATATATATATATATAAATTAAATTATGGAGATATTATGGGAGTGGTGGGAAGGACAATAAAAGGTTGACAGTGCCTTTCACCAACCTCACATGTAAATTAGGATTGAGGAACCCCCACCAACTGAACAAGTAATTGATCCTGATCGCTTTGATTTGCCTGTCCTAGACCATAATTAAGGTAATCATACAAATGTAATAACAATTATAAACACCCTTTGCTGTATGTGCCTTGAGGATACATTTTTTGCCCATGCCATGAGCTTCTGCCCTTCATTTCTGTCAGCATTCCCAACAGTATATATCTCATGGCTGCATCCATGAATTGACACATTGGAGAATGGTCAATTTGTTACAAGTTTAGGTAAGCAAAGGTCATGTAGTATACACCATTCAGTCTTAAAATTTTAACAAAACTTTCTTAAATCTAGGTATAATATGAAACAAAACAAAACAAAAAAATTGTTTATTTTATGATTTAGCTGTACTTTGAACTTTCTATCTCTCTTTCAGGGGAAGGGCGGTTGTTTCCATCAAAAGTGAAGCACTCTCACTCTTTTATTTCTCTTTGGTGGAAGAGAGGGGGAGTTGGTTTCTATTCAAAGTGAAGCAGCAAATTAGTATAAAGGAAACATATTTGTTTCTTGAACCCGAATACAGTTAAATTAATTTATACAATCATTTTAAAAAATTAATATCTAATAAATTCGAGATTCAAAATTTAAAATCTTCTCCTATCCTCAATATCTTTTTGTTAAAAAAAAAAAAAAATCTATTTGTTCCTTTGGATTTAAGCAAGGACATTCATTAGTTTTTGGAACCATACGGCGGATTTAGAAGCAACAAAACATCAGAGATTACTTAGAACAGTGAAGAGGATTACTATGGCCCGAAGATATATATTCATGTTTGAAGTACTTCCGGATGCAAAAATGTGACATGCTTTCTTTTTCATGTTTCAAAAACACTTCCTTTGGTTGGATTTATCTTTTAAAATTTAAACTGATTTGAAGCCCCTTGCTTTATTTACTGATCCGTTTCTTAAAGAAAAATAGTAATTAAAACTTTCATCTTTGATTGAACAAAGATTCTTAGATTAGAGAGAAGATCATCTCTTGTCATTTCTAGCTCGATCCCAACTTACATTGTTTAAAACAAGTACTAATGTTAAAAAGCTTAACTAAGATCAGCTGACTTGACTTTCTTCCTCATCCTCATCCCCTTCACTTTACTTTTTATTCCACAAATGCTTTCATTATCTTTTGATTTCTTTTAATTATGATTAAGTACATAACAATTAACAATGACCGGGTTAACTTTTCATTTTTCTGTACGATTTACTTGATTACATTAGGGTATTTTTAACTTTTCTTTACAATTATTTGATTTGAATTCTAATGATTAAAATTAAAAATTTAACATTCTACTAATAAAGCACATATCTATTGTATATTTGTATTATTAATCTTCTTACTATAGAGAAATAGTAAAAAAATCAAGACACAAAAATTTATGTGATTTGATTAATTATGCTTACGTTCATGAAATTGCATAAATTTTTACTATTTTTTGAGAGAGAATAAGTTAACATGCACCAATTTTAAAAATTTATCCTAAAATTGGTCCCCAAAAAAAATTAATGAAAAAGGCAAAAAAAATTATTTCAAATTTCTAACAATTTTTACCGGATCGAATTATCAATTCGAACATAAACAATAAAAAATCAAACTCCACATAAAAAAAATCTAACGCAACTGTAAAAATCTTGAAATCTTTTGAGGGTTTGATATTTTTTTGGCCCACGAGATTGAATAAGGTATGGTTTAATTATGTGAGATAAAGCCAGCATAAAATCTTTGAGGTGAAGTCGTGAAGATAAACACTATCATAGACAGAGTTTTTATTACTATGACCCATCATTTATTATTATTTTACTAGGCTACATGATTCTGCATATGTTCCTTTTCTCTCTATCTCTTCTCTTTTAACAAAGTTTTTTTTTTTTTTAATTATTTTTAATTGCATTTTAATCTCTGTCAGACATCTCCCAAAAGCTCAAACTTTCATCTAAATCTTCATTAAAGTAGTGCGAATCGATATGTTAAGTATCAAATCTATTCTAAATCAAAAAATTGAAAGCAATAAAGGTGAATGACGATTAAATAAGTTTTTCAGATGCTTGCCTGCCAAAAATATTCCATCATTTTTAACTATCCATTTGACTTTGACAGCTGACAGGATTAATTGCTTTTAATCACACTGAATTCTTTTTTTTTTACTACTACTAATTAACAATACAACTGCTGCATATATTTTACAGGAAACCATGCAAAGATATGATAATAAATCCTGAATTGAATTTGAAATTTAATTAATTTTATATTAACATGTTTAAAATTTGAATCATAATATTTACAATCTATTTTTTTATATTAAAAAATCTTGAAACAATTGTCAAGTAGCCTTGTAGGATTATTTGTATGAATCCCAAGTTTTTTATGGTTCCCTATTGCTTGAAAACCCATAGAAAGACTTTGGGCAAATTTTAGTTTGTTTGTTATTAACAAGGGAGATTGACTTATAGTTTATAGGGTTGATGGTTGATGAATTGTGGTTGACAATCTTTTGAAAGCTTTCAAATTTCAATTAATTGGGGGATATTAATTGTACAAAGACTGGTTGATGCATCGCTATCAAGGCTTAATCAAGACAAGTCAAAATTCTAGAGTTCCCCAATACATATTTATTTTTCCACATCGTCTCTCGTGACCTAAACAATTTTTTTTTTTCTTGAGCATTGAAGCATGGACCAAAAATCATATGGTCTACGTAGCTTCACGTGCATTTAGACGAGAAATGCCAAAAACTGAGAAACTCAGGAGGACTGAGGAGGTTAAAACTTAAAAGGAGGAAAAAAAAAAAAAAGAAGAGAACTTTTGTTTTTCAGATTTTTTTGATTGAAATTAATTTATTATTATTCAAAAAATCTGTTATAATATTTAGTTATTTACTTTTACAAAGAGAGTCTACTTTTTTTCTTCTTTAATTTTTCTTGATGGGAGAATGATTTGATGTGTACAAAAGTAGTGATATTTCGATTATCAAAATTATCATTTCGCAATCGTTGTTGGGTTTTACTTATCTTTTTGTGTCCCAGTTACGTCATCTCTTTACCTTTTGTTTTTCCCTCAAATGAAAATGATTGCCATCATCTAAATAAAATAATAGTAATAGTTAGATGTTTTGTTTTTAGTAATAGTTAGATTTGAAATTTCATATATATATATATATATATATATATGTGTTTTGTATTTTTTTTATCCATCGTTTAACTATAATCACAATATAAAGTATTAAACGTGCTGTAATTTTAAATACAAATATAAATACGATATTTATATTTATATATTATATTAATTATGTTAATCGTATTTAAATATATTAAATTTTATTTATTATACTGACTTTATATTTATTAAATATATCATATTTTTATATTGTGTCCAAAGTTACATCTAATAATGATATTAATACAATTTGATAAAAGAATGAAAGAGAATACGTATTAATATATCTCTTTACTTATGTGTTTATTACTAATACAATTTGTTATGTGTTTTGTATTTTTTTTATCCATCGTTTAATTATAATCACAATATGAAGTCTTAAACGTGCTGAAATTATGAAATGAAAAAATATACTCTGGAGTTTTTTTTTTTGTTTTATATTCATATGAAGGAAATATGAGAAAGAAAACAATAAATAAAAGAAATAAAAAAAGAATATATATATATATATATATATCAGACTATAGTAATTTAATACACATAGAAATTAGAAGAATACATAAAAATATTGATTTTTATCAATCTCACGAACAAGATCCAAGAATAAGATCCAATACGATATTTATATTTATATATCATATTAGTTATCTTAATCATATTTAAATGTATTGGATTGTATTTATTATACTGACTTCATATTTATTAAATATATCATATTTGTATCATATTTTTATATTGTATCCAAAGTTACATCTAATAATGATATTAATACAATTTGATAAAAGAATGAAAGAGAATACGTATTAGTATATCTCTTTACTTCTGTGTTTATTACTAATACAATTTGTATTATGTAGATTTGTTCATGGGTCGAGACAGATTGCGATTCAAATTTTTTTAAAAATTTTTATCCAAGCCTAACTCGAAAGCTTGGATTATTATTTAAAAAATATTTTTATATTTTATATTTTATAATTAAATTTAAATAAAAATAATTTTTATTAATAAATAGTAATTCGAGTCGAGTCAACTCAAATTGAAAAATAATAATATTCAGGCCCAATCCAATATGTGTCGGACAGGTAGTTCAATATAGGGGTGTTCACTATTCGGTTTTAATCGAATTAACCGACAAAAATTTAATTCGGTTCGGTTAATCGGTTAACAGAACAAAATTCGATTCGGTTAACGGTTAATGGTTTTGAAAAATTTTAACTATCGGTTAATTCGGTTCAGTTAAGCTAAAATAATCGAATTACACGAATTAATTGAAACTATGTAATGTTCATGATTTATCATGCTTTCTTAGTTGTGTTTGTTTGATATTTGGATATTGTAATATGCTTTGCTTTTGGATTTTGATTGGTTGGACTTGGATAAATTATTTGGATATAAAATCGTGTATTAAAAATAGGTTAGCAAAATAAATTAGGTATTTATTTCGGTTAATTCGAAAATCGACCGAATTAACCGAAATAATTTCGGTTCGGTTAATTCATCGTTTTAACTATTTGGTTCGGTTAACGGTTAATGAAAAAACATATTCGGTTAATTCGGTTAATCATAATTCGGTTCGATTATTAACCGAATGAACACCTCTAGTCCAATCCTTAGATATATCTAAGCATTATGGAAGATTAATTATTTAATTTTGACTTTTGATTTTTGCATTCTAGCTAGTTTTCTTCAATTTAAGAATGAAATCCCATATTGAAACTTGGAGAATATGGTATCAAATGCTATTCCCCATTTTCATGTAATGCAATGTAAATTTTGTGTAAAGAGATTAGGAGTCCGTTAGATGACTCCCCCGGCCAATGGCGTTTTGGCCTCAACCGGGGTTTGATGCTACTAGGTGATTGTCTCTCTACCGCGCTGGAGGAGTCACCGAAGAAAACATAGATCAAGAGAGCCAAAACTCTCTAACTACGAAGAAGCGACAGTGAAAAGCATAATTAAGAAATATGATTAGGGTTCAAGTCTTCTAAGCACAAGCTAGACTTAGAGTACTTCTTGAGCCACGAACTGTCCCTAGTCTTGCAAACTGCTAAATTTAATTTCTGATCCTTAATTTTAGCTCCTAAGATGAGATCCATGGCCATTCGTGTGTGCCTAAAATTGATATATTTGGGGCACCGAGTGGTCCCTAGTCCCTATAGTTTATGCTCAAGACTAATTTACTTGTCCTTAGCTAATAATTGGAGGAAGAGTGAAAAAAAATGGAATAAATAGGAAGGAAAAGGAAGAGATAAGAAAAGTAGTGTCGGACTTTTAATTTTAATGATCAGAATACAAATCTCGACAACTTTTTATCTTTTCAGTTTATTCAACATTATACCTAGGGAGGACATGATTATTCCACTTTTTATCTTTAACCTTATTTGTACTTTTCCTCTAATTTTTTCATTTTAATTACCAAATGAAGTGTATTTGCATCCCTTATCATTCAATTTTCAACCATCACAATCACAATCACATTTTTCATTTTTTTTTTGTGTGTTGGTTTTGATTTGAGTGATTACAACTCCCTCTCCCTCACCTTTACAAATCTTCTCCTTCAACTCTCCTTGGACAATATTATCATCTTAACAATTGTTATTTCTCTTTAAAAAGAGAGAAATTAAGTTCATGGTTTGAATCTTCTATCTCTTTACACTTCCTACTATATATATATATAAAAAATCATCCTAACAATACCTAAACTTCCAAATCAAATTTGACCATAAATCCAATGATTCCCAATTAGAGAGATTTAGAGTTTGTCTTAATTAATTTGATTTGGAAAGATAAGAAGGGCAGCTGTTACTGAATCACCTTTCTCTCCCACAGCTGTGAGATCTGAGAAGATTATGAAAGATCAACCATTTTCAACCTTAATGGGAGAGTTTTGCCAGCCCCTATGCCCCGATTAATGCATTCTTATTGAGTTGTAACGTCCATATAAAGTGATATTGGCCTTAGCTTTTCCTACCAAACAAATTTTCTATTATGAAAACCATTTGCATAGACAAATATAGCTTAAAAATCCTTCTTAGTTCTTACCAATTACATAAAATAGGCCAACAACATCTCTGCCAGGCTTATCTTGCTATTCAGTCAACAAACAAAAACCATACCATATTTGAAGATTAACAAAAGCTATCTTTTCAGTTTTTCATTTTCCCTGGAAAAAAATAGTACAAGTAAACATTTTTCATTTTTCAAAGTTTGCAAATAGTGTTAATTAAAAATGGGCTTATTCGAACCTTGAGTTTAACTCAGTTGGTTCATGCAGTGGTATCCAACAGATTTGAGCTCGAATCCCAACATTTACAATCAACAACAGCCCATAATGAGGGCAAAAAAATTTGAAAATTCTTTAATATATATATATATTAAATTAAATTTGTCTTCAAAATAAAATTATTATTGGTTTATTTTTATTTTCGTTTACAACTTAATTTTATATATTATAATTTTAAGAAAATTAAAACTACATTGTTATTTATATTTTTATATTACCCACCAATCATTATTCATGAACTCTTTAAAACAATTGGTTTATGATAAATATATATTTTTTTAGCATCCTTAGAAAGCAAAAATAACAAGATTCTGCTAAGATTTGTTAATTTATTTTTAAAAATATATGTTTATATAATCTTGTTGTTATATGCCTGGATAATATTAAGACTTTTTTGTTGAGTCCAAAAGTTGAGATATTTTTTATTAATTTTTGTTATAATACAATATTATATTGATTTATCTTAACTACTTATGAAGAAATATTTTTTTATCAATTTTACTTATTGTACTGCAGTTTTTTTCAACACCAAAGTTAAATTGATATCATCTTATAAAAGGTTAGAAAACACCATAATTTATAATCTCAAAGTTTCAATTTCATTATTTTAAAGAAATATTTTATTTTATTGTTTTGATTAGAATATATTATTTAATAATTGATTTATTTATATATATTTTCAATTTTAAATTGAAAAACGAATTAATCAAAAAAGTTCACCCATAGTTCATTAAAAGATTGTGTAAATTAATTTAAAAGGCATGTTATTCTTTAAAAGTTTATTAAAAGATTGTTGAGATACTTAGTTTAGATTCAATTCTTGAAAATTTTGTTTTTTAAAAAAAAAAGGTCGCTCACAATTTTAGATAAAATTATTTATTTGATGTATTTTATTTCCTTATACTTTTATTTATGAATTGATAACATTTATGCTTTTATGAGTTTGTTATTTTTATTAGTATATATTTGCATATATGTTTTATATTAATAAAACATAGTGACATGCCTCAAATGAAAAAAAAATATATAGATTTATACTTTTAATCAGCTCTCCAAAAACTAAATATTAAGATCCTCCACTGTTTACAATCTTTTTGTTTATTTCCAAGCTGCAACTTTTTTTAATAAAAAAATTTGATTTTTCCCACTGAAATAAAAATTCTACCTTAGGTTGAGGGATTGGGTCAAATGGGTTCATTGCTTTGGTTTATATTATATGTCTGGATTTGTCAAACAGGTTTAACAGTCTGGCTCTGGACCCTTAAAGCTTTGCTAATTACTGGTGCTGGATCTTGATGCTAAGAGTCGAGATTCGAGAACTATTTGGGCCCATAAAATGGGAGTGATATATTTTTCCACTTTCCATCTAGTTGAAAATTTAACCCAAAAAAAAAAAAACGAAAATGTCAATCGTATTTCTTAAACCTTACTTTAAAACCTTTTTAAAAAATGCATTAATAGGAGACTTGTGCATGCTATGAGGATGCCATTTTTTGAGATAAAATACGATTGTCACTCCATAATTGCTAGTCTTTGTCTTTTGGGTCCTTCACAAACTGATGAAAAAAAGAAAAATAAATAAAAAAGCATATTCAACAAAATCCCTATATGTGCCTATTGAAGATTGTTAGATCAAAATTACGACAGGTTAATTTTGACCAAACCTCAAAATACGTCAAAATCATGAGCCATCAAAATATTAATAAGCCCATTCCAATCATTAAATACCAAAAACTTCCATTAGCTAAGCCCAAACATTCCATTTTAATATCAGATATCAGAACTCCCATAGCCGACAACAGCAAGCTCCGCTGCCGCTGGCAAATGTGTCACTATTAATCATTAAAAACCCAACAATCCATTACTCATTGCTAATATAGTTGCAGAAAATTTCAAACCTCGTATCTTTTCAACATTTTAACCACAACCTGCCAAAGAATCATCTCCCAAATTAAGCGTTGATCTAGTGAGAGAAGGACATGGTGACACGTGTAGAGGTTGTTCCAAATTCACCCGTCCAGGTCTTAACGACTTCATTAAAGAAAGCTAACTAGAACTTGTGATAGGATTTAAGTACTTAAAATTTCTGATACCAAGTCAATCTACATTTGACAGTTGCAAGAGCATGGAATAATCCTTTGATCCAATGTTTCAACCGCAAACCTTGTAGATCCAATGGTAGAATTTAATGGTTCATTGTTTAACAGTGTTCATTAATCATAGTTTAACATACTCATAATCAGTATAACTGGTCCAAAAAGAATCAGTCTGAAAGCCTCTAATATCTGAAAATCTACAATCACTAACAATGAGCTTACAGTGGCATCCTAACCCAATTTCTTCAAACTTCTAGTCCACATAATAAGCTACTACAGAGGTTTATTACAAGTCAAACAGGAAATATTCTGGCCTTCTTCCTTCCAATCTTATCTCTCATGGCTTCGACGCACACGAAACCACGTGGGACTTGAATTTCTCAAGCTCTGCTAAAACCTCCTCCTCTGGCCTGTAGATCAGATCACTCATGCGCCATATCTGCAGATCATCATTTAGCATATCAATAATTGTAATTTCATTCGAATTTATTGCATTTCTTTTCTTGAAAGAAAACAAACACTTGGAGGGAGAGAGAAGGAAAGTATAGAGGAAAGATCAAACTGGGCACTTAGGCTTTTGAAGCTAATGTGTAAAGTAAAACAAAGCTCTTTCAACAAATCAATCCCATCAAATTGGAGTAACTTCATAACCAACAGTGAAGGAATGTTATTACAAGCAGTTTCTGCAGCAATATACTATGATTCTAATCCTATGGCAACCCTTGATGATTATAAGCAACATGTTTTGCAGTATTGGCAGGGCAGTGAGATCTCCACAACAATTTTATAATTTTTTCTTGTAACGTGCATTGCTTTTGACTTATCTGTGTCATATGTTATATCTACTTACACTATCACAGTGCTTATTTGAATTATCTCAAGAAGAAGAAAAAAACATTGCATTTTCTGACACAGAAAATTTATAACGGAAACTAGTAATTATACCTGCAATGTCCCTCCTCCACCAGTGGTATCACAGTCATCAGACACACTAACAACAGTCCACGGATCTGATGTATTCCAATGGAAGTCAACAACTTTGTCCCTATATAAAATCAAAAGATTGAAAAGGTTACGATAACAAGTCAGGTAAAATCAAATCAAACAAAATCCCCGAAGTGTTGCATAATTTCAACTCAAAACATATATTAGGGAAGGCCAAATTCTGTGCAAGAACATTCAAGTATATTGTCTTCAACAGACAATAAGGAACTTGATCTCAGAAACCAGAACTTGTTTTGCATGAGGTGCATAAAAACACATATATCTTTATATTCCACCAGTGAAACCAAATTTTTTTTAGCATGTTTAGCCATGCCTCAAGATTGAGTTTCATGACATCTCAAATTAGCTAGCACTTGCATCATTGTACCCACTTCTTCTTTTTTCAATAAAAGAAACATCATGAAGAACAGTGTTGTCAAAGTATAAACCTCCCTATCAGGTGGAACATTAAAATTCTCATTGAGCACTCTTAAGAGCATCAAAAGATAAAAGGTAAGGTGTTAAAAGCTTTAATACATACACAAATGTAAGAAATACATGTTGAATGAGATACATGTGTGCAATAAAGATCATTAAGGAAACCAGTTTAATGGTGTAAATTTAAAAGGATAGAGACAGACAATAAGAAAATAAAAAGAATAAAATAAAAAGATGAAAGAATGTGAAATGCATATTGAAATTAAGACATAGATGGCGTGGTTCAAAAGAATAGTCCAAATACATGATTTATCAGACTGAAAAACAGTTGCAAACCTGTGCCCAGCGTGCTGGAAAAACAGCCCTGCAGGAGTAGAAGGAGATCTTGAAGCACGTTCCACCTTTTTGCCAACCTGCAATACGGACGAACAATTAAAACGAACCACAATATTATGCAGTAGCAAGTACAGCTATGACAAGCCGAATAAGCAACATGTCTGAACTGACCTTCGAAAGGTAAGGAAAATGTTTTCTCCTACTAAGGAACAGGCAAGACAAAGCAATAACTATGTTTTACTTGAGAGAAAAAGAAGATAAGGTTACTGAAAACTAAACACCTGTAATCTAAGTGCTTAACTACTTGCAATTACTTTAGATCCTCTTTCACTTATTAACTTTCAAATTATTAATTTATAGTTGTAACATAGACATTGCAACAGAGCATGATTGATGAGGACAAAGAACTTGGTAATCTTCTTCACTGCCATCATTTTTTTACAAATATATTCCAATCCTAGAAAGATATGAACCAGAATTGTCAACTTACAAACCACATCCTCTTTTATTTGATGAGAGTTCAATTTCCTAAAATTGACTGTGAAAATCTAAAAATATTTCCATATAGAAATTATTCAGGCAAACTACAAAACTGTATGCGCAGCGTATAGATACTCCATAGTTCAACATATATGCATAGCGATGTGTGTCATCTTCGTTAAATGCATGCACAGTCTATCATGTATGCAAAGGCAATTAACTGGAGATAGATCAAGCAATCACACCTTGTCATAATCCCAAATGTTTAAGAGCCCATCCTCGGCAGAACTACCAAATACAGATGACTTGTCTGGAGACCACTGGACCATGAGATATATAAATTTGGTAAGAACAGATACATGATAACACTTATAATCACGTTTGTAACAAAATAGGAAGTAAAGGATATGAAATGATCAGGTTCTTTTGACACCTGCACACATAGAACAGCAGCTCTATGACCCTCAAACTTGTAAATGGGTGATCCATCTCCATTAGAAGTGAGATTCCTTCGGTCAAACATACGAACAGTATTATCTGCAGACCTGAGAGATCAACAAAGATGACAAATAACGTTTTATCTTTTACCCCTCGGTGCAAAACATGAAGCACTGCCACACTCATAGTGCATCATATTTTGACGCCAAAAGTAAAGTGCAAAACTGAAAGAAACATGGATGAAGGCATACCCAGTCAGGATAAGATTATCATCATGGGGGTTCCAATCAACACAATGAAGATCAGCATTATGTGCCTTTTCAACCTGTCAAGAAGAAACCAACAATTTAGCTTATCATCAGAAGCATCAGTATATTTAAAATCAAAATTACATACAAGCCAAAATTAACAAGATCATAACAGAAAGCATGAGAAACATAAAGCTTTAGTTGATTCCATCAAGAGGAATTCATAAGCGGGGAAAGAAGCTAAATGGTTCGCTTTGTGATATCAAATGACATCACTTTAAATGATTTGGAACAGACAATGGTCAAGAATGAAGTCCCAGACAGAAGAAACAGCAATGTATAACTAGAATCAGAAAACAGCTAACCAAACTTTCAACAAGTTTGTGCAAAGGATTTGACGAAGTGGCAGGGCATTCCACCTCCACCCATATAAAAGGGGGAAAAAACAGGTAAAAAAATGATGCTAACTAGTTGACTGATTACACCATCCTCTCAACTATAAATCACTTTACAGTTTACAGAAGTCAATCAAAAGCCCAGCAAGGGCTATATTATTCAGCTTATATTCTACTCTTTGAAACTTTCTTTTCATGAATATATATATATATAAAGAGAAATGAAAAAGAGAGGAACTATAGGGGAAAAAAGGGGAACCCAAGCAGTTATTATTTATTATTATTAGAAAAGTAATTATTAATTGGAAAATTACCTTGACAGTGGGGCTAGTGCCAACTCGTGCATCCCAAAATATGAGGCAGGAATCATCACCTACACTACAAAACTCCTGCGCACTTGAGCAGATATAAAAAAAATTTCTCAGAAATTAGGGGCCACATGAAAAATGTCAAAAGTATAAATTCAAAAGCCATTATTATAGTGAAAGAGAAACCAATGAAAAAACCATTTGAATAAACTCACCTTTACATGAAAAATTTATGAAGTGAACTCAAGAAGAATATACAATTAAGAATTACGCACATTTAGATTTTATACAAGAGAAAGCAGCTACCTGGATGGACAGAACGCGACATCTTCAACTGTATCCTCATGCCCACAGAAGACACCACGAGGACCTACAGAAGGCCCGTCAGCAGCTTTATCATTACCTTCCCCAGACTTGTTCTGTTTGATGATCGATCCACCAGATCCTGGAGATTTGGTAGGGTCTGAAGCCGTTGTTGTTATGTGGTCCTGGATGCTCCACAAAACCACTGATTTGTCCTTCCCTATCATAAAAGTTCTCTCATTAAGAAGAAAAGCCCATCACATGAAATGAAATTCAATTTTCTTGAGCCAATTTTAAAAATGCAAATTAACCCCTTCAGAACTCGAAACAAAGGTTGTAGGGGTATGGCCTCAAAGTAACGTTATGCAGTTATGCACTAGAACACAATAAGACATACCATATAGCAAAATCTGACAAAAGAAATACTTCCTAAATCAGATAATGAAGCTATTTCAAACATATCATACCTTTTATATGAGAAAGGGCATATTCAGCTCTCAAATTAAATAACTTAACTAGATTACTACTCCATGATAGGAAGATAACGAACTCACAACATCTCATATGATCATATAGATCACGATTTCCATGAGGGTTTCGGTACCAAACATATCAATAAAAGCATTAAATCCAAGCAAGCATATAGTTAATTGAAAGATGAAACCTCCCAACCTCCAGAGAGCACATAGGGTTCAGTGGGACACATTGCAAGAGCAAATTCTGCATTATCTTGATGTCCAGTCAAAATCTGCGGAAAAGAAAAATAAGTCATTAGTGAAAATCAGTTCATTCACCTCCACCCCCTCCCTCCCTCCCGCCCATACATGCATACACACAAGTAGAACACAGATAGCTTTTAGTAAACATATAACTGAATTTTTGAAACAAATATACCAAATCTGGGCGAGAATGTGTTGCTCCAAGAACAGCATGACGGTTGGGTTGAGCCTCAACATCCCAAATAAGAACCTAAATTTTATCAAGTCACATGTCAGGCAGACTTTAATATCTATCCTAGAAAGAAAACATGACAGAAACATTGACTCCACGTAATTTAATAAAACATAAATAATAAGAGTCTTACATCCGGACTATCAGTGTGCGTGGCCACAATCTTAGAGTTCTGTGGAAGTTCCCTGATTCTGTTCACCTGCAAGATAGTATTTGGCAGTCACTACAAAATAAACTATCATAAATAAAAACAAAGCAAACAGATAAAATGATTATTATAAATTTTTTAGGTTATACATGCAAAACAGGGAATTTAAATAAGCAGAATATCTATTTCCCACAGATGTCGTACATCAGAAGCATAGCTTATATTTTAATGCCCCATCTCAAAAGGAAGAATTACATTGTCAAGTCCAATAGTATCTCACTTTATAGAATGATAGTTGAGTTCCAGCAAAACTGTCCGTGGATATCATCACACGACTTTACATGAAGTCATAAACATATTTCTTTTCTGGAATGCATAAGATTCATACCTCTCCAGGATGTATGATGGTCTTGTACTTCTTCACAAATGGTGAACGTGCTTCTTCATTAAACTGAAAAAATATGAAGCAATCATGTAAATAAGGAGAAGAAAGCTGCATGCATCAGTATTGAAGTGCAGAACAAGGAAAAGGAACCCATGAAATTGAGTTACCTGAGATATGTGCTCAGCAGCAGCAACCCTAGGTTTGACAACTTCACAATTAGCAATCACAAGAGTATTTGGAACACTACCATCAGTCTGGCATTATAACATAAGACAATAACCAAAAGAAAAGATGTCAAAATAGATAATAATAACAATGTTTTCCCAAAGGAATGATGTTAAGAAAATAATTCAAGCACAAACTTATCATGCTTCATTATTGTTCTACCAAGCTTTTCTTTCAAGTTCCATTAACTCAAAGAGTTCTAACATGACGAATCTATTGCTTTTAATAAATTAAGACTCCAGAGAGAGCATTTTTGTAATGTAAAACTGAAACATCAAGCAATCAATAAAAAATGAAACAAGAGGCTCCTTCCATTCAGTTTGCAATTTATATCCAAGCTTGTTAAAGCATACCAAAAACAAATTCCTAAGAAGGAAATACACTTTGCCTGTTCAGAGAGGTAGAGACGCTGCCGATTCTTATAAGTAGCTTGCTCAAGCTGTGGTCCCCATCTGTTCAAAACCAAATTATACTATCATCAAGAAATATGAAAAAGAGGAAACTTAAAATAAAAAAAATAAAAAAACAAGAAAAGGAGCTAAATTGGCAACAATCTAACACAAAATTGAGCCCAAAAAAAATCTACACTCGTTCCTCAAACAACTACAGACGGTTAATGCCAGCCATCTCACATTTGAAACACAATGGTAAATAATGGATTCAAAAAACGAAAACAGATCATCAACTCAGCAAAAGCCCACTAGGGTTTAGCATAAAAATTTAAGATCTTCAGAAACAAACATAATAACCCTAAATAAACCTAAACGCAAAAGGAACATTTTTTTTAGCAACAGAACCAAAAACACAAGCTTTTGTAACGAAAATACCAAAAGAACCCAAAACCCTAAAAAGGGTTTAAAGAGAAATACCGGCAAGAAAGAGACGGCCAAACGAGATTGTGATTAGCAAACCAATCATAGAGAACAGGGACCAAAGACTTCCACTGAGTGTACTTGTCATCAACGCTTGGTTGTTGGGCTTTCTTTCCTTCTTTCATTCTAACAGCGCTTTGTTGTTGCTGCTGCTGTTGCTGTTCTTTCTCGTCCTTTGGCTTTGGTTTTCGGCCTCTCTTCTTGGGACCTTGTTGTTGAGCTTGTGGAGACTCCATTTTTTAGATTGGGAGTGTTGCTGATACTTTAAAAAGCAAAGGAAGAAGGGGAAAAAAAACAACGATTGGTTTCCGGGGACCCGAGACCGGACCCAACTGGGACTGTGATGGGGTTTGGAAGAGAATGAGAAAAAATATAGTAAAAATGGGGGGTGAGGGTTTTTTTGGGGCTACGCCTACGTTCTTTAAAAATAGAGTGATGTACACGCGGCAAGTTGAGGCTTAGGCGTTACTGAGATGTTGAATGTCTTAGGGTTAGGGATGATTCAGCCATTTATATTTACTGGTAGTGGTCAAGGCTTCCGACGTTTTAGCTGAGATGTTAGGAGTTTTAAGGAATGCAAGGGTGTCGAAGTGGCTACATTTGGCAAATGATGGGTGCTTGCCAGCTTTTGCTTTTAAGACTGCAGCAGCTCACTTGGAAGTAGGAAGTAGGAAGCCAAAGACCCGAAGTTACTTTTTCCTTTACCATTACTAATGACAGATTTGCAACAGTAATCAAAACTATGGTGTTGGATAGGGATTTGGGTTTTAGAGGCTGATATAGGTTTTGGGAAAATCAGAATTCTAATCAATTCATGTTTTCTTCTCCTTTTTTTTTCTTCTGGCCTATGATCTGATTAATTCATTTAAATGAGAAAACTAAAATTTTGTTTCACTCCAATGGCAGGATACATTATATATACTTCAAAACAATTCATTTAAATGAGAAAACTAAAATTTTGTTTCACTCCAATGGCAGGATACATTATATATACTTAAAACAATCTTGTTTGAAAACTATAAATCCTAGAGCAAAACACCAAGGAGGAAAAGAAAGCCTCAAGCCCTCAATGCACGACACAACATTTTAGCTTTTTTCGATTTGCTTTAGGCGACTTTATAGTTTGTCCTGTTCTTTTTGTTTTTTTATTAAGGTTTAATTTGAAACATGAAACTTAACTCAATTAATTCATTTGATTATCTTTAAAAGATAATACTCAATAAATTTAAAATTCGAATTTTAATATCTAAGATCCTTCTCATATTACCAAATTACGATATCTTTTGTATCAAAAAATTAAGGTTCAATCTTGAACCCATTTTGGCACCTATTGTTTGATAATTAATACCACGAAGCAAAAACCCAAGGATTTTTGTAAATAATTCTTCGAATCTACTAAAACAAGTGTTTTTTCCAGCAGTGAGATAAAATGGATCTTCATATGTTGACTCGAATACTGCATATTGAACCACAGTGCGCAAGTTAAACAATCTGATACAACCACGAGTCCTAAATTTGAGCATGTAGTTGTACCAAGAAAACCTAAGTGATATCAAAATGTTATCAAAGAAGCTATCTTCATCTAATTAATAACAAAAAATGTCCATAGGTAACAATGTCAAAGCCACGATCCTCATAATAACACCATTCTGCTCAACAAATTTTTAAACTGGTTGAAAAATATAAAAATCAGACATAAACACCGGCTGAAAGTAGCAAAAACAATGACCCAAAGCCCTGCGAGGATATCCAGAATCAAACATCAGCAATGCACAAAACTACATGAATTATGAATGAGAAAATCCAGCCAAAAACAGATACAAAATGCTATACCAGGAAGACAGATGCCACTCCCCCAGTGGTGAGCTCCTTTGCAAGACTGCGATTTCGCTTAGAAGAAGTTGCTTCATAGCTGCATATTTTGGGCAAAAGAAAATTTTCATAAAATTTTCCAAATGTAATCTCAGGCATATAAAGCATTGTAGCAAACAGGATCTTGATTTGGGTAATGTCAAACAGTATAGCAATCAGAATCTAACTTAAATTTTACAAGCATCGGCAGTATAAGCAAAGTTAAGGCTTTCTCAGGAAAACAAATCAAGTGCAAAGAAGTTTATGATAATTGAAAGGTAGCATTGCTACAGTTTAATGAAAAGAGACCTCTAAGTTCTAACTACAAGATCCAACTGATTTGGAATTCTTTACTCTCTAGTGAAAAAAGAAGTTTGAGTACATTTGACAGTAGCATCAGTACAGTTCAACAAAAAGAGACCTTTAAAAGATCCAATGCATACGAAGAAATTCAATATTCCCAAGCAAAACCAAGCACAAGTAGATTCAAAGTTATCATCAATAGAGTTCAACAAAAGAGAACTCTAAGTTCTAACTGTAAGATCCAACTCAAATGAAATTGCTAAGTCGCAAAATGCTCCCATCCTCCAAAACCAGAAAAACAAAGTGCTAAAATTGCAAAATCAACAAAACATGATGAATGAAGAAAGATTTACGACAACAAACTGGATGAGCTCAGATAAAATTTTAGACAAGCAAAAAGTTGATCTATCCCTTTTGAAAATCTGCTCCGTGCCTTAAGCCTTGGAATTTAAGGGATAAAAGTTCAAACTTGAAAACACCACAACCAAATCAGGAAAACCAGATACTGATTGAGACAAGAATTTTTGAAACCCAAAAGGACCCAAAGCAGACATGGAATTCCATGACTCCAACTGATAATTCTACAAGTCAAAGGTAAATAGAAGTGAAAAACACAAAGGGGAATGATCAACTCAAATTCACAATTGTATTCTATTCCCATTAAAAATAAAAGAACAAACTGTAGCATGCAAATTGCCTAATAAAAAGGGAAAAAAATCTTTCCAGACGTCTCATCAAATCTATGAAAGGTACATTCTAAATCAAAAAATTAAGTTCCAATTACGCTAATGTTTCCCTATTGTATAGCCAATCATCAATTATAAATTATACAAAAATACCCAGATCTACTTATAAAAATTTCAAGAACATAATGGGGGGAAACCCAAAAATTGTCTCTTAAATCGAATCTAATAAGAACAAAAAAAAATGAAATTTATTATAGCAAAAAAGGAAGAAATGTTGGGGAGAAGATAAGATGAAGGTTGTTACATGAAGAAGGAAGCGGTGAGGACAAGACCAAAGGCGAGCATGACGACGGCTAGGGTTGGGTACCACGCATCTGGCACTGGACTCGTTATTGCCTTTGCAAGAGGAGCCTGAAACAAAATCATAAATCAAATCCAAAGAAACAAAAGATAACCCTAGAAATGCTTCGATTTGAATTGAGATAGATTTACCATCGATTTTTGTCTCTTCGCTTCGGATTCTGGAGGTTGATCGAAGAGAGTGGAAATAACGCGCAACTAACTCTTAGTAATTGGTTCTGAGTTTTATGATGAGACTGAACTCTGAAGTCTTCAAGTCTTCGCTTGTATTGGAAATTAGGATTCGCTACACCGAGGTGTATCAAATATTTATGTTCTCGGACTTGGGCCTGTTTTGGTATTGTTGATCCGATCCGATGATGTGTACCAAAATTAATTATTATTTTATTTAATGTTGGGTGATTAAAATTGATAATAATAGTGATTTTGGAAGAAAAAGAATTCGATTAATTTACAGTATTTTGGGTTTTCAAAAATCGATTCCATATATTTATTATAATCGATCCAGAATGTATGAATTCCTTCGGTTCAGTTCTTCTATTTTAAAAATTAAAAAAATTTAATTTATTATTATCATTTTTAATTTATTTACATAAATTTAAATATAAAATAATTTAACTATTTATAAAAATTAAAAATATATATAATTCAACTCGATTGAAATTTTTTATTTTCACTTCATGAATTGAAATCTGAATCAAAATCGAATTAAACAATTAATATCTGAATCTAATCTATATTAATATTAAAACTTTTTACTGAGTTGATATCACGAGTTAAACAGATATTAACTCAAAATATGATTAAGGGACGTGTTTATATATTTTACATTTTTTTTTAAAAATTACTTCACATCTTAGTTGTTACATTATCATACAACTTCCTTATTTAAAAAAAAATTATCCATATTTTACATTATTAAATTATTATTTTTAAATATAATTTTTTTCAACTCACTATTTTTTTTTTTCACCAATGTTGCGGATGTACAATATCTAATATTTATAATAAAAGGAATCAATTTTCTGTCTTCTTTTTTTCTCAAACCCTACCAAAGAGTGTTTGCCTTTGGGTAATGGGTTCCTAAATGAATTATTTTTTTACTTGAGGTATCTCTCTCTCTCTCTCTCTCTCTCTCTCTATATATATATATATATATATATATATATATGCTAATAAAGGATGCTAATTTATAGTTTGCTTTTTAATTTACTTGATAAGAAGGACTTCTTTGGTGGTTTAAGTACCCACATAGTCCCTAAACTATAGTAAAAAAAGTAAATTTAGTCACTGTACTTTAAAAGTGAGTAATTTAATCATTGTATAATTGAAATAGGTGCAAATAAGTAAAATTGATAACAATGTTAATGAAAAACCGTTAAAATGATGATGTGAACTGGTAAAATCTAACAGAATTAATGACTTGGAATAAAATATGACTTGAAATATATCTAAATTTGTTAGACTTTACGAGTCCACGTCAGCATTTTAACGATTTTTCATTAAAACTGTTATCAATTTTACTTATTTGTACCTATTTCAATTGTACATGGACTAAATTACTCACTTTTATAGTACAGAAACTAATTTACTCTTTTCACTACAGTACATGGACTATGTCCCTTGTTTGGTTGATTACATTTGCAATGCTTAAGGAAATCCATGTATAAATAATAAAAGTATAATAAAAAAGATTTATATTTAATGCACTGTTAGTGTATAGGTTTATACACTGACAGTAAATCCTACCATGACACTTGTTAAAAGTTAAGGTTAGGTTTAAAATTAGGGTTTTAAGGTTTAAAGTTTATTTATTAATGAAGTATCATTGTAGGATTCACTGTCAATGTATAAACCTATACATTGATGGTGCATCAAATACAATCCCTAATAAGAATCCGTTCAAAATCGATAACCTAGGCTAGGCAAGTTCTAGTTCATTATAGTCCTTTTTATCAACCTATTTTTGCAAAACCCAAAATAACAATTCCTTTGAAATTCTACTGCTTTAATTAATACTAAGAAAGATATGCATTTCATGATGCAAAAATATTCTGTAGTCTATACATTTGAGCATGGGAATGAACAAAAAAAAAAAGGTGTTCGAGGGGGGTGGGTGGGGGGATGTTGGGAATACTAGGAGTACTCCTCTTTCTTCTAAGAAGAGCAGATCAAAGATGAATGTGGAGAGATTCTGAGCCTCAAAATGAGAAATTCGCACCATCTTATTAAGAAAATACAACCCCCACCAACAATGCAATTTGGGGTGTGGATCATTAAACCTTTCAATTATAAAAGGAAAAAAAGAACAATTCGTTCTATGCTCATAGTGCAGCTGCATGATGAAAGCTCCCCCAGTTGCCAATCTGACGCTTTTTTCAGGTTAAAACAAACTAGCAGTAAAATCCATCAGAAGTTCCGACTTAAGAACCTTGCTGCACAATTTTGCATTCCTCAGAGTTTTTCTTGTTTATAACCCAGTGTCAAAACCTAGCACAACTTTTTCATCAGCATGGGGAGGAGCACATGCTGTAAGTGCCAACAAATTTTGACATTAAAAAATCCTCATGTTATGTACATGCTTGGAAGAGGGGTTTTTCAATGCGAACCTGGCCAGAATCTGATCATAACACCATGTTCACTGAAGCTGCCCCTAGACAATCTTTGCATTCTTTGCCAGAACCGACTGCCCCTCCGTGTTCGCAAAGGACCGGAACTACAGTGCCTCCTAAATGACCCGGATGACTGCCTCCCGAATCTTGCCGATGAACTAAACAAATCTGACCCTGATAGTCCTCTCTCAGGATCAAGACCAGAGTCATAGTTGGGAATCAAATAATGGCTTTGCAAGGGATCAGTCAACTGCCCTGAGCCAGTACCAAACCTAGCATCTAAATCAATGGAGAAATCATCTTTACTAGAACCTCTTGAGCCTACTTCTTTTGCATCGTTACATTCATTACATACTAGTTTTAAAGCCTGAACAACCTCACCCATAAAAGGTCGGTGTGATACCTCTGCTTGAACACACATAGAAGCAATTGCTGCTACTTTGGCCACACTATCAAAAGGGACATCGGAACCTAGAGATGGATCTATAATTGTTTCTAACCCTTCTTTGGTTGCTAGAAGCGGACGTGCCCATGCAACTAGATTCTCCTGACCAGGTGGCTGTGTCATATCTACCGGTTTTCTCCCTGTCAGAAGCTCGAGAAGGACTACACCATAGCTGTAAACATCACTCTTCACAAGAAGATGGCCGGTCATTGCATACTCAGGAGCCACGTATCTGGACCAATGATCATCATGAGTAAAAATCAAATTACAAATAGCAATAACAAAAAAATGATAGAGGAACTAAAAGATCTCTAGAGATAAGCTACAAAGTCGCATAACACAACACAAATTGATCAAGAGAAAGATAGTTAATATGGTCTTGAGCTCCAGTGATCATCTTTCTTTCCTCAATAAATTCTCTTAAAGAGATAAGATGGCACTGCAGTAGTACCAAGTCATGCTAAATAAAATATTTTGACCTTTTCTACTATATTCTGAAACTGATTTTAGATACCAAGAAGGCATAGAATAATGTTCACTGCTTAAAAAACAGCAATTTTTGGTCATTAGGTGAGGATCGATCAAAGAAGACTACACAGATATCAAGGCTATTATAGTGAAGTGTGTGTGTATAAGCCTTGCTCTCCATGTTGTCTCATCAAAAGTATTTTCTTACTTTATGTTTATCCAAACTTTTTAAATAGCTAAAGAGATAAGGATTTCCAAGTTGTGTAGAATCATCAGAATGAAACCTGATCAATTTCCAAAGTGCTTTCTTTGTTAAAATGAGATCCTCAAAGAATATATATCTCCTTATGGTAATAATGAGTTGCTTCCATTTCTTTTAGAGAGAAGCTATTTCCCACTAGCATGCATAAATCAAGGTAAAACATCAACAAGTGTATCAAGTATAGACTATGTTCTGATGTTCATGCCTCAAGCATGAAACAGGCCAAGGCAGCACGCACTATAACAAGGATCTGCCAAAGCTAAATCCAATATAGGAGAGAGGTTTTATACCCAAAAGTTCCCATGACACGTGTCGATATGTGCGTGCCTTCCTCATCCATGGCAGTTCGAGCCAAACCGAAGTCAGACACTTTTGGTGCGAAATCATGCTCCAATAAGATGTTACTTGACTTAAAATCCCGGTGTATGACATGTGGGCTTGAATCTTCATGGAGATAAGCCAGTCCACGAGCAGCACCAAGGGCTATCTTTATCCGGGCATCCCAGTCAAGTGGTGCAGATTCCTTGTCAACTCCTGAAAACAAACAAAACAGAGGCAAATATAACCATTTTCTATAGAATTGAACACTAGCAATGCTGAACATTGTAACCCTGGAATAAATCCACAGAAAGCACACAGTTTAACTACCATGCAAGTGAGATTCAACACTGCCATTTGGAATGAGTTCATAAACCAAGCAGCGGTTGTGCTCCTCTGTGCATATTCCAATCAACTTCACCAAGTTTCTGTGGTGAAGACGGCTAAGCATCTCCACCTCAGCCAAGAATTCCCTGCCACCTTGTTGATCATCTCTCTTCAGAACTTTGACTGCCACTTTAGTTCCATCTTCAAGAACACCACTGTAAACACGACCAAAACCACCTTCTCCGAGTATTCTTGATGTATCAAAATTATCAGTGGCTTTTTTTATGTCACTTGCACTGAAGGTCTTAGCCGATCCTGTATAAGCAACAATGCTAGAGCCCAATGACAGTGATGTGGAACTTAGACCGCTTCCAACCATTGACCCAACAGAACCTGAAAACTTCAACATTTTTTTCCACTTTAATAGGGGAAAAAATAAAAGAACAGTTTTTGATGGATGCAGTTTTCCACCTATAACTAAAATCTAAAGTTAAGGCGAAATGTTGCCACTAAAACGATTACAGACTAATGCAACTTAAGAGACGTCAGAAGGCATGTGAGAACAGATATTGATATACATAAATAGTTTGAGGAGTTAGATTTATATGCTTATTGTTTTCTTCAGTAAATTGATGGATTGAGAAAACTGATAAGCCAGAATATATTTAGCTGAATATAACCTGATGGTTTGGCAAGAGATGTTAGTGGATGCTGTGGAGTTGCTGCTTGTTGACTAGCATGATCCCTACATTTGAAAAGCAAAACCCATGCAATGGCGGAGCATAACACCACAGCCACCAACATGGACAGAACAATTATAGCAATCACACCACCACTAAGCACATATTTATGCCGCTTCCCATGCACATCAACACCCAGGGGCTTTATAGCCCTTGCATTGTTGTCATTGCCAGAATATGGTCCACCATCAATTATACCAACCCCGGAAGGTGGCAAAGGTGGAGAAGGAGGCAAACCTAGAAATCACAATTAATACATATTTCCAAAATATATATATATATGCCAAAAGAGAAGAAAAAAAAAGGAAAAGCCAAAGAAAATGAGCATGTACATACCAAGATAGCGCACATATAATACTTCATAATCCCCAAATAATGAAGTTTTTATAGCAACTTGTTTATGCCAAAATTTGATAAGTTAAAAAGGCTGTGGTGTTATCAAATTTTTCACCAAGTGGTACCAAGTCAATAAGGACTACTGTCTTCTCTGGTTGCTCACTAGCAGCATTAGCTCCAATAATGCGAACTTGACTTTGATTCATAAAAACTCCAGCAGCAATTTCCTTTGCCAGCTCAGAAACCAAAGGGAAGAAAGTATACAGTGCAACACTCAGACGTAATCCAACTTGCATTGGCAAGACACAGCCACATGGCGATCCAGGAGGTGTATTTGTATAAGGTTCTGTGCAAATAGTTGTTGAACAATCTGCATATACAATCAACGACATATTACACATTAGTACAATAGAAAATATCTTGAAAATGAAATTAGAGCAAACATACCAGAAAACTTAAAATGTAAAACGAAGAACCTAGTCATTTTAACCTTCATTAGGAGGCGGAGGTGGAAATGACATAACTAGTGGCGGAGGTGGCACCTTGGGACTCCTCAATGGAGACATGGAAGGAGAAATTTTTGGGGAGATAAGTGGCACTTTGGAAAAGCAACATATCATGAATAAGTAAGCAGAAAATAGAGAAAATGGGATATATCACAAACGATTTAACATATTAAGTAACATTTTATTCTTACTTTTGGTCTGCCTAGATGCAGTCATTGGAGATGGTGAAGGAACAGGAGAAACAGTGCTAACTGATGAAGGAACAGCTGAATGGGATGGGGAAACTGAAGAATCAGCAATGTAGGAAAGATGTTAGAAATAAAAATGACCATTTTAACTCACTTCTCAGACTCTGTTCTGAAAGAATCAATTTAGCATTTGCTATTCTGATACCAGAACCAAGGGGTACAGGAGCATAGTATTTTTGCCTTCTTCCAGGAAGAAATGCCGGAGAAATGACTGGATCTATATACATATTGAACTGAAACATTAACGGAATGTGATAAGCCCATATAATGTTAGTATGGCTGGGACAAGTCTTGGGCACAAGATATTACACCTTGCCGTTTCAAAGGCGGAGGTGAAATCAGGTATGATGAAGCTGGAGCAGGACTGGTTCTTTTATTTCTTATATGTTGATGCTTATGAAATGAGATTGAAGGTGACAATGCTGGAGAGTTATACCCTTCTTTCAAAGGAGCAAGAGATGGAACAGGAGAATTACCATGGTGCCTCATAGCTGTAGATGCAGAAGGAGATATGGCTCGGGAAGAACCTGCAAAATATATCCTCAGCAACTCAATGGTGTTGGTAGTGATAATCAAATTAAAAATTAGCTTGATATTTGCAGATTCACAATATACACCATTTTCTGGGGTATGGTTCCCAGGTGGCACTGGCTTATGTATCTCGTTTGTAGGTGATGCAACGGGTATTCCATCATTGTTCCTATTGATGCTTGAGGGTGGAGTTGAAACAGGAGAAACATCAGGATCTGCATTCCAAGCAATCAAAATACCAAGGAGGAAAAGGAGAAACAGACATTAGAATTGCAAACTCACAAGACCAACTAAATACAATAATGATTAAAAAGTGAGAAGATTATGTAGACATGGAAACTTAGTCATCTGTTCAACTTCCAAAATTAAATTGATATAATCTCCTAAGTAGAACCTGGTAATTGGGATGGGGTTCCTCCTGGCACATTTGGCTGGATGGTTGGTGAATTATGAGGTGATTCTCCTGATGGTGATACAACTGACACTGCATTATATAACAAAATAAGCAACTCTTAACAGTCTCTTTGATGAAATTTCATAGAAAATGTTGAAAAGGGAAAGATTTGGTAGTCAATACCAAATATTATAAGGTTTATTAGCTGTTAATAGTTGCTATAAATAAAATCAGATTTGGTAGTCAATACCAAATATTCTGATTTTTAATATTAGTCAATTAGGAGATTAGTTAGGCCAGCTAGCTATAGTAATTAATTCCCTAAAGATATGTTTGTATTCTTTCTTATAAAAAGAACCCTTGTAAACTTATATAGAATAATATACAGAAAAATTCACATGGTATCAGAGCCTCTCTGAGCAATTCGAAGAAAAAAAAAAATCTTCGAATTGCTCAGAGAGGCTCTGATACCATTTGTTTTCTGTATATTTTTATTGTTGATCAGCCATGTATGATATTTCCTTCGAGTCAACCCCGTCCCTTACAACCCAGCCAACCAACCCTGCAACCCAAGCCCTCAATACTGATTCTCATTCTCATTCTGTTCAGATCACAACTGTTCGCCTTAATGGTGACAATTATTTACGTTGGTCTCAGTCCGTTCGGATGTACATCAGAGGGCGGGGAAAGATTAGGTACTTGACGGGAGACAAGAAGTCACCAGTACCGGAGGACCCAACATATACGACCTGGGATGCAGAAAATTCAATGGTGATTACTTGGCTTGTTAACTCCATGGACGAGGATATTGGCTCCAACTACATGTGGTCATGTGCTACTCCACGGCCAAAGAACTTTGGGACAATGTGAATCAGATGTACTCTGATTTGGGAAATCAGTCTCAGGTCTACGAATTGACCTTGAAACTTGGTGAGATTAGGCAGAGGGAAGACTCGGTCACCAAGTACTTCAATTCATTAAAGTGCCTGTGGCAGGATTTGAATCTGTTCAGTGATTATGAATGGAAATCCACTGAAGATGCCAATCATAACAGACGGACCATGGAAGCTCATCGCATTTACAAATTCCTTGCTGGACTCAACGTGGAATTTGATGAAGTACGAGGACGGATCATTGGCAGGTCCCCACTTCCTCCAATTGGTGAGGTGTTTTATGAGGTTTGAAGAGAAGAGAGCCACAGACATGTAATGTTGGGGAAGAAGACTACTAGCGGGCTTGTTGAGAGTTCTGCCCTTGTTGTTGCCAAGGCTACTGCTAATAAAACAGCCAATTTTCAGCGAAAACCTGAAGAGAAACCACGGGTCTGGTGCGACTATTGCAACAAACCGCGCCATACTCGAGAGACTTGCTGGAAAATTCACAAAAAACAGCAAACTGGAAGAGCAGCAAGCCTGATGACAGAAACAGCAGTGCGGTTCCCACTGCCAATGAAGCTGAGATAAATCCTTTCAGTAAGGAGCAGATGGATCACCTTCTGAAATTGCTGAAATCTAATTCCTCATCTGGTATTCCTAATGTTTCTCTTGCACAAACAGGTAGTGCACTTAATGCCCTTTCTTGTAGTTCAAATTCTACTCCATGGATCATTGATTCTGGAGCCTCTGATCATATGACCAGCCTTTCCAATATTTTTAGCACTTACTCGCCATGTTCTGGCCTTGAAAAAATTAGAATTGCAGATGGTAGCTTCTCACCCATTGCAAGAAAAGGTCTGATAAAATTATCCGAGAAAATAGATCTAAAATCTGTTCTCCATGTCCCTAAACTAGCCTGTAACCTTCTTTCTGTGAGTAAACTAACCAAAGAATCTAATTGTCGTGTAATTTTCTGTGATTCTTACTGCGAATTTCAGGACCGGAGCTCGGGGAAAAAGATTGGCAGTGCTAAGATGATAGCCGGACTTTACTACTTTGATGGTAACTTGTTTAGTAATAAAAAGGCTCAGGGTCTTAGCAGTGTCAGTTCTAATTCTGTTTATGAACAAATAATGCTTTGGCACTTACGACTAGGACATCCCAGCTTTCCATATCTTAAACATTTGTTTCCTACTTTATTTAAGGATTTGGATTGTTTATCTTGTGAAAGTTGTTGTTTATCTAAGAGTCATCGTACTACTTATTTGTCAAAACCTTACACTTCTTCAAAACCATTTTATTTAATACATAGTGATGTTTGTGGACCTTCAAGAGTCACTACTATCTCTAGGAAAAAATGGTTTGTTACCTTTATCGATGATCATACACGTTTGTGTTGGATTTATTTGATGAATGAAAAGTCTGAGGTTGAAAAATTGTTTAAGGAATTTTACGCGATGGTTGAAACTCAATTTCAAACAAAAATTAGTATTCTTCACACTGATAAAGGAACCGAGTATTTTAATGAAATTTTGGGAAGTTTTTTGAAGGAAAAAGAGATACATCATCAGTCTACTTGTGTTGATACTCCTCAACAAAACGAAATAGCTGAAAGAAAAAATAAGCATTTACTTGAAGTGGCTCGTGCTTTAATGTTTTCAATGCATGTTCCAAAATATCTTTGGGGGGAAGCTGTTTTAACAGCCTCTTATTTGATTAACAGAATTCCTACACGTGTTTTAAAATATAGCACGCCATTAGAATGTTTCCAAAAAAATTTCCCTTATCAAGGATATGCTCAGATTTACCTGTAAAGGTTTTTGGCTGCATTGTTTTTGTTCATATACCCAATAATACTCTGTCCAAACTTGATCCTCGAGCTGAAAAATGTGTTTTTATACGGTATACTCCTAATAAAAAGGGATATAAGTGCTATAATCCGAAAACAAGAAAAAATTATGTGAGTATGGATGTCTCTTTCTTTGAAAATAAATCATACTTTCACAAAAATTCTCTTCAGGGGAGAATGAGGTGATGGAAGAAATTTTTTGGGATTTATCTCCTACTCCTTTACCAAACATGATTTTGACTACTTCACCTAATTCTTCTCATCAAACTGTTATTCCCGAAAATCAAAGTCAGGAACAATGTGATAAAAATAATGAAGGGAATCCTAGTCATATAGTGTCGTTCATTACTCTATCTGAAACAGGGGGAGAATCACTACAATCGGGTAAAAGAAATCCCAATACTGAGCCTCTGGTTTATACTCGGAGATGACCTCATCAAAAGAGTAAAAGTCAACCTATTCCTCTTGGAAATGATCAATCTCTACCTTTGGGAACTAGACCTCCAGATATTACAGGTAGTTTTGTTCCTAACTCATCTTCAATTCCTATTACTTCTCCTAGCCAAGAACCATCAGATCTTGATATTCCTATAGCTGTTAGGTAAGGAACCCAAACTTGCACTAAATATCCTATTGCCAAATATCTGCCTTATGAAAAACTCTCATAATTATAGGGCTTTTACCTCAAAAATCTCAGACTTGTTTGTCCCGAGAAACATTCAGGAAGCTCTCGATGATCCAATTGAAAATTAGCAGTGATGGAAGAGATGAATGCTCCTAAGGAGAAAAGAACAGTAGGCTATAAGTGGGTCTTTACTGTGAAATGCAAAGCTGGTGGTAGCATAGAGGTACAAAGCAAGACTAGTAGCAAAAGGGTTCACCCAGACCTATGGGATTGATTATCAGGAAACTTTTGCGCCTGTAGCCAAAATAAACTCTATCAAAATCTTATTATCTTTAGCTGTAAATTTCAGCTGGCCAATGCCTTTTTAAATGGAGATCTTGAGGAGGAGGTTTTTATGAGTCTACCACCTGGGTTTGAGAGAAAATTGGGGCTAAACAAAGTTTGTAGACTAAAAAAATCTTTATATGGTCTTAAACAATCCCCTAGAGCCTGGTTTGAGAGATTTGGGAGAGCTGTGAAGAGTTGTGGCTATTGTCAGAGCCAAGCTGACCATACCATGTTCTATAAACACAGTAGAGAAGGCAAGGTTGCAATCTTAATTGTCTATGTGGATGATATAATCTTGACAGGTGATGACAATGAAGAACTGGAGAGACTATAAAAGAGACTTGCAACTGACTTCGAGATCAAGGACTTGGGTGCATTAAAATACTTTCTTGGAATGGAGTTTGCTAGATCCAAAAAAGGTATATTTTTGAATCAGCGTAAATATGTTTTTGATTTACTTGATGAGACAGGTTTGCTAGGAAGTAAACCAGCCGAGACACCCATTGAGCCCAACCTTAAGCTACAACCTTCTAAAGATGAAGAAGTTATGAATAGAGAGCAGTATCAGAGACTTGTTGGAAGACTGATCTACTTGTCACATACACGTCCAGATATAGCATTTGCAGTCAGCAAGGTTAGCCAGTTCATGCATTCACCTGGACAAGAACACTTTGATGCAGTCTGTAGAATTCTCAGATACTTAAAAGGGACCTCTGGAAGGGGTCTACTATTTAAAAACCATGGGCATTTGCAAGTTGAAGCCTATACTAATGCGGATTGGGCTGGGAGTGTTTTTGATAGACGGTCAACTTCTGGCTACTGTACATTTGTTGGAGGCAACCTTGTCACCTGGCGAAGTAAAAAGCAGAATGTGGTAGCAAGAAGTAGCGCAGAGGCTGAGTTCAGATCAGTGGCTCATAGAATTTGTGAAGTGTTGTGGATTAAGAGACTATTAGAAGAGTTGAAGATCTCTAATCCATTGCCTATGAAAGTATACTGTGACAATAAAGCTGCTATTTCGATAGCTCACAATCCAGTGCTTCATGATAGAACAAAGCATGTGGAGATAGAAAAACACTTCATCAAAGAAAAGATCGAAAATGGATTAATCTGTATGCCTTATATTCCTACTACCGAGCAAGTTGCAGATGTACTTACAAAGGGACTTCCTACAAGACAATTTGATAGGCTAATTGGCAAGCTGGCTATGGAGGATATGTTCAAACCAGCTTGAGGGGGAGTGTTGAAAAAGGAAAGATTTGGTAGTCAATACCAAATATTCTAAGGTTTATTAGTTGTTAATAGTTGCTGTAAATAGAATCAGATTTGGTAGCCAATACCATATATTCTGATTTTTAATATTAGTCAATTAGGAGATTAGTTAGGCCAGCTAGCTATAATAATTAATTCCCTAAAGATATGTTTGTATTCTTTCTTATAAGAAGAACCTTTGTAAACTTATATAGAATAATATACAGAAAAATTCACAGAAAACATATAGTAACTAGGCCTACCTGGTGAAATGGACGGTGGCATGATTGAGCGGACAGGTGGTGGAGTCCTTTCTAATTTCCTTGGGGGAGAAGCAGCTGATATTGTGTTTCGGGTAGGGATGGCATGGTAAAAGGAAAGTAGAATGAGGAAAGGTAGACAAGTTACAAAAGAGCATTTACTGAAGATCTAAAAATGACATATCAAGCCATGAATTATGTACCTGGAGCAGTGGGCTCTGGAATTGGAACACTTGGTGGTAAAGCTTTTGGCGCAGGGGAGTGAATGACTGTTTGATTTTGTGGTGAATTTCTCCAAGGTGTTGTAACTGGAGCTACAAAATAGAGTACAAGCAGCGACATTAGAACCAAACCTGGTGTTAATCCTATTCACAAATGACACACCAATCTACTAATTATGTACCTGGAGCAATTGGCTCCGTAACAGGTGTCCTGTTATTTGATGAATTTCCTTGGTTAGCACTTGGGGTTGGGGCCAAGGCACTTGGCCTACTGGAGTGAACGGCTGGGGGATTTTGTGGTGAATTCCTCAATTGTGGTGCAACTGGAGTTACAAATAGAGTAAAAGCAGCCTCATTAGAACCAAACTTGGTTTTAAATCTATCTGGAAATGACACATCAAACTGCTGATTATATACCTGGAGCAGTTAGCTCTGGAACAGGGCCCTTATTACTAGATGAATTTCTTTGATTAGCAATTGGAGGGAAAGCACTTGGCCTACTGGAGTGAATGGCTGGAGAAATTTGTGGTGAATTCCTCAATGGTGGTGCAACTGGAGCTAAAGATTAGAATAAAACAAGCTGTATTAGAACCACAATGAATTTGTAGTCCACTCAGTTATTTAATGAATATCTTATTGCACAGCATCTGCCTTACTTAGATGGACAACTGGTGAATTTTCTGGAGAATTCTGTGACGGTGTTATTGATGGAACTGCAAGTTAGAAAAAGTGCATCCTTTAATTAGAACCATGCTCAACTCTAAATTTACCCAGTTATTTGATGCATATATTTGATTAGCAAGCATACATGGGTGGGCAGCAGGTGAATTTTGAGGCAAATTCCTTGAAGGAGATGCAACTGGAGCTGCATATTAAAGCCAAAAGAGCAGGATTAGAACCCATGCCAATTTACATTAACTTGAGGAACAACGGAAATCGTTTTAGTCATGTACCTGGAGCATCTGGAGGAGAGAGAGGAGACTTACTAACTGGTTCCTTTTTCTGAGGAGCAGTTGGTGACTTTGATGGTGTGTGTGCTCGAACAAGAAGAGGTGGAGGAGCTGTATAAAATGGTGGCAACACTACTGGAGTACTTGGTGCTAAGGATGGTACAAGCTTTTCAACAGTAAATGGTGGCGCAGTTGCATTAAGTGCTGGTGGTTCCGTTGAATTACTCGGCGACAAGGAATGAGCATTCCCTTCAGTCATTTCAGGCGCTGGGGCAGACATAAGAGGCGGTAATGCAGGAGGAAAATGCGAATCTGACCCTGGATTGTCAAGCCAGAAACATCACTAAAAAATCTCAAGAACAACAACACTTGATACTGGGAAATGGTAGTTACCATTTGGCTGGGTGCTTGGTGTATCGCTTCTTTGTTCAACAGTACCAGGGATTCCATCTTTAGGAGGAAACATAGAAAACTTTGCTGGAGATGGGGATGCATTGTGCCCTAAAACAAGACAAAAAGATTAATATATTCTCCATAAATTCAAAGGAGGCATACAACTTGACACCCATTTGTCATTTATATTATTGAAAAGTATGTTAGAAATTTACAAAATCATCTTGGTGAACACCAAAATGCAATTTATCAGGCAATATTTTGTTTTTACTTATTACAAAAGTATGACTGAGGAGTGTAATATATGAGATCAAATACGTTATCATCCATGATCTATAAAAACGATAATGTCAAAAGAACACTTAAGTGAAGATGGGCAATGCTTCAAGTCTCTGGTTAGGCAAACTGTCATTTATTCTATAACATGATGGAATATAGAGATCCATGAAGATGCTGAATCCAAATTCAGCGGATCTAAACTCTATAAGTTAATGTACCCTAAAGAACAGTTTCTAACAAAAAATTTGCCAACAGAATTCAGCAGACAAGTTGACAAGCCAAAGCTTCCTGGCATTACCAGTTGCTACCAGTCATAGAAACAAAATTTACAAGATTAAATGTGATCAAAAGTTTGTTCACTTGCACAAAATTAAATGAACTCATTAAACACAGGCAAATTTCAATAACTTTGAGCAACTGGTATAATCAAATCACATACTTCTAATAAAGAGAGCTGGAAAGATATAGGATTTTACCTGAAGATCCTTGAACAACTAAAGCAAAGCCAATGATGCAGAATTTGGCAAGCTGGAGAATCAGTGGCCTCAACATCTCCATCCCATAAAGCACCAAATCTCACAAAATCTCTACACCAAGCTCCCTCAATGATGATGATGAATGAAAATTCAGCACCAAATAAAGTAATAAAAAATGAAACTGTATTATATTAAGAGAGAGACAGGTTACTTGAAGCAAGAAGAAAAAGGAAGTTAGATTAACAAATACCCTCCAAAAACAGTGTAAAACAAGCAAGGATTAGTTTGTTTAGGCTGTATTTGGGAAAACCCAGAATTGGGTTTGGTAAAAAGAAGCAAAGCAATCTTTTTTTCCTCAAAACGAAATTTCTCAACTTTACAAAGTTCTGATATTTCCATGTTTGACAGAACCGTTTTTGCTAACATAAGTTGTTGAACACAAAATAAAACTGACACAGAAAAAATAATAAATTGAATGAAAACAAGAACAAAGACACCTCACAAAGTCACAGTGCCAAATAACGGACATAACCTTTTTTAAGAGAGAGAAGAAAAAAATTACTAAAAAAGAAAATATTTGGACAGTTTGATGGATTTTTTTTTTTGGGGGATAATTTATTACATAATTTACAGTTTGATGGATTTATGCCTCTGAGAGAGAGGAAAAAAGAAAGAAAAGGAAACTTAGTTTAATACTAGTTAATGTTATTTTAGTGGGGAGAATTTAAGTGGTCTTTTAATGGGGTTTGAACCAATTTTTTTTTTTTTTTTTTTTTGGGATGGGAATTCATAATGATTTGTTTAATGGGTTTGGCTTTGCTCAACTCTTAACTCATTTTCTTGCTGATTTTCAGTTGATCCTGTTGGCCAATAAGAGATAATGACTCCAGTGAAAGTGAGACTTGGCATGTGACAAGTTTCTATTTTGACATATCAACCAATTTTCTTATTTTCTTGATTATCTTAGGAGTTAGGACAAATATCTCTGTTTTTTTAAGACAAAAGTAATGGTCCAACCAAAAAAATAAGTTCGTAAGATTATTCTGATTTGTGGTTCCTTGTCATCATCAGAAGTAACAGGTAATCAATTTATACAATTAAATACAATTCTTTTGTGAAACAGTGTTTGTGTCCATATGTTTTTATGAATTCAGGTAACAGTTCCTGTTAGTTGCTTGCTGCTCATTAAGGACCTTTGAAGCTTCAAACAAATCTAAAAGTCTACCATTTTGTTAGATAAGATAAAGGACCCACCAAAAAAAATGAAGAAATTGTCAATTACATAGCATTTTCATGCCAATCAATTTGATTTAAGTTGATAATTTTGAATGAATTAAGCCATATTTGAACTAGGAACGATAATTTTCCAGTTTCTTGGTTCCTTCATAGATGTTATTTCCTTAAAGTTGATAATATTTTCTTTCAGACATTAAAAGATGCAGTAAGATTTTAAATAGTGGGATTAGATTTTTTTTAACACACCTATATGTTTTAATTGTTATAATTAATAATGTATCATAATTTTGAACACCACACAAATATGATAAAAAAACACAAATATACGAATATATCAAAATTTATATTCATAAATTATTAACGTGTCAAAGTTTATATAATATATAACATTTTAAACATAATTATAATAAAAAAAATATTACAAATATGACACAAATACATAAATTACCTAATTTATAACTAAGTTTAGGTTGCAATTAAAACAAATAGATTCTAAAGTCTAAAACAGGTCTTTACCCATTTAACCATATCTGGAAACGCTGCTACTAGTAAAGATATATGCCAAAAAAACTAAAAGAGCAGAGGGGGAGAAAGTAAAAGTGTTGACTGCTTTGAACAACAAAACTGAAAATTTTATCTTTAAAAACTATAAAAGGAGTTTATAATAATGCAATAAATATACAACACATTAACTTATTAAATCCTTAATTTTCATATGAATAGAAAATACTAAGTAGTAAGTAATAAAAAATAAATAATTTTTTATAGAAAGACAGATAATGGCCCACTAGCTACTTTCCAAACCTTAGTGCAGAAACTACAAGACTTTAATGGCTAATGGGTCTCAACTCAATATTGTCCAACCATCATAGCCAATTAGCCAGGCTTTATGAAAAAAAAAAAAATCGATAATTTTGAATACAATATATTTAATAAATATAAAAATAATATAATAAATATGATATGATATATTTAAATATAATTATATATTATAAATTGAATTTAAAATTATATTTAATAATTTAGGTTATATTTATATTTAGAGGGTTGATATAAAAAAACATAAAATATGATATACATAAAATTTGTTAGATTATACAAAAAATAAGGGGTTTGCAGCTTGGAATATATCCTGGGACGACACTTTTCACAGCATCCCAATAATGATAATTGCTGAGGAAGAAAAAACTATGGTGCATGTGACTAGAAAAGGGGACCCCAACAGGCTGATTCCATTGAATTTGAATTATTTTATCTTTGTTTTGATGTTTGATGATAGCTTAAAAGTTTTTATGGTTTCTAAAAGGGTACTTAAAATGTAAATAATAGTAGCAAAATAGCATCAAACAATAAGTATAATAAAGTTGAAATCGAAAACTTAATTCAATTGGTTCATGTAATCATTTTTAAGATGAGATCTAACAGATTTAGATTCAAATCTCAGTATCTATAATCTCTTCACTTATTTTTAAATTGTTATCTCTTTTGCACACAAAAAAAGTAAAAAAATAAAAAAAAATAAAAAGAAAAGCAAATAAGCCTTGCATGTGTGAAAAAGTTGTGGTCGTGTATATATATATATTCTTTCTAGTTATCTTTTACTAGAAAAAAAATGTTTGTATTCGATTTGTTTTCTGTTTTCTTTGATGTCTGTATGTGTTTTGTTTTTTCATATAACTTTATTCTTAGGTTTTTCGCAACATGATTTCATACAAGACAACATCGTACAGCAAAGAATTCACCAAATGACAAATATCCTGTGCCAACTATATATTTTCATTTTTGTTTTAGAGTCAACAACTACAACACTAGGCTTAATTTATCTGAGTTCCTATTTCGGACACCCCACATCCTCCCAATTTCGGGTTTCTTGTTGTAATTCTATTATTATATATAGTATTGGGTTTTATTTTTATTATTATGGAAAATTCGAGTTCTGAGAGTGGGTCATTACAGCGAAAATTGTCCATGAATTCTGCATCAAAAAGATCAAAAGATTCATCCATCTCTGGATCCCCGGATCTCATCAGACAACAAACAAACATGTAGACAAAACACCCCTTATAATTCCCAGTTCCACCCACCCCAAGCTACATCTTGAGTGGACCTTTGTGCAAAGAAAGAAAACCGTTTTTCATTTGTCTCAGCATTTGTATAAATTCTTGCCCCACAAAAGAAAAATAATCATTTCAACACTTAAATTTCCACCACTGACCAATTGAAATCAAGAACAGATAGCACCATATGTTTGTCTCAACTGTTTATCTGGATTCGGATGAGTGTCGCATACGGATATGCATCCGATATAAATATATTCAAAATTTTTAATTTTTTTTTATATATTCAAAAAATTATATCTCATATCCATATTCGAATATATATTGAATATAAATATTATTTAAAAATAAAAAATACGGATAATATAAAATAGCATAAACCAAAAATTCTGCATTGCTAATATTTTCAATTTATAAAAGATAGTTTTCTTACTTCCCACTCCTACAATTTTGGCTCCCTCACATCGCTACTTTTCGCAAAGGGTGCCATAAGCTTGGGTCCTTGGGACCATTACATAAAGGCTTCAACTACTTTTTTTGTAAACCATGTGGAGATATGCAGTAACCTACATATGTTTGCAGTGTGATTTTTAATTTTGCATATATCTATTGCTTTTGATTTGCCTTTGTTAAGGCTGAAAAAGAGCTGCCCTTTGAGTGATATTCCACCAAATTGGTTTTGGGTCCCTTTTACCTAAACCTAACCTAAACAGTAACTAACCTACGACGGTTTAATGCACAAAACTCAGATTCAATCCTTCATTTATGTAAAAATAAATAATAGGAGCCTAATTCTGGTTAATGGTGTTCCACGTATATATACATCAAACAATACAGTCATTTGAAATGTTACACCCAATTTAGCATGGAAGTGGACATAAATTTTTAGGCAAAAAATTGAACTTTATCGCAATTTCAATGCTAAAACAAATATAAAAAAAAAAAATCTTACTTTTTATTATTAAAATCATGATTTAACAAGTCAATTAAGTAAAAAAACAAATAATGCTTTTACAATTTGAAAGCTGAATTTTGAAGTAAAATAATTTTATTATTATTATTTTTTTTTTAACATTTTAATTCATTACAATATTTTTTCACAATAATACCAAACAAATAAAAAAAATTTAAACCATATTTTTTCAATCTAAGCTTTTTTTTAATCCATTTTTTTTCCAATAATTCTAAACATATTCCTCCTCCCAATGAACAATTGGAAATTTAATTATAAAAATTTAACTACTGACAAGTATGGTAAATGAATGCTGCAGGCATCTGAACAAAAGCAGTTCAAGATGGACACAAACTACAAGGCAAAACGTTGGTGTAGCAAGATTTTTTTTTTTTTTTTTTTTCTGTTTTGTTTTGTTAAAGGCAAAGTGTAGAAATACTAGCAAGTAGAAACATAAGACATCACAACTCTATACTTAAAAAAAAAAATAAAAAAAATAAAAAAATTAAGGTAAAAGAGAGAAGTAGAAAAATTAAGGGTTTATATGAAAAACATGCACTCCAAAATAAATATTTGTTAAATAGTATAATGAATAAAAATTATTTGAAAAAGAGAAATGAATAATTAAAAATTATTATAAAAGATATTGTAAAGACAAAATTATTCTTGATAAAAAAACCTTCTCCTCCCTTTTTTTTTTAATTTACTTTTTAATTAAAAAATAAATATTCTGAAAATAAATTTTTTTTAATTTTAAAAAATAAAATTTTAAACTTTTTATTTACTTTTTTTAATTAAAAAATTTAAAATAATAAAAATAATATGCCTAAAATTAATTTTTCTTTATTTTTTAAATTTTTTTTAAATTTTAAAAAATATATATTTAAATATTTTATTTTATAAATTTATTTTTAATTAAAATTTTTAAAAAATAATATTTTCTTAATGAAAGAGAAAAGAAAAATAAGTTTTTTAATTAAAGATAATTTTGTCTTTACAATATCCTTTATAATAATTTCTAATTATTCATTTCTCTTTTCCAAATAACTTTTATTCATTATCCAATTTAATAAATACTTTCTTTGGAGTGCATGTTTTTCATATTTACCCAAAAATTAACAGGTAGGGCTGACTACTGGTCCTATTTCAAAGGTAAAGTAGTAGGGCTCTGACTGTGAAGGCTGTCCAGCTCTTAAATAAAGGATTTCACTAGTTTTAAAAGATACTAGTGTTATGCCCGCGTTCTGTTATTATTAAATAAAAATTCTTTAGTAAATATAATTATAAAATAATATATTAACATTTATTAATATCAAAGTTTGATAACCGCCATTTCAAAGGAATTAACTATTGGTTATGAATCTGGTCTCCCTTCTCAAGCGAAAACGGATGCTGTCATAATGCTGCAGGGAGCAAACCAAGACACACAAAAAAAAAAAAATACTAAACAGACTTGAGAAGCAAATGAAAAAAAAAAAAATAATAAATAAATAAAATGAAAAATGTCATACATATATTTTTTGAATCATTGACCTAATAATTTATTAAGTAATTAAGTAAAGAGTTAGAAAGGCATAGCAATATTAGGTATTTCATTGCTTTCTGGACACAACGGTGAGGTTATGTTACTCGAACTTTTTTTATTCTTCAAAATGGTTGTGTCTAATACATATTCAAATATAAATAGAGAAATATGATCTTTCAAATATATAAAAAAAAAATTTAAAGAAATTAAGGATGCCCGTGTTGGATACATATCTGTATCCGACACTCATCCTCGAATCCTAATAACATAGCAGTGAGGTACTCAATCATTAGATACTTTATGCACAACCACCCCAGCAAAACGAAAACATCAATAGAAACTCGAGCGAAACCTTATGCACAACCACCCGCACTACATTATAATCATTACGATAGATGTTGACACTAATTCGTAGATTATTGATTGTTAGAATCTTGAACTGCAAAATCTAGCCTTATCCCTATAGTTTCATCCATTCTCCAAGAAAGTAGAATGTGATAGAAGAACTTAGTTATGCTATTAGAACAATATAGTTTTATCCATTCTTCAAGCAAGTGGAAGGAAATCAGGTGACTTAAGATGAAAGAAAAAAAAATGCATAGAGCAAGTAGATGAAGTTCAGTATTTCAAAAGTAAGTGGCAACTTGAAATATTCAAATAATCAAATATATGACCCACATTAGCAAAATCAAACATATTTTCTCACATAGCAAATCAAAATTACCTAACGAAGTAAAAAGAAATAATTTCAAGTTATTGATCTTTGGCCATGAAAATAAAAATATCTATCTAAGAAAAGAAACGTAATGACGTACGTTATCGCGAAAAATTTAAAAGGAAGCATATCATAACTAATGGTATAGTTTAGGAAGAGTGCAATAGAAGTTACAAATTCATTAACATTTAACGAAACATCATTAGTTAAAAAAAAAATGGAAACTTTTAAAAGCATGAACAAGAATTTGGCTGAAAATGAAAAATTAAGAAGCATTGCAATAGCAAGTTACATTCAGAGATTAATTGAAAAGTTTTACCTCATTCAAATTGGATGAGCACCAATCAACTCGTATGGTTAAACTATAAAAAAAAAAGTACCATAAAAATAATATTAAATAATGAAAATAGAGATGTATAATGGATTAAAAAAATGGAAAAAGTCATAGATAAAAAAAATTGAATGAAAATAGAGATGCATACAAATTGATAGACAAGAGAATAACCAACAACAAATATATTATGGAGAACTACTAAAGTTCAAACAGGCAACATCTGAATTGTGAAAATTGACCGAAAACAAACCTCATAAAAGGAAAAATAAAAAGAAATAAAAGCAAAAAAAAGCAACATAATTATCAAAGTTACATAAATAAAATATGAAGGTATGCTAAATTATACTGTACAATAACTTGAAAATCACTCAAATGTTGAAAATATTAAAGGACAATAAGACATTAAATGAAGAATAAATATAAGGTACTTATCCTCTTCAAACACGCAATTTCTCTTAACTTGGTAAATTTTGAACACTTAGCATTACGTAGAGACAGTGATCTGTATAACAGTCCAGCAAACATGTAAAATGATTCACTAATGTGTCAGGTATGGCTCAAAAGAAAATTTGAACACATCATCTCTAGTTCCACTTAAAGGATTGTAATTCGTTAGTATAGAGTAGGGCATGGCTTAAAGAAACTTTTAATTACAACCAAATTAAGCAAATAAATACATCATCATCCACAATGCCACACATAGTTCAATTATATTTATGAAAAATCCTACATATCATAATTCAAAATAAAGCAATAAACTCAAAGTTTGTATAACGCTCCAAAATCAAATATTATGAGGTCACAATAAATGCTTACAAAGAAGAGGTCCTAATGAAATCTTAACCATCAACCTGCAAATCACCCAAAAGAAAGTTAATTTGGAATTTTGACAAGATGTTTTGTATGAATGAGAATTATTGCCTTTGTTTAATACCATCAATAATTCAACATAGTAGAGCGCAATCAATCAACAAAATGTTCAAAACTTTCTAAATAAGAACAAATAATGTAGCATCTTATAGACCTAAAGCATCCAGTGAGTAGAAGCTAGCACCAAACTGAAAAAGAAGAATTAAAAAATAAAATGATATTCTATAAATTTGTTGACTGTTTAAGTCCTAGATGAAAGTAAACACCACATCTCAGGTTCTCATAGTTTGCTTGGTTAATGATTAAAGCAAGTTTTATATGATTATCTCCCCTTCCTTTATATTTTCCAGGTCAACCAAATTAACTTCACTTACTGGTAGCTAAGAGCCTCCATAGTCCAAAATACCATAATTTATTGGTTCAATACTAATAATTCTATGTTTTCAGCATAATATAAACAATATATTTAAGTCATAGTCATAGCCACCCCTAAGTTGGTTGAAATTATTGAAGGGATAGAGTTAGAAAAGGTTATATCAAAAGACCGAGTCCTGCAGCAGAGCAATATGTTTTTCAAAATACCGAAAGAACTTTCTACCTGACCACAACACTTTGCCATTCACATTTAGTTGGATTCAGTTATAGTAACTTGAAGTCTTTGTGAGATCAGAGTCACCATTAAACATTAATTTAAACAAGAATCATAAATTAACACTTTCATGATTACGGCAACAGCATCAGAAATTAGACAAGGATGAAGGAAGCATAAAAACAGTCTATTGACAATTGGATGCACCAAGCAATGCAAAATTCTTCAAACATCACGTACCGTAGTTTGATCTCTGCGACTAATTTGGATACAGTGGAATTGCTGCCAGTTGAATCCGAGATTCCTGGAGTAATATCTGATGCAGTAGCTCTATTTGTGACACCACTTGACCACTCATTAGTAAAAGCTAATTAAGGAAGTCAAAAGGACAACCTCAAAACAAATACAAATGAAAAAGATGAAAAGTTTTCACGCCAAACAAAGAAAAGTCGTCTTAAAAAGAAATCAACTATTCCGGGTTCCTCTGCGAATGCTCGCATCGCGTCAATGTCATCTTGACTATATGTTCCAAACTGTTGACTTATACAACTGCCTACCAAATATGTAAGCAACAAACAAACCTAAATGTGAGTACAATAAATCAGAGATGAAAGAAAATTCTAACATTCACTTTCTATCGTAATTCTGTCTATTATTCTCCGTAACCAAACAGAAAACACTTTATAGAAGTTAAAAAAAATGCCATGGAGAGTGAACTTGCCGCTGCCTTTTAACGTCGCAAACTTTGAAACCGTCCATTTTGAAATCTTGATCGGCGTAGTTTTCCGAAACGGCCGATAAAAACTTGGCCGCACCGACGCCGTAATCGACGATGAAGTAAGTTGGGAGAGGAACTAGGGCCCGGCCTCCGACGTAGTCCATTAACTCATCGAGCCGGTGTGGTTCGTCGGGAAAGAACTGGCCCACGCAAAAAAGAGCATCGAAAGGACCCGCTGATTTGTTCACCTGAAAAACATAATCAATTTTTCAGCTCACCCGCACTTTGAAAAAGGAAAAAAAAAAAAAAACCTAACAGAAATATGGAGAAAAATAAACAAAGAAAATGAGAGAAAATTACTGAGTTGACTCGCTTAAGTGGCTGGTTGAGACGGCCTAAAACGTGCAAAATAGAATTCATGGTGGAACCATCAGAGAGAGAGAGAGAGTGACCGTTGAGACTTAGCGAAAAGTGGGAAATGCCAGATTGATTCTCCGAATCCAAAGTGAACTGAAACTAAATAATGCCAGATGGCCTTTGACTAGTCAACATGGACTTATGAGAACAGGTTTATATGGTCCGAGCCTTTTGGCCCATGTATATGAGGACAAGCTCAAATGGGCCGAGCCTTAGTTTTTGTTTTAGATCCAACGTTTTAGTCCTTTTTTTTCCTCTTTTCTACCCCTTTGCTCTTCAATCTATCCATATTTTAGTTTTTTTTTTTCTTCGAAGGAAACAGAAAAATATATAGTTTATACATTTATATTTTTCATATTGAGGATGAAAAGATCAAAATATAATTTTTTGACCAGGGAGAAGCGTAACTAACCTTTGAGCAAAATGCTTGGATTTATATCTTAATCCATAAAAAAAAAATGTCGCTCGAGTATGGTTGCATGATAGATTGAGGTAGTAGGAGGACGATGCTCAGATTCAGACTATAAAACAGAACTTTCTATAACAGCAAATCCCGAGTAAGATTAAATTAGCTAACTTGGTAATAAAACCTGACATGTCAACTTATATACATAGACTTGTCTCCAAACACTCAAAACAGCAATGCCCAGTGTATGTTGTTTCTACAGTATCTTACATCACATTCTTATAATTAAGAGCAAGGCGAAAATTAACTTGAAATTTTACTTCAGATGAAAAAGGTTATCTGCTTATTGGCATGAAAAGTACCTAGTAATTAGGTGTACCCTAGTCTTGCTGTAAAGCTACCTTTAAATAATTCAAAACCACCAATGCTAATTCAGTTTGATGTGAAGTATAGTTATGATCAGCTCCTCCTACAATGTGTAATTTGTGGTTAGGTATGATCTTGGCAAACTCCAACGCATCTTCAACCGGGATTATTTTGTCGGCAGATCCATGGACTGTTAACAGCCTGTATAATATAAACGCTTAATGAGATTTACATTCTTATACCAATAATAATAACTTCACAAATTACGCTATCTGAACAGTCATAAATAAAATTTGTCATGCAAACAAAAGTCTTAACATCACAAGAAAACAAAACTTCAGATGAATATATATATGATTTATTCTCACCTGCATTCTCTAGGGATTTTAAGACATGCTTCGTGCATGTCTAGACTTAAGCGATCCATCAAACTTTCCTTAGTCACACGAAACTCAACACTTCCTGCAGACATCAAATCTCAAATTCTCGATCAATGTGAAACGAATTCAGAATGACTATTCAAAGCAAGAGAAGGACGTGGAATCTGCTCAACTAGTCGTCGATGAGGCAACATAGGTTTACTATATGTTTTATCATGAATCAATAAAAGATTTCAGTTGGAAGGACCAGTGACTTAGTTATCAGTTAACATGTGGAAAACAACAGTGAGGACTGAGGAACTCATTCATATTATAATCATTGAAGCAAAATAACTGTTACCTGTCTTATTCTTAATATCAACAAATCCGTCCTTATTAATTCTGTCCATAAAATCTTTTCCGAAGCCTTCTTCAATGCCTTTCTTCAATTCATAGCGGCCAGAGATGTTGACAACTGTGTGGATATCATGATACTTAGAAGCATAGAGAAGCACCACATTGCCTCCTGCATTTACCTTATTTTAGTTATACAGCACTTGCAAGAGTGTAAATTCAAAAAATTGTTAGTCAATTATTGCATCAAACATTGTAAGTAGGTTGCTACAAAAGAACATTGTATCTGAATAAAGCTAATTAAAGCAGACTACTTAAGCCTCACTAATCCAACATGGAAAGAACATGGAGTCTAAATTTATTCCTTCCTACACTCTATTTGTCATATATATATGACAGATAGCTCCTCCAAGACGTGGTATACTTTTTCTCTATCCGGTTGTAACATCAATAATCAATGATCAAAATGCTATGAGCAAAACACCTAGGTCAATCCACTCACCTTTGCTATGCCCAAGAATTGCACTCACTATGCGGTTTGCCTCGCAAAAGTGCTGCGTGACCGCATGTAAATCATCGGCTTCTCTCAAGTAGTTGCCAAACTCAAATGAACCTTCACTTTCACTGAAATGAGGAAGGTCACAAGTAATTAAATGATAAGCAGCAAAATTATGAAAAGGTTCAGGACTCCCAAGACTGATATAAGAAGCTAGGCCACTTGATGTGCAAATCGAATCAAAGCACACTTACAATCATATTCTCAGAAGTATGTGTATATACAGTAATTCTAGTTCTGCAAGTACAATAAACAAATGTGCAATTGATTCATCAACAAAATGGTGGTGAACTGAAGTCTAAGATAATCATCCCTTCCATTAGAACTAGATAAAAAGAATCTGCAGCATTTTATATCAAACCAATAATAAACAGATATTAACATTATTTGCAAATCCACAATGTGCCTAATCAAATTGATATCTCTCAGTTAAATTAAGCTCAAATATGATTTTTTTTTGGGGGGTAAGAGCCAACATGATTTAAATAGCCATGAATGATTATGCACTATGTTAATTCGACTCTTCATTTTCCCTGAAGTACCCGTGTCTGACACATATCGGACAAGGGTATGGGGGTATGATCCTCCAAATATATGGAAAAACTTAAAAAAAAAATTGAGCATACCAGTGTCGGACACATACCCGTATCCGACACTCACCCCCGAGTCCGAGTAACATAGGTTATGCAGCAGAAACTCATAATAACAAGTCAATCTCCAAATAACTAGGAAATTGAAAACATGAAGGTAGTCTTTCAATCTCAAAAGTCAAATTTTTATGGTATAGTACCGTAGCATCCCCACTTACCCATTTCCAGCAAAGTCAAAACGAAAGGCACTGATTCCTTCTTTCTCTAAAGCAACAGCAAGGTTCACCATAGTATGATCAGCCTGCAGCACAAGCTGATTTTATGAATGGGCTTTGAACCCCAAATATGAGTGTTGCTACATAAACAGATATCACAAATTCAATAATAATTAAAGGATTATACACCCAAAGCTTATTTTTAATTAATATGAGCTTTTCAATACTTGATTAAATCAAAGCACAGAAATATGAAAGGTTTCAACTAGAATTTACCAACCTTAGTGGATCTGAAACCATGGCATAAGACTACAATTTCTTTAGACCCAGTTTCATTTAATAATCCCACAAGCTTTTCCCCATGTTTGTTTAGAATTATAACTCTCTGCTGCTCAATCACTGAAATATAACAAGGGTCAATCCCCAAGAAGTAATTAACTAAAAAAAAAAAACTAGAAACAAATTTTTTTAAAATTGAATTAAAGGTGACCTGGATTTTGGGAAGAGTGAGGGTGAGCCATCCTCAAGCTCAAGGTTGTTGCTGATGTGATGGAGTAGTGGACCTGGTGAAGAGGAAATTTAAGAAAAGGGAGAGTTTGAGAATTTGATAAATTTAAGATAAATGAGTGAAAATTACAAGCAAGAGTGTCCATTTCCTTTTACTTGTTCAGTTGTTTCTTATTCTTTTTCTTACACGACAGCAGCAAAGCAAAGCTCTTGGTAACTGGCCAGGACAAAGATAGGACGTTAAAACTAAGGGACCGGAGTGGAGAGTATAAGAGAGAGAGAAGAAAAAAAAAAAAAAAAAAGGAGGGGGGGAAATTGTCTAAAGTCCATTAAAAGTCTTTTAAAAACTGGACCCTAAACTAAGCCTTAAGACCTAGCCTGGCCAGGAATTAAAATAAATCTTGCTCAACATAGGCCCGAGAAACTGAGTGAGCTTGGATCTGGTACACAAACACAAATACAGCTTACCTCTTCAAGAAATTCTATACTTCTTTTTGGGTTTGGCCCTGATTACTATATTCATATTTTTCAGTATAAATATTATATAAATTAATTCTTTTTTGATAAAAAATTTATAGTTTGAGAATAAAAAAATAATTATATTTTTTAAAAATGATTGTATAAATCAATTAGATTAAATCTCAGATTCATTATATAAGCTAATTCTATTTCTATTAATATGGATCTTTTTTAGTTACTATATTAACAGTACAATTCACTTGCTATTCGAAGAAACAAAAGATGAAAATCATATAAGTTTGGCATTAATAAAAAAACAAACTTCTAATATTGTACGAGTATCTCAGATTTTTTTTCTTTCTTTTCTACCTAACATTTGAAGTCATTCTCCCGGATCAAAATACTTGAGAAGTTCCTGTACTATATCATTTAATGTAAATTAATCTCTCTACTATAAAACTGAGTAATTTAGTCCTTATACTTTTAAAATTGAAGCAAAAAGGTAAAATCACTAACTAGTATAACAAAACAGTTAAAAAAGCTGACGTGACATTTAACTTTGTGTTTATTTGATGATGTGGCACCAATAAAATATATTATTTTAAGTTAACGTGGACAAAATAACAAATTAAGTTGACAAAAAATAATTTGATGTGGCATTTTTGTCAACTTAGTTTGTTATATTGTTTACGTCAGCTTAAAATAATATATTTTATTGGTGCCACGTCAGCATTTGACATTCACGTCATCAAATAAACACATGGTTAAATGCTACGTCAGTTTTTTTAATAGTTTCTGTTACACTTGTCAGTGATTTTACTTTTTTGCTTCAATTTTAAAAGTATATGGACTAAATTATCCAGTTTTATAATAGAGAGACTAATTTACACTATATGATATAGTACAAAAACTTTATAAGTACTTTGACCCATTCTCCTGGAAAAAATTTTAAAAGTCCCCATGTCCCCTCAAGATTACTATATTATTGGAAAAGAAATTGCCATTTCTTTGATACATACTGATATATATAGCATTTGACACACCTACAAAATTAGTCTTAATTACCTCTATAAAAATGCATCATAGAAGAAACATCTACTACATATATTCTTCTTCTGTGAAATATCTCGTGTCAAATTAAAAATATTTGTTTCAGACACATTAAAAAACATCGTTGAATGCTATATTACTCAAATTTTTTTAATTTTTTTAAAATATTCATGTCTTATACTTATTCAAATCTGAATAATATAAGTTTAACGTAGAACATGTTCTAACGGTGGGACGAGAGAGAGAGAAAAGAGAAGATTATCCATCAAAAATTCGAAATCGTTTCCATCCCTGATATTTCAATTTTCAATCATGTGTCATGTGTCTCCATATGCATATGTGTCGTCTTGATATAATATTGAACGATGATCAATTAATAATTAATAATAATAAAAAAAAAACTCTAAACCCAAAATAAGAAATGAAGAAAACTGTTAACATCCTTGGAGGACCGTAAAAGGGAAATCAACGCGTTCATATATGGATTTTGCTAACGAGTATCCTAAAGGCACTCTTTAAGGTTACTAAATATAGTAATCTCTTTAATCAATGCATTGAAAATGATGAATAAATTTGTTAACTTTTGCATTTAATACAATATTATTACTATAAATAGTATATTAACTAACCTTAAAGAGTGCCCTAAGGGCACTCGTTAACAAAATCCTTCGTATATATATATATATATATATATAAAATTATGCATGGCCATTGGCCAATGCCAGATTTTATTATTATTAATTGTTTTTGTTTGTTGATGGATCTTCAATTTTGGTTGTTTCGCAAAGCTAGTGGCTATGATGGCGCTCTCATCAATCACCAATTACAGCATTAATTAATAAAAAGAAAATTGGGTCAAAGTCGTCTTTCTTAGACTTGGTTTTACGAATCTAAGATTTGGATAGAGACTTACCAGCTGCAGCAGCAGCTAGAATTTTAGAATTTTGGTCGTTGGAGTTGTTCGACAGGAGACTAAAATCCCATTCGAAAAATCGAAAGGAACTTCATCAGGGGAGCCCAAAAAGTGCATCTGCAATTTTATTTACTAGTTATACCCCTCATTAGACCTGCCGCAGTCCGCCCGGCCCGGCAGATCTGACTCGTATTTAATCGGGTCTGGATAAGATATTTTTGATCAGGATCGATCCGAAATAGTATTTTTTTATTATAATAATATTATTTTATTTAATTCTAATTATAAAATATAAAAAAAATATTTTTTAATATGATAAACAGTGAATTTGGGTCTACTGAACCGGCCCTACCTCTGGACAAAGAATTTGAAAAAAATCGAGCCACGACCCGGCCCATGAGCAGGTCTACCCCTCATCTCTCATCGTATCATAGGATGCAAGACTTTTCTAATATTCAAAAGGATCATGCAAATTACTTAAATCAGTTGATCATCATTCACTTTATCACCTTCATAAAAGTCGATTACATTCATAACCGTCTCGTCCTGCTCCTCTCCATCCGATATATTAATTATTTCTAAAAAATTTAATTAATAAAGTATTATAAAAATATATATATATATATATATAAATTCAATATAAACGTATTTTAAATTCAGGGAGAGAAAAAACAAAATATTAGATTTAAGTTTTTAAAAAGAAAAATAAAAATAATAGGTTCAATTGTATTACTTTATTATTCTTTTAAAAGTTAAATATTTAAGTGTAAATAGTAATTTAAATATTTGGGACGGAACGGAGCATATAATTACCAGAATTGTTCCATCATCGTCTTTTAAACAAAAAAAAAAAAAACGTTTTGTTCCGCTCCGCCTCCATTGTTAAAAAAAAAAAACCTCTTTATTTGAAACGGATCGATTCGAAATTCATCGGACAGGTCGAATTTTGCATAGGATAGTAATTTCATATGAGCATTATCATATCCAAATATTAATACTAGTACTTAAACCGTTGTTTGGATCAATGGAAATTGATAATGAATGATAATTTACTCACTTTTTTCTTTGATTTACGGAAAGAGGACATGAACTAATGCTCGGATGTGATAATATATCCATAATTTGGTATCAATTTATTCCGCATGGATCTTCTAAACTCAAAAAATAATTACTTTTTTCTTTAAAAGTTATGTGCCTTAATGAATGTAGTAGTTAAGAAAGAAATGGCCAAAAGTTTAGCCGCTCAAAGTAGATGATGTCAAAAATAAATAAAAAGAAATCTTCATGCATCCCCTCCTTGACTCTTTTCAAACAAATGATCCGCGAGGGATGACTTTGAAGTTTGACCCATTACTTTTCTAATTTTCTCTTTGCCTCTGGCTGGCTAGCTGCTTGCTCTTTCTCTCTCTGTCTTTCGTTTTGTTTGCTTATATCAATCAATCTCCTTTTTTTCTAGATCAATTCTCTCTCCTAAATACTTTTCCAAGTTCTCACTTACCAGACAATTTTTTCCCTCTCTCTCTCCCATCCCTCCACAAAGGCACAAACAGCAGGGCCCCTTTCTCTCTTCTTAATTACTGGCCATTTTTAAAAAGTTTTCCCGATAGCTCATAGCTTCTTTCTTTGTCAATTTTCTGCTACTTTTCAAACCCCTTCTGTCTGTCTCTCAGTTGGCTTAATTTGTTTGTTCTCCCAAGTGTGATCAACTTAATTACCATTCATTTCCAGAGACCCAAGTATATTCTCTAAATAGATGATTTGTCGTCCAATGTTTTTCAAGCTGAGTATCTCAGTTCTCAGGAATGACAAATGACATGAGAGCCAAACCTGCAGTATAGGGATCAAAAACTGATCTCCTACTGCTATTTTATTAGGCAAAAACAAAACAACAGTTATATATATACTCCCTATATTTAACTCCCATGGACGCTGTCTTCCACCTCGATAAAGCATCCCGTGCTGAATTTCTCCAATTACTCATGCAGTCGACAGGCAGCACATACGTTTGCCTATGGTCCTACTCGTTCCTGCATCAAGCAAAGTATCTTCTTCATCTCTAGCTATGTCTCTCTATCATTCACTAACACCATGCACATAATTTATGATTTGGGTAACTAAAATTTTGATTTTTAACAGCTGTTTAATTGGTTGGGACGGATGTTACAATGACGAAAACACCCAACCCGGAGCTTTGGGGCTGTTCCTCGAATATCGGCAATTAATATTCCCTCTTGAAAATGATCAGTATGACAAAAATCTCGTTGCCCATTTTTTTTCCTGCTTGATCAGTAAAGTTATAGTTTTGCCATTAACCTGTGGGATTTCTGCGCTACAGTGGCCTCGTTCCAGGATTTGCTTTCAGGAATAATATGCCTTACATTGAGCTAGGGGAATCGGAGCTTCAAAACCGAGCATCCCATCGTACACAGCGACAGTTTTATCGGGTAAATTAGATCAATGGAAATTTAATGAGAAGAGCTAAACACTGCATTTAATTTTAACCGGAACTAACCTAACACCTTTCTGTCTTTATTGCAGGAAGCAGGAATTAAGGTTTGTTCACTTTGTTGTCAAAGCTTCAATTCTGGCGCCTTTGAACTTCACAATATAATAGTAAAATAATCCTGACGTGGGCTTCTTTTTGTCTGTTATATTGCAGACGTCTTTATTCATGGGATGCAGAAGTGGCGAGATTGAGTTAGGGTCACCCAATGAGGTAAAAGTAAGATAATAAACTAATTATTATCAAATGCCACTTGCTTTTTTTTTTTTTATTGAAAATATTAATCTATGATTCTTTATAAGTATATATATCTAGTTTGTCACTGAACTTCATTATATTTGTAATAGCTTAACATGGAAATGGAGATGAGAAGTTTTTTCCCAGAAGACTTTTCAAGGCAATCTCCGGTGGCTGTAGGAGATCAGCTTCCCCAACCGACTGATCCTAACAGGCCATCTTCCTCTTCATCATCGTTAAGATCACTGTCCACAGGTAGTCCAGATTCTTCTCTGATCTTCACCATCCCAAGCGCATCTCACCCCCAGGTTCCGATGATTGAAACAATACCCTCTTCACTGCAAGCATTAATCTCTTCCTCAATCAACGATCCACACCAGCAAGCCATGCAAGCCTTATCTCAAATGCGGAGCAATATTCAGTTACCGACGCTAGAGAGCGAAAATGCTGCGATGACCAGAGCAATCCTTGCTGTTTTTGTTAGGTACCAGAGTGACGGAATAGTGTCTCACAACTAAAATAAGAGATGAGAAAATAGGAACTGAACACACAAAAAGAAACACAGATATTTTACGTGGTTCGGCCAATATACCTACGTCCACGGGAGGAGGAGCAAAGCTTTGTATTTAATCAGAGATGGAGTACAAACCGGATACAAACCGACTACATATTACAAGTGCTCTTTTTAGCACACACTCAACACCTCAATACACAAGCATCTAACAGGCAGCTACTGCCTCTAAACTCTCTCATCACCTCGACCGGGAGGGGCTCCCTCTGGAGCTCTCACTATGCCTCAACCGGGAGGGAGCTCTTGGAGCTCACCTTTGGAGCTCTAGCTCATTTCTCCTCTGCTCCTCTACTCCTCAATTCCTGCCAATACCCAATGCCCTTTTATAGGAGCAAATGGTGGGTGTGAACACTATAGATATGATGGCTACCAGAATTTGCCAAGAACATATCAAAATTGTTTTGAATTCGGCTATGCAATATTACGTGAAGAATTTGGTTTTGGCTATTGAGAGTGGGAGCCGACAATGTTGAATTTGCAAAGCCATCTTTCTTGACTATGAGATTTTAGCCACAATTCTAACAATCTCCCACTTGAAGATTTGATTAAACCAATCATATCTTCACACCACTCTTTCTGTCTTGCCATTCCATGTTGCTTACGTTTCTGATAGACCATAGGAGGATCGACACCAAATAAACTTGTCAGTGTTGATTGGCTTTGTCATAACATCTGCTAGGTTGTCTTTGGTGTGAATCTTTTGCATATCCACACTTCCTTCTTCTACTACTTCTCGAACAAAGTGATACTGTATACCTATATGCTTTGTCCTGGAATGAAAGGCTGGATTCCTTGCAATGTGCAAGGCACTCTGACTGTCACAATACACAATAATCTTCTGCTGCTTGTGCCCGAGTTCTTCCATTAACCTTTGTATCCATATTGCTTCCTTGCATGCTTGGGTAGCTGCCATGTACTCAGCTTCTGTAGTAGACAAAGCTACAACAGTCTGTAACTTAGATAACCAGCTTACCGCTCCTCCTGCAAGTGTGAACACATAGCCAGTAGTGGATTTCCTTTTATTAAGATCACCTGCAAAATCTGAATCAACATAACCCCTGACAACAAGTTCTGATCCTCCAAAACATAATGCAACATCTGAGGTTCCTTTAATGTATCTAAGGATCCTCTTAACAATATTCCAATGCTCTCTACCAGGATCTGCCATAAATCGACTGACCGCTCCCACTGCTTGTGCAATGTCTGGTCTTGTACATATCATAGCATACATAAGGCTTCCCACCGCTGATGCATACGGTACTCGAGACATTTCCATCCTCTCTGCTTCATTGCTAGGACTCATACCTGAGGATAATTTACAATTGACAGGAAGTGGGGTAAATATTGGCTTACAGTCTTGCATGTTGAAGCGTCGCAAGACCTTCCTCAGATAATTCTTTTGAGAAAGCCAAATTTTCCTGTCTTTTCTGTCTCGGTGAATTTGCATCCCTAAAATCTTGTTTGCAGGTCCCAAGTCCTTCATATCGAACTCCCTAGCCAACTGTGCCTTCAAATCTTGGATTCGATCTTTGTTGGGGCCTACCACCAACATGTCATCCACATACAACAGCAAAATAATGAAATCATTATCATCAAACCTCTTGTAGTACGTACAATGGTCTGAACTCAGTCTGTTGTATTCAAGGCTAATTATGAAAGAATCAAATCTCTTGTACCAACATCTGGGCGCCTGCTTTAGACCGTACAGAGATTTGGTCAACCTGCAAACCAAGTTTTCTTTGTCTGTTTCAACAAAACCTTCTGGTTGGAGCATATAAATTTCTTCTTCAAGCTTTCCATGTAGAAAAGCCGTCTTTACATCTAGTTGTTCAAGATGTAAATCAAATGCAGCACATATAGCCAACACTACTCTGATAGTAGTAAGTCTGACAACTGGAGAAAATATCTCGTTGAAGTCAATACCTTCTTTCTGAGCATATCCTTTTACAACCAATCTAGCATGATATCGTTCTACTTGATCATTGCTATCCCGCTTGATCTTGTAGACCCATTTGTTACCAATGGCTTTTCTGCCACGTGGTAATTCCACCAGTTCCCATGTCTCGTTCTTGTGAAGAGCTTCAATTTCTTCCTGCATTGCTGTCATCCACAGAGAAGCATCTGGGCTACTAGTAGCTTCATGAAAAGTTGATGGCTCTCCATCCTCTGTTAAAAGACAGTATGCAACATTGCTCTCCGTAACATACTCCGTGTGCCAATTTGGAGGCCTTCTCTCACGAGTTGACCGTCGAACTTCTACAGCCTCGGACTCAACTGGTTCTGGTACCTCATGCTCTGGTTCTGCTTCAGAAGAATCATCTTCTTGAGAATTTCTATCCATCTGCACTGTAGCAGTCTCTTTTGAAGTGCTGTCATTTGTTTGCTCACTTTGCAGTTCATTTTCTGCAAAAAACTACATCTCTGCTGATAACAACCTTGCGGGCAGTGGGATCCCACAGGCGATACCCCTTAACACCGTCAGCAGAACCCAAGAATATACATTTTCTGGATTTTGGATCCAGCTTTGTTCTTTCTTGGGAGTTGTACATCACGTACACAGGACATCCAAACACATGTAGAGAAGAATAATCAGCTGGCTTTCCTTTCCACATCTCCATAGGCGTCTTCAAACCAATCGCCGTTGATGGTGATCGATTTATCACATAACAGGTGGTTTTGACTGCTTCTGCCCAGAAAGATTTGGCCAATCCCGCTGTTCTCAGCATGGCTCTTGTTCTATCTAGGAGAGTTCTGTTCATCCGCTCTGCTACACCATTCTGTTGAGGCGTATGTGCAACTGTGAATTGTCTCATAATACCCTCTTTCTTACAGAATGCTAGAAAGTTACCGTCTACATATTCTCCTCCATTGTCTGTCCTCAAGCACTTGATTCTTTTCCCAGTTTCAAGCTCTACTTGTGCTTTGAACTCCTTGAATACTGGAAACACATCTGACTTCTTCTTGATTGGGTACACCCATAATCTCCTGGAATAGTCATCAATGAATGATACAAAATACTTTGCTCCACCCAGGGATATTTCTGGTGACTCCCACACATCAGAATGGATTAAGTCCAGTATGTGTTTGCTTCTTGTAGTTACTTTAGCAAACTTCAATCTATGCTGCTTGCTTATCACACAGTGCTCACAGAAAGGTAAATTGACCATCTTGAGCCCGGGCAGGAGATTGCGTTCTGCAAGGACTTTCAAGCCTCGCTCTGACATATGGCCTAATCTGCGATGCCACATCATCGTCGTTTCTTCTTGGCTGGCTGCTGCAACTGATGCATCTGCCTCTTGCAACGTCTCTCCCAAAAGCATGTATAGATTGCTTGTGATCTTCTCTGCTTTCATCACCACAAGGTTTCCTTTCACTACTTTCAATATTCCACAAGGAGAAATTTCTCCTCTGAACTTCTCTATCTCGAATTTTGCTGCCATGGTTGTACACGAACTGAAGCGAGTTACACTATTTCACCGTGAATAGTACCGTATACGTGAACAGTATTGTACGTATGTCGTACACTAGAACAAATCCAGTATACGTTAACAATTACTGCAAAAGTATACAACCACACGTATGAACAGTGACCGTATACGTGAATAGTGACCGTATACTGGAACAGTGACCGTAGCCCGTGAATAGTGCACCAGGTAGGTTCCCAGGAAAGAGAGGTGGGTCACTGATAGACACACTTAAATACCAAGTCTTTCCTAGCCAGAACTTCCCTAGACACTTTCACACTACCACACTTTATTTCCAGCAACAAGAATAATTCTTTTCTGATGTGGAAGATCAGACAATACTGCAACCACAGAGCATACTAAGAACCAACACTTTCACTGCAGCGGAATAAGGACCACGAACCAATGGCTCTGATACCACTGTTAGGTACCAGAGTGACGGAATAGTGTCTCACAACTAAAATAAGAGATGAGAAAATAGGAACTGAACACACAAAAAGAAACACAGATATTTTACGTGGTTCGGCCAATATACCTACGTCCACGGGAGGAGGAGCAAAGCTTTGTATTTAATCAGAGATGGAGTACAAACCGGATACAAACCGACTACATATTACAAGTGCTCTTTTTAGCACACACTCAACACCTCAATACACAAGCATCTAACAGGCAGCTACTGCCTCTAAACTCTCTCATCACCTCGACCGGGAGGGGCTCCCTCTGGAGCTCTCACTATGCCTCAACCGGGAGGGAGCTCTTGGAGCTCACCTTTGGAGCTCTAGCTCATTTCTCCTCTGCTCCTCTACTCCTCAATTCCTGCCAATACCCAATGCCCTTTTATAGGAGCAAATGGTGGGTGTGAACACTATAGATATGATGGCTACCAGAATTTGCCAAGAACATATCAAAATTGTTTTGAATTCGGCTATGCAATATTACGTGAAGAATTTGGTTTTGGCTATTGAGAGTGGGAGCCGACAATGTTGAATTTGCAAAGCCATCTTTCTTGACTATGAGATTTTAGCCACAATTCTAACAGTTTTAACTTCTCCTTCTTCTTCTTCCTCTTCAGCATCCCATCATCCCCAACAAAGCCAAAATTTACCTCACAATAATTACCAGCTAAACCCCAAAGCTAGTGCGTTTAAACGTTATGCTTCTGTGTTAGCTGGCGCCCCCCAAACAACACCAGTGAGGGCGAGTTTACGAGCCCAAACCATGCTGAAACGAGCCATTTTGTTCTATAGAAATTTCAATTTAGTGAGGCGTGAACAACTGCTTCCAAGCCGCCCCACTAGTAGCAATCAATTGCACCATATGATGTCAGAACGTAAAAGGCGAGAAAAACTCAATGAAAGTTTCATTTCATTGCGATCTCTTCTTCCTTCTGGCACCAAGGTACCATATCAATCATTAAATCCCAATACTGGATTAATTTTATGCATCAATGATTTAATTATTTACAAATTACAACAATGTTTATTAATGGTGAACTTGGGATTCATGTAGAAAGACAAAGCATCGGTGCTCGCTAGTACAAGGGAGCACTTGACCTCACTGAAAGCTCAAATTGTGGAGCTTAGTCTGCAAAACCAGTTATTAGAAGCTCAGTTTTTGCCTTCCAGAGAAGCTGCCGAAGAAATTAGTGGTTCATCAAACGAGAGATTAACTGTTCGGATTATACCTGTATCCGAATCAACATCAAAACAAAGAATCATCGACCTGAGAGTCAGCGTTAGAGGAGAACGGTCGATAGTGGATATCTTAATCCACCTGCTGGAATTCTTGAAATTCGACAGAAATGTGAGCTTGATGTCTACTGAGGCTGACACCCAGATAACAGAATTAGGCTCAGTTAATCATGTTAACTCGAGACTCAGAATTGAGGTATGCAAATCAGGATTTTCAATGTAACTAAATTCTAATTAAATTGATTTGTGCATGAGAAAATTTTATTATAATCATTTTTTCAAAAAGAAAAATGCTATAGTAGTATATATATATTTGAGTACTCCGTTCGTTCCAACTAGTATGTCCTTTATTGGTTAAAAAAAATGATTTTGGTGTATATAATATTGATTTTTTTTTATTTTTTATAAATTTGATATTCCATAATTCTAATGACAAAAAATTAAAAAAATCATGAAAAGTATCTTGGAATATAAAAAAGTAATAAATTTAAATGTAAAAAAAAAAAACCGACCCATAATTTTGAGACATTGAACAAAGAAAATATGCACAAAATAATAAAACATAGAGAGTATTATTTTCAACTATTTTTAATATATAATATGTTATTACATTTATTATATGCTTTTGCATGAAAGGGATATAATTAGACTTGAAAAAAAAAAAGGAAAATAAGTAGGAAATAAATTGAAGCTTATAAAAATGATGGCAAGCTAGTGATTGATGTTTACTAAAATTGTAATACTTTTTTTTTATGATATGCAGGGCAATGGATGGGATGAATCCACCTTCCAAGAAGCAGTTAGAAGGCTAGTAGCTGACCTGGCACATTGATTTAATATAATATTTTTTTCAGACCAATTACTATCTACATATAGTTGAATAGTTTTATTTTCTAAATCTATGAAGTGTCCCCCAAAATTGACTGCAATTTTATTGATCAAAAGGGAGACAATGAAAGCAACTCCCCCCCCCCTTTTTTTTTTTTTTTTTAGAGAAAGAAACCGTCCATAAATATGCATTAGTTGGTAAATTACTTTTTCATTTTTCAAGACCGATTAAAATATTTTAAAATTTTTGAATTATTTTATTTTTATAAGTAAATATTTATACTTTTATTATATTCAAATAAGTCATTATCCTTTTATTTGTATTCAAATAAAAAAAATTCAAATGAAAAATTGATTTATGTTAAAAGTTTATTTAGATATAAATTAAAGATTTATTTTGACACAAATTAAAGATCAATGTCTTCTTTAGGTGCAAAAGATTAAAAATTTATTTCGATGCAATAAAAATATAAAGATCCGGTTTAAGGATTATTTAATGAGAAATTATCTAATACACAGCAAGGTTAGAAATGTGACCATATCTCTTAAAAGATAATAAAAAATTAAAAAAATGGGTCATGCGATAATTTTTTAACACCGCTTGTGGATGTGGAGTTAAAAAATTACACTGCCAATGTTTCAAAAGCGAACCCTTATTTAATTATCATATTAGAAAAATATTTTACATGTAATATATTACTTTTACTAAATTAAAAAAAATATATACATTAATTAATTTTTTATAAATATTACTTTAATCAGTATCATTAAATATTGATTAACATTCTCAAATATAAAACTTTACTTAAATAAAATAATAAAATTCATTTAAAAAAATTACCCGTTAATAATTTTCAAGTTGTGCTGCTTAAATATTAATGGAATATTGAGATTAGATGTGTAATTGTAGGTTTTTTTTTATCTTAATATAGCCACAAAAAAAAATTATTTATCAAAATACCGTTCTTTTCAGATTAATTCTCAAAATCTGCTTTTTTTAAATCAGTTGGGAAATCGCCATGACCTATGGCGATTTCCCAATTGAAAATTTTAATTTTTTTTTAAAATACTAGTTGAGAAATCGCCATGGGCCATGACGATTTTTCAACTACAATTTTAAAATTTTTCATTTTTTTACATTGGAAAATCGCCACCGTGGGTGGCGATTTCCCAAGGTAACTTTTTTTTAATAAATAATAAAATTTAAATAAAAATTATATAATTGATAAATTTAAAAAATAAAGATTTAATAATTTTAATATATAATTTTTATCCCATGGTGGTAAAAGTGTCCATGGGCCGGCCCAGGCTCATGTATGGTATCAACTATCAACACCACATTTGCTTGCCCAAGCAACGGTGGTAATTTTTCAAACTTTATTTATTTATTTTTAATTTTATAAAATTATAAAAATTATATAATTTTTAATTTTAAAAAATAAAAATATAACAATTTACCAAAAATTAAAAAATTATATTCGTAATTAGACTTGCTCATGGGCTGGGCCGCGACCTGAAATTTTTCAACTTCCTTGCCAAGGCCCGGATCGCGGGCCTGAATTTAATTATTTTAATATATAAATAGTGATCCGGGCTTGGCCGGACGGGCTGCCCGGCCCATGAGCAGGTCTATCCGTAATGTCAATCGAATTCTTTCAACTTGTATTCATAATAAATGGACCTCCGGGAGAAAGGCCAACCAGAGTGTCGTATTAGTCCGGGCTTGGACAAGTGTTTTTGTAATTTTATTTAAATAATAAAATTTAAATAAAAATTATATAATTTTTAATTTTAAAAAATTTTAAATAACAAAAGTAAAAAAATTATAAAATATATAAAAATATTTTTTTAATAGTGAAATGGGCTTTCGGGTCGGCACGACTCGAAATGGGCTTGGGCAAGGGAAAAAATTCTGGGTCGCGGCCTGGCCCATGAACATGTCTAATTACGAATATAATTTTTTAATTTTTGGTAAATTGTTATATTTTTATTTTTTAAAATTAAAAATTATATAATTTTTATTATTTTATAAAATTAAAAAAAAATAAAGGTTGAAAAATTACCACTGTGGCTTGGGCAAGCAAATGTGGTGTTGATACCATACATGGGTCCGGCCCGGCCCATGGACACTTCTACCACCATAAGATAAAAATTATATATTAAAATTATTAAATCTTTATTTTTAAAATTTAAAATTATATAATTTTTATAAATTTTATTATTTATTAAAATTTAAAAAAAAAAAAGTTACCTTTGGAAATCGTCACCGTGGGTGGCTATTTCCCAAGGAGAAATTCACATTTTGTGAATTCCCATCGCCATCTTCAATAGCGATTTTTCAGTGTAAAAAATTAAAAAATTGTAGTTGAAAAATCGTTATGACCCATAGCGATTTTCTAACTGGTATTTTAAAAAAAAATTAAAATTTTCAGTTGAAAAATCGTCATGTACCATGAAAATTTTCTAACTGATTTAAAAAAATAAAATTTGATAATTAATTTAAAATAAATAAATTTTTTTTAACTATATTGTGATAAAAAAACATGTAATTGTATGGCTAAAAATTAATTAAACGTTTGCTACGCCGTCACATTTAGATTCCAGAAATCCAAAATTTGGTCATTCTTTTTCAAAAGGGAGCTTTTAGAGACGGCGCTTTTGACTGACATTTTTTTCTTTGGAATGGAATTGAAGAAACTGTGGAATTTCGTCTGGACCATGCGTTTTGCTGTCTTGTTTGTCTTCAACTGACTTGTCTTACCTAATCTCTGTTTTTGGATTGGCGGCAGAGCCGAAGCTACAGTTTTTGAGACAGGTCTCGCCACCGACACTACTATTATAAATGTATTGTATTTAATTAAAAAATAATAAAATTACGATATAATATAAAAAAAAAATATAAATATATAAATATATCAAAATTTATATAACATAAAATTATTAATGTATCAAAACAGATATTATTATCAAAAGTTATTTACATATAACTTATAAATTAAATACTACAGGATGGCTTAAAGAGTAAATGCTAAATTACCCTTGTCACTTTTTTTTTTTGATAATTCACTTATATATATATTTTTTTATTTCTACATAAGAGTAAGATTTATTTAAATTATTTTCAAGTGAAGTTATGGTTGTTGTATATATTATTAATAAATAATTCTTTTTATGAAAAACAAAGTTTAAAAAACATGTTGAATTGCGTAAGTACCGTTGAAAAATATGTGTTTTGAAAGTTTTATTATAACCTTAAGATTTAACCTATTAAAGAGCATTTCAAAATCAAATTTAGCTATTGAAAGTATTTCAATCTACTAGATTGAGAACTTAATCAATTAAGTGTATGTCAAAATTGAAGTTTGCTCTTGAAAATAAATTAAGTTAACTTTATTGACTAAATGGTAAATCCAATTAATTAAGTATTTAGAAATTTGAAAAACATGTCCATTTTCAAAAATGATAATTTTTTATGCAAGACATGTTTATTTATGAAAAGGTGTTTCAATTGAAAATTAAATCACTCTCACTTTTAATTTTTTGATTTTATGATTCATGTGTTTTCAAAAAAATCTTGAAAATGTATTTTTATTTTTCTTCGATTTAAGCATTGCATATGAGGATAATATTTTCAAAAATCTATTTGCATTTAAGTAAGAAAATTATTATCCTTAACATAGTTTTTGAGAGTGTTTTACCCCAAAAAAAAAATTCTTCAATTGTTTGCATTTGTTATCCAAAACATCATATAATCTACTCTTTTTTGATATCAAGTAAAAGGAGCTGTTTAAAAGGTGATCACTATAATATCATCGACACAACCATGCATGCATGCATGTCAAGCCATTCATCAATAATATATATATATATATATATATAGCTCAATATTTCAATGTTATAATTAAGTCAATAACCCTTTTTCAAGCAAGTCAAAATTTGACTTAATTCCCTTGAATATTTCCAAAAAAGTTGATATCAAAATACTGCACCTGCACAGCCACCGATATCCACCAAACCAGATGAGCCTTTTCAAGGCCAGTGAGTTCCTCGTTGTTGCCTTTTTGATGCATTTTCCTTGCTGAATTAATTAATTAATTAATTCTCAAGCCTGAAACCAATTACTCAAAAGCTACTGGATCCCACTTCTAGAAACTAAAATATTTCTTCCATGAAAAAAAAAACAACATTTCTCCCCCTTTCTTTACTTTTATATTACTAATTAAAAACAAAAATAAAATACACCATTTACATTTACTTTTGTATAATATTTTGTTTTCATCCGAATTTTTAATTTTAATTTTTGAATTTATAACTTTTTAAAAATATTTCTAATTCATTATCGTGAAAGAAATGGTTGCACTGACAAATAGTTCTGTTAAAAAGAGAACTTCTAAGACCCAAACCAAGCAACAAAAAAAAATCACCTTAAATCAAATTTAAAGTATAAAACCCTTATCATCAATATATATATATATATATATATATATATATATATAAAACCCTATAAAACAGACATCATGTTAGCAGCCAATCTATAGCATTAATTAATAAAATAATAATTTAAGTCTCCCTTAGGACTAGGAGGCCTCAGTCAAGATTTTGAAGCAATTAGAAAAGTTGAGAATCTTAATGTTGCGAAATAAGAAACAAAACATTAATCATTTGAACACATGCTATAATTGATTTCAGACAAAATATACTATAGAACTTTATTTGATTCAATACTTGTAAGCATTATTTTCTTCTTTCTTTTGGGTTTTCCTGAACATATATAATCATTCTTCATATATCCACTGCTTCTGGAATCTGCAAACAAGTCTAAATTCATACAGGAAAGAAGCTAAAAGCTAGGCTAACATTTTCTTAATTTGGGAATTTTATATGCAACAAAAGATGAAGAATCTGACAATCCCAATGTGTTGTTGAGCTTGAGGCTGATGTCAATTTTTTGTAGATAGGTACTATTCCAAGGAGATTGAAGCACTTTCTTTGTTTCTCAGGACTATAACTGTTACTACTTCACAAAGCAAAGCCTACTTGTATATTTCATCTTATGAACCATAAACATCTATGTTACCCAAATTTGGAAGAGAGTGTTAGATACGGTATGTGACCCACACAAATATCCTCAATTTTTTAATATTTTTTTTTATATATTTATGAAGATCATATCCTTGTACTTATATCCGAATATATATGTAAGACACGAATATTTTAAAGAAAATGAATCAAAAACAATCTCAAGACTCTCTCACTTGAATACCCCAATTAATTATGATAAGCATATAAGATCAATTATCTTCATTGCAACTATATATTCCCGAAATCTAATATAGATATGGAGTGTATAACAATGCTGAACATGACAAACACAAAATCTTTCTCTTTCAGACAAGCGATTTGCTTAACCACAAAGTTTCCCAAATTCAACTAAGAATTAGAAAAATGTAAATAATAAAAATAACGAAGACAACATTAATAATGCTATATATAATAATTGTAGAAGAGATCAAGAGAAAACAGTTATCCGGTTTGAGCTTTTGAGGTGACACTTTTTTTAAGACTTCGTTTTTTATAAATTGATCATGAAATTTTTTTAACTTCACAAATAAAGTATGTGTGATCCAACGATGAATGCAATAATTTTTTTTTTAATGGGAAAATGTTTATATATTGTTTACATGGAATTATGGAAATAAATAGATTTAAGGCAGTGGAATTGTGGAAGTACAAATTTAAGAGCCTCACTCATCCAATCATTACACTTTCTTGGCCAAATCCTTTTTTTTTTTTTTTTTCTTTTCTTCTTTTGGTCAAGTAATTAATCCTGGCTCAGTTCAGAAGACCTTTTATGTGCATGGGCAGGCAGGGCACAGAAATGAAAGCAACAAGATCAATGATTTTCAACCCACAACCAGTACAAACCTAAGAAGATGGGTAAAGAACGAAAATGAAAAACCTTCTTACTAAAATATATATATATATATGTATATAAATTGGCCTCATTAACATGTAAAATGTGGCTGGACATATATATGACGGTTAAAATATTTAAGTAATTCCTGTATTATAGTTAAAAATACATTTTAATCTTTGTACCATAAAAGTGAGTAATTTAATCATTATACGATTAAAATTGGTGTAAAGAAGTAAAATTGGTAACAGTGTTAATGGAAAACCGTATAAATGCTGACGTGAACATATAAAATTAACAGAATAAATGACTTAAAAAAAAATAATAACGTGTCTAATTTTTTTTGCTCAGGTAAAAATAAAAAACTGATAGAATAAATAATTTCGAGAAAAAAAAATGATATGTTTTTACGGGTAAGAAAAAAATTTGAGTAAAAAACATTATGTTTTTCTAAATTCCGCTTGAGTAAAAAAATTTGACACGTCATCATTTTGTTCAAGTCATCTTTACTGTCAATTTCAAATGTCCAGTTTTTCATTAACACTGCTACCAATTTTACTTTTTTGCATCAATTTCAAACGTGCAAAGATTAAATTACTCAATTCTATAATATAAAAATTAAAATACATTTTTGACTATAATACAGAGACTATTTAAATACTTTAACCTAAACAATGGAGAGGAAGACAGTAGGATAGGATGCCCCTGGAAATTTGAAAGAAGATCCGGTATTCTATTCTTCCATCCATTGAATTGAACCCACAAAACTTTCCAACGCCCTATACGACACATTTACAACAAATACGACCAATAAACTCAAAGTTTCAATGCCCGTCAATTCCAACCCCTAATATAAGACCATAACAAAGGGTAGATTATGACTATGAATCAAAGGACTTTCAAATCCTTCCATCATTGTGTTCACTGAGAAATTCACTTTAGATAACGACTGATCGAGCCGGAGAAGGCAACCCCACAAAAGAGTGAACTTGCAAGGGAAACACAGGGTAATTCAGTCCTGAGTCAAATACACACTTTAAGATTCAACAGCGGTAGCAGCTTCTTCATCAGTAGTATCAGGTGAAATTACTTCTTCTGAAGTATCTCCATCCAATATATTTGTCTGGCTTTCCTTTTTGCTCTCAGCTTCATGTAGCTTTTTTCTAATTTTCATAACAAGTTCTTCGCGTGCGCTTTCGTTTTCAGCCAAAAGTTTTTTAAAGGCTTCCTTGCCATGGAGTTTCTGGTCATTGAAAGTGTAGAATGCGCCAGCTTTTGTAACCAATTTGTGTTTCGTCGCCAAATCTATGATCTCCACTTCCCGGGATATTCCCTTGCCAAACTCGATCTCAAATTCAGCATTCTTAAATGGAGGGGCAAGCTTGTTCTTCACAATCTTCACAATAACTTGACTTCCAATTGTCTGCAGATTATAGAAATATCAAAAACACAATGAGATAACTGTAAAGAAGAGAAAATTATCTAGATTTGGATCTTTTTTTCATTTCCTATTCTACATCAGTCCCTTTTGTGCCAGAAACTAGACATGCAAGGCAGTAAACATGGAAAGGACTTAGTTGATGAACGAATTAAGGCCTTTGAGTAAGCTAGAGGTTAGATACTTGTTGGCTTACAGATCAAGCCAAACCAATAGAAATGCATGTTTAACTTGATGGGAGACTTTCTTAAACCACTTCTCCTTTCATCCTAATCCAGCAACAAACTGAAGAGGAAAGAAAGGATGTTATTTGATACCTCTTCTCCTTTCTTGACGAACCCCGTTCTCCTTATATTTAGACGCACTGAAGCATAGAACTTCAAGGCATTACCACCGCAGGTAACTTCAGTTGGCCCGCCAAATCCACCAAAAGTTGAAAGTTTTGACCTCACCTGATATGTGTAAATAGTTAAGATGTGTTATAATAAACAAAAAATTTCCATGCTTCGTTTTGCATTCTCAACCTAAAATCTCACAAGAACTAGTCACCTGACCACAATCAAGAGCAACAATTCAGCTAGGAAATATTGCATAGATCCAATAGCCATCTAATTAGTAGTCTGTATTCCTAATAAAAGCCTTAAAAAATGGGGCAAAACTCTCAATGTACATGGCACAGAGAGTAAAATCTTAATCTCTTATTGAACAAACTCAAAGCAAGAACTTTAACAACAGCGTATTAGGAAACTAAAGCTTCAGAGGACTATGGTGTTAATATGGAGTTGATCATCAAAACTCCTCAAGGACATAATCAGGATATAAAACTAATACCTGATTTATAAAAATCAATATGGTTTGTGATAATGATAAGGAATGACTCAATTTACGAAGAGCCTGGCTCATCAATCTGGCTTGCATTGCCATATGAGCATCACCCATCTCACCATCAAGCTCACCTTTAGGCACAAGGGCAGCTACCTGAGATGAAAATAAAGCTATTATTAGGACTCACTTCCAAATAAATATGATAAATTGCAGTATTGTAAAGATAGAATTATAGAATTTCAACCCTTCAAGGATGAGTATCCAGTATATTTGGCGCACAAACAATTATTTCAAAAAACCCTCCTTCAAATTAGCATCATAGCACAACCTAACTACCTAAGCAGTCTAAAGGAAAACTGTAGACAGAGAGAAGCGAGCAGATTTCATGAACACGACAGAAGCAAATTCTACCAACTACAAGCAGTATTTATTAGGTCACACTCCATCATGGAAAGAAAAAAAACACCTTACACTGTCAACAACAACAACATCAACAGATCCACTCCGTATAAGGGTGTCCACAAGACTGAGAGCTTGTTCTCCACAATCTGGTTGAGAAAGAAGCAAATTCTCAGTGTTTACCCCAATTGTCTCAGCTAGAGCTGGATCAAGAGCATGCTCAGCATCGACAAAAACACAATAACCTGCATTTGAATATTATGAAAACATGTAAGCATCCAGCAGAAAGATAACAGACACAACCTCAACAGAATAGAAGATAGTCACAACAAAATCTCATCCACCCTCAAAATGCGATCACCTCATAAATAGATTTAAGAATGTTATATGCTGCATACAACACTCCTTTGCGATATTTCAGATGCTTTTTTTTATAATAATCTTTCAAATGACAGAAATCTAGAATTAATAGACAAGGTGTATATTGGAAATTAACATGAAAGTCTATCCTATCATACATTCCTACTATTGGTTCTAGCTATGAAACATAAGAAATTTGTTTTCTAGCAGCACAGCAGGAAGAAGTTACAAATGGAAAGGTATACTACTCTGCCAACACAGAATAATGGATGCCATAACAAATGAGCAGTTCATCATAATAAATCATAAATCACACAATACTAAGTTAAAATACATTAACTGACCTCCTTGTTTCTGTGCTTCAGCAATTACATGAAGAGCAAGAGTTGTTTTCCCAGAAGCCTCTGGTCCAAATATCTCCACGACACGGCCCTGTAAAATTCCAATAAAGAGATGTCTAAGGAACAGAGAAACATCACAAGCGGCAATTACCGAGTAGAAGGATGTATTAAGAGAAAAAGGAAAAATAAAATTGAAACAAGAATTGCAGAGTACCTTTGGAAGTCCACCGATTCCAAGTGCTATGTCCAAAGCAAAAGAACCAGTGGAAACTACAGGAACATTTCTAGGAGACGCAGAACGACCAAGCCACATAATAGATCCTTTTCCAAAAGTACTAGTAATCTGATCCAGGGCTTGTTTTAGGGCTAAATCTTTCTTGGACAAATTCTCCTCACTGGAATCGCTTGAATCTGACTTGGATTTCCTTCTACCTTCAATCAGACATAAACCAATATACACCAAACACAAGAAAGTAAGAACAATATTTACTTTTCAACTCAAATTAATCCAGCTCAAGAAAAATAGCCAAAGAAATCCATAATTTTTTATGGAATTATTATTATTATTATTTTTTTTATAGAAATGACACAAAATTAAGCACTATGTTTTACGGCGTAGTTGACTTGTTTGAATAAATATCATCATAGAATTCAAACTTGCATTAAGTTAACAAAAATCCCATGATAAAGTGCTCTTCTACTGTCACGTTCAGATAATTACCAGATTAAAATTTCTAGCCAAAAGACAAAACGTGATTTAATCAAACATAGAATATAAAATAACCAATATTTTGAGTATCAAAAATTCAATTAATGCTTGTAATGGAAGTTTGAATACCTTGAGAAGAAAAGTTACACAGTTGAGAAGATGACCCTAATACCCCTCCCCTACATACCTGCAAAAATATGAATCAAAGTTTCTTTTTTTTTTTTTTGCTTACTGTTCCTAAACTTTCATATAAAAATGAACATAGTGCAAGATAATCAGATACTTTGAACAGAACAAAAACAAAAGGAATATGAACTTATGGAAGGAAATAAACAAAAGGGTAAGCATTAAAACCTCAGGAGCGAAGACAGAACGTTTCAGAGAAGAAATATTTCGAAGAAACCTCACCATAGCACGCAAGAAAAAGGCTTTGGTTAGAACTATAAAATGAGAAGAAAAAAATAAGGGGGAAGATGAAGAACAAATTAGTTGTGGTTTAAATGTTATTCCATGGCTTAAAAAGTGTGGGTTTTTTGTTTTCGTTTTTAAAGAGATCAGAGAAATGGAGAGACACTCTGCTCAGTGAACTGTGATATTAGGGATTTAGGCTGGTTGAGTTGAGTTTCCCTCCTTTTTGACATTTCAGTCTGGTTAAGTACCCACCATTACCAAGCCAACCAGGGAGCGGGAGCCTGCTGGTTGGGCCGTCTTGGCCTTGAAGGGATTATCAGTCTAGAAAGTAACTGAAAGGGCCACTACAGTTTTAAGTATGGCTCTTTTTCAAGCATTTTGGTATTTTTCTATTTACTCTATTAACTTGGGCCATTACAGTGAACTGTTAATTTCTTTTGTTTTTATATCATCTTCCAACGCGAAAACATCTTTTTATATATCTAATAACGATATATTATCTCATTCACCAAAATTTTTAAATTTCATAAATAAAATTAATAAAATAACATATATTTTTAAAAATATATCATAATTTTTTAATGTCGTCTGTACAATTAAATCAATGACACTACCCAATACTATAACAGCACTCGCTTAGCTTATGAATAAATAAATTAAATTATGCTTAAATTAATTTAAGATCCGTTTAATTAGTATTTTTGCTTTTTACAATTTGTCCCTTGTTTTTTTTTTTTTTTTGTATCGAAAAGAGCAAGCAAATAACAAAAGCATGAACCAAGCGGAACCTACAAAACAAAAAACAACTGAAGGAGTTGGCAAGAAGAGATTAAAAAAATAACTATAATCAGACTGGCCATAAAATGATTGGTAACAAGCTATCACAATTCACAACAAGAATACTAAGGCAGACATATACTCGAAAGAGTTTCTGGAAACATTCACTTAAAAGAAAAACTCAACACATCTCGACTACCAGACCAACAGACCAGACCCAAAAAAAAAAAAGGAAAAAGAAGGATTCTCCAAACCAATTCATTCATGGTATAACATGAAAAATGTATAAAAAAAAAAATAACCACCAAAACTGCAAACCCCACTTCCCCCTTCTCTTCCAATCAACATCATCTTATAGACCACGCCACACATCTGCACTGCAGCAATTACAATCTACTGCTGCTTGCATTCTGGAGGCCTCTCACCTTGCTGCCCATCCCCTTGTGCTCTTCCACTCTTCTACAGTAGACAACAAAACTAATCAGGCATAATTTCAATAAGAGGGCCCAAAAAAGAGACCTAAATGATATGAAATTGGTGTACCTTTTGTGCAGATGAGGACTGCAGCAACATTTTTTGTTCAAATTAACATGGAACAAACAAAAAAATATCATTTCAAATTCTGAAAGAATAAGAATGTGACAAAAATCTATCTCACGCTCGTACCTTCTTTTTAGTCTTAGTTTCTTCTTCGTCCTCATCCTCATCATCATCCTCCTCATCCTCTTCCTCCTCACCATCCTCATCCTCATCACCATCATCGTCTTCATCGTCATCTTCTATCTCGAGCTCATCTCCCTGAATAGCTTCTCCTGTAAACCATGACACAGCGTGTGGAATAATCTTGTCTCGAATTGTTGACCTACACAAATAAACAGATGGCATAAAGAACGCAAGTATTTCATAAATGTAACATTGAGAAATGACATCTCAATTTGTAATTTGACTGATGAATATAAGCTCATATAAAGCATGAAGAGGAGTTCAAACTGAGAAACAAGCCTATGACTAGAGTAAGCTGAAAAGAGAACGCACCCTATGTCATAATCCTGTTCCATTTGATTTTGTAGCTCCTCAGCCTGCGCAATAAAGTAGAAACAATTTGAAGAGCAAAACTAATTAATCAATCATCAAAGTTTATATAGATAAGGTGAAGTTGGCCCTACGGCATCTTCATCAATGTCTTCATCATCATCAGGAACTTGAGGAGGATTGAAGAAGTTAAAGAAACTTTCACAATCTTCAGTTTTAGTGATTTGCTTGGCATTCTTTGATCCCTTCTTAGGCTTCTTTTTAAGGAGCTTTTGTGTTAAGCATTTTCCTGGATACCATTCAATCTCCGTCCTACAAATTAGGTTCAAAATGTTTAATTAAATGAAGTAAGAAGCATTGTAATCTAATAATCCAATAAGACATTTTTTAAAAAAAATGTGGTAGGCATTTACCCGATAGCTTTCTCGAGAATAGGTTCATCTTCATCAATCATGTGATATGTCTTTGTCAAAACAGTATTCTTGAAATAAGGATTGGTGTCAAAGTAAAACTCAAGCTTGAATCCTTTGGGTTCCTCTATCCTATACCACTTAATATCCTTGAGATATTTGAGAGCTCCTTCATCATGCTCGGTGATCTTTATTCCAAACACGAGAAGTAAAATGAGAATCACTATTTCCAACAAGAAAAATGTATCAAGACAACAATTATAACTGGATAACTGACCTCTTCAGAAAGCACTTCATTATTTTTCATTGCAGTAAGCCAAAAATCAGGCACTCCTTTCTCTGCATAAAGCATAATACCATAAATATCCATACACATGGAAAGAAAGGAGCCAATGGAGAAAAAAAAGTGGGGGCATAATTAATAATATAAGATCATACCTTCGGCGGCTTTATCCTCTCCTTGGTCCATGGCTGCTTCATTTGGAGTTCCTTTGGCTTCACCAACACCATTCACAATATCATATCGCTACAAATGTATGATAATTAATCAGGTACAAAACAACAGTAACTGATTAGATATAAACGAAAACAAAATTCAAAAGGCAAACCTTGGTGTATAATGGTTGATATTGTTTCTGGTATTTAGCTTCAAGTGCTGCCCTCTCCTCAAAAAACTTAGCCTCTAACTCATCATGTTGGACCTGTTAAAGAAATTAGAAGAACCCAAACCATCAAAATGGCATTTCAGCTCCAACCATATTGTAGCTCAAATAAATTTTAATTAGATTACAACAATATAGTCCAGCTAGATGAGAATGGGAGAGTAACTGTACAGCAAGAACATGCAACTTTCTACTCTATCAAAGTATCCAATCAAAACTTGCACATCTATTCTTAGAAAATTAACAAATTGAGTAATCATAAACATCCGAGGACACTCAAGTTACTTAGCTATGAAAGCAAATCGGACCTCAAATTCCCTTGATATGAAAAAAAACAAAATAAACCTAGAATGATATCATAGTAACAGTTAACAGCACAATAATAATAATAATAAAAAAAAGCTTAGCAAGAAAGAACATGCCTGGATCTCTCTGAGAACCTCAACACGCTTCCTGACATTCGGCGACAGGCTCTCCAGCATAGCGGTGTGCTCCCCAGGAAGATTCTGAAGATCCTGCAAACCACAATATCAAAAATACCAAAAAAAAAGTTTTAAAAAAAAAATCAGGAGTCACCGACCTTGATAATGTTAACGAGATCAGCTCGAGCTTCTTCGTTAAGAGCTGCAAACAAAAATAAAAAAGATTAAAAGAGTGAAGCGGTAGAGGTAGAGGTAGAGGTAGGGTTTTATAGGAGAAAGAGATTACCATCGCCGAGACCGGACATGTCGAAGTTAATACCTTCTTTGCTCATTGAAGGTTTTTTTTAAAGAGAAGAAAAGGGAATAAATTATTTGGAGGAGGAAGAAGAGCCTAAAACCCTAGATTGGAGAGCTTGGAGCGAAAAGGGGAGTTTGTAAGGGTTTGAGGGAAGAGAGAGGCGTATTAAAAAGACGTGGCCTCGCTTCGCTATGCGTCAAATCCTTTCCCTTTCCTTATAAAACCCAAACTCCCCCGAGACTCCTTTTTATTGCTGAGGCAAAGGCAATCCACCACTTTTACTCTTTCTTCTTTTTTTTTTTTTTTTTTTTATTTTTAGAAACAGGGTTCGTACGCTATTTAATTGTTTTTTTTTTTTTTTATCGTAATATAATTGATTTTTTTTATTTATCAAAAAATATTGTTATTTTTAAATTTTTTTTTTTTAACTAAGTTGAAAAATCACTATGGACCATAACGATTTCTAAACTTAATTTTTAATTTTTTCTTTATTTTTTAAGAAAAAAATTCACAAAATGTGAATTCTTCCCCCACGGTGAAGAATTCACCTTTTTTTTTTTTTACTTTTAATTATTAAATAATAAATTTAAAATAAAAATTATATAATTTATAATTTTAAAAAATAAATATTTAATAATTCTTATATATAACTTTTATCCCATTGTGGTATAGGTGTCCATGGATCGGGCCGGGCCGGGCTCATATATATGGTATCAACACCACATTTGCTTGCCCAAGCTACGGTGGCGATTTCCCAACCTTTATTTTTTTTAATTTTATAAAATAATAAAATTTAAAAAATAACAATTTACCAAATTTTAAAAAATTATATTCGTAATTAGACCTGTTCATGGGTCGGACCGCGACCTGAAACTTTTTCCCTTGCCCAAGCCCATTTCGAGTCGGGCCAACCTGAAAGCCCGTTTAAATAATAATAAATTTAAAAATTATATAAATACAATACGGGTTTACCGGACCGGACTTACCACCATGTAGACCTGTCCAAGGGCCGAGCTACCCGCCCAAGCCCGAAAGCCTGCCCATATTTGGAAGGGCTTGGACAAAAAATATTAGACCCAAAAAATGGGTTTGGGCAAAAAAATTAGGGCCGTTTAAAATATGGGCCGGGCCTTGGCTTCAACATTCAAGGCCCGAGCCTGGCCCGACCTATTTTCTAATTAAATAATATATTATTTATATTCATATATATTATGTAATTTATGTCATATAAAAATTAAATATATATAATATTATAATGTAAACATTAAAAAATATGTTAAGTTGTCCAAGTTTAACAACTTAATAAAAAAAATATATAAAATTATTAAAAATTAAATAATATATATTATTTAGAAAAATAGAAAAAAAAAATAATAGGGGCGGGTCTAAACGGGCTTGAAAAAAATTTGAGACTCATATTTCGGGTCGAGTCGGGCCGGGCTTGAGTAAACAAATGTGGTATAGATACCATACATGGGCCTGACCCATATTTTAAAAGAATAAAAAATATATATATTAAAAGAATAAAAAAAGAATTAAAAGAAAAAAAACAATTTATAATTTTTTTTTTTTTAAAAAGTAAAGTACTTTGTGAAATCGCCACCGTGGGTGGCGATTTCTCAAGATAAAAAATAAAAATAAAATTAAAAATTAAGTTAAAAAATCGTTATGGCCCATGATGATTTCCCAACTTAGTTTTTAAAAAAATATAAAACTTATCGTTGGGAAATCGCTATGGGCCATGGCAATTTCTCAACTGGTTAAAAAAAGAGTGGATTTTGAGAAATAATTTCAAGCCATCGGTATTTCGATAAATAAAAAAAAATCAACAGTATTAGGATAAAAAATAACCCTATTTAATTTGCCGAACACAAACTCGCAGGATTTTTGATAACTCGTATAATTATATAGTTTTTAGTTATGTTTTATTATTGTTTTGTGTCAAATACGAGTTATTATTGTTTAGTCTAATTGTGTTTATGATCTTTTATATTTTTATGTAATTTGGTGTTTTTCACAAGTTTCTTTGAGTGATTTCAGATTACTAGAATTAAGGGCAAATCCAGTTCAGTTCCAGTTCCGACACCGTTTACCATATCAGCTATATCTCGAGTTTCACTGAAGCAATAAGGCTGAAATTTGTAGCCGTGCAAAGCTAAGAGGCATATCTATCTTTTTCATGTTTTACACTTCTTGAAACGGAGTCGTTTTCCCTAGCGAAATCGACCATCAAGTTGGCTGATGTGCAATGACGTCTGTGCTGACCTGTTTTCGTATTTTGCCCATATCTTCTTATCCACATCAGCAAATGAGCTGATTCCAACGGCTATGGATCCGTAACTGATAGGGGTATATTTTTCTAGAAGACAATTTTATCAGATCGAGCCTCCAACATTGACAAAATCGACCATCAAGCTGGCTGATCAGAATTGTCATACAATATGACGAAAATTGTTAGAAAAATGCACCCACCTATTATACCTACCTTTGAAATTTGTAAAGCTTGTATCTTGTCATTTAGCCCTCCAAAATGTGTATAAATAGAGGGCCTTGGATGAGTATTGGGATACATTGATACATTGGTAGGATAGCCATTGTAATAAAATTCTCTAAGTTTTCTTTTTCTTTCCTTTCTCTAGTTTTCTTTTTCTTCTTACATTTCTTTTCATTTTATTCATATCTAGTATGTGTTTCTAATCATATTGTTGAGGTGATGAGGTGAAGCTCTTGGTAAATGCTAAGGTTAGTCTCTTAAACATGAGCTAAAATTTATAAACACTAGTATAGATAATATTTTCTTTTGGTTTAAAATCATACTTGCAAAGTAGGGATCTTGATTCATTATTGACAATGAAAATGGCACAGTAAATGCTTGGTTTCATAACCTTGATTTGTTGTAGACATATACCTTGGCATAAGGAATGCTTGGACTCTTTTTATGAGTTTTGAGGACACCAAATGAACATAATATCATATGCTATGGACGTTGGACAATTTGGACTGAATTGCTAAACCTTCCGATTGGAATCTCCCTTATGTGTGAATTTCAATTGTGTAATAAAACAAGATTAATCTTAGCATAACACCAAGAGTGGATTCTCTAACCTCAACATCTTTACTTATTGTTTTTTATCTTGTTAATTTCTTTTATGTTATTTTGTTTATTTTGTTTTCTAATATCTTATTTATCTTGTTTTGTTGTTGATTCCCTAATATCTTGTTTTCTTTGTTTTTCTTATATATTTATAAACTTATACTTACTAATACGCTTCCCTGTGGTTCGACCTCGGACACCCGAGAATTTATTACTTGAACATAACCTGCACTTGGGTTTACAACTCTTAATTGAGTCTCCATCAAGTTTTTGGCGCCGTTGCCGGGGAAGCAATACTAAGTATATAAGTTTATAAGTATATTTATTTTTATTGGCTGGTTATACCGCCTATATTTATTTTTATTGGCTGGTTATACCGCCTAATTTTTTATATTTATATTTATATTGTAAATTAACTTTGTTTTATGTTTGTTGGCTGGTTATACCGCCTAATTTGTATATTAACTTTGTTTTATGCTTGTTTGGCGACGTGATTTTAGATCTCGTCGTTTAGTTAGATTTTATTGTGAAACTTTTTCAGGTAATCTTTCTAATACAACTCCTAACATGGCTGACAATGAAAGTGTTCATGCTGAAGATGAGAACAGACAAGTACGCACCATGCGTGACTACTTGCAACCAACTCGAAGCTCATCACCCTCTTGTTTTATTTTTCCTCTCAATGCAAACAACTTTCGTTTTAAACCAGGTATGATAGCTTTGCTTCCAAATTTCCATGGGTTAGAATCGGAAAGTGCTTACTCGTTTCTAAAAGACTTTGAAGATGTATGTGTCACCTTTAATGACCAACAATGTACAAATGAAATTGTCAAGCTAAAATTATTTCCTTTTTCTTTAAAAGATAAAGCAAAAATTTGGCTTCATAATTTAAAACCAAGGTCAATTGGCACATGGCAAGAATTACAAACTGAGTTGCTAAAGAAATTTTTCCCAGCACATAAAACTACTGCTTTGAAAAGACAGATTCAAAATTTCAATCAAAATCAAAATGAAGCATTTTTTCAGTGCTGGGAGCGTTTTAAAGATTTGTTAAGTTCTTGTCCACATCATGGTTTTGAAAAATGGCGTCTTATTAGTTTCTTTTATGAAAGTTTAACTCCCGAAACTAAACAATTTGTTGAAACAATGTGTAACGGTGAGTTTCTAGAAAAAGAACCTGAAGAAGCCTTTGACTACCTAGACCATTTGGCAGATAACTCTCAAGCCTGGCACACAGATAATTCCTCTGAAAGTTTCAATAAATCTAATCTTGTTTCTAACAGAGGTAAATATCATTTTAGTCAAGAAGATGAGATAAAAGCTAAAGTAGCTAATTTGGCTAGAAAGATTGAAGCCATGGAACTTAGAGAAGTAAAAGAAGTCAAAACGGTTAAAAATGAAGAAAGTTGTGGAATTTGTGAAATCATGGGACACCCCACTTCTGAATGTCCAAACATTCCCATTCTTAAAGAAGCGTTGCATGATCAAGTAAATTCCATAAACACATTTAAAAAGCCTTTTCCTTTCCTTACTCTGAAACGTATAACCCTGAATGGAGAAGTCATCCCAACTTCAGTTGGCGGAATAATAATCATGTTCAGGAACCACAATCTCAAAAGCCGGGCAACACTTTTTCCTATCAACCTTCACGTGTACAAACCTTGGAAGAGACATTGCAAGCATTCATGCAAACACAAGCAAATGTGAATAACCGGACTTCACAGGACATCAATGAGATCAAAAACACCTTGTCCACATTGACAGCTTCATTACGCACTCAAGAAAAAGGTAAGTTTCCTGCTCAACCTCAGCCTAACCCTTCTACTCAATGTCTTGTTTCTTGCTCCAATGAAACTCAACAGGAAAATGCCAGTTCTATCACAACTCTTCGAAGTGGAAAGGCAATTGACAAAAACATTCCATCAAAAGACCAAGATCCTCCTTCCCCTCCGAAAAGTAATGGTAAGGATGATGGTAAGTCTGAACTTCTTGAAACTTTGGACAAAGAAAAAGGTATGCATCCTGCTCCTTTTCCTCAAAGGTTGCAAACAATAAAGAATTTGAATCAAAATGCAGAAATTTATGAACTTTTCAAACAAGTTAAGATTAACATTCCTTTATTGGATGCAATCAAACAAGTTCCATCTTATGCTAAATTTTTGAAGGACATGTGCACAGTTAAAAGGAAACATAATGTACAAAAGAAAGCATTTCTGACGGAAAGTGTGAGCTCAATCATTCAGCACCTTACTCCACCAAAATTCAAAGATCCTGGATGTCCAACAATCTCATGCATTATTGGAAACACTAGAATAGAACGTGCATTGCTTGATCTTGGTGCTAGTGTTAATCTTTTGCCTTTTTCTGTTTATCAACAGTTAGGTTTAGGTGAACTCAAGGAAACACCTGTTACACTTCAACTAGCTGATCATTCTGTAAAAATTCCTCGAGGGATAGTTGAAGATGTTTTGGTTCAAATTGATAATTTTTACTTCCCTGTTGATTTTATTGTTTTGGACACACATCCTGTTTCAAATCCAAATGTTCAAATTCCTGTTATATTAGGCCGTCCATTTCTTGCAACTTCTAATGCTCTGATAAATTGCAGGAATGGTATGTTGAACATTTCTTTTGGAAATATGACTTTTGAATTAAATGTGTTCAACAATTGCAAGCAACCTGGTGATGATTCAGAAGTACATGAAGTGGATTTCATTGAAGAACTTGTTCATGAACATCTCACCACTACCACATTCCATGATCCTTTAGAAGCTTATTTAATTGAATGTGAGTTTGATAATGCTTCAGAAATTTCACACACTGATTCTTTGTTAAATTCTTTTCAGGTTAAGCATTGTTGGAAACAAAAGTTTGAGGAACTTTCATCACTCACAAATGTCACTGTACCATCAACTATTGAACCACCCAAGCTGGATTTAAAACCATTGCCATCCGAGCTAAAATATTCCTTTTTGGGTGAGAATGAAACTTTTCCAGTCATAAATGAACTTGAGGAACTCAGAAATGATGCATATGAGAATTCTAAAATTCATAAAGAAAGAACTAAAGCCTTTCATGACAAGTTAATTTCAAGAAAAACATTTAATGTTGGGCAAAAAGTTCTACTTTATAATTCTAGACTTCACATATTTCCTGGTAAGTTGAGATCAAGATGGACTGGCCCATTTGTGGTTAAGCATGTGTATCATTATGGAGCAGTTGACATTGAGAATCCTCAAAATGGTAACGTATTCAAGGTAAATGGACAAAGACTCAAACTCTTTTTGGAAAATCATGTTACTCAAGAAGAGGTTGTTTTTTCTTTCTGATCCTTGTTTTGAAAATAACTAGATGTAAATATAATTTTTACTAATCTTAAAAAATAAAAAAAATAAAAAAAAAATCATTTTTTTCCCGGTTAAATGGCGGATAACGGTACTCCGTGATTATTTAAGTCGGTTCCATCAGCTACCCACAAAACTGATATTGTATATAAATTTCTCTTTCAATTTCTTTTTCATTTTTTTTTCAAGATGGATGATATTCTCACAAGATTGCAGAAACGATTTCCTCCTTTTCCTCGAAATATTTTACTGAAGCTTTACCAAGTTCGATTTGAAAGATTAAGAATGCTTATGCACAAAGGGATTCCTGAAGACATGCGTTGGATAATTGAAGCCAAGGTACGTGAAGATAAATATCTTCCTGTTTTGCATTTACCAGGTACAGGTAGAAGCACTTTTGCAAAGAAGCGACGAGCAAAGCGCATGAGTTCAAATTGCCACAAATGTGCACGATGGACGTGTAATGGTAAATGTCGTTCTATTGGGATTCCGTCCTCTAATCGAGATGATAAAATTGAATTCATTAAGGATGGACTGAGTAAGGAGAATTTGGGTAATATCCAACTTTCTCTTGAGACGCATCCTAGTGGAGACGTACAAAGAGAAATTCTTGATTTATGGCCGCAATTCCAAAGGGAATGGCAACATCTTGGGAATCTGATGTTAAAAGACCCTGTTTGCCAGCTTGTAAGAAAACTGGATGGGAAGCATATCCTCGACTCATAGAAGGCGTTTAAGCCGTTTCTGGACGTAAAACCAGAGGAAGATGTAAGCCACAATCACAACTACAATAAATGACTTCTCAGCTTTTGGTTTGATTTGCAATAACTTCATTTCGGTTTAATTTACGTGTTGTTCGATTTGTGTAATTATTTTCATTTTTTTTGCATTGGTCTTTTACGGTTGATTTTTCTTCTGTTTTTGATTTTCTTCCTGAAATCACGCAAAAATCTTTTGTTAGGTTAACATTTTCTTCTGACAGGTCAAATACACTTTCGGCGACATTATTACTCTTGTCTGATTCACTACTCAGTCCTCTATATATTACACCATGTACTCATTCTCTTTCAGGCACTCGAAAAAGAAAAAAAATGGAAAGCACTTCGTCCCAGCGCATTAAAAAAATTTGTGTCTTTGGAGGTGCTTATCCAGGGAAAAATAACATATTCGCTGATGAAGCCATAAGAGTTGGAGTAATACTTGCCCAACAAAAGATCCAGTTGATTTATGGAGGCGGTAGTACGGGTCTAATGGGAGCAGTCGCTACAGCAGCACACGCCGGAGGTAGTTCAGTTCTAGGAATCGTGCCAAAACTATTCACAGATTTTTGTGGACCTACCATGGGTAAGGAAATACAAGTCTGGAGTATCCCTGAACGGATGACAATCATGTACCATCCTGCCGATGCATTCATTGCTTTACCAGGAGGTCTGGGTACATTGGAAGAAATAGCTTGCGTGGCTTCTTGGTCATCTTTGGTCACAAATAAGAAACCCATTGGTTTGCTTAATATTAATGGTTATTTTAGTAATTTGCTTTCATATTTAGATAATGCTATGGATAATGGATTCATGTTTTCAGAGGCAAGGAGAACCATAATTTCTGCTACAACCATTGAAGATTTACTCAAAAAGCTCCAAGCTTATGAGTATTTATCTGCTACGGTTGTTTCGCAAACGCTCGGAAAAAGAAAAAGAGATATGGACGAGCAAGGAGTGGATTGCACTTTGTCTTTGTGACATTATCTAACATTTTGCTTGTTGTGTCTCAGTTATAATAAGTGGTTAGCAACCTCTGCAGGTAATATCTCCTAAATTCTACCTTTAAAATTTGACATTGGGGACAATGTCATATTTTAGTAGGGGGTAAGGGACATATTTTGCTAAAAAAAAAAAAAAATTTGATGTGTTTTAAGCCATTTAGAAGTATTCATTCTGAACAAGGTCTGAGTAAGGGAGACTTGAGACATACCTTGTCAGTTTGATTTTAATCTTTTTATGTTTACTTGTTAATTTTTGTTTAGTATTTTAGGATTAATTAGGTTGCATGAGTTTGTTTTGTTTTGAGTCTTAGTTATTCCTATTCTTATGTTATTAGTTCTTTTCTCTTACACATGATTTTTTCATTTGGGTTAATAGACTTACATTGAGGACAATGTAAGAATTAAGTGTGGGGGGAACGATTTAGGATATCTTTTATTTTTGTCTACTATTTTTTTTTATGAGTCTTTATTATTATTATTATTATTTTTAATGTGTTCTAGTTCCTTTTTAATACAATGATGAGATATGAATTGCATAAGTCTAAAACAGATTTATTAGTGAGAAGATTTTCATGAGAATTGAGCTTGATGTCAACCTTTTTATGAGCCAATGTTAATATGATATGTTGATTGAGAAAGAAGCATGTTTAGACTTAATCTGACTTGTATAATCATCCTTGTGAGTTTTTGAGCCTATAATGATTGATGCATTATACAAATCAATCTAATTTCTTTCTTGAGTGCTCTTATGATTACATGATTCTCTAGAACTTGCTTTAAACCGTTTGAGACTATATTGATACATGTGACAACATGAATATGATAGAGGCATTAGGATTATAACCAGAGCCAAACAGCCATCCATTATTAATGTTCTAAGAGAACATCCCCACTAGTGAGCCAATTTGAGCCTACATTAAATATGCTATTTTATTGGTAACCAGAACTTACACCTAGCCTAAATATACTTATATCCTTACCCTTGTTCTAAAGATGGATTATATATTTTGAGACATATTGCAAAAACAAGGGATACTTTTTGAAAATTTGGGTTAGAACGAAAGATAAGTGTGGGGGAGGAGAGAGGCAAAAGTCAAGAGAAAAAGAAAGGGATCATTGTCAAATACATTCCCATATTAAAAAAAAAAAAAAATCTTCTCTTGAACTTCTAGTTAAAGTAAAGAAAAAGATGTTACAAAGTTGGTTAGAATGAAGCAAAGGCTCAACATGAATATTTAGCCTATGTTATTATGTGCTTTATAAGAGTTTTGAGAAGTTTTATTCGTATGATCTTATTATGTCTCTAAACTCTATGAACTCTTTGGAACCTTTGTGATATCTTTATCCTTTTGTTCTTTAACCACATTATAACCCTTTGGCCCCATTACAACCTTGAATAAAGACCTCTTGATTTATGAAGTTGTATGATCTAAATAGTGGAGAATAGGTGGACAAGCAAGCATATGGTAGAAGTGTTTTCATGAGATTGATTGAGTGTAAACACTTTACCACTACTTTAAAGAGTGAAAATCAAGAGAGTATCCCATGTGAGAAGTTGAGATTATGTTTGAATATGCACTATTTTGATTGAAATATGTTATGTTAATATTGGCTTAACTCATTTATTTACATTCAAGCAAGATTTTTTGTGAATTTCTTTAAGCTATTGATTAGTTTTTAAGACTTGTCCAATGATTATCTCTAATTTATATTGGAAGGATTAGTTATAATTATTATTTTTAGTTTTTCTTATGTCTTCAATGTTTGTGGGTATCGTCCTAGTAAACCCTCACGAGACTAAACTCGTCCACTAGGGACACCTAGGGGTTTAAAGGCTTGTGTCACATGCTAAGTGCCACCGTGATTTCCTACGAAAATGGATTAGATTAGATTTTCTTATTTTATTTTTATTGAGTCGTTGCTAGGGACTAGCAACAATCTAAGTGTGGGGGTGTGATAACTCGTATAATTATATAGTTTTTAGTTATGTTTTATTATTGTTTTGTGTCAAATACGAGTTATTATTGTTTAGTCTAATTGTGTTTATGATCTTTTATATTTTTATGTAATTTGGTGTTTTTCACAAGTTTCTTTGAGTGATTTCAGATTACTAGAATTAAGGGCAAATCCAGTTCAGTTCCAGTTCCGACACCATTTACCATATCAGCTATATCTCGAGTTTCACTGAAGCAATAAGGCTGAAATTTGTAGCCGTGCAAAGCTAAGAGGCATATCTATCTTTTTCATGTTTTACACTTCTTGAAACGGAGTCGTTTTCCCTAGCGAAATCGACCATCAAGTTGGCTGATGTGCAATGACGTCTGTGCTGACCTGTTTTCGTATTTTGCCCATATCTTCTTATCCACATCAGCAAATGAGCTGATTCCAACGGCTATGGATCCGTAACTGATAGGGGTATATTTTTCTAGAAGACAATTTTATCAGATCGAGCCTCCAACATTGACAAAATCGACCATCAAGCTGGCTGATCAGAATTGTCATACAATATGACGAAAATTGTTAGAAAAATGCACCCACCTATTATACCTACCTTTGAAATTTGTAAAGCTTGTATCTTGTCATTTAGCCCTCCAAAATGTGTATAAATAGAGGGCCTTGGATGAGTATTGGGATACATTGATACATTGGTAGGATAGCCATTGTAATAAAATTCTCTAAGTTTTCTTTTTCTTTCCTTTCTCTAGTTTTCTTTTTCTTCTTACATTTCTTTTCATTTTATTCATATCTAGTATGTGTTTCTAATCATATTGTTGAGGTGATGAGGTGAAGCTCTTGGTAAATGCTAAGGTTAGTCTCTTAAACATGAGCTAAAATTTATAAACACTAGTATAGATAATATTTTCTTTTGGTTTAAAATCATACTTGCAAAGTAGGGATCTTGATTCATTATTGACAATGAAAATGGCACAGTAAATGCTTGGTTTCATAACCTTGATTTGTTGTAGACATATACCTTGGCATAAGGAATGCTTGGACTCTTTTTATGAGTTTTGAGGACACCAAATGAACATAATATCATATGCTATGGACGTTGGACAATTTGGACTGAATTGCTAAACCTTCCGATTGGAATCTCCCTTATGTGTGAATTTCAATTGTGTAATAAAACAAGATTAATCTTAGCATAACACCAAGAGTGGATTCTCTAACCTCAACATCTTTACTTATTGTTTTTTATCTTGTTAATTTCTTTTATGTTATTTTGTTTATTTTGTTTTCTAATATCTTATTTATCTTGTTTTGTTGTTGATTCCCTAATATCTTGTTTTCTTTCTTTTTCTTATATATTTATAAACTTATACTTACTAATACGCTTCCCTGTGGTTCGACCTCGGACACCCGAGAATTTATTACTTGAACATAACCTGCACTTGGGTTTACAACTCTTAATTGAGTCTCCATCAATTTTTTATCAGAATATTGCTCTTTTTTTTATTTACCGAAATACCACTGTTTTTAAATTAATTCCAAAATTCGCTCGTTTTAAAATTAACTGAGAAATCGCCATCTCTCATTGCGATTTCCCAGCTTAATTTTGTAAAAAATTTCAAAAAATAACAAGGGAAATCGCCATAGGGGGTGGCGATTTCCCTTGGTATTTTAATTTTTTTTACATTTTTCTAGTTAAATTTTAACTTATAACCGTTTGAAAAAAAAATTATATACGAAATTGTAAAAATTAACCGTTACAAAAAAAAAAATCAAAATTTTTGAAGGCAGTGGTAACTTGACCATTGCCTTCAAAAATCCCCCCCCACACGCACCACTCTTCTATAAATAAAACCCAACTTCCCTCATTTTTTTTTACAACTTAATTTACTTTTCTTTCTTCTTTCTACAACAAATTTTTTTCTACCAACAATATTTAAAAATGGCTTCATCATCACTATTGAGGTTGTAAGAAAATCACATATCCTCGATTATATTTAAAGAGGTAAGTAAATTGTTATAATATTATTTATATTACATTATCAATTTTTAGTAATTTTTAATTATTATTATTTTGTCATTTTATAGTTTTATAATTTTTATATTTTTAATGTTTTAATTATTATAGTTTTATCATTTTTTTTATTATTATAGTTTTATAATTATTTATTTTTTATATTGTTTAATTTTTTAATTATTAATTTTTTTCATTTTATAGTTTTTTCATTTTTTATATTATTTAATTTTTTATTATTATAGTTTTATGATTTTATAATTATTATTGTTTTTTCGTTTTTTTATGTTTATATTGTTTAATTTTTCTAATAATTATATAAATAATTTTAAAATTTTATATTATTATTGTTTTGTTATTTTATAATTTTATAATTTTATAATTTTATAATTTTATAATTTTTTAATTATTATAGTTTTATAATATATTAATTTTTATAATTTTATAATTTAATTAATTATCAACAGAATACTCGTCGCGTGTTACGTTTGAGGAAATTTACATTGGAGGACCTGCATCCATCTATTATCGACCACTTAAGAAGAGCCGGATTTTATCACGCAACTCAAATTCGACGATTTTTGCTACAATCCGACTTAATCAGTGCATTGATCGAACGATGGAGACCCGAGACGCACACTTTTCATTTCCCATTTGGTGAATGCACGATAACTCTAAAAGATGTTGCGCTTCAACTTGGACTTTCGGTCCATGGTGATGCAGTTACAGGCGGAAGCTTGCTAAATTGGAATGAAGAGTGTCAAAATCTATTGGGCGCAGTACCTCCAGATAAGTATGTATCTGGCTCAACGGTGAGACTAAATTGGTTGAAATCCTTTCAAAATCTTCCATTACACGCAACTGAAGAACATATACAATATGCTGCTAGAGCATATATTTTACGTTTGATTGGAGGATTACTAATGCCTGACAAATCGAGCAGTCGGGTACATTTAATGTATCTTCCATTACTACGTGATTTAGAACATGTGGCAAATTATAGTTGGGGTTCTGCATGTTTAGCGGTTTTGTATAGAGAATTGTGCCGGGCTACAGTTCCAAAAAGCCATGACATAGGTGGATGTTTAGTGCTTTTACAATCATGGGCTTGGTATCGGCTGCCATTTCTTGCTCCGTGCATGGATGTTTCGGCTATATACCCCCTTGCAAGCTAGTAATAATCTTTACTATTTTATTAATTTTCTACGAACTTGTATTTTTATAGGTTTATTAAGATTTTATACGCATTTTAACAGGTGAAGTAGGAGTATAGATCTTACCGAGACTCCGACCGATCATGCAAGTATAAGATTGCGACTAAATCGAGTAGGATATGATAAGGTAAATGTTTCGATTGTTACATTCAAGTATTTTTATATTTAATCCATATGAAACTAATAATTTGTAATAATTTTTCGCAGTTTCTGTAGATGCCATATTCCTCAAGTGAAATTATGGCATGCCTCCCATCGGATGCCTACAATAACTGTAATATATGGAAAGTAAACACAACATTGATATGCTTTCATATGTAGAGTGGCACCAAACTGACAGGGTGTTGCGATAATTTGGGATGCAACAACCAATTCCGCAAGCACCGGTGAACCTTGATCGGGTTTACAAGATCGACATGCTTGAGCGTCATGAAGAATTCTAGCCTGCGAAGCATGAACATTGGATCCATTGGATGAATATAAGTTCTCAACGAATTCTGACAGGTTATCCAATTGTTGGAAATAATTTCAACCCATCTGATGATTACATAGGATGGTATAGAAATGAAGGTCGGCCTTTTGTTTGTCCACCGTCAATGTATGAGGATGTTAGGAGTATGCCATTTACCGGACGAACTTCAACTCCAATCCCTCTTACATAGGATATGGAAGCTCCTAGACCTAGACGTCAACGTGGGCGGACGCGTCAACCGGCTTCATCGGAGTTCACTGCACCGAGGATGTCATTTAGTCATCCTGAACCTGAACAGGATCATGGAGTACCGTCCAGTCATCGTTATCCCGTCAGTCACCCCGGATATGACGTTGATGAGTGTTACCGACCATCACCGCCAATGACGAGGTTAGATGACCAGCTCCCCATCCTAAGTCCAAGTTCAACATATCTAACATCAATGTATCAGTTTGGAACCTCTGCGTCAGCATTTGATGGTAGATCATTTGTGGGTCCATCTAGTAGTCAGGTTCCCTTTATGGGTGAACTAGGTGTTGGCTCCTCCAGCAGTGGGTTTCAAATTTTTGATATAGAAGAAATGACGGATGACATACAACTAGAACCAGTGGTGGTTATAGCAAGAGATCGTGGTCGACCGTGAATACCTACCACTGACGAGGTTGAACGACGAGTCCAACCACCATGCACTAGGAGAGCTCGACACTGTTGCTCTACACCATGCAATAATTAGAATAAACGTAGTTTTATCAATATAACGAAAGTAATGTATTTTAAATTTGTAATATTTAAATTTATATGTTTTGCATTTCATGTTATTTATTTTAAATTTGTTGGAAAATTAATTGTTGTTTTTAATTTTCTTATTTATTTTGTTATTTATTATTGAATATATTTTTTAAAATGTTAATTTTGTTATTTAGTTTAAATTTTTTGTCCGCATCAATCTAACTAAAATGTTAATGTTTTTAATTTTATTAATTAAATGTTAAGTAGAAAAAAATTGCATAATCCAACTTACATGATAAGTAGAAAAAAAACTTTCATAATCCAAATTACATGATAAGTAGTAAATATTACAGTTTATAAAACATGTAATTCTTTTATTGTTGATGCGAACTCTCTCCCGATGTGCCAGATTGATGCGGACATTTTCGACTGCTATGATCTTCATTTCTGCATAATCCACAACGTTTTTGTTGGCCTTTCTCCCTGAGGTCCATTTCATTACGAATACGACTTGATTTTGGCCGACCATGTGGATTTCTCAGCATTTCTTGATTGGGACACACTTCTGGACCATCATATTGAGGCCAATATTCATTTCCAACTGGTTGGAACTCATGTCTATAAACATTCAATATAGTTTACAGTCTATAGACATTGTCCACATATTGCATGCAATCTACATGGACATGTGCACAAGCAGCAACTACATGTGAACAAGGGAACCTTTGTGCTTGAAACTTCCCACAGTCACACCACATGTCACTAAGCTTGACTCTGTACTTCATTGCAGGAACATCCTATTGTGGATCAACTAACTCTTCAATTAGAAAAGATTGATTTGCTCACGTAAAATTACGAACAAAGTGGGAGTTAGCTTTCTTACGATTTTCTTGCATAACCTGTGTGACTGTTTCACAGTATGTGTGCCCTCCCTCTATCATTGCAATTTGCTTGTTCCCTATCTTAACAAAAAGTGCAGCCAACCTATAATATGTTGATTGCACTAAAGCAGTAATGGGAAGATGACGCGTTCCCTTCAACACCGAATTGATAGATTCAGCTAGGTTGGTCGTCATATGGCCATAACGTATTCCTTGATCATATGATTGGGCCCACTTCTCCTTGGGGATCCTATTAAGCCAATTAGCTGCCTCTGCATTTTCTCCACGAAGATTCTCATACATTAAATGAAAATTCGGTCACCTCAACTCGTATCCTGATAAAACTAAAAACAAAAGACTTGTGAATTTCAGTATTATTTTATATACTAAAGGAAATATAAGAGATCAAATAACTATGATAACTTTCCATACCCATGTTAACAATGTGTCGACGCAATTCCTTATTGTTAAACTTCTTCATAAAGTTAGCTGCAATGTGTCGAATGTAGTACACTGAATATGCATGTGGAGGATTCCATCCACCACCATCACGCCTGATCTCAGCTTTGATGGCTTCATGTCGATCAGACATCAAGCATATGCCAGGCTGTTTTGTCACATGTTTACGCAAATTAGTGAGAAAGAATAACCAAGCCTCCGTTGTCTCACCCTCCATAATGGCAAAGACAATTGGCAATATGTTTCGGTTGTCATCTTGTGCAATAGCTAACAATAATGTTCCTTTGTATTTTCCATACAAGAAAGTACTGTCTATTTGCACAATAGGTTTACAATACGGATAACCTTCAATGCACGATTTGAATGTCCAAAAGAGTCGATGGAATATTCTCTTACCCTGGACCAGTCGATCACCGTGATATGTAGGTACCGTTTGTAATTCCACAATTGTACCAGGAACGAAATGTTGCATTGCACCTAACCATTTAAGTAGTTCATTGTACGATCTATCCCAATAGCCAAAAACTCAAACAATTGCCTTTTGCTTTGCTTTCCACGCTTTCTTATAGGAGGTGCTGTATCCATACCGGATTCGCATCTCAGCATCAAAACGGAAACGGAGATCTCCGGATTTGCTTGGACCAATGACAGAATGCATGAACAGATTATGTTAGAATCTAACTTGCAATGATCTTGTGAAATCCTCCTCGATGTGCAAGTATGAGGCTCTTCATATGTTCTAATCTCCCATGACTGTTTCTTCTTCATAAATGTTGCCCTTATTCTCCAATTGCACCTTTTTCCATACATTAGACATTTGACATAATATTTGGTCCGCTCAGATTAGTTACTCTGTAATCTAGAGGGTTTTTGATGTTATAGTGCTTAATAGCTGAAAGCACAGCCTCTTTCGTTGGAAATTGTAACCCAACACACAGATCAACTATCGATGGATCAAAAGTCAGAGGCGTAGCAAATGTATGAGCATACTTAGGAAATTCTAGCAGTTGCATTGCCTCCAGATCCAGGGTGTGCATATGGGATGAAGCCTCATATGGGGGAAGATCTCCATGAGTGTTGATCTCAGCAGCGACGACGTCTGGGTCAGAATCACTACTGTCATCACTTGCGAATTCAGCATCCTCTTCCTGCTCACTAAAGTCACCAACATATTCACCATGGACTCCACATGGTGGAACAGGATCAGCACCAGCTGGCTCATCTTCGAGGGCAGTAGGAATTGTTTGTGAGACTAATGAATTATGAAATGTTGTAGCTTGAGATAGCGGAACGACTTCTTCTGTTGGAACGTCGTATGTAGTGTGAACATAGAACGGCCCAGAATCATCATCTTCTGTGGGAAATTTTTCTGTAGTGCGAACATTTGAAGGCCCATGATGCACCCAAAAGAGTGTATCTTATTTAACCTTGCACTAAAAAGATAAATTGTAAGTATAGTAGTTAGCAAGGGTCGAGTCCTCAGGGATTGGGTTTTAGTTTATAAGTTAATAGTTTAAAACTTAAATTCAAGAACAATAAAAGAAAAGGGGTTTTTGAATCCAGAATTAAACTAAAGTAAATAATAAGAATAAGATGCAAGGCGGTATAACCAGCCAATAAAAATATATATACTAAATTAGGCGGTATAACCAGCCAATAAAAATATATATACTAAATTAGGCGGTATAACCAGCCAATAAAAATAAAACAAAGTTAATATACAAATTAGGCGGTATAACCAGCCAATAAAAATAAATATAAAAAATAAGCAAACTAAAAGTAAGAAAACAAATAAGTAAGAAGAATCAAATATGAAAAATATGGTTAAGGTTTCATTCTCCACCACTAGACATCATTAAGAATCAATTTCAGATCTATCAATATCAACCAACTATCAAAGTTAACAACCGTAGATAACAACAAGCTCTGTTACCCCAATCTTTCCTTAGTTTGTCGTTAAATAGAACAAGCTCTCTATTTAATCTCTAACCATTAGACAACCTAGAATAAGCTCTCTAAATTCAATTTAATGGCAGCTTTATGATGAGAAAGATAGGTTGATCTAAGCAACAAACACATAAGCTCGGATTGTTCAACTTAGGTTATGTTCCACTTTGCAATTATTGAAAACTTGACCATAATCATTAATCACAAATTGCCACTTATGAATAGGAAATCAAGACAATTACACGGATCAAGACTCCTAAACTAGCAATAGATAATTATCAAGATCTATCTAGTTGTACACCTAAATAAATTTAGACAACATCATGAACAATTCTTGTAGAAGAACATAAGCAACTTTGATAGAAAATTAATGATAGATAGAATCTGAAAATCAATCACAAAACATATCTAGGGCTTTGAAATCACCCTTAACCAAATAGAAGTTTAGCCTAGCATAGGCATTATAAACATAAAATTAAATAGAATCTAAGAAGAAAATAAAAGAAAGAAAGAAGAAGAAGAATATTAATTATCCAACCTCTTGATCTTTCTAAAGAAAAAGAAAACTAGAGAAAAGAAAGAAGAAGAAAACTTAGAGAATTTTATTACAATGGCTAATATCCTACCAATGTACAATATGATCCTCTACAATCATCCAAGGCCCTCTATTTATACACATTTTGGAGGGCTAAATGACAAGAGACAAGCTTTACAAATTTCAAAGGTAGGTATAATAGGTGGGTGCATTTTTCTAACAATTTTCGTCATATTGTATGACCATTTTGATCAGCCAACTTGATGGTCGCTTTTGTCAATCTTGGAGGCCTGATCTGATCACATGGTCTTCTAGAAAAATGTTCCCCTATGAGTTACTGATTCATAGCCGTTGGAATCAGCTCATTTGCTGATATGGAGAAGAAGATATGGGCAAAATACGAAAACAGGTCAGCACAGACGTCATTACACATCAGCCAACTTGATGGTCGATTTCTTCAATATTGGAGGCTTTATCTGATCACATGGTCTTCTAGACAAATGTTCCCCTATCAGTTAGTGATCCATAGCCGTTAGAATCAGCTCATTTGCTGATGTGTATCGGACGATATGGTCAAAATGCGAAAACTGATCAGGACAGACGTCATTGCACATCAGCCAACTTGATGGTTGATTTCGCTAGGGAAAACGACTCCGTTTCAAGAAGTGTAAAACATGAAAAAGATAGATATGCCTCTTAACTTTGCACAGTTAAAATTTCAGCCTTATTGCTTCAGTGAAACGCCAGATATAGCTGATATAGCAAAAGGTGTCGGAATTGGAACTGAACTGGATTTGCCCTTAATTCTAGTAATCTGAAATCACTCAAAGAAACTTGTGAAAAACACCAAATTACATAAAAATATAAAAGATCATAAACACAATTAGACTAAACAATAATAACTCGTATTTGACACAAAACAATAATAAAACATAACTAAAACTATATAATTATACGAGTTATCACACCCCCACACTTAGATTGTTGCTAGTCCCTAGCAACGACTCAATAAAAATAAAATAAGAAAATCTAATCTAATCCATTTTCGTAGGAAATCACGGTGGCACTTAGCATGTGACACAAGCCTTTAAACCCCTAGGTGTCCCTAGTGGACGAGTTTAGTCTCGTGAGGGTTTACTAGAACGATACCCACAAACATTGAAAAACTAAAATATAAATAAACTACATATACTGAAAATATTTACTCCTATTCCTTTCAATATAAATTAGAGACAATCTTTGAACAAGTCTTATAAACTAATCAATAGCTTAAAGAATTTCACAAAAAATCATGCTTGAATGTAAATTGTTTGAGTTAAGCCAATATTAACATAACATATTTCAATCAAAATAGTGCACATTCAAACTTAATCTCAACTTCTCACATGGGATACTCTCATGATTTTCACTCTTTAAAGTAGTGGTAAAGTGTTTACACTCAATCAATCTCATGAAAATAGTTCTACCATATGCTTGCTTGTCTACCTATTCTCCACTAAAAGATCATAAACATTCCAAAGACTTCATAGAATTTAGAGACAAAATAAGATTTTGCAAATAAAACTTTCTCAATATTCTTTAGAAGTACATAATCACATAGGCTGAATATTTCATGTTCAGCCTTTACTTCATTCTAACCAACTTTCGAACATCTTTTTCTTTTCTTTAACTAGAAGTTCAAGAGATTATTCAAAAATTGTTTTTTTTTTTCACATGGGAATGTATTTGGCAATATTGCCTCTATTTTTCTCTTGACTTTTGCCTTTCTCCTCCCCCACACTTATCTTTTGTTCTAACCCAAATTTTCAAAAAGTATCCCTTGTTTTTGCAATATGTCTCAAACATTCTAGTCCATCTTTAGAACAAGGGTAAAGATATAAATGTGTTTAGGCTAGGTGTAAGATGTGGTTACCAAATAAATAGCTTATTCACTGTAGGCTCAAATTGGTTCACTAGAGGGATGTTCTCTTGGAACATTAATAAGGGATGGCTGTTTGGCCCTAGTTAAAAAGTCCTAATGCCTCTATCATATTCATGTTGTTACATGCATCAATATAGTCTCAAATGGTTTAAAGCAAGTTCTAGAGAATCATGTAATCATAAGAGCACTCAAGAAAGAAATTAGATTGATTTGTATAATGCATCAATCATTATAGGCTCAAAAACTCACAAGAATGATTATACAAGTCAGATTAAGTCTAAACATGCTTCTTTCTCAATCAACATATCATATTAACATTGGCTCATAAAAATTAGTATCAAGCTTAATTCTCATGAAAATCTTCTCACTAGTAACCAGTTTAGACCTATGCAATTCATATCTCATCATTGTATTAAAAAGGAACTAAAACACACTAAAAATAATAATAATAAAGACTCATAAAAAAAAATAGTAGACGAAAATAAAAGAAATCCTAAATCATTCCCCCCACACTTAATTCTTACATTGTCCTCAATGTAAGTCTATTAACCCAAATGAAAGAATCATGTGTAAGAGAAAAGAACTAATAACATAAGAATAGGAACAACTAGACTCAAAACAAAACAAAACAAACTCATGCAACCTAAATAATCCTAAAATACTAAAGAAAAATTAACAAGTAAACATAAAAAGATTAAAATCAAACTGACAAGGTATGTCTCAAGTCTCCCTTACTCAGACCTTGTTCAGAATGAATACTTCTAAATGGCTTAAAACACAACAATTTTTTTTTTTTTTTAAATTAGCAAAATATGTCCCTTACCCCATACTAAAATATGACATTGTCCCCAATGTCAAATTTTAAAGGTAGGATTTAGGAGATATTACCTGCAGAGGTTGCTAACCACTTATTATAACTGAGACACAACAAACAAAATGTTAGATAATGTCACAAAGACAAAGTGCAATCCACTCCTTGCTCGTCCATATCTCTTTTTCTTTTTCCGAGCGTTTGCGAAACAACCGTAGCAGATAAATACTCATAAGCTTGGAGCTTTTTGAGTAAATCTTCAATGGTTGTAGCAGAAATTATGGTTCTCCTTGCCTCTGAAAACATGAATCCATTATCCACCGCATTATCTAAATATGAAAGCAAATTACTAAAATAACCATTAATATTAAGCAAACCAATGGGTTTCTTATTTGTGACCAAAGATGACCAAGAAGCCACGCAAGCTATTTCTTCCAATGTACCCAGACCTCCTGGTAAAGCAATGAATGCATCGGCAGAATGGTACATGATTGTTATCCGTTCAGGGACACTCCAGACTTGTATTTCCTTACCCACGGTAGGTCCACAAAAACTTGTGAATAGTTTTGGCACGATTCCTAGAACTGGACTTCCTCCGGCGTGTGCTGCTGTAGCGACTGCTCCCATTAAACCCGTACTACCGCCTCCATAAATCAAGTTGATCTTTTGTTGGGCAAGTATTACTCCAACTCTTATGGCTTCATCAGCGAATATGTTATTTTTCCCTGGATAAGCACCTCCAAAGACACAAATTTTTTTAATGCGTTGGGACGAAGTACTTTCCAATTTTTTTTTTGAGTGCCTGAAAGAGAATGAGTACATGGTGTAATATATAGAGGACTGAGTAGTGAATAAGACAAGAGTAATAATGTCGCCGAAAGTGTATCTGACCTGTCAGAAGAAAATGTTAACCTAACAAAAGATTTTTGCGTGATTTCAGGAAGAAAATCAAAAAGAGAAGAAAAATCAACCGTAAAAGACAAATGCAAAAAAAAAAAAAAAACAAAACGAGAATAATTACACAAATCAAACAACACGTAAATTAAACCAAAATAAAGTTATTACAAATCAAACCAAAAGCTGAGAAGTCATTTATTGTAGTTGTGATTGTGGCTCACATCTTCCTCTGGTTTTACGTCCAGAAACGGCTTAAACGCCTTCTATGAGTCGAGGATATGCTTCCCATCCAGTTTTCTTACAAGCTGGCAAACAGGGTCTTTTAACATCAGATTCCCAAGATGTTGCCATTCCCTTTGGAATTGCGGCCATAAATCAAGAATTTCTCTTTGTACGTCTCCACTAGGATGCGTCTCAAGAGAAAGTTGGATATTACCCAAATTCTCCTTACTCAGTCCATCCTTAATGAATTCAATTTTATCATCTCGATTAGAGGACGGAATCCCAATAGAACGACATTTACCGTTACACGTCCATCGTGCACATTTGTGGCAATTTGAACTCATGCGCTTTGCTCGTCGCTTCTTTGCAAAAGTGCTTCTACCTGTACCTGGTAAATGCGAAATAGGAAGATATTCATCTTCACGTACCTTGGCTTCAATTATCCAACGTATGTCGTCAGGAATCCCTTTGTGCATAAGCATTCTTAATCTTTCAAATCGAACTTGGTAAAGCTTCAGTAAAATATTTCTAGGAAAAGGAGGAAATCGTTTCTGCAATCTTGTGAGAATATCATCCATCCTGAAAAAAAATGAAAAAAAAAAATGAAAGAGAAATTGAAAGAGAAATTTATATACAATATCAGTTTTGTGGGTAGCTGATAGAACCGATTTAAATAATCACGGAGTACCGTTATCCGCCATTTAACCGGGGTTAAAAAAAATTATATTTACATCTAGTGTTTTTCAAAACAAGGATCAGAAAGAAAAACAACATAAAAAGACTCAAAAACAAAACACTCTAAATAAAATCCTAAATTCTTCCCCCCACACATAATTCTTACATTGTCATTAATGTAATGCTATTATCCCCCAATGCAAGAATTATATGTAAGAGAAAAGAACTATTAAACAAAAGAAACTTATGCAGCCTAAATGAACTTAAAAACAGTAAACACAATTAACAAAGAAACATAAGAAATAAAAATAAAAACAATAAAAATAATAAAAGAAAAAGGAAAAGAAAGAGAAAGCAAATCTGAATATGGAAGGTTGGCAATTTCATCTTTAATTGGGCTGCCTTCCCAATTAACACTTGAGTTAGTGTTTTGAATCTAACCAACACCCCTTCTTGGCTTTTTAGGCTTGTCAGGCTCATGCATGAAATTTCCCAAATTTATGCGTTTGAGAGGAAGCTTTCTTTGCACAACAGTGGATGCATTCTCCATTACAAGTATTATTCCATCATCCTTGGTGGTGCATATCTCATCGAGGAATGGTGCATCTTTTGGTACTTGTTGAATGACATCCACAAACAAACTGTTTAAGGTTTCCAGCGTGTCTTGTTCATGTTCATCCTCCTTGAACTTTGCGAATCTACTAGGAAAAGGTGGAGAAGAAACATTAGTAAAAATTGGAATCTCAAACGTTACCTCAGGTGCCGAAATACTCTTATTTGGATCATTGGCTTCATTATCCTCAAGAATAGAATTCATCTCTAATTTTGTCTCATCCTCATCTTGTTCCTCATTCCTCAAGGTCACAATAGTAGTATTCTCCTTTGGGTTAATCATTGTTTGGGCAGGGAGTTCTTCAGATCTTTGTGCTACCCATCCCACCATACTACTAGTCAATTGGATCATTTGCTTTTCCAAACTCTGGATGCTTGCCCTTGTTTCCTGTTGAAATTGCAATGTATCAGTAACAAGAGAATAGACAAGATCTTCTAAAGAAGTACCTGAGTTTTGAGTCATATGTGGTGGTTGAAAAAGATCTGGTTCTTGGGACCATGATTGATTGAAGCTAGATGGATGAGTGTAATTGGCATAAGGATCTACTTCTTGGTAATTTTTCGAGTAGCCATAATTAGTATGATCCCACCATCCCTCATGGTAAGTGTTTGAGTAATGATCATACTGTTGGTCTTGGAACACTTGATGGCCTTGACATCCTCCCATGGCCAATTGTTGAACTGGGAAGGTGAGATTGGCTTGTTGATTCTCCATGTTCATGTATGCCACCAACTCTTCAAGTGTTAGATTGCTCAATTCCATCGTTTTTTTTTTTTTTTTTTTTCAAAATTTGATCAGAAAAACCCGTATGTACAAGAAAATAAAACTCATTAGAACTGAAAATAAGAATAAACCAAGTAACAAATAAACTAAAGAAAACAATCCCCGGCAACGGCGCCAAAAATTTGATGCACCCAAAAGAGTGTATCTTATTTAACATTGCACTAAAAAGATAAATTGTAAGTATAGTAGTTAGCAAGGGTCGAGTCCTCAGGGATTGGGTTTTAGTTTATAAGTTAATAGTTTAAAACTTAAATTCAAGAACAATAAAAGAAAAGGGGTTTTTGAATCCAGAATTAAACTAAAGTAAATAATAAGAATAAGATGCAAGGCGGTATAACCAGCCAATAAAAATATATATACTAAATTAGGCGGTATAACCAGCCAATAAAAATATATATACTAAATTAGGCGGTATAACCAGCCAATAAAAATAAAACAAAGTTAATATACAAATTAGGCGGTATAACCAGCCAATAAAAATAAATATAAAAAATAAGCAAACTAAAAGTAAGAAAACAAATAAGTAAGAAGAATCAAATATGAAAAATATGGTTAAGGTTTCATTCTCCACCACTAGACATCATTAAGAATCAATTTCAGATCTATCAATATCAACCAACTATCAAAGTTAACAACCGTAGATAACAACAAGCTCTGTTACCCCAATCTTTCCTTAGTTTGTCGTTAAATAGAACAAGCTCTCTATTTAATCTCTAACCATTAGACAACCTAGAATAAGCTCTCTAAATTCAATTTAATGGCAGCTTTATGATGAGAAAGATAGGTTGATCTAAGCAACAAACACATAAGCTCGGATTGTTCAACTTAGGTTATGTTCCACTTTGCAATTATTGAAAACTTGACCATAATCATTAATCACAAATTGCCACTTATGAATAGGAAATCAAGACAATTACACGGATCAAGACTCCTAAACTAGCAATAGATAATTATCAAGATCTATCTAGTTGTACACCTAAATAAATTTAGACAACATCATGAACAATTCTTGTAGAAGAACATAAGCAACTTTGATAGAAAATTAATGATAGATAGAATCTGAAAATCAATCACAAAACATATCTAGGGCTTTGAAATCACCCTTAACCAAATAGAAGTTTAGCCTAGCATAGGCATTATAAACATAAAATTAAATAGAATCTAAGAAGAAAATAAAAGAAAGAAAGAAGAAGAAGAATATTAATTATCCAACCTCTTGATCTTTCTAAAGAAAAAGAAAACTAGAGAAAAGAAAGAAGAAGAAAACTTAGAGAATTTTATTACAATGGCTAATATCCTACCAATGTACAATATGATCCTCTACAATCATCCAAGGCCCTCTATTTATACACATTTTGGAGGGCTAAATGACAAGAGACAAGCTTTACAAATTTCAAAGGTAGGTATAATAGGTGGGTGCATTTTTCTAACAATTTTCGTCATATTGTATGACCATTTTGATCAGCCAACTTGATGGTCGCTTTTGTCAATCTTGGAGGCCTGATCTGATCACATGGTCTTCTAGAAAAATGTTCCCCTATGAGTTACTGATTCATAGCCGTTGGAATCAGCTCATTTGCTGATGTGGAGAAGAAGATATGGGCAAAATACGAAAACAGGTCAGCACAGACGTCATTACACATCAGCCAACTTGATGGTCGATTTCTTCAATATTGGAGGCTTTATCTGATCACATGGTCTTCTAGACAAATGTTCCCCTATCAGTTAGTGATCCATAGCCGTTAGAATCAGCTCATTTGCTGATGTGTATCGGACGATATGGTCAAAATGCGAAAACTGATCAGGACAGACGTCATTGCACATCAGCCAAATTGATGGTTGATTTCGCTAGGGAAAACGACTCCGTTTCAAGAAGTGTAAAACATGAAAAAGATAGATATGCCTCTTATCTTTGCACAGTTAAAATTTCAGCCTTATTGCTTCAGTGAAACGCCAGATATAGCTGATATAGCAAAAGGTGTCGGAACTGGAACTGAACTGGATTTGCCCTTAATTCTAGTAATCTGAAATCACTCAAAGAAACTTGTGAAAAACACCAAATTACATAAAAATATAAAAGATCATAAACACAATTAGACTAAACAATAATAACTCGTATTTGACACAAAACAATAATAAAACATAACTAAAACTATATAATTATACGAGTTATCAGCCCACAATCATCGTGAACATCCTCTATGTCAGCATATAACTCAAGTACACCAACATTTGCAAATGTCTCATGAGCATAAAACATGCATCTAACATCATCATCATCTTCAAGTGGAAATATTCTATATCGGATACATCCTTCACCAATAGAAAGAGGATGCATATACTTAATCTCTGAAACTCTTTTTGCTATTTCCAGCTTTAATTTTTGTATGAATTTGCAGCTTCAGTTCCTCTAATGTGACATCTTCATCAACACGAAAGCTTTTAGGACGTTCACAATCAAAGGTAGTACCTTCGTCAGTATTATGAATTTGGTCATTATAGTAGACCAATACGATCACTCTGTTGCTCATGTTGTTTAGTAATGAAACCGAGAAGGATGAAAATGGAGATATTATCACTCAGCAAAAGAAAGAAGAAATAGAGAAGGATGAGAATGATGAGGTATTAGCACTCAGAAAAAATCTAATTGCAAAACTGTTGTAGGAGGTATTGTAAACTTTTATCAGTTTTATGAATTTATAATGGTTCATTGTGTTGTACCGGATGACAAATCCCATCCTTTGTACAAGATGGAATCTGATTCCCATTTTCTGGCTAGGGTTAATTGACTAAAAAACTTATAACTCATTCAATGCAAAAACTAATGATAAATCTCATCCTTTGTACCGGACTGTCCAATAGTCCCATCAATTGCAGGAGGAATCCAATTCCAATATTTTCTCCAACATTTGATTGACTAGAAAATAGCTGAAACCTATCCCTAACCCTAAATCATTAGTCCCATCCATTGCAGAAGGAATCCAATTCCAATATTTTCTGCAGCATTTGATTGACTGAAAAATAGCTGAAACCTATCCCTAACCCTAAATTATTAGTCCCATCCATTACAGAAAGAATCCAATTCCAATATTTTGTACATCATTTGATTGACTGAAAAATAACTGAAACCCTAACCTTAGCCCTAAATCTGGCCAATAGTCCCATCCATTGCAGAAGGAATTCAATTCCAATATTTTCTACAGTATTTGATTGACTGAAAAATAGCTGAAATCTATCCCTAACCCTAAATCATTAGTCCCATCCATTGCAGAGGGAATTCAATTTTAATATTTTCTACAGCATTTGATTGACTGAAAAATAGCTGAAACCTATCCCTAACCCTAAATCATTAGTCTCATCCATTGTAGAAGGAATCCAATTCCAATATTTTATGCAGCATTTATAAATTTAATATAAGAAATTAATTTTTAATTTGTATAAATTTAATATAAGAAATCTTATTTTAATTTATATAAAATTTAAATAAGAAATCAAATTTTAATTTTATAAAATTTAAATAAGAAATAAAATTTTATTTTATATACAATTTAATTAAGAAATACATTTTTTTAAAATAAAATTTTAATAAGAAATAAAATTTTATTTTATATAAAATTTAAATAAGAAATATTTTTTTTATATAAAATTTTAATAAGAGATATATTTTTTTAAAAATTTTAATAAGAAATAAAATTTTATTTTTTATATAAAATTAAAAAATAATAAAATAAATTTTATTTCTTATAAAATTTCAATAAAAATTAAATTTTCCTTTTTATAAAATTATATAAATTATAAAATTTTTGTATATATATTTAAAAATAAATAAAAACAAACCAAGGTATTTTTTTTATACCCGTTTGTTACAGATCTCACATATAAAATTTAAATAAGAAATCAAATTTTAATTTATAACTAATTTAATTAATTAAAAAATGTTTTTTATATTTAAATTTAAATAAGAAATACATTTTTTATATAAAATTTTAATAAGAAATTTTTTTTTATAAAAAATTTAATAAGAAATAAAATATTATTTTTTATAAAATTAAAATAATAATTTTTTTTTTTAAAATTAAAAAATTATAAGATTCTTTTATATTATTCTAAAAAATTAAAAAACAAACGAAGGTAATTTTTTTATACCCGTTTGAAATTTTAAAATACAAAATTTTAAAAGGAATTTGCAATTTTTTTTTAAACGGTTATAAGTTAAAATTTAACTAAAAAAAAAAAACAAGGAAAATCGCCATACGCTGAGAAATCGCCATGGGGGATGGCGATTTTTCAGCTGATTTTAAAACGAGCGAATTTTGAAAATTAATTTGAAAACAACGGTAATTCGGTAAATAAAAAATAAAACAACAGTATTTTGATAAAAAAAAACCCAAACCCGCATTTTTTGTTGAATATATTTGTTTTATCAAGCCAAAGAATCCTACTGTTTTTTGTTTTTATTAAAGTGAAAAATAGAAATAATTGTTTTAAGTAATTTCTTTTTTATTACTTTTATTTTCGGGTTTTTTTTAAATAATTTTTTATTATAACAAAACAGAATGTCCAATGTATATTCCTTTCACATATCCGAAAAATCTATAAATGAGAGTACGCAAAAATGCCTACTTTTAAAATATACTTATCATAACATCTAGTCCTGTCAATTCTGATCCAAACCCGAAAAATCTGTCCAACCCATCCGAATCCAAACCCGACCCAACCCGATTTGATCAGAAAAAGTCAACAACCCGAAACCGACCAACCCGAACCCGAAATGACCTGAAATCGAAATAACTCTAACTCGAAATGACCCAAACAATTAACCCGAAATGACCCGAACTTAAATTATGTATAATTTTATTTTGAAAATATTAATTTAATAAAAATAATACCTATGACTATAACATAAATTATTAGTTTGTTTTCATTTTATAACTTGTAATTATTATTTTGAAGTATGATAAAGTATGCAATTACTATTTAATATGTATAAATTGATCCTATTCTTATATTTGTTCTCTTCTTTATATGAAAATAATATAGTAAGTCAGTAACTATACATGTACAGATATCATATAAAATCTATACTTATACTATTATACAGTTTTTTTAAGATGTGATTAGTTTAAATTTTTTAAATTGTTATTTTAATTTTAAAATATATTATATTAGTTGGAATGAAATTGAATTTTTTGATCAATGCCTGAAAGTAGGAACAAGTATTTGTTTAAACTTGAAGAGATATTACATTAAAATTTATCAATAAATATTCATTTCAAATAACTCTTATTGCTTAAATATATATATATATATTAAAAAATCAATGTAAATAATTCTTAAAAAAACAAAAAATATTACAGCAAACATATTAACATCCAATGATAAATTAAAGAACTTAGAATAAAAAAACTCTAATCGCATAAAACTTGTTACTTGTTAGCCATCTTAAAGAATACATAAATAACTTATAGATATGCCTTGGCAATTTGAAGGCCGCATATATATATTCCCAAAAAATACAAAATATTTAAAGAAAAAAATCATATTCATGTTGGTCAAATCAAAGCATAAGACCACAACTCCATGTAAATATACTTTGCAAAAAAATCTTTTTAGTAAACAAATCCTTGAGGGTCATTTTAAGAACAAAAAAAGAAATTTCTACTTCCATTGCTGCAACTCAAAAAATACCAAAATCTATTAAAAATTGTCACAACAACCTATGATCTCAATAACAAATACAAAAATATTTATTGGAAAGAAAAAGAAACCATCTCTCTATTGGCAAGGAAAAGCAGCAAGTGAAGACTGAAGAGCATGACCAAACTCTGCAAAAGATAAAACGAATAGAATAACTTAGTATTCATCACATATATAAAATATTTATTTTTCAAATACACTACAAAAGGTAAAACCATATGCCATTTAATTCCTAACGCAAAAGTAAACAAGCATATTATCAATTGATCAACAGAATTACATCTTTAACAGATGCAAAAATAAAGCAAATTTCAAATATATTCAATGAAAAAAATGAAAATTAAACTCCATCAAACCTTTTAATAGATACATTTCAAAGTCCAAACTCCAAACCAAAGGCCTACAAGTACAATAAATAAAACAAAAATGTAAAATGAGAGACAATTACAGTAATGAATAAACTGATAAAGATAATAACTCAATAATGCATAAAAAAAATTAAAAATTTCCAATTATCAATTAGTCAAACATAATTTTAAGTATGAAATAAAAATTAAAGAAATTTTGAACATATGTACATACATTTTAATTTTCCATCAATTCTCAGCATTAGAAGCTTATTCCGATGCTAAAATTGACCTCGAAATCATATTTATCTCTCTTCCATCAGTCTCAAACTTTTCTTCCCCATCTTTGAGATCTAACAATTAAAGAAGAAAACAATTATCATGTAAAACAATAATTAGACAAAAAGATCCACAACTATTTTAATATAAATATCATACCTTCGTATCCACATAACCAATTACGAGTAGTTATCAAAATTTCAGTATTTTTAGATGAAAGAGAACTTCTCCACTTGTTCAAAACTCTACCACCTATACTAAATGTTGATTATGAAGCAACAGTGGTGATCGGAATGCTCAAAATATCTCTCGCCATTGTTGCAAGCTCAGGATATCGGAAATAATTATCTTTCCAATAACCAAGAATATCAAATGGCATTGTAGTGAGCTCAATTCTATGCTCACTCAAATAGAGCTCCAATTGTGACTTACTTGAGCTTGAAGTAGATCCATCAGAGTCATAACTTTGAAATTCCTAAAATACAAAACAATTGAAAGGTTAACACGAAATTTAATTTAAATAAAACTGAATATCCAATAAACCATTCAAATAAAGAGATATGAAATCCTAATAAAATAAAATAAAAAACAACACTCACTTTAAGATTTTCATCAAGTTTTCTTGCACCAAATTGCTCACAGATAGCAACCTCACTTGAATTTGAAGTTCTTGTTTTCTCATACTCCTTAAACAGTTTTTTGAGTTGATCAAGAATACTTCTTGCCTTTGCCTCAAAATCACTATCAAACCTTTTCAAAGAAAATCTTATGAATTTCAACTTGAAGTGTGGATCAAGTATGACTGCAAAAGCCAACACTGGACAATATTTATCCCAATACTTGTCAAACTTTTGTTTCATTGCTTGAGTCATATTTTGCAAAAAATTATTTGGACTTTCAATTTCCTTCATAAGGTTAGATTTAATCTTACACACATTGTCAAAATACAAGTTGAAAGTAGGATAATTTGCTCCAGAAAAAAAGTAGTAATCTCATAAAAAGGTTTCAAAAACTAAAAAAAAAAATTTGTTTAGTCCTATCCAACTCTTCTCTTGTTGGGAGATCCTCAAGCCCATAGTGTGCATCATCTATTGCCAAGTATGCAAAAGCAGTATAATAATAAAAAAAACCTCTCAAGCATCAAATAAGTTGAATTCCATCTAGTGAGCACATCATACCACAATCCTTTTGATTCATCCAATTTAACTCCACTTACACATTCTTTAAACTTCACCATCTTTGATTCCGACCCCTCAACATCTCTGACACTATTCCAAACCTTCTCCAAAGTTTTACCAAGCACTTTCAAACCCTCTTGAACAATAAGATTCAGAATATGAGCACAACAATGAATATGAAAAAATACGCCATGAGACAATAAAGTATCTTGTTGAACAAGTTTGGTTCGCAACAAATCTTCCATGTTATCCATATTACATGCATTGTCCAAAGTAATGCTAATTTTTTTTTCTCAATGCCCCAATCTCTCAAGAAAGTATGAATAGTATTACACAAAAGATTTGCATTGTGTGGAGGTGGAACATGACAAAAATTTAAAATCTTACTTTGCAACTTCCAATTCTTATCCACATAGGGTGCAGTAAGACAAATAAACCCTCTATCCGAGCATTATCTCCACAAGTCACTTGTCAAACAAATTCTACTAGAAATCTTATCCAAAGTAGACTAAAGTTTAAGTTTAAGTTTCATTTTGTTATGTAATTTCAAGCAATCAGCTCTAATAGTGTTCCTACTAACATTCTCAACACTATTATTCAGTAAAGCATGAACCTCTCTAGTTCCTTCATGTTCAACCTATGTAAATGAATAACCATGTTTGATGAGAGCTTTAGCAAGTGCTTCACGATAAGCTTGTTTATCTACTTTTTCAGTATCAGATTTCTTATTCATATTAAGATATGCAAGACACTTTCCTAGATGACGTTTAAGGTTAGAAGTACCCGCCGAAGATTTTCCATCATATGATTTATCACAATGCTTGCACATAGCTCTTGGCCTTTTTCTTGGAGATTGAGTCTCAACAAGATTGAACTCAAGCCAAACCTCATTGTGCCTTTATTTAGATTTGAAAACTTGATTTTGAATTTCAGGACTATTATTACTAGAATCCACATTCATCGGTTCCATTTTCATCTCCAAATCTACAAACATTAAAGTTAAACCATCATAGATAATATTAAAAATCAAAGTTAAAATATAAAAGGAAAAAAAAAACCTTGATATATATTAGTTAAGTAGCACATAATGATAACTGTAATGCAATGCAAAGTAAAAATGTAAATTTTGAATTATAACTGTAAGTCTGTAACCGTTTCGGCCTCCAATCTTGGAATTGGCAGCACATAATATATATAATTAGGATTATGTGAGTGGAGAAGAAACTATCAAGATCTCAGTATTTCGAACGAGTAGAATAACAATATAGCGAATCAAAAATAATCTTGTCAGGTGAAATTATATATTAACCAAGTAGATCGAATCAACAATAACAGAGAATGAAAAAAAGAAATTTAAAGTTAAAATATGCACAATACGAAATAAGCTAAAGCATGCATGAAATTAAGCTTGAAATTGAAAAACAACTTGCACAATATTTAAGGGTATTTCAAATAGTGCATAAACTAAAAGAGGCATATATGTATACGTCTAGTTTCTTTTTGTGTAGACGAATGCAAAAATATAGCAAATATAACATAAAAATCAGTAAAAATTATCGAAAAGACTAAACAAATAAATCCCTTGCACCACAATTAATAGCATATGAAATAAAAAATAAACCCTAAAATCAAAAATCAAAAATCAAAAAATAAACCCTAAATTTCGGCCTCCTATCTTGGAAAAGGCTAACAGACAGTAAATCAAAAATAAACCCTGAACAGTAAAAGAAAGATAGTGTTACAGGCATTATTTTAAATAGTATTCAGGATACTAGCCTTAAGTAGTAAAGGGCTAGGCCTTGTTTATGCTTTTATCTTACTGGTCTGGCCCAAGTATAGTATTGGTTGCAGCCAGAGTTAGTTTGTTATTTCTCTTTCATTTCTGTTTTGCATTTGCTTTCTGTTACAGTTAGTTGTTTGGGAATCCGAGATTCCAGACGAATTGCAGAGGTCATATAGTGGGCGTGTGTTGCTCAGAATGATCATAATATGAATATATGAGAAATTCTCTCTCTCTTTCTTTCTTTCTTTCTTTCTTTCTTTCTCTCATCTCATACTCTGTTCTTCTTATTTCTTTTTCTGAGCTTTTGAATCCATTTGAAACGTATTAAGTGGTATCAGAGCTTTCGATTCTTGGCATCTATGGCGGAAGGTATCACCACTCGTCTTCAACGTGAACTCAGTCAGACTCAATAGGATCTTTTTAAGGTCTAGGCCGATATTTTACACTTGGATAAAAAAGTTTGATGATAAGTTCGAAAGCTTTCGAACAGAGATCAAATAGAAACTTACCAGCTTTTTGGAGTTGTTGGCATGCAAGGAAGGCATTACTACAGGCAAGGGGGTTATACAAGAGCCTGGTTCTTACAGTGGCTCTGGAAAGAATGACGAGACACAAGAAACAACCGAGCTTCTGGCACCATTGATTCCACCTGCAAGGAATACATATGAGGAAGGCCGTTATATGTGCCCTTACAAACTAGAGTGTCTTAGATTCTCCGATGAGGATTTCAAGGGTTGGTTGATGAAGATAGAGCAGTACTTTGAAGCAGAAAGAGTCCCTAAAATGGCAAAGGTTAGAACAGTCATGCTTAACCTTGAAGGTAACGCTCTATAGTGGCATCACTATTATGCAAACTACAGGAGGTACCGAGAGGTTAACCTGGGTGAGATATCTAACCGAGATGCGAGATAGATTTTGCACCTGGAGATTATGAAGATCCTATGGCAGAGATTGTGGCACTGAAACAAACAGGTACTGTTGATCAATTTCATGAAAACTTTGTGAGTATACTAAACTTGCTTGATCTTTCTAAGTCTTATGCATTGAACATCTTTATTAGTAATCTGAAAGTTGAACTCTCACAGTCGATTAGACTATTCAAACCTAAGAACCTGAATGAGGCTTTACATGTAGCAAAACAACTTGAATCCATTGTGAGTCATACTAATCGAAAACCTTAACCTATGACCTATACAAGACAAGCCTATACCAACCCTACTGTCCATCATCCTCATTCTACTCTAAAACCCAGCACCTTGCCACCCTTATTACCAACTCCCAAACAGCAACCATCTATGACCTTATCAACCACCAATTCCCTGAAGCCATTCATATTTAACAATACCAAACGACAACCAACCATAGCCTACCTAACCCTCGACCTTGGATGACTCCTGGAATAGAGGAGAGGAGGAAGAAAGATATTTGCTATAGGTATAGGGTCAAGTACACAGCTGGTCACAAATGCCTTAAGACTCAGCTATATCAGCTTATGGTAGAAAGGGTTGAAGAAGAAATTGATCAGGAAGTGTTTTTCGATTGTGTTGAGGTCCTAGAATTATTGGTTATTGAGGGAGCAAATAATGAACAATCCACACTCTCATTGCACGCTATGTTGGGAACTAATGGCTACCAGACCATGAGAGTTAAGGGGATTCTGTCTAAACAAACAGCAGCCATTCTCATCCACACGGGTAGCATACGCAACTTCATCGACAGTAACCTTGCAAAACAGTTGGGATTACCAATGTGGCAACAGTCTAAACTAAAGGTCATTATAGCTGATGGTGGGAGTTTATTTACTACAGGAGTGTGTAGAAAAGTTCTGTGGACAGTACAAGGAGTTCAGTTCCATACAGATTTCATGGTCTTACACTTGAAGGGGTGTGATGTAGTGCTGGGTGTACAATGGCTAGTCACACTAGGACCCATCTTGTGGGATTTCACAACACTGACGATGCAGTTTAAGGTTGATTCTAATTGGGTAACTCTCTAGGGTATTAATTCGGATCAAGTGCACATGATGAGCTCTAAGCATAGTACCAAACTACTTGCCTCAATGATTACAGGCGCAGGTCTCCATCCTTGTGCCTATGGGATGACAGCCACTCCTCAATTGCAGGTTAAAGATACAGCTCAATCCCCTGTTGCCATATCTTTACAACATATTCTGCAGGAATACGAGGAAGTCTTTGCTGAGCCTACCAGGTTACCTCCCTTCAGGGCTCAAGACCATATCATACCCTTGAAAGATGAAGGCCAGACTGTCAGAATTCGACCGTATAGGTATCATACTATTCAGAAGGATAAGCTTGAGAAGATAATTAAGCAATTGCTTGAATCAGGTATGACTAGGAACAACAGCAACTCCTTTGCACCCCCTGTGGTGATGGTTAAGAAAAAAGATGGTAGCTGGAGACTCTGTGTGGATTATAGGCAATTAAATCAGCTCACCATCAAGGACAAATTTCCTATTCCCTTGTTAGATGAACTTCTTGATGAACTGTGCATGCTACCTACTTTTCCAAGTTAGATCTTAGGTCGAGGTACCATCAGATTCGAATGAGAGGTGAGGATGTACACAAGACAGCCTTCAGAACCCATGAAGGACATTACGAATTTTTGGTCATGCCTTTTGGCTTGACTAATGCCCCTGCTACCTTTCAAGGGCTGATGAACCAGATTTTCAAACCTCTCCCCAGGAAGTTCGTACTGGTTTTTATTTATTTATGATATCTTGATTTATTCAACTGACTGGGAGACTCACTTACTACATCTCAGATTGGTGTTTGACATCCTGAAAACTAATCAGCTTTTTGTGAAGTTTAGCAAATGCTAGTTTGGGGCCAATGAGGTTGATTACTTGGGACATGTGATTAGTGGTCAGGGTATAGCTATGGATGGAAGTAAGGTGAAGTGTGTCAAGGAATGGCCTATTCCAAAATCAGTGAGAGAATTGAGAGGCTTTTTGGGTCTCACAGGATATTATAGGTGATTCATCAAAGGGTATGGAGAAATTGCAAGACCTTTGACTGACTTGCTTAAGAAAGATGCATGGTAGTGGAATGACTGTGCTACTCAGTCTTTTAACCAGCTCAAGATGGCAATGAAAACAGCTCCTGTGTTGGCCATGCCAGATTTCTCGCTGGAATTTATGGCAGAGACTGATGCTTCTGGACAGGAGTTGGAGCTGTCCTCACTCAAAGGGGGAGACCAGTGGCCTATTTTAGCAAGGCATTGGGACCTAGGCACCAAGCACTCTCCATTTATGAGAAGAAAATGCTGGCTGTTCTGTTAGCAGTGAAGAAATGGAGTGCTTACTTAGAGGGCAGACACTTTCAGATCAAGACAGATCACCAAAGCTTGAGATTTCTTCTTGATCAGCAAGCTGCTACACCAGCTCAGCAACTGTGGGTTTCCAAAATGATGGGATATGACTATGAAGTCATATACGTAAAGGGAACTGCCAATACTGTAGCCGATATTTTGTCTAGAAATCCATCCACTTCCATTGGGCAACTAATGGCAATTTCAGTTATGAACACCAGCTTAATGGATAGGATCAGAAAATCTTAGGACAAGGACCCCAAATTGCAACAACTGATTCTAGAGCTAAGGCAAGCTTCAGACCCATCTTCCAAGTACAGCTGGCATCAAGGCCAGCTCAAGAGAAAAAAAAGCTTCTAGTCGGTAATCTGCCTGATCTGAAATAGGAGTTAATATCCTACTTCCACAATAGTCCTTTTGGTGGTCACTCTGGGGCACAAGTTACTATCAATAGGCTTTTCAGCGTACTATACTGGAGGGGGTTGCGAAAGGATGTCAGACGAATGGTGAGAGAATGTCCTACTTGCCAGCAGTGCAAATACGACCACTCAGCCAACCTAGGATTGCTGCAACCCTTACCCATTCCAGATAGGATTTGGTTAGACCTCAATATGGATTTCATTGAGGGTCTTCCAAAATCTGCAGGTAAGGATGTCATATTGGTGATTGTGGATAGACTGTCGAAGAGTGCCCACTTCTTGCCATTGGCACACCCTTTTACTGCACTAACAGTGGCTCAACTTTTTTTGGACCATGTCTTCAAATTGCATGGTATGCCTACCAGTATAGTGTCTGATCGGGACAAGGTTTTTTTGAGCCATTTTTGGCAAAAGCTCTTCAAGAAGTTTGGTACAACTTTGAAATTCTCCACAGCTTACCACCCCTAAACTGATGGTCAGTCCGAAATTGTCAACAGATGCTTAGAAAGCTATCTCAGATGCATGACTGGTGAGAGACCTAAAGAATGGACTCAATGGTTGGCATTAGCTGAATGGTGGTACAATACTTCCTACCATTCAGCTATACACACTACACCCTATGAAGCTGTCTATGGTCAGACCCCTCCTGTGCACTTATCATATCTCGCAGGGGAGTCTCTCATTGCTACAGTAGACAGGAGCTTACAGGCGAGAGAGGTAGCCATCAAAATGCTGAAGTTCTACCTTCAAAGAGCTCAAAATCGAATGAAGACTTTGGCTGATAGAAAGCGCAATGATCGGGTATTTGACAAGGGAGATTGGGTGTACCTAAAGCTACAGCCTTATAGGCAACACACTGTCAGTTCCAAGGGAAGCATGAAACTAGCACCCAAGTACTTTGGACCATTTCAAGTATTGGAGCGGGTTAGTAAGGTTGCTTATAGGTTACAATTTCCACCAGGGTCCAGAGTTCACAATACCTTCCATGTTTCTCAACTTAAGAAGCATATTGGGAATAAACCTTCTCATACACAGTTACCTCTATTAGCTGGTGATGGCACCATTGCCAGGGAACCTGCTCAAGTGCTAGATAGAAGAATTGTTAAGCGAAATAATCGAGCAATAACTGAAGTGCTAGTACAGTAGACTCACTCATTTTCAGAAGATGCATCGTAGGAGGTGCTCCATGAGTTACAGTTTAAGTTTCCTACTTTTAATCCTTGAGGTCAAGGATTTCTTCAAGCGAGGGAGTACTGTTACAGGCCTTATTTTAAATAGTATTAAGGATACTAGCCGTGAGTAGTAACGGGCTAGGCCTTGTTCATGCTTTTATCTTACTGGTCTAGCCCAAGTATAGTATTGGTTGCATCCAGTGTTAGTTTGTTATTTCTATTTCCTTTCTGTTTTGCATTTGCTTTTTGTTACAGTTAGTTGTTTGAGAATCTGAGATTCCAGGCGGATTGCAGAGGTCATATAGCTGGCGTGTATTGCTCAAAAAGATCATAATATGAATATATGAGAAATTCTCTCTCTCTCAAATTCTCTCTTTCTTTCTTTCTTTCTTTCTCTCATCTCATACTTTGTTCTTCTTATTTCTTCTTCTGAGCTTTTGAATCCATTTGAAACGTATTAGATAGTGATGACTCTCAAAATAACAAATAAGGAGGAAAAGAGAGATAGTGAGAGAGATCTGCAACTCAAAAATTATCTTAAGGTTTGAAGCTATTGTCAGAGCTCTATAACTCAGAAATGAGACTGAAGAAAAAGCTGAGACCTAGGATCCGACTATCCGAGGTGGCAGGCAGTGGCTGCCTTTGTTTTTTTATGGCCAGGCAACGAGTTTTTTTTGTTTTTTTTTGTTTTAGGGTTTAGGAAGAAGATGAAGAACTGAAGAAGTTGTTCCGACGGTCAATTGCTTGTTTTAGCTTTTTAGGGCTAAGGGTTTTTTTTTTGGAGTCTCGTTGTTGTAGCAAATTAACTTTTACTTTTTTATTTTTTAATCTTTACTCTTTAGTCTTTAGACTCTTTACTATTTAAATTTTTGTCTTTTACTCATTTAGGAGATTAAGATTTGACAATTTTACATTATAGAAAAAAAATAAAAAATTTTGTCTTTAGACTCTTTTACTCATTTAGGACATTACACGAAATTAAATTTTATATTTTGTTTTAAAATTAAAAAAATACATAAATTATAGAAAAAATGATTAAATTTATTATGTTTAAAATTAAACATAAAATAATATATTATAGGATAAAATTAATTAAAATTTAGTTTTTATGTTTTAAAATTAAAAAGTGAAGTATAGTTTTTATGTTTTTAAATAAAAAAGAAAAGTATAGATTAAAAATATATTGGGTATATGAAAAATCTTAAACATTAAATTTTAATTATTTATTTATTTATTAGATACATGTGTGTTAGTGTGATATGTCTAAAAGTTATTTTAAAAATATATAAAAAATTATACTATTAAGTAGTAACTACTTACTAGTAACTAGTAAGTACTAAATACTAATTAGTTTTAATACCTCATATTATTTAAGTTTTGCTTCTTTAATCTTTTTTTTTAATATATGCCTAAAGGTCATGATATTTATACTAATTAAATTATTTTTTTATTTTAAAGATATTAAATCGGATATTATATGAGGAGAAATTAAGTTTGCTCTACTTATTATTTGTTTTAACAATCATATTATTACTATTAACTAAAACGCTATATTTTATTTAGTTATATATTAAATAGGTATCATAATTAAAAATTTAAAATAATGTTGATAGTTTATATATGTTATATTCAAAATTAAATGTGTTTTATATATAAATGTGTGTTATTTAAACGTGTCTACGCGTTTAAGATACGTTTAAATTATCGTGTTTTAAACGTGTTAATGGATATGTGTTGACACGTTTAAGACACGATTAGTTAAATTATCAATCGTTCGTGTGTCGTGTTTTCGTTTCGTGTCTAAAATTATCAGGTCTACTCCTAAGGTTATTGTTGTACATGTTATTTTAGGATAAATGTTTAAATATATAATTTTTTAAATTTTATCATGTGATTTTTAAGAGTATATAAAATAAATCATTGATGTGTATGGAATGTTGTTATAATGATTTGTACATTACATTATAATATTATAAATATCAAATTAAAATATGTAATTGATTTAGAAGTTAAGGTAATGGTTTTAGGTATACAATAATATCCGTTTGAGTAAAACTGTAAAATAGATACTTAAGTCTCGAATTTAAAAAATTACCCGATTATGTTCGAATAAAAAAAAATCAGGTTAGATAAATATTTATTTTTAAATTAAAATTATAATGCCTATATTTATTTTTAATATTATTTATTATTTATTTTCTATATTTTGACCAAATTTTAATTAAATATGACTCGATCAAATAATTTGTTTAAATTTAATCTAATTTTATTTCAAAATTAATAAATTGAACCTAAATGATCCGAACGACCAAACAATCTGAATGACAAACCCGAAATGACCCGAATGTCAAACCCGAATGACTCAAACCCGAAACAACCTGAACCTGAATAACCCGAACCCGAAATCGATCCAAAATTTTTCCGACCCAAACCCAACCCGACCCGCCCAATTGGCAGGTCTAGACTATTATAGTAATGTGGATGAACAAGAATTGGAGACATTTCTTCTCCAGAGTGCCTGGCAAATTCAATTAAATAAGACTACTCACTTGCCTTCTTATGTCAGGAATGATAACAGAATTAAGTTTTTAAAGGTCAAATGGTTTCCATAGAGATTATCAATGCTGCTGAAAAACATGTTCCCTGTTTGGCCTTCATGTCAAACTAAGCCTAAAAATCTGTTCAAAATAATTCACGTAGAAGTTTTAGCTTTGGAATGTCCTTAAGCATTGTTTATACTTTAATTGCCTCAAAATTTTTACTTTTTCCTGATCTTTCTTCTCTGTTAATTAAGAGGAGAAAAGTTATGTTACTCGGGTTTGGATGTGAGTGTTGGATACAAATATATGTTCGACACGAGTATGTTTAATTTTTTCTAATTTTTTTTTATGTATTTGAAGATTTTTTGGAGGGTCATATTTCTATACCCATGTCCGGATATATATCGGACATGCGGGTGTAGGACATAAATATTTTAAAAAAAATGAACAGTCGAAACAACGTAGGAGAAAACTTTCATATCAGACTACTTTAAACTGCAAGAGCATGACATTTCTAATCTGAAGCAAAACAAAACGTTATGTAATACTCCATAATGTTTGATATTAATAGCTCCACGTGAATGCCATAATCATACTTCATAAACAATGCTGGAGAAAAAGACTTTCAACTACTTTTTTTTTTTTTAACCATAAAACTGTAAAGGCATACTTCAAAGCTTGCATGACCTTGCTTTAATCTTTGCCTTTTGTGGGAGAAAGAGAAGAGAGAGTGGTTGGAATGTACAAGTCCATTTCTGTAACTGATACAATCAAACAATTTGATATCACATTCCCTACATTTGAATCAAGCTATCTTCAGTTTATATATCCCTTTATACAGAAGCTTATTTTTGTAGTTATTAGTCTGTTTTGCTTGTAGAAAAGTTGCGTCAATGGGGGTTTCCTCCTTATTCCTCCATGACCTGTTCTTCATTAAAATGGAAAAGGAATAGCATGGATCTAACTCTGAAATGACTGCTTGATGTAAACCCTGAAATTTGCTTTAATAAAAAGCATAACGGTTGAGACTTGAGAATGCTACTTGTGGATAATGTCAATCCACGATTTAGGCTTTCAATCTATCATTTATAACCATAAACTAACCCCGGTAAAAACCTATTGTGGTAGTATAATTTACCAGATTTGTTGTAATCCAGTTTGATATAGCTATTTGTCCGAATCAAGATTTAAATTGTGATCACGGACTCATTTTGGATCGCGTTTATTATGATTGTAGACGTAATACTATCACGATCAATTACGATAAATATCAACCATACCGTTACTTTGGATCACTATTAAATCCCTGATCCAAATATCAGAATTCAAAAGTTGTTCTACACTTTTTTTTTTCATTCCGAAAAATTCGCCTTGATTGAGGCTCCATTCAGTGGGGCCGATTGGGACACTTTTTTATCCCAATCGGGCCGCTGCTGCTGTTTGGATAACAAGGCTGTGTCTTGTTTTCCCACTGGGGGGAGGGTCTTTGACATATTTAACCACCTCAAGCTTCAAGCTCTAGGTGGTTTCTTATTTTTTATTATATAATAAATATATAATAAATTAATAAATATATTATATAATAATAAAAATTAATTGAAAATATATAAATAATAAAATAATTATAAAATATTATTTATATATTTATTAATTTATTAATAAAATAATTATTTGAAAAAAAAATAATGTAATAATTTTTAATTATTTATTAATTTTATAAATATCAAATAATTTAAAAGTTTTATTTTATATATATATATATACAAATTTTAATTTAATGTTTTTAATGATCATTTTTTTTATTATTATAATTCATCTTACTGTCACGACTGTTTTTAAATCCAAACACATATCTCACCACTGATTTTAATCTTACCGTTACAATACTTAATCTCATCACTATAATATTTAATCTCTTATCTACCATTAATTTTAATTTTACCGTAATTAATCTTAAAGTTTATTCAAATGAAACCATTTTTTACTACTGATCGATGGTAGGTAAATGTCAGTGTCAAGTCTAGCCGCAGCCGCAAAGAAAGGATGTTTGGGGCTAATGATATGATACTATCAAATGCTACAGAATTTCTTCGTTGGGTCCAACCATGTAGCAATGTGGGTTTTACTATTACCATAAAAATAAGCTCAAAATCACGTCCATTATGGGAAATAGAAGAATATTTCATGTAGGATAGAATTCTTTGTTAACAGATAAAGCTTTGAGTTATCTTTGACAGCACTCTAAAGTTGTTCTAACAACTGGGTCTGGGTCAGAGTGAAGTCTATATTGAAGCTGTGTGTTTCTAGTTTTTTTTTTTTTTCCCTTCTTATTTTAAACTGAGATAATTTCCATCACCTAATCAACCAAAATACACACCAAACACCCTTTTCCCTCAATATATATATATATATATATATATATATATATATATATATATACATCTTTTGTATGCTTGAATGAATACGTACTCAAGGAGTGGTTCAAACTTCAAAGTTCACCCAAAAGGAAGAGAAATCAGAAAGGAAAAAAAAAATGGGCGTTTCTCTTCTTTCATCACCACCATTTCTGGTTCTCTTCTCATTTTTCACTTTCTGTCTACTTGCTGACCCTGTACTTGGGATCACCAGGCACTACAAGTTTGATGTATGTATTTGGCATGATCATCAAGCTAACATTATTGTACAAGAAATTTCTTTTTTTTTTTTTTTGGATTAATTATTACTTCTAAATTGGTATACCTTAACATTTTGTAGATCAAGTTGCATAATGTGACACGTTTGTGCCATACAAGGAGCATTGTTTCAGTGAACGGAAAATTTCCAGGGCCTCGCATTGTAGCAAGGGAGGGTGATCAGCTTCTAATAAAAGTGGTCAACCATGTGTCAAACAATATTTCTATCCACTGGTATTGAGCTTTTGCTTTGGAAAATGACATACATTTTGTAGCTATTACAAGTTAAATAAATGATCTCATAATCTTAAATATTTTAATGAGGGAAGGTCTAAATTGCAAGTTATGCTGATGTTTTTTGAAATAGGCATGGCATTCGACAGCTTCGAAGTGGGTGGGCAGATGGGCCAGCATATGTGACTCAGTGTCCCATACAAACTGGGCAGAGCTACGTTTACAACTTCACCATTGTAGGCCAAAGAGGCACTCTCTTCTGGCACGCCCACATATCATGGCTAAGAGCAACTGTTTATGGTCCCATAGTTATTCTTCCTAAGCGTGGCGTTCCTTACCCTTTTTTTAAGCCTTACAAACAAGTTCCCATCATCTTCGGTAATAAAATTATGAATGAGCTGATTAATTAAGATTCTACATTACAATTTACAAGACCTGATATTATTTTACTAAGACAAATTAAACCCCTTATGATAAATTGCAGGAGAGTGGTTCAATGCAGATCCTGAGGCAGTTATTAGCCAGGCACTCCAGACAGGTGGAGGTCCAAATGTCTCTGATGCTTATACCATCAATGGTCTCCCAGGACCACTTTATAACTGCTCTGCCAAAGGTATAAAATAGCTAAAATTTTGTATTAAACTATATATATATATATATATATATACACACATTATAGAGCAATGTGATTCAACTTGGGGAATTAATAATTTTGACAGATACATTCAAGCTGAAGGTGAAGCCTGGCAAGACTTACCTTCTGCGTCTAATCAATGCTGCACTCAACGATGAGCTCTTCTTCAGCATAGCAAACCATAGACTCACTGTTGTTGATGTTGATGCTATTTATGTTAAACCATTTGAGACTGAAACACTTCTCCTCACCCCTGGTCAAACCTCAAATGTGCTCCTTAAGACCAAACCCAGCTATCCGAATGCCACATTCTTCATGACTGCTAGACCATATGTGACAGGCCAAGGAACATTTGACAATTCAACTGTTGCTGCAATTTTAGAATACGAATCACCACCCAATAGCCTTCATTCAAGCATCTCAATTAAAATGCCCCCCTTGTTTAAACCAATTCTACCTGCTTTAAATGACACTTCCTTTGCTACAAATTTCATGAGTAAACTCCGTAGCCTGGCCAGTGCACAATTTCCTGCCAACGTGCCCCAGAAGGTCGATAAGCATTTTTTCTTCACAGTAGGTCTTGGAACCAGCCCATGCCAGCAGAACCAAACCTGCCAAGGTCCTAATGGAACCAAGTTTGCAGCTTCAGTCAATAATGTATCATTTGCAATGCCGACTACAGCACTACTCCAAGCTCATTTCTTCGGCCAATCAAACGGAGTTTACACTCCTTATTTTCCTAGCAGTCCTATAATTCCGTTTAACTATACAGGCACACCACCTAACAATACTATTGTAAGCAACGGAACAGAGGTAGTAGTGCTTCCTTTTAACACTACCGTGGAGCTAGTTATGCAGGACACGAGCATTCTTGGAGCTGAAAGCCACCCTCTTCATCTACATGGCTTCAACTTCTTCGTTGTTGGCCAGGGTTTTGGCAACTTTGATTCAAATAAGGACCCTGCAAAGTTCAACCTGATTGACCCTATTGAAAGGAACACTGTTGGTGTGCCATCAGGAGGTTGGGTGGCAATTCGTTTTCTAGCAGACAATCCAGGTAAGTGACATGTAGAAAATCTATAAGATGCATTAAACAAATTAAAGAAAAATAACTTGTACAAACCTGTATTTTGCTTGCTTGCTTTGAGTTGACATCAAGAACCACATGCTTGCAGGGGTATGGTTCATGCATTGCCACCTGGAAGTGCACACCAGCTGGGGTTTGAAGATGGCTTGGATTGTCTTGGATGGAAAACTTCCCAATCAAAAGCTACTGCCTCCACCAGCAGATCTTCCTAAATGTTGATCAATATGACTCATTCGTTGGTCCATTCTGACCAAAAACCTGCCTGAACCTTCTTTTTTTTTGTGTGGCGTTTTTTGTTTATTTCAACCATTTTGATTTATTGACCCCTTTTTCTTGCTTTTGACATTGGTCTATCAATTGTCCGAAATTGTTTTCTTGATCCTTGTGAAGTTAAGAAACAAGTGAGGGATTTGCTTTGTAAAATCAACATTTCAAAATGTTTATACAAAGAGGTCTCAATTATATATTGGCATCCTTTTATTTAATCAATCTAGCCTCTGAACCATATCTGTACCATGCAAGATGCAACTCCTTCATAGTATATTTATTGCATTTTTTTTTTATTACAATACCATTGCCCTGTAAAAATCATACACCTCCCTGATTAACATGGTTGCCAACAGTGCCACGCAAACTACATGCTTCTTGGAACCTCAGGATAAAATGTTTTATTTCTTTTAAGTGCTCTAAATTAAGGTTCCTAAAATGCCAAAATCTCTGAGCCTCTGACTGATCAGCTTAACCTGAAGTTTCATACAACTTTGCTATAATCATCATTCAGAATCTTTATTAATATATGATCTAGCGCTGATACCTACTATCATAAAATATTTTTAATTTTATCATTTCATAAAATATTTTTAATATCTCTACTATCATAAAAAAGTTTATTGAGATTAGTATCACGAATCAAATAATAAAAATTAAAATAAAAACCAAAATAAAAATAAAAATATAATAAAAGAAAGATGAAGAGGGTTTACAGAGAGATATAATAGGAAGAAATAAAAAAAATGTTTTTGCCTTCTATATTTAATTTTTAAAAAAAGTATTGTTAAATGTAATATTAAATTATTTTTAAAATTCATTTTAAATTATATTTTTAATTTTAATTTTCAAATATATTATACTTAATTATATATATTAAAAAATTATTTTTGTATTTTAAATACTTTTACATATTATTTTTACAATATAATATATTTAAGTATTTTTAAATACAAAATATGAAAATATTAGTTTTTAAATATACTATTTAAAAAATATTTTTAAATATATTTGTAAATATTATTTTTAATTACAATATTTTATAAGATATTACAAAATAAGTTTGATTTTTTATAAATAAAATATTATTTTTTAATTCAATGATAAAATAATATTTTTATACCTATTATTTATTCGTTAATATCATTCGGCCAACAAAAAAATATTAATGATATTCCTCTTTATCCCATTCCAAAATCAAACTATGTAATATATATTATCTTTCTATTCTATTTACACTGAAAAACTATTTCATTCTCCCTGTTATTCAATTTAGCAAACCAAATGTAGCGTGAACTCTTTAGTTGCTTATGTAGTTCATTACATCCACAGTTCGATTGTGAATAATAAAAAGTGTAAAAATATATACATGTACAAAGAGGAATTCACTTATATTTTAGAACGTTTCATAATTTTTTTTAGGATTTATATTTGTTTAATCTGATCGTTGTATTTCATACTTTATTTATATAGATCCTGCACAAAGAATTTTGAGCTAATTAAAAATATCGAATTATGTTTTTTATATATAAAAAATTCAATTGTTAAATATGTGTTGAAAGATAGAGTATTCTCAATCGATATAATAAAGATATCGGATCAATTCAAAACCTTATATTCACAACGGTTATGATTATCAGATTATGTTGGTAAGTCCATGATTAATTTGTTAAAATATTAATCATTTATTGAAGTTCTAAGAGGGTGTAAAAACTAATTAATTTTATATTGGTATAACTTGATCCATCCTTTCTCTATGTAGTATATATTATTAGGTGTTAATCTTATAACAATAAAAGAAACCAGTCAACAACCATATGATCTGTTAATAGTGATCAGAATTTAAATTTGGACAACTTCAAATAAAAAAGAAAAAAAAAAGAAATGTAATATCAAACCAGTCAAAGTGCTATTATATTAAAAAAAAAAAAATCTCATGCACTAATTTTATCACATTCAAAGAGGATTGAAATATTTAATAGTATATATTACTATGTTTTTGATAATTGATATCAATAAACATATTATTTTTTCTATTAACATTTAAATTTGGGAATGACTTTATAATAATTGAGCAAGCAACATTGGATACCAACCTTCTTCATATTTATGACAATAGTAATATATTTACAAGTAGTAATTATTATCATAAAGTAAAAAAATAAAATAGGAATGCAGATATGTTAATTACCTACTATACAAATTCAAAGGGATTTATTTATTTATCCACACTCTCCTATTTTCCGGTCCCTCTCCCTAAAGGCCCTAACATCTCGAACTACAACTCTCCAAGTATTCTTCGTCGACAACAGTAACATACTTTTGAGAACATTATATAACAAAACAAATGAATGATTATTTTGTACATTAACCATAGAGTTTTTAAATTATATCAAACAAAATTTAGACCTAACAATTCATCATATTTCGAGTTTTTTTTCATGTCAGTTGTGTAATATAAACCTGTTCAAAGATTAGATTATCCGTCCGATCCGACCCGTATTGAGCCAGACCTAGACAATAATATTTTCAATTCAGTCCGTCCCGACCCGAATTACTATTTATTAATAAAAAAATTTTTTTACTTAAATTTAATTATAAAATATATAATATTAACATAAAAATTATTCTTTTAGTATTTTAATATTTCTTAAATAGTGATTCGAGTTTATGAGCCGGGCCAGATTTGGACAAAAGATATGAAAAAAAAATTAGACCACAGCTCGATTCATGAACGGGTCTACATGTAAATACAAACACGACACAAATTATTAAACATATTAAAATTCTAAACATCAATATAATACGTATATTAAATATGTCCTGTCGTGCTTATTTCAGGTGTCATGTGTGTTGTGTACAAAAATTATACTACTCAAGCAGAAAGAAGCAAGCACCTTATTCTGCAAATATCTTCAGGAAAATCGAGTGTGGACTCGCTAGTGTTGACCACATATAAGCTACTACTATTGAGAAACAAGAAACTGAGCAATCATTTCAAAGATTAGATTATCCGTCCGATCCGACCCGTATTGAGCCAGACCTAGACAATAATATTTTCAATTCAGTCCGTCCCGACCCGAATTACTATTTATTAATAAAAAAAAAATTTTACTTAAATTTAATTATAAAATATATAATATTAACATAAAAATTATTCTTTTAGTATTTTAATATTTCTTAAATAGTGATTCGAGTTTATGAGCCGGGCCAGATTTGGACAAAAGATATGAAAAAAAAATTAGACCACAGCTCGATTCATGAACGGGTCTACATGTAAATACAAACACGACACAAATTATTAAACATATTAAAATTCTAAACATCAATATAATACGTATATTAAATATGTCCTGTCGTGCTTATTTCAGGTGTCATGTGTGTTGTGTACAAAAATTATACTACTCAAGCAGAAAGAAGCAAGCACCTTATTCTGCAAATATCTTCAGGAAAATCGAGTGTGGACTCGCTAGTGTTGACCACATATAAGCTACTACTATTGAGAAACAAGAAACTGAGCAATCATTTCAAGATGTTTGGTTTAGCGTTCTAAAGGGAATTCAGAATCCAAAAAACTTGTCATGGAATGGAATCACATTTTAATAGACCTAAATCTTCTATGCAGGGCCACTGGAGTCACTATCCGGAAATAAGCTCTGCATTTCCACAGAAGGCAAATGTTACTTTCAAGAAAGCACTTACAATCATTCAATATAACCCACACTTGTCAGCCCCATCCCCACCCTTGTTCTAACCCTCAGAAACTGCAGAATGAGGAGTTTTACGGGATATATTAAATTTTCATGCAGAATTTGCCCCATCAACGGCCTCCTCACCTTCACCACTTTTTTGTTGGTTACCGATGGCGGGCTTCTCCGCATTCAAAATACGTCCTGTCATAGGATCGACAGGGCGCATGTCACGTGGCCCGCCCTTGCGTCCCATTGCCACCATGGGTGGTGGGGGCAATAATCCAGCTCTGAAAAGAATGCCTTGGACTGGCTCTGAAGGCTGCGCCCCAACGGATAACCAGTACCTGCAGAAAAAAAATGAAAATAGAAGTTTATCTATATCGGGGGGTTTCACTGCCAAGTAGTAGAACAAGACTACGGTAGTTGCCAAGCTTATGCACTAAAAGTGATTCGTCGCCTTCTCCACAACTATACAAAAGTTAGTACAAGTCTGGTACTTTTTTTTTTCTTTCTACAAAACTTAACAGTATTGAGCAAGCAAGGGATACAACATTCAGTTACATGAATATGAGGAACTATAAGAAGCAACTACTGTCTCCTAATATAAACAAAAATGCTGACTTATAACTTGTACTAGCTTTCTAAAAACTGCATGTTCCATGAGCTAATTCTACGTAGACACAGCCACTGGTTTACCTGATGTACAGAGCAAGTAAATAAAGTTGAGCTCTGACATCGAGATAACTCTAGCTAGACTGCATCGAGTTTGCAGCAACTACAACATACTCCTTCCGTGCAAATTCTCAAGATAGTTCTTACAGCTTCAAGGACTCTTTGGTACACTAATGCATTAAAATTTCTGCAAATATAACAGCTATGAGCATTCCATTCACCCTAATTAGTAATTACCTAGCACATCCTCTTCAAATGTTTCATCAAAAGTAAAATTATTTGTGTCCCATATTCTGCCAACTTTGATTGCCTAGCTGGACAAAGAGGCTCTTCCTGCCAAGTTCGAACCAGAAAAAGCATTTCTTCCTCGCTAATCCTTTCATTCCCATACTTCCTTATAATAATGTATAAATTCAGAAGAATTTCTTTATAAATAGTCATACTTTCATATGATATCAGTAAACTCCCCCCTTCTCCTCCAGGAAACTGAAAGAAGGCTTTATTTCTCTAATCAAACTTGAACTATCAAGGTCAGACACCCAAAAAAATAAACGCTATATTATTTGTATGGAACTAAAATTCGAAAACACTACTCTGACTATAGCAATGCTACAAACTGATCCCATGGTCTTTGCAGTCTACCATACCGCACATATTTAGTAATTCACAATGAAACAGGTAAAATTTCTCATTCTCAACAATAAAAAAAAAAATGCAAAAAACAAAATCATTCTTCCAGCCTAAATTCAAGCCACAACAAAAAGGTAACATATCCAAATGCAAAAATCTGGAATTTATGACAAAAAAAATTAAAGAATAGGGTGAAAGATCGAAGCTTACTTCACTCTTTCAAAGTTAAGACCCATTCGTTTACCCCCATCTTGGCCTGTACCAGAGAAACAGATAAAATAGAAATGTATTAGCAATTCGCTAATTCAATTAGCTGCCCTTTCATTTCAAGGGAAAAAAAAATTGCCATCAAAGATTAATAGGCAGAGAAGGAGGAAGAAGACCTGGCAAAGGATTGTAGTAACCAAGGACTTCGAGATGCTTCCCATCTCTTGGGGATCTGCTATCGGCAGCCATCACCCTATAAAATGGCTTGTTTTTGCATCCGAACCTCGACAATCGAATCCTCACAACCATTTTTTTTTTTCCAAACAGTCTCTTCTCTTGATTCAGTCACCAGTTCAACGCACACCACTGCTTTGCTAGGGTTTTGGGTTTTGTTCTCTCTCTGCCAATTTTTTTATTTACTTTCCAATTCCAAAGTGAAAGTGTAAAACGGTTCGAAGCGTCTAACCGCACCTGCAGTTTTTTTTTTCCCTTAAAAAAAACGACCTCGTTCCACTAACCGACTAACGCTAGCGTTTCGTGAACCGGGAAAGCCTTCGAAAGGCGGTCCCGCTTCAAGGAAAAGAAAAGAGGAAAAAAAAAAAAGTTTAAAATTTAAAGAAATAAATAAAAGAAATCTTCAGTAGGGTTTTGCGTTTGCGATAAATCTGAGAGAGAATTCGAAGTTGGTTTTGGCGGAAAAAATGGAGGAGCCGCAAGAGCCAGGCGTGGGAGCTCCCTCTTTGTTCCCTCCTCATCGCCGATCGCATCTCAGGAGTGGAACTTACCGTAATCTTGTTCGACTTATATCCCTTTGCTACGGCGATTCTCCACTAGCCACTGCCCCTCCCATTATTCCTCTTCCACAAACACCAGGTAATATATTTATTTGAATTCTTCAGATTTTCTGTTACTTCTTCATTTCTCTCTTCTTCTTCTTTTTTTTTTTTTAAAATTTAAAAGAGGCTGAATTGAATTAAAAGTAATGGTGTTTTCATTACCTGGTTGGTTGGTAAATAAAATAGGCTTTTTTTTCTTCGATTTTTGGGAATTAATCATTCATCCAATTCTTCTTTTAGACAAATAAAATCCTGCTTGCCTAAGTAAATACAGTAAAATCCTTCAATATTTAGGTTCAGTAACTTCTTTTTTTCTTCTTATTTTTGATATTCTTTGTTTTTGTTGAAGATAATGGTGGTGTTCGAGTTGAACCAGGTGGAGATGATGTCAGAGAGCCTGACGAGTCGATTATCCCAGATAATAGGGAGCCTGCAAATATGGTGGATCAGGAAGGAGAGGTGGTTGATGGAGGTTCTGAAGGTGCTGTTTTCCGGGACAAGGGATTTAGTGACACACAAATGGTAATAGATGAAATTGAGCAGATAATGGGAGTAGAAGAAGGTCAGGATTTATTGACTCGAAATGATATGATGGTTAATAGTAGCATGGAAGGCACTGGTTTTCGAGATGGAGAGATTGGTCGGGAACAAATGCTAATGGCTGAGTTTGAAAATATCATGAAAGGAAATGAAGATTGTGATAAGAGTAGTAACTGCTTGACCACACCATTGGACCGGAATCAGGGTGATAATTGCATGGGTATATTGATGAATAATCAAGACGAGCATAATGATCGTCCACCTGTTGTTATGGAGGAATCTGGAACAGTTGGTCAGCCACAAGTAGACATGGAGGGTGGTAATCAAAAGATTATTGAAGCCGTTGGCTTTTCTTCAGACAAAAGTTTGACAGTTGAAGTATCAAAATCAAGTGAGAAGGTCGAAGACCAAAGTTCCTCATTGAAGACTAATTTAATGCATGAAAAAATTGAAATTCAGCAAAAAGAGATGGAATTGGAGAAGTTTGTTTGCTCTAATGACAGAATGCCTTCACCTGGTCAGATGGTTGAAGAGGGAGAGCTTGAAGAGGGAGAAATTTTTGGTGACATTCAGCTTGTCGATGAGTCAATTGATATACTCTTAAATGATGCTGTAGTATCAGGAAAAAAGGTAGAGGAGAAGCAAGTTTCTGGAGGCGCCTTTGACGATAAACATCTTCATTGTAATGAAGAAAGCACAGATAATGATAAAAATTCTGAGTTTACTTCCTTTAATACAAATGTTGCTCAGATTGCCAATAGAGTTACACCTGGAGAACTTGAAGGAAGTGAGAAAGATCAGATGGTGTCTGAACTTGGAATGATGCACAGAAAGGAAGGTAGCGGAAAGATTCAAAAGCAAATTGGAAGCAAAAATGAAGTAATTAAATCTAAAACGACGGTATGACTCTAACCTGCAATTTCTTTCATTTAGGGACTATTTGCAATTATGAACTTAATTAGTTAGGTTTGGTAACATCTGCCATCGCCGTCCTCTTCACGAGCTTGCGTTTTGATGTGAGTTTTGTCTATGATAATAAGTTGATGTGCCATTGTATTTTCTTCGGAATGACTTTCAAAGAATCTTCTACATTTTACCATTTCTGAATTTAAATAAATCAAGTATGGCTCCTAGCATCAACATAAGAATTTGGCATACGGTTGGGTTAGCCCATTGTAGAGTTTAGTTGGGCTTTCTAGCCCTCTTTTATACCCAAAAAAAAAAAAGAATTTGGCATATGGTATGTTAGGTCATGATTTTATAGCTACCTTTTGCTACAAGATGACCAGGAGCTTTTCATAGATTTCCGCCTTTGCATTGCTCTCTCACCATTTTTGCCATTGACCGGACTTGTTTGTCTTGTAAGGCTTCATGAGATCAGATGCCAAAGTTTAAGGATATACATCTTGCTTTCATATTCTAGACCATTTATCTTTCATAAGCCAATATAGCCTAGATTGGTTTCTAGGACAGGTCCAACTGATAGATAATTTGTCAAAAGTAAAAGAGTAATCTCTCTCTCTCTTCCTTTCACACACATATTCTCACGTATGCACATACAAGCAACTACATATACATGCACCAATAGACAAGAAATGCATTCAAGTGAGTCTGCTAGAAATCTTTGTCTGAAATGTCTGTGAGAGCCTCTGTACTAGGTCATATAGAATAATGTTGTCATGATGGAATTGGTATGAGAGTTCTGACATCTGACTAGTATGGTTTCTCCTATCATATGCAGAAGGATGTTGGTGTCAGCAATAAGAAAAAGCAGAGTCTGAACTCTGCAGAGAAGAAAGAAAAGAAAAAGGTACTTCAGTATGTCTATTTTGTCTTTTTGAACTTTTAAATGGATTGTCATTAGCTAACTTTGCAGCTCATGGTGCAAGTTAATTTGTGGAAAACCAAATTTGCACTTATGTAGTCATCTATGAATTAGTTTACATGTTTTCCCTACAAAAGTTTTGACAACTGTATTGGGCCTATTGGCTATATTCTCTTAGTGCTCTTCAAAGGTATAAATGAATTACTTGTTCTGGTTCTATTGTGCAGAAAAATAAACGAAAGAAACGAGCAGAGAAAAACCGGCAGCTTGGTGTTAAAAGGTTGAAACTGCAGACAGTTCTGAAACCAAAAACTGTAACTTATTGTCGTCATTATCTGAATGGAAGATGTTATGAGGTTATACTATTTTTATTTTTTCCCTTGTTGATATTTATACTGTTTTTAAAATAGCTCTAGAGTTTCACTTAGAAATTTAATTAATTGGTTGCTTTGCTCTTAGTTACAATGTTTAACTGTTCCTGCTTCATTATTGAGTCAAGAGTCAAGACTATTCCCTTTATAATGTTCATAAACATTTGACACTGGATTTTATTGACTCCAAGGTCCATAGTAGAGGAAGGGGATGGGAAGGAGAATAATGGAGAAAGTGTTTATGCCACAAAAAGTATTGGAAGAGATTGGTAGTATTCTAGGATGGAATGGTGGAAAAAAATTAGGATTGAAGGGGGAAAGATGGAAAGGAAATATATGATTTTGTTTCTTTGATTTTTTTAACTGAATAAAGTTGCTCAAACGTGTATTCTATGTTGATTTGGTACCAAATGGTCTAAATATCTTTTTTTCCCTCACAGGGCGAGAAGTGCAAATTCTCACATGATACAGTGCCTTTGACAAAATCTCAGGTATAGTCATTTGGCTTGGTACCTTGTTTACATTATGCAAGTAGCCGCATTCTATTATAATTCATTGTTCAGTTGCTTTTTTCTTAGATTTTCTTGGGATGACTTGATTTCTCGATTGTTGCTATTGCTAATTATTATTGCAACACCATCCATAGTTCTGTTCATTTCACATCTTTCTAGTAAAGAATCTGTAACAACTACGAGTAATTCCTAATAGCTGATAGGAACACTAGTCGCTTAGATTTTTGTGTCCTTATTTTTGAAAAATAAAGTCTGCTATGATGAAATTTAATTCTCTCTCTCTCTCTCTCTCTCTCTTTCTGTGGGTGTGTTTGTCTTACCATGTCTTTGATTCTATTGTGGCAGCCCTGCAGTCATTTTGCACGTCACTCATGCATGAAAGGGGATGACTGTCCATTTGATCACCAGCTCTCCAAGTATCCCTGTATCAATTATATGACCAAAGGTTCCTGCGGCAGAGGTGATGATTGTTTGTTTTCACACAAGGTAACCTTGTTTCTATTACAAAAAAGCTACATTTTCAATTAGTTGATTGAGGGTTGGTAATAATAACTTATTTTCATTTCAGATGTCACCAGAGGGAGATGTTGCGTCTTTATCAAATGCTCGTGAACTTCAACTGAAGTCATCATTGCAGGGTGATTCTGATATGAGATTGAATATCAGCAGAGCTTCCCATAAGAATATTGATGCCTCATCCTATTCTGTAGGAGCTTTTTCTCAGAAAAGCAAAAAACAAATTGTGGCAGAGACTCCCACTAAAACACCTGATCTTGCATGCAAAGGTGTCAACTCTCTTTTTGTTTCAAAATCATCTATGGCTGAATCAATTCAACTTAACCAAGGCAGTTCATCTCAAAAAATGAATGAAAGTGGCAGAGTTGGGATTCAAAGTAATCAAAGGACATTAGGTGTCAATAGTCCTTTTGCTTCAAAGCCATCTCTGGCTGAATCAAGAAAATTTAGCCAAGGTAGCCCATCTCTGAATATGAACGAAAGTGGCAGACTTGGGATTCAGGCCAACCGAAGTGAATCATGCACAATTCAAAATGTGAATGATAGTATAAAGAGGAAGCCAGAAGTGGTACCGAGGGGTATAAATTTTCTATCATTTGGAAAATCTTCATTAGAAGATTCCACTAGCAAAGTTAGTTTGGCATTAAACAAGGCAGATGGATATAAGCAACATCTGAGTGAGAATGAAGGCGATAGAGGTAAACTCAGCAACCAGACTACCCAATGTACATCAAGTACAGATCAAAAGAAAACTCATCCAGCAGTGCTGCCACTGGGAATAAATCTTCTCACTTTGGGAAAAATGGTTAACTCTGGAAGTAGTACACAAGCTAGCTTGCCTTGCTGTTCAGATAATGTTAACAATGGATCTCTTCCGAAGAGTAATTATGCAGCTGATAAACAGTACAACTCAAGTGCAATATCATACAAGTTGCCAGTTTCTCCACAAACTTCAGGTCAATCCTCAGAGTGGTTAGCACATAAAAGCGCATCCAATTCTGCTCAGAAGGCACTCATTTCTACTCTAGCTGTGGCAAAAAAGTTTGAAAATGTCAAGGGTAAATCTGTTCATGAAAGTCAACATTTGTCTGATAAACAATACAACTCCAATGCAAACCCATGGAAGATGCCAGCTTCTCTGCTCGCTACAGGTCAATCTTCAGAGAAAACACCTAAAAACACACCAAACTCAGCTCAGAAGGCACTGATGTCTACTCTAGCATTTGCAGCAATGTTTGAGTCTGGAACGAAGAAAAATCAGTCTGCTATCAGAACTGCGGTTAATAGTGAAACAAGGGATGACAGAATCGGTGAAGGTTCAAAAACTGACTCAGCAAAAACTTCAAAGCTTTTGGAAATTTTGTCTAGTGTTGGCAGCAAAATAAAGCAGAAGTGATTGCCGAATTTATAATGGTTAATATGGCTAAAGCATTTGAAAATGGGTTTTGATTTTGGGTGTTAAGGTGGGTGATGGATATTTGTAAAGAGAGATGGCTGGTTAGTGCTCTGTATATCTGCCATTATATAGCATTGATTTCAGTTATTTTCAGCACCAGTCAAGCAGGTGAAACATTTAATAAGTTTCATTAGTTTCTGCTGTCAGTTAACAGGGTAGACTCCAACTGTTGAGCATAATAATTCATGGTATTGGCGGGTTATCATTGCTCTGGCTTTACCAATTGATAGAGGTGAAATACTTCTTTTACCTGGAAATTCATGTCTCTTCATCTTCTTACTCCATATTCTAATATGTGGCTGCCAGCAATATTGTCAGGTACACTATCCAGCTATCCAATGAGATTAATTCTGGCACGGAGCAGCCTAAGAATCTCAAGTTTTATTGAGTAATGTGGAGTAAATCACTTCATTCTGAAGGAAAACTATGGAAGTTGCAGTAGGGATCTCTTATCAGTTATCATTCATTTTAAACCTCTGTAGCATTTCTTTTTCATGAGAAAGATTGATCTTTTCTTTTTTGGTTTGATACTTTTTTTTGGCTCTAAGCAAGTGGTTTGCAGGTTCTCTAGATCTTTGCATTTTCTGACCACCTGTTGGAACCAAAGAAGTATCTATTGAAGAGCTTGAAAGTACGGATCTGTTACTTTTCAGAAGTTGCATGCTAATAATCCAAGTAGTCTTGGATCTGGTGAAAATGGTTAAAAGTTTCCATGTTATTGTTGTCTCTGGTTCAGGAACCAAAAATTAAATTTGATCTCTACCATTTCTAAAGTACTTATTTGAATTATGTTCAGCTCAGTGCATGTGAATGATTCTAATTACTGGTATGCAGTTGAGGAATCTACCATGGGGGAGTGGAATCCATGGATTAGGTAAGGTGGAGCCTAGACCTGTCTTGTGCTGGTTATCCGCTTGAATAAGATATGGTTTGGAATAGATTTTTTTTAAATTATTATTTAGTAAATAAAAATATTTTTTTATCTAAATTTAGTTATGAAAATATATTAATATATATTAATTTAAAAATATTTTTTAAACATTAATTCGGATTTTTTTGATCCGTCGGGTTGGGTTTTGGACAAGTTAATTTTTTTTATCTAATCTGATCTATAAATAGGTTTAGTGGAGCCTTTTACTTTTAATTTGAACAAAAGCATTATTACCTTCTTGTTGGTGAAGGTTGACCCATCTTTTTAATATTTATGAAAAGTGACCCAACCTTCACCCTTAGAATGAAAGTCGAAAAATCATATTAAAGGATCAATTGTCTACATTTTTTTTTTATCAACTTTCTCTTGTTCGGTTGTCATTCACAGATTCAAAATTGTTTGAATCTTTTTCTTTTGTGTTAATTTAAATTATTTTAATCCTTCTTTTTCCGATCATGAATTCAAACATTTATGAAATTTCTTGCTTTTAATAATTTTACACCGACCATAACTTGTCCAGGAATACCAAAAATCGTGTTACGATCAAAAAAGTTATCTTTGGCTTATGAGACATTTCCATTTCTGAAGCAAAATTCCATTCATTTGTTATCTTAATTTGCTCAAAACTATACGTAAAATAGATGCAGAGAAAGGCGACATTAGAATCAGATCCGCTCCATGACGCTTTCTGCAGGTTGTCCCCTCGGGCCTTAAGACATGTTATTTATGATAGTAAAAACATCAAGAGAAGAAAATCTTTTTGGTACATAAAATCTGGATAGGTCGTTCAGTTTTCATGTGAGAATAAGAGTAAGATGTGTTGTACTCAACAGCAGTGAAATCATGGGTAGAATTCGAATGCAAAACCATTTACATTATAATGACATAATTTACCGATTGAATAAATCTTTCTTTCTCTTGTTATTTGAAAACACGTTAAAATGACATTTATTTAGTAAAATCATAATCGAGAAAACATGGATTTTTCACCAAAGATGGTAAATTAACACCAAATGCTTATACTAATAATACATGTGGACCAGACTTAGGTGGGCATTGGGGGACAAAAGTAAACAGGAAGAGCCAATTTGAGAGAAAATAAAAAATAGGCATCATTATCTACTTATCCAAAAAAAAAAAAAAATAGGCATCATTCATCAGACACCATGATTTGAGAGGCGCATGGCAATGGTATTGGTAGGTAACAATTAAAGACATTACCAGTTAGCAGAGCTAGAGCCAACGTTGATGATGGATGACACTGATATTATACTATATTTAACTTTTTTACTTTTAAAGCATCAATGATGAACCGACTGCTAATTTTATGTTTAGATTTGAACGGTTATAAAAAAACATTGTTCAAATCCGTACAAGTTCGTCTAAATTTTTACACAGTATCGAGTCTTCTTAAAAAATATCGTTTCTTTAAAAAAAAAAATAGATCAATCTCAAAATTTTATATAACTAATAGTAAAGCGTGTCAAGATTTGACACAAAATACTATGTCTAAGACCTGACGTATTTTTAAAACGATTCTTATTTTTTGTTCAAACTCAATTTTCAAACTTAATATTTCTGTTCAAATCCTGATAAATATAAAATAAAGTTTTAAACTTAAACAGATAATTTCATTTATAATCAAATCTACTTTCCTTCCACTGTTATAAAATAGTATAGTATGGTCCCTACTCCTTATTGTTTGTAGGAAAGGAAAGGAAAAGAAAGCTTAAGCTCATGTGACTTTGCTGCTTGTAATTAAAATCCAATTAAATGGGCAATGATTATATCTATCAATGTTTTGTTACATTAATATTATATTATTTGAAAAAGGGAGCAATGTTGTTAAACTATTGATTCTAATTGAATAAGCCTTAGCATACCCCCCAAGTGAAGAAATTAACTGCCACATGTATACATAGGAAAATGACCGGTTCAGTAACTACACTCAACCGGATTCCCCTCAAAATCTCCAAGCTCAATTTATAAAAACCCAAAGGCCAAAGCCAATTCAAAAAATAAAAAAAATACATAATACTGTGTTTGAACAATTATCATCATGAACACTTCCGTGAAGAACAACTTCCTACCTCCTTCTTTGATATCCAATCTCCAGAAAGTTCTTATATCCCGAAACGACACCGTTAAGCTCCAATCCACCAACTCCTTCGACTCAACCAACTCCCACAACTCCTCCTCAATACCTTCCCCTTCACCCAATGCCGACCCAGATTGCTCTAAACCAGTGCTTCTTATCACCAATGGCGAAGGAATAGATTCACCTGGCCTCACTTACCTCGTTCAAGCTCTGCTCTCCGACGGTCGCTTCAGTCTCCACGTCTGCGCTCCTCAATCGTCAGTTTTCCCCCAAAGTTTCAACTAAAATTGCAAAAAAAAAATATTACAATGTAGTTTAATGACGTAAAGATTTTCTTAATTTTGAACCAGATCAAAGTGAATCTTAGCAGAGGCCTTCCTTTCTGTTTTTCGAATTTTCAGGGATAAATCGGTTGCCGGTCATTCCATGACGGCGAGAGAGACGGTTGCTGTATGTTCAGTGGAAAAGAGCGGTGTCACTGCTTTTGAAGTTTCAGGTAAGTAGGTAACTAACTCTACAGTTAAAATGGTAAAAAAGTGGTAGCAGTAAAAAGTAAATTCTACAATAAGTAAATAACAAAAGGATTTTTTTTACAACCCTCTTTTTTATCAAACCATGTTGTTGTAATTAATAATTAGTGTTTTAATTAATGATTAATTAACGCACTTCGAGTGATTAAATTTGATATTAATATTCCATGTGACTCATTAAAAATCATACAACGTGACTGTCACATCTTGTACAGAATCTTCAATTTTGTTCATTTTAATTACTAATTAAAGTCTAAATTAGATCATGTATTATCTCAATTATTATGATGTTTTAGTACCTCTATTTTAAATTTTAATGAATTTAGTTATTATAATTTTATTTAAAATTAGAGTATAGTGACTAAAATTACATAATTGATCTAGTAGCGGATCAAATTCAGACTTTGAACTTAGGCTTAGTTTAGCATTGCTGTTGGAAAAAACTTGGGTTGGAAAAAGTTTAAGTTGGAAAAAATGTGTTTATAAAGTGTGGTGAAAAAGTATGGTTTAAAAACTTTTAAGTGTTTAGTATTGCTGTGAAAAAGTGTTGTAGGAAATTGAAATGTCAAAAAAAGATATGTTTAAAATAATAAAAGTAAATAAAGTCATTTTATCCAAAAGCCAACTTTTAAAGCCCAAAAGTTATATTTTTTGGCTTTTTGGTTTGGCTTTTCAAACCATGGTTTCAACAGCAGAAGCTAATTTTTTTTATCTGTTTAGCATTGCGTTTGCGGTGAAAAGCAGTTTTTGACCTCAAAAACTGTGCCAGAAGCAATGCTAAACGAGGCCTTAATTAATAATGTGGCTTATCATATCTTTTGGGTTTCATTTGGTAGAATTTACGAAAGTTGAATTTGGTTTCCGGTGTTTATGATCAGGAACTCCTGTGGATTGTGTCTCGTTATCTTTGTCCGGAGCATTATTTTCATGGTCAAAGCCTGTTTTGGTATTTTCATTTTTTACTTGTTGAATCGAGATTGTACATGTTGTAGACCCAATGCTTTTCTTATATATGTATATATTTTTTAATATATATATATATATAGGTGATCAGTGGAATTAACAGAGGATCAAGCTGTGGTCGCAACATGTAAGTAGTTTGTTGTCTTCCCCTTATTTTGTTAGATCTTTTTGTTAAATTTGATGGCCATTGTCTCAATTCTAAGGTTTCTCTATGCAATGTACATGACTTATTACTCTTAGGGTTTACTCAGGAGCTGTTGCTGCAGCTAGAGAGGCACTAATTTGTGGTGTGCCATCTCTTTGCCTGTCATTCAACTGGTAAATATTACTTTTTTTTCTTTCTGAATTATAGTTTCCAGTCTTTTGTGGATCTATGATGAATTTATGTTTATATTAACTTTAGGAAGAAAGATGTGAGCTGTGAAAGTGATTTGGAGAATGCAGCCAATGTTTGTTTGCCTTTAATATCCGCAACTGTAAGAGATATTGAGAGGGGAAATTTCCCGGAAAGTTGCTTACTGAATATAGAAATCCCTTCTTGCCCCCTAGCAAACAAGGTAAGCCTTTGCAGTAATATGTATTTACTCTACTCTTCACACTGATAATTGAAGATAAACATGTTGAAACAATTGCTGCTTGAAAATATGCAGAGACAGTTCAAACTCACCAATCACTTATACTATTGCAAAATGTTATAATAAGTTAATTAGATGAGTGAAATTGGAACAATACGGTGATAACTTAGGCTTCTATAAATGGGTGCAAACCTATGTTACCCGAACTCTTTATTTTCTTAAAGTACCTGTGTCCCACATATATTCGGACTAGAGTATGAGGGTATGATCCTCCAAATACATGAAAAAATTGAGCATACCCGTATTAGACACATATCCGTATCTGACACTCACTCGTCACTCCTGAATCTTGGTAATATAAGTGCAAACCAAGCAGAACAATATAGGAGATTTTGGTTTAATGACAGTTAGATAGGGTCTCAATTCTACCAGTTTTGTTTCTAGTTGGAAATGTGGTTCATAATTCATAAATTGTTGGCACAATTTATGTTTCGCAGGGATTCAAATTGACCAGGCAGAGCCTATGGAGGTCACCTTTAAGCTGGAAAGCTGTATCAGCAAATAGGCACCCTGCTGCTGGCCAATACCTGTCTAATCAGCAAAGCCTTGGTATAATGCTTGCACAACTTGGCCGAGATGCCTCTGCAGCCGTAAGTATCTGTTAACAAAAAAAAAAATCTCCAGGTTCTAATTCAGAGGCAATCTGAATGTCCCACTTTGTTGGATTCATCAGGGTGCAGCAAGGCGCTTGAACTCAAATAGGAAGAATGTTGAGATTGAATCTGTTGGTGTTGCTGGAAAATTAAATGGCCAACAAACAGTGAAAAAATACTTCCGCTTAGAGGTAAAGAAAAAGAAAATTCTTACTACTATAATTTAGCATTCTGTCAAATCCACCGTTATTAATTTTCATTGCTTTTCAAAGAAATTCTGCAAGCAAGCGTTTGATGTTGAAGCAGATTTCTGCACTGCTCCTCACTAGCTAATCACTTACCCTATCTCTTCCTCAAAATTCCTTAATACACATTTTTAATCACTAAAAATCACTAGTTTTTACATTCATATCTAAGCAGTTCTTGGAGAAGGAGACAGAAGATGCAGATGATGATGATGATCTAGATTTTAGAGCAGTAGAAGACGGATATGTGAGTTGGAAACTCTTCTTAATATATTTTTTTCTTCTTTAATTGCTTATTTGGTTTTCATCTTCTTGGAATGGCAGGTTGCTGTAACTCCTTTATCTTTATCTTTATCTTTATCTTTATCTTCAACCGATCAATCCAAGATTGAAACCTTGGTTTCAAACTGGATTACAGTTGCACTTGGCAGGAAGCAATGAAACCAAGTTTCCTCTGCCACCACCACTTCCAGGTAGTTAAATTTGTGTATTCCATTTCTTAAAAAAGAAATGTCCCATTGTGTATTTAGATCAGTATGGTGATAGCTACAAAAGAATGAGTGATGTTTGAGTTTGTGTAATATGCGGGCTCTACCTCTATGCCTCCTGTTAATTTATTATCTTGGCATGTTGCCTAATGCCTATGCTGTGCGGTAAAAATTACCTGCCAAGCCAACTCATATTTTCCTAAGGTGCTTAACTATCAAAAAACGTTACTTGTTTGGATTTGGACTGGGTAGCAAGCATTGTATTCTTGTTGATAGTTAAATTTTCTTTTTGGACTGAAATGTGAAAAAAAAAAAAAAAAAAAAGAAAAGAAGAAGACATTTTTGCAAAGAGACAAAGCGAGGTCTGGGAAGAATCATCATCAAATCAATCATAGACCAGTCCTCTTGGCTTTCGGGAAAAAGGGTAAGGTGAAAGTGTCCAGGCCCCAGTCGGTCTGCCTATCCATTTGCGACTCGGTGTGTAATTTTTTTTTTTATATAAAAAAGATTGTAGTTTAAAGATAACGGAAAGGATAGCAAGTATTGAAATTTAAATTACACCAATTGGATTATATTTTTTTCTTTTAAAAATAATTGTACAAATCAACCGAATTAAATTTCAGATTCACCATAATAGGTAATAGGCACAATTAAACAAACTCTCCTGGTCTTCATACATACCAAATGCTATAACAAATTCTGCACCTTCCAATTGCCAAATAAACCTTTTTTGTTAGTGTAATCTACTGTTAAAGTACTTAAATAATCTCTGTACTATAGTTAAAAGTGTATTTTAGTCTTTGTAATATGAAAGTGAGTAATTTAATCCTTATACGTTTGAAATTGGTGTAAAGAAGCAAAATTGATAACAGTGATAATGAGAAACAGTCTAAATACTGATATGAACATGTGAAAACTGACAAAAAAATTAACTTGAAAAAAAAATGATGACGTGTCAAATTATTTTTACTCAAGTGAAATTTAAAAAAACATAATTTTTTTTTTTACTCAAATCCCTTCTTTACTTGTAAAAACATGTCATTATTTTTTTCGAAGTCATTTATTTTGTCAATTTCTAAATTTCACCTGAGCAAAAAAATCTGACACGTTATCATTTTTTCCAAGTCATCTATTCTGTCAGTTTCACATGTCCACGTCAGCATTTAGATGATTTTTCATTAACACAGTTATCAATTTTACTTCTTTGCACCAATTTCAAACGTACAAGGATTAAATTACTCATTTCAATAGTACAGGGACTAAAATGTAATTTTGACTATAGTACAACGACTATCTAGATACTTTAACCTGTGATCTACTATATATTAAAATTGAGCCTTGAGAGAATTATTGATTATTTTTTCAAAATTCAAGAATTTTTTTATCCTATTTTGAGTAAAGGTAAAATTGATTTTTTATTGAAATGATTTGAAAAAAAAAAAGATCAGATAAGAGAGAAGGAGATCGAAGGAGAAAAGTCGGATGATGCAAGCAGTAATTGAGTAGGGGAAGAGAGAGGTGGCTGAGGGGAGGATAGCTGAAGGGTGACTAATCGGCGTGGCTAGCCGGATGAGGAAATGGTGGAGGAGGGGAGGAAATGAAGGAGAGAGAAAGAAAATGAGGAGAAAAAAGGAAAGAGAGGAGGTTGTTGGTGACGAAAAAAGAGAGAGGAGAACGAGAGTGAATAGAGCAGCATGGGCCGGCTGCCTAGACGTGATCGGTAATGGCACTGGCAACTGGCCGGCCAGAAAAGAGAGAAGAAGAAGAAGGAAGAAATGTTTTTTATTCTTGTTGTTTTAATTTTTTATTTTCATCAAAATTTCATAAAGTATATATTTTTAAACTTTTAAATATTAAATATTTAAAAAAAAATTAAATATTCTTTATTATTCTCTTATCGATTTTTTATGAAAAAATTATAAACATTAATTTATCATTTTGTATTTTTAAAATTGAATTAAAAATAGTAAAAATAAAAGAAATAATGAAATTAATTTTTTTTATTTTCATGCTAAACAATTCTAATTTAAAATAATTTTAAAAAATTATCTATATATATTTTTAAAAATATATAATGGAAATTTTCTAATGTTTTTCTTAAAAAATAAGTCTAAAAAAAAAACGGTTGTACTTAAAAATTTCTCTTTTCTGATAAGTACAGTGTAGAAACAGTACACTACTTAATAGTATTAATTATAGAGAAATTATCACATTTTACGTTAATAAAATTTTTAAATTTTATAAATATAATAACATAATATATACCTTTAAAGTATATTAAAAATAAAATATATAATAATTTCTTAAATACACTTATAAAATTAAAATATATATATTTTATAAAAAGAATGACTGAGTTGGTGACATTGAGTTAAGTGGACACCGACTCAATTGAAGAAAATACAAAAAAAAAAACAAGTAAAGTTATAAAAATAAAAGATTAAATAAAAATAATTATGTCTTTTAATAATATCTTTAATAAAAAATATATTTATTTACTTTTAAAAAATCATCCACTCTTCTAAAAACTACTCACTAAAAAAAAACTAGGCAATGTTTACTCACTATTTTAAAAAATTATCGATTTAAAAAGATTATCCAATATTTTCACTCACATAGTGAGTGTCTTAAATTCTAGTATAAAGAAAGTAAATTAGAGGAGCAGATTAAGCCACGATCTTATTTATTTATCAAGTTAAAGGGCTTAGACTCTATTTGGATGGGCGGTGAGATTGGTTCCGGTGAGATTAAAAACAGCGATCGAGGTAAGATTGGATACTGTAACGGTGAGATTAAAATCAGCGGTGAGATATGTGTTTGGATGCAAAAACAGTGGTAACGGTGAGATGAAGTGTAGTGAAAAAAGATAATGATCATTATGGACATTAAATTAAAATTTATATATAATAAAAATTTTAAATTATTTAATAATTATGAAACATAAATATCAAATTATATTTATTTCAAATAATAGTTTATTAGTAGATAATTAAAAATTATAAAAATAATAATAATATATCAAATAATAATTTTGAATTTAATTTTTATTATTTATTTTTTAATTAACTCATATTAATTATATAATAATAAAATTTATATATTTATACATTTATTATTATAATAAAATTTAAAATTATTTAACATTAAAAAAAAAGTAATAAAAAAAGGACAATTTAGGAATCCCTCCCACCAGTGGGAGGGATTCCCTTCCACTGGACCTAAAAGGTCCAGTGAAAATATTTAGGTGCAGCACGGTGCACCGGTAATCCAAACACGTAGATCAGTACGGTTGAAATTAAAAAAATGTTTCAACTGCACTGAAACGAGAGTCCGTTTGAACGAACGCTAAATCAAATGCCAACTCAGCTAGCTAACCGCCATTCGGTCATCGGTGCCACTTGTACGGCTCCCACCTCATTGGGTGTGCTGAATCTGATGTGGTGTGCTTCAAAGGCTAGGCTTTTGCCTCTTCACCGCATCACTCGATAACGTGGTGCGATGTTATTGGTGCAATTTTGTATACCATTTGTCAAGAAAGACTACTCGATCGGTTCTTTTCTTTCGAAAGAAAAATGGAACAAAACAAAGTTAATGCTTTTTGTGGTCGAACCCAAAAAATATATTTCGATGGAGGGAAATTCCGACACGTGGCGTCCATGCAGAGGATAGACCGAACGCTTGTCGTGTAGCGACCGCAAGATCATGTCCATCCATAATCGCCCACGAGCAGATCCAACGGCTAGGAGACGCGATTGCACGGTGAAGATTTGGAGATAACATAAAAAAAAAAATTAATAACGAATGCCTTAAACATTTTAAGTAATTAATATATTATTTATAATAATATCGTATTAAATATAATAATTAATAATTTTATTTATAATTTTTAATATATTTAGTAACAATATTATTAAATATTATAATTTTAAAAGGTGCTATTAGAATACTTATTTTGGCAAAAAAAAAAAAAAGAGAATACTTATTTTCGTCTCAAAATATCCTCACAAAAGGAATGGACACGAAGCTCACCGTTTGCTACTTTGATTTCTCTACACGTGGCGTCATCATATTGGTAAATATTGATTGAGAAAGGGGTGATATTGTAAATAAAACAAAATATAAGGGTTTAGAATAGGTGGAGACAATGAAAGGATAACTACAAATGACAAAAAAGTGAGAAAAGCAAATGAAACGTGGCAATATATCCTTTGGCTTTGGAGTTTAGAGTTTAGACAGCTCAGCTGAGAACACTGTCAATTTCTCCTGCATTTTTCCTTCCCTATTAATTTCTTCCTTGTTGCCGTACCCGCTTTAAAAACCTCCAAGAACAAAGATAAATTCTTTAAAAAAAAAAAAACAAGGAAACAGAAAAAATGGTGGTGCCTGACAATGGAGGTGGAGAAGGAAAAGAATCGAAGAAAATGGGAGATGAACCAGGAAATGAGAATCAAAGCGAGTCAAATATCGTAGTCAAGGAAGAGCCAGTAGCGGAAAGTAGCGGAGAAGATGATCAGGAGGCTTTGATAAAAGCAGTTAAAGAGGAAGACGATGAAGAAATGGGAGTCGTTGATCATATGATGAACGGTGGGGATTGCAACAACATCAGTAATAATGGGTCGTCTTCTTCCAGTTCATCTGATGTTTTGCCGAAGCCAATGGAAGGGTTAAACGAGTCGGGTCCTCCGCCATTTTTGAGAAAAACATATGAGATGGTGGAGGATCCGGAAACCGACCCGATTGTTTCCTGGAGCGTTAACCGCAATAGCTTCATCGTTTGGGATTCTCATAAGTTCTCTGAAAATCTCCTTCCCAAATATTTCAAGCACAAGAATTTTTCCAGCTTCATCCGCCAACTCAACACTTATGTAAGTATTTTTACCCCTTTTTTCCTATCAAAATTTCACTGCGCTTATTAAATTTTACTTTTTGACATTTAGTCTTTTTTTCCTTCTTTTTTTTTTTGGGTTTTTTTAGGGGTTTAGGAAGATTGATTCAGATAGATGGGAGTTCGCAAATGAAGGGTTTCAAGGAGGAAAGAAGCATTTGCTGAAAAATATTAAGAGGAGAAGTAGATATAATAGGCAGCAACAAGGAGGAATTATTTGTGCTAATAATTCAACTAGTAATTTTGGGTTGGAAGCTGAGCTTGAGATACTGAAGAAAGATCAGAGTGTATTGCAATTGGAAGTTTTGAAACTGAGACAACAACAGGAAGATTCAAATCATCAGCTGAGTGTTGTTCAAGAGAGGATTCGGTTTGCTGAGTGTAGGCAACAACAAATGTGCAATTTCTTTGCTAAAATAGCTAAAAATCCCAATTTTATTCAGCAATTGATTCAGAAGAGGAAGCAGCAAAAGAAAGAGCTTGATGAGGGAGATTTTAGCAAGAAAAGGAAATTGCTTGAGACACAAGTCACAAAGAGCTTGCCTGAGGCTATGGGGACTGACCAAAGTGTCAAGTGTAGGAACCAAGTTGATCAGGAGGGATTGGAATCAAAGCAATCTGATGAGTTCTCAAAGTTTTTGCCTGATTGTATGGAGAACAACAACCAAATGGAGAAAGAGTTTTCGGTTTCTATGGAGGATGGATTGTGTTGTTCCCTTCATGATCAAAAGAGCAGTAGTGCACCAGAAATGTCTTCTGTTTATCATGTTATGTCTGAAAATCTACTAGGGGAAAGCTCAGGTGTTGAGAATGTAACAAATGAAGAGCTATCAGTGAATGATTCCAAGATTTATCTTGAGCTAGAGGATTTGATCAATTGGAAGCCGTGTAGCTGGAGTGGATTTGCAAGTGAGCTGGTGGAGCAAACTGGCTGTCTCTGATCACCCATATATACCTTGAGTGCTTGACAAAACAAAAGTATATACCTTATGTGCTCTTGTTATATATTGATGCTTTGTAATAATTATTCAATATGATGTCTTATTATAGATGCCATTGGTTGCAGGAAGGTGATCATGGTTGCTGCTGCCTTTTTTCTTCTTCATATATCATCGATGATAGCAAAGAGTCTTTGAGAGCTAAAAAAGAAATGGCTCTTCCATGATTATTTGTTGAAGCTGATGGCAACAAATGTTCATACCAGTGACATTTTCCCTAATGTTCATAGCTTTCTATATTGTACTTTTTCTTTCCTTAATTCCTCTTCTTTTACTACTGTTGTCCTTTAGGTTGTAAAAATCTCTATCCTTTACCAGTAAATACAACAACCTGCTCCTTTTAACATCTATACTTCTTTTATCATCCTGCTACTTCACTTTAGGTTTAATCATGGTGTTACATATTTGATCTACATGCAATGCAAGCAAGCAATTATGGATTTTATAGCTCCCTGTTACCTTGTCTATGCTATCTTTGTTATTCAATTGTTCTTGGGATTGTTAGTAGTAGACCTCTCCAAAGGCAGGCTTATCCATCCGACAAGCTTGGCTCGAATTGTATCAAATCTGGACATCCGACAAGCTTGGCTCGAATTGTATCAAATCTGGACATTGATTTTTTCAATTCGTGCCAGTTCAGATCGGTCTTAATTACTTTTCATTTAATAAAAATTTATTTTTATTTAATTTTAATTATAAATATAAAATTATTTTTAAAATATTTTTAAACAGTAAAATAGATTTACGGTCAAGGTTTGGATAAGAAAAAAAAATTTCGAACAGCAATCTGACTCGATCCATAAACAGATCTAGTTAGCATTATTAATTTTTTATTTAATTTTTTTGTTTAATCAAGTGTATGAAACTTTTCTTAGTTTAGTCAGAGTTTTCTCTCCTTCACTAATCTATGGCCAGGTTGGATTTTATATATACCAGGAAATCTTTTCCTAAAAAGGTGTTTTTTTTTTTTTCCATTTATAGTGTACTATTACTATTACCAATATTTAAACTTCACTTATCCATTAAAGTATAATATCTTATTCAATTTAACCATTCTTTATTCCATATTAAAATTTTAATCTAAGTCCTAAGATGTGATTTATATAACTTTATTTAATTAAAATATTACTGTAACCTAAAAGCTTTTCATTATGATTCTTTGAAAGTATGATGATGGTGGTGATTCTTTCTATTCTCACACTAGCAAATTTTGGAAGGATTTTGTTAATGAAAATCTTAAAATACTTTTTAAAGTTATTATAATAATAATATTTTCGTAAAAACTATATTTATTATCAATTATTATATTTAATATAATATTATTATTAATAAATATTAATTAATCTTAAAAGATGTATTAGTACTCGTTAACAAAACTGAAATAATCCCTCAAAAAGCTAGGATTAGTAATGCTTCCCAGCATCTAACAAAGTAAAATAGAAGTGTCCATAATAGTCAGAGGTAAGTAATTACTCATAAATTGTAAAGCTTTTCTTGATTTGATTTGATCTTTCGCTAGAAGGTTCAAAGTTCAAACTCCACCAATGATCTCTGCTCAAAGTTTTGCCACGCATTAGACAATGGTGGTTTATTAGCCACTTTGGGTAAGCTTTGCCTCTTTGGGATGTGACTTAAAATAAATAATAATAAAAAGTGATTGGATTGAAGGCTTAATTTGTTGCCTAAACAAGCAAAGACAAACAATAAATCATTTTAAAGACCCTTTTAGCATAATCTAGAATCTAAACACCAACTGATTATTCTTATTATTAGCATCTAAAAGTGGAAAAGGAGGTTGAGATTTGGGAAGCATTTGACCCCACCAAAAATCACGAGCAACTCCAGCACCAGCCGGGCCCAAAAGGCAGGTGCAGATGTTACCAGATCATTATTTTCTCTTCGTAAAATTGATCTATTAGAATATACAACATCTACATTTATATAATTTAAAATTTTCTCTCTTTCGATATGAAATTAAAGCATCTTATTTGTCTACCTTTTAAGTGAATATAAATACTTAAAAAAAAATCTTATAACATAAAATAATAGTAGTAATAACAAATTAGTACAAAATTTATCACTTTATTAATAAACTTTTTTAAATTTGCTGTCATTTATTCCGCTACCTTAAATTAATTAGACTTAGAATATAGCATACCACAAAAGTGAAGTTAATCAAACCAAATAGTAAAATAATCAAACTCCATGATTTGATTTTAATTATCTTTTTCGTTTTTACGGCCCCAAAGTTGAAGTCTAAGACCAGCCTAGATTGTAATAAATGGTAGACAGTCTATTTTGGAGCCAACGCTTTGTTGAGGTAGTAATGGCCTCGTCTTAGAAAGGGTTCAACTTCATTGCATGATTGTTTCTAATATTAACAACAACAAAAAATAATCAAAGGTAAAAAAGAAACGGAATTACTATGATACAATCATAGAAAAGATTGCGTTAGGCCTTTGGTCTAAGTTCTAACCACCCCTACGACTACCAGTAGGCTTCCTGGTAGAAAACTGGCATTTATAAGGAAATAAGTGAGGGCTGTCCAAAACAAAGCCATTAACATGAAAAGAAAAGGAATTTGAATATGATAAGAAAAATTGAAAATTACGACTCTATTTTCAAGATACAACAATTTCATCCGTAGATCATCACCAGCATGGCAAGTGAAAGAGAAGCTTCTCCATATAATGGATCTCTTCTTTCTGCCTGCTCCAGTATTTCGAAATGTTTCATTTTGAAGTTGAATTTCACAAAACAAATAGGCTAAGAACCATCAGAACTACACAAAAGCTTTGTTATTAATCTCTCTTGCTACCCTAAGGATGGCATACTTTTTCCAACCCCATTCCAAGTCAGTGCCTGAATCCACCGCTTCTTTACTTCGTTGAGGAAACAAAATCGTTTGATTCTCTCTTTGGATGGATTGCTCCTATAATAGCTTCAACTTCTTCTTTTGCTCGTACAAAAACATTAGGCGCTTTAACTTCATTTACTGGGGTGGTTTCATCAATGTCATCATTCCTCCCATGAGTTTCTTTGTGATGATGATTTGGTGACTTCTCCTTAGATTTTTCAATCAAACTGGGGGCCTTGACACCATTTTCTGACAAAATTAAATAAAGCATGTATATATAGAACTGTTTCATCATCATAAACCTTTTAAACTATTAAGAGCTTGAAAATGATATCTAAGAAATAAAAGCATGAGCCAAGAAACTAGCAAAGAACCTGATTTCTCCTTGGCGGAATGATCCCTGAAAAGTTAGTGTGATGGAAACAAAGTATTCAGAAAAAGCCCCTCAAAAGTTCAATGTTTGATTCTCATATTCAATTCAAATGACAAAATATTAGATTCCAACCTTTTATTATCCTTAGTGTGAGACTCTTTTTTGTGATGGATTGTTTCAACAAGAGCATCAATCTCCTCCTTTGCTCGTTCAAACACATTGGGTCCTTTTGCATCATCCAGTGGCGTGTTTTCATCACTATCATCATGCTTTCCATGAGTTTCCTTATGAAAATGTGCTTTTCCGGTATGAATAGCTGCTTCAATCTCTTTCTTAGCTCTTTCAATCAAATTGGGGGCCTTCACATCATTTTCTGCCAACAACATAAATCAGATGATATATAACACTGAAGTTAATCATCATAAGTCATAACTCATAACCCTTAAAACTCTCAAGAGCTTGAAAAGGATATCCAAGAAATAACCATGAGCCAAAGAAAACTAGTAAAGAACCTGGTTTCTCATGTTTTGGTTCTTCCTTGGTAGAATGGTCCCTGAAAATTCAGTGCAATGTGTAATTAAGTATATCCAGAAAAAGGCCCTCAAAAATTCAATAGTTGATTCTCATATTTCAATTGGAATGAGAACAAATAGATTCCGACCTTTCATCATCATGTAAGTGAGACTCATTCTTGTGATGGATTGCTTCGACAAGGGCCTCAATCTCCTCCTTTGCTCGTTCAAACACATTAGGCGCTTTCACATCATCCAATCGGGTGTTTTCATCAATGTCATTACGTTTTCCATGAGTTTCCATATGAAAATGATGTATTTTTCCGGCATGAATCACTGCTTCAATCTCTTCCTTTGCTCTTTGAAATATATTAGGTGCTTTTACAGCCTCATCTGCTAGCATCATAAGAATTGTTTATAATTCTCAATTAGACTCAAACAACCACTAAACTAATCTAATACATTCAACCATGGGAAGGTGAAGAACAAAAAAAGGAAAATTAAAAGAGACCAATACAATTACACCCAAAGATTGCATAATTTCATTTTTACTCAAATGTTTTCTTAACAGTCAAAACCAAATACTATCACGTATTCAATATACCATTTCCATTTCTTTCCAAAGATTTCTAAAAAAAACTAGACAAATAAGGGAATGAAGAAGAAGGACAAGATAAAAAAAAAAAAAAAAAGGGGGGTGAAAAGACTTGGCTACAGTCAAGAACGGAAATGACGGGAAAGAAGAAAATCTTACCAGACAGCGAGTGCGGTGAATTTGGTTTGGGTTCTTCTGCCATTGCAGTTTGTGCCTGAAATTGGGATATGACGGAATGTGAAGTAAGTTTGGAATTTGAAGGTTTGATGATCAGAGAAGTTTGCGAACTAAAAATGGAATCAGATGTTTTTGCGCAGCGTTGTTGGCCTACTTGAAAGAAAAGTAGTACGAGGATCTTTTCTGTCATCTACCATTCACAAGTTGACAACTGTATGGCCTTTTTTTTGGGGGGGGGGGAATGGATTTGATTTTGGGCTTTGGGGTTTGAACGGTACAGCTTAAAAGGGCTAACTGTTGGACTCTACTGAAAAGAAATATACAATTATGCCCATTATTTGTTGGTCCACCTGGCCGTAGAAAGGTTTCTTCTTTTGAGTTTTTGGTGAAACAAGAAAAGGCACGTGAATTGAATACAAATGCACAAAACAATAAATAGCTTAGACATGTTTAAAAAGTCGAGTTATCTGTTCGTATTGAAAAAAATTTAAACATATATTTTTTTAATTCGAATCAATCCTAACTTAAATAAAGAATTTTTAAAAAATTCGGATCGTAACTCGATTCGATCCATGAACAGGTCTAATAATAGCATGCAAACTTATTTCTATTTGTATTCAAGTTGATGGAAGCAAAGACTTGAATTTCTCTCTTTTTTATGGTATCAGTATACATTTTCAATTTTAAGGAGACAAGGAAGGTAATTATATGACAATTTTTTCCAATGCCAACAAGTAAAATAATTTTACCAAAAGTCAATTCAGAATATCATGAAGATTTTTTTTTTTTTTTTAAATGTTCAAGAAAGAAAATAATACTCTGATTTTGAAATGTCTCGAGCTGAAAGGTGAAAATTCAATTTGAATTGGTAAGACTGTAAAAGTATATATATATTTTTTTGGAAGGGTAAATTTCAATATTGTTGATTTTAAAATAGATATGTTCATAAATCGAATCAATTTCGAGTAGTAAAATATTTTGCTTGTCCAAGATTCGACCCTCTCGAAAAATCCAAAAAATCCAAATTATAATTCAAAATATTAAAAATATTTATATATTTTCATAATTAAATTTAAATAAAAAATATTTTTAATTATTAAATAGTAACAAATTTGAAAAAACTTATTACTTATCCGGCCTTATTCAAACCGAACGGATAATCTGATTCTTCCATAGGTCTACTCCAAAAAGACAATTAATGAATTAAACAAAATCATTAAATAAAACCATAGACATTGTTAAATCAATAATTTCCCATTGCTTGGGTCAACTTGAATTTCAATATTAAATAACAAATGGGATGTATGTTCCTTTATCTCTAATTTTGTCTTTGATTTGTATTCCCTCATGATTTAAATGTTCTGTTTGGAAAATCGAGAAGCGGCATGATTCAATGTTTTATCAAACTCTCCTTTCTCCTTAAAATGTTTCTAAAAGAAGCTGTAGTTTATCAGCTAACACTCCTTTGAGGCGGCTATTTGGAACTTGGAACTTTTCAAACAATTTTTCCAGAATTTCTTCTCCATTTTATTTTATTTTTTTTAATTTCATTTTGCCTTTTAAACTTCTTTGTGCATCCGTGCATTGAATTGGTTTTTTTTTTTTTTTTTTAATAATCCAGTTTTGCTCTCCAGCTTGCTTCCCCACCATCAAACAGATTTTGTCCTTTGGGGCTAATTGTTCAGAGATTTGTTGAGCAGTCAGAGTAGGAATTTTATGGGTTCCATTTATGTCTGAAGTCTGCTATATAGAAACAAAAAATTGACAGAATTTTTTGGTCTAGTCTTCTTGCTACAATTTTCTTGAGCATAACTTCGTGGCTTTTTCTTATTGTGACATAATAATCCTAAACTAAATAATCACTACATTAACAATTGGCGTTATTTGTATGACTTTGTTTCAGATTCGTATCAATCTTCAACAAAAATTTAGTTTACAGCTTTGATTAAGAGATTAATATTGGAGAAAAAAAAAAAAGATATCACTTTTAATAGACAATGATTGGATTATAATTTTATAAAATAAGGGTTACTCTTTTAGTGCCTTTTCTCAAATAATAAATTATAAAAACGAGTTTCTCAAACCCCAAATCGAATAAAATCTTATAACAAACGTAATTTCAACAATCCCTACATCAACAATAATTATTAATTTTTTTGATTTGGAATAGTTGTTGATCTGAACGGGAAGCTAATGTGTATAAAATGGCAATGATATATAATATAGTATTATATCCAATTGGATTTTTTTAATCAGATTATGTTTAAGTTACATAGTTCAATTTGAATTATTATTTATATGTATACAACTAGTACTTAAATATTGTACAAATGATAAACTATCTATACCGACGTGCAACCAAGAAAGAAAAAAAAAAAAAAAACTAGAAGCATGCTTGCCGACATCATAAATTAAATATCATTTTGAATTTAGTAATTAGATTCTGATTAAGTTCATGAATTATGTACATTAGAAACTTAATCAAACATTCATCACAACTTGGAAGTCTTTTTTTTTTTGGTATATGAAGAATTTGGAAGTCTTTAGACCTAAAACAAGTAAGGCCATTGACCAATATATATATATATATATATATATATATATATATATATTAAGAAGATGCTTATATTTTATTAATGAGTTTTATTAACGAGTTTTCTAACGGTTATTTTTTAAAAGTATCATAGAAAATAATATATTGAAATTTATTAAATTAATTATTAATTATTATATTAAATACAAAATATTATTATAAATTAATCTTATGCACACTAATTATGAGAATGAAATAAATAAAAATTTGATTTAGTTAAATATTAACAAATAAGAAAGAAAAAATTTTGGATTCTCATTTTACTTTCAAAGAAAATAACATTATTATTTTAACTTGAAATTAAAAGTACAATATTTTATTAACAAATCACACGATTTTTGATTTATTAATATATTTTTATTAATTTACTCACTGAATTGATGTCTGGTTAATTTTTAACGAGAAATTTTAATAATAATATAGATAATAATTTAATAGTTTTTTTTTAAATATCTTTAAAATATTGGTTGATAAATCTTTTGTTAATTTGGTGTGGTCAATCTTTTTAATTTAGCTATTTGTTTCGTGATTGGTTAGCCATTTGGCTACCTACCAGCCTTTATTAACAACATCCTTTTATGGATGAACTTTTAATAAATTTATTTATTATACTGATATAATAAACGTTGACAACAACAAGACCATGTAATGAAAACTTATTAAAATAAATAAATAAATCCATAAAAATGTGCGCACACGTCACAAATCACAATTGCCGAAATGTTAACTACTCTATGAGTTACCATCGAACTTCGAAATTGATTAACTAATAAAATTTAAATGAAATCGAAACTTAATTCAATTCATATAATTATTTTTAAAAATAATAAATTTTAATTTTAATATTTGTAATTTATTTTTTATTTTTAAATTATGATTTTTAAAAATAATAATAATAATAATCATAAAATTTAAATGAATTAGGTTAATCAATGTTATATATATATATATCAATTAAAAATTATTTATTTATTATTTTAAAAAGTATTTAAGATAATATTTTTATTAAATTTTAAAAAATAATATATTAATTATATTTTTTATAATTAATAATAAATACATAAATTTTATTTTAAATATTTCAATTAAATAAATATAATTTTTAATAATAAATTTGATTTTAATTTGAATTTTTATGATTGTGGTTAAATCACAATTAAAATTTTGTGAATCTACGTGATCACAACTCACCATATTCATAATTAGAGGTGTAAACGAGACACCTGTGCTCGCAAGCTACTCGAGTTCGACTCGAAAAAAACTCGAATTCGGTTCGGTCATTATCGAGCCGAGCTCGAGCAGCTCGAGCTATCAAGCGATCCGAGTTCGAGTATCTTAATACCCGATTCGAGCAGCTCGCGAGCCTAATCGAGCTTTTTTTATTTATAATATTTTATTGTTAATTTACTATTTTACCCTTAATATATATATATATATATACATACTTAAAAACCCTTAATTCGAGCTCGAGCTCGAGTATATAAACGAGCATAATCGAGTCGAGCTCGAATAGTTCGATTTTATCTCGAGTCGAGCTCGAGCTTAAAAAATGATACTCGATCGAGCTCGAACCGAGCTTCGAACCTCGAGTTTCAAATCGAGCTCGAGCTCGAACTTCTCAGTATTCGAGCTCGGCTCGGCTCGATTACAGCCCTAGTTTCAGGTACAGAGGAACGACTGAAACATATTTTTTTGTTCCAATTTCATCACACCATTATTTGTGAATTCTCTTTCCAATTAATTTTCTCCAAGTTTAGTAAATTTGCTTTGCTTCCACTCCCGTGTAAGCGACAGAAAATGTTTTCCAGCCTTGAAAACACACTTATGAGAAACGAGAGTAGACAATTTTAATAGTATTAATTATTCGATTAACATAAAGTTTAATACTACATAATTTATACTACTATTAAAATTATAAAATATTATATTTTTGAATCCATTTTTTATTCATCAAGAGTTTTTAAATTCAACAAACATAATTAAAAAATTGATAAATATTTTTTTAATATTTTTTAATATTTTAATAAATATTTATTATTTTGCTAAACCTACTAATCAAAAATTTAAATTTTATTGATACTATATCACATAATTTTCTTATATTTTATATAAAAATTTAATAAATTAAATTAAATCAATCAACAAACTCAAAATAAACCCAATATTAAAAAAACTTAAATCCATACTAACATTTGATTAGTTGGAGTGGTTAATGGTTCCAACCTCCTAAATGAGAACAAAAGTTCGAATTCTGAGAATCTTCAATGTTGTGAGAGATTTACCATTACACTCCCGATCCGACAAGAATTAAATTTCTATCAACCATAAAATGAAGGTGAAAAACACCCTATTTTTATTATATAAAAAAAAAATCAATCTATGACTTTAAAAATTCAATAACGAACCAACAAACCAAAAACAGTTTCATTAAAATTTTATTTATAAATCCACTGTTGGTTACTTGTTAATAACTAATTAATCCAAAAAATATAAAATTACTGTTGGATATTTTAAAAATAAAAATATAATATGTAAATGTGAAAAAGACTTGATCTAAGTAAGTTGCTAGCTAGATTGGTTATAAGAAGAGGAGTCAAAGTACGTAATACAAGCTAAGACTATAATGTTTCGTGGAAGCAACGTTAGAAATGTTAGTCAAAATTTTGATATTATTAATTTTAATTCATTAAAACTAGCAGAGGTCGACGAGCTTCTACCAAATCAAATATCAATGTAAAGATTTCGGCATTTCGCCCTTAAAACTTGTTTTTTGGATTAAATTTTGGGTGTGACCTCGGGGAGAGGGAAAAGAAAAATAAATAAATAAATAAAGTAGTTTAAAAGGGCTCTTTAACACCCAAGGTGAAGTCCCCATTCCCAAAGTTCAAAACCCAATCAAATCAAAAAGACTAATTGACGATCTTGATTTTTGACCAATATCTTTAATTTGATTTTGACTAATCTTAATCTTTTCATGTTTTTTATTTATTTTATCACTAGTACATATTACTAAATATATCAAAATTTTAAATATAATATACATTAAAATATTTTATATCTTATAATACATCGTATAATATATATTAAATTATTATCTATATTATTTTAATTATATCATATTTATTCTATTTATAGGTAGCAGTTAAACAAACTTATAAATATATTATATCGCATTTATTATAATTTATTATATTTAATTCATATTTTTAAATCGTTTTCAGAATTAATAAATTTTATTAAATGTTTCATATATATATATATATATGAAAATGAAAGAAAAAAAAAACATTCCGTGCTCTAACAAGCCAACTGCACTGCAGCCATGCTAGCTGTTTTCCTCTTGTTTATGTTATTAATTAAAGGATTTTGCTAACGAGTGCTCTTAGGGCACTTTTTAAAATTAATTAATATACTATTTATAGTAATAATATTGTATTAAATGTAACAGTTGATAATTTTATTCATCATTTTCAATGCACTAAATGAAGATATTACTATATATGGTAACCTTAAAGAGTGCCCTTAGGACACTCGTTAGCAAAATCCTTAATTAAATAATACACATTATCTAGTTAATGAGTTTTGACATGTTTTGTTGTTAAAATTTTGAATTTTTGATAATCTCAACTACCAAACTAAAAAATATTGAGATCTTTAGGTATCATGTTTAAATCCCACCAAATCTATTGATCATGTAACTCACTTGAAAATTATATTAGTTAAAGAAAATGTGTTACACATAAAAATATACCATCACATATATATTTGATACATAACGTTATTAGAGATTGAATTTTAATTATTAAAAGTTAAGATTTAACACTTCATTATTCTACTAACGAATCACACAATTATTAAAATCAACATGTATATATATATATAGCAAGAGAAATTATTACACCTATGAATTGTGAAATTAGTATATTTCAAAAATAGGGTAGTAAAATAACACATTTTTAAAATGTAGTAAAAAAAAATAAGTAATTGAACTATGACAATCTCTTAATTTACTTAAAGAGTTAAAAAAAATTACACCATGGATGTATTAGAACGAATTCATAAAGTAAAATTATGTCAAACCCACTGTTTATATATAACTTGACCGAGGAAAAGAAATGTAAACTTTAGTTTGGATGAAAAAAAATAAATAAAAAAAATCAATGTCCACTTAGACAAGAAATTAAAGTAATTTTTGGTGTTGTAAAGAAAAGGAAGTCAAGAAAAGTGGTGGGAAAGTGAATGCAGTGGTAACGGCAACAGCGGGCAACAAGAACAGATTAGAATGATAAAATTCGATTCCATCAATAGATTTTATATCAATTCATTTTGGAAGGAAAATTTTTTTTTTTTTGGAAAGTGGGTGCGAGATGAAACGGAATGATTTTGATAAATACTTATGCACCACTTTTTGAAATTATCTTTTAAAATATTTTATATTTTTTCTTAAAATTTTAATATATATATTAAATATATATACTAAAATCATATATATATATATATATTACTATTCTATATATATACTTTTAATATATATATATTAAAAAAAATTATATATTAAAATTATGTTTATGAATAAATTATAATATAAAATTTTGCAAATACTAAGTTAAAAATAATTAATAAACATTGAATATAACGGAGTGAATAGACCTGTCCATTGGTCGGGCCGCGGCCCAAAAAAATTTCAAAGTCTTGCCCAAGCCCGGCCCGCGAGCCCGGATAACTATTTATTTATTAATAAAAAATTAAAAAAAATTATTAATATTTATATATTTTTATAATTGAATTTAAATAAAATAATATTTTAATACTTAAACAGTGATCATAGCCGGGCTGGTTCGAATCATGAAAAACCATGTCCAGACCAGACTCAATACGGGCCGGGCCGATCAGGCCGGGCGAGCTACCCTATCCAAGGACAAATTTAGGAGTGAAACATCGTAAAACAATTATAAATATAACCGATATTAAAAAAATAAAAAATAAAAATTTTAACATTTATATAATAATAAAACAATATCCGTCACATCTCGCTTCATCACTGCCCCTAAAACAAATAGAAGAGCAAAAATCTTCCAAACACGGAAAAAAGGCGCGTGCATGAATGACCAAACACTCGTTGACTGTTATAAAACAACAACAGCAAAAATCCCAGTGTGTGGAGATTTTAAAGCGCTTTCGTGTTTTTTCATGGAAACTTTCCTTAATTACAAGCTTACTTTCTTTGACCAATCTCCTCTCTCTCTCCTTCCTTATCTGTATGTATTATATCAACAATTTCGTTTTTCTATGTATAGGCCCCCCAGGCCAGGGGTCTCCAGGTTCCAGGAAGGAAAGCGAATGACCTTTGAAGTACCCTTACAAAATTTTCCATAAAGAATTCCAACATTTCAAGCTTTGAATTCATCAAACCACGAGGCTTAAAAACCGTTGAATTAGACCCATCTTTTTTTAATCCCATTCAAAACTATCTCAGTTTACAGGTACGAGATTTCAAGGAGTACTGCCATGCCACTTTTTTGGTAGGATTCGTATAGTTTTTTTTTTTTCCTTATTAGTTTATCCTCCTATAAATAATAAGAGAGAGGGCAGTCAGAGTCAGGAAACATCTTTTTGATCATCTACTCGAAAGGGGTTTATTTTGCTTTTCCAGTTAGAAATCTTATTTCTCTCTGAGAGAGAGGAAAAAGGAAACATCTGAAGGTTTTATTCAGGAAACAGGTAGATATACGAGACACACAGTCTTTGCAAATGGTTTAGTCCTTTACATGGAGTCTGTCTGTTAGTATTGATTCATAGATTAATTATTCTGACTGTAATTTAATGATTCTGAAATGATTTGAACAGGTACAGGATCATTGTCTTGTCATAAACTAATTTGAAGGCTTATGGGATTGTCACTTTCCTTGCTTCTATCAGCCTGGCAACAAATTCTAAGTCACAGGTTTTTCGATTTGGCCTACAATATCAGTCTTAGTTCAAAAGATGGAGATCAGGTGACCTTGAGGGTAAATAGCTTCAAGACATTAGATTCAGAAACCATGACCAACTCAGCTGGGTCGGATAAGATTCAAAGAAAAAATTCAATAACATTGAAAAGTAGCAAACCTGATGATCATAAAGTAGTGCTTGAGAAAACTTTTTCGTTCAAGAATCTAGTTCAAGACAGAAGGAAGTCAGCAGGTTCAAATGCTTCGAATGGATTAATGCATAAGCTAATGCCCGGCACACTTTCTCTACCAGAACCAACGATTTTGTTTTCACCAAGACCCGTTAGTGAGCTTGATGCGGCTGCTGTTAAGCTTCAAAAAGTTTACAAGAGCTACCGGACTCGAAGAAACCTTGCAGATTGTGCAGTGGTGATTGAGGAGCTATGGTGGAAGGTATTAGACCTTGCAGAGCTCAAGCAAAGTTCTGTGTCATTCTTCGATGTTGAAAAACCAGAATCTGCAGTTTCACGGTGGGCAAGAGCCAAGACTAGAGCAGCAAAGGTACTTTTTTAACATAGTCAAAATATCGTTTTCAATTTTCAACAACAGTTTTATGTTGTGACTCCTTAATTAATTATGTCTCTTTCTTTAACCATATTAATGATATTTCTTCCTTATAAATTGCAGGTGGGAAAGGGTTTGTCCAAGGATGAAAAGGCTCAGAAACTAGCCCTTCAACACTGGCTTGAAGCTGTAAGTTCTTTGAAACATAGATATTAAGATATACTCTTAACTGTTAGCTGCAACTCGAACTAGCTTGATCACATTTCGATCCATAATCGAAACATAGAAAAGTTCTTCAAGACTTTTTGCAGACAATTAATGAACAAATTCTACATTCCCTGTGTTTTTTACAGATTGATCCAAGACATCGGTATGGGCATAACTTACACCTGTATTATGACGTTTGGTTCTCAAGTGAGAGCACACAGCCTTTCTTCTACTGGTAATTACTTAATATTATTTTATTCTTCGCAGCCTTTCAGAAATTTCTTAGCTGTTGATCATCACATCTCTAAAAGTAAAAAAAGTGCAATTCATAACATTTTCTGAGACTTTCGTGTATTTTGTTTCTGAAAGGTTGGATGTTGGAGATGGGAAAGAAGTAAATCTTGACAAATGTCCAAGGAAAAAACTACAACAGCAATGCATCACATATCTTGGACCAGTACGTTGTAATCAGACAGCTTGTTATATGATAATTATTTTCAGTTTCATTAATAGCTTCCTATAGATTAATTAATGTTTGCTTACATATCTATATTTTCAATAATCATTATTTGCAGAAAGAAAGGGAAGACTATGAGGTAATAGTTGACAATGGGAGGCTTATTTTTAGGCAAAGTGGGTTACAGGTGGATACAACAGGTGAATCCAAATGGATCTTTGTGCTTAGCACAACTAGGGCCTTATATGTGGGTCAAAAGGAAAAGGGTAAATTTCAACATTCTAGTTTTCTATCCGGAGGTGCTACCACAGCAGCTGGAAGATTGGTTGCTCGTCATGGAGTTCTTGAGGTACAAAACACATTCATTCATTCATGCATGCAAATTGCAATGTAATGTCTTGTACTCATTTTTAATGTTTAAATATTTGTCACTGACTTTTGTTTTGTGTCAATTGTTTTTCAGGCTATATGGCCATACAGTGGTCACTATCTCCCAACGGAAGAGAATTTCATGGAATTCATTAACTTTCTTGAGGAAAATCATGTAAATCTCACTGACGTTAAGGTAATTAAAATCTTAATTATTATGGGTTAAAGATTAGATTAAGTAATTCAACTCTGTTGAAAGGATTAATTACTTGGATAAATTTGCTGATGGGGCTTGTGATGTTTTTTTTGTTTACAGAGGTGTGCTATTGATGATGACTACTCTTATGGGCAAGCCCCAGATATGGAACCCAAACCAGAATCAATGGTCGGTAATTCTGATGAAACCAGGAAACTTGATCATGACCAAGATGAAAAGATTAACACCAATGGTGCCAAGGCGCCAGCGCCAGCACCAGCGTTCAATCTGGTTAAGAAGAGATTGTCATGCAAGTGGACCACAGGGTTTGGACCACGCATCGGGTGCGTGCGCGACTACCCCGTCGATCTGCAGTCGAAAGCACTCGAACAAGTTAACCTGTCACCAAGGGTTGCACCTGGATTCGTGAAGTTTGGTCCAATTCCTTCGCCACGTCCCAGTCCAAGGATCCATCTTTCACCAGGGATTGCAGGTATGGGCCTGCCAAGTCCAAGACCCATAGCAGCAGCTAGCTAAGCCAGTTCATCGAAGGAGATGGCCTACTAGCTTGCTGCATGGCTTGGGTGACCATAAGTTGGGTGAAAGACTCAAAGATCACTAGCTCCCCTCTAGGGCACTGCTTGTGCCGAAAGAAGACTCGGAAAATCAACGTGGGAAGAAAACAATTCAACTGACAAAAATGTCCATTCATTATTTTTTTTATTCATCATTTTTTATGTAGTTAATTACTTTAATTTAATTGAGCCAGGCAATAAATAGAACGTTCTATTTATTGGTTAGAACGTTTAATAATATTTTTTATTCATCATTTGCGGTAAATAAATAGAACGTTCGACGAATAATTTTGTGAATAATTTAATTTTTGTTTGTTTACGTTTATTTATCAAATTAAATAAATGATTACGAATAATATTTTTCCATAATCGTTTATTTAACGAACCGAACTCGAACAAGATATATTCATTTCATTTATGTTCATGAATAAGTTTATTTATGAATCATTTAAAATTCGTTTAATAGATAATTTAAAACTCGTTATTTTTTATTATAATATAATTAATAATATTATTATTATTTGTATTTGATTATTATTATATTTATAATATAATTAAAAATATTTGTATTTTATTATTATTATATTTATTTATAATATAATTAAAAATATTTGTATTTTATTATTATTATATTTATTTATAATATAATTAAAAATATTTGTATTTTATTATTTTATATTTAATAAGAACATAAATTTAATAATACTTGTATTTTATTGTTTTAACTTTAATACTATTTATATTTTATTATTTTATAATTAATAATAATTTAAGTTTGACTTATCTGTTTTGTTTGTTTATTTATTTTTCATGAACAAATTTTTAATTGTTTGCGAATATTTGATTACATTTTCATGAATAAGTTTATTTAAATTAAACAAATCAAGTTTGAACACTTCCGATTTTAAACGTACTGAATTTGAACACAATTTATAAATATTATTAACAAACACGAATCGATCATAAATAAATTAAAAAAAATGGATAAACACAAACCAAAAAAAAATCATTCGTTCAAATCCGATTCATTTACCGCCTACATTTCTATTTATATTTTGTAAAGTCTAAGCACTATTGCTAAATGTAAATGATAGAAGCACAATTTTTAACAAATGAATTACGTATCTATTACTAACATTAAAAGCAATCTTCCAAATGCATAAGAGGCAAGAATTAAGGATTTTGAATTCATGTTTAGTTGACAACTAAGCATGAAAATTAAGGGGGCTGAGGGGTAATTCGAGTATTTTCTTTTTATTTTTATTAAGAAGGAAAGAAAGAAAATAAAGAAAAAAAATGAAAAAAAAAATTGTGTTCATGTCGTTTTTGTTTTTGTGTTATTTTGTGTGTGTTCAAAATATTATAAATTTATACAATTTTTACACGTTAATAATTCGTTTTATGTAGATTTTGACACGTTCGGATATTCGTTCGTGTTCATATTTTTTGTGTGTCGTGTTCGTGTTATTTTTTCATATGTTCAAAGTATTATAAATTTTTACATATTAATAATTCATTCAATGTGAATTTTGATACATTCGTACATTTGTGTTGTGTTCATATTATTTTCGTGTCGTATTGTATTTTAATTGTTTTTTTAATGTGTTCGTGTCATATTTCAATTCATCCAAATATTTTGCATAGTTTGTCATGGTGATCCAATTTAGAGAAAATTGTGTATGTTCGAAACATATTCATGTTATTTTATCGTGTGTTTAAAGTATTATAAATTTATATAAATTTTTACATGTTAATAATTCGTTTTATGTAGATTTTGACACGTTCATGTATTTTTGTCGTGTTCATGTTATTTTTCGTGTCGTATTCGTATTTTAATTAATTTTATCATGTTGTGTTCGTGTCGTATAATCATGCTGTCTCTGGAATTGCCAAGTCTAATTGAAACTAATCAAATAACTCTCAAATTTATGTCGCGCCTCGTTATATTCGTGTTGTTTTTCCTGTTATAATAATATTCAGAGTATTATATATTTATATAAATTTTGACACGTTAATAATTCGTTTTATGTAGATTTTGACACGTTTGTGTATTTGTTTCGTGTTCATGTTATTTTTGTGTCATGTCGTGTTTTAATTATTTTTCTCATATTATGTTTGTATCGTATAATTATGTTATATCTGAAATTATCGAATGTAATTAATAATATTCAAATAACTCTTAATTTTATACCAGGTATCTTATAAAAATAAAATTTATTATTTTTTTAAATTATTATATTTACTACTATTACTTTTTATGTTGTAAATTTATTATAAAATATTAATTCAAATATGATAATATTTTATAAAAATGAAAATATTATCTAGTATTAATTAAAATGGAAATGGTCAGTCCAAGTGGAAGTCGTCACGTGTTTCTTGGATAAGAGAATGAAGTAATTAGCTTAATAATTTTGAACATAATATTATTATATAATATAAAAATTAATATAAACACAACCTAAATATTCAAATGGGTTAAAAATTATATAACATAAATTATTAATTTAATAAATTTTATATAAATATATAAATTTTAAACATAAAAATTACATAAAAAATAAAATGACACGAAATTTCATGTCTAAAAAAGTAAACAGCAACAAGTACTACATGCATAAATTACCTTTTGCAGAAAAGAAAAGCAGGAGATCGTGGAACGAAGGCACGGTCACAGTGAATAATCAAAATCACTGATCAAATCATAACTGAGTCTTCCAAAAACAAAAATGGGGCAAATTATAAAATGAAAAAGAAAAAATATAAAATTAACCAGACAAAAACCTAAAAGAGGCATTATTAATTTTTTATTAAATAGAATAAAAGAGAGAAAAAAGAGATCCTTAGTCTCCTAATTAATACCTAAACTTAGCCAGACAGAGTAACAAACCTTCCCATCTCTCAAGCTGGTCGGTCTATATATAGCCATGCTGCTTGCTAGACGTGGGCTTTACCTGCAATAGGCACCAGTGGCTACTATGACTTCGATGATGCGCTTTCTTCCTTTTTCTTCTTCTTTTATTGTGACTTCTCTTGTCACGACTCATGACCTAGGCAATGTTTCTTCGGTATAGTTTCCATGCATGCTCTAGCAATAGATATTTAAATAATGATGGTAATATAATATTATTATTTGTAATTTTAATTTTTTTTATCATAATTAATTATAATAATATTTATTATATTCGTAATTATAATAAATATAATGTAATTAAAAATATATTCATGATCATAATTTAAATTTTTTTTTTTGCCTGCTGAATCATCAGAATCAAGTAGTACGCAGCATTTACTGTTTTCTTGCAGATAAGTGGTACAACTTTTTTTTTTCTTTGTCATGGCTCATATTCGAGCAACTTCTCTTCTCATGCCATCTGCAGAATCTGCTGATGAACAAGCTTTTTTTTATTTTTTTTTTATTTCACTTTTGATCCATGATCAGTGCTGACATTAGGAAATGAGAAGATGGCCTCAGCTGAATAGTGAACATATATATATATATATAATAAATGAAGAGGCAGCGCCTCCTTTAAGGTATGGAATTTGATGCACCCAAAAGAGTGTATCTTATTTAATCTTGCACTAAAAAGATCAATTGTAAGTATAATAGTTAGCAAGGGTCGAGTCCTCAGGGATTGGGTTTTAGTTTATAAGTTAATAGTTTAAAACTTAAATTCAAGAACAATAAAAGAAAAGGGGTTTTTGAAGCCAGATTTAAACTAAAGTAAATAATAAGAATAAGATGCAAGGCGGTATAACCAGCCAATAAAAATATATATACTAAATTAGGCGGTATAACCAGCCAATAAAAATAAAACAAAGTTAATATACAAATTAGGCGGTATAACCAGCCAATAAAAATAAATATACTTTTAAAAATAAGCAAACTAGAAAAGTAAGAAAACAAGTAAGTAAGAAGAATCAAATATGAAAAATATGGTTAAGGTTTCATTCTCCACCACTAGACATCATTAAGAATCAATTTCAGATCTATCAATATCAACCAACTATCAAAGTTAACAACCGTAGATAACAACAAGCTCTGTTATCCCAATCTTTCCTTAGTTTGTCGTTAAATAGAACAAGCTCTCTATTTAATCTCTAACCATTAAACAACCTAGAATAAGCTCTCTAAATTCAATTTAATGGCAGCTTTATGATGAGAAAGATAGGTTGATCTAAGCAACAAACACATAAGCTCGGATTGTTCAACTTAGGTTATGTTCCACTTTGCAATTATTGAAAACTTGACCATAATCATTAATCACAAATTGCCACTTATGAAATAGGAAATCAAGACAATTACACGGATCAAGACTCCTAAACTAGCAATAGATAATTATCAAGATCTATCTAGTTGTACACCTAAATAAATCAAGACAACATCATGAACAATTTTTGTAGAAGAACATAAGCAACTTTGATAGAAAATTAATGATAGATAGAATCTGAAAATCAATCACAAAACATGTCTAGGGCTTTGAAATCACCCTTAACCAAATAGAAGTTTATCCTAGCATAGGCATTATAAACATAAACATAAAATTAAAGAAAATCTAAGAAGAAAATAAAAGAGAGAAAGAAGAAGAGGAAGAATATTAATTATCCAACCTCTTGCTCTCTCTAAAGAAAAAGAAAACTAGAGAAAAGAAAGAAAACTAGAGAAAAGAAAGAAGAAGAAAACTTAGAGAATTTTATTAAAATGGCTAATATCCTACCTATGTACAATATGATCCCTTACAATCATCCAAGGCCCTCTATTTATACACATTTTGGAGGGCTAAATGACAAGAGACAAGCTTTACAAATTTCAAAGGTAGGTATAATAGGTGGGTGCATTTTCTAACAATTTTCGTCATACATGACGATTTTGATAAGCCAACTTGATGGTCGATTTTGTCAATTTTGCAGGCCTTATCTGATCACATGGTCTTCTAGAAAAATGTTCCCCTATGAGTTACTGATTCATAGCCATTGGAATCAGCTCATTTGCTGATGTGGAGAAGAAGATATGGGCAAAATACGAAAACAGGTCAGCATAGACATCATTGCACATCAGCCAACTTGATGGTCGATTTCTTCAATATTGGAGGCTTTATCTGATCACATGGTCTTCTAGACAAATGTTCCCCTATCAGTTATTGATCCATAGCCGTTGGAATCAGCTCATTTGCTGATGTGTATCGGACGATATGGTCAAAATGCGAAAACTGTTCAGGACAGACGTCATTGCACATCAGCCAACTTGATGGTTGATTTCGCTAGGGAAAACGACTCCGTTTCAAGAAGTGTAAAACATGAAAAAGATAGATATGCCTCTTAACTTTGCACGGTTAAAATTTCAGCCTTATTGCTTCAGTGAAACGCCAGATATAGCTGATATGGCAAAAGGTGTCGGAACTGGAACTGAACTGGATTTGCCCTTAATTCTAGTAATTTGAAAGCACTTAAAGAAACTTGTGAAAAACACCAAATTACATAAAAATATAAAAGATCATAAACACAATTAGATTAAACAATAATAACTCGTATTTGACACAAAACAATAATAAAACATAACTAAAAACTATATAATTATACGAGTTATCACACCCCCACACTTAGATTGTTGCTAGTCCCTAGCAACGACTCAATAAAAATAAAATAAGAAAATCTAATCTAATCCATTTTCGTAGGAAATCACGGTGGCACTTAGCATGTGACACAAGCCTTTAAACCCCTAGGTGTCCCTAGTGGACGAGTTTAGTCTCGTGAGGGTTTACTAGGACGATACCCACAAACATTGAAGACATAAGAAAAACTAAAAATAATAATTATAACTAATCCTTCCAATATAAATTAGAGATAATCATTAGACAAGTCTTAAAAACTAATCAATAGCTTAAAGAAATTCACAAAAAATCTTGCTTGAATGTAAATTGTTTGAGTTAAGCCAATATTAACATAACATATTTCAATCAAAATAGTGCATATTCAAACTTAATCTCAACTTCTCACATGGGATACTCTCTTGATTTTCACTTTTTAAAGTAGTGGTAAAGTGTTTACACTCAATCAATCTCATGAAAACACTTCTACCATATGCTTGCTTGTCCACCTATTATCCACTATTTAGATCATACAACTTCATAAATCAAGAGGTCTTTAATCAAGGTTGTAATGGGGCCAAGGGGTTTGTAATGTGGTTGAAGAACAAAAGGATAAAGATATCACAAAGGCTCCAAAGAGTTCATAAAGTTTAGAGACATAATAAGATCATACAAAGAAACTTCTCCAAACTCTTTACAAGTACATAGTCACCTAGGCCGAATATTCATGTTGGGCCTTTTCTTCATTCTAAACAACTTTGTAACATCTTTTTCTTTTTCCACAAATTCAAGAGATGATTCATATTTTTTACTTAGGAATGTATTTGCCAGTATTCCATTTCTTTTTCTCTTGACTTTTCTTTTCTTTTCCCCCCACACTTATTTCTTGTTTCTAACCCAAATTTTCAACTAAAAATATCCCTTGTTTTTTTGCAATATGTCTCAAAATATATAATCCATCTTTAGAACAAGGGTAAGGATATAAGTATATTTAGGCTAGGTGTAAGTTGTGGTTACCAATAAAACAGCATATTTAATGTAGGCTCAAATTGGCTCACTAGTGGGGATGTTCTCTTAGAACATTAATAATGGATGGCTGTTTGGCTCTGGTTATAATCCTAATGCCTCTATCATATTCATGTTGTCACATGTATCAATATAGTCTCAAACGGTTTAAAGCAAGTTCTAGAGAATCATGTAATCATAAGAGCACTCAAGAAAGAAATTAGATTGATTTGTATAATGCATCAATCATTTTAGGCTCAAAAACTCACAATGATGATTATACAAGTCAGTTTTAAGTCTAAACATGCTTCTTTCTCAATCAACATATCATATTAACATTGGTTCATAAAAAGGTTGACATCAAGCTCAATTCTCATGAAAATCTTCTCACTAATAAATCTGTTTTAGACTTATGCAATTCATATCTCATCATTGTATTAAAAAGGAACTAAAACACACTAAAATAATAATAATAATAATAAAGACTCATAAAAAAAAAATAGTAGACAAAAATAAAAGAAATCCTAAATCATTCCCCCCACACTTAATTCTTACATTGTCCTCAATGTAAGTCTATTAACCCAAATGAAAGAATCATGTGTAAGAGAAAAGAACTAATAAACAAAATAAACTTATGCAGCCTAAATGAACTTAGAAACACTAAACACAATTAGCAAAGAAACATAAGAAAAAGATAAAGAAAAAGAGAGCAAATCTGAGGATGGCAGTTTGGCAATGCTTTCACTAATTAGGCTGCCTCCCCCAATTAGCACTTGATTGATTGTTTCCAGCCTAGCCAATTCCCCTTCTTGGCTTTTTAGGCTTGTCAGGCTCATACATGAAATTTCCCAAATTTATGCGTTTGAGAGGAAGCTTTCTTTGCACAACAATGGATGCATTCTCCATTACAAGTATTATTCCATCATCCTTTGTGGTGCATATGTCATCGAGGAATGGAGCATATTTTGATACTTGTTGAATGACCTCCACAAACAAGTTGTTTAAGGTTTCCGGCATGTGTTGTTCATGTTCTTCCTCCTTGAACTTTGCAAATCTACTAGGAAAAGGTGGAGAAGAAACATTAGTAAAAAGTGAAACCTTAAACGTTACCTGAGGTGCCGAAATACTCTTATTTGGATCTTTGGCTTCATTATCCTCAAGAATAGAATCGATCTCTAATTTTGTTTCATCCTCATCTTGTTCCTCATTCTTCAAGGTCACAATAGTAGCATTCTCCTTTGGGTTAACCATCGTTTGGGCTGGGAGTTCTTCAGATCTTTGTGCTACCCATCCCACCATATTACTAGCCAATTGGCTCATTTGCTTTTCCAAACTCTGGATGCTTGCCCTTGTTTCCTCTTGAAATTGAAAAGAATTAGTAACAAGAGAATAGACAAGATCTTCTAAAGAAGTACCTGAGTTTTGAGTCATATGTGGTGGTTGAAAAAGATCTGGTTCTTGAGACCATGATTGATTGAAGCTAGATGGATGAGTGTAATTGGCATAAGGATCTACTTCTTGGTAATTTTTCGAGTAGCCATAATTAGTATGATCCCACCATCCCTCATGGTAAGTGTTTGAGTAATGATCATACTGTTGGTCTTGGAACACTTGATGGCCTTGACATCCTCCCATGGCCAATTGTTGAACTGGGGAGGTGAGATTGGCTTGTTGATTCTCCATGTTCATGTATGCCACCAACTCTTCAAGTGTTAGATTGCTCAATTCCATTGTTTTTTTTTTTTTTTTAAATTTGAAAAGAAAAACTTGTATGTACAAGAAAATAAAACTAATTAGAACTGAAAATAAGAATAAACCAAGTAACAAATAAACTAAAGAAAGCAATCCCCGGCAACGGCGCCAAAAATTTGATGCACCCAAAAGAGTGTATCTTATTTAACCTTGCACTAAAAAGATCAATTGTAAGTATAATAGTTAGCAAGGGTCGAGTCCTCAGGGATTGGGTTTTAGTTTATAAGTTAATAGTTTAAAACTTAAATTCAAGAACAATAAAAGAAAAGGGGTTTTTGAAGCCAGATTTAAACTAAAGTAAATAATAAGAATAAGATGCAAGGCGGTATAACCAGCCAATAAAAATATATATACTAAATTAGGCGGTATAACCAGCCAATAAAAATAAAACAAAGTTAATATACAAATTAGGCGGTATAACCAGCCAATAAAAATAAATATACTTTTAAAAATAAGCAAACTAGAAAAGTAAGAAAACAAGTAAGTAAGAAGAATCAAATATGAAAAATATGGTTAAGGTTTCATTCTCCACCACTAGACATCATTAAGAATCAATTTCAGATCTATCAATATCAACCAACTATCAAAGTTAACAACCGTAGATAACAACAAGCTCTGTTATCCCAATCTTTCCTTAGTTTGTCGTTAAATAGAACAAGCTCTCTATTTAATCTCTAACCATTAAACAACCTAGAATAAGCTCTCTAAATTCAATTTAATGGCAGCTTTATGATGAGAAAGATAGGTTGATCTAAGCAACAAACACATAAGCTCGGATTGTTCAACTTAGGTTATGTTCCACTTTGCAATTATTGAAAACTTGACCATAATCATTAATCACAAATTGCCACTTATGAAATAGGAAATCAAGACAATTACACGGATCAAGACTCCTAAACTAGCAATAGATAATTATCAAGATCTATCTAGTTGTACACCTAAATAAATCAAGACAACATCATGAACAATTTTTGTAGAAGAACATAAGCAACTTTGATAGAAAATTAATGATAGATAGAATCTGAAAATCAATCACAAAACATGTCTAGGGCTTTGAAATCACCCTTAACCAAATAGAAGTTTATCCTAGCATAGGCATTATAAACATAAACATAAAATTAAAGAAAATCTAAGAAGAAAATAAAAGAGAGAAAGAAGAAGAGGAAGAATATTAATTATCCAACCTCTTGCTCTCTCTAAAGAAAAAGAAAACTAGAGAAAAGAAAGAAAACTAGAGAAAAGAAAGAAGAAGAAAACTTAGAGAATTTTATTAAAATGGCTAATATCCTACCTATGTACAATATGATCCCTTACAATCATCCAAGGCCCTCTATTTATACACATTTTGGAGGGCTAAATGACAAGAGACAAGCTTTACAAATTTCAAAGGTAGGTATAATAGGTGGGTGCATTTTCTAACAATTTTCGTCATACATGACGATTTTGATAAGCCAACTTGATGGTCGATTTTGTCAATTTTGCAGGCCTTATCTGATCACATGGTCTTCTAGAAAAATGTTCCCCTATGAGTTACTGATTCATAGCCGTTGGAATCAGCTCATTTGCTGATGTGGAGAAGAAGATATGGGCAAAATACGAAAACAGGTCAGCATAGACGTCATTGCACATCAGCCAACTTGATGGTCGATTTCTTCAATATTGGAGGCTTTATCTGATCACATGGTCTTCTAGACAAATGTTTCCCTATCAGTTATTGATCCATAGCCGTTGGAATCAGCTCATTTTCTGATGTGTATCGGACGATATGGTCAAAATGCGAAAACTGTTCAGGACAGACGTCATTGCACATCAGCCAACTTGATGGTTGATTTCGCTAGGGAAAACGACTCCGTTTCAAGAAGTGTAAAACATGAAAAAGATAGATATGCCTCTTAACTTTGCACGGTTAAAATTTCAGTCTTATTGCTTCAGTGAAACGCCAGATATAGCTGATATGGCAAAAGGTGTCGGAACTGGAACTGAACTGGATTTGCCCTTAATTCTAGTAATTTGAAAGCACTCAAAGAAACTTGTGAAAAACACCAAATTACATAAAAATATAAAAGATCATAAACACAATTAGATTAAACAATAATAACTCGTATTTGACACAAAACAATAATAAAACATAACTAAAAACTATATAATTATACGAGTTATCAGAATTCCCGGAGAGCTTTGCTTGAAGTTAAACTGTCAGCCCTCAGGCCTCAGCCATGGCTAAAACCCTTGGTCTATTGTCTATCCCAGTTGCTGAACAACTGACAAAAAAAAAAGAGTTGGATATATATATATATATATAAGTATTTTTAAATTGATGAAATTAATCATTGTTATTCTTTGTATTTTAAATTATTATAAATTATATTTTATTTTATTATAAGACTTTAATTAATTAATGAATTTATTTGATAAGAAATCAAATAAAACAAGAATTCGAGTTCATACTGAATTGCTTTATCTCATAATTCTAGTTCTTAGTTTTATCTATTTTATAAGTAAAAACTTAAATTTTTTAATAAAAAGGTTTAATAAATGAATTTATTCGATAACAAATAAAATAGTTAAAATTTTATATGAAATATATTGTTTTATTTTGAAAATTCTATTTTTCATTAATTTTAAAAAGTAATTAATGAATTTATTTAATAAATAAAAAAAATTTAAAGTTGGTATTGATTTTGTTTCTTCATAATTAATTTTGCATTAACATTAAAAATAATAAATTGATATAATTTTCACATAAAACAAACTTCAAATGTTAATGTAATTTTTTATTAATATATATTTTACTAGTTTTATTTATTTTTAGAATACACAATTATACGTTAAAAAATAAAAAATAACGAGCATTCATTTGTGACACTTTTAAAAACAAATACTAATATATATACACACACGAGGAATTTTATTTAAAAGTTTTTCAATTATTTTGGAACTAATATATTAGGTTTAGGTATTCAAAGCTTGGAAAATTTTGTATAGTAATAATAAATTGCAATGTAATTTTTTTATTTATTTGAGAACAATAATTTGATTTCTGCTCTTTGAACAAAGATCATAAATCAATCATAAAATCAAATATTTAGATGCGAAATGCAAAAATTTTATTCACATGTAAAGCTGTTATTTTTTCAAATACAATATAATAAAAATTCAAAAATGTCATATGTGGATGAAGTGGCATTACACATTTCAAATATCAAAAACTCAAATTATAAAGAGTTTATATTTGATACAATGATAGTGTATAAGTGTTATATACGGTCAATAAATTATACAATAACAACTCATTGATGAATAAAATTAAAAATAATTGTATCCTTAAAAGTAAATATAACTAAATTCGTATCAATTTAATTAAATACTAATTAAAAAAGTGTAATAGTTTTTAGATTTTTTTTTTAATATTTTAGCATAAAATTAATTCCTCATATCTGGATATTCAAATTGTAGATTTTTCAGTTAAATTAAATATTGAATTTACACAGTATTTTTCTTTAATGTTTTTGTTTTTTTTTTTTGTTGGAAAAAATTATACCTATTATAACAAATATCGAATACAGAAATTATACCTATTAAAACATATTATATAAACACAAATACAGAAATGAATTTCAATATAAATCAATAAGAACTTAAAAGAAATATAACACCGACTTCAAACAAGTACAGAATCAAATTTACGAAAAACTTACAGGAATTGATTTGAAAAAATCAATATCGAGTCAAGGTTTCACCTCTGACCTTAAGACGAATTTTGCCTGCCTCAAAGGTGCTTGCAAATGTATGCAAATCGTCTCTCAGGTCTCCTCGATAAACGTTGCTCTAGAGGGCACACTCCAAGCAACTCAGCGAACCAAGAAGATGTCGGACTCTCTCTCAACAAAGCAAAGAAAAGAACTGGAGGAAGAGAAGAAATATTTTAATCTGATTGAGTGAATAAAACAGACACAAAACGTCTGTATTTATAGAGGGCATAAAACCTGTTCGGAGAAGGTGCATTTGTTGGGAGAAATCTGTTCGGCCATAACAAACAGGTCCCAAGCATCGAACCAGTTCGGTCATGCACAACACTGAACCAGTTCGGTCATGCACAGCACCGAACCGGCTTGACCAATCCGAAAAGGTAATCTCCTAGAAACACCGGTTTGATCAAGGACCGAACAAACATAATCATTCAGACAAAAATCTAGTTGGATGATTGGGCTGTGCAGCAAAAAGATAGATAATGCAACAGGCCCAAGCCCAAGCACGGTCCGGTCTGACCCAGCTCGGCTCGATGACGGTGACGCGCGCGTGTGTGGTCCAGCCCAAGTTGTGTAGGTCATCACCCACCACAAAACTTGGGTGCCCCTTGGGCCCAACCCAACATGGAACACTAGCTTATATAAACTATAAGCTAAAGCTATTCTTTGTTCTATGTGGGATATACTACCTACCACACATTCAACCAACTTTATTCCTCTTCAAGTGGGTGTCCAATGAGACTAATTTCTCATTCAAATTAATATCAATTGTGTATGTAAATATACACCGTGTATGTAGTTACGACAACCTACGTATTGGAATACGTATTTCGTATAAATACACATAAAAAATATATTGATATCTAACAGTCCCCCACATGAATGAAAATTGTCTGAATAATCCTACAAATTGACTCGAAAAAAGAGAGAGAGTAACTTTGAAAAGTTATTGTATCAGGATAGATAGCTTTTGGCTTTGAAACTTCTATAGCGATAACTATCGGATTTACTCGGCTAACTAGTGAACATGATGTCTTGAACTATTCAGCCTTTTGTGTAAACCAAGACAATAGGTATCACGCAATTACTCTTCGAACATCTTTGGTTCTCACGGTTGTGCCCATTTTGGCCCTGAACACTTTCTGGTTTCTATGAGTACTCTAGAGAATTTAGCCTGATCAATTCTCATAGAAGTGGCCACGTTTCTTACTCATAATAGGTGATTGCTTATTAGGAGTATCATGCAATACCCCACTTGATAATTATCAAGCTATAAAATCATTAAAAGCATAGATTATCCTAACTCCTTTACAGGCAGCACTATATCATCATAGGAATGTATTAGAGTGTTTAACTCTTTTAGTGCTCACATCCAGTTAAGATAACTCGGTTGTCCTTTTGAACCTAGATCTTGGGATCTCCAGTCAGCTAGGTTGGGTTGCCATTATGTAACTTTAATTATTGGCTTAAGACCCATTCCGCTCGATGATTTTTCTACTTGCTCTCTTGTTAAACCTTTCATTAGCAGATCCGCAGTATTATCCTTTGATTTTACATAATCAATAGAGATAATTCCATTTGAGAGCAACTGTCTAACGGTATTGTGTCTTCGACGAATGTGTCGAGATTTATCGTTATACAAACAACTCTGTGCCTTACCAATTGCAGATTGGCAATCACAATGTATACAAATTGCAGGCACAGGTTTCGGCCAACATGGAATATCTTCTAAAAAATTCCGAAGCCATTCTGTTTCTTCTCCAGTTTTATCTAAAGCTATAAACTCAGATTCCATAGTGGATCTGGCAATACAAGTTTGTTTAGGCGATTTTCATGACACTACAGCTCCTCCAATAGTAAAGATAAATTCGCTAGTGGATTTCGAATCTTTAGTATCGGATATCCAGTTTGCATCAGTGTACCTTTCAAGTACAGCTGGATATCTTGTATAGTGCAGTCCATAATTTGAGGTGTATCTCAAATATCTGAGTAACCTCACAATGGCCTTCCAATGATCCATTCCAGGATTACTACTGAATCTACTCAGTTTGCTAACTGAGTATGCTATGTTTGGTCTTGTGCAGTTCATGAGATACATAAGACTACCAATTATCCGCGAATATTCAATTTGAGATATTGCGTCACCAGTATTTTTCGTTAGATGTAAATTAACATCTACGGGTGTTTTGGCTATATTGGTATCGTTCTTATTGAACTTCTCAAGAATATTATTTACATAATGATCTTGAGATATTACCATGCCATCCTGTGTTTTAGAAATTTTAATTCCTAAAACCGCATCAGCGACACCCATATCTTTCATATCAAACTTACTGGCCAACCATGCTTTGGTAGCTTTTATGATAATCGTCGTTATTGCCTAAGATCAACATATCGTCTACGTATAGACAAACAATGATATATCCCTTATATGTATTCTTCATGTATACGTATTTATCGCATTCATTAATACGAAAACCATTTGAAAACATTGTATTGTCAAATTTTTGATGTCATTGTTTAGGAGCTTTTTTTAAACCATATAATGATTTAACAAGCTTACACACTTTCCTTTCCTGTCCCATAATTTTGAACCCTTCGGGTTATTCCATATAGATTTCTTTGTCTAAATCTCCATTCAGGAAAGCTGTCTTAACATCCATTTGATGTATTTCGAGATTGTTAAAAGCTGCCATAGCTATTAACATTCGAATGGATGTTATTCTCGTAATTGTTGAGTATATATCAAAATAATTGAGCCCTTCATTTTGCCTATATCCTTTTATTACAAGTCGGGCTTTATATTTATCAATCGATCCATCTGCCTTCATCTTCCTCTTAAATATTTATTTGGATCCTAACGGCTTATGCCCTTGAGGAAGATCCACCAATTCCCATGTATGATTTTGCATGATGGATTCAATTTCATTGTTAACAACATCTTTCCAGAATTGTGTTTCTGGAGATGACATAGCCTCCTTAAAAGTTTGAAGTTCATTTTCTAACAGATATGTTAGAAAATCCGGACCATAAGTAGTCGATACTTTAGCCCGTTTGCTTCTTCTAGGTTCCTCTTGTTTCTCTTTATCCCTATGTGGATTACTACTTGAGGACTCATGAGTTCTCTTAGTAATATTGTTTTCTTGTCTTTCCTTGTAAGGAAAAATACCTTCAAAGAATGAAGCATTCCTTGATTCAATTATCGAATTGATATGAATGGAATGCTTCAATTATCGTATTGATATGAATATCGAGAATGTCCGACTTGAACACAAGAAAATGGTAAGCAGCACTATTGTTTGCATATCCGATGAATACGCAATCAACAGTTTTAGGTCCTATTTTGACCTTCTTAAGTGGAGGAACAGCTACCTTCGCAAGACACCCCCACACTTTCATGTATTTGTAGGATGGTCTTCGATCCTTCCACAACTCATATGGTGTTTTGTCTAACTTCTTGTAGGGTATTTTATTTAAAATGTAATTCGCTGATAAAATAGCTTCCCCCCACAAGTTCTAAGGTAACCCTGAACTTATCAACAAAGCGTTTATCATCTCTTTCAACGTACGGTTCTTGCGTTCGGCAATACAATTTTGTTGAGGTGAATAAGGAGCAGTGGTTTGATGGATGATTCTATTATCCGAACAAAATTCATTAAATAATGAATCATATTCACCACCTCTATCACTCCTTACTATTTTTATCTTCTTGCTTAGTTGATTTTCAACCTCTTAAAAAGCGTAAAAGCTTCCAAGGCCTCGTCTTTGCTTCTTAGCAAATAGACGTAACAATATCTTGTGCAATCATCAATGAAAGTAATAAAATACTTTTTACCACCTCTAGTTTCCACAAATTTTAAATCACATTTATTAGTGTGAATTAAATCTAGAGGTTCACTACTTCTTTAATTGAATAGAAATGAGCCTTAGCTAATTTGGATTTTCACACAAATTTCACATTTGTGATTTTTGTCAATGACAAAATTCGAAAGCAAATCCAAATTACTGATTCTCTTTAAGGTCTTGTAATTAACATGACCTAATCTACCATGCCACAATTTAGATAACTCAACCATATAAACAGAAGAAATAGCTTTATTAATAACTTTGTTTTTAGGTACAACAATCATAATATTGAGCTTAAAAAGCCCATCACATAAATAGCCCATACCCACAAATATCTCACTTTTCGTGAGTACAAATTTATCTGACTCGAATACGAGTCTAAACCCATTTTTGCTCAACAGAGAGCCGGAAACCAAATTCTTTTGGATTTTGAGAGCATGAACAACATTGTTCAATGTAAGTTCCTTCTCGGAGGTCACCTTGAGCACCACCTTTCCATGGCCTCGTACCTTGCAGACTGTAGAGTTTTCCATAAACAGTTGCTCATCAGCAGCAGCTTCTTTGTACTGGGTGAAACTCTTCCTATCAGAACATACATGACAAGTGGCCCCGGTATCAACCCACCACATCTTAGGGTTCTCCACCAAGTTCACTTGTGATACAACAGCAGCGAGCTCAAAATCATCAACCAGGTTGGCTTGAGCTTTCTTTTTCTTGTTCTGTTGGCAGTTCTTTGCACAGTGTCTGGGCTTGTTGCAATTGAAACAAGTTTCCGTGAACTTCCGAAAATCCGTTCCCTTCTTAGCTTGGGAAGAACTTGAACCAACGAATTTCCTCTTGTTGGTCTTTTTCGAATGTCCAATAACATTCGCTTTGGCTTCCATGGTCTGGACCTTGACCCTCCTCTCTGAACCACGGTTATCCTTCTTGATCCTTAATGGAACGATCAAGTTCTCTAAAGTCATCTCCTTTCGTTTGTGCTTTAGATAGTTCTTGAAATCCTTCCACGAATGAGAGAGTTTCTTTATCAAAGCCGTCGTTTCGAATGATTCACTAAGAGTCATTCCCTCGGCAAAAATCATGGAGAATCAATTGAAACTCTTGGACTTGACTTATAATGGTTTTCGAGTCCACCATCTTGAAATCTAGAAACCGGCCAACCATAAATTTTTTTGTGCCGGCATCCTCGATTCTGTATTTCCTTTCCAATGACTCCCACAGTTCTTTCTCTGTCTTTATTGGATTATATACGTTGTATAATGTGTTGTCCAAACCATTGAGGATGCAGTTCTTGCATAGGAAGTCAGAATGCTTCCATGTATCTACCGAGGCTACAATTGTAGTATCTGTTTCTCACTCGTTCAAAGTCGAGACCTCCTCCCGTAAGAACTTTGCTAGATTGTGGGTGGTCAGATAGAACAACATCTTTTGCTGCCATCGTTTAAAGTCCAGACCACTGAACTTTTCGGCGCAACATGTGAGACATGTAGATGTTGTGGCGCAACAGTCGCACTAGCAGTATTGATAGATGTTTCGGCCATCTGTTATTCCAAAAATAACAGGATCAACTTGTAATAGAATATAGAAATGTAATATATCTAATAAACACAATATATATTTATTACTAACAGTAGCAATAATATATATTACTCAACAAATATATATTTTCTTAAGAATATATAAAAAAACAAACAGTATACCAAAAATGTCAATATAACTTAACAGTATATGAAATGTAAAGGAAAGAATGAAATAAAAAATATATATATATATATATATATTAAAACCGTAAGTTGACTATGAACAAAAACGAAAAAAGGTATTATAACAAACAGTAACCATCACCAATCAAATTGTAGCAAACATATGAGAATAATATATATATATATATATATATATATATAGAAACGTACAATAATAGTAATATATATAAAAAAAAATACACAGACAGTAGCGAACTATGAAGTCAGTATGTAATATGCTAACAAACAGTAATGTCAAAACCGATATAAAAGCAGCAAGAAAAAATCATCTTAAGAATGTTGGAAAAAAAATTATACCGATTATAATAAATACCGAAAATTAAAACATATAAAAAGAAACACAAATATAGAAATGAATTTCAATATAAATCAATAAGAACTTACAAGAAATATAACACCGACTTCAAATAAGTATAGAATCGAATTTACGAAAAATTTACAGGAATTGATTTGAAAAAATCAATATCGAGTCAAGATTTCACCTCTGACCTTAAGACGAATTTTGCCTGCCTCAAAGGTGTTTGCAGATGTATGCAAATCGTCTCTCAGGCTTTCTCGATAAACGTTGCTCTAGAGGGCACACTCCAAGCAATTCAGCGAACCAAGAAGATGTCGGACTCTCTCTCAACACAGCAAAGAAAAGAACCGGAGAAAGAGAAAAAATATTTTAATATGATTGAGTGAATAAAACAGACACAAAACGTCTGTATTTATAGAGGGCAGAAAACCTGTTCGGAATAGGTGCATCTGTTGGGAGCAATCTGTTCGGCCAGAACAGACAGGTCCCAAGCACCGAACCGGTTCGGTCAAGGACTGAACAAACATAATCATTCGGACAAAAATCTGGTTTGATGGTTGGGCCGGGCAGCAAAAAAATAGATAATGCAAACAGGCCCAAGCCCGGTCCAGTCCGACTCGACCCAGCCGAGCTCAACGATGCGCGTGTGGTCCAGCCCAAGTTGTGTAGGTACTCACTCACCACAAAATTTAGGTGTCCCTTGGAGCCCAACCCAACATGGAACATTAGCTTATATAAACTATAAGCTAAAGCTTTACTTTGTTCTATGTGGGATATACTACCTACCACACCTTCATCCTCTTCAAATGGGTGTCCAATGAAAGACTAATTTCTCATTCAAATTAATATCAATTGTGTATGTAAATATGCAATGTGTATGTAGTAACGATAACTTACATATTAAAATACATATTTCGTATAAATACACATAAAAAATATATTGATATTTAACATTTTTAGGATTGATTTCAATTAAATTTAATGAACAATAAACATTTCATCAACTTCTAATTAAAATTTGTCAGTGTCTTTGTTTACAGCTTTACAAAAATGTTAATACTACTATTACCCTTTTTAAAAAAAAAAACCTCTTAGTTAAATTTGTCAAACCAATCTCCAAATTACATTTTTATTTTAAATAAATGAATAAAAAAGCTTGGATCAATTAATACACAAGGGAAGAACTCCAAAATTAGGGAAGAACTCCAAAATTAGTAATGAGACAATGACTTTGATTGGTGTAGCTCTTTATTGACATTTGCTCTACTGTCTGACCAGTTGAGCATTAATCACTAAAATCCAAGCATGGATTTACTATTCGATCATTTAAATTAAAATTTTAATATTTTAATAGATTTTGTTAATAAATGCCTTAAAGATATTTTTTAAGATTACTATATGTAGTAATATTTTCATCCAATGTATTGAAAATGATAAATAAAATTATAAATTTTTTAAATTAATGCAATGCTATTACTATAAATAATATATTAACTAATTTTAAAAAATATTTTAAAGGTCACTCATTAACAAAATCCTATTTTAAATTATTGCAAGAACCTTAATTTGAAAGCCATTTTGATACGGAAGTGTTTTAGAATGCGTTAACCATATAAAAGTAAGTGATTTTTCTTCTTATGTGAATTATATTTTAATGAGAATTTGACGAGTCGATTTGTCTACACGTTTTATTTTTACTGTTATATTCGGAATCACTTCATGTATTGATATTGATATTAATATTAATATTATTTTAATATCTAATATTAAAAATAAAAAATAAAAAAATTAATACTTTATTAATACATTACATAATTTTTTGAATCTACGATTTTTATAACTTTATTTTTCATAATTTCATAAAGAAAAATACTTATTCTCCTTAATTTTTTTACACTATACATATGGTAAAATTCCATTCCAATTGTACCTTTCTTTTCCTGTGCTTAAATCAGCAATCAAAGTCATGAAGAACTGTCTCAAAGAGATGAGGCTCTGCAGTGCAGTCTAGTCTAGGCATGCAGCCTAAGGACTTTTTTCTTCTTCTTTTTTACTGCTTACCCAAGTTTTCATAGGGCTGGCGTTTGGCTATTAATGGGGCCAAACTATCCTTTTGGGAATGGCCACTATCAGTGCCTGTGCCTCAGTGCAAAAGTTTGTTTGTTTTTTTATTTTATAAAAAAGTTTAAATTGACAATGAATTTCTTCAATTAAAAGGGTGTAGAGGATGTTTTTGATCGGGTGAGAAAACGTTGCAAATCAGTAAAATGAGATGTCGTAGGGAGATAACGGAGAGGAAGATTGGAGCAGACCCTGGAGAACAAGTGCGGTGGCAGGTGGTGATGATGAAGGCTGTAAGTGGCTGAGAATGGTGGAAAGTATGATTGTTATAAAAATTACGGAGAAAATGTTGCAGAGACTTCTTAACGTCAAAAAGTTTGTCAAATAGTCAAAAGATCCAAAATGAAGTATTTGGACTTCTATTTATAACCTCTCCAAAGAGGTTACAAGGAGAAGTTACTAAGAGAGTGGAAAGTTATTTTATATAAACATGATCTCGATCATGGGTAGTGGAGAGATTATATATGATAATGGAGAAGTGCTAGTTATGAGAGGTTACATTAGGAGAAGTGTTTCAGTCACATGTAGTGAAGGAAGGCTACTGACAGCACGCTTGAGAATGCACTGTCCGTTCAGCGGGATAGGGAAGCACTTGTGTTCCAGGGAAAGGTTAAGAAGCGAACTTCTTAACAATCTCTATATCTGAGCCTCCAAGCCATGCTCTCCAAGACATCCCAAGAGTGGAGCAAACTCAAAAATCCTGCCAACCTTCCCGGGTTAGCTTCACAGTCTTCATGTAGTTGTGTATTACTGCAGGAAGTCATGCTGCCAAGAAGCGACGTGCCAGGAAGCAACGTGCCAAGCGACGTGCCAAAAGACGTGCCAAGCGACGTGTCAAGTGACGTGCCAAGTGACGTGCCAAGCGACGTGCCAATAGACGTGCCAAGAGAAGTGCCAAGCGACGTGTCAAGCGACGTGCCAAGAGACGTGTCAAGCAACGTGCCAAGAGCGCTGCTGACAAGAAGACTATTACTAATGCCCGCTGCATATAAGATTTATTCATGCATAAAATGTTATTGACAAAAAATGAGTATCTACAAAGAAAAATAATTAATTTTTCCATTAATTATTACCCCAGTTAACTTTTTTTTTATTCACAATTTTTTTCTGTACTACAAACTTTAGAACTTAAAAATTGAGACAATAATAACTTTAGCACTCTATAGCTTTTGGATCCATAGACAATAATAACTTTAGCACTCTACATACATCAGCACTCTATAGCTTTTGGATCCATACATCGGTTCCTTTGTTTTTGTTTATTATGTATTAAAAAGTTTTAATATATGTATGTACAAGAATTTTCAAGGGACTGTTTTTCTTTAAAAATTTACTTACTACTGCTACTTGATTGAATTGTCAAAAGAGGAAAAAAAAATGTGTAAAATTAAAATCACATGTATTTATGTTATATTCGTATTTAAAATATTATATAATTATAGTTATACAAAATTTAAAATATTTATGTATTTTTATTATTTTATATTATATTTTAAATTTTTTTATATTATATAATTATATGGTGTTTAAAATTATTAAATTGAAGAAGAAAAAAAAGCAAAGTGTTTCCCTTGCTACCAATCTACTTTATAAGAAGGCAGAATAACTTGTCTGTGAAACAAGATCTCTGATCTCTCCACCAAGACATCTGGGAATGATAGAAATAGAGGCAGATTTGATAAGCTCTTTGTCTAAATTGTTCTGTTTTGTTTCTTTTTTGAATAGTTTAAGGTGCTTATCTGGCTTGTTTCTATAACCTTCCTTTACAAAGGTTTTCTCTATTCCAACTGTTCTGTTTGTCCTGCTGAAGCTGAGCACTCACTCAAATACCCCATCTCTTTCAACTCTCTGGAACAAAGATTATCATCATCTCGTCATCATTCGGGGATTCTTAGGAAAATGAAGCAAAGAATGTGTTCTTTTCTCATTGTTGTACTGCAGATAATAAGCTGGATTCATGTTTCAACCAGGTCTTTAGCATCTCATGATGTTGTTCCTCAACAAGGTTCGTTATTTATTTGTCTGATTCACCTTTTTTTGTTCGTTAAAAATCGTTTTCTTTGCCAATCTTTGGCCTTTCCCCCCCTAATTTCAGCAGCAAAAGCTTCGATCTTTGACCTTGAAACCTTACCCTTGTGAATCTCTTCTTTAGGTGTTTTACTAATTATCTTAACCCTGATCAAACAGATACCTTTCCAGAGTTCTCAGGATTTGCCTTCGACTCTAAACAGGTTAAAATATCATTGAAGTTTACTCTCTTTTTCGGCTGTTTTGACTTTTGAGTCTTGAATAATGGTGTCTTGGACTCTTTTTTTTTTTTTTTTTTTTTTCTTTCAGTGTCTTGAAAGTAGCAAGGGTGGAGTAGGTTATGGGAGTGAAGAAACATATAGTAGTAGAATGCTAAGAAGACTTGGATCAAGGCCACCAAACTGTCAGCGCAAGTGTGGACGCTGCACGCCCTGTGTTGCCACTCAAATTCCTGCGACTTCTGATAAACTGGGAATTCAGTATACCAATTATGAGCCTGAAGGATGGAAATGCAAATGTGGCGCCACTTTCTTCAATCCATAAATGCTGCTGGGGTCAACCTTTAACTACCTTTTTAAGCTCTCCTTCTCTCTCTCTCTACATTACCCCATGTATAGACTCAATTGTCTTGTATAGTTGTATCTTTGTTTCTTCTTCTTTGAGGGAAAAAAAGAAGAAATTTGGGGGGGGGGGGGGGGTAAGGTAGTTACTGGAATAAATAGAAAAGGTTTGAAATTCATGGTCAGTGGTCAGTTTTGTTCTGGTTAATGAATGAAGCCAACTAGCCAGCCATGTGCTGCAAGTTGAACTTTGGGTTGGGCAGAAATTCTTCATTTTCATGGACAAATGGGGGATTGGAGCCCATGGACCATATTCAGTTGGATTGTATCAACACATTTTAGACCCTTGCCTGGATTGGATTTTTGAGCTCGGTCAGGCTTCGGAATCGAAGCATATAAGCAGTATATCTCCCCTTGTCCTTTTACTTTCAAAACTTCACCTTGTTTCCGTCTCCCCTTGTAACATTTTTTATGAACGGACAAATTAAAGTAGATTATATTTATAACATTAACTTCTAGAGTAAATTTAGAAAAAATAAATAAAATATTACTTTGCTTTTAACTTCTTCTTGTTAATTACTCTTGTTTTTTTGTGCACCAAAATGGGTCATAATTCTTTTTCATAGTATTACACTTAATTTGAATGGCCGGTGAGAAATTCTCTCATTATATCATCCATATCCTCCCCTTTTATGCTGTTTTATCACTGGACGTGAAGCATTAGATTCAATAGCTTCATCTTGCAATAATAATAAAATGATGGAGGAGTTGGTATATTATTGCAACATGATACTTTTTCTTTGTAATTAAAAAAACGAATGCGTAAGATTATGAGATCATCCAATTTTTTATTTATTCAAAAACCATTTTCTGCTCATATTTTTCAAATGAAAGAAAATACTATGACTTAAATTTAGAATCTCTTTCTTAATTTTCGTCCCATTAAGCTAAGTTTTTTAAAGTCTATATTCGAACCCAAATTGCTTTTATATCCAAATACTGCTTTATGTTAAGTCTCATAAAATCTAGATATTATTTTTGGTCGAAAAGGTGTAATTCAGCATAAAATTGAAAAACTATATCTAGTTTCATTGAATCTAGATTTTATACTACTATAATAATTATTATATTATCGTACTAATTGTTATTACGGAAAAAAATAAAACCTTTGGTTTCACTGAAAATGAGTGAGCAATCGCTCAATTCAATTTTAAAAAATAAAAAATTCATTTAAACAGTCTTCTAAACAAATAATTGAATTGATTGATCTAATCTTAATAATTGACAATAATCAAAATTGAATTAATTCAATCGATTAAGTTGCTCTTACATTTTCCACCGTATCTTTTGTCATCAAATTGAACAATATTTTCAATAATTTCAATCCAATCAAATTCTAAATAAAAATATAATATTTATTATATATAAAAAAAATAAATTAATATATTGACATAGTAAAAATATATTAACATGCAAATCCCAATTGAAGCAAGATCACGTGACAAATACATTCATGACTCATCCAATAGATTAGAGTCGGATAAAAAGCACGTGACCGGAGGTCCCCACCTTGACAGTGCCGCAAAAATACTTTTTTTTTTTTTAAAACTCAGAAGAACATTCGCATCCTTTGCACGCTTAGTAAACACGCAGGGCCTACCATACTCATCTCTCTCTCTCACATCCAGAATTTTAATTTTTAAAATAAAAAGAAAAGAAAAGAAAAAGAAAGCAAGAAAGCGAAGAAACAGAAAAAGAGGCCCCACAAGACATAACAAAACACAAACACATCCTCCGTCGTTCAAAGCTTTTTTTTGTTTTTCATTCTTTCTTTCTTGGCTTCGATTGGATCAAATCCACAATGCGAGAAAACAAGAGAGAGAAAATATGCAAATATAACTGTTTTTAGAAAGAGAAAAATAGAATTATGATTTCTTAGCTACTCCTCCCCTTTGTTTTTGTTTTTTTCCTTTCGTTAACCTAAAATAACCCTAGTTTTTTTTGTTAATTTTTATTTCCTCTTCGTTTGAAACAAACACGGAAACTCTATATCTTTTTTTTTTTTTTTTTCTGTAATTTTTTTTTACGTGATCGAAAATTTGATGTGTATGGATTGTCGGTGCGGTTGATTCGGTGTTTAGTGTCTCCATATAATTTCCTCGCTTTTTATTTGGGGGGTTTTTCTAAGTTAGGGTTTCGATTTTTTTTTTTTACTTCTTTGAAGTTGAATTGATGGAGCCTCGTGTCGGCAATAAGTTTCGGCTTGGTCGTAAGATCGGTAGCGGCTCTTTTGGAGAGATCTATCTGGGTTCGTTACATGTTTTTCTTTTTCCTTTTTTTTTTTTGCCTGATTTTGAGTATAATTTGGTGATTTTTTTTTCTTTGCAGGTACAAACATTCAGACAAATGAAGAGATTGCCATCAAGCTTGTAAGTGTCCTTGCTTAAAATTCACTTTCTATTTTTGTTTAATTTTGTATATTTTTATCGCTTTTGGTTGTTTGCTTGTTTGTAACTTTAGTTTGTTGTATTATAACGGTCTATGAAATAGCAATGTAGTTGCTATTCTGGTTAGGTTTTAAACCGAGCTCGTCATTCGTTGGATTTCATGTGTTAACACCATCATTTATAACTTAGTGATGCATTTGAGTCGTAGGACATATTGAAGCAAGAAAGTGTAAAAATCTGCTATTGTTTAGTTAGTTGGATTCTAGCTAATGTGCATCAGATGGAGAAATTCTATTCCAATTTATAGGAGGTGGTTCAAATGTATTTTCTTGGATAAAATTATAATGTTCAGGGGTAGCATGACAAGTTTGCTGATGTTTGGAGCACTTGACAGTTGACACTTTGGTTTATGCTTATATATTTTTTTACTTGACCTGGTGTTATTTATTTATTTATTTTTTTCATTTTTTTGTTTGTATTAAAGTAATGATATTTATAGTTTGTGGACTCACTCGAAGGAAGATGGGAAAAACAGAGAATCAAACTATTAATTAAGGTTTAACATGGTGGGATCATAATATCTCATCAAAAGGAGAATCAAATTTGTTCATAAGTGATTTCTTCTTATTTTCTGATAGGCGTCATAGTGGACAAGAAGTATATTCTCTGGATGGTTATCTCCTGAGATACATAAGGTTAAATGGGGTGACTTTCCTTTATAGTGTTGATTACCAATTTATCATTTTATATCCATTATTTTCTCGATATTTGGTGTGAATTCATTTAATGTTAATCAATGATACTTATAAGTTTTTAGGAGGGGGCACTTTCATTCTGAATGACATAATAACTTAACACTTTCATTCTGAAAGACATAATAATTTGACTTTCTGCTTGAATTGGTGGTTTGATTCAATTAGTTCAAAGTTTTGACATCCTGTATAAGAATTGCTTTCTTATATTTAGTATTGGTAGTGATTTTCTCCTATGTTGCAGTTGTTTTAACCATAATAAATTCTTTTTGGTACATAAGGAAGGTGATGACCTGTTTCTTTTTTTAAATGATCAGGAAAATGTGAAGACTAAGCATCCTCAGTTGTTATATGAATCAAAGTTATACAGGATCCTGCAGGGAGGAAGTAATGATTCTAGAACATAAAATCTTGTTTCAAAGTCTGGCTGTATTTTAATTTCATATTTATTTATCATTTTGTTTCTTATGATTGCAACTGTTGACTTTCCCCCATCTCGATCTTTTTCTTGGCAGCTGGGATTCCAAATGTGAGATGGTTTGGAGTTGAGGGAGACTATAATGTTCTGGTTATGGATTTGCTTGGACCTAGTCTTGAAGATCTATTTAATTTCTGCAGTAGGAAACTCTCATTGAAGTCAGTTCTCATGCTTGCAGATCAAATGGTAGTTTCGTAGAATTTCATACATTTGCAACTTCAGTTCCTCTTCCTTTAATGTATTGCCACTTCAAGCTATTTTGTTTTTTTCTCCCCAGATCAATCGTGTCGAATTTGTTCATTCAAAATCGTTCCTACACCGAGATATTAAGCCCGATAATTTTCTTATGGGCTTGGGAAGGCGTGCGAATCAGGTGTGTGCTTCTGGTCAAATTATTGTTTGTTATATGTTGCAGCTGATTTTAATGTGTTATTGCGTTTCACTTTCACATAGGTCTACATGATCGACTTCGGCCTGGCTAAGAAATATAGAGACAGTTCAACTCATCAGCACATTCCTTACAGGTGAGAGAACTTTGCATGCATTTGATCTATTGTATTTTACATGCAGTTTAAAAGGCCTGGATTTGTATCCACCCCCCCCCCCCCCTTCCCTCTTTTTAAAATGGAAGAAAACTTTTTTTTTTTAATCCCTTTCCTTGTTTGTTTCACATCTTCTTGATTGGTTTACTAGTACCAATTGAGTCATCTGAGCTGATTCTCCTATGAGATTCTCTTGATTGCACCTCTATTTTCACCAATGTGCTGATGACTGGTAGAGATGGTGCGTCCTCTTTTAAAAGAGGCAACGTCTGATGAATTTCCATATTTCTTTTGTGATTATGATAAATCTTATGCATAATCTAACATATATGTTTTGGCATGAAAATGCTCATGGTGAAATGATAGTATGCTCAATATAACTCATGTCAATGCATGAATGAACTAATATCACGCTGAAAAAATATGCAGTCTTTTGGACATTTAAGAGGAGAATTTCTGCTGATAAAGTTGAAGTTATCAAGCTTTTATTTTAGGCTCTATTACCTGAGAAGACGTGTTTCCTTTTCCATTTTTATACCATAATCTGCCTGAAGATTAATTGATACCTGTCTGGTTCCCTGGTTGTTTTGTCTTATGAGTTATGAGATTTTCCAATAAGGTTGGTTACAACATTTTAACTTATAGTTGTGATCTTTTAGTATGTCATGTATTTGTTAGTTTCCAAGATAAAGCATTGTGAAGAACTGTCACAAGGGTAGTTGTATTAGTTGTAGTGGTGGCAATGATGAAGCATCCAACTTCTCTGCCTTGCACTGGCATCTCTATTTCGATATTCTTTCAACTGATTTATTCCATTCGTAATTTGTGGTGGATGTTCCAAGCCAATTTTTTATATTCTACTTGGTCATGACGGTTTCAGGGAAAATAAGAATCTTACTGGAACTGCAAGATATGCAAGCATGAATACACACTTGGGCATTGGTATGTATGGTCAATCTTATTGGAGGTGTATTTTCTTTGATGTATAGACGTTTCTTTTAGTCTTCTTAATTCTGATTCTGTCCTTCGGTACCATGTAGAGCAAAGCCGTAGGGATGATTTAGAGTCTCTTGGATATGTGCTTATGTACTTCCTAAGAGGAAGGTTAATTCTTGCTACTTATGCTACTTTCTTTTGTCTTGTGTTCATTTCTTTAATAGTTTTCATTATTGATGCCTCTTCTATTGACAGTCTTCCTTGGCAAGGTCTGAAAGCTGGAAATAAAAAACAGAAATACGAAAAAATTAGTGAGAAGAAGGTTTCTACTTCAATTGAGGTAAGGATGTATTCAAATCTTGCAGTTGCATTAGGTTTCTGTAAAGGGGATTTTTAGGTAATAGAAAAAGGTAGATGTTTGGCTTAAAGGTTCTGATTTTACATGCGAAATTGTGACCGAAGATTGATGCTGTTTCAGGCCTTATGTCGAGGTTATCCAACAGAATTTACATCATACTTCCATTATTGCCGTTCACTAAGATTTGATGATAAGCCAGACTATGCTTATCTCAAAAGAATCTTTCGTGACCTCTTTATTCGTGAAGGTTTGGTAATTTACATTTTTAGCTGTGCATGCTGTCAACTTGTATTATCTCCATAGATCACAGTGACATCACATCTTTCATTGTTCTCGTCGATCCTTGCTAAACAGGCTTCCAGTTTGATTATGTCTTTGATTGGACCATTTTGAAGTATCAGCAATCACAGCTGGCCACTCCTCCAGCTCGAGCCCTTGTGAGTGTTTAGTAGGATGTTTTACTTCTGTTAGTAATCAGTATGGGAATGTATCTTTTGTAACGCTTGTCTCTGTTAGGGCCCTGGTGCTGGAACAAGTTCTGCCATGCCCCCTGCTATTGTCAATGCCGACAGACGCACGGGTAAATTGCTGCTCCTTTCATATACTTGATTGTCTCTTAATGGCACTACCACAAATAGGGATGGCAATTTAAAATACGGATTCAGATAAAAGTCGGATATTATAATTACTATCCGCAGCGGATTCGGAGCGGATGCGGATATGAAACCTCGGATATCCATTATTCGAATCCGCATTACTTCTGCGGATTCGGATAGCGGATTCGGATATCCGAATCAGCTTATTTGTAAAACACATAAATTTTGTTTGATTTTATATTTTTATTTAAAAAAATTTTGATTTTTTGAATTCGGATTTTTAGCGGATTCGGATATCCAACGGATAATGTTATTTAATTCGGATTCAGATTCAGATAGTAGTATGCGGATTAAATGCGGATAATTTGCGGATTCGGATTTTAAAACAATTTTGCTGATTCGGATTTGGATAGTACAAAAAATGCAGATATCCGACCCGCTGTCATCCCTGACTACAAACGTATTGAATTTTTTTTTTTGACTCTCTAACCCGCAAGCACATGTGAGCACACTGGCAATATTATTCCTTTTCCAATTTTTTAAAGTTCTATTTGATATTTAATAAGAAAATGAAATACTTGCATTAGTATACAATTGTCTGATCCGTTTCTTTCATGTTGAAAAATCAATTTATGCTTGGAATTATAGCATTTGCATCTCTTGGTTGCAGCTGGGGAGGACTTGCGAGCAGCTGGTTTGTCATCCATGGATTCTTCTCGGCGGAGAACATCAGGGCCCTTGATGAATTCTGGAAGTTATGCAAAGCAGAAGAATCCCATTGCCAATGATCCTGCAATTACTAAAGAGTCTGTGGTAATTCTTTTTCAATATTATGCTTGATGCACATGTATGATAGTATTTTGAGATTTGTCATCCATCTTGCATTCCAGATACTGTTGTGCTTCCTTTTCATTTTAGGATATATCTCTACGTTTCAGCGGTGCTGGTACATGGGATGACCGATATGTTATATAAATGCTTATAGTTTTCCATCAGTCTTCTGTCATCCGCAAGTCATCTTTTTAGTTAAATTAGGAGGCTCGGCACATTAGTGTGTATATGCACATAACAAAAGTTGGACACTTGCTTCAGATTCCCTGTCCAACATTTTTAGCTGCAGATATTGGGTAGTTTTGAACTGTTCCTATGCAGTCCTATTTCTTTTTCAACAGTAGCATTGTATATTTTATTCAATCCTTATCTTTTAGTGCAAATTTGGATTTTACTTGGATGAAGTTTATGGGGCAGTCAGGTGGATCCTCTTCAAGACGAGTTGCTGTTTCTAGCGGTCGTGATGCGTTTGCTGGCAGTGAGTTTGACCCCCAACGTTCTCGTACAACCGATGCTAGCCCTGGAACATTGCACAAACTTTTAAGTCGACAACGAAGTCCTGTTGAATCTTCTGACCCTAAGCAGACAATGTCTGGGAGAAATACCTCTCGTGTCAAGAACTATGAAGCTGCCCTCAAGGGAATTGAGGGCCTGCAATTTGACAGCGACGAGAGAAATCATTATTAAATGATCAGCTATATGAATTGTTGTAAACCATGAAATGAAATGGTTGATGTACTACTACATTTTGCAACAAGAGTATTGTTTTCCTTGTTGGGGGGTTGAGTTAAGAGTATTGTTTTCCTTGTTGGGGGGTTGAGTTGAAGGAATTTTTGAACTTGGAGCTCCTGATTTGGACTCTCGGTCTCGTGCACCCAAAGCATAAATTTCTCCACTGATGGAAAAGCTTGTGAAGTGAAATTTGACTGCCATCAATCAAAGCTGTTGCCTTGAAGGCTAGAAGCTATTTTCCGAACAGTTTTAACTCCCTGTTTTTGGTTGTGTCCTTTTCATCTTAAGATTATTGCTTTCTCGCTCATCTGGGACTTCTTGAGGTTTGAAACTTTATGGCACTGTAAATTTACTGTATTCATGTCACTCCTGTTCTTACGTTTTCTTTTTCTTGTTTCTTTTTGTATCACTGCTCGGAAGGCAAATTTATAGATTATTTTTTCTTAATAGTTGATATATACACATACATACAAAGATATTAAGGGAAACGAGGATTGAGGACGTGATAATCAAGATTATATTCCTCTGGATTAAGGGAAATCTTAAGAGCAGGACATGATAATCGTAAACATTGCTTTGTCACGGGCTATTCCTGTTTTCAGTTCCATGTCATGGATTTTCTTTTCCCTTTGACACTCTCCTCTTGAACATTTTTTTCTTTTGGTTGCACTGAACATTTTATTCTTCGTGAATCAAAAGATAGTAATTGTAACAAAACATCCAGTGTTCCCAAACCGAATTGCATGCAGTTCCCTCTGCCCTGAATTTTTACAGATTGAGTTCAATTTTTCATCAGAAAATCACCATTATATACTGCAAGTCCTTAAGCTATAATATTATTGATGTTCCAAATATATATATATATATATATATATATATATATATGCTTCAGAATTCAGATTGCTTACATTTTTACATGCAGAAAGCAAAATAACGATTGTTAATTCAAAAGGAGAGGAGAGGATCGTTTCGTTAGAGAGTTCATACATCATTGATTTTTGTTTTAACCCATAAATTCATTCAAAGACTATAAAACAGTAAACAAAGTGGAAGTTGGAACAAGCAAGTCCAACCAAGGAATTTTACCACCATCCATAAACTACCCTAGTGTACCTATCCTTGAGCCACCTAAAAGTCTTCTTGAAAGACCCTTTCACTTTCCCTTCAACAGCGTAAACCTTATAGGTAGCTACCCTCTTCTTCCTCTGCAACTCCGGATCATTCAAACTCCAGCTTTTCGAAGAAGACCCATTAGTCGACTTGCCTTTTTTGAACTTAGCATCCTTATTTTGCACCTGGACCTGGGTCTGGGTCTGCCCATGTCGCACTGTTGAGGCATAGGAAGCACTGTAACACCTCAGATCTTGCATGCTTTGGATACCATTCCCATTTGACGAATTGGGTCCGTTATAGCTCTCTATCTGCTGCATTCTTCCATCCCCACATGATTTGGATCTAAAGTCTTCCATGAATTCTTGAGCTCTCCTCTCACAGAAGATTTGGGGGAGTGTGGGTGTGGGGGAGGGAGGGAGTGAGGGGGGGGGGGGGGGAAGTAGTTTCTCTCTCTCTGTGGAAAGCTCAGTTTTTCAGTTCATCTCTCTAAAAGCTGTAGGTGGTGCCAATAAATTGAGTGGATTTTTATGGTTTGGAGGCTTGTGTTTGTGGGAATTATAGTCTCTTTTTTATTTCATCGAGACAAGACGAGACGCGACAATTTTTCTTGTATGATTCCTGGATGCGCTGACTTTAAATGATAAACAGTGCGTCGGTGGTTGTGGTTGGTTCATAAAGTTAAGGTAGGAACTAAAATGGGTGTTATAATTAATAAGGCCAAATCACTTTTTCACATGTTTAATCTACCACTTCCTTCGTTGCATTCAAATTTCGATATCTTTTTATTTATCACTCTTATTAATCTTAAAATCTTTATTAAACCCATTATAATAAAGGATCATTCAACTGATAATAAAATGATGAGGATGGTTCTTCCCCCCTTCTCTTTTAAGTCCATATAACATAATATTAAGATGCTGATATGATAATTTTGAACAAGAGTTTAATAAATATAATACGATATATTAAATATGAACAAACGATTGATATGACATATTCAATAAAATTATCATATTTATGTTTTTATATGTTTAACAATTTATATCGTATTTATATTTATATAAATAACATTTAAAAAAAATTGACACATATACCCAAGTTATCTATCAGATCTAACTCTAAGCTTTTCTTACTCTTTTTATTATATGTTTTTTTTAGGGGGACAAAGGCTGCTTTTTCTGGGCTCCACAGATCAATATCCAGCACACAAAATCCTTTGTATTTGATTTGTTTTTACCCAGCAAGCATATACTAAGCTAAGGTAAGCTCCAGCTTTATTAAATGATATCAAATAATGGAGTCTCTTCTCTTTCTTTCGGTTTTCTTTTTCTTTTAGAAAAAGAAAACTGAGGCAATTTAACTTTAGAAAAATCACTTTCTTCATCCACTAATGAAGATTTCAACTTTTTAAGCGAGAAAAAACAAGTTCAATCGTAATTCTTAAATAAATAAATTAAAAAAAAAACATAGATTAGACAGTTTCAGAAACTTGCGCTGTAAACAAGGGAGGCGTAGACTTGAGGATTGCCTAAAGAAAAGCCTAAATCTCATATGAACAAGGGAGCAATTGCACTTACCAAAATTTCTAGATTGCACATGTTTACAATTCACTATTGTTACCTCCAGATCATGAAATTTGAAATTTATAGCTTCGATGGTTGACATTAAACTTGATAATTCGTGTTATTTTTTTGTATTAAAATCGTATTTATAATGCTATATATATATATATATAAATTGACACGTTAATTTTGACATTCATGCATGGTGGGATTGATATACTACAGGATCAAGTTCCATCAGGCACCGGGATGTTATAGTACTTTAATCTGCTTTCCCTTTGCAATTCAACATATCTTTGTAGTATCAAAGCACACACATTGGCTGACCAAGAATGCAGATAATGAACCAGAAAACCATATTTCCCACCTGGCATTGAAAAAGAAAAATCAATGTGGCAAAATATATCTATAGGATAAAGAATGAAACAAAGCATGCATGCCATGCATGCTCATGGTATAAACTGGAATTCAGACACAGGAACATCAGTACTAGCCTATGAAAAACAAGTAATTACCACCAAAACTATGTTACTTGAACTCGGGTGTGAGTGTCGGACACGAGTATATGTCCGACATGGGTATATACAATTTTTTATAAAATTTTCATATACTTAGAAGATCTTTGGAGGATTATATCCCCATACTCATTCCGGAATACTTCAAGAAAAATGAAGAGTCAGAGCAACATAGCACCAAACATAGTAAAGGTATTAAGACTGAGCATATTTACCATCAGACAACAATAACGCAAGAAAATTAAATAATTATAGAATCTCCATCCTCTTCTCCATCCATTGAAGGAACGTTAAAAGAACGTTAAACATATAATTTAGCATCAAAAGGGTTCGGGTTTGGATCTCTCTTTCCATTAATATGCTCTCCCTGTACGCCTCTTCGTTCCAGTTTGTTGCGTCCCCGCACATTTTTCTTAACTTCGAATGTTTATCGGGTAAGGGTTTGGAGCTCCGAGCAGCTCCTCCGCCTTTGTTTCTCTCGACTGAAACTCCAGAGCTTCAAGGAGAGAGCAGAGGGAAAGGTTGGAGTTGGAGTTGGAGTCAAACCAAACAAGGTCCAGCCAGGAGTCCAATATTTATTTGGGCCTTTTGGGCTCAACCGGAGTTTTAATAGAGAAGGAAAAGCCGTTGTTTAGTTGGTTAACAAAAAAGTACACTGTTTTCTTCACTAACCAATACCAAACTGAGTGAGTTTCGGCACCTTCAATGCCGCTGTCTTCAAGAAAACCCTAAAGATTCTCCCTTTGCCTAAATTAAACCAAACAAAAACTAATCTTTCTTTTCTATTGCTTCGGCTTTGGAGATCTGATTTTATATTTTCTCATCTCAAAATCTTCCCCATAAATCTCTCAACATTTCCCAGATTCATAATCTGCCGAAGTTTTGTCCTTTGAAACTGAGTAAGTTACGTATTTCTCATAATCTTTTCAACTTAATCTCGCAGATCTATTAGCCCATTATATCATCTTGCAAGTTTTTGGTTGATGTCGTTTCATTAGAATTATTTGGTAGGAGGGTGTTAACTTGATAGTAATAAATCCTATAGTTTTTTAGGTTATGTTCTTGCTAGTTGCTGTGCTTTTTTGCTCTGTTTTTAATTTGGACATACATTTATATATATTTTTTCTATTGGTTCAGGTATATTTTGAGAAAATAGCTGAGATATTCGAATAATCTTCTGGGTGTATTAAAGTAGCTGAAATTAATTGATTGCCTGAAATGAGTGATAACAATTCACCACCTGGGTCACCCAAACAAAACCCAGATCAGAATTCTGAGACTGACCCATTGCCCAAAGGTGATAGCTCACTGGAAACCATAGTTCGAAGGATTCAGGATTCCATGTCCTTAGCAAAGAGTCACAAGTTTTGGGAAACTCAGCCTGTTGGTCAATTTAGGGATGTTGGGGACACAAGTCTACCTGAGGGACCAATTGAGCCCCCCACCCCGTTGTCTGAAGTGAAACAGGAACCTTATAACCTTCCAAGTCCGTATGAATGGACCACCTGTGATATGGATTCAGAAGATACTTGTACTGAGGTTTACAATCTTTTGAAGAACAATTATGTCGAGGACGATGAGAATATGTTTAGGTTCAATTATTCCAAGGAGTTTCTCAGCTGGGCTTTGCGCCCTCCCAGTTATTACAAGAGCTGGCACATCGGGGTCCGTGCTAAGGCTTCGAAGAAGCTTGTTGCTTTTATTACCGGTGTCCCTGCGAGAATAAGGGTGCGGGATGAAGTTGTGAAGATGGCCGAAATCAATTTCTTGTGCGTTCATAAGAAGCTGAGATCAAAGAGACTTGCACCCGTGATGATTAAGGAGGTTACTAGGAGAGTTCATTTGGAGAATATTTGGCAGGCAGCTTATACCGCTGGAGTTGTTCTTCCAACACCAATTACTACTTGCCAGTACTGGCATCGGTCGTTGAACCCCAAGAAGCTTATTGATGTTGGCTTTTCTAGGCTTGGGCCTAGGATGACAATGAGCCGAACCATTAAACTCTACAAGTTACCTGATTCTCCGGCCACCCCTGGATTCAGAAAGATGGAGCTTCGTGATGTCCCTGCTGTTACTAGGTTGCTTAGAAACTACATGAGCCAGTTTGTTGTTTCTCCAGATTTTGATGAGAACGATGTGGAGCATTGGCTACTTCCTACCGAGGGCGTCGTGGATAGTTACTTGGTTGAGAGCCCGGAGACGCATGACATAACCGACTTCTGCAGCTTCTACACGCTTCCCTCATCTATTCTCGGCAACCAGAACTATTCGATTTTGAAAGCTGCCTACTCTTACTACAATGTCTCCACTAAGACTCCACTGCTTCAGTTGATGAATGATGCTCTTATTGTTGCTAAGCAGAAGGATTTTGATGTTTTCAACGCACTTGATGTCATGCATAACGAGTCTTTCCTCAAAGAATTGAAATTCGGACCAGGTGACGGGCAACTTCACTACTACCTCTATAATTATCGGATACGAAATGCCTTGAGACCATCAGAGCTTGGTCTTGTACTCTTATAGTTTGGTATGTTTCAGCTTTGGTCCTGCAGTTTTGTTTCCAAAATTAGGTTTGGATTGGCATCATATTTATTGTTCCACTGCCATCCGCAGCTAAGGATCCGGTTTGCAGTGCATGCAAGAGCAGCCTTTGTTGTGTTAGTGAGCTTTGATTGCTTTGGCGAATACAATATTGCTGTTGACAATGCATGTTGTTCTATGGACACCAATAATGTTGAGATTTTGCATGTGGTTTATTTCTCAGTCTTTATAATGCTCTTGCAGTTTTTCATTGCGTTTTGTGCTTATTGTTCCTGTTTCTCACTTCTTTAATTCCTTTAGGTGGTGTTTGGAATAGCGTGATCTCTTTAAAATCAAAGATGATTTAATCGATCATCATGTTTGGTAGTAATTTGGGAACTATTAGGCATTAATCTTAGATCATCGAGAGTAATTAGATTACCTCATTGCGGGTGATTTGAGTCTCATTCAAAAATGTGTGAAAGTTTTATCACTGAGGGAGAATGATATTCAATATTATTTTAAGAAAAATTTATCTTTGAAGGGATGTCCACCAAAATATGTTTTTTTACAAATTTTTAATTTTTATAAACAAATCTTAATTTTTTAATCATCTTATACAATACAACTTATGTGATCAGTAGATATAAATTGTTAATGGCTTGAATTATATTCATCAATACTAGTTTATATCTTATAGTTTTCTATAAAATTCAATCGTCATCATCCTCAGCAAAACGAATTTTTCATTGGTCACTCCTATACATGTAAACCCACTGCGTAGTGCGGATATATTCCAGTAACTATTACAATCTATGTTTATTATAAAAATTATAAAATTGAGAAAATAGTTTAGTCTCCATTTAATTGTTAATTTTTGTTTTTACAATTAAAAAATTAGTTTGACTAAGTCTAAATTGTTCACCCGACTCCCTTAAAAGTTGGATTCTTGCAAGATTTCCAAATTCGCTAAGTTAGTCTCATTTGTACCCAATTTTTTTTTTTTTTTTAATAATTAAAAATTAAAATTTTGACATTTTATGGATGAAAATTATATGATTTAACACTTTGCATGAAACAACTGCAATTAGATGCCCTTCGATAATTTTTAAACTATTATATTTTTTTTATAATATGATTTAGCTCATAATGACTTAAAAAAAATGAAAACAAAAATAAAGAATATCAATAAAAGATTGAAATACCAATATTTGGTTGGTTGGAGTGGTAAGCGACTTCAGTTCCTAAGATGAGAACAAAGGTTTGAGTCTTGGGATTTACCAATATTGAGAAGGCTTTATCATCATACTTTTCGGCCCAAACAGGAATTAGACTTCCATTAACTATAAAATGAGATTAGATAAAAAAAAAAAATGAAATAAGGACTAATTATGTCCAAAATATTTAGGACTATAACTAAAATACAAGTTTAGTAGATAAAATAAGGACCACTATTGTGTAAATGATGATCGTTCATGAAATTGCCTTTCTCAAACGTAATGGGTAAGATAATAAAGCAATATACTACTTTATCATGTCATATTTGAAAATAATAAATTCAAAGTTTTGGGGCTTTAGAGCCTTAATTTTACTTTATAAGTTTGGCAAAAGTAGCTTAAAACTATACTCAGAATATTTGGCTCAATTGGTCGATGCATTTTTTTTTTTATTTAAGAATAAGATTCAAATCTCTTTCTTCAAATTATAAAAAAAAAAAAAAACTTAAAACAATTAAGAATTTTAATGCATATAACTATAATTTATACCCCTGTCCAAGTTATAGATGTTGATAGATTATGTATATTGTATAGATTTAAAAAAAAATTATGCAAATTTAGAAGTTTTAAATCGTTTATGTTGGACTTTAATCTTTGCAACTTTGTGAAGAATTGAGATAGAATTTAGATTTGACTAACAAACAATTTTTACCTTGTAATATTGTTTTCGATCAGTAAAGCAAATCAAATTCCGTACACGATCTTTGTAAATTTGTTAATTCCGTAATTTATATTGATTAAATATGATAATCAACTGTTTAATATGACAGATACAATAATTATTTTCCTTTATTTACAATTTATAGTTACATGATTTATCTCTAAAAGAAGCCAATTTTGAATTTATAGTTTTTTTTTTTTTTTCATTCTTATGATACATATGGCTGATAAAGGCTTCAAGTATTAAACAATTACAATTTGATATAAAGTATTTTAGCCAAAACCTATTTCATGTTATAATATTACAATCTCTGTTTATTAGACACGTTATAAATTTGAGTCCATTTACTTATTACTTTTATTATTTATTTTTGTTTCTACGATTAAAAAAAAGTTTGACTAGAAAGCAAATAAAAGTTTTGAATAATTAAAAATTAAAAATTTAACATTTATGGATGAAAAATTATATGATTTTATATTTTTCATAAAACACCTGCACTTAGATGTCCTTTGATAATTTTAATCTATTACAATTTTTTTTTATAATATGATTTAGCTCATAATAACTTAAAGGAAAAAACAAAAGAAAAAAAAAAGAATTATAGAATATTAATATATAAAATCACACTTAATAATTTTTGTATTTGTGTTGTATTCATATTATTTTTTTATATTATAATCGTATTTAAGGTATAATATATTTATATAAATTTTAACACGTTAATAATTCGTTTATATAGATTTTGACGCGTTCATATATTCGTGTTATTTTTTGTGTCATTTCATGTTTTAATTTTTTTTTTCATGTCGTATCTAAAAATTTCAAATCTTTATAAAAATAATGAAATAATTAAAGACTAATTATTTTCAAAATATTTAGGACTAGAACTAAAATACATAGATTAGTAGATAAAATAAGGACCAAATAGAAAGAAAGGAAATTATTGACTAGGAAATAAAATGAATTGGAATTTGAAAAAAAAAATGTTTAAAATGACGTGTTTAATCTTAGCGGGTTGGCTTTTGGTAGATAGTCGACCAATTTATATGCAGTGGCAATATTGAAACACGATATAAAAAAATAGTTAATAAATCATAAATTAATAAATTATTTTTTAATTATTTTTTCGTGTTATATTCAAAAATTTTAAATCTTTATAAAAATAATGAAATAATTAAAGACTAATTATTTTCAAAATATTTAGGACTATAACTAAAATAGACAGATTAGTAGATAAAATAAGGACCAAATAGAAAGTAAGGAAATTATTGACTAGAAAAAAAAAATATTTAAAATGACGTGTTTAATCTTAGCGGGTTGACTTTTGGTAGAGAATCGATTAATTCATATAAAATGATAATATTGAAGCACGACATAAAAATAATTAAAAAATCATAAATTAACAAATAATATTTTAATTATTTTTTATATTATATCTAAAATTTTCAGAAATTTATAAAAATAATGAAATAATTAAGGACTAATTATTTTCAAAATATTTAGGACTATAACTAAAATACAAGATTAATAGATAAAATAAGGACCAAATAGAAAGAAAAGAAATTATTGACCAGAAAAGAAAATGAATTGGAAGGAAAAAAAAAATGTTTAAAACGACGTGTCCAGTCTTAGCGAGTTACGATAGGGTTGGCTTTTTGCAGAGACTTGACCAATCCATATCGTCCACGTGGCAAACAAGCGATGACAGCTGAACATCTGAGCAAATTAAATGACACCAGACAAACTCCTCCCCTATCCCTTGACTCCCAATTCCCAACTGAAGAGAAAAAAATTCTTCAGTTTACCACCAAAGAAGAAGAAACAAAGAAAAGAAGCAGAAACAGAAAAAAAGAGACAATTTTAGTCTCAAAATCTGAACGTCTTTGCATTTAAAAACAGCAATGGGGTGAAGAAGAGAGCTTTTTTACATGCTTTTATTCTCTGCTTTTGTTAGTTTCGAAGGTGATGGTAATGGAGTGTGTTGGAGCTCGGAACTTCGCGGCAATGGCGGTTTCTACGTGCACCTCGTGGAGGAGAAATCTGATGAGGACGAAAACCACGCTTTCGACTCATCATCGGTTTATTTCCTTCAAGGTTAGAGCTAGTGGAGCAGGGAGCGAGAGTTGCGTGGCGGTTAAGGAAGATTTCGCCGACGAAGAAGATTACATAAAAGCCGGTGGTTCTGAACTTCTCTTCGTTCAAATGCAACAGAATAAGGAAATGGATAAACATTCAAAATTAGCGGATAAGGTTTTCACCTTTTCTTTGCCCCTTTTTTAAGAATTCGATTTTCATTTTTTGGAAACCAAAATTAGGAGATATGGATTTTCTTCTTTTTTTTTTTTCCCTTTTTCTTTGTACTTTTTTTTTTCCCGGGTGTTAAAATGGAGGCCCTACCGGTGGATAAAGTTGTGCCTTTTGAGCCACAAGAATTTACGGCCTTTTTTGGATTGCGTTTTTAAGTGGCAACAAGATTGTAAACTAGTAATGAGAAATATGAAATACTTATGAAAATTATGACATTTGAAAGTCACGTGCATTTGGTCAATAGTAGTTTGCCTTAGCCTTGAATTTTGGTGGGAACTGGGAAGGAATTAGCAATTGTAGTTTTGGTTTCTTGTCTGATTACTTCTTGAAGAATAAGCATACTATGCATAGCAATTTGTAAAAGCCGTTTTGTTACTTTAAGGAAGGTTTTCGATGTCTATGTAAAATCCTTTTTATTTTGAAACCGAACTTGGATGATGAGTATCGGATATAGGAATGTGTCCAACATTATTTAATTTTTTAAAAGTTTTTTCATATATTTAAAGATTATACCTTATATTTATGTCCGAATATATGTTGAGCACAAGAGCCGAGAGTTGAATATTTTAGGGAAAATAAAAAACGCGGATAACATAGCTAGTAACTAGAAAAGAAAGTTTGCTTTTTATTAGTGGGTTTACTGTTTTGTAGGAATTTCCTTTTTGAGTTCCTTTCTGATAACATGTATATTTTCATAGTTACCACCGATATCAATTGGAGATAACGTACTGGACCTGGTGGTTATTGGTTGTGGTCCAGCTGGTCTTGCTCTTGCTTGAGAGTCAGCTAAGTTGGGTTTAAATGTTGGACTAATTGGCCCTGATCTTCCTTTCACCAATAATTATGGAGTCTGGGAAGATGAGTTTAAAGGTATTAGTTCATTTTTTTTTTTAATTTATGAAAGATATATTTCAAGCAAGTATTCAATGTGATTTACTTATCCATAATTTCTTCTTATGAAAACTTTTAAAATTTATGCACCTGATGTTCATCACAATCACATGAACTTGTAAGTTAATCTAATAATGTCATTTCCAGATCTTGGACTTGAAAGGTGTATTGAGCATGTTTGGCGGGATACAATAGTATTCCTTGATGATGATAAGCCCATTATGATCGGTCGTGCTTATGGACGCGTTAGTCGACACTTGCTCCATGAGGAGTTGTTGAGGAGGTAATAACAGTTCCTTGCTAATAATGTTTATGATCATTTTTCTCCAGGTTATTGTTTCTTCTAGATTCCCTACCATCAGTATTTAATTTGTATTAATTTCCGTAGGTGTGTCGAGTCAGGTGTAATGTATCTTAGCTCAAAGGTCGAAACGATTATTGAAGCTACCAATGATCATAATCTTGTAGTCTGCGAACGCAGTCGTGTTGTTCCTTGCAGGTAGGATAATTTATTTTTCCCCTACTGCCATTCCTAAATTTTAACCTTTTAGTATCACAGCTCCTTTCAAGCTCCTAATGCATGTATTATAGGCTTGTTACTGTTGCTTCAGGTAAACTGTTGCAATATGAGGTAGGGGGTCCAAGGGTCTCCGTACAAACAGCTAATGGCCTTGAGGTTGAGGTATGTATGATATGCCTATGCCTATGCCTATGCCTATGCCTATGCCAGCTTCAATTGTTACAATTGTAGATTTTCTTGCATCTGTTATTTTACATTACTGAAGCGTGCCCTTTTCCTGCTGGCTTTTCTTTCTTATTATAAGGGTGAAGCAGTGTATTGTCTAATTTTGACTATCAGAAACAACAAATTAGAAACAAGTGAACACTTTCGTTTTCCTTTCATCAATTATATAGGATGTTTATGCTCGCTCGCTCTCTCTCTCTCTTTTTTTCTGGGGGGGCAAGGGGGTAAGTTTATGCTCCAAAATTACCGTTTAACAGGTTGGCAATGGATGAAAAATTTTCTGAACTTGTTTCACAGTTGTTATAATTGTACTACTTTTTTCTTATTATGTCAGGTGGAGAACAATCCTTATGATCCCAGCCTGATGGTTTTCATGGATTAGAGAGACTATGCTAAACAAGAAGTTCCTTCTTTAGAAGCTCAATATCCAACATTTCTTTATGCCATGCCCCTGTCTTCAACAAGAGTTTTCTTTGAGGTTTGCACCATGCAATTAATTTTGTTTTTTGTTCATGTTGTATGTCATGATTACATGCAAAATGAATTAGAAAGTTGCACTGCCGGAAACTTGTTTGGCTTCAAAAGATGCCATGCCTTTTGATTTATTAAAGAAGAAGCTCATGTGAAGGTTAGAGACAATGGGAATCCTGATTTTAAAAGTTTATGAAGAGGTAATCTCCGTGACCAAATTAAGATATCGGTGGAATGTTCAACCCATTCCATTATAATGTATGAGTAATACTACACAAAAACAGGGCTTCATGTCAATCATCTCCTTGCCATTTTAGGAATTAATGACAGTCTCCATATTCACTGATTAGATGAGTCTATTTCATATCAGTAGTGTCATCTTTTAACTTCCCAACTAACATCTACTTGGAAGCAGGCCTTCAGCCTTCTAGCATGATATTTGTTGTGTTTATTTTATATGAATTTCCTTTTTTTCTATTTTTATAAGGGGTTTATAAAGGGGACCCCCAAGATATACTGTTTTTTGGTTTCATAGTCAAAAGACACCTTTTCTCCATGAGTTATGCTTTTTTACTATTCCTCATGTATGATTAAGCGACATCCCCTTAAATTCAGGATTCACCTTCCAATTATGTTAGTACAAAATCAGAGAAAACAGCTTATCACAAACAACAGCACATCAAATTCAGGATTCAACTTTCTATCATGGTAGCACATAATTTGCAATTGAGTTGGTTTCCGTTCATAATTGTGGTCGATGGAGTGCAAAGCCCAGTGGTCTTCCTGGCTCACATAGAATTAATGCCTGTATATATTTCCACTTCTCAGTTAGTATTCTATCACATTTCATTCCTGACAGTTCCATGTTCCAACTACCTCATGAAGTAACATGTGCTGATAATGCCAAATTTTGTTAGCAAGATGCCATTTTCTTGGATACTAAATAGTAGTTCCGAAATGTTTCAATCTTATGCAGGAGTGGTCTTACATTCCAGTTGGTGGTTCCTTACCAAACACAGAGCAGAAGAACCTTGCATTTGGTGCTGCTGCAAGCATGAGGCATCCAGCTACTGGTAAGAATTGGGTTAATAGATATTTCCTTCAATAATTCAGACTTGATAGTGCCTATCTAAACCTTCTTAAACAGGTTATTCAGTTGTCAGATCATTGTCAGAGGCTCCAAATTATGCTTCTGTAATTGCAAATATCCTGAGGAAGGATCATTCTAACAGCTTGCTTACTAGTGAAAGAAATAATGGGAATATCTCAATGCAAGGTATGCTGTGTGATTTATCCTCTTTTCCTCTCAACTTCACTTTTTTAAGGGTTGGTAACTAAGTTCTTTCATCTTAAGCAAGACCACAATAATAGCAATCAAAATTTAATTTTTCATATAAATGATATACTGCATATGCATATGTTTATTTTATGTGTACTAGATATTTCAATGGTTTTTTTCAAGAGTATCATGCATTATTCGGGTTTACTAACATGACTAATTTCTCGTCGTAAATGTGACGTCAATTATCATCCTTGGTAGTTGTCTTTATGATTTGTTGTTTGTCTCTTGCTTGGCTTGTATGTTTCTAGTTGCTGAATTGTCCTTGAGGGTGCTTTGCATATTTATTGTGCGATGTGATGCTATGGTGGTTTATATAATGTTTCAACAATTTAGAATTCAGCGCATGGTATCACCTTCTTATGATGTGTTATTCTAATTTGATTCAGCTTGGAATACTCTTTGGCCACAAGAAAGGAAACGCCAGAGGTCATTCTTTCTCTTTGGGCTAGCACTTATATTGCAACTAGATATTGAAGGCATTCGAACATTCTTCCATACATTCTTCCGTTTGCCGAGTTGGTATGACTTAACTCAATATCGACCATCTGCTGGTGCTTATTTACCAAATCTTCAGTTTTTGAACTTGAGACAGAGAAACATAACTTCATGAATTAACAAACCTATTATTAATTAATGGTTTTTTTGTGTGTTTTTATTCAACATTATAAAAGAAATAATGCTTGACTAGCCTGAGTTGCCTACTTAAAATTATACTTTGTAATAATTAATGGATATACTAATTGCAGGATGTGGCAGGGATTTCTTGGTTCTACTCTTTCCTCCGCCGATCTCGTTTTGTTTGCCTTTTATATGTTTGTTTATAGCACCAAACGATATGAGAATGTCCCTTGTCAGGCACCTACTCTCAGATCCAACTGGAGCAACTATGATAAGAACATATCTCACAATATAGATGGTAACCTTTTGTATTTCTTCCCTTGTTTGGTTCTATTTTTCAATTGCTATTTAGGCAATATTATGAGGAGCCTATCTACCATGAAGATAAATAGGCATTTTTATATTCATACATTTGCATGTATATCTTCTTTAGTTAAATACAGTGCACATTTTTCTTCCAAAATCTGAGTGCATATATATATTAATGTTATGTTCTTATTTGTTGACCAAATAACCCCGAGTTGCAATTAACTTCTATTGTATTGTTCCTTCCTATATTGCTGCGACTCTTCATTTCTTTTGAAGTATCTGTATCCGACACCCGTTTTCGATTTATATCCGGACATGGGTATGGGAATATGATCCCCAAAGATCCTCCAAATACATGTAAAAACTTAGAATAAATCAAACATACCCATGTCGGACACATACTTGTGTCCGACACTCACATCCGAGTCTGAGTAACATAAGTTCCTTCAGCAACCAATCGGTTTTCATGTTCTGATGGCTTGTTCACTACTTCCCCATCATTCAGTAACAACCTTTGACAGATCTAAAAGAGATAGTGTGGGAGTTTATGCTTGGATGTTGGATTGCTCTTAAACCTTACCTTTGATGGCCATTACAGTATTGTTTTCAGTCCAACTTCTCATAGATTTTGTCCAGACAAGATGTTATGCTGCCACCATTTTACCAAACAATTTTAGGGTGTGTTTGGACGAGGGATTTCAAGGAGGAAATTTATTTGTAGAGAGATTTTCAAAATTCTAAAATAGAATTACTTTGTTTTGCAAAATAAAAATTAGAATTCTTAAAATTCTTGGAATTTGAAAGAGGATTTTTAAAGGGTTCAAATTCCCTTTTCAAATTCCACCTCTAGAAGTGGAATTTGTGATTTTTTTTTTTTGATTTTTTACTAAAATATTAGCATTTATTATATTTTCTTTTTTTACGCAACTTTTATCTTTTTCAATTCTAACTACGAAAACTTATTTAATTTTTTTTTATTATTTTTCATGTTATTAGTAATATCTATATATTTTTACAAATCTAATGATATTCATATTGCATATTTTTCTCAATATTTTTTTTTATTTTATCTACAATATTATTTTTTTACCTCATCAAATTTCAATATTCAAAATTTCTTTCCAAATCCAAATAATACAATTACAAATGCTAGCATTTTGAATTGATGTATTTTAAAATATTAACATTTCAAAATTCTTTAAAATTTTACTCTAGTAATTTAAATAAATAAATCACTTATCTTGAAAGGAGTCTGGAGGCTCCATCTGCAGTCAGTGGAAGCTGAAAACATAGATTCAATGACCAGCTTATGAAATCATCTCTCCCTTTATTTAAAAGTTTGTTAGTCAGAATTACTAGTTTCTTTCTGTTATTTGGTTTTGAGGATAACATCGATTTTCTGGAGAAAATTAACGTTACACCCTAAATGGAAGAAATCGTGAGGTTACAGAAATTCCTGCTCTGGCATCTGTTGCATTCCAGGATTGAAAGAAATTGCAGATTATGCATTGGAAGATACTTCAGGATCTTAGAGGAACTTAGTTTTTTGGATGAATTTTTTTGAGTGAATAGATCAAACTTGCTCCACGCCATGTAATCATAGACGTGTACAAAGATGAAACTCTTAGAAGTCAACTGACCTTGCAGAGACGAAATGACTAAGAACTTGCGGCAGGGAAACTTTTACACGCTAGACCCTTGACGTTGGTCAATAATTAATTATTTATAGCCATCCAGTTTGAAGGTTTCAACTCTGGCGGCTTTTACTAATAGATTTAAGACAGTGGCAGGTGATCAATCATTTCAACACAATTGGCAGGTTTGGAAAATTGCATTGAAATTGAATATTCTTTTGATAATCGGTTAGGCACTCGGATTAATTTGGATGTATCTGTTCTGTTCTGAACCACAGAAAGTAACTATTAGCCATTTTAACATAACCCTCGAGTCTCTGCTCTTCTCTACCAAGAACATTGAGCTTTTTATCCATGGATTTCATTTCCCCTCTGATCAGCATAGTCGACAGATTATGCACAGCTATGGCTCCTCTGGTAAGCCATGTTATGAATTTGGACAGAAGGATACACTCGTTCACTACAGAACTAAATGAACTGAAGGACAAGAGAGATGACTTAAGGACACGCGTTGAGCGAGCTGAACTGGATGGATCAAGACGTACAAATGAAGTTCAGAGGTGGCTGGCAAGAGTAGAAGTTATTGAAGCTGAAGCTACCTCCATTATAGAGAATTTTGGACAGAGCAGGCAAGGCCTGGGGTGCTTAAATCCAAGTTGTTGTTCAAAATACAATCTGAGCGAGGAGATTATAGAGAAGCTGAAGGAGATAAGTGAACTGAAGGGGAAAGGAATCTTTGAGAGTCTAGTGACAGAGCCACATCCTGCACCTGTTGAGGAGAAACCATGTAAGCCTGCAATTGGAATCAGCGTGATGTTAGACAAGGTGTGGGATTTTCTTGAGGAGGATAAAGTGGGAATTATTGCATTATATGGAATGGGTGGAGTTGGGAAAACGACCCTTCTGAAGACCATCAATAATGCATTTCTTACCAGAGATCACAATTATGATGTAGTAATATGGGTCTTGGTCTCTAAGGAATTTGTTGTCAGTAAGATCCAACAATCCATTGTGGCCAGGTTAGGGTTGACCTGGGAAGAAAGTGAAGCCCATGAACTCCAAACTTCAAAGATTTACAATGTTTTGAAAAAGAAGAGGTTCCTCCTATTGCTGGATGATGTTTGGGAAAGAATTGACCTCGGGGATATTGGAATTCCTCTTCCTGATGAGGAAAATAAATGCAAGCTGATATTTTCAACACGTTCCATGGATGTGTGTAGCGACATGGATGCTCATAGGAAGCTCAAAGTAGAACTCTTGAGCGATGAGAAATCATGGCAGTTATTCTGTGAGAAGGTTGGAAGAATGGAGATTTTAGAGTCACCACCTATTAGAACTTATGCTGAGACAATTGTCAGAAAATGTGGAGGTTTACCGCTTGCCTTGATCACTGTGGGTAGAGCCATGGCCAATAAGGAGACTGAAGAAGAATGGAAGTATGCAATTGAATTACTCAACAAATCTCCATCAGAACTTCGAGGTATGGAAGATGTATTTACCCTCCTAAGGTTTAGCTATGACAATTTGGAGAATGAAACAACAAAAATGTGCTTTTTGTATTGTTCTCTATTCCCTGAAAGCTATTCCATTGAGAAAGAACAGCTTGTAGAGTACTGGATTGCAGATGGATTTCTGGACAGTTCCTATGACAGTAATGCCTATAATAAAGGGTATGCTGCAATTGGGTCCCTAAAAGTAGCCTGCTTACTGGAAACAGGCGAAGAAGAAACCCAAGTAAAGATGAATGATGTTATCCGAAGTTTTGCCTTATGGATAGCATCTGAATCTGGAGTAAACAAGGGAAAATTTTTGGTTGAGGCAAGCTTGGGCCTTACTGAAGCTCCTGGAGTTAAAAACTGGGAAGGAGCACAGAGGATTTCTTTGTTAGACAATGGAATCACAGGACTAAAAGAAGTACCTATGTGCCCAAATCTGTTGACTCTGCTGCTTCAGTGGAATAATGGTCTGAATCGGATACCAGATGACTTTTTTCAATCAATGCCTGCTCTTAGGGTCCTGGATTTGTCATTTACAAGCATCAGAAAGATCCCAGCGAGTATCAATCAGTTATTAGAGTTGCATCATCTTAATTTAACAGCTACAAAAATAACCACATTGCCCAAGGAGCTAGGAAGTTTAGCAAAGCTGAATCACTTGAATCTCTTGCGCACATACTCTCTTCGAACAATTCCACGTGAGGCTATATCTGGACTTTCAGAGTTGGTGGTCTTGAATTTGTATTACAGTTATGAGCGTTGGAAAATTCAGAATTCCGACGGTGAAGATGAAGTTGGATTTGAGGAATTGGAGACCTTGAGACACCTTCGCATCCTTGGTTTAACCATTTCCACAATAACCTCACTGAACAGACTCACTGGCATTAGAAGTTTAGTTAAATGTATACAGTATTTATTCATAAAGGAATGTGAAGGTTTGCCTCAATTAGAATTATCATCAACTTTCGGTTATGGTAAAATATTGAGAAGACTTAGCATCAAAGACTGCTATGACTTAAATTACTTGGTAGTGGATGCCGAGGATGGAGAAAAGTGCCTGCCTAACCTGGAGGTTCTAGCCTTGCATGGCCTGCCTAACCTAACTTCAGTGTGGAAAACCCCACTGAGAGAAGCAAGCCTGCAAAATCTGCGCTTGTTGAATATCTGGTATTGCCATAGATTGAAGAATGTTTCATGGGTATTATTACTTCCAAGGTTAGAAGTAATTTACTTGTTCTACTGCAAATCATTGGAAGAAGTGGTAAGCGGAGAAGAGAAACCAGAGCCTGATTCAAAGGCAGCTTTTTCAAGGCTTAAAACTATATCCATCCGCGACCTCCCTGAATTGAGGAGTATTACACCATGGGCATTAGCTTTCCCCTGCTTGAAGAACATTGCTGTGATTGATTGCCCAAAGCTGAAGAAACTATCAATCAGAACTCATAGTTCCTCAACCCTGCCAACAGTGTACTGCAGTAAGGATTGGTGGGAAAAAATAGAATGGGATGAACCCAACACCAAATATGCTTTCCTTACCAACTTTACATCAAATTGATGGAGCATGTACTTAACTTCGTCATATTTGGTATGTCCTGCTAATTTCCATGGATATGAAACTTTATCTTATAACCAGGTTTTCTTTTTCCTACATTTTGTCTTGTAGAAATGATGTTGTAATCAGCACCAAGGTTCAACAAACAGAAATGAGATGAAATAGAATGCTTCATACTAAATGAGTTACAGTAATATAGGAAAAAGAAAGTTAAAGTTTAAATGCTTCAGGGGCTAACAGTCATTGAATTTTAATTTACAGTCACAGTTATACTACATCTTTGACAAAATTTTGAGTAGACGATTTCCCATATCTAATAACTGAAGCATCCTCAAATTAAAAGGAATAGGAATGTATGACAAAGAATCTCAGGGGATGATGGCTGGTATGTAGGTCTATACTGCATCCTTCAAGGGGACATCTATCCTGTTAGAATGGCAAAAATGAAAACGCTGAAGTCTTTTTTATACCCTAAGTAAACCCGATAATTTTTTTAGACACTGATACAAAAATACAACATAAACACGTGTTCAATAGACACGAAAATAATATAATAAATTCGATTAAAATAAAACGTTTATTACAAGTATTATATTCGTGTTTAAAATTTTGATACATTTAATAATTTATATTATTTTATATTTATACGATTGATAAAAAAAAACACGAAACACAATATACGTATACGAATTGTCAGATTGACCTAAAACATCTGCTACATGTCTAGCAGCCCACAGTAAACCCCAGGCCCTATGTTCTAATCCATAATTATGCAAATCTTAAACTAAACAAATAATAGAGGGGGGACAGATTCAAGAGAACTCAAAGACTTGGAGGAGTTGTTCCCCTTCCACTCAAGATGGTGATGAGTGATGACATTTATTATTAGCTTTTTTAGTCCACAACTCCGAGAATCTTGCAAGCTTTTTAGATGCTTTTCAGCATTTGGATTAACTTAATCCAATATCAACACCTTTCATGGGTATCATATCTAGGCCGAAAAACAAACAGTAACACTCAACTCAAACACATTGAAATGTAAAAAGGCGTGAAGGTAATCGCAACAAGCAAATTAACTGGCACCCCATCCTATTTGAGAGCGTATTTATTCTTATTAGCAGCCGATATGGGTTATTTTCTTGGCTCCTTAAGTTTAAATTTTGAGCAATGGTCCACTTCCCAGTACTATTCTAAAATCTATGCCAGGATCCCAAAAGGGCAAAGTTTGCCACTCATGGGCATGCATGGCTCCATGGATGGAATTTTCATTTAAATCAAGATTACATTCAAATTATCCAATGCTACTTAAGTTCCAGCCAGCCCTTTGTTAGCCTCACATCAGTATTTAGGAAATCAGAATCTTTGAAACTATATGTTTGGAATTGGGGTGCAAAGAAATCTAGTCTGTTTTCTCAATATAATCATCATTCTGTATATATATATATATATCAGAAATGTTAAAGACAATGTTAATAAGACTGAAAGTAAGATTAAGATTACATTGAAGAGACACAAATTCTGACAGAATCAAACACTTAAAAAAAAAGTGGATCGTTCCCACTCGAGATTGTGTTGGGGCATTGTCATTATGAGCAAATTTGAGATTCTAGCATGCTCGAAAAACGCTTTAGCTTTACCCTTTGATCACTCCAATCCAAAGGATTTTGCTTTCATGAGCATCATATATATATATATTACGATCTTATATATATATATATTACGATCTCTTTTGTAAAAAAAAAAAAAAAAAAAAAAAAAACATTGATATCACTCTCAGCAGCCTTTGCTTTTTGTATATCAATTGGCATGATTAGGCAAATTCAATGGTTGTCATTACCCAAATTTTGTTTAATTAACATTAAAGCATATATGCTTTATGCTACTTTTCTGCATTATAAATCTTTGGGTAAGCTCAAATTTGTATATTATTAGATTACTTAGATTTTGTCAAGCTCACATTGGTTGATCCCTTTGTAGAGGGATGAATTTTTTTTTTTTTTTTACCATTATTCTTCTTCAACTTCTTTATACTTAACAAAGACAGCCATTACTCAAACCATATTCCTTAATCTGTGGTTTTAACAAATAATCAAGTATAAGTATATATATAAGCAACACTTGTCAAAACTTTATTGACTAATTTTAATTTAACAAAACAACATTCTGATTGACTTTAAGGTGTCGAATCTTGTAAAATAAATTAAAAAAATCCCTTGAGGGGAATTCCTTCATCAATTGCTTGTCATGGCTTGCCACGTGACAAGTAATTGATTGATTTTTTTATGAAAAAAAAAAAAATGAAAAAGAAAGATTTTTTTTTTTTAAGTATTTATTTCATATTCGTGTTATTTTTTTATATCATAATTATATTTAATGTATTATTAAGTTTTTTCTCAATTTTTTTAAAAAATAATTATTGTGTTGTATTAAGGATATTACATATATAAATTTCATGTTATGTATAGATTTTAACACATTCGTGCATTCGTATTGTGTTAGTGTTATTTTTTCGTGTTGTGTTGTATTTTAGTTTATTTTTTCGTGTTCGTGTCGTGTTCAAAATTACCAAGTCAAATTAGCACTATTCCAATAACTTTCAATTTTGTGTCACGTTATTTTTTTTGGTGTCGTGTTGATAGATTTTGACACATTCGTGCATTTGTGTTGTTAGTGTTATTTTTTCATGTTGTGTTGTATTTTAGTTATTTTTTCGTGTTCGTGTCGTGTTCAAAATTGTCAGGTCAAATTAGCACTATTCAAATAACTTTCAATTTTGTGTCACGTTATTTTTTGTGTCGTGTTGATTGATTTTAACACATTCGTGTTGTGTTAGTGTTTTTTTTTGTGTTATATTGTGTTATAGTTATTTTTTCATGTTCGTTTTGTGTCTGAAATTGTCAAGTCTAATTAGCACTATTCAAATAATTCTCAATTTTGTTCAAGTTCGTTTTATATAAATTTCAATACGTTCGTGTATTCATGTCGTGATCATGTTATTTTTTCGTGTCGTGTCGTATTTTAAGTTATTTTTTCATGTCATGTTCGTGTGTGACACTATTCAAATAATTTCTAATTTTGTGTCACATGTTGTATAATGATTGGTTCTTTATTTTATTTTTTAAAATAAAGTTATATTAATTTTTTTATTTTTATATTATTGAATAAAAAATTATTGTATTGATAAATTATCGGTAAAATTAAAATATTGAATGATAATATGAGATGGGTTGATGTAAATAATTTTTTTTAAAACTTTTTGTGTTGAATTAAAAGAAAAAAATATTATGATGATTAAATAGTACCAAAAAACTATGTTAAATCATATTATAAGTTATGAGTTATTGTATGATAGTTGTTAAGTTTATATTTTATTGTTTTTTTAATTTCTTAATATGAATAGAAATTATGAATATCGATATAATCTAAATGAATTAAATTTTGATATCCATCTTAATTTTTTTACATATAATGTACATATAATGAATTAGATTCGTGTATTTGTATTATTTTATACCTATACCTTATTTTAAAAGTTGTCATCAAGTTGAAATATTTTACATAGTTTATCATAAAATTCAATTTTAACTCTAAATTCATGTTATTTTTTGTGTGTCATAATCGTATTCAATGTATTGTCAATAACAATAAAACCAAAGAAACGCGAGGATTCAAACACTAATTATCATTCAAAAGTCTCCTCAAATTTGTGATCATTCAAAATCTTATTATATGTGTATTATAAAGCATTAGTTAAGAAAATATAAAATACTAAAAAAATCTTGAATTATTCTATTTTTTTAAATAAATCTTTTTATTTTTACTCAAATAAATTTTTATTTCAAATAAAAATTTTATTTATATTAAAATTTTATTTATGTATAAATTAAAAATTAAAGATTTATTTGAATATAAATTAAAGACTTATTTAAATGAAAATTAAAGATTAAAGATATTTATTTTAATGCAATAAAAATATAGGATTTATTTAAATAAAATGCTAAAATTCAAAAGTTTTTTTGGTTATTTTAACCTAAACAAAAAGAGAAAGAATATCATTGGTTACATTTACAATCAAGGTAATTAAAATAATTTGAGAATATAGTGCATTAAATTGTGCTTGAATTTGGGATGCATGTCTCCAAAATAACATCACAGCCTGCCACATGGAATAATTATACTACTTGAAACAGATCTACAAAAACCAATCTCGTACAGTATGTTATATAAAAATCTAAAGCATAAAAACATGCAAAAGTTAGAATTTGTATGTCTATCATATGTTATAAAAAAAAAAAAAAAATCAACTTAAAACTAAAATTTAAAAACGATGCTGCTAATGAAATAACTCGGCCTGCATGCTTGCCCCCATGACTGCCGGCCTTCACCTTTTCAAAAGTTTATTTACCTTTTCTTTTCAATTCTATAAAGTTTATGGCATTCAAAACATTAATATTCTAATTTGTTGGCACCATGTAAAACCCTACCATAGAAACTAAGAAAAATAAAACAAAGATAAATTAATAAAAATAATAAATAATAATCATTTATGTTATTCGAATTCGAATTGAGGTGATCAATGTCGTTGGATATGGGTATATACGATTCGACACCTTTAATATTTTTTAAGTTTGCTTATATTTAGAGAATTATATTTTTATATTCATAACCGAATATGTGTTGAATACAAATGTCGAATATTAATATTTAAAAAAAAAAAATACTATAACATAGATAATCATTGTTTCTATAGATTAAACAAGCAGGAAAATATTCTCATCTCTGATGTCATCACCACCAATTCTCATCAGTTTTTCACCTTCTATAAAAGCCCTAGAACCTCTCATCATTTCTTCAAAGGAACAAAGATTAATTTCTTTACTCGTTCAATATTACTAAATTAGAGTTTTAGCTAGGATGAAGCAAGATCGTTGTAATAACTCGTCGTCGTTATGATTCAACGATCGAGATAATTTACCAAGAGCTTTTCGTGTTGGAAACTTGTACTTAAGCAGGTAATTTGACAGGAAGGTGACAGAAGAGAGTGAGCACACAGGGTTCTTTCTTGCATGAGAGGCTCATGCATGAAACTTTATGTGCTTACTCTCTTTCTGTCGCCCACCTCTCTCATATATATATATATATATATATATATATATGTATATTTGTATCAATTGTTACTTTTAAGTGCATGATCAAGATTTTGATTGATTTCTTCTTCTCCAGAATTTTTTTGGAAAGATTCTTGCAGCATAACAACAGTTATAATATAATTTTTTGGTTCAAAAACATTAATGAATCAATGGTAGATAAATTGTTCCTTCAGTTTCTTGATTCCTGACTATCAAGATCTTTCATTTTTTGATAAATATTATGTGTAGATAAGTTTAACCTGCTTCCATGGTTCAGCAAGGTTAATCCTTCATGTATTTATCCAACTAGAACTAGGCAAAACTACATAGTACACACTAATTCATATTTCTGCATGCAGTGGAGAATTAATTATGTCCTTTCTTATTTTATTTTTTATTTTTCATTTTCCCCATTTTTTCCTTTTATGAAGAGCCAATTTTAAAAAGTGGGGAGGGTGAAGCTTAGAATTTGAAGTTTAATGTGGTTGATCATATAATCGCACAACCAAAGCTGACATATACATATACTCCCAGACTCCCTCCCTTTTAAAATGGTTGTATGTTATTGATTTTTTTGGGGGTGAAATTAACTCAATTTTGATCATTATTTTTAATAAAATTAGGAAAACTAAAAAAATAAAATAAAATTTCCAAATTTTGAGTTTCAAAATTTTCAAAACATTTTTTTTAAATTTTAATTCAGTAAATTACTTTTAAAAAGTATATATCAAAGTAAAGTTTGTTAAACAAAAAAAAAAAAAATCAAATATGAACAGATAAAATATATGTTTAGCTAATTTATGGGGTTACTTTCAGATATGCTAACATTTCCAATTAGTAACTTTTATGTGTGGCTAAAATCAGTACTGTGTTTAAGTCTTTGGAAAATCCTTGAAACCTATTAAAACAATTTGGGATTTACACACCATTAATTTGTGTGTTTTTAGAGTTTTTTAGCATAGTTAGCACCTTCGCAATATGAAAATTCAAGTTTACATAGAATTTGAGATTTATTTCAGTTGATTCATATAATCATTCTTATAAGTTGATATTCAATAAATTTGAATTCAAATCTCAGCATTTGTAATACTTTTCTCTATCCTCTTACTATGAAATTTCTGCCATGCCCCATGCTTACTATTTCTTCACATAAATCTCATAATTACTGTATTGTTAGTGATGTGAGTTTGAGTCAAGTTATGAAGAATGAGAAAAATATGGGTTTCCTTTTGTTTGGGTGGTACTAGTCAAGAACCGCCCACTAGTTAAAGAGTAGTTGGGTCCAGACTCCAAACTTAATCCTATCCAACCTGGGCTCCAAGAACGAGTTTCGGGCCTGAGCTTGGTCTTTTGGGGTTGGGGTTGAGCACCTCAGCTTATGATCTAGGCTCAGAACTCTGCGATGGATTTCGGTCACTGAGTGAGGGACTTGGGTTGAGCCGGCCTTTGATAGTAATCTTTGGAGCAAGTTCAGGTCTTGGTTTTTTTTTTGTGGACACTACAAAAAATGAATTTTTTTTTATCCGGATCTACCTATGAACACTTCTAATCTCGTAGCAGTGACGATAGAATAAACACCCCTGAGAACCCACACGACCAAGCGCCTTTAGGACCCCTAACTCCATAGCAACACCTAGGCCCAGATCCTATAAAAACTTTGTATTCATCTCAAGTTCTCAACTGATACAAGCCCTCTTCACCTGGGATAGGTCATTATCAAGGTTCCTAGGCCCAGACCCTATAAAAAGGGCTTGGTAATGATCCAAGAATAGCTTCTCAATCAGCCCTATTTCCTTCACCCATATCTCATTCTCCAATTTAATCTTTCAGATTGGGTTAAGGTTTCTATTGCTAGTAGATTGTTGCATGGTAGAGGGCTTGGATTAGAAATAGTTAAATTTTGATGCATATAATTTCATTTTTTTTTTGGTATTTGAGATTATAAAAAATTGATGATTGAAATTAAGAGTCTAATATTTTATTAAGAAAATGTATTCATTCATTCTAAAAATTAAGAAGAAAGTGCAAAATTGGAAACTCTTGCCATGGTTATTAAAAGTTTAAGTGAGAGGAGACTATCCCGATTCAGGGTCAAGACATGTCACATGTCTCAAAAAAATTAATAGTGGTACTTACAGATACTCATCAAATAAGACTGCTAGTTAGACTCAAACTCTGATACTTGTCACAATACTGATAAATACTCAATCAACTAAATTAATTCACGTTGACAAATCGAGAACACTTGTTACAATATGCTACCATGAATTGTATGAATTATGAATTTCACTGAAACCTTTCATTGAAAAGACAAAAAAAATATTAAGAAAGTTACAAAAACTAAACCCGAAAATATGATCAGGTTCGTGGCTCTAAATACATATTTTTGTTAATGATACATGTAACAAATACGTGTGTATAGTAGAGGTTAAGTCGATAGAGTTATAAGAGGAAAGGTAACGTGTTGTGGTAGACATGGACCATGCAATTAATGCATATCGTGGACCCAAATAGTACTGGGAAAGGTGCGCAAGAATTATTGAGTAGAACCATGGCAACCTTTACACATTCAATCATTTTCTTAATAATGACACCTACCCTCTCAAATCTGTAAAAATCTTCTTAATTTCAGCTAGCATTTGTGAAAAAATATGGGGATCCCAACCCAAGGATACGAGCCACTAAGAGCAAAATAGGGATCGTTGAGTGGCAACTACTTGATAGATGCATAGTTTTATTACTCACTTCCTAAAAGAACTTGAAACTTCATAAAATATGTATATATAGCTTAGAGTTGAGTAACAAATCTGTCTGATTTACCATTGCCATGGAGTAAGACAATTAATTAAGGATAATATTATATTCATAAAATATGTATATATAGCTTAGAGTTGAGTAGCAAAATGTCATCATTGTCATGAAATTAATTTTATTATTATGTTTAAAAAATAAAAGAAAAAATGCGCATTTTTCATGAGTCGGATTAGTCGTCTAGTTTAATAAGTTCAGTCTGAATTGGATCATATTGGACAAGAATTTTATAATTCAAATTGATCTGATCTGACCTGAATTACTATTAATTTAATGAAAAATATTTTTTAATATTTTTTAAATAATCAAATGAAATATTCGAGTCGGATTTGAACAAATAAAAATAAACTTTTTGGAGTCTAATTTGATTGATTAACACCTCTACTTTGTAGGCTGCACTCACCCTTCGATGGTCTGGATTGCGAATATTTGACCAAAGAATCAAACAGGCCAAAATTTGGGCCACTTAATATGGGCTCATACACCCTCAAAAGTCATACTACTATGTATTTAGTGTTGGAAATTAGGGATTGACTGAAATCCCAAGATTCTAGTACTAATTAGTTGTAAATTAGTAAAGCACAATTTTAAGAAGATTAGTTATAAATTAGGGGCTGTAAATATGGCTGTAAATTAGGGTGTCAATTTCCTATCTTTTAGGGATTTAGTAAAACCTTCCTAGAATACCAATATCCTCATGTATAAATACCTTGTATCAGATTATTTTCAGTATGAATTGATTTCAAGAATTCACTTAATTTTCTTCATGGTATCAGAGCTATAGGCTCAATTTCTCTGGATTTGAAATCTGTCTGAAAACAGAATTTCTGCTCAATTTTTTTTTTCAGCCTTCATTGCCGAATTTTTAATCACTGATCAGCAGCCTTCATTGATGATTTTTCTTTTCGAAAACAATCTCTTTCAAAATGTCTTCCATGACCGATAATGCTTCTACCGCCCAATCCAAAGAAGACAGATCAAATGATTTCAATGGTGGAAAACAGAATGAATTCAACAAAGGAGACATTGAACGGTTGAGATCACTTCTTGGTTAATTAGAAAAGTCTACAGGTATTTATTCCTTGGCAAATTCCTTTAAGCCCCATTTTTATATGCTTTAAGTGCCTCTGGTTCTGAATTTTCAAATTCTTAGGTTATTGACTCTGGGGTAATCGATCATATGACTCATTCTTCACACAAATTTCTCACATATCACCCTTGTCCAAGCAACATAAAATAGTCATTGCTGATGGATCCCTGGCCACTGTTGCAGGCCAAGGAGACATTGTTCTAAGCCCATCCATTATTCTTAAAAATGTGTTACATGTACCCAAGTTATCTACAAAACTTGTGTCTGCTTACCAACTTACAAAAGACCTAAACTGCAAGATGATCTTTTCTCATATTTCTTGTGTATTTCAAGACCAAGCTACGAGGAGGACGATTGGACATGCTAAGGTGAGACATGGCCTTTATTATCTTGAGTTACCTAGTGAACAAGTGAACAGTGGGAACAAATCACCTCTCTCGTTTCTGTCCAACAACTCTTATTCCAATAAAGACCAAATTTGGCTTCACCATTTTAGACTTGGACATCATTCCTTTAGTGTTCTTAGTGTCATGTTTCCATCTTTGTTTAAGAATGTTAAATTGAATGAGTTTCACTGTGAGGTTTGTGAATTTGCTAAACACCGACGTGTTCCTTTGAGTAATAAAAGAACTACTGTTCCTTTTTCTTTGATTCACAGTGATATTCGGGGTCCATCTCGAGTTCCCAACATTTCAAGGGCTCGTTGGTTTGTCTCATTCATAGATGACTGTACTCGAGTTTCATGGATTTATTTGTTAAAACAAAAATCTGATGTGAGCAATATTTTTCCTATTTTTCATACAATGGTCAAAACTCAATTCAATGTTAGAATTAAAGAGGTTGAGGACTGATAATGCTAGGGACTACTTTAATCAAACTTTGTCTCCATACTTTCAAAAAGAGGGAATTATTCATGAATCATCTTGTGTTGACACACCCCAACAAAATAGAGTTGCCGAAAGGAAAAATGGTCATTTGTTAGCCTCTGTTCATGCTCTTTTGTTTCAACAAATGTTCCAAAAACCTTTTGAGGGGAAGCAGTCCTTACGGCAGCTCATTTAATAAATCGTATCTCGTCTCGAGTCCTTGATTTTAAAAGTCCAATGGAGGTGTTTTCTAAGTATTTTCCATATTTCAATATGTCAATGAAGTTAGTCCCTAGAGTTTTTGGATATGTCTCATTTGTTCATGTTCACTCTCACAGTCGAAGCAAGTTAGATCCTAGAGCAGTCAAGTGTGTTTTCATAGGATATTCCCTTACTCAAAAAGGGTACAAGTGCTACAATCCTATCACTCGTAAAATCTATGTCTCTGCTAATGTCACTTTGCAGAACACGAAAGCTATTTTTCTAGCCCTTATCCTCAGGGGGAGGCATCATCTATGGAGGATAAGGATTTATTCTTGAGAGAACCATCAATGGTGGTTAAAATATCTCATGTACAAACAGAACCCACTTCTGAAAAAGAACTTACTTTTGAACCTTGTGAACCCATTTCTGAACCTATTTTCACAAAGCCACTGCAGGTCTACTCAAGAAGGATAAAGCCCATGATCAATCTTGTGCAAGTTCAAGAAACCAAATCGTCACTTGGGACTGAGGTAAGTCATTCTACTGAGATATCACCTACTGTTCTTGATTTGGATTTGCCCATAGCCACAAGAAAAGGTGTTAGAAAATGCACACAACATCCTTTATCCCATTTTGTGTCATTTGAAAAATTATCAATCTCGCACAAAAACTTTCCTACCTATCTAAACGCTGTAGACATCCCACATACCTTATCGTAGGCACTTGGCAAAGAGGAACGGAAGCATGCAATGAGAGTAGAAATGGAGGCCGTGGAGAAAAATAAAACATGGGAACTAGTGGAATTACCAACTGGAAAGAGACCAGTAGGATGCAAATAGGTCCTCACAGTGAAGTATAAGTCGGATGGATCCATTGAGAGGTATAAAGCGAGACTAGTAGCCAAGGGATATACACAGACCTATAGGGTGGATTATCAAAAGACATTTGCACCAGTGGCGAAGATGAACACAGTAAGGGTATTGTTATCTCTAGCAGCAAATTATGATTGGCCTTTACAACAGTTCGATGTGAAGAACGCCTTTTTATATGGTGATCTTGAGGAGGAAATTTATATGAAAGTACCACCTGGTTTTGGCATAAATCTGGATAAAAACAAAGTGTGCAAACTGGAAAGAGCATTGTATGGGCTCAAACAATCTCCTAGGGCATGGTCTGGAAGATTTACCAAAGCAATGTTGAATATGAAGTACAAACGGAGTCAGGATGATCATACATTGTTTATCAAGCATCCGGCTTCAGGGGGAGTTACGACATTGATAGTTTATGTGGATGATATAATTGTAACTAGGAATGATCCAGATGAAAAGAAGGCTCTTCATAAGTATTTAGCAAAAGAGTTCGAAATAAAAGATCTTGCAAAATTGAAGTACTTCTTAGGAATAGAAGAAACTCGGTCCAAGAAAGGAATATTTGTTTCACAGTAAAAGTATGTCCTTGATTTGTTAAAAGAAACAGCTAAGCTTGGTTGTAAACCATCAGATACGCCTATTGAGCCAAATCATAGATTAGGAGAGTCTATGGAAGGAGAACCAGCTAACAAAGGCAGGTACCAAAGACTTGTGGGGAAGCTAATCTACCTATCACACACACGGCCTGACATTGCATATGCAGTAAGTGTTGTGAGTCAGTTCATGCAAAATCCTAAGGGTGTCTATCTCGATGCAGTATACCTGATCTTACAATATTTGAAAGGCAACCCAGGAAAATGGATTCTCTTTAGAAAAGGCACAAGTATGGCACTAGAAGCATACACAGATGCTGATTATGCTGGCTGTGTTACTGACAGAAAATCAACATCTGGGTATTGTACTTTCATTGGCGGAAATTTGGTAACTTGGAGGAGTAAGAAACAATCAATTGTAGCAAGATCTAGTGCAAAGGAAAAAATTTGATCAATGACACAAAGTATTTGTGAACTGTTATGGCTCAAAATTATCCTAGATGACTTGAAGATTAAATGGGAGACTCCAATGAAGTTGTATTGTAAAAATAAGTCTGAACACGGTGACTTTTCTTGAGCACAATAACATGTTAGTTTGGTAAATATTCTTCAGTTATCCATGTGTTATCTGGATGAATTTTGATAGAATTAACGTGCAGTTGGAATACTGTAGTATAAACAAGCTTGTGAAGAGCTTGTCTTGCTAGAACAAGGTCAGAAACTGAGCACTTTATCATGTTTAATTCATTAGTTGATGCTCTTGCAACAAGTTCTACAAAAGAGTTCTGCATTCACACAATTTCAATTTCCCTTTATCGAAAATCCTTTCAACGACCCATGTTGTTGTTGAAGAGATCACTACATGATTTAATCTCCAACACTCAAAAACTTTAAGAAAGGAAAATCTATGTTTTGGAATGACTGGATTTCAACCAGAGTCAACAGACCTGAACATCATAATGACTTGCCAAATTCTGACCTTGAGGAGCTGCTTTGAAGTCGAACCTGACGCGCTTCGTGTGCTTAGTAAGATTCACCATAGAAACCAATTGTTCCACTTGGATTGTTGCCGCCATCACTGACAAGTAACGAAGATAAAGGAGATGAGAATTGAGAAGCTTTGAAGAAATGGCTTGATAGTAAACAAGAGAAGTCAGTTTTTTTTTTTGGGTTATCGAAACAAGAGTCCATAAAGAAAGAAAACACATAAGGAAGTTAGAGATACCATGAGAGACATTATCATAAAAAGAGAAAGCAAAGAAAGAAAAAAATAAACTAGGTTAAAGAGAGATAGCCGCCTAAGGCCATTGGAGACATAAGGAAGTCAGTTTTTTATGTTGCACTGGGTAGTGAAGTGAGTTTGAGTCAAGAGTTCATGCACGAGTTGGCATTAGGGATAGAGAAATCCGGGTTACCATTTATTTGGGTGGTCAGGAAACCCCCTTTAGTTGAAGGACAGTTGGTACAGGACATAATCCCACCCGGGTTCGAAGAACGAGTTCTGAATCGAGTTTGGTTTTACGGGGCGGGGCACCTCAACTCAGGGTCTTGGGCTCACTCCTCAGTTGGTGGTTTCTTGACTCACTGTGGATGGAGTTCAGTAATTAAGTCACTTGGGTTGGGTAAACCTTTGATATTGTTTCCTGGTCCAAGTTCGGATCTTGGGTTAGTTTCTAGGTTGATGCATGGTAAAAATGTTGGGTTTGAAATTGAAAGAAACGATGTTAATGGATCATTTACAAGTGACTTGATGGCTGAGTCTATTAAGCGAGTCATGGTGGATTCGAAGGGTGAGCAACTCAGAGCAAATGCACATGCAATGAAGGATATTAGTGAAAACCCGCGCTTCGTCGCGGGCGGTAAAATTTTTTAATTTATTTATTTTGTAATGGTGTATTATAGCATTTCAAGAAAAATAATAAGTATTAAAATTAATAAATCATTTAATTACTTCCATAGGTAAATATTCATTTTTATGTTTTTTCCTTACAAAATTAATTATAACACATTTAAGTTTTTTTTTTTTTTCCTAAAGGCTATCCACTTGACTCGACTCTTTCTAAATTACAAATTGTAAAAAATCAATAGAATTTTTTTATATATATATTGAGGATGAATTTTTTAAAATTTTGTAAATGAGATTAATAATTTATAATATGTTTTGTTTTTAATATTATTTTGAATATATTTTAAAAAATATAAATTACTTTATTAAATTTATTTATAAAATTTAAAAACTTTATTGTTATTTAAATTTAATGATTAAGCATTTAAAGAACAAAATATTTAAATACTTATTGTTTTTAAATTTTAAAAACAAAGCAAAATTAATTTTAAAAATATTATTGTTATTCTTTTAATTTTTGTAATTAAAACCGTGTTAAAATCTTACACGTTAAAATCTGACGCGTTACAAATCATGGAGAGAGAACATGCTTCAGACCACTGGACAGAGAACACCTTTCGGACAGCTGGACAAATATATATATATATATATATATGCTGAAAGATTCTAACGCGTCAGGAACAGGGTAACTATTAATGATTTTATGGTAAATATGAAAAACATGCTTTGAATAGGCAAATTATTTCTAAATGCTTTATTTTCAAATCGGCAAAAAGATTTTCAGCCCTTGTTGACAAATTAATGTTGGCTGAGTTAATTTAATGCTAGCCAAGTTAATTTAATGGGTTAGGAGAGAATATTTAAGTTCAGAAAACCCATTAAAACGATGAAAGCATTTATTTGCAGCTATTTGCATTTAATGACAAATCATTTAATATGCTGATAAACAATAAATGTTGTGTTGGTTTAATGGAGATGCGCAAGAAACAATAAATGTTGTGTATTACGCAAAGAACAAAGGGTAATTTTGAAAACATGCTGTTAATAAGTAAATTATTATTAAATCATGTAATGGATCTTGTAATGTGTTTAGGGAAAAATGTTATTTTTTTAAAAAGTTTAATTTAAAATAAAGTTAAAACATAAGATAATTAAAGATTTTAGGGAAAAAAATAAAATTCAAAAAAGCAAAGGGGAAAAAAATTTAGGGAAAAAAATATTTTTTAAAGATCTTAATTTAGAAGAGTAAATAATAAAAAATTTTAAGTGTAAACAAAATTTGTAGAGGATGAATAGTGAGGGAAGAGGTGTGAAAATGGAGTAACCTATTTCAAAAATTATTTTAACTCATTATACTATTTAACAATAATTTAATTATTAACAATAATGTGTTTAGGAAAGAGGTGTGAAAAAGATAAATGTTTGATGTTGCCATTGGATTTGGCCCTCTTGCAATAGACTGAATTCTCCTAAGACGATGGCAATGATTCATCTCCAAAAGATGTTGACACCACGGATCGAAGGCGCTTGAATGAGGGCTCTTTTGCTGAAGTATATAATTGATATTTAATTAAGAAAGATAATATTCAAAATATATACTAATAAATAATATTCAAAATATTAAAATGAGGGCTCTTTGCTGAATTATATAATTGATATTTAATTAGCCACTTTTTCTTTTTGGGTTATTAGTTATGCTATAAAACAGTGATAGTGCTTTCCTTTCCATCTCTTCTATTCTTAATAATTTCTCAATCTCAAGTTCTTAATGTAAAATGTCCGTCCAAGTTGGAAGTTGGAATAAAATTTATTTTTTCTAGCAAGCCAGCCAAGTTTTCTAAGAAACTTGTTCTTCCTTTTGTTCTCTACCCGGGCAGCGAATTTGAAAACCCATCATTTTAGAGAGAAAAAAAATCCCAGCTTTGGACAATTGGCATCATTTGGATCAGTGCTCGATCAAAGTTCAAAAGATTTGTCAAACTTTTTTAATCTACACCTCTAGAAAGCTGGCTAGCTAGTCATGATTTACTTATTCGCCGTCATGTTGTTTCTATGAAATTATCCTAAAATCCAATTAATTTCACCCAATAAAATGAAACCCCAAAGGCAGCAAGCAACCATTAATCATGCTCATGTTATTCGGATTTTATATATATTTTTAAAATATTCATATTTAATATTTATATTTGAATATTATATAATTAAATATATTTATATAAATATTTATCCGAATTCGAATAATATATAGATTAATGCAGAACAGACTAAAATGTCCAAAAGAGAAAGCATTCGGAATCAAGAATCAATGCTCAAAATTTGTTAATCGTCCAGTAATAATGGCATTCAGTAAATGGAGGAATCATATCAATTAACAATATGATCACCGGATTTGCAAGCTTCGACTGGGACTTTGCTGGTGACAGTTTGGACTTGAGTTTAGCAACATATTGGGCTAAACCTAACTCATTGAACTTGTTTGAAGTATTATTTCCCAGATTAGGGAAGCCCAATAATAGTCAATACTAAGCTGCTCCTACCTACTTGTTCGAAGATTTAGGAAAGTAGAGGCAGGACCTGATTAGGGGATGAGCAAAAATAGACAATTAGATCGCTGTCACATTAAAGTTAAGGCACTGATCTTTGGGCTTAAATCATTTTCATAGATTCACTTTCTTCTTTAATAAACCGGAAAAGGTGAGATAAAGAAAGTTAGCAGATTCACTTAGGATCCTTCAATTTCCTTTTGTCACCTTGAAAGTTGAAACAAAAAGGGGCTCCTGAGTTCTGTTAATCCTGTTGTATTTGGGAAGACCGCAGGAAGGGGCCCCTATCCCTAGACATGGTTTCAGCCTTTCATGGCGACTGATTCAGAATTTTCAGATTCCATGCTAAAAACCAAATGCATTTACTGAGCCAGCTTGGGATATAAGCCTTTAGGCAATTAAACAGAGCCTGAGGAAAAAGATGGGTCAAGCATGGAATCCAACTAATCCAAGTACAGTAAAATCATGATATGAAAAAGCAATGCGAAAGCAGAAAAAGAAAACCAGCATTTGCCTATTTCTCTTACTAAATTTTTTCCAAGAAGACAAAATACCTGCAGTTGATCATCACCCCGAACAAACAATTCATCACTGCCAAAGTTTCTGCAATTAACAACTTCTACAAGTTGTTCCAAAATACAGGGTTTTAAATTATAATCGCATATGTATTTATTATGATTACGAACGTAATGAATATGAAGTAAGGAACTTTTTGTGCATGGAACAGATACTCACGGAGCAATTTCATCAGCAGGACTACCCCAATTTCCACGTCCAGCACCATCACGTTTGAATTCATTCCTGTTTATGCATAAAGATAGATAAATGATGTGATAAATGGTTAAAGAAAACAGAATTCAACAGAGATTATAGAGAACAAATCACACAACCGAAAATGGAAATTTAAATAAAGCAAAATACTAACCCATGTCCAGTCCCACTGTGGCGATCATACTGCCTGAGAGGGCATTCCCCTTCTCCAGATTCTCCATCGTTAAAACCACCACGGTGACCCCCACCGAAAGAACCTCGAGGCCCAACATAGCCACGCCTTTCAGATTGCTTCCCTCCTTCTCCATCTTCAGAGGGTCTGTACCCTCCTGAAAATCCATTGGAGTTATCACTAACTCTGGAATCACGATTGAACCCACTGCTGCCACGTCCACGGCCACGTCCAGTACCACGGCCTCCTCCACGTCCAGACTCATTCTTTGCCTCTCTCACTATATAACAAGACAAACATGGAGAAAAAAAAAAGGAATGCAGGAATCACGATAAATGAGTAAGCACACCGCACTCCAATAATTAAAAGTGATTGTCAATAAACCAACAAAAATGTAAACAAAATCTAAGGCAAAGTTCAGCAATAAAAGCCAGGATATTACAGTGACCATATCATCCATAAGAATCACATAAGCAAAGTTCGAAACAAATTTAAAACTTCACATAGAGAAATGGACGGAACACAATTTTATAGCAAGACAAATAAAATCAATGAAGTTCACCAATTTCTTATGTTTTACCTCATTTTCAATAGTAGCATGAAACAAAAATTACACAAACCCCACTTATCCATATCAAAACACGTACAACTTCATAGCAATAGACTTGACCAAAAGAATTGCTCTAGTGACAGATAAAACTAATAAATTTCACAATTTTCTTTTCTCTTACTTCATTTCCAACTAAATAATTACACGTAAGACTTAACAAAAGAGCAGCTTAATGACAAATAAAATAATAAATTTCACAAATTTCTTTTACTTTACTTCATCTCCAATCCAATAAACAACTATAGACCAATCCAACAACCAATCCCAACAAAGATACCCCACTAATCCACTGAAACAATACATGAAATTAAAAACCCACAAATTTCACTCCTTTTTTGTATGTTATCTTCAAAACAAAACAATCAAAACAAATTAAAAAACCAAGAAGAAACAAAAGTTACCAGCTTGAGCAGGAGGAGGTGGCTTAGTGGGGAGCTTAGCAGACTTAGCCGGCTGAGCTTGAGCTGGAGACGAAGCAGGAGCTTTCTTAGGCAAAAAATTTAGGGATGGGCAAGAAACAAGCTAATAAAGTCCAACACACAATTAAGAGGGAATTTGAGAACCTTGAGATACTCATCTACATCAGCCTTCATCTGTTTTGCTTTAAGAGCAGCATCAACCTCAGAGAGGATGCGAGGGGGTTCTCTGATTTCTGGAAGCAAATCAATCTGCACACCAAGTGATTAAAGAATTAATTTCATGATTAAACAATCTGAAAAAAAAAGATCAAGCATGATGAATTGACACCTTTAAGTTGGATCAATTAAAGAACTTAAAAACACACACACAATCTTGCTTAGCTTAAGTTTATCTCTCTTGTAAAACAAAAAATTACATAACACAAAAGCACAAAATTCCATAATTCTCATATTTCTTTTTGTCTTTTGCAATTTCTCCGGAAACAAACAGAAGAATAATGTAAACTACACCAAAACCAAAACAAAACAACAAAAGAACCGGAAAAAAAAAAGTTAAAGATAAAAACTTATGCCATTTCTTTCTTCAGCAAACTTGAGAAAGAAAACCCAGATCCCCTAAAGAACAAAAGAATTCAGCTTTTTTGTTATCAAACAATTACAAACAAAACCCATAAAAAAAAAAAACTCTACAGCCTTTTTAAAGAACCCTTCAACCGAAATTCAAAGATAAAAAGAGAAAGAGAGAGATGAAGAGAACTTTAGTGAGAGAAAGAGAATTTAGAGAGAAAAAACGGAGAGAGAGAGAGGTTTATCAACCATTGACCGGTACCACCAGTAATGTTTGACCATTCTCTCCTTCTCTCTCTCTGTAAAAATCTCGGTTTCTTCTCATTTTCAGATGTCTCTAAGAAAGCAAAAAAAAGATAAAAAGGAAAGAAAACCGGAGAAGTAATGAAAACCAGTACATAGTATTACCTCTTGAAGCTTCCTTTTAACATTTTCGAGGCCTCCAATATCTTCCCAACTGACATTGGGCACTTCAACAACCTGACCAAGTGTAGAAAAAAAATATTAGAAAAGGAACTGACCCCAGAAATAATAATCATCAAAGAATCTGTTATCACAATAGAAGTATCTTGGTTATACTCACAGTTTCAGGCAGTGCCCATGGATTGCGGAGAAAGAGAGAGAAAAAAGAAGAAGAAAACAAAAGGGAGGTTACGCGTGAATATTAAATGAGGGGCAGATACATAAACGCGTGAATATTTAATGGGGCAGTTATACGGTAAGCAAAACGACGTCGTTTCATGGGACAGAGTGAATAGTACGGGACAGATGTCAGCATGGAGCTCATTAGTTGAGCTTTAATATAGATGAATAATGAATAATTTTTGGCAATTAAAACTGAGTAACAAGTACTTGGACGAGTTCACTAGGTCAATTGAAAGAATTTAGGTTTGACCTCTGGTGGCCGGTGGGCACATGAGTCATTTGCTCCAGAAATAAATTGTGATTAAAAATAGCAGAGTTTGTAATAAAAATTAATCATGATATTTTTTTGTTTGTTTGCCCCTTGCAAAATGTCATCATTATCATGAAATTAATGTAGACACCGGATTTTATCCGGATATAATTTTTTATTATTAAAATAAAAAAACAAAAAAAAAAGGAAAAATCAGAAAAACAAAAAAAATAAAATTTTTTGGATAATTCCAAAAATTAAAGGAAAAATCAAAAGAAATTCGAAATTAATACAAAATGAGAAAAACAAGTTTGGGTTAAAATAAACTACCTCTTTGGATTGAAATTGGACTTTAAAAAATGAGATTAAATTGAAATTTCTAATCCTAGTGGAACTAAATCTCTTCTCTATAAAAAGAACCCAAGCACCACAATCAGAAGACAGATCAGAAAATATCAGAAATCAAAGAGAGTTAGAAGCAATTATAGGTTTTTTCGAAATAAAAAAAATACTTTTTTTTTTAGAGAAAAAGTTCGAAAATTCAAAAGTGAGAGTTAGAGTTTGTTTCGAAAAAAGTTTTTGAGAAAGAAAAGTTGTGTTTTAATTAGAGGAAACACATACTAAAAGTTGGTGGCCATTCGACGACCGACGGAGTAGATCGGAGGAGGTGAAGTTTCGAACTTCAATTTCAGATCTAGGAAATTCTAGAGAGATTCGGAAAAAACTAATTTGATATTTGAAAAGAGGAGACCGAAAGGAATTTTTGGTGATTTTTCGGGAATTTTTTGACCACCGGCACCGGCGGCGACGGCGGCGGCGGCAGCAGCGGCGGCGGCACCTCACCGGAATCTGGAAAAATCTGGGTTTGGTATTCTTGGTGTTCTTGGTGTTCTTGAAGAATTGTAGAGAAAAAGAAGATTTTTGGTAAAAAAAAAAAAAAAGTAAAGTCTAACCAAACAAAAAAAAAATCTTTTTAGAAACAGCAGGGGGCCCGAGCCAGCAGGCCCGCGCGCGGCCAGCGTGGCCCGCGCCTGGGCTGCCCCCTGCTGTCTTCATTCTTCCTTTGTTTCAATTTGGCTTTGCTTTTACGTTAATAGTTCTTTCACTGTTTGCATTTTTTTTTTGTCTTATTTGCTTTTGTCTTTTTATGTTTTTATTTTATTATTTATTATTTATTTACTAATAGTTTATTTTAGTTCTTTTTTTTTTTTTGCAGGTTCTATATTATATTATTATTTGTATATTAGTATTAGTATTAGTATTATTATTATTATTTATTATTTTACTAACCATATATATATTTTAAAGAAAACTATTATTATCATATTATATTATATTATATTATATTATTATGTTATATTATATATTTTATATATTTAGTGTATATTAATAATTGAATATTTTTAACATTAATAATTATTTATTTTTTAGATTAGATTAATTCAATTGAAGAATAGTTATTTTTAAATAAATAAATTGAGATTTTTCCAATGATGAAATTCAAAGAAATTCGAATGGTTAATTTCTGAGAAATTTCTAGGTGAGAAATTTCTCTTAAAAATTCTTCAGAATGAATGGAAGGATATTTTAAGAGATTAATTTCAATACCAACAAAAATCAAAAATTTATTTTTTTTAAGAATAATTAATTTTCAAAATATTTTTTCTCTAAATTGATTTTCCATAATAAATGCTTAATTAAAATTGAAGAATAAATTAAGATTTTTTCCGATGACGAAATTCAAGAAAGTTGCGAATGGTTGACTTTTAAGAAATTTCTAGGTGAGAAAGATTCTTTTAAAAATTCTCCAGAAAGAATGGAAGAATATTTTAAGAGATGATTTTCGATATGAAAAATCACAATTTATTTTTCAAAACAAACATTAATAAAAATGTGGATAATTTTTGGAAGATTAATTTAAGCGAAATAACTTGGCTAAATAATTCTAACTTTTCCGACGACGGAGCCTCTTCAATAGAACGAATGGTTTCTTTTGAATACTCTCGAGGTGAGAAAATATTTTTTAGTAATTTCTCCATAATGAATGGAAGGAAGACCTAAAAAATAATTTTCGATATTTCTAACTTTAACAATTAAAACGAAATAGGGAAGACAAGACCAGTTAATTAAGACCTTTCAGGTATCACAAGACTAATTAGGTACTATCTCTTAGATAGGCGTTGTGAGGGTGCTAATCCTTCCTCACACGTAACCGTACCCCCGAACCTAGTTCTGATAAAGTAGACCAGAACCTATTCTTTTTAAGGTACCTTAGTCAAGCTTAGGATTACTTTAAATATGATAGATTCATAAAGGTGACTAATCACTAGATTAGATGATTAGTGGCGACTCCATTGATTTGCGTCTAGCATGCTGAATTCGTATTTGGCACGTTATGACAGTTTGGCGACTCCACTAGGGACTTTAGAGAGTCGAGCCATAGATTAGTCTTGTGATACTTTAGGTTTGAAATATTGGTCTTTAAGTGTTTAATTTTTATGTATTTATTTATTTATTTGTTGATTTATTTATTTATTTATTTGTTTATTTATTTATTTTTATTTTTGATTTTGATTTTTGTTATTTGTACTAACAACTTTTGTTTCATTGTACATTTATGGGTAAAACAAGGTTTGAATGTCCCTTCGCACACACGACACATTGCATATCATAAAGTCCTATACCCGGACTCGTCCCTTTTAGGAGGGGGTAAAGTACCTACGCCTCGAGAGGTGAAAACCTCCGCAACGGCTAGCGAAACACCTTCAGAGTGTAAAGTACCAAAGTCTTTGAGAGGTGATAACCTCCACCATAACTTTGAAAAATACTCTCACCTGAATTGAACCCTTCCGGTTGGAGCCTGTAATGGGTGAGGAATGGGGTGCCTTACTCATCCTACATGGATGATGTTAAGGAGCAATTTGGAGACCTTTTTAGCTTGGTCAAGTATCCTAAACCCAGCATATAAACAATACTTAAGTGGCCAAACTTTAAGATAGAGCCATATCCTGCGTTACTCCTCCAAGTCACAGTAGACACCAACTTGATTCAGGCGATGGTACATTTCTGGGACCCTTCTTATAGATGTTTCATCTTCAATGAGGTAGACATGGTACCCACTATTGAAGAATACTCTGCAATGCTTCGTTTCAACTATCGAGACCCAGATAAAGTCTACTTGAAAAATAAAATGGGCAATCCCAGGAAAGTTGCTAGGATGTTGGGGATCAGTCTGTCTGAAGTGGACCATCACGTCGTGGAGAAAGGTGAATATAGTTATATCACATGGGATTTTCTGCGAGATTTCATTATGGAGCATCTGAACGACGAAGAAGATATGAAAGCAATAGCACTTGCCCTTTATGGGATGGTTGTCTTTCCCAAAATCTTGGGGCATGTCGAGATGGCTGTGGTAGACTTGGTTGATCAGATTGAGCACCGGTTGAATGTGGCACCAACAATATTGGCAGAAACTATCAGATCGTTGAATCACTGTCGACGATTGGGAAATGGACGCTTTACTGGATGCATACAATTATTATACATATGGATGAAAAGCCATTTTGAATGCATTAAGTCATACTTCACCTCTGACATTCCCATTCAGGAATTCTGTAACAGTGTTTGGCCGAGCCCAAAAACAAAACGCATTTCGATGTCATTTTTTCGCAAGCTCAGAAGTCGAGAAGTTGTGTGGTTAGCTAATGGGATGAAGTTTGATTCTCTGTTGTATAGTTGTGGAAATCAACCTTGGGTACCTCTTCTAGGGCTATGGGGAGTCGTTAGTTACGCACCTATTTTGGTTCTTAGGCAGGCTGGACATGAACAATTTATTCCTATGACACAAAGGCTCAACCGTTTGGAATTCTCTTATGCGGACGATGGGGCTTCAGAGAAGAAAGAAGATCTCGCCAAAGTCTGGAAACAAACCATCCGGGTCGACCAAGGTTGCATTTCGAGTGGTGTTACTGCTGAGTATCTTGTGTGGCAAGCTAGGTGAGACAAAGATGTGGTACTTCCATGGAAGAGAAATTCAGATATCCCAGCTCAGCTCACTCAGTCAGACTCAGTACTAGAATTTGAGTTAACCAAAAGGAAATCACGCGAAGAAGAAGATGAAATAGAGCAGGAAAACCAAAGATCGCGAGTGAAGATAAAAAGAATAGAAGACAACCAATCTGAGCAAAAAATTCGTGAATTGGATCATGAATGCAAGGTATGGAAGACGGCTTTTGAGCGATTAGATGATTTGTTTTCGCAAAGGGTTTTAGAGCTTGAAGATATGGGAGTAAAAAAGTAAGAGATATGTTTGGAATACATGAAAAAGAAAGAAAAGTGCCAAGAGTTAACTCAGAAGCTCGAGAGAATGGAAAGGGAATATGGACAAAAGCAGGATTTCCTTAGGAATTTATTAGACCAGATTTGTAAAAGCACTCGCAAGGCAGAAGAAATGAACAACAGGATTGAAGGGTTGAAGGCAAATGTGCATCCGAAAGACATGAGAGGTCAACTGGGAGTATAAGTTATTGCTTTAGAGGGAACGGTTGAAGAATTTGGACATGATATTCAAGAGATGAAAGAACAGCTTTTGAAGATGGTTGAAAGTATTCCTCGAGAATATCCATCACCTTTGGATCAACCGCATGCGTTCGGTGGCTCGCATGATGAATCAAAACACCTAATTCCCAGCACAAAGTCTTCTGATTGGATACCATTTCAGATACCTAAGAAAGAAACACCATGCTTCACATCATCACCGCAGATTGGTCCGCACGCAGACAGATATCGTGGTGTCACTTCTCGACTAGTTTTTGGGCCTGTTAATCAGAAAAAACGATGTAGTAATCGAGATAGAACTCCTATTGATCCAATTCCAATGACTTACACGGAGTTACTTCCCCAGCTTTTTCAAGCCAATTTTATTGGACCAATTTATCCGAAAGGTTTAAAACCTCCTTATCCTAAAGGTCACGATGCCAATACTACCTGTGGTTATCATGTTGGAATTTCAGGCCACTCTACTGAAAATTGTGAAATTTTGAAGCAGAAAGTACAGAGTCTGATTAAAGCAGGGTTTTTGAGCTTCGAAAAGAAGATAAAGCCGGATGTTGAGGGGATCTCATCAATGGCGGCACTTTAACTTTGGAGACTTTGGGATGATTGGAATTTGAAGTCCGAAGATGAAGGATGTCACTCGAAATTCAATCTGGAGGAACTTTTGATGTTTTCATTTTTGGCATGACATTTTTAAACATTGTTTAGGTGCTTTAGGAGATTTGTTTTTTTTTTGTTAGGAATAGCTTATGTTTGCATTTTTTTTTCGATCTTGAATAAAACGGTGATTATTGTTAAGAATGAACTTGGCAATCCATTCCTTTGTCTAGTTTCAAATCAGACTACATAAAAGCTTGATTTCTTTGATGCCTAAATTTGAAATGTCGTGAACCTCACCTTTCTTTTGACCAGGAAATGCATCCTAAAAGGTTAATGATCTTCGTTTAAACAATGAGCAATGAAATGATCATTTGATTTGCAAAATATTTTTTTGAGAACCAATTCATGAGGCACTCTCTTGAAATAATCTAGATTTTGGTAATTTGATAAATGTCAAGGCTATCTAGAGCTTTAAACATATCACTCCTAAGTTTCTCAACCATGCCCGGACTTTTGTTTTCCCGAATAGTGTCCTTTACTCACATATTGGGGGGAAATTACCTTAAAAGCCATATTTTTTCTAGTATCCTTGAATGCTTTGACTTGAGTAACATCCATTTTCACCCAGTTATCCTTTGTCATATCTTGGGGTAGGATTACCAAAGAGTCGAATACCTGATTTTTTTTTGCACGCCATTACCGACTGGTGCAAACTTTGTTTTCCTCTATGATAGAATGAAATTGTATGGACACTTAGAGAGAACCGGAATAAGGAGAATTATTGGGTTGGACCTTCATTTGGATAGGCACATTGAGAGGATGCATGAGTTGCAAAAAAAAAAAAAAAAAAAAAGAAACTGTGATATCATGCATATGAGATATTCAAATGGTTTTAATGGCAATTCTTATTATCTACTCCACCTGGGGTTTGCTCTTCAATGGAAATATTCATACTGGAAATGAGAAATGGCCATCTTTCGTATTCCTTTCACAAAATGAGAAATTATCCTTTGCTACCCCCCTTTGAGCCTATTGGATTCTTGTTTTTTGAATGAACCTTGACCAAGGATCACCCTCCACATCGGGGGGCAAGTGTGAAGAATTATCTTTCTATGGAAGGTCATACGTTTGGATCATATTTCTACACCATGATTGCTTTATGTCAGGGGGAAAATATTGAAATGGATTGAGTTTCAAATTTTCAAACTCACTTTATGATAGGAAAGTCTGTAAAAAAAAAAAAAGGAAAAAAATGAAAGAAAAAAAAATAATAAAAAAAAAAGAGAAAAAAAAAAGGTTCGCCAGATGAAATCCTCATGAAGAGAAATGATCCATGGTTTGATGAGAAGTAGAAATGTTGAAATCCTCAAGAGAAATGATCCGTGGTTTGATTACCTTCGAAGAAAGATATGAGATATTTTGAGATGAAGAAATGATCCTTGGTTTAATAACCTTTAAACACATTTTTGAGCCTGATTATCCTTTTTTTCATAACCCTAAACCTTGGCCTACATTACAAGCTTGAAAAGTCCATTTTGATCAAGTATGAATGTTTAAGTTGAAGAGTTTTTCCTCAGATTTTATCTCATCCTTTTGAATTGTCATTGAAGAAATTTGAATATTCAAATGCATGGTAGAGCAAAAAAAAAAAGCAACTCTGCATAACTGTGCCAAGGCCTAACAAGAATTTCAAAAGAGATGATATTTTGAACCCATCAGGAAACACCGAACATTCTTGAGAGACTTGAGAAGGTCAACACCATTTGGATGACTTAGCCCGAAATCAGAAATCCTTCTCCTTTCTTGTCCAAAATTTTGAACCCATCATAGATAGTCTTGACATTTGTTGAATTGTTATTTATCCAGAAACTTAGAAAGAGTTCCAAAATGGATTGTGTTTTCAAGATAAAACTTTTTGTGAAAACCTGATTGTTGAAGGAAATTCATTGTGAGTTTAGATGAAGAAACATTGATTTTTCCCTTATATGAAGAAGTTTTCCTTTGATAACCAAAACCTTTACAAATTGAAATAGTCAATGAGCCAAACTGTGATTCGCCTTGTCTATTCTTGCAGTAATTACCAGTTTTTTTTAAGATCTAAAGTTGCATTTTTGTTTAATGGGGATTTGATTTTTGAATATGAAAAATAGTAATGTTTCTAGGGGCAATTGGGGCATGATTTGAAAATGAGAAAAGTTTTTGGACAATTTCTTTCTTTTCAAAGAATTTTCAAAAAAAAAATGCAACATGAGAACATTCAGGATGCATATTTGAGTTTTGAATCAGTTTGATAAGAGTGACATTTTTGGGGCAAAGAATGAGAAGGCTTTTTACCATGATGAGAAAATGGTTTTGAGAAATGGAATTTATTGAGTTGGTAAATGGCAGGGTAGGCTCTTTTGCAGCATCGGCATTGAAGATTTTTCGCTTGGAATTTGACTGTGCTTAAAGATGAGATTCTGGGAATAAATGAGAATGAAATGAGAACAATGAAAGTTTGCAAATGTATCTGTTTAAAAGCTTTGGAACTAAAAGGTGTTGTGATCAACTGATAGAATTAGTGGAGGTCAGCCTGGTTCTAAGTCAACGTTTGGAAGATTAAAAGATGATGACACGATGAGCTTGAGTATTCTTTTGTCATAGTTAAAGATTCATGATATTAGTTTGCATTCCATCACATGACATTTATTTTATATAATTGCATTCATGAAAGATTTTAGATTTTGAAATTTGAAATTAATTTTTTTTAAGGATGGTTCTTTTCAAGGTAAGAGTTTTGAGCATTCAGTTGAGGAAAGCAAAAAGGGGTATCTTTTCAAATCCTCCGGGTATCTTTTCAAAACCTCCGGGTATTTTTTTCAAAACCTCCGGTTATCTTTTCAAATCCTCCGGGTATCTTTTCAAATCCTCAGGGTATCTTTTCAAAACCTCCGGGTATCTTTTCAAATCCTCCGGGTATCTTTTCAAATCCTCCGGGTATCTTTTCAAATCCTCCGGGTATCTTTTCAAATCCTCCGGGTATCTTTTCAAAACCTTCGGGTATCTTTTTTCAAAACCTCCGGGTATCTTTTCAAATCCTCCGGGTATCTTTTCAAATCCTCCGGGTATCTATTCAAAACCTCCGGGTATCTTTTCAAATCCTCCGGGTATCTTTTCAAAACCTCCGGGTATTTTTTTCAAAACCTCCTGGTATCTTTTCAAATCCTCCAGGTATCTTTTCAAATCCTCCGGGTATCTTTTCAAATCCTCCGGTATCTTTTCAAAACCTCCGGGTAATTTTTCAAATCCTCCGGGTATCTTTTCAAAACCACCGTTTAATTTTTCAAAGCCTTTGGGCATCTTTTCCAAACCTCTGAGAACCGTTTTGTTACCACGATTGGAGAGATATGATGATTTTCATGCATTGCATTACACTCATGACGTTTATTTCATTGAATTGCATTACATAGCATTCATGACATTCATGGCATGTATTTAACATGTAAGAAAGATTTTGAGTTAGACTTTTGAATTTTGAAATCAAACTTTTTTAAAGGAAAATTCTTGGACCTTAGTTGAGATGAAAATTTTGGTCTTTTAGATTTTGTACCTTGGTTGAAAAGATGAGTTTAGACTTTGGTAGTAATTAAAATTTTTAAGATGAGATTTTATCAAAGACCAGAATGATTTAGTGTGAATCCTTAGCTAAGTGAGAATCCTTAGTTTAGTGTGAATCCTTATTTTGGTGAGAATCCTTAGTTTAGTGTGAATCCTTAGCTAAGTGAGAATCCTTTAGCTTAGTGAGAATCTTTATTTTGAGTGAGAATCTTTTAACTTAGTGGGAATCTTTATTTTGGATGCGAATCCTTTGGATTGAGAAGATTCAATCTATCAGTTTGAAGCCAAGTGCAAATAGAGATGAATGATGAGCTTGAGAACCTTTTATCAAGAAATTCAGGGAGTTGATTTATAGAGCATTATGACATCCATTTGCACGATATGCATCGACATTCATGGCATTCATGTACTGCATTGCATTTATTTGCACATAAGAAAGTTTATTTCAGGTACTCAGTATGATTTGGACATGGGTTTGGAATGCTAATTTGCGAGGTTAGCGATTTCTTTCGGGACTCAAGGTAAGATTTTTGAAGTCTACCTTTACATTTGAGAATTTTGCAAATTTCTTTATTTTATTTAAAGTTGAAGCCTCGGTGGAGGAGTCTTTATTTAAAGTTGAAGCCTCGGTGGAGGAGTTTTTTTATTTAAAGTTGAAGCCTCGGTGGAGGAGTTTTTATTTAAAGTTGAAGCCTCGGTGGAGGAGTATTTATTTAAAGTTGAAGCCTCGGTGGAGGAGTTTTTATTTAAAGTTGAAGCCTCGGTGGAGGAGTTTTATTTAAAGTTGAAGTCTCGGTGGAGGAGTTTTTATTTAAAGTTGAAGCCTCGGTGGAGGAGTTTTTATTTAAAGTTGAAGCCTCGGTGGAGGAGTATTTTCATTTAAAGTTGACGCCTCGGTGGAGGAGTTTTTATTTAAAGTTGAAGCCTCGGTGGATGAGTATTTATTTAAAGTTGAAGCCTCGGTGGAGGAGTTTTTATTTAAAGTTGAAGCCTCAGTAGAGGAGTTTTATTTAAAGTTGAAGCCTCGGTGGAGGAGTTTTTATTTAAAGTTGAAGCCTCGGTGTAGGAGTATTTTCATTTAAAGTTGACGCCTCGGTGGAGGAGTATTTTCGTTTAAAGTTGATGCCTCGGTGGAGGAGTATGTTTTTACGGTGAGTTTATTTAAAGTTTATGCCTCGCTTAGAGGAGCTTTTCTACGATAGGATTTTCTTTAAGTACATAAGACTTAGTACGGTGTCTACGTCTTTGCACATCCCCTGTTTCTCAGGGAATGCACAAAGAGGGGCAACTGTAGACACCGGATTTTATCCGGGTATAATTTTTTATTATTAAAACAAAAAAAAAGGAAAAATCAGAAAAACAAAAAAAATAAAATTTTTTGGATAATTCCAAAAATTAAAGGAAAAATCAAAAGAAATTCGGAATTAATACAAAATGAGAAAAACAAGTTTGGGTTGAAATAAACTACCTCTTTGGATTGAAATTGGACTCTAAAAAATGAGATTAAATTGAAATTCCTAATCCTAGTGGAACTAAATCTCTTCTCTATAAAAAGAACCCAAGCACCACAATCAGAAGACAGATCAGAAAATATCAGAAATCAAAGAGAGTTAGAAGCAATTATAGGTTTTTTCGAAATAAAAAAAATATTTTTTTTGAGAGAAAAAGTTCGAAAATTCAAAAGTAAGAGTTAGAGTTTGTTTCGAAAAAAGTTCTTGAGAAAGAAAAGTTGTGTTTTAATTAGAGGAAACACATACTAAAAGTTGGTGGCCATTCGACGATCGACGGAGTAGATCGGAGGAGGTGAAGTTTCGAACTTCAATTTCAGATCTAGGAAATTCTAGAGAGATTCGGAAAAAACTAATTTGATATTTGAAAAGAGGAGACCGAAAGGAATTTTTGGTGATTTTTCGAGAATTTTTTGACCACCGGCACCAGCGGCGACGGCAGCAGCAGCGGCGGCGGCATCTCACCGGAATCTGGAAAAATCTGGGTTTGGTATTCTTGGTGTTCTTGGTGTTCTTGAAGAATTGTAGAGAAAAAGAAGATTTTTGGTAAAAAAAAAAAAAAAAAGAGGTAAAGTCTAACCAAACAAAAAAAAAATCTTTTTAGAAACAACAGGGGGCCCGAGCCAGCAGGCCCGCGCGCGGCCAGCGTGGCCCGCGCCTGGGCTGGCCCCTGCTGTCTTCATTCTTCCTTTGTTTCAATTTGGCTTTGTTTTTACGTTAATAGTTCTTTCACTGTTTGCATTTTTTTTTGTCTTATTTGCTTTTGTCTTTTTATGTTTTTATTTTATTATTTATTATTTATTTACTAATAGTTTATTTTAGTTCTTTTTTTTTTTTGTTGCAGGTTCTATATTATATTATTATTTGTATATTAGTATTAGTATTAGTATTATTATTATTATTTATTATTTACTAACCATATATATATTTTAAAGAAAACTATTATTATCATATTATATTATATTATATTATATTATTATGTTATATTATATATTTTATATATTTAGTGTATATTAATAATTGAATATTTTTAACATTAATAATTATTTATTTTTTAGATTAGATTAATTCAATTGAAGAATAGTTATTTTTAAATAAATAAATTGAGATTTTTCCAATGATGAAATTCAAAGAAATTCGAATGGTTAATTTCTGAGAAATTTCTAGGTGAGAAATTTCTCTTAAAAATTCTCCAGAATGAATGGAAGGATATTTTAAGAGATTAATTTCAATACCAACAAAAATCAAAAATTTATTTTTTTTAAGAATAATTAATTTTCAAAATATTTTTTCTCTAAATTGATTTTCCATAATAAATGCTTAATTAAAATTGAAGAATAAATTAAGATTTTTTCCGATGACGAAATTCAAGAAAGTTGTGAATGGTTGACTTTTAAGAAATTTCTAGGTGAGAAAGATTCTTTTAAAAATTCTCCAGAAAGAATGGAAGAATATTTTAAGAGATGATTTTCGATATGAAAAATCACAATTTATTTTTCAAAACAAACATTAATAAAAATGTGGATAATTTTTGGAAGATTAATTTAAGAGAAATAACTTGGCTAAATAATTCTAACTTTTCCGACGACGGAGCCTCTTCAATAGAACGAATGGTTTCTTTTGAATACTCTCGAGGTGAGAAAATATTTTTTAGTAATTTCTCCAGAATGAATGGAAGGAAGACCTAAAAAATAATTTTCGATATTTCTAACTTTAACAATTAAAACGAAATATGGAAGACAAGACCAGTTAATTAAGACCTTTCAGGTATCACAAGACTAATTAGGTACTATCTCTTAGATAGGCGTTGTGAGGGTGCTAATCCTTCCTCACACGTAACCGTACTCCCGAACCTAGTTCTGATAAAGTAGACCAGAACATATTCTTTTTAAGGTACCTTAGTCAAGCTTAGGATTACTTTAAATAGGATAGATTCATAAAGGTGACTAATCACACCTAGATTAGATGATTAGTGGCGACTCCATTGATTTGCGTCTAGCATGCTGAATTCGTATTTGGCACGTTATGACAATTAATATTATTATGTTTATAAAAGAAAAGAAAAAAAAATGCGCATTCCCTTAGTAGGCTTCAGAGTTCAGACTTCAGTCACTCATTCGGTGGTCTGGATTAGAAGTGTAATGGGTTAGGTCGGATCAATTTTGAAAATTTTTATTTGCGTTTGTTTAAGCTTGGATCAGATCGAATTTAAAAGTTTATTTTAATATTTTTAAAAAATATTAAAATATTAAAAAATATATTTTTATATTAATATTTATAAAAAATTATAATTAAATTTAAATAAAAATATATTTTTTTAAATAAATAATAATTCGAATCGAATAAAATTATATAAAAAAAATTTCAATTTTAACCCAATTCAAATTAATTTTGTGACAACATGTCTAATCTGGACAGTAGATATTTTGACCAAAAAACAGAAAGGCCGGAATATGGGCTCATTACCCTATATTTTTCTTTTTCGGCTGAACTTTTCCGGACCAAAATCATATTCTTTTCGAAGTTCAAACTTAAGCTTCTAAAGAAATTAGTCTGAATTTTCTATGAAATATGAACTAAAACTTAATTAGGAACATTCATATTTTTATAACTGCTAATATCATGAAGCACGGGGAGAGGAGATTATTAATAGACTTTTCAAATCAAATTAAGCAGTATTTGCAACTTTCATACTCGTAATTTTTTAATATAAGAGCTTTAGAGTTTAGCCAAACTTTGATTTGAAAAGAATTTAATGACAGAAGTATAGGGAAAAAGCAGAGTATTTTAAGGTATTATTGTATTATTTTAATTTTTATACTAGTTCGTACCAATTGTATCGGTCTATATCGGTCAATAATAATACATATCGGTTGGTATAAGATTTTGATTTTTTAAATTTTTTTAAAATCTTCACTTATTTGATTTTTTAAAATCAATTTTTATTTTTTTATATTGTGATCATTTTTTTTCATAATTATATTTAAAAATCAAATATGTTCATTAAATTACGCTATTGAACATAATTAATAATAATTTATTATATTTCTTAATATTTATTTGATATTTAAAAATTTTGGACATTAATTATTTAAATTTTTAAAATTTATATTTGCATATATATAATGGAGGTGGATTTGCATGTGTATATAGTATATATTTTATTAAGAAACTTGAAAATAGGTTATATATATATATATATATGAAAAAATATTTGAAAAATATCGATATATTCGAAACGGTACTCCAAAATACACTAATATCGATACATGCTAATACTAAAATAAAAACGATACGTCCACCGATACGATATTAACTATCTTGCATGAGACCCCAAAGAAAAATGATTCAATATGTTGACTTATAATGGGGCTCATGAATTATTATTGCCTTGTTTGGGACTGTAGAATTTTCGGGAGATTTTTTAGCTAGTAAAAAAGTAATGGTTAATATACAAATTGACTCTAAAATTATATTATTTTTCATAATTTGATATTTAAACTTTCATAATTTAACGGTTTGATGATATGTTCTTTTTTTACCAATACAACACGACACGTGGCAATTTTTAAACGTCAGCAATTCCACGTAAGTATTTTAGAAATTTTTATTTTTAATTTACTTTTTTGAATTAAAAATTTTGAAAAAAATAAAAATATTTTTTGAATTAAAAAATTTATTTTTTTAATTTAAAAAAACTAAAAAAATAAAAATAAAAATAAAAGAGAGAGAGAAGGGAAATGGGGAGGGAGGCATCGGCCGGTCGGCCCAAGGCAAATGGGCGGTCGGCCCTTGCCACTGCCCTTTCCTCTCTCTTTATTCTTTTCCTCTTTTTTTTTTTCTTAACATGTCGTCCATCTTGTCGACCCGAGGTAGACCTGCATTCGACGACCCTTTCTTTCCTTTTTTTTTTCTTCCTCTCTCTTATGTTTTTCTCGATATTTTTTTTTTAATTTTTAATTTTTATTTAAAAAATAGAAAAAAAAATAAATAAATTACTAACATGAAAAATGTTGATATGGCGTTGACATTGATAAATGACGCTTTTTTTTATCGATTAGATCAAGTCAATATTTATATAACTACGTTAGTTACTCTTGGGATAACTTAATTAAAAGAATACAAATTCATGTACATAATAATAAATATATATTTTTTTTAATTATCAAATCGTGAAAATGAGTAGATAGGTCAATTCCGCAAAAGTAAGATACTTTGACAATTCAAATGGAAAAAATGTGTTCAGTTTGATGAAGCAACTACCGCCTTTAAGGACTAAAAGGCAGTAAGGCACTAAGGCTTCAATCCCATTCTGTTTTCTCTGATACATCAGCATTGACAAAACGCCATGGACAGAACAGAAAAGCTTCACATAGCAATGTTCCCATGGCTAGCTTATGGTCACATAATGCCATTTCTTGAGGTTTCCAAATTCTTAGCTCAAAAGGGTCATCGAATATCCTATATCTCCACACCTAAAAACATTAGCCGCCTCCCTAAACTTCCCCCGCATCTGTCCTCCAACATAAGTTTTGTTCAGTTTCCTCTTCCCCAGGTTCATGGCCTACCACCAGGAGTTGAGGCCACATCTGAGGTACCAATCGACAAAGTTCCTTACCTTAAAAGGGCATATGACAAGCTCCAAGTCCCTTTAACTGAGTTCCTCAAATCCTCAAATGTCAACTGGATAATCCATGACTTTGCTCCTTACTGGTTACCTGGAGTTGCTACTCCACTCGGCATCAACTTGGTTTTCTTCAGCATATTCAATGCCACTTTGTTTGCTTTCTTGGGTCCACCATCGGCTTTGCTTGATGATCGCCGCAAGCGACCAGAAGACTTCACAGTTGTTCCTGAGTGGATAGATTATCCTTGTAACATAGCTTTTAAGCTCCATGAGATAGTGAACCACCAACAGTGCATGGAAGATGTATCTGATTTTAAACGGTTTGGACTAGTGATTCAAGGTTGCCAATTTGTAACTATGCGCAGCTGCTCCGAGTTCGAACCTGATCAGATTGAATTGCTTCGTAAACTTTACCAGAAACCTGTTGTTCCAGTCGGGTTGCTGCCTCCATCACTCCCATCTAACGAGGATAAAAGAGATGATAAATGGGAGGCTATAAAAAACTGGCTTGATAGCAAAGGAGAAAAGTCAATTTTCTATGTTGCACTTGGTAGTGAAGTGAATCTGAGTCAAGAATCTATGCACCAGTTGGCATTTGGGTTAGAGAAATCCAACTTGCCCTTTATTTGGGTGGTTAGGAACCGCCCACTACCACTAGTTGAAGGGCAGTTGGGTAATCAGGGCATGATCCCTCCAGGGTTCGAAGAACGAGTTTCTAACAGGGGCTTGGTGTTGAGGGATTGGGCACCTCAATTACGGATATTAGCTCACTCCTCTGTCGGGGGTTTCTTGACTCACTGTGGTTGGAGTTCAGTTATCGAGGCACTCAAGTTGGGTCGGGCTTTGATCTTGTTTTCTGGGGCAAGTTCGGATCAAGGGTTGAACGCTAGGTTGTTGCATGGCAAGAAGGTTGGGTTAGAAATAGAGAGAAATGAAGTGGACGGTTCATTTACAAGCGACTTGGTGGCTGAGACGATTAGGAAGGTGATGGTGGAAGCAGAAGGAGAGCCGATCAGGGCAAATGCGTGGGCAATGAGAGAGATTTTTGGCAATGAAGAGTTAAGTAACAATTACTTGGATGGATTCACTGGGTTCATTGAAGAGTTTGCAGCACCTTCAGCTTGAGAGGTTTAAGTTATCGATATGCTTCATGCATATATCATCATCAGTAGCTAACCTTTCCACTTTCTAGGTGAAAATGTACTACTTCTGGTTAAATAATTAAAGTCTTGTCTTCCATCAAAAAGTACTAATAAAGTGTTGTGTGATGCTTTGCGAAAATTTATTGATGGTATAGTTAAAAAAAAAAAAAAAAAGTTTTGTATGGTTATGAACACTATGGGCAGAGATGCAGGCACTAGCCTATATCAGAAAATTATACAAACTAGTAGCTACTTTGATATGGAAGAAACAAACCCATCAGTATAGTTTATTGCATTAAAAAAATAATGTTAAACTAAATTTGAGCTTAACACAGGTGATTCATGTAGTTATCTTTAAAAATTGAAATTCATCATGCCAATATACTTAAAGTTCAAATCTTAACATCTGCAGTCATTTAAAAATAATGCTAAACCCATCAATATAATCTATATCACAACTAAAATCTCCATTAATGTTAAATATTCTGCATTTATACCCTAACCTCACACAATTAAAATACCCTAAAAAGAAACACTTAAAAAGAGCCAAAGAGGGCATTAAAACAATTTTTGTTTTTTGTTTTTGATAAAAAGCAAACTTCATTGATGATTAACCAAACATTAAGATGACAAAGAGAATCAAGGATAGATCCAACCCAAACTCTTTGATTACTCTATTTGACATTCCATTTTAGACTTTTAGGCCATCTTATGAGCAAATTTATCGACACATGAGAGAAATGGCATCAGCTAAAGTCCAAAATCAATTACAATACTACTTTTCCATTCACAAAATCTAGTTTCCTGCTTAGTGAGTTCATTTACGTTACGGCTATAAGAGAATCATTTTCCAAGATTAAATCTTTGTACCCCAGCTCACGAGCCAATTCTAATCCAAAATCAATTACAATACTACTTTTCCATTCACAAAATCTAGTTTCTTGCTTAGTGAGTTCATTTACGTTACGGCTATAAGAGAATCATTTTCCAAGATTAAATCTTTGTACCCAGCTCACGAGCCAATTCTAATCCAAAATAAAATAGCCTTCATCGCTGCAAGAAAACAATCTGATACATAGCAGCAACACAAAAGCATACAATTCACTATTTGCTAAAGGAATATTCTTAAATAAATTGCGACCTTAATTAGATTTTTTTATTTTTTTTGGATACCAGAGTTTGAGATATTGCAATATTGATGGATGGAGACATGGAGTATTGCTATTTAACAGGTTTTATTTTTAGTTAATCCAAATTAAGTTCTCTAATTCAAGTAGTTATAGTGAAAGTTTGCTAAATTAGTTATATTTTGTTGATTGTTTGTTTTGGTAAAAGTATGTTGAGGAAGTTATTCATTCTTTTTATATAAAAGAGATTGTGATTTGAAACTAAGGGATTATATATAAGTATTGGAATTCGAATATCAAATTTACTAAATGTTCATTTTTTTAAAAATAATTGTATGAATTAATTAAATTAAACTAATTGAATTAAACCTAGGTTCAAGTTATGAACTTTTCTACTTCTACTGTTAATTATCAGGAAGTTAGATTTTGGCTTTTATTGACTTTTATACCGTTTAAGATTCAAAACCAAGAGAACTGAATTTCGGCTTTTCTTGACTTTTAAACTGCTTGACATCCAAAACAAAAGTGGTGGACTTTTGGCTTTTATCGCTTATAAGGAAAGAAAAAGGGTTCTAATCGTTTCAAACTTAATAATTTAAAATAAAAAAACATACATTCGGTAAGAAAATTAGGTAGATGATAACAAAGCTATACCCCCATAAGGACAAAATGAATATTATTGCCGACTGTTTTAAAGACTTCTCAAAAGTAAAAAAGAGATAAAATAAAAAATAAAAAAAATAATGCTATTAGTTTCCATTATGCTTTATTTAAATGCGGGGTGATACCGTACCGTAATATTATTTATGATTAAATTTTTTAAAGTTCAATCATAAATCGTAATTACGGTGCCACGGGAGGGATTAGTACATACATTCAAATGAAATATTAGTGTGACATTGTCAAAGAATAATTTTTTTTAATAATATACCAAAAATTCTCTTTTAAGAACATATTAATATTGAAATCATGACCAACAATCATTTGATCTGTTGATAGAATGCTAGACTCTTAATTTTAATAATCAAAAACCAAATCCTAATAACTTCAAATATATATATTAAAATCATGCGCGGCAATGCATTCCTAAACAAAATTCTTGTCAAAACAGAAATTGGGAATTATAAACGGGAATTTTGCTTTCTTTCTGTTTTTGTTGTTGTTTCGTAGGCTTTAATGTTATGGACCTGATAGAGTTGGAGGCTTGGAGCCCAAGACAAGAAAATGGGAGGATTGGGCTGAAGTGGAACAGCTGCGTCTAGAATTACAAAATACTGTTGGTTTGCCAATGTATAAACAAGCTTGTGAAGAGCTTGTCCACACCCAGAACCAGGTGAGAAACTGATCTGAGTATCATATTGACTTGCATTCATATTTGAATTTTAGGAAAAACTATATGAAACATGTTTGATAAGGAGAATAAGTATGTTTTGTAAATCAGATAAACATGAAATTAAATATATATATATATATTGAAAGGTTAGAACTGATGCCAATTTCATTCTCTGTTTCAGCTATATGAAAATTAGACAAAGCAGGCTTCCAAGACTACGTTTGTTTTTCGTGAGATCAGATATCAAAAACCTATGTTGCTCTGACTTTTATTTTTATTTTTAAGTATTCGTGTCCGACGCATATCTGGACATGATTGATCTCTAAAGATCTTCCAAATACATAAAAAAATAAAAACTTAGAATAAATCAAATATACTCGTATTGGACACATATCCGTATCCGACACTCACACCCGAATTCGAGGAACATGGTCCAAAACAGACAGCAAATAAATTGCAACCTAACAAAACAATACTGAATAGGAGCAGTTTACCTTACCTATGTTGTCTGTGATATTAGGCCTAGCTGATTCTTTCTCAAGTAAACTTCCTTCAACAGAACCCGTAGCTTTGGTCTTTGAAACATAATCCTTGACATCTCCCATTTCCCAAAACCAGGGGTGAGCAGATAACCGGGTTACCGAACTTATCGACTGAAACCTATGCTATTCGGTTAATTTTATTCGGTTTGTTCGGTTGTAGTAATAATTGGTAAACACGTTCGGTTTAAATGTGTATATTCGATCGGTGTGCTGGTTTTTTTCTCCAAACTAAACCGATTAAAAAAATCGATATTTAATTAAAAAAATAAAAATAAAAAATTATTTAAACCCAAACTCAAACCTAAACCTATAACCAATATCCATTATTATTTAGTCTCACACACATAACCCAAAGGCCAAATTCATAACTCCAATAGGCCATAACCCATCCAGCCATTCCCAAACTTCCAACCCATTATTATCCAACCCATCCATGATTCATAAACCATAATCGAATTCGAAAACAAACCTCCATTACCCATAGCCTTTATGTTTCTGCTTTCTACTGAGTTGAAGAAAGACCTGAAACTCTAGCCTTTCCCTTTCCCTTTCTTCTGTTCTGCTGTCGCCTGCCGACTCTTTGACAGGAAATTTTTTTTTTTTTTTTTCTGAAGAAACCATGATCAGAAGTATCTGTTGGATCTTTGTATATTTGGAAAGACGATTGGTTTCGGATCTGGGGTATTCTCCAGATTTTGTCAAGAGGATCGTGGTTAATTTTTCATAGTTGGACAGATGCTATCATAGATTCTTTGCCTTTGTCCAGTCAAGACGTGCATGCTTTTGCCATACATAAGAAAATAGCTGTAGGTCGAAAATGTGAGTGGCAGAACAGTTTGAAACTCCAGGAGACAATTAGCTGAAAGAAAATTGAGTATTTCTGTGAGAAACCGATTAGACCGACCGAACCGAACCGATTATGTTCGGTTCGGTCGGTTCGATTTGAGAATTTTATGTTGATCGATTTTTTCGGTCGGTTTCTTGAATACATTCAATTTAATCGATTATCGATATTTTAAAACCGAATCGACTGAAACGATCGAATGTTGACCTCTACACAAAACAGTATGGGAAATTTTGGATGGTGTATTTGGACTTTGAAGAGATGGCTGTAAAACTTGTAAGATTCAACTGGTTTGACCCGAGAAACAAATAAAGGTTAGAAAAGGGTGTTAAAAAAATCAGCAGTTAACCTAACAAAAAGCTTTCATGTTTGGGGTTGAATAATCAATCCCAGTTTTAGAAAACCAGACTTTTCTAGTAAAAAATTAAGATCAGCTCATCAAATTCAACATTGTTTCAGTCAAATCTTAATAATTTACCTGACTACAAATTTTAAGTCAATGATAGAATCTTAGTACAAATCTCTTTGGTATATCTTACCTTGTGCTGCAGAGGGACTGAGAAGGGAGGCCATGGCTTCACTCTTTTTTGTTAATTCGTTTTCCATTTTATATTTTTGGAACATTTTTTTTAACCCATATGAAAACTGAAAAGTTAAAACCAGTCATCAATTCTAGGCTCAAGATTTTCACAAATGAACAGAAGCCACAACCACTAGTCGATAATTAGGATAATTCTGTAAATATATATATATATATATATATATATATATATATATACGAAAAAATATGAATAAAGTTATCAAATACTGTATTTAATATAATTTTTTTTAAAATAATTTATTAATTAACTTTAAAAAGTAGCTAAAGATACTCGTTAACAAAACTTTTTATATATATATATATTAGTGAATTATGTAAATAACATTAATTGGTGGGCATCTGAGAAAAAAAAAAGAATAAAGCATTGAATCTGAAGTTCTTGCGCTTCTCTACCAGTGGTGGAACCATGGCAAGTCAAGTCAACTGCCTTGTTTAAGGTTTCGTTTAGCATTGCTTCTGGCACAGTTTTTGAGGTCAAAAATTGCTTTTCACCGCAAACGCAATGCTAAACAGATAAAAAAATTTGACTTCTGCTGTTGAAACCATGGTTTGAAAAGCCAAACCAAAAAGCCAAAAAATATAGCTTTTGGGCTTTAAAAGCTGGCTTTTGGATAAAATGACTTTATTATCCTCACATCTCTACACTTTTATTATTTTAAACATATCTTTTTTTGACATTTCAATTTCGTACAACATTTTTTCACAGCAATACTAAACACTTACAAATTTTTAAACCACACTTTTTCACCACACTTTATAAACACTTTTTTCAACTCGAGCTTTTTTCAACCCAAGCTTTTTCCAACAACAATGCTAAACTAGCCCTAAGTGTGCATCATGCATGTGTTTTTCATTTTGCTACTCTAATTAAAATATTTTTGTTGAATTGAATAAAAATAGTATTATTCTAATTCTAATTATTATAGTTTAAACCAGTGCCTTTCAAAACTCATTTGTTTTTTTCGATGTAAAATAAAAACTATTACTCGAATCTATATGCTAGCACAAAATTCCTTTGATACAAAGATTTAACAATTTGAAAATATTACTAATAGATAGGGTGTTAGAGTTGTTAATGGGTTAGGTCGGATCAAATTAGGTCCAAGTAATAAATAAAAATTTACTTGCTAAGATTCGATACGATTTGTCAGTTCAAAATTTTTTTTTATTATTTAAAATATTAAAGAAAATTATAATTAAACTTAAAATAAAATAAAATAAAATATTTTTATTGATTAAATAATAATTAGTGTCTAATCGAGTCCATCAAACTGAACGAATAATTCGACTCTTAAACATAAACGATAAGATATGTTGTTCTTGGGAAATCAAGTTGATAAAATGTGATTTGAATCAAAACACATATTACAATCCAATTCAAGAATAAAAAATTGTGTTTGGAGTTTGGATGGTATAGCCTTAGTTAGTAGTTATCAAACTTGATTATGGATTATAAAATAAGTTAATTATGGTTGTTTTTGTATTTTTATATTATGGGCCAGTCTTTTCTAATTCATAATTTTTAGGTTTATTTTATACGTTATTTTTTCAATTTATATAAGAATAAGATATGACATTTCTAAATTCTAATTAAATAGATAAGTTTGGCAATTTCGTGGATGTTAATCATTAGATTTGGACATGGTTAGGATATTTAGGTATTAAAAATTCAAATACCTTAAATTCTTAATTATCAGTTCAGGTTGTACTTCAAAACTTGTTATTTCTTTGCTACCATCCTTTCTATTTCATTTTTTTTAGATTTTAATTGACGCTAATTTTTAAACTAAGTTCAACGATTTCTTCAATAAAATAAAAAATAATAGTTAATAACCTTAAAAGATTAAAAAAATTAAGATAAATTGGTGCCGGACAAGATAATCATCTTGACTTAATAAATAAATGATGGTTAGCCTAAATTATTTAATTTTTTATGTAAGTTTTTATATTTTTATTGTATCTAAATAACATCTTATCTTTTGATTTTTACTAAATTAAATTCATATTTTAAATGAAATGTTGATTTATGTAAATGATTTATTTAGGTATAAATTAAAAATTAAGAGCTTATTTTGGTACAAATCAAAAGTGTTAGCTCAAAGTGGTGATTAAATTAAGAAGGAATGGATTAATTTCTTAAAAACTAATGCGAAATTAAAACATAAATAATAAAATTGATAAATTGAACCATATAAACTTAATATGACAAGTAAATATACGGAATTAAAACAAGTAAATATTGCATTTGATGAGTTAGCAAAAGGTTAAGGACTTATTTGAATATAAATTAAAAATTAAGGCTTATTTGAATGCAAATTAAAGGTTAAGGATTGGATGTAATAAAAATATAGGGGTTTATCTAAATAAAATTATAAAATTCAAGATTTTTTTTGTTATTTTAACCAAAAATGATTTTGTTTTATTTGCGTTTTTACTATATACTTTTTGTTTTTTCAATAAAAAATAAAAAAGAAACAAATAAAATAGTAGATTAAAAATAAAAAAATAAAGATTCGATTAACAGGTGTTGTTATAAAGGTCAATTAATGATTATTTAATTATTATTTAAAAAAATTTACATTTAATATATTATTTTTATCAAATTAAAAAAATAATGCATTAATTATTTTTTTTTTATAAATATTATATTAATCGATGTCGATAGATACTAATTAATATTTCTAAAAAAATTAAAACACCAATTACTTAAATATTTTGTTTTAGTTGGAAAAAATAAATACTCCATAAATGTTTGTTTTAGACAAATTGTGTGAATTTATGCAAAATTAAAGATACTAATTAGGTTGATTTAGTAGTAATAATGTAAGTAATGACTTTTGCTGACAATGGCGACACCTCATCCATGATTGGACAATAGATATCAAAATAGTCAAAACAGGTGCGGGTTTCGATGTTATTATTCGGACATGACAATGATCATATGATATGAGTAGAAGGATGTTCCAATCAATCTATCTATTAATTATGGTCTATAACAATTCAATACTTTCCCATATTCTCAAGGATGAAAACATAATAAAATTTATGCTGAAAAATCCCTATCCCTTGTCATCCATAGGGGTATCTATGATCGGGACGGATCGGATTTGGTCGAATTTATATATGATATCAATATTATATATGTTTATTCAAATTTGATCTGATTCGAAATATGAACCTTAAATTTTATCCAAACTCGTTCATATTTATAAATAAATAGTCCAAACCCGTTTAGGTCCACCCATATTTTCTTTCTTAAAAAAAATATGTTATTTTTTTATTTATTCTTTAGTAATTATATATATTTTTTATTAAGTTCTTAAATATAAACAATTTAACATATTTTTTAATGTTTACGCTATAATATTATATATATTTAATTTTTAATGACATAAATTATATAATATATATAAAAATAAAAATAATATATTATTTAATTGAAAAACGGGTCGGATTTGGGTCTTGAATGTTGGAGCCAAGGGCCAACCTTTCTTCTTTTTTTTTCAAGCCCATTTTCGAGTCTAAGTTCAAAGATTAGATTATTTGTTCGATTCGATAGATCCATCCAAATAGAATCGAACCTAAAAATATGATATTTTAAATTCAGATTGGTTCGACTATGTTCGAATTATCATTAAGGTTTATATTTAATGCACCGATAGTGTATAAATAAATACATATAATTATATTTTAATGAGATGATATCATGTGGTTCACTGACAGTGTATAGATTTATACACTGTCAGTGCATCAATTATAAATCTATTATTTAATAAATAAAAATAAAAATATTTAAATTTAATTACAAAAATATATAAATATTAATATAAAAACATTTTAATATATTTTGAGTAATAATTTGAGGTTTTTTTATTTGATGGGTCTTATAAAATAATTTTTTTATTAGAATTTAGTTCAACCCGACCCATAAATCTAATTGCAACCTTAAGTATATAAAATCTATTGAACCTAAATCTTTAGACAGGATATGGTATTCTTGTTTCTAATTTTATTTTTCTTTTTGTTGGGCAATTAGAGATAGATCCTTATGTATAAGGTAATATTTGGGTTTCATAAAAGAAGAAGTAATATTTGGGAGATTTGATTGCTTTTTTTTGTAAAACTAAGTAACCATGTCCATGGGAGAGAATGAAATAAGAGTTTTGGAATTAACTCTAATAAATTATGTGCAAGTTTGATTTTTAATTATTGGTCAAACTTTGTTTTTTCTTTAATTTATTTAGTATCCTATGGATTTTTTTTCCTTAAGAAGTTAGGATATGGAGTTAGGTTACTATAGTACTTAGGGCGGGTTTGATTCGATAAATCTTTCATTACAGGACATAATCTTACAGCCCGTCATGAGATTACCATGTTTGGTTCACTAACATTCCGCAAGCTCGGTAATATGATATTAGCTATAGTGTCAAAATTGGATCATATTGGGTGTAATGTCATACCCTTTTTTCTCTAAGATTATGTTACATTACACCCATAATGTAACATTTTTCCACTTTTGCCCCTCAATATTAATGTTTTCGGTCCCTTTTGTCCTTATGTTTTAATGAAATAACACCCAATAGCACATGACATATGTTTTAGCCGACAGCGCCTCTTCCTTTGGTCTCCATTTTTCTCTGGACCGTTGCCTCTCCCTTTCCCATTTGATTTCTTCCCTTTTTTGATTTCGTTGGTCAATCTAGGTATGATTTCATTTGAAATCTTCGATTTATATTATTTTATGTTATTGATTTTGTGTGTGCATGTCAGATTGAAGGTTTAGGATTTTGATTTTGGTTTTGGTTTTAATTTTTTGGATTTTGAATATTGGGGGTTTAAGTCTAGGATTTTGGATTAGCTTGATTATTTGGGGTTTCGAATATTGTGGGTTTTAATTTCTAGGGTTTAAGTCTGGAATCTTTCGTTCCTCTCATCTCCCTCTTCGAACCCTAGAAAATTCTCCAAAACCCTCTCCTTGCTTTATCTTCCAATAATTCTGATGCCTCTCATTTCCATGATGGCTTCGGTTCCAATCCTACTCCCTCTAAGGTCAGCTTTTCCAAGTTAGTTTTAATTTTGGAATGTTACTTTTTCTATGAATTTGAGGTTGTGAGGATTTCGCAAATTGCTCACTTTAGATTCAAATTTCTAATTTTAGTATAAGTATTTCTGCTTTGCTCAGCTGATAATGCAACGTTGATGGTTTTATTTTCAATATCGTTTTACTTGTTAGGATGAAAATTCGAGATTTTTTAATTGCAGCTCGTGGACGAAAAAAATTTGTTCTCGAATTTGATTGAATTGTTTTAGGATTATTTGAGATTTATATTTTCATTGTTTATTGAAAAAATGTGGGAAATTGTAATATTACATTTTAGTTGTAATATTACATATAGGACGAGGAAAACAAGGTCTGTCTAGAGAACTGAAATCAATGTAATATTACATTTTAGTTGTTGTCTTAAGTTACAATAATTTAAGTTATGCCTTCTTTTTTTCTTTTTTTTCTCTTTAAATTAGATGCTCATGATATGTTTATAGATTAACTATATAGTTTTAGCTGATGCAAATTATGTTTTGCTAATTTTGATAGTTTCTTGAATATTTATTTATTTTTGTTCATAATTGTTGTGTTGTTTGATTACAAATATAAACTTTGGGTTTAGTAATTTCCTAGAAGATTTTGTGTATGTTTTGAAAATCTTTCATAATATTTTAATATTTTGTTAGTTATAACAGTTATGTCTCGTTTAACAATAAGAAAGAAGATGCGAGTGGTTACATTCTAATTTTACAATTGGAGATGATGGATACAACCCTTTTGAAGATATGTAGCTTCTGTTTTTGCTTAGAGCTTCTATGAAGATATTGGCAACTCTTTGTAATTGCATACGCTAATATTTTGACTTCGTGGCTTATGTTTTGAGATGCCATGGAAAATACTTTTGTAAAACTGTTTATGACTTGCTTGGTAAAATAGATGTGCATATGTTAACAGCTCCAGGTCATGTTTAGTTTAGCTACTAATGTACTTCAATTCGAAATTATTGGTTGGATGTGCATGAATTGGTTGGATGTTATTCAATTTGAAATTATTTATAAAACTGTGTATTTGTAGTAGGCTGCATGAATGTTTAGTTTAAAAGCACGCTGCAAGTCTCCATCTACTATTGGCTTGTACAAAGGCAAGGGTATTTTAGTAATGTGAGGATCTCGGAATGTTACATTCCTACCAACCAAACATGATCATCTTAAATGAAAGGACGGTCAACCAAACGTATGCATCTAAGATTTACGGGAATGTGACTTCGTCATCTTGTAAGGGGTAATTCTATTACCAACCGCAATCTTACATCCACCGAATCAAACCCACCCTTAGTATAATAACTAAAACAAATTGTGGATTCATTTACCAAAAATAAACAACATTTGAGATTCTCTTTTCATTGGTATAAAATATTTGAGAGATTCTTAGTCTTGCAAAAGCATCATAAGTAATTAAGTTTAAAATTATCACAAAATTTCGACATTGCTCAATTGTAGTCACAAATTATTAACCATAATAAATAAATAAATATTCTTTTAAATATTTTAAATAAGTTAATCTGACTTTAAAAAAAATAATTATATTAAATTAAGTTTACAATCTATTATCTAATCCCAGAAAATGATATTACGAGATTTAAATAAGTTTGAAGAAAAAGTGTTTTACTTGGATGTACTTTATTTTATCATTGATTCTATAGATATATTCTACACACTTCAAAAATTTTAATAACCATAGCAAAACCCAAAATTTAACAAATAATTTTAATGGTGTGCTGCCCAATTCCAAAACCTGAGGCAAATCATACTTTCTTCATTGTCTTTTCATCAAATTTGGCCACGTAAACCTCTCAACCGAAAATTATGAAGCTTTTTCAGCTTAATAATTTGTTATGAGTTAATAATTTGTGATTTATGTTATTTAGATTAAGAGTGAGTGTCATATATAAATATACATATGATAGGAGTATATTTAATTTTTTTTAAGTTTTTTATATATTTGAATGATTATATTTTTATACTTATATTTAAATATGTATTGGATATATGTATCAAACACGAATATGTTAAAAAAATAAAAACCCATAATTTATAATTATAATTAAATCATATCAAAATTTTATGATAAAATCGAATCCATGGATCAGAATTCCAAATATAACAAAGTACAATTTATGCAAATTGTTCTAATCTCACTCTTTTATAGAAGTGTTCATAGATCGAACCAGGTCGGGTTCGAATCGGGCTTATATGTTGTATCAATATCATATATATTTGTCCAAATTCGGTCCGAAATATGGGCTTCAAATTCTGCCCAAGCTTGCCCATATTTGTAAATCAGTAGTCCAAACCCGTTTAGGCCCGTCCATATTATTTTTTTCTAAAAAATTTAAACAAATATTTTTTTATTATTTAATTTTTAATAATTTTATTTCTTTCTTTATTTTATCAAGTTTTAAAACATGGATAACTTAACATATTTTTAAATGTTTACACTATAATATTATTTTTTTATATGATATAAATTACATAAAATATAAAAATAATATATTATATAAATAAAAATGGGTTGGGCCGAGCTCAGACCTTGATTGTTGGAGTCAAGACCCGACCAATTTTTTAAATGAACATTTTTTTTTTCAAACTTATATTTCGAGCATAATATTTTTATTTAAACTTTTTAAAATATAGACGAGCTTTCAAATTTTAACATGTCTACTCTTCTAGGAGGATTATCTACAAAACAAATTATTTTAAATGCATTTACAAAGAAAAAAAAAGTTAACATAGATGTTATGGACGGAATTTTTATTTGATTTTCGTTTCTGCTTTATTTATATATTTTTTAATTTAAAAAACCACCGTTCTTTACCAAAAAGAAGAAAATAATAAAAATAAAGCAAATTCCCCTTCTCCGAGTTGCGTATAAATTTTTTAACAAAAAGAGAAAGTCAAGTCACAGTCAAAACCCACCCTTATACCGCGTTCACACCTGCGCTACCCACGCGCTTCCTTAGCCCCCTCTCGCTAACCGCGTACCTCTGATACGTATATAAATTATCAAATCCCTCCGTTCATATCTCCAATTTCAAATCACCCTTGCTTTCACATTTCGTCAATCAAGCCTTCAATCAAAATAAACCCATAATTTATTGGTTACATGGAAATCGGTTCTTTCACATTTCTTTGTCCAGAAGATTTTTCTTATATCGACAATAACGACAGCAATTTTTCTTGGTTTCAAGATATGGAAAATGGGTTCAATGGGAACAGCAAGAAGAGGGGTAGAAAAGGTATTGAGGAATCTTTAGTCAACGAAGAATTGAAGAAGAGTGGGTTTGTAGATATACTTTCCTCGATTTTGTCGTTGGACGAGGAAGCAAGGCAAGAGCAACATCAATGGGTCACTGACTCTGGTCAAGAAAAAGCTTTTTTCGAAGCCAATTACAAGGAAAAAGTTCAAGAAATAAATGGTTATTTGGACCAGCTCCAAAACCATTCCTCTGAAATGGACGAGTTGGATAATTCCAGAAACAAACGCGCCCGTAAATCCAGTTTAGCAGCTGCAGCTGCTGCGACGGTTTCAGCTGGTTCTGACAATGTGGGTCCATCGCAATCGGGCAGCGGATCCGGACAGCAAAGGCGGCTATGGGTAAAAGATCGATCTAAGGATTGGTGGGAGATGTGCAATCACCCGGATTTCCCCGACGAGGAGTTTAAACGCGCTTTCCGGATGAGTAAAGCCACGTTCGATATGGTCTGCGAGGAGTTGGAACCGGTGGTGATGAAAAAGAACACTATGCTTCGTGATGCGATCCCGGTTCGTCAACGCGTGGCGGTTTGTATTTGGAGGTTGGCCACGGGCGAGCCGCTTAGGATGGTATCGAAACGATTCGGATTGGGAATCTCAACTTGTCACAAACTGGTATTGGAGGTTTGCACGGCCATAAAAACCGTTTTGATGCCTAAATTTGTTCAATGGCCTGACGAAAACAAAATGAAGAGGATTAAAGAGGAATTTGAGTCCATCACTGGGATTACAAACGTGGGTGGTTCAATGTACACTACTCACGTGCCCATCATTTCCCCCAAAAACAGTGTCGCGGCGTATTTCAATAAAAAGCATACAGAGAGGAATCAGAAAACTTCATATTCGATTACCCTTCAAGGAGTTGTTGATCAAAAAGGAGTTTTTACCGATGTTTGTATCGGATGGCCTGGTTCGATGTCTGATGATCAAGTTTTGGAGAAGTCAGCCTTTCACCAAAGAGCCACCAGGGGGCATTTGAAGGATGTTTGGGTCGTAGGAAGTAAAGGGTATCCATTGATGGACTGGGTTTTGGTTCCTTACACCCACCAGAATCTGACTTGGGCTCAACACGCTTTCAATGAGAAAATTGGGGAGATTGAAAAGGTGGCTAAAGAAGCATTTGCGAGATTGAAAGGAAGGTGGTCATGTTTGCAAAAGAGAGTCGATGTTAAGCTTCAAGAGTTGCCTGCTGTTCTTGGAGCTTGCTGCGTTCTGCATAATATTTGTGAGATGAGAAATGAGGAGATGGATCCTGAGCTTAAATTCGAGCTTTTCGATGATGAGGCGATCCCAGATAATAATTTGAGGTCTATCACTTCCGTACAAGCTAGGGATCACATTGCTCACAATTTGTTGCACCATGGACTTGGTGGCACTGCTTTTCTATAGTGTTTTAGAAATCTTTTTGCAGTCTCTGTTAGATATTTGCTTGTCATTCTTTTTGGCTATGGCAATAAAGATCATTCTTGATTTACTTTTTTTTTTTTTTATATATGGGTTTGCCAACATTTTTTTTATTTATGGTTTGCTTAATTTATGTTGTTATATTCATATTATTTATTCCATGCATGAACCAGGTAAACTGCTTAATCTATGTTGTTATATTCATATTATTTGTCATTTGACAAACAAAACAACAATCCCTTCCTGGCCATTGACCGGGGGAGACTGATGAATCATTTGATGCCATTGCTAATCCAATAATTAATGTCATACCAATTTAATTTTTCCGAGAATTGTAAACCTGTTAATTTATATATCAGTCTCGTATCTTATATTTTTCGTCATGAAAATAATATAAAATTTTGAATATATTAAAATCATAAACATAAATTAAATATATTTATTATATTATTTTTGTATTTATTAAATTTTTAATGTTTGTATTTCCTATCTAAAATTGCTTTGTCTCGAAAAGGTAAATGTGTAAACTTTGTATATATGATTTTGGGTAAACCTGAAAAACATGCCATCAACATTATCATAATTATTAAATGATTTAATGAACAAGAATTATTTAAAAAATTATTAAAAATTATTAAAAAAGAAATTGTAAATATAAAATTATCCTTAATAAAAAAAATCTTTCCCTTCTCCTCCCAAAGACCTTTCCCCATTTTAGAAACTGAGAGACAAGAAGCAGAGCATAAGCTCTTTGTTTGGTTTTACTGTCATTGGAAGCTAAGGCTTAAAAAAGTATACTAAAAGTGTTTGTAAGTCGAGAGAAAATAAGTACAGCATAAGGGATGAAAGTCTTCGCCTTCTCTTTTTACTTCAATCGGAAGCTAACGCCTATAAAAATATACTTAAAGAGTTAGTGCTTGGGAACTTAGAGAAAAGAAGCACAACATAAACTTCTTGTTTGATTTTACTGTTATCGAAAGTCCGAGAAAATAACACAGCATAAAGGGAAGGGAAAGGGGAAAGAAAGGGTTTTTTTTTATTAGGAATAATTTTGTATTTATAATTTTTTTTTAATTTTTTATTTTTTTAAATAATTATTATTTATTAAATTATTTAATAATTATTGTAACGTTGATAGGTTATTTTTCAAATTTACCCTAAGATTGTTGTTACATCATGATTTTCTGTCAGATATGACGTTAGCTTCACATAGAATCTATCCTCTGAGTAGAACATTTTAGTAGGTCCCATGTGCTTCATCTTTTTACAGATAAAAATAAAAGTATCTTCATCTGATCAGGTACGAACATCGGCACACAATTTGATGTGCTAGTTTTCCCCCTGAGCGTTGATCAGCCAGAAAGGGTCCCATCTGACCCCATTTTTATTGAAACCATCGACAATTGAAGACCGTTAATTTCTCAAGTCTGACCACTAAACACTGGACCACGCTAATAAAATCCTACGTGTCAGAAGCTATGAGTTTGTGGGACCACAACCAACTGCAATTCACCACGTGTCAAGAAACAAAGCCGGGTTGTTGAATTGAAATGAAGGGAGGCCGAGGAAAAGTTTTGTTTTTTTTTTTTTTTCAGTTCTCGTTCGTCTCTACATGTAATAACCTGAGGCCCCCTCCTGGCCTGCTTCGTTGTCACAATCACCAAAAACCACAAACAGGAAAGAAAAAAAAAGTTTATTGTGTTTATAAGAGGAAAGAAGAAGAGAGCGAGAGAAAGGGAGGGGTATAATAATGGAGAATCATGAGGAGGAGGTGAAAGAAAGAGAAGAGGAGGAGGAGGAGGTGGAGGTGGGATCAATGGCTGGGGAGGGGGCGGAGGAGGAGGAGGAAGGTGATAATGTGACCAGCTTGACGCTTGAAAGGGTGGCTGCGGCTAAGCAGTTCATTGAAAGCCACTATAAAGCCCAAATGAAACATATCCAAGAACGCAAAGAAAGGTATATGGGAAAAAAATTGATTACTATATTATATTGCATCTATATGATTCGTTTGTTAAATGTTTTTGCATGGCCTTGAATCTTTTTATCTTTGGGTGTTTCTTTCACGAAGATCTTGTTTTGGGTGTTTTTTAGTTGAGAGTTTTTTTTTGTATGGTCTTTGATTTGGAAGCTGGAATGTGTTTAGTATTTTGATTGCATGGGATTGGTTTTGGTATTGGGAAATTGTGATTCTTTCTTGTTAACACTTTGAATGGAAATTAATTAAAAATTTATAAAATTTGGGGTTGATCAACGGAAATTGGTTTCTAAAAGCTTTGCTTAATTAATGAATTAATGTGGGGTAACGAGGCGCGTATATACAATCATCCAAAATAGATTGATGAAATGGATTTAAGAATTAAGAAAAACACTTAAAAAGTGTTAAAAGAAACATCAAGCTGATTGCTTGAAGTAAGTTATTGTAGGATTTGGATGGCAATGGAAATTTGCAATGAAATAAAGAGAAAAGTGCATCTAAATCATTTAATTAACAAATTTTGAGTTTTTTCATTATCTTTTGTATCATCTATGTACATAGAAACAATTCTATAGAGTTCCCAGAACATAAACATACAATGTTAAGCACTTTCATGTAATAAGTTGAGTATAAATGTGCATTTTTTCCCCAATGAATTTGTTGGTCAAGAAATAAGTAGAGGTTACTTTTTTTACTCGATAAAAATTACATATTTATATTGCAATGCAAGTCCATTTGTTCTATTAACATCACAGCTAGAAAGGAGTTCTAAAAGAAGGAATGAAACTGCCAACAAGGCCTTGTCCATCGTTAAAAGGATCAACTGAGGCCATGTGAGGTCCAAAGTTTAAATCTGCCCGCCCCTTTTGTTTGAGTGCATAGTTTTATAAAAAAGAACCATGATGTTTGAGTTAGATATGTCACAGAAAGCGGCATTATCTTTTGCACACATGGTTTTGCCATCTCCATTTCAGTCTTCCATGACTCTGGACTCTGTGTTAAGTAGCTTTTTTCTTATAGTCTCTCCACAGAAAGAGACACTTATAAGTGGGTTGCAGTTATTCTTTTTTGTTTCCTTGTAATTATTTGTATATTTATCTTAGATGATTGTAGTTTTATAGAAGGAGACGGTTATTGAGAAGAGAATAGACTGTAAGAGTTTGACTTTGGTATATCCTGGCAAATTTTATGAATTGCAGGCGTTTGGTTTTGGAAAAGAAGTTGGCATCTTCAGATGTTCCAGAAGAGGAACAAATCAATCTGCTGAAGGATTTGGAGCGCAAAGAGTCAGATTATATGCGGCTTAAAAGGCACAAGATTTGTGTTGATGATTTTCACCTTTTAACCATTATTGGAAGAGGGGCTTTTGGAGAGGTTAGAAATACAAACAGTTTTGATAGTGTTTATAGGACATCCTTTTGACAGTTATCTTTTTCCTTCTTTTACCGCAAGAACCATCAAGTTGTGTTGAAACTTGTGTTACATTTGCAAAACGGTTGCAAGAATTACAGCACGAAACATTCTGTTAGAATGGAAAGAAAAATAATAATTAAAAAACCTATGCCACTTGAAATCAGATTTATAAATGTTAAGCAACTAACAGATGTCAATAGCATTCATGAATGTAGTAACTGTGGTGTAGATAAAGCTAGAGATAATGATTACTAAGATTGGTGATGGTAGAATTTATGGTACTTAATGTGAATTTTAGCATGTCGCAACACTGCTAGTCATGCTGTAGGATGATTGTGAGCTAGAAGTGCTGATTAAAGATGTTCCAGACAAATACACTTTGGATTCTTCAGTTTTGTAGTATGGTTGAGACATGTCAATCCCCTTTTTTAAGGAGATTACTTGAAAATTCAAAGTTCCAGTTTTTTTATGCACTGAGGTATAGATGGTAGACCTTGAGTTTCAGGAAAAGTACAAATCCTCCAATTTAAAACTGATTGGAACCCTGTATGCTATTATTGTATAAATCGCAGTTATACGAGTTCGAATTTAACTTCAAGGCATTCCTAAGATAAAAATTCCTTTATCACAATTTCTTTTGTTTTTTATTGCCTAGTCTTTGTTTATCACAACCTCTTCAGAGATAATCCTATTTTGCTTGGGTGATGAACTAATGATAGCAGATAAACATTGTTTCCTACTCATATAACTATTACATGTGGATTTTGGCTGTGGCTCTTTTTTTTTTTTCTTTCTTTTCCTGCTTGAGTGCTACTCCTATCACTAGCATAATTCATTGTTATGATTTTTTTAAAATTTTAACTGTTCTGTTATGATGTGGAAGGTTTTGGTTTGTTCATATGTTGTTGTTAGTTTACAGGTAAGATTGTGTCAAGAGAAAAAATCAGGTGATATTTTTGCCATGAAAAAGTTGAAGAAGTCAGAAATGCTTAGCAGGGGACAGGTGAGATCTGAAATCTTTAGTCATTTATGTTCAATTTATGCATTCATGGCATTTTCAGAAATTCCATCTCCATTTTTCGTTCTACTATATGTTTTCATGATGTTGGAAAGTCTCTCTCTCATGTTGTTGTGCTACTTGTTTAATTTCTTTACACTTACAGATTTTGTGCATATAATATAGGTTGAACATGTGAGAGCTGAGAGGAATTTGCTTGCAGAAGTTGCCAGTCACTTCATTGTGAAACTCTATTATTCTTTTCAAGATACTGAGTATCTATATCTAATCATGGAGTATCTGCCTGGTGGTGACATGATGACTTTGCTAATGAGAGAAGACACCCTAACTGAGACTGTGGCTAGATTTTACATTGCTCAAAGTGTTCTGGCCATTGAATCTATTCATAGGCATAATTACATTCACAGGTTAGTAGCCTTTTGTTGATTACCAACAGAAATATGGAATATTGTTACGGCTGTAATTTCTAACCTGCTGTAGCTCTTGTGAATATTATCAATATCTGACAAACATTTGCTTGTTTCTTTTTTCTTCCTCCAGAGACATTAAACCTGATAATCTTCTATTGGACAAAAATGGTCATTTGAAGCTCTCAGACTTTGGTCTTTGCAAGCCTCTAGACTGTAGAAGTTTATCTCCTATAAACGAAAATGAAACCCTTGATGATGAGAATTTGAATGAATCAATGGATGTTGATGGGCACTTCCCTGAATCTGGTAGAGGAAGGCGCTGGAAAAGTCCCCTTGAACAATTGCAGCACTGGCAGCATAACAGGAGGAAATTGGTACAACCATACTTTCTTTTTGTTAAGTCACTAGTTATCATTCTAATGTGTGCATGCATATACACAGAAAGCATGTTTGCTGATCTTATTTTAGAGAATTCCATAATCTAAACTCATAGATAGTAATATCATAATGGATGCAAATGAATTTTGTGGCTATGCATGGAGCCATGGTGAGAGTGTTTGTACCAGAGAAATATCATTTTAAGATCTCATTAATAACTCAGATGCTTGTTCCAATGAAGTATGGAAGGACCAAAAACATGCTGGGTAATTAGGTTTAAATTCCTATGGATCATTGAGTGTATCAGTAAATGAATTTGCCAAAGTTGTTAAAACCTAAATTCTAGCCCCATTCGTTTGACATCTTTTAAGATATTGGATGAATTGAACTTTAGGATTAAGCTGATTTATTATTTCTTCCCCTTTTCTTTTGTTGCTTGTGTGCCTTGTTAGAAGGCTGCATCCTTGTTAGTAAATTTTTGGAGGGAATCAAGTAATATATCGAATTATTTATTCTGTCAATCATTCTTAGGTTGTTTTCTTCCGGTTTAAATGGCAGGCATTTTCAACAGTTGGAACACCAGATTATATTGCACCTGAAGTATTGCTGAAGAAAGGATATGGCACAGAGTGTGACTGGTATGACTTAGGATGAATGATACCTTCTCATGAGATTTGTAAAATTTAGGTCTTGTTTCTGTCATTCTGTCATTCTTCATTTGCTTTTTTCTTATGTTTTTAATTGAATGTGGAGTTAAAGTTTTCAATGCAAACATCGTTTGTTGCAAGAAAACTTGGTTGAAGACATGTATATATCTGAATTTCACCAAGGTCTGAAAATGCCAATGAAACAAAGTCATATTCACTACAAAAGAAATTTTAATTTAAACCAAGATGAGTATTCCTTTTAGTTTGTTCTTTTCAAGATCTTTTAGACTTTAGTGTGCAAAAATGGTTAGAGAATGATCTAAAGTAAGCTGCAATTGGATATACAAAAGAGTTCTCTGAAGACTTTCTCCCACTGCAATAACAGGATAGACTTTATGGAGATGATCTTTTATGTAAATCTGTGATATGCATTGTATATAATCATAATGGATAAGGTAATTGATTTTTTCTTTAATAAATTCTAATCAGTTTACCTGTTGCAGGTGGTCACTTGGTGCTATCATGTATGAAATGCTTGTTGGTTATCCTCCATTTTACTCTGATGATCCAGTGACGACATGCAGAAAGGTTTTATTTGCTTTAATGTGCCCTTTTTCATAACACCATTATATCTTGTCTTCCTCATTGTTATGCTTCTTTCTGTTGTTTTGGTAGTCTTCACAATAATTTTAAGGTAATGTGTTTGATATCGTATTTGACTAATTCAATTCGTTTTCTAGATGTATGCAATGATGTGATGTTGTGTGATATTAAATCAGCAAGTTATGTTAAGCGTTTCATATTAATTCTTTAGCTCTCTAACCTCTTAGAAAAGGTTAAAATACTTGATTTTCTTTTTATATACTTATTCCTTGATGTGCTGACAATGCATGTCAGATTGTGCACTGGAAAAATCATTTGAAATTTCCAGATGAAGTAAGGCTGACACCTGAAGCAAAGGATTTGATCTGTAGGTTGCTTTGTGATGTTGACAATAGGCTTGGTACTTTAGGAGCAGACCAAATTAAAGTAATTTCTGTGAATACCAAAATAGTAGTTTTCCATTTTCCTTTACATTGTATTTTCCACATATTAACAATGAGTATAATCAGGCTCATCCTTGGTTCAAAGATGCTCCATGGGACAAACTCTATGAAATGGAAGCAGCATTTAAACCACATGTCGATGGAGATCTTGATACTCAAAATTTTATGAAATTTGATGAGGTAAGTTATTTTGAGACATATTCATACTTTCTCAATCATTAACAAGGTTTTTTTTTTGGGGGTATTTTTTGCTTTTGATGCTCTTTAAAAGGCATTTTCTGCCTTTTTTTCTATGGAGCCTACTGGTGACAAATTCTGACTGTGCCACAGGTGGAATATCCAATACCAGCAAGAACAGGATCTGGGCCATTAAGGAAGGTACCTAACTTTTCTGCAAGGACTGTAAGGATGACTATGAATGCAATTGGATGTAGTTTGAACTTTGAATAACTTAATCATTGTTTTGCTATGACCATTCCGGATTTTAGTCGAAGATCATGATGGAAGTTTCTTGCCTGGCCTCTGAGTCATCTCTACTGTTGTTGACTTACACTGAGCATTTGTATATCCTTAAGTTATCCAAACTTAATAATGTCTTGCATAACTTACCATTATGATTCCTTACCTTCTTGGCAGATGCATTTAACTCCTAAAGATCTTAATTTTGTGGGCTATACATACAAGAATTTTGAGGCTGTCAAGGGGTTACGTCATTCTTTTGGTATGAGATTCTTAGTTCCTTGAGTGTTATCTTTTATTTATATTTAAACTGATTCTTTTTTGACAAATCTTTGATTTCATGATTTAAAATCATATTATTAGAATTTTTTTTCTTTCCTATGTTGATTCTTTTGATCAAAACTTAAAAGTTCTTTCAAGTGACCGAAGTAATTGATTATAAATGTTCACATGGGAGGATATTGTCATATTTTACTTATTATTTGCATAACCACCGTCAATAAGGTCACATCCATATTTATCTTTGAAGAAATTTGGTCTTTCCAACAAGCCAGGCCCATGCATGGGTTTGGACTTTGGAGTCAAATTATGGTTGCCCTCCTGCTATCAATCAACTTATACTAAACTCTTTCTTTTCTTTCTTTAAGTAAAATGCTCCTTCCAAATATTTCAGTAATCTGATCTGCATGGTACTTGAAAACATAAGATTAAGGGATATGTCTGTTACAATTGTATGGATCAATATGATTCATACCACATTTAAAGGTACAATTGTACAAATGCATTATCCAAGTACAAGCTAGGAATTATAGGTAATGTAATGCTCATTTCTGAAGACTTGTAAGTGGTAATCAAGAGATGGAGAATGAAGGAAATATAGAAAGGGCGACTCAAGTTTATACATACTGCATAGTGTTGACTGTTAGATGATAGGCCTTTTTTAGCTTGGAAAGAGAAGGAAAGAGAGAATGTGCCACCATTCAACTCAAATGTAGTAGCATCTCATGTGCACATGCATGTGTTGTTTTAAACTGTATTCGATTCCTTTTGTTGCCCAACACAGAATTTTCTTATCATTCATTCAACTGCAGCAGATATAAAGGGGATTGGACCACAAAGGCAGTCATCAACTGACTCGTTCCATAGTAAGATCTCATTCCTAGACTAGCATTTTCAGGTCTGGTTTTTGTTTACCTGATTGAGTTAAACTTTTTCTCATAAACGAGTTTCTTTTTTAGGTGATTCTGGTGTGGACTACTCTTCTAGTAACAAGGAAACAAAGCTGCTTTGACCATCAGGAGAGATGGCATGTCACTTTGAGGAGTGGCTCAATCCTTTCCATGTATAGCACCATGCACAATGGATAAACAAGCTCTTCTTATTTTGATTGATGGGTCTACCTGCTTATTTCAGTCAGGCTCTACCCTGATTTGCTTATTTATTGAACTTTGCTGCCAAGTGTACAGTAAATCTCAGCAGTTAGAATGAGTGGAGTTTCTTTGATGGGGTTGGTTGATAGTAGCCATAAGTGAGAGTTTTATGTCCATTTAGTCTTTTTGAGATTGTATTGAGGTCCTAACTATCCAGGTCGGGCGAGCCATAGGAAACGTTTCTTCTTGCGGCGGTTTCTGGTTCTTTTTTCCCTCCTTTCTTTATAGTTTAGGGAATCGTTAATATGTCTAATTTAAGGGTCTGGTTCAGGACTCAGGATACTACTGACTGGTATTATATGGAAGCCTTGTTCTTTGGTAATGAACTGCAAATTCTATATCTTTGTCTTTGGAAGGTTATCTGTCTCCATATCGCCCATCTCTTGAATCATTTTTTATTTATTTATCAGAGATTGACTTGGAAGGAATAAGAGGATTTCAAGTTTGAATAATGTTGAGCAGCAATTGTATAAAATGGAAAACTAGGTTCTTTTGAATACGAGATCATGGATAAACCGTGTCTTTTATCAATCCAGCATGTATGCTTTCATATCTTTGGGATGAACACGAGATAGATGTAGGGGGTGTATGTGTCGCGTCAAAGCGTTAAAAACGTAGGTAAAATGCATTAATCTAAAACAATTTTGAGCATATAACGGGTAGGTTGCATATCTTACTAGGTGTCTTTTACGAAGAGAGAAATAGTTTTTGACAAGTGGTATCAAAGTTAATCTTTATAACTGTTCGATTCCATGTCAAGTATGCAGGGCCGAGTGCCCCAACTAGGTAGGCAAGGTTGGCCAACCGTGATTTCAGGCCGAACACTCCAAGGGCAGGATAGGCAGGATGGAAAAGCCTGTGACAGGACGTGACGAGATTGGGTCTAAAGAGGTAGGCCAAGTGCCTCAGTGGGATAGGCAGGGTTGGCCAACCGTGACTTCATGTCGAACACTTCAGGGGCAAGGTAGGTAGGATGGTAAGATGGAGAAGTCTGTGACAAGACGTGACAAGATTGGGTCTAAAGAAATAGACAAAGTGCATGAATTTCAAATCGGATAAGAAAGAGAAAGTTTTTGGACATATAAACAAGTGTGTTGTATACCCATCAAATGTGTCTCGAGGTAGGCAGGGTTGGCCAACTGTGACTTTATGTCGAACACTTCAGGGGCAAGGTAGGTAGGATGGTAAGATGGAAAAGTCCGTGACAAGACGTGACAAGATTGGGTCTAAAGAAATAGACAAAGTGCATGAATTTCACATCGGATGGACATATAAACAAGTGCGTTGTACACCCATCAAATGTGTCTCGAGGTAGGCAGGGTTGGCCAACTGTGACTTCACGTCGAACACTCTAGGAGCAAGGTAGGTAGGATGGCAGGATGGAGAAATCCGTGACAAGACGTGACAAGATTGAGTCTAAAAAAGTAAACAAAGTGCATTAATTTTACATCGAATAAAAAAAAAAGTTTTTGGACATATAAACGAGTGCGTTGTACATCCCATCAAATGTGTCTTGGAACGAGAGTAATATAGCTGTGAGATATGCATACTCTTTCAAAAAAACTCTTTGATTTTTTTCCTTCTTTAAATCTTCCAAATTAAGGGACTACGATGGGGATGATTCTTCATTACAAATTTTTTTTTTTCAATCTTACTAACAAAATTGCTTATATATTTTTTTACTTATCCAAAAAAAAAAATTGCTTTTATTCTAGTTGTATTGTTTCTTCAATTTAGAAAATGGTTCAAGTGTAAGGGGTATAACAATATTCCTGCAGCATAATTAAAGAAAAGGAAAAAATATATATATACATCTCATGCAGGCTTCCAACCTGAATTTCATCATTAAAAAAAAACTAAGGGAACTTTAAAATTATGAATTATACTATGTTCTTTAAGTTACGGATTTAAAATCATTCATTTGAATGAAATTTATTCACCCATTAATTTTTGTTTTTCAGTTTAACTACTTATGTACTTATACTACTAAAATCTTTTGAGGCATTAGTATTAATAATTATTTCATTCACCGTCAATAAAATTTTTAGATTTTACAAGCGGATTAAAAAAATTATACATACCGTTATGGTATATTTTAAAAAACGAAACATGTAATAATTTTTTAATCTTGTTTATAAAATTAAAAAAATCACTGTCCTATCTAAAAAACGAACTCTATAATAAATTTACATTTCCTACATTCTCTCTAAATATGGACTCCATAAATTCCCAAATAAATTTACAAATTATTTATTATTCTCGTTGACTTTTTTTTTCCCTTACATTACAAAAATTGTTGATGTCCTAACCAAACAATAACTATTAATCATAAATATTGTCATGGATGCTACTAATCAAATCAAATCAAATCAATGATTATTTAATCAACGAAGGTTGGCTTGAGTAAAAGGGGTTCAGATCACTTAAACAACTAGTTTCGAGTTCGAGTTTTTGTGAACGTTTTCTTGAAAGAAATCTCCGTCTTAACGTCTAACAGTACTTCGAAGGAACCATATTTTATCTTAATCTTTAATTAATACATATATCAATTTACATAATTAAATTCTTACAAGTCACCTCTAAATATTTTCATTTAATTTTCTTTTATCTAAATTTAGTAATTTGCATATTTCCATTTGCCAACTAAAAAAATAAGATTTTTTTTTTTTGGATTTTAATTTCTAAAGTCCAAATCTTTTCTTTAACTGAAAATTATACATTTTACCGTTAAATTTTCACTAGGACAAACATACCCACAACTCGCACATTACATAAACCACGAGCTGTCTTAGGAGCCGGCTCAAAATATTTTATTACCAAAAAAACCCCGTTCAGAAACTCGACATCCTCGCATCCGAGGTACAACGAACCATGGGCATAATCGCCATTTAATTTAACCCAATTCCATTGCCGATCAAAACACAGGGGCGCTTTCGACCTCCATGGCCATGTACAAACTTTCCACTTTCGATTTCGAGCTTCGAATCAATTACGTAAACCAAATTCATATCCGTACTTTAAAGAATCTAATTATATTGCTAAAAATTACAGCTTCCGCCATCACCTCTTCTCGCGTTTTATCGAAGGTAGATTTTTACTCACATTCTTGATTGCGAGTTCTAGGGTTTTCTTTTTCAAATTTCTTTGATTTACTTTCTATTTCTGTTTTGTTTTCTAACATTCGTTCTGATTTAGTTTTTAGGGGTTTTCTGCAATTTTTAATAGTATTATTAATTATTTTTTCTTTTGATGAGGTTTGATAAATGAAGTATGATTGAGATGTAAAGTCGAGGAATTATAGGATAAAATGGTAAATTTTGAGTTTAGACTGACTTGCATTTCATTTGATGAAGCTGAATTTTGTTTATTAGTCAAAAAATGAAGAAATTTGGAGGAATTTAACTTAGACATTGTTTTGTTTTGCCTTCCTGTGATTCAATTCTAGCTTGGATTTATTTGAAGTAAGGAAAGTGAAGTTGAGGCAATTATTTGTATCCTTGTCCGGGTAAAAAAAGGGAGAAACAGACGAGCAATGTTGATTAGGAAACAATTAAAATGGGAATGATGCTCTTACTGACTGCGATGTTCGAGAAGTCTCTGCCAGCTGAAATCACCGTTAGTTCCATTAGTTAAATAGTGTTGGTCCTGTTACTTTTTAAATTGGGGATATAAATATTTAATTTATTGATATAATGTAAAGTATAGAATATTGCTCAGCTGGAGCAGTTAGTTAAATAATGGCAGTGTTCTTCTGTTCAAGTGTAATTAATGTGCAGCAATTGATTCGTTGGGCTAACTTCTTTTTAACTATTCTAGCAAATAAATTTAGGTTAACAATTTAATATTCTTTTTCCTAATGAGTGTATGCATGCACCCTCATGAATCATGTTAAGATAGTTAATGGTTCCAGGAGGTGCCCTCAATGGCACTATCTTTAGAATCAAGATGCTAGCCCCTCATGTTTACATTCATTTATTATTTATTCCATATTTTTTTCATAAGTCATAATGTGTTAATGGTATGGTTATAAAAGGTTTTGCTACAAATATACCATGATTTGTGGCTTTTGTATCCATCTATGATTCATGATTATGATAATGATGATATGTGTAGGAAAATTAGTAGGTTTAGGATTACCTACTCCAATGCTAATTTTAATTCCTAAGAACGATTTACCGATGCTTGCTTTACAAACCCCCAAGGATCTACTTCTTGTACAGCTTCTTAATCCTTCTCGACTATGGAGCAACTACTAGAGTTGTTCACGAATTTTCACACTTCAAATCTTAGGTTCTTGGTGGATACCCAAGGATTAGACAATGAGTTTAAAAGAGAATCTTTTACTAGTGTAATTGTAATTAACTCTTCTTGTTAATTTCCACAAGTATATGTGTCTATTTATATAGCACACATCTCAATCCTATTAGGAATAGGCCTTTAAAAGCACTCATGTGAAATTCTATTAGGAATAAAATTCTAACTCAACTCATATTAGGAGTTAGATAATGCCTATGTGGATGTACTAATGGGTTTGGGTCCACATGATTTGACCCATATTCCAACAATATGCTTGTTTTGCTACATGCGCACTGCCGAGACGGGCAGACCGCTTAATAGCAATTTTCTAATAGGTCATTTAATGCATGGGAGGGTGATCTAGATGGAGGAGTTATGCAGTTTAGAAGTTTATTTAAATAAACAATAATTTGAGTTTCATGGGTTGTTCAATCATAATCTGATGTTTATATTGTTTTTGAGGGTGAGTGCCCTAAGGGAACTTTTTAAGGTTTGTTAAATACTATTTTTAGTAATATTCTTGTATTAAATGCAGTAGTGGACTGTTAATGCGATGAATTCCAGTGCATTGGGAGAAAATATTACTTGATATGATAACCTTAAAGAGTGTCCTTTAGGCACTTGTTAGCAAAACTCTATTTATATTCAAGGTATTTTAGGTAATATTCATTTTTCTTTAATTATTTACCAAGTATGAGGCTTATGGAGTACCCTAAATATCTATTCGAGCTCAGTTCTTGGTAGCATTGAGTTATTGAGGTTATTATATGAATTCCTGGCCAAAAAAGAAAAAGGGTATTGTATGAATCAGAGCATTGAGTATTACTTAGAATTTCAAGTTGATTGTGTACCTCTGGCACTTTGCTAGCTGTTATAAAGTTAGGATCACCATGCTATTTAAAGTTAGGATTGAGTCATTTAAGCTGCATTTGATAAGAAATTGGTAGGTGAATGGAATGTAAACATTTGATCCTCATATATGGAAGGAAGAGATGAATGAATTTTGAATCCGACTTGCTGCATACAGTAATTCTGTAGCTAAGGAGCAAAAAGGTGCTCTAATAAAATATATGTGAGCCAGGATATTTGTGAAGTTAGAGGTTCGACAACCTAAAACTTGACAATTTGATGTTTTGAAAAGAGCCTAATCATGTCCAGTGAGTATCTATAAGCTCCAGTGAGGCAGTGACTATGAATAGGAGTTATTTTTATTCTACCTGAGGCCATTAAAGGGACAGGAAGAAGATAAAACAAATTATGGCAGTGGTAGAGGTCGAGTGAGATGAAATGCCTGAAATGTTATATAGGATGTGCATCTAGATGGGAAAATATTTTTGTGGATGACCTGTTTGTTGTCTGTTGAGTCTCATTGTTCAATTGACTGTTCTTTTTATGACAGCCATTTATACTAGATTTATGTCACCTTTGTTTTCTGAAGGTTTCCTTTTTATTGTTGCTGTTACATGTATCACTGCTTTCATTTGTTGTATTTATTTGGGGTGCCTTTGCCATGTTACTTTGTTGACTAAACAATTTTTTTTTCTTGATGAAAACCCCTATATTCATTATTATGCATACCATAAATTCTCCGGTCATGAATTTATTGAGTTAATTATGCAGATTGGTCGCTTTTCAACATTAATCCAAAAACTAAATGCAAGCCACCACAATACCCTCTCTTAACCTTTGGAAATCAATACTCTCTAATAGCAAGATAGTTAAAAATTTACGGCACAGGCAGTGGAAGGTGATGAATCTCATCTTAGTTCCATGGCGTTTGATATTTCTTTATAACTACTAGTGATTACTTTATGACTTAATTTTAACCTTCTACTTCTAGTTGTATTTCTTATATGTGCATTATGCATAAAAAAGAGTTTTGAGTGGATTTGGAGTCTAATACAAAATTTATATGCTTATCCTTAGTTTTTTCTCCTTTGCAGATAAGTTGCCATTGTCCTTAAGAGTTTAAATCAGCCTTTATGTGCTGTTGTACTACAATTTTGTCATGCACTGCTGTATTTATTGGCCTTGTAAAATTGTGGGTTTGCAAAATCTGATGCAATGGCAATGTCTAGCAAATTTGATCTGTCTTCTGGTAGCCCAGATAGGCCACTGTACACCAGTGGGCAGCGTGGAGCCCACTTAGCTGCTCAATTAGACAGATCAGGTAGCTTTCGCGAGACCATGGAGAATCAAATTCTATCTTCTCTGCCAAGTATGTCGAGGAGCAGTTCTATAGTAGCCCAAGGAGATGTATCCAACTTCTTCCAATGCTTGCGTTTTGATCCCAAGGTGGTTGCTGCTGATCATAAGTCTAGTCGTCAAGGAGACTTTAAACGGTACATTAATGTTGCTCTTGGCATTTCTGCTGATGAATCTCCTACTGTGTTGTCAAAAGGAAAATTGCTGCCTTCTCCCATACCAGAGGAAATCAAACGAGTTAAGACTGGTCTACGTGATTCCTCTGTCAAAGCGAGGTAGTTCTTTGTAAATTTTGTATTTTGTATTGAAGTTTTCATTAGTTATTAAAGTGAATTAGTTAACAGGGAGCGTGTGAAAACTTTCAATGAAGCCTTATCAGTATTCAACAAGTTTTTCCCAAGCATACCATCTAAGAAGAGATCTCGATCAGAAAGCTTTTCTAGTGACCGACCTAATACCTTGTTATCTAGTGATCGGTCCGTTTTGGGGCCAACCATTGGTAAGATGGGAATGCATAATCATTCCGTTGCTGGAGATTTTGAATTTGAACAGCAGAAGTTAGAAGAAAGGCCTAAAAGTGCTTTTCCAAATAAACGTACTCGAACTTCTCTGGTGGATATGAAGGTTTGTATCTTTGATATCTTCCATCTCTATGCATTTTCTGTCTTGATAATATTATAATTCCATATCTGCTATTGAGCCTGATATAACTTATTTAATAAGCTTGTGCAATGGTTGTTTTATATGTGCCATATTCAAGTATGGTCGGGATCAAAGAGAGCCATGTCCCAATGTAATTTTTGTTGTCAATATCACTTCTTTTATTTCTTCTCTCTCACGTTCCCTTCATGTTTCTACGCTACTAGTTGATTTCTTCTTTTCCATTTTTCACTGAATCCAAACCTCACTTCTTTCTTTTGATCTAACTAGGTGGTGGTGGGTGGTTTGTTCTCTTTACTCTTCCTTTTTAATAGATTTCCTTATGTACTTCAATCATTGAGTTACTACTTATGTGAATGTGAGTGATAGGAAACCCATTTCCCGTTACAAGAATCCACATGATATTCTGTTTTACACATGCACTAATATGAATATGGTTTTACATTGCATTATCTTACTCTTCTGCATAGTTGTGATATCTTTGGTCTCATCTTGGTGGCTGGTGCCCAATTTGCATGTGGTGTGCCTTTTTTGCATCATTATCTCTTGAAGAGACGACTTAACATTTGTTCTAATGAATCTAGATGGATATGCGGAATAATGCTTTAGTCAGGCAGCCTGGTAATGCAGATAGGGATAGGGAAATGCTCAGGGTTTCAAATAGTGGTACAGTTCAGGGTGAAGATCGTACTTTATCAGGTGGTGTTGACGGATGGGAAAAGGCAAAGATGAAGAAAAAGCGTTCTGGGATAAAACCTGATGTATCTCCAAGTATGGTATCAACTAAATCCATGGAAGGGTACCGGGAATCTAAACAGGGAATACAGCAAAGGGCTGTTTCTGATGCTCGATCAAGGTTAAATAATGACTCCCATGGCTTCAGGTAGGGCTGCTGAAAGTGCTATATTGTGCATATGCCATGGTGATTATTTGAATGCTTGCCTTAATAACATCTGTTTAGGGCATGCATAGGGGGTGCGAACACCCTTTAATATTAGTAACCCTATTAGAATTGGTAGCTTTTACCATAACAATCTTAACAATATAAGAATCCCAATGTAATTCAGTGTCGTCAGAGCCAGATTGGACTGGCCAGCCTGACCGGTCAAGAACCAGTCGGTTAAACTGGACTGGATCACTGGTTTTAGGTATTTATTTTATTATTTAATCTTTCAAAAAATTTTTATAAATTTTGAGGTTTGAACCCTTGACCACTTACCTTTTCACTAATGACTAAACCATTGAGTCAAATGCATGTTTTTGTTAAGTATTCACTATACTTAATACTTGTTTAATGTCAAAATCATGCTTCTAACAATAACAATCCTCTTTAATTAGACCGGCCAGTTGAAAGGGTGGGACGGGGAACCCCACCGGTTCAGCCTCCGCTCCTGTTTTAAAAACATTTATGTAATTACCAACATATTATGATCGATATTTTCTGCCCACTGCCAAGAGAGTTGTGGGAATAAGGTGCTTCAATCATAGTAATGATGGCAGTAGCAGCTTTTGTCAATATTCTCTTTTAAGCTAATTTATCATGCTGGAACTGCTTTCTTTCTTCCTCTTTCTTTTTAATTGCCTATGTTGTGGAGGATATACTGAATTACAGATGTCAAGCTTGTATTTTATGCTTCTGGGGTTCTTTTTTATTCTGATTCCAGTTGCATATTTTTCGAGTTTCTTATTCTATTTTGACATGGTGTTAATGATAGTGTCAGGATGAGTAACAAAATATTTATGGTAACTCTTTTTTCATTCTTTCATATTGATTTATTTTGCTTTAGCCACCTTTTATCATCCTGTGCTGTATTATCCGTATTTGGCATGCTGTTCTGGTTGAGATCTAAAATCACCTCAATGCATGGTATAGAGCTCTAGATTAAGCGAAGTTGCTTATACCTTTAGTCTGTAGGACATCTAACTAACGCCCTAAAGGTGCATTACACTTGAGAATATTTGCCAGAGAAAGTAAAGATGGTAGATTTACTAATTTTTACTGATCTGTGTTTTTTCACTATATAATAGACCAACCCTTTGATTTAATCCATCTTGCACATAATTTTTGAGAGGTAGAGTACTTTAGCCATGATTTGACCTAACCTTCTGATTAAGATCCAAGCGCATGATTTTCAGACACATAAAGAAAGAACTCTTATTGGGGCCTTCGCCTCACACTATAGAGGGGTGTAGTTTCCTTAATAGATGATCATAATGGTGGCTGTAGGGAAATTGTGTTAGGGCTCTTTCTTGTGTGCCATTTCTTCAAATCTTCTATTTGGAGCATTCCATGAATTGAACCTTTCTTTACTTTTATTTTCTAACCTTTTGATGAATCCTATTCTTGATTTTATATTAATAAATATATAACTTGTTATAGGTCAGGAATTGTTAATGGATCTGTTGGAGTTGGAAAATCAGAAGGTATCTCGCAGCCAACAGGCATGGGTCCACGGTCATCTGTCCCTAGGACTGATCTAGACAACAGTTCCCTTCTCAATGATAGGAGAGATCGTCCTGTTGCTTCCGATAAAGAGAGAGCGAATATCAGAGCTGTTAACAAGTATGCGTAGTTTTCGTAATACATATTTCATTTTCCATTTTTGCATAAATTTCTTTGGTCCATTTCAATTTTATAAAGCCTTTGTTTTTGTCATTTGGGGCATCTTTGTTTCTGGCTCCTGGAGTACTTTTCCCCTTACTGCAGTATGCGTACTTATTCGTATGCCCTTTGTTCTGTACAATATGCAGGATGAGTGTCCGTGATGAATTTAATTCAGCTAGTCCTAATTCAAGCTCAAAAATGAATGCATCTATTCGCGGTCCACGATCAGGTTCTGGAGTTGTTCCAAAGTTGTCACCAGTTGTTCATAGGGCAACAGCATCAAATGACTGGGAGCTTTCTCCCTGTACAAATAAACCACCTACCGCTGGTGGAGCTAATAATCGCAAACGCACAACATCAGCTCGGTCTTCATCACCACCTGTCACCCACTGGGCCAGCCAGAGACCGCAGAAGAGCTCCCGTACTGCAAGACGAACAAATATTGTTCCTATTGTTTCAAGTAATGATGAAACACCATCACTGGATACTGTGTCTGATATGGCAGGTAATGAAATTGGGTCAGGATTTGCTAGACGCTTTTCAAGCAGTTCTCCCCAACAAGTGAAACTAAAAGGTGATGCCTTATCTTCGGCTGCTCTTTCCGAGAGCGAGGAGTCTGGGGCTGCTGAAATTAAATCTAAAGAAAAGGTGAAAAAGTCCGATGAAATAGATGAGAAATCTGGACAGAATGTTAAAAAAGTATCTACTTTGGTCTTGCCATCAAGAAAGAATAAGCTGATGACTGGAGAAGACAATGGCGATGGTGTACGTCGACAAGGGAGGACTGGGCGGGGTATTACTTCTATAAGGTCTCCTTTGCCAATGACAGTTGAGAAGTTTGGCAATGTGGGAACAGCAAAACAGCTCAGAAGTGCCAGGATTGGCTTGGATAAGGCCGAAAGGTTTAAATATTTCTTCCTACTTGACCACCTACCTTTTTCTCCAACAATATTTCTTTTATCGAGGTCTAGAACCATCATTCTTTCTGATTGAAATCTCATAGTTTGATGAATGTTTTCCTCAGCAAGGCTGGTCGTCCTCCAACTAGGAAGCTCACTGACCGCAAGGCCTATGCACGCCAGAAGCATGCAGCTATCAATGCAGCTGCAGATCTTCTTGGTATTTATACTTCAAGCTAACTAAGAAATTTCCTTGGATTCTTAAATATCGATGCTTAACAAAATTTTCTGAATTCTAAATCTTCGACTACATGTTCGTGGCTTCTAATCACTTTTGGTACAATTTTCTTAGTTGGTTCAGAGGATGGACATGAAGAGTTAGTGGCTGCTGTAAACGCTCTTATTAGTTCTGGTAGTGTCTTCTGAAAATCTTTGGTCATTTTTTTGGGTCAAAATTTAGTTATTTTCTCTGGTTCAAAATTTGTCCTTTTGCATCGGTTGATTTTACTTTCATTGCAGCCCATGCCTTTCCCAACTCCTTTTGGAGACAGATGGAGCCTTTTCTTAGTTTCATATCTGAAGCAGATATTGCCTATTTGAAGCAGCAGGTATTGTTCCTTGTCCCACCAATTAAGATCGGTTGTCACTGTTATTATAAGACCTTAGAAAGCATATTTTACTGAAAATATCTTGTGTGGCTCTCATTTAATGTATTCCCTTTTTTAGAAAAAAAAAAAAAAATCATTGGAAAAATCTTTTTGGATTATATCTTTTACTGAAATGCTTTACATATGAATTATTGGCTGCAGTTTATGTTCCTTTTTGGCCAGGGTGGGGTGATTTCTTTTCAACATGTAGGGGGGAAAGGGGAATTGAACCTAGACCTTGACCCACCATTGCCACTAGAACATGCATTGCTTGTTGCCGTTATTTATGTTTTCATCAAATTTTGAAGAAAGACATGAGATAAATAAATAAATTCCTGTTGACTTGCTAATATATATTAGGTATTGATGGTTGTCAAACCACGTGGCTACTTTTCAAGAGTTCATCTTCTTATTTGATTTTGGTATGAATAGTATGTAATCCTAAAGTTTACCATGTCAAATTTATTTATTTAACTGTAAATATTATGAGATTTATCTTCAACCACATATCTTTTTAACACTGCAACACCTTTGTAATCCAAAAAAAAAAGAAGAGAAGATGACAATAGAGTGCCTAAACCTTTTTTGAATGCACTATTTTCAGTGAAAAAGGTAAAAGTAGCTTAGTGAAGGATGTACTTACACCTTCTTGTTTCTTATTGAATTGCATAAAATGTTTTTGGTTTCATTGTAATTGAAGTTTGAGACTCAAGAACCCGTCTTTTTCACAACTAATTTACTCTCTCTAAACTCTTTACATAACTTCCAGGGAAATTATGAACTCACCAAATTGGGATCTACGCCAGTTCCTTCTATTACAGATGGTTGTAGTACCATCTCCAATGGATGTCGGTTGCTTGAACAGGAAAGAGATAGCAGAAATGCTGTAATCTCAACTGATGAAGACCTTTCACAACAGTTGGTCCTGGATACAAGGGACAATAATGTGATTTCTCTCTGTCAGAGATTTATAGCAGCTCTAATTCCAGAAGAAGTTAGTGACAGTGGAAATGAAGAACTCTCATTTGACGTATATGGAACTGGATTTGAGATGGATGGAGAATTGGGATCCAATGGTTTGAGTCATATTGTTAACTTCCAATCTACTGGGCATACTTCGTTCAATGGTTATAGGATAACTGGGAAGCCAGAACATGATGATTCTGAAATTGATATGTTGGGAGATACAGGAGTTAATTCAAATTTTAGTCATTCCCTGAATGGCACTTTTCAAGACCAACCGATGCCTGGCATGGTTTGTTCAGAATTCCAGTATGAGAGTATGAAGATAAATGAGAAACTCCTTTTGGAGGCTCAAAGTATTGGAATTTTCTTAGAACCACTGGTTGGTCTACTTCTACATGAATATTTATATTAAATGCTGCATTATCCTTTCGTTGCATAATATTGCCAGCAGTTGGCATCTCTCTGTCTCTGTCTCTCTCTCTCTCGTTTCAAAATCAATAAATAGCATGATCTAGCAATCTGGTATGCGTTTCTATCGTTATCTGAATGGTTGGTTGTTAAATGGTGCATGTATGCCCACTGCAGCTTCTCATTATCTTGGAGGGTGATTTTTTTTCTGACTCTGCTATGGTTTACTTTAGATGTTTGTGTCTGTCTTTTTTTTCTGTTTCAGCCTTGATATTAAGGTTGTTAATGTATTTAGCTTTATGTATTTCACTGTTTTTCAGCCTGACATAGCACAAATGGAGGATGATGAAATCCGTGAGGACATTAGTAAGCTAGAGGAGAAGCACAATAAACAGGTAGTTTCTCGATGGAATTATTGAAGCTCTAATACGCAATCTGATATTTTCTTTTTCCTTTACATTATTGTTTTCACCCTTCCTTTTATGATAACTGCCTTTAGATATAGAACAAGTTCTATCTTTCTTCTATGCCCTGCAACTTATTGTTGGATTTTCCATTATAAAGTTCAAAACTTGTTCTGAGAAGTTCATTTTGTAATTTTTTTGTGAATGCAATAGGTTTCAAAGAAGAAAGGCTTGCTTGATAAACTGTTGAAAGCTGCCTCAGAAACAAGAACAATTCAGAAGTATTGTTTTATCCTTTCTCTCCATATAGTTTGTATGCATTGCTTTTTAACTTAAAGTCTTTGGTGCCTAGTGTATGTATAAACATATCATTTTTTATATAGGGAATTCGAACAACGTGCTCTTGACAAACTTGTCACGATGGCTTATGAAAAGTATATGGTAATTCTCTTAATGTTCAGTCTCCCTTTTGTTTTGGTTTTCATTTACACACAGCCATACACACAATGTTTAATGTCTTGGCTGCCCAGAACCAAGTCTGTTGTGCCAAAATGATTTAGGAAAGCCCTTTAACTTGAGAATGTAGAAACTAAGCTCTGGTATAGAAGAAAAGTCAGGATTTCAAGTAAATAGTTGTCTGGGTGGCTAAAACTAACAAAGAAAGAAAAGAAATAGAAAAAATAGATGCAAATGGGCAGGATGGCAATAGTGTTAACTTTAACCAACTGGCCCAAATATAAAAAAAAAAAAAAAAACCCACCAAATTTGGTGAAGATCTTCTATGTCACAGGGGAGAACTACCTCCTATTCGGTAGTTCAAACAACTCATGGTATACAGATACTGAAGAGACAACATCTCAACCTAGGTCCAGAAAAATCTTTTGGTTGCTATCTAAGTTCCAAGTAGATAATGCTCCTCCACTTCTCCTTGATCTTATATTTGGAATCTGTTTCAACCATGATTGTCATGTGGTTGAATGTCATTCAATTGAGGCAGGATACTTTGTCCTTCCCCTTCCAAGTATTTATGCTTGGGTGTTCTCTTTGCCGTTCTCAAGAATCAATTATTTTGCCATCTTTTGAGTCTCTGGGGTTTAGATAGTGGAAATTCTTTTTAAAGCCTTATGAAGAATTTGGCCAGCAGATAACTCTTACGTTCTTTTCTTTCTCTTTAGCTGCATAGATGATGAAGGTAGTTAAGATACTAAGAGCTGAATAGTAGTTAGGGCTTTTGTTTCAAAATCTATATTATAAATGGGATATTGTCTTGAAATTTGAATTTGCTTCTAGTTTTTCTCCTCTCCAGAGCTTCCTACCAAGGTGGATAGATCTGCTTGATTCTCTGTGTGTGTTACTGCTTTTCATTTTCCATTGAGTATATTTAATTAGCTAAAAGTTGGACTGTTTGTTTACCCATTAGTTATCATGCTAGATGCTGGTATTCTGTTTTTGATGATTTATTAATAATCTTGTAATAGACTTGTTGGGGTCCTAATGCTACTGGTGGGAAGAGTTCCAGTAACAAAATGATCAAGCAAGCTGCCTTAGCATTTGTTAAACGGACATTAGATCGATATCATAAATTTGAAGATACAGGCAAGAGCTGCTTCGATGAGCCCATGCTTAGAGGCATGTTTCTTTCTGGGTATTCCCGGCTAAACTGTGCAAGATCAGTAGATACTCCTACAGATGGTGAATCTGGGAAGCCATGTGCCAATAGCTCCACCCGTTCTCTGGAAGCTAGAAGTTCAGGTATTTACTTGATGCCTAAGGAGAGAGTACACACTTTAATTGTGTCTTTGCGTGTGTGTTTGATTCCATGTAATGTAATCATCTGCAAAATGTTCTTCATGGTACTTTTTTTGTAGTCTGAAGAGCTGTCTTCTCTTTCTTCTTTCTCCATTTTTCTGTCTTATGATGCAATTCAGTTGTGGATTGTCACTTTGGTCTTTTATGCAGCTTCCACTGTTTCTCACACACAACTACTTATCTGCAGGTCAAAATGGGGATAGCTATGCTGTTAATTCTTCTGATCTGCTTCCACCCACAAATCGGTTATCCGATCAAACTGCTGTTAAAGATGACTCATGGTCTAACAGGGTGAAAAAGAGAGAGTTATTTCTGGAGGATGTAGTTGGTGGTACTATTGGAACTTCTAGTGCCCAGTCAGGCATTGGAAGTTCTTTGTCAAGCAGTACAAAAGGAAAGAGGAGTGAGAGAGACAGAGAAGGAAAGGGACATGGTAGAGAGGTTTTATCTAGAAATGGAACTAATAAGATTGGTCGACCAGTATCCAATGTTAAGGGGGAAAGGAAATCAAAAACAAAGCCTAAGCAGAAAACAACTCAACTATCTGTTTCTGTAAATGGCCTTCTTGGCAAGATGTCAGAGAAACCCAAAACATCAACTTCTGTATCAAGGTCAAGTGAGATAACTGCCAATAATAATGCCAAAGAAAAAGATGAGTTTAGCCTGGATGTATTGGAAGACTTGCAGCTACCAGGACAAGATCTGGGTTCATGGTTGAACATTGATGATGATGGATTCCAAGATCATGACTTCATGGGCCTTGAAATTCCCATGGATGATCTTTCTGACTTGAATATGATGGTTTGAGTTGCTTTCTTTGTATAGTCTTGTTCATTATACTGTTGACAAACAAATTCATAATCACTGTCATCAAGAAATGACCGTCACATGGATAGTTGTTTGACTGTCTGGTCCACAATTAGGTTACATAGATTCTTTGTAGACTTCTCCACAAGTTGATTTTCGAGTGAATCATTTGGACGTCTTGAATTTTTCTTTGAAGTTGGTGACTTAGACTGTATAAGATCTTTTGTTCCTATAAGTTAGTATGTCTGAGCTATTATATCTTAGCAAACACTGTATCCTGGCTGTAGCTTTTACAAATCAGAGAGCAATGCTCTTCTTGTACATACATTTATATTCCTAATAAAATTAGTTTTTTTGTCCAGTGTAATTATACCTAGTAAGCATATTCATATATCTGGTTTATGGGTCTTTATTTTCACTTTGCCAACTGCAACTGCAACTTCAGTTGAATGTTGCTATATCAGATGTAGTAATTTTTCCTCAGGTTTGTTCATGAAGTAGTTTCTCTTCCGAGGCTAAGAGGTAAGAATATTCAATGGAGATGTCAATACAATAATTGGTCGTGTTTCTTCAATCAGGAAAAAATGATTGTGGTACTGACTGGGACTTTTAGCTCTGTATCTTTCCTGCTTTATTACTTTAAGTTGCAGGTTTTCATTTCAATAATCTCCGGAACTACGGTAAGATCTTTATCAACTGCATTTATTAACCTCATACTAAAAGGTTGTTGCATCAAATTCGAGCTTCGTTTTACTGTGTTTCTAGGATACTGACTTCTTACTGTCCTCCTGATACTAGGTTATGCTTTAATTCGCTATTTGTAATTAATTTTGCTTTGCATTTCTTTCCCTCCTATCTCTCGCTCTCTCTCTTTCTGAGTAAGAAGTCTAAAATGTTTGCAGGTGAAACTTCTCTCGTGGATACGAATACCTGACATTGTATGCTAGGAATGCCATCTGTCACATTCTGATAAACCTGCATTACCAGTGAGGTAAATCCAGAATACCTTGTTCTAGTCTTGGCTATAAACTTTTCCATGCATTTACGTTGTTGTTTCCAAGAGAAAATATCTACATTTCTTTCCTTTTTCTTTTCTTTTTTTTTTTTCTTTAAAAGGCAAGGCATCATCACTTCAAGGACAGTGTTGAAGGCTTGGCTGTAGAGGCTCATGTTCTGTAATGGTCATCCACTGCAATTTAAAGCCTACATTTGATATAGCATTCATGATTCTCAACTTGCTTTATATAAAAAGTTTGACATATTGGATGGCCCTGTCAAGCATCTTGTCTCATCCATATTGGGAATTAATTTCGATTATAATTTCTTCACTAGAACGGTAGATTTTAGGCTTGAGTACACTGTTATCATCCTAGCCAAGTCCTTCAGGTTGGAACTCTAGACCAATATCCTAATTACTTCATCCTTTTTCCATGTTTTCATCATATAACTTTTAATGCGTTAACATTTCAAATGTCCTTTGATGCTTCACTTCATGTATTGGCATCCTCAATTATCATGTTTAAGCATCGCAGGATTCGTTTGAAACTCACGACTCTTTCTCGTAACTGCAATTTGCAAAGGCTTTGTATGGTTACTCCAGCAGGGGCCAAATGATTGCGAGGTACACTTCTGGGATTTACTTGTTGAGAACTTTGATTTGACTTCCTGCTTTGCGATTACTTCTCAATGTAGGGATTGACTGTTATCCTTAATGAATTTTATTCAGTTTCTTGAAATTATTCCTGTATGTCAGGATTCAAGAATCAAGTTGCAAACCAAAAAGAAGGAAATTATCGAGGTAGAGGGTTCTTTTGATCGGGTGATGAAACGTTGCAAATCAGTAAAACGAGATGACGTAGGAAGATGGCGGAGAGGAAGATTGGAGCAGACCCTGAAGAACAAGTGCGGTGGTAAATGGTTGTGATGAAGGTTGTAAGTGGCTGAGAATGGTGAAGGTTATGGTGGCTGTAGAAATTGTAGAGAAAAGTTACAGAAAATTTTTAAAGGCTGAAAATTTGTCAAACTACCTAAAAATAAATCCTAAATGAAACTCGAGAACCAGTATTTATAGTCTCTCCTAGGAAGTTACCGGAAGAAGTTACTAAGAGAATGGGAAGTTATTTTATATGAGAGTGGTTTCAGTCATGTGTGGTGTAGAAGTTATACATGATAGTGGGTGAAGTGCCAGTCATGAGAGATTACATCATGAGAAGTGCTTTAGTCACATACAGTGAAGAAAGTTTACTAACAGCACGCTTAAGAATGCACTGCTTGCTTAACGGGGAAGAGAAGCACTTGTGTTCCAGGGAAAGATTAAGAAGAGGATTCTTTAACAATCTCCATATCTGAGCCTCCAAGCCATGCTCTCTAGGACATCCAAGAGTGGAGCAGACCCAAGAATCCTGTCAACCTTCCAGGATTAGCTCCACAGTCTTCACGTAGTTGTGTATCAAGAAGCGCTGTGCCAGGAATCATCGTGCCAGGGAAGGGAGCGACGTGCCAGGGAGCGCTACTATCCGGGAGACTATTAGCAAGATCCGCTGCTTATGAGAGTTGTGCCTGCATAATATGTTATTGACTAAAAACAAGTGTCTACAGTCGAGGTTGGTCTGTTTACTCTGTTCATTCATTTTAGTAACTAATTCAGAGACCACCCTCCTTTTTGCATTCGTGTAAGTTTTTTTTTTTTTTTTTGTATAAAGGAGGCTACAATTTGGGGGTATGGAAAAAGGATACAGGTGTTGAGATTCGAACTTCAAACCTGTTGAGATTCGAACTCTAAACCTGTTGGATATTACCTCTTAAGAGTGGCTTCATAAATCAACTAAGCTAAATCTCAGGTTCGTGTAAAGCTTTCTGTTAGTATAGAACATTTTCCCTCAGTTGGTCAGATAAGATTATAGATGCATGTATATTTTTCCTTTGAGAAGGCTACGGAAGCAACATCATCTTGAAAAAGGCATCAAGAAATCGACCATAGCAATTAATTGTGAACCTGTTTCTCAATGCTGTTTAGGGTAAGCTTGTAAAACTATGTGGCTGTTTAAAGGTCAGCGCTTTTAGATTCATTTCATAGTCAGGTTTTGCAATGAAATAAGTCTCTAGTGAAATTGCAGGGAAATTTCAGCCAATAACATTTGGGTTCCTGGCCCGTATAGAAATACTTTTATATATCCGTGCTGAAATTGTTAGTCAAAGAATAAAAAAAATTTAGTTTAAAATGAATTGGATTAATTACGGGAATCATTTTCTTATTTGATAAATTAATCGCAAAATTATGTCCATGATCTAATATTTTTTCTCGGGTCTAACCCCCAACTGAATAAAAATGGATTAAAAAAGATTTCGTTTTTAATACATTCACAATATTTATTTTTTTTAATTTCACAATCAAAATTAAAAAATTATCACATATTTTATTTTGCAAAATATATTTTAAATAATGTGTTATTTTATTAATCCGTGGTCACCAACCTGATTTTCATATTTTTTTATATAGTTTTTACGTGGCAAATCCTGCATTAGACTTAATTCACTTTGACATATTTTTCCCTTCTAAAAACTCCAATTGTTTAAATGCTATAAGACAATTACTTGATGCTTTTTTCTCTCTTACAATAATAATAATCTAAATAATTCTTCTGTTTTGGGATGTTTCAACTTTTTTTTTTCTTTTTAATTTTTGTCATGAGCTGACGTGCAGATTCTTGGGTTTAGTTTAATGCCTTTCTCTAACATTATCAAATGTTCCTTCGTCTAAAAGGACCAGTGTGCTGCTGTATTATGTTTTTCTCTATTTTCTGGCATCTACCATTTTTTTCAGTTTCCTTTTTCTGTTTTTGTCTTCAACTTTGATAATTGCAGTGTTTTCAAAGTAGTAAGCAACTCCATTTGTCTTGCACTTTGTTCTTGTTTCACTTGTTCTAAAATTCTTTATCGTGTTCTTTCATGGAAAAAAGTTGTCTAATAGTTTCTATATTAGTGTTCCTGAAATACTTTTGACAAGATCTATGAAGAGATTTCTGGAGCTTCTTCGAACAGCAGAGAAAGATTAGTTGGTGACTCAGCTTGCCTTTTTAACTTTGGTTGGTTGAAGTGTGGCTTAGTGGAAAGTTGAAAGAAACTGAATAGAGAGATAAAGGCCAAGCTGCATGAGGTTGAATATGAGTTGCCTCAGATCCAGGGGGAACCAGATTTTGGTAGTGTATTTCTGGTCTTTTCTATCAGTATTATGTTTTGAGTTTAATTTATCATGACCCCGTCTTTTTTTTTCTCCCTTGAATTTGTTAAAGGTAGGAACATTTTGTATGATTTTCTTCATATATTTCTCGTTGCCTACGGATCAGACTTCAAAAGGGTTGGTTAAAAGGAAGAAAGTGAAGGTTTTCTCTTATCTCTTCTACCTCTGTTTGATCGTTTTAGGCAAAGAAAAGTCCAGATATGAAAGGTGTATAATATAGGCTCTAGAGGCATCCAATGATCCAAGTGTAGGTTATATTATAATTTCACTCTCTTTTTTTATTGCCGCAAGCTTAATTTTCATTTTCCTCGTCTTTCTTTGGTTGCCAATTTTCAGTTGTTCTTAATTCCTGGCTTTCTGAAACGATTTATTCCTTTGTACCAGACTGAATGAGAAGAAGGAAAAAGTACTTTTGAAGAGTAATAGCTAGCACGATTTTGAAAGGTTCAGAGGTTTGAGCTTAATTATTGCAGGTAAAAGCGAATCATGGAGGAGATATCTACAGCAATTGCTGGTCCCCTTGCTGCTAGGGTAGGTGACGTGATGTGTAATGATTCGAGAACGATGACACGAAACAAGCCAAATCAACCTTGCAAGTTCATTTCTGGTGCTTGTTCATATAGAGAAAGTACATCACCATTATCTCCACGTGAAGGTAGCAGGGGAAATGATGATGATGGTGCCATTTTGCCAAATCAAATTAAAACTGAGGATAGTTTGTATTTCTAGAGAATATCAGGGAAGTGAGGAAGATGGGTCCATATCATTTGGCGGCGTTCATGAAAATTCATGCTCTAAATCTGTAGCTAGTGATATCAGCAGCATATCTGTTGAGGAACTTTCTTCTTTAGAGGTTGATTCTAAGAGAAATTCATCAACTACTCTGGTAGGGGAAAGAAATACTAGTGAGGTTCAACAAGTGGATCTTGTTGGGCCTGGGGATGATGACAATAGGTCTGATCCAAAATCATCTGAGTCATTTCCTTGAGGTGCCACAACAAAAAAAGATAAGAAAAACTGAAAGCCGGTGCCTGTTTTGAATTAAATAACATACCCCTTTGGGGATTTGCATCCATTTGTGGTAGGGGACCTGAGATGGAAGATGCTGTTGTGGCTATACCTTGATTTTTGCAAGTTCCTCCTCAAATGCTGAAAGTTGAGAGCATATCAAATGGAATGAATCACAGTGTAAGCTACTTAACTGCTCATTTCTATGGTGTATACGACGGACATGGAGGCTGTCAGGTATGCTTCATGCCCTCCTGTTCTGTAAGTAGTAAAAGAAATTGCAAGTTCCTCCTCAAATGCTGAAAATTGGTTTATTTAATCAATAATATTTCTGTGTAGGTTGCACATTATTGCCGTGAATGTATGCATTTGACTTTGGCCGAGGAGAAAGAAATTGCAAAAGCATGTATTCATGATGGAAATATTGGGCACGACGGGCAGGAACAATGGAAGAAAGCGTTCTCCAATTGTTTCATCAAAGTCGATGCTGAGATTGGAGGAATTCATAGAGATCATGAACCAATTGTTTCCCATGCCATTGTCTATAGACCACAAAGTAAGCCATGTTTTCCTATTTTGAGTTCTTTTTTTCCCACTGGACTACATTGATGTTTTATATTACCTCTTTTTCAGCCTGATAGAGAGGATGAACATGCAAGGATAGAAGTTGCAGGAGGCAAGGTCATACAATGGAATGGATCTCGTGTTTTCGGTGTTCTTGCGATGTCAAGGTCCATTGGTAGGTGTTTCTAATCCTTGCCCTATCAATTTCCAAATTTCCATATTAGAATATATATTTGCCTTGATGTAGTTAAACATTATAATTAGGGATGACAATGGATAATGTAGATTCGAACATCCGCAACTATTCGATTTGCTTTTTGTAGATTCGGATATAAAATCTCGAATATCCACTATCAAAATCTGCTTACTTCTGCAGATTCGGATATCCGAATCTATTATCCGTTTATTTAAATTTAAAATTAATTTTTGTTTGATTTTATATTTTTATTTTTAAAAAAAATTGACTTACTAAATTCGGATATCTGACGGATTCATATATCTGACGGATAATGTATTTAATTCGAATTCAGATAATAATATTGAATTTAATGTGGATAATAAACGGATTCAGATTTTAAAATAGTTATGCAGATTCAAATTCAAATATTACAACAAAAAAAGAAAACAGATATACGACCTACAGCCATCCGTATAATGTAATTTGTAAATCTAAATGATTTGATTAATGTATTAAATGCGATTATCATCTTTTATGATCCTCAGGTGATAGATACTTAAAAACCATGGATTATTCCAGATCCAGAAGTGATGTTTGTTCCTAGAGCAAAAGAAGATGATTGTCTCATCTTTAGCCAGTGATGGCTTATGGGATGTAATTACCAACGAGGAAGCCTGCGAAGTTGCACGAAAACGAATCCTTCTATGGCATTAAAAGTATGGTGACAAATTGTCTGCTAAAAGGGGTGGAGGAGTTGACCCTGCTACTCAAGCTGCAGCAGAGTACCTCTCAAGGCTTGCTCTTAGTAAAGGAAGCAAAGACAATATAAGTGTGTCATTGTTGTGGACCTAAAGGCTCAAAGAAAATTTAAGAAGAAAATCTAACAGTGAGCTGTCAAAAAGGATTCTTTTGTTAAAACGCTTGTAATTAGACTTGTCAGAACCCCAAAATAACTCGTTCAATACCTGCAGGTAAGGCAGAATTCATGTTCTAAATTGTACATGAAAAAGGGGAAATGAAAAAAGAATCAGCCATATCCATACCTGCATGCTAGCTCAGTCAAGAGTAAACTTCGCAAACATACCATAATCAAATTTTGGAATGATATGAAAGGACAAAGCAGATAGATCTAACAGTCTTATAGGGTATGATTATACATCCATACTAGTTTAGTTGTTGGAAAGATTGTCAAATTATTATTATTCATTGAAGAATCAACCAGATGACATCAAACTGACCATAACAATGTGTGGATTAGCTATCAGATGGTGAAAGGAAGGACACCAAAATTTGCCAGACCTTAAGGTCAACACATGCTTATTACAAACTTAAGTGCATGCATCTGCATGCAATATGATAGGTCCCATAATCTAAGCAGAATTAATGCACCTGGAACTCAAATAGACAAGTAAAAGTTCACTTCCATTATCTAATTCAGTACAATTCCAGGAAGTTTATAAAATTGTTCTTGATATATGACAGCATTACCTTTCGATTATGAAACATTAACACAAAGCAATAAGCTGTACCTCACACTCCAAGTCCTCTGGCAAGAAAATTTTTGGATAATCTTTGATGCCTAACTTTGGGCCTCGTCATCACAACAGCCGCTCAAATAAGTTCTGCACTTTAATCACAACTACAACTACAAATCTTCCATGCTTCTACAACTTTGGGTTCTGCTGACATTCTTTTGAGTCCGACCGGTTATTGTTCAGTCTGAACTCTGCCAAAAGGAAGGCGACAGTGTTGGTTTAGCTTTAAAAGGCACCCCTGGTAATAAATATTAATCACAACTCAAGCATGAATAGTGCCCGACATTTTTAAGCACACAGATAGCTACCAAAATAAATAATTACTTTTCAGGAAAAACAAATCAAAAATATCTTTTAGGGGAAAAAGAAAATAAAGAACTTCAAACACAGTTCACCAAACACATTGCCTAAGCAACAAACATATTGATCAACATTATAAAGCAGAACACATGCATTAACAATAAAAAAATTCAATCTTTTAAATGTAAATTTCTAACCAATATCAAGTCAATCATCATGACAATATGGGGAAACCATCTGTATGGGTGCTTAGAAGTTAGAAACACTAGAGCTCTCCAGTAGAATGGAATATGTAACTTGTAATCTTGTATTATGCATGAAAATATTTGCAGATCTGGAAGAAAGAATGATGCCATATTCTATATAGCTCGGGGTATACAATTAGGTAATATTTGTTAGAATTCATCACCAATTTCATTATTTGTATCCAAAGCCAAAAACAACTTTGCTTATTAGACTCTTTTTTCTTCTTTTTTTCTTTTACTTATTTTTTCTAACATCTTTAAGGCTTCCAAAAACCAGAAAAGTAACTCTTAGATTCTAAATAAACAGAAACCTAGAGAAGAAAATGATTAATAGCTATATTATTATGCTTTAGATATGAAGAAAAGACAAGATAAATTTTATCTCATCATAGTGAAAACAAATTTTTTGAACATATATGCAACAAAATCATGTGACCAGTCCCATGTCAAAGCATGTGAACTTTAATTCCAAAGGCAGAGTCCTGAAGTAGTACAGAGCAACCCATATAAGAAAATTATGACACCAAAGCCAAGCATAGACATACCACATAAGTTCTAAAGTGTTGCAAGTGGTGATCCTGCATCGTTGAAGTAAGATGAGAGGTCCACATCCAAGTCATCATACATGTTCAAGAAAGGCAGACCCTGTATTCACATTGAAAATCATATGTGAAACATCCTTAACAGATATTTAATCGATTTCTTTTACTACTTGAAAAGGTGCCACAGAGGAACCCAGATATTTACATACCAGCAGTTCATTTGCCGACTTTCTTTCCTTTGGGTCTTTCTTTACACTGTCATGGATAAAAGAACCCAAGCCAGGCTTTGTAAACTCATATGATCAAACAATTCTATAAAATCCAAGTGAAAGAAAAAATACAACTGCAGAGGCTATCTCTCCAGTATCAAAAGGAAACTAATAAATGATCTCTTTTGACAGAATACCAATTTGAAGAAAACATTTAATTTAAAATACAAAACTCAATAAATCATTATAGTGCAAAAATATTCTAGAAAATCTTTTAAGGCAAGTGTATCAAGTAACTAGTTCAAAAAATAATCTTTACCATGCAGATATAAATGAGCAAAATTCAGGAGAAAATAGATCTGAAGGTGCAGAAGGTGGTGCTTGTTCAACAATTTGTTCCATGAGCTCATAAAAGTTAGTCCATCCTTCTGCCTGCTCTGGTGGGGAATATGGGAATTGACCTGTTGCACACTCAAGCAACACTAGCCCCAAGCTCCAAATGTCACTTTTATTGCCATAATTGCCACCAATAATTCTCTCAGGCTACAAAAGAAGTAAATAGACATTAAAAACTAATAAGTTTTGAACAAATAAGAGTAAAATAATCTTAGCACCCAAAAAAATAATTATTTTGGTACAGTAAATTACTTACAGACATATAGTTGTACGTGCCAACAAAAGTGTTTGCTAGTCCTGAGGTGCTTGTCATTATTGCACTCACACCAAAGTCAGTGATCTTGACTTCTCCTCTATGATTTATTAACAAGTTAGACGGCTTTAAGTCTCGGTGGATAATGTGTTTTTCATGATGAAGATACATCAAACCCTTTAGCACCTGCATTAATGAGAAGAATTTCAAAATGAAAACCAGAACATCTGGTACATATTATTAATTTATTCGAAGTTCAAATGTACCAACCTGCTTGCATATTGCAGCAAGATAGGGTTCGGGAATGGATTTAACCTTTTTCAGAAAATCTGCTAGGGATCCACCATCCATATACTCCAAGATGATTGAAATGGCACCATTGTTATAGAAAGACTGATAACAAACAACAACATATGGACACTGAGAGGATTGATTTATTTTCAACTCCTTTGCAATCTGCTTGCGAGCTGACTCCTCAATATTCATTTGAATAATCTGATAAAGAAGACATATCAGGATTTAAGATATCGTGAGAACAGCAAGGAGATGCAAAAGCTTAAAAAAACACATTTTTGTTGCTAAAATGGTTATTTGGCTAGCTCCAATACTTAAAATGGAACCACAATATCTGTTTTAGAAGAATGACTTCTATAATATCAAGAAAGGCTGAACAAGCTTTATTCATTCATAGTGTAGCCAACAAGACCTGCATTTCTTTAACAGGAAATAGATCATAATACATCTGTCAAGCATGATATAGGACAGATTTTTTGTCATCATTTATCATGATTAAACCTATCAACAAGTTTCCAGGAATCAAGGCCTTCACTTGAGTTGACATTAGGTAAATGAATAAATTCATCCACATAATTCAGGCATTTTAATTATATAAACCAGAACAACCACTGAAGTTATACTTTTTTAACGTAGAGCATCATCGAATTTAACTGGAAATAGGGGGGGGGGGAAAGGTTCAAGGAACCAACTTCTGTTCTCTGCTCCCATCAAGACAAGGTTCTAACCTTCATAAAATATAATTTCATTACCCTAGAGGTGTTATGTATAAAATCATGCAAATATTGTTGAAACTTGAAAGAGCAATAATTCTTGCTTAACAAAAAAAACAGACGATGAAATTTTTTAAAACAAAAAACTTAAACACTTAAACTTGGCTCTTGGATATTTACCTTCAATGCAAAAAATTGGCCAGTCCATTTGTGTTGGACCAATTGCACAATTCCACCATTACCCTTGCCAATAACTTTAATCGCATCTATATCATCTAAATTCAACTGATCGTCCGTGTCAGCTTCTGATGGCTTAATAGGCGGAGGCTAAAACCAAGAAAGAAAGAAAAACAGAGACAAATTAAGATCTTTGAAACATGAAAATCTAACAAACTAAGATCTTCTAAACTCGCTTACGGTAACATCGTTTAAGTCAAGAGCCATCTAAAAGTCAAAGAATCTCAACAATGAAAAACATTAAAAACAAAAAAGAAGCAAGAAAAATCTTACAGCTTCAGGTTCAGATTGAGAGACAATTCGAACTCCATCCTTGTTGACGAGGAGATCGCCGTCTTTGAATGTACCGCTTTCGGTTCTGCCATGAAAAAAATTATCACCAAAATCAAACTTCAAAAATAATTAAAAGAAAGTAGAAAAAAAGTTGAATGAGTGGACGCAATAATTAATTATGCTTACAGAAATTTGGCGAAGGAGATCTCAGCTGCAGGCGGAAGAGCGAGCTTCAGATTAGGGTTTAAAATCCCCTTTCCCTTCTTCATCATTTTCTTTTCGAGGTTTGTTCTTAAAAGTATAATTAATTAAAAAAGAAAAAGACTCTTAGAGAGTGTTTTTATATGGTTGGTATATATAGGGAGAAAGAGAGAGCAGAGACCAGACTCGGCGGCCATAACATTACGAGGAAGCTGACCTGACTTCCCGTCTTCCCGTTTACTTTTCTTTAAGCGCGCCTCTTCCTTTTTTTTTCCTTTTACTAATTAATTAATTTTTTATTTTTTAAAAAGATTAATAATATTTATTTTGATTACTACTATTTTTTATTTTTTTTAGTCTATTTTATTAACAAAAAAGAACAAAATTGAACTTTCAAAGTTTTGAAGAAAATTTAAATCTCTGTCACCAACAAACAAAGACAATTCAAATTTATAAATTGTACTGCTTCTGTTCTTCACAATTTCACTTTTATTTATACAATTCTGTAATCTATCCTATATAAAATTATTAACTAAATTAATATTAAGAGTGAAATTATATTAGTTTTAAAAAATTAATTAAAAATTAAAGTAAATTATTACCAAAAAAAATTTTAAGATAAATATATATGTTCACCTTTTTCCAAAAAAAATGTTCATTTTTTTTACATATATATTTTTTTAAACATTTAAAAAAAAAAAATCATCCACATAATGAATGTGTTAAATTTTAATTGTTGAAATGCAAATAAAATTTTAAGAGAAATCATTTCATTCACCAGCAGTATCTTTTTAAATTTCACAAATAAGAATAGCATGATGATACGTACTTTTAAAGTATAATATTTAAAAATAATTTAAAAAATAAATAAAATATGTGGTAATTTTTTAATCTCATTTGTAAAGTAAAACCTCTACTACTAGTGTATTAAAAAACAAGTCAAATTTGAACTGTGAACCGCTATTTTTTCTATTTAATTCTTTTAAACATAATTTTTTTTATTTTTTAAATATATTTTTACTCTTTGTCTCGAATTCTAGTATTTTTAAATTTCACAAATGAGAGTAGCATGGTGACACCTACTTTTAAGGTATAATATTTAAAAATAATTTAAAAAATAAATAAGATATATGATAATTTTTTAATCTTATTTGTAAAGTAAAACCTCTACTATTACTGTATTAAAAAACGAAGTCAAATTTTAAATGTGAAACGCTAACAAAAATAAAAGTCTAAACCCAAGCTTATACATGGTTTCATGTGAAGTAGTGGTTGAAAACTTGCATTAGCAAACAGTTCATACTTCATAATCTAAAAGGAAATTTATTATTTATCAAAAATAAATAATTTTATTAATTTTATTTTTCAAATTCATTTTCACATTCCCTATGTGGATGGAAACATATGCATATTTAAAACTATATAAAACAAAAGGAAGAAAGCAAGGAAAGCCACCACACAAAATTTTGACTATATGAATGACACCAATAAAATATATAATTAGGATTACTGTCATTTTTACAGAAATTTAGATTAATCAAATTACACACCATGATAATAACATGCATGATTGACCATTGGTTTTTTAAAGAAATAAAAAAATAAAAAAACATTTTCCATTCTCCAATCAAATTCTTCACTGTTTGCCCATAAATTTTCCACAAAGATCAGTTTGATCACCGGGAAAAGACGAGGAAAAAAAAATGAAAGCACTCTATTTTACGCCTTGTATTGTACTTTTAATTTAAACTAAAATTTTTTGTCTGCGGATTTTTTTTAATATTTATAAATTTTTTTAATTAAATTAAAAATAATAATTAAATTTAAGTTGAATGATATTATATAATTATTATTATTTTAAATGATTTATTGTTATATTTTAATATCAATATAATCATATTTTATTAATTAGAGAAATTAACTATATAAAAATTATTTTTATTTATAAAATAAAAATATTTACATCTTATTGTATAATATATATTTTATTTATGATATAAAAATTTACTAATTTTCATGTTATCAAATTCTTTTAACGATGACAATGTATTTGTGAAATAAAATCGTTATTTAAAATATAATCTCAAAATAAATTATTTTTTATTATGATTAAATTATTATTAATACATTTAAATTTCATAAAATTTTATTTATGTTGAACAATATTTTTTTTTCCTTTTTGCTAAATTAATGAGCTACTAATCCATTTTTTTATATTTTATTTTACCTATTTAATTTTTTAAATATAAAAATAATAAATGAACAATAACAAAATAAAATTGTGGTTTGTATTTTATCAATTTATTATTTTTTAAAATATTATAAAAGATCAAAAATCCCAAAATATTAAAATAATTAAAATTTTGAAAAATAAATAAAAAATCATATAGGGTCAAACGTGCAGACCGCGAGTCGGGTGTGTGAGAAATCTGAGAAACCCCTATTTATTTATTTTTGTTTGAATTAAAACATTTGTTTTATTTTTTTATTTTCCAAAAATATTGTTTTTTTTTTTATTTATCGTAAATATTTTAAACAATTTTAAAAAATTCAATCATGTCTTAAAGATGTACAAAGAGGCCATGTAGTGAATCAAATATCTTGAACAATTTAAAAAAATTCAATCATATCTTAAAAAGGACACATGTAATCAATCTTATATATATTTTATATTTTGACAACCAGCTGAATCAAATACTGACAAGTTGTTCTTCCTTTTTAGCTGGCTTGTTTTGACTATGGAAGGGCTTAATTTGGATATGATGAATGTGGCTTAAGGTTGAGTCTCTGTCTCTCTGGCAAGTGGCAACAGCGGGAAGGTCATATATTTATGGCGATTCAAATGTAGGGGATAATGGGTAATTGGGTATGTACCAAAAGGTTTGGAGAGGTACTACGTAGTACCAAGTAGCTTGCTTAGTAGCACGCAGCAAGTGGAGACAGCTCATAGCAGGCAATAGCCAACTTGCAGGAGGGCCAGGCAATTTAGTAGTCACGATTTCTGGTTGCGCATAAATTGTTTTTGTTTTTTCTTCTCCACTGTCAAATTTTATTTTCTCATGTCGGTAGCCAAACATTGTTAAGCAATCCTGGTTTGGTTTCATCGACCACATCTGCAAAACTCAAGACTGGTTTAACAAATACGCAATAACCCAGGGTTAACCACAAGGGAGAAACTGGTTATTTGCAGTAAGAAATGGCACCCAGAATCATGTACAAGTTATAGCTAAAAAAAACAGGATGCAGTTATTGCAAGTTAATTTGAATCACATTTCTTTAGATTGTACAATGAATCTGCTTGAAACCTGCAAAACATCAAATCTAGTAATCGACCATTAATGAATATGAGACCACTTGGCTCTCAGCCGTGGAACCCTTGGGTTGGAGTACTATTTATGATCATACTGTCACAAGATCATTACTCTCTCCTCGCAAAATCGATTTATTAGAAAGTGCAGTGCTTACATTTATATAGTCTAAGATCTTCTTTTCCCTTTCGACCTTTCCGATGTAAGATTAAAGCACATCCTACCTACCCTTTGGGAGCTATGCATGACATTCTCCCCCATCCAATCTCCCGATGTCTTCGTCACAGTGACTCATCCTGCCTGCCCTCCTTTGGGGAGCTTGGCATGGTGTCACTGACCCACCCTGCCTATTCTTCTTTGGGGCACTCGGCGCGGAATCAAGATGGCCCACTCTGCCTACCCCGTTGGGACGCTTGGCGTAGAGTCGGATAGTCAAGGATTGCTCTGATACCACTTGTCATAGAACCATTACTCTCTATTTCTGCAAAACTGACTTTTTAAGATGTGCAACGCTCACATTTATATAGCAATAACCTAATTTTGACTAAAACTCTCATAAAATGGAAAAAGGGCTCACTGTGGCACTTGGCTGCCTGCCAACATGGGGAAACGAAATCTATCAAAGTGCAGAGTTCTAAGGAGGAATCAAACGGAATCCTTGTTTGATTATTTTCAGTTCACAGGTTGGTTAGTTTTATCTAAACATAGTTGTGAGATTCTTTTAAAGAGACCCAACTCCATTTCATTACTTATTTTGAGAGAGATCGTTTGTCTGTGGAACTCTGCTATGAATTGCGAGTTTGATGTAAATCTTGCATTATTCTTGTATTCATATTATTTTTATGTTATTTTTTATGTCATAATAATTTTTAAAATATTATATATTTATATAAATTTTGATATATCAATAATTCATATTATATACATTTTGATTCGTTTATAAATTTGTCATTTTATTTATTTTTTCCGTTTTGGTGGTATTTCAACGTGAATTATAACACATAACCAGGCATAACTCTCTTTCTTCTTATACAGTAGACAAAGACAATTTCTATAAGCATTTGAAAATGATTAATAGGTTGAGGCTCAACGTCAGGACTCAGGACCAGCTACAACTTGATTCTCAAAGAAAGCTAGCCTTTTCAAAACAAAACAAAAAAAAAATGAATGAATGAATGACTGTAAAACTGCCATGGAAATTCAATTACTGGTGGTGACATTGCCATCCTCCAAAATCCACCATATTAAAGCTTGATTTTAGTCTTTAGCCACTAGATGGACGCATTTGTTTTCAACCGTAAATCTGGAGCTCGAAATAATCTGCAACACCAGAGAGAAAAGAACATTGTGACAAAATTAAACAATCACTTCAATTCCTAAACCAAACCCCCAAAAGAATTTACAACAGTAGTTTTTTTTTTAAAAAAAAAAACCTCAACAGAGAAATATTGCTAAACAAAAAAATTACACAAAGAACCACTCCTCACCTTGTGCTCCAACATTTCACTTAGTTGGGACTTATCATCATCTACACCTGATTCTTGGAGGGCCTTAAGAACCAGTTTTTGCAACTTCCGCATCTTCAAAACTCCATCAGGACTCTGCCACATGTATAAAAAAAGAAAGCATAAATGCAAGTGCAAGGACAACAGAGGGAAAAATCATTGTAACTTCAATAAAGGGGAAGCAACTTTGTGCCTCTGCTTAGTTCCCAACCACTGGTTCAAGGGAAAGGACATGGGAATTCTTGCATTTATACCACCATGTTTATCTAAACAAAGCTATGTTGATGATCATAAGTAGCATAATTTCTAATATAACGTAAAAAGGTTGAAATAGAATGAATCCTAATTAGGAGACATACAGATTTCAACGCTGCTTTAATCAACTTCTTCCACTTTATCTTCCTTTTATTATCTTCTTTGTTAGTGGCACATTCTGCTTTATTTTCTTTTACAACATCATGTTTCGATTTTTTTGACTTTCTCTTTGTGTCCTCTTCTTTTTCTACCCCTATCTGAATGACTTCTCCATTGCCTGCTTCGTCTGAGTTATCATCCCCACTGTTTTTGTCAGTACCGTCCCTCACAGACACATCTAGCTTTCTCTTTTTATTTGATGATATATCTCCATTTGCTGCTTTTGAGTTGATTTGGACATGGCCATCTTTGGCCAGGTCCTGTGGTTTGGCCTCTTCATCAGATTTATTCTCCAGCGATTCACCATTCACTTTATTTTCAGTTGAAACCTTAGCATCTGGAGCAGATTCTTCCATCTGTTTAGGTTGTTGCTTAGCATGGAAAGCCCGAGCCTTTGCACTGTGCTTCTTTCCTTCAGCATGAAGAAGCAAGGTCTGCTGGCTGCTAGCCTTGGTATTGCAAAGACTGAAATAGATAGATAATAAAGAGAATCTCGTCAGATCACGAATAGAAAAGATTAATATACTGGCAATATTTTATCATGTGTAATTTTTATATCATGAAGGTTCAGACCATAGCTCAAGAGCTCAACACAAACTACCTCAGCAGATGAAATGTCAGTCATTATATTCTGGAGCTAGCCAGATATTAAATGAGACACCAAAGAAAATTTATTCGGCACTAATCTTATATGTTAAACTTACAAAATCACCAGAACCTATAGCATTGACCCCTGTAATTTACAGCTAAAGGACTGAAATATTCACAGAAAACAAGTCAACACCCAAAAGAACCAGAGAGATGTATTCTTCATGAATGAAAATAATACTTTTGTGCATTAAGACTTGGTTTGGTTTGTTGATCTAGTGCTTCCTCTATTCATTTATGAAAGCAAAGGAAAACTACGAAGCTAGAATAACTAAACTTTGATTAAAAGCTTGTAGCTTGAGCACAACTAAGGGTATGGACCTCTTTTAGCAACAATGCTAGTTATTTTGTTTCGCCATTGAACAATAGCCATGCACAATTCCCAACTAACGTCCCTCACAGCTTTTCATTAAGAATCAAGATTGTTTTAGTAAATAGTAAGTTAAATGTTTCTGCCACAGAAAAACAAGCTGCCAAAAAAGACATTCAAATAAAGACGTAAGAAAATTACTTAATGTCCTCAAAAGTATCTAACATACCACCAGTCCACAAACAAGAAATACTAAAAACAAAAAGGGTACAACAAAGTATGAATAAAAATGAACATTACCTACAAAACCATGGAGGACGTTGAGTTAACCCCACATTTATATCAATATCAGGTTTTTCCTTTGTTTGTTTGTTGGGTTTTGCGTTTGAACCATTTGGGGCTTTTCCTTGTCCCTTAGGACCATATTTTTCCTAAATATGATTAAAAAAAATGGTCTGTCAGATTATTTATCAGCAATTAATAAATAAGATTTAGAGATTAAGAGACTTACTGCCTCAGTAATACACTGTGTATGACTCTGAACGCTTTGCTGCCCAAAAATCACCCCACAATCAATGCACGATAGCTATGGAATCAGCCAAAAAGAAGATGGGTTAATCGAGAATTCGAGATTAACCGAAGAAAAAAAAAAGGAGAAAAATATAAGGGAAAAATAAGACATTGGAGGCAGAGCAAATTCTGAAGTGGTTTGGTAACTTGGGTTTCTTCAAGTTCTCGCCGCAATCCTCGCATTGAAACCAGACCATCTTTTTCTCTTTTCTTAATTTATTCTTCCAGAAAATTAAGGAAAAAAAAAACAAAGAAAGGATTGCCAGAAAATGAATCTGAACGGAGAAGATAGTAGGTTTGGGGGTTTAGCCGTTTTTAAGGATACAAAGTGTTAGGGTTTTTTGTTCTTTGATGATTTTCATTGATGAGGCCACCAAGACAATTTAAGAACTAAAACGTAGCGTTACGGGCCACCAAGACAAATAGTAAAATGGGCCGAATAGAATTAAATTTAATATGGGCTTTATTTCAGCCCATTTTAATCCACAACCAAAACAGGAACCCAGACCTGAAATTCCACGTGCTTTTGTGTATTATTACAAGAATACAAGTTTACATCACATCACAATCACATGATCCATGCAAATGAGGCATATTTTAAATTTCTATCTAATGTTTCAATTTTGTCAAATATCTGAGAAAAAAATAATTGTTGTGTATAAATAAATTTAATGATTAGATGCCACAATACAATGCTACCAAGTATTTTCAAGTGTGATTATTGCTTCGAGTGGGTTAATGTATGCTCGGTCTTAGTCGGATTTGAAATAAATTTTTATTAGTTTGGAATTATTTAAATTATAATAATAAAAAATTTAATTTAATTTTAAAATATATTAATATTAATATAAAATAGATTAACTGCCCATTATCATTTGTGTTTTTCTTTTTTGTGTTTTCTTAATCTCTATCCCCTTCACACTTTTTAGTTTCTCTTGCTTTAAACACCTAACTCACACCTTTATTTATAAAAAAAAAAAAAAAAAAAATCAAAGGCTTAATTATTTGGCCGTCAAATGGCAGCCAATCAGGGTCTTAATTGGAGTTTTTATAAATAAATAAAAAATAACTCAAATATAATATATTGTTGTAGATAAATTAATAATAATAATTATTATTATTATTATTAGTAAAACTTAAGCTCGAATTGATTGGAGTTGAAGAAATGTGGATGGAGAACACCCTCGATTTAGATCAAAAAAGTATAAATTTTGATTTTTATTAAATTTGATAATTCATGTATTCATATTATATTTTATGTTTTTTTGTTTAATTATGTAAATATAAATAAAACATATAAATTATTAAATATAATAAATATATTAAATATGTCAAATCATATTTATTATATTATTTATTATATTTATTAAATATGTCATATTTTCGCATGATATTCAAAATTATGTTAGCATAAATTCTAAAATCTCAAAGGAATTCTACTTCTCATTTTCCCTTTTGGTATGCTTCTTTGCCCTAATAATCATTTTTTTATGAAATGATGAACAACAGCCGACAAAAATCATATAACTATGTTAGTAATAATGATAAGAAACTGCTTTTTGAAACATTTTAGAAATGGGATCATCAATTGAACATGAAATAAACACTCAAAACATGTCCTTTTTTTTTCATTAAAAAATCAAATTAGCCAAAAATAAAGATACAATTGTTGGATGAATTAAATTCTTTTCAAAAACTACACTAAAGACTCATTTTAGTTATGTAATGGAACCGTCGAATTTCAAGATTTTTATTTGATACATTAGTGATAAATTTTTTTAATTTTATAAATAGATTAAAAAGTTATTATATATTTAAAAATTTTAAGATATATATCATTTTATTAACTCACTTATAAAATCTAAAAAATATATATTAAATAATTTCTCTTAAGCTCAAATATATATATATATATATAACAAAAACAAATTTATTAGGATAATGGATTAGGTCTGAATTCTGATAAATTAAATTAAAGAAGGGTTTGCTTAACCGTGTTTATAGGTAATAATTAAAGTTTATTTATTTTTCTCTTTAAATTTATTTTTACATTTAATTGTATTTTTTTATTATATATATCACTTTAATTAATGTTATTAGATATTAATTAATATTTTTCAAAGAAAACTTGATAAGACACACGTGAGAGTAATTTTTATTATAATAATATTATTTTATTTAATTTTAATTATAAAAAAATAAAAAATAAAAAAATATTTTTTTATTTTAATAAATAGTGTTTCGGACCTAAACAGACGGATCGAACCGATTCAAAATCAGGTCTGAACAGAAAAAATAAAAAAAATGGGCTGCGACCCGGCCACGAGCAGCTCTACGTGAGAGAAAACAACAGGCTGTCTACCGGACGCAGCTGCAATGCTTAGGCTTAGCTGTTGGAGAAACTTAGAGGACACTTCGTGGTCAGTGGCTGTCTTTTCTTTCCCTACCTGTCTCTATTACTCCTTTCTTTTTTCTGCCTTTTTTTTATTTACGTGAAATATTAACACACACACAAAAAAAACTAATAATAATAAGATTAATCCCACACGTTAACCATGCGCGTAATTATCACGGCATGATTTAAAATCTGCTCAAGTCTTGGCAAAGCAGATTTAATTTAAAAAAAAATAGAAACCTTTATGAAGAAAGTAGGAAACCAGCCATGGGGCCTCCCATGGTTTTATTTTTCTATGAATTATGATAATAATCTATTTCCTCAAGGAACTCGTGGGGTTGGAAACTTGGAATAAGATAAGAGTTATATCTTTCCTTTTTTATTTTTTTCTTCCAGAAATGCTAGTTGTAATGCCATGATTTTCCAGCACAAGTAATTGTCACGCTTGATAACTTTTTGTAAAAAATAATAGTTTGGCTGTCATGAGATTGAGAGGTTAAGTGAGAGTTTTCAAAAATATATTATCTATTTTCTTTTTTTTTTTTTTTTAAAAAAATCGTAATTTGGATAAGAAAAAGATTGCAATTTTTTTTTTTTGAATTTAAAATTTATTAAATATTTTTTTAAAACATGATTGTATAATTAATTTAATTAAATTTTAAATTCGTATATTCTTTATGTTTCTTTGTGATGGGTAAAGATTTTTCCCCAGTAAAATCTGAAACCAATAGTGGAAAAGACGAACAAAGACCCGAAAATCATCACTATTTGTCTACTAAAAGTTGTTTTGTCTCTTCATTGATTTTATAACATTCTGAAAATCTTTACCAATATGAGTTAAAAGAGCGATGAGTGGATTCCATTAACCCTAATTTTAATTTCATGGTTTTCTTTTCTATTCTATAGTACTGATCACTTATAATAATAGTAATAATTAATGAAACATTACATGTTAAAGTTTCTGCCTTCTCAATGAAGGTGAACGTGATTTTCCTTTTTTATGATGCTTTTGGTGTTATTTAAGGTTTTATATTGGTAAAATTTAGTTGGACGATGATAATAATTTTGAAAACAATATGATTATATGATATGAACATAATATAATATAAAAAATTAATATGAGTTCGATATAAATATATAAATATGTCAAAATATATATCATGAATTATTAACATATTAAATTTTATATAAATATAACTTTTTCAAATATGATTATAATATATGAATTAATATGTATATAAATACGATATAAATATACGAATTATTATATCTTGAATATGAGAGAGGAGGGAGCCTCAGCCAAGTGAAAGACTCTTCTGCTCTAGCTAATGATTGATGATTATATACTAAATATCACTGATTATACACTAAGCAGGGAAATGTATAAGCGAAAAAGAGCCCCGTTTTAAGTTCATTTTTCTTTTGACAAAGTGCCAACCAAAGGCATGTTTTCGAGTTTTGCTGTAAAAGGGTATGATTTCAAATTTTCAATCATTGCAGCCACGCTAGCTCCAATAAATTACAAAAGAAACTAAAAATATCTTTCTGTGAGGGTTTCCCTTTGCTTATCGATCGGCCAACACGTGGGAATTACGAGATCGACTTTGGATTTTATTTTATTTTTATTTTTATTTTTTCTTTGTCAGAATTTTGGGTTAAAATACTTTAAACAGTTCGTATATTATAGTGCATTTTAATTTTTATATTATAAAAATAAGTAATTTAATTTTTATATATTTAAAATTGATGAAAAAAATAAAATTAATAATAGTGTTAATGAAAAATTATCTAAATGTTGACATGTACATGTGAAATTGATAGAAAAGATGATTTGAAAAAAAAAAATGACGTGTCAAATTTTTTTACTCAAGTAAATATAATTCTTTTATCAAAATCTCTTTTTTACAAGTAAAAATATGTCATCATTTTTTTCAAAATCATCTATTATGTCAGTTTTTAAATTTCACTTGAGCAAAAAAAATTTGACACATTATTATTTTTTTTAAATCATCTATTCTGTCAATTTTACATATTCACATCAATATTTAGATGATTTTTTATTAACATTATTATTAATTTTATTTTTTATGTTTATTTCAATCATATAAAAATTAAATTATTTATTTTTATAATATAAAAATTAAAATATATTTTTAATTATAATGCGAAAATTATCTATATACTTTAATCCAGGATTTTGCTTAGCTTGTAAAATCTCCCTGCAGGAAATCAGGAACTTTAGCAGGACACAGCTCTTTCCAAACCAGAAATCAGAATTCGGACAAAAACAGTATTTTGGGTTTTTTTTTCGCAAAGAAAGTGGTTTCTGGTTTGTCATTTGCTGTTTGTGTGTTAGTCATGAAAATATTTTATCTCGTCTCTATGCCTCGAATCTGAAACTGATTGAAAAAAACAGACAAATCATGATGATTAATATTATCAATTATCAACCAATTAGTCAGATTAATGACAAAATAAAATAAAAAAAATGCAAACAAACAAATAAAAAAAATTGAAACGAATGTTAAATACAAATATATATTTATATTTAAATATATATCCAATATAAATATTAAATACAAAAATTTTAAAAAATAATTCGACTAAGATAATTCTTCATTGAAAATGGTATAAGAGATTTCATCTAATTATGTTGGCGTATGAATGTGCATGCCTTTTTCATGTTGTTGAATTATCATTTGCTGTTTGTCTGTCGGTTAGCCATGAATGCATTTGTGTACTGAAATAATCGAATCATTCAATCTTTACAATTATTAATTAACTAGAGTTTCTTGTGTTTGAAAAAAAAAAAAAAAAAGTTTCTTCCCAATAAATTATTTTGGCTAACCATGCAAATTGCAACCACATTTACAAATACTATAATAATTCAAAGGGGAGATAAAAGGTGGTCATTTACTCTCTTTATGACGAATAATAATTTTTGGTGAAAAAAAACTGCTAAATAACTATGTACAATAAATGAATTGAGATTTATCCATTATTTTTCATATATTATTTTTAAAAATGTTAATCAATGTACAAGATAATATTTATAAAAAAAATTATAACTAATATATTATTTTTTTTAAATTTAATAAAATTAATGTATTAAATAATTTGTTTTTTATTAAAATAATAAATAAATAATACTTAATTAATGATTATAGACACTCGTGAATGAAATCTTCAATTTTTTAATAAACTCATTGTTATCGTTCAAGTTGTAAAAATTAAAGTTATATTGAACTAAAATAAACTGAAAAATAAGGAGAGAGCATAAGCATATAGATGATCATGTATGCGTTTCTTATCATTTAAACCAAAAATAAGAAAAAGGAAAAGTGCATATTTTAATTATTTCCGACACATTATTAAAATTAAATACATAAAATAAATCAATTGTTAGTCACAATTATTTCCGACACATTATTAAAATTAAATATGTAAAATAAATTAATTCTTAGTAACAATCTCTCTCCTCTAAGTCAAGCTTCTTCCTTGTATAGTTTATAAAGTCATTCACCTCAGAAGCTAAAAAGAACAAAATACAGAGAAAAACTCAAAACCGGCCCTTCCCATGGAAATAACCGGAGACCCTCCACCGTCATGGCCGCAGCAGCCGAACTCGGCGCCTCGCCGACGTTCACCATCTCCTCTTTTCACCCCACCAGTTCTCATCATTCTCTTACCGATAATCGCATTGCTTCTCTTGTTCTTCGTGGTCCCTCCTTTTCTCTCCATCACCAATCAGATTTTTAGACCCAACGGTGTCAGGAAAAGCTGGGATTCCCTCAACATGTTTCTAGTCTTGTTTGCTATTTTTTGCGGTGTTTTTGCTAGAAGAAATTACGATGATGATAACAACAATAACAGCAGCATTAGAAATGATAGTATTGGTAATAATAATAATAATAAGCCAAGCCATCCTGTTTCGCAACAATGGTTTGATCAGCATCCGGAAAGGAAGATCTACGATGATCCTCCACCAATCAACGCGAGGTCGTCGTCGTCGTCGGTAACCAGCGTTAGGAGGTTGAAGAGAAGCAGTAGCTCGTACCCAGATCTGCGACAGGACTCTTTGTGGGAGAATAATGAAGATTATCGGTTTCGATTTTTTGATGATTTTGAAATAAACAAATATCGATCTTCAACAAGTTATGATGATCGAGTTCATGAGCTTCGTAGGAGCTGGAGAAGTGAGTTTGAAGAATCGGAAGCTAAGGTCATTCCTGTTGATACCTTTGTGCTTCGTTCTTCTCCTTCATCACCTCCATCAAAGTCTGCAGCACCTTCTACACCACCTCCACCGCCTCCGCCTCCGCCTCCGCCTCCTGCTGCCCGCCACAAACCAAGACGAACTTATCAGGCTGTTAGACAGAAAGATAAGGTGATGAATCAGAACGATCATGTTGAATTCAATGAAATTAAGTCTCCACCAGTAACACCACCACCGCCTCCACCGCCACCTCCTCGGCGACGACCATCACCGCTAGTTCAATTGGGAAATAGATCAGAGCAGAATTATGCGAAATTGGAACGTAGAAAAAGTAATGCAACCAAAGAAATAAAGATGGTTTTTGCTTCGTTAAGGAAGAGAAAGAAGAAACACAAGTCAAAAGATCATGATCATCAGCAAGATTGCCCTTTGCATCCTCCACGCGAGCCACCACCTTATTATTCTACTACCATACGACCAGCATCACCGCTACCTCCTCCACCGCCACTACCTCCACCACCATCCTCTGTCTTTCAAAAATACAATATCTTCAGAAAGGGCAGCAAAAGCAAAAAAATCCATTCTGTTCCAGCACCTCCGCCTCCACCACCACCAGCAGCATTTTCGCTTTCAAAACGATCATCGAAGCAAAACACTCAGATCCCACCAACACCACCACCTGCACCGCCACCGGCTACTTTTTCTGCAGAAAGATTATTAAAGCAAAAGAGTCAGACCCCACCACCATCCAAACCACCACCTGCACCACCAACACCGCCACCTGAACCTTCAAGGAGACGAACTACGGCCAACAGCGGTAGGCCACCATTGCCGACAAAAGCAAATACTACTAGTTATTATGACGAGAACGTGAACAGCGGTGGACAGTCACCGTTAATTCCGATGCCGCCATCGCCACCTCCACCACCATTTAAGATGCCGGAGTTTAAATTTGTGATTCGTGGGGATTTTGTTAAGATACGAAGCAGTCCTAGTTCACGGTGTAGCTCTCCAGACTTAGAGGAATTTGATATTTCTTCAAGCAAAAATGATGCGGAGACGGTCAGCATGATGGACGGTGATGATGGGGCCGCTGGAGTTGCAGGCGTCCCGGTGTTTTGTCCCAGTCCCGATGTTGACGCTAAAGCTGAGACCTTTATTGCCAGACTCAGGGATGGATGGAAATTAGAGAAAATAAACTCCATAAAAGAGAAGCAAAGGATATAGACTGAGATCCAGCAAAGACAAAGTTGAAGAACAAGTTCAGAAAATTCCCAAATTTTTTTGGTTGAATTTGGTTTCTCCGTATACATACGATTAATTAAAGTTGACTGAATATTATAACAGGATATATATTTTAATTACCAATGTATTAATATTCGTAGATACATAAATAGGAACTGAAAGGCAGCTTCATGGGAGTTAATTTTTTGTTCACTTTCATAGATCTCCAATCCTTGTAAGTTTGGTTTTTTTTCAGGTTGTGATGATTTGAAGAGTATTATATGGGATGCTACCAGGGATAACTGGCTCTGATCCTCTGACATTTTTTTAATTTCTTTTTCTGGTTTATCTGTTGGAGCCTAAGCTGGAGGAGATTATTAAAAGTTTGAATTTCTCTCTGTTTGGTGTCATACTAGAATGTTTAGGAATTAATTAATTAATTTGCTTTGTATTGACAATGGTCAATGGGGCTTTGATTGTGTTTTTTGTTCATCAATTGGAGCCTTCTTTTTTTTCACTTGTAGTAGTAAAAAGCGAATAGAATTCGTCTGCCCTTCTCTATGCCCCCACTCCCTTCTCTATGCCCCCACTCCCTGTCCCTTTCACCTATACTTGCAACGTAATTTAAAAGAAAACTTATAAAACGTTTAACTCTCCATCTCTCCTTAATAGTTGATAAAACGGTTTTTTTATTTAAATATAGCTTAAAAAAATTATTTATCAAAATACCGTTCTTTTTAGATTAATTCTCAAAATTCGCTTTTTGTTTAATCAGTTGGGAAATCGCCATGGCCCATGGCGATTTCACAACTGAAAATTTTAATTTTTTTAAAAATACCAGTTGAAAAATCGCCATGGGCCATGGCGATTTCCCAACTACAAATTTTCAAGATTTCCCAAGGTAAGTATTTTTTTTTTAATTCTTTTAATAAATAATAAAAATTATATAATTTTAAATTTTAAATTTTAAAAAATAAAAAATAAAAAATTAATAATTTTAATATATAATTTTTATCTTATTGTGGTAGAAGTGTTCATGGGTCGGGTCGGGCTCATGTTTGGTATCAACATCACATTTGCTTGCCCAAGCCACGGTGGCAAATTTTCAATCTTTATTTATTTATTTATTTAATTTCATAAAATAATAAAAATTATATAATTTTTAATTTTAAAAAATAAAAATAAAAATATAACAATTTACCAAAAATTAAAAAATTATATTCGTAATCTGCTCATGGGCCGGACCACGACCCGAAATTTTTCAATTTCCTTGCCAAGGCCCGACTCGCGGGCCTGAATTTAATTATTTTAATATATAAATAGTGATCCGGGCCTGGCCGGACGGGCTGCCCAGCCCATGAGCAGGTCTATCCGTAATATCAATCGAATTCTTTCAACTTGTATTCGTAATAAATGGACCTCCGGGAGAAAGGCCAACAAGAGTGTCGTATTAGTCCGGGCTTGGACAAGTGTTTTTGTAATTTTATTAAATAATAAATTTTAAATAAAAATTATATAATTTTTAATTTAAAAAAAAAATAAAAAAAATAAAAAAATTATAAAATATATTTTTAATAGTGAAATGGGCTTTCGGGTCGGCACGACTCGAAATGGGCTTGGGCAAGGAAATTGAAAAATTTCGGGTCGCGGCCCGGCCCATGAACAGGTCTAATTACGAATATAATTTTTTTAATTTTTGGTAAATTGTTATATTTTTATTTTTTAAAATTAAAAATTATATAATTTTTATTATTTTATGAAATTAAAAAAAATAATAAATAAAGATTGAAAAATTGTCACCGCGGCTTGGACAAGCAAATGTGGTGTTGATACCATACATGGGCCCGACCCGACCCATGAACACTTCTACCACAATAAGATAAAAATTATATATTAAAATTATTAAATTTTTATTTTTATTTTTATTTTTTAAAATTATATAATTTTTATTATTTATTAAAAGAATTAAAAAAAAATACTTACCTTGGGAAATCGCTCTCATTGGGAAAAAAAAAATTGAAAATTTGTAGTTGGGAAATCGTCATGGCCCATGGCGATTTCCCAACTGGTATTTTTAAAAAAATCAAAATTTTCAGTTGAGAAATCGCCATGGGCCATGGTGATTTCCCAACTGATTAAAAAAAAACGGATTTTGAGAATTAATCTCAAAAGAGCGGTATTTTGGTAAATAATTTTTTTTTTCTATATTAATATAAAAAGACCTTGATAAAACTGCCAATTTTTTAATAAACCCAACAAAACCTATCAAATTTTTTGATAAGATATTGAAAAAAAAAAAAACATATAATATTCTTCTATCAAAATTTACCATAACATTCTTTTTAAAAAAATCTCACTATTAAGAAAACAAAATATCGAATAATTGAACACCTTTTAAATTTTAGAAATGAATGTTTTGGAATAACAAAAAAAAAATGAAGAATGAATGTTTTGGAGGGAAAAAAATCAATCAAAATTAACTACTGAATTCAAATTAAAAGATTTTATATGATTTTTTTTTAATATCTTAAAAAAAAAATTAGGTTCTACTTAATTTTTTATTTTTTATAAAATTTTTAATACAATTTTTAATTAATGCTCAACGTTAAAAGTTAAAACAGATTTTACTAATATTACGTGACAAGCTCTGGTGAAAAAGGCAGAGAGTGGGGGATAGACACATCAATGGCTTCAATTATTGGTCAGAGAAAAAGGTATTCAAAGTGACAATAAAAATAAAATAAAATAAAAAGACAATAAACAAAAAAGATGATATGCAGCAGCAGTAGCTGTTAAAGTTGTGCTTAATTAAGTACATCCCGATCAAAAGCAACAATTCAAAAAAAAAAACTCTTTCTTGGTGCCATTCATATTCATTGCTTCAAATCGAATGAGCCCAAGCTGAAAACGTGACACATTGCTTTAAATTTGCCATTTGCTAATAATCTTTTACTTTTTTATATAAGTTAAGTGGTTCAAATTTATTATCAATTTTTTTATTATTAAACTCTTAATTTTGAAATAAATTTATTATTATATTTCAAAATTTGAAACAATATAACAAATATTGTTAAAAACTATTATACAATTTAAAAATAATATGACAAAGAAAAATAGATTCTGAAATCACAAACACAATACACTTATATTTATCTTTCGACCTTATTGTAATTTATCTTTCATTTCAAATGCATTTAACTTATTTTTCGAATTTGATACTATATTTTTATCTTTTTATACACTTAGACATAATTCTGAACTTAAAAATTATCAAATTATCTCCTTTATATCGCATATTCCCGCTTTCAATTGATAAAAAATCATTTAATCGACTCGTCATAACATCTTCTTTTTCTTTTTCTTTTAAATGTTTTTTTAATCATCAAATATATAAAAAGAAGAAGCTGGTAGGTAGCTGGCCCGTCATGGATTTGTAAGTATAGTATGGCTAAAAGTCAAATAAGGCTAGGGCTTGATCTGAAATATCTGAGTCAATAAGGCACAAAGTCAACAACACTTCAATTCAACCCCCCTCCAAAAATCCCACAAATTATTAAAACTCCAAAAAAGTGATTTAAGAAAGAAAATTTCCAGAACCCCGAAAAAAACCCAGACTTTACACTCCAGTTTCTTATTACCAAGATGGCAAAATCAATGAAACTGGCTGGCCTGAAATCCGCGGAAAATGCCAACGACTAATCGGTTTGGACTGCCACCAAGTTATTAATTTTTTTTTTTTTACCTAGCTTTACAATTTTATATAATTTTGAATAAAAGTAAGATTAGTTAATATAACTATTTATAGTAATAAAATTATATTAAATACAATAATTAATAATTTTATTCATCATTTTCAAATATATTGAATAAAGATATTACTATATATATATATATATATATATATATATATATAGTAATCTTAAAAAGTGTCCTTAAGACAATCGTTTGCAAAATCTTTTTGAATATTATCCTTCTTAAATATGATTTATAAAATAAAAATAAATATTTTATTATTATAATTTATTATATTTATTTATATATATTATAAATAAATTTTTATATATATTTTTTTTACTTTGATCAATAATAGTCATTCATATCATTAAGAAGAATGAGTTGAAGGAGGAGAATTTAAAACGAAATGACTCGATCTTAAAATGACATAAATTCAAAACTAATTCGATTTTTTAAGGTTTAATGATCCGATCTAAACTCAATCCGAACCTCCCAATTGACGCACAGTATCACCCAGCTGCATTGCATCTCAAACTCCATTTTTTTCTGCCAAGATATATTTGGCCCTCATTCATATCAATCCTTGTTTCAAGCTTAGAAATGGCTGGCATACAATCACAAAATCATACTCTTTGGTATACTGTTTCTTTAAGATATAACTTCCATGGATATTTACATCTAAGTATCTCCCATTGAAGTCTCTTGCATGCAAGTAATACACTAGATCACCAAATGCCTCTATGCTGCTAGGCTAACTATTATTGGATTAGCAACTCAAGAACATCAAAAATCTTAAGATGAAATAATGATAATGAAGGGTCATTTTTCAGTTCTCTTTCATTGGAAAAACGAAAGTAAATGCCCAGGCCCCATGAACACAACTAATTCCACACTTTACACATAAATTAGATAACAGATTCTTTAAATGATAATGAATGATCATTTTTATTTTCCACATGATGAAAAAAGAACAGTAAATCTCAAACAACTTCATGGTCAGGACCCCCCCCCCCCCCCACAAACACAACTAATTCCAAACTTTAGAAACAAATTCATTGAGCACTTTCCTTATATGATAAGTATATACAGAAGAAACACTTACAACCCATAACTCCACACGAATACAAGCTTTGCTGGTGACTGCAGAGTGATGGTAAGCATATTCTTGAGGCACAAGTCTGATCGCCCAAAGCCACATATATAAACCTTTTGTTGAACAAGTTATTGAGGCAACTGTAACAAATCCTGACTCAAAAAAAAATTAGATAATTTATGTGGCTAACAGAGATGATTTCTAAACTAAGGCAATCTAGATCAAAATTTGTATAGCAGAAAAAGAAAAAGCAAGGCAACACCAAAATCAAAACCAAGCATAAATCTCAAAGAGTACAAACTACTGCTAAACTTACGAAATGCTCCACCTAGTGCTTTGGAGATTTATCTCCCAAATACTTCATCAGCACATCCATAATAGAACCAAAATCCGCCTTCACTTGCACGGGCGGATTGGCAAACCGGCAAGCCATGTCCGGAATCTCCTTCGAGTGATAATCAACCTTAAGACTGTGTAAACTTCAATCCATGAGCTGTACTAACCACAACCGTTCTGTCCCCAGTTCCAATAATCCCACTATTCCTAAGCTTAATCAAAGCAGTCACTGCAACTCCAGTATGAAGGCAAATAAACATTCCGGTTAGAATCCGCCAGCGACATTGCATCCATTAACTCCTCCTCAGTCGCTTCCACAACAATCCCATTTGATTTTTTTTCAAAGCATAAACAGCTCTTCTATAGAAACAGGGTCACCAATTTGAATAGCTGAGGCAAATGTAGTATTTGCCTTGACTGCCTTAAACTCATTCCACCCTGATTTATAATACAAATAAAGTGGATTGGCATTGGGCCATTGGCTGCTTGGGCACAAACCAATCTGGGTATCCTATCAATAAGCCCCAGTTCTTGACACATTTTAAACCCTTTGTAAAAAGCATAAATATTCCCCAAATTACCACCCGGAACAATAACCCAATCTGCTTCCCAATCAAACTGCTGTAAAATCTAAATCGCAGCCGTTTTCTGCCATTCGAGTCTTAAACAGATCAATGAATTGGCAAGGTAAATCGGTAACTCGGCGGTAACTTCCCGGATTAACTTCATGCAACCGTCGAAATTGGTGTCGATACTCAAAACGAACGCGCCGTTTGCAATGGGTTGAACTAATTGGGCAATGTAGATTTTATTCGCAGGTACAAAGACAATGGATGGAATCCCAGCGGCAGCGCAATGAGCGGATAAGGCAGCTGATGTGTCACCCGTGGAAGCGCAGCCGACTCCAACGACGGGTCGTTTCAATTTTCGTAGTCGGTTAACTTGACTGACCAAAACGGTCATTTCCAGATCCTTGAAACTGCCGTGTGGCTGATTCCACAGTGTTTAACCCACAAATCGTTCATCCCTAAAAACCGTTCCGCCCAAACAGATTGGAGTTCCCTTCGAAAGCCGAAACGATGTCGTCGGGTCAATCTCGGGTAAAACCCATTCCTTTTTGGACGAAACTCCTGACCCGTACGGAGACATGGTTTTCCCCACTCGCGAATCGAATAACTCCCTCCAATTCACGCCGTCGATCTTCTTCAAAGCCTCCATGTCGTGCTGGACGTCGAGCAAACAGCCGGAACGGCTCCGGTGAACGATCTCGTCTAGCGAGTAGGACTCGGTGGAGTCGGGTCCGGCGTTGAATGGAACGTATTTGGCGGAGAGGGTGTTCTTGGCGGTGGAGCGGTGACGGCGAGCCTCGTCGCGGATGTTCTCATCGGCAAGGCGTCGGTTCTTTTGGGGAGATGGGGAGTTGTTGTTGGAGGAACTAGTGGTTGCATGAGATAAATGTAGGGGAGGGACGATTGAATTTGGGTTGGTTTTGATGGTTGTGCAATGGGAAGTTGGATTTGGAGGCGATAGAGGAGTGGAACAGTGAACAAGAGGAAACCATGTTTGAGAATGGATGCGGCGGGTGGTGGTGTGAGGATTTTTGGTTTTTATTTTTCTTCTTAGCTTTGATATTTTGTATTTAAGTTTCTTAATTCTTTTTTTAAATGGTTATTGATTCCTGCAGGTTAGAATTTGCAAATATTTATTGATTTTTGTAATTCGTGTTTTTTTTTTTTATAATTGTATATAAAATGTTAAAATTTAATATATTAATAATTTATATTATATAAATTTTAATATATTTATATATTTATATTATTTTTTTATATCGTGTTTTATGTTATATTTTAATTATTTTATTGTGTCCAAAATATGGAAAGAGAAAAAGTTCCAAAACTAAGAACTAATTAACAAACTTCATAGCCAAAGAGCAAAAGGTCAGATTTTGAATATAGTCTATATTTATGTTGATAAAAATTCGTTGTACTTATAATAAGTAAAGTTTATTTTTGTAGATTGACTGACCCAATTCAACTTCCAATTTTTTTTTTATATTAATTAAATTGATTAATATTATTTACCATTTACTCAACTTTCTCTTCTATCTAGACGCTTAATTATCTTTATACTACTATTGCTATATTTCTTGCTTCATTTTTTTTTTACGTGACTCTAAAAATTATGGCTGCAAATTATGTAATAATATTCTAATTTACTATATATAACTATAGCTTGCAAAAATTAACCATTTTGTTTATAAAAAAAATTAATGCACATATAAATATACACTATGTTAATAATAGTATAATTTATCCCACATATATGACATATTGGCATTTACTTTAATTTTCCCTTTTTTAAATAAATAATTTTTTTTATATTTTTAAAAGAAGCATGGAAATACCTGCTATAAAAATATAACATTTTTAGTTTTCCCCTTTTATTCATTTATTATTGCATGAATTTTATGATCAAATTTCTTAATGGTGTGTGGATGATTATTGATGAGTTGTTTTTCTAAGTCGATTCAATTAATTGTTTAACTTTTTAATTAAAGTCACCTGATTATGCTTAAAAATACAGTAATTAACTGAAAAAAAAGAATAGAAGATAGCAGAAAAATATAGAAAAGTGTCATTGAAATTTCTGTACTTTCTCTGACTAGTAGTAACAGGAATGATTACAGACATGGCGAAAACAAAGAAAATAAAAAGCAGGAATCAAAAAATCAGATTGAATTGGTTGGATTGATGTTTAAATCGAGAATTGATGATTAGTTCGATTTAGGTTTAATGTAAAAATTGTCCTCCGAATTATACATTCATTTTTATTTTGATATCTAAATTTTTTTTGTCCTAATTAGATATTTATATTATAATTCCGTCAAATAGATTGGTACTTGACACTAACACCGTTAAATAAATGTTGACATGGCAAATAACAACCAATGAGAGCGTGACATGTGACACGTGACACAAATAACATGTCAGTCCTAATTTGATGATACCGCATCATCATTGAATAAAAAAATAGAAAAAATTCAAATAAAATAGAAAAAATTTTAAAAATTCACAATTTTTTTTTATAAAAAATTCAGAAAATTTGAAAAAAAAAATACAAAAATTCAAAAAATCAGAAAAATTATAAAAAATAAAAAAATCATATATTTTTTTTTAAATCAAAAAATTCAAAAAATAGAAAAAAATTTATAAAAAAAAATTTCACAAATTTATTTTTAAAAATGGAAAAATTTAATATAACAAAAATCTAAAAATTTTAGATTTTTAACATAAAAAATAGAAAAAATTCACAAAAAATTAAAACAAATTAAAACAAAATTTAAAACAAAAAAAAATTAATTTTTACTTTTTCTAAAAATCTAAAAAAAAAAAAATAGAGAGAGAGAGATGGAGAGGGAAAGAGGGAGGGAAGAAGGAGACGGGAAGAGGGAGGCGCCGGTCGGCCGCAGCCTGGCCGGTGTGGGGCAGATCAGCGTTGGATTTGCCTCGGGCCGGCTAGGCTACGGTCGGTCTGCCTCCCCCTGCTCTTTCCTCTCTCTTTCCCTCTCTCCCCCCGATTCCTCCTCTCTCTCCCTCTACCGATTCGCACTCTCTCCCTCTCTCTCGTCGGCCTGAGGCCTTTTGGCGGCCAGTCGACCCCCCCCCCGCCGCCCCTTTTTTTTCTCTCTCCTCCTTTATCTTCTTCCTTTCCTCTCCTCTCCTTCCCTTTCTCTTCCTTTTTTTTTTCTTTTCAGTTTTCTTTTTTACAATTTTTAAAAATATATATAAATATTCAATTTTTTTTTATTTTTTTATATATTTTTCAGATTTTTTATTTTTTTTCCAATTTTCATTTTTTTTCAAAATTTCAATTTTTTTTTTAAATTGTGATTTTTTTAAAATTTATTCCTGTTTTTTTTTCGAATTTTTAAAGTTAAAATATTATTGTGAATTTTTTAATTTTTATAAACTTTTTTAAAAAAAAATTTAACATTTTTTCTGTTATGGAAGACGTGGCATCATGAAACCAAGGATGACATGGCATTTTTGACTCCGATTTAATTGGTCATATTGATTTGTTGTTTTAACAATCGGTGAATAATCGATTAAACTGATAAAAAATAGATTAAATTGATAATTGAATTGGTTTTTAATTTTTTATATTTTATTATATCTAATTTTTAGTTTCATATAAAAAATCGTATTATTAAATCGAATACATATTTTTATTAAGTATTTACTACATTTAATACTCATTTATAGATCTGACAATTTGTGTATTCGTGTTGTGTTCGTGTATTTTTTCGCATCATAATCTTGTTTAAAATGTTATATATTTTTATAAATTTTAACATGTTAATAATTTGCGTTAGTGTCATATGCAATATTATTAGGTCTACTTATTTAAGATCCATTTGGATGAGTGGTGAGATCGAAAACAGCTGTGGCGGTGAGATTAATTACTGTAGCGGTGAGATTAAAATCAGTAGTGAGAATATGTGTTTGAATGCATAAGCAGCGGTAGCTGTGATATGAGAATAAAAATGATCATTAAAGACATTAATGTAAGAGTATATTGATAAATTATTTTTATATATATTTTAATAAAATTTAAAATTTTAATACATATTATTTTATATATTTATTTAAATATTTTAATTAATTAAATAATTAAATAATTATTATATTATTATATAAATTTATTTATTTATTTATTATATTAAATAAAATATAAATATATATTTTAAATAATTTAATAATAAAAATATTGAAAAAAATTAAAAAAAAATGTTCAGTAAAAGCAACTAGACCTGTGTCCTCCAATTACCAATTAGAGGAGCCATCAAAATATTTACACTGCAAAAATTTGACTCCGTTCCATGCATTGAATTTCTTGCACCGCAGGTACGAGAAAATTCAAATGCAGCCTTAACATTATAATTTTTACAATTGAATCGGGCAGTTGAATTGAAAACGGACAACACTACCGGTTCAACATCCTATATGATTTTTTAAACATCTAAAAAAAAGCAGTATATATAATTATATATTAAGGATAATTTCGTCATTTTAACAATTTGTTTTGTCGTATTCTTACACGTTTTCATAATTTCGACATGATCCTATCTGTTCTGTTATTTCCCCTTTGCCCCAACATGTGCGGAGCAGCCTCTCTCATATATTCCCTGTCGCCCGCGGACTCTTTTTTAACGATTCCCATCCCAGTTATTTAATTAAACTCGACTCAGTCCACATCGCTTCATTACGTGTCAAATTATTACTGGTTTTCTTCCACCCTGAAGTGGGGCCCACCAAAAAGCTTTCACCATTCCACGTAATGTAATGAGATCAAGCGGCCGATGTCGGCTTTGGTAATCCATGCGTACCGTAAAATATTCTCAGTGCTTAACACAAGAAATCTTCTCTCAACCGAATATATAGCTAAGATATAATGGTGGGAGGATTTCGTAGTGTAATGTTTAATGTCCCGAAGCAGTGTCTTTTTTTTTTTTTTTTTGTGTGTGTAAATTACACCCAATCCCTTAAGATTTTAATATAATTACATTAAAGGACATTAGTTTAGGAAACCTACACTTCACTCCAACGGTGTTAATTTAACTAACGGAAAGCTATAATTTATTGGAATACCAATTTGAGATGTAATACTAGTAATTTGATGGCGATATCATTCTCAATACTCAATCCTCTTCGAAATGTTCATAAACCCATATAGAATTTGAGAAGTTTATCTTAAAAAAGAATATTTCCTACGTCGAAATCAATTTAAAAATTGACGTGAAAATAAGAGTTTGTTTTTATACACTTAATTCTACAGTACAAAATTATCACATATCTCATTATTTTTAATTAATTTTTCTTTGTTTTTTAATATATTTGTCGAGTCTAAAATTTTCAATATGATAAAAAAAGATAATTTTTTTAAAAAATAATTAATTTTAATTTTAAGTTAAATCCACAAAAGATTTTTAAAAAAAAATTACTGATTCAATAATCCACAAAAGATCTCAATTGCCTATAAGCAATATTAGTTGAAAGGAAAAAAGTCATTATCAAACACTTGTTTTAGTCAAAACAATATTCCTTCTAACTTTTTTTTTAATACAAAAGATGCCTTTCGAGATATGAAAGAGTTTGTAAATGTTAGTATTCGAATTTTAAATTTGTTAAATATTTTTTTTAATGATGATTACATAAATTAATTAAGTGAACTCTCGGATTCAATATTCCTTCAACTTTGCTTTGTTTTCCTTTGTTGGTGCTTACCTTATGTGGCAAATGGAGAATTATTGGCATTGGTTGTGCTAGTGGATGACATTGCCATTTTGGCGTCCTTGCTGTTTGATATGTGCAAACTGCAAACATCTACTCTCTTCTTCTTTCTTGTTAGGCTTTTCGTGGTTTTGAATAGAGCTACTTAGGTCATGTTTAACATTATTTTTTGAATAGTTTCTAAAGTGAAAAATTATTTTTTACTGTAAAAGTAATGTTAAATAAGTAAAAAAATTTGGGTATTGCTGTTAAAATCATGGTTTAAAAAGCCAACTCAAAAAGCTAAAAAATATAACTTTTGGATTTTAAAAACTGACTTTTGGATAAAATAACTTTATTATATTCACATCTCTACACTTTTATTATTTTAAACATATGTTTTTTTTTTTTTACATTTCAATTCTCACAATATTTTTTCATAGCAATGTCAAACACTTAAAAAATTTTAAATCATAATTTTTCACCACACTTTTTTCAACCCAATTTTTTTTTTTTTAACAGCAATGCTAAATTCGCCCTTAGTATTTTTGAGAAATTTTGTCGGGCAATATAACATTCAATTATAGTTTGAGTTTAATTCAATTAATTCATATAATTATCCTTTAAAATAACATCCAATAAATATAAAATTCGAATTTTAATATTTATAATATTTTTTTTATATTCAAATTGCGATTTTTTTTTTATATAAAAGATATCCACATTTTAACGATGGCCTAAGTAACACCTTAATTAGATTGCCATGCCAAAAGTTTGGGGTGGGACGTAGGTTTTGAAATGAATGTCTTTTTTAATGTAATTATGATCAAATCTTGAGGAGTTTGATGTAATTTACTCTATTTTTGGTCGGAATGTATTTTTAACTCTTGCCACTATATTTTACCTAAATTTATAAACATACCCTTTCTTTATTAGAACATATTAATAACCATAAAAAGGAAAAAAAAAGAAAAAAAAGAAGCAAACTTCAAATATAAAATCAATAGCATTGACAAACCAAATATTAGAAATAAATGCAATAATAATTTTTGCTTAACCAAAGCTTTTTTTTTGTTTTGAAAATGACTAGCCACCTTTGATTACTTAGTTGGACTTAACTTATGGCAAATACCGTAAATAACAACAAGTATGAGACTTAAAACACCGACCAAAATCGGAAAAAGGCATAGTTTAGTCTAAAATCTCTCACTAATGTCGGTTTTAGAGCCCGAAAATCCCACTGTTTGTGCCTTTTTGGCGATCACGAATGTCCAATTTCACCTTCTTTGCCACCCCTGTCTTTGGACCCCAGCTGACCAGTAATAAAAAATAAAAGATTTTTAAAGAGAGGAAAAAAAAAAACTTTTAAGCTTTTGTATATAAATTACCTCGCCATTTTCATTTGCTTCCATTTTTTTTTTTTGGTTTGAGAAAGAAAAATAAAAGTTGGGAAAAGAGCAAAAATCGAGAGAAAAAAAGCTTTGTTTTCTTCTTGTTATCGTCTGCTTGGGAATTCAACCGCCATCTTTCTGTTTTTTGGTTTCTTCAAAAGTTTTTCTTGTTGTTAAAACTCTTGAGCTGCCAGTCCATTTTTTGGTCCGATCTGACTCGCCGAGTCCGCTTTTCATCGACTCGGTTTTGTCTCGGATGAGTTGATAGGAGGAAGATCGCTGCATATAATCGTCATGGTACTCGATTGCTTTGGTTGTTTTTCTATTTTTTGGGTCTAGTTGAATCGGTTGAACGTGGCATCTTGTTATTTGATTCCTACTTAAATTTTTTTTTTGAGATACTCTATTTAGTTTCAGTTTCATTTTTATTTATTAAATATTTTAAGCAATCTTAAAAATAGATAGGAAATTCTTTGATGTATTCCTTGCTATGGCATTTTTGTTTTTTCATGTTATATTGGAAAAATGATGAATGCCTTTTGAATTATAGATTAAAAATATTCAAATATATAAATTTCTAAGATTAGAAAATTAGAATGTTTATGTTGACTTAAAAATCGAAATGCAGTCCAGATGTAGAGCAACATTTGATTGGTGTTATAGTATTTTGTTTATATTTTTACAAGTGGGTTTGATGTAAATGAAGTGTAGAGTTGGGATTAATTTATTGGATCAGTTTAGAAGGTAAAAGGTATAATCTTTGTCGGCTGTAGATTAATTAAGGTTTTTTCCCTCTGTTTAAGCACCCATCAATTACAAACATGACTTGGAATGACTGTTTTTTCAATGCTGTGCTTAGTTTATATTTGTTTAGGATAATAAGATTGAAATCTTTTTCTTACTAAATATTATTAGCTTTCACTCGATGTCTAACTATTAATAAAATAGTGGAGAAATTAAGTTGGCTATATCATCCGCGGTAATGAATAACTTTTAGTCTTGGATTTTGGATGGTAAAAATTGATGGTAGTTATTAGTCTCATAATTAGACTTAAGTTGGCAGTTGAAATGGAGGTTGAGGATGTCATAGTGAGGCGATATTACTATGGCGGTGCGTTTGGTGAGTGCCATTGGCTGACAATTTATCGATTATTTTGGATGCTGAACATGTACTGCATGCTTCAAAATTTGTTTTTGATGAGGATTTATGTTCTTATGGACAAAGTTTGAGCTACAATGCTTGATAGAGTTTCATGCCATTGTTGTGAAATTCACACAGAATCCAAGAAATATTTCTTTGTTTATTAGGGTACTTTGTTATTGACTTATTGGCATTGGTCTTCTTTTTATGTGTATTTTTGAACCATCTTTGTTATACACTTTATTTACAAAAAATAGCACTATTTTACTCCTTGGCAAACACTTAAGTTTAATTCTTGTTCATCTTAAACTGATATGCATTGTTTATGACGTGGAATGTTCATTAATTTGGCATATTGCTCGTTTCAAGAAACCTGTTATTGATTGGAGATGAGAAATTAATTCATTATTGATCTTCTTTTCATGAACTATTCTTTTGTGCATACTTGTTTCAGACAGTCATGACTGTTTGTGTTTGTAAACTTTGTTTCTTTCTTTGCATGGCTAATACTTTCATATACTCGCAGGCTCCACCAGCTAACATTATTGTAGGTTCTCATGTATGGGTTGAAGATCCGGCACTTGCATGGATTGATGGAGAAGTTTTTAAAATCAGTGGTGAAGAAGTTCATGTCCACACAACAAATGGAAAAACTGTGAGTTTATTTTAGCCTTTTGTTGATATGTATATCTGTAACATGTGCTACTTATTCATGTGAATAAAATTTTCTATTAGATGTCAACATGTTTGTGATTGATTAATTCTACTATTTCAATCCTACTGCATAATTTACGAGTTCTAAAGTCAGACAAGGCCACGTCAAGCAATTTCTAGCTTGGCAGTTGGTCAGTACAATCTGTTAGTATATAGTTTGAAGTGTGCATCTAAAGTTCATTTAGTTATTTCAAAGCGAAACTTTGATGTTTACATCTACTAGTTCTCTGCTATTTCTACTTATATTTTCCAGTCTTTTTTTGGATGGATTCTACTCTTAGTATTTTTACTGACCAAAGAACTGATGGCAGGCTGTGACAAATATCTCAAAGGTATTTCCAAAAGATACTGAAGCACCTCCTGGAGGTGTTGATGACATGACAAAGCTCTCATATTTGCACGAACCTGGAGTGCTGCATAACTTGGCTATGAGATATGAACTTAATGAAATCTATGTAAGATATTTTCTGTTCACATGCTGAAGTAGATTTTGAGCAAAGAAAATTGTCGATTAATTTCAAAGCCATCATAGTCTTGCTGCTCTTGCATGCTGAAGTGCTGTTCTTTGCTACTTTCCTCAGACATACACTGGAAATATCCTGATTGCTATAAATCCATTCCAAAGGTTACCACACCTGTATGATACTCACATGATGGAGCAATATAAAGGGGCTGGATTTGGAGAGCTGAGTCCTCATGTTTTTGCCGTTGCAGATGTTGCATATAGGTAAATACCCTCTGTTCTACATCAGATGTTTCCAAGTAATGCTCTCTCTGATTTATCATGTAAACAGGGCAATGATGAATGAGGGAAAAAGCAACTCAATTCTAGTTAGTGGAGAAAGTGGTGCTGGTAAGACTGAGACTACAAAGATGCTCATGCGATACCTTGCATACCTTGGCGGTCGATCTGGAGTTGAAGGGCGTACAGTTGAACAACAAGTTCTAGAAGTAAGATGAATCTTAAACCTAACAACCCTCTTGGCCTCCACTTTATTTGCTTAAATCTGTAATTCTTATGTAGTTTCTGCAATGGTTATCATACATCCAATGAATTGAAAAGAATGAGAGCATTTGCCTGACTTGGTACATGTGGATGTTTAATTTTTGCAGTCTAATCCTGTTCTTGAAGCTTTTGGAAATGCAAAAACTGTTAGGAACAACAACTCAAGGTGAGTGTATGTTTGCTATAGGATTTGAAAAATTACAACCTTCTTCATACATGATAGCCTATTCCACTCCCCATCTCTAATAGCAAATGTTGGGTCTAAAGAGGTTTTAAAAAGATGGATCAAGGGTCAGTTCGTGTTTCAGCCATTGCAGCTGGTCGGTCTATTTTAATATAAAAATGATGGTTTCTCCAATCAATCGTTTGATTTGTCATTTCTTTGAATTAGTTTATGTGTTTATCTGAGTTTTCCTGCCTCTTGGTACTATGTAGTCGTTTTGGTAAATTTGTTGAGATCCAATTTGACAAGAATGGGAGGATATCTGGGGCGGCTGTTCGTACATATTTGCTGGAACGTTCTCGAGTTTGTCAAATTTCAAATCCTGAAAGAAATTACCACTGCTTTTACCTTCTTTGTGCAGCACCGCCCGAGGTACTATTTGCTTTTATAATGAATATTTCTGTTTTTGGCATCAATCTTCATGTGCATTTAGACTTGCCTATCCTGCTAATAATAGGCAATTGATTGATAATGTTCTCTGACAATTTTCAGGTTAGAGAAAAGTTTAAGTTGGGAGACCCTAGATGTTTCCATTACCTTAATCAATCGAGCTGCCATGCATTGGATGGGGTAGATGATGCTCAGGAGTACCTTGCAACTATAAGGGCCATGGATGTAGTTGGAATCAGCGAGGAAGATCAGGTCAGTCTTCTCTTCCATTATTTTGAAAAAAATAGTGCACTTGTGGTTGCATTCATATTTTTCACTATGAATGATTCTTTCAGGAGACAATTTTTGGTGTTGTGGCTGCCATTTTACATATTGGTAACATTGAATTTGCAAAGGGAGCTGAAGCTGACTCTTCAGTTATCAAGGATGAGAAATCTTGGTTCCATCTTAATACCACAGCTGAACTGCTCAAGTACGACCTATTCATCTTCTTGTTGAATATATTCTTGATTTCTTATCTTATATTATTTCTTTAATCAATATTTCTCATAAACAAATATAATAGGTGTGATATCAAGAGCTTGGAAGATGCACTAATAAAGCGTGTAATGGTTACCCCAGAAGAAATTATTACAAGAACTCTGGATCCTGTTGCTGCAGTCGGTAGCAGGGATGCGTTAGCTAAAACAGTCTATTCTCGCTTGTTTGATTGGTAAAGAATCTTCATCTCTACTTTGTATTCAACCATAGTGCATGAACTTCTAAAACACTTTTCTTTGTTTCCATCAGGCTTGTGGATAAGATCAACATTTCAATTGGGCAAGATCCAAACTCAAAGCAATTGATTGGAGTACTTGATATTTATGGGTTTGAGAGCTTTAAGTTTAATAGGTAAGACATTTGCCTTTAAATTCAATTAAATGGAATATTTACTATTGTAGCTAAACAAGGTTTCGTCTATTTTCTTGTATCTATAGTTTTGAACAGTTTTGCATCAATTTTACTAATGAAAAACTGCAGCAGCATTTCAATCAGGTTTGGTAACTTCCACATAGTTCTTTTCCCCTACTTCAGATGCTACCTTGACCATGCTTATTCTGAATATATCGTAATTTTGTCTTTGCAGCACGTTTTTAAAATGGAACAGGAGGAATACACAAAAGAAGAAATCAATTGGAGCTACATAGAATTTGTTGATAACCAGGATGTGTTGGATTTGATAGAGAAGGTTCAACATTGTTGCTTGCTTGTCTCTTCTTAATTTATATGAGCTAATCTTTCCAAGAATATGATATGTTTTTGTTTCTTCATAAATTTAAGTATTCTTCACCGTCTTCTCATGCATCATGTTGCATAATTACAATTACTTACTTTATCTTTCTGCAGAAACCTGGAGGAATTATTGCACTTCTCGATGAAGCTTGGTATGCAGCTATTATTTTGCTCTATTTGGTACATTATTTTTTTTGAAGCTTTAGGGGACCTAAGTCACCAGTGAAGCACGGACACTCCCGTGCAGGGGAGTGTCCAAGTGTCGGACACGGCAGGATACATGCCGGACACGTCAAAAAAATAAAAATAAAATTGGACACCGATCAAGACACGGCTGGACACGCGATGAAGGGTTTTTCTTTTGCATTTTTCCCCAAATATGGAATCAACAATGAGTAAAAACACATACATATCTTAAGGAAGTCAACTGCTTGAAATCCATAAAGAAAATGAAGAAAACAGATAGATAAATAACAAGAACTAAGAGTTAAATACTGAAAAGAGTGGGAGTAGAAAGCAAAGTATCAACGAAAATATGTTACAAGGACTGAGAACAAGAGAGAAAGAAGACGGAGGTGGTACAAAACGAGACAAGTATGAAAAGAATTCTCTTGTTGAATAATTTAGAGTATCCGCCTTTCGGCTTTTGAGTTTGAGCTATTTGGTCTTAATGGGTTTTTTAAGGTTCAAGTTTTTAAATTCAAAAGTCAAAACTGATTTTAAAAAATTGAAAAGCTATTTGTATGTTAATATTTGATTGAAAAGTATCAATTATATATTTTTATTGTATATTATTATAAAAAATTTGTCTATTGCCGTATGCTGCCGTACCCGTGTCCTAATTTTCTAGAAATTCTTGTATCGCCGTCTGTACCCGTATTGCGTGACCGTGTCCGTTTTCCTAGTAAGTCACTATAGTTGCTGTATACTTTATAGTGCTTCTATGCACATGTGCATATGATGCTCAACATATTTAATGAAGAAGAAACTACATGCTGTGTCAGTCACGTTCCTGTACTATATTGTTACTTTTGGTTGATTTCATGTTTACTTGACTGCTTTATGCAGTATGTTTCCTAAATCCACACATGAAACATTTGCTCAGAAGTTGTTCCAGACATTCAAAAACAGCAAGCGCTTTATCAAGCCGAAACTATCTCGTACTAGTTTTACTATTTCTCACTATGCTGGAGAGGTAACTTGCTTTGCCTTATGTATCTACAAAGTTTCTCTGACTATGAGGTTAAGTCAACTGTATGTTTTGTTGTCCTCTCTCCAGGTAAATTATCTGGCTGATTTGTTCCTTGACAAGAACAAAGATTATGTAGTGGCTGAACATCAGGATCTCTTGAGATCCTCAAAGTGCTCCTTTGTGGCTAGCCTGTTTCCTCCTGCTGCTGAGGAGTCTTCAAAATCATCCAAATTTTCGTCCATTGGGTCACGCTTTAAGGTATTATTGATCCATTTATCAACTCTATTTATCAGATGAACTGTACTTTATCAAAAAAAAAAAATTCAGGTATGAAACCCGTTGGTTGATCCCAGTGCCAGGTGTTACAAAATGCAAAATAATGGTCATTGGAAAAGTGAAGCTTTCAAAATGTTTCAAACCTACTTAATAAAGGGATTAAAAAAACTCTTTGACCTCTAATTCAGCATGACTCTGTAACTCAGGTTTTGGGCATCATCATAGCGTACTTGTTCCTGGTCAGAAAACAAAATGCAGACCTTACAGGAAAAAGGAAAATAAGACCACGTGAAATAAAATGCTAAGTTCACCAGTACAGTTTATATAGAAGTCAGGTTGTTGACCTGGTGTTTCTTTTCTTTTCTTTTGGAAGAGGGTTTTTTGTTTTTTTTTGGGTCGGGGGGGTGTTGTTTGAAACTGTGGGGTGGGCAAGCAAGGCTTGTGGCAAGACAGTACTTAAGGGTTGTTATATCATGTCCTCCTAGAATGTCTCAAAGGGTGATGACTTATCTACCAAAATGGTAATTTTGTCTCAACATTATCACAAAAAGTTAATGATTTTATTTCCGTGTTATCTAAACCTTGAGGATTTTGTTTTCTATGGACTTTTTAATGATAGCATGGCTTGTGGAAGAAGGAAAATAAAATTATCCAGAATTGAGTGGCCTTTTGGAGTTAAGCATGCAGAAAATAAAACTAAGGAAGCTCATACACTTTACAGTGATTATAAAAATCATTAATCCAGTCATTCTGATAACTGTCAAACTGTTATGCACCAATTTTGGTAAGGAAAATAGAATAGATCCAGAATTGAGTAGCCTTCTGGAGTTAAGCATGCAGAAAATAAAACTAAGGAAGCTCATACACTTTACAGTGATTATAAAAATCATTAATCCAGTCATTCTGATAACTGTCAAACTGTTATGCACCAATTTTGGTAATGTGCTGATGGTCTTAACATGAATAATTTCTAGAGACAGATGACATAGTTGATAGATCCTCTTCTTTCATTTGCAATTGCAATTACTGACTTATTAACTTGGAATTTTATATAATTTCCTCTCTGATAAGCAAAAAATGTTTTAAAAATTGCAGGTACAACTTCAATCTTTGATGGAGACGTTGAATTCAACAGAGCCGCACTATATCAGATGTGTGAAGCCAAACAATGTCCTCAAGCCTGCAATTTTTGAGAATGCCAATATAATTCAGCAATTACGATGTGGTGTGAGTATAATTCGGCAGTATAATAATCTCTATTTGTTTTGTGCCAAACTATCAAAACTGGTCCTTTTGATGGTTGTAATGAAGTTATTTGTGTCATTTTCTTTCTTGTAGGGTGTTCTTGAGGCAATTAGGATCAGCTGTGCAGGATATCCAACAAGAAGAACATTTTATGAGTTTCTTCACCGTTTTGGTGTTCTTGCTCCAGAAATTTTGGAGGGAAAGTAAGTTGTAAATCCTACAGTTTTGTAGTTGTAATAAATTTAGGACGGAAATGGACATATTCATCCAATGGATGCTGACCTTGATAATGTATAAGTTAAAAAAAAATGCATCATAGTCTTGCTAATGTAAGGTTCTGTGATAGATGCTCCGACTAAGATTTTTCTTTTCAATATTTTCTCATGAAGTGGCTGGTATAGAACTTGAACATGTGCTTTTGAACTTTTTTTAGCCAAAGACTTGTAGAATTGCACTATGTAATGGCCCCCTTTATAGTAGTATATTGGTTGATGTTGGTATATATGTAATACATCTTTTGTGGCTTCCCTAGTTAGTTTTCCCCTACTATTGCATATGCTTTTACTAGATTATACCATTTTCTTTTTTCTGTGTTTGTATGTGCAGTCATGATGACGAGGTTGCATGTCAAATGATCCTGGATAAGATGGGATTGAAAGGTTATCAGGTAATTGAAACACAGCCTTACAGCTTTTAATTGTGGTCATGGCATTTAGGAAGTATAATTTGATGAGAGGATTATGCAGATGTCCTGTCTATCATAGAAATGCAATTTCACTTTCCTGTCCTAGCTCCATTCACAAGGGCAAGGTGTTCCGGGATCTAAGCAAAAATGGAGAATAGCTGGAGGATTACTGATTTTTGAATTTCTGTAATCTCTTGAGCATGCCACTAATTGATAATTGATATATCTGATGTATTTCCAATGCTGCACCTTTTATGCTGGTAACCATGTGCTATTAGCACCATTGGATTTATGGAAGTAGGGGTCAGGAGGTGATTTATAATGAAATTTTCTGCTTATATCTTTGAATCTTACAATAAGACTGGGGTTCAGTAATGGCTGGTTTGTCCTTAACATGTTCCATGCAAAATATGGTTGGGAAATGTGAAAACCATGATTAATTGCAGTGTAATCCAAGTAGGATGACCACAAGAACAAAACTCCATGTTGGACCTGTTCCTTTTGGGGTTAAAGACTACCCTTAACTCAGTTGTTAGCCTGTCATCTCTGTCGCAAAAGTATCTGATTTGGTTGGATAGCTAACTGTTTCTTTTCATTTCCATCATAAATGCTGCTCATTTAAGTGTCTTTGATGAGTGAATGTACCCTTGATGAATTGATGTCAACTGCTATCAAGCACTTATAGCTCTGTCAGAGGTGATATTGAAAGTAGTCATCTGTTTCTAATGTCCACTGTGATTAAAGATCTTGTGTGATCATCCATACACAACAATCAGTGTGCATTTCATCAGCGGGTTTGTAATTTCTGTATTACACTCTGTTTAACATGATTGGCATGGCAGATAGGTAAGACCAAAGTTTTCCTCAGAGCTGGTCAGATGGCTGAGTTAGATGCCAGAAGGGCAGAAGTGCTTGGAAATGCAGCCAGAACCATTCAAAGGCAAATTCGGACATATATTGCACGGAAGGAGTTCATTGCCCTACGTAAAGCTGCAATCATGTTGCAATCTCATTGGCGAGGTATCTTTTTACTGTCATTAAAAGTTCAAAAAGCAATGTATGAAGCTGATGATCTTCAGAAGTATAGAAGTATTTTTTGAAATGCATTCGTGGTTTTCAGATGCTCTTAGTTTTGGCTTTGAGCACACTGAAATGTTTTTCCTGTTTATGACCTGTCTGATTTCTTTTTCACTGTTATTAGGAATATTAGCCTGCAAACTGTATGAGCAGTTGAGAAGGGAAGCAGCTGCTTTGAAGATTCAAAAGAACTTTAGGCGGTACATTGCCAGGGAATCCTATTTAACAGTAAGGTTGTCTGCAATCACCTTGCAGACTGGCCTAAGGGCAATGACTGCTCGGAATGAATTCAGATTCAGAAAGCAAACTAAGGCTGCAATTATCATTCAGGTTCTACTACAACTACTTGATCATGTTCTCTTAATCTTTATAAAATTAATGTGGTTTTTGGATAAAGTTGCACTTATTGCTGAAGCAATGAAAGTATGAAACTCAATTCGGAGAATTGAATATTGACTGAATACTTCTCTTAACATTCAGGCTGCTTTGCGTTGCCATGTTGCATACTCTTATTATAAGAGTCTCCAGAAAGCTGCAATAACTACTCAATGTGGTTGGAGGAGAAGGGTCGCTAGGAGAGAGCTCAGAAAGCTCAAGATGGTTTGATCACATTCTTTATTGCAACTTTGCTCAAAAAAGCTTTAATGCACGTTGCATTTTAAACTCACGTTATAACCATTACTCTAAATTTATTCAGGCTTCCCGAGAAACAGGGGCTCTAAAAGAAGCAAAAGACAAACTGGAAAAGCGTGTAGAAGAACTTACATGGCGTTTGCAGCTTGAGAAACGTTTGAGGGTAATTTATGCCATTTTATGTTCTAACATATATTATTGTTTACTATTGTTGCAATCTTCTATAAAACGTCATCATTATCTGTTTTAACCAGTAAAACCTTTACTTTTTAATTTAATAACAGACTGATTTAGAAGAGGAGAAGGCACAAGAAATTGCCAAGTTACACGATGCTTTGCATGCAATGCAAATACAAGTGGAGGAAGCAAATGCTAGAGTCATAAAAGAGCAAGAGGCTGCTCGGAAAGCTATTGAGGAAGCTCCTCCAATTATTAAGGAGACTCCTGTTATCGTTCAGGACACAGAAAAGGTTAATTCCTTAGCTGCTGAAGTAGAGAGTTTGAAGGTAAGAATTCTAACCTGCACGATTGTGGTCGGTTCTACAACTGTATGTCTATTTCCCTCCTATGAGATTCTATGAGTAATTTGATTTGGATAGATGCAAAAATAATTTATTTGCTATTTAAAATATATACTCTTAATGAATCTTGACTGTTGCTCCATGTGCTGATATGATTTAATTTCTGCCAATGGCTACAACTTCATTTTGTTAGGGTATAAAACTGAAAATCAGATGAAATTGTCAATCAAGACTAAGAATCGATGAACCAATTAATGTTAATGAATCTATGAAGTTGCAGGATAAACCTCAATGAAGGATGAAAATAAATCAGTAATTATTTACTCTTTTTTTTTTAAGGCATTTGATGTCAATATTTTAGGCTCTTTTTTCTTTTGTAGTTTATGAAATTAGTCAATCATGCATTTGCCTTGTGTACCATCATTGGTGCATAATGTGGATTGACTTCCGCTTGTAAGATATTGCCAAGCAATTAGCTTAAACGTTGTTGGCTTTCTATTATTTATCTTGGAGTCTTTAGAAACTTTGATGATAACAACAGGGATGAAATGTTCATTTGTCACTGCAGGCTTCATTGCTATCAGAAGGAAAAGCAGCAGAAGAGGCTCGTAATGCTTGTACAGATTCTGAGGCCAGAAATGCAGAGCTGGTAAAGAAACTTGAAGAGTCAGAGCGAAAAGTGGATCAACTTCAGGAATTTGTGCAGAGGTCTGTGTAGTAAAGAAAGTTATTTGAGTACAAACTAGCTGTACTTTGTATCAAAATGTTGAAAAGAAAAACAATAGAGGTAGAAAAGGGACCCAATCCCAATCATCTCAGAGCTGATAAGTGGCAAAATTAATTCTCCCTTTTCCTATCCTGTCTGGTTGTCAGTTGTCATGACACTCAAATGTATCTGCCACACAACACTTCACTTGATGGTTCTGCTTGCAAGCACCCTTCCCTCGCCTTACTTTTTTTTCACGTGGCACTATATGTCCCATGTCTAATTGAAACTTTTTGATTTAATACCATTAACCTATTAAAGTTGATTCATTCTATGCTTCAGGTTGGAAGAGAAGCTTGCCAATTCAGAATCTGAGATTCAAGTACTTCGGCAGCAGTCACTGGCAATATCACCAACTGGGAAATCTTTGACTGCAAGACAAAGAACAATGATTATTCCGGTATAAATTAGATATTATTAGCTCAACACATCCTCGTACTGTAAAGTACAAGCTTAGAGAAATATATCCTGAGTATTTGTTAATTAATTTGCAGAGGACACCAGAGAATGGAAATGTTATAAACGGAGAAACAAAGGTTCCATCGGTAGGGAACATCATTATTTGTGATAATTGAAACTGAGAGTTCATAGGATATAAGATGTTTTCTTATTTATATTATATTGCTTACTGTTCAGTATCTTCTCAGGAAACAACTCTTGCCATATCAAATGTACGTGAGCCTGAATCTGAGGAAAAACCTCAGAAATCCCTCAATGAAAAGCAGCAGGTTAGTGGCCATTAAAATTCATGACACTTTTATGAAAACTTATTCTAATATCTTAGATTCTTATCTGATACTTAGTTTTGAGTAGTAGATTCCTATTCATGTGGATGTTCCAGTCCTGATTTATTGCTTCTAATCTGCCTTTTGTGTTTCAGGAGAACCAGGACCTACTGATCAAGTGTATATCACAGAATTTGGGATTCTCTGGGAGCAAACCAATTGCTGCTTGTGTCATATACAAATGTCTTCTTCACTGGAGGTCATTTGAAGTTGAAAGAACAACTGTTTTTGACCGCATCATTCAAACAATAGCTTCTTCCATAGAGGTAAGCTATGGTTTAGGCTTTAGAGATTTTCTGCATCATTAGCCAATAAAATTCATCAGCTCTCAGAAGCGCATTTTAGAGGCTGATAGAATTAGATTGGAAGCAACTGCAAGTTGTCAATGTCTTGTCTTTTTATCACTTCCGGGTGAAAAGAATATCATTAATGTAAGCCACGTCTACCTTACTGAAGGTCCAGGACAATAATGATGTCTTAGCCTATTGGTTATCTAATTCATCAACATTATTGCTGCTGCTCCAACACACACTTAAAGCAAGTGGAGCTGCAAGTTTGACACCACAAAGGCGAAGAGCATCGTCAGCTTCACTCTTTGGGAGGATGTCTCAAGTAAGAAGCTATTATTTATCTTACTGAAAAAATTATCCTAGCCTTTCCATATATTAATTAATTTCCTTTTGCTTTTCCTGTTTTTATTTTATTTTGATATGAATTCTAGGGTCTACGGGCATCTCCCCAAAGTGCCGGGCTTTCATTTCTTAATGGTCGCAGGCTTAGTAGACTGGACGACTTACGGCAAGTCGAGGCCAAGTACCCTGCATTACTATTTAAGCAGCAGCTTACTGCCTTCCTTGAGAAGATATATGGAATGATAAGAGACTATCTAAAGAAAGAGATTTCTCCACTGCTTGGATTGTGTATTCAGGTTATTGCTAAGTTATTTCTTTTTTCGGACTACATTTTTTGATCCTTTTTCAGTTTTGAAAATGAAATTGAGGAAAAAAATTGAGTTGGGGATATGTGGGTGTGGGGGTTATGAAACTTGGTATCTTACTGCCACTATTTTTAGAAATTGCTTGTTTATGGTTATCTTGTGACTACTGAATACTGATGCAAATAAGTATGAGTATATGCACAGCATCACCTTTAATTGCATATTCTCAATACAATGCAGGCTCCTAGGACATCACGGGCAAGTTTGGTGAAGGGACGTTCTCAAGCAAATGCTGTTGCTCAGCAAGCTTTAATTGCTCATTGGCAAAGCATTGTGAAAAGCTTGAACCGTTATTTGAAGACAATGAAAGCAAACCATGTGAGATCTGAAACTTTGCTTGAAATAAAAAAATTGTCATCTTTCTTCTGGAGATTTTACGAGTCTCACTTTTCTGATTATACAGGTACCTCCCTTCTTAGTCCATAAAGTATTCACTCAGATATTCTCATTCATCAACGTTCAGCTATTCAACAGGTATCTCTCTTTGTGTCTGTGTGTGAACGTGAATGCACATTTATACTTTGATTATATGACAAAGTAAAAGGTTATGCTCAATTCACATGATAACTGTGTGGCATTTGTCTTACCGATTTATGCAGTCTTCTTTTGAGACGTGAATGTTGCTCATTCAGTAATGGGGAGTATGTGAAAGCTGGTCTGGCTGAATTAGAACACTGGTGCTACGAGGCAACTGAGGAAGTAAGCTTTAGGCAATCAGTTGTGGCTGTTATACCCTGCTATTTTTAATTGCTACTTAGACTCGAATTCTTGTGAACAGTATGCAGGTTCAGCATGGGATGAATTGAAGCACATAAGACAGGCTGTGGGATTCCTGGTTAGATTCATCTTATAGTATTTCTTGTTCAATAACTGTTTCTAATCATGATCTCATATGACTCGCTGACGGACCATTTCTCTGCACCTCAGGTTATTCATCAAAAACCCAAAAAGACCTTGAATGAAATAACTAAAGAACTTTGCCCGGTAAATGCCTTTCTCTTTCAAGATTCCTTACCTCTTAACATTTTCCTTCTTTAAATCTTTATCTTTCTTTTTTGTGTTACTGCTGCTTCAGGTACTTAGCATACAACAGTTATACAGAATCAGCACAATGTACTGGGATGACAAATATGGCACACATAGTGTGTCATCAGATGTAAGTTCAAAATACTAAATACACTAAACCTGTTTGTTTTGGCCCTTTTTCCGAATCTTGAAAAATTCCTGCTTTTTAGACTTGCAATTTTATAGATGAACTCGCAATTGTACAGATCATTGCAAACATGAGAGTTATGATGACCGAGGACTCCAACAATGCTGTTAGTAGTTCTTTCCTATTAGACGACGACTCAAGGTAGTTTTTCCTCCTTTTAGCTTCATGTAGAAGAGTACTTAATCCCATATTGTCTTTAATCCAACACACTTTAAGGTTTCTAACTTTCTATTATTTAAAATTCATGTCAATGCAGCATCCCATTTACGGTGGATGACATCTCCAAGTCCCTGCAACAAGTAGACATAGCTGATGTTGATCCTCCGCCATCGCTAATTCGTGAAAATTCTGGTTTTGGGTTCTTACTTCCGCGTTCAGAGTGATAATCATGGTCACCGTCTCCCCCGTACGTATCAATACTCCGAAATCACTGTACTAGTCCTGTGCATATAACTACATCATCTCTCATCTCCATGTGTATATTACTCTTTTTTCTTTTTTTATCTTTTTCACGTCCTCTCAGGCTGGTGGTTTTTGATGTCTGGGATCACATGATTCTTTTCCCCCATGTTCAAAACAAACATGGGGTATTTCTTAAGAATAGGTTCGTCTTCTGCCCACAACGGGCGTTTTGCTTTCTCTTTTTTCAATTTTTTTTTTACATCTTTTGGGGCAAGGGGCTCCTTTTGCAATTTTTTTTATGGGTTAGGTTTGCTGGGGTTTTTTGAGTGGAATTAAGTACAACAGTTGCATTTTATAGGTCATGATTTGGTGTATGAGTTAATGGTGTAAATCCAATTTTCCTTTTACTACTGAATGAATCATCTATACTATAGCATTGTGAACATTATTTCCTTTCTTAACTTGCTTAACTTTTTTTTTTTTGTCTTTGTACTAAAAGGTAAAAAAAAACACTTATCAATTCAGATTCTGTCAGCCCCCCCATCCCTATCTAATGAATTTTGTGGTTATTTTTGGTAAAAAAAATTCCGGACTTAGAATTATTGATTTGAATAAAGGTTTAAAAAAAAAAAAATTCAAATTATTGATTTATTTATCAAAATATTTTGTTTTCAATATGGACGAAAAAAATCAAAATTTATCAAGGGAAGTCTTGGAAAATTTATTTGAATAAAGGTTTAAAAAAAATAATTTTCAAATTATTGATTTATTTATCAAAATATTTTGTTTTCAATATGAACGAAAAAAATCAAAATTTATCAAGGGAAGTCGCGATTTCTCTAGATGGCGACTTCCCAACATATATATTTAATATATATATATATAATATATATTTTAAATATTAAATAATAAAAATTATATAATTTATAATTTTAAAAAATATAAATTTAATAAATTTTAAATAAAAAAACCTGATCCCATTCTGTATGTGCTTTTCTTTTGGAGTTCCCATTATATTTGATAATTCATGTATTCGTATATTTTTATCGTATCATAATCGTGTTCAAGATATTTTATATTTATATAAATTTTAAACGTTAATAATTCGTATTATATAAATTTTAAGACATTCGTATATTCGTGTTGTATTCGTATTATGTAATCGTATCGTATCTAATATTACCAAATCTAGTTTCAGGTACTTGGCATCTCAGCTTTCTTTAACCTCCTTTGAAGGCAGCGCGTTGATGCCAGTCCCGTCTATTTAGCAAGAGAAGATAAATCTTATAATATTGAACATGAAATAATTACATGATATAAAAAAATAATTAAAATACGACACGATATAAAAAAAACATGAACATGATATGAATATATGAATATATTAAAATTTATATAACACAAATTATTAACATGTCAAAATTGATACAAATATAAAACAAATGATTATATCATGAAAAAATACATAAATTATCAAATCTATCACAAGGTCAAGTTTATATGGGAGAATTGAGTCATTTCTAGTTTGAGCAAGTACAACTCATTGAGTGGACAGAACTAGATCTGCTCATGGGTCGGGTCGAGCCGGGCTACGGTCCAATTTTTTTTTTCATATTCTTTGCCTAGGCTCGGCTCGGTAGGTCCGAATTCACTGTTCATCGGATTAAAAAAAATATATTTTTTTATATTTTTATAATTAAAATTAAATAATATTATTATAATAAAAAAATACTATTCCGAACCGGATCGAAACAAAAATATCCTGCCCAAATCTTGTCCAATACGGATCGAATCTACCGGACCGGACGGACTGCATGACCATGAGCAGGTCTAGGCAGAACCAATCAAGGAATATTTGATGATAATAGATAGAATTGCTATTTAGTAGGGATAAAAAAGAATTAGAATCTGGGTAGTACAAAAGAATCCAGATAATACATAAAAATAGGAACATCCAATTGAGATCATAAATGAACCTAGTAGGTTCAAGATTTAAGCTCGATTTTTTTTATTTCAATTTAATTATAAAAATATAAAAAATAAAATTTTAAAATATTTTAGTATATTTTAAATAATAAAATGTGATTTTCGAACCTAAAAAATCTAATTAAATCTTGAACAAGCAATTTTTTTACTATTTAAATATCATCCAGTCCAACTCAACTCATATACAATTCTAATTGCATGATTATCGACATATGAAGATAAATAAAAATAAAATCCGTTTAACAAATATTTATAAACACTATTTAAAGATGATTTAATTATCATTTTAAAGTATTTTTTATATTTAATATATTATTTTATTAAATTAAAAATTTATTAATCATATTTTTTTTATAAATATTATCTTAATCAATATTACTAAATATTAATTAATATTTTCCGTAAAATTTTTCAAAGTTTGCTTTTTACTTGTGGAAAGGGTTTTTTAAAAACTTTGAAATTTTGTCACGCGATTCTCGAGGGAGGGAAAGAGCATATGCCAAAAGAATTTCTAGAACTTTTCGGAATTGTGGGAAAAAGCTAGTTTTGGAGGGAATTGAAAATCATACTCTCATCAATAAAATATTATGCAACTATTTTTTAAATTTTGTTCGCATATTCTAAAGGGCACTATCAATGACCAAATTGCCCAGTGGGACAGCTAAGCCTGCCAGGCCATCACTACAAAATTCAAAATTCGAAAACGTTTATTTTCCATTTATTACGTTTCTGCCAACACTTTTTTTTCTTTTTTCCATACCCTAATTTCAAGTTCATCATTTTATTTTGATCGAATATTTGATTCAGTTAACTAATGTATGATTATTGTTTAAAAATAGAGTTTGAATTTATCCTTTTTTGAATAATAATGATAAAAAACTTTGATATGTTATAGGATCCATCACATTTGTTCTAAAATTAAATATCAAATCAATTGAGATATCTTAGAAAAAATGAATTTTCAACGAAATTTTTTCCTTTTTAAAAAAAATTATGATTGATTGTTTTATTTGATTATCACCTTGTAATAACATGTTTATTAAAACTAAAAAGTATAATAATAAAGTTATGCAAGCTTGTAAGTTGTAACCAAGTGAAACCTTTAAGTGATTATATATATATATTTAAAATAGTAAGTCAAATGCAAAAAATGTTTGAGCAGTGACCGGTATTAGTATTAGGGACTGGGGAGGGGTAAATATGAAACAATGGAAAATGTACAACCTTGGAAACAAATTTCAGACAAAGATAAGGTCCATCTACGGTAAATACCATGTATAAATAATAATTTATAAATATATAATCCGTAATATAAAGTCTTTTCGTAGTTTGGTTTGAAATGTTGGACTGAGAAAAAGGTAGCGGCAATTCAGAGACCAAAAGGGCCAGTGAGTCAGCAACCCGCCGAGACAAGCGCGGCCGAATAGTCTCAGCCGCTTTAACTCGCTTTTTGTAAGATGTTGACATCTCCCCCTTTGTTCTTTTCAGCTCCTATATGTTTTTGCGTTTTTCTTTTTTCTTTTTCACTGAGATTTGTATATATGTTTTTTGTTGAATCGAAAGAATTTTTGAAATTTTGGATAGGCAAAGGCCAAAGAGAGGGTGTGTATTGAACTGGCTAAAACAGGGCTTCTGATTGGAAAATTTTGGTCGCTGAAAAGCTCAATTTGGTAATTTGATTTTATTTAATTTCTGGGTTTTTACTTAATTCATTTATTTATTTTTGTGTTTGTTAGATTTTATTTGTTTAATGAATTTTTTTAGTAAGGGAGTATTTTTTCCAATTGCTTAATCTGACCTTTTTATTTTATTTTATATATATAAAAAAGATGATGTTGTCTAAAGTTGAAGCTAGGAAGAAGAATGGTGAAGATTCGGGTAATAGGAAGTTGTTGAATGAAATTGAAACTATTAGCAAAGCTTTGTATTTGGACAAGAACCCTTCAAGGACTTCATTTTCTGCTTTTAATACTCTGTCCAAACCAGCCGGGAAAACCCACTTGCCTGAACCCAAATCGAAGCTTAAGAATGGTAGTGAGGACCCATCACGTAAAGACAAGAAATCCATTTGGAATTGGAAGCCGTTGAAAGCATTTTCAAATGTCAGAAACCGTAGATTTGCTTGTTGTTTCTCACTTCAAGTACACTCCATTGAAGGCTTGCCAGCCAGTTTTAGTGATCTTAGTTTATGTGTGCATTGGAAGAGGCGGGATGGAGGGCTAATGACTCGTCCTGCTAAAGTTTTTGATGGAACTGCTGAATTTGAAGAGAAGCTGACGCATACATGCTCGGTATATGGTAGTAGAAGTGGACCTCATCATTCAGCCAAGTATGAGGCCAAGCATTTCCTGCTCTATGCTTCTGTGTATGGAGCACCAGACCTTGATTTGGGGAAGCATCGACTTGACCTTACACGGCTGCTTCCGCTTACATTGGAGGAATTGGAGGAAGAGAAGAGCTCAGGGAAGTGGACAACAAGTTTTAAGTTATCAGGGAAGGCCAAGGGTGCTACAATGAATGTTAGTCTTGGGTATTTAGTTATTGGGGATAATCCCGTGCCACTTCGATATAATCAGTATGGCTCCGACTTGTCACATATGAAGCAGAATAATCTGAGTATGGGAAAAGCAGTTATTAAATTTGGTCACAGTGATCAGAAGGGCACAATGAGGCATGTTGAGAGTCTTCCCAGTTTGGTTAACCTCAGGTCTTTTGGCTCATCTCATCTTGTGGAGGAGATAAAAGATCTTCATGAAGTTTTGCCAGTGTCAAAGTCAGAGCTTGATGATACAAATATGCTAGATCAGAAATTTGATGACGACAAGTCAGATGCTTCTAAGCCTGAACCTGATGTGTTAACTGAACAGTTCGAGCCCATCAGACCTCCATCTTACTTTGAATCTGAATCAAGTAAGGAGAATATTGAAAAAGAAACTGAAGATAATGACTTCTCTGTTGTGGAAAAAGGGATAGAGTTATCTTCAGAAGAACATGCTATATTGACAGTAGAAAGCCCTCAAGTTGTTGAAACTAATCCTGGCATGGGAGTAAATTGTGAAGAATGCTCTCAGCTTCATCCCTCAAATGAGGAGAGGGTGCTTGTGGTGCAAGATTGCAATAGCAAAGAGGATGGCCAGTGCTCAAAAGAATCACTGATGAGAGAATTGGAGGCAGCATTAGATTCTCCTGATCCTGAAGACTACATGGAGAATAAAGCTAATTATAAAACAAATAGGAAGGCGAAGTCACTTAGCTTGGATGAAGTTACTGAATCTGTGGCAAGTGAGTTCTTGAATATGCTGGGTATTGATCACAGTCCATTCGGCTTGAGTTCGGAGATTGAGCCAGAGTCACCAAGGGAGCGTTTACTTAGGCAGTTTGAGAAAGATGCCCTAGCTAATGGTTTTTCGTTATTTGATTTTGACATGGCTGATGGGGAGGAACTAGAATGTGGCTTTGACACCTCAACTAAATCTGGTTGGGGGAACTTGACTGATAACCTGTCATCTGTTATTCAAGATGGTGAGCGAGAGCATCATATGGCAACTAATCGGAGCAGCAAAACGAGGGCTAAAGAGTTGGAAGACCTGGAGACAGAAGCTTTAATGCATGAGTGGGGATTGAATGAGAAGGCTTTTCAGCATTCTCCATCTGGCTCTTCTGGTGCGTTTGGGAGTCCAGTTCATTTGCCTCCTGAAGAGCCACTTGAATTGCCTCCTCTTGGAGAAGGTTTAGGTCCATTTCTTCAGACAAAAAATGGAGGGTTTTTGCGGTCTATGAATCCCTCACTTTTCAGGAATGCTAAAAACGATGGGAGCTTGATCATGCAGGTGTCTAGTCCAGTTGTGGTACCTGCAGAAATGGGTTCTGGTATAATGGATATACTTCAGCAACTGGCCTCAGTTGGTATTGAAAAGCTCTCTATGCAGGCAAATAAATTGATGCCTTTGGAGGATATAATCGGTAAGACTATGCAACAAGTAGCATGGGAAGCTGCCCCTACATTGGAGGGACCAGAGAGGTTTGTGACTCCAATTTTCTTTTGTTTCCCAAATATATTTCTTTCTTAAACATTGTTTGCTACATACTGATATTGTATCATTGTATGTTATTGCTTCTTCTATGCAGGCAGTGTTTGTTGCAGCATGAGTTTGAGGTTGGGCAAGATATGTCTAGTGGGCAAAAGAAAGTTAAAAGATCACCTCTACTCGGCTCTAACAAACGTAGTTCAACCTCTGTCAATGAGATGGGCTCAGATTATGTATCCCTTGAAGATCTTGCTCCATTGGCAATGAATAAGATTGAAGCACTCTCAATGGAAGGCTTGAGAATTCAATCTGGCATGTCAGATGAGGATGCACCTGCAAACATCAGTGCACAGTCTATTGGGGAAATTTCGGCACTTCAAGGCAAGGGGTTTGGTATTAGTGGGTCCCTTGGTCTGGACGGAACTGCTGGGTTGCAATTGTTGGACGTAAAAAACAGTGGTGATAATGTTGATGGATTAATGGGTTTGTCACTAACTCTTGATGAATGGATGAGACTTGATTCTGGTGAAATTGATGATGATGAAGATCAAATAAGCGAGCAAACTTCTAAAATCCTTGCTGCTCATCATGCTACATCATTGGACTCGATTCGCAGAGGGTCAAAGGGAGAGAAAAGGCGGGGTAAAAAGTGTGGTTTGTTAGGGAATAACTTCACAGTGGCATTGATGGTGCAACTTCACGATCCTATAAGAAACTACGAGCCAGTTGGTGCACCAATGCTTGCACTTATTCAAGTGGAGAGAGTATTTGTCCCACCAAAGCCAAAGCTATATAGTACGGTTTCAGCTTTGAGGAATGACAATCAAGAGGATGATGACTCTGAGTCTGCTGTGAAAGAGGAGATAAAAGAAGAAAAAGCTTCCCAAGAGGAAGTGATTCCTCAATTCAGAATCACAGAAGTTCATGTTGCAGGCTTGAAGACTGAGCCTGGGAAGAAGAAACTTTGGGGTACCAAGACCCAACAACAGTCTGGTTCTCGATGGTTGCTTGCCAATGGAATGGGAAAGAGCAGTAAACATCCATTATTGAAGTCCAAGGCTGCTTCTAAATCTTCAACCCCTTCAACAACAAAGGTTCAGCCAGGTGAAACTTTGTGGAGCATCTCGTCTCGTATTCATGGTACCGGGGCTAAATGGAAAGAATTGGCAGCCCTTAATCCGCATATTCGAAATCCTAATGTTATATTCCCCAATGAAACTATCAGGTTGCGATGAGTTGCACATGAATTGAGATCTGCTTGAAAGGATTAAGCTCCTAAATAAGATGGCATGACTGATGGAGAGCCACAGTATACAGCTTCGTGATTAGACAGGGTTGAATGGGTTCTGCTTGTGGAGATTTTCTTGTTCTTATGTTGAATGTGTTCATTCATGCAATTCAAGTTAAAAGCAAAGGTGGGGTTACATTTTCGTTTTGGTCTTGTAAATTTGTATGTTTTTGTGATCAAGAGTGCATGGTGTAATTTATGTCTCACTTAGTGCAATTGTGTTTTGTCTCATTTGTCTTTGTTCGTTGCAGAAGAACTGCAGCAGCTAGTCTTTGTAGCAAAAAGTTTTAAAAACCTTCATTCAGGTACACCCGCCTGCCTTCACAGGCTTGTTTTATTGGATGAATACAAGCAAAAATCTTTGTTGCCACGAGATTTGCACTTTTATTGTAAAAAACAGCCACATTTCATCTTTGGCTCCACCATTGCTCCCTTTTAGAGTACTAGTTCGAGTGTGAAAGTATGTTTGTCACAGGGCTATGCATTTAGATTTTAGACATTGTTCCCAACCAGACCTTGGCTATTGTTTGCACGCCTTGTAAGGCACTTCTTTCTCTGTTTTCGAACGCTCCGAACAATCCGAATGGTAAGTCGGACAATATGTGCTAAAGGTCTCGTTTAACATTATTGTTAGCACAGTTTTTGAGCTTAAAAGTTACGTTTCATTGCAAACGCAATGTTAAATGAGTAAAAAATATATATTTTTACAGTTGAAATCATGGTTTGATAACTTAAATAAAAAAAACCAAAAAATATAACTTTTGAATTTTAAAAACTGGTTTTTTGATAAAATAATTTTATTATCTTCATATTTTTACACTTTTATTATTTTAATCATCTTTTTTTGACATTTCAATTTCACACAACATTTTTTCACAGCAATGTAAACACTTAAAAGTTTTTAAACTATACTTTTTCATTACGTTTTTTAAACACATTTTTTTCACCAATTTTTTTTTTTTTTTCAATAACAATGCTAAACTAATCCTAAGAAGACAACCATGGCCAACCATACTAGCAAAGCGAACCCAATCACAGAAAGTATTGTATATTGCTCACCTTCTGGTGTGAGAATCCTTACTGAAAGTAGGTACGTATAGGCCATAGATGTTGTTGTCACCCACATGGCAGCCATAAGAATCCACACAACAGGTCTTCGCTTCAGGGGCAGCCCACTTACAAGCAGGAACATCGTGCTAAGAGACGCAACAAAAGAAACCGTGTTGGATATCCAAAATGAACTGTAGGCACTTTGATCATAAGTAGCAAGTACTGATTCTCCAGCTTGGAAAACTTCTTTGTCCTCACTTTGTAGAATCATGGTCCCAAACACCAGCAGGAAGGGCCAAGGGCAAAGCTGCAGCCACCATCAAAGTGTCGTATTTCCTCTTCACCCAATCTTCATACTTCAATTCTTTTTTCTTCATGCTGCTGCCTTGAGGAGTGCCAGATGGTGGTGGCACATTCCAATTTGCTACCACCATGGCTATTTCGCTTCCATCTGTACTTTGCTCACTAATGCTTGCAGATACATTTGATGCTTCTTGATCTAAGGCTCCCGCGTTGAGAAGGTATTCACGAATTTCTATGGCGTTTCTGTCTCTTGGCATGTTTTCTATGATTTCCGAGGCTGTGAAACCGTTTCAGTTTACTGCATTTACTTCCACTCCTCCAATCAGAGAATAGAAGAATTACCTATTGCAAAAGATAAGCTCAAGAATTGAGAACAGAGAATAGAAGAATTACCTCAATCTGCTTCGAGGAGGCAGCTATATGCAAGATGGTGTTTCCATTATGGTCTTTGATGTTTGCAGTATTATATTCCCTTCCTAATTCCACTAAGATTTTTATAGCTTCCAAATGGTTGTGCTTCACAGCCAAGTGCAAAAGGGTCTCACCTTGATCAGCTGAATTGCGAACTACTTCAGGTTTGGCCTGAATCAATGCGTGGATAACATCAATCTTACCTTTCATAACAGCTAGATGAAGAGGAGTTCTACCATCTTCACCCTGAACTAGGCATATTTCAGGATTCACTGGTATTAGCAGTTTCACCATTTCAATGTTCCCATTGGCAGAAGCCTGATGAAGAGGTGAAAGCCCGTGAGTCCAGCTCAACTGCCAGTTCGGGTCTATGATTTGAAGTGACCAAGCTTGGCTGCAATATGCAAGTGAGTTTCGTTGAAGCAAGTAGTTGAGAGTTGAGACTCTGGCTAGAATAAGCTTAACTTCCTCCATTAACTGGTTAAAGGAGTCAACATTTCCGATCAATGAGACTTGATAGAGCCTTTTTTTTTCTCTCAGAAGTCTCTCACGCTCTTCCATTGATGATGCCCTCTTTTCTTGCACTTCTTCTATGCTGTTCAGAGAAACTAACTCCTTTTTGTACCACTACTAGTGGTAAGTGGTTGCAATTTCATCCACTTTCTCTGCACTTAAAGATCCAAATAGGTGGAACCATAAAAGGCACTTCGCGTGATATCCAAGTATAATTGTTGTTGTTCAAAGTGATGCATGGTTACTAGCGGTGGCTTTCTATTTTGGTGCTAGGTTTGGTTTCTATAAAACTGTCAGGTATAATTTTTTTCTTTACCTGCTGTAATATAATTGCATGGTGGATCGTATACATGATTAAACTTTGTTGTAACTGTAAGCTTTGGTGGTAGCAAAATTAATAATACTAGAAAATAAAATAATCGACAAAAGTTTCATGTAACCATTATACCTTTTTCTTGTGTCAAGTGGAATAAGTATTTAAGCTTTTTACTGGTTATAAGTTTATGTAAGCATGTTGTTCACAACTTTAACCTTGGGTTAACTCTTTTAGATGAATGGTCAAAAACATGCTGAGTTTCACAACTTTAACCCTGGGTTAACTCTTTTAGATGAATGGTAAAAAACATGCGAGTTAATGCTTGACATGAAGCTTGGGAATAGATGTCTAGATATTGAGTGAAATGTACTACATATAATGTTTTTAATATAAAGAAATCAGTTTGTGTCCTGTGCAATGCACGAATTAGTTTTATTTACGTATGTGAACATGTAAAGTAATCTTACTTAATCATTTACATATTTTAAATATATATATATAAATAATATAATTAAAATATTAAAATATAATAATTTTTTAAATATAATTAAAGAAATAAAGGCACCATTAGTGCAGAGATATTCATAGAAAGAGAGCATTGTAATATTAACAATTTTACCTTTGTAACTTTTCTATTGGTTCAAAAAATTCAAGTTCTTTTTTTTTTTTTTGATGCAAAAGAACGAAAAAATCGCTTATACAATACAGGACCTAGATCTAGCAACACCCCATAAGTCTTCTTGTAAGAGCCTAATTACAACATTAGGAGGGGATTCTAGCTTATGAATATCAAAAGCTCCATCATTTGCGAGATTAGCTAAACGGTCCACACAGGAATTGACTTCTCTATAAATGTAAACCAAAGAACAATTTAAATCTTTTAGGAGAAATTGCTTGCAACCACAAATGATCTGGAAGTAAAGGTAATTATCTTTGAGAGGCTGTAAAATTTTATTAACAACCATTAAAAAATCAGACTCCACAATAATATTTATGTAACCATGATCCCATGCCAGTTTTAACCCAATAAAAATGGCATAAATCTCAGTCCTGATGATAAAGCCCCAACCAACCTTCTTCATGAAACCAAAAATTCAATCACCTCTACAACCTCTGCATAACCAACCAGAAGCTAACTCACCAAAGTAGACCTTTGATCCTTGAGGAGGAAGTGCAAGAAACACACTACGCTTCCTTTTTTTTTCTTCCTCTGTCTTGAAAACCCAATCATCTCCTCATCACCATCAAAGCCTTTTTGCACATAGCAAGCTAATTAGCTTATAGTCTTTAACACATTCACATATGCTTTTATAGTCTTAAATTTGTACAATAACTCTTGGATAACAATTAAGATTGCATGGATAAATTTTAAAATTGCTAAGAGGGACATAATTTTTAAATTGATAATCTAGTATGTGAATTTTAGATTTAATATATATTTGATAAGAGTGGGTTGAGATGTTATTTTGTGTGATTTAAATTAAGATAAAATCATATATATATATATATATAATATAACAAGGTACATGCTGGCTGTGTAAACTCTGCTGACATGGACATCCTATATTCCTAACACGTAAGACAAGTATAAATAAAATCATCAACTCAGTAAAATTCAAAATCAAAATTTTACTATTTTGAAACAAAAGTTATCGTTACAATTAACTATCCATTTCAACTAAACAACAATTAACTCAATCCATTCATTAATCTATAACAAATAAATATCATTGTGAAAAATAAATATCTACAAACTAACAAAAGTTTATTTGTAAATGCACATGTTTAAAAATTAAGGTGAAAATATAGATATTTTTAAATTCTTAAAACTTTAACTAACAAAAGTTTTAAAGCTCACTATGGTTGTGGAAAGTATTACTTTGTGATATCTGTAATAACAAAAGTTTATCCCTTTTTTTACTTGAAATAAAAATAAACTTGGTGTGCAATATTGTTTGAACTCAACCAGTGCAATATTATAATAATTTGGAGTTCAAATAAAAAATAAATATAAAGTTTACTTAAATGACATGTGAAATTAATTGTCCATTATCTTTTCAAATAAATAAATTATCAATTTAAACTAAAAAACAATTATCCTAACAAAATAAATTATACATTTAAACTTTAAATGTAAATCATTGTCAACAATAAACATTTAAACTTTAAATGTAAATCATTATCAGTAACAAATGAATAGTTAAAATAAATTATTATTAACTAAATAAGTTATACATTATCAATAAACTAACATATTAACTAAATAAATTATACATTACAAGGTACGTGCTTACCTGATATGTCTGTTTACGTGTAACTTATGTTCACAACTTATTTTTATGACACATAATTAAATGACACGTAAAAATTATTTATCAAATAATTTTATTCAATTAACTACTTTATTTTTAAAATTCAAAAATTAAATTTATCTAAGTAATCATATCCATTTTATAAAGGTTTGGCAATAGCAAACTACTTAAAACATAATCCTAAACAACAGACATGCCATCAAGAATGGACACTAAATAATTACTAACGTACATGATGGAGCCTTTTATATTCATAAGTTAAATAATAACTAACTAATTAGGTTCTTACAAGAAGACTTATGGCGGTGTTGCTAGATCTAGGTCCTGTAATCTATAGAAAAGTTACAAACATAAAATTACTAATATTACAATGCTCTTTCTAGGAATATCTGTGCACGAATAGTGCCTTCATTTCTTTAATTATATTAAATTTTTTACTAAATTTTATTATTTTAATTTTATTTATATATATATATATTTAAAATATGTAAATGATTACGTAAGATTAATTTACATGTTTACATATATAAATAAAACTAAACCGTGCATTGCACGGGACACAAACTAGTTTCTTTATATTAAGAATATTATATGTAGTACACTTCACTCAACATCTAGACATCTATTCCTACGCTTCATGTCCAGCATTAACTCATGTTTTTGACCATTCATCTGAAAGACTTAATGCCATAGAACCCAGGGTTAAAGTTGTGAAGAACATACTTACATAAACTTATAGCCAGTAAAAAGCTTAAATACTTATTCCACGTGACACGATGACACAAGAAAAATGAGAAAAGCATAATGGCTACATGAAACTTGTAACATATCCATTTCCTAGTATTATTGATTTTGCTACCACCAAAACTTACAGTTACAACAAAGTTTAATCCTGTATGCAATCCACCATGCAATTATATTGCCTCCCACATGGTATTCAATAGGAAGAAAAAAAAATGCAGCAGGTAAAGAAAAAAATTATACCCGACAGCTTTATCAAAACCAAACCTAGCACCGAAATATAAAGCCACCGCTAGTAACCATGCATCACTGTGAACAGCAACAAGTGACAACCAGTCCTTTTCTAGCATCCCATCCCTAGCAAAGTTAATACCTAATGCAGGCTCTGGGAGCTCTGGAGGCACTTCCTCAGCAGGTAATTAACTTCCCACTCTTCATTAGGAAATCCATACAAGCAAATATTCTCCTCCTGAAAAAACCAATGTTGGTCAAATAAAATTCCAAGTAGACATAATAGAAAAATGAAAAAGTAACCATATCCATTTTATATAGGTTTGGCAATAGCAAACTACTTAAAACATAATCCTAAACAGACAGGCCATCAAGAATGGACACTAAATAATTACTTACATATATTACCGAATTACTACAAGTTGTATTACCTAGGTAGACTAATAAGGGTATTCCAGTTACTATTAACTCAAGGCACATTAAAGACAAGGCTCCAGATAACCAAACAAAACAGAATATCACACTATATGTGCTTTCAAGATTGAGAGGCTTATAGTAAAAATCCATGTTTCTATCAAAAAACAGAAGAAAGTTGTGGAAAATGCAACTATGCAAGACAAGAAACAAGGTTAAACACAAAATTTATTCGAAAAATACCTCAAGAGTTTAGCAACAAGTTCGAAATATCAATCACAAAATCTAAAATTAACACTTACAAATAATTACCTAGAGACAAACTCACTCGAATAAACTAAGTTGCTATGAGCATATCACATTTTTGACGAGTGATCTATTTGCTTCATTATCAACTGCCTAAAATACCTATTTAAATGTACTAAAAATAATGCATTGCCTCGTAAAAAACAAGAGACAGAAAACTTCAAATTCTGGAATACTATAACCACAATAGGAAAGGAAAGAAATTGATTTGAGCAACTCATAACCTAACAACTCAAATTTTTGAATGTGCGATTTTTCTCAGAATAGAAAGCAAGATTATTAAGAAAGTAAAAAGAGAGACAAGCCCTAACCAGGACTGACTGTTCATAAAATTCTCAACATCTGCGACAAAAAAAAAAAATGAAAATGAGAATGAGAATGCGGGGAAAAGCTATTAAAAAAAACTCAAAGGGACTACTCTGTTGGGACTATAAAGAAATATGAGAAAGAAAAAAAAAAAAAAAAAAAGGAGAAAAGAGAGACCGGTGGTTAAGGCTTTGAATTTGATCATGCCGGCACGACGGCCTTTGAAATCCTTAAAGACGTCCTCTACTGTTCTGAGGTGTACTGAGTTCCTCCATCCATATTCCGTACACTTCACTCCACTGTCTTCAACATTGCTAAATTGTTCACAAATCAAAAACCCGGCGAGGCTGCGCGGGCAATGGGCACCCGCAGCTTCGTTTTAGCCTCTTTTTCAATCTGAAATTGGTACGTCCCCCATTTTACTGTTTGGGAGGTGATAAAGAGCGTTACTTAAATAGGTTTCCAAAGATGAAATTTTGAGGCAAAATTTTTTGTCACGTGTTGAACTTCAAAAGCAGCTGGGCCATGGGCCCATAAGGCCGGACCTTGTTTGAACTTTATTTAAGATTACAGCAAATAGGTAGGGTGACAAATGGCTCAAAATTTTCTCATTTTATCCAGGCTCAGTTTTGTGCAAGTCCAAGTTGACCCATTGATCTGTATTATTATTTATTTAATATTAAAAAATAAAAAAAATAATATTTATATTTATATATTTAAATTTAAATAAAAATAAAAATAAAAATAAAAATATATTTTTTTATTTAAATAGTGATCCAAACCGATCCAGATCACTAAAAATTCTATCTAAACTCGGCTCAATATAGGCCATGAAACGGATTATTCGGCTTTTGAGCAAGTCTAGTGACAAAGCAATGGCCTTCTTTGCTGCTTCGGTTTTAGTTTTAGGTCAATTCCAATATTAAGGCCTAACTCTGAAGTAGTTTCTTCCAAATGAATTGAACCTTCATCTCAATTCATGACTTAGTTTTCTACATCTTATAAAAGTGAAAGATGTTTGGAGTTTCCACCACATTTTCCATATAAACTAACAAAACTACCATTAATTAAACAATAGAAAAGAGAAGAGTTAAAAAAAAAAAAAAAAAAAGCTCATTTCTTTAAGATTCTTCTTATTTCATACAATGAGAATCAGTCAGAACTAATATGGTGTTTTGGATGTTTGTCAAAGTCATAAGGTATGCTAAAAGGGAATTCGCGTTCTTTTCTTTATCCTTTCGATCAGCTTACGTTTTGTATGCCAGCAAAATATCCTGGAGAGAATGATCAAGGACAGCAGGCTGCATGTTATAAGGAGCTTCTAACAGCTGCAGCTTCAAAATAAAAGGCACAAAATTCGAGATCCCGGGTTGTGAGCCAAACAATAAGTAATCAGAAAGCAAGCATTAGGCACCAAACGTTTTACATGCCAGCGTTTTACATTGAGCCCAACAAACGTTTTACATGCCAGCCAGTTATCTCCTCTCGAAATCTGAAAGCAAGCATTAGGCACCAATCAATAAGAGAAAAAAAAAAGGGTGAGGAGAAGGGGGGCACAAAAAGGAAAGTAATCAGAGTTGTTACATGCTATTGGCAGTTGCGGCTACTTTGCAAGTAAGAAAACAAAAAAGAGAGAGAACAGTTTGACTGGTGTGTTGTTTCGTAGCACAATAGTGGCGATACTTATTACCTTTCTGAATCAGTGTTAATGACTATCCACCCAGATAGACTTTGGAATAGGCTTGATCATGATTTGGCTAATTTATGCCAGCCTAGATTGGTTTGTTTCTAAATTGGGCTTTTGCCCTCCACATGCACCAAAAAGAAAGGCATTTAAAGATTTGGTGCAATATCAGTTGAATATAATATTAAACAATGTAAGCCTAGTGTCATGACATTAGAAGCTTCCAACAGTAATATATTCTTCCAGACTATAACAAGATGCAGAAACTAGGTTGCATACAAGGTGCAACTAGGCTTTGGGGAAAAAACAGCGATTAGTGACAATTTCATTCAGAAAAGGTGAATTACCATGTCCATTTTGTGATGATTCGTTTTCCTTTTTCTCTGGCACATGCCGTTCGAAAAACTGTTTACTTGTTCTCCAGTAGTGGTCACCACCAACTAACCAAGTGTCCATGTGCATGCCAGTAGGGAATTCAACAAAGAGGCACTGCCTGTTATGAGCTGCCGCTTTAGCATACAGCATTTGCATGTGGGAAGGGGGAACCATCTCATCTTGCAATCCAGAAAGAAAAAGGACAGGCTGCTTGACCTGCAGATGTTGAGTTCAAAATAGCAAAAGATGTATCAACTAGTGAAGTGACTGAGTGGCCATAAACACAAAAGGCAGAACAAGCATCATTGACCTGTCTTCCTAGTTCAAGAAATTGCTAACACAATAAGGAAATTAAGAGAAGCTATTTTGCAACAATGGAACACGTATAAATTTCAATTTGCTACATTGGAAAATTTAAATAGGTCAAAATACAAACTGTATCTACAAATTATCTTGTAGCTAAACTAATTTTACTAGTAAGCATCCAATCTACAACCAATTGGCAATGGATATATTGTAAGCAGAAGTATGAATGTCTAAACAGTTTATCAAACTAAGAACACACATTTCCTGCACAATTCACTTAGAAAATTCTCATAGAGGATGCATGCTCAAACTAAAAACAACTTACATTACATCAGTGCTAATAGATTACATTACATCAAACCAAGGATCAGGTAACAGACTGCTAATAGATATCAAGAGATGTTTCATCATCCATATGCATGTCAATAATATAGTCTAAAAGAGTCAGGAAGTCAAATTAAAGTTCCAACCAACATGTAACTACCTGTCCAATGACGTCAATGGTACTCCATGGAGAGCGGACAAGAAAATTAAGAATTTTAGGACCTTTTGTACCAGGGCCTCCAATAAACCACTTCAAGAAAGGCAATAAAACTCCAGCCATGTCCAGAATTGACGTGAAAGTGTTTTCTAGTATCAGTGCAGCAACCTGAAATTTAAGGCAAACCAAGAAATGACATGCCTAATATAGCCTAAAAATGATAAAGATGTTTATAAGAGTAAAAATATCGAAACCTTTGTAGGTGAGTCTATAAAAAAAAAAACAAGAAAATATATATAATGATTGTAAAAATCCCCTCTACCCTCAATGGTGGACAGTAGAAAAGTAGAGCAACCTGATCACATGAGTGGGAGAAATGCATGCAACGTAGAGTAAAAGTAATCAACTTGGGAATATAACTGTCCAAATAGATGAAAATTAAAGGCCGACTTAGTTGAACAATGATGACACCTTAATGTGAGCTAGAATCTTTGGAACACATCTACATTGTGTCATTGCCCAAAAAATGTAGTCTCATTCAATGTTTCATGCTCAAGTGCCTTCCATTTAGGTCGTCAACAGTCAACACTATGATAGTGCTCAGACCCAGCTTAGTGGATTGTTAATACCATTGCCATTCCATTCGCTATCATGATACAAATGCCCTGCTTTCCAAACCGCAGATAAAGGTTTATTTCAATAGCACATTTCCAGTTCTCCCATCATCCTTTAAAACTAACTTTAAACCAGATCATAGTTCTCCAGTTCATGAACATTGATACAAATCTATAGAGCAAGCCACAAGTGATCCAACATCTCCAATCAGACCACAAGTTTTACAAGTATAATGTGCCACATGTAATTAAAATCTAGCCATGCTATTGATACACTCGTGTCATGTCATGTTCAAGCAGACAAAATCAAGTTTAGCCAGGTTACAATCCAACAAGTATAACATGTTCAACCAGTACGTTGTTCATGTGTCCAAGTTCAACCAGCACGTTGTTCATGTGTCCAGCTTGAGTTAGAACCACAGGATTATAATATGGTGGTTTCTGATTCTAAATCTCTCTAGTCTCAGGAAGAAAGAAATGTAAATGAAATAATCACCAGAGGATACCTTATCAGGATTGTTTTTGGTGAGTACAGCTCCGACAGCGCCCCCAAGTGATCTTCCAAAGACTACTATTCTATCTGTGTCAATATCAGTCCGCTGAGAGAGATGATCTAATGCAGCCTAAATGACAAAAAGGAAAATAAAGAAATTGTTAAGATTGCTAGTTTTTTAAGGTAGAAGCTTTCTAAATCTAGAATAGAAGAGCTGACAGAGTCACTACCTCAGCATCGTTAATAATTCCATGCTGAGAAGGATAACCATCACTTGCTCCATAACTGTTTGATCAATCATATGTTAAACTTCATTCAGTAGATGACTGGTATACTAAGAGAGTAATCAAGGTCATGATGCCAACAACATAAGAAAGCTTAAACAGAGAAGCATCACATTAGATATTTAGGACACACACCCTCGATATGAAAGCATGAAGACATTGCACTGTAACCTCTGTATCATTATGCGAACCATTTCCAGACGGTGAGCAATATCTGCAGATCAGTGGTCAAGGCTGCCCAAGGAACTTTGATTTCACAAAGAGAAAAATATTGTGCCAATTGAAGCTTGCTAAGATGTAAAACAAAAATTATAAGCAAAAACATTAATGATGACGAAAAGTATACTGCCAGCATTCTCTTGAAAAAACAGGATGGTTGGACCTGCAAAACCAGCAGAACTACTTTCTAAGCAGTGAAATGGTGTTGCAATCTTAACCACAAAACACCAACATACCATGTGTGACAATATATTACAAGACAATATCTTAAGCTTATTCTTAAGTTAATATGCAGGTGAATGCTTGGTATGTTGTAGTTTTCATTTTCTCCCAACAGCTTACAAGTTTTTCTCCAAAACTTTCAAAGACATGCAATAGCTAAACCAAGTGCCTAACTAGAAACAAATTAAAACAGATAGGATGAGCACTTTGGACAGAAACACACCAGTTATGCCCTGCATATATCACTCTTATCAAATTGGACCAAAACATATACATAAGTCATAATCAAAACCCAACACGCTAAATACATCAAATAAATCACATATCTCCCCTAAATTTTCAGCTACTTTTAGATGACAGTCGATACACTTAATATCAACAATTACTTCAGCTCTCATTTAGTTCAAATACACCCTTAGCATTTAGCATCTGCTCCAATCATCCCAGCTTCAAAGTTCAAACAAAGCAAAGCCGAGGATAAAAGCAAATTATACAGTCTAATTGTCAAGTGAACATAACATTTCAAACAGAAAACAATAATTCAACCAAATTCTACAAAAAAAAAAATGAAAAATCTCAACTTAAAAGTAGCATTCAACCAACACACAGTCTTAAACCAGCAAAAGACCACTAGCTCCAAAAATTCAAACCGAAAACCAAACCCTAATCCCCTAAAAAAGGCTAACACAAGCAGAATTACTATAATTCAATTAAAAAATATAACAAAAACTAAAAAAAAAGGCGGATCAGGAGTGAAAGTGACCTCGGCAGTCGGGGAAGAGCTTGATGAACCATGCATGGAGTCGGACTCCATCGGAGGATCGGAGCCAAACGTCCTCGTAGATGAGTCGGAGTCGGGCCGGCGTTATCGGGTAAGACTTGGTTAGACCGGGCAAAACCGGAACGTAAACGAGCTTCTCTTGAAACGCCAGCAGCAACGCCATTCCCACCACCACTATCCCTCCCACTCCGTACAACAACAAGCTTACGTAAGACACCATTTTCTTCTTCTTTTCTTCCTCCTCGTCGTCTCGTATCTGCTGATTTTTTATTTATTTTTTTAGCTTAAGCTCTTTCTTTGCTTTTGGGTTTCTTTTCTTCTGTTTTTTATGTGTAGTTTTGTGGTCGGTTGTTTTAAATTTCTCTCATTTATTTAGTTTTATTTATTTATAAAATGGATTGAATTTCCAGATAATTTTGTTTGTTTGGAGGGGTGGTGGGTTCCTTCCTCTCCCCATAACAAAGCATCTGGGTTTAGGTCAGTTACCCTACAGACTCTTTATCTTTTCTTCTCCTTTTTTTTGCTTGGGTATTGTGTTTGTTGTTTTGTTTGAATGGGATTTAAGTTTTCATTTATAAAATTCGTTAGGTTGATATTATATAGTAATAATAAATACTGAAAAAGATTTAATAATGAGTTGCTTTGGAGATGAGTTTTGTTTTGTTATGGCTTCTCTTTCGACCTTTCCAACTAATTTTCATTTATGATAAATAATTGCCTTTGTTTCAATTTAAATAAAAAAGGGTATTACTATTTTTGGATAAAGAAGAATGATTCAAAATCACTTCACCTAATAATTAATCTATAATAATAATAATATGAAATAAGAAGAAGTGATGCATTAATTTTCATACTTCTTACATTTTCTTCTTTCCTACTAAATTAGTGATTAATTTATATAAACCGTTCAACAAAAGAAACTGTTGGTAACAAGAAGAATTTAAGTTTAAATCTTCCAAGCAAAGTATTCAATCCTTATTCACCGCACTGACATCAACCTATAATAGTTTATCATGCTTAAATTCTAGCCAATCTTAGCCGGATTTTTTACCTTGGGCAAAGCTGAAATGCATAGATAGACACTGGTGATGGCTGAGGCTGACGATGGGTCAACTACAACGGGAATCCTAGTGCTCCACAGTTCACAAAAAATATACATAAGGTCTGATCTGAAAAAAGGATAGATTTGCTTACAAATGATCTGAAAATTATCCAAATATCTTTACATAGTTGACATAAATAACACTCATAATATGTAAAAGTAAGAACTAAGTCGAACTCTTTTCAACAACGCTGTCATTCCATTATGTAAAAGCAGAAGGCAGAAACCTTAGAAGAGAATTTAGGACAGTGTACAGTCTGTTAGAGACACTCTACACAATATGCATGAAAGATAATTGAAGTGATAATTGATAAAGCCAAGAATGAGTTGCCGACTTCAGTCTGCCCCTTCTCACCGGACAACTAAAGCACAGTGTTGTATTCCATTGCGCATGCCCCCGCACCCACACGAGGAGAGATGTCTGTGAATCTGTGTTTTGGCTGCTGAAAACTGCCATCGTTGTTGGAGACACTTGAGATGTCAGAGCAGCTTGAATTTGAACCAGCATGTTCTGCCATGAGCGAACGACTCTCAAGTTCTGATCTACTATTCTTTTGGTCTAAGCAGCTGGCATCAGAGATGGAATGGGAACTTGTGTTAAAAGTTTGATCAGGCTGTTTGAGCTTCTTTTTGCTAAGAAAACGTCCACCCGATCCCCTAACCCTATTCAGTGCATGAAGATGTCGAGATTCATGAAGGTATGGCTGCATTTAGTTCAAACCAAAGCAGATCAATGGATTTTAGGGTGTTATTATCAACCATGAAAAACCACAGTAATGTTACTGACGCAGTTGGATTAGGATAGCAAATCAATAATTACTAGGTAATGCTGCAACAATATCCTTTGGTTGCAAATGTTACAATACGTAGGTCATTATTTTCCAATATATATATATATATACTCCATGCCACCAGATTTAGCATTGGGAGTTCAAACAAATGCCAAAACGAATTCTATATATATACCTTTCGAGATTTGACAAGTTTCTTTTGCGCCTCAAGCTTTGCGCGATACTGCCTCCTCCTGAGAATCCCATTATATTGTTTTGCATTGACATAAATGGGCCCATCTTCCGCAAGATCAAGAGGCAGCGGAATTCGTGTTGGTGCACTCTGAATCTGGTCAAGTTTCAATCACAGTTACATCATAAGAAGGAAAATGGTCACAACAAAGGTTATGCGGTAAACATGGTGAAACCTAGACCAATACTAGAGGGGCAGGGCTGGTAGTAGAAAAAAAGAATTAGAGCTTATCTAAGCCCCCTATCAGACCTACAGCTAAGAAATATTAATTGGTCGTGAAACAATTTACTGCAATAAGTCCTATAAGGCAATTAAGAAGCAATCTTGGATGGATAAAAACTGATTACTAACATGCCAATAATTCATAGAAAAGAAAATATTCCCAATAATAACTAATGCAGATCAATGGCAAGCTGCAATAAATAGATCAGGAGATCTTACAATAGCCCGTTGCCCATATGGGGTAAATAGCCCACCAAAGTAAGCATCAGGATAAGGATATCGAGCACAAGCCTGAAATGGGATGAGAAATATTAATTTAACATGAAAAGTCAAAGCCAACAAAATCAACCTAATAATGACTGCTAAACATACCATTGAATAGTTATAATTTGGATGAGAAGGGCTGAACATAGTATTTGGATTGTTAAGCAAGAAAACTGGCTTCATTTGACCTTCAATGCCCTTCCCGCAACTTTCATCCTGATCTGATGCATGAGAATACAATTATGATATCAGACTACGATTGTTAACATGTTAAGCTTGACAACAAACTTCCATCTTCAGTAAACTGTCTAGCAATCCCTTTCAGACCATTCAAAAACTAAAGCAAAGCACATTAATGCATCAACAATGACGAGAGAAATTTCTAGAACGCCATCAACAAGAGTTGTTATAACAAAAACACAAGCAGTCACCAGACATTTAACAAAAGAATAAAGCATCAACAAGACTCCTATTTGCTATACTTGCAAGAACCAACTATAGAACTAGGACATTGCTAAAACATAAACAAATTCTACCAAAAAAACCCATATCTTCTCCAACCACTCACTGGCAATTCAATCAAAGTCAAACTGCAGCATATGCAAGGCTAGTAAAGATATTTGTTGTGTATTACACAGTGTTGTCAAGGGCGCAAGACGCACTCTAGGCGCTAGAACCCTTATATTGCCTCAGACTCAAGGCCCAAAAAAAGCACTCGCCTGGGTGAAGTAAAGCGCAATATGTATATATATATATGTGTTTTTGAATGTGTGTGTATATATATATATATATATATATATATATAATAAGCTTAAGATATATAATTATGATAATAAACTCTAAAGAGTGATCCAGTTTATCTACAAAACATGCAATTTTTTTATTGCCCAACATGCATTATTTCCTTATTGTCCCATGTCTCTTGTTGAATACTCAAATATTAAGAAACATAGAGTTTGATGCTATCCCCTTTCTTACTAGTAAAGGTACATCGAATGAAAAAAGTTTAAAAAAAAAGAAATTAAAGAAAACTTCAATCAGGCGAGTTTTTTTTATGCCTATCGCCTTACAAAAAAGCACACGTAGGCGCACCAGACGTGCGCCTGATCAAATGAGCCTCACCCAAAAGGGTTAAAGGCGCTTTTGTCATCTAGCACTAAGGCACAAGGCGTAGGCGCACCTAGGCGCATGCCTTTGACAACACTGGTATTACGGTGGTTGATAGTCCCCAGATAATTTGATTAACTCCATTAATAGTATATTTTCTTCCTTCTTCCCACTTCCACCCCCAAATATATATATATATATATATATATATATATATATTAAGTAGAACAAAGTTGTAGACATTGACCGCAGCTACCTAGCAAGAACAGTGGTGAAAAATAGAGAAGGAAAATTATACAGATGAGAAATTCCCAATAAATCACACTTCCAGAAGCATCAATACCAGATTCAGATAAATTGCATTGAGAATTGGTCACTCCTATTACATCCACTTCATGATGAGATAGACCAATTGCTTGAGCTGATGTCGATTCCTGGTCTGGTAGTTGAAGATCTAAATGCTTTGGATTATGATAGAGTTGGGAGGGAGTTTCCACTTTCAAGCTTATAATATTCTGGGGCAAAGACTGTGCAAATTGCTGTTCATTTGAATTCCACCATGATGGGTAACTAACAGATAAATGGGATGGTGAATGAACAAAGCTTACATCAAAAGTTTTCTTTGGTATGTTTTGAACCCGAATAGCCATCTAATTCATCAATTGTCTTGAATTTTGATGCAAATTAAACCCAGAAGATCCTTATCAACAAACAGATTCGTTTTGTCTCACTCCAAGATTAACTACTAAAAGGGGAAAAATAGATATAATGAGCTGTGGATGTCTAAGTTATACTCAAAATAAGAATGTAAGCAACAATATTTGCAATCATCAAACCAAACAAGGCATTGCACAAGAAACAATGGAGATGAAACACTACAAACACAAGCTGAGTACATCCAAGTTAATGTCAAAAGTAAAAAAAAAAAAAAAATAGTAAGGCTAAAATTTGTTAGTATAAAGAAAACTGAAGTAGCAACAACCCAACAATAAATGAACAAAAGGGACAAAGCTACAGAAACATGACAGCCCCACAATTGAATGTACATTGTATAATGAGACTTCAATTAAACAAACTCTAACCTCGCCACTATGTTACTTGGACTTGGGTGTGAGTGTCGGACATGGGTATATTCAATTTTTTCCTAGATTTCCATGTATTTGGAGGATCCTTGGAGGATCATATCCCCATACCCATGTCCAGATATGCGTCGGACACGGGTACTTCAAGAAAAATGAAGAGTCGGAGCAACATAACCTCGCCATACCACATGAACCAAAATCACAAGCTAGATTCTCAATATGATATTTGACAACTTATTAACATTTGAAACAAAACACATACAAGAAGACCAAACAACGCAAAAGATGGTTGATGGGATGTTCCTTTGCTGAAGTCATATTTTCCAAAACCATCAAAATTTCGAGGCAAAAAAAAAAGATGAACTTATACATAAATGCAGTTAATAGTTCAAATATGGTGATAAGAGCAACCTGGTGCACCATTGAAGAGGAAATTCACTTGGCAATCATGAAGAACTTGTACTAACTAATTGAAAGGTAATATTTTAGATGCTTATTTCAATAATCAAGAACTCATTCAGCAGTAATTTAGATACATAAAACTCATAAGGGATTCAAAAGAAACGCATTTATGAATGTGACCAAAAGTAGCATTCAAAAGAAAAGCATGTATTTCAAATAATTAAATAAGAGAGAGGAAAACAACAGAAACAAAAGAACATATTATAAAAAGTAAAAAATTACTAACAAGTGCCCTATAAAAAATAAAAATAAAAAAACAAAAGAGGAGAAGAATATAAAGGCTTTTCGAGAAAGCACATTTCACAATAATAGAAGCAGGAATAGTTCCTTATCCAAATTCCATAAAGAACGATATTCAGAACCCAGATTCAGAAACATGTTCTAGATCTATTGAGCAATTGAAACATATATAGACATCATCATCATTACATGTCAATTTTCAACAAGCAAATGAAGCAGTTTGTCCAGTTATCAGGCATGCTAAGAAAGTCAACCATGTAAAATTACTAACATTTTTGCTCTGCATGAAAGAAGTTGTGAAAACCCAGATTATACGCAAACAGTTTCGCCGCTGTGCCTGGAAAGATTGATAGTCTACAACTAAAGCCTAGAGTGCAAATCCACCAAAGAACCAGAAAGGGTTTATGATGGTTTTCCATGAATAAAACAAATTCGAATGATTTAGAAAGAAAAACCCTAGTTCTAGACATGGGGGTGAGGGAAGCTACATTTCATAGAGATCAACTAAGGGGCTTTCTAGTGACATGCAGCAGAAATTAATACAAGAACCATAACAGATATGAGAGCTTGAGAGAGAAAAAAAAAAATCAACAAGACAAAAAGGAAACTTAGATAAGAAAGCAAAAATAGTGTTTCAATATCAGTAACTCTTCTAAACCAAAAAAAAAAAATCCCTGCAACTTAAGAATCAAAGTACCTACATCATAGCAAATCTTAGCTGAATAAAATCCAAGTTCATCCACAAACTTCTTTTGTGTTGACTAAGAAGAAGAAGAAGAAGAAGAAGAGCTGACCAAGAATTATCCCATTCTAAGAGCATTAATAGAGAAAAGGGCCGGGATATAAAATCTATTCTGTACGGACAACCAACTATGACGGACAAGGTAATGTCACCACTCCCACAACAACTAAAAAACTTACATTCATATAAATTAAAAAAAGAAACAATGCACCCAAAAAGCTAAAAAAAAAAATTAAAAAATAAAAAATAAAACCTTAATAAACAAGAGTAGCAACCACTTTACCAAAAACAACAACTTTCCCAACTTACAACAACTTCATCATTATCATCAGCAACATTGCATTTCAAGGGAAAAAAAACAGCAAATAAAACAAGAGAATGGTAATCGGTTAAAGTATTTTTATAGAAATAGAAATATAATTAATATTTTTTTAATTCAATAAAAATAATATATTAAATTTTAAATAATTCTTATTGGATACATATAAATATCGTTAAAGTTGCGTTTGAAAACTTAGATTTCAAAATGTGGATTCGAATTTCAAAATGTAAATGTAATATTAATAATTATTTTTCAAATTCATGAATTTGTTGGATGTTTATTTAGTGGTGAATTTGAAATACCTATAGTTATTTGTGAATTTGAAATTTATGTTTTTATGCCTTTCAAATATATAATCAAATTGAATCTTTACTAATTTATACATAATGTATACATTTCATTCTCACAATTTATATAACAAATAAAATTCAAATCTAAATTTTTAAATTCATGTTTTCAAACATAGCATAAGCGAATTCATAAAACAAAACCTAGGAAAAAATATAGGGAGAATTAAAAAAAAAAAAAAGTAAAAGGAAAGAATCAAGAAAGGAAAGGAGAGGAGAGGAAAATGAGACAAAAAAAAAGTTAATAATAGTATCATAGGATTAAAGGTTAGTTTAGTCGTTGAAAAAAATTTGAGTTAAAAAAAAATTATATTTAAAAAATATGATAAAAAATTATAATTTAAATTTTTTAAAATGTTTGATATTATTATAAAAATATATTGTGAGAAATTAAAAAAAATGGTTTGAATTATCAAATATGATTTCAATACAAAAATCAAATTAATTTATTCGTTTAATATTATATTGACTATCAAACAAAATTTTTAACTTCAAGCTAAACGAGACGTATAGGATAGGATTGAATCAAATGAAACAAAAGATGATGAAAGAGAAAAAAGAAAGAAAAAAACCTATGGTATCTGATGAGGCACGCAGAATAAGAAGAAGCAAAGAATTGTTCTGTTGGGAAGAACTGAGACATGTCCCCTCTCTTGAAACTCTCCAACTACTCTTCTCGCTCGTTAAATTTATCCTTATCCTTACTTTTCATCTTTTTATTTCTTTTTTCTCTTCAATGATTTTCCAGTAATATCAGAAAAATAAATGAAAATTAAGAAGAAGAAAAAAAACATGTTAGTAGTAAGTATTATTTCACCCACCGCCATTAAAATCCATCTATGACCAACGGCTTTCTTTCTCTTTCTCTTCATTTGACTTTGATTGCATTTTTTTTTTTTTCTTTTTTGAGTTAATGTATCTGTCTTTGTGGGGACCACACAGCTGCCCTTAAGTCTTTTGGCTTTATTTTACAGGCAGCCGCCCCTTCACTGTCGATATTTATACCCAACGTGCCAAGCTGGATATCTTGTTTCTGATTGGTTGTTTGTTGTTTACGCTCCTTATATGCGCGTGAAAGTTCATGACATAAGTCGGAAATGTGGCTTAATGCTTTGGATAAATTTGAAAAACATCTGTCCCACAATAAAATAGTTATTGAATGGTACAATGGATAAAAGTAATTTGTAAAAGGAAAATGACAATCTATAATTATGAAAAAAAAATTGTAAAGATAATTCTACCCCTTAATAAAACATTTCTCTGACTTGACTTCCTCATGTTTCTCCATTCACCAAAGTTTTCCTTTCTTTCTTGGAGGAAGCTGAGTCGTTATTGTCGTCATTTTCCAACTCTTTTTTTTAAACATCATCCTCATTTTTCTTCAAAAGCTCTTGAGAGAAAAAAAAAAAGTTTTCCAAACTGATGAATTTTTTTCATGTGTTCGGTTGATTTCATGCCAAAAGTTTTTTTTAAATTGATGGGTATTTTGATATGTTGATTTCATGCCAAAAAATTTTCAGGGTTTTTTTTTTCTTCAAAGTGATAATAAAAACGATGATTGAAGAAGAAAAAGCCAAGATTAAAAATGTTTTTACCATTTTTCTTGTTAATAATTTTAAAATTTTAGATTTTTTTTTTTTTACAAATTCTTTATCATTATATCATTAAATAAATTGTTTTTTTAGATAGCATATTTTATATATATATATATATATATACCCATGTGACAACACCATAGCCTCACGTCACAGCCATCAAAGGACAATATCCCTGACAAAGAAACCGTGTAAGCACATGAAGATTCCAAAAGGATTGAGATTTTTCCAGATCGTTCTTGTAACTTTTTCCCTTCTTATTACTCCCGAACTTTCTTTTCTTCTACTTCTGTATATATTCTCTTCCCCCAAGCATTAAATTTTCTCATTAGCCAAGCAGACAATAGAAAGATATAGTTACTTATCCCTTTCAAAAGTACTCATTCACGTCAAAGATTATACTATTTCTCTTCCTCTCTTCTCCAACAGCGTCTTAAAATGAGCCGAGTTACTGAGACAATGACCCATTGGTTTAGTTTCCCAGAAAACATCGAAAAATTCATGTTCCCTTCACGAACTCATCAGGACACTCATCATGAGAACAAGAACAAAGGATTCAGTAGCATAAAAGCCGACATTTTGGACACTCCCAAGGAGTTCATTTTCTACCTAGATGTTCCAGGTTTGTCCAAGTCGGATATCCAGGTAAATAATAGAGTGAAAAACAAAAAACCAAAAAGCCTTTCAGGGTTTTGATTTTGGGTATCATATATATATATATATTTTTGTTAACATTGATTCTTGCTTTGAGTTGCTTTTGAGTTATCAGGTTATTGTTGAAAATGAGAATATATTGGTGATCAAAAGTTGTGGGAAGAGGAAACGTGAGGAAGTTGAAGAGGAATGGTGTAAATACATCAGGCTTGAGAGAAAGCCACCTCAGAAGCTGATAAGGAAATTCCGATTGCCTGAGAATGCCAATGTGTCTGCTATTACAGCTAAATGTGAAAATGGGGTTTTGACTGTGGTTGTTGAGAAGCTTCCCCCGCCACCAAAGCCTAAAACAGTTGAAGTTGACATAGCTTAAAAGGAGAGCCATGGTCTTGGGTTTATCGGCATTTTCCATCAAAACAAACAGTGGTGGGTAATAGGTTTAGGTGATTGGGGCCTTGAGTTTCTCAACTTTGGAAACTTGAGGAATCAAACATTGTTTTATGTACATAGATGTCATCTGTATTTTTGTTTGCAGTTTAATGTAATTCGGTAGATTTGTGCCACTTCGTTTTTTGTTACCCACAAAACTACTTGGTTTATCTCATTACTCAAAGTATCTGCCAATTTTTTTTCAAATTTGATGGATATCATTTTTCAGAGAATTAACTGAGCGAAGCATGTTTCTTCTATCATTGATGGAGGGTAAGGGACCAATTATAATCTTAAATCACGATCGCAGATTTCATCGTAATTACGGATGTTATGGACGTTACATAATGTATTGCGGTTGTCGGTGAATCGAATTATGTGATTTTGATAATGTTTTAAGAAATTTAATAATTTCACGAATTATACGTACGAATAAAATACGATATAAATATTTTAATTTTTATTATGATGCAATCTTTATGCTTAACGATCGTATTTTAATACTATGGGACCAATCCTCTGGCACATGATTAAGAAAGCGTTTACAAATGTATTACCATGAGATTCTGAATAAGCCAAGTAAGGCAGAAATCACTTAGGTGACTTCTTCTTTTTCCCTGGCTTGGGCTTTTTCCTTTCTTAATACTTAATGATAGATCAAAGATGTACCTTACACTTTATAAAAAAGAGCGAAAGCAATCAGTAATAAATAAAATTAGCATTAACACATGTGCAGTTTTTAAAGCCATATATATGAGAAAAACTTTAAAATGTATAAATGTCTTCCCTTTCAAATTATGAGTAAATTTGAAAAACATATCATCAACGATACAATAATTATTAAATGGTATAATGAAAAAGAATTATTTGAAAAAAAATATGAAAAATAAAAATTGTTAAAAAAGAAATTGTAACGATAAAATTACCCTTGATAAAAAAAACTTTTTTCTTCCTTTTTCTATTATTTTTTAATTTACTTTTTAATTAAAAAATAATTTTTTTTAATTTTAAAAAATAAATATTTTTTTATTTACTTTTTTTAATTAAAAAATTATAAAAAATAAAAACAATATTTCTAAAAATAATTTTTTAAAAATTTTTTAAAAATAAATATTTAAATATTTTATTTTTTAAATTTATTTTTAATTAAAATTTTTAAAAAATAATATTTTTTTAATGGAAGAAGAAAGAAAAAATAAATTTTTTCATTAAAGGCAATTTTGTTTTTACAATATCATTTATAACAATTTTAAATTTTTCATTTCTTTTTTTCAAATAAATTTTATCCATTAGATCATTTAATAAATATTTGACTATTGAGAGCATGTTTTGTCAGATTTATCCTAATGTTTTTCTTTCTTTTTATTTTTTCTCCAAATTGCCCCAAATGAATGGTTTTATTTTCCAAAGTGTCCTTCCCGAGATGACACTTCAGGCCGAAAATGACATTGGTTTTAACATTTGGGACAAAGACTCTTTGTTAATTTCAGAAATGCCCCTACTATTTACAAATTGGTTTGAATGTTTGCCCGCCGTGTGGAGGTTAAAAAAGAAAGATATTAAACAAACTTGAAAATTTAAATTCTATTCTATACCTAATTAAAAGTCTCCATTAAATTGTATCCAGTATCCTCATCATATTTTAAAAAATATATGATATTGTTTTTTTATATTTTATAATAAAAATAAAAAATATGAAAACAAAAACTTCATCCATATGAAGCATTAACTATTTGTATTTTTAATTTTTATGTTTGTTTATTCAATAGATATGGAAAGAAAATCAATTTCCTCAAAACCAAACCTTATATTTTATTTATTTTTAAAAAGTTTCCTATTAATTAATCTTGTTCAAAACATACATGCACACATAATCATGAGTAGATATATTCCTTATTTTTTAACATAATCAAAATTTTTTATTTAATTTTTTTCGAACAATTTTAAAGTTACATTTTTTTAATCAATTTGGGCTTAATAAAATTCAATTTTATTCATTTAAGTTACATATATGAATGACAGAATTTTTTTTTTAATTAACAAGAATCTTTTGTTGTTTTTTTATAAGGTGGTAACCTCAAATTTTGTCTAAAGTTAATTATTTTCTTCAACAATTTTAAAGGTATATTCCTTAACATCAATTTAGTACATTTATAATTTTATCTAGACATGATAATTTGTGTATGCATATCGTGTTTTGTTTTTTTATGTCACCTGTATAAATATAAACACAACAAAAATGATTAAATATGTCAAAATCCTAAATACATATGATACATGTCGTGTTAATCGTGTTTATTTTATTGTTTTCATATTTAATAAATAAATGGATTTTCCTATAGTGTCTAAAATTATTAGTTATAATTTTACTTCCTAAATATGTTTCATAAAGACTCAACCTAATTGACAAAAAAAAAATAGAGTTCTTTCTCCTTTGATTAGCTAGTATTCTTAGCATACGTAATGTTAAATCAAATGCATGATTCATGCACAAAACTACTAAAACTCTCATTAGCATTAAAAAGTTGTCTCTCTTCTTCAGAGTCTGAGTTGATGGGCTAAGTCTCATTTAGCATTGTTTTTGATATAGTTTTTGAGGTCAAAATGTGCGTTTTATTGCAAACGCAATACTAAACGGGTAAAAAAAAATTGACTTATGCGGTTGAAACTATGGTTTGGCAACCCAAACCAAAAAGTAAAAAATTAGAGCTTTTGGGTTTTAAAAGCCGACTTTTAGATAAAATAACTTTATTATTTTCATATCTTTATACTTTTATTATTTTAAACATATCTTTTTTTAACATTTCAATTCCTTATAACATTTTTTCACGCAATGCCAAACGCTTAAAGTTTTTAAATCATAATTTTTCATTATATTTTTAAACACATTTTTTTCAATCCAAACTTTTTATAACTCAATTTTTTTTTTTCAATACCAATGCTAAATTAGCCCTAAGCTATGTTGGATCTACTATTGAAGTGGGGAAACAGTTTAAGTTGAGCTTAAGCTTAAGCCCCACTGTCTCCCAATATGTTTTCTTTGACATGTCCAATAACGCCATTTTTTCTGTATCAAGGGTTATTGAGCCTTCAAAGATGGAATTAAACCCATCAATTTTCTCCAATGGGCCTTTTCAAACAACCCAAAGCCGAAAAAGGAAAGCGCAGCAGAGATAGGATCAGACACCAATCAATTCATCATCAGAGTATAAAAAAAGGAAACATCAGCTGAGCTCAGCTATAGCCCTACACCAAACTCTCTCTCTCTGCCCACTCCACTCCTCTTCCGTTCTTATAGTTCTTGCAGTACATATATAGAGCAAAACCCGCCAATTTTACTTCACATTACAATGCCGATGAACACTATCCCATTATAGGGATTCGCGAGCCATCCCCCCACACCAATTTGCTTTTGCTTCCTCTTTTTCTTATCTAAATAAAAAAGCAACCCTTCTCTAAAAAAGAATCGGAAAAGTAAAGAAAAGAAAAGAAAACCAAATGCAGCTGCTTAACGCCTTCGCTACTCTCCTCCGATGAGATTGAGATTTGAGAGGTGATTTTTTTTTACCCTTTTCTCTCCTCTTTTTATATTTTATTTTAAATTTGGGTTCCTTTATTATTGTTTATAGTTTGTTTTTATTTTGGGTTAGTGCAGAGAATCTCTGATCGCTTTGATTTTAACGTGGAATTAAAGAGCTCCTCACTCCTGATTGAGTCTCGTAATTTGAGCTCCCTCAAACTGCAAGAAAACAACAACAAAAAAAAACTAACCCAACCACTGATCCTCAGATTTCTCAGTCCATTAAATTTTGCTTCTCTGTACGGTAATCTTTCTTTCTTTTACTCTGTTTCTTTAAAAAGAAAAGCTGCTGGTGAATTTATTGGTATTTCATAGTTTAATTCTTAAATTCTGACAAATGTAGTCTTGAATGTAATTTTTTTTCCCCTTTCAAAGAAGACTTCTCATTTTTCTGAGGATTTCATAAACAACAATGCTGACGTGCATAGCTCGTTCCAAGCAACCCGGTGATGACTCACTGACTCAGCCAGAGGAAATCGACTCTTCCACTACTCCTAGCACTAAGCAAAACCAAGCCATCAAATCCCTCACGTCTCAGGTAATTAACTCTCAATTTTACGAGGTCAAGGTTTTCGGGTTCTTTGCTCTTTGTTCTGGCTTTAATGAGATTAGTTTTCCGTGTTTATTTTTTGGGTGTTTTAGTTGAAGGACATGGCTTTGAAGGCGTCGGGGGCGTACAGGCACTGCAACCCCTGCACGGTGCAGAGCCAGTTGAGGAACTCCGGCGACTCTGACGCGGACTCGGACCGTTTCAGGTGGTCGTATCGTAGGACTGGTAGTTCGAGCTCGGCGACGCCGAGGACGTGGGGGAAGGAGATGGAGGCGAGGTTGAAAGGGATATCGAGTTCGAGCGGAGAAGCGACGCCGAAATCATTGAGCGGGCGCCGAGTCGAACCGATCGTGTTCGTCGAAGAAAATGAGCCTAAAGAGTGGGTGGCCCAGGTGGAGCCCGGAGTGCTTATCACCTTCGTTTCGCTTCCTCATGGCGGCAACGATCTCAAGCAGATACGGTTCAGGTGCGCCTTCAATTTTTCTGATTTTCGATTTTCACGGTTCTGATTTATTTTCAACCGTTGGATCTTTAGTCGTACGGTTGCACTTATTTTAGTATTTTTACAAAATGTTTGGAAAATTTATTGGAAACATTAGAATGGAATGGACAGGTCATCTCATCGGTCGGATTTTTTTTTTCATAAAATTTTGTTTTAATGGAGTTGACAAAAAAAATCTAATAGATTTTTTAAAATTAAATAAATAAATTTTGGCCAAGAAAAAGAAAACTAAATGGACTTTCTTTTGTAAAGAAAAGGTATCACTTTTATTTGTTGATAACAATTCACGAATTTTTATGCTTGATTTTGAAATTATTTATTCCAAAATTACATTAGCTACTATTTTTGTTTTGTCGGTGTTTTAAATGTTTTTGTCCTTTGTAGTTACAGAATTTAATTTAATTAATTTATATAATTATTTTTAAAAATTAATATTTAATAAATTCAAATTCAAATTATAAAATTTACAATTATTTTTTTTATGAAGTTCAAGAAAAAAGTGATATTTAGTTAAAAATAATAAATTTTTTGATGAACTCAGTATGGTAATAATTAATAAACCAAATTGAAAGAAAAGTAAAAAGGGCAAAATAAAATAGTACTAAAAATTTACATTTATTATTTTCTTTTTTTGCTTTTAACTTGGCATCCAAGCATTGGCTTAGCAACCTCGGAAGGAAAATGAAGAATTTTAGGTTGAAGGAGGGTCCTACACTACAATGTAACAGTAAAGCTTCACTCACGCCTAATGAAAAGCAATCAGATAAAAGTCCAAAAGAAGAACTCATTGTGCCTTATCACATCAGTGGGGCGGGGTGGGTGGGACAGGGCAGGATTGATTGTGCTGGGATTGGGAAGCTTTTTCACTGAGCCTTGTCGTCTTGTCGGAGAACCCTCTCCCCTTTCTTTTTCATTAAAAAAAAAAATGAAAATCCCTTTCAAACCCATCTCTTGTCAATTTTTGTCTACTATTAGCTAGGGAATTCCCACATCATTTGCCTCTCCAAAACTACATGCAAGACAAAAATTTGACCCTTTATTAGGCTTATGTTTGCCATTAAACAAACAAAAGACCAGACTACAACTTTCATCTTTCCATGTTTTCTGTGGACAATGACAAAGAGGGATTAGTTAAAGTTGATAATTTTGAATGTAATATGAAAATATGATATAAATATAATTTTTTTAATAAATATAATATGATATGCTTAATATATTTATTATATTTATATATTAATCATTTGATCAGAAAAACATTGTTGTTACTTTTGACTTCATCTGACTTCTGTACCCATTCTAGAAATTTGATTTTAATTGATCTCTTAATTGACTGTATTTTCCATCACCACTTTCATATTCATATGATATGATCATATCTAATTTAATGCTTGATAAAGTTCCTCATTGGTTTTAGACTCCTAATGCTTTTTCTTTTTGGAAGACTAGACATCCCACTACTTCAAACACAATGATGCCACTTAGAAAATTTTAATATTCCCCTTACCTAAGGGTGGTTGTTAGCTTTTTTAATGATTCAAAGAACGGGAAATTTTTAGTCAAAAGATGGATGTTTATGAGCCAAACTAGTGGCCCAATATATATAATTAAAAATGTCCATTCACATAGAAGAGGATAATGCAATGATACTGCTCAAGGTTGGGTTTTCAAGTCATTGACTTGTGAAAAAAGGTAATAGCATGGTATAGACTATAGAGTATATTATCTTTGTGAAATTAGAACTTCAATTCCGAGTACACAGATTTTATCTTTCGTTTTCTGATAATTTCTACCAAAAATCTGCTGTTACTGTGTTTCCTAAACCAATCATTTAATGTTTTTAGTTGCTACATTTTTTTAGCACATGCTTAACATGAACCACTAATTTCTCATTTCTGGTATGCTAATCTCATGAACATCAGGAGTGCTGAAATATAGTTTATTTTCTTTGACCAGTCGGGAAATGTTTAATAAATGGCAAGCTCAAAGATGGTGGGCAGAGAATTATGATAGGGTCATGGAACTTTACAATGTCCAGAGGTTTAACCGCCATGCATTCCCACTACCAACACCCCCGAGATCTGAAGATGAGGCAAGTTCTTAGGCTCAACGTCCATGTATGTTTTTGTTATTTTTCAATGTTAATAGCAACATTCTTTTGATTCCTTTCAGAGCTCGAAAATGGAATCAGTAGAAGAAAGCCCCGTAACACCACCATTGACTAGAGAACGGTTACCTCGAAATTTATATCGTCCAACAGGGATGGGCATGGGCTACTCATCCTCAGATTCACTTGATCAACACCCAATGCAGGCTCGGCATTATTGTGACTCTGGACTTACCTCAACTCCAAAACTTTCCAGTATTAGTGGTGCCAAGACAGAGATATCATCGATGGATGCCTCTATGAGGAGTAGTTCATCAAGAGAGGCTGATCGCTCTGAAGAGCTATCCATCAGCAATGCCAGTGATCTTGAGACTGAATGGGTTGAACAAGATGAACCAGGGGTTTACATTACTATCAAAGCCTTGCCAGGGGGGAAAAGGGAGCTTAGGCGAGTTAGATTCAGGTATGGTTCTTTAACTTCAGTGATAGTTGGTTTGCCAATAAACAACTAATATTGACCAGGACCATCATAATTGATAGAGAAATGTGCTTGCATGAATATATGAGCCCCAAGCCCTCAACTATCAAACTGTTCTTGGCACTTGAAACATTTTAGAAACTTCCAACATCTCAAAGTGGTAGATATAGCAGGTTGTAGTTTGATCCTTGCAGTCACTGCAAGTTCATCTTACAAGCTACAACAATCTAAATCGAATTTAGATTAGTTCATATGCCTAACCTTTGCATTCCTTAGCAATCTGTAAGTCTAATAACAATTGCACTACTCTCATTGCTAGTTGACATCCTAGTTTTGATGTCTCCCATGCGATGATTTTTCTTGCATTTTATGGACTATGATAGGGTAGAATGTGATGTAACTTGCACTCTCCTTTTCAGTGACTAACATACTTTATAGATTGATTTACTCTGCTTTAGAGATTGCTACATATCAAATTATCAGGCAGTAAATCTGCTATCTATCGAGGCCAATTCTAGTGATCTATTTTATGCATTGTCGTCATTGGCAAAGTCTTTCTGTTTGATTGAGTTATATGAGGAATCTTCATTTATTTCGATGAGTTCAAAAGCTGCATCATCTCTTTTCTTTTTTCCCCAAAAGAGAAGGCAGTTGGTTAAAAGTTAAAACACATAAGCATTGAAGACTCATTGGAAATGCTCCAAAAAGCCATTTTTTCCGTGGATTTGATTTCATTGTTAGGTTGATGGGTCCAGCACAAGTCAATTCTATGATTGAGGTCCACCTTAGAAACAATTATGTTATGAATTACTGATCACAGTCAGAAACAGATTTATTAGCTGGAAATCTTTTTTTATGTTTTTTGACAGCATCATTACTGGTTCACTTATTCTGCTTTTCACCAATTATTTTACTCCCATGCCGATGCAAATCCAGCATGAACCTGTTTTTACCGAGGAAATGTAGGTAATTGTGTTTCATTTCCATCACTTTATGCCTATTATATCATGCAGCCGAGAAAGATTTGGGGAGGTGCATGCTAGACTGTGGTGGGAAGAGAACCGAGCCAGGATACATGAACAATACTTGTAATTTGAGCAAACAAAGGAGGCTAGCTAGCTGTCTTCTGTTGGCTATTCAAAATTGTGGGGTTTCTTCTGCCATACTTGTAGAATCCCTTTCTACAGAGATATCTAACCAGGTGTTTCTGCCTACTGGCACCTGTGTTCTTATTTGGGCATTGCAGCTAAGTTTTTCCAGCTTCATAGTAGCTTGGAAATGTGATGGTGGGATTTTATTTTAGTAGTTTCTTAAAAAGTGTTGGTGGATGGATGAAGAGCATCAACTGTGTATTTGGGTGGTGGTAAAAATGAAAAAAAAAAAATCAATGTTAATGAAAGAATGTGTTTCCTCGATCGTTTCTTCTTTGGTACTTATGCTTTGTCAGGCTGCTTACATGAAATTTGAGGTACTAAAAAACTAATAAGAAGTAAAACTCGAAAACAAATCAACAATATGTTCATTTTTAGAAGGAATAGCACCATATTCACGATTTGGGGAAGGAAGGATTACAAATCCAATATCTATCTCTTAAAATTAGAAGAAATTATCTCATCAATCATCGATAAAGTTTTTAGATTCTACCAGCGAAGTTAGCAGGGTGATATATACTTTTAAAATATATTAAAATAAAAACTAATTAAAAAAATGAAATATGTATTTATCTTTTAACTTTATTTATGAAATTAAAAAATTTCCCGTTAATTTATCAAAAACAAACTTTAAAATTGTCCAACATAAAAGTTGAGAGCCAAACTCAGCCCAAATTAACTTTCAACTAAATCACTGCCAGACTTATTGAGATGGATTCCATCGTTCATGCCCAAAGACTTGGGCGTAAATCTTGTCCAAACTTTCGAATTATATAACCTGAGGTTCTTTTGAGGCCCAAGCTTTTGGTTAGTTTTGCCTCTTCTAGACTAGTTACCAAAAAGTCCAAAACAACGAAAAGGGCCATTTCCCCCAATACATCCAAATTAAAAAAAAATGGACGTCTTCCCGGAGTGAACCTTATAAAGCAAATTGGGCATATCTGTACTCTGTCCTTGGCCACAAAATGAGGGGGGAAAAAGATCAAACACTTCCAATCTTTCAAGTTCAATCCTCATCAAAGCACAAAGCTGACGAATTTTGCTTTCATTTTGCTGATTCAGGTGGTCAAAACTCGGTGATAACAATTACTCCAAAAAAGAAAAGAAAAAAAAAGTGAAAGGTAAAAATGACCTGACATTAGGCACTTCACTGATTTCTAATTGGCTACAGGCTGACAATTAACCCCATTGAAAAAAAAAAAAAAAAAAAAATTAAAAGAACTCACCTTAGAACGTCAATCACTCATCACCATTCATCACTGGTAAAAAAAAAGTGAACCCAAACAATCAAACCTGCCACAGCCTGGCACCCCACCCTCGTCGTCCCCACCAAAATTTATAGCCGCAGGCACGGCACTCTCCTCTAAAACTAATCCACAGCAACACAAACAGGCAACAAGTATACATCTTTCTCTCTCTCCTAATCTCTTTCCTTTGCTTTGCTTTTTTCACAGTCCAGTTCATATTGAGGAAATTTCTTATTTTGTATTTCCCTTTCTCTCTTTCTTTCTTTGTTCTTCCACGTGATCTACTTGCATTTTACTTTAATGTGTCTTTGCAGCTTTTGACACTCTCTAAGCAGACATTAAAGCTCTTAGGCTTTAGCCACCCTTAAACTAAACCCTTTCTTTAATCTCAGTTCCTCTGTTTTTTCCCTATATAAGCCTCTGTTTTTCTTTCGTGTGTATGCCAAAAAAAAAATGTATAGAAGAGAGAGTTCACTGATAGAAACCACGGTTCCTCAAAGAAGAAGAACCCCTTCTTTCTCTTCAAGTATTCTCGATTCTATTTACCGTTCCATTGATGAATCAACTAATGGAGATGCACCAACATTGTGTCATTACAGGGAAACAAAAACAAAGCAGAACAATGCTTCTTCGGAAGATGAGAGAAAGGTTTCCAGTCTTCGACGGGCTATTATGATTGAAAATTGGGTTGAGAAGCAGAGTAGTTATGGCTCATCTCTGCATTTCAACTCATCTTCAAGTTCCTCGGATTCTAGTAGTGGCGGCGGAATCTTCTCGTCATCCGAAGCTGAGTCAAGTTACAAAGAGAAATCAAGAAGATCAACACCGGCTAAACTCGACAAGTCTACTCAGTTTGAGCCAAGAAACTTCGACAACAGCAGCAGCAACAACAACAATAAACAAAAGGCCAAGCGAGAAGGTGGTGGGTTCACAAACACCAAACTGAAAGCTTTGAAAATCTATGGTGAATTAAAGAAAGTGAAGCAACCTATTTCTCCTGGTGGTCGTATCACTAACTTTTTGAACTCCATTTTCAATGCTAATGCTAAGAAAGTGAAGATGTGCTCCATTGGGGTTTCAGACGATGTAAGTTTTGAACGCAAATCAAAATCTACATGTTCATCAGCCACTTCATTTTCCAGGTCTTGTTTGAGCAAAACACCTTCTTCTAGAGGTAATAATAAGTATAATAGCAATGGCAAGAAAAGGTCAGTTAAATTCTGTCCAGTTAGTGTCATTGTTGATGAAGATTGTAGACCTTGTGGCCATAAATGTATTCATGAAGATGATCCAAGTTTAATGCCAACTTCAACTGTTCAAAAGACTGTTAAAAACTCTTCGAGAAAGGGGGAGCTGAAGAATTTTGTCAAGGAGAAAGAGTCTGGAGTTAGCAATAAAGCAAGTGATTATCTAAGGAGTTATCAGATGAGGGGTACTGGTAAATTGGATTTGAGAGGCTTTGTTGATGATTTTGAGGATGATGATGATGCTTTGAGTTATTCAAGCTCTGATCTTTTTGAGTTGAATCATCTCATTGGAATTGGAAGGTATAGGGAGGAGCTACCAGTGTATGAAACTACTAGTTTGAAAACTAATCAAGCCATTGCTAATGGCTTCATATTGTAGCTCATTATCATCTTTCAAATTGAAAATCCAAGTCATTTTTTCTTATGATAAATTAATGACGATGATTATTCTATGTGTTTGATAAGCTTTGAAAAAAATGGTGAAAATTAAAGTTTTTGAAGAGTGAAGATTCAATGTTATCTTCACAAACTGAACCGTTAAAGCAACACGTAAAGTCAGAAATAGAAAAGGTGAAAAAGGAAAAAGAAAAAAGAAAAGGAAACACAAATCTTCTCCCCACGAGAGAAGGGAGAAAGTGAAAACTCTTTGCTTTTTCACTGGCTTAAGCACATGGCCTCAACATCCCAACATAAATTAGTTCTCTTTGGAGTCCCAGAATAAATTAAAAACAAAATCCATGATTAAAAAGATTTTTCTCATTTCTAAACATTCACGTCCAAGAAGCACGATTACGGACACGCGACACTATTCAACACGATATGGGAAAATGATACGTCAATTTTAAAAAAAATTAAGACTTGGAATATAGCAGGATATATAAATATTGATATTGATATTTTTCATTTACATATAATCAATTTATTCACATAACTTTTTTGTAGTTAAATTTGTTTGCATATGGTATAGCACGTGCAAGTCATAAAAGTAGAGCTTTTACATCAGCTAGGGAATGAAACAAAGTGCAAAGAAATTTTTAAAAAGAAAGCAAGCAAGTTGCGGGAACTTCTTAGCAACTCGCAAAAGAGAAAGAAAGAAACTGATTTTATGTGATCCTTTTATTCAATTAATATCTTTTTTGGGTTCAAAATATTGATTTTAATGAAGGCTTTCTGGATTTTCCTCTGATTGTAGATTTTTTTTTACCAAAATTGTGAATTCTAGATTTCGAACAAAACCCATCCTTTTCATGTTCGGATATGTGTTGATCGTATCCTGTATATTCGGGCACGTATTTCGTTATGTCGGAAGTGTGTTCGTGTTGTGAATATGTATCTGATATCGGTAAGGAAATGTAACTTCCACGCTTAGATTTCTTTGACAACTCCTGTTTCTCTGATTGATGATATATATCCTTGGCTATAGGGCTGAGCAAAAAAAATCGAGAAAACCGAAAACCGATCCGAATCGTAGTGTTCGGTTCGGTTCGATTTTTTTTAATTCGGTTAAAATTCGGTTCGGTTATTAGTTCGGTTTTTTCGATTCGGTTTTCGGTTCATAAGTCCAAAAATCGCAATTAATCGAACCGAACCGAATTCTATTTTTTAATTATATTTTTATTTTTATAATATAAAAATAAATATTTTATTTCTAAATTAGTGAAAAAAAATTAAAAATACTATAAAAAAAAGATAATTTTTAAAAATTTTAAAAACTAAGATACTTTGATTGTGGAAATAGCATGTTAGGCATAAATAACCTATTAAAATAGTATGTAATAAAGCCCAAATTTTCAAAAGCCCAAAAAGCCCAAAAAAATATGAAAAACCGATAACCGAATCGAACCGAGATACGACGGTTCGGTTATAACCGATCTTTTGACTATTGCGATTCGGTTTGGTTATCCATTTGAAAAAACCAAATTCTTCGATTCGGTTTGTAAAACCCGAAATAACTGACCCGAACCAAACCGAACTCACCCCTACTTGGCTATCACATTGAACATGGACTTTGAAATTCTGAAACAGTAGACAAAGGGACAGCTAATGCTTGCCAAGTTGCCATAGCCAACTGTTGAGTTCCATAAATTCTGTCTGCTACTGCTTAGAGTTGTTCGTGGGGATATCATTTCTTGATTTGGTGGGATAGGATAGGAGCAACAACTTAGAATATTATTAGAGACGTCATGTTTAACTAAGAAGTAAGAACTAAGATAAACCATCTTCACTCTAGTACCTGTAGTTTTACCCTAGCATCAACCAAATTTTGTACTAATTTATCTCCTAGTCCTAGACAAATAGATTCATGTCTTCCATATTGATGTTAAAAGGTTTCCAGGGTGAATTAATTTGCCAAGATTGGAAAAGCAATATATTATCTGGTTTGGACTTTAAGTACTGATATGGAACTGAATTCAAACTTCAACCAGAAGAAAATTCCAACCTATCAATGATATAGATGTCTTCCAATATCAAATTAAACTGATGAACAATGCTAACCCTTTGCAGACAAGTAGGGCCACACATAAGGAATCTCAGAAGTCAAAAATCACTAGGATCATCAGACATGGTAGCAAAAACCCAAACTAACTTTTTGCACCAGAGGAGAAAAAAATTAAAAAGTTTGTGAATAACACCATGTATTCATTGGGATGAAATGGGCACCATCGTTGACTTGATTACCATTCCATCAATTACTCTCATACCAAAAGAAGAGAAATACCCTCATCCCAAAGAAGAGAAGAAAACAATAAAGAGGAAACAATTGAGAAAACCCAGAAAGCAAAAAATTAGTCTCTTTCCACTTGAGAATGGTGGGAACATTTATTAAAACTAACACATGTCATCCTCAACTTTATTGGATTGAGAATCAATATGCTCTCTCTCTCTCGTATCACTTATGACAAGTCATGATCTTCAACAACTTAGCTATGGTTCTCAAATAATAACCTTCATTTGATGACTTTTTTTTTTTTTGTCTGCATCATATAATTGAAACTACTAATTAAACCTATTTAAGTATTTATGTTCCTCCAATACTGGCCAGTCGCTACCTCTTCAAGGCAGCAGTAATATCCTTTTCTGAGGAGTTCTTATTGCCCTGGACATTTGATCTTTTAAACTCCAAAAAAAAAAAAAGGGGGGGGGGGGCAAACTACAGTTCCTGTTACTGTTCAGATGCTTCGAGGAAGGTTAGAAGCAGTAAAGCTTTGAATGGATATGGAAGAAAAGAAATGTCTAGATGCTTATAAAATTTCTAAGAAAAACCCAAAAACCAATAATTAAGCAAAGAAAATTAAGCCAAAAAATAAAACTAATGAAAAAAGACAAGAAGACTTAAAAATAGAGCAAGAAAACAATCCATAATTTGCCAGTAAATACAAGTGGAGCATGTTTCTCAACAACCAAGCACAAATATGTGGTACATAACATAGTAGGTTTCCATAAGATTGTAACAGATGCATGTGGAGCAATGTCCTAGCCAATACCTTTCAAAGGATTAGTAGTATTAGTTAAGCCAAGGACCACTTCCCAACTATGATAGGTTTTATCCTCCTGCAGACAGGCCTCTTCTTTTTTTTTGTTTGGATAAGTGTCAATTTATATATCAAAAAAGCAGAGAATATCTCTGCTACATCAAAACTGAAGAACAAGTTACTCAGGTAGCTTTACATCAATAAAAGAAAAATAGAGTTGCTTAAGCCCCAATCAATACAAAGGTTAGCATTTACATTATCAAGTTCTAAGTTTTTTAAGCCTACCAACTTGAATCTGATCTCCTCTTTAATGGTTTCAAAAACCTGCAATGGAGACTTGCAGGGACTTCCATGTATCCTTCGATTCCTTTCTTTCCAGACGTGATAAATGGTTGAATTCCAAGCAAGCTTGAGAATAGTTGTAAGCAATGATCTACCTTTGAGCTTCTGCACAGCCCATTCAAGCACATTGTTCCAACTACAACTTTGTACTTGCAACTGACATGACTGCATTACCTGCAACCAAACAGATTTGGAGAAGCTACATTCGAAGAACAAGTGATCCCGGGTCTCTTGTTCAGAGTGGCAAAGCTTGCAAGTCACATCAATCTCGAACCCCCAGTTCAGAAGTCTCATGCATGTAGGCAATCTATTCAAAATGGTCATCCAGGAAATAAGGGAATGTTTAGGGATATGATAAGAATACCACAAAAGTCGATCCCATTTAACCTTCTGCTTCTTTGGTCTAATATCCTGCCACACTTTTGCAGCTGAGAATGTGGTTCCATGGAATTTCCAAATCCATCTTCCATCTTGATGGCTAATGAACTGGTTGGCCAAGTGCCTCAATTTTAAGAGTTTTTTCCAGGTCCAACTATTACCCTGAGCTGCAGGCAGGCCTCTTCTTTTGTCTTAATATAACCATCCATATTTGGTCAATGGCGTCGCCAACCACTAGTTACGTTGCAAATATGCAAGGTCATCCTTAGACCATGGCCTAGAGTTGGTAATTTGACAGGTAAGGTTTGGGTTGTGTCACATTTTATCAAATCATTTTCGGGTCGAAAAAAAAAAATCAGATCATTTTGATTTGAATTTTTTTAAATTTGACATTTAAATTATTCAGATTAGAATTATTTCAATCAAAATTGTTGAATTTTAAAATCAAATTGATTTGATTTTAGATCATTATGTTAGAGTTTGAATCATTTTCTTTTAATTAACAAGAGGAAATCAAAGCAACTAATCAATTTTTTTTTTTACTTATTAAGTGAAACAGTATGTAAAATCCAATCAAGTAGTAATTTATTGATAAAAATACTTAGAACCTATCATTATATCAATAATAATCTATCACTCAAATCAATTATTATTATCATATGGCCAACAAATTAGAGATGCAAATCAAAAATCCATTTGGATTAACACTTTTAACTAAGCTTAAAATCAAAATTTTTGATAGTATAATATCTGTTTGCTAGCACAAAATGTGCAATTATCAGGAATTACTGTAGTTAATTTTCAAAATTACTGTGTGGTTTAAGCTAACAATAATTTCAAATGGGCCCTTCTGATTCTATTGTGTCCGGGTCCAAGGCACGTGCTCTGCTTTTTGTAGCTGGCAAGCTCACGGAGGAGCGCGTGAATGACAATAAAATGAGAGTGAGAGTGTCAGACGACAGAGCCGCACGTGACCGCCTGCCCTTCTCTGTACAAAGCATGTTCATCAAGCGCACGTGTGCTACGTTTTTATTTTATTGATTATTTTAAGGTTCAGAAATCAGATTATCAGAATGTTAAAAGAAAGAAAATAAATTTTTAAAAAAAAAACCTAAATGACAGCAGCTTTCAATTTTAAATGCGACGAAAGACACGGCTGTCTCTGTTTAATGCATCTGCTAAAATCCCCACGCGCTCTTAGTATGTTGAAGATTCACGCTCTTGGGGCTTGGACCGTTTGATTCAGTCTTTGGTTTGGGCTCATTTGAAGTCCGAAGGCAAGTTTCCAAAGTGAAAATTTTGCTTTAAAGCCTCGTACCTTGTTTAGCATTATTTTTTATACAATTTTTGAAGTTAAAAATTATTTTTTATCTCAAATACAATGCTAAATAGATAAAAAAAAATTGGCTTTTGTTATTGAAATTATGATTTAAAAAGTCAAACAAAAAAGCTAAAAATATAGCTTTTGAGTTTTAAAAATTGACTTTTGGATAAAATGACTTTATTATCCACACATCTCTACACTTTTATTATTTTAAACATATCTTTTTTTGACATTTTAATTTTCTATGACATTTTTTCACAACAATACTAAACATTTAAAAGTTTTTTCACCATACTTTTTAAACATATTTTTTTTAACCCAGGCCTTTTTCAATCCAAGCTTTTCCCAACAGCAATGCTAAACTAGCCCTTAGTTAGCCAGTCGACAATCTGTGTATTTTTATGTGTCATACTTATATTTAAAGTATTATATTTATATATATTTTGATATGTTAATAATTTGTATTATATAAATTTTGACACGATCGTAAATTTGTATCATATTCGTATTATTTTTTCGTGTCGTATCGTATTTTAATTATTTTTTTTCGTATTGTGTTTGTGTCATATAATCGTATCATGTTTAAAATTATCAGATCTAAGATAAATCAAAAACATCATTAATGACAATTGTCTAAGATCATATGGAGGGTGAGAACATGAAGAAGTAAGGAATTACTTCATATGTCCCATCATCCAGCATTCATCGTTCATCCATCACATCATCCATCGTTCAGTTTACACAAAAATTGGTACGGACATGGCACACTCAATTTTTATTGATAAGATCTCTATCGATTATAAGGAGACGAAAATGGGATCAATACTTGAAAGACGTTTGCTAACTTCTTTCATTGTTGTAGCTGAATCAAATTCCAAAACTTGAACGAACTCAAGTAGTTTATCTCTTTAAATTCAAATAGATTCAAGCAGTTTCTCCAAATTCATTGAGTTTTCTTTTCTTTTCTTTCATCAACCTACACCTAATTAATTTATGATATAATATAATGCTTCCATATAGGCATGTGAGGTGGTCTAAATGTTTCAAAACACAACAAAGTTTGGTGGTGAATGATGAAATTGAAATGCATGTCATTGCGCCATTCACAAAGCTACAAATCATATACTGGCCAACATGGGGCTTTTCTTAGTTTAGTAATGCCTGCCAGCCCCTCCATTTTTTTTTTTAAAGATTCTTAATTTATTTTTTATTCCTCAATATTTATCTATTTAGGTCTCGTTTAACATTGCTTTTGGCACAGTTTTTGAGGTCAAAAATTGCTTTTCACCGCAAACACAATGCTAAACAGATAAAAATATTTGGCTTCTGCTGTTGAAACCATGGTTTGAAAAGCCAAACCAAAAAGCCAAAAAATATAGCTTTTGGGCTTTAAAAGCAGACTTTTGGATAAAATAACTTTATTATCCTCAAATCTCTACACTTTTATTATTTTAAATATATCTTTTTTTGACATTTCAATTTCCTATAACACTTTTTCACAGCAATGCTAAACACTTAAAAAGTTTTTAAACCACACTTTATAAATACACTTTTTTCAACTCGAGCTTTTTTCAACCCAAACTTTTTCCAAAAGCAATGCTAAACTAGCCCTTAATTCATCCCAAAAGAACATTACGCTATTAAGTATTCTCGAATTCATAATTTTAAAAAATCTGTCCAACGTACATGTTATCTGAATTAATACTTGGTTGGCAGCCCTCCATTTGTTTATTTATTTCTTATAAAGTTGATGTGAGCTGGCCTAAGTGGGAAATGAGAAAAATCGCTTCCATTTGATGATCACTTGGATATGGAACATGTAAAGATAGTTGAGAAGTTAAGTGGGCTTGGATTCAGCAGGAAAAAAAGAAGAGAGTTTGATTTTGGGTGCTTTTCTCAGTTGTTGGGTTAGGTTAGATAGTGAATGGATTGGATTCTGATTTTTTTTTTTGGGGGGAGGAAATGAGCAAGAAAATACATTATTATACTTGATGACATAAAAATACTCATAACAATCCTTTGACAAGGATTTTTTTTGGGAATTACCAAAAATTTATGGTTGCTTATTATATTGCTTAATTGATTGAATAATGTTTTTCCTTTCTTTTCTTTTTTTTTTTTACTTTTTTATACATATATATGAATTTGTCAAAAATTGAATCTTGATTATTAAAACTAAAAGTCTAACATTCTATCAACAAATCACATGAAAATTGATCTTTTTACTCATCTTACCATCAATATAGAACATTGATAAATAAATTATACTAAAAATATACATATTAAAAAATTATTTTGGAACTATTCTATCTTTTGAAAAGAAAATGATAATTTGATGTTTGGAATGCAAAATGTTAGGGAATGAATAAATCATAAAACAATGGCCCATAGTCATGGGCTAAAAAACTTGGAGAGTAAAGCCTAGAGCCCATATGGCTCGGCTAAGATAAAACGAGGCCTACTCATAAAAATGGACCCTACCAATACAGATAGAGCCACGTGTGATTCCTTATTCCCATTCCTTCACCATTATAGTTTAAATGGCCAAAAAGAAAAATAATAATAATAAATATGAAAAACATGCTCTTAATAATTAAATAATTTAATAAATAAAAATTATTTAAAAAAATAAATAATTAAAAATTGTTATAAAGGATATTGTAAATTATTTTTGATAATTTTTTTTTTTATTTTTGATAATTTTTTAAAAAGTAAAACTTTTTGATAATTTTTTTTTTAATTTTAATTTTAATTTTAAAAAATAAAAAAAATAATATTATTTATTTATTTTTTTAATTAAAAAATTTAAAAAATAAAAATAATATTTCTAAAATTTTAATTTTTATTTATTTTTTAAATTTTAAAAAAATAAATATTTAAATATTTTATTTTTTAAATTTATTTTCAATTAAAATTTTTAAAAAATAATTTTTTCTTAATAAATAAAAAATTAAAGATAATTTTATTTTTAAAATATTTTTTATAATAATTTTTAATCGTTGTTTTTTTAAATTAACTTTTATCTATTAAATAATTTAATAATTATTTATTTATTTAATAATTATTTATTTATTTATTGAAGACATGTTTTTCATATTAAAAAAAAAAGTTGTCTTCGCGGCCGAGCGATCAAACCACCTCGAAGAAGCAATCTCTTCCCGAGGCCAACAATAAAAACGCAGCGACAACACGCGTTTTATATCAGCTTGGGTCGTCTCAGCCTCCACCAATTCATCTTCAGACAGTTTTCATAGGTTTGATCGAACATGAGTTTCCTCTTTGGCAAGCGAAAAACTCGCGCAGGTATCTTCTTCTTTTTTTTAATTAAAATTTGTATTAATATCGAAAACAAAATCTACGATTTTTGGTTCCGTCTTGAATTTGATAAAGTGGTTCCAGATTGAGGGTTTTGGTAATTGGATGATTAAGTTATTAAAATAGTAGTTGATTGTTTTTGGCTGATAATTATTTTGGAAATCGAATAATTTTTTTTTATTAGAATTATGAATTTTGATATGGAATGCTAAAATTCTGGAAATGTTTGTGAATTATGATAATGAAAGCAATTTTTTGTGTTATTTGTGTATTTGGTTTAATTTTGGATGTTATGTTAAGATCGATCCTTTGCATGGTTTTTTGTTCATATTTGTATCAATAGGGTTTTACAATACTGAATGGAACTGTTTTTTGCCTTCGTGTCTAAATCCATTTAGGCAATGGTTTTGGATGGTGTGGATTAAATGGTGTTTTTCTTCTTTTTTTTTATTGAGATGTTGGATAGGGATGACAGCGGGTCGTAAATCTATTATTTTTTTTTTTGTAATATCAATCCGCATAATTGTTATAAAATCCGAATCCGTTTTTATAGACCCAAGAGAAGAAACTGATTACAGAGATAAAGAAAAGTGCAAAGCAAGGGCAGATGGTGAATACATTTTTCTAAATTGATAGTGTGTTTTTTTTTTTTTTGCTGGTCTTTTTATGTATGTGTTGTTAAATCCCTCTTAAGAGGTATGTATTGGATCAAGTGCTAATCAGCTTGACTAATTTATGTTCTTTTAGGCAAGCATGAGAAAAAAGTATTATACATAAGTTTGCTTTATTGGTGATTTTAAATATAACATGACATGATTCACTGCTTGATAACTCTGTTTTATGAAGTACATATCAAGATTGAAGCCTTGTAAGTTGTAAACTTTACAAGTTATTGCAACTTTTGATGTCATTGCCTATTTATCGTAAAGTTTGACTAATTTTCTGCACAACTTCCAGACATTGAAATCAACACAAGCAATGGGAGAGGCAATGAAAGGTGTGACAAAGGCTATGGGCCAGAAAATTATGCAAAGAATTTGAGAGACAGGATGAGAAGATGGAGATGGTGACTGAGGTGATGGGTGGTGCAATTGGTGATGCTTTGCAAGGGGAGGACGAGGAATAGGAGGAAACAGAAGAACTTGTGAGCCTGGTTTTTGACAAGATTGGAATTGACATCAATCAAGAGGTACTATTTTCACAACTTTTTTTTCGACATAGTGCACATAGCTTGAATAGGATGCCTTTCTTGCCCATATTAAGTTGGTAAGATGTACTAACTCTGCTTACTTTTTTATGATTCATAGCTTGTAGAGCTGCTGTTGCGCGCACCAGCTGCAAAGGGTAAGGTTGCGCAGGCAGAAACAACTGGGAATGATGACAGTGGAATAGATAGTGATTTACAGGCAAGGTTAGAAATTTTGAGAAGGATGTAGTAAGTATGCGTAATTACTTCTATATAACTAGGTTTAAATACACGTGCGTTGCACGTTAGTGATATATTGTGTAATTAATATTTTTTTAAAATCTAAGATTTAATAAGTAGCAAAGTAAACGATTCAGCTCATTTAGCTTTATGAATTGGCATATGATTATGCATAAGAGGGAGTTGACATAATAGGAAATGATTTATGGATTATATAATCAAATTAATCATACAATAGTAGATACAGTCACTTTATATTTTGAATTTCTTTTATTGAATAGCTTGAACAATGTTGAATAATAATTAATGATTGTACTATTTCACATCTTTTCTGATGAAACTATTCATGTAATAATTAATTACTATCTTAGGATCCAATTTTTGTAGTAAAATTGGCATTTGATAATATTTCTTTCTAATAATACTAAATTTAAACCTTACCTAATTCCCCAATCGAAAATTTTCCGATTATGTGTTAATCGAGCAAAAAATTGCTCTTAGGAAAGCACCAATTAATATAATGCTCCAACTATTAGCTAATTATAAGTTCGTGAAGTTATATCTTAAGCCTTAACATAATATGATCAATATATCTAGCATTCTTGACGAAGTTGGTAAGAAATTGAGATTTTCATGGATTCAAGTCATATAGCAAAAGGGGCAAATTATATATTTTAGAGACGTAATTGTATTGATATTACAATTTATAACAAATAGTCTCCTCCAATACATGCAATAAAGCGTAATAAAACTCGTTAAAAATTTTGTGCTTAAAATTAGACTAATTCAACTTCTAAATCAACTTATCTTTAGTGAAATTAAATTAGGGGAAACATAAGAGGAATTGTTTTCACTCGATAATACAAACAAACAATTACATATATATATATATATATTAGTTTCTTAAAAGTTTTTGCATCAATTATAGAGGAAGTTTGGAACTTTATGCACACTTTCAACTAATTTATAAATGTTAACCACAAAATAAAGTCTAAGTTTTCAAGTTTCGTGTTGTTTGAAATCAGCTTCTCTTTTTATGTCTGTGATCAGTATATATGCCCATAAATTATCCATCCAAGTAGTGCAAATTGGCTAAGCAACATGTCAAATAATGTTTCGCTATATGTTTTTTACTATATGTACTTGCGAAAAGAAGAAAAAAAAACGCATATATCTATTTAGCAAAGTTCCGTAAAAAACAGAGTATAATAAGTTGTTACAAATAGGATTAGAAAATCAATATAAATTAAAATTTAGATAGATTATAAAAGCAATAGAATCAGCCTACTATATAAAATATGTTACAAATAAGGCTAAAAAATCAGTAGAAATTAAAACTTAGATATAAATCATAAAAGCAATAAAATGAGCTTACTGTGTAAAATAAACAATAGCGCAATATTAGAATGCTAATGCAGACAAAAGTTCACAAAATAAATTAATCATGACTTCCATCTTTATATACGGTGACTTAATTAGGGTTTTTTTTTTTATTAACTCTACTTTGATTATGATGCAAAAAATAATTAGGCCTAAAATGGAAGATGCAAATAATAATTAAGTCTAAACTAATTAGGTTTCATTAATGATCTGTAGTAGCCTGAAAAGAAAATATATATTTTTTAAGAAAAAATTAATAAATCATTGTCAAGGATAAAATAGTTTAAAAAAATTAATAAATCATTATTAAGGATAAAATAATTAAATTTAAGCATTAAGTATAAAATAATTAATTTTAAAAATTAGCAAGGTATAGTAATATTATTTATTTAATTCTTTTATTTGAAAATAAAGAGAATGGATTCAAATTGAAGACCCACGAATCAAAAATGAATCTTTAATGGTGATTGTAAACTTAAACAAACAACTAATATAACATCAATTATCTCATGATTCGAATACCCGCATTTGCTTTAATTTTAAATTACGACCTCCTTTATACAAAAAAAAAAAAAATCGATTGAAGCCATTTCAAGTCTCAACACAAAGAACTTCAAATCGTAAAATCATTTCTTGACCAAGTGATGATCATCCAATCAAAAAAAATATGTGGACTGAATTTTCTTTTCAGCTTCTTCGATAATATATATTTGTCAAAAAGTGTTGACCATAACTATTCAAGGATAAGAATTAGGTCTAAAATGAAAAGATGCAAATAATAATTAGGCTTAAATTAATTAGGATTAATTAATGATTTGTAGTAGCATATAAAAAAATTTAGATTTTTATTAAAAGAATTAATAAATCATTATCAAGGATAAAATTGTTAAGAAAATCAACAAATTATTATTAATGATTTATAGTAGCCTATAAAAAAATTAGATTTTTTATTAAAAAAATTAATAAATCATTATCAATAATAAAATAGTTTAAAAAATTAGTAAATCATTATTAAGAATAAAATAATTAAATTTTAGTATTAAGGATAAAATAGTTAATTTTAAAAATTAGCAAGGGTATATATATCAAAATAATTAAATTTCAGCATTAAGGATAAAATAGTTAAAATCATTATTAAAAGTAAAATAATTTAATTTTAGTATTAAGGATAAAATAATTAATTTTAAAAATTAGCAAGAGTATATATGTCAAAATAATTAAATTTCAGCATTAAGGTGTACACACAAATTTCTAGTCAAAAATATGACAAAAAAAATTTTGGAGTCAAATAGTAATTTTATTTATCAAAAGTTACAATCTCTAGGAATTCTTAAAGATAAAAAAAAAAAAAAAAAAAAATCCTTTGATTCTTTTCTTTGCAATAAAACTTTTCTTCAAGGATCTTTGGACTTATTCTTGAATCAATGAAATTTGTTTCAAGGGTCTTGATGACTTGATCTTGAAATTTGTTTCAATGATCTTGAAAAACTTGATCATGAATAAGATTTGCTTCAAAAATGTTTGAGACTTGATCTTGAAATTTGCTTTAAGGATTTTTGAGCCAAAATTTTGAGAATTTTGAAAATCTTGGAATTTTGTACCAAGGATTCTTGAAATTGTTGAAAGTTGGTCCAATTTTTGGATTTTTGGATCCTCAGACTTAGATCTTCAGATCTTTCTTCTTGGACTTGATTGATGGAAGTTTGAAAAGTTTATATTTGAGATTTTCTTTTCCCAAATTATTTTCAAGTTTTCTTTACTCAAATTGTGCTTAATTGTTTTCAAGCTTTTTACCCAAATTGTACTTCAAGAGTCTTGTTGACTTGTTCTTCGAGACTGGATTTGAACAAATAAAATATCTTCTTTCTTGAATTGTTCAGGCTTTAGAGGGGATTGAATCTTCAAAATCTTTTTCTTTTCTTCAGGCTTGTGAATTGTGTTGAATGGTTTAGGGGAGATCCCTATTTATAATGCTAGCTTGCTATGTGAGATAGAGTTTTAAAAAGATTTAAACTCTTTGCAAAGAGTTCTAAAAGAACTTTAATTGGATGACTCATGAAGCCTTATAATTTGATTGGTCAAAATTATGAATTTATCTTTAAATTATTTTTATTTAATTTAAAAATAAATTAAATGACTCATAATTGACTTTAATTAGACAAAAATTCTTTAATTAAAAGAAATTTCATTTAACATGTGTCAATTTATAATTAGCCAAAAACTTTTCATTCTACATAAGGATAAAATAGTTAATTTTAAAAATTAGTAAAAAACTAAAAATATATATGTTATTCATTATTTGTAATTTTGGGGTTGGTGTTTATATATATATATATATATATATATATATATATATATATATATATATATATCACCTCTATGTTGGAACGTGAAAGTGCATTTGGATTGTAACATTTGGGAAAATGCGAGAGATTATTGATTCAGGATTTGGAAATACATGGAAATTATAATAAATTACGTTTGTAAATTTATACATGCTTTGGCAGTAAATATGTTTTGTATTCACTCTATTTGGAGTCATCGGTGCAAATTATTGCACAACTTTTGGATTAGTTACCTTGTCTGTACATCTAAGTGTGTGCCCATTGCCTCATTTTTTATTTTTTTTTGATACTAATTAAAAATAAAAAAGTTTGATTAAGTTCGTGATCTACTCGAGTCGGATATTAAGATATTCAAATTCGACTTGTTCGATAATTCGAATTTAGTTCGATAATAATTAAACTAAATTCGAGTAATTTGCGAGTACATATATCTTCTAATCCATGAGCAACTGGCTTTCTCAATTTAGTCTTTGTTAACATCGTCATGCATCTCATCTCAGGCCCACAAACATCAGGACCAAAACATACAGGGGGTTTCAGACATTCCCTACCTAATCAAACAAAAGAGAGCCTAATCAAACAAAAGAGAGAAAGTAAAGAAGAGAAGAAAAAAATCAAATAAAAATGGAGAAATCAAACTGGGATGGCGGTATCCAGCAAACCTTCCCTGGAGTTCTCCGGTGAATTAACCACCGTGTGTCGATGAACGGAGAAGGATCAGCAGAGGCACGGCAAAGCGGGCAATCGAAATGAGAATACAGCCACATATCTATACAAGGGGCATGGAAAGAATGTTTACACCTTGGTAGCTGCCTCGCATCTTCTCCATCTACGAAAACTGATAAGCAAACTGCACATTCATATTCTCCAGCAGGGTCTTGAGACCCCATGTTGCTGCTTTCCTTCTTGTACTTGAAACTTGACAGCAAGTTCCTGCCTTGGTTTTCAAAACTCTGGCTGGCCGTCATTTCTGCAAGCCTGTCAGGTCTCTGGTGGCCGGACTCATCCTGGCGCTGCGTGCACCACCGGATGATGATAAGGTTGTATATAGCGAGCAGGATAGCAGCTGTACCCAAAATGACCACGCCGTAATAAAGCATAGGCAAACTTAACTTTGGAGAAAGGGGAGGGGAAGAAGGCCCTGGATTGTCTCCCATATTGAAAGAAAAAAAAAAGGGAAGGGTTTTTCAGATATGGCAAAGGATTTAGATAGAAGGTGAAGATTATATGTAGAGGTAATTAATCATCAAGAGAATCGTGTATATGGAAATAGCATAATAAAAAAATAATTGGTAGTTAATCTAAAAGCCGTGGTTGTTATGTAGTCGTGAAGAAAAATGTTGAATAAAATCTTTGGGCAAAAAGAATGGAGACAAAGCAAACGTAAAATCAGTAGACAGTGAACAAGGGTGGTGGTGAAAGTGATTGAATTCGATCTTGATAAGAAGCCTCTCCTTCTTCTCTAACATACTTATTTTTATCTGTCTGATTAATTTCTTTGCCTATGGACAATAGAATATGTGGGAAAATAGTTGGTGCACGAAAACTATGAAATGATCCAACCATGAGTGAGCTAAGAGATCAATAATAGTCAAAACAAGTCATTTGTCTCTTAGGAAGATTTAATTGTTTTTTATTCACAACTCATTTGTAAGACTCGAATCTTTTGGCACAGTCGAGTGATGGCCCAGCCATTTGATTTTCATTAGATTAGATAGAATTGTTTTTGAGTCATCTACGTCTGTACTAAATTCCGTGCTTAATTTAGTTATAATAAGAAAAGGACAGTTGGAAGAGTCTGCTACATGCCCGATGCATGCCCTCTATAAATGGGCTATGAAAAGACATGTTTTATATACAAGTTGAAAACTTGGATAGCAACGATTGGTTTGTTTTCATATTGCAATGATTCAATATCTTAGCAAAGATCTGTAAGAATCCAAGCTACATAATTAACACTTATAAGTTATAACGAACTCCTTGTCTTATTTTAAACCCATGATTCGGACCAAACTATGTCAACTTCCCAAAATCCATTGAGGTCAATAATGAGAAAAAAAAAAAAAGTTATATTTCACGTTTTATGTACTTTCTTTGGTAAATAAGTAAAGAAAATAAAAATTAAATATAATATGTTATGCTAAAAAATGACATGTTATTACTTATTTTAACTGACTACGCGATTTAATTGTGCGTATTGATCAAGTGCATATCCTTAAAAAGTAGTATTTAGCAGGTTTGGAGTTCGAATACAGTATTTGCAATCTTTTAACAAGCGTTTGTAGTCCAACGGTTATAGGATAATTGCCTTCCAAGTAATAGACCCGGGTTCGACTCCCGACAAACGCATATATATATATTTAATAAAAATATGTATTTGGCTAAATGGTATAATCTTTATTTTACATTCAAGAGGTTAAAGATTCAAATCTCATCATATACAAATTCTCCCGGCAACGGAAAATTTTATTTTATACAGTCATTTTTGTTTAACATTCAAAACTTCTGCTGCAGGCATTTTGTCTTCCCAAAAGCTGTCATCAAGAAGATAAACCAGTTATGTTCCAAGTTTTTCTGGAAGGGGCAAGATGAAACAGCAAATGGGGCATGAGTAAGCTGGAACTTAGTATGTAGACCCAAGTCAGAAGGTGGACTAGGCTTGAGGGATCTACTAAGCTGGAACCAAGCTTGTATTTTGCAACATTTATGGACCATCCTAATCTAGGCAGGATCACTGTGGATTGCCTGGATCCAAGCCTATGTGCTTAAGGGTAGGAATTTGCTGCAAATACCAATTTCACAAAACAGCAACTGGAGTTGGAAGAAACTGATGAAGATGAGAAGCATGGGTGTGCAGGTTGTTAATAATCTCACAGGGCAGAAATTTCCAGTGAGTAAAGTATGGAATGAAGTAAGAATGAAGTAAGGTAAAGTCACATGGGATAGACTCATATATGGTCCCCCTTCTACGTACCAAAGCACTCCTTGGTAACCTGGATGACAATCCTCAACAGATTACCAACCAAAGACAGACTCATTTCAAGAGGGATGGACATCGAAGGCAGTTGCATCCTCTGCCACTCTGAATAGGAGTCTAGGAGCCACTTTTTTTTCGAATGTGAATTTTCAAAGGCAATCTGGAAAGAGGTGCTTCAACTCTGCCTGATATAAAGGCCAGTGATGAATTGGCAACTTGAGTTGTAGTGGGCAGAATCCAAGTTAAAGGGGAAGGCACTAGTCTCTATAGTTCTGCGCCTGGCTTACTCACAAGTGCGAGAATAAAAACACCTGACCCTGTCAATGCCAGGATATGTGCAGCATGGGGGATAAGTCGATCTCTAAGACAAGAGTGTACAGGCTTAGTTGATTCATAATTGTAAAAATATTACAATAGATACAAACTGACTGAGGCCACTGACATAATGTATATGTAGCAGAATTCTGCTTCTTGATAATGAAAATCACTTATCCAAAAAAAAAGTGCATCTTTTTATTAAAAATTATGCTAATATATCAAATTTCAAAAACGTTTAATTTTGATTTGATATAAATCAAATGTTTGATTTTTAAATAAGCAATTCGTCAAAAATTTAATCGAGCATTTAATCAAAATTCTATATAGATTATGCCATTGACTAATTGTCTGTGTGTTCTACCTTGCAGAAAATGAATGTGGATTTTAGGAAATGCTTCTTCTAAACAAATAATTTCAGCAAAAAGAAAAGAAGAATGGTCTTTGTTAATTGTTACCACTTTTAATAATAACTTTTATATAGCTGAAAATAGTAGTAGTAGTTGTAGCACCTGCACCACCTTATTTTGAGTGGTACGGATGTAACATGTAACACCGAAATTGCTTTTGTTTAAGGGGAAATTGGCCAGCCAAAAGAAACAGAGTCAGTCCAAATTAAGAAAATTTCAACCAAAGTGCCTCGAATCTCCATCTATCACAATATATAATTGCTAAGGTTTCTAACATAAGATCTTAACATTTTAGTTATCAGAACAATTCTAGTATTGACAACATTCTTTCTTTACAAGTTAAGAGTTTTCTTACACTCAGTACTTTGTGTTTCGGTTAAATTGTTGACCAGTATCCAACATTCAATTAAACTCCATCACCTTCTTTCTTTTCCCTCAAGTTTTGGCCTATTTATTTTTTAGCTAAGTATTTCCAGTTTTGAGAATTTGATATTGAACAGTATTCCAGTTGGCAGCAGCGAGGGCGCTGCTTAGGATATAAGCTGGGGTAAGACTTAAGAGTCAAAATTTGTAGGAATGTTCTCGAATGAAAAATAGAGAGTTGCTAGGTACCAGGTAGTTTACTTGGGAGAAAATTGTCTCTAATATCTAGTCTTTGAGAACACGTTTAGAAGTCAAAAAGTAAGTTATACTTGGGACATAGGACCAATCTATTACCCTTTCTTTTCCCTCAAGTTTTTCCTAAATTTTTATTTGGAAATAAAACCTATCATATTCGGACTAGGAGTTATTTTCCCTGTGGGACACAGATTATTCTGTTTTTATATTAAATATTGATTCCCCGCCGTGTTTTAACTGAAGTTTTTTTTTTTTTTTTTTATCACAATTTGTTCTTCTGCTTCTTTCTTTGCTTTTCTTTTCTTTTTGTCAATGGCGCCCTGTAATGTTAGCTCTGATGTTATCTTTGAAATTTTATCAAGAGTGGATTTGAGGACGATGAGGAAGTGTAGAATTCTCTCAAGGGAATGCAACAATCTCACCTTTGAATCAAGTTTCATGCGGCTTCATTGTCAAAGAACAAACACAATAACCGGATATTTTGTTCAGAGTTTAAGAAGCAATCGTTACCATTCAACCTTTTTGTCCATAGACAACAATCCAGGTCTTGATCCCATTATTAATCCCAAGTTAAGCCTTGATTTCCTACCCGGTCGGTCTGCGGAGATTCTAGCTACTGTTGATCAAGGTCTGATGTTTTGCATGACCCAAGGTCCAGAAAACCGTCATTATATTTGTAAGCCAAGCACTAAGCAATGGGAAATCATACCGAGTCCAAATCCTCGATATTTCACTAGAAAAATCGCCATGGTGGTGCTTAGGTCAGACCCTTTGCGGTTCAAAATAATCAGACTTTCAGACGGCGAGTACAATGATTCAGAGCTTGAGTTGGATTTGGATTTGGAATATCCCAACCCAGAGCTCGATGATTATGATTACAAAAGTTTCCAGTGTGAAGTTTTCGATTCAGATAACTGGGCTTGGAAGCAATTAGATGATCTAACGTTGCCTTACGACGAGTTTTTAAACTCCAAGCCTGTTATATCTGCATGCGGTGGGCTGCATTGGCTTACTTCCAACAGCGAAAAAAACAACATATTATCTTTCTATGAAGATAAAGAGAATTGGGAGTTGGTTTCAGTTTCACTACCAGATTCACTCTGCCATAGACATGTAAACCTAGCTGAATATCAAGGAAAGCTTGCATTAATCTGTGTGACAACAGATCTTAACTTTGTCGAGTTATGGGTCGTGAGTGATTGTTATGGAGAAAAGCTTTGGGTTAAAAACCATTCACTAAATCTGAAAAGCTTTAACAAAGACATTGGCCATTATTCAGCTAATTCTTTCTACAACGCTGATACTCTCTTTATGATTGGATTATTCAGCGCAGTATTTTACAATTTCAAGAATGGTCAGTTTAATCGGATAGAACTTCCATTGAAACACAAGTACGCGGAATCAGCATTTTTTATTCAAACAGATTATGAGCCGATTCACTTCAGACAAAGAACAAAAAACTCTGTATTCAAGACTCTTATAGGCTCAATCTTTGTAGTATTTTGGTTTTTTATTTTGGTTTTAATTTGTTTTATTCTAGATGTTTAAACTGGATATCATATTTTATAATTAAATTTTTCTTTCTAACAATTGTTTTATCGTTTAATTTATTTTTGTCCTTACAAAAATTGTGATGACTGTAGTATTATTTTTTTCTATTCTTTAAATTTCTCGATTTACAGACCTTATTTATGCCAATATTAGTCGAATTGGACTGCAAAAAATGGTAACTAATTTTAATTGACTCTGCTCTTAATCACAAAAAGATGGAAGTTTAAGAATTTTTTATAATTAAAAAGAAAGTAAAGTAATTCTGTAAGAAATTCACATTCTCAGTTTTAATATTTTCATTTTGCATCCAATATAAATTCATATATATTTTCTTTTTAATTTCAAGTTTTGGATGGGTTCGGTTTCATTTTTCATCTTCTGAATCTGATGTTGTAAACTCAGCATTGGACCAATAAAGTAGTATCTAAAAAACTTGCCAACGGCCCATCCAATGGGTCCAAAATCAGCCAATGTCTAAGAACCACAAAAATCAGTAACAAATCAGATTTTCAGAGTTAACTTATACAGTTATACACTTGGTTCTGGGTTGAATTATCTGTTCGATTCGATAAATTCGATTTAATTGAATTGGTTTTGAAATAAATTTTTGATAATTCAAGAGTTAATCCAATTCGATTTGAATTACTGTTTAAATAATAAAAATATTTTAATATAATTTTTAAGTCAACCAAACTTGAGTAAATTTTTTTCTATTCAGCCTTTCACACCTTTAGTCACTGGGTGGCCAACCATAGAAGACATTCTCTCCCCAAATTTCAAACTTGATGGGCAATGGACCAAAGAGATAACCTTATCCATCAATTCCAACTTGAGATAGAGATGATAAGGCCACCTGATATCTCAAATTTCCGCCTCTCAAATCTCATTATTCTTAGACTCAGAGTGAGCAGAGAAGAAAGAAATCAATGGCTTCCACTTCAGCTGTTTCAATGGCTCTGTCATTAACTCCTGCTAGCCAAAAGAGGTTGCCAGGTTCCGAGGCTTTACTTAAGCCACTGCCAGTCAAGACATCGACGGCAGTCGCAACTACAACAAGATCCATTGGAAGGCTTGAAGTCAAGGCTGCTTCTTCACTCAGGGAGAAGGCAGTCACTGGATTGACAGCTGCTGCACTGGCAACATCCATGTTGATCCCTGAGGTGGCTCAAGCTGCTGAAGGATTTACCCCATCTCTCAAGAACTTCTTGCTTAGCATTGCGGCTGGTGGTGTTGTGCTTGCTGCCATTGTTGGAGCTGTAATTGGTGTGTCCAACTTCGACCCTGTCAAGCGGACCTGAACCATATAAACTCTAGAGATGCTATAAATTTAATTTTTTAAACCTCTTTATGTATCTGTTTAATGTTTCCAGTAATGAATTCTGTCTTCTGAGTGCATGACAAGTGAATATGATTGATCTAGTAAAAGAGTAATCAACCTCCATGTAGGCATAGCAAATCCAGGCAATTTTAGCTTGGCCATACCATTTTCAAACTAATAGCCTAGGCACTGATAAACTGCAAGTAAAAGATTGCCTGCGCCCTGCAGCTAAATCCAGGAATCATAGATTTGATTTGCTGCACAAATAATATCAACAGCTCAAGTCACTTGAGCTTTAATCTGAAACAGTTAACATGCACTAAAAAGTTATGCCTTAGATTAAGAATATGCAGAATTATAGCAACTATACAATCTTCAAAGGTCTCTACAAATATATATTTGATAAATGATATACCAAACTACTATGCCATTTCTTGTTCGTGTATATGATCGTATTTAAAATATTTTATATTTATATAAATATTGATACGTTAATAATTCATTAAATAAATTTTAAAATATTCGTGTATTCTAATTGTGTTCATGTTAATGTAATCGTATCGTGTCCAGTATTACTGGATCTACTGGCAAAGGCTATAAGGATATTAAAGATTTTAAAAAATAAAAATTCATTAAAGAAAATTACTAATAAGTAATAACTTTAGTATAACAAAATTTGAGAAACATCAAAGAAAGATAGTACCAAAAAAAGAAAGAAAAAAAAAGAACAACCAGCATAGGTCTTTGGGGCCAAATTTTGGCTAAAAAAACTAAGTACTCCAAAAATCAAATAGATGACTATCAGAACAGTAATCGTCGAGCTTTAAGCCACCATCGGAAGCTCAATGTCAGTTGGCTCAGGCTCTTCCTTCTTGATAATTTCATCCTCCTTGGGAGGATGGATTGTGACAAGATCAGGTAGTGGAGTCATAGGGCCCTGCTTACCCTTGGGATCCCAATCAAGCATGATCTTGACCTTGATACCAAGTACCCCCTGTATTAACAACCGATAAAATTGGTCAGAAATGAAAACCAAAAGGGTGATCATAGCAGAGTAAATATACTCAACAAATGGATTGTAAACCTGTCTCAAAAGAACATGTCTGACAGCAGAGTCAATATATTCATTGACTGGATGACCAGAAGAGATCATATATCCATCCTTGAATTTCATAGATTTGGCACGCTGTGCCCTTAGCTTTCCACTAACAATAACCTATTGCAAAAGGAAACAACGATTATAAGTTTAAAAGAAATCAAATAAAGAACACGAAATTATACAAACTCCAAAATCAAACTTAGTATATAAACCTCGCAACCCTTGGCACCACTCTCCATGATGAATCTAAGCACACCATAGCAGGCCCTGTACAAACCATCCCAATTATCAGCTTGAGTGAACAAACAAGAATTTACCAATTTATACCATTTATAACATCAAGTTCACAAATTCAAAATCGAATCAATAACATACACATGCACACACAGATCAAATAATTGCACCAAAAGATGAACAATGAAATTGAGAATTATGAAAAGATATTATATATATATATATATATCCTCCCACATGTAACTGTAGGAAAACCAGTGAATTTCAAACAGGATAATTTAATGGAGGATTTGCTTTATAGATGACTAAATATATAGTCAGAAAGTGTCAATGAACAAATGAAAACATTCATTTTGAAAATAAATATATATACATGCACTAACAGATCATCATTTAACATCTAGAAATACATCACATACGCATAACAATTGATTACACATCGCAAGTAGATATTAAGGATAAGAAAGTTTTTGACATTGTTCCCTCCCCTAAGTTTACTGCATGAAAACCAAATGCATTTCAGCAGAATAATGGAACAGAGGAAATATATTATCTAATTACTTTTGTCACCTTCCGACACAAAATTGGTAGTGAAGTACCAATCTGCTTTGTAGATGACGTTATATAACAAACTGATAGTAAACTCTAATTATAAAAATCGCACATTGACATGAACAAAAGATTTAGTATTCACATACTTTAAATCTGTAAAAACGAATCGATTTTGAGTATGTACCTGCGGACGGCAAGACCTCCGAGGAGCTTGTAGCGAAGAGACTCAGCCTGAGCAATAGCGCAAAGGCCTCTGTTGTTGACCTTCTCAGCGTAAAGCTCGACGCTGTTTTCTGGGAACTTGAATCGTTTTTGAACCACTGAGGTCAGCTCTCTAATCCTCCTCCCTTTCTCACCTATAATCCCCAATTATCAAAACTAAAGCCGACAGTGAAAAAGAAATAAACCCAGTACAAAAAAAAAAAAAAGACAAGATTTTTATAAAAATACCTAGAACGTTTTGGGTGCGGGTGGCTCTGATGATGATCTCAGTGCGCATAGGAGTAACTCTGACTTCGACTCCAGAGTATCCATCCTCGGCCAGTTCCCTGGTCAAAACCTCGTTGAGTTCCGCGAAGAAGACTCCGTCGGCGACGAACTGAGCAGCAATGGACAATAAACAAAAACCAATTGTGGAAATGATGAAACAAAAATGGAAAAAGAAATGATAAAGAGAGATGAGAGACAATACCTTTCGCTTTTTGCTGATTTGAGCTGCTGCTGCCATGTTTTAAAGGGTTGGGTGGAGGGGAAGGGAGAAAAATTGCAGAGAGATGAGATCTGAAGAAGACGGCTGAAGCTCTGCAACCCTACCAAAATATATATTGATTCCGACTAGGGTTTTTAGTGGCTTCTTGGGTTTTGGGCTAAAAAAAAATACAATTGTAAAAAAGGAAGAGAAAAAGAATGGATCGTTGTCATGATCGAACCCAAAATCACCTTTCATGGCCCAATTATTTTTGAACATATCTAGATTTAGAAACTCATGGGCAAAGACTATTTTCAACCTGAAAAGGACGAGAAATTTTTTAGACATAATTTTTTGTTATTTTCTTCTTAAATTTGTTTACTTCACCATAAATATTAACATATTTTATAATTGAATCCGTTTAACCAATGCCTATAAAGATCAGTTAAGGATTATTTATTTATAATTTTGAGAAAGCTTTTTGCATTTAATACATTGCTTTTATTAAATTCAAAAAATATATATATTAATTACATTTTTTTCTATATATATCAATCCAATGTTAAAGGGACCCATAATAAAAAAAATTTATAAATTATATATATATTTTTTTCTTCTATTTACTTAAATATTTCTTTAGAATATTTCTAATTTAAAATAATTTAGTACAAAATAATCAAATATAAAAAATTATCTACTTATATTTTTTTTAAAATTAAAAAAAAAAATTAATATTTTAGCCTTTGAATTCTGAAGGAATATAAATAATTCAAGTTCAAGTGAATAAAACATGAAACATCCGCCAATAGCCATGTGATCTGTTGGTAGAGTGTTGGACTTTTAGTTCCTTTGATTAGGGATCAAATCCTGACAATCTCAAATATCAAAAAATAAAAATACTATTGCACTCGAGCATTTGACTACTCAAAAAGAGCAGGGTTCGAATCCCTCCATCAAACTATAAATAAATAAATGAATGAAACATCCATCTTTCTCTAAGCTATTGATTTCATGATTTAATTATTGGACTAATTATGCTATCGGTCCCTGTACATGTTAAATATTTGAGATTTAGTCCCTATAGTATAATTCATAAACATTGAATCCTCGTACTATTTTAATTTAAAAATGATGATCCAATCAAAAACGGTGTTAGTTTTATACCGTTAGTGTTTGATGATTTGGCATTTATATGATTTTAAAAATAAAAATAAAAACTGAGGTGTTTTTTTTTTTCCACGTCAGAATTTGTCCATTCAAATGCTAACCCCAAATGCTAAAAACCCAGTCGTGCTCCCTAAACCAAAAACTACCTAAAACATCCCCAAATTTGTATCGATCTTTCGAAAATTTATGGAAAACCCTAACCCCAAATCGAAAGCATGATAGATTCGAAACCTTCATCCCAAATCCAATAAATCTCCAAATTCTGGAGCCCTAATCTAAACCGAAACCCAAAAGTTTGAAGCCTAACTCCATCAATCAAAAGCATGAGAGACTCGAAACGTTGTCCCAATTAGGGTTTTCCATCCTAAAATCAACCATATCCGAAATAGTAGAGACCGTAAGTGAAGAAAATCAATCCAAAACCAAAGCCTCAAACGAACCCCAAACCGAAGACTGCAAAGTGAAGGGGCAAACTAAACAAAAGGGACGGGGAGAAAAGACAGGTTAGATCGACAGCTTTAAATGTTTTTTTTTTGTGTGAAATTTTTGAATTTGTTTTATATGTAGCCACTGTTACATGTACTTTAAAAATATATATTTTTTGAATCCTGATTTTTTTATGAAATATCTATTAAAAAATTATTTTTTATGATGAAGATTCCATTGTTCCATTTGTTACAGATACTTTGTGTTTTGAATCCTGAGGTTGAGTGTCCTGACTTATTTCGAAATGACTATTCTGGAAAGTGGAAAGATTAATGTTATTGTGTTTTTTATTTATATGTTTAAGCATTATTTTCTGAATATGCCTGCCTCTTACATTGATTATCGATTATTATTAGTGTAAAGCTTGGATTTGCTGTTTTTGTTGAAGATCGATGCTTTTTAGACCGACAGTAGTGGTGTGTGGTCCCTTTTTGTCATGTGTTGTCTAGGTTTAAGGGTTTCTTGTCTTTGTCTGCTGTGTTTGTTGGTTTGTGTAAAGTTAAAAATATGTATTTAGTAATTTATTTGATTTTTTAATTGTACGGTGGACATATATTTATTTACACGTTCGTTTTTTCTGTTATAACATGTTAGCATGACTTGGGAACTATGCAAAGCAAGATACCACCATGGGGGGAAGTTCACCAGGATTCCTACAGTTAGATATGTGAATGAGTCAGTTAATGAATTTGATGAGGATCCAGATAGAATTTGTTATTGGACTATTCTAGAAAAAGTTAAGAGTTTAGGTTATGATTTGTCTAATAGGATCAAAATTTATTATGTTGAGGCTAGTAAAACAGTAAGCACAGGTTTGAAATTGTTAACAGAAGAGGATACCAATGTGAGAGAGTTGGCTGCTCAATTAGTGATGGGGCAGACTATAGATATATATGTAGAACATTTGGATGGGAAAATTGAGAATGAATTTCCAAATGCTCTTCTAGAACCAATTGATAATGTTGTGGTTGAACAATCTGGTGAACCTAATAGACCTCCTACACCAACCTTAGCTAATTTTGATAGTGACGAGGAGATAGAGAACTTGAATGTAGAGCATGACAGACCTGAGATGGAGCAAGACAATGAGAATGAGAATGATTCAAATGAAGATGATGATGAGAGGTTGGTGGATGTAGAGTTTGACTGTAATGGTGTTTCAGAAATTGATGATGAACTGGAGGTTGCTAGGCAGAATTTGAGGGTGTATGTTGAAAAGATAAAAGTTGTCTATGATGCTGATGCTGATGCTGATCGTGAGGGTGGTGGTGATTTAAATGTTGATGCTGATGGTGAGGGTGATGGTGATTTAAATGATGGTGCTGAAGATGTAAGAGCTGAATCTTCTAGGGCAAACATTGAAACTGAGAAAGTTTATGGGTACATGAGTGAGTACTTTGATTCATCAGACCCAGGCAGTTTTAAAGACACTAGTGATGGGTCTGATGAAGATGATGCACATAGAATGCAGTCTACCAATAGTTATTATAATCCTAGAGTGCCCTTAGAAGAATTTGTGGTTGGACTTAGATTTGAAAATTTGAAGGTGTTTAAGAATGTTCTTTGTGATTTGTCTACAATGAAAAGATTTGAGTTTAAGTACAAAAAAAAAATGATAAATTAAGAGTTAGAGCTGTGTGTAGTGGCAAAGGATGCAAGTGGACAGTGCTTTGCTCATGGTGCAGTACTAATAAGACATACATGGTGAAAACATATGTGTCTGAGCATTCATGCCTGGCCACTTCAAAAAATAGAAGGGTGACAGCCTCTATGATTGCTAGAAGGTATGGAGAAGAGATTAGTACTTTGCTTTTCATCAAACCTAGGCATTTGAGAGCATTAGTGAGAAAAGATTTAGGGGTTACTGTGTCATATGATGTGTGCAGAACAGCCAAGGGTTGTGTGATAAAAGATATGGAAGAGAAATATAATGAGGAATTTAATATGTTGAATGATTATGTTGAGGAGCTGAATTCAACCAATGAAGGAAGCACAATTTTCGTGACATCTAAGAAGCCAACCCCTGAATCAGTGCCTGTATTTGAGAAATTATATGTATGTTTTGGAGCATTGAAGCAAGGTTTTTTGGAGAGATGTAGACACATTATTGGACTTGATGGGTGTTTTCTTAAAGGTCTGGTTAAGGGGCAGTTGCTTGTGGCTGTAGGAAGGGATGGGAACAACCAAATGTTCCCTATTGCTTGGGCAGTGGTGGAAAGGGAGACTACTGAGAGCTGGACATGGTTTATAGACCAACTATGTGCTGATTTGGGTATTCAAGATGGGCTGGGTTGGTCAGTTATAAATGATATGCAAAAGGTTTCTCCTTTAACTTCACTTTAATTGACTTTGATTATATATTTTTTATGCTTTGTGTTTACCATAATAATTGAATGTCTTTTCTTACTCATTACTGTAGGGTTTAATAAGATCGGTTAAGGAAATCATGCCTTTAGTTGAACAAAGAATGTGTGCTAGGCATATTTATGCTAGGTGGGGGAAGAAGCATAGGGGAAAAGACCTACAATTGCAGTTTTGGATATGTGCTAGGTCTGCTAATCAACCTGAGTTGAAAAAACAGTTAGAATATATGGCTGGCATGACTGGGGGGTTGAAAGCAAAGGAAGATTTGTTGGAAAAATTGCCTGTTCAAGGATGGTGCCAAGCATTCTTTTCTGACATCATTAAATGTGACATAATAGATAACAACATGTGTGAAACTTTGAATGGTGTCATTTTGGAAGCTGGGTGCAAGCCCATAATTAGTATGCTAGAGGATATTAGGCTTTACATGATGAAGAGATTGGTGACAAAAAAGGAGTCTAACAGCAAGTGGAATACTAATTATGGACCTAGAATTCTAGAGAAGCTAGAAAATTCAAGAAGACTTTCAGCTAAGTGGGAGGTTGAATGGAATGGGGGTGGAAGACATGAAGTTTATTGGGATAATGGTGGTACACATGAGAGAGAGAGTTTTACTGTCATATTAGAACAACATTCATGTTCATGTAGGAGGTGGGACATAAGTGGAGTTCCTTGTCAGCATGCTATGAGTGCAATCATGGATAAGGGAGCAGATCCTCTTCACTATTTAAGCTCGTGGTTCAATAAAGAGACATATTTATGTGCATACAAACACATGTTGAACCCAGTGAAAGGAAGACTGTTTTGGCCCAAAAGTAGTGATGGACCAATTTTGCCTCCTTTAGCAAAAAGGATGCCTGGTAGGCCTACCAAGAAAAGAAGAAGGGAAGCACTTGAAGGAAAGAGCAAAACGAAAATGTCAAGGGTAGGGAGGAAGATGACATGTGCTTATTGCCAGGAAGAAGGACACAACAAGTTAGGATGTAAGCAAAAAGAAAAACATGTAAGATCAACTATTATAATCTTTATAATTATATATTATAATTAATTTTTATTATATTAGTTATTTCATATGCTGTAGGCCACAAGTCAGACTTCCAGGCCTAGGAAAAGAAGAACGTCTCCCACAAATCTTGCAACAAATGAACAACCAAGTGCTGATACTTCAAGAAGAGCCAAAAAGAGGTCACATGAAGTAGGGATTGGTTTATACCAAAATCCTGACTCCGGAGTCTCAATATTCAATGTAAGCAGAACTTGATTTACTCTTACTTTACTTTTAAATATCAGGATTTTGATATAAATATGCCAAAACAGCCTTGCAGACCTGGTGAGTTGATTATAGGAAGAGGAGGAATGATGTCTGGAAATTACATCAGTACAAATCAGTTGCTGGTAAACTCACAACCATAAACCTGACATTTATTTTACATATATCTTGTACAATTTTAAGATTTTACATATTATTACAATTTTTTGTTCTTAGGCACAAAGAAACAAAAAGGTTGACAAAAACCAAAAGTCAACCAGTCGAGGCTCTACACCTCTCTCTACATAACAAAGTGTTGCAGCAGCTTCCAGCAAAGAGAAAGAACATGCTGCACCAGCATCCAGCAAAGAGAAAGAACATGCTGCACCAGTTTCTAGCAAAGGGAAAGAATATGCTACACCAGCATGTGGGTTTTGTTGAAGTTCAAATAGATTGAAGACAACTTCTTTTTGTTCAAGTAGCTAAGTGGATTGAAGACAAGTTTTTGTTGAAGCTCAAGTAGATTGAAGACAACTTCTTTTTGTTCAAGTAGCTAAGTGGATTGAAGACAAGTTTTTGTTGAAGCTCAAGTAGATTGAAGATAACTTCTTTTTGTTCAAGTAGCTAAGTGGATTGAAGACAACTTTTTGTTCAAGCTCAAGTAGATTGAATACTTTACTTCTTTTTGTTCAAGTAGCTAAGTGGATTGAAGGCCTATTGGATGCTTAGGTTTGAATCTTTTTTGTAAGCAAATTTTTTTTTTTTGTTTTTTTACTATAATGTGATGTAGGCCAACTGGATGCTTAGGTTTGAATCTTTTTGTTAGTACCTGCTAGTACCAGGTTTAGATCACACCAGTTTGGTGTTTAAGTACATAAGCTCTCACAATATGTTATCTTCACAACATTGTATTTAATGGTTGGCAATGCAAATATGTGTTTTTTGCTACATATTCTGTTAAATATGTTATTCTTGCAGGTTGGTACAAATGAAACAGAATTTACTTCTTATGCTACTAAGAAAATTATGGCATTTGATTACTACAAATAACAAACATACATAGTGTTAACTGCCTTTCATTACTACAAATAGCAAACATACATGATAATATCCTATTTTTCATGGCAGAGCCAATAAATCAGCAGTCATCATATTATCACCATCCACTCCAAATACAAAATATAATACTATTAATAAAGTAAACATTAAAGCCAATTTATACAGCCTTTTTGCCTTTGCTTCCATTCTTGCATCTATAATGACATTCTTCAATCTTTCTTGTATCACCTCATTCTCAGCTTTCAATACAGCAACTTCATCATATAGGTCATCAGTGTTGGTTGTACAAGACAATGTAGTTTGAGACTCAAATTCACTCTTTAACTCAGCATTCATTCTTCTTAATAATCTGTTCTCCTCTTTCAAGAGTGAATTCTCGCTTGTCAAATCTCTATTGGCATCCCTTAAATAAATGAACACTGTTTTGAAATGTTGATCTTCAATTGCTCTATCATGCCAAAGAAAAAATCGACAACGATTAACCTGCCAAATCAGAACACTAAGTGTTTTTAGCACAAAGCACTAAGCACATTACTCTAAACATACTGTCACTGTTTTTACCACTAAGCACAACCATTATGAAGTTCAGTATGCATACCTTATAGTTACTGCAGCCAAAGAATCTCCTTCCAGGATTCTCATCACTTGTTGAAGTAACTAAAAGAGCCTTTTTTCCGCAATAACAGTACACTGGATCACCTCCATAATCGTAAGTGCACATTATATTTCCTGTACAAATTCAAGAATGGAATGAAATCGTAAGTCAGGTACTATTTAGCAACTTTTGACCATTACGTCTCTCAAAACAACTAGTGCTTTCTGCTTCATTGTGAGAACTAAAAAGCAAGAGCATACCCCCTTGCAATATTCACAACAAAAGAAATCAACTCAACAAGTCCCTAGAGCTAATCATTGATAGGAATAAAACCTTGCATTAGCACATGCATTAAGACACAGACCAGACAAATCACTCCTTATCTGAATGCATATGCCAGGACAGATTCTAAAGGACTTATTTGAATGTATCACTTCACCGACATCTTAGTTCCAAGGTATAAACGTAACCCATAAGTACAAACTTTTAAGATTCTCAAGAAAGAAAACAACCAAGGTCAGCATGCCATAGACTTTGGAAAAAAATGAATAAAAATTGCAGGGACGAAATGGATAGCAGAAAAGAAAATGGGGCAAGAGCAAGGGCCTTGTAACAAAAGCAGCAACCTACAATTAAATGGTTCTTCATGGAGAACGATGCACTTTAAGCAGTTTGTAGAACAAAATATTTCAAACGAAAAAAATGTTGTAGTCATTTCTTACCAAAATCCTTCGATTTCTTTGACTTTTCCATCAGTTGATTTCGTTTCCAGCTTCTTATCTCAGATTCCTTTAACATCTAGCTGCAGATTTCTCTGTCGATTCCAAGATTCCAAATTTAATCAGTTGATTTTGAGCACTCTATTCGGATTTTCATGGGTTAAGCTTAAGAGAATATGGGAATTTTTTAGATTGGGTTAAGCTTAAGAGAATATGCTTTCGATTTGGGGTTAAGGTTTTCCACAAATTTTCGAAAGATCGATACAAATTTGGGGATGTTTTTGGTTTAGGGGGGACGACTGGGTTTTTAGCTTTAATGGACAAATTCTGACGTGGAAAAAAAAAAAAAACCTCAGCTTTTTTTTTTAATCATATAAATGCCAAATCATCAAACACTAACGGTATAAAACTAACACCGTTTTTTATTGGATCATCATTTTTAAATTAAAATAGTACGAGGATTTAATGTTTATGAATTATACTATAGGGACTAAATCTCAAATATTTAACATGTATAGGGATCGATAGCATAATTAGTCCTTAATTATTTGCATTTGCGTAGGGACGTACTTTGGAGTTAGAACATATAGAGTAAGACCAGCACAACAAAAAAATGGGCTTTGGATGAACATTTATTTCAGCAAAGTTAGACGATAGGTCCTTAGTGACCACTGACCAAGCCCAGAAAAAGGGTCCATTCACCCATTAATGGGCCTACATCTTCACTCATAGTTCATAGTGGCCACTCCACTCTATTGGCTAGTGGCTATGTCTAGGAGTAAATAATACTGCAGAATTCATCATTTTTCCGTAATATTTTATTTTCATTTGTTATTTTTAAAATTCAATTCTTGAATTTATGATTTTTAAAAATATTATAAATTTATCCATTTTCGTATATTGTCATTCAAATATGATGAAATTTGTATCTCAAAGTCAAGTGGACGTCTATATTCACCGTATGAATGTTTGCGTGACAAAAAATGTGAATTCATTTTATTTTTGGATTAAAATTTATATCACGTGGACTTCCACATGGCACTAACAAGTTATATTTTGTTGAATTTTTAATGACAGTTGACAGAATGAATAAATTTAAAATATTTTAAAAGATTGTGAATGAAAACAATTGAATTTTAAAAATCGTAAATAAAAATGAAATATTGTATATATAAAGATGGTAGATGATTGGTTAATTATACTCTTATTAATTTGACTTTTTATATTTAAAAAGTAAAAAGATAAGAAGGCTATTAATAGAAAAGAAAATACGTTTATCTGTCTCATAATCTCTCTTCATGGTCAAAATATTTGTAATATCAATGGATTTGAGTAATTATCATTTTAAATAAATAAAAAAATCATTTTTTGTTAAAAGTCTCAATAGCAAATAAAAGTATCCAATGAAATATGGAAATTATAATCCGACTTAAATGGAAAAAGGAAAAAAAAAAAAAAAAAACTAAAAGGGAATTGACATTGTTTTTCTAAGCAATGAGACAGCTGTAATACTATCATTTTCAAATACACAATCATGGACAAAAAAAAAAAAGTTTTAAGTATTAAAAAAAACTGTCCAACTGTAAAGATGATTGAACTTCAAACTTATGAATCATAAGATTAAGCCTATACTTATTTGACGATTAAGCCTATTCTTAATCACTTATGAATCATACTTATTTGACGATTAATTTTAATTTAGGTTTTTTTTTTATACTTAAAATAAGTTTATTAAAGATGATAGTATGAATTCCAAACTTATGAATCATACTTATTTGACGATTAAGCCTATTCTTAGATTTTTGATCCAAGTGATTACTGGACATAACAAGGTTAGTAAAAAAAATAATGTTGAAGAAAACCCATTTAGAAAACCCAATGGGCATTTGCTGAAAATGTCATTTATTAATTAATGTTATCATCTACAAATAACAATTATAAATAAATGTAATTAGGCCATAATTAGTCGTTTTCAAAGGGAAACATGGGTTAATACAATTGGATGACTCCAACTAATGATGTCGATAACCGCATTCAAGATCCTTGTTTATTTTAGGATAAGAGTGGGAAACTTTTAGACTTCCTTGGATAAGAGTGGGAAACTTTTAGACTTGGCTTCCTTTTCTAACCAAATTGCTGTAAATGTAAGGAACAAAAAGGAAAGAAAAGGGAAAATTAAAAAAGTAGATTCCCATTCTCACATGTTATGTATGTTATGTTTTTTGTCTTGGCTTTGGTTTTGGTTTTAGAGTTTAGACCCTTTAGCTATACCCACCATAATTAATTAATTATTTAATCTCCAACACTTTAGATGATTAATTACCTTAAACAATTGATTAATGAATATTTTAAGTATCAATTAAAAATTATTTAGTTATCATTTTATTTTTTATATTTAATATATTATTTTTATCTGAATTTAAAAATACAATGCATTAATTCAATTTTTTTTTTAATAAATAATCACTTTAATCAATATCACTAAACATTGATTTACATTTCATTTATTTAAATAATGTATATTTACATCATTTTGTAATAGTGCCTATTTTGTTTGATCGGGTGAAATTCAAAGGGAATTCTTCGACTTGTTTTGGCGGCCGGCAAGCGTTGGATTTTATATTAACGACGTGATCAAGATTTTATGTATTTATTAATTTGTAGTTAAAAGACAGTAAATCTTTAGCTTATGTCAACGATGTCACATTCAGAAACTTATGTCCAATGTCATGTGTGATGTGTATCAGAAAAAACATTAGAACATTTGTTAATTTTTTAAGATAGTATCCATAGTATTCGATTCAAACGATAGTTATTTGTGTGTCTTTATTTTAAAAAGTTGAATTTGAATTATCTTTATTTTAAATAAAAAATATCGTTTTAAATTTAAGTCAAAAAATAAATATGATAATTCGTATATTTATAACATGTTCGTATTATTTTTTACATATCATAATTATATTTAAAATATTATAAATTTATATAAATTTTAATATATTAATAATTTATATTATATAAATTTTAATATATTTATATATTTATTTATCATGGCTAACATTATCAAATTTAGATAGAAACAAACCATTTACGGCAATCAATCATGTGGGCCTTCTTTTTCTCTCCAAAGATCAGGAAATTAAACTGCCATATAATGTGGGTCCATCAACAAAGACACCTGCTCAATCAGAGAAAGAGAGCTTTGGGGGAATCATCAACATGAAGGAAGTCATAAAAGACATTTATTATCTATGTAACTGACTTCGAATATATATATATATAAAATACGATATATGAGTATATTTAAAAAAAATTAGATTAATGAATAAATTTGTCATCATATTTATGTTGATTGATATTTATCATTGTATTTTGTTATTAAAGCAAATTTGTCACTATATTTTTAATTGATTAAATTTTACCACTAAACTTTGATTTTGAAAATTTTGAAGATAGAATTAATTTATAAAAATATTAAAAATTAACATAAATTTTTTATTTTATTAAAAAATAAAGCTTAAATTTTTTTATCATTATTTATTAATCAATTTATTAAATCTTATTAAAATAAAATATTTGAAAGAATTAGTATTATTAAATTTTGTTTTGAAATCATCAAATATCAAAGTTGAATGACAAAATTCAATCAAAAATCAATATCTGATGGCAAAATTCAATAATACAAAAGTGGAGTAGGAAAAATTCAATATTGAGTTAAAGTATAGTGACAAATTTGAATTTAATTTGAAAAGTATAATGGTAAATATTAATCAAAATAAAGTATAGTGACAAATTTCAATATCCACCTATAGTATGATGACAAATTTGAACCTTATCACAATTTTTTTATATATTTGAAAGATCATATTTTAATATTTATGTTCGAACATAAATATCGAATGCAAGTACTCTAAAAAAAATTCTAAATAATATAATTTATTACATAAAAAATAAAAAGGAAAATATATATATGAAAAAAAAAAGGTAAAAAGAGAGAGAAGCTAAGTAGAAGGAGATGGGATAAGCATGGAGAACAGGAGAAGTTCAGTTTGATCCCAAAACAAGAACCTTGGGCCCCTTGTCATGTTGTTGGGGGTCACTGTTTACACATATCTGTCTGTTTCTTGCAACTCTAATAGTAGTAGTGCTTTGTTTTAAACTACCTCTTTACAATACATTATTTTTCCTTTGCCCAATACCCACCAAGAGATCCCCATTGGTTGCAACAATATTTTTATTTTTATTTTTAAATTAAGTCAAAAGCTCATCATCTCTTATCTGAGATTCTGTTCCTGTTGTGGTGTGTGATTGGGAACCAACAAGATTATCTAAAGCTGCTTTGCCTTGCAATTTTTTTTCAGAGCATTTTCACAGAGATGCATGCACCTGCTTTGAATTCTCCACAAGCATATATATATATTAAACAAAGGCAATGTGAACAGTGATTTCTTAGCAAAGATCAGAGAAAGAGAAGACTGAAAACAGTGTCTTCAGATCTCTTCAGTTTTTGCTTCTCAGCTAAGGTCTAAAACAAAATATATGCTTTGGATTGAGGTTGGAAAGTTGAATAAAGGGTATAATGGAGAGTTTGTTTCCATCCAAAAGTAGATAATGAACCTTCATGGTAATTAAAGAATCTGAGACAGAAAATATTTGTAAAGACCCATTATAGATATCAACCTTTTTGACATTGAGAAAAAAGTTAAGATAAACTAAAAGCTCTAAACCTCTTTTCCTTCTCAGTGGAAATTTAAGAAGGTCCTAATTGCATGACAGAAGAACATCAGTTCCTTGTAAAAACAATCAAAATTTAGAAATGAACACCCACATGCTTCATTTCAATTAGAATTAGATCCAAGGTTATAAGGAGTTACAAGAAATTTCAGACCTATTATTTTCGCTAACAAATGTGAGACAGTAATTAAGTTTTGACAACTAAAGACAATTCATCAATGGTACAAGGGGAGTTACAGAACCAGACCATTTTCTACTACCTCAATAGAGCTGTGAAAAGTTTTTTCATTCACCAACATAGAAAAGAATTATTACCAATAAAAAAAAAACCCAGTTTTTCTCTCTAATTAAATCAAGCAGGCCTGTTTCTTTTGTGACCAGCTTTGCCATCTGATTTCATAGCACCACTCGAATCCCCCTCAGATGAGATATCCATGGATTTGGTGAAGGAACTTGAAAGATCGGCATAGAGATCAACCACTCTTCTTATGTTGTTGTTGAGCTCCCTAATTAGACCAACATTTCTGCCCAAATTATCAGGGATTTTGGACTCATGATTCTGGTTTATCTCATTGATGAGCAACCTATTCTGGTCCAAGATATTCTGAACCTGAACAAAGTTCTTCTGAAATGTCTGCACCACCTTGTTATCTATCTGAGTACCATTGCCAAGCCCTGAGAATTTGTCACCCTCCATTTTTTTCCACTCAGAGTTGTATCAGATCAATACCAGTCTGAATCCAAAAATACAAAAAGAAAATAAGAATATTTGAGGAACAAAAGATGAGACAGCAGTTAAATGTGTTATATATAAAAACTACTACTAATACAGTGCCAATACATTAATTTGTTTTTAATAAATAAAACATAGTTAAATAGAAGAAAGAAAAAAAAAAGACCAGACAAAACATGAAGAAGGCGTTGGAATTGTTCAAGGCATTTTTGGCATAAGAGACAAAGGATTGCAGTAGAAATCAATAATCATGACCTCCATGGATTCTACTTTTCACAAGAGGATCAGTTAACAAACATGAAAATAATATCAGTACTTAATATTATTGTTGCTATTATTATTATTTATGATAGATGTGAAAAAGCAGATCCCATTTCTATAAAAGGAACCTTTTTAATGTACTCGGAAAATACCCACAGCAAAGAGTTTCAAAGAAGAATCTCAAAGACAAAAAAAAAAAAAAACTAGTCAATGATGCAGAAAAGATCAATCTCAGAAAGAGTACTCTACTGCTGCAGAGAGACAGCATTATGAATCTTTTTTACAACAAAAATGAAAACCAGAAATATCAATTAAAAACAAAAACAAACAAAAATTTTCATATCTTTTATAAAATTAAATTAAACACAAAGAAAAAGTAAATTGCTTGATTAAAAAACTTTCATAAACTCTCCAAAATTCCAAAAAAAGACAGTGATAAAACAAAAAGAAGAAGCTGATAAGATCGAAGCCTTGTAAGAAAGGAAAGAATAAATTTTAAGGAAACCCATCAGCTGGAAAAAAAAAATCATTAATTTAACTACACAAAAGGGAAACAAATACGAAAAAAAAGAGATATTTTTACTACATGTCTTTCAAATTCTTTCCTAGATAGACATAAATAAAAATTATATATCATATAATATTTATTTTATATACATACCTTGAAATTCTGGAGCATTATATTCTGGGAAGGAGACACAGATTGAAAGAAAGAAGACGAGGGATTCCCAAGAAACAGTGGGAAAAAATCGCCGATTAAATCGAATCGCCCGAAAAAAAAAAGAGCAAAGTTTTTTGAATTATGAGAGAGTTTTTAGAGAGACTATGTAGATTTGACAGTCACGCTCTCGGACCCCTCTGCTTTGCGTCTAAATATTATTATAGTTCTAAATATATATCCACCTGTTTTTTGTTTTATTTATTTTTGGATTCAGTGGGGATAGGATTGCTTTTGCTGTGTGTTTTTGCTCAGATCCGGGCATGATGATGAGTGATTCGAGCTGGTGTTCATTATTCGACACGTGTCATTTGAATAATGATGAAAATTGCCATTTATGATGAGGGGTCCCACAATCTAAGATATCTTAAACAACTTTATTATAAAATAACATTCAATGTTTTGTTTCGGTATTATTAGTATTTGTGAAGGAACATTTTGAATGTTTTTCTTTTCTTTGTTTATTGGTTTTATATGGGATTGGTTATTGTAAAGAGAATCAACCAAAAAATATATATATATATATATATATATATCGGACTGGAGGTGAAATTGATGTGACTTTTGATTTTTAATTAAATTAGTTAAATTGATTGAATATTTTAAATAAAATTTTTAAATATTTTAAAAATATTTTTAATATTAAATATAGTAAATAATAATTAAAAATAAGTATTTAGCTTAGTGTATGATTTTTAGTATATTTTTAAGAGGTTATAGGTTCAAATCTCATCAATTACAAAAAAATATTTTTGAAAAAAATAATTTAAGAAAAAGGTTTTTTCTCTATTTTTTCTATTTTTTTATCTGTTTTTTATCGGTTGAATCGATTTTTGACTGCTTAGATCAAATCCGATTTTATTACACCTACCGAACAGGATAGGCCATCGATTCTCGATTGAACCGATCTAATCGGCCGGTCCGATCCAATTTTTTATTCAATGGAATCACCAAATCAAAAAGGGTTTTTATGAAAAGAATTACTATATATATATATATATATATATATATATATATATATATATAAACACACACACTTATGTTGGAGATAGAAGAAAATTAATTGTGTGAAAAAACTATTTTAAAATGTAAAAATAAATTATTTATTAATAGTTTTTTTTAAGTGAATAGTTATTTAAAAAAGAATATATTTTATTATATATTTTTTTAAATAATTCTTTTTTAAATAACTATTCACTTTAAAAAAATAACTATTAATAAATAATTTATTTTATATTTTTAAAAATATATATAATATATAAATATCTTTATTATATAATTTGATATTATTATTTATTTAATTTATTTATATATTTTTAATTGAGTTGATACCACTTTAACTTGTGATACTAAATTTAATCAAAAATTTATAATAGTCTGGCACTTTCAATCAAACAAATAAATTAACTAGAATTTTTATCAATAATTAATATTTACATCTAGTCCGACAAAATTGAAAAGCAACTATACCAACAAAAAAAAAAACATTTTTGTTTTTGTATTAATTACTATAAATGTATTAATGATTCTATGTCTAAAATGTTAATTTGATTATTAATTTATTTATAATTATAAAATATTAAAATAATCTCATTGAAAAATATATCATTTCTGTTTTATTGAGCATGAAACATGAACTTGTTTAATAATAATCCACCTTCACAATATCTAATTGTTAGCACATTTAAAAAATAAAAAATAAAAATTATAATTTGGGGATTGCAAATATATGAATTCGAATTCTAAAATTTTTAGATGACACATCTTAAGGTGGTTGTATGAACCAATTGAGTTAAGCTTCATTTAATTATTTTTTATCAAATCAAATAAACAAAGGTAATTAATTTTACCAAAATACAAAATAATCAGCATATAAAAAGAATGATTTTGTTAACAAATATCTTAAAGATACTTTTTAATATTACTATATATAATAATACTTTTATCTAATATATTAAAAATAACGAATAAAATTATAAAATATTACATTTAATATAATATTTTTTTATAAATAATATATTAATTAATCTTAAAAATCCTAAAACATTTATTTTCAAAATCTTTTAAAAAAAATTGGAATTCTTACCTAAAATTGCGCAAAGCCATAAACAACTGTTTCGAACGAATGATAGACAGACGCGTGTTAGATGAGGCTCGGGAGATCTAGAGGTTTGTATCCGAGGCTGTCCAGATTCCCGAGCCAAAGCTTAAAATGATTTTTTTTCCTGGTAGGCCGGGACCAGGGTCCCACACCTCCATCACGCAGTTGTAAAAATTAGAAGACACGAAATCCAACGCTGATGTTTTTGCGCCTCAATCAGTACTTATACGGACGACGCACTTACATTTGCCCCCCACTTTTATTTATTTAAAAATAAATAAATTGTTTTCTTTATTTTATAAAATGTTTTCTATATTTATTTTATATAAATAAAATATAAATGTATTTACTTACAACAAATTATTATGAGAGAAAATTTTATTTTTGTTTAATTATTTTAATGATTTTTTTAAGTAATTTATATTTTGAGTCATTGAACTTAATATCAATTTTCATATAGCTCATAAACTTTTAATTTTATCAAATTACATAACTGAATTTTTGTTATTAATAAATTAGGTCGTTTATGCTAATTTTGTTGAGTAATTATAACGAACAAACTGATTCAGCATACATATATCTTTTATATCCCATCAAGATAATGCCTGATTGGCATTTTATGTAAAAAAAATTACGTTAAATCTGTTTTTTGTTAGAATTACTTAACAAAATTAGCATAAGTAACCTAATTTATTAATAATAAAAGTTTAGTGATATAATTTGATGAAATTAAACGTTTATAACTTATATGAAAGTTGATGCTAAATTCATTGACCTAAATTATAAATTACTCGATTTTCTTAATCAAAGTTTAAATAATGACTATATTTCTTTTATGAATGTATATATGTTATAATCAATTAACTATAAAAGAGACAGACATTTTGGTATACATCCTTATGCTACAACTTGAATTTACCCGTGGATCTTTGGAGTAATTGATATAAAATTAACACATCTAATATTGTGTTCAAAAAGTATATAAGGTAAGTGGCAAAAATATCTTAATGATTTCGTATAGAACTAGAATGACCTCTCAAATTATGACTACTAATTTGTTAAGAATTAATAAATTGAAGTTATAGTGTTATCATTTGCTGGAAATGAAATATCTGCAAGATCGGGATCACAATTATTGAAATTCCCATAGTAATACATTTTCGAAAAATCGTATATTATTTTTGCTCATCAACGATGATTACAATATCAGACAGTCTCTTCATATATTTATTTTTGTCTAGATATGTTTGCAAGCAAGTAACTTTTTTAAGTCTCAAAATTATGTCCTTGATTTTTACTTTTTTTGAACATTTAAATATTTTATTTTATGATATTTTAAATATATTTTTTATTTTTTAACAATAAAAACTATGAAATATCAATTTTATAAAAAAATGAAATTAATATACCAAAATTAAAGTATTTTTCTCAAATTTTGTAAAAATCAAAGAGGAACTAACAACTAGAGACAGAAAAAGTAACAAATATGTTCTTATTCCAACCTTTATAATTAAATGTGATTCATATAAACCATAAATATGAATAATCCAACTTTAATTGTCGTGTTACTTTAAGATAATTTAATTTTTTGGGTACACTTTAGATATTTTATCTAACCTTATTGTTTTTGCTACAATAATGTTAAATATTCATATTGCAAAATCATATAGTAGTATTATTTTTTATCACACCGGTTTTCAAATAATATCGTTTAGTTACAACTTCTTTTTTCATCCTATAATCTTTAAAATATAATTAAAATGGCCAAATTAGAATTTTTGAGCCCTTTTAAACAGAAAATTTAATACTAATAAAAAATAGGAGACAATCTGAAGCTATCTTATTATTCAGAAGAAAAAAAAATTATTTCACATTTTATTTGTTCATAATTGATTTTTTTTTTTTGGGTTAAAGAAACTGAACTTTGATTATTATTTTTTAAAATGTTATATTAAAATTTTTAAATTTTTAAAATTTTAAATTTACTAAATCTTATTTTTTTAAAACAAATATTTGTATGATTTAATTAAAAATTAAGATAAAAATTAATTTGTTTGATCTAAAAAAATAAACATAATGACACGAAAACAATATCAAGTCAAACAAAATTAAACATCAAAATTGACTTATCTCATCAGGAGGTAAGTTTTAGTCAAGCAAAGGAGAATTATCTATTTGGGCATTGAAATTTATTTATTTATTTTTTTAACAATAAAAGAGATAAAAAGTTAGAAATAAAGCCGTTTGGCTTTCTTGATTGCTTTGTGGCTTAAAAAATTTTTTTTGAATAATACAATACGTGACCGTGCACGATACGTTCAACTCGATTCATAGGACGGTTAATGAATCGGGTTTGAACAAATAAATTTTTATTCTTGTTCGTTTATTTATTTTTGAGTTTGTTTATATTTGATTTGTATTCGTTAAAAATTTTAAAATTGTGTTCAAACTCTATTCGTTTAAAATTAAGTGTATTCGTGTTCGTTCATTTAAATTAAATGAACATGTTCGTTAATATTAAATGAACATGTTCATGAACATATAATCGTATATGCTTGCGAACACTTAAAAATATATTCATGAACAATAAACAAATAAATCTAAATAATTTTAACAAACAAAAAAAATAAAAAACAATTCAATTTTTAAATTATTATTAAATTTAAAATAATAAAATACAAATGTAATTGAATTCAATTTATTATTAAATTATTAAATCTAATTTATTAAATAATATTAATTATATTATAAGTAAATAAAATATACATAATTATATTATTAATTATATTATAATCAAACAATAAACGAGTTTTAAACAATCGATTAAACGAACTTTAAATGATCCATAAACGAGTTTGTTCGTGAACATAAATGAACTGAACAGACCTTGTTCATGTTCGGTTCGCTTAATAAACGAATCTTAAAATCATGTTCATAATCAAATCGTTCACGAATAGCTCGAATGCTTTGTTCATTTACACTTCTATCAATTCAAGTATAATCAAATATTATTATTTTTTTCATAAAATCAATTTATTAAAATGCGTAATAGTTATATATCCAAAAATATTTATTTTCTTTATCCGACGTGAAATTGAATGCTCTTGTTTATTTTTCATGAAACATTTGGCGTGACGCATGCAGGTAGTTAATAAATAGCTCGACAGCATCTCAATTATAGGGCTTTCAATTAGATATGTTTATGAGGGATGGAATAGGATTACGATTCAATATATTTTTATTTAAGTTTGATTCGATTTAAAAATTAATATTATTATTTAAAATAATATTATTATTTTTTATATTTTTATTTATAATTAAATATAAATATAAATGTTTTTATAGATAAACAATAATATGAAGTGGGTCAACCCAAATTAAAAGAATCTTTATCATAATCCGATTTAATATGAATCGAATATGTCGAATCAAGCGGGTAATCCGATTTTTGAACATGTCTAACCTCAATAATGACCCACTTTTTTTATATGGTGATTAAAATTTCTTTAAAGATTTTGCTTACTAGTGCCGTTAGGGCATTTTTTAAAGTTATTACATATAATAATATCTTCATCGAAAATGATGAATAAAATTGTTAACTATTGCATTTAATATAACATTATTACTATAAATAGAATGATAACTGACTTTAAAAATTATCCTAAAAATATTAGTTAGCAAAACACTTTGTTTAATCACTATTTAAAATCCCACTGATTTCAATGATTATCTGTAATCTCCTTAATAAGTTAGCTCTATGGAAGACATTTTGACGGTAATTGTTTCAGTTCCCACTATTAAAGTAAGAGAAATGTTAATCAATGTCAGACATTGATTAAGGTGATATATATAATAAAAAAATATAATTAATAATTTTTTTTTAATTTAATAAAAATAATATATTAAATATAAAAAATTAAATAATAAATAATAAATAATTTTTAATCAATATATATAGACACCGATTAAGCAGATCCTAAAGTAATCATCACCCATTGCTCTTATTTTTAATTCCCACCATTAAACCATACTCGTTTTCATTTTTTTAAACAAAACATGTCCTTACACTAAAATTACACTAGTAATTATCCTTAAAAAAAATCGAATTCAATTATTATTGTAAAAAGTATTTTAGCAATAAAATCTTAAATATATTAACACCATATGAGGGAATACGTTTTTAATCATAACATCACCCGAGTAAAGAGGATGTATTAAAAAAATTATACTATTGGGTATAGCACTAGTAATAATTTCAAGGAGTAATGCTATTTTATTTATAACTGTTTATGAATTAAATCAAATTAAATTTAAATAATAAAAAAATAAATTTATTTAAGATTTTATTTGATTCGATTTATCAAGTTAAATAAGTCATTTTATTATTTAAAATATATTTTATATTAATATTTATATATTTTATAATTAAATTTAAATAAATTTTTTTATTAATAAATAATGTTTCAAATCGATTACAATTATAAAAAGTTATCTTAAAATGGATCTAATTTCAGTCGAATTGATCGAATTTAACTCCTACGAGTCTAATTTTGTCCCATTTTGGATTATTATAGGAGATAGTAACTGTTTGTCATAATTTTTTTACTGTAAATATTGTGCCACTGTGAAATTTGAAATGGAAAATTTGAGAAATAGTTGAGAATTTAGAGGAGGAGGAGTAGACTTGCTCACGGCCCGGGCGGGCCGGCCTGTATCGGGCCGGGCCTGGGTAGAATATTTTATGTTTCAGGCCGGCCCGGTCTCGAACAGTGATTTTTATTATAATAATATTATTTTATTTAATTTTAATTATAAAAAAATAAAAAATTATTTTTTTATTCCAATAAACAGTGTTTCGAACCTAAACGGGCGGCTTGGGCTACCCAAGACCGGGCCTGGGCAGAAGAAAAAAAAATCGGGCCGCGGCCCGGGCCGGCCATGATCACCTCTAAGGAGGAGTAAGTACTGAAAGAACAAGCATTTTGAATGCAGGTGGGTTTCCACGGGGGGTTTTCTGGGGAAGACATTAAAAAAGCGAAGGTGACGAAAGAGAGCAAGTGGGTGACGATGAGCCCCCAGAAAAATGTGACGCCACTTATTACCAATATATGGCCCTCCATCAGACAGTATTGGGATTGGATTTTGTCCACTCTGCCGTACTTCAATTTTTGTTCAATGTTTTTGGTCTATTTATCAAATGAAAATCTAGGAATCCCAATTTTCTCATATATATATATATATATATATTTTATTTCACCATTTCTACTGTTGTTGTTGGCTTCTTGCCAATTTACGTTCTTCACCCGTAACAAACCTTATTTTTACCCAAAACAGTGGAGAAGGATAAAAAGTTCCTTTGATCGGGATCACGATATATATATATATATATATATATATTAAAAAATTCATAATTTAAAAATAAAAAATAAAATTATAAATTATAAATGTTAAAAATCAAATCTTAAATTTATTCTATGACAACCTTAGAGATAATTATATAAGCCAAAATTTCGACCTTTTGATACCAGATAGACCTGCTCATGAGCCGGACAACCCGTCCGGCCTAGCAAACCCGGCCCGTATTGGGTCAGGCCTGGGCAGGATATTTTTTGTTTCGAACTGATCCGGTTCGAAACAGTATTTTTTTATTATAATAATATTTTTTAATTTAATTTTAATTATAAAAATATAAAAAAATAAAAAATATTTTTTTAATTCAATACACAGTGTATTCGAACCTAACAGGCCGAGTCGACCCAACTCAAAGTCGAACCTGAACAAAAAAAAAAAAATCGAATCGCGACCGGATCATAAACAGGTCTAAGTACCAGGACATTGATTCTTGACAAACTCTTACTACAACTAATAAAGAGAAGGCAGCGAGGAAGTAGACTTAGTTAATCCACATATGGTCCATAAATTTCGGATCCCACGTGTCAAAATCTAAAAGGAAGGTCATGTTCTTTCTTGTCTTCATCTACATTTTAACACTCTAATGACTAATCTGTTGCAAGATCATTTCTACGAGAAAGATTTTTCTTGTTAATGCCGCCATCAGGGCCCATTATGCCATTTATATCAGCTATGCTAAGCTTCATGTTTGCTTTCAGAAAGTCGAGTACAGCTAGCTTCCAGGCAAAAGCCCAAACTCCAAAACAAAACATGGCATTACTGGTAGTGTTTTCTTTTCCTTCAACCCCCTGAAAGCTCATTTTTCATTTCCTTTTCACTTCTGTTCTTTTTCTCATTGCTGTCAAAGTACTAATTCTAGCAAGGGTTGCATTGCGCAGCAGGAGTTCCAAGAGTCTGCTGACAAGGCCAAGGCCTTACCTCAAACAACAAAAGATGCAGATAAACTGATATTATATGGGCTTTACAAGCAAGCAACAGTGGGAAATGTTAATACCAGTATGTAAATCTCATCCCAGGCTCTGTTTGGTTACGGTTTCCGAGTGTTTTGCCTTGTCCACTATCATTATACATCTTGCAGATCGTCCAGGAATTTTCAGCCCCACAGAAAGGGCAAAATGGGAAAGCAGTTTGAAGGTATAGAAATGGACAAGAAAAATGATGCGTGCATCGTATCCTTAAGCTTTATCTTAATCTAAGAAATGCTGAAATGTATGTCATACAGGGAAGAACAAAGAACAAGCAATGACAGAATATATCTTGAAAGTGAAGGGGTTGCAGGGAGTAGCTGCTACATGAATATGAACCAGCTTGTCAGCCAAGTTCAGTTTCCATCTGGATTCATTTCCGGTGTTGAACAATCATAAAAATAATAAGAATTAGGATCCATAGAGGGCTTTTTTATTACAATATAGCCAAAAAAATTTTTTTTTACCAAATTATCGTTACTTTTTTATTATTTCCCAAAATACGGACTTTTTTTTTTCAGCTGGGAAATCGCCATTTTTTGCAAATTTGCAAAAAAATACCAAGAGAAATCGCCACCCCCCATGGCGATTTCCCTTGGTATTTTTACTAAAAACATGAAGGGAAATCGCCATGGGGGGTGGCGATTTCCCTTCACGTATATATTTTTTTTCAATTCTTAGGAAAATTTAAAAAACATGACTCAATAGTAAATTTATTGTGAAATGATATAATGAATAAAAGTTATTTGAAAAAAAGAAATGAATAATTAAAAATTATTATAAAAAATATTATAAAGACAAAATTACTTTTAATGAAAAAACTTATTTTTTTTTCTTTCATTAAAGAAATATTATTTTTTAAAAATTTTAATTGAAAATAAATTTAAAAAATAAAATATTTAAATAAAAAAAGTAAATAAAAAATTTAATTTTTTTTAAAATTTAAAATTTTTATTTTCAGAATATTTATTTTTTAATTAAAAATTAAATTAAAAAATAAAAGAAAAAGGGAAGAGAAGAGAAGGTTTTTTTATCAAGGATAATTTTGTCTTTACAATATCCTTTATAGAGGTGCTCATGGGACGGGCCGGGCCGCGGCCCGTATTTTTTTTCTTTTCTGCCCAGGCCCGCCCGTTTAAGCCCGAATCACTGTTCATTGGAATAAAAAAATAATTTTTTTTTTATTTTTTTAATTAAAATTAAATAAAATAATATTATTATAATAAAAATCACTGTTCCGGGCCGGGCCGGTCCGGAACATAAATTATCTTGCCCGGGCCCGGCCCAATACGGTCCGAGCCTGCCGGGCTGCCCGGCCCGTGAGCAGGTCTAATCCTTTATAATAATTTCTAATTATTCATTTCTCTTTTTCAAATAACTTTTATTCATTATACTCTTTCACAATAAATTCACTATTGAATCATGTTTTTTAAATTTTCCTAAGAATTGAAAAAAAATATATATACATGAAGGGAAATCGCCACCCCCCATGGCGATTTCCCTTCATGTTTTTAGCAAAATTGGCTAAAAATACCAAGGGAAATCGCCATGGGGGGTGGCGATTTCCCTTGGTATTTTTTTGCAAAATTTGCAAAAAACATCAAGGGAAATCGCCATCCCCCATGGCGATTTCCCTTGGTGTTTTTTACAAATTTGCAAAAAAACACGCTGGGAAATCGCCATGGGGGATGGCGATTTCCCAGCTGAAAAAAAAAAGGTACGTATTTTGGGAAATAATCAAAAAGTAACAGTAATTTGGTAAATTTTTTTTTGTGTGGCTATATTGTAATAAAAAAGCCTCCATAGAGACTCCACCTTTCGATAATTTAAAAACTTTATATTCTAACTCGTGTCGAGGTAATTCTGGATTCACTCTATTCTTGATGTTGCTAGTCGCAGGTAAATCATTTCTCATGGTTGTATTTTCAGAATTTTCACCAGAAGACGAATCATATGCAGAAGTGAAACTGAAGGGCAAACGACATATCTATAGTCATGAGAATGGACTGATCTCAACTATTTCCTAGATTTAAATAAGAGGAAATGAACTGAATGAAACTTTCAGCGAACAAGTTCATTGTATGACAAACCTCCTTGTCCTTAGGACTGAGTTTGCAATTATTAAGATGACCTGAGTTGATATCAATAAGCCAAAACTAATGAAATCAACACCCAATAATGAACATAATCAACAGAAGAGAAAACAGACAAATATGATTAATTGAAACAGTTATAAACTAGATTACTATGTAACATAATACGGGAGGTATTTGCCACCTGTAGCAAGGTTGGGATCTTTTTTCTCAATTCACAGCATCTGTTTAAGATATTTCTGTTTTATGAAAATTACAGTAGAGGGTTCATTTGGAAAGGTCATTAGCACCAAGAGAGCATCCGCTGGGAGATATCAAAGGTTCCATCAAATGCAAATTTTACTGCAAAGCGCTCTGCTTCTTGGATCTTCTATATGTTAATTCCATCACAAAGTTTCCGCCATCACCGTTCTCCGCATTACAGTTAACCGACACTGGTCCCATATTTGATACAGCCTCTAGCCATACGTCTATCAGGTTGTTTAGCGTTAAGGTTGAGACCAATGGATGACCGAAACACATGACTTCCACCTGCATAAAATAAAAACATGTTTCCAAACTTATACAGGATTATTGTTATGATAACTGGCTTTTTGAGTAACATAGTATGAAGAAATCGCAATTACTGCTTAACAGCTATGAATTTGTAGTTAATATGAATCAGCATGTGGGAATATAATATTACCTCAGATTCATGTTTGAGGTTTAGCTTCCTTGCAAGGTACTTGTTTACGAAGGATACTGCTAAATCTCCATTCCTGAAATAATTGCAGATATAGTGATACCACATTAAAAATAAATCAATAGTAGATTGATAAATTAATATGCAATCGCAATCCCCATTTACAGTTGCAAGGTGAGTAAATCTTTTTCATTTGTCACCCCTAACATTCCATACAAGAAGTTTGAGCAAACATGTTTAACGACAAGACCAGACATTTTAAATAAGCCTGAATTGTTCTACTATGTAATATTCCTCAGTTATTGTGTTCCTGTAAATACACTATACTTACTTGGTATTGACAAAGGGTTTTGGTATCTGAGGCAATGCCATGCCTTTCCTGAAAGCAATAGAAGAAAACTTTTAACTCTGAGCTAGAAAAAAATAAAGAAGGCTTAGTCATTCAAATGTTTCTTACTTTTCTTGACATGCAAGCAGACAAAACCAGACAGGGCGTGGAGAATAACCAGGAAGCTCCTTTAGAGATACAGTTTCTCCACATCGATTTGCTGAATCAGTTGACATCCCAAGACCACTTGTACCAGGTTTTGCCATCCCTTTCTCTGTCCCAACCTTTGAACCATCCTCTCTTTGTCCTGTCCGAAACTTGCAAGGCGTTCTCTTTGTCCTTCTCCTCTTCACTTGTGCATTAACCTTAGTTTTATTCAAGATAGACTTGTAAGTTTTGCCTTCTTCATGGCCTGCCAGATGTTCCCAGCGTGGACCGTTTTTTGATCTTTTTAGAGAGAATGCACGGGCTATAGGTTCAGATATAACAGAAGCAATTTCAGGCATTTCCAAATCTGTTAATTCATTCTGATACATGAAAAAAGAGCAAAAGAAAAAGATAAGGTAATGCAGCATACTATGAGATGCATAAAACTGTTTTAGCATCAAGAGATAATATGTCAGAGAAGAATGATACCTGCTGCTTCTTGATAGCATTTATAGAATGATTGGAGACTTTATTTGCTGTTTGGTTCAAATGAAGATTATTCCCAGTAACATCCCGGTCATCATGAATTATTTTGGTTTCTCTTGGCATGCTGAAATCTTGATGCTGTGTATTTGCTTCAGTTAAAGTAGGTGCAGCAGTTTCTGCAATTTTAATTTTAACTTTAACAGGAGAAGCTGCTGATCTCTCATCTTCACTTGTCTTTTCCACGGGAAAAATTTGCATTACAAGCTCCCGCAAGTTATGGTCATTTCTATAAAAGAAAAAGGATGGCAGTAATGTCATGAAACAACGACTCTAGCATTAAAAACAGAAAGATTAAAAGCAGTAAAGAAAGGACACATGTAATCAATTCATGAACATAACAAAGGACAACTCCATGTTCTATAATGGAATCATTTAGAAAAAGAAAAAGAAAATGCAGTTGTGTATACATAACTGATGTAATATTGTTCTAATTAACCTATAGCAAACATGCTGCAAAGAAATAAATTAAGAGACTCGAATTTACCTTAATAGTTCTTCAGGAAAGGAACCAAGATAGGCATTGCATACTGGACAGTGATTTCTTTTGTCCTTCTCAAGTTTTTGATAGATACATTGTTTGCAAACTGCAGGACACAGTTTTTGATTGAATGTCAAGGAATTAAACATATAAACTTTACCAGCACATCGTGAGTATCCTTCTCATATTAAGGAAATTTTACATTAGTGTGGATAATGAGTTTGATTAGTGCTCCTTTCTAGAATCTGCACCATCTGCCCTAAACAAATTTTCTAATTTTTTGCCTCAGAAATGAAGTAGTGAGAGCATGCAAGCAATGAAGAAAACTTACATGTATGAAGGCAGACACAAATAGTAGTTGCTTCCCTGTAAAGGTTCGGACAAAGGGGGCATGTTAAGAGCTCCATAAGTGGTCTCCTTTGAACTTTTACATAAACATTTGACATGATAGATGTCCAAGAATGTCTCACTTTCAATTTGCCAATGTTTTTTCTCCTTGATTCATTCAATTATATTACAATTATCAGTAGCTTCCTGCAATGAAAGCTATAAATTCCTGGAAGTTACAAAACTGTTTGATTATGGTGAGTAAAAAGATAAACCAGAATGTCAGGAATAACTTATCTAGCAATACAAAACATTCATAAAAATCCATATGAGTTATTGTGATGTTTCATTGTTTAAAAGATCATATCTAAAACCAATAAAGAAGCCTAGCTAGATACCATGATTTGAAATTGAAAGGCCATTGATAGAAGTAATGATAAACATTTGAATTAAAAAAAAAAAACACTGGTATCTGTAATGGGATAGCAAATATGAATTCTTCTTATGCAATGCTGACTGATTAGAATTACCTAGAATCAATAAAACCCATTGCTTGATTAACAAAATTTATTTGGTGATTTATTTTACTGCCATTTCAGCCAAGCAAACAAAAATTGCTTTACATCAACATAACAAAATGCCTTCATTTTAATCCAAAAAAGCCCAATAATAGGTGCAAGCCAGGTTTTCAGAATATAAGTAAACCAAAGAAAAAGGGATATTATCAACAAAAGAACACAAATAAAAGAGACATTCTAGAAACAGTTACCCCTATTTGCAGAGGAGCAGGATAAACAGAACAAGATCTGCAGAACCCTCAAAGAGTAACAAACCAAATGAATGAAACCAATGAAGGGTTTCAGGCAACAGTTACTCCATGACTTGGAAGTGGAATAATGAGTACTCACTATTCATGCATTGGGCAATGGCATTTGAACAGTGTAAGAAGAGAAAGAGACAGAGAAATAGAGTTTCAAATCTTTGAAGGCTCACCAAGACAGAGACAGGTTGAAGAAAAAAGCACTGAACCCAATAACAGCAGTTACTTGTAATTTGTAAGTTAGCTGAAGAACTTGAAAAACGCCGCCGTGAGTTATCTTTAGGTACCAAAGGCTGCTTTTGGCACCCTGTTCTTTCTGGGACACTTGGGAAAAAATAATAATAAATAAATCAAATAATATATAAAAAGAAAAAACAACTTTCCTCCTTAATTGATTCCTAAAAAGAGTGTCATAAATGTTTAATCCTTAATTAAGTCTATAAAATGTAATTATTCATCGCAAATAAGTTGATTGCCAAATTTGGGTAGTCTTATATGAAACACATGATAGTAAATATTTGGGGAAAAAGAAATTTAATGATTTAAATAGAGACAATGGAATTTTTATTTTTATTTTTATAAAAGATGTAATTTGGGATAAAAAAAAATTGTAGGTATTGGAATTCGAACTCTAGATTTACTAGATGTCACTTCTTAAGGATAAGTACATGAACTAATTGGATTACTTTAGATTCGAGTATTATTTTTTTGGTACAAAAGATGTCACAACCTAGGAATAAAGAAGGGGTTGCAGATGTTGAGATTCGAAGTTCGAACTCCAGATCTACTAGATGTCACTTCTTATAAGTGATTGGATAAACCAACTTGGCTAAGCCTTGAGTATTTTTTTTTTCATAAGAGGCAATAGAAATTACGATAGGTGGTATAGTGCTGTAGTGTGATCTGTTGGTATAGTGCTAGTTTCTTTGTTTTAGTGATCATGGATCAAACCCAGACAACTTCAAATATTAATTAGAAGATTAATAAAAAATAAAATTTTTATCCTTTTTTTTTTTTGTCAACAGATATGTGGTCTATTGGTAAAATATTAGACTCTTAATTTTAGTGACGAGAGATCAAACCCTAACAATCTTAAATATAAAAAAAAAATACAGTAGGTGGAGATAGAGTTGAGTCATTAGGTTAGGTTAAATGTGCATGTGAGTAGCCAAGAGGGCTGGACTTGGTTGCATGTGGTTAGTTTCTACGTGCTTGACATGCAAGATATCTCATGCTGAAATCAAAGTTTGCCAAACTTATTCCTTTCATTTCATATTTGATATTTCCACCAACAAATTTGGTTAGTCTTTCTTTTATCTAAGATCAGTGCACTGACTGAACTTTCTTCACTAATTCTCATGTCTTTTTTTTATTTTTTATTTTTATCACAATCCCCTTTTGATTTTTTAGTTCCTAATTCCCATGATCGGTATTTATATGACAAAATATATACCCCAAATACAATATATATTTCAAAAACTAAATATAGAGCTAATTATAATATAATTTTACTTTTAATTAGATGATAAAATATTTATATAGATTAATAATTATGTTATTGGTGTTACATTTGTTATTTTGAATTAGTTATGATATTATCTTTTATATTTTATAAAAAATTATCTCATATATCGTCAAATCGATTGTTTAAACTCCATCAAAATTAAAAGAAATTATGAAATTTAAAAACTTCATCTAAAATATATAAAATAATAATTCTCATTTTAAAGTAATTTTTAAAAAAATATCAACAAAAAGTTTCATCTTAAAATCAGTATCAGTATTCGTATTCAGCCCAGCAAGCCCCAAACCCTTTTCCCACTACGCCCCCTACCGAGTCTTGTGCCGGCCCACGTAATACGTATGTAGTCACGTGACGTGTATCCTACTCCGCACGTGCTCTTCACCTTCTTTGGTCAACAAAACAAAGAACCCCCCATATAGTCCAAATCCGCTCGTCTTTCATTCCAATTCCGCCACAAAGTTTGGCAAAGCCGCCACAGTTTCTCTCAGGTCAGTCAGTGTCAGTCCACTAGCTCAGCTCTTTTTTCTTCTCTTTGTAATTTGTTTATCTGTTTCTTCTGTTTAAATCATTGCTGGTTGGTATATGCTTCAGCTTATCTTACAAATTTCTGTTAGCTCTGTATTTAGTTTTCCCTTTGAATAAATGGATAAAGGGAACTTATAACGGTTCATTTGGTTGGCATCGATTGGGATTTTATTATTAGTCTCTGATTTTTACTCATTTCCAAATAATGGGTTTGGGCTTTGTTGATTGAATTTTGTTTGGGTTTTTTTTTTTTTTTTTTTTTGATTATGTTATGGTATAGGTAGTTCTCCCAAATGGGTACTTATGTTATCACTTTTTAACTTGATAGACTAATGTTAATTTTGCTTGTAGATTCCTATAATTTTAAAAGGGTTTGTTTGGATTTTGGAGCGGTTGAAATTGTGCTTGATTGTAAGTTTTGAACTTTATTTATATGGAAATTCATCCCAATATGATCTCAAATTTGCAGGTACATTGAACTTTTATTAATTTTACTCCAACTATTAGAGTACTAGTTGATTTTGATGCTGTGTTTGAAAGCTCGCCCTCTCTTTTCCTCTCCATTTTCCCTCACTTTCTCTTCTTCCAAACACCTCAAAAGACCCTTCACTTCATCCTCTAAATCCTCGATCACCATGTCTATCATTGAGCATGTGGTTCTTTTCAAGGTCAAAGATGACACAGACCAGGCAAAGGTTAACTTGATGCTCAATGGCCTCAATGGGTTGGTCTCTCTTGATCCTGTCCTCCACATCACTGCTGGTCCCGTCCTTCGCACCAGATCCCCAATCTCCAATTTCACCCACATGCTCCATAGCCGGTACAAATCCAAAGAGGATTTGAACACGTATTCCGCACATCCTGATCACCAGCGTGTGGTCAAGGAAAATGTCCTCCCAATCTGTGATGATGTCATGGCTGTTGATTGGGTTGCCGATAATGATCCCGCCCCACTGTCCCCGCCCCCTACTTCTGCCATCAAAGTAACCTTGTTGAAACTAAAAGAGAATGTTACCAATGAAGTGCAAGGTGAGACTCTAGGGGTAATCAAAGGGATTAAGGAAAGGATCTCTGGTATTCAACAGATTACTTGCGGGGAGAATTTCTCACCTGCAAGAGCTAAGGGCTTTTCACTTGCCTCGGTTGCTGTTTTTGCTGGAGTTGAAGAAATGGAGGCAGCAGAGGGAAATGAAGTGTATCTGAACCTACAGAAGCAGAAGGTTAGGGATTATTTAGATGGTGTCATTGTTGTTGATTATGTGGTTCCAACATCATCAACATCAAGTCCTTGATAGGTTATTAACTACTAAGTAAATCTTTTGTTTCTTGTTTAATGGAAGCTTTTGGAACAATATTCAACATTGAATAATTATGTGACAGATTGAACTTGGATGCAAGATTTAGCATGTGTATCTTGAATGCATCTTTTATTTTGAACCATTGGTTTTAGATTATAGTATGCTAATGCTTGTTTTCTTTTTTGTTTTCGAGAAGCATGTTTGATTGAGGATTGAAATCATATGAGAATTAAGACTTACTACAATTTTTGGATATAATTCCTAGAAGACACTGTTGTGGGGGAAAAAGTCAATTGGTTGAATTGTTGAATTCTTTTATTTTGTTATCCTGAAGGTGGTCAGTAGATTTCATGAGTTTCAGCAGTTTGCCGGATCTTAACATTAATAAGTTAGATGATTTATGAGAAATGTTAATTAGTGCCTGGTTAAAATAAAATTTAAAGAAAAAAATGTAATTAATGTTTTTTTTTTTTAATTCAGTAAAAATAATACATTAAATGTATTAAATAATCTTTAACTAAACACCAATTAATCGAATGGAACAAAGTATGACACTAAAATTTAGATGTCAACTCCTCATTAGCCTTACACTAAGCCACAAGAGTTTTTTTTTTTATTTTAAATGAGGCTAATTCATAGCAATGGCAACTATTCAATTTCTAGGCTTCAGAAGTGTAAATATCAAGGTAACAAGTAACAACTAGGAATTTCGACCAAAAAAAAAAAAAAAAAAAGGTAACAACTAGGAATTGTACCCAAAAAAAGGTAACAATTAGGAACAGAAAATTTTGTTGACTTGAACAGGATTTGTATAGAAACTGGGAGAAAAAGAGAAGAAAGAGGACAAAATATGAATTACAGCATGTTATTATATAGTGAAAACAATAGAATATTCCTTTGAAATTAAGGTTCTCATTATGTGATTCTATGAAGTAAATAATTGTATATAGGGCAAGGTAGTCACTATTGTATCATTGTTTTTATTTTGGTATTAATACGTATTGATATCGGTGTATTTTGGTATATTTTTTCGGATTTATTGATATTTTTCAAATATTTTTTCATATATCTATATATAGCTTATTTTCAAATTTTTTAATAAAATATATATTATATACACATACAAATATACATCAATTACATGCATATATATGTTTTTATGCAAATATAAAATTTAAATATTTAATATATAAAATTTTTAAACATCAAATAAGTAAAATAAATATTAAAATATTAAAAAATATAGTAAATTATGATTAATTATGTTCAATTGCTTAATTTAATGAACATATTTTATTTTAAAATATAATTATGAAAAAAATAAAAATAATCATGACAAAAAATATTAAAATTGGTTTAAAAAATCAAATAAGTGATTTTTTTAATTAAAAAAAATCAAAATCTTGTATCAACCGATACAGGTCGATACGTACCGGTACAGATCGGTATAGATCGATATAGGTAGGTATAAAAATCGAAATAGTATGAGACTAATATTATTTCGGTTTATCTTAAAAATGATATATATCAATTAATACGACCGATATCGATATGATACCGATCACATTGATATAGGGACCACAGCCATAAGATTTTTTCCATTTTTCTTTGTTATATTTTAATTTGTTTTTATTCATATACTATAAATAGCAAAATTACTAGTAATTTAGCAAATAAATACAGTAATGCAGCCAGCAATGATGGGACGTGGGCGGTCCAAGTTGAAGTTCGGCACAATAGAGTTTTGATTTTTTTATGGAAACTTTTGTGAATGACATAGCAGCTAGGGCCAAGGGGCAAATCTGTCGGCGGTTTTCTTTTTAAAAAAAAAAAAAATTTGGTAAGACGTGACTATCTAATCTAATTTCAAGATATGCATCTAATGAAATTATTTATGAAATTCGAATTTTGATATTTATGTAATCAACTGAATTAATTCATTTGCCGACTTGATTTTTGCAACAAACTTTCCAATCCATGCGAAGAAAGTTAGTTTGAGCCTTCGAGTGAATGGAAAATTATTTAGAGCGTTGGTATATGTATGAAAATTCAGTTCTGACCACACAAAAAAAAAAAAAATTCAGTCTCTTCTCATAATTTATACCAACGATTTTTTTTATTGGTATAAATCAATTTGTCAGTAAATCCTTTTTTATCCCTTGGTATAAAACTATAAATTAGGTTTTACTTTTACCAATGGAACATTCGTCAATGTAGACAGTTTAAAAAAAATAAAAAATTGAATATTTATTTTATTATGCATTAACTCAATGAGAATTTCATATAAATTGTAAACATTGCAATATGGATATATATATTTTTCTGAGCCAAAGTAAAATTTCATATTAATGATGAGAATAAGGAGAACAACTTAAGAAAAAAAGAGTTTCACACAATCCCAATAAAACAACTTATAATTGATCCTAAACTTATAACTTGAACCAATAAATGTCTTACACCCTGATCTGAACAAATGAGCTCTCTACATGGAAACAATATAGGAAATAATTTCTCAAACTAAACAATTAATATTACTTTTCATTAAATTTGTAAATCAATATTACATGTTCAAAAATTTAATATTTATACAATAAATTCAAATGAATATTTTATAGATGTCTATAACTAAAAATAAACAAATATTCAATGATGGATTATTATAACTTCTTAACCAGTGCCTCCTACACACACAAAATAACAAATATCATATAATTAAAAAAATATAAAAACCATTCAAATTTTTACATGTTAATTAATTAGACATTTATAAAAATTAAAAAAATATTTTTATGATTTATAATTACAAGCCCATGCAACCTATAAAAACCAAAACAAGAAAGGAAGATTCCATATCCAAGAAGTGATAAATTTCTTGGTACTTCGAACAAGAAAGACATCAAAAGAGATAGGAAAAGTAGTTATGTCGCGTTGCCGTGCAAACCAACTTGGGTATAATAGAGAAGTAATGGTAATTTTTTTATACAAAAAGAATGTCACCTAAATTTTATATATCTCACAATATATGTGGAATAAGCATGCAAATGGAATTCTAGCTCTAAAACAAGCCAGAAAGAGAGTGCTTTCACGTGTAGCAAAATACAAGGAGAAAAAAAAAACATTCATCCCCTAATGTTTTGTATGATTGTATTTAATCAACCCATTTTTTTCAAAACCTTTTTGGCTATATAAATGTAAGTTTCTAGCTAATATATCATTATAGTTATCTTATTTGATATAACAAAATTTGTTATATATAATAAGGCAAAAGCACTAAAATTGTTAACAAGAATCTAGAATTATCTTGGGTTTAAAAAACAATAGAAATTGTCATTTGAAAGAGAGAAAAATTCTACCACACTTTAGAGGAAAAAATCGAACCAATATATATTCCTTATCCAGCAAAGACACTCATGCTTCTTTTGCTTTTTGTTTCTTCTCATCACATTTCAGTTAATCAAGACTTCTATAATTTCCATAGAAGGCGAATTAAACAACATAGAGTTGAAAAATATGTATTACTTACAATGACTTATGTCAAAAAAAGAAAAAGAAAACAACTATAAGTCATTGCATTAAAAACTCATACAACATAGTCAGAGCAACCATAATGAAAACTCATATTTTAAAATTTTTCAAAGAATACTATAACATCATTAGGGTAGGAAAAACATAATTCCAAAAAAACCATTAGATCAAAATAGCCATGATCCTAATATATATGGCTTTCTTCATTTATCAACACAGTTTCAGCAACTTTGTTTTTCTTAATCTAATTTTGTGAATTTCAAGCATTAGAAGATAACAAATGTTATCTCAATGGCATTTTTAATCATTCCCAAAATAGAAAACTATCAATGGAATAAATAAAAAAATCTAGAAAACAAGAAAAATAACTTACTTATATTTGAAAAGCAAAACAAGCCTATTATAAGTAGAGTGATAATTTTGAATACGATACGAAAATGCAACATATTTAATAAATACTAAAACAATGTAATAAACACATACGACACGTTTAATATATATATCATTGATGCACCCAAAAGAGTGTATCTTATTTAACCTTGCACTAAAAAGATCAATTGTAAGTATAATGATTAGCAAGGGTCGAGTCCTCAGGGATTGGGTTTTAATCTATGAGTTATTAGTTTATAACTTACGTTCAAAGAAAACAATAAAAGAAAAGGGGTTTTTGAAGCCAGATTTAAACTAAAGTAAATAATAAGAATAAGATGCAAGGCGGTATAACCAGCCAATAAAAATATATATACTAAATTAGGCGGTATAACCAGCCAATAAAAATATATATACTAAATTAGGCGGTATAACCAGCCAATAAAAATAAATATACTTTTAAAAATAAGCAAACTAGAAAAGTAAGAAAACAAGTAAGTAAGAAGAATCAAATATGAAAAATATGGTTAAGGTTTCATTCTCCACCATTAGACATCATTAAGAATCAATTTCAGATCTATCAATATCAACCAACTATCAAAGTTAACAACCGTAGATAACAACAAGCTCTGTTATCCCAATCTTTCCTTAGTTTGTCGTTAAATAGAACAAGCTCTCTATTTAATCTCTAACCATTAAACAACCTAGAATAAGCTCTCTAAATTCAATTTAATGGCAGCTTTATGATGAGAAAGATAGGTTGATCTAAGCAACAAACACATAAGCTCGGATTGTTCAACTTAGGTTATGTTTCACTTTGCAATTATTGAAAACTTGACCATAATCATTAATCACAAATTGCCACTTATGAATAGGAAATCAAGACAATTACACGGATCAAGACTCCTAGACTAGCAATAGATAATTATCAAGATCTATCTAGTTGTACACCTAAATAAATCAAGACAACATCATGAACAATTCTTGTAGAAGAACATAAGCAACTTTGATAGAAAATTAATGATAGATAGAATCTGAAAATCAATCACAAAACATGTCTAGGGCTTTGAAATCATCCTTAACCAAATAGAAGTTTAGCCTAGCATAGGCATTGTAAACATAAACATAAAATTAAAGAGAATATAAGAAGGAAATAAAAGAAAGAAAGAAGAAGAAGAAAATAAAGAAAAAGAAAACTAGAGAAAAGAAAGAAGAAGAAAACTTAGAGAATTTTATTACAATGGCTAATATCCTACCAATGTACAATCCTCATACAATCATCCAAGGCCCTCTATTTATACACATTTTGGAGGACTAAATGACAAGAGACAAGCTTTACAAATTTCAAAGGTAGGTATAATAGGTGGGTGCATTTTTCTAACAATTTTCGTCATATTGTATGACAATTTTGATCAGCCAACTTGATGGTCGATTTTGTCAATATTGGAAGCTTGATCTGATCACATGGTCTTCTAGAAAAATGTTCCCCTATCAGTTAGTGATCCATAGCCGTTGGAATCAGCTCATTTGCTGATGTGGATCAGAAGATATGGGCAAAATACCAAAACAGGTCAGCACAGACGTCATTGCACATCAGCCAACTTGATGGTCGATTTCGCTAGGGAAAACGACTCCATTTCAAGAAGTGTAAAACATGAAAAAGTTAGATATGCCTCTTAACTTTGCACGGTTCAAATTTCAGCCTTATTGCTTCAGTGAAACTCCAGATATAGCTGATATGGCAAAAGATGTCGGAACTGGAACTGAACTGAATTTGCCCTTAATTGTTGATTTAACCTAGTAATCTGAAATCACTCAAAGAAACTCGTTAAAAAACACCAAATTACATAAAAATATAAAAGATCATAAACACAATTAGACTAAGCAATAATAACTCGTATTTGACACAAAACAATAATAAAACATAAATAAAAACTATATAATTATACGAGTTATCAATCATATTCATGTTTTAGATTTTGACACATTTAATAATTTATGTCACGTTCATGTTTACACGATTGACACGAGAAAAATACGATATATAATACGCATATACAAATTGCCAAATCTAATTATAGGCAATCATGTTTAAAAAATAAGTAATTTTCCAAGCATCATTTTCTTACACTTTTTAGCACCTACATCAGCCAACCATTCTAAGAAGGTAGAAAAAAGACACCAAAAATCTTCATTCAAAGAATCCCCAAGAGATAGAAATTTATGATTTAGAAATGTAAGAAGTAAAAAAAAAAAAAAATCATATTAGGAATGAAAATTTAAATTAATATTTGAGAAATCAAATCAATTAAGAAGAAAGCTATATCTTAATATGAATAAATAAGAGAAAAATCTAAAAGAAAAGCTTCCATGCTTTGGTGGCTTTGTGACATTTTGGATGGGATCCCAAGTCTTTACGATGATTCCATGGTGGTGGGTAACTTTTTAATAGGTTGGTGTAAATGGGTATAGAGAAGAAAGATTGATAGTTTTTCAGAAAACACGTACAAGCATTAGCTGTTGCAAAATTAGATTTTAAAACTTGCATTTAGGGTTTAGAGTTTAAAATTTAAGATTTAGGGTTAATTTAAGCATACGGCTATTTTATAATTCTATATACCTTACACCGACGGTTAGATATAGCCATTAGTATATTTTAAGGACATAGTGACAGGCAATTGTCTCCGTTGGTATAAGTATACTGTTTACTGATGGACTTTGATCGTCAATATTTGTACGGAAATTTTCTTGAAAGGGTGACAATGAATTTGAAGAAAAGTTATATTCTAGGCTAATATACTAAAAGAGCCCTTGAACTAATACACTTTGTTTAAATAAATCCTTATGCTTTTATTGTAGTTAAATAAGCCCTTATTCTTTAATTTTTACTCATGAATGTCCTTAATTTTAACTAAAAAAAAACTCTTATTATTTTTTGAACCAGTTGGCATTTCATGTTGAGGTGGAGGTTGAAGTGGCACAATGACTTGGACAAATATTGCTGACTTGGACAAAGACATCAGGAGAATTTTTTTTTTTATCTTTTTTGTTTTACTTTGAAACATGTCACAAATCTATTGGTTATAAAATATTGAATTTGAATTCTGTAACTAAACAACCAAATGTACGTGATTAAAACTATTTTAACCTACTACAAATTTAAAACAAAACAAAAAAATATATATAGAAATTGAAAAAGAAACTTCTCTAAATCGTCTGATTTTTTTTTTTTAATCTGAGTTTGCCCAAAATTAAGGGTTTGGTTTTCTTGAAATCAAAATTTTCAGATTTTAAAAAGTTAAATAGAAATCAAAAACAAAGAGTTGTTTCTCTCTTTCTCTTCAATTGTTTTCAATTCAACGAATTGCAGTCAGCAACCAAGGAAGAAATCGGGTGAGGAAAGAAGCTTTGGTATTGTGTGAGGAAAGAATCGGGTGAGTTGTGGGGAGGTTGCACATGATATGATACAAACTTGAATTGTGTGGGATGCAGTGAAGTCTAGGAAGGAAATTTTAGTGTTAGGGGGGACTTGATGGACTTGGGTTTGCAGGGGTTAACTTGAAATTTTCTTATTTTATTTGTTATGAAATTTTCAAAGTTGAAACTCTTTTTCTTTTTCATTAATGTTGGCAGTGCAATTTTTTTTTTTTTTTTTTTTTTTTTTATAATTATGAGTTGATTTTGTGAATATTGGCTTGTGAAAGGTTGAATATCCAAAAAGGAAGAAAGGCAAGATTGTTTACAAAAAGAGAAAAGGTTGACTCAAAAAGGACGAAAGGAGTTTTTGAAATTGGCAAAGGTATGTGTTTTTTTTTTTTTTTTTACTTATTTGTTTTAATAGTAATAAGCATATCAAGTTGTAGGGTTGAGTTGAATTTTTTTTTTTTACTTCTTTGTTTTGACTTTTTAATTGCACTTTTATTTGTAAGATTATGCAAAATCTTTTTCAGAGGTAGAATAGTTAATTCATAGCATTCAGAGATGGACGAGTTCTTAAATTTGATTGGTATCATTTGAGAGCAAAATCTTTTAATAGTACCAATATATAATCATTTCAAATATTGAAATCAAAATGCAACTTTTAAACTAACTATGGCGTTTCACAAGTTTTTTTTATTATTAAAAAGATACATACAAATTGACATTGACTCAAATTAGGAGGAAAATGTCGTGCTTGACAATATAAAATGGATCCACTCAAAGCTAATAATAGTTTTTTTATTTTATTTTTCCAAAAGCATTAGTTCTCAATTATTGATTTTTGTTTGCAATAACTTGTCTTTCTATTATGCCATTTGGCTGAGACTGGAATACTGAAATGGCCTTGTTATTTCAATAACCAATACTGGAATTCTGCCATTGCAATAACCAATATTCCATTTGTGCTACTATTGTGATTTAAACAATTTTGCAACCTTTTTCATGGCCTTGTTATTTTTTCCGCATAGCCCTTTTCAGTAATGTGCAAGAATGAAGAAACTATGGCCTTGTTAGTTCTGTTTTTTTTTTTTTAAACTATACTTATCTTGTCTGATATATCTTTTTTAACAGCAAAACCTGGACTCACAAATTGTTTGAACGAAAATTATGTTTCACCGAATGCTTTAGTAATGAAAATACAATTTTATTTTATGCAGCATGGATGATGATGAACCTGAGGTCAAATATGTGGTAAGAATATTTCACGGTGGCCAATTTCTATATGAGCCGAAGACTGTGTATGTGAATGGCACGAGTGATAGTTTTCAAGTAGATCCTGATAGGCTATCTATTTTTAATATAGAAGACTTTGTTAGAGAATTAGGATATGTGGATGTGCCATTTATTTATCTTAGCATACCTACCATTGACTTTACCCATAGTTTCATGTTGGTAAATGATGATTACAGTGTAACTGACTTGATAAGTATTTTGGTTAAATGGGGCACTGTAGATTTATATTTAGACCATGTTAATGATGTTCATGAGTTGTTGGATGATAATCCTTCACTTCTTAAATGTGAAAACCTAGAAGGTGATAAGAATGTAGATGGTGACCAAAATGAATGTGATAAGGTTGATGTAGATGGTGGGAAAAATGAGTCTGAGCAGGTTGATATTGATGATAATAGGATTAAAGTTGAATTTGTGAGGCATGAAGGTAGTGTAAATCATGATAGGCCTGGTAGATCCACCTTTATTGATGATAATGGTGAGACAGTATATGAGGTTGATATTGAATACGATAATGGTGGGATAATGAGTATTATGGATTCAGGGGATGCTTTATTAGTTGATGTTGAGTGTTTGAGTGAAAATGAAGATGAGGAGATCAAAGAAATAAAAAAAAAATTAACACAGTACAAACAAAAAAAAAGTAATAAAGGAAATGATTTGGAGGATTTACATATTCCAGTTGCAGATGATGCTATAAATGATGATATTGAAACTGAAAGGATTGAAGGTCATTTGAGTGTGATTGAATGTCAACATGGATATGCTAATGATGATGACTGTTCTAATGTGAAAATTGAAGGTTTTGGTAAAGGTTATGAGAGTGAGTACATGGACTCTGATGATCCTGGAGATTATGATAGTGATGTGCAATCTGATGATGAGTTTTCTACTAGAAAGAGAAGTATTGGACCTAAGTATGATCCTAAGTGTATCCTGCCAATATGGGAACTAGGTATGAGATTTGAGAATAATAAACAATTTAAAGAGGCAGTTAAGAAATATGCATTTGCAAAAGGTGTGCAACTAAGGTTTATGAAAAATGAACCAAAAAGGGTTAGGATAGGTTGCATGGAGGGTTGTCCATGGAGGCTGTTTGCAAGCTATGACTCTAGAGATCATAGCTTCTGTATTAAGACATATCATCATGAACATAAGTGTTTTAGGAGTAACAAGAATTCTCTGTTGTCTGCAGATTACATTGCCAAACATTTCAAAAACAAAATTCTATCTCAACCAGGATTGAAGATTAGAGAATTAAAGGAGTTATGCAGAGAAGAGTTGAGAGTTTATGCCACAATGAGCATGTGTCAGAGGGCTAAAAGGATTGTAACCAGTGAGAGTGAAGGGAGTTACATAGAGGAATATGCTAGTCTGTGGGGATATGCAGCGGAGTTGATGCATAGTAATCCAGGTACTACAATTAAGATTCAAGTGGATAGAGAGAATGATGAAAGGAAGGCAGTTTTCTTTAGGTTTTATGTATGTTTTTCTGGTTGTAAGAAAGGATGGATTGAAGGGTGTAGGCCTATTATAGGAGTAGATGGCTGCTTCCTTAAAGGTGTTTGCAAGGGAGAGATGTTGGTGGCTGTTGGAAGAGATGGAAACAATCAAATGTTTCCAATTGCTTGGGCAGTGGTTGAGGTTGAATGCAAGTCTTCATGGAGGTGGTTCCTCAACAACTTGATGGAAGATGTTAGGCATCAAAATGGTGAAGCATTGACACTAGTCTCAGACATGCAAAAGATATACATGTTAAATATATATTAAGGTTTATTTGCTATTTTTATATTTAATTGTATATTATTCCATTTATTATTTTTTTGTTAATGTTTGTTTGATAGGGTCTGTTACCAATTATTAAAGAGATTATGCCAGTTGTGGAGCATAGGATGTGTGCCAGGCACATTTATGCCAAATGGCAAAAAAAATGGAAGGGTGATCAACTGAAAATCCAGTTTTGGAATTGTGCCAGGGCTACATATGTTGAAGATTTTGATGATCAGTTGGAAAAATTGGAAGCCATGGCACCTGGATCTAGAAATGATGCTTTGGAGATACCTCCCCAGTTTTGGTGCAAGGCTTATTTTGACCCTAAATCAAAGTGCGATACTGTGGACAACAACATAGCAGAGGCATTCAATGGTTGGATCTTGGATGCCAGATTTAAGTCAATCATTAGCATGTTGGAGGAAATAAGGGTTAAGGTGATGGAAAGGATGCATGAAAAAAGAGAATTTGCAAAGAAGTGGAAAACCAACATATCACCTAATGCATTGACCAAGCTAGAGAAGAATATGGTAGAGTCAATAAATTGTAGGATGGCTTGGAATGGTGATGGTGGATTTGAGATAGAGCATGGAGATGATCACCACACGGTTAATCTTAATGAGCTGAAATGCACATGTAGGGCATGGGAATTAAATGGTATTCCATGCCCTCATGCAATTTGTGCATTGTATCATGACAATAAGAGACCTGAGGATTATGTGGCAAATTGGTACATAAAAATAAAGTATCTTAATGCTTACAATAATTCATTGCAACCAGTCAGGGGAAAAAAGTTTTGGCCAAAAAATACTGACCCAGTACTACCTCCACATTTTAGGAAGATGCCTGGCAGGCCACAAAAGAAAAGAAGGAAAGATAAAGATGAGCCTAAGAAAGTGAAAAAGAATGGAAAATGGGGTAGAAAAGGACTAAAGATGACATGCGGCATTTGTGGTTTTCATGGACATAATAGACAAGGATGTCCACATAGAACAATACAGAACAACCTTACACCAAAGGTAATAATAAACTCTCAAATTTATCTACTTTGATATATGAGTAATTAATGCACCTTTAATTTCTTATGTGTTTTTGTTCTTTGGATTGAATACAGCAAACTGGTATCAGTCACTGAGGGTGTTGAAATTTAAGTTGCAAGGGGGCAAACCAAACTTATTTGCTTGCTTGAAGCCTTGTCACCAACTTCTGTATCGGTTCCTGGCTTGGAATTTGGAGAATGGGTGAGCCATTCCTACAAATCCCTTCAGATTTTAAATCTCGAAAATGTTAATGGCATTAAAAATCTCAACATTAGCATTTCATCTCTCAAAGTCTTGACAGTATTTTGTTGCAATGCTGATAAAAATGTGCGGGGTTTGCATAAAAGATGGAAATAGGATAATTAACTTGGCTTGAGCGTCTTGGTATAGACAGCAAAATTTCCATCCATTGTTCCTGCCTTGAGAATTTAGCAATTTCTAAATATAACGAAGGGAGAAAGGGAGAATAGAAAGGCGCAATACCAAAGCTTCTTTCCTCACCTGATTCCTTCCTTTGTTGTTGACTGCAATTTGTTGAATTGAAGACAATTGAAGAGAAAGAGAGAAACAACTCTTTGTTTTTTATTTCTATTTAACTTTTTAAAATCTGAAAATTTTGATTTCAAGAAAACCAAACCCTTAATTTTGGGCAAACCCAGATTAAAAAAAAAATATCAAACGATTTAGAGAAGTTTCTTTTTCAATTTCTGTATTTTTTTTGTTTTAAATTTGTAGTAGGTTAAAATAGTTTTAATCACATAAATTTGGTTGTTTAGTTACAGATTCAAATTCAATATTTTATAACCAATAGATTTGTGACATGTTTCAAAGTAAAACAAAAAAGATAAAAAAAAAATTCTCCTGATGTCTTTGTCCAAGTCAGCAATATTTGTCCAAGTCATTGTGCCACTTCAACCTCCACCTCAACATTAAATGCCAACTGGTTCAAAAAATAACAAGAGTTTTTTTTTAGTTAAAATTAAGGACTTTCATGAATAAAAATTAAAAAATAAGGGCTTATTTAACTATAATAAAAGTATAAGGGTTTATTTGAACAAAGTGTACTAGTTCAAGGGCTCTTTTAGTATATTAGCCTATATTCTATTACTTAATTAATTATTTTCTTCCATGAATAAAACGTGGACTTTTTACACGTGTAAAGCAAAAATCCATTTATAATAAAATTATTTATATTTATTATTATTTTTTTTTATGAAGTCACATTATATTATTCATCAAATATAAACTTTATATTTATTTATTTTTTTCTTCATAAAACGAGACTACAGTCATTACTCCGGAAAACAACTGTCCCCTAAAAACACAAGTTGCTAACGATTCAGAAAATAAAAAAAAAAATAATATATTAGTAATACGAAAAAGGCAGCTATAAATTATCCCCCTGGAAGAAGGGAGACGTATCAAGAATCATTAGAAAGTTTGGGAAAATCAGAAGTCATAAGCTCGATAGGAGACCCATCTTAGAGAGAGAGAGGGAGGGAGAGGGTCAGAGGGGGGAGGGTGGTTCAGTGCCAAATGGGGAGGAGCCCTTGTTGTTCTAAGGAAGGCCTGAACAGAGGAGCTTGGACTGCTCATGAAGACAAAATCCTTGTTCAGTACATTAAATCCCATGGTGAAGGCAAATGGAGAAATCTCCCCAAAAGAGCTGGTAAGTTTTGTGGGAGCATTATCAGGATAATTATAATCATTATATTATAGTATATATGTTTTCTCTTCCAAAGAAAGGGAAACGAAAAGTAAAAAAAAAAGAGGTAATCGTTTTTCTTTGTAAACAGGTTTGAAGAGATGTGGGAAAAGTTGTAGGCTTCGCTGGTTGAACTATTTGAGACCAGATATTAAAAGAGGTAACATATCAGCAGATGAGGAAGAACTTATCATCAGACTTCACAAACTCTTGGGGAACAGGTTTTTGATCTTGCCTCTCTCTTTCGTAGACATGTTCTTCATTTTTCTTTTCCTAATCTGTTTAAAGCAATTTCCATGGAAACTCTTCTGTTTGTATCAAGCTTTAATTTTGATAATGGTTAGTATTTTATATTTTGTTAATGTAGATGGTCTTTGATAGCTGGGAGGCTTCCAGGGCGAACAGACAATGAAATAAAGAATTATTGGAACACCAACTTAGGGAAAAAGGTTCAAGAACAAGACCAAAACTCAGCAGCAGCTTCGAAACACAACATATCAGAATCTAATGGGAGAATTATGAAGAAAAGTGAGGCGGCCCAAATGGCCACAACTGGTGCTACTTCCTTATCACACGTGGTTCGGACAAGGGCAACCAAATGCTCCAAGGTTTTCATAAACCCTGATCAGTACCCACAATTACAAGTTGATCCTTTCGACAGGAAGAGAGAGGCCAAGCCTTCAATAGATGGGGACTGGGATTGTCCAATGAATCAAACATTGGCATCTACATCAATTAATGGCTTGTTACCCATATCTGAAAATGAAGAAACCAATAATAATTCGTCGGATTTTATGCTTGACGACTTCAATAATATGGGGGAGTTTCGTCTTTCAGAGCTTTTGAATTTCGATTTTTCTGATACAGGTGAGCTTAATGACAGCAATGCTTTGTCGCCTTCATCGGACCAGCGTCTCATTTTCTCTGAGGAAATGCTACAAGACTGGGCCTCCTCCACCCACTACGCTCAACTAAACGTGGCTTCGAATATCCAATATTCCTTGGCTCCATTATTGCTTGAAAACGGAGAGGAATGGCTTGTAAAATAAGATAAACGGAGTTACAATATGATCTGCTAGCTGTAGAGCAAATAATCCATGGCTATGCTAATACTTTAGCTAAGCTACTGCTACTTTCTTTTTTTGGGTAAGTTTTGGATCACATTTTCACGTGGGAATGTTTGTTTGTTTGTTTTTACTTGTTAAATTCAATAATGTTATGTCAGGGAACATGAATTTGAGAATTTAGATTTATATTTCATTTGTTATATAATTGTGATAGTAAAATGCATACATTAGTTAAAATTCAACATGATTGTATATTTGAATGGTATAAAAAATGAATTTCAAATTCACAAATACCTATAGGTATTTTAAATTCACCACTAAATAGACATCTAAGAAATTCATGAATTTAAAAAATAATCATGAATGTTACATTTACATATATTTTGCTACATAGTTATGCTATGTTTGAGAATATGAATTTGAGAATTTGGATTTCATTTATTATATAAATTGTGATAATGAAATGCATACATTAGTTAAAATTCAACATGATTGTATATTTGAAAGGTATAAAAACATGAATTTCAAATTCACAAATACTTATAGGTATTTCAAATTCACCACTACATAGGCATCCAGCAAATCCATGAATTTGAAAAATAATCATGAATATTACATTTACATGTGTTTTACTACACAATTACACTATTTTTGAAATTCAAATTCATTGTTTGAAATCCAAGTTCCCAAACGCAACATTATATTATTTTTGAAATACAAATTCTTTGTTTGAAATCCAAGTTTCCAAACGCAATCTAATAGTACTAAAATAAAGAGCTTTTCTGTTCTGTTGGGAGTCACTTATATTAATTCAATATCATTAATTGTTCATTCTTACCATAAGTATTACTTCATATATCTTATACTATGTTTGGAAATATGAATTTGAAAATTTGGATTTGGATTTCATTTGTTATATAAATTGTGAGAATGAAATGCATACATTATGTATAAATTAATTAAAATCCAATATGATTATATATTTGAAAGGTATAAAAACATGAATTTCAAATTCACAAATAACTATAGATATTTCAAATTAATCATTAAATAGGCAACCAACAAATCAATGAAATTGAAAAATAATCATCAATGTTACATATATTTTATTACATAATTTACATTATTTTGAAAATCCAAATTCATATTTTAAAATCTAGATTCCCAAAGACAACTTTAGTGTTTTCATTGCCTTATTTTTTTGGATAAATTATTAAGTTACTCTTTAGTTTTGAGGATATCTTGTTTTTGTTTTTATGATGAAAAGGTCAAGCAAAACTCAAGGTGCAAATTAAATTCTCACCCATGATTTATTTGGTTTTTTTATTGAGATATATTAATTAGTGTCTAATATTATTGGTTAAGTGATATTTATAAAAGGAAAAGTATATATATTTTTTGAATTCAGCACAAGTAATATATTAAATACAAAAAATTAAAATAATAATTAAATAATCTTTAATTATTGCTTATAGACATCCGTTAATCGGATCTTCTTTTATTACCTACATATATACATATATTTTTATGAAAAAAATAAATCAAATCTTTAATTTATGGAAAACATATAAAAAAAGATTCATACATATTTAGTTATTTACTACTTGAATTTATAAGTTTTTAAAGTTTAAACTAAATTTTTTATCTCTATAGTATATATATCATCTTTTACATCTAACTTTTTACAAAATATTATAGCTGTTGTATGGCCAATAAAGAAAAAAATAAAATATTAGGGTAAATTCTAAATTATATAATATAAAAGTTGCACTGTGTTTATAGTTGATGGTATGATTACAAGTAAACAAAAACATCTAAGCAAAGAGTAAAAGCCAACGAAGAAAAAGGGTTTTACTTTTCTGCCTTATTGTTTGAAAAGTAACAAATAAATAATAAAAACATGAATCAAAAAGTTTTAAAAGCTGAAATTTAATCATACTATTCCAACCTAGTAATAAAAAATACGTGTGGCCTTGATCCATTAAAAATTAATTCTAAAGGCAAGCTTTTCTCCCGTTGAATATGTAGCTTTTCAAGCAGATTAGTTGTCAATTTTTCTTTAATTTTATAATAGTATAAAATACAAATTGTCTTTTTTATTTGCCATGAATATTGTGGACAAAAAGATTTTATAATTTATTTTTAATTAAACAAAATCTACTTGATCAATTCTCTTCACCCTCTAATCAACTTACTCTTAAGTTATTATTATGATAAGGATCCAATTAATTGGTGTTTATAGATACTGATTAAAAATTATTTAATTATTATTTTAATTTTTTTTTACATTTAATGTATTATTCTTACAGAATTCAATAAAAAATAAAAGTATTAATTGCATTTTTAAAAAAAAATAAAATATTAACCAATATCTAGTGGATACTTTTATTTTTTCTTGATTAAATGCAAAAAAAAATAAAAGATAATTTAATAATTCTTAACTAGTGCTTATAAGCACCAATTAATCGATTTTTTTTTTTAAATATCATCTTAATCAATATTACTAAATACTGATTAACATTTTCATTATTATAGTTAGAATGGTGCCCTCACTTTGCATATAATCATAGAAAACAATTAATGAACATTTCCATAATTATTATGTTTAAGTCACACAAATATATATTTATTATATTGATATGTTTTTATAAGTTAACTCTCTTTTATTTCTTTAATCAAATATAATAATAATGGCATTCCTCCAAACATTAAAATTCAAAAGTAAACCCTAATTAAATAACTTAATCAAAATATACAAACATGATGAAAGTTGTTTTTCCTACGAAAAACAAAAAGTAACGCTTTAATATTCAATCAAGGGAAAGTAAATTAAGCACTTTCTCACGTATTTTGATAAATTTGAAGTTCTTCGTCAAGACAGCAAGATAATTCATTCAAATTTTCAGACAATAAATTCCCATTATGATATATTGCCCGACGACTCTACTCTTTTAGACTTGATAATATTAAAAACGATACGAACACAATAAAATAAATTAAAATACGATATAAAAAAAACACAGACATAACACGAATACACGAATATGTTAAAATTTATATAACAAAAATTATTAACACGTCAAAATTTATATAAATATAAAATATTTTAAACACGATTATGAATTTATGATACAAAAAAAATATACGAACACGACAGATTCTAGACTCTCCCTTTTGGTCTTACCTAATTAATATTCCTTCTTATATTTGTCAAAAAAAAGAAGGGAACATATACATTTGCCCATTCAAACAATCCATCCCAGCTGTAGGAAAAACTTGTCATTGGAGAAACTTTTTTTTTTCTTTTTCTGACAATGGAATTCTTTTCCTTCTTTGACATGAACGAAGAAAAATTGCATTGCTTGCAATTTTTCATACTTTCATTTGACTTTGTTCGCAACAACCTCACATATATAGGCAAAACCAATGGTACACGTTTATATGTTTGTATTAATTGGAATTTTTGGGATATGCCTGCCTATTTTATTTACTACAATATATTCTTTCGTTTTTTGAGGAAATAATTAAAATTGTTTAGAAAAAAGATTAGATTCGAATATAATTTGAGAATATAATTTCTTACCCTATTATCAAAAATATATATAAAACCTACTATTGAATTTGCTTGTTTGATCAGAAACTCAACTAATTTTTTCACCTTTTTAGATTTGTTCCTATATACTTAGTTTGGAATACTGTAGTTTCATCTAAATTTCAAGATTGTAAAAACTTTTTTTTTTTGGTTTAAAGTAATTTTTTTATCAGTTTTATTTCTACGATGTGTACAACTAATTAATTGTTGTAGCAAATTGTTTACGAATAAATTAGTGAGTCGGAGTTACTAATTTATGGATTTGATCTACAAATTCTTTGTCATGATCATTTAAGGTTAATTTTTTATATATAAAGTAATTATAATATAAAACGTGATGGGGCAATTTCTTTTTAAATTTTTTTTAGTTATAATAGTTGCACCAGAGCATTTCTCATTAACAGTAGCTTCCTAACTATTCATAGAAAAAACGTAAACAATTGATTATCTATAAAAAAAAAATGTTAAAAAAATGTTTAATGTTATTGATTAAAGTGATATTTTAAAAAAGAAAGTGTAATTAATGTGTTTTTTATTTAGTAAACGCATGTATTAAATGCAAACAATTTTAAAAAAAAATTAAATAATTTTTAATCTATGTTTATAGGCATCCGATTCAATTTTTATTTACATTTTAGGAATATATATCTATCTTATCTTAACACAATTCAATAATAATTTTTATAATTTCATGTTAAATATCAAATCTTAAAACAAAATAAATTCAAGATTTAATATATGTGAAATAATATCACTCTAATAGACTTTCTTCTCGTGTTGTTGAAATTATTATGTGCATATGGATTACGATTTCATGTTAAACATCCAACTTGAAATCAATTGGTAATAAGTAGAGAAGTACAACTTGAATATAAAATTACAAAATATTCAAAATTTGACAAATGTAGGGCAACAATTCATATGCAAGAGGTTTATATATAGTTTACAATAATTTTACTAAATTTTGTATTTACTTTAATTAAAAATACGTTTTTATCATTATTTCTATGAAAAAATAACTAATGATCAAGATGCTTAAGTAAAATTTTATAAACCGTGCAATTTGAAATTAATATATATAGTAGTAAAAAAAAAACAAATGAAAAAGGTTAAGTTATGTATCAAATAATTCACATTCAAATTCAAGTAAGAAAAACTTGGATCATTTAACCTCTTGAGAATATTTTATTCATATATTTGTCTTTTTTTATATATAGAGGTTTTTTTTTTTAATATATTAACATTAAAATTTTTTAATTTTATAAACGGTCTTAAAAATCTAACACACACCTCATTTTTTTTAAATTAATTTTTTAATAAAATTTAATATATTTTAAGAGTTGTGTCATTGTACTAATCTATTTTTTTAATTTAATATATATATATATATATAATTTTTGAAAAATAAGTAAAATTGGATGTTTTCTCTTTCACTATCTCATCCTTTCTCTTTCCACAAGTCTATGAACTATTGGGTTAGTTTTAGATTTATTTTAGGAGTTAGGACAAAACTACTTTCCATCCAGTAATTGTCAATGTCATAATAGCATAATTGTACTACGATGTGCAACGGTTTTTTTATACTAATATAGCTAAAAAAAAAATTAAACCCCAAATTATCGTTACTTTTTGATTATTTTCCAAAATACGGACTTTTTTTTCAGCTGGGAAATCGCCATCCCCCATGGCGATTTCCCAGCGTGTTTTTTTGCAAATTTGCAAAAAACACCAAGGGAAATCGCCACCCCCCATGGCGATTTTCCTTGGTAATTTTAGCCAATTTTGCTAAAACCATGAAGGGAAATCGCCATGGGGGGTGGCGATTTCCCTTCATGTATATTTTTTTTTTAATTAATAAAAAAAATTATATTAAAACAATATTTTATTTTAATTTGATAAATTTATTTTTAAAAATTATAAATTAAATTAAAATATTTTTTTATAGGTTTGGTTATTTATTTTTTTAAAATATATATTAAAAATGTAATTTAATTTATTATTACAATTTTATAAAAAATAAAAATATATTTCTTATTAAAATTTAAAAAGAAGATTATATAAAAAATAAAATTTTTATATCAAAAATTTAATTTTTTATAATTTTGTAATATTATAAAAAAGAAAATTTAATTTATATCAAAAATAATTTAATGATGTAAAATGTAAATAAATTTTTTTTAAAAGAAATTTATCGAGTCACTTTTTTAAATAAAGAAGTTATTTTTAAGTTGGTATCGTAAAATAATTTTTTTAATTTGATTAGTTTTTTTGAGTTGGTATTCGATTAACTCGTGACTTTAATTTAATCATTGTTTTTAATAATAATATAGATTGTTACAGTTTAAAACTGGATATTTGATAAAAAAAATTTAATTTAATTTCTGATTAATTTTTTTTTTCTTATTATAATTTAAAAAGAAAATTAAATTAAAATGAAAAAAAGAAAAGAAAAGCAACTTATCATGTAATTTGGATTATTATATTAAAATTAAATAACAACATTAAGATATAAATTAAAATAAAATATAACAATTAATTTCCGAACAAATTACATGAAATGCAAAACATATAAATTTATATTAGAAATTTAAAACACATTACAATTATTCTAATTATTGCGTGGTGTAGAGCAACAGTGTCGAGTTCTTCTAGTGCGTGGTGGTTGCACCCGTCGTTCAACCTCGTCAGTGGCACGTATTCGCGGTCCACCACGACCTCTTGCTATAACCGCCACTGGTTCCGGTTGTATGTCATCAGTCGTTTCATCCGTATCAAAAATTTGAAACCCACTGCTGGATGAGCCAACACCTAGTTCACCCATAACGGGAACCTGACTACTAGATGCACCCATAAATGATGTAGCATCAAATGCTGACGAAGGGGTTCCAAACTGATACATGGATGTTAAATATGCTGAACTTGGACTTAGGACGGGGAGCTGGTCATCTAACCTCGTTCTTGGCGGTGATGGTCGGTAACACTCATCAACGTCATATCCGGGGTGACTTACGGAATAACGATGGCTGGATGGTACTCCATGATCCCGTTCAGGTTCAGGATGATCAAATGACATCCTCGGTGCTGTGAACTCCGATGAGGTCGGTTGACGCCTTCGCCCACGTTGTCGGCGAGGTCTAGGAGCATCCATATCCTGTGTAGGAGGGACTGGAGCTGAAGTTTGTCCGGTAAATGACATACTCCTAACATCCTCGTGCATCGACGGTGGACAAACGAAAGGCCGACCTTCATTTCTATACCATCTTATGTAATCAGCAGACGGGTTGAAATTATTACCAACAATCGGGTAACCTGTCGGAATTCGTTCAAAACGTATGTTCCACCATTGGATCCAACGTTCATGCTTCGCAGGCCAGAATTCATCATTACGACCACGCATGTCGACCTTGTGAAGCTTATCAAGGTTCATCGGGGCTGCAGGAATTGGTTGTTGCATCCCAAATTGTCGCAACACCCGGTCAGTTTGGTGCCACTCTACATATGAAAAGCATATCAATGCTGTGTTTGCTTTCCATATATTGAAATTATTGTAGGCATCCGATGGGAGGCATGCCATAATTTCACTCGAGGAATATGGCATCCACAGAAACTGCGAATAATTATTACAAATTATTAGTTTCATAAGGATTAAATAAAAAAAAAAAACTTCAATGTAACAATCGAAATATTTACCTTATCATATCCTAGTCGATCTAGTCGTAGTCTTATACTTGCAAGATCGCTCGGAGTCTCTGTAAAATCTCTACCCGTACTCCTACTCCACCTATTAAAATGCATATAATATCTTAATGACCTATAAAAATACAATTTCGTACAAAATTAATAAAATAGTAAAGATTATTACCTGCTTGCAAGGGGGTATACAGCCGAAATATCCACGCGCGGAGCAAGAAATGGTAGCCGATACCAAGCCCATGATTGTAGAAGCACTAGACATCCACCTATGTCATGGTTTTTTGGAACTGTAGCTCGGCAAAGTTCTCTATACAAAACTGCCAAACACGCAGAACCCCAACTATAATTTGCTGCTTCCTCTAAATCACGTAGCAATGGAAGATACATTAAATGTACCCGACTGCTCGATTTGTCAGGCATCAGTAATCCTCCAATCAAACGTAAAATATATGCTCTAGCAGCATATTGTATTTGTTGTTCGGTTGCATGTAATGGCAGATTTTGAAACGTTTTCAACCAAGTCAGTCTCACCGTTGAGCCAGATACGACGTCTTCTGGAGGTACCTCACCCAATAGATCTTGACACAGTTCATTCCAATCTAGCAGGCTTCCGCCTGTAACTGCATCGCCATGGATCGGAAGTCCAAGTTGCAGCGCAACATCTTCGAGACTGACCGTGCATTCACCACATGGAAAATGAAAAGTGTGCGTCTCGGGTCTCCATCGTTCGACCAACGCAGAGATTAAATCGGGTTGTATCACAAGTCGTCGAATTTGACTTGCGTGATAAAATCCGGCTCTTCTTAAGTGGTCGATAATATAAGGATGCGGGTCCTCCAATGTAAATTTCCTCGAACGTAATACGCGACGAGTTTCCTGTTATAATAATAAAAATTAATATATTATAAAACTATAACAATTAAAAAGTAATAAATAAAACTATAAAATAACAAAATAATAATATAATATAATATAATATAAACAATAATAATATAATATAATAGAAAACAATAATAATATAATATAATATAATATAATATAATATAATATAAACAATAATAATATAATATAATATAAAACAATAATAATATAATATAAAACAATAATTTCGTATAAAAAAACAATAATAATATAATATAAAAAAAATAATAATATAATATAAAAAACAATAATAATATAATATAATATAAAGAATAATAATATAATATAATATAAAACAATAATAATATAAAAAACTATAATAATATAATATAAAACAATAATAATATAAAAAACAATAATAAAAGAATATAATACAATAATAATATAAAAAACAATAATAATATAATATAAAACAATAATAATATAAAAAACAATAATAATATAATATAAAACAATAATAATATAATATAATATAAAACAATAATAATATATAAAACAATAATAATATAATATAATATAAAACAATAATAATATAAAAAACTATAATAATATAATATAAAACAATAATAATATAAAAAACAATAATAATATAATATAATACAATAATAATATAAAAAACAATAATAATATAATATAAAACAATAATAATATAATATAATATAAAACAATAATAATATATAAAACAATAATAATATAATATAAAACAATAATAATATAAAAAACAATAATAATATAATATAACACAATAATAATATAATATAATATAACACAATAATAATATAAAAAACAATAATAATATAAAAAACAATAATAATATAATAATATAAAAAACAATAATAATATAAAAAACAATAATAATATAAAAAATAATAATAATATAAAAAACAATAATAATATAACAATTTACTTACCTCGTTAAATATAACCTCCGAGATGTGATTTTCTTGTAACCTCAATAGTGAAGCCATTTCAAAATATTGTTGTAGAAAAAAAAAATTTGTAGAAAGAAATTTTTTTTGGTAGAAAAATGAAAAAATTTTGAAAGAAAATGAAAATTTGAATAGAGGAATGAAAATTTGAAGAAGAGGAGGGGGGTATTTATAGAAGGTGGGGGTGTGGGGGGAGGGGGGACGTGGGGGGTGGGGGGAGGGGGATGGGGGCAACGGTCATATGACCGTTGCCCCTTTCAATTTTTTTTTTTTTTTTTTTTTTAATTTTTTGTTTTCATTTGAAATTTAAAATTTAAAAAAAAAATTCAAAATATTAAATTATAAAAAAACCTAAAATATATTTTACGAATTTTTAAATTTTTTTAAATTATAAAAAAAATATTTTAATTTAATTTATAATTTTTAAAAATAAATTTATCAAATTAAAATAAAATATTGTATTAATATAATTTTTTTTTATTAATTAAAAAAAAAAATATACATGAAGGGAAATCGCCACCCCCCATGGCGATTTCCCTTCATGGTTTTAGCAAATTTTGCTAAAATTACCAAGGGAAATCGCCATGGGGGGTGGCGATTTTCCAGCTGAAAAAAAAAAAATCCGTATTTTGAGAAATAATAAAAAAGTAACGATAATTTGGGGTTTAATTTTTTTTTTAGCTATATTAGTATCAAAAAACCATGTGCAACTTGTCTGTTTCATTTATTAAATCAGATAGGCAATTGGACCGACAGTGGATCTACTTCACCTGTTAACCTGTGGACCCCACACCTGATCTTTTCCAAATCTCATTCACGGTTTCACATTTCGCCTTTGCTCCTACTCCCTTTTTTATATTTTAATAATAGATTTTGCTAACGAGTATTCTAACGTTTGGTACGATAAAAAATATTTATTTTTATGAAAAGTAATTAGTGAGAATATAATTCTCATGTTTGGCATACTAAAAACTGTTTATTTTTCTGACAATGTAATTTTTTTGGAAAGTTATTTTCTCACAAATATTAAAATGTGATTCCATGAGAAGTGATGAGAAAGTTAACTTTTTCAATTCCCATGTAGTTGAAAAATTAAAAAAATATTATTTGATTTAAAATTATCAATTGAAATATTATTTTAAAATATTTAGTACAAATATTTATTAATAATAAATATTATTGAAATATTTAAATAATATTTAATTTGCATCCAGCCTTTTAATTTTTCAATTACTTGAGAGTAACTTCAAAAATTTATTATTAACAAACATTTTTTTATCATAAAATTATCTCAAATTACCAATAAAAATATTATTTTTAAATATTTAGTATAAATTTTGTTAATAATTAATATCATTGAAATATTTAAATAATATTTAATTTTCATACAGCTTTTTAATTTTTTAACTAAATGAAAATAATTTCGCAAATTTATTATATAAAATATTTTTTATCATAAAAATAACTCAAATTATCAATTAAAATATTATTTTTAAATATTTAGTATAAATATTTGTTAATAATAAATATTATAATGTTAGTGACCATTTATAATTAAATTGCCTTAACATAAAGTAGTTTGATTTTCTCAAATAAAAGGTCCACATGGAATTCTACATTAGGTTTTGCAATAAGTTTTGGTCCCTCACCCACCATAATTCATATTAAAAATTTATTAACGAATATTTTAAAAATATTTTTTAAAATTATTATATAATAATATTTTTTAATGAATGTATTTAAAAATAATAAATAAGATTATCAATTATTTTATTTTATTTTATTTAATATATTATTATTATAAATAATATCTTAATTAAACTTAACCCTAAAAACACTTAAATTAATAAAACCTTTCATACTATTATATAGTACCTTCAATTATTTTTATTGTCACACCGTGGAACATGCTCATTTCTCTTGGAATTCATTTAATTGACCATGGTTTGCAAGAAAAATAATTTCTTTTCATAATTGTTTCTATCTTTATGCGTAGCAGTTAGAGGATGTTTGATATGGGGTGATCACTCCAAAAATTATGGTGATCTACACATGGTGAATATATTATTTTGTTTGATAAGTACTCAGTGATTCTACGTGACAGTGATCTTAGATCACCACTGCTTTGGAGGGTGATATAATTCTCATCTAAAAGAGTAAAAAACTTTTATCACTAAGGTGAAGTGATATGTAAAATAAACTATAATCAATATTACCCATTTAATATGTGAATTAAAATTTACTTTCTATCAAAATTATATTTATTTTATAAATTTTTATATTTTCAAACTAATATTTATTTTACCAAGTTCAAAAAATAAATTTAGTGCTAATTTCTTTTACATTTAAAAAAAATATTATATATTTATATATATATAACAAATATTTTTGTTTTTTTTAATTATGATTTTAATAGATATAAGTGTTATTTTTTAATTCAAATATTATTTTACATATTATATTATAAATATTAGTTTACTTATCAATAAATATATTTGTTAATTTTATAATTAATTATACCTAATTATAAACTAAATAAACGATTACTAATATTTTACAAATTATTATTTTTGAATAACATTAAAATCATTAACTTGTTTAATTATTACAATATGCATGATTATTTTAGTACTTTTAAATAAAATAATATTTGATTTTTAGTAACATCAAATACAGTGATATTTAATTTTTAAAAGTTAATGATTATTAATCAAACAAAATGATTACAAATCAAGAGTGATAAAACCATCTTAATAATGAGATCATCTCAGTGATTAAATTACCGTGATAATATTAAAAATGATACAAAACGTTATTCTAGAGAAAGTGACAATCCTCGCTGCAATGATGTGCCTGTTTAGGAAAAAATTATGCCCATTACAATGTAAACACTTTCAAGTTGCATCCATAAATGATTTTGAATTATTTGGGTCCATGGCTGCGAGTGGGTGTTGGATGTTTGGTATACATTGATGTCAACTTCAAATGAAAATGGCAGCTCTTGAGCTTAGAAGTAAATTATAGAAACATATGTACCTATAGACAGATTATTAGCAAACGGGAGTTTTAAATGTATATATATTTCATAGTTTTGATCCACAAACTTGAATTCATGAGAAATGTCATGAAATCTTGATATATTTTTATTATAATTAAATTAAAATTTTATGATTGTGATTAAATCACGTTAATATTTCAGAGTGATTTTCAAGAAATTCAGTTCATGATCAAAACTCAATTTCTTCAAACCTATAGTTTAAATGCCTAAGGGAAAACGTTTTAAGTTCCATGATTATAGATGAGTGGCTGAAAGGGTGTGAACTGCATGTAAACACTTTGAAGCCAATTTTTTCTTGCATTTAAATCTAACTCTTGAAGGCCATTGGGATAAAAACTGAAATCAAATCATATATCCATGTTAAGCAAAATGGTTCTTGCCACTTTTGGTGCAATGTGTCCCTTTCCTTCTCAAGCAAGCCAGACAGCCACCTAGATAGCTAGTTTTTAATTATGATTAAATCCAATTCAAGCACTGTAGATGAATTGAGAACCAACAAACTAAAAAGCAATGTGTATTCTGATAGGCAGCAAACCTCCAAATCAGAAAGAGATAAAACTCATTGATTTCTTTGCAGTGGGAAATTCACAAAAAGGTCTTTTTATAGCATTATGAGAAGTATAGGCCAATCCATTTTCAGCTACCAATTGGTGCAGGAAAGTTGAAGGCTAGCTAAAAACTATTGTATTCACATCTCTTTATCAATCTTAGCAATTGCCAAATGTGGAGGATGACTACTGTTAATCCTTTTGTTTCTTATATGGATTAGAAGTTATATACTCTATGGATTCAGATTAGACATTGAAAAAAAAATGAAGTAAAGAGAACAAAAGTTTTGGTTGTTCACGATTTCTCTCAAAACAGTACTTTATCATTCATTTATATATGTAATCTAAGTAATAAGTATGCATCATTTATTGCTGAAATTCAAGCAAAAAAAAACATTAGCAAACAACATGCTTTTCAAGGCATCATGTTTTCTTTTTTGAGAGTCAGCCACCATACAATTTGTGTGTGCAATTCCTTTCTTTTATCTATAGTTAAGTTCATTCTTAAGAACAAGAAAAAAAAAAAAAACTACTATTACTATATATGAAGTTAACGTAAAGAAAGTAGCAATACTTTGATTCCATCGATCCTTTAAGTAGAAAATAACAATGTACGTACAGCTGAACCAAAAATATTCCTGCATGTCTTCGTCTTGAATTGAAGCTTTTTTTTCTCCAGGAATTTGTTTTTGGGTGTTTTTCTTTTCACAATATATATATATATATATATATATATATATATTTGTTAATAATTTGAGTCTTTATCTCACATTTCTTACTTCATTTTTGGGCGTAGATTGCATTGGTCTGAGAGATGGGGGCCTAAGCCTATTTACAAGGTGATAAGGTCTTACGAAGACCTTCCAAAAGCCCATCTATGAGAGAGCAACTAAAATGTACTAACAAGCCCAGAGGAGTTTCGATCTGTTTAATGTTAGTTTGTCAGAAGTAAGTACCTTTGCTGTTTGGACTACTTTTGTTTTTTTTTTTTTTTTTTTTTTGATAATTGAGTAAGGGAAGGGGTTGCTTGGGTTTGAACCCAAGACTTCATGCCCCCAAGACTCTTGGCCACTTAGCCAAAAGCTTGTTGGCTGGACTACTTTTGTTTGGACCCAATATAAGTGTAAGAAATGCAAGTTCCAACAAATCCCATCAGATTCAACTGTCTGTCATCCATTCCAGCTAAAACCTCAATTATTATTCTTATTAAACTTAAAGTTCAAATTCAAGCTTTTAAATTAAGAGTGTTTTTTGGACGAGAAGTTTTAAATTTTTTTGAAATGTCAATATTTTAAAAATGTATCAATTCAAAATATTAACATTTGTAATTGTATTATTTGGATAAATGTTTTTTTTTTAAAAATTTAAATATTGAAATTTGATGAGGTAAAAAATTAATTGTAATAGAGAAATAATAATATTAGAGATAAAATAAGAAAAATATTGAAAAAAAAAATGCAAAATGAGTGTCATTAGATTTGTAAAAATGTATAGGTATTACTAATAACATGAAAAAGAAAAAATTGAAATGTGTTCTCGTAATTAGAATTGAAAAAAATAAAAATTGCGTTAAAAAAAAAAGAAATATAAGAAATGTTAATATCTTATCAAAAAAATTCACAAAACTTACCTCTGAAAGTGGAATTTATAAAGGGAAATTGAGCTCTCTAAATTTTTTTCTTTCAAATTTTAAGAATTTTGACAATTTTAATTTTTATTTTATCAAACAAATTACTTTCATTTTAAAATTTTAAAAATCTCTGTACGAATAAAATTTTTTCATAAAATTATTCATCCAAACGCACCTAATGCTTCTTTCAAATTTGTCTCGGCATTCTTTCTTCTAATCTTTGCATGTTGAAAAATGTTTGGCCCAGAGAACTTGGTCTCCACGCATTCTAGTTTAGAGTGTCTTACTGTCTTGTCTCGTTATCCAAAAGAATATCCAGAGAGTAAACATGCAAGAAAATGTCAAACTAAATGAATTAGTTTTGCTCTGAAGAAAAAAGAAACAGAGAAAAACATGTCATCTACACCAGTTTGGTCAACTTTTCAAGCTATAAAAGCATCCAAAACAAATAAATAAAGAATACACGAATAAACTTGTCTCACCTTCTTCTCCAAGTTAAATGGTCAAAGACCCAAAGTCGTAAACAAAATATTTAGTGGCAATATAAAAGTAATTAAATCTTTGACACTTCTGGTTTCTTTTGCTTCTACAGGAAATGAACTTTGAACTAAATTTTGAAGTCAAATATCTCAAGCAGATAATGCAACAGAAAAGCTTTATATATATATTCCTCAAGTTTAGAACATTAGATCATACAAGATTTCAAGAAGTCTCATCAGATACTGAAATTCACTTAAAACATAGTAGTTGGCTAATTTTTTGATGGATTGCTTTGTTCTAGTAGCCACTTCATTGGTCTTCATCCTCCTCTATGGGGTTGCAAGACTTTCCTATTCCATTTGGTTGAAACCCAAATGGCAGGAAAGGCTATTAAAGCAGCAAGGAATCAGAGGCAGACCTTACAAACTGCTGGTTGGGGACATGAAAGAGCTTATAAAGCAGATAACTGAAGCATGGTCCAAGCCTATTAATCTAAGTCACCAGATTGTTCCACGTGTTGACCCCTTCACACTTGATAATGTGCAGAAATATGGTAGGCCATAATAAGCTATTTCATCTTTCTTTATCCACTGTTAATAGAAGTATACTAGTGATCTTGTTTTCAGAAATTTCACCAAGTAGCCAATTCAAGTGTTGAAACAAGTTTTTCAAACATTTTGTTTTTTCTATTTTTAATGCAGGGAATATATCATTTTGTTGGACTGGAACAAGGCCAAGGCTGATCATAAGGGATCCAGAAATGATGAAGGAGGTGCTGGCCAACAAGCAAGGTCACTTCCAAAAGCCACCATTAAATCCTCTTATTCTCATTCTATCTAATGGACTCACAACTCTTGAGGGCGAGCAGTGGTCTAAACGCAGAAGGATGATCAACCCAGCCTTTCACCTTGAGAAACTGAAGGTTCCATTCAGGCAGTCCTTGCTTTTAACCATATTTCAGCTCAATTACTTCAATATTTTTTTGTTAAAACCAAGCCAGGCTTAAGAACAAGATGAGATATTGGGTTGTTCTGAAATGATTCTCATTGTTTCTTGAATTGCTCTGTCAGGGGATGGTTCCGATATTCGCAGTCAGTTGCGGACAGATGATAGAGCAGTGGAAGGAAATGGCTAGTTTGCAATCAAATTGTGAGATTGATGTCTGGCCTGAACTTCAAAAGCTTACTGCTGATGCTATTTCCAGGACAGCATTTGGAAGCAGCTATGAAGAAGGGAAGAAAATCTTGGAACTTCAAAACGAGCTAATATCATTGACTATTGAAGCAATGCAATCATTGTATATTCCAGGTTTCAGGTGCATTTCCATTAAATGATTCGACACAAACACAATCAGTTTCTTCCTTAATTTGTTAGTCCTTTAAAATAAAAATTGTCCAGTATGTTGGGAAGATAATTAGTAAATATTATGTGATCCTACTTCTAATCAGTTGCTATGTACAGATTTGTTCCTACAAAAAAGAATCAGAGGAGAAAGAAATTGAACAAAGACATCACATCAATACTAAGAAATGTAATCCAAAGGAAAGAGCTTGGAATGAGGATGGGACAAGGGAGGGCTGATGACTTGCTAGGCATGCTCTTGCAACATAATAACCAATCTGCTGTGCTAGAAAACGCAAATGGAGCAGAAAGAGGGATGACCATTGAAGATGTAATAGAGGAATGCAAACAGTTCTACCTTGCTGGCCAAGAAACGACCGCGAGCTGGCTAACATGGGCAATAATGGTCTTAGCTATGCATCCAGAGTGGCAAGAAAAGGCAAGAGAGGAAGTTTTCCAGGTTTGCGATAAGGAGCCTGATTTTGAAGCTATAAGTCACCTTAAGATTGTGAGTATTCCACTTCTCCCCAGATAAAATCCCCAAAGTCCTGATGCAGCCAGCAGTTGCAATGATATGAACCACAAATCTGTAGTTTGTTGATCAAATATATTCATGATGTGAATTTTCTTGCAGGTAACAATGATACTTTATGAGGTGCTGAGGTTATATCCACCTGTCATAGCTCTATATCAACATAGTAACAATGACGCCAAGATTAAAGAAATCTGTCTTCCAGCTGGAGTTGATATAACGCTGCCCATCCTGCTCATTAATCATGATCCTGGACTTTGGGGCGATGATGCTGAAGAATTCAAACCAGAGAGATTTTCTGAAGGAGTCTCAAAGGCATCAAAAGATCAACTGGCATTTTTCCCGTTTGGTTGGGGCCCAAGGACCTGCATTGGGCAAAATTTTGCCATGCTTGAAGCTAAGGTAGCTTTGGCTATGATTCTACAACATTTTTCATTCAAGCTCTCACCTTCCTACTCACATGCCCCATACACTGTTATGACTCTTCAACCACAGCATGGAGCACAAATAATCTTACACCAAATCTAGATGGCAAGCTTGACTACAAGTGGAGTATGGTGGATTTGCATTTCGGAAGCAAAAGTAACTTTGGATGGTAGAAGAAATTCTCGACTGTGTTGTATTTCTGTAAGAGTGATGTAATAAAATGACAGGTGTGTGTTGCTCATTATATTAGTCAGATATTTCACTTCTCTGGATAAATAGCCCCTTTCAATTGAACACTTCAATCACTCCATGGAAGTAATTCTTCATGAACTTGAAGCACCAAAGACATTTTAATATCTGATGGCTAAGAAGCCACAACATACCCAAGACTTGCTTAAACAAGGAGGTATCACAACCCAAGTTGCTACCAAACTTTCATATCATACTGTTATAGGAAAGATTAAAGTTTCTTGTTCTCAATTCAATCAAGGAGTACGATGAAGATAAAATTCAAGTGAAAAGCTTATGCCCATTTTTGGTATTGATAATCTGGGATAATGACAATGATGAAATGTCATAAAATATTAATCTATAATTGAAAGAGAAATCAAGGTCAGAAGATGTCAGAAGTCAGAACTGAGTTCAACAATCAAATTTTATAGTGAAGCACCGGAGCTACTAACATACGAGGCTATCGAAAATAAAGGGATCAGGCAAACATATAGGATTTTCACCTCCTCTATGCCATAATCAATAGAATCTTATTGGAAGTAATTCCAATCATATACAACTCTTGTGCAGCTCACATGAATGTCAAAACCCAGATGCATTAGAAGCAGCAGAAATACTTAGCAGAATTTGGTTTAGCGTATTTCATTAGTATTTTGTCACAAACGGACTGATTCAATAGTCCATTTATATTGGCATCAAGCTGGATTTTGAACCTCGGACCTTGACTGAATATTCATTTTCTTTTTCCTGAAGAATCAATAACCATATAAATTTGTTTTTAGAACATTTTGTTTTCTCAATTTCTTCTTGTGTAAACTAATAACCAAATCCGAAGGAGCAAAACCCATCAAAGATCAGACAAACTATTCAAAACAGAATTCACATCTGGGGTTAAAACAGCACGCTTGTTAAACTCCCCAACAACACAACAATGCTTCTCTGCAGTATTAACAGCTACAACATCTTGGGGAAACACACAATTCAAACCTGGAGTAACCTGCACCAGTTCGAAAAAGTTCAGAATAATAACCAACACAAGTTTATCCCGCTGTAAAATCCGAAACACATGACAAGTTAGAGAAATCATCATTAACATCAAATATCTGAGTTTTAAATGTAATCGAATAATATACAAGAGAGAGCCCCTTAAGCATCCTATCTATGAGTTTTAAGTGAAACCAAAAAATCAGAAATTGTTAAGTACTTGTTAACATGACAAGGTTTTCATAATGTTAAGTTACATCATAAAGGGTATCCCCCAACTTCAACTTGACAGCACCACTTTTGCACACTAGCATTTTACCCATGAGACCTGCAGGTAACTCTTCTAAACCACATGTCTTCTTTACAGAACCTACACCCACAGCTGTGCTTCCTGTTTTCTTTATCATAGGTACAGTTGGTGGTAACTGAAGAAAGAACATACTTCCTTCCAAATTCTCCTCCTGTAACCAACCATCAGTGTGTATCAGCATAAAGAAACTAGGCACAACGTAATATTTGATTCAGTTGTTGTGCTACTAACCATTAGACCAAGCTCTACTGCTGGCTCCATTGAATTTTCATCAGAAGTTATATTCTCTGAAGCAAACTCCTCCTCATCAAGAAACTCTACAGTTGTAAATTTAATAAAAGCTACTCAAATTTCAACTCCAGAAGATGTAAAGAAGTTTGAGCTTTCAAGCAAACCACCCATAAGATGTTAACCAGTTAGGTGAATGAAAATTCCTGATTCGTTCAAAAATGGGTGTGTCTATGTCAGTACTACAATGGCCGATATTTACAATGTAGGTAGTTCCTTTTGCTCTTAAAATGAAACTCTCCCACATACCTGGATTTCCTGAATATGGTCTCCTCATAGGAAGGGTTACAGGATAATAACTGTGATAATCCTGCAGAAGCATCCAAACAAAGAAAACCAATAAACCAAATATAGCACAATCAGAGAGAGCGATCAATGGAGAATTAGAAACCAGTAAACAGGCAGAGTCATCATGGTTTGCATTAATAATCCAAAGTTTACATACCCATGGTTCTTTGTATTCTTTCTCCTCTCTCAAACCTGGAGGATGAACACCACCTACAGAAACATCAATAATTCATATCAGACTGAAAGGAATCTCAATCACTAGCGAGACAGCTTATGTAAGGATAGCATACCATTGAAAGTTTCTCTGCTACTACGACTTGCACCTTTGGGAAGACCAAATGATTTTATTGAAGCTGAGGCTCCTCCATAGCCAAATGCAACTTGTGAAGATGCAACTGCATATCAAGAAAAGTGAGTTAAGAACTCACATTTATGTTGTAGAACCCAGTAATATTTCAACTTGTAGAGAATGCATGTAACGTGTCCAAATTCTGGTTCTTTTAATACAACTTGCAGTCACAAGTACCAGGCGTATCTACCATTATACTAAAGCAACTGATCAACCAAAGTTTGTAAGTCTACACGCAATGATAAGTGTAGAGATGTTTTCATTAATCTGACGCCTATTTAAGGTGTTGGTTGCATAAGATTTCAAAGCACATGATAGGCAAAAATATTGAAGAAAAATGAGGCACAACTATGCCTGAAATAAGTCCTTGCACTAATGAGATCATGCAACTATTAACTACCGAAAGCAAGATCAAGTTTTTAGCTTCTTGGCTAATTCAGGATTCAGGAGGTGCCTCACCTCTTAAGCTTCTCTCAACAAATGTTGTCAAAATATGTTCAGGAGCTTCTTTGAATAGAGATAGGACATTACTCATGTGAATGCAATCTCATTCTTAATTTTTGCACTCTACTTCTGGGTTGTCATGAACCTCAAATTTTCTCAATGAAATGCAATCTCATGGACTAGCATTGTTCTATGTATAGGCAACGATTTAATTGTTTATTTATTTTTAGCTCCATTCATAGAATATGAATGACGGTTGAAAAAACAAAACAGAAACTAAAATAACATCCTAATACAGAAAGTAGTGGAATACAGTACACATATCTGAATTAGATATTCAAAAGAATCCTATCAGAATAAAGAATTTACCTTTCTTTTCAACTTTAGGCTTTGTCTTTGCAGAAGTTTGCTGTGAGAAAAGATCCAAGGAAATAACATAACAAGAAAATCAATGCCAGATAAACATGAGGAAAATGGCAATAACAATTGGCAAACACATGTACATTTAAACGCTGCAGCAAATCCCTGGCCTGAACAGCATCAATGTCTTCGACCACTTCGCTGAAACCACACAAACAACCAAAACAGTGGGCATACAGATTAAAAAGGCAGTCTCAACGTCAAGAAACAGGAACATCGCATTGCAATCCAAGCTATGTTACTCCGACTCGGGTGTGAGTGTCGGATACGGGTATGTTTAATTTATTCTAAGTTTTTTTTTATGTATTTGAAGGGTCTTTGGGATCATATCTCGTATGTCCGGATATGCGTCGGACACACCCATGTCCGGATATGCGTCGGATACGGATGTCGGACATAGGTATTTCAAGAAAAATGAAGAGTTGGATCAACATAGAATCCAAGTACTGAATGATATATACGATTTAACCTCTAGCTTTGGTGCTCGGCGAGGAGCTTTCGGTGCAAATCTCATCTGTGAAAAAAAATCGTCAGAAAATACAAGTAGAAAAATGATAAACTGTTCAACTATAGATATTAAGTTAAAGGTAACAAACCTTCCTGGCGGCATTGGTTTTGTTGTTTTGTTGTTCCATTGCAGATGAACAAAAGTCTTCAAACAAGGAAAGAAAATGATTACTTGATGTCTGATATAATCTGGGTGGATCGAATAAAGAGCGAGAATTGAATTGAATTGAATGAGTAAGGAGATGTGATTATTAGGGATGTTAAACTTTGTTAGATGGAAAAAGAGCAGAGCAGAGCAGAGCGGTAGTAACAAGAAAGAAAAGAAAGTGGGAAAAAACAGCCTGGATTTATGGGATTCAAGGCGTGTTTGATAAAATATTGAAAAAAAATTAATAATTTATTTTTTAATGTATTTGATATTAAATGTTATTTAATAAAAAAATTGTTGAATCAATAAGTTAAAAGTAACTTATTATTTAAAACAGAATATATTAAGATAATTTTATTTTTAAAAAATTTAAATTTGAATTAAATTATCTCTTATTTTTTATTACAAAAGATAAAATATTTAAATTATCCCTTTTAATTTTTATCCATAACTATCTAAATAATACAAAATATTATATTAATAAGATTAAAATTATGAAATAAATAATTTTTAAAATTCAAAATTTACGATTATCAAATAATATAATTATATTCATATTTAATTTTCAGTAATCTACCAAACATTTTTTATAATACAAATTCAGTATTAAAAAATTGATTTAAGACATCAATTCCGTTATGTTTAATGTGTAAGCGACTAAAAGACCCTACCCCTCTCTATCACCCCACCCCTTTGGGACGTAACTAGTGATTAGCCTCTGATCTTCTTTGAGGTAAATTTAGCAAATTTAGCTTAGTGCTCCTAACCAAATCAACTAGGGGGCTTGGCTACAAGATGTTAGAAACATGAAGCTGCAACTCAACTTATTAATTGTAGCTTGGTATTTTAAAGCAATGGTTGCAGTTAAGCAACTGTATCAGACATACATGCTTGCTTTTTAAGCTGATCCTAAGTCTGTTTATTCTTCTTCCATTTACTTTATCTGCTAAATTTTCTACAAAATAAAGAGCAATTATTTAAGCTAAAGAATACATGAGTTGAACCCCCAAACCAGCTTTTCCAAGTAGTTGAGAATGAATCCAGTCATAAAAGTAACAAAAATGATCATCTTAAACTCTCTCTATATCCCTTTGGATCTGGGTGGACTACCAATATCCTAATTTCTTGCAGCTTCTACTGCTTGCACTGATGCAATAAGTTGAACCATGACATGAGCGTGCAGAACAGCCGTATAATGATCTGCAAGGCCATAATCCAAAAAAGTTTGGTTCTATATGGATAAATGGCCTGGAAATGATCGATTGATTGTTTGGACATTGTATCTTGCCAAATATTAACAAACTTCTCCACAAGTTTGTCTGGATTTCTCTAGTGAAGGAACAAACAAGTTCAATTAGAATGAATTATGGTTCAATGATTCAAAACAATATACCCACTGAGTTTGACAACTAGTCATGTTACCATACTTAGCAGTTTAAAACACCAAACAAATTTCTCAAGTATTTCAGAGCAACAACCACAGATAATTCAACCTAGAGACAGGAGGACAAAATGGTACCAAGTTTTGCATTGATTCTGATATAAGGAGTAAAGGACATAAAACCAGTATATCGAATATTGAAGCAAATGCAAATACCTTTGGTGACAGATTGCTATGAAATACAAAAATTATAATTACTTGACATACCGAAAAAGCATGAACTTCCAAAAATCAATGAATTGCACTTGCACACTCATCTTGATTAACAAATATTGAACCCTATCTATCCACTAGAAATTAGGATTTGTTTTAGTGAAGACTCAACAATCAGCTTGTTTCCCAATCTCTATGGCATGCTCTAACCAAAAATCAACCTCTGCCCATACTTAAATCAAAATGATACATTAAAATTAATCTACACCAGCATTCCAAAAAGAATGTTTTAAAGTATAAGTCAAGTAATAATACAGTACCTCCATAACTATTCCTCTCAAATTTTCAGAATGAGTAGGTACACCTTTCCCTACTCTCAATTGAAAGTCGCCTAGTTGGTATTGTGATGCTAGTGAAACGAACTAGAGGAAGAAGACAACTCAGGGAAGTTGCATACAAGAACAACTCTCGAGAAGTGTCGATGGAACCAGTAACAAATGAAGAACAGAGAGGAAGAAGAAGAAGCAAGAGATGAGAATCATATGTCATTAGCATACCTCAGCTTATAAGGATCAAGTCCTTATATACAATTCGAAATGAATACAATGAATGAACAACAGAATTGTAACTAATAACAGAATTGGACAATTCAGCTTAACAACCTTGTAACTGCACTAACTAACTCCTAACAGCTTAACGGATATTAACCAACTTCCAGCTGACTAAGCAACTGACTAAACTTCTCACATGTATCAATCCCTTCCCCATAAGAAAGGCCTTGTCCTCAAGGCTGAAAATGAGGAAAACGTTGCTGCAAGTCGTAGAGGTATTCCCATGTTGCATCCTCTTCAAAAGAATTAGTCCAATGCACCAAGACCTGAGTTGCAGGTTGATTACCTCGTTTAACCATCTTCCTTGCCAAGATCTTAAGGGGTTCCAACGTGCATGAACTGCCAGGGATAGGTAGGTTGGCATTGGCAGAAGTCTGAAGTCCCACACTCTTCTTCAATTGTGATACATGAAATACAGGATGTAACTTGGCTTGTGAAGGCAAGGCCAACTTGTATGCTACTGCTCCCACCTTGTCTATGATCTGGAATGGCCCAAAATATCTTGGGGCCAATTTCTGAAACTGCCGATCCGCAAGAGAATTCTGGCGATAAGGTTGTAGTTTAAGATAAACCCAGTCACCAATGACAAATTGCCTGTCACTTCTATGCTTATCAGCCTGCTGTTTCATCCTCTTTTGAGCTCGATTAAGATGATACTTCAGTAAGTGTAACATATCCTCTCGAGCTTGTAAACTTACATCCACTGTATGGACCTTAGAATCCCCTGGAAAGTAAGGGATGTGAAGTGGGGGAGGGTAGCCATATAAGGCTTCAAATGGGGTAATGTTGATAGCAAAGTGATGACAAGAGTTATACCACCATTCTGCTAAGGGAAGCCATTTTCCCCACGACTTAGGTTGATCACCAGAAACACACCTCAAGTAAGTCTCCAAGCAACGGTTGACTACCTCCGTTTGACCATCCGTTTGAGGATGATATGCTGTGGACATGTGAAGACTGACTCCCTGCAATTTAAACAAGTCCTGCCAAAATTGACTGAGGAAAACTGAGTCCCTGTCACTAATTATGACACTAGGCATGCCATGCAACTTGAACACATTATCCATGTAAGCTTGTGCCACGCTTAAAGCTGTATATGGATGAGATAAACCCATGAAGTGAGCATATTTAGTCAATTTGTCTACCACAACCAATATGACTGACTTGCCAAATGAAGAAGGCAATCTTTCTATAAAATCCATGCTCACATGGGACCAAGCTTCTGATGGAATGGGAAGGGGTTGAAGCAACCCTGGAGAAGCACTAACATCATACTTAAACCTCTGGCACACGTCACACTGCTGTATGAATACTCGAACTTGCTTCTCAAGGCCCTTCCAGTAAAACAAGGAAGTTAGTCTTTTAACAGTGGCCAGCATTCCAGAATGACCTCCTGTACTGCTACTATGGAAGAGCTCGATAATTTTGCGTTGTAACTGAAGGTCATTACCCACTACAAGCCTCCCTTTTCTCCTCAGTTGATCTTCTTGCCATGTGTACAAGGATTTGGTTAAGGTTCCTTGTTGTAACTGAAGGATCAACTGCCTCAGTTGGTCATCAGTCTGCCAGCTATTCTGAATGAGAGGATACAACTCAGTGGAGATGGTTGAAATTGGCATGAGTAGTAACTCATTAGATTGTACCCTGGATAAGGCATCAGCTGCTATGTTCTCTTTCCCTTTCTTGTAGCTGATATCATAATCATATCCCATGAGCTTAGTTAACCATGAATGCTGACCTGGGTTAGTGATGCGTTGCTGTAATAAGTATCCAAGACTCTGGTGATCAGTCTTGATGCTGAAGTGCCTACCAATGAGGTAATGATGCCACTTAGTCACTGCATGAACAATGGCCAGTAGTTCTTTCTCATAGACTGAAAGGGATTGATGTCTACCAGAGAGGGTTTTACTACTATAGGCTATGGGATGATTATTCTGCATCAAAACTGCCCCAATTCCACTGCCAGAAGCATCTGTCTCAATGACAAATGGCTTTGAGAAATCAGGAAGTGCCAACACAGGAGGTGAGATCATAGCATTCTTGAGTGTCTGAAATGCCAGAGTAGCTTGTTCAGTCCATTGGAACTGATCCTTCCTGAGCAATTCTGTTAAAGGTTTGCAAATTTGGCCATACTGCTTGATGAACCTTCTATAGTACCCTGTTAACCCAAGGAACCCTCTGAGTTGAGTTATGGTTTTGGGTAGAGGCCACTGTTGCACAGCTTCAATCTTCTTGGGATCAGTAGAAAGACCTTTAGCTGAAATCAAGTGTCCCAAATACTCGACCTGTGGTAAGGCAAAGTTACACTTACTTCTCTTTGCAAATAAGGAATGGTCTTGCAGCCTCTGAAATACCAACTCCAAGTGTTGCAGGTGATCCTGAAGATGCTTGCTGTAGATCAATATATCATCAAAGAAAACCAAGGTGAATTTTCTCAAGTATGGCCTAAAAATGTCATTCATCAAACTTTGGAATGAAGAAGGGGCGTTGGTGAGCCCAAAGGGCATTACTAGGAATTCATAGTGACCATCATGGGTCTTGAATGCTGTTTTGCTTACATCAGGAGGATGCATATAGATCTGATGATAGCCTGATCTGAGGTCAATTTTTGAGAAGATTGTAGAGCCATGCAACTCATCTAACAGTTCTTCAATGATTGGAATGGGGTATTTGTCTTTGATTGTGTTCTTATTCAACTCTCTATAATCAATACACATACGCCAAGTGCCATCCTTCTTCTTGACCAAGATCACTGGAGAAGAAAATGAGCTGTTACTGTGTTGGATAAAACCTTTCTGTAACAGTTCTTGTACCATCTTCTCAATGACATCCTTTTGCAATGCTGAATGCCTGTATGGTCTGACATTGATTGCTGAGACCCCTTCTTTAAGAGTGATCCTGTGATCATGCCCCCTGTGTGGTGGTAGACATTGGGGTTCCTCAAAGAGTCCCTCATATCGATCCAGAAGTTGTTGAACCTGCATGGGTAACTGGTCTTCTTTGTTTCCCCCAACACTGATGGCATTAATGGTATAGGCCATGTCTTTATATAAGCTCAAATGGCATAATTGAATGAGGTTGCAATTCAGAGAATGGGGCAAGAGTTTACCCATTCCTTTGCCAGAAATAGTCTTCAACTCTGTTGGTTGATGACCTCCTCTTAAGACATGTCTTTTGCCATTGGTTTTGAATTCCATCTTCAAGTTCTTGAAATCCCATTGAATCACACCAAGTCTCGAGCCATTGGATCCCTAGGACCATGTCACAACTGCCAAGTGGAAGTAAGAATACATCAGTAACAAATGTAGTACCTTGTAAGGTCCATGTGAAGTCTTTGCACATAGCTGCACATGTCAAACTGTTGCCATCAGCCACATCCACTCTCAATGGTCCTATATTTGTTATCTGACATCCCAGTTTCTTGGCAACCTCCAAATCCAAGAAATTGTGTGTGCTGCCTGAATCAATAAGAATGTGCAAGGCCTTTTTCCTGATACATCCCGTGACCCTCATTGTTTTGTAACCTTTAGCTGCTATGCCACTCATGGCATGTACTGAGATGTGAGGGTTATCTCCCTCCTCTATGTCTTCTGGCTCAAGATTGCCTGCAACCTCCTCCTCATCATCCTCAGTTAATTCCATTAGAAATAACTGTCTTCTATTACATTTGTGCCCTGGCTCATACTTTTCATCACACCAGAAGCAAAGACCCTTGGCTCGTTTTTCATCAAATTCTGCACTGGTGTGAATCTTAGTGTTTTTGTCATGGTATGGCAGTTTCCTCATGGTTTGTGTTTGAGGTTGATTTGGCGTAGGTAATAAGGGTGGGTTTCTGGTTGTAGTTCTTAATGGATAGGAAGGTGTAGGCAGTAAGGGTGGTTTCTTGAAGGTAGGGTACAGTTCTTTGTGATAAGTCTCCAGAGTGGATTCTTGTAACTGGGAAAGAGCAAAAGCATGTGCCAAGGTCTTAGGCATGAACATTTTTACTGGTTTCTGTATGGTGCCTTTCAATCCATTAAGGAAGAAACTCACAGCATATTCTTCAGTTAACTCAACCTTGCCAAGTAGGGATTCAAACAAGTCATGGTAATGTGCCACCGTACCTGTGTGTCTGAGGCTTAACAGCTCTGTCATTGGATCACCATAGAGCTTATCACCAAAACGTTCTTCCAAAGCCTGTACATATTCGTCCCAGGCTATGAGCTCAGCACCTCCTTTGAATTTGACCCAATTCTGATGCCACTGCAGTGCTCGTCCTTCCAGGTGAATGATTGCCAACCTGACCTTGTTTTCTGGTGGTGTATTGTCCACTTCAAAGAAATGTTGGCATCTGTAAAGCCATCCATTATGGTTTTCTCCATTAAACCTTGGGAAATCAACTTTAGTCTGCCTGGTTGCAAAATACTGGTTTCTGCTGTGTGATGGCTGCGTTGGTGCATCTGTTTCTGTGGGTTGTAGGTGGGCCATGATTTGTGTTTGCTGGAGGTTGAGGGCTGTGATGTCATTCCTAAGGGAAGCCAAGATTTTCTCTTGAGAAAGCTCCTGGTCTTGGATCTTGCCGAGGAGTTCTTTGATGGAGTCCTTGACTGATTCTTCCAGTCTCCTCAATTCTTGGGAACGGGTGTTTTCTGCCATTGCAGGTGCCAGGATTGAGGCTCTGATACCAATTGATGCTAGTGAAACGAACTAGAGGAAGAAGACAACTCAGGGAAGTTGGATACAAGAACAACTCTCGAGAAGTGTCGATGGAACCAGTAACAGATGAAGAACAGAGAGGAAGAAGAAGAAGCAAGAGATGAGAATCATATGTCATTAGCATACCTCAGCTTATAAGGATCAAGTCCTTATATACAATTCGAAATGAATACAATGAATGAATAACAGAATTGTAACTAATAACAGAATTTGACAATTCAGCTTAACAACCTTGTAACTGCACTAACTAACTCCTAACAGTTAACTAACTCCTAACAGCTTAACGGATATTAACCAACTTCCAGCTGACTAAGCAACTGACTAAACTTCTCACATGTATCATATTGAAACACCTATAACAAAAGAAATGATATGAGAAAACAAAACCATTGCTAACAAAAAAAAGGAAAAAAAAAGGGAACTAAAAAGAGAAGTGAAATCACATACCTCGAAATTAAGGGCAACCCTGGATTTATAAGACTGCAATTTCTCCATTATTGACTGAATAGAAGAATCAGCTTCCAGAACAATCTTATGACCTCGAAGTATGAAATAATACTTGTTGGGTTGCTCCGGAAATGAAATCCCTAGGAAATCACGGGGGAATTCGGCGGATAACGCTTGATCTAAAGAATTATATAGTTCAAAATCCATAAATCAAATTAGAAAACCAAAAAAGAAAAGAGAAAGAGAGAGCCGACCTCGAAACATGGGTTCGTAAAAAGTGAGAGTAGCTTTTCAACGACCTTATTTGACGCCATTGATGCTCTTAACGCATTGTGTAACTTCGTTTAGGATTTGGCTGTTAAAGGATGATCCCGCATTGGGCTGCCAATTGAAAACCCTAACGGAGAAAAAACAAGAAAAATAAAACATGATTTTAAACTAAAAATACTGGAAATCAATCGGGAGAATTCGAGTTTGAGCTAATATTTTTGGGTTTATTTACTATTTCAGAGGCATCGCTTTTGGGGTCGGGGTTGTAATGCAGATAACTCAAGCCGGAAATGTGACCGGCAGAGGTTTTGGGATTTGATATTGCGGTTTGCAAACAGACCCAAAACGGTGCCGTAAAGTTTATTCAGTAACTCTATAACAGGTTGTAAAATGTAAATGATAAGAAAAGTAATAATTTTTACTTTTTTATAAAAAACTAATAATTCTTTAAGTTATAATTTTTTTCACTTGTAAGACTAAAATAATATAATATTGCCTTACTCTCTCATAGTTACAACTTACAATTTTATTTTCCCCGCATTCCTTACTCTCTCCCGTTTAAAATAATATATATAAAAAATAGTAAAAACAGAGTGCAAAACGGTAGCTAGGGTTTATATCTGGAATTGATTTCTTCGTTGCTTTCTCTTCGAAAAATTTCCAGTCTCAATCTGGAAACCAATGGCGTGCGTGTATATACCGGTTCAGAACTCAGAAGAGGAAGTGCGGGTGGCTCTGGATCAGCTTCCCCGAGACGCTTCTGATATTCTCGATATCCTCAAAGCCGAACAAGCTCCTCTGGGTTTCTGGCTCATCATCGCGGTTTGTCCTTTTTAAAAAAAAATAAATTCATTTAAAATCTCTCTTGTTCAACTTGCTTGTTCCTCTCGATCAGTTATGGGGCAAATTTAGGGTTTTCTTTTCTTTATTTCGTATCTCTTCGGAATGCGATTTTAAATGCTTGCAAAAATTCGTTCAAATTTGAAACAGTAGCTGTTTTGTAAAGTTGTCTCTAAATTTATGTTTTAAAATTTCATTTTTCATTTATTATTATTTTTTTTTTGTTTTTCTTAATTGTGTAGAGGGAGTACTTTAAACAAGGTAAGATTGAACAATGTCGACAAATTCTCGAAGAAGGATCCAGTCCTGGTATTTATGCGTTTTCTTATTCATGCTCTTTTCCTTACTTTAGTACTTCAATGTTACTGATTTTGTTGAATTTATTATAACTGATAAATTGTTATCCGCATGATTTGGTTGTAATATTTTTCTTTTGCAGAAATCGATGAATATTATGCTGATGTTAGATACGAGAGGATTGCTATCCTTAATGCTTTAGGGGCTTATTACAGCTACCTTGGAAAAATGGAGACAAAACAAAGAGAGAAAGAGGAACATTTTATTTTGGCTACTCAGTATTACAATAAAGCGTCAAGAATTGATATGCACGAGCCCTCGACTTGGGTTGGCAAAGGTGAATATTCTCAGGCCTTGTTATGCTATCACATATCTAATTAAAGTTCTAATTACTGTGCAGACAAGGGATTGGGTGATTAATCTTGAACTGGGTTTTAGTGTGAAATATCTTTTTGCTACTTTTCCTAGTGATACAGACTTTTACTTGATGTCTAGTCTAGTTCATGTATGAATTTATGATTCACTTGCAGATAACCTGTATTACTATTCTTCCAATTAGGGTCATGAATTGTTTCACACTTTTTGGGCAACTCATGTGGTTTGAAATGCTTTTAAGTTCAATCAATGTCTATCGCATACAGGTCAGCTTCTCCTGGCAAAAGGTGAAGTAGAACAGGCATTTGCTGCTTTTAAGATTGTCTTGGAAGGAGATCGTGATAATGTTCCTGCTCTTCTTGGTCAGGTGTATTGAATTATTCTTTTAATATGCTAGTGGTTAGATTTGTTGATTGCATTGAAGTTTTTTCCAAATATACAGAGAGATTTCCACACTCCTAGTTGTTAATTTTATGATGTTGTGTTAGTGACCATAGTCATGGTACATTAAATGATTGATAAACAGTGCATAGATAAATTTACTCATTGTCTTCTATAAAGAAGTGAAGTTCTGGGTGGAATGGCCCAGGGAACCCAATTTGGGGCAAGGCTTAATATGTTTCCATGCTACTTTTTTCTGTAAATAACTTGTTGTGGATATCTTCAGGCATGTGTTGAGTTCAATCGTGCTCGGTATTCTGATTCATTGGAGCTATACAAGGTCTGTTACATTTATCTTATTCAGCATTTCATGCTTCTATAACTTGAGGATTTAAGATCATGACAAGTTTGTTAACTCAATAACATATAAAATTTACAAGAGGACCTTGCAAGTGTATCCTAATTGTCCTGGGGCTGTCAGACTCGGTATTGGTCTCTGCCGATATAAATTGGGTGAATTTGAAAAAGCTAGACAGGCATTTCAGCGGGTTTTACAGGTAATTTGGTTTAATCAATTACCTTTCTTTTTTTATGAAAGTCGTGCAGTTGTTTATGTTTCGAATTACAATAATTTATGACATGTGCCATATGTTCTTTGCTGATTGTTCTCTGTGTCCGAAAATTAATGTTTGTAGTTAGACTCAGAAAATGTTGAAGCTCTTGTTGCACTGGCAATCATGGATTTGCAAGCAAATGAAGGTAGACAGGGAGATACAATTATTCCGCATTCCCCTTATGATCAATGTTCTATGTGGTTTGGCTATTGTTCTATTATCTGATTTTAGTGTAGTGATGATGCTTTGTTATGTCTCCACAGCTGCTGGGATTCAAAAAGGCATGGACAAAATGCGTAGGGCGTTTGAGATATATCCCTACTGTGCAATGGCACTAAATTATCTAGCAAATCACTTTTTCTTCACTGGACAACACTTTTTAGTTGAGCAACTGACTGAAACAGCTCTTGCTGTCACCAATCATGGACCGACAAAGTCACATTCTTTCTATAATCTGGCACGCTCTTATCATAGCAAGGTTCAAATACTAACCCTTTATTTCAATATTTCTAATAGACCACTATTTAAGGGTTTTTTACTTTGAGCTGAAAGATGTGGAAAAGTGAGGATATTATATCTTGTTCTATGTTGATAGTAAAACAGAAAATGCATTAGCAGATCTCTCTTTCCCTTTTGATCTGATTTTTTCTTAAAAAGAAATAGGTTAGGGTATCTGCTAACAAGCTTTCTAAATGACTCCTTCCTTTATTTGGTTTTTATTCATCAGTCACCATCCATGGTTACTCTTATATCAGTGATCATTTGGCAGTTCAGTGTGATAAACAATATTGCTTCTTCCTTTATCTACTATTGAAGTTCTGCTAGACAGATAATTTGCCAACTTAACTTGTAATAATTATAATGTTTTGTATTTGCCTACCTTGTGTTCCAGAATCTTAAATAGGTTAATGTAAATGTTGATGATGTCTATTCTCTAAATCTAAAACTTTGATCTAAGTTGGCTTAATTAGTCATGCTTGTCAAACTGTGTTGATTTTGATTCTTAAAATTACTGATGGGAGCAATGTTATTTCTTCTTAGTGTAGAGGGACTATGAAAAAGCTGGGTTCTATTACATGGCATCTATCAAGGAAATCAATAAGCCCCAAGAATTTGTATTTCCTTACTATGGTAAGAAACATATTTAAGATACTTTTGAGTTCAACTATTCAACTGAATTTTGTGTATTATGCCACTGGATTTTTAGTTTTAGTTTTAGTATGAGCTCAATTATCACATGTGAATTAACCAGTAAAGTAATACCTCTTTGCCCCACTCATGTTGTCAGTTTGACTGTGACAATTTTTAAGCATGGAGATGACAACACCAATGGGATGGAGAATGTAATTTCTATCATTTTATGACGAGTGAGACTGGATGATTGTGACGATAATGATTCACATGAAAATTTCAAGCTTGATGATTATAATAATGTTATTCATGGACTGTCATTTTTCCATCAATTTAATTTTGTTGCAATCAGGTTTGGGACAAGTGAAACTTAAGTCAGGAGATTTTAGGAGTGCACTTTCAAACTTTGAAAAAGTTTTAGAGGTTTACCCTGATAATTGTGAGACATTGAAGGTGAGTAGAAATTGCATTGTTGTTGGTTTTTCACTTATTAAGTGTATTGCTGTTTGAGGTTTTTCCTTTTCTATTTTATTGTTCCCTATAGACTCTTGGGCACATATACGTTCAGCTTGGTCAGGTTGAAAAGGCCCAAGAATTTATGAGAAAGGCCACAAAAATTGACCCTCGTGATGCACAGGTAACTTGTATTCTTCTTTAATATTTTAAGAAAGTTGCAATGTTAATGCACTGGGTTTCAGACTTTGATGTGTACATTGTATTCAAATGTTTCAACATGAAATTTTCTTGAAACGTTGACCTGAATGTTCAGAGATAAGCTGGTGGATATTAGGATTTGCCATTTTCGCATTTTTTTTATCTTGCCATTGTACTTTAAGGCACTTTAATGGTTACAAGATTGAATGTGTTTTAGTTAAACTCAAGATATGTTTAGTATTATTTGGTAACACAGTTTCTAATTCTAACTTTTACACAGGCATTTCTTGATCTTGGAGAGTTGTTAATTTCATCTGACACAGGAGCTGCTCTTGATGCCTTCAAAACAGTAGGGGCTTCCTTCTCATGAACTGTTACCTAATTCTTGATATTCCTGCTTCTGGATAAATTTTAATGAAGTTCTAGTGCTATCTTCTCTATCTACTATTTATTTTTTAAAAACTCAAATTTTTGCAAAGGCACGTATTCTTATGGAAAAGGGAGGTCAAGCTGTGCCAGTAGAAGTGCTCAACAATATTGGCGTTCTACATTTTGAAAGGGAAGAGCTTGAGGTTTGTGCAGATTTCTTATGGCTTATTCGATGCTATTCAATTTTACTGTAAATATTTGTTTACATTGCTATTTAACGTTTACCCATTCTCTTGCAAATTAAATTATCGATACTCACAGCTAGGGGTGAGCAATCGGCCGGTTCTGTCTTGAAAAATCGAACCGAACTAATTGATCATTTGATCCTATATAAAAAAGTAACCGAACCAACTGTCCTAATATAGATAACCGACAATAACCGAAACCGAATTAGGTCAGTCGGTTCGGACTGTAATCGAACCTATGAAAATATATATTTTTAAACAAAGCAAGAGATCATGAGCATCACTATTACACTACCAAGCCTTTTGTTTCTGGAAAAGGTCCCTGTGACTTTATACTATTATTCAGTTTAATAGCACCTACCCATCCACCCATTCCTTTTTTTTTTTTTGGTGAGATGGAAGGAAAACCCTTAAAAAAAGGACTACTTAGCAAATTCTAAGAGAATCAGCAAGAAGCTTGCTCTGTGTCATTTTTGGTGGAGTCTCCAACAACAAAAGTTTATTCTGTTGCTTCAAGCTACCCACCCATTCCTTTTAATACTACTAATACTATTATACTATTAGTTAATAGCACCCATCCATTGCTAGTTTACTGGAGGAGGTGGCAGATGCACTTTTCTATATAAGCCAAGAAAATTTGCAACAAATAATTTGTCTTTCTTTAATTTAAAGAAAATCAGAACGGACAAAATTGAAACTAACAAGATCGAAAATTTCCAACTTCGGTGGCTGACCCAGAGCTGGTGCAGCTGGAGTTGGAGTTGGAGCTGGTATCGGAGCTGAGACCAGTCCTGGTGTTGGTGCAGATGCAGGGTGAGATTGAGGTGCTGGTGCAATTGCTGTGTTTGAGGCTGAGGGAGTTGGCAGAGGGAGAAAAGAAAGAAAGAATGAAGGGTGTTAGGGTTTTTCGTAAGGGTATTTATATTTAAAATATAATATATATTTTTTCAAAAAATATATAATATATTTTTAAAATCATTTAATATTAATGTCGGTTAAATCCGTCGGTTCGGTTATTGAATTTGGTAACCAAGGGCCGATCGAATTAGTTGAAAAAACGATGCCTCTAATCGATTATTACTGACACCGGATTAACTGATTCGAATTAACCGAATTTAGCTGGTTTCTGTTGGTTTAGTCTGTTGTAACCGACTTTTGCTCACCCCTACACACAGCAATTGACATTTCACAATCTTCAACTTGCCTACCCTTTCTTGGAAATTTACTCATGGCAGTTGATGTTTCATATTTTACAGCTTGCTCTGGAAAGTTTCAACAAGGCTCTTGGAGATGGTATATGGCTTGCTTTAACTGGGAATAAGCCGAAATCGTATGTTATTGAAGCCAGTGCATCTATCCTTGACTACAAGGATATGCAATTATTTAATCGACTCGAGGAAGATGGTCTTTCTGTGGAACTGCCCTGGAATAAAGTAACAGTTGTATTTAACCTTGCCAAATTACATGAGCAGCTGTATAACACAGGAACTGCAAACATATTATATCGTCTGATATTGTTCAAGGTATGATCTGCAAATTTGCATTCCCCTTAACTTGTATTTTCTACTTACATTCCTTACTACAATGGAGGATAAGGACACTTTCTCTGGATAAGTTGCACTTGGAAACAGTGGTTGGAGAAAGCATTTATGTAACTAGTTGTAGTTGATTACAAGGGACCCATTTACTAGAGGAAAATCTCATTTTTGCCCTGCATGATAGTTGGCTTAAAGACCAAGCTGATTTGTTGCAGTTCAAATTTCCCACTGTTGCAGGCATCACTTGAAACTATTCATATTCTGTTGCACGTCATTTGAGACTTACCTTGATTTGTAGTCAATCTACCTCCCCCCTCAATTTCAGGTTCTCTTTATTTGTTTTTTTTGTGTGTGTATGTTTGCTGACTCAAACTGTCTCCCATTAAGTAAATAAGCTGTTATTCTTTTGTATACCTCCAAACCTATTATAGATTTTTCGCTTTATTGATTACTTAAACTACCTCATGATTGAGCAAATGCCATATTTTTTGCTATGAACATGATCAAAGTATCATCTTTTCTTTTCTTTTTTTCTTTTTTTTTTTTATGCACTCTCTATTTTGTTTAACGAGTTTGTTACTTCTTGACAGTATCCAGACTACATTGATGCTTATCTGAGGCTCGCTGCCATAGCAAAAGCTCGAAATAATCTTCAATTAAGCATTGAACTGGTTGTTATTAACCCTACAACATCCCAGCTGCTATTTTCTTATCTTATTATATACATGTTTGTCTGATAATAATTTCAACCTTTATAAGTATAGGTTAATGAGGCACTGAAGGTGAATGACAAATGCCCCAATGCGTTATCCATGCTTGGTGACTTGGAGCTTAAGAATGATGACTGGGTTAAAGCAAAGGAAACGTTTCGTTCCGCTAGTGATGCAACCGATGGGAAGGATTCTTATGCTATTCTTTCTCTGGTGTGTACACCGCATTCATTTACGTATTTCTTTTAAGAAATTCCTCTTCTATCAACTTGCCATTATTTTACTCAAGTCTCAACAATGACATGGTGTGTTTCTGTAATAACTACTTAGAATGCTTTTCCAAAAGGTTTATATTCACTTGTTTGCATCTCATTATCATTATGAAAGGGCTTCTTCTTATTTTTATTTCTGCCTTTTTCACTATCATCATTGTTACTGAAACATCTCAATCTGATATGCTTATTTGATATTTTTGTAGGGGAACTGGAACTACTTTGCAGCAATTCGCAATGAGAAAAGAAATCCTAAGTTGGAAGCTACTCATTTGGAAAAAGCCAAGGAACTGTATACAAGAGTATGGTTTCTTATATTTTTCATGTTTCACCCTTATGTGCCATTTTTGCATTACATTTTATTAACATGTTATTCTACTAAAGATTCTGATGTCTTCAAGTTTCTGAAGAAATTTTGTTGCATGTGATGCATTTATTCCAATTTTAGTTTCCAGAATAGATTTGTTAATTAATATAATGGAATATTATTTGTTTAGAATGTATTTTTATCAGTGACGATTTGCTTTCTTGTTGGAGGTTAATGGCAGCAGAAAAGTATTAACAGTTATCTGAACGATATTAATGGATAAGTCAGTAACTATCGTGCACTAAGTATCACATGTAAATGTAAGTGAATTACCTGGGACCTTTCCAACTGCAGGTTAACTCTATGGTGAATGCTCCAATTATCAATTACTATGTTAGAGAGACCTCTCAATCTACATATCATTTCAATTGGTTCTTGTCTTTTTTTTTTTTTTGCCCATGACATGGGAGGGATGTCTCTCATCATAGAGCTTTAAAACACCTCGTTGATGGAAGTGAAAAGATAATGTATGATAGTCTATTAAAAAAGATGCAGAAATGATGAGGATATGTAAAATTATCTGACTAATGATGTTCCTCTGCAATACTGATTTTCCTCGTTAAACTAAATAATCATTTTGCATTGAGAAATAAGAGAGCCTATAGATCTAAACTTCTGATATCCTTGTGCTGACACAGGTTCATCTTTAAATTCCCTATTTTTTCCTTTTGCATTGTGCTAATGCTTGACATTTTGACAACATGCTATGAAGCCTAAACTTAGTTACTTTTTTGGTCCATCCACATGCTTTACAGGTCCTTGTTCAGCATACAGATAATTTATATGCTGCTAATGGTGCTGGAGTAGTCTTGGCAGAAAAGGGCCAGTTTGATGTTTCAAAAGATATTTTTACTCAGGTTTGTGCTTGTAATTTGTTTCATCTTTATACATGTACATAAAACTTAAAAGTTTGTGATCTAGCTTTAGTTATTGTAGGTTCAAGAAGGTGCAAGTGGGAGTGTTTTTGTCCAAATGCCAGATGTATGGATAAATTTGGCTCATATTTTCTTCGCTCAAGGAAATTTTGCTTTGGCTGTAAAAATGGTGAGTTATTGATTTAATATGCTGTCTTTTTCTTTTTTTTTTTTTTAACATTATAATATCTTTTGCATGATTGCCATTGATAATACTTGCTATCTTGCAGTATCAAAATTGCTTGCGGAAGTTCTATTACAATACAGACTCTCAAATTCTTCTCTACCTAGCTCGGACTCATTATGAAGCTGAACAATGGCAAGAGTGCAAGAAAACATTATTGAGAACCATCCACTTAGCTCCTTCAAATTACACACTAAAGTTTGATGCAGGAGTCGCTATGCAGAAATTCTCGACATCAACACTACAGAAGGAAAAGAGGACTGCAGATGAGGTTGTTTCATCAAAGTCATATTGATTTTCTTCTATTTTTTTTCTCCAATACCTATCCCCTGGGGACATGGCTGCGCAGTTTATGAGCTACTTTTGCAGTGCATCATATCTTTAAACAAGAGTTGTGTGTACATATCATTATTTTAGGAATAGAAGCAGGGAACGTAATAGAAATGGTTACCGGGTAATCCGAAGTGATTCCTGTCTAACTTTAACACTAAGTTCCAACTATGTGGAATGCATCCTTTGGTTAAAAAAAGCAGGTGTGTCTATAGTGGAAAGGTGAGTTTGGAGTGCTGTGTGACTGATAGAAACCTTGTAAGAAGGTATAGACGTAGACATTCTTTGTAGAAGTTAAAGATATGTCGATAAGAGCTGGTAAGATATTTGCAATTTGATTATGCCTATTATAGGATCTGCATTATTGAGGTGTAGTAGGTTTGATGCTACCAGGGATTTGAGTGTTTTATAAGATATACTTGAAATGAGGCTAGTCTCTGGTCCATTTCATTCATGAGTGGAGATCTGTTGGAATGATATTGTTTTTTTCAACTGGCAGTGGATGAAAAGAGATTGATATGCCCTCTAATCTTCCTTTTTCACCATGTTATAGGTACGTTCAACAGTTGCAGAGCTAGAGAATGCTGTTCGTATATTTAGTCAATTATCTGCTGCATCCAACCTTAATCTTCATGGGTTTGATGAGAAGAAGATTAACACCCATGTTGAGTATTGCAAACACTTGCTTGAAGCCGCAAAAGTTCACCGTGAAGCAGCTGAGCGTGAAGAGCAGCAGAACAGGCAGAAACAAGAAGCAGCTCGTCAACTTGCATTGGCTGAGGAAGCCCGTCGCAAGGCCGAAGAGCAAAGAAAATATCTGGTCAGCATGTGTAAACTTGCTTTATTCTTTTGTACATGTACGATTATTGTGATGTGAATTTTGTTCTGTTTGAAGATGGCTAGCTTATGCTTGCTTACTTCCTTTTGCGGCAAAACAGTTGGAGAGAAGAAAACAAGAAGATGAGCAGAAAAGGCTCCAGCAGGCAGAGGAACATTTTAAGCGTGTACAGGCAAGATTTTGTACTATGTCAGATAAATTTAAAATTACTGACTTTACTGCTATTGGATTAGCCAATATCATTTTATTTCTTCCAGAAGTTAGTTACAAGGTAAAACTAATAAAAAAGGGAGTTGATCAGCTTTAAGAACTTATCCTTACTTCCCTCCTCCCTTTTTTTGGTGTTGCTGATAGGGCAGGAGATTGCAGTAAAAGGTTCATCGCAATCTATATCTTGTTGGTCAGTAATAAAGAATTTCTTGTCAGGACATTGGTTGCTATGGAGACGCTAAAACTTGAGCAGTACCTTTTTAGTGTGGAAATCTTATCACTTTTTTTGTCTGCCTCAGGGATGCATAATCCTGTTATAGATTTCTTGTGCTTTTATTGGATATTATACTTACCTGACAATCCAGCCGTTAATACCATCTAGGGTTCACTTAAATCTGCTTTCAAAGAGCATTATTTAGTTATCTATTTGGGCTTTTATTATTTTGAATATAATTTGTTTGTCTGCTGCTATATCCAGGAGCAATGGAAGAGTAGCACCCCTGCATCCAAGCGAAGGGAAAGGTCTGAAATTGATGATGAAGAGGGTGGGCATAGTGAGAAGAAGAGAAGAAAAGGTGGAAAGAGGAGAAAGAAGGACAAGAATAAATCACGTTATGAGAGAGATGATGAGGAACCTGACATGATGGATGATCGGGAAGAATTGGAAGATGAAGATGCCAACGTGAACTATAGGGAATCCACAACTCAGAGGAATGATCAGGATGATGACATCGGAGAAAATGCTGAGGATCCTCTTGCTGCAGCTGGATTAGAAGATTCTGATGCGGAGGATGAGGTAGTAACATTTTTACTTATCATTTCTCTTACTGGCATCTGACATATTTTAAAATCTTTTTACATTTTGTCAAATGCTTGTGGCTTCTTTTTAAATTGATTTTTTATTCTTTGTTGCCTGAGATGTTACCGTTTTGTTTTTCTTTGTGAAGGCTGTTGCAGGGAGACGGAAATGGGCATGGTCGGAATCTGATGATGATGAACCATTACAAAGGGGACCAGAGTCGAGTCCTGTAAGAGAGAATTCGGCTGAGCTACAGGAGAGTGATGGAGAAATTAGAGAAGATAACAGTAAACTAAATGGAGGTGCTGCTGCGCTTGATGATGATGATGAGGATTGAGATCAAGCAAAAGAGGAATTCGAAGTTCATTTATTTCAATTGTAGTAAGGATCACGATATTGTTTGTTAGATGATTGGTCAGTTTACCTTGCGCTTTTTATTTAAGATCCGATCTTCATGTTGTAAATTTCATTGATGTTAGTCCACATCTTTCGTCTAATCTTCATCAAGTTTTCTTGAAAGCTGTGGATTCTTGGATGCAAGGAAAAGAAAATCTGCATAAACATTAGTGTAAAGAGCCAAGGCCCACACATTTATCCGTTTTGCCAATTCCACCCTGCACTGTCCTAACAAAGCCTTGCAGTTGTTGTAGTTGGGGCTGGAAACAGGTTTTAACTCAAGTTTGTATATTTCGAAACCTAGATTAAACCGACCATGTAATTTCATTCAGCTTAGGACGTTATGGAGATAAATCTAGGGGGTGTGATTTGATGTTTCCACAAAAATAGAGTACTTAAAAAAGCATCAAACGTGGATAAACATTAACAAGGAAACCTGCAATCCAGATTGTGCAGAACTGAAATGTTAAAATATAAAAACATTCAGACACGGGAAGGTCCATCCATGTCAAAGATCGAGATCTTTCAAGGGATTAGTTATTTAGTTTATATTTGAAAAAACAACGTTGGGACAGGATTTCCTTTTAAGTGTAGTTTAAAATGTAAGGTGAAGGCTGTGAGCCTGTTGAGATATTTTAGGGTGCTGAGTCCTGACTGACAAAATAAAGACATAAAAAGAGTCAGAGTCAGATGGGCTGGGGTGTGTGTCAGTGTGTACGTGTAAATGTGTGGGAAGGGAAGTGGAGGATTAAAAAGTGTACCTTCAGTTACTGAGAACTGCCCACTGATGAGCTGATGCAGTGATAGGTAAGCCTTTCTGTAACCACATAGATGTCTCTCTTTCTCTTCTTATCTCTTTTTGGACCAAAGCAAAGCAATCCACTTACTTAATTATCCACCCACCAGAAGCTTCAGAGAGCAATGCAGGGTCGTCCTCTTTTTTGCCAAAGCACCATCTGACTTCACTTGACCTCACCTCAACTGCTCCTTACTGCTTGGCTGGCTCCTTTCTTTTCTCTTCCTGACCCAATATTGCCCTTTTCCTTTCATTCATTGACCAACCAATTTCTTGTAACTTAATAATAACCCATTGTGATTACCAAATTCCTTCATGACAAAATCTACAAACCAAGATTTTGTATGTTGCTATTACTTGCTATACTATAGCCATATCAAACAAAATATACTCCAGTAAAAAAATTTCCCCCATGACTTCAACAGTTCAACTGCTAACTATAACTTGAATTCCCTTATCTCCTCTAACATAAGTGTTTATGAACCAGTCTAATTGGCCTGAGTCTGCTTTTGTTAACAATGGTGAACTTTGTTTTTTTTTTTATTTATTTGCTTTTGGTTAAAAACAAATCACAAGAAGATACTGTGGGAAACTTTCGGTGATTATGGGTACATACTGCTGTACTCATGAGAAATGAGTACTACTGTCTACAGGCAGGGCAGTCGTCAGTACATAAAAGAAATAGATGGAAACAAAAAGCTTAGTGGAACACTAAAGATGAACATGGTAAAAAGTGGCTAGCCTGCATCCCTGCAACCAAATATGTATGGAATGGAAGATGCTTCTTCTTCCTATTTAATAGTGGAATATTTTCCCAAAAGCTTAAACAGAGTGAGAAATTCTTCAGCAGTGGTTTTAAACCACAGCTTCTCAACTTAGATGATAATAATAGTTTGAAATTTGGAAAGTGAATTTAAAGAAAAAGCATAGTCCTCCTTTTAACTAGAATTCATGATGTGGAGTTCTGAATACTATTTCCAAGTTTAACCAGAAGGATGTACTGAACTACTGATTTAGAGGATATTCTTCAAACATAAGGGAAGAGGATTGAATCCAGAATTCCAAACTCTACTTTAGCAATTATTATGGACCATACAAATGATGTTTTTCTATCCTCTTTTCTTAATATTATTAAGAGATGAATATCTTATTTTAGCCACACAAAAAAAAATTTGTCTTTTATTGAATAATGAAGAACAATAAGGGAAAATATCTTATTTTTCTCCCAAAACAAAGGCAGAAGTGTAGAAAGCAATTAAGCAAATATCGTCAATGGACCATTTGGCTTGGCTTGATGTGTACAAGGAGAGAGGCTTTGCCAAACTTCAAGACACAAGTTAGGTGAACTCAGAATCGACAAATTAGCAAATCCTGAGAACATAGGGTCCCCCAACTATTATTACAATAAGCAACAGGTTGAGTAAGTGCTTGAAGTTAAAAGCAAATCATGTTTGTAGGAGCCATTCAGTCTTTAATATCTATGAAATATAAATTTGCAGTAGGAGAAGAACGGAAACCAGTAAGATAGAAGTCATTGGATCCTTCATTACAAAAACACACAACCCAATTTCACCAAATTTTGCGAAAAAACAAAAGCCAAAGGAAAAGAAATAAATAAATAAATAAAGACTAAACAGTCAGAACTCAGAATTCACAGAAAGAAGTGATCCCCACTAAGTACATTCTTGGCCTCTAATGCAGAAACCCACCACTGGGTACTCAACCATCTGCAAAAACAAAAAATTTACGTTTTCAGACCAAAAGAGGGAAACGAGTTAAATGTCTTAAAATTAGATAAACGAGTGGCTAGGAGCAAAAGAACCAGCATTAAGTTCGACTCTTTCTTCTTTTTTTAAATAAATACCATTATGAGCTCTTGAGTTGAAAATGGGAAAGTCATGTGAAGTAGAAGGGATGGATATGGAGAGCCTGGTTGTTGAAACTGATGAGCTGTTTGATGATTTATCATCCAAATCAAGCCAGGAATCTCTATGTTTTGGTGGCCATTCATCAAAGAAACGATGGACTGTCTTTTGGGTTTCTCCTTTCTCAAATTTAGTAGGCATTTCACATTTGATGTCACTTCCCAATACGTAGCAATGCTCATCATCCTGCTTGTTTCGTTTTGAGTTGTGATCAGTGAGGCTTTGAAGCTGCAAGTAAGAGTATCCACTATGTAAGCCAGAGCAATTCCTCTGCTTTGAGGAAGAGGAGCTCATTGTTAGTGGTGCAAATTGCCATGAATCATCCACAGATGAACTTGAGAAGCTCCTCATTGTCCCAGAAGGCTCAGAGAAAAAAGCATGCTCATCCACCTCTTCTTTCAGCCCATAAACATAACTGTTTCTTCTTCATAAAAACCAGAAGAAGCAAAACTCATTAGCAAATAGTAGCAGTAAAAACATGAAGAAATATACAAAAGAAATTTCAAGGTTCTTTGTAACCGAACCTGTAATCTGTGTTTATCTGGGAGTAAGACCCAGAGTCCAAGAGAGAGTGGGTGGTGTTTTCTTGAGGTGACAGGCCAATCCCAGGAGGTCTTGAATCTCTTGATGCATGGGGATACATAAAGGGATGATTGACCTGGGAATGATAACCAGGGTAACGAAGTTGATGGTGTTGCTGTTGGGACTCAGATGAAAAAGACATGGAAGAAAAAGAAGAGGGGTGAGCCTTGGTGATTGATGAGATGTTTGGGGTTGCTGTTGAAGGGTTTGCCATTGTTGTAGTAGTAACTTCCACAGGCTTTCTTGAACGGTTTTTGCCTCTATGCATGTGTCTTTCACAGTACTTTGAATCTGGGTAAGCTTCTTTCGAGCATCTCCATTTCTTTCCATCTGTTCTCCTACACCTCCCGGGCTCTGGGTCAACTTTTCTCCCCAATCCCATCTGGAGACAATTCCATCCAACTGCCAAATACAACAGGAACCGCATTGTTAAAGATCCAAAAGGGGAAAAAAGGGGCTAAATAAAAACCAAAACAGAAGGAAATAGTATAGAAGTCATTAAAAAAGTTAAAGTGGGTGTAGCTTGGGCTTTACTATGTTGAGGCTGGCAAGAGAAAAGCCTTGAAGAAAGTGAGGAGTCCAAGCAGCTTCTCTTGATGGTGAAGAGGAGATCAGGTGGTATGGGTATGCCTGAGACCATGTACTTGAAGATTAGAGCTTGGTGTTCAAGCTCTTGCCACTGAGATGCAGTAAAAGGAAATCTATTTCTCCCACTCATCATTCAAGAGAGAAGAAGAAAGGAGAAGAAAAAATTGTCGAAAGCAAAGCTAATAAGAAAAAGGCAGTTATTTAGACCAAACAGTTCACTGAAAGAGAAACAAACATGAAGAAGAGGAGAGATAGAAAACAGGGTTGGTTTGTAAGTGTGTTTCGTGGGTTGTCATTACTTATTACTTGAGAAACCTGCTGCTGATGTAGACTGTGTAGAGTAGGTATATTTATTTCAGGGACCATTTTTTTCCCTGCAGAATCTTCTGTTCATGGATAAAACTAATGCTTTCTGATTATAATGCTGCCCTGCCTGCCACCTCCCTTTTTCTCTCTCTTTTCTTCCCTGACTCCTGAGGGAGAAAGCAGCTGCTCATATTATGACTGTACCTCTCTGTTGCTTTCTGGTCCTGCAGCTAAGCTGCTTCAGTGGCAGCTCTTGTCTCTGACAACTCTTCGGAAACCCATTAACTAAAACTAAAGGTTAGTGGGATTAAAAAGACTGTAAAAACAAAAGAGAGAATTATTATTATTAACTACAATAGTTGGTGTTGTGTCTGAACTCTGAAGCCAAATGCCTGCCCCTACTGAGAAGTTTGTACGGTTTTGGGCTTCTACTGCTACTAACTCTTTTACTTTTTTTCTGTTCCTTTACCTCAGACCCCAGCCAGTATTCCCCCCACTTACTATACGATCTTTTTTCAATTTTGGGAAATTGGGAAAATGAAAGGTTAGTTCTAGGGTTCTTTTGGGGCTTAACCAGGCTAACTCTTCCCACTTTTTTATCATCTACCTTTTGTTTTTTCAATGTTATATATATATATATATTTTTTTTTTTCCATATTTTGTCTGTTCTTTTCCCTAATTATCAAATCAGAGGAACATGGGCTGGTTTGTCTGTCTCTTGTAAAGTCTGCAATTACATAAACCAGCTCAGTTAGGTAATGTCTTAACCATTGCCATTGATTTATATCTATTTTATTGGTGAAGGGTGGAGAAGGAATGCATTCTTTCCATTGCTTAACCCAAGGATTAATATTCTTTAAGGAAAAACTGGTGGTATATCTCAGCTCTTCATTATCACTCCTATAATAATAACAGCTATGGGTTGGGGTCCAAAAAAAGTTAAGTGGACAGAACTGTTTGAACAGTACTTGTTTCTCCATGTAGTTTACGACTATTGTATAGTTTTTTTAATATAAAATAAGACAGAATTTGAAGATAAAAAAAAAATTATAAAAATTAAAATTAAAATTTTAAATTTATTGAATATCTTAAAAATAACTGTAAAAATTAATTAAATTAAATTTAAGGTTTAGTGTAGTTTTACTATAAGGTTTGTTTGGTTGCATTTAATTCCCTGACAGTATTCTTGTATTATAAGTTTGGCTGGCAGGTTCAAACACATGCAAAGCACCTGTTTTCCACACACACAAAATCCCACTTTGACCTGAACGAACGGCCCCCCCATTGTATTTACCGGATAAGAGTAAGTTTTGGTATTTGTTTTGGAAAAATAGTTTGATTAAAAATTAATTAATTTTCGATTAACAAAAATTAATTCATCTCTTTTTAAAATGTTTTAGGCTTTTGAAAAAACATAAGATATTTTTTGACAGTTAAAGTAAAGTAAAAAAAAAAAAAAAATTCGATGCTTTCTTGAAACAAAGTAAATAAAATCGATTTTTTTTAAATAAAAATTAATATAAAACCAAAAAAAAATGTCAATCTTTTTGTAATGATCAATCCTTTTTATATCAATGCAAAATTTTTTAAAAAATAATCAATAAAAAGCATTTTACACAAAATTATACAAACAACAAAAAATATCAACTTTTAAAAAAAAAAATCATTTTTCAACAATCTTTTTTCCTCAAACAAACTACCTTCTTAAATTCCTTTTTCAAACTTCCCTAAGCATAGTTTGGTAGAGCCCACTTTGATTGCTTCACTTTGCTCCTAAAAGTAGTGACTAATGAATAATGAGAAATGTTTTTCTTTTTAATCCTTTATGATTCAGTGAGCTAATGGAAAATATTGACCTTCATTGATGTCCCTGGAAGAAACATTGGCCACCAGTGTTTTAATTTACCTTCAGGGCTCCAGCTTCCCAACTCAAATGTGGGTCATGGTCAACTCAACAACATGCTACTCCAGAAACAGTTTTGACTTTTGACATGTCTTCAAAAACCCAGGGAGTTTATGACCCTAGCATTTGCCACTTTACCAAGATTTGCTTGTTTTCTCATTCATTACTCTCTGCCAGTTGCCCACTATAAAGCTTGAAAAAGACTATTCCCAGACTATTAGTCTATTACTCAACAATCAAGATCACTATTCCTAGTTAATTTTGAAGTTCAAACTCCATTAATCCAACCCATGTTTTAATTTCTCATGTACTCCCCTACTCTATGAAGTCGAGGAAACGTGAGCCACATCCACTGCCATAAGGCCAAAGAAGGTAGCACAAGGTGTGTCTCAATAGGTCAAGAGACCTAGCATAGGGACACCACCCTGTGACTGAGTCTGAGTGCCATTTCAGGGCTAACAAGAAGAGCTCATTTCCATCAGAATAGTAGTCAAATGACCGAACCAGGAGCTTGATAGATCCTGGACCGACAGTAGATGCACGACAGCACCATTAAACCAAGTCTGCTGCTTGCAAAGACACTGTTGGTTTTGCTATAAAAAAAAAAAATGTTTGGTTAAGAGGGAGCAAAAACCTTAAAAGTTGCTTGCTCTAGATTCGAGAATCCTGAACTCTCCTCATTGTAGGGTTTCTAGAGCACTTTTTTTTGCTCTGTTTCTCACTTTCTCTAAGAGGTGCTCAGTCACTCTCTTTTCTTTCAACCCATTCAAAGCTTTACTTGTTCCCATTTCCCTGTCTTATTCTCTCAAACTGACAAAAGGAATTTGGATTGCATTTATTCCACTGTATTTGATTCTGTTGAAGTTTGTTTATATTTAATTTGGAAAGCCATATGGTGAGTGGTCAACCAGTCCTTAATCTACAAGAAGAGCCAGTAGATGATATCGCTGGTGACTTAGACATTCTAGATCTAACAACAGATGATGAGGTGAACCAACATGTTTAAAAACATTCAATTGGTTGGGAAAGCTGTAACGGACAGAGTTATCAAGATAGGGCCACTAAGAGCCATTCTGGCTAAGCCTTGGCCCCTGAGATGTCGATTGGAGGTACATGAACTGGAAATGAATGTTTTTTTTTTTGGTCTTTGAAACAGAACACGACAAGCTAAGAGTGGTAGAACAGGGTCCTTGTTTAGTTATGGACAGTCATTTAATGCTTAAGGAGTGGCCAAGTGATCAAACGCTTGAGGAGATTGATTTTTCTCAGAGCGAGTTCTGGGTACCAAGTTCATAACATGCCTCTCGATTACATAAATCCTGGTCTGGTGGAGTTGGATTTTGATGCTAATACGGGTTTCAATTGCTCAGGGACCTTAAGGATGAAGGTTTCTATTCTTGTCAATGAGCCACTCAAAACTGGTTTTAACCTTCGTAGGAAGACAGCTCCACCGCTTTGGGTTTCTTTCAAATATGAAAAACTCGGGCCATATTGCTAAAGATTGCTATTACAGGGAGGATGGTAAAAAGAAAACAATGTATGGCTACTGGCTCCGAGCAACCCAATTGACACAAAAGAAAGGAACGATCAAGCCAGGAAACGCCATTCCTAAGGAGAAAGAAAGCTAAAGCAAGGAAGAAAGTGGGCCTCAAAGATCTGGGCAGCGCGTAGGGGAAGCAATGGGAAAAACCCCACCAACAATAAAGAGAAAATAAATTGGGTAAATTTCAAAAACATACTTTTTACCATACAATAATTATTAAATGATATAATAAATAAAAATTATTTAAAAATTAGAAAAAAAATTATAAAGATAAAATTAGGTTGATAAAAAAAATTCTTTTTTTTATTTTTTTATTTATTTTTTAATTAAAAAATAAATTTTTTAATTTTAAAACATATTTTTTTTTACTTTTTTAATTAAAAAAATTAAATAAATAATACAAATAATATTTCTAAAATTACATTTTTTATTTTTTTAAAAAATAAATAGTTAAATATTTAATTTTTTAAATTTATTTTTAGTTAAAATTTTAAAAAATAATATTTTTTTAATAAAAAATAATTTTATTTTTACAATATTCTTTCTAACAGTTTTTAATTTTTCATTTTTTTTTCAAATAAATCTTAATTATTAATTTTTCATTTTCCTGACAGGCTTGTTCAACAAAATAATAGGATCGTAATGTCCGGAGCTTGCGTGTTCAAAGAAAAAGAACCTGCCAATGAGATGCTAGATGATTTGTCAGAAAAAGAACCTGGAATATGGAATCTAAACCCAAGTGAGAATTGCTGATGATGATGCTTTAGTGGCAGATGTTTATAGGCCAGGCAGAATGGAATTTGAGTCCAAATTAATAGGTTCATGGGAGAACAATTCAAAGGTAAAGCTTCTGGTAATAGGCGTCTATTATAGTTCAATTAGAAATTTTGGGAGATTCCATGAATTTTATTGACACTTTTGTAGGGATGAATGAGGCGGAGACGAAATGGCATAGCACTTTTGTTTTATGTTGATGCCAAAAAATAAAGAGGAAAATAAGTTTGGGAACAATTGAAGAGGCTGCAACGCTATCCAGTTGAAGATTGATGCTATCTTGAAGATTTTAATGCCATTAGTGTTCCCAAAGATAAACAGGGTGGTAGAACGGTGGATTTAAACCAGGTAAATGTTTTTTATAATTTAAAGAAAACTTCATCCACCACCTATGAAAAGCACTTATGATTCGAACTGAGGCAAAAATAAAGATTTACTTTACACATTCAAGAGGCAAGTTTTATTAAGGTCAAGCAATGGTAAATTCAATCTCAGTCCTGTTATGTACTAGCCTTAGCATTTCTCTCTTTCATCCCCTTTGCTTCATGGGACATGACCAAAAATTGTTTGCCCTGAATTTGCAAACACAAATAATGATGAAAAAGAAATAACATTCAATTCTAATAAACAATATTTTACCTAAATTTCTGCCATTTTAAAATGCAAAAGTTTGACCAGCAAATGGACTTCCACTCTTTCTGGTATAAAATATCTGCTCAACAAAATTTCGTGCCACCATGCAGAATTCAAACACCCTGCTACTACCTGATCAAAATCTCATTCATTCAGTATAAATATCTCATTTAATTACTATTATCTTTCAATTTTCAGGGTGCCAAGTAGAAAATGGCAAGGGAAAAGGGAGTGGGATGAAGGAAAAATAAATATATTTTTACAATCCTATAACATTTTTTTTGCCGATATTGATAATATAATTTGACATTATACACTGCTAAACTTATGTTCAAGTTACAACACTACAATACAATACCAGGGCCATCTTTGGATGATTGTGATCCTATCCTATTCCTTCTGGATAAATGAGTGAACAAGATCTGTATGTACAGTGAAGAGTTGTGTGTCCACAAACAGCTGGGAGAACGAGGCGAAAACCGTCAGTATATTTTCAGCTATTAGTAGTATTATAGTTTTTTTTTTAGAAATTTGCTATTTAATATAAGCACCATTAAAAAATAAATATGAAAATAATCATCCTAAAAAGAATGAAAGAAAATGAAAAACATAAAATGGAGGAATACAAGGTTCGATACACTATAATTATTCTGAAACCAGGACTGGTGGCAAACATCTAGAGATTTAGCTAAGGGAATTGAGGGGGCTCACCTTCATAAATGGTCGATCACGACTAGGGAATGAATCGATGAAACTCTCTTTTAAAAGCAATGATACCTGAACATAGAAGAAATTCAGGATTTTATCATTTGTTTTTGAACAATACAAGGTCTGCATTAACTCCATCTTCCACCTGCCTGTGCAAGACTAAATTCTCTCACAAATATGTCATAACCAACACTAAGCCCACATAAAAATATTTGACTTGTGGTAGCTCAAATATAATTACATCTTTTGAACATAAATCCTCGGAAAATTTCCTCAACCAAAGGGTAGGGAAAACCCCAAAGTTTTTTTTTTATTGTTAATATTTGACTTGTGGTACCTCAAATATATTGTTAATATTGTGCGAGATAGGATAGGAGGACACAACATTGTAAATAGGCCTATAGATAGTTCAATAAGAAATGCAAGGGGTATAGGGGAAAATGTATAGGAGAGGTTTTTTTTTTTTTATTGTTACTGCAACTTGCAGACTTGTAAAAACTGTAGCCGGTTCCCTGCTTCTTCTGGATATATAAAAACTTGGCTTATCCAAAAAAAGGAAAACCCCAAAGTTTGCTTTAATGACTAGATTGGAAATGACCTAATTTTGTGCCAAGGATTTCCCACTAGACATATTTTTTTTTTTTTTAAGTTCCACTAGACATATTTTATGTTGAATAAAATGTTGAAATATCATTATCAATATATATACTATTTCCTTTTGACATTTTATATAAAAATTTCTATGTAGTACCTAGCGGAAATTCTTGATAGGCTTAGATGTCTGTACTTAAGCTTGTAGCACATAGTCTTTTAACTGATCTTCTTTCTAGAGGGTAATAATGCAATTAATTTCAACCAATACTCATGTTTAATGCATATACAATCCTCCAGGCTCCAGGTGCATTTTGATCTAATTGAAAACATTACTACTAATAACTGACCAAGTTCTTAGTATGTTGGCAATATCCATCCAACAAAGCCAAGTATGGTTTTGACATCCTTATGACCCTACGGATCACATATCCTTCAGACAAACTTGTAATCTGAATCTTAGTAACAGCAATATCGATGATAGAAAATTCTAAACAATTCGCAATTGTAAATAATGTACTGATATAGTGTAAGAGAAAAGCAGTACAACAGCATAGTACGTTTGTCTGGCTACCAAAGAAGCACCCAAACAAAGCTGCTGTGCTGAAATATTCTAATTCAACGAAACACAAACCTTATCATTGTTGGACTGTACATTAGTAATTGTGTGTGACCGCATGTTAGAGCAAAGAGAATCCAAGTATGATCTTAACACTGATAGAAAACCTTTGGCAGCTTCAATCTATACCATAAACCACATAAAAACAGCAATTAGCACACTACTGAAATGACAGCAGCACTTCATTAGATGACCTTGAGAAAGCAATTACACAAAACCCAAAACGAATCAAATAAAAGATGATTCAATGATTCATATGAATAATTTCCAAATAAAGAGACATGGTCAAATTATAAACTTCAGAATATGGTGATAGTCTAGTCCACCCCAAAATGGTAGAAATTAAAGTTTCTAGTTAGACCTCACAATACAATCAATGCATAATACAGATACGATAAGTTGAAAAAGCAAAACAATAACAACTCTTGTATATGATTTTATTATCACAATGAAGAAAGGCTCAGTTTCTATGATGCCATTCATGGAAGGTAAACGATTCCCTTGTGCAAGAAACAAAGTGCAACAGAGTACCCCCTCTATGTGAGGTAAATCCATAATAATGATGCTTTGCACATCGAAAACAGTGTCAAACTACAATCTCACCGGTCAAGTTCAGTATTAAGCTGTCAGGAAAGGGTTCATATCATCTACAATTCTACAATTATACAATGCCAATCATTAATTTTGTGGGGGTCCACCTGAATTTCATATGGAGCCCATGTGAACCACACTCGTGAATGTTTGAATTGCATAATACATTGTAGATAAAGTGAACTTGTCAGTAAAAGGTCTTTTTAGTTGAAGATTTGCATGGAAAAAGCAAAACTGATATTAGAGCATACCTGCACATCTGTACACTCATGTACTGGTCTTTTCCTCCCCAAATAACTTTCCCCAACAAGCTTTGCATGATAAGGACTTAAGCATGCAAGCAGCTCCCTAAATTTTGGCAGTTGTGGTATTGTCGATGCCTTTATCTATCACATCATGCAATGAGAAAGTTAGAACAGAACAAAAGGGCTCAAACCTTAAATTAAAAGATGTTAACAAACATCCTCTTCATAATCTGAAAATTAATTTAAATATCGAAACATATCTGAAAATTAAACTCCAATGCCATACATTTTTGTTTTTGTCGTTGTAGACTCTCCATAATCTCACATGACAACTTCTAGAAACCAAGTGAGTAGGGTGCCAATCTTTTTTTTTTTAATAAAAAAAATTGTGTATAGAATTTTTAACACAAAGAAAATGTTCATGGCAATTTCATAATAAAAAATGTATGTAAAATTTGCGCTTATTTAATAATAATAATAATCTGGGACTAGACATCTGCTAACTAATGTTACCCCAACAACAAGAAAAAAAAAAAAAAAGTGAAATTTGGAGTAAAGTTATGTTTAATTATCAAATTAGTCATCCTTTCAATTGCTATATCTATAAGTGAAGGAGGAAAAGAATATAAAAATCTCGAAGCTCTTTAAGTTGACATGTTGAATGGGCAATTGACCGAGTTAGGCATTGGGAATGGGAACTAAGGAAAAAACAAAGATAAACATAAAGAATTGAGCAAAGTTAGGATTTGGACGGCGTTTTATGCATTTCAGTTTCTCATTTTGCTGACTTTTGGCAGGCAGTGGCAGTCAGGATCCATCTCTTATCTCTATTCTCCAAAGTCCAAACCCATTTATGAAAATTGCGCAATGAGAAAACGATGCGGCGGTGGAATTTTTTGACAGCCTTGGAAAGTCCTCCTGCTTTCTAGTTCTACCAACCCTTTCTTCATCTCTTTCTTCTTGTTTTATTATATTTTAAGGAAAACATAAGTAGGGTGTTAAATTTATTTTAAGCAAATATTATTACCTTTCCAAGTAGAGAGAGAAATTGCAATGAAAATGATGGAGTCCCAACTCCCAATTCCACTCATGAAAACGTGCATACCAGCAGACAAACAAAAATTATCCCAATGTAATCAAGAATCCTAGTGGAATGAAAATGAATAAGAAATCAACGCGCATTTTGCAATCATTACCACCTCTTAAAGCTTAGCTAAAGGTTTAAAAAAAAAAAGTATATAAAGGATTTCATCGAACTGTAAACTAAGGCCCAGTTTAGGTAGCATTTGCGATACTATCCCTAATCCCAATAATATTGGGCTTGAATTTTAGCAGGAGCCCAGTTCAATTCCCAACTCCCAAATCCCAAACATAGTTAACAAAGTTTTTTTTTTTGTTGAAAAGGGAGAAAAACGTAATTTACTAGATATGACAATTCGTTTATTTTTATCGTATTCGTATTATTTTTATGTTATAATCGTATTTAAAATATAATATATTTTATATAAATTTTAACACGTTAATAATTTGTGCGTGTTAATGATATTTTTTTTGTATTCTATCATGTTTTAATTATTATTTTCATACATATTTTTATTGTGTTTAAAATTATCAAATTTATGTATAAATTTGGTTTGGCTTAAATGAGATATTTTTATATAATAATATGAAGGAAACCGAATCAATTGGTTAAATTAATTGTCTTGTATGGATAAGATTGTATAATCAATCATGCAAAAAAGAATGGATAGGATGATGTAGGAATTAGGATGATTTTACATGGATAGAATTATTATGTAAATAATTATGAATATTACTCTTATTTTACCATCTCACTCTCATAAATAAATAAATAAAAGATCCGTTTAACCGATATCTATAGATATTGATTAAAGATGATTTATTTACTATTTTCAAAAAAATTTTAAATTTATTATATTATTTTTATTGAATTAAAAAAAAATTTAATTATATATATATATATTTTTGTATATAACACCTCAATAAGTGTCTATAAGTACTGATTAACATTTTTTTTTTATAAATAAAATATTAATAGCAATAATGCTGCTTCAACGACCGGCTGGAAAGGCAAGAATCTAGATCCAACCATTAGCGTCGTCAACAGTCAACGCGAACTCAGCTGAAAAGAAAAAACAAGTGTGGCTGTTTAAACAAGCACATGAAACCCATGCCAAAAAAAAGCAGCCACACCACTTTCACCGTCTCCGTCCATCACCACCACCAAATCAAAGATTTTTCAACTCTAAATACGGCTCAGCCCCATCCAATCACATCCCTAACCGTCCAATGTCATAGCACATGCTCATATTCTCTCCCTCTATTTTTCTTTATATAGTGTATATCAAGTTTGGGTGTTCCAGTTTTTTACCAATAAAATAAAAATACTAGTAGTAAGTTTGGGTTTTACTTGATTTATCAGTTGGAATATACCATCAATAAATTCATCATCATCAGATCAAGTTTGTAGAAAAACAGTACCAATGGCGGAAACTAAATCTCAAGGAACCCCTACGCTGTTCTCTCCTTACAAGATGGGCAAGTTCAATCTTTCTCACAGGTTTGTCTACCCTCCAACTTTGACTACTCTGTCTGTGATTCAGTTTGTCGTTTTATGCATCAAATTCCGTGATCCAAGAGGGGGCCTTAGATCCTTGTCTTTAGGGCACTTTCGTTTCAGACATGTTCCGCCACGATCACCTCGGATTCTGTAAATCCGAGAGAAATACGGGAAGGCTAATTTTGTGACTTTCATCTAAGTATATTTTTCTAATGACGGATTTGTGTCCTTGAATATAAGAGGAAGTTTGACGGGTTGTGTCTGATGGCAGGGTGGTGCTGGCGCCTATGACCAGATGCAGGGCGTTGAATGGAATTCCAAGGCCGGCGCTTGCTGAATATTATACGCAGAGGTCCACCCCTGGCGGCTTTCTCATCACCGAAGGGACAGTGGTCTCCAACACTGGAGCAGGGTAATTTCGTAACTCAACTTTGATAATGAAAGCTCATACGCCTCACTCGCATTATTCCAGCAATGGTGGCCACTTAGGTCTCATGTTACTGTGTTACCAATCTGATTGGATTGCTCATTGCTGACTTTGGACCTGAACCAGACATAGGTCCAGAGTAAAATTTAATCATGGCATGTTTTTCTTTACTATTATTTTTTTTATACAAAAAGAAGTAGTAGGTAAAGGAGAAGCTGTGATTCGAACAAAGACGGATGGTCATACAAACTAGAGTATTTCAAAAAAGCTTTTAATATATGTTAAATAAATTTAAATTCATGTCCTCAAATTAAAATCGTTAATTTTATTTATTTTTTATGTGATCTCATAACTTAATTTTATGTATTACAATTTAAGAGAGGTTAAAATCACATTATTATTTGACTATTTATTATACCAATCAATCATCATTTATAAATTCTTCAAATCAAAAGGTTTGTTGCAAGATTTAATCAAATTCATGTAAATTTAATAAAAGTTAAATTGATTTTCTACTTTCTTCAATAAAACTACTTCAAGTTTTGCAAGTAAATTGAACTTGGAGTTTAATACAAATCATTCACCTACTTTCTTTATTAGATGGATTCTTGCAAGGTTGGAGTTTAATTGTCAACGCTTATAATTCTCCTTCAGCCTCCTTTTGTACCAAATTTTTTTTCCAAGCAAGTACCAAACATGTTTTTTTTTTTTCTTTTCTTTGTAACTGACTACAACTTCTTCTCTTCAAATAATCTTCACTTTTAATTTTACCCTAAATTTGCTATCATGCAAACTTTTTTTAACACAAAAGTTAGATTGAAACCACTTTACAAAAAGTTAGAAAAACATCTAACTTTTAATCTCAATATTTTAACTTTATTCTTTTATGATATATTTGTATTTCTTATTTTGATGATAAGTAGATTGTTTAACAATTGATTTATTTATATATATATTTTAAAAAAGTCGCTCACAATTTAAGTAAGATTATCTTTTGATATATTATGATTCTTTATACATTTGTTTATGAATTGATAAAATTTATAATTTTGTAAGCTTATTTTATTTGTTAGTATATTACTTGCAAATATATATACATATTATTAATAATATATTAGGATATATTTTATGAGAGAATGAAGATCGGTTCGGTATGAAATTAATTGGCTCCTCTAAAATTAAATATCAAGATCCGCCACTGGATTCGAACTCGAGTTGAATGCAACCTCTTTAAAATAGCTACATTAATCAACTTAACTAAATCCGGGTTCATATTTTTCTATACTATTATAGTAATATTTGTTTCTCTTGCAGTAATAATTATTTTGAATTGGAATTTGATTGTTCATGAATTCAATTTTTTTCAGCAAATGAATAAGAATCAATTGTATTAATTTTAGTCTTTACTGTTTGGAGACGCAATATTTTACTTAAATTGTGGACAACTATAATCAATTTTGCTTCTGAAATAATGGCACCCTTGTTGGTCTTTTGACTCCTTTCTTGTTACAAAATAGTTAAGGTACAAACTTAGTACCAAGTTTTAATAAAATAATTTACCAATATAATTTCTCATTTGAATTAATTTAGCTATCAGTTTTTTCCCAGTCCATGTCTCTAATATCATATTGAATTATCCAGACATATCTTGCTACTGTCCTAAAGTTTATTTGAAATCCTTTGTCACATTTATTTTATGGTTTTTACTCTTATCTATATATGTTTAAGAGCATTTCTTTTAACTATAGCATTGTCTGATATTGCAATGTTGAAGCAGGTTTCCACATGTTCCTGGAATCTACAATGAAGAACAGGTGGAGGCATGGAAGAAGATTGTGGATGCTGTTCATGCCAAAGGAGGCATCATTTTCTGTCAACTTTGGCACGTTGGCCGAGCATCTCATTCAGGTAAGTAACTTCCCCAATCCCTTGGTACCCTTTTGCAGTTCAATCAGAATAATTCTCAATATCATTCATTCATTTACTACATACGTAGTGGGATTACATTAACTGTTATTCACCATGCATTTTCCCCTTCCTTTTTTTTTGGGTGTTGAGCATTTTATTCGCAAGTTTTATTTGGTTATTGACTAATGAAATAGTGTATCAACCTGGTGGAGCGGCACCAATATCATCAACAAACAAGCCCATCTCAAATAGGTGGAGAATTCTTATGCCAGATGGGAGCTATGGCATATACCCAAAACCTCGAGCTCTGAAAATCTTAGAAATACACGAAGTTGTAGAGCATTACCGCAAGGCAGCCTTGAATGCCATTAAAGCAGGTTAGGTTAAATATTAATCTTCTATTTCTATTGGCACAATGTCCTGAAGCAGTACTCATTTCAATTTACTGGTTTCATGGAGGCCTCTAGACAAAGTCATTGTTTTATTCTTAAATAACAAGCTGAATTTAGAAAAAAAGACAGAGTTAAATTTTATTTTTGTCAAAAAGATGGTATCTGCTTTATAAAAATTTTACTAGGGTACATGGAGCCATGATTTCTTTCCAAAATGGGGATCTTTCTTGTGCTTTTTAGAAACATTGGAATACATTGAATGGCTATGATTATGTTTCCTTTATAGTGGCTACGTATACGCAGCATGGACATGATGCCACATTTTGTAATCAAACTAGCTAAAACACTAGTGTGACATATGAACTTGACTTCTGTTTATGGTCATGAATACTAGTACAAAGATCAAGCTGTTCAGTCTTGCGATATATTTTGTCAGCATTGATCGATATCTTGAAAAGCTGTGGCAAACAACATGGAATTTTAACATTGTTTCCTCCCCTTTGGACCTGGTAGAACTTTTCATTGGACAGAGAAGAATTTACTTCTGAATGATTTCTGAGCCATGTTTAGGAATTAGGATTGTGATGGAATTAATCTGTTAATTAGCATATAAACTGCCATCGCATTTTATTATGAGCTATTTCTTATCACTACATTCATACGACACCTATTTAAAGCGTATAAAATCATTAAAACTTGCAGGTTTTGATGGAATTGAGATTCATGGAGCACATGGCTATCTCATCGACCAATTCTTAAAGGATGGGATCAATGATCGCACAGATGAGTATGGTGGATCATTGGCAAACCGCTGCAAATTCTTAATGCAAATTGTTCAAGCAGTAGCTTCAGCCATTGGTGCAGATAGAGTTGCTGTCAGAATTTCACCTGCAATTGATCACCTTGATGCAACAGACTCTAATCCGCTCAACCTAGGCTTGGCAGTGATTGAGGGACTTAACAAGCTCCAGCTACAGCTGGGGTCAAAACTCACTTATCTTCATGTGACTCAGCCTCGTTATCATGCTTATGGGCAAACAGAATCAGGCAGACACGGTAGTGAAGACGAGGAAGCTTACTTAATGAGGACTCTGAAGAGGACTTACCAGGGAACTTTCATGTGTAGTGGTGGATTCAATAGGGAGCTGGGAATGCAAGCTGTGGCTGAGGGTGATGCAGATCTGGTATCTTATGGCCGTCTTTTCATCTCAAATCCTGACCTAGTCTTGAGGTTGAAGGTTAATGCACCATTAAATAGGTATATTAGGAAGACGTTTTATAGTCAGGATCCTGTTGTTGGATACACAGATTATCCATTCCTGAGTGAAGAGAAAGGTACCCAAGTACAGTCACGCCTTTGATGTGCAATAGCTATTTATTGTTTAACATCTAACATTTGGCATAAAAGTGATTGAGCGAATACTAGGTTAAAATTATGTCTGTTAGATAAGAATTTTGTTATGAAAACCTATGCTTCTTTATACATATATAAATTTCTGATTTAGCTGCTGCGAGATGGGCACGTATTCCTCTTATCTACCCTGTTATCTGTAATAGATACTTGGCTACCTTGTTTTAGCTTAGTTTTCACGTAGAGAAACTCTAGGTAATTCTTAAAAAACGGGTCACTACTTGTTTGATGTTTCCACCAAAAGGATTAAATGTGGAATAAACAGGTTTCATGTCAAGTCCAACATGTTGCTCCTTTGAAAAAAAAAAAAAAAAAAAAAAGGCCCAAAATGTTGCTCCACCTCCAGCTCGTTTTAGAATCTCATTGAACGAGGCAAGAGAAAATTTACTACTTCTACTATGTAAGTGGCTGGGCCTGATTGTCCATTTCGAGCAAGAAAACTGAATGCAGTAAATCTTGCACAGCCCAAGTGTCATAGTCCTAGAAAAGGAGCCATGAATTTCACCGCATGTGTACTAGAGTTAGGCCTAAGATATAAGTATACAGGTAATTGAGCGGGTTTGGGTCGGGCTTATTCGGGTTCGGATTTATTCTGGTTCGGACTCATTTGTGTTCGAATTGGATTCATGGATGTTTTACATTATTTTTATTTTATGTTAGATGTAATTATTTTTACGTAATTTAAATATTTACTTTTAAAAATAAAATAAATATTTTATTATTACTTTTAAAAATAACCTTTTATTATAATTTGATATTTTTAATTATATTTATTTATTAAAATCAATATTTGTTAGCACCAAAAGAATATAAAATTAATTTTTTATATAAAATAAAAATTTAAAATAATTTATTATAAAAATATGATATATTATAAATTAATCATATTAATATTTAGAATAATTGATTTGATGAACTCGAATTTCAACATGTAAATACATTATAATTTATATTCACTACAAAATAAAAGACTTTCAGGGACGTACCCTCGCATTCAATTATCCGTTTATATAATTGTAAAATGTAAAATTTTTATGCTTATGTAAAGAATCGAACCTAACATTTAACTCTTAATAGTAAGGATATTACCAAGTGAACCAATCTTGAATCTTGATATAATATGTTACTAAAAGTAAATTATATCTTAAATTATATCAAGTGTAATAAAATAATAATAATAATTTAAAAAATATTGATCCAAAATAAAATAAATAATAAATAAATCACAAAATTAAATTAGCTAATTATGTTAAATACTCTTAAATTCTAAAAAGACATTATACTTTTATAAATCAATATTTGTTGATTTAATTTAATAATCTGCCTAAGAAAACTATATATATGTTGCAAAGAGCAACACATTTTTTTAAAAGTAACTTTTATCTATTTTTTAATATAAAAAATACTATTATACTAGAGATAAGTTAAAATGAATGAACTGCTGTTAATTAATTTTAATATATAGGAAACACTATTATACTATTATAAGGGTGCTCTTAAAATAACATAAACAAAGGACAAGTAATACTTTATGAAAAGAAAAAAAATTCACATTTCTAAAATTTTCATGAGTTTAGAATTTTTAGATGGTCGATTCATCAAGAAATGAGACGTTAAAGTTATAAGTACAAAATATAATTTATTTTTGATAAAATTATTATTTATCATATATATAAAATATAAATTAAATTTTAATTTTTAATTAAATTATTAAAAAATATATTAGAATAAAATTGATAAATAAAGTTCTTGCTTTGTAAAAAAATTATTTAATTATTTAATTATAATTTGATAATTTTTATTTTTAGTATTAAATTCGAGTTCGGGTCGGTCTCGGGCTAGGGTATTTTCGGGCTCGGGTTTTTCGGGTTCGGGCCCTTTTGGGCCATTTCGGGTTCGGGTTTTTGACTTTTTGATCAAATCGGGTTTGGATTTTTCGGGTTCGGATTCATTTTGTCACCTCTAAGTATACATATTATCTTCAACTTGTGAGAATTTTTTTGTGGGACAAAATTGATAGGCTCAATGAATCGAAATGGACAAATACCTTGCAAGTTGGTGTGGACTGTGACATTTGATATTAGAACAACTCTAAGAGTACTAGCGATGTACCATCGAAGACCAGTAGTGTAATACCTAGCCCAAAAGCCCAAATGTGTTAAAAAAAGAACTATTGGACTCAGCCAATAAGTATATTAAAGATTAAAAGAAATAAAAAGAAAAAGAAAAGATAGAAAACCTATCGATAGTTTTCTTTGGCAGTCAAAAAGAAATTGGTAAAAAGAAGAGAAAGTAAAAGCCCTCTTTTGATTTGCAAAACAAATATTTTGTTAGATTGTTAGAATTTGGGTGAAATTTTTTGAGAGAAAAACCTAAAAAATATATGAAATTCTCATGATTCTTCTTGATTGATTTGGGTAATTTATTTTATGAATAATTAAGAGATAATCATGATTTCTATTAGATTTAAGGGCTGGTAAATGAAGAACCCAAATTGTTATGAATATAAAAGAATGAGAAATTCTGTTTTGAATGAAAGTGTTGTCTGCAATTGTGGATTAAAGAAATATTTTGTATTAATCTATCAGTTTCAGTATAATTATTATATATGGTCGGAAATATATTTGAATCTACTTTCTAACGAGATAAACGAAAGTGAATTCCGAGTTTCCTACGAAAAGATAATCAATTTTTACTAAGAGATATGTGTGCTATTTGGAAGCAGCAGAGCTGAATTTCAAAAATTACTGCAATTTATCTAAAAAGAATTAGGAGCTGGGCCTAATATGGTTGAAAAGATTATCAAGTCTAGTTTTTAATAGACTTAACGGAATTGAAATCCGAGTTTTCTAAGTGGAGATATCTTATTTTTAGTAAACATTGTTCAGGCTACCTGGAAACTGCTCCAGGGGTAATTTCGGGATTTTACTGCAATTTATCTATGGTGAATTATGATTTGAGTTTTATATGGATGAAAGCCTAGTAAGTCTAGTTTCTAAATTTTCAAACGGATCATGATTTCGAATTTTGTAGCTTAAGATATGACTAATTTAGTAAGTGCTACACAAGTTGGCAGATTTGATAATTAAAAGGTTTTGAGATACTTTGGATGATTTTTTATGGTATAAATGATATTTCAAGAGCATGATTAGTTTTATTTGCTTATATGATTAAGAATAGGTTTTTGACTATTTTAGAGACGAGCTAAGTTATTGGAAATATGAAACTTCGAAAAGATTGAGTTCATTATTTCATGTTACGGTTTAGCGAGTTCAGGTAAGCGACTTGATATCCCTTTGGTGTTTTAACACCCTAAAAATCAGCCTCATCTTGCTTAGATTTTGTAATAATATATAATGTTTTGTCCCTTGGTTTATTAAATCGGGTTAAGCATGCAAAGTATATATATGATATTCTTTGATATGAGTTTAGAATGTGATTTCGTTTTGATCTGATCTTCGAATACGATTTTTGTTCAACTATATGTATATACTTATTTGTTTATCTATACTTATGAATACAATTTACTATATAAGATACTTTGAAAGAAAATATGAAATTTGCTTTGTACGAGATGTGTTTTGTAAAATGTGTGACTACTGCTTTGTATAGTTGAGTAATCTAAAAATATGTTTTGTTTTGATTTGTCTCCCAATATGACTATGCTCTGACCCTGTTAACGAGGGTTAAACGTTGGCCATGTCTGACATGTACTTTATGATAAAAATCGATTTCAAACCGGTTTAAAATTATGGTTTTTGTGATATTCGATATGCGTAACCATTGGTTGATTCTGTTATACTTCTGACCCATTGCCACTGGGGTTAATTGTAGTTTTCGTTCTGACCTATGCAACAGGGGTTAAGTGTGGTCTTAGTATGTTACGAGAGACTAATGAAAATTAATATTTTGTGAAATTTTGTTTAATTCTGTTATCTGCTAATCTGATTTTGGAATAAATATGATTATTGAATATTAGATTATCAATTTCATTTTTGAATCATATCATTGATAATTTTTGCCTAAATGTTTTGTAACATGCTTAATCCAACTGAGTGGATGTCGGTTACTTGCTGAGTATTCGTATTCATTCATTTAATTTTTCTTACTTTTTCAGATTTCAGTATATGGATCTTCGAAGTTTAGTTTTGATGAGAGTCTTTATTTTCGAGTTTAGCATCTGCTTATGATATTTTGAACGTGAGTAATTTGATATAAGATTTAGTTGATCTGTTAGTTAGCTAGAATATTTTGTATTCTAGATAAAGATGTAATAACGAATTTTGGAGACTTGAGATTTTGTAAACTATAATTTTAGGGACTTTTTGAGTTATGGTTTTCGATTCAGTAAGATATAACTTGCCTTGCATGCTTGTGAGATTCGTCTCATGAGTATGTGGCGTTATTATGTCTTAAATTCTTAGGTTTGGGGCGTGACAGGTAGGCTCTCGTAGAAGTGGAGAGAATGCCATGTTTTTAGAGAGAAATCATGAATCTCACATCGACTATGTATTAAAATTTGATTTGAGATATAATTGTTCATACCATCTTTAACTTATAAAACGTCTTTTATAAGATAAAATCGTGAAATCCATTAAGTCAAAAAGGACTATACTTTGATATGGACCGTGACACCAAGCATATGTTTTAATGGTCTGCTGTCTAGGGCCTTGGAAAAGCATATACATGGATCTGAAGGGGAAATCACTCTTATAATAAAAATCTGAGAGATCAGAATGTCAACAACTAGGTTGCTAGCTTGGACCGTCTGAACTCTGAAGGGTGGGTAAGAAGTAAGAACTAAGAACCAAGAAGCTCCCAAAGTGCTCAAATACACCAGAGAGGTCATTCTTTTATTTTTAGCCTTGTAGATGTTGCACTAGTGGCTAAACGAATTGGCTGGCACTAGTGAGGACAGAGAGTTTTGGCATTGGGTGAGAGTAGTGCTAAATAAGGAAATCTTCAGACACTGAGGTTGTCTTTTATTTTTGGTGGCCTTAAAAAGATCTCAAAAGTAATAGGATGTCAAGAGACGTGGCAAGTTGTAGGTAGACTGCATAACAGTGAATTGGAGGCTGTTTGAAGGTTGGAAAGGTCATGAAATGCTGCCATCAAACTGAAAATCAGCAATGCAGGAGTTGGAGTTAGATTAATAGTTGTCGTCAATGTAGATAGAATAGATTTTGTAATCCCCCGGAAATCTTCTTGATCTATTTTGCACATAAATGAAGTTTCAACTTGTATGGATGCTTAATCGCAAACGCAATGTTAAATAGATAAAAAAAAAATTTGACTTTTGCGATTGAAATTATGATTTGAAAAGTCAAACCAAAAAACCAAAAAATATAGCTTTTTGGGTTTTAAAAACTGGCTTTTGGATAAAAAGACTTTATTATTCTCACATCTCTACACTTTTATTGTTTTAAACATATCTTTTTTAACATTTCAATTTTCCATAACACTTTTTCATAGCAATGCCAAACAATTAAAAGTTTTTAAACCACAATTTTTTACCGTACCTTTTAAACATATTTTTTTCAAAGTCGAAATCCTTTTACTAGTTTGTCTTTGTGCTGCTGTAATTACCTTACACATTGGCTGAGAGATGGCCAAGTTCATTATTTACAGTGAATTTGATTTCACTTACCCTTATCCTGGTTCATTCATTGCTTTCTCGATCTTGTCGTTAGTCGAACCTAACATGTTTGTACTATGTGAATCAAGAAAAAGGCTCCACAGGAAGATCAGATCATGAAATCCAAAGGAAAACCTTCAAACAGTGACAGGAGTATCCTATTTTCCAGCTAGAAAATGGATGGCTATTGGCCTGGCTCTTACTCTTCAGTCATTGTCAAACCTTATCTCTGCTGCCACTTTTAGGGAACTGGCTCTTACCCTTCATGCATTAGGAACCGCTAGCTTTACTTGTAGATAGATTAGATTTTTACCTCAGCTGGAAGATTCTTATTTTGTTCCTTGATTCTTGTTGGCTTGAGCTTGAGACAATAGCAGCCATCAACTCATTTAAAATTTACATCAGAAATTGAAAACCCTGAAGAAGGAGAATTACTTGAACTTAATTTCAAGAGAAATCAGATTTATTAATAGAACTTTTAGCAAGCAATTCTCCTGTAGCCACTTTGTATATGTGTGTAATCCAATGCTAAAATGTTGGTGAGGTTCCTTTACTATGGGAAATGTAGCAAAGCAAAAAAAAAAAAAATTATAGAGGTTTCTGCATATTGCACTTACAAGTAACTGCAGCTGGATGGTGAATAAATTGTGCCAACAGTTTCTAATAGCTTCAAATGAGGGGCCTGAGAAAGGGCATCAATAAATGGGATGCCTGAGAGCAGAGGAAATAAGATAACCCTGCTTCACCTCAAGCTGCTAGGTTGAAAATGGTGTACATGCTGTCACTTTCCTGCTTGATCTGCCTGGGTCCATGAAAAATGCTTACCAACTAAACTTTCAAATTTACAGTTTGAAAAAAAAAAAGTTTACTAGTTGATATTGGTTTTGATTTTTTATATTTCTAAGGATCTTGCATTGTTAGGAAAAGTTTGAGAGACACCTTTTACCTTTTTGAATGTAATCTAGATGCCTTGGAAGACAGGGAATTTGCAACGTCCACATATTTTTTCCATGGATATAATCAAAGTGATGAGAAGACTTGCAGCTGTAGAGACTCTTATTAGCTGTCAAAAATGTCTTCTATTGCCCTAACTTCACTCCCTTCTAACGTGCCCCTGGAGCCAAAGGACCATCTTTTGATATCTCTTTCAAATCTCCACCCTGTAAACAATGATCTTGGTTTTCCATGATAATTAAGCCTTAATAACAGGCTATATTGATGTGTTATTGTCTAATATATTGAAAACTTCAAATTGCTGTTTGCAAATATGTGATTGCATAGAAAATAAAGGAGCAGGTCGCCTTCTGAGGCTCCCTCAAATTATGCAGGATGAGTACTAATGCTACAATTTTGTTATCATCAATCTAGCATCTTTGACAGAAACTGTTTGATGGATACACCTACTGGGTTTCATTTAAGGAAGAGAAGGCTTGCTTTAATTGAAACGTTAAGCAGTCAATGCAAATTCCTGTTTCATTAATGCTAGCAGATAGATGCATGGTCATGCCTGAAACCTGGTTGTTTTTATAAAATGATACAGTAGAAAAAAACTTGGGCTGAAAGTTATTTAATGTGTGAGAAACATAAGTGGCATGAGTCAAAATCACTATTTGATTTCAAATTACAGCTAAAAGCTTAGTCAAAAAATGAAATTTACCCGCAATAATTGGATGCAAAAGATAATTTTCTCCTGCTCCTACTTTTCCAAACCAAAAGAGTCTTGTTGTTGTTATATGAGAAAAAATTTACCGCTAATTCACATGCATCACTGCTCAAAATCTGTCGTTTCTCACACATGGAATCATTCTCATTATCATCACGTGAAAGTATGCATGGACATACCTTTAATTACCAATTCCAATGGCTCAAAATATCCACACTTTTCCATTCTATATAAAGGGTTAAGACATTGCCTTCGAGCACAGCCTAAAACGTTATCACGCCTCAAAAAAATAGTGGCCAAAGATGCTTCTCCCTATCTTTTTCATTTTTTCTTTCATGTTTTCCTCCTCCAATGCATTAGACTTCTGCGTTGCAGACTTAAATGCTCCTCAGGGTCCTGCAGGCTACTCTGTTGGGCATGGGTCCCTCTTATGTGGAGGAAATACCCATTATGCCCTTTGCCCTTTTTTAAGTTGTGAGGGTTGTTGTATTTGGCAGAGAGAAGTCAGAAGCAAAAATTGAGAGTGGCGGCAGAAAAAGAGAAAAAGAGTGAGTTGCACAGTTTTGATCAAGTCGTCGATCGGAGGTTCATCCGTGGTCCGATCTTCTTGATTTTCTGGCAGTGGCTACAGGATACGTAGATGCTGATTGTGTACGGTGAGAATTTTCATCTGAACACTATAACGTCCTGTTTTGTGTCCGAATAGTAGTCACGTTTTTGGTGATTTCTCAACTTTCTCTCTTTGATTTTAATATCACTTGTTGATAGCTAAGTTAGAGTTGTGTACTCATTGTGTTAGCTGAATTATTGTGATATTGTAAACACACTCTCATTATAGTGGAGATTTTGACTGGACTCTTAAGTCCCGTGGTTTTTACCCTTTGATTTAAAGGGGTTTTCCACGTAAAAATTGTGTGTCTCGTGTGATTGGTTGTTGGTGATTATCCTTGGTTGAATTTGTGTTGCTGGAATATATTTATATATATCTTGTGCAATTTAGTACCATATTTACAGATCCTGTTAATTGGGAGAGAAAGAACTACCGGTTGTGTTTTCCCGATTTATTGGTAAGTTCGGTTTCTGCCCATCACACTGGTATCAGAGCTTTGATTGTATTGTTGTGTAATTATGGAGGCTGGCACAAGTAGAATGATTATTTTGAATGGCACAAATTATCAATTGTGGCAGAATAAAATGAAAGACCTGTTATTTGTGAAGTCTTTGCATCAACCTGTCTTTGCTACTCAAAAACCCGAATCTAAAAGTGATGAGGAATGGGAATTTGAGAATCAGCAGGTGTGTGCTTTTATTCGCCAATTTGTTGAGGAAAATGTTTACAATCACATTGATCAAGAGACACATGCACGCACATTGTGGAACAAGCTTGAAAACTTGTATGCTTTAAAGTCTGGCAATAACAAGTTGTTCATGCTTAAAAAGATGATGGAACTGAAGTATAAAGAAGGAACAACTGTGGCTGATCACTTGAATGAGTTTCAAGGAGTTATGAATCAGTTAATTGGTATGGGCATCAAATTTGAGGATGAAGTAGTAGGGCTTTGGTTGCTTGCTACTCTACCGGATTCTTGGGAAATATTTCGGGTTTCACTTATTAATTCTGCTCCTAATGGTGTAGTAACTTTGGAACTTGCCAAGAATGGTGTTTTGAATGAAGAAGTGAGAAGAAAGTCTCAGGGTTCTTCATCACAGTCTGAGGTTCTAGTTACTGAAAATAGGGGGAGAAGTAGGAGCAAAAATGAAACGGGTAGAGATAAAACCCGAAGCAAGTCAAGATCAAGATTTAAAAATGTTGAGTGCCATTATTGTGGCAAGATGGGCCATATCAAGAAATATTGCTACAAGTGGAGGAAAGAGAACAAAGGTGGTAGTGATAAACAAGAGAAGAGGGATCATGGAAATAATGATCGTGTTACTACTGCTACCTCTGATGATCTGTTGGTTACTTGTGATGAGAATGTGATCAACTTAGCATGCGACGAGACAAGTTGGGTAATAGACACTGGTGCTTCACTTCATGTCACGTCTAGGAAGGAATTCTTCACATCTTATACGCCTGGTAATTTTGGGGTATTGAAGATGGGTAATGATGGCTTGGCACATGTTGTTGGCATGGGAGATGTCTGTTTGGAAACTAACAATGGAACAAAGTTGACGTTGAAAAATGTCAGACATGCACCGGATATCCGTTTGAATTTGATTTCAGCGGGAAAGCTAGATGATGAGGGATTTTGTAACACCTTCAGTGATGGTCAGTGGAAATTGACTAGAGGCTCATTAGTTGTGGCTCGAGGAAAGAAGTGTTCAAATTTATATTTGATGCAGTCTTCAATTTCCAGAGGCATTGTTAATGTGACGGAAAATGATAGTTCAACTGTGCTATGGCATAAACGGCTTAGTCACATGAGTGAAAAGGGGCTTAATTGTCTGGCCAAGAAGAATCAACTTTCTGGGTTGAAGAATGCTACACTGAAGAATTGTGCTCATTGTTTGGCTGGAAAACAAAGAAGAGTTTCATTTAAGAGTCATCCTCCTTTAAGAAAATCAGATTTGCTAGAGTTGGTACATTCCGATGTTTGTGGTCCTTTGAAAGTAAGGTCGTATGGTGGTGCACTTTATTTCGTGACTTTTATTGATGACCATTCAAGAAAACTTTGGGTCTATACTTTGAAAACAAAAGACCAAGTGCTTGATGTGTTCAAACAGTTTCAGGCTTCAGTTGAAAGGCAAACTGGGAAGAAGTTGAAGTGCATTCGTTCTGATAACGGCGGCGAATATAGTGGACCATTTGATGATTATTGTCGTGCACAGGGAATCAGACATCAAAAGACACCTCCTAAGACACCACAGTTGAATGGCTTAGCCGAAAGAATGAACAGAACATTGATTGAGAGAGTCAGATGTTTGCTTTCAGATGCAAAGTTACCTAGATCTTTTTGGGGTGAAGCTTTGTATACAGTGGCACATGTGATTAATTTGTCTCCAAGTGTTCCTTTGCAAGGTGATGTTCCAGACAAAGTTTGGTTTGGTAAGGATATGTCATATGATCACCTGCGTGTGTTCGGTTGCAAGGCTTTTGTACATGTTCCAAAGGATGAGAGGTCAAAGTTAGATGCCAAGACTCGTCAATGTATCTTTGTTGGTTATGGTCAAGATGAATTTGGGTACAGGTTATATGACCCAGTTGAAAAGAAGCTTGTTAGAAGCAGAGATGTTGTTTTCATTGAGGATCAGACCATTGATGACATTGACAAGGCGGAGAAAATCGATCCACAGAATAGTGATGACTTGACCGCCATGGATCCAATTCCTCTAACCCCTCCGCCAAATCCAGTTGAGGATGGCATGCAAGAAGATGTCCATGATGACCAGCAGGGTATGGGTGATTTTGATGCTCCTATGGATAGTATTGTGAATGATCAACACCAAGGACCTATATCTCCACCAGCAGTTCCACTTCGGAGGTCTACTAGAGATCGACAGCCTTCTGTGAGGTATTCTTCTGATCAGTATGTTCTTTTAACTGATGGGGAAGAACCGGAGTGTTATGAAGAGGCTATGGAGAGTGAATGCAAAGATCAGTGGGTTGATGCTATGAAAGATGAGCTTAAATCTTTACATGACAACCATACGTTTGAGCTGGTGAAATTGCCTAAGGGTAAAAGAGCTTTGAAAAATCGGTGGGTTTACAGGTTGAAGCAAGAAGAGAATTCTTCAACTCCACGATACAAAGCTAGATTGGTCGTCAAGGGTTTCAGTCAGAAAAAGGGGATTGATTTTGAGGAAATATTCTCTCCAGTTGTAAAAATGTCCTCTATCAGATCTATATTGAGTTTGGCATCCTATTATGACTTGGAAGTCGAGCAAATGGATGTGAAAACTGCTTTTCTTCATGGTGATTTAGAAGAAGAGCTTTACATGGAGCAGCCAGAGGGTTTCATTGCACAAGGAAAAGAGGACTATGTGTGCAAATTAAAGAAGAGCTTGTATGGTTTGAAGCAAGCTCCGAGGCAATGGTACAAGAAGTTTGAGTCTGTTATGGGGGAGCATGGCTACAAGAAGACTACTTCTGATCATTGTGTTTTTGTCAAGAAATTCTCTGGTGATGATTTTATTATTTTGTTGCTCTATGTTGATGATATGCTTATTGTTGGTCGTAATGCTTCTAAGATTAATATGTTGAAGCAAGAGTTGAGTAAATCCTTTGCGATGAAGGACTTGGGGCCAGCAAAGCAAATTCTTGGCATAAGGATTACACGTGATAGAAATGCCAAGAAATTGTGGTTATCACAAGAGAAGTACATTGAAAAAGTACTTCAAAGGTTTAGTATGGATAAAGCTAAAGTGGTGAGCACTCCTCTTGCTACACACTTTAGATTGAGTGTCAAGCAGAGTCCTTCCACAAGAGAAGAGAAGGAAGACATGCAGAAGGTTCCTTATGCTTCAGCCGTGGGTAGTTTGATGTATGCAATGGTATGCACAAGACCTGACTTAGCTCATTCTGTTGGCACCGTCAGTCGATTTCTTTCTAATCCAGGCAGAGAGCATTGGAATGCAGTGAAGTGGATTATGAGATATCTTCGGGGTACTTCCAACTTGAAACTTTGTTTCGGCAATGAGAAACCTGTTCTAGTTGGTTATACAGATTCTGATATGGCTGGAGACATTGACTCCAGAAAGTCCACTTCGGGTTACTTAATTACTTCTGCAGGGGGAGCTGTGGCTTGGCAATCCAGATTGCAAAAATGTGTTGCATTGTCCACTACTGAGTCAGAGTTCATTGCAGTGACCGAAGCGTGCAAGGAGTTGCTTTGGATGAAGAGATTTATGCAAGAACTTGGCTTTACCCAAGAGAGGTATGTTTTATTTTGTGATAGCCAGAGCGCTATTCATCTTGGTAAGAATTCAACCTTTCATGCTAGGTCTAAACATATCGATGTAAGGTATCATTGGATACGAGATGTTCTCGATGCTAAATTGTTAGAACTTGAGAAAATTCATACTGATGATAATGGTGCTGATATGTTGACTAAAGCCTTACCAAGAGAAAAGTTTAAAATATGTTGTTTGATCGCCGGGATGGCGAACACCTCCACATAGTCGGGAGGGGGAGATTTGTTGGGCATGGGTCCCTCTTATGTGGAGGAAATACCCATTATGCCCTTTGCCCTTTTTAAAGTTGTGAGGGTTGTTGTATTTGGCAGAGAGAAGTCAGAAGCAAAAATTGAGAGTGGCGGCAGAAAAAGAGAAAAAGAGTGAGTTGCACAGTTTTGATCAAGTCGTCGATCGGAGGTTCATCCGTGGTCCGATCTTCTTGATTTTCTGGCAGTGGCTACAGGATACGTAGATGCTGATTGTGTACGGTGAGAATTTTCATCTGAACACTATAACGTCCTGTTTTGTGTCCGAATAGTAGTCACGTTTTTGGTGATTTCTCAACTTTCTCTCTTTGATTTTAATATCACTTGTTGATAGCTAAGTTAGAGTTGTGTACTCATTGTGTTAGCTGAATTATTGTGATATTGTAAACACACTCTCATTATAGTGGAGATTTTGACTGGACTCTTAAGTCCCGTGGTTTTTACCCTTTGATTTAAAGGGGTTTTCCACGTAAAAATTGTGTGTCTCGTGTGATTGGTTGTTGGTGATTATCCTTGGTTGAATTTGTGTTGCTGGAATATATTTATATATATCTTGTGCAATTTAGTACCATATTTACAGATCCTGTTAATTGGGAGAGAAAGAACTACCGGTTGTGTTTTCCCGATTTATTGGTAAGTTCGGTTTCTGCCCATCATACTCTTGCAAGAAGCCTGAAGCAGTCACCATTGGCGATTTTGTTTTCTCAGGCCTTGGTGCTGCAGGCAACACTTCAAACCTGATAAAAGCTGCTGTAACACCAGCCTTTTCTGCTCAATTTCCTGGCGTTAATGGACTTGGGATTTCCATGGCTCGTCTGGATTTGGCTGTTGGTGGGGTGGTGCCTATGCATACACACCCTGGGGGTTCAGAAATACTTGTTGTTATTGAAGGGTCAATTTCTGCTGGATTCATATCCTCTGCCAACAAAGTTTACTTCAAATCTCTCAAAAAGGGGGATATTATGGTTTTCCCACAAGGTTTATTGCATTTTCAAATCAATGCAGGTAAAACTCAATCGTTGGCATATGTATCCTTCAGTAGTCCAAGCCCTGGTCTCCAAATCCTGGACTTTGCCTTGTTTGGAAATGATTTGCCCTCTGACATTATAAAAGAGACTACTTTCCTCGACGATGCTCAGGTTAAGAAGCTGAAGGGCGTTCTTGGAGGAACTGGTTAAGATATCTAAATGTATGGCGAGTCTTTTAAAATTACTAGCAAAAGAGTCTAGTTGTGCTTCTTTGTATTCCTTCTTTTCTAAGTTCAATTGTCTTTTGGCAGGGTGATTTGTGACAACCAAAAATCTAACAAAAAAACCATTCCCTGAAGCCAAATTCCTTTCCTCTCTCTGTCTGCAAATCTTAAAAAAATGCAATCATGTTGTTTATCTTTGTCTCTTAAATGGGAAATAAACAACTCCATTAATCCCCAAAAATGGAGAGCAGCCTTTTGGGAGTGCAATTGTCTGGTTATAATGGAATATTGCACTGACAGAACTTTCCTAAGATCACCTTATTACGAATTTTTGGGATGATTTAATAATTTTGAACATGACACAATTACATGACACGAAAAAATAATTAAAATACAATACAAAACACGACACGACACAACACAACACGCTATGAAAAAATAACACGAATACACAAATGAGTCAAAATTTATATAAACAAATTATTATGTCAAAATTTTATAAGTATATAATAACTTAAGCACGATTAAGACAAAAAAATAATAATACAAACACGACGCGAATACACGAATTATCAGATCCACCGTATACTCTTGAGAAAGAATATTTTGGTTGACAGTTGGTCACCATTTAAAATTTTTAGTTCATAACCTTATCAAGTAGTAGTAGTTTATGTGTTCAAATTTTTTGAAAATTCTACAGCACTCAGCATCAGGATCAGGAATCACTGAATCAGAATTTACTACAATTAGAAGGTTCAAAAGAAACCAGAATGGAGCCTCTAACATCATATATGCTTGCCAAGTTCCCTATTAAAAATTAATTAGCAGTAAAATACTTACTAAAACTTTGAACAGTCCTTGAAACAAAATGCTGCAGCCTCTAACCAAACAAATACTTCTGTCATATGTTGTCAAAATTTTGTTTTCTAGACTTTTGAAGACTAAAACCTTCATGGAAAATGTCCCTGATCTACAGCAAATGGACAGGATAGGCAAAAAGAGGGTTTGAGATTAAGGCTGACTAAAATCCTGATGTACACTATCTTCTAGTTCCCTTAAAACTGTATATTCATCTAAGGCTACAGGATTGGACCTGATCTCAAATTCGTTTCATAAATTCTAGCAGTAACCAAAATGGCTTGAAATTCACAAGCTATGGGGCAAAAACCAAACCCCAGAAAGAAACAAAGAAAGAAATTAACAAACAGAATACATGATAATTTAAAATTTTATCAACCAAAAAACTCTCATTTAGCTTTGATTCTATTTCCAGGGCATACAATTTGCTCCATGCAGAAAGCTCGTCTCGAAGTATATATGTTACTTGGGCCTTTATGATGCACAAGAAAATAAGTAATACTGGTACCATTTTACTTGGAGCATTGCTTCCTATTCCTAAAACAATTTTAATAGGAGAGGCCCATAATCTACAGAAATTTATACCAAAAGGAAAAAAAAATGAAATCTTAGGATCTCCCTAATGAAATTATCTTACATAAATCAAATGATAAACCTAAAAGAATAGCAATCCAATGCAATCTACAAACACATGACAGCCTTCAAAGTCTTCTTTTTTCCTTGAAAATTTCAGCTGGGTTTCTCTCACCAAGAGCTTATTTGCATGAGATATTGAATATGTTAGGAGTCAATTGAAGAAGCATATATTATTATAACTAAGAAAGCATACTAACAACATGAATTAAGTACTCATCCTTATAATCATTTCCATAGATACGAAAATCTAAATATAATCATGTTAATCAACTTCAAAAGAATATATTCTATGCTGAAAACATATAAGGTACATGCATCAGAAAGAGTGGACATGCATGGAGCTGGCACTAGAGGTGTCCATAGTAGGGCCGGACCGGGCTCATGTATGATATCAATATTTTATTTGTTTGTTCAAGTCCGACCCGACCCGAAATATGAGCCTCAAAATTTTGTTTAAGTCCGTCCATATTTATAAATGAATATCCCAAACTCATTTAAGTCCGCCTATATTATTTTTTTAAAAATATACATATTTTTATTATTTAATTTTTAGTAATTTTATATTTTTTTTTCTTTTATTAAGTTTTTAAACATAGACAACTTAACATATTTTTTAATGTTTACACTATAATATTATATATATTTAATTTTTATATGACATAAATTATATAATATATAAATAAAAATAATATATTATTTAATTAAAAAATAGATCGGGCCTGGCAAGGTTTGGGCTTTGGATGTTGAAGCCAAGGCCCGACCCATTTTTTAAACGGGTTTCATTTTTTTCTAAGTCCATTTTTCGAATCTAATATTTTTGTTCAAACCCTCTCAAATATAAACGAATTTTCGGATTTGAAAAAATAATCCGACCTTTCAACATATCTGGCACCTTGTAAAAAGATGGTTTACCGACTTTTTAATATCCCTTTTTACACTGTTCAAAATTCAGGAGCATGAGAGCCGACAAAGCTGTATAGCACTCTTTGGTTCTTGCAGATAACTTGCAGAGTCAGAGCAAAGCTAGCAAGAGCACAAATCCAATAAACATAATTGTCAGAGACATTTCATAAAACAATTTGAGGGCATCCCAGTCCTAGATTCTACAAATCTTATCACACCCAATTATTTAAAACATCTTCAATCCTCATTTTTTTTTTTTAAATTTCAAATGCCCACTAGATCGATTTGCTAACTCCTTACTACAGAGCCACTTTTAATCTATCAACAAATTGCTAGAAATACATCAACGAACAATTCTGAAACAACTAAGAAAAAAATGAAGTTATTAACAGATGCTTACTAGAGTTCCAGGGCGGGGAAAAGGAGGGAATTTTAGCTAAAGGGTTGGCCGATGGTGTTGCTACTTGCTAGGTGTATAGTATACCCACTAATTTCAAACAGGAAAAGAATAATAATAATTGAAATTAAAGATAACCATGGAAAGTGTAAACTGTGAAGCAGTTGAATGAACTATATGAAGTACACATTTGAACAACATAAATACTATATAATAAATTGTTAGACCCTTTAACTAAACTTTTATTATAATTCAAACTTGGACCCTAAGGAAGTTGGAAATTATGTAAGAAGGCAAATTGTTTATGGCAAATGGCAAAGAATAAAAGGAAAGCTTAACACATCAATGGTTCAATCCAACCCAAAACTTAATTGGGTGCACACTTTACATTATTACATCAGAATTTAGAAAACGTTTGCTTAATCACCCCACAAACAAATCCAAAATCCAGCAAATCCTTACAGCTAAGTCGACCCCACCCACCCTCTTCATCCTCATTAATTTCTTAAAAAAAAAAAAAATTGGTTCATTACAAAATTAGCTCATCATAACCTTTTTAATTAGCATCAACTTTTTTTTTACAAAGAAAATTACAGATTTGCAGTATGAAAAAAAAAATACAGATATTGAAATTCAAACTCAAAATTTATTGAATATTATTTTTTTTAAAAATGATTATCTCAACCAATCTGATTAAACTCAAAACTATTATTGTCATCTTATAATATCATTTTTTTGCCAAAAAAAAAAAAACTTCATAACATTTATTCCCCTACCCTTATCCTAATCATTAGAAACCAATCTTCTCATCATTATCAAAATCTTCTCCTTCATAATTTAAAAAAAAAAATGTATATTATATAGATTTAAAAAGAAAAAAAAAGGGTCAAATAGGGGAAGAATAAGCCAGGTAAGCAGGCGGGCAAATGGAAAAGAAGGAAAGAGGACCCTGTCTGCTCTGGCTGGGTTCTGTTCTGTTCTGTGCTGTGCTGTTCTTTTCTTTAACAGAATTTTAAGAGAGAGGTCTTTGCCAGTCTGTCATTTATCTTCATTTGCTATATATTTAATGTTTTCTTATTTTAATTACCAAAAGTATAAACGGTTCTTGTTTTCCTTTAACCTCTGTTTCCTGCATTTTGATTCTAAAGACAAAGACTTTGACACCGCCAGAAACGTCAAGGTTTCTCCTTTGCCATGAGTCTGTTCGGCCTTGGTAGCAGGTACCCACCAATTCAACTACCCAAATCTCCTTTCTTTTGAAAATTTATCGTTCTCTGGCTGTGATCTCTGTTTTTTCTTCTTCTTTATTTTGTGTTTGTTTCGTGAAGAAATAGTCATAGAAAAAACATGATTCCTGTTGCATGTCGAACGAGGATTCTTGGAAAATTTTATGACATATAATCGAATTTCACTTTGATGATTAAAGTTGTTTAGATGCTTTCGAATGAAAAAAATGGCAATTTTTTTTTTAATGTTGAAGAATTCTAGATTACGTTATAAGAAGTTGATGACAGCTATCTTTCCATGCATGAAGTTCATTTTTGTGCTGATCTCATTCTTATAGACCATAGTTGCAAATTGGATTCTCTGAAAACTCAATAATATGGATTCCATATGGTAATTGCACACTCATCCATGGAAAATGAAATCTTTTTCCTGATAATTAAGATGCCACGTTTTTCATGATGAACTTTTCGTTGTGCAGAAACCAGAAGACATTTAGGCCTAAGAAGAATGCTCCATCAGGAAGCAAGGTTGGTGTGCTTCCCTTTTTCTGGTTCGGATTTAGTATTTGTTAACATGTCTTTTTAGTCTTTGGGTGCTTTCAATTATGTTAATAGAGTTGAACGGAATGCAAATTTCATGACATGTTGGCTGTTGCAGGGTGCTCAGCTTCAAAAGCATATTGATGCAACCTTGGGTAGTGGGAACTTGAGAGAAGCTGTTCGGCTACCACCCGGAGAAGATATAAACGAGTGGCTAGCTGTAAACAGTAAGAAATTTAAGCATATGAATATATAAAACTTAGAACCTCTTTGCTAGAGAGTCATAAATCATAATCATAAATCAGAGTTTTAATATAATGATTTTTGTTTATTTCATTCTTTTTTCATGCAGCGGTGGATTTCTTCAATCAGGTGAATATCCTCTATGGTACTTTAACTGAGTTCTGCACTCCAAACAACTGTCCAACGATGACAGCAGGACCAAAGTATGATATTTAATCCCATTGTCAGATCCTCTTAATAATTTTGAGAGCTGAACTTTAGTATAATTTGATTGAGAATTGTACTTGAGAGAGTTCCACTTGAATTTTTTTTTAAAGAAAGTTGGATATGTTTTTCATCAATAAGGGCATCTGTAAACTGTAGTTTGCTTGATCCACCATTTTCTTTCTTCTTTAAAAGCTACTGATTCTAACTTTTTGATTGCTTTGTTGCTAAAACTATCTCTGGTTACTCATCAAAGATTGAAATTGGTTGGTTTAATTGTTGATGTTGGCAGATATGAGTATAGATGGGCGGATGGAGTTACTATTAAGAAGCCTATAGAGGTATCAGCTCCTAAGTATGCTGAGTATCTGATGGATTGGATTGAAGCTCAGCTAGATGATGAAGCAATTTTCCCACAAAATTTGGGTTAGTTAGTACGAGAATAATTTTGTAATGAACCAAAAAAAAAAAAATTGCATATTGAAATTGAAGCCTTTAGTTATTGTTATTGAATTTTTTATGTGCTACAGGGGCACCCTTTCCATCAAATTTTCGAGATGTTGTCAAGACAATATTTAAAAGATTGTTCCGAGTATATGCCCACATTTACCACTCACATTTTCAGAAGATTGTGAGCTTGAAGGAAGAAGCTCATTTGAATACTTGTTTTAAGCATTTTGTTCTGTTTACATGGGTAAGTACTCACTTCTCCATCTCACTAACTTTCTTCTTCTTTTGGCTTGTGGAAAGCATGTCCATATCAAGTGCTTAACTACGTTATCCGGACTTTTCATTTTCTCTAAAGAATCCAGCACTTGTGACCTACATATATTCGGATATTAATATAAGATATGATCCTCCAAATATATGAAGAAAAAAAAACTTAAAAAAAAATTGAATATACCTATATACGATATTCACACCCGAGTCTAAATAACATAAGTGCTTAATGGTTGTTAAATTTGCCTCATTTCATCCTTTTACAAACCAAATTCTTCACTTAGAAAAATTGAAATTGTGTCATTGACAATGTATTTGGCATGTGCCAAATGATTCTTGCGGACCTCCTAATCTAATCGATTGTCATGTTATGCAGGAATTCCGGTTGATTGATAAAGGGGAACTTGCACCTCTGTCCGACCTTGTGGACTCTATTTTGCAGTTGTAGCACAATGAATTTTCCCTTTCTTTTTTCTTTTTCTTTTCTTTCTCTAAATGCTTTGGATACACATTTTTGTGAGCTTCTTATTTGCTCTTGTAATTTTATTTTTTTTGGTGGAGAAAAGATTCCTTTAAGCATCTGTTGTCTCCTTTCTTGTCCAATGGTGTTATTTTCATTCATCTGAAACTTAGCAATAAATATATAGCCATAATTAAGTAAATAAGAACCTATCTTTAATATCCAGACCAGATGTAATACAATTCAATCACTATCATCCTATCCTATTTCCATCAGTTATTCAAACTCTTAACTTTGGCATGGGAACATAGCCACCTCCTTCATCCCCTTCCCCCAACTTTCTTCACAGCCACAACCTAAGCCAATTCTTTAGAAAAAGAAAGAAAAAAGACCAAAACAATAAACAACATTTTCTTTTTTGATGGTCAGGAAAGGATTACCCCACTCCACCAAATGAATGTTTATCTTTCACCTCTATCTCTTGAGAACAGTATGCCTGACCTATCTGCTGTGGCCTGCTGCTAATACCTCCATTGATGACGACTTAACATGTTAGTTTACAAGCTACCCGGGGATTTTCCCCATCGACCGGGAATTTTTCAACCAATGAGTTGAGTCATGATTGTCAATGGTATATGATTCCATCTTTCTGGAATTGTATGTCTGAAACAATGCCAGCACGCCCTTTTCAGATGAGCTTTTACATACAGCATTAAGATAAAATTGCAGAAGCTGTGTTTTAGCTTTCTACATTTCTTCTGTTCTTTCACAGATGCATCCTGGAAGCGGATTTGCATAAAAACTCTCCTCCAGTTTTGGAAATTCTCCAGGCTCTCTAAGATATGGAGCTCCAGCTCGATCTTGATGAAGCTTTTTCACTTTGGAACTGAATTTCTTCCAAGAAATATTTCCCTCGTCATATTCATCCACAAGTTTTACAAAATTCATCCTGCACCAACAGATTGATAGTTGTTTATATACATTTTGCTCTGAAATGACAATGATTAGATGTTATAAAACTATTCATTCAAGAAAACAATGGAAACAACCAGATCATAAAGGTTGAGAATAGTTCAAATCTAATAGGTAGCAACTAGCAAATTACCTGTCTGGGCTGATAGTCTTCTTGAAGTTCTCAAATCGCCGATGTCCTTGAACTGCCTTTGCCATATTTCCATCATAAGTATATACAAATACATCACTCTGAAGTGCAACAACATAATCTAAACCAGCCAACATGTTCTGGCGATTCTTGAAAGGATTCAACTCCTCATCTGTAGAGAGGGAGGAATGAGAGAAGATGTTAGGAAAATCCTCCTTAAGAGACTCCATACTTCCATTTCCATAAGCTTCACCAGCTACCAAGTAAATCCGAGTGCTCGGTCGGAAGCCCAATGCTCTGAGCAAGAGGGAAGTCTCCCTAGGGGTCAACGGACAGCCACCAAGCAATCTTCTTTCTGTTCCATTTGTCTCTTTTTCCTTCCAATGGCTGACTTCATAACGCATCCTATGTAGCTCATCATCTTCTTCCGCTGTCAAGCTATGACTGCAGCCAGTAAATGCAAGCATATCCGTTCTCGTGCATTCTAGAAATCAAAGTGTTTCCAAGTTCTTCAATTGGAGCCAAATATTTTAGTGCCCTAAAATTTACCCGGCACCTCAGCTCTTGTATGGAACTTGGGATCCCATTATTAGCAAGCCGAGTATCTGTGTGAGTAAAATAGATTACTTTATGCTGCTTCAACAACAGGAGGACCTCTGCCTTGTAATAGCTAACCTAAATCAAAGAATGTGCGTTAGTTAGTTACTACTAACCTCAGAAGGAAACAGTAATACAACATACATGTATCACAAATGATATGATCGACCAAAGCAAAGCCACTTGAACAGTTGTATGCATGGGCTGCTTAAATGATTATCATTTCAGGCCAAACACAGAAACAACCATCCTCAACGAATTGACAAAGATAAGTTTGTACCAACCTTAGACCAAGATATTGGTGTTTTGTTAAAAGGTTCAATCCCAGCATACTCAGGTGGTATTGTCTCAACTATGTGGACATCATCCTTCAGGGTCTCAATGAAGTGCTGCCAGTCAAACAGATCTTTAAAGCCACTGCAAATATATCAAACCAATCAATTTGCTAAGGCTAATGATATACATACAACTATAATGATACCATGCCACACATTATGTGACTTAAGTACCCAACTATAAAAATAAAGCATGTCAATTTAGGGAATGACCATAAGTTAGCCACAAATTAATACCAGGCGATGAGGTTTGTTAAGGGCACAAGAAGGAAGCCTTGTGTAGTTAGTTTGGACGTGCATCTTAGAGAATTGGTCAGACAGGCTGCAAGAATCATTCAATTCCTAATAATGGAATTCATACCTTCCCTGTCTATCCACTAGGTACAAACCAACATTTATCTTAGTATATAGTATGACATATTCGTATCCAGAATCATCTAAATGCAGGTTATTAGCTTAAGTATTCAACATTCAATAGAACCAGATAAGGAAACTGATGTACTGATAGGTGCAAAACAGGCAATCTGAAAAATTAGCACAGTACACAAAGAAACTGACCTTTCATCAGCCCAATATGAGGTGTGATCAAGTGAGGGAAGCACAAGTGTTGCCTTCATAACCTTAGCAACAGCAACCATATCACAGATCTGCATTCTAAAATTATTGATGCATCAGACTATAGTAATAATAAAAGGCCAGGCTCTGAGAATCAATGAGAAACACACAACAAACAGACCCCAAATCTCATCTGATTTAAACAACCGTTAGCATTTACAAGAATGTAGCCATTTGTCTTTCCATCTAGTTCTGCCAAGAAAGCAACATTTAGAAGCTTATAACAAGCAAAACACATAAAAATCGATTGCAAGTTTGCAACACAAAAAAAACATCGAGATGTCTGTGAACACACATAAAAAGTAGGGAGAGAGTGTTAACAAAGCTGTAAGAATCCATACTTTTCTGATTCTTTGAATGGTGAATGCACTGGATGAGATTCTTACTATTTGGTTGAGACCAAATACCTGAATGCTGGATAAGAAATGAAAAAAAAAAAATCTCAACTTTTAATGAATCAGAATAATCAATTCTAAGTGTTTCTCATTAATCATGTTCTTCCTGCAAACCAAGCAGAAGTGAGACAATAAATTTAAGATAGAGATTTTAAACTTACTTCTGTTTCGACTGATGTCACTGTCATTAAAGTTTGATCCGAATCACTTCCTCCCTCCCTATACGCATAATCATGAGAACCTTGATCCATTAGCTTTAGTCGATTGGTGGACGGATCAGATAAATCCTAATTACAACAATGAAGATAGCACATTATTAGCAAGGAAAAGTCTAAACAATGTTCTACAAGTTATCTACTGTTAAAACATATCTTATACATTGATAAAAATACATGAAGTAACATAAAAATTAAATTTTTTCACAAAAGTTAAGAATTCAAAGTTCTGTTCCTAAGCATGCTTAGTCCTGAACTAAAAGCAGGTGAAAATTCAATCTCTGAGCACACCCCATATAACGAAACTTGAATATTCTACTAGAAAAATCCAGAATTAGACCAGCATTAGAAGCAGGACTGCATGTTTTTACCCAAATATCCATAATTTTATAAAAAACAAACTTTACAATGCAACTACTCTACTCCTAGCCTAATTTATGGTATTGGATTGCAAAAATAATACTTAACCCACTATTCACTAATATGATTACTTCCTAATTTCTGATTTGTACCCATAACTATTTTCAAAATGGCAAAAAGTACACAAGACGATCACCTATTAATTTCCCAAGCAAGATAATTAAAAGCCTAACAGTCTCTAAAAATAAATCAGATTCTTCACATCGATCCATCTATATTAAATACCATTGCAAGTGAATTTCAGAAACAGCTATTGCAAAATACTACATACAATTCATAAAAAAGTACCTGATTTGATGTAAGGGTTTCGATAGCAGATCCAAACCAATCAGTAGCACAAATCATAAACACACCTAAGAGCAAACAAACCCCACAAAAAAACAAGAACATCCAATGTCCAAGCTTCTTCCTTTCTTTCAACCCAAAATCCAAAACCATAGATCCAACACTTGGCTTCCTTAACAAACCTTTTCTTTGGCTCAACCCCTCGATTGAAACCGAACCCACAGTTCCAATCTCCGATCTGGGTGAATTTAACTGTAGATCAATCTCATGATGCACACTCAAGTTATTGCCGTTACTGGAACCAACGGCTTTGTTAGTGCTGTTGGTGGTCTGGGAGTTTCCATTGTTGCGCTTGAACGAGTGAGCTCGACGAGTCATTGGACCCGAGAAACGCGGGTGTTAACTCGCTGTGAAACGCCATCACTCGTGTTGTGGTGGTAATGCAGCGTGTGGTGATTCATATAAATTTATTAGTGTTTAGAGTCTTACAACTTACTAATTACTTATTTATAGTAATAACAGAATGAAATCAGACTAAGGTTTTTGATTAAACCTTCATTGACTGAAACAAAGCAGAGGAAACGAAAGAGATAGAGATTTTTTGGGTATTTGACTTTTATCTTTCTCCCTTTGTCTCTGGGATTTTGGGTTCTGAAAACAATGACTTAGAAACGTTGCAAAGACAGGACAGTAGCGGAGGTTGCTACCGGGTCGGCCTCTGAATTTATTGTCTGTCTGCCAGAGTTGTTTTATTTTACCCCATGGAAATGGAAATGAAACGGTCCTTCTTAATTATTATTAGGAAAATGTTAACAGTGCCTAAAAGCTAATATATTATTTATAATAATAGTATTATATTAATTATAAAAATTCATAATTTTATTTATAATTTTAAATATATTGAATAAAAATATTATCATATATAATAACATTAAAAGTTCTTTTAAAATACTTGTTAACTAAAATCATATACTTATATGCCCCTAAATGTTTGAATTTTGTATTTATTATAATAAGTAAAATTATTTCATCCACATTATAAATTTTAGATTTCAAAATCAAATTAATAGAGTTATACATATTTATAAGATATATATTTAAAATATAAAAAATAATTTTAAAAATAAAATGTGATAATTTTTTAATTTTATTTATAAATTAAAAAAAAAAAATCTGCTAGCCAAATTTCAAAATCAACTCTTATAATAATATCAATTTTTTCTTGAAATTTTGGGTTTGATTGAATATATAGATTGGGAGTTATTATTCCTTTATACTGTAATAAATAAATGAAATGTGAATGTTAATTGAATTTAACAATAAAATAAATTAACAATCGAGCTTTAATAATTGGTGAATATTTTTGTTCAAAAAGCATGATTCGAATTTTTTCTCAAACAATATATATATATATATATATATATATATATGGTAACGATAAAAAGTCATCCTTCCTAATTTGATAAAATTCATTGAAAATTATTACTTAGAAACTTAATTTTGACTATCAGCTCTAAAATTAAAATAAAATAAAAACAAGCAACCATCTTGTAATAAAAAGAAGTAATGAAAATTAGAGAATCAATATTTTATAGTACTAATTCATGTTTGGCAATAACAGAAAAACTTCCAAGTTCAAAAAAAAAAAAAAAAAACTTTGATAGTAATAACAAAAGTAAGGTCTTAAACAAAGTCTAAAATTTCTTGTAGGATTGGATGTTGCTGCTTCCATTTTGTAAAGGGTTAGATCAAAATAGAGAAAATTCAACATTAATTAATGTAATATATACAAGGATTTTGCTAAGAGTACACTAAAGACATTCTTTATAATTACTATATATATATATATTAAATAATATTTTCATTTAATGCATTAAAAATAATGAATAATGTTGTCAATTACTATATTTAGATTTGGTTAATGGGTTTCTCTAGACACTAGTTAAAGATTATTTAATTATTATTTTTTAATTTTTTTGGTATTTAATACATTATTTTTATTGAATTCAAGAAAAAAATAATGCATTAATTATATATATTTATAAATATCATCTTAACTAGTATCATTAAATATTAATTAACATTTTTCTTATATTTAATACAATATTATTATTATAAGTAAAATATTAACTAATCTTAAATAATATCTTAAAAACATTTATTAGCAAAACCCTAAATACAAAAAGCAAAGCAACTCAAATAAGAATTCCAACATCTATTTATAGGACATTTGAAAGAAAGGGTACTGTAAATCCAATACCTAAGAAAAGTAGAAAACTTTCCCTAATACTTTAGAATTTGGACCTCCTTCACCTTGTAATATTCATTTGTCCCTTTGTTAGTTACTCTTGTCACCGTCATCATAAATTTCCAATTATATTTTTTGGTATATTCTTGACCATCATTTCACTCTATTTTAAAAGAAAAAACATTGTTAAAAGAATATTTGTACATATATATTAATTCATTTTTTTCCATGACTTAACAAATATATACATATTTATACAAAAGAATATATATACATATATATTAATTCATTGTGATTCATATATAAATCAAATGATCATTAACTATAATTGAACAAAACAATGTATAGGAGAATAACTGTGCATCTTTTTATGTAAAAATGTAATCAAATATAGCGTACTTAAATTCATATGTATAATCAAATTTTCACAATGTTTGATGACATAAAATGGTACTATTAATTTTTAGATTGGCAATAATTTTTTTAAAATTTTATAAGCGGGATTAAAAATGATCATATGTCATTTTTTTTACTATACTCTAAAAGATATGTATCATAATTCTTACCTTATGAAGTCTAAAATTTTTACTAACAATATATTAAATTTTTAAAAAACATTTATTAGAATAAATTAAACAAACAAATTAACGCAACATATAATTAAACAAATTCAAAGTTTTAAGACATCTTCCTTCCCACTAAGTCTAAAACGGAGTCTCAATACGATCCGATTGAGACACTTTTTGACTCCAATCGGGTCACACAAGGCATTTGGCTAAGAAGGCACCAGCACGGTCACCGTGCTGGTGCCTCGTTTCTCCATTGGAGCTTGAGGCTCCAATGGAGAAAAGACCCTCTAGATGAGAGGATCTTTTTACGTTTTAAACCTTCTGAAACTTCAAGCTCCGTATGGTTGTCCTTTTTTAGTATTTTTTTTATTAATTAATAAATATATAATTAATTAAAAAATGTATTATATAATAATAAAAATTATAAATACATAAATAATAAAATAAATATAAAATATTATTTTATATATTATGAATTTTATTTATTTATTAATAAAATAATTATTTGAAAAAAATATAATGTGATACTTTTTTTTTATTAATTTCATAAATAATTTAAAAGTTTCACTATATATATATATATTTTAACCTAATGTTCTTAATGGACATTTTTCGTTCTCACTATAATTCATCTCACCGCCACGGCTGCTTTTGCATCCAAACACATATTCCATCACTGATTTTAATCTCATTGCTACAGTACCTAATCTCACTAGTACAGTAACTAATTTCACCGGAACCAATCTCACTTCCCATCCAAATGGAGCCTAAATCAAAACCTTCACTCACTCCCTCCCCTAAAACCTTCGGATTGGACTTCGATTCCGCGCCCTCACTTAGGCGGAGCCTTCGTCTTGCTTCAGAAGCTTCCTTAAGTGCGGACCAGGTTGGCCTTTTTGAGGTGAAGAAACAGATTGAAAGGCGAAACGGAGACGCTTCGAAAAAGAGGAAGTTGAGTGTTGATAATGATGGTGATTTTGTGAGCGATGATAGTAAAGGGGTTTGGTATGGACCTTTGGAAAACTACACCCCAAAAGCTAGCTATTGAGGTGGGAGAGCTTAGGTCCATATGGACCTCACAAGGAAATCTTATTATTCCAATGTGGGATCGTAACAAACCACCACGCTTGGAAGACCAACGTCCTCGTTGGTCATGGTCACGTTGGTCACGGCTGACACCCTTTTTTTTTTTTCTCTCTTTTTGGGTCCAAACCACCACTCCACAGGCCACCACTCCGAGTGTTGGTCCCACCAAGGGTGGGGCTAACTTTGATACCAATTGGTATGGATCTTTGGAGAACCACATCCCAAAAGCAAACTATTGAGGTAGAAGAGCCTAAGTCTATATAAACCTCACAAAGAAGTCTTATTATTCCAATGTGGAATCGTAATAGGGTTCTGAGTTAGCGGTCGAGGAAGAGGGTTAATAAAGTAGTTCATTGGGTGACGGCGTCGACGACGGCGATGAGAAGGTTGAAATTGAAAAGGAAGGGGAAAGGATATCAAGAGAAGAGTGAGGGTATTGAGAAATTGGACAGAAACATTGAGAAAAGAGAAGGAGATTTAGTAGAGAAGAGAAGAGAAAGGGAAGGGGAAAGCATCAGGAGATTTCCTTTTTGGGTTAATCCTTCCCCATCCTCAGGTCATTCATAAACATCTAAGTTTACAAGCTGTATGTAAGGGTTTCTTTTTTCTTTTTTTTTTCATTCAAAAAGAGAAAAAAAAGAAATCCGGAATTCAACGCTTACCCAAAAAATAAAAATAAAAAAGAAATCCTGAATTTGAGTTACATCTGCTGTTCTAACAACTGAGAGCTCGCCATTTCAACCATCTGATGAAGAATTGCAAACAGTACATCAGCCCCGTGTGACAATTGACAGAAGGGCACAAAATGAAACTAGAAAGTAAAAATAGAGTGGATAAATTGGTATTACCTCAAATCCAATCTTTTGGTACAGTTCGAGAGAAAGTTCATTGTTTCTATGAACATGCACATATTACATATACCAGTTCAACACTCAACACCTGCAACCCAATGACTGAATTAGAAGGGAAATTTTCCCACTGATTGCACCAGATGAAATGTTTCTAAAGGAAATGCTTGTAACTTACCACTTGATCTGGCTGATTCAATAACAAACTACAACATATTGTTAGCAATGCTTAGTCGCCGGGTTGATTTTGCTACACATAAGTTGGAAAGTAGAAATTACATAAACATATTTATTCAGTTGTTTTCTGTTCATGATGCAGAAGAGAAGATGCTTTTCACGTTCCTGCAAGAGGTTAGATTCACAAATATATTAACAAAAGATCCGCTTAATCGATGTCTATAGACACTAGTTAAAAATTATTTAATAACCAATTTAGATTGATGAAGGACTAGCAGTCTGAATATAAAGAGTATACACTGTACCCAAGGAAAAGACTCTGCATGCAACAAATGCCGAATGCTGAAATCAAGGGTTCCAACTACACTTTTCAATACTGTGCGTTTTTACATTCCTCTCCAAGACCTCCAACAGTTGAACCTTTTTTTGTTACATAAGAATTCGCAATTTGAGAAAAAAAAAAAATTCAAATCCCAACACTGTTAAATGACACATCTTAAATGTTACTCATGAATCAACTCAACTAAACGTTATTCAAAGTTAAACTTTGAAACAAGTTATTTACACCAATTAAAATTTTCCATAATTAGGACAAAAATTTTGTTTCTTTGAATAAATGAGCCAGTCCTCTGCATCTATATCTCTCTATGCCATAAATAGCTACCAAATAAGGACTTAATGGTGAATATCTTTAGATAAGTCTGTCCAATCATAAAACAAAAGGGTATTTATATGTTCTTCCAAAAATAAAAGGAAAAAGTTGAGAAATTTAATCCTTACCTACCTTTCAGCTGGCCGATCCTCCCAGTGAATTTCTGCTCTCAGCCATGCCGCTGTCCTGTCTATCACAAAATCAAAACAAATTCATCTGCACCAAAAGGTCCATTTGATCAAATAAAAGAGAAGACAAAGAATAATGGTTAGGAACATATACCCATAATTCTTCATCAAGGACTGCCTCTCTTGCCAATAGTTTTCCGAATTCTAATCTGTTATCTTGATTCAGCTCCTGATCCCACGTTGAAGCCGGTCAAACCTAAAAGATTAGACGGTCTTGAGTTTTCAAGCTGAGGAATTGACTACTTTTGAAGCTGTATCGAAAGTTCTTCTGTTTTCACCCTTTCGATTGATTTAGAATCGATTTTCCTAATCAATTACCAAAAAAACAAATAACCAACAATTCATTAAATTAAAAAAAATACGATAAAGAAAACATCTTTTAAAAAGTTGAAAACCCTAAACCTTTTCTATATAAAAAAAAAATCAAAAAGCAAATAAATAAACCGGCTTCAAAAGGCAAACGTTTCATGATTGTTAACTTGAAGACAGAATCATTATTAAAAGGAAGAAAAAAAAAACTCACATAGTTGAAAAAAGGAAATTCTTTGAAATTTGCGGCGGGGTCTCGATCCATTGCTAGAAAAAGTCAAGAATTCAGTTCTGTAAATCGAAATGGTTGACATGGCAGCTAGGTTTTCCCGGAAATAGTTTATCCGGGAAACTCTATCAAAACTTATGGTTTTTTTTTTTTTTTTTTTATCTGAAAGAGGATAAAGAAAAAGAAAATCCCAAACAAAAACTGTAATGAAATATAGATATGTCTGGCTGGCTTGCACAGCAGAACTCTTAGGAAGAGCTGGCAATGGGGAACGAAAGAGAGGAAGTTAATTTTGGAAATGGAGAAAATATTTAAAAAATAAAAATAAAAACTCACAGCTGCTTTTGAGTGTCAAGCGTTGGGCCGTGCAAAGAGGATAAGACGAAAGTATCTGAAAAAGAAAGCCATGGAGATTTTGACACGTGGAAAATATGGTGATGTGGCATGAAAGTAGAGGCTCCAAATGATTCGTGGGTCATTTAATTTTTATGGTTTGTCTGAGCAGCAGAGAGCGAAGACAAGGCAAAATAATAAGGTAGGGCAAACAGGCAAAGAGAGAGAAATGAGAGAGAAGGAATATGAAAATTAATTCAATTCATTTATGTAATTATTTTTATAAAATAATATTTAAATAATATTTAAATAATATTTAATAAATTTTAATATTTGTAACAAAAAAAATTAAAACTATTTATTAAAAAATAAATTATATTTAAAATTTTATGATAAGTGACTAATATGTCATGTAAACAAATTGGATGGTTTTTATTGATGACACGGTAAATTTTATGTTACATGTAAATTGTGATCGGTCATGTTCATGTCATGGTTGAAAATTAATGATGTTAAAAGAGTGAATTATATTTATAAATGAACAGATATGACAGATATCATATTGCTTATTTTTAAAGTACAATATTGTATTAGATAATTATTATAATAAAAACCCAAATATGATATTAATAAATAAATAAAAAAGCCCCAAAGAGAAAACACAAAAAATGGGTGAAGAGAGATTTTGGGTTTAAGTTACATTTCGGGTCTAAGAGGGTTTTTGGACAGAGTGCTTTCCAAATCTTGAGAGAGGAGAAAACAAAAATTTGATAATTTTGAATACGATATGAAAAAAGATATAAGATAATACGTTTAATAAATATAAAAATAATATAATAAATACGATAAAATATATATAAATACAATTAATATGATATGTTTAATATACGTATCGTATTCGTGTTTACGATTTTGACACATCTAATAATTTTATTATATTTATATTTACATAATTGATATGAAAAAAATATGAAACACAAAATTTATATACACGAATTGAGATATATATATATATATATATATATATATATATATATATATATATATATATATATATATATATATATATATAGAGGGAGTTACCATGGGCAGAAGTGTTTGTGGAAAGGGGAAGGGGATATACGTGTTCTAGTGTTTTTTTAATTGATTTGAGAACATGGCAATAAAGTTTCTGGGTTCACATTTTTCTTGTTCATGTTTTAATCTTATAATTGGGATTTAATTAAGAATTTTATTATTGCTAAATAATGCTTGCGTTTCGTTGGAGAATATTATCGGATTTAAATTAATATTTTATAATAAATTTAAAAGATAAAAAAGTAAGAGTAGTAAAAATAATAATTTAAACAAATAATAATTCTTATTCTTATACGACATATAGTATAAAATTGAGAGTTATTTGAATATGATCAATTACATCCGGTAATTTCAGATACAACATAATTATACGATACGAATATAACATAAGAAAAATAATTAAAACACAACATGACACAAAAAATAACATGAATACGACATAAATACACGAACGTGTCCAAATCTACATAAAACAAATTATTAACATGTCAAATTTTATATAAATATATAATACCTTGAATACGATTATAACAGAAAAAATAACACGAACATGATGACGCGCGACACAAATTTGTGAGTTATTTGAATAATGTCAATTAGACTCGGCAATTTTGGACACAACATAATTATACGACTCGAACACAACATGAAAAAAGTAATTAAAACACGACACAAAAAATAACATGAACACGACACAAATACACGAACGTGTCAAAATCAACATAAAATAAATTATTAACGTGTTAAAATTTATAATATTTTAAACACACAATAAAATAACACGAACACATAAAATTTAATCATTATAACAAATTATGTAAAATATGTAATGAATTGAGACACGACACAGATACGCAATTTTTTTTCTTAATTGGATCACCATGACAAACTATGTAAAATATTTGGATGAATTGAAACACGACACAAACACATGAAAAAAATAATTAAAATACGACACGACGCGAAAATAATATGAACACAACATAAATATATGATCGTGTAAAAATTTATATAAAATAAATTATTAATATGTAAAAAAATTATATAATAAGTTTATAATACTTTGAACATAAAAAAAAAAAACGAATATAAAAAATAATACGAACACGACACGAACGTATAAATTTTTCTTTCTCTTTATTTCTTTTTTCTTTTCCTTCTTAATTTTTCAATTAAAAAAAAAAAAAAAAATTTGGCTTGCCGCATGGAAAGTCAAAATTAAGCAATTTCCCCCGATTTGAAATAGTAAATTGGGGGATTTAAGTATTTTATAGATTTTATTTTTCTTTTCCTTATTTTTTTTTCACTATTTCTTTTTTTTGACTTGCCACATGACAAGTAGACCTGCTCACGGGCCGAGCCTGGGCAGGAGATTTTATGTTTCGGGTCGGCCCGGCCCGGCCCGGAACAGTGATTTTTATTATAATAATATTATTTTATTTAATTTTAATTATAAAAAAATAAAAAATTATTTTTTTATTCCAATGAACAGTGATTCGGGCCTAAACGGGCGGGCTTGGGCAACCCAGGGCCAGGCCTGGGCAGAGGAAAAAAAATCGGGCCGCGGCCCGGCCCGTCCTATGACCACCTCTAATGACAAGTCAAATTTAAGCAATTTCCCCCAATTTGAAACAGTAAATTGGAAGATTGCTTTTAAGTATTTTACTAAATAAATGTTCGTATTTCACTGTGGGTATGTTATCGGATTTGAATTGATATTTTATAATAAATTTGAAAGATAAAAAAGCAAGAGGAGTAAAGATAATTTAGAAAAATAATAATTTCTATACTTATACGACACTTGATATAAAATTGAGAGTTATTTGAATATGATCAATTAAATCCGACAATTTCAGACACAACATAATTATAAGATACGAACATAACATGAGAAAAATAATTAAAACACGACATGACATAAAAAATAACATAAACACGACACAAATATATGAACGTGTCAAAATCTACATAAAATGAATTATTAACGTCTCAAAATTTATATAAATATATAATACATTGAATACAATTGTGACAGGAAAAACAACACGAACATGAGGACATGCGACATAAATTTGGGAGTTATTTGAATAATGTCAATTAGACTTGCCAATTTCGGACACAACATGATTATACAATATAAACACAACATAAAAAATAATTAAAATACGACATGAAAAATAACATGAACACGACAAAAATACACGAACATGTTCAAATCTACATAAAACGAATTATTAACATGTAAAAACTTATATAAATTTATAATACTTTAAACACACGATAAAATAACACGAACATGTTACGAACATACAATTTTTTCTCTAAATTAAATTATTATGACAAATTATGCAAAATATGGGATGAATTGGGACACGCTATGAACACGTACAATTTTTTCTAAACTGAATCACCATGACAAACTATGCAAAATATTTGGATGAATTGAACATGACACGAACACATGAAAAAAATTAAAATACGACACAACACAAAAAATAACATGAACACAATATACATACACGAACGTGTTAAAATCCACATAAAATGAATTATTAATATGTAAAATTTATATAAATTTATAATACTTTGAACATATGAAAAAATAACACGAACACGACACAAAAAATAATATGAACACGAACGAATATCCGAACGTATCAAAATCTACATAAAATGAATTATTAACTTGTGAAAATTATATAAATTTATAATATTTTGAACAGACGAAAAAATAACATGAACACGACACAAATACACAAACGTGTCAAAACCTACATAAAACGAATTATTAACGTGTAAAAATTGTATAAATTTATAATATTTTGAACACACAAAAAATAACACGAACACAATTTTATTTCCATTTTTTTCTTTCTTTCCTTCTTAATAAAAAATTAATTGAAAATACTCAAACTAACCCTCACAACCTTCTTAATATCCATGCTTAGTTGTCAAATACAGAATCATCCAAAATCCTCAATTCTCCATTCTCATGCATCGTAGAGATTACTTTTATAGTTAGTAATAGATTTATAGATTATTATTTTTATTTTATTTTTTTTTTGCAAATAAACATTATGAAAAAATTGCCGTTTGGCTAAAGGAGAAAAAGAAAGTGATGTTACCAATGAAGGTTGACTTGAGTGGAAGGGGTTCTGATCGCTTAAATAAGTGATCTCGAGTTCGAGCCCTTCTGAACGCATAAAACTTTATTGGGAGAAGTCTCTGTCTTGGTGCCCAACAATACTTCAAAGGATTAGTCCTGTACGAAGCCTGAAGATACCTTGGGTAACCAAAAAAAAAAATGTTAATTAGATTACAATTTTTAATGAACATGGGACCAATAATATTTAAAAATATTACCATATTTGCCGACGGTAAAATTATTAAATTATATAAACAAAATTAACAGATAATGCATATTTTTAAAATATAATAAAAAATTTATTAAAAAATAAAAATATATAATAATTAACATTCAAATTTAGGATTTTGCTAACAAGTGTCCTTAGGTCACTTTTTAAGATTACTTAATATATTATTTATAGTAATAACATTATATTAAATGTAAAAATTGACAACTTTATTCATTATTTTTAATGCATTGATTGAAGATATTATTATATTTAATAATTTTAAAAAATACTAGCAAAATCCGAAAATTTATAGGCACAAAGTGAGACACAAATAGTCATATTTTATTACAACTTGGCCTATTATTTTTGACTCTAGTTTCGACAAAAGAAAAATGTGAAGCACTTTAACCTTCTCCTATGTAGGAGAAGAGGAGATCCACGGCCACCTGGCTCCTATGACCGTTCCCTATGGAGCCATATGGGCCAAAACTCAAAAGGTATATGTTATGACGGGGGAAGATCAGCGGAAGGCTCCAAAATGAAAAGCGTGATCACCGGTTATATAAACCGGGATGAAAAGAAATTTGACTATTATATATTTAAGGCATACCAAAATATATGTACATTATGCTCAAAAATGAGTTTAAATATAAATTTTAAGTAATCAAAAAGTGTAGTAGAGATTTGTTATTATGATAAAAGAAAAATAATAATATGATAGACGTAAATAATCACAATCAACCATATAATTTAAAATGAAATTTTATACCATTTATTGTTAAATGTATAATTGAATGTTAAAAATATTTTAAAATTATTATAAAAATATTATACAAATTATTGAATCTATTAGATGTTTTGGATGATATAGGAATAAAGGATATCATTTTTTTCTAAATCGATCAAACACTTGATTAGTCGAATAGGACCGTAAGAATAGAAAAATCCCATTATTTATTTCTAAACAAACACTTGATAGTCGAATAGGACCGTAAGAATAGAAAAATCCCATTATTTATTTATAAATCATCCAAATAAACACTTGAACGTGATAGCCAAATGGGTAGAAAAGCAAAAAGAAATGGAATATCCAGGGAAAATGACAAAAAAAAATTATAGTCAAATGAATCATTAACATTTGAACCAAAAAAAAAATGAGTCCTTAATAAAAGCGTGAAAGAAAAAGTGAAAAGGAAAGTAGATCGAAGGAGGATGACATTAATGCACTGCATTATATATTGAATAAAATTTAATATTTTAATTCGATTTTTTTTAATGCAATTCAACCAAAGATCATAGATCTTACAAGTTTAATCTTCGATATGATTTTTTTTATGAGTGATGTTATTTGGAAAGTTTTTGGGTTTGATACGTTGTCACTAAATCTGCTCATAGGCCGAGCCGGGTCTCGATTTGGTTTTTTTTTTCATTTTTTCTACTTAGGCCCGGTCCATTAGATCCGAATACACTATTCATTAAAATAAAAAAAAATATATTTTTTATATTTTTATATTTAAAATAAAATAATATTATTATAACAAAAAAATACTGTTCTGGGTCGGGCCGATCCGGACCGGCCCGAAACATAAAAAATCTTGTCCAGACCCGATCCAATACGAGCCGGGCTTGCCGGGCCGAGCGGGCTGCCCTGAGCAGGTCTAGTTGTCACTACGCGGGTATAGTAGTTATCATTGCTCGTAGTTATCATTGCTCCTCTTTTTCTCACACGAAAACGAAATAGAAGAAAAAAAAGGCTTTTTGGGAGGTGAGGAACAAGTTTGAAAAAAAGCCTTTGGTACAGGAAGAACAACATTTGAGTACTTCATTCCATTCTCTTGCCAGCAAACTAATTCTCTTAAAAAAAAATGCCAGTCAACCAATCAAGTTTCCAGAGGTTAGTGAATTTCCATAGTTGTTCATTAGCTCTGATCAAATTACGTGTTTTTCTTTTCTTTAACCCTATTATAACGATTCTTTTCCTTTTGCAAAGTGATCAAAGACTAGGAGCTACTTCTTTTACCAAAATCTGTGCTACCATCGGTTCCCTTATCATTGTGCAACTGGAGTATGCAAACAAGGGTAGTTCTCCATTTGAAACACACGGTTTAATCATGACGCTTTTCATTGTGACGATGTTAATTTACGCTTTAGCTGCTACGGTAGCGATAACAGCACAAGATTGGTCAACAAACCACTCACTTGTTCTACTTGTACACCAAATATGTATTGCTTTCGGAGTTCTTGCATGTGACTTACTGCTACTGATCCTTGCCCTCCATTTGGATATTTTTTCTTAGTTATATGGGTACTTCTCCTACTTCTGGTATTGCTTTATTACGTGTTTGACTTTATCGGTATTGCTTTATTACGTGTTTGACTTTACCGCAGCGCTCAACAAGCTTCGGAACGGCGCCGTTGATCAACTATTTAATAAGATACATAACTGTTACCAGAAATGGTACTGTCTCCTTCTTCATGAAGCGCCGGAAGCATCGCCCACATCTCCTATGTCTTAGACTTCAATGGAGCAAATAGATGGATTTGGTGAGATTAACGAAAATAATAATAATAATGAATTAGCGAAAATAATAATAATAATGAGATGAACGTCTAGCGGGGCTGTGACATGAGCTGCATGCGCTTTATGTGTTGTTCTCTGACATATATATTTCTCCATGTCATATAAAAAACTTTAAATTGTTGAAACAATATTTCATATATTACTGTTAGCTTTTTTGTATGCTTTAAGATCAAACTCTTTGATTTTGAGAAAAATACTATACGTTGAAAAGTGAAGTATCAACGACTTGACTTTTTTGAATCAATATCAAACTTTATTTTAATGTTACTCTGATCCAGACTTTTGCAGGACATATAATGCTTGAAGCCTTGAACCTGAGCCTCGCAGCTTTCATTTCTTTTTCACCCAAAAACCTTCAAATCCTAGCCTCTCTTTTGTAACTCAACTATTTCGAACGAATTAATATTAACCGGCGTCTGGTACCTTCCCAAGAATCACATTCTATGGAATGTGATTTCTGAGAATGTGATTTTTGAGAATGTGATTCCTGAGAATGTAACTTTACAGCGTTTGGTCCTGAGAATGTGAAGGTAATTTCCGAAATTACCCTTATCAAAAAAATGTAAATTTTATTAATTTTAAAATTTTAAGCTGTCACGGACTCGAAACTTTATCCCTGCAAACCGTGCGTCCTTAGGTTGGAAATCGCTTCCTTGGATGCCTAAGTCAGCCTGTTAACACTCTAAGTCAGCCTGTTAACACCCAAGAAAGGAACTGGTAACTAAAAGTTACTAGACTAAGCAGAAAAAAATAGAACAAGAGAGAATAGAGAAGAATGCTCTTGTATATTACTCAAATGAATTGAATGATACCAATGAGGCTGGAGGAGGCCTCTATTTATAGTTGAATCCCCCTTACATCAACGGCTATGAACCAATCTAATTTTGCCATCTTCTTAATATTTCTGACTTCGAACCCTGCTCTTAATATATAGGTAGACTCCTCTTCCCAAGTAACAGAAGGAAAATTGAAAACATTTCTAAGGTTTATTTCTCATTTCAAATTGTCTGCAACTCGCTAAGTCTTTAACAACTTGCATTGCATAAGCATAAAGAGCGGAATTAGCAAATGGGATCTTTCCCATGCTGCTGATGACCTAGTTAGTAAAATTCCACTATTAGCCACAGGAATTGCCAAAAATCAAGAACCATAAAGTACGACCTGGACTAAGTATCCTGCGAAGTCAGTCACCATGCCAAAGCAAAAACTGCACTATAACCATAACCCTGGTCTCTAAACCTATATTGCTCCGACTCTTACTTTTTTTTAAGTATTCGTGTCCAACATATATCAGAACATGGGTATAAAAATATAACCCTCCAAAGACCTTCCAAATACATGAAAAACTTAGAAAAAAATGAATATACCCATGTTGGACACATACCCGTATCCGACACTCACATCCGAATCCGAGTAACATAGCTCTAAACAGCAAGAAAATAACACAAGGAATGGTGAGGGGGGTAGAGAGGAAAAGGAAAAATTGTACTGCAGTAACATGTAAATAGTGACTCCGGTATCACTGAGAAATAAGAAAAAAGGCCAACATTGCTGCCTAGGAAGTCTCGTATTATACAATAAAGCATTCTCACCATTATCTCAAAGCAAATAAGGGATTAGAACAGTACAGCAGGAATTACTTCTTAAAATGCACGGCCATGGTACCTAGTACTACAAGTACAAGCATTAGATCAAAGCAGGAAGCAGCAAGTGACAGTCTCCAAGACCAATACCATAAACCTTTTGAAAACTTCCAGTTCCATAATTCTGGAAGTGAAACTTCGGGTAAATTCAATGCAGTTTGTTGTCCTTGTTGCCACTATGAACAGCCAAACCAGCTATGTTAGGAGTTGCAGTAGCAACAAACTGTAGATCAGACAAAGAGAAAGACCGGCAAGGAGGGTTCGTTCGAATAGTCGGTGACGATGATCTGATGATAGTTGTTTTTTTACACTGTGGATGCAGAGGTGGAAGACAGCTCGATGGCGATGATGTGATTGAGTTGAAGTCAGAGCTGCTCATAGTAGTTCCAAGAGCCATTGTGCTTCGATTGGAGTTAGCTAGACTCTTTGATATCTCACTTCCATTGTTTCTCAAAGGATTATTGTGTTTCCTGTTATAGGGATTGTCCGGCTTTGCAAAATCTTTAACAGAGGAAGCAACAGCAGCATCAGCTAGACTTGTGAAGGACTTTGATTTGCCATTATAAAACTTGGATATGCCTCTTCTGAAATAAACCAAAACAACAAAAATAAGAAATTGAAGCACCCAAACAATAACTGTGCAAAAACATAGCAGTCATTTTAAGAAAACATTTTCCTGTTATTCAAGCAATGCTTACCAAGAAAAATGGGAGTTCATGGCCTTTGGTTTATAGTTGGTAACATTGCAAGATGAATTTGCATCCCTTGAAATACTTTATGGCATTAGATGATCAAAGAGTGCAACTTCAAGTAGTAATTGGAGGTCAGATATTTTAATTTACAAGTGCATCAGCAGATTATCACTTAACTATTTTCAAACACACATTTTCTCCACTTAGTATGCTTTAAATGCTTCCTATCTTCCATTAACATTCTTTTTTTTTGGGGTACAAAGAAGGCCACAACCTAGAAATAGGAGAGGAGGTTTCAAATGCCGGGATTCGATCCCAAAACCTGCAGGATGTCACCTCCTAAGAGTGATTGCATGAACCAACTGAACTAAGCAAGAGATTCCCTTCCATTAACATTCTAAGAAGCTAGCATCAGCACTTTCCCCATTCACTTCTTTAAAAATAATAATAAAGAAGAAAAAAAACCCTCTGATATATGTTAAAGCCTGTTCAACTATCTTGAAGAAATGGAAACTCATTAAATTTAAAGTTCACTTTAGGGTCCAAACTAAGCAGTTATAAAATAGATATTTCTAATGACTTCTACAAATTAATACTACAAAATAAAAGGAAAAAAATGTCAAACTAAACCCTAGCTGTTCCTCTAAACTTCCGTAGAAAATTTTAATAAAAGCCATCAACAAAGAAACAAGATTGGATTTAAATTTAAAAAAAAAGAACCAAGATTAGATCAAAACCCAGAAAGAAAAAAAAACCCAAAATATTTATGGTTTTTTTATCTTAAAAAAGTTTACCTCAAAGGCAAAACCTCCTCTAGAACATCCATGGTATCCAAAGGTCCTTTAAACTGGCTTTGCACTTCAGCCTCCGTTGAATCTTCACCGTCCGATGATGATTCACCGGAAACATCACTGTTCCTTCCGATCGACGACGAACTGCAAGACCCCAAATCATCATCGTCTCTCTCCTCCGTCAACAACAACCTCCTCCGATCCTCGCTTTTCTCCTCCGGCGAATCATAGACGGAGATACACTGCATCCCGTGGATAAACCCTGACCGTCTGATTGAATTAGTATTATCATTATTCCTTTCAAAAACAAGCGGCATCGTTTTGGGAAATAAAAAGAGCAGAGAAAGTAAGGGAGTGTAAAAGCAGTGGGTATTAATATCTGGTGAAGTGCACATGGGTAGGCGATATTATTTCCGCCATTGTTGATAACAGAGAGGAAAAAAAATGCTACTTTAAATTTCTATAAATTTACAATAAATGAAGATGGGAAGCCTTATCCTGATGGAAAATTTTTTATTTCATTTTCCACTTGTTGGAAATTGTAGAGAGAAAAAAAAAAAAAAGAATAAAGATTAAAGAAGATTATCTGGATAAAGATATTTATTTTTGTACGAATTAAGAAAGAAAGGGGGTAGGACTATTTTGTAGACCAGGTACGATGATTCGTGTTTGTCCTAGATTTTGGTTGACTGTTTTGTCTGACGTGGACGGTTATGATTGATGTTTGATCATCTGATGTGGAATTTTTGTGGTTAGTGATGAGAACGTGTTTTTTGTCAATTAAATGAGTGATTACATAATTCAGCATTAATTTTCAGAGAAAAAATCATCATAAATCTACGCCGTTGATTACGGAAGATTTTTGTTTAATGAAGACTTTCACGTTTTCTATTACACGCTTTAGAAAATTGAATTTGAAGGAATGGATTTTAAATTGATTTGTAATATAAATTATGAAAAATATATAAAAATTATACATAAATTAATAATTAAGATTGAATACATTTATAAATATAAAATATAAAATTGAGAATAATTATTTTTATGTATTTTATTATATAATTTATATTAAATTTGAAATTCAATTTTTTTTTGCTTAAATTCGAGTTTCAAATATAACAATTTATAATTAAAATTAGAAAAATATTAATAAGTAGTAGTTGAGGTAATATTTATATAAAAAATTATAATTAAATATATATTTTTTGAATTCATTGTATTAAATATAAAAAAAAATCTTAAAATAATAATTAATTAATCTTTAATTAATACTTATAAGTATCAATTAAATGAAACATTTAATTTTTTTTTTCTTTTCTTTAATCGAAAGCTGAATTATACATATCATCTAATTCACATTCAGATAAAAAAGAGAAAATCCTTTATTAATAAAATTTTGGCCAATAAAAACATATTATAATCCTCTACTAATTCAAATCATTGTACTTTATCCAAATAATAAAAAGATTTATTTTGGATTTGTCTTGTTGCTTTTGATTCTTTATTTGAAGTATATACGGTTACAGTCTCTAGAAACACGCGGCAATCATGCGATTCAGGAAGGCGACACGTTGCTTTTGGTCTTTTTTTTTGTGTACCACTGTTATTTGTCTTTCAATTTCGAGTTCGATGAGGAAATTGAAAGCAATTCTTCAATCAATAATTTAGAAAAGATTACATTAACACAATAATAATACCAAAATGTCTTTAAGTTAGTTCTTAAATTTATTTTTTGTATTATAATCATATTTAAAATATTATATATTTATAAAAATTTTGATATATTAATAATTTATGAAATAATTATATTGTATTCATGTTATATAATCATATTACGAGATTTATGTGTCGGGAGTAGTCAGAAATCAGTCTATACACGTTGCTCCAAAAGGAGTAATTAGGCTCCCCGTTGCTCACTTGATTCAGTTTGATGTATGTGTTGGATTTCTAAGTGTTGAAATCTTCTTTTTGTAATTCAATCTCCAATGCTCGTTCAAGCTTTTGCCATAGCATTATTTATTATCATTGCATTTGATGAAAGCATTCAAATAAACTACGAACTGAAATTATATAAAAGCAAAAGGATGATTGTAAAGTAGTACCTTTGCAGCTCGGGTGCTCCATTCTCAGCCTTTCATTCGACATATTGTTTCAGTTTTCAGCAATATAAACAAGGACAATGTCAATAACAGTCTGATCCTACGTTATTCGGACTTGGACGTGAGTATTGAAAACGGGTATATGTCCGACGCGGGTATATTCAATTTTTTTTCAAAATTTTCAGATCATATCCCTAAATTCATGTCAGGAACTCTAGATATGCATCGGATACGAATGTCGAACATAGGTATTTCAAAAAAAATGAAGAGTCGGAGCAACATAGGTCTGATCTAATTACAAACATTTTAACCAGAACACAATTATGCTTAAAGCATATAATTATTAGGAATAGTTAAGCAAAATTACCACTTGTCATTTCTACTATTTGCACTTACAAGAAGCTTTGGGTGCATGGAGCAAGAATCAAAAGATTGGAATTTCATCTTATTTATGTTATGGAGCGTGCAAATGAATATAAACACAGAAAATTCTGTGTCCCTAAGTGCGTATCCAAAGCTGTAAATGTAATGCATAGATAGATTGCAGGGTTTTCGTTCCAAATAAAAGCCCCCTGTCCCTATTTTAATAATATTGCGATAACGCCCCAGTTGTTAACATGTTAAATTCTTACTCTTAAGCATAATTCACCTATTTAAACCATGAACAATGGCACTTAAGTGCAAACCAGATAGTGCAGCAAGGAAAAGGGCATGGGGTGCATAAGAGAACAACAGATAATATGCAAGAATGAAAAGTTAATTGTTCAAAATAATATCTGTGACATCGATAAGGCAATAAAACAAACCGCAACTTTTTCTCATTTCCAGTATTATCTAGGGCAACAAGTACTAGCCTATGAGATTATGTGAACCTATATAAGTATTACCTCAGCTGAAACTTGATCACGTGCTGCTCATAGATGGGCAAGATCGATCAACCTGAAAAAAGTCAAGAGTAACCATTAATCTGACCACTTCTTGCACAGTATCCCACCTCCTCCCCTCAATTCTTTTTTTAATAAATATGTAACGAAAGAACATTCATCTCATTATATGTACAAAAGAGAGATCATCACCTGAGGTATGCTTCCAATATCATTAGATCCTTCATATATATATATATATATATATTTGCTTAAGCACTCTTGCAATCGAAGAATCTGCAGTTAAAGATATATTACTTGTATAACAGTAGTCCACTATAATACTGCCAAAAAGATAGAGGAAAACAACAATCATGAATTATAGGTATGAGATAATCAAGTACCCCCTTACTCAGAAAATGAAGGTTTTCAGGCTAATACTGCAGTAAAGCCATTTGCTCGCCAGAGAGTCGACCATCAACACGATACCTGGAGCAACAAACAGAAATAAACATAGCATATACACGGCATTATGTATAACAATAGTTATGATTCATAATTTCATATTAATTTTGTCTTGGTTTCATGATTAGTCAAGAACCATAATCAGGATATCTGCAAACTAGTAAGCTCCAGCAACAGCAAAATTAAATATCTAACTTAAATTACACAAAAACATACCCACCATATGCACTAATGGCAAATGGTAGACGAACAATGTGCTTCAACTTCTGACTGAAACTACAATAACCTTACAAAACACAAAACATTTAATGGTTTCCATCAAATGCCACTTAGGAAACCACCGTGGTTGGAATAATCAATAAAGTTACCTGTAAACATATCTTCTGGACTTGATAAACAAGATATTGTCAAAAAACGCCTGTAAAAGTCAAACAAGAAATTAACAGTTAGCAGTGCACTCAAATCCTTGTTCCTTGTTATAGCACCACATGCCTTCTATATCAAACTAAGGTTAATTTAAGGAATATTATCTTCAAATTATATGAAAGTCATCAAATCTAATGCAAAGCAACCCATGGATGGTACAGACCCAGAAGCAAGTACCTCAGGCAAATCAAGATAAGACCAGCAAGATAACAACATCACAACTAGGTAAAGACAAAACTCTATATAGGCGGAAACATCCAAGGAGCTGCTGCAGCCAATATAGCATAACCTGCCAAAAAAAAATTGAAAAACTATCAGAGTTTAACTAATCGCTCATTGAAGGAAAGTTTCATTAGTTGATAGAAAATAGCAATGAACTTCAAACTTGCCATATGAAACAGTAAATCCCACCCCCAACGATACTTCGTGGTTTCCGGTGACCAAATAAAGGAACTTCACGCAGTATATCAAGGATCCTACAAATGGCACAAAATGTGAAATTTCCCATTACTCATTAGACTGTGAAGTACTGGAAAATGCTACTCCAAATTGTACATTAAACGCGAGTAATTATTGATAGTGATTAGTAAGACATGATTGACGGAACAAAATTTAAAGTTCTTCAAGTAACAGAACTGTCAAACAAAACGGGGTAGCTGATGAAGGAAAAAAATCGATAAAAAGAGGTAAAATTTTGAAATGAAGGATTGAAAGCTTACATAGCGTTTTCTTGTGGCGATGCGGACCTCTCCTTAGACATCTTTCCACCTCTTCCTCTTCTCTTTCTCAAAAAACTAAAAAGTTCCAACCTTTTCAAATTACTCTGTTTTCAGTGAAAGAAAGCTGGATTGATACAGATTTCAACTATGATTTTTCTTCTTTTTTTTCTGGGGGGTCAAGACTCAACGCTGTAACGGACGTTCTTGCTTGCTCTCGGCTAGTCGGCTTCTTTTCTTTTTTTCAAATAAAAAAAATGTCTTGGCATCCTTACAGGCCCAATGGCTATAGCCAATACTAAAACTGTAGCTTAAGTATGGACCAATTGAGCCTCGATGGGTCTAAATTTCAGGAGATAAAGCCCAAGCCTTTGAACCCTTGTCTTGTTTCTCGAGACGATAGTTAGACTATCTTGACGGGGCAGTGAGCCAGCGGCCTAACAAAGTCAACACTTCCAAAAGCCACATCAAAAGGCAAAAACCCTAGTACTGCCATTCCTTTGCAGCTAGCTTAGCTTTTCTCCATTTTCATCGAAATACCCCATTTACATCAAACAGCTCTAAAATCTTTTTCTACCCATTATCTTATTTTCTTATATCAGATTTCTTTCGTCATCGATTTTTTGGTTCTCAATGTCAATCGTCCCAATGCTCAGTGATCATCCAATGGTCTAATTTTAGTTATTGAATGCTTGAGATTCATTAGGGGTTTTGGCTCTTTTTCTGGTTTAGATATTACCAATTAGTTTGAGCTGTGGATTGTTTTGCTATGGTACCGTACTTTCATTTCTCACCATCTCCATGAAGAGTAGAGAGTTCAATCAAAAACCCAACTTTGAATCTGGGGTCCCCAGTATTGGTCATTTTCAAGAAGATAACTTTGGGTATCTAATTAGGCCTAGATATGGTGTGGGGTTACATATGACCCTTTTTTCATTCACAACTCGTGCCTCAAGGGTTCGACCCCCCTCCAAGGTCTTCATTCCTCAGTATCATATTCAATTTCACGGAGGATCTCACCCGCAAGGCTATAAAGAGGTAAAGGTAGTTCAAAAGCATGAGGCTTGGTTCGTTAAGGTTGTTTGCACTCTTTTTGTTTATTCACAACCTTTGCATGATGGCTGTTTGGGTTATTTGAGCAAGAATTTGACACCTTTTATTGAATTTGAAGTTGTTAAATGGTTAAACAATCCGGCATTTGGGTTGAAGTTTTTCGAGTTCAGTAGAGTGAATTTTAATATTACTCATTCTTTTTGGACTTATAATTTGCTTATGAGGTCATTTTGTCATATGGGACTACATGACTCGGCTAAATTAGTTTTTGATTATATGAGGATTGATGGGCATTTGCCTGACAGTACTATGGTAGGATTTATGATTTCGGCTTTTGGGAGGGCAGGCGAGTTTGGTATGGCAAAGAAGTTGCTTGCTGAGGTTCAGTCTTGTGAAGTGGGGGTCAGCATTTTTGCATTAAACAACTTGTTGAATATGATGGTTAAGCAAAATAAACTAGAAGAGGCAGTTAGCTTATATAAAGAGAATTTAGGATCAAACTTTTACCCTGATAATTGGACGTTTAATATCCTAATTCGAGGCCTGTGCAGAGTTGGGAAGGTGGATCAGGCTGTTGAGTTTTTTAATGATATGAGGAGTTTTGGTTGTTTTCCTGATATTGTTACGTATAACACCATTATAAATGGGTTATGTAAGGCAAATGAGGTAGATAGAGGTCACAAGTTATTGAACGAAATTCAATCAAGAGATGATTGTTCGCCAGATGTTGTGACTTATACATCTGTCATATCTGGTTTTTGCAAGTTGGGTAAGATGGGGGAGGCTTCTGCTCTTTTTAATGAGATGATTAGTTCAGGAACTGTGCCTAGTGTTGTCACTTTTAATGTTCTGATTGATGGCTTTGGCAAGGTTGGTGATATGCTTTCTGCTAAATCCATGTATGAGAAGATGGTTTCTTTTGCTTGCATTGCCGATGTTGTTACCTTCACTTCCTTGATTGATGGGTACTGTCGCATTGGAGACGTGAACCAGAGTCTGCAGCTTTGGAATGCAATGAAAGTGAGAAATATATCTCCAAATGTTTATACCTTTGCTATTACTATTAATGCTTTATGCAAGGAAAATAGACTACATGAGGCTCGTGAATTTTTGAGAGAGTTGCAATGTACGAATATTGTTCCAAAACCATTTATCTACAACCCTATGATTGATGGGCTCTGCAAGGCTGGAAATTTGGATGAGGCCAATCTGATAGTAGTGGAGATGGAGGAGAAGAAATGTTATCCTGATAAAATGACATTTACTATTCTCATTATCGGGCACTGTATGAAAGGAAGAATGCTTGAAGCTATTAGCATATTCAATAAAATGTTATCAGTTGGTTGTACCCCAGATGATATCACTGTACATTCTCTGATATCTTGCCTTTTGAAGGCTGGGATGCCTAATGAAGCCTCCCGCATTAAAAAAATAGCATCACAGGACATAAAGTTGGCAAGTTCATCATCCTTGGATAACAATGTTCCTTTGAGGATAAATAGAGTTGTGCCTGTGGCTGCTTAAGAGAACCCCCCCCCCCCCAATCATTGAACTTGGTGTCATTCTGAGATGTTGAGAAGGCTCTTTGTCATGCATCAAGTATCCAATTAAACATATCCAGCTTGAAGCACAAACGACCTTCCATTCAGTAAGACAGTCTTTATTTTCTTTTATTCAGATCATAAACTTCAATCATGCAATTTAACATACTTATAAATTGATGTTGATTCAATTGAAATTGAATGTTTATCTGTTTCTCCCTACAAAGTTACTTGTATTAATCTTTGTATTTCTCTTGAAATAGAATTGGTCTCCTGCTGGCAAGTCACTTGGTTCATTTTCCCTGTGTGTCATAAGGATAAAAGTAACATTTATAAATAATGCAAATGATGGTCTATATATGTAGAAGTGTGAAGACATTCAATTTTGTGCAGAAACAACTTTAATCACTAGGCAGTTCAACACTCTTCTTAGCAGTACATCAATTTTGTTTTTGTTTTTAATCGACAAAGCTCATTAGTTGTAGTAGTATTTTATTTTTAATCATACTGGGGCTTATTATCAAAGGGAAAATAATGTGATTCTCTAAGGAGGAGGATTCTTTTTTTGGATATGTTCATCTTAAGTTGGGTTAAGTAGAAATTATGTTGTCAAGGAAGTTGATGCTGATGTAATCTGATTTCTAGTCCCTTTCAGTTCAATTCTGCTGCAAACTTATACTAGTAAATGCTATTTAGAAGATAAAGGAGAAGATTGGCAAATTACTTCAAACTTTTTGCTTCAATTGATAAAATCTGAATAGTTAGCTCAATGTCCTTGAGATTATTTGTCAGGTGGTCTCGAGGTCAGGCTCACAATGATCTATAATATTAAAGCATCTGTTGTTAAACCTTATTTGGAGGACTTGAAGGATTGATGTCAAGTTGGGTTTATTTACTTCATCGTTTATTCTTAACACGTCTTTCTTGTTTCTATGGGCTTACAGGATAGCAGGTAAGCATTTTTCGAGGAATTGGCGGAAACCTAAATGGTATTCTGTTGTTGCCTCTTACATTCTATGAGGGTACTATAAGAGATAAAAAGCTGCTACATCTTAACATCACCAATGATATGTTTGGCTTCAAATGCTGGATGATGCTAAATGAGTTGGTAAGTACCGCGGAGGTTGGCCATTTGACCTTGCAGTTCAGTATGGTGTTGCATGTCAAATGAAATCTCCGGACACGATAATGGAAAATTAAGCAATTTCGTGTTTAGGGTAAGGAACAGGAAAAAAGATAGATCAATTTCATGTTTAGATTTTGTTTTTTCCTTCTTTAACCGGGGCAATTCAATATTGTTTGATTTTTGGCCCCTCATATTCTACATGCTACATACAATGTTTAGTCTGTAAAGATCTTTAGAAAATTTCAAAAATGGATGAAATTTCATCCGTTTGATTTATGTATATTTCACGGACATGCTGATCATCAATAAAGGGATATCAAATGATTAAACTGTGCCAAAATATTAGCTAATGCTAAAATTTCTGTTTACAAGGCTTTTCTGTCTCGACTCCAAGTCCAACATAATATTTATCTTGTAGGAATTGGCAACAAAAATGCCTCGGGGAAGGTAGGTAAGGTCCCAAAGGCTGTCCAAAGTGTTGGATATTTGGCGAAACTTGAAAAAAAGCCAAGGGTAGGCGGGTAAAGTGTGATTTGCCCATCAAAACAAAGATTAATCGACAAACTCTCAAGAATGCCTCCAGCTTCATCGATGGAGAAAGCCAGTTGCAGGCAAGCAGGCAAGCAGGCAAAGTAGGGTTGCTATTCGAGCGATTATAAATGGATATATATATATATATATATATATATATATATATATAAACTGATTTTTCCAATGTTGGCAAGTTATTACACAACAAGCATTCAAACGATAAAAAATTACATTATGTCTTTGTTGTGTACAATACATTTGCATCTTATATATCTTGGACCTTATAGTACATCAAGCCAGCACCTTGACCTTGACCTTGACCTAGACCATGACCCCTCACCTTTTGAGTTCGGCAAATACAACATCCATTAGACCATAACTAGAAGGCTTAATTAAAGATAGTTCTTCAATCAGATCAAGCAAGAACAGGGTATGATGCACATGTTGCCACACCTGCAACGAAAATGGAGATATTGAGTATAATAAGGAATTAAATGCTTTACAGTTCAAGATTTCAGTCTTGAATTCTTAGCTTTTTCATCATAATTCGGAAAAGATATTCACAGGATCATAATTCGGGTGGACTTCGCAGACTAGTAATTTTAAACGTCTGAGATCCAATGAGGTTGAGACTTACCACACATGTTTTTGCCCATCTCCATCTTGAAGTAGCCATTGTCACCCCAATTTGCTCCCCATGAGTTCTTAATGAGCCAATATGGAACGCCATTTTCAACTCCATATCCAACTGCAAGAACAGCGTGGTTCACATCCTGCCAAATAAGCCCTATAGTTAGTAAGAAAACATCAATCCATCATATAAATGTGTGTTCTGGATAGGCACGAGATAGACAAATGGCCATCATTTTAATCCAAATGCCGAATAACCACACACATGCATATGTAGGCATTAGCAAATCCTGTTAGCATATCTTGACAATCATCGAATCCAATTGAAAGGCGCAGTTTTGACCAAAAAAGCAAGCTCATGAAATCCTTTATGCTTTTAGTTGTTAATGCTTTCACAACTCAATCTTGAAAGCACCAATTCTGCTATAACCACTAAAGAGGCAGGTAAGGAATTCTATGAAGCCACGATTTCAAAGCTTCACTATAAATTGAATCTATTGGGCCATATACAGAAATTTTGTAACTTGATAAGCTAAATGATCAACAAATTTCGTTTTCTTGCCACCTAAATAACTTTTTTCCATCTCCAATCAAAAAAATAATTGTGGTAACTGGTAAAGAAGAAACTTACCATGGAAGTGCTGCCACATTTGTCACTGGTGTAAACCCCGTTCTTGTAAAAACGGAAACTAGTGACAACTTCAAATGCCACACTAACTGGCCGAACCATGGCAACTGCATGCTTTAATTCATCTTCAGAACCCTGTGTTTGATAGTACAGAAGAGATGAAATATAATAAATTATACATTTAGATTCGCAAGGCATTTTGTTTGGACTTTGGATCTGATTTAATTCCAAAATTTAGCTAGGGTCGCAAATTAGAACAGTCAATTACAGCTATGTAAATGGAACTGTTCAGATTTAGAACACTGAAAAACAACCATGAACCAACAATAGAGATAAGCACACTCGTTGAAGTTGCACATTGGTCAGATTTGGATTTCGCCAATACTTAAATTGAACTAGACATATACCGATAATCCAAAACAAGCATGCTACAAATAGCTAACACCAATCCATATAAACCAGTCAAATTCAGCCAAGAGCAAGTAACTAGTCATCCATTTTCAGCTTTATCCCAGAAAGCAAGGTTTTATTTGACATCAAGAACTTGATCATATTAACCTATGCTGCTCCAACTCTTCTTTCTTTAAGTACCCATGTCCGACGCATATTCGGACATGGGTATGGGGATATGATCCCCAAAGGACCCTCCAAATACATGAAAAAACTTAGAATAAATCAAATATACCCGTGTCGGACACATTGTGTCCGACACTCACACCTGAATCCGAGTAACAGAGATATTAACTGCAATACCAAAAAACTAGAAGGAAAATGGCTTATGAACTTACCAAGGTAATGTTGACAGAGTCAATGACTTGGACACCAACATTTTCAGATGAGAATTTGCATTGACCATTTTTTGCTGTGTAAGGGTATGCCTCCTCTGTATCAAGGCCACCATTATATTTGATGTATTCAAAGGCTTGGGATGGCAACCCACCATTGCAACCAAAGTTATCAAAGGCTCCAGCACAGTCCACAAGCTGCTGCTCAGAAAGAGAGATTCCTTTCCCAAATGCTTGATGGTAAGCTGCCTCAAGAGCTCCAGTAGTACTGCAATATGCAAACGCATAAGGTCAAAACTTAAAAATTTACAAGCTAACCTTAGTAGCTTGGTAAAAAGCATTTTTTAAAATCATAACCAAAAGCTAACCTGAATGTCCAGCAAGATCCACAGGAGCCCTGATCTTTGACCGGGCTGACTATGCCCGATTCCCTCCAGTCTTTCTGTAAATATCATATAGCAAAAGAGTTACCATTAATCCAGACTGCATTCTTATTTCGTATAGCGTTCGTCGCAGATAATATTGGATCATAGATTTCTGGTTATATGCTTACTTATAAATACTGCAATACCAAGTATATATCACCTTAGCCAAATCAAAATTTAAGTTATAGAACATTAGCGAAGTCTTGGTACTCCAATAAATTCAACCTTACTATCTATTACAACTTGTTGCATGGTGAAATCATTACTGATTACTGGGTTGATTAGGTAGGTTTATTGTCCAAAGAATTATAACAAAACATCGTTAAAAAAACCCTTAATCTTCGTATTTATAGGTTTTCTTTCTTTTTTTTTTTGCTTTCGTTGAAAGTACCGATTCAGGAAGGACGACATCAGTGAGTTGGTGATTGCCCTTTGTGGTAGCAGAGCAGTTTTGAGCAGCTCCCAACTTGTGTTTTTGAAACTCTTCCCAGGTTAAATCAGCAAACTCTGCATCGTTTGAATCAATAAAAAAAAAAATCAGTTCATAATAAACTGAAAACAAAATTGAATATAAATTAGCCAAGTTTTAGTTGAAAAGATCAAGCGAAAGTGCAATAATCAAGATCATTAGTTCACAATTTCATCCAGTTAACGTAAGTTCAGTTCTCTACTGCTAACGTGTCAGGCTACAGTTGGGCTGTAACCAAACATATTGGAGCTCAGCTGAACTAAATCAGATCATAGTTAAGAAAGTCAAGGAATACCCTTAGTAACAAAAATCGGTTCGTGTCGGAATCAGACACCTTTGATTCATCAGCAGAGCGTAGATATACACTGAAATAAACTTCAAACTTAAAAAAAGAAAGAAAAGAAATAACGTACGATTAACAGCAAGAGTATAAGGCAATCCCTTCTTGTTAGTGGATCTGATTAAATCCAAATTGGTTTTGAAAATCTGAAACCGTAGCTTCATCTCCTCCACGTTCTCGTACCTCTTCCCATGCCTAACCAAAAAAAAAACAAAAAAATAACCCCAAAATTTCATCTCAATTTCCACTTATTTTTTTTTAAAATTTCCTGGAAAAGAAAAGTAAGAATTAAGATAACGTATGATGATGAAATGATGAGTTACTTGTAAGCAAAACGGGCGAAGGAGAAAGCATGACGAGTATGACCGATGACACGAAGAACAGAGGACTCGAAGCCTCGGAGGCCATCGGATACCATCTGAATGGGGTTGGACTCCTCGAAGGTTGATGCTGCGGCGGCGCAGCATAGCAGAAGGATGATCGAGGACACCAACGTTAATCGAGCCATGCTTATGATTGTTTTTTTTTTCCTCTTTCTTTTGGTTCTGTTTCCCTGTTTCCGGGGCTCTTAGGCTATTTTTATGGAGAGAAATTTAAAGCAGGAGTAGTAGGTAGGTAGGTGATTCGGAATTTTTAGGATTGGACTATCCCAAATTCAATAAATTTATTAGAATATTGTTAAAAAAAAAAAAAATTATCGATATTTTAAAATTATTTATTAAAATATGTTGATTTATAATAAATTTTAAAAAAAAAAATTTAAGAGAAGTCGTTATATGATATAGTAATATTTTTTTGATATTTGTTTAAAAAAATTGAAAATACAAGAAGGAAAGTCGACATATCCCTTCATATTTTAAAACAAATTTTAAAAAAATAAAAGTGAAAAATCGTCATATCATATGACAATTTTTGACTTTATTTTTTAAAATTTTGTTTTAAAATATAATATGACGATTTCCTTTATTTTATTTTCAATTTTTTAAACAAATAACGACTTCCCTTAATCGTTAAAAATCAACATATATTGATAAATAATTTTAAAATATTGACAGTTTGAAAATTAATCTTTTTTTTAGCCATATTCGAATAAATTTACCCCCAAATTCCTAGTGGGGTAAATAAATTTTTTCTCTGATAAAAAATATTAGGAAAATTATGGCTTTGTTTGTACGACCATAGATCTCACAGTTCGTGTATCCTATCATATTCTTATTTATGTTTTTGTGTCATTATCGTTTTTAAAATATCTTATATTAATATAAATTTTAATATGTTAATAATTTATTATATAAAATTTAATATTTTCGTATATTTATATCGTATTTATTTTTTTTCATATTATATCGTATTTCATATCATATTTTTTTATAAGCAATTTATTTATATATCCAAAAAAGTAATAATCACTGCTATAAATATACGTCTAGCTCAATCAGATAGAAAACAATAATTCAAGTGTACTAATTTCAAAAAAAAAAAAGAAAAAAAAAAGAAATCAATTTAAAATAAGATGCTGCTTAATCCCCATACTAAGTATAATTATTTATTTACAGTGTCAGTTTTGATTCTTTTTATTCCTGTTATCTATCAATTTTAAGGATCTCTTATCATATTCAATTGTCAAAATGCAAAACGTATTCTATTAGCTATCTATCTATGTATGTCTCTTCTGTATTTATACTTCACCTGACGTATATTCTTATGTCCAGTTATCAAACTTCTAAGGGCTTTATCTCTTAGTTCTTAATTTTTTTTTTTTTTTTTTTTTATAAAGAGAAACGTTAATTAGTGATTTAAAAAAATTGTAATTAATAAATTATTTTTTAAATTTTAATAAAAATAATATATTAAATATGAAATTTTATTTTAAAATAATAATTTAATAATTTTTAATCAATATCTATAAATATCAATTAAACCGAATATTTTCATAGCAAGCGATCATTACCATATTGACATGATATTTTCTCCTGTTAATTTCATGACGCCTTCATCAGGACTAATTTATTTTGTATGTCCCGTTGAAACTTGAAACGCATGACGTGAAAAGTATTTAAAAATCAGTTCTATATCACTTGTCACGTAAATATTATTTAAAAATATTTTATAAAAATTATTATATCTAATAATATTTTTATTAAATATATTTAAAATGATGTTATTTTTACTCCATAATATTAATTTAAAATTACATATCAAACATAAAATTTTATAAATCCCAAAAGTTAAATATAAAACTTTTATATTTAATTTGATAAATTAATTTTTGTTTTTAATTGGACAATTTTTACTCTTTAGGTTACTTATTTTTTAGTTTCTCTCCCTTCCCCTACGCTACATCTTCCTCCCATATAGAAGTACTCATGGACCTAGTCAGATCGAGTCTAGGTCCGAAAAAAAATATTTTTTTTTGTCCAAACTAGTTTCGGATCGAGCCTGGGTCTGCCCATAAGCGCATTTTACTATTTATAAATTATTAAAATATTAAAAAATTATTTTATATTAATATTTTTATATATTTTATAATTAAATTTAAATAAAAAATTATTTTTTAATTGTTGAATAATAATTTGGGCCGGTCCGACCCTAATTATAAATACTCTTATCCAAACTCGATCCGGATCGAATCGAATTTGTCGGATCGAACGAATTATCCGGTCCTTAAGCTGGCTACACCCAAAAGAAATCACTTGTGCAAAAATTGCAGGACTCGTCCTCTACTACTACTCTTACGACAACTTTAACCCCTCATGGTTTTGCAACAAAGTTTGGAGAGAACTCTTTGGGAATACCCTCTTAAAGAATTTTACTAGCTAGGATTAGACCTGCTCACGGGCCGGGCAGCCCGTTCGGTCCGGTAGGCCCGGCTCAATACAGGCCGGGTCTGGGCAGGATATTTTATGTTTCGGACAGGCCCGGCCCGGAACAGTGATTTTTATTATAATAATATTATTTTATTTAATTTTAATTATAAAAAAATAAAAAAAAATAAAAAAAATTATTTTTTTATTCCAATAAACAGTGTTTCGGGCCTAAACGGGCGAGCTTGGGCTACCCAGGACCGGCCTGGGCAGAGGAAAAAAAACCGGGCCGCGGCCCGGCCCATGACCACCTCTAGCTAGGATCGAAAATTCCAATTCCCACGATTATATATTGATCTCATCTCCCCCCCAAAATCTCATTTTTTTGCAGCAAGTAAAAGAAACCCAAAGCTCCATCTTTGAAGCAAAAGAACAAATAGTTCCAAAATTTGATAATCCACTGATCAATCAAGAAAATTTTTACTAAATAAAAAATGGAATCTAGAAAGGAAAAAAAAGTAATAAAAGCTTAATCTTCCATTGATTCTTTTAAGCTTGGGTGCGAACAAATATTGCAAGTGTGCCCAAACTCAAATTTTCAAGCCAATCACAACAAACCCTCTGGATTCTAGCAGAAACCACCGTCCACCATAGCTAAAATTAACATAACATGCCTTCACTTTTTCTAAAAGGATGGTGGAGAGAAAATTAAAAATAACATAAATATTATAAAATTATTGTATATTTATGTTTAAGAATTTATAAAAAAATTATATTCATTGGCAACATAAAATTCATCAGCAATATATCAAATATAAATCTTTTAAATATATTAAAATATTGTCACATGGAAGGCATTCTGTGTTTCTTTCTTTGCAAATTGAAGAGCTTTAATATAATACTATTGAAAGCACGTGGTGGTTTGGACTTGTGATAATGTTAGGTTAGCTTTGGGTTTGTAACCAAAAGTAACAAAGCAACAAAACTTTGAGGGTTGATATTGCACTGGTTTTGAGATCCAATTGGAGAAAAAAAAAAATAATGAAAAGGACATTATCATTGATCAGATCATAAACTTGAAATATTGGATCCATCTCCTTCACTCCCCAAACTCAGCTTACAAAAGAAAAAGGGAAATTCAAGTAAACTACAAAAGATAATCCAATCTTGAATGATATGGATCCACCCTTTTCTGTCCACTTCCTCTTTATTGTTTTTTGTTTCTTGAAGTTGAAGAAATCATCCCCCATCCCCATCCCAGTCCATCCCACCTCTTCACAACAACAAAAAAAGTAGGATTTTTTTTTTTTTTTATAGAAAAAAGGTGTAATTGCTTAGAGATGGGTTCCTTGATATATTTATATAAATATTTCACATGGTTCACAAATAGATATGTTCATAAATCGGATTACGATCTTTTTTTTTTTTGCTTGTTCAAATTCGTTTAGGGTTAAATTCGAAAACCCGTATTATTATTTAAAAATATTAAAAAATATTTTTATAATTTAAATAATTTTTTTTATTAAATGAATAATAATCTTAACCAACACAAATTATAAAAACTTATGTCCAAGTTCGATCCTTAGACAGATCTACTCACAAACCATCATAATTGGTCATAAATGAAATTGATGAAATCATAAACTATTTGATAAATATGTAATAGGCATATGTAAGAAATATCAAACCATGAGAACTATATTTGAACCAAAAAAAAAAACCATGAGAATTATTTTCTTGCTTGGACGCATATTTTAATTTATTTAAAAGAAAACAAAAAATAAGATAAATAAAAAAACTATATGGAAAAGAAGGCATGGAGGGCCTAGGACAAATATTGCAGAGCATATAATTTTAAACATGTTCAAGGTCCAATGGTTGGTTACACGTACAGTTCGATAAATTTATTCCAATTGAGTCAAATATTGCAGAGTCAAATTTAGAATAAAACTTTTTAATATGATCTGGCTTAAATGCTAAACAACTTTAAATTTGAGCCAATCCATAAACAGTTTCGAAAGATATTTTTGTGTCAACATTAAACGAGCTGTCCAGGCTAATTATCTGGAATGATTTGGTTGGACAACATGTCATCTTTTGCTCAAATTGCAGTGGACAGGGGTGATAATTAATCAGCATTTTGGATTCCTTCAGATTGCAAAATGTATGGTAATTTCTGTATGTGGAGAATATTGTCAACTGTGGCCCATCAACTTTTTTGTTTTTCAATTGAAATTTGTCAAGATTGGCTAATATGATACGTTTCAAAAGTAAGTTTGATTTTAACGTCTTAAAATATTGATTGAATTTGAAGTTTCGAAACTGCCAAAGAAATGGTTGCCCTTCTAATCTTTTTTCAAAAATTAAGTTTCTCTTTTTTTTTTTTTTTTTTTTTTTTACTGTTAGTAGTACTAAGGATTAAAATTTAAAACCACCCTTATTAATTTAATCTTATCACCATTTATGTTCGATGCAAATAGTGTTAGAATCAAGTTGTGTGTGTCTTGATGTGGCTAAGTCTTCAAGTTCTATTTAGTTGTATAACAGTCTATAAGTTATTTTCTTTTAACTCTTCTTTTTATGGACCATTCTTTTCCAAGATGAGTTAAACAGCAAGGTTTTATAGTGAAACAAAACATGTTTCTTTCCTTTCCTGATATTGGGACCAATTAGTTTTGCATGATCTATTCTTGGCCGACTAAAAAGAGTCATTTTGGAATTTCCATTTTCCACCCACCAAGAGTCCCAACCTAAACCACCCATTAGGCCCAATAAGCAGAATTTGTCCTTTCCTCGGCTGGAGGATCAAAACCTAAAGTGGGTTATCCACTGCTAGCCCAATTGAAATCAGCCCTTTTACTCATAGAAATCATGTTGATGTCACTGAGCAAGTTTTAACTTGTTCTCTTACGCATAGAGGCCAAAAGCTATTTTTGTCTGCTGTGTATGGGAGTAACAAAGGGTTAGAGAGAAAAGCACTACGGTTAAGGCTTCATCATATTTCTGAGCAGGTAGGAGACTATCCATGGATGGTAGCTGGCGACTTTAACATCATAAATCATTTGATTCCGATGGCTCACAAATTATTGATGTTGATATGAAGGATTTTCAGGAATGCCAAGCTAATCTAGAGCTATTCGATCACCCTTTCTATGGTCGTTTATTCACTTGGTGTAACAATCGAATGGAGGGAACCTTATCTAGGAAGCTGGATAGGGTTTTAATTAACCCAAGATGGCATGTCTGCTTTGGAAACTCATGTGTGGAATTTTTAGCTCCAGAAGTGTCTGATCACAGTCCTGGGCATGTTAGAATACAGGCAAACGAGTATTCTCCATCTAAGCCTTTTAAGTTCTTCAATTACTAGACACACCATCCAGACTTCAGGGGTACAGTTGAAAGATCCTGGTCTCTACCAGTAAGGGGCAACCTCATGTTAAAATTGCACAGGAAACTGAAAAGGTTGCAACTGGCTTTGAAAGATTTAAACAACTCTCATTATAATAACATTTCAAGTAGATTAAAGGAGAAAATAGTAGCCCTAGAATCAGTGCAACTTGAAATGTTATCTCGAACCCCTACAGAGGATATGGTGATACTAGTGAAACAGGAGGCAAAGGAGCTTTCTGAGTTGTTAACTATTGAAGAGAAATTTTATAGGCAGAAATCCAGAATTCAGTGGGTAAAAGAGGGGGACCAAAACACTGGTTTCTTCCACAAACAGGTGATTGTGAAGCAGAAAAACAATACAATCAGGATCTTGTATGATGCACAGGGAAATAAATTGGAATCATACAGCCAGATTTCTCAAGAAGCAAACCTTTTTTTCCAACACCTATTAGGGACCTCAAATCCTAATGTCACTGGTTGTTCTAACACTTTGCTTAAGGAGCTGCTACCAGCAACCTTATCTTCTGATTTGCAGGGTATATTGGCTGTGTCTATTACTTCCCAAGAAATCCAAACTACCATGTTTGCCTTGAATGGCAATAAGGCACCAGGTCCTGATGGCTATTCTGCTTATTTCTTTAAATGTGCCTGGTGTATAGTGGGGGAGGATGTGATTGAGGCTGTGTAGTACTTATTCCTAACTGGTGACCTCTTGTCAGCTTTCAATTCAACAATCATTATCCTGGTGCCTAAAGTCCCAAACCCAGGTACCATGACTGATTTTAGACCTATTTCTTGTTGTTCTATCATCTACAAATGCATTACTAAGATCATTGCCAATAGACTCAAGAAGTGCTTGCCAAGCATCATCTCCAACAATCAGAGTGCTTTTGTGGCAGATAAAAGCCTAGTGGATAATATGCTAATGGCTCAAGAGCTTGTCAATGGCTACCACAAGTCCACTTTGTCTCTGGTGGATTTAAGAAAGGCTTTTGACTCATTGGACTGGAAGTTTATCATCCAGGTCTTAGCAGTTTTAGGTTGTCCTAAAACCTTTATTGAGTGGATAAGCAAATGTATAACCACCCCCAAGTACTCTGTGGCTATTAATGGAGGTTTAGCAAGATACTTCTCTGTAAGAAAGGGGTAAGACAGGGAGATCCAATCTCTCCATACTTATTTGTCATAGCTATGAATGTGCTATCTGGTTTATTGAACAAAGCCGCAGCACACGGTATCTTTGCCTACGACCCTAAATGTAAGAAACTTAACCTCACTCACCTTTGTTTTGCTGACGATCTGTGAATTTTCACTAAGGGGAAAGCTGAATATATGGAAGCTATCATAAAAATATTAGAGGTTTTTCATCAGTTCTCTGGTTTGCAGTTAAACTGCTCCAAAAGTGAAATCTTCAGTTGTGGCATTAGCCAAGATGAATTGCAAAACATTGTTGCACAAACAGGATTTAAGACAGGAACTCTCCCTGTTAGATACCTAGGCGTGCCTTTGGTCACCAGAAGACTGACTAAAAAAGATTGATTTCCTTTGATTGAAAGAATCACAAAAAGAATTAACGGATGGGCTGTTAAGCACTTGTCCTATGCTGGCAGACTTCAACTCATTCAATCTGTCATTTTCAGTATCCAAAATTTCCGGTGTAGGAACCTGATGATCCCAACCAAAGTGCTTAAAAAGATCACCCAGATATGTAGTGCTTTCTTTTGGAAAGAGGTAGCGAGCAATCCCAAAGGAGCCAGTGTTAGCTGGCATACTATTTGTCACTCGAAATCTGAATGAGGTTTAGGGTTAAAGGATATGGTTTCCTGGAATAAATCTTGCATTCTCAGGAATCTTTGGATGGTAGTAACTCAGGTTGGATCCCTTTGGGTGGCCTAGGTCGAGAGCTATGTTCTTAAAGGCAGGAATGTAATGCAGTTGCCTTCTCTCCAAAGGTTTAGTTGGAGTTGGAAGAAGATTTTGAATTTAAGAAGTCTAGCTCTCAAATTTATGCAGCAACAAGGAGATAGACTGGTTTGGAGTATGCCAGCCCTTAACTACAAGACTGCTTATGTTTGGAATGAACTAAGGCATAAGCAGGAAAAAATTGAGTGGCATAGATTGGTGTGGTGCAAATTTCTTACACCCAGGGATTCTATTATTTCTTGGCTAGCCATTTTGAACAGGCTACCTACTAAGATTAGGTTCAGTTCTTGGGGATATCATGTTTCCCCAGAGTGTCTGTTGTCTAACAATGAAGTAGAAACTAGAGATCATGATTTTTTCAGTACTCAACACAACTGTGGGGGAAGGTCTTGGTCACTTGCGACATCAGAAGGCTAGTGGGATCTTGACAAGAAAAGCTATCCTGGGCTATTATGAGCTTAAAGGGGAATGCCCTAATTTCGATCATTCTAAGGCTGACTTGGAATGCTTATATATATTTTATTTGGCAGGAGAGAAACCGAAGAATTTATGAAGGGCCGAAAAGACAGGAACAAATTTTGTACGGGTTGATTACTAGTATAGTAAGGGATAGACTAACAGGTCTTGTTAACTCTGTAAATTACAATGAAAATAAACATCTATGCGATTCTTGGCATCTAGCGAATATTACAGAGACATAAGGGATTGTTTTGTTCATGCCTGATAGCATGATTTCACTTATAGCAGATTCTGTTCTTTGGATATATAAAATTCTTTAATTATCCAAAGAAGAAATCAGCCCTTTTACTTGGTCCAGTATAGTATAGGCAAAGTCTCTTCGTATCAGGCGCAGCAAGCGCTGACGGGAACCAAGCCAGCAAGCTTGCTGGGTCCGCCGCAATCGCTGTCCTTAGTATTTCGCAAACTGCCGCACGCACGCGTTCAAGACAAAGCCAAACTATCCAGGCTGAAACCTGAGGGTTCCACTTCCAGAAGATAGAATCCATAGTTTCCAACTTTCTCAACTGACTCAACCAAAGCCAATTAAAAGATTGACTTTGACTCCGTAGGATCTTCCCTATTCTCTTCCGGATTTTCATATTTTTCTCCTTTTCTCTTAATTGTTTTCTAACACCCTTTAATTCATACCTTGTTACGTGAGTACATACATAAAAATCTTCGACTTCCTAAATCCAACCAAATATTTTAACATTACTCCTTTCCACATTTTCAAAAATCCCAAGCAACCCTAAATTTTGTTTTATTTTTCGCGGTACTTTAAAGAGCCTAGAAGTTAAATCTTACTAACATCAATGTCTTTGGTAGTTCACCTGAAAAAGAAGTTTATATAGTCACGTTCATATAAATCATAGGAAGGATTATTTTTTTGTATATTAATAGTGGAGTTTTTTAACTCTATAAGTGATGTTAAAAAATTGCATTGTAAGTGTCATTTATATATTTTTTATTTTTTAAAATATAACTTAAGCACGTATGATAATTTTTAACTTTGTTTGTAAAATTAAAAAAAAAAATCATTATCCTCCACAAGATAATAATCCATGATATGAAACTCCATGAAATTTTCAGGTGTCATTAGCTTTTTTATTAGCTTCATTTTTCTCATTTAATCATCTTATTATATTTAGGGAATTTTATTTCTAATAAAGCACTAATCAAATAAGTTTTATTTATATCCGATAATTTTAAACATCACACGAAAATATGAAACGAACTCGACATGTTTAATAAATACGAAAATAATATAATAAACACGACATGACACGTTTAAACACGATTAATACGATATATTAAATACACATATCTATTCGTGTTTAAAATTTTAATATATTTAATAACTATATCGTGTTTATATTTATATAATTATTAAAAAAATACGAAATACCATAAAAAATAGTCAAATCTAATTTTACCGGCACAGTACAATAATTAAGATGGAAAGATTCTGGGACAAAATGTCAACCATCTGAGTCATATTTTGTACTAATCCCGAGACTTTGCATGGCATGTTTAATTAATACATTGCTACTTACAAAACCTACTGTAATTATTCAAGGATTAAAGGATGACAAATTAATCCTTGTACAATAAACTTTGAAGAGTCAATGTTTGGGTATAAAAAGTTTTTTTTTCTTCTTTCAAAAATTTGGTGTTTGGTTGTTCGGTGAAATTCCATAAAGAGAAGGTGAAGTAGTTGTATTTTGATTGATTTGTTCATCCTAATTTCTTTACCTTAAAGTAACTGTTAAAACTAAACTTAACCACAAAAAGACAACAATTTTACAGCTAATTAGTACGAAATTTGGCTTCAAATGTTGCCAGAGTCATAAGCTGTCAAATGAAAATGAGACTTGTTTAATTAACTCATTTTTTATAATGTAATTTTGAATACGATAGAAAAATATAAAATAATATTTTTAATAAATATAATTGATACAATTAAATATAATTAATATGATACATTTAATATATATTATATTTTTGTTTAAAATTTATTGACATATTTAATAATTTGTATTATATTTATGTTTACACGACTGATAAAAAAACACGTGACACAACATGCATACATAAATTATCAGGTATAACAGTAACACCATACTAGATCTGCTCATAGATCGGACTGCGGCTTGGAAAATTTTCATTTCTTTTATCTCGGCCCGTCGAGGTTTACTGTTTAAATAATAATAAAAATTTAAAAAATTATTTTTATAATTACATTTAAATAAAAAAATTATTTTTTTATTAATTAAATAGTGATTCGGGCTGGAACAACCCCTCAAAAATATCTCTAATCAAACCTAATCTAATACGAATCGAATGAACTATTTGATCTTTGAACAAGTTTACATCTTACGGTTCCTTCCTAATTAATCCATTTACCTTTCTATAATATATTATACAATTTCCCAGTTTTTTCCTTTCTTTGCAAAATGTCAACAACGTTTATATATATATATATATATATATATATATATATATATAAAATCAAAGAAAGCAGTCTTGAGATCGAGTAGTTTTGAATTAGTGAAGAATGTTTGGGAAGAAAAATCAGCAAAAGCCATAAACCATGAAGGATGCAAATTTCAATACTAATTTATTTCTTTTATTTTCCTGAATAACTACTGGTATTACTATTTTTGTATTTGTATTTTCCTCACATGGTTTTAGCTTCAGTCCAAAATGACTTTCATTTCATATATATATATATTTGGATAAGTTTTCATTTCATATTTTCATTCATGCAAAACGCGGTCGTAATTTTCTACTTAAAATGACAATATTGCCCATTGACTTTCTTAAGGTGACGACATGACGAATTGTTCTCTCAAATCACACACCTACTCCCTCATTGACAAATTTGCCCCTTTTGTCATTTTCATGGATTGAAGGATTAAGACATAAGAACGCCCTTTCGTTTTCTTCCTCTCATCTTAATCACATTCATAATTTAGTATGGTACAAAATATATAAAATATTATATATGTTTTTTTTAAAATTCGTAATCTATTCTTAACCTTCTCGATCATTATTTAATTGATTCATTTGAGAAAAATGTTACGAGCTTAAATTTTTTTAAATCCGTAATTTTCAAAAATTTATAAAAAAAATACATGTCATTTGAATTAGCATTATATATGTTTTAAATTGCAACTTGGCCAAGATTCGATCTCTCAAATATTTTTCATTTTTTTTTTTTTTTTTTTTTTGCTTGGCCAAAATTTAGTTTCATGAACAATAGATGTAGCGAAAGACGACCCCTAACAAGGCTACTTCCAAGTTTTTTTTAGACCCACAATGGGATTGAGGGGTCTAAGATTTTAATTCCTTGGCAATCTCGTTTTTAATTTTTAGTTTTGGATATAAGTAAGAACAGGATTAAACAAAGTTTATAGTAAGATAATACCCACCAGCTTTTTGGAACCACTTTATATGATAAATCGAAGGTCAACTTCAAGGAAAAATCATGACCATCAAATTCAAATGAAGGGGGAAAAGTCCATAGTTTACGCGGTTGTGATGATCTGCCTGTAGTTTAATCGTCATGCATACAAAATTGTTCCATCATGTCATCCATCTAAACAAAGATAATATCGTATTAGGTCCTTTATTTCACGAAAAATTATTTTCATATTTCACGAAAAATGATTTTCCTACATATAAGATCAATCTTCTAAAAATAAAAATTGAAGTAAAAAATAAAAATAAAAATCGATCCTTTAAATATAAAAAATGATTATTTAAATTATTAAAAAAAAAATCAAATAATTGAAAATATTTTATACGAATTATTCAAATAACAAAAAATATTAATTTTTTAAATCATTTTTCTCAAAATAAATTAATACTTTTGTCTAAGTAAATATTCTAGAAGATATAGCACTATTGACTATATTATTATTGCAGGTATACCAACCTCTTTCTCTTACGAAGTCTATACAAAACCCATATTTCAAATTTGATGAAATTGTCCTCCGACTGCGGATTGCCGGATTGTAGTGTGTAATAGCTCGTATGGTGTTCTCTGCATGATTAATACCAACTTTTTTATTTAATAATAAAATAAACACACACTTTTGAATTCATTTTAGAATTAATTAATTGTAGTCAATTTTGGAAATACATCAAGCTGTTTCGATTTATAGTTGGGATGAAAAAGATCTTGAATCATCTAATGTGCTTTCATACGAACATTCTAAAGGCCAATTCAGATTTACTGAATATTATATTTTAAGAGTGGATATATAAATTAATTGAACTAAATTATTTTTAACTATGAAAAAAGGAAAGTCAATGGGGCCGGGGCAGGCTCGTCATTTTCTCTTGAACCAACTTTTGTGGACTTAGCGATCCATACCCATTAATCAAATGTCCTATATAGACAGAGACAGATTATGAAGAAGGGTGTGGAACTTGGAAGAATCCCATTTATTTATGTTGTATTGTATAGAATGAAGTCGAGAATGATATGAAGAAAAAATCAGAGGGTGTTGCAAACTAGGGGGAAAAAAAAAGGAGTTGTAAACCTCTGTCTCTGTGTTGGGTTTTCATAGTAGTTGGTGATTTGGTCCTTCCAAACCATTGCTCATTCTTCACCATATTCTAATATCTTCTAACCTAATTCTCTGCTTCTTTCAAATCATTACCTGAAAGCTGTCGGCTTTCACCAACCATAGATAATCCTCTAGTTTTGAATCCTATATACTTTGATACAAGTCTGAAGAAGTGAATCTGTAGAAGTATAGTACTAGATTCAGTAAAAAAATGACTGTATTGAAGATTACTTGGAGATCCATCATCCCGAGCTGTTCCAAGGGTGTTGTGAAACCAGAAGCCAAGCCTAAGAAGGAAGTTGCAAAACAAAGTTCATTTACCAGGCTTGCAATGTTAGACTTAAGTTATCCCAGCTCAATGCTAACGGAAGATCTGTCTACCTCGCTTGCCGGTTCAAACCTTCATGTTTTTACGCTTGGGGAGCTAAAGGTGATAACACAGAGCTTTTCATCAGCTAACTTTCTGGGTGAAGGTGGATTTGGACCGGTTCATAAGGGGTTCATTGATGACAAGCTTAGGCCTGGATTGAAAGCTCAGCCTGTGGCTGTTAAGCTCCTGGATTTAGAAGGCTTGCAAGGACATAGAGAGTGGCTGGTGAGTAGTATTTTCAATCAATATATTGCTTACATTGGGACATTAATTGTTATGTTTCCTGAATTCCCATTTGTTCTAATGCATATTTCAGCTGGAAGTTTGATTTGTTGATTAATAAATGTTTCTTTCTGGAACAGACTGAAGTGATCTTTCTTGCACAATTGAGGCATCCACATCTTGTGAAGCTGATCGGATATTGTTGCGAAGAAGAACATAGGCTACTGGTATATGAATATATGCCTAGAGGCAGCTTGGAGAATCAGCTATTTAGAAGTATGTTCTCTCTGCAAATTACCATTCTGTTTTAGAATTTTTTTTTTTTATACAAACAATAAAAGAAATTAACGTCAATCTCCTCGTTTGCAGGGTATTCAGTTTCTCTTCCATGGGCGACAAGGATGAAAATTGCTCTTGGAGCTGCCAAGGGTCTTGCCTATCTCCATGAAGCAGAAAAACCAGTCATATACCGAGATTTTAAAGCGTCAAATATCTTGTTAGACTCTGTAAGTATTGCTTCTTTTTTTTTAGTTCTTAGTTTCTTACCTACCGCACAAAACTTGTCTCTTTAGAACTGTAACATGAATTTTCTTCATTTACTGATGACGTTTTAAAACATGTTTTTTTTTTCCAGGATTACAATGCCAAACTTTCTGATTTTGGTCTAGCAAAAGATGGCCCTGAAGGGGATGACACGCATGTTTCCACCAGGGTTATGGGGACACAAGGCTATGCTGCTCCTGAATACATCATGACAGGTACATCATTTGATTCATACAGTTTTTTGGCTAATTAATTTGTCATAGTGTAGATTGCCGAAGAACTGATATAATTGTAACTTTTGTTTTTAGGTCACTTGACGGCAATGAGTGATGTATATAGCTTTGGAGTGGTACTTCTGGAGCTTTTAACAGGGAGAAGATCTTTAGACAAGAGCCGTTGTCAAAGAGAACAAAACTTAGCAGAGTGGGCAAGGCCAATGTTGAATGATCCTAGGAAACTTGGCCGGATAATGGATCCTAGACTGGAAGGCCAATATTCAGAAACGGGGGCACGAAAGGCAGCTGTATTGGCTTATCAATGCCTTAGTCACCGGCCAAAGCAAAGACCGAAAATGAGTGATGTGGTCAAGACTTTGGAGCCCCTTCAGGACTATGAAGACATCCTAACTGGTCCCTTTGTTTATACGGTTCCAACCCAAAGTGGTTCGCCAAAGGAGGACAAGGACACTAAAGAATGTGAATCTAAAAAGGAGTTAAAGAAAGAGAACGGCCATCATCACAAAAACCACAGACGCCATCAGGGCCATAGGCATCAAAACAGATCGCCAAGGATGTATCCAGTTCACTCGGAAAGCGACGCCCTAAAGCAAAATCATAGAAATGGGTTGAATTCTCCCTTGCACTATAAAGCTAGGGAAGCATAGAGTATAGACTAGCACAACTGTAAATCACATTGTAAATAGGCATAATTACAGATTGCTCAATGTGGCAAATGTTTAAGAGTAAGTTTTTCTTGACAGCAAAGACTTGTTTACTTCAATTGATTCTTTCAAATAATAAGAATTTTTATTTATTGTTTTTTTTTTCTTGTTGTATCTGGAATGGGCTGAGTTTAATTGTTTATCAAGCATAAGACTAGTTCAAAAATGGCTAATCAACAACCTATGTTGATCAAAAGGCAAATATTCAAAATTGTCAAACACAGCTAAGCATGGAAACAACGCGGATATACTATTTTGGATCAAATCCCACTAAACTAGGATATTCTCTCTAATTCAATTATTTTGTCTGAGCTGCAGGCTAGCAGCCTTATGCATGATTTATAATAGGGTTTTGCTAACAAATGTCATTAAATCATTTGTTAGCAAAATTTTTTATAATAAAAAGAAAAAGATATTGTCCCCGTATATACAATCAAATCCGTGTTTTAAGCTGGTTTCTCAAATTTTCTTTTAATTGAAAACGAGACAAGGATTCGTCCAAAACAAAGAAAATAGGATAAATTAGAGAAGAATAGAAAACTCCAAGCTACAAATCTCCCTGACCAACTGGCAATTTATTTTGTTGGTGATTTTTTTCTTTTCTTTTTGCAAGAAGAAGAGTGATCATATGAGCTGGCTTTTCAAGTTTTAGTCAAAGTTAGCCAGGCAGAGTGCAAGCATAGCATTACCAATCACCGCCAATAAGATTTCATAAAGCATGCCGTAACCAACAGTAATAATTAAATATTTTTTTACTTGGATCCTGAATAATATGCTTGTTTCAAGATGTGCCATCAAATTCCTTACTACCAATGGCTAAACAACGATTCCGTGACTTCAACTGTAAGATGTATGATTGTGAAAGATACCAAGATTTTAAGCATCATGAATCTGCAACTCTGACGCTAACATCCTGTCTATACTTAAATACTTTTATTCTTAAAAAAAGGCAGGAACAAAACAAACATGCATTTCAACTCTGATTCCTCTACTCTTTCACCTGTTGTTTGCAGTCAGAGATGTTGGTTTCAGGTTTCCGATTTCTTATTATCGTCTTTGGTAATAACATGTGAATCATTGAATTGAGAGAGCAAGCAGATTCTGAATTATATACCATTATATTCTTAGACTGCAAATTCTTGGGCAGCGCCTCAAAGGATTTAAATTCATTTGGGAAGAAAACCTGATAGAGTAGTCACAAGTTGTTGGGTTATAGGAGCATAGCATAGCATAATGACATCAGCCCCTCCAATGGATACTTCTTATTTCATAATCAAATAGATAAAGAGGATATAAACATGCCTTGTGTCACGGACTAAACTTTGTCTCAATTGAATGTTAGTTCGTGCTTGATGGACGCTTCCACACAAGTCAGTCTAGATCTCTCGACTATCTGCTTAAGCAACAACAAGCCACTAGTTAGTCTCAAGGCCATTTCACGATATCGCGGGGCATAGCGGGTGCATACCGGCGACTCCCGATGCCCCCAAAGAAAAAAAAATTTATTAGTTTTGAAAAGAATACAAAAGTTTACAAAAGATCATCGAGTCTTCCCCACCATCGTTGGGGCCATAAGGACAACCCTAGATGGTGGCCTAGCACATACCTTAACCAGTGAGGCAGCCCAACATTCCGCCAACTGCTCACCCCCTATAAAGAGCTTAAGAGCTTTTACAAGACTTCTACCAAGAACCATTACAATGTTTGAAATGGGGACACTTTTTCCTAAGACATATGGCTACCCTCCCATGGCACCTCTACCCGGTCATGGCCCTGTACATGGTTGGCTCATGACATCGTCCCCTACTCAATCTGTCAACGTCCTCGTTGACTTGGTTGCTAAGAATTCTTCAATCTTCTGCTTGAAGGCTCGCAAGTCATGCTTTCTCTCCCAACTGATCTCCTCTGGACCCAAGCCTTCCCATTTGACTAGATACTCCTTAATGGTCCTCCTAGACACTATGGTTACCCTGTCGGCTAAGATTTCTTCAACTCGTCGCTCCGGTGGTGGCTTCATGTTGATGGCTTCCCTGGTTGTCTAACTACGACTTGCATCTGAGGGATTTGCATGATAAGGTTTCAAGTTGCTCACATGGAATATCGGATGCACCTTCATCCACTTGGGTGGATCAATCTTGTAGGAAGCATTTCCCACTTTGGAAAGGATAGTCACTAGACCTTCATATTTACGCACCAATCTCCGATCTCGCTTTCGTAGGAACCTTAGCTGTTCGGGCACTAATCTGACAAGCACACGATCACCGACCTTGTAGTGTTGTGCCCTTCGACCCTTGTCTGCCCACTTTTTCATGCGTTTGGAGGCCTTTTCAAGTAAGCCCGAGCAATCTCCGTGTTCTGCCTCCATTCTTTTGTAAGATTGAAGGCTTGAGGGCTTTTCCCTCGATAGGGCTCTGTGGATATGTGTGGTAAATTGGGTTGTTGTCCGGAAACAATCTCAAAAGGACTCTTGTTGGTGGAGGAACTCTTCCTAGCATTGAACCAAAATTGGGCCACATCTAACAACGGGGGCCAATTCTACTGATTTGCTTGCACAAAATGTCTCAGATACTCCTCTAGCAACCTATTGAACCATTCGGTTTGCCTATATGTTTGCGGATGATAACTGGATGAGATGTTCAGTTGTGATCCTAGCAGTTTGAAGAGTTCTCTCCAGAAACTTCCCGTGAATCTTGGATCCCTATCACTGATGATACTTTATGGCACACCCCAATACTTGACCACATTCTTAAAGATTAGGCGAGTCGTGTCTTCCGCAGTGCAATACTTTTGAGCTGGGATAAATGTGGCATATTTGGAGAAACGATCAATCACCACCAAAATAGACCCAAGGTCGCCAACTTTAGGGAGGCCAGAGATGAAGTCAAGGGAGATACTTCCCCAAGGTCGTGTAGGCACTGGTAAAGGTTCAAGCATGCCTGCAGGTTTTCGCTTCTCTACCTTGTCTTGTTGGCAAATGAGGCAAGTCTTTGTGTAGGCCATAACATCTTCCCGCATAGTAACCTTGTTTTAATAGGGCGAAGGTGCGTTGCCAACCCGGATGGCCGGACCTAGGTGTGTCATGACATTCTCGCATGAGTATTTGTCTAAGATCTCCTGCTCTTGGCATAAACAAACATGACCCTTTTGTCAATAAGGCCCCATTCTCCAACCAAAAGTACTTGGATTTTCCGTCTTCTACTAACTTCATAATGGAAACGGCTTGTGGGTCTTTCTTCAAATTCTCCTCAATGGACTTCCGTATGTCTGTTGTCACCTTAGTAGCTGACATTGGGGCGACCCTTCTAAGTGCTGCAAATTCTGCTCGTCTACTCAGTGCATCCGCCACTTGGTTGGTCTTTCCCATTTTGTGTTCAAAACAAAAATCAAACTCGGCCAGAAACTCATGCCATCTTGCTTGCTTGGCCGTTAGCTTCGGTTGGGTAAGGAAGTGGCTAATTGTTGTATTATCAGTCTTGACAACAAAATTGGAGCCTAGCAGGTAGTGTCGCCATGTCCTTAAACAATGAATCACGGCTAGAAGTTCTTTCTCTTGGGTGGTGTATCTCCTTTCATTCTAACTCAAGTTCCTTCTCTCGAAAGCGATCGGGTGTCTCCCTTGTAGGAGTACCCCTCTAATGGCAAAATCTGATGCATCTGTTTGAACTTCAAAAGGCTTTTCAATATCAAGAAGAGCCAACACGGGGTCCCTCATCATCACTTCTTTTAGACCCTCAAATGCCTCTTGGCATTGGCTTGACCAACTCCACTTCTCTCCATTCTTCAATAGATCAGTGAGTGCCGTTACCCTGCGAGAGTATCCCTCAACAAATCTCCTATAGTAATTGGCCAGACCCAAAACGACTGTAGTTCACTGATATTCTTCGGAGTCGCACATTCTCTAATTGCCTTGACCTTGTCCATGTCTATACGGATGTGTCCCTGTTGGATTATGTGTCCCAAGAAATGAATTTGGATTTGAGCAAATACACACTTCTCCCTTTTTACATATAACTGGTTTTTCCGAAGCCTTTTGAACACTAGCTGTAAATGTTTCTCATGTTCCTCCAACGTGGAGCTATAAACCATGATGTTGTCCAAATAGATGACAACAAACTTGTCAAGGTAATCATGGAACACCTGGTTCATAAGAGTACAAAACGTAGCAGGAGCATTGGTTAGTCCAAAAGGCATAACTAGGAATTCAAAAGCACCATACTGAGCTACACAAGTCATTTTCGGTTCGTCCCCTTTCGCAATTCGCATTTGATGATAACCAGATCTAAGATCAAGTTTGGTGAAGAACTTGGCGTGGCTCAACTGATCAAATAAGTCTACAATAAGAGGGATCAAGTACTTGTTCCTTACTATAACCTTGTTCAGGGCCCTATAGTCAACACATAGCCGTAAACTTCCATCTTGTTTCTTTTGAAATAGCACTGGAGCTCCAAATGGTGCCTTTGATGGTCTAATGAAGCCGTCTTGTAATAGCTCATCGAACTATTTTCTTAATTCGGCCAATTTCGGGGGAGCCATACGATAGGGACCTTTAGCTGGAGGTTTCACTCCTGGTAGTAATTCAATCTCATGGTCTACCATTCTTCTAGGTGGTAGGAATTTAGGATTGTTCTGGCATCACATTCTGAAACTCTTGCAACACCTTTTTCACTCCATCTGGCATGGGATCTGAGTTAGCTTCGTCCTTATACATCGACATGACCACATAAGAGGGTTCGCCCATTTTTACTCCTTTCTTAAATTGTAGTGCTGATATGACCTTCTTTCCATTCCTTGGAAGAATTGTAGTTGGTACTACACATGGACGCTCCTCCAAGAACAATAAGCAACTGGTAGCGGGAACGGGAATCGGGTTGCCTGGGCCTCTATCATGAAATCCAATCCTAAGACAACATCAAAGCCGTCCATGGGGAAAACCGTGAAATTAATGCCTCCTTCCCATGGCCCAAGTTTGGTCATCATATTCTTGGAACTTCCACTGATTGCCAAGGCTAGCGAATTAACCGCTTTCATTTGCCCACAATCCTTGGTAACCTTAAGATCACACCTCTTTGCTTCTTCGGGTGAGATGAAGGTATCGGTCGCACTTTTGTCCACCATGGCCCTCGTTGTCTTACCATTCAACACTACCTCAACATATATCAGGCCCCGCTCGGGTTCCTTCTTCAACTTGCTCAATTGTGTATGCAGGGCATTAAGGAACTGTATGGAGCCCATCCTTCCTGGCTCATTCTCCACTTCTTGAACTGATTGGTGAGAGTGGCCTTCTTCTTGTGACGAGGCTACTAAGGCATTCAAGGCACCTCTATGCGGATATTCTGTTACTCGATGCGGTCTCTGACACAGGAAGCAAGCTAATGGTTGTCTCGGCTTGAAACTCGATGAATTGTTTGTCTTTGGTTGAGGTGTATCTCTATCAGGTGGTCTCCTATCCACTCCCCTACTAAAGGGTCTATCCACTCTGGCCATTTTCCCCTCACTTCCAAAACTAGAGCTACTGCCACTAAATGGAGGGGCCTTATGCTTTGATAGGCCATCGTTGTAGTCATTCAGACGTTCGACGGCGGCCATGGCAGTGGCCACATCTTGCACCTTTTGTCTTTGTAACTCAGTCCTGGCCCAAGGCTTGAGACCCTCGAGGAAATAGAATATTTTATCCTTTTCAGACATGTCCCTTATATCCAACATCAAGGTAGAGAAGCCCCTGACAAACTCTCGCACCGTCCTCGTTTGCACCAATTCCCAAAGCTTCCGTCAAGCCATGTATTCCACATTCTCAAGAAAGAATTGGCTTTTTAGTTATCGCTTGAGGTCGCCCCAAGTTTTGATAGGGCACTCATCGTTGACAAACTTCGAACGCCACCATAGCTTGGCATCCCCAACAAGATACATTGCAGCCATAGCCACTTTGTCTTCCTCTGAGTCTGTGTGCATGACCCCAAAGTATTGCTCAATATCAAACAGGAAATTCTCAAGCTCTTTGGCATCTCTTGCCTCCTCATAGCGTCGAGGTTCCGGCAACTTGGCTCTTTTTCCCCTGTCCACAGAACTGGAACTAACTCTGCCCATTGCCATTTGTAACACGCTGACCTGAGCCTTGAGTTCCTCGAACTCTCTTTGGATGATGCTTATGGCATCCCTTGTTTCTTCACCCAAATCGTTCAGCGTATCGGACAGCTCCCGCTGGGCTGTATCGATATCTCTCGCTTGATCATGGGTGACCATATGAGTTTTTAAAGCGGCCACTGAGGCCTCAAGCTCCTCAATCCTTTCTCGGTCATCTGACCCACCTCGAGTCGTAACCATCTTTTGCTTTCTCGCTAGCACTTCTCAACTGTGCTCTGATACCACGTGTCACAGACTAAACTTTGTCTTAATTGAATGTTAGTCCGTGCGGCACTTGGATGGATGCTTCCACACAAGTCAGCCAAGATCTCTCGACTATCTGCTTAAGCAACAACAAGCTACTAGTTAGTCTCAAGGCCACTTCACGATATCGCGGGGCATAGCGGGTGCACACCGGCGACCCTCGATGCCCCCAAAGGAAAAAACAATTTTATTAGTTTTGAAAAGATTACAAAAGTTTACAAAAGATCATCGAGTCTTCCCCACCATCGTTGGGCCCATAGGGGCAGCCCTAGATGGTGGCCTAGCACATACCTTAACCAGTGAGGCAGCCCAACATTCCGCCGACTGCTCACCCCTTATAAAGAGCTTAAGAGCTTTTACAAGACTTCTACCAAGAACCATTACAATATTTGAAATGGGAACATTTTTTCCTAAGACATATGGCTACCCTCTCATGTCACCTCTACCCAGTCATGGCCCTATACAAAGTTGACTCATGTCACCTTGCCTGATAACAGAACACTTATTTTGTACCATAGGAGACACCATAGGTGGGGAAATATCATAAAAATTCGGTAGAAAAACACTTAGAACAAGCTATGTTATCTGGATTTTTCATTTTTTAAAATAATTTTTGTCCGACATATGTGTCCGACACATATTTGGATATGAATATGAAGTATGATCCTTCAAATATATAAAAAAAAAAATTAAAAAATAAAATATACTCATGTCGGACACGTACTTGTATCTGACATTCATCCTCAAATCAAGTAACATAGAGAAATTTTATAAATAAATAAATAAATATATATATATATATATATATGTTTTTCCTCTTTCATAAAAAGCCTTTTCTAGTATTCCTAATCGACTTATAACACCATGGGCTTGGGCTTTATATAAACCCAAACAACACGCTCAAGCTTGCACGCGCGTGCTTTATTGTCTTCGTTTCGCGTGCGTCTACCTCTTCCCCTAAACAAAAGCAAAAAATATATTCTGCCCGCCCTTCTCGTTAGATCGCAGCCATGGCTACTCTAGACTCCGATGTCCCGATGGTTCCCCTTGGCGAGGCTTCCAGCAGTAGCGTCCCTTCCTCCTCCACTAAGAAGCCCAAGCGCTTCGAGATCAAAAAGTGGAGTGCGGTTTCCCTCTGGGCCTGGGGTACCTAACCCTAACCCTAACACACTTTTTCTATTTCTCCCTATCTATATATTTTCTATTTTAAAATTAATGTTTTTTGACGCTGATTTGGTTGATGGATGCAGATATTGTCGTGGATAATTGTGCGATTTGCAGGAATCACATAATGGATCTCTGTGAGTCTTTATGTCTTGATTTTATTTTTCAACCTTTTGTTTTCGTTTGGTTTATGATTTTTTTTTCGTGGTTTATTAATTCTGATTGTTTAATTTGGTTGTTCAGGTATCGAATGCCAAGCCAACCAAGCAAGCGCCACCAGTGAGGAATGCACTGTTGCTTGGGGTATGTTTTCCATTTTCCACTCCCCGAAACCTTACGCTTACTAATTTATACTGTATGGTAATGTCTTAGGCATGTTTCATTGTTGGGGATTATACAATTGAGTTTGCAATATATATATATATATATATATATATATATATATATATATATATATATATATATGCTCGACAGTCATGTCTGGGTGTTTTTGTCGAGAATTCTTAAAAGTTCTGTTAGGGTTACTAAATATGTACTCTTGAGAACATATAGCAGTTGTTTGTTTGAATTGTGTATGCATTGTTTACTTTAGGGACTAGTGCTAGGTTGTTTGGTTTGAGTATACTTTTATACCAAGCACAAGGATCGATATTTAGAACTCAATTTTGAACTTGTAGTTACTGGTTTCGTGAAGTAGAGGAGTGAATGTTCTTGTCTGGGTGTAGAAGAGAAGAAATTATGAGTAAATTTTGAAGAAATTATGGTGATTGTATGAAGTAGAGGAGTTAGTGTTCTTGTCTGGGTAGAAGAGAACAAATTAGTAGTAAATTTTGAAGAAATTATGGTGACGTTTTTTATGTTTTTAGGGTGGAAGAACATATCGAATAACTGTAGCTTTTAAGATGCTAATGGTGATGAATCAATTAAGTTGACGGGTGCTATCCAATTTTGATTTCTAATGCTTTGCCTTCAATAATCTACGCCTAGTGGCATCCAGATTCATTATTTTGTAGGTTCTGCTGTAAGCAAGTTGACGTGTCGCGTGGTTTGCTTAATTGCTTTTGATGTTTGTGTAGTTTTAGCAAAATGTCAGATTATTTTGTATCCAAAATCTATCTGATTATTTTCTCACTTTTGGGCTGAGCCAAGTAGTATGAATTAGATTGGTTGCTATTCCTTTGGTGGTTATAAATAGTTAGCCAAAATGGTTGATCCCTACGTTTTATTAGCATCAAATGTGAATAGAATTCCATGACTTACGCTAAGTGAAGCGCTGAAAAAATTAGTTGTTAAATTGCAGTTCATTTTTAATTGTTTGTTCAAGTTTTCTAAAGATTCATATATAGTTTGGAAAAACTATTGAAGCATGTGGATGAGAACATAAAGAACAGGACAGCCGTCTTTAACACCATTAATCTATTTGCTTGTCAATGATGTTGTTTTGCTCTTGGGATTTTATGGCCTTACCTGTAATTGTTGTTGCTTATCTTACATATAAATGTGTGTGTACGGAAAGAAGAATGCCTAAATTCATCTATGACTTTTTTCTTTAAAACAAACACATTTAATTGCTTTTGTGTATGTAGGGGTCTGCAACCATGCATTTCACTTTCACTGCATCAGCCGATGGCTGAAGACTCGTCAAGTGTGTCCATTGGGTATGCTATTTGCCTCCTGTGCCTTATCTCGCTTGGATATTTTGCCCCATCCCAATTTTTCTAACTACATAGCATTAATGTCTTCGTTGTTTTGCTTTTGCAGATAATAGTGAGTGGGAGTTCCAAAAGTATGGTCACTAGATCTTTTGGGCTGTTACCAGTTGAACCCACTTACCTTTCTCATGTGGTAGAAGAAGATTACCCTTTTCTTCAGCTTTCTATTGATTCGACTGGAGTTCCTTTAATTTTTTAGAAAAAAACATTTGCCTATATGAATTAGGGATCTGAATTTGATATGCAGCGAGTGCAATATGCTGAATTTTATGAGAATTATCCTTCATGTGTTAAATCTCTCCCTTGCTCTCTTTGGACGTGGGTGCTGATGAATGTCTTTTCATGTGAATATATTCCTTGGTAATCAGTTTGTGCATGAAACGGACCTTACTGTTTAGTTAGTTTGTTTTATTGCAACATGGATTAAATGGTTTATCATCATCTGCACATGTGAAACCTCGCCATATATTGCCAACTATTGATGTGGCATTAATTTCCCCTCTGCCTTAGTCAGCTCAGCTGCCCCGCTCCATTACTTTGTCAGGAATTAAGCATAGACAACTTTGTGTTCTTTCAATACTACTACTCTTGTTTTCCTTAAATGACTGAAAATTATCTCTTTCCCATGTCAATGGGAACGTTGCAATCTTTCTGGCTGATTTCAATACTACTACTATTGATGTGGCATTAATTTCCCCTCTCTCTTTAACGCTCATTATGATAACTACTTCTCTATCATAACCATCAACAGTATTTTCATCACAAAATAAAGAACAAGAGTAGAAAAAAGAAGCAAGTGTTGTTTAGATTAGGTGGCAAGAGTGAATTTTAATGAAGACAGCTTTCAACTACCAATGCTTTTTGTTGGGCGAGAGAAAAGAAAAGCATCTCTCCATCCAATCCATGTGCAACTCGCTAGAAAACAGAAGGGAAACAGGAATGGAAGGGAACTTTCTGATTACTACATATCCTGATCCTACCAAGTCCCTAGTCACTCCCCCACCCCCTGTCCCTTCAATTCACTCTCATTCAGGGAGATGATATTGTGTTTATATCAATACTCACACTTTGATCGAAATGCTCACTAATTTCCCCCATTAATATCAAGCAAATACTGGTAGTACTACATTTTTGTTTTAGTTTGCATAAAAAATGGATGGAGTCCATCATTCTTGAATCTTGAGTATTGTCCTTTGATCAAAGATGGTGTGTGAAAAGCTTGTGCGCAGCGCACCAGACACTAGTTGATTGATCTTGTAATCTTATCTCCTCCCTCCCTCCCTCCCTCCCTCTCATTCATCCAACACCAAATCTTGAAATAATCTTATAGAGGGATCCAATATCTTATATTTGTCATTTCATGGTTAAAATAATTGTTACTACTAATATTTTTTTTTTCTTTGGTTCATAATCCTGACATCATCTCCCATATCTATGAATTTGCATAAATTTTTAAGGGTTGCATTTATCATAATTTAGATCATATGTTAAGTTTATGTCAGGCACTCATAATTCAAAATAAAACTGTCACTATAACTGTAACTTTCTTAGAACTTTTTTTCTTAAACTAGAAAGAAAATAAAGTGGTACTCTTTAGTTAGTAGTTAAGTAGGAATGGACAGAAGAAAATATATGAACCATGTACCCATTTAAATTTAATTGAACAAAACTAGCAGTCTAGCACACATGTGAGCAGGCGTTAATGAAATAAAGTATAAAACTGCCAGGATTTGCTGCATCTGCTTCAGCCAATGATCAATGCTTTATATCAGCAATGGCTTTATCCCATTTTTCATGGCCGCAGCCTTCATATCTTCATTAGTGTTGGTATAGTAGGAAGCCAATCAAGCTAAAATAAGTAGAGCCAATAATAAAATGTCAGAAGCATAACTCAATTAAGAAAGTGCCAATATTGTTAAGTAAGAGTACTGCTAGAAGGTTTGTGTACATGGCTGCTGCACTAGGAGCTGTGCCACTGCAATGGCCCTCTCCTCAAATCATGCTCACTTGTGAATTTTTCAATTCCCCTTAAGCTTTTCTTTCTTTATTCGTCTCAATAATTATTCAAAGACCCCATAAGATTACTTAATAATCCATCTTCCTGGCCACCCTGCATTGGATGCAGAGCAATGGGACCACTTCTTCCCATCAAACATTAAACCTATTTCAAAGATACTAGCCATTGTTCTTCCAATTGTAGAAACATGCTTCTTCTTCTTATAATTTATAAACTCTTTGTAATTAACTTGTCAGGCTGTTGAATTCAAAGAGAAATCAAGTATGTGTTTAAGGTTAAACTATTGACCATTGTCCTTTTACAAACAAAATTGACACAGGACCATTTTTTAAATCTTGTTTCTCAGCACTTTCTAGGGTAAGTGGGTAACTGGTCTTGGTTATTCTGAGTTAGGATCTCAAATCCAAATTTAAAGTTTTACTTGTAAGGTAACGATTCCATGACCACAGTGAAGTTTACTGAAAACTGTGGAGGGGAGTGAGTACCCCAATTCAAACTACATTTATTAATAAATGCAACTTTTCTTCACTTCTAATTCATCTGCCTTTTTAAATGTTTTTTATTACTATGTCACGTCCGTGTCCGTGCTTCCAAGTTGTGCAGGGTCTGAATGAAGCAATAGAATTGAACAAGCCGTGTAGTTCTAGCTTTAGACCTGAAGTGATATTCAAATGGATTGGGTGAGTTCTCGAAGGTTGTTTTCTAATGCTAGGTGGTAATGAGCTTGAATTCCTATATATAGTGTCTCTTCTGCCCATTTTGAGGTATATTAATTGACCCTTTGAAGATATGTTATGTCCGATTTGCTGAATTTTTCTTTGCAACTTCAGAGAACATATCCCCCTATCCTCGGACAAGCTTTCCCATGAAATAATATTAATTACTAATGAGCATGTTTGCTCTTCTTTGCTGCATGCTCATGCATTTTAAGTATTTTTATGCAGTCCATGCGGAAGTGACTGTGAAATTGTGAATGTAAATATACCAACAAATGGATTGGAGCTGAGATCGGTGGTGCTTTTGGTGGAGAAAAAGTAAAAGCTGGAAGTGACTCATGGAAGCAACTAATACATGCGACGTTCAACATGGTAATTTTCATTCTCCATTCTTAGTTGTATAATTCATGTGCTATTGTTCTTCATAATGACTCAAACGATTATTTTCCTTGGCAGTACGATCAATTATGGAAATGAAGTGCCGTTGGCTCAAGGGATAAATTTAGGCCAATGAATTGGCTTGTTGTTAGGTATGTATGTTCTGTCATTGTCTGCATTTCCGATCCACATATATAATGGGTCAACATTTATATGCAAAATCTGCTGTCAAGATTATGCTTCCCTGTCAGTTTTACTATACCAGAAAAAAACATAAACGAACAGCTCTGATATTGAAACCATGGGCGGCTTAATTCTCAGTTCCAAATAAATACATTAAAGCAATGTTGATATGAATAGAAATGTTAATTATGGCTACTGCAGCTTCTGCTTCTTTCTGTTTTCTTTTTGTTTCTTTCAATTTGGAATGCTCAGTTGGGGCCATAGGAATAATCCATGATAACTAGAGATAAGGTACGTTGCTCAGTTGCCAGAAGGGAAGTCAAGTTGTACTCAAAAGGGAAGACCAGTACCCTAGTCAGCTTTTTAATGAATCATCTGAAAGTTGGCTATATCGACCAAAGCCATCCTGTTGAAGAGGAAACTTTGGGATTTAGCTAGCTCTGGAGGAAAATTGGTCCTTTCAGAGAGCTCTATAAGGAAAATTTTCTTTTATGGACGACGAATCTTCCCATAGATAGCTTTTTTTTTTTTTTTTTTTTTGCTTGAGAGGATGCATGAGGCGTGCTAGTTTATCAATCCTTCAACTAAAGTCACTTGGTCTGTGGAAGCTAATTTCATTGATTCAATGGTCCTTGTTAAATCCATATCTTTTACATTCCCACACACTTTGGACGAGAGGTAGTTTGGAGGATGGTGCATCCAAAGCAAATGCTTCGACCTTCTAGAATTCTAGTGTAGTTAAGAATAAATAAAATCTTGCCTGTAAGTCACTTTGGTGCTGAAAGTGATTTTGCTCGTTAGTCCAACTTATGACCTTTGAATTTAAGAAGGAAAATATATAAACAGATATGTTATCATATTCCATGTATGAAACTATGACTTGAATCTTTATTGCTCATCTCCGTTGCTTTCAATGTAGGGTTCACTTAATAAATCCCTCCACCTGAAATGCAACACCATTGAGAGAGAGAATTATTAGGATGAGGATTCTAGCAAAGCTCTAGCCTCTACGTCTCAATCTCAGTTCCCACAGGCTTTACTTTGGATAATAATTTTTTTTGTAAGAGTGCACTTCAATCAGTTCAAGGGAATGCCATATAATAAAATTAGGTGAAACTGCTTCTAAACAAGTGCCCCTTGAACCCAGGGAACTGCAGAAAAGGGATTCCAAAGTCAAACAGAAGTGACTAGCCGAATCAGGAGCAGTAATCTGGCCTAATGATCTTTTGCCACATCTTATTAATTTCCTTGGTCTTGGGGAAAAGTTTTTTCAAAAATATCAGACACAACTCTGGATTTTTCTTTTTGGGTTGGGAGGGTTCAAACTGTTGCCAAAGAAAAAGAGAAGGAAAGGCCAAGATATTATTATTTGATTGTACATGTTGCTAATTGAGACTGCAGCTTAAAGTGCCAGCTGGTTAATCTTCGCTGTTCCAAGTCATAATATGACAGGAAACCTTGGACTGCCCCCCGTTTTTTTTTTTTCCTTTTCAGATTTGATAATGTTTTAAGAGTTCAAAACAAGGAAAATGAAAAAAAAAAATTGGCTGGACATGTCTGGAAACTTCTGTTTTCTATCTAGAAAGAGTTCTTGCACATTGCTAGCATCCGTTTAATCAGTGACCAAATTTGTACTAGGACTCAGATTATGTTATAGAATGAGACTAAAGACCCCAAAATTTAAGAAAATAAAATAGAAAAACAAAAGCAAAGGAAAGGAAAGGAAAGAGGAGAAATTATTATGGTCTAAACAGGGTTCAGCTCCTTTCTTTGTTTCTAGGAATTTTCCTTGCAATTTCATTTTCTGTCATCATCTTCTTTTTGTGTTTACCTTTTCTGCCACAATTTCTTTATCTGCTTACCCCCCCCCCTCTTTCCATATAAGCCATTTTTCATAGCTGGCCTAGCTGAAATTTGACTAACCAGCACAAACACTACCATTTTCATAAAACCTCACATGCTGTAAGATTCTTTTCTACCAAATCTTTTCTCCTAAATATGAAAATTTACTCAAGAAAACTGTCACTGTTTCAATGTTATCAGCTTCAGCTACAGTTATCTTAAACATGAAGGAGGTATTAAGTTCCTTGAGACATTAAAATATGCCTGGATTATGCTCAAGATTAATGCATTAAAAAGATTAAAAGAACATAAGCTAAATATAAGAAACTTTGAAACCTGAAGCAGTTCATCAGATATATGTTATATACACTGCAAGGTCCATTAAATTCAGATGCCAAAACATTTGAGCTATAAAGACCTTATATATCTAGTCTATATAACAATCTGACATTGAAACAGAGTTCCTTTTGTTTCCTCTCTTTTTTTTCTTCATATATTTTACCTTTAAACTTGTGAAGAATAATTCAGATAGAAAGAGCTGAAAAACAACTGTCAGATCGAAGAAGAGGAGGACGCTTGACTCCTTCAAATCCTGGCAAGACGCTACTTGATTTAGACCTAAGAGCTCGCGGTGAATCCAGACTTCGACGAAGAATCCTGCCCATGGCAGAGATGGGGTGCTCTGTTTCATCTGAAGGACTCGACGCCCTGAACTTCTTGCAGAAGCTGATGTGTCGGTCCAGTGCTTCCTCGGTGGAGATAAGCGTACCCGATCTCAGAGCCTCATCCTTGACCGCCTCGATGCAGAGCCCGCAAATCCAACGGCCCTGGTAACGTTCCCGAACACGCAAGATATAAGCAGGGGTGCATTCCTCTGTGAAGCCACAGGACTCGCATTTAACGCAGTGAATTTCAGTTGGAGCAGTCACTTTGCTCGGTGGGTTTTGAGTATCTGAGCCTGAAATTGCCATTGCATGGAACCAAACATTGAAAATTCAATCTTTTGCTCTGTTTTATATTTTCTGTTTGTGTTCTGTAACTTTATATTGTGAAGGGAGAGGAGCAGGAGAGTGAAAGAGATTTATGTAATGTGGGTGTGAAAAAAAAAAAAAAGAGACAAATAAAAATTGAACAAAAAAGAATAAAGTGGTTTCTATGTTTGGGGCTCTGTCATGGATTTTACATCAAACCAGGGTTAAGATGTGGGGTTTCTTAATTTTGTCTTTTAACGGGTTTCTGTACATTATTTTTTTAATATATTCAAATCAATTTATAAATTATAAAAATTATATTTGTAAATGATGATTAAAATTATATTAAATAGTAATCGAAAAAAAAAATAATGAAAACGTTTTAAACATGAATGATGGGAAGGTTTAGAGCTAAGGGGTTATGTTAAACCAAGCGTGTGATTAGATCAAAGTACTTTCCATTTTGGCATGGTTGCTAAACCTCCCAATGATTGATACTTTGGGTTTTGTGTGTATTGTAAGGTATGTGGTATAGAAAAATGAAAACCTGCGGCTGCTAAAATTGCTGTCACTAATCGAGTGCAGACAGCCAGATTCGACTCCAGGGAGAAAGGATAAAGAAGAATATACTGTTAAAACAAAACCCAATAAAGATCAGAACTTTTACATTCTAAATATTCATAACCTCAATCACAAAAGTTGCATTCTGACAGTATATGAATATGACTTATAGTTATAGTTCAGTCAGTGTTAAGAGTTAAGACCCTCTTCAATCTAAAGCTCCCAATTTTAAGAAACTGAGATGAACATTAGATTATACAAAATGAGCATAGAATAGAAACATACTTCACAACAACAACAATAGGAGAAACAAAATTTCCATATAAGATGACGTGGTTTGCTGATTTACAAGTTAAAAAGGAAAAAAAAAAGGTTTTAACAATGAGGATTTAATATGAAGTTTTCTTATTAATGAAACTGTCTGTTAGTAATTCTTAATGATTTTCAAAATCTGCATTTTAATATTAATTTGTAAATATTGAATATTTTGCTTAAGTTATTTGTTCGAATTCAAGGTTTTTCCATAATTGTCTGTGATTGCGATAAGGTAAAGGAATACACAGACTTGTTGCCTTGACAGCCAAAGCAGATGAATCTTTTTCACAGGTCTTTGAAACCATGCCGCCACAGAGCCATACATGATTTTACAGCATGAACTCTTCCATGTTCCTCAGGGCTTGCTTAAGTTTACAGTAGATCAATGGTATAACAGTTCTTGCATCAAATTTCGCTGGATCTGAAATCAGGTAATAATTCAAATTAGCCTTCAAATTAACTTGAGTAAGAACAAAGAAATGATCAAAAGAAACCAATAATTAACTAGTTATTAAGTCGTTCAATTGAGATTTGGTGTTTTCAATCTTCTTAATGCTAAAAGACAGTATGTAACTTCATTCAACGTCGGAAAGAGACATCTCTGCATTGAACGCACCATCCCTTAAAAATGAGCCATGTGCAAGATTTGTTCACTCTTCTGATGGGACAATTAATAAAAGTGTTGGGCAAATACTGGTGAGCGAGTTGTGGCAGCTTCCTTGTGAAAGGAACACTCTTTCACGCCTTTAAGGCATTTAGATAGCAGCTACCGCAAGGGAATCTTTTACCATTTGGCTGTTGGGACCCGATGGCTACACTTGATGCCTCATGGTTTGGTGGCATATGATTCTGAAGATAGGTACGTGACTTTATCTAATTCTTGTTCCATTTTGCATTTGTTTTTAGACATTCTTATCTGAATTTATTTTTGTTTTCGGTTTGGGTATATATATCCAAGACCCAGAGAAAATTGCAACCTGTTTGTTGTCGTGAGACGAAAAACCAAGACCCACCACCTTGCCACTTGACCATGATTATGGCCGCCATAAACACATTAGAGGACGAATATTTGTATTTTCAGGAAATGCTGAGTCGGTGCTTTAAAACACTATCTGCCACCAAGGTTCATCCAAAAGGATAGATCGCTGTGATTCTTCCCATTAAAAACACATGCTATAGTAAACTTGGAAGTTGATTGTCACAGGACAAGAATGTAATCATTTTCAAGTAATGAAAAAAAAAAGAAGAATGCAAATCATTTTAGACTACTATTAATCTTGTATGTATGTTCTTAAATTTAAGGTTTTGTATTTGATGCACTGACAGTGTATAACTTTATATACTGTCAGTGAATAAAATGATGCCACCTCATTAAAAGATTTAAAAAATAAATATAAATTATTTTATTTTTAAATGAGTTGTCATTATCTGGTTCACTGACTGTGTATGAAGTTATACACTGTCAGTGCATCAAAATTAAATCCTAAATTTAATAGGTTTGCAGATGATGTGATTGAAGCATCAGATGGTAGTCTATATTTCAGTGTAGGCAGCAAGCACCAAATTTCATCTCAGTAACTCGTAATAATCTTGACCTGCTCGAGGCAAAACCTCTTGGGAAGCTGCTTAAGTTTGACCCATGGTTTGTGATTTCCCAACGGTGTTGCACCCTCTAAAGATGAAGATTATCTCGTGGCCTGTGAAACATGGAGGTAAGTCATGAAGTCATTGCCATTGGCACATGGAGTTCTATATCATTCAGATTATATATATTTCGCACAGTGGAGACGTTAATGTTAATAAAAAAACTAACATTTGTCTATAGATATGGATTCGTTGCATACTAACTAGACCAAACCATATTATGATTATTACTTAAATAAAAACGTTTAGGTTGAATAAGTATGTTGCAGAAGAAGTAATCTTCGATAGCAGAGAATTTTCCATGTTTTAAAAGAGTTTTTGTAAACAAAATTAAATAATTCCAATTGTGTAAAACTATGGCAAAGCTCACTGAGAATGTTTTCATTAAGCTGTATAAATATATGTACAGGCCATAACTATTGGTAGAGACTAAAAAATAAGGAGAAAACTATTATTTCTCAATGTCCCAGCCAGCAAGATGTAGTAAACCAGTGTTATAGGAAGGGCAATCATCGTTCCAAATATGAGCTTGAACAAAATTGAGAGTAACAAGTGAGGCAACAGCCATGAAAACGAAAGGACCTGTTACGAACCGAACTGCCATGGCAAAGGCTGCAATTGTTTTTCCACAGGCAATAACTCTTGGCTGAAATGCCATGAATAAATCAACAAAGAATTGTGGAGCTTGAACCATGCAAGCTTGGAAAGCACTTGCCCTTCACGCTCAACTCCATTTGTCACTTATAGTTTCTCGTCTTCCCCGACCTGGGCATCAGTTTGCAGTACCACTATGACCTTTTGGAGAACATCTGCTGCTTTGAACCTCAAGTTCATAGCATAAGGATTATTGGTGGAATATGAAATGGAAAGAAAGGAGGGAGAGGCACTGCGAATGAAGAATTGATTAAGGCAGCGGGAGCCTATGCTTGGGGCTTGGGCTTTCTCAACAACAATGATACTGCAAGTGTTTCTGAGATATTGAGGTTGTTGGAGCATGCATGCATGCATGCATGTGTGATCTGATCTGATCATACATCAGGCTGGTTGATCACGCACCCTCACCCTCAATATTAATTAAGGAGATTTGTAGGGGTGACTGGTGAGATGAGATCCCATGTGAACCCAAAAGCATTTTGAACCGTCCATTCCAATCTGACTGCATAATAAATATGCCTTAAATGCGCATGTGGGCAACCTGGATCCTGATTCCTCAAGAGAAGTCAATAAAAGGTAAAATGGGTCTTCTCTTTGGTCTGCATACAGCTGACCAAAGCTTGTCTCCTTTTCAGATAAGAGTACGACATGACCAGTGAAAATAGAAATTCGAATTACATTCATAATATTTGAAAGTATGCAATTAACGAGGTGTTTATACATTATTTCAATTAAAAATCATTTAATTATTATTTAATTTTTTTATATTTAATATATTTATTAAATTCAAAAAAACATTATTAATTACATATATTTTTTCATAAATTAATATTTTTTATTTAAAATAAAATTTATTTTTAAAACACGAATTAAGAGATTATTACATTTTTTTTATATACTTAAAGATACGTGTCCCCGTTAACCCTATTTTATGAAATTTAAACATTTCAATATCAATGAATAATTTCTCTTAAAATTAAAGAAATAGACTTTTCTGTGAAGAACATGCAGAAGTTTTTTTTATTTTTTTATAATAGAACATGCAGAAGTTGAAACCCTAGAAGTTAGAACTCCCCTAATTTTTACTTGGGTCTCAACTCTCAAGTCTCAACCACAAAATTTTAAATATTAAACTTTACAAATTACAATCTTCATCAGTCACCACGGGCCCACATTCACAAATCCGTTGGAGTTCGTTCCAGAGATCGAGCCGTTGGTATCTACCTGTAATATTATGAATTTTGCTAACAAGTCTCATAAGAATATTTTTTAAAGTTATTAAATATAATAATATTTTCGTTTAATACATTAAAAATTATGAATAAAGTTATCAATTATTATATTTAATGTAATATTATTACTATAAATCGTACATTAATTAATCTTAAAGAATGCTTTAAAAATACTCATTAGCAAAACCCTAATATTATAGTTAACTACACAAAAGTGCCATGTGTTGACACGTGACATTTTTGTGTAGTTTTATTTATTTTTTTGTATTTTCGAGAAGGTGAGAAAGAAATAAAAGAGAAAAAAAATTGTCTCTTCATATTTGTATTATTTTTTATGTGTTTAAAATATTATAAATTTATATAAATTTTTATAAATTAATAATTTATTTTATGTATATTTTAACACGTTTGTTTATTCTTTTCGTGTTGTGTTTTAATTACTTTTTTATGTTGTGTTCGTATCGTGTCTCAATTCATTTTTTATTTTGCATAGTTTGTTATTATGATTCAATTAAAAAAAATTGTGTGTTCGTGTTGTGTTTCAATTCATGACATATTTTGCATAATTTGTTATAGTGATTCAATTTAAAAAAAAAAAAAATTTGTGTATTCATATTCGTGTTTTTTTGTGTGTTTAAAGTATTATAAATTTATATAAATTTTTATACGTTAATAATTCGTTTTATATAGATTTTGACACGTTCGCCTTTTCGTGTTGTATTCATATTATTTTTCGTGTCATGTCGTTTTTAATTATTTTCTCATGTTGTGTTTATGTCGTATCTCAATTCATCTCATATTTTACATACTTTGTCATAGTGATTCGATTTTAACTCTAAATTTATTTACTTATGATATTAAAATATAAATAAATATTTAAATAAATAATTATTATTGAATATGATTTAATTTATATTTATTTATGATTGTTAATTTAATTAAAAATTTTATAAATATTATAAAAATCCCCGGGGAAGAATTCTAGTTATTAATATAATAAGAAACTAGCCGTTGGAGTTAGAGATTTACTATTAGGAATTTAAAAAAAAAAAAAAGAATCCGGTGCTCACTCCAATTGCAAGAACCCGATCACCGAAGTAATCCCATATCTCTCCGAAATTTATTTCTCCTTTTCTAATTCTCCAAATCATCTCTTTCGTTTTCTCAAGTAAAAAAGAAAAAGGGAAAAGGTAAAGAAAGATTTTATATTCATTTGTTTTAACTCGGTGTGTTGTCAATGGCGGAAGATTTTGCTAAGAGGCTGGAGGACGGGCTAAAGCTAGCGAAACGTATATACTTAGGGAAAGACAGAGGAGTGGTGGCGCAGCCGAAGCCACCACCGCCTATGGAGAGGTCATGGCATTGTTACTTGCCATCGGCGCCGACGGTGTATGCGATTATATCCGACCCGAGGATTGTTGACAACCCGGATATTCCGAGTTACCAGCCTCACGTGCATGGAAGGTGCGAACCGTGCAATCAACCTGCTTTGATTCCTCTCCCGATGAGCACGATCAATCTCGACGTGGATTGTTACGGCATACCGCTTTTATTGAAGTTTCTGGGAAATTGAGGGTCCATTGCGTTATGGGTAGCCGTTCCTGTGATTGTCACATTGCTGTATTGGAAGTATAAACTTGATTATTTAGTTATTTTAGTCATGTGTCAATTTAGTTTGTGTTTAAGTTCATGAATGTCCAAATTCATAGTGCATGAACCTGTTTTTAATACATTGGTACATGTATGTAATTGGTCCATTGAATTTGTAAGTTATCTTATGCATGTATTTAAGAATCTAGAAGGGTCATAACGTCCTATAAATACCTATGTACTCATGCCATTTTGTAAGCAAGAAAACAGTTTGAGAGTTCTCTACAAAGTGTGTGCCTTCTCCTCCCTACAAGTATTTGTGTGTGCCTTCAAATATTCCCAACAAATTGGTATCAGAGCCACTAGATTGTTGTGAAGATGGCAATGAATGATATGGTTCCATTCCAATTCCCTCGCCTTACTAAAGGTAACTTTGACAATTAGGCAATTCGAATGAAGTCGTTGCTCGAATCACAAGATGCTTGGGAGATAGTTGAGAAAGGTTATGTAGAACCCAAGAATGAAGCTGTTTTGGCTGCTCTATCTCCAAATCAAAAGGAGGTGTTGGTTAAGACGAGGAAGAAAGACCAACAAGCACTCACTCTCATCCATCAATCTTTGGTTGATGCTATGTTCGAGAAAATAGCTAATGTAACCAACTCGAAACAAGCATGGGAGATTCTTCAAACATCTAATATAGGTGTTGAAAAAGTGAAGAAAATTCGTCTTTAAACCTTGAGAGGTGATTTTGAACTATTTTACAAGAGTTTTGGCGATTGTAAACCAAATGAAGAGGAATGGTGAGGATGTTCCAGATGTTCGTGTCATTGAGAAAGTTCTTCGCTCTTTAGAGTCAAAATTTGAGCATGTTGTTGTGGCAATTGAAGAGTCAAAGGACTTAGAGGCGATGAGTATTGATGAGCTTATGGGCTCGTTCCAAGCCCATGAAGAAAGATTAAATAGAAACAAGGTGAAACCATTGAGAAAGTTTTACAAACAAAGCTTTCTCTACATAACAAAGCTTTCTTGAGAGCAAAATCTAAGAAGTCAAAGAGGTAGCGGTCGAGAACGAGGTCGAGGACGTGGCCGTGGTAGAAAAGACAAGGATACCCGAGATACTTCTTTCTCTAGTTCTCAAAGTGGACGTGGAAGAAGAAGAGGAAGGGGTAAAAGTAGAGCGAGTAATTCAAGAAATAACGATCGAAGGTATGATAAGTCACAAGTGGAGTGCTATAATTGCCACAAGTATGGACATTATGCCTATGAATGTAGTAGCCAAGATCAAGAAGTCAACCTTGTTGAAGTAAAGCATGAAGATATGAAACCTGCTTTGCTAATGGCACTTAAAGAAGATATCAAAGAAGACAAACACACATGGTATCTTGATAATGGTGCAAGCAACCATATGTATGGAGACAAAGATAAATTTGTGGAGCTTGATGAGAAGGTGCATAATGTTAACATTACCTTTGGTGATTCTTCCAAGATTCCAATCAAAGGAAAAGGTTATATTCTTTTCCGCTTGAAGAATAGGGAGCAAAAGATGATTTCCAACGTGTACTACGTGCCGAAATTGAAAAACAACATCTTAAGTTTGGGACAGTTCTTGGAGAATGGCTATGAAGTCTACATGAAAGATCGCACACTTCTCTTGAAAGATCAAAGTGGGAGTCTAATTGCCAAGGTACCAATGTCTGGCAATAGATTATTTTCTTTAACTCTCCAACAAGATGTACCCATGTGCTTGAAAGCTTGTACTCAAGATTTTTTGTGGTTGTGGCATTTGAGATTTGGACATTTAAATTTTGGAGGACTAAAATTGTTGAAGGAAAAGAACATGGTGAATGGAATTCCTTCCAGAGATCATCCCGAACAACTTTGTGAGGGGTGTCTTTATGGAAAGCAATCTCGAAAGAGTTTTCCAAAAGAGACTACTACAAGATCCACGAAGCCACTGGACCTTGTTCACACGGATATATGTGGACCAATCAAGCTGTCCTCACATGGTAATAATCGTTACTTTCAATTATTCATTGATGATTTCAGTCGAAAACATGGGTTTATTTCTTGAAGCAGAAATCTGATGCTTTTGGTGCCTTTCAAAAGTTCAAAGCACTTGTCGAAAAGCAAAGTGGTTATCCTATCAAAGCTTTAAGGTCCGACAGAGGAGGTGAATTCTTGTCTAACGAATTCACTGATTTTTGTGAGAAAAATGGAATTCTTCATCCTTTAACAGTTCTGAGAACGCTACAACTGAATGTTGTATCTGAAAGGAAGAATCGATCCATTCTCAATATGGCAAGAAGCATGTTGAAGTCCAAAAGGCTACCAAAAGAATTCTGGGTCGAAGTTGTTGCTTGTGTCATATACTTGTTAAATCGAAGTTCGACAAGGAGTGTGAAAAATGTGACTCCTCAAGAAGCTTGGAGTGGGAGAAAGCCAAGTGTCTCACACCTACATGTTTGGGAGCCTTGCATATGTACATGTTCCCGATCAACAGAGGTCCAAGCTAGACAAAAAAAGCGAGAGGTATGTTTTCATTGGCTATGATGCAAGCTCTAAGGATTATAAACTTTATAATCCATCTACAGGCAAGCTTGTTATTAGTCGAGATGTTGAGTTTGATGAGGAAAAAAACGTGGGATTGGAATATTCAAGATGGAGAGAATTATGATTTCTTTCCAATGTTTCAAGAAGAAGAGCAATTGAAAAATGAAGCACCACAAGCCCAAGTCACTCCTCCATCATCTCCAACCTTTCTACAAGAGTCATAATCAGAAGCAAGTTCAAGTGAAAAAGCCCCGCGTTATAGAAATCTTTCAGAAATATATGAAGAGACTGAGCTATTGGATAACTTTGATTTATTTTGTCTTCTTGCTGATGCTGAACCTGTGACTTTTGAAGAAGCAACTCAAGAAAATAAGTGGAGAGACGCTATGGACGAAGAAATCCAGGCCATTAAGAAGAATGAAACATGGGAGCTCACATCTCTTGCTCAAGGAAAGAGAGCAATTGGAGTCAAATGGGTCTATAAAGCAAAAAGAAATATCAAAGGGGAAGTTGAAAAGCACAAGGCAAGACTAGTTGCCAAAGGTTATAGTCAACGTGCCGGAATTGACTATGATGAGGTCTTTTCACTTGTTGCTCGCTTAGAGACAATTCGATTATTGATCTCGTTGTCTGGCCAAAATGGATGGAGAATTTATCAAATGGATGTTAAGTCTGCTTTCCTAAATGGTTTTCTCAAAGAAGAAGTATATATTGAGCAACCTAAGGGATACATTGTCAAGGTGCATGAAGATAAAGTGCTCAAGTTAAAGAAGGCCTCTCTATGGATTGAAGCAAGCTCCGAGAACGTGGAACCATAGAATTGACAGATACTTTCTTGACAAAGGGTTCATTAAATGTCCACATGAGTATGCTCTTTATGTTAAACTACATGAGAATGGAGATGTGATGTTTGTATGCTTATATGTAGATGATCTCATTTTCACAGGCAACAATGCAATCCTATTTGAATACTTCAAGAAGGCCATGACTCGTGAATTTGCAATGACAGATATCGATCTTATGTCTTTCTATCTCGGCATTGAGGTGAAGCAAACAGAAGAGGGAATATTCATATCTCAAGAGCACTATGCCCATGAAGTTCTTAAATGGTTCAAGATGGAAAATTGCAAGCTTGTGAGCACTCCCATGGAGTGTGGAGTGAAGTTATCAAAGTTTGACGAGGGAGAAAAGGTAAATCAAACTTTGTTCAAACAATTAGTTGGAAGCTTACGATACTTGACATGCACAAGGCCTGATATTCTTTTCGGAGTTGGAATGATTAGCCGATTCATGGAAGTACCCACGATTGCCCACTGGAATGCTGCAACAAGAATACTTCGATATATTAAAGGTACTCTTGGTTATGGGTTATTTTATTATCTTTGTGATGATTTCAAATTGGTGGGCTATTGCGATAGCGATTGGGCTGGTGATTCTGATGATAGAAAGAGTACTGCTGGTTTTATTTTCTTCATGGGCAATACAGCTTTCACTTGGAATTCAAAGAAACAACCAATTGTGACTTTGTCCACCTGTGAAGCTGAATATGTAGCAGCAACATTATGTGCTTGCCATGCTTTATGGTTGAGGAAGATGCTTAAGAATCTACAACTCTCTCAAAGGAAGCTACAAAAATTTTTGTTGACAACAAATCGGCACTTGTATTAGCAAAGAATCCAATGTTTCATGGAAAAAGTAAACACATTAATACAAGGTATCACTTTCTGAGAGAGTGCACTGCGAACAAGTAGGTAGAGCTCAAGTTTGTTAAATCACAAGATCAGATTGCCGATGTTTTTACCAAGCCACTCAAAGGTGATTTTTTCAGAAGCTAAGAGCATTCCTTGGAGTTACCAAAAATCAAGTTAAAATGAGGGTGTTGGAAGTATAAACTTGATTATTTAGTTATTTTAGTCATGTGTCAATTTACTTTGTGTTTAAGTTCATGAATGTTCAAATTCATAGTGCATGAACCTGTCTTTAATACATTGGTACATGTATGTAATTTGTCCATTGAATTTGTAAGTTATCTTATGCATGTATTTAAGAATCTAGAAGGGTCCTAAAGTCCTATAAATACCTATGTACTCATGCCATTTTATAAGCAAGAAAACAGTTTGAGAGTTCTCTATAAAGTGAGTGCATTCTCCTCCCTACAAGTATTTGTGTGTGCCTTCAAATATTCCCAACATGCTGTTCTTATGGGCGACCAGGTTTGTTCCTAAAATGTTAACTGATAAACGGAAAATGGAAAGATTTTGGTGATTTCTTATGTATGTCATGAATCTCTTTTGTTGATGTTCCTCATAATACAAAATGGTTAGACTATGGATCATCGAATCATATTTCTACTACCATGAAGGTTTCATAAAGCTAAAGAAATCGAAGAAAAATGGGAGAAACATATACTCCGAAAATCGATTACCTTCACATATGGAAGGAATAAGGACTCTTAAGATCATTTTGAAATCAAGATCTATTTTAAACCTTGAAGAAACTTTTTTATGTTCTATCTTTTCAAGAAATTTTGATTTCCATTCCTATATTAAAAATTTTGGGTTTTGAACTTAAGTTTAAAATTTCTATTGTCGAAATTTCAAAGGATAATGTTTCTATTGGTTTTTATCATTTAATTGATTGTTTATACAAAATTGATTTGGATCCTGAATATGAGAATAGTTTATTAATTATGCATTCGATTTCTGGTAGTAAAAGATGTGCTATAAACACTTACAAGTTGTAGTACAAAAATTGTGTCATATCTCTATACAGAAATTTAGGAGATTGGTAAATGATGGAGTCCATAAAACTCTTGATTTTATTGATTTTGACACTTGTGTTAGTTGCATTGAGGAAAACAAACTAACAAATCCGCAAAAAAAAAAGGTTAAAAGAAGCACTAACGTTTAAAAGATCATACACCTTCCCCTAAGTTTATGGAGTAATGCCTTTAAAACTGTTATTTATGTCTTAAATAAAGTTCCAACTAAATCAGTTTCTGAAACTTCTATTGGATTATGAAGTAGTTGAAAATCCAGATTAAGATATTTACGTACTCAGGGTTGTCCAATAAAAGTGAAGGTCTATAACCCAAAAATAAGAAAACTGGATCCAAGAACAGTTAGCAGTTATAGATTGTGCAGTTAACAAGGGGTATAGGTTTCACTGTCACTCGCATTCATCTAGAATTGTTGAAGCTAGAAATACTAAGTTTCTTGAGGATTATCAGTCTAGTGGGAGTGACTTTCCTCGTAAGGTTGATATTGAGGAAGAAATTAAAGTGGATGAATCTCTTGTAAAGGCCTTGATTGTTTTTCAAGACAAACCTACAGAATTAACTGGAAAACAATCAAATCAAGAACAACCTTTACAAGAGAACAACAATCTCACTAACAATGGAATTGAAAAGATCCGACAAGACAAGAAAACTAGCTATTTATAATGATTTGTTGTATACCTGCAAAAGTCTAATTTTGATATTGGACCTAAAGATGATCTTGTTCTCACAAACCATGAGTAGTGAAATTCTACACTTTGGCATAAAGCTATGATAAAAGAGATGAAACCAATGGCAAACAATCCAGTCTAGAAACTCATTGAATTACTATCTGGTAATGTTAAACGATATAAAGTTATACTTGTTGCCAAAGATTTCACTCAAAATGAGGTATTGGTTATCATGAAATCTTCTTTCCAGTTTCTAAGAAAGATTCATTTGGAATTATCATAGCTCTTGTAGCTCATTTTGATTTAGAGTTACATCAAATGGATGTGAAAACAACTTTCTTAAATAGAGATCTTGAAGAAGACCTATACATGATTACATGAAGTTTTCTTTGAAAACAGTAATTTGGTTTGCAAATTAAAGTAATCAATATATGGACTACAACAAGCATCCCGTCAATTGGTATATAAAGTTTCACAATGTTGTGACATCATTTGGTTTCAATGAAAATGTTGTTGATCCTTGTATATACCTTAAGGTTAGTGTGAGTAAATTCATAATTTTAGTCTTGTATGTTGATGATATTCTCTTTGCAAGCAGCAATTTAGCTTTGTTACATAACACAAAAGTTTTTCTTTCACAAAATTTGATATGAAAGATTTGGATGAAGTCTCTTATGTCATAAACATAGAGATTCATAAAAATAGGTCTGAAAAGACATTAAGTCTATCTCAAGAAACCCATATCAAAGGGATTTTGGAAAGATTTAGGATGCAAAGCTGTTAAAGTAATAAATGTAATTAGATATATTAAGGATTACAATACGATTACGATACAATATATTAGAGATTACGATACGATATTCTTGCTTAGCTCTTTCCTAAATTGATGAGAACATTCTATATAAATATGATACTCTTGTATAATCTATAAAAAAAAATAAGTAATCAACAATGTAGCCCTTTGAGTCTTTTCCCATGAATGTAAGCTACTATAGCTGAATCGCGTATTTTTTTGTGTTATTGCATTAATTTTTATCTTCTAACATGATATCAATGCTTCATATCTTCTAACATGGTATCAGAGTTAGGTTTGTTATGCTATTTTGCTTGTGATTTCTTGTTTACTATTGCGTATTCCGCCACGTCAGATTTTTCTGTACCTGCTGCGTGTTCCATCAAATTTTCCTGTACCTGTTGCATGTTCCATCATTTCAGATTTTCCTGCAACGTGTTACGCTACGTTTTCTTATACCTGCTGCGTGTTCCATCACATCAGATTTTTTTGTACCTGCTACGTGTTCCGTCAAGTCAGATTTTCCTACAACGTGTTACGCCACGTTTTCTGTACCTGCTACGTGTTCCGCCATGTCAGATTTTCCTACAACGTGTTATGCCACGTTTTTCTGTACTTGTTGCGTGTTCCGTCACGTCAAATTTTTTTGCAACGTGTTACGCCACATTTTTCTATACCTGCGCCATGTCTTCCGGTTCCTGCTGCGTATTGCGTCACGTTAGATTTTTGTGTCATGTGTTTCGTCACATGTTCGTTTATTGGTTAACAAACTCAAGTTAGTATTTACAATACCACCTTGAGTTAGAGGAGGTATTAAAGTAATAAATGTAATTAGATATATTAGAGATTACGATACGATATTCTTGCTTAGTTCTTTCCTAAATTGGTGAGAACCTCTATATAAATATGATACTCTTGTATAAGCTATAACATAAAATTAATAATATCAACAATGTAGCCCTTTGAGTTTTTTCCCATGGATGTCGGCTACTATAGCTGAATCGCGTATTCTTTTGTGTTATTGCATTACTTTTTATCTTCTAACATGATGTCAATGCTTCATATCTTCTAACAAAAGCTATTCACTTACAGTAGCACAAGTTGCGAAAAATGATAAAATCAGTTTATGTCAATGTCTTCAAAACAATTTGAAAACAAACAAATTAAAAACATTATATATGCATCTATTATTTGGTAGCCTTATATATGATCAGGTTTTGTACAAGACTTGACATCCTCCAAAACCTGTTTATTCAATAAGTTTCCATGGATGTTTGAAGTGCTAAAATGTTAGTATAATATATATGCAGCCTAGTGGGACAAGACTTACCCGTTGACCACCTTCAACAACTATGTCTTGGACGCTCTCTGTGATTTTTGTTCCAGGTGCCTTAACCTGAGTTTCTGTTTTTTCCTTATTGCTTTGCTCTACCTTCAATGCTGCTTTCGTTTATGATCTATTACATCTTTTATCATCATCTCCTGCATATATATAGAATTATAGAATTGTTGAGTAGTACGCAAAAATCCTACCATATTTGTTGTTTTTTACAAATGATGTCGCGACTGAAAAAAAAAAAATCGTAAATATTGAGATTTGAATTTTAAATTTGTTGAATATCATTTTTCAAACTTTTAAAAATGATTACATGAATTAATTAAATTAAATTTAAATTAAAAAATTACTTATTTTTTAGCAGGGAAAAATTCATGATTATCCTTGACTTTGATTTTATAGTAGTAATGTTTGGCTGGAACTACTGGCCAGGGGGAAAAGTGAGATTTATCAAATTTCTAAGCAATGCCCAAAAAAACTTCAAAGCAGAATTGTCCAAGCCCAAGTTCGGACTACCCCTGGTCCGCAACCTCAATGAACTTTGGTCCCAACTCCCAAAGTCAGCTTCTAGAAATCATGATTACACCAATCGAACGGTCCAAAACCAATAATTAAAGCAATAAATCTTCATTATTAAGAAACCCCAAATTCAATCAGAAATTACTTTATTCCTTTATATAAAGAAAAAAAATTATATATAAAAAAAGAAAACCAATTGTTTAGTTTTCCCAAGTCAAAGGGAGTTGAGCTCAGCCTGAGTTTAACTTTGTTTTTACTCTGTCTCTTGTCTCAATCATATAACTACAATAAGTGTTAATTATGTTAACGAAAATGTTAAGATATTTTTTAAAATTAATTAATATATTATTTATAATAAAAATATTATAATAAATATCATTTTATTTATTATTTTAATATATAAAATAAAAATATTATTATATTTAATAATTTTAAAAAATGCGGTAATTATTAACAAAATTGTTATAATAATTCATAAATAAGTAAATTAAAGATTAGTAAAAGAAGAAAAAAAAGATTGAAATTGAATGATTGATCCACCGAGGGCAAGGCTTTTAATTTTGCCTCTTTCCAAAGAAAAAGCTTTAAAGCTAAACCTAACTCTCTTTCTATCTCTTTTATTCTTTTTCCTCTTAATAAAAGCTTCCTATAATTTGGTCAATAAAGCTAGGGTTTTGTTTTACAGATTTGGAGGTGATCTCTTCTGGGTCTACTCTTATTGAGAGAGAGATTTTGTTTTTAAGATTTGATATTTTTTTCCTTTATTTTATTTTATTTTTTGGTGGGGAAGGAGTGGTTTAAACTTTGGAGGGTTGATTGGCAAGCCAATGCCATTTGTTTAGAAAATTGGAATTGAAGTATCAAAGAAGACTAATTTCCATGTCTTGGGCTGGCCCTGACGATATCTTTCTTTCCACTTCTCTTGCTACCTATCTTGACAGTAATCTCTCTCTCTGTTTTATATGTAGTAAATTAACCAATGCAATTTGAATTCTTTGATGTTTTATTTGCAATCTTTGATTTTTTTTTTTTTTTACTTTTTCTTGGATGTGAGGTTTGGTTGGTTTAACGACACTGTTTGATTCAGTTGATTCCTGTTTGTGTACTTTACTATATTGGGTTCTTTCCCTTTGTGAAGTTCTGTTCTTGGGTTGTCTGTATTTTTGTAACTTCGGTTTCTTTAAGAATTGGGAGGAACTGGTATTGAATTGCAAGTCCAACTTGTTGTCGTGGCTGGGAAGATGGACAAAATTAGATGAAAAGAGTTTGTTCAAGTAAAGAGGCCTCTTGTGTTCGTTTTCCAATCTTTATAGATTTCTCAATTGGTTTTGTGAGAAAGACTTTGTGGATCTTCAAGAGACTCACTTTATATTTAAAATTACGAGGTCTGAACTTTGCTTTTCTGGAACTTCATAATTGAATTGTTTGGAGAATTTTGAATGAAAGTTACCATCTCGGGTAATTGGCTGGCATCTCAAAATGCTATCTTGCAATCTGACATTTGCTCCTAATCAAAGTTGTGTTATTGAAGCATGATAATTCTCTTCGACAAGGTGTCTCAGAGAGAGTTTGTTAGCATAAACTACGCACCTGTTCCTACTATATTATGTTTCCAGACTCCTTGAATATTTTCGGTTGTAGTTATTTAGTTCCCTGCCTTCTCATTTGTGTGCTAGAGATTGCCCTTTTTGTTTAGTAAATTGTCTGTGATTTAGATCTTTAATGATTGTAGAATATGCCTAAGGACTTTTATCTATTTTGCAGAGAAACTCCTTATCTTGCTGAGAGATGGCCGAAAGCTTTTGGGATTACTGCGTTCTTTTGATCAATTTGGTAGTTTGTCCTGATCTTATTCCTTGCTAAGTTCTTTTCAGCTTTCTTTGTTTCTTTTACTTTTCCTTTCATTTGTTCTGAATTATAATCAGTGATTTGATATCCTTCCACATTCACAGCTAATGTTGTTCTAGAAGGAGCTTGTGAGCGAGTTATTGTTGGTGATTTGTACTGTGACATCCCCTTAGGTCTATATGTAATCCGGGGGGAGAATGTTGTCCTAATAGGAGAGCTGGTATGTTGTTTTATGCCATCTTTTTTTCACCCTTTGTTTCTTTTGTTGGCTTGTGGAATTGTTTTCTCTTACAATGTTATTTCTTCTTTATAAATTGCCACTTGCTACACAGGACTTGGAAAAAGAGGAGCTTCCCTCACATTTGACTGCTGTATCGACAGCTGAGATCAAAAGAGTAAGTGACTTGTCACAATTCTTATTTCTTGCATGTTTTTCATGTGGGTTGCCATATCTATTTGAGAGAACCCATCTTATGAGAGGCTAGGTGGATATTTCCACTTACAAGGGGTTTTCTCACGTCTGTTTCCTCTGCTGTAATAATTTGCTCTTATGAGATGATTAATTAAAAGAATTTGAGCAAGATGCTCTTAGCTCCCTGTAGTGTTAACTGAGGCTTAATTGATTTCATTATGAAATTCCTCCTGTCTATGTTTCTTACACAATATGAATAACTTGTCTCTTTTATCTTTTTTTCCAGGCTCAGAAAGCAGAAAGGGAAGCAACAGATCTGAAGGGCTCCATGAGAAAAAGAATGGAGTTCCTTGATTTTGATTAATAGGTCCTGCCATGTTGTTAGAGTTTCATGCCATGTTCGCAAATATTAGTGCGATTGTGATCCAAAATTCGAACGAGGGTGGGATAGGCATGAAAGATTCTTACTTCATCTCTGTTATTGGAGGAGGAGCTAGAAAAAGGGAAAAAGTTCTTAACCATTCTGAAAGACCTTATCTGCTAAAAGGTTGGGGGGAGGAAGTTGTTTTTTCTGTCTCTTAAGAGGCAATGAGGATGATTTCCTGTACCTCCATAAACATGGGCAATAACTCTTATGTGCAACAGCTATAGTTAGGTTCTTCAGTGAGTTTAGGGTTTTGAAAGTTTTCTGTTAATACCAAATATTGTCTTTGCCCTCCTTGTTTTAGTTTCTCTTTACTTCCTTTCTAGGCTCTTACATTTCATTTGAGTAGAAATTGTTCAAAATTGCTGTGGTTTGTTGCTTTGGTGCCGCATTTTGTAATGGCACTGTCACTTTCAGTTTATTTATAACGTGTTTAGTCATGTTTCATGATCATTAGATGCATAAGTTTCGTCATTTTCTATTCTTGTGCCTTGCTTCTACCTTGCCTTGTTAGTTTTGCTGCACGATAATAGATCATTAGCAAATTTTTAGTGTACGAAATTATTAGTAATCTATTGTACATGGAAAACAACAATTGATACAAAACATAATGCTTTCGATTGTATAGCTAGATCCGGTAATTTTAAATACGATGCTAAAAAATAATTAAAATATAACAAGACATGAAAAAATAACATGAACACGAAACAATTATATAACACGAATTATTAACGTGTTATAATTTATATAAATATATAATGTTTTGAACACGATTATGATAATAAAAAAAATAATACAAATACACTATTCGACAGGTGTAGGTACAGCAAATATAAATTAAAAAACTAATAGCAATACAGGAATCAGAAATCTGAAAACTTGTTGGTACTGAAGATCCTAAAGCGTTCAAGATGCTTAATTATTAAAACCAGCTTAAGCATCATGGTAATTTGTCAAGCTTACTTTCAATCAGGATAAGTGAGTACAGAAATGACACGCTCGTAATTGGGAAAGCGAGTTACAAGCTCCGAACGTTTTGCCAGCTCGAAGTCTTGGAACTGAAAGGCAGGTGCGCAGGTGCATCCTACAAGGGAATAATGGCTCTCAATATCCCTTGATTCGTTTTTTGTCACTCCCCCATCAGTGGAAATGTGAAAATCCTTTGTTGGAAATGCACCAAACCAAATATTAGGAGGTACTGTATACTGCACCTGCTGATTATTTCCCAAATCAGGTCCAAGACATGTTAGTTTTACCTGCCCATCTTTCTCATCCAGCTCTAGGACCTGTATCAAATATGCTTCATTACTCCCCCCCCAAAAGCTTATATTTCTTATATAATTCATATTTTTATTGACATAAATCAAGAACATTTCAAGTTACAAATCAGTTTTATGTCATGATTAAAAAGGAAGACTATCTTGGCTTGGAGAAGGTCAATGCATGTAATGTAATAAACTGTATATCTCTGTTAGTCCAGTTTATGAAGCCATTACCGTAAGTGGTTCTCCCAAATAAAAATGCCAGGTCTCAGCACATGGTATACGATGAAGGTGAGACACACTCCCGGATGGTAGCAAGAAGTAAATACATGTGCTAACAGCACGATCAACTTTGTCTGCAGTGAAGCTACTGTCATGTTATGGGAAGAAAAGAAATACTACCAAGGAATGACTAGTAAATATTGCTTAAATGGGATAAGAACAAAAACCCTTTCAAACTAGAAATAAGCCAATTTCATTAAAATTTCAAAACTTTGAATTGCAGACATGGACCCTGCTATTGAAGCTGAAACTTCTAGGCAAATAAAAATCCGACCAAAGACAATGGCAGTGGGTGTAATTGTCATTGGAGTAGGTTAATTTTGAAGGTGCTTTTCAGAAAGTAAAGCATTCCCTTACAGTAACCAAAATCTTCAGCTTCCTAATAATTTCTCACCAAAATTAATGAGCTTTGGGTAAAAAAAAAAGGTGAAAAACACAATTAACTGGTAAATCTTCAATGTTAGAAAAGAATATATTGAATTTGACATCCACAATTAGTTTGATTACATGAATGATAGCAATGAAATCTCAAAACTAAATCGCAGATTGTATAACATGAGGAATAAGTTTTTCAGCATAGTATCACCGAGAAGTTAATTATCTTAATTCCAGTTTTCGTCCAAATATCACAGTAATTCGAAATGATATTGACATCAACAAGATGTAGACCAGATCGCATGATAAGAAAATTGCTCAAGTAAAGAATCTAACAAGAAAGTGGAATCATAAACAAACAAAAAAGCTATACCCAGATTAATAGATTTGAACTTTACTGCGGCAGAAGTGAAAACATCACAATCAAAGGTGAAAGAAGCAAAAAAGATAAGGCTTTTATACAAAGTGCTTACATTGAGGAGGAAGTTGAGATTTGGAGAGGAAAATTGAAGTGTCTCTGAAAGTTTCAGTACCAGATTCAACTTTGCTGCAATCTCTGATGCAGAAGACATGCTTTTCCTTACTGGTAGACACTGGACTTAACTGTTACGGTTTAAGAGTACCTGACAAACAAAGGACAATGTTTCAGACAATGATTCAGACTCCAAGAACAAACCTCTGTTTTTCCTTTTCTGTTTTGGGGTGATCTGATCCCTATGGCCATTTTGTGACTTGTTAGGAAATTGGGAAGTCAAGCCGCACCTAACCTAAAAGTGGGATCCACACATTTTACATGTTATTTTGTGTTTTTAACAATGTTAGATTTGGAAATCTTTGCCTGTCAGGCCGTAAAAATGTGGGGTTAGATTTTGTTTTTCCTTGAGTAGGGGCAACCTAGGTTTCAAAATAGAGTGATAAAATAATTCGAATCCGAAAAATTTATTTAAAAAAATTTGAATTTGAATCCGTTCAAATTTAATTTGATAAAAAAATTAAAATTTTAAATTCGAAAAAATTTGAATTTTAAATGATTTAAATTTGAAATGATTCGAATTCAAAATAATTCAAATTCGAAAAGATCGAATCTGAGATCAATTCGATCATAAACATAAATTTAATACTAAAAATAAGAATGATTGAATTATAAATAATAATTTTTTATAATACAAAAATTTTAATTATCAATTTTATTTTAATCTCTTTTTTATTGATTTATTTAAAAATAATAATTAATATATTTTAAAATAATAATTTTATAAAAATATTGTATTTTCTACTTGTAATTTTAACTTCTAATGTCTTGGTGAATTCACCATCTAAATGAATATGTTTATTGTCTAATTGTCAATAATTAATTTAAAAATTAAATCTGTTTAAAGATAATAATATAAGAAAAATTAATTTATGTGTAGATAAGTGAGTTGTAAACAAAAAATAAATATTTTTTCTTAAAATATTTATATTTGAACTAAATTATTTTTTTGGGTTAAAAATATGATATATTTAAATTAACCTTTTAGTTTTTATCCGAAATAATCTAAAATGTTATGTGAAATTAATAATCTTTAGAATGCAACATTTATCATTATCAAACAATATAATTATATTCGGTACTTAATTTTTAATAACATACCAAACAGTTTCTTATAATAAAAATTCAGTACTTATAATACAACAACTTATTTTCTTTGTTTTCTCCTAGTTTTGATCTTTTTTAGACTGAAATTCTGAAAAACTCAATTATAGAAAGCTTGTGCAATATTCAAGCTTTTTTTCATAGAATAAAAGCAAACAATATATGTTGAAAATACACACATTTGTTGTTCAAAAGCATTTCATGTGAACAACAGAAGAGTCAGATTCCATGTACTCTTCCTTAGTAATCCAAATCTGCAACAAATTTAATCTCTTATCAGTTAATTAATCGTCAAAAAATCCGAGCCTTGACTGAGCCTAAATGCATTTTAGAGTAAGAAATTATTTACCTGTTTGAAGGTGCTTAGAGAAGCCAAAATGGAGCCACCAATCCAAACGCTGTACTTTCTCTCTAATGAGCTCTCCTCTTTCGCCAATCTAGCCAGGCCTGGCATTAAAGTGGTACCCCCACTAATCCCAACATTTTTAAACATCTCTTTTCTAACATCTGTTACAGGACAAAAAGTTCTTATATATTGGATTGTGTAAAAGTCTGTACAGAGTGTACTATTTATATGGCATTAGTTTGTGTCTTGTGTAGGGGCAAGGTATTAAGATTGATTTACCTGTCGTTGCTTAGAATAGCTGTTCTTCAATGTCAACTCTGAGCTCCTTATCAAATGTATGCTCCCAGAGATCATTATGAGAGTTAACCTTGCTGAAGAGAAATGAAATGGAAGATTCATAGGAGGTTGGCGAGTACAATATAGCATAAGAGAACAATTAAATGTTGATATCTTTAGCTTTGAAATGAATATTAATCGGAATTCCTAACTTTCGGTTGCTTTTAAAGAATGTAACTCGCACATTGGACACTCAATCTAAAAGGACATCATTGAGCAAAAAATCTAAAAGGACATCTACATTCCCTCTGTTTATCAGCTGGGCGAGAATCAATTCCGCAGTTAACTCGAGGCTTTGTGAAGAACTTTTACTTCAAAGAAAATGAAAATATGGAAATCAAATGACACTATATAATATACAACAATCATTTTGTGAAATTGGTACCTATTTTATTTGAATACAGAATGAGTGTTGGATACGGATATGTTTTCGACACGGATATATTTATTTTAAAAAAAGAGGATCATACCTTATTTCATATCCAAATATGAGTCGGATGCAGATGTCAAACACGAATACTTTAAAAAAAAAATCCGAATGGCATAGAATGGCACAAATACAACTCATTTTGCATTTACATACAAATTAACATATAAACAATATTACATGACTATTCTGACTTCAAATTGTGCTTTCTTCCAAAACCAAAAAAGAAAAACATGACTAAGATTACATCCTAATCATTTTTTAAGAACTTCTTCACTTTTCAAGATTTCTTATCCTAATTTTTAACAAAACGAAAATGTGATTTCTTTCAGGAAAAACAAAACAAAAAGGAAAATGCTATGCACAGACAAATATCATTCTTTTTTATTCCTCGGATTGATCTTCGTTGCCCTCTCTGTATTTCTTTGATGGGGAACGCCGAAGCGTGAATCTTAATTGTTGCTGGCAATCCCAGTTACCCTATTCCTGTCTCGCCTACGGCAAACAGTGCTTGCTTGCCTCAAGATTTAACTTACCTCTTGTATCCTAGTAATGACTTCGTTCATGTGTAACCGTTGATCAGGATTACTTTCAGTGCAAGCAGCTCCAATTTGGAGGAGTTGCAACATCTGATTGATTGAACATGTATCGTTTGCTATCTCAGGATCAATCAATTCTTCCACTTGGTTCTCGGATATTGATGTTTGTACCCATTGCACGATATCAATCCCACCCTTGCCATTGCTTAGATATTGAGAAGGAAATTTCCCTGTCATGATTTCCAGGATGACGATTCCTAGACAATAAACGTCTGATTTGGGGGAGACTTGCTGGTACTGAAGATATTCTGGGGATTTGTAAGCAAACAATCCTTGGGCAACATTGCTGGAGTTTGTCAGTGGTTGAAAGGCATAGTCACTTAGTAATGGATCATAATTTTCAGTTAAAAGAACATTGCTTGATTTGAGATTTCCATGGGGGACCTCGTATGTTGCAAACTCTGTATGAATGAAACTGAGTCCTCGAGCGATTCCCTGGATGATCTTCAAACGGGTCGGCCAATTCAGATTAGCACGAATGTTTCCTCGATTACCTATACAACCATGTTTTTCTAGTTAGAATTGTAATTGGATTAAGAGAGGCAGAAGCGATTGCATAGGTATCTAAAACGAAAAATTAACCAAAAATATGATAGTCATACCATGCAAGACGTATAACAAGCTGCCATTAGGCATGTATTCGGAAACAATAAGCTTCTCCTCTCTCCTAAAATGGTAGGCCAATGGCGTCAAAATATTGGGGTGCTTTAATTTCCCGAACCGCCTCATTTCAACATCAAACCCATCTTTTCCCAATCTATTCATCTCCCTCATTCTCTTCACCACCACGGCCAATCCATTTGCCATCACAGCCTTATATGCAGAGCCCAACCCGCCATTTCCAAGCACCTCCGCGGCTGCCTTCATCAAATCTTGCAACCCGAACGCACCTTTCTCGTCATTCACTATGGCCAAGTCAGTCATCCCATTCTTGGTGGCCTGTTGCGTCGACGTCGACACTCTCTTCGAGCCAGAATTACTCCTGCGGCTTGACTCTGCAGGCTTTCGGTGGGTGGATTCAGGTACGTGGACTTGCAGCACCTCCTCTCTTAGAGATTCCCTACTTAGAATGCTGAAATCATCGTCCCTCCTACGCCTTGCGGAAATGATGAAGACTATCACAAAACACAGTATAATAACTAGGGTTGTGGCGGCCATGATTACCTTGGCAGTGGAATTGGATCCTTGGTTTTGGCCTGACGGATTTGAAGCTCCTGATTGTTGAACTTTTTCGCAATCTATCGCCAGTGGTTTCCCACAAAGTCCTACGTTTCCTTCGAATGTAGAGGTATTGAACTTGGAGAAACTTTCTGGGATTTCTCCTTCCAAGCTGTTACGCGTTAGGTTAAGGGATGTAAGTACATTTGGATATTTCAATGATGGGATTGTTCCTGAAAACTGATTGCCCTCTAGATGGAGTTCTACGAGATGGGGTAGTTGCATTAAGGACTCAGGAATATTTCCTGTCAATTTGTTTTCATTTAGCCAAACTTTCTTCAAAGATCCCATCGATGCAAAATAATCATTTGGTATTTCACCGCTAAACTGATTGTAAGATAAGTATATAGCCCTTAAAGCGCCAAGTTTATTGAATTCCGGGATTGGACCTGTGAAAGAGTTCCTCACTAAGCTGATGGATCTCAAGTCACGAAGTTGAAGCAAAGCTTGAACGTCGACTGTTCCGGAAAGGCGTAAGCCTGTCAAATGGAGGCCAACAATGGTCTCTCCAGAACACATGACACCAACCCATTTTTTTAGGCAAGGAGAGGATCCTGGAATCCAACTATTGAAATCACCTTGTGTAAAAGATTTCTTGAGCTTAATGAGAGTATCTGCATCAGATTGAGAGAAACAAAGGGTGGGAAGAGAAAGGGTGATTAGAAGGGAAAGGGATAGGAAAGGGAGGATGCGAACAGCGGCCATTACTGACCGGAAATAGTAAAGCTCCGGATAGAAACGAGCCGCTGCTCGGAGAGATCATGTGGTTCTCTGAGTCTTTGTTTGGATTGTTCTGTTTCCTTTTGCTTAATTCGGGGTTGACAAAAGGCTGGTGTGCCATGCCGGTAAGAGTATGTGGCTTTGAGAGGATCAGGAATTGAATGATCGATGCAGCTGGCAAGTTACATTAGATTCTAATAATAGATCTTGGAATAGATGGTTTGAGATAGGAGAGAGTTTATGGGATTGAAAGGGAGAAGAGTGGCGTGCAAATTCTTTTGACCTTGTCAAGGTCAATGCGTGGCTTTGCCATTAATGGGGTCACACCATCAAAGAGTCGACTTCAATCTCGGACAGGGAGGAAACTCTATGTTGATCTGTAGCTATAAAATCTAAAATGTTGGTTTCACAAACAGACATCTCTTTCTGTAAACTCATAAATGAGTATGAATATATAATAACCAATATCAAATAGGGAAAAAAAAGTAGATTAAAAGTGTTGATCTAGTTAAAAGGCTTTTGCTAAAATAATAGATTGTTTGAGCTCATATAAATTGTTTTGTAGCAGCCTGACCATTAAACTGTGACTAATTTACTGATGTAGTCAAAGCAACAGTAAGGCCAGACAATGAAAGCCAATGAATTTTTCTGAAATAACAAAGCATGGCAATATGATTAGATAGTCAAAAGAATCAAGTCCTTGCACTTTCCTTTGTTTCCTGCCATACCAGTTAACGAATCTCAAGTGAACATCAATGTGTGTTGTAAAAGCCCACAGAGACAAACATGTAGTAATGTCATATATCATCTTACTCTCCTTGGCAGCTTAACTTTAGTTGCTATAAGCACAACGAAATTGAATCGAGTAAAAATTCATATTGTATAATAAAATTTGCTCCAGTTGAATAAGTTAATTTGATTTCAAACAAGAAGAGTAGTAGTACCGAGAAAATGTTGCAGTAACCGGGGTCCGCACTCTGCAACATGAGCCATCAAGTTCTCAATCTTGACAAAAAACACTAGATTCTTGATTCAAGTGCAAAAAATGCAGTAATTTCTAAAGCCTATTATTCAGTCAGTTTCGTGTTCTATCATGATATCATTAGCTTTGATAAGTATATCTCATCTACTGTTTCTAAAATTCCCTTCATTAACTGGACAGATTGCAACTCTTCAACTATTCACCTACTAAAATGTTCATTGCTTCTCGTTGCCGTGAAAGAGACCTCGGATTTCAGTTCTTTCATGTCCTGGGTGAAGAATCTGCAATGAAGTTATAAAAGTTTTTTACCATTTCCCCCCCTTTTTCATTCAATAAAGAGAAAAAATAACTTCGGATAGATGCACAAGCAAATATTTAAGTTGTAAACAATCTTACACCTTGAGCTTTAGGACCAAGGCATTATTCTTCATCTTTCTATGTTGGTCTTCTTACTTTCTCCTCACCGTGTCCATGCAAATGCAAAACCTTTAAAATTTCAATACAGTATAAGTATATTCACTAGTTATATCTAAATCTCACTTTTTTGTTCATTAAATCACAACTCCAAATCACATCAAAATCGTAATAATTTTAATGAAATATATAATAAAGGGTCCGGCTTATTATTATTTAAATACTGTTTGGGTTTTGCTAACATTGCTTTCAGCTACTTTTTAATACTAATTAATATATTATTTATAATAATAAAATTATATAAAATGCGATAATTGTTAATTTTATTCATCATTTAATGTATTGAGAAAATATATTATTATATAGAGTTCGTTTAACTGGATTATTTATTTAATTTTTTAAAAAAAAATTACATTTAATACATTATTTTTATTGAATTAAAAAATAATAATACATTAATTATAATTTTCTTTATATATATATATATATTTATCAACTTAATCAATGTCTAATTAATATTTTCTTATTATATATAATAATCATAAAAAATACCTTTAGATATTTATTAGCAAAATCCATACTATTTTAATAAAAATTTTATGTTTAATACATTACTTTTATTGAATTTAAAAAAATTAATTTATTAATTATACTTTTTCTTAAATATCATCTTAACTAATATCATTAAATTATAATTAATATTTTCCTAATTAGAATTACTAACAATTAAGAAACTACCCTAATTATTTTGAGCTGCACCTAATTTTAGTTCAGTTTATTCAAAAATACTCCACCCTGAGCCTCCCCCTAAAAATAAGTAACACGTGGCATAAAATAAACCAAGCAACATAATAATACCGTACAACCTAAGGTTACCCAAATCACAAAGATCTTGAGAATATCGACGCGCTCTCTCTCACCTTCTCCGTTACAGTCTTCCCTTGAAATGTACTCCTCCATTTCCAAACAACAAATCCACCAGCTACTGATTGTTAACATCTCACCCATAAAAAAATACACCCTTTTGCCCTTTTCACTCTTCTTGTACAAAAAGATCTTCCTTTTCTATGTTCCAAACCCAACTGCCAAAAACTGTTTCTTGAACCAAATTTCTCCAAACCCATAAAACCCCAGAAATGGTGGAGACATTGCCGGTTGGCCGGTTTCAGTTACAACAACAACGGCTGGAACTTAAGAGATGGGTTCCGGCATTCCTTTCTTCTCATAAAACTCTCTTTACTGTCCTCTGGATCGCGGCTTTCGGTTCGGTTTTTTTATGGCAACGGAATATTGTTGGGGCTGGGTTCTCGATATTCGGAAAAACTGGGCCGGGTCGGCCTATGCCCAAGATGCGGCCTTTCGCGTTTAATTTGACTGATTTTGGTGGGGTCGGAGATGGGGTCGCGGATGATACGGCGGCGTTTGAGAGGGCTGTCTTGGCGATCTCGAAGCTTGGGAAGAGAGGTGGTGCGCAGCTCAATGTGCCGCCTGGGAAGTGGCTTACGGCGCCGTTTAATCTTACTAGTCATATGACTTTGTTTCTAGCTGAAGATGCTGAGATTCTTGGAATCGAGGTTGGTGTTTTCAATTTCTTTTTGTTTTCAACTAATGTTGAAATTTTTTCCTTAAATCAATCTTCACGCTGAATTCTTGAGCCTATAAGCATTTTTAAAATTGGCAGTGAAAATGAATCTCAATTTTGGTTTGTTAACTAAACAAGCTAAGTCAAGCAAGCTTTTTTTGTCAAGACAAGATTGAGTTTTTCACACCAATTATTTAACATGTTTAGTTGTTATAGGTTGTGAATTGTGATGGAGGGGGACTAATAATTAGTGTGAACATGTATTATGACCAAATTTAGGGAAATTTATAGTCGTTTTCATGCATGTATAATGGTGTTAGTTTAAGTAAATTCTCATTGTTGAAGCTAGCTATTTGGCCGTTTTAATTAAAATTTTGGATTTTGGTGGCTTCATCTTGTGGTGGTTGTTAACAATTACAATGTCCATTGCTAATTTTGGATGTGCTCTTTTCTGGTATTATGCAGGATGAGAAGCGATGGCCATTAATGCCTCCATTGCCTTCATACGGGTACGGAAGAGAGCATCATGGACCTCGGTATGGGAGTTTAATCCACGGCCAAAACTTCAAAGATGTTGTTATAACTGGTTAGCTTATTCAACCTGCCCCTAATAAGCAGTAATTTCAGTTTTTAAGTCATTTTGTAATATTTTCTTCTTAAGTTGTTTGGATTCAAAGTTTGCTCACATGATAGACCTTTTCCTATTGGTAATCTGTGACCTATTTGACCTTAAGCATCTTATGATTCTGAACTGTATCAAATTAGTCTCCATCTGGTCTTTGGTAAAAGAATTACAGGGAACTTACTGCAAATGGAGGTTATATTTAGAGTCCAACCATTTATTTTACAATAATCATTGCCGAAACCTTATAGGCTTATAGTAAATTTCAGCAACGATTGTTGTGTCATGGAAGTTGTATTTTGAGTCTCTCCATTGTGAATGAGCCGATTTAGCTACTCTAAGTCATAGCACGTGATAGTTGATACCTCTAAAATACTATTTTTATAGGTTGATGTCTAAACCTGTTTTCTGCATCCTTTATCAAAGTTTTTAATCCTAGTATCCTATGCATACAGCTTACATAAAATAGTTGCTACTTGCTAGTTTTTTTTTCTTATGGAGAAAAGGGGAAAGAAACTGCCTTTATAAGGTTTTGGTCCTTTTGGATGAATGAGCATTACCACCTTGCTCCCTTTTTCTTCCCTTGCAATGAGGATGAACTGTTAATAAATTGGTCTTCAGTTTATCATATCCTGCATCTGATACAAATTGTAATGCCCCTTGCCAAATTGATGAAACAATCATAATTAATAGAGAAATTTGATCAGCTGCTAGCAACACATGTAATATAGATTTAATTCGCTCAACTTTTGACTCTAAAATCTTAGGAGCTGGGTGAGTCTCTTGTATAGTGTGATTCTGATAAAATGAAGACTTGAGACCTTTGTTCCGCATAAATCATTCATTGCTGGCTGAGTCTGATTTTACCCTTTGTCTTATAAATCAACAGGGCATAATGGTACCATAAATGGACAGGGCCAATCATGGTGGAAGAAGTATCGCCAAAAGCTACTCAACCACACCAGGGGTCCACTTGTGCAGATAATGTGGTCAAGTGACATTGTAATCTCTAATATAACCTTACGTGATTCTCCGTTTTGGACTTTTCATCCATATGACTGCAAGAATGTAACAGTCAGGAATGTTACCATCCTGGCTCCCGTATTTGAAGCCCCAAATACTGATGGAATTGATCCTGGTAAGTAATCTCTAATTATAAAATTTAAACTTTTGTCTATGAGAATTTTTGGTAGCTAAGGCTCTAGATACAATTCTTATTCATACGATGAATAGTTGTTTAAAAATGTTTGTTCTACATGTAAATAGGAGAAAAAGATGAGTAGATAGTTTTCTCTTTCCCCCTTTTGTGTAGAAAGTGACCTCTCTCTCTTTCTCTCTCTACACACACACAAACACATATAAGTCACTGATACAGAATCTATTAATGGTCTGTACATCTTTTGTGATTTGGCCAACTTACTGAGCAAGCTTGGTTGATAATCTGTAGAATGAATTCATGGCTGTAATTGAAGCAGGTTTGTAGAGGCTTTATTTTATGTTATTGACGGTACAATTTATAGTTTGTCGCAACAAATTTGCTTTCATTATTTTGTCTTTTATCTCCTTTTCCCCTTTCCTTTCTGACACATACAAAGAAAATTCACATTGTGTATGCATCTATGTAAATGGAGCGAACATCATATTGCTGGCCAGCTCAAACCTACACCTATGACCTATGTACACCACATTTCAGCTTGTTGATTTGCTGTGGGAAAAAAAAAAAAGATTAATTCAACATTCTAAATGCAACTAATTGCAAGTCATTTATGTCATAAACAGATTCATGTGAGGATGTGGTAATAGAGGATTGCTACATAAGTGTTGGGGATGATGCAATTGCAATTAAGAGTGGCTGGGATCAATATGGCATAGCTTATGGACGACCCTCAAGAAACATTCTTATCCGAAACCTCATTGTCCGCTCTATGGTCAGGTGAAGTTTCTTAAATTAGTTTTCCTCCATCTTCATGAATATTCTACTGCCTGATTGTTGTCATGTTTAAAAAAAAAGGGGGTTTTAACTAACATGCATGCATAACAATTTTTGCAAACTTTTTATGCAAATACATTCTCTGGCTAATCATTGAAGTTTTTAGATTTTTTCTATTCATGTGTTTAGCTGTGCATACCACCTTTACTGATGTACCCAAGGGAACAACTCTGGCTTTTGAGTCATCCTGAGTGTGAAATGGCTTGAAATCTTTCTTTCTAATCTAGCTGATAAGAGAAACTATTTAAATTTTTTGATACTTCATCCAAACCTTCCTCTGCTTCTGCTCTTTATGTTTATTTCTCAAGTAGTTGATAGAAAAGGCATAATTTGTGCACTGTGAATGATTTAAAGTCAACAACTATAAATTATTTATTTCCTTTTTGTACAAAACAACTAGGATCTATGTTACTTCGACTCTTCATTTTTTTTTGAAGTACCCATGTCCGACGCATATCTGGACATGGGTATGGGATATGATCTTCCAAGAGCCCTCCAAATACATGGAAATCTTAGAAAAAATTGAACATGCTCATACAAATGTCCGACACTCACACCCGAGTCCGAGTAATATAGACTAGGATAGAAACAAACCGTCTCTCCCTGTGATATTGTTTTCATAAGCCAACTATAAGTCAATAACTATATGCTCCCCGCAATCATCTGTTAACCACTACGCCTAAAATTAATAGGATTCATACACAGACTCTTGTCAGAATATTTGATGGTTTGTGTTGTTAATAATTTTGTATTGAAAGATAGAAACAAAAGTCTACTTTTTTTAATAACTTAAATTTTATGTTAAACCAATTGTGATGTGTTGTATAGCATTAAAATTCTGCAACATGTTTATACGCAAGGGAGGAATCATGATTTTGCTGTGGAGACAATCCCTAACATTATTTTTTTTTTTAAATGTAATTAGTTACTGCAATCTTGAAGATGTATTTAAACATTTTTTGTATGACTTTGGCCCCTTTTGGTTACAACACTTTTTCCCCCTTTTAGGTTCAAGCAGGTCAAGTTTATGTTACTCAGACTCGGGTGTGAATGTCGGATACTGGTATGTGTCCGACACGGGTATATTTAATTTTTTTCAAGATTTTCCTGTATTTGGAGGGTTCTTGGAAGATAATATTCCCATACCCATGTCCGGATATGCGTCGGACACGGGTACTTCAAGAAAAATGAAAAGTCGGAGCAACATAGGGTCAAATTGTTACAGTGGGAAAGTTGTTCTCTCGTAATCCCGATTTCTTCCAACTTATTTGCCTGAATAGGAAGCTAGGAAATGTAATCTGCTCTTGTGCCTTGCTCAAGGAAGGCTCCGGTTAAGTTGTAGTGTCAGCCTTTTATTACCATCTGGAGGTGATAAATAGTTGGACATACGTCAAAACAAGCCATAGATGGAAAATTATTGCTGAATGCCATCTAGAATGTGCTTTGTTTACTTTTTATCTGTCCCTAGCTGTCTTTGCATTTGGTAAGTGCACATCTTCACTCTTCAGATGCTAACTGAAATCTGACTTGGCTGAACTGTGCTGCAGTGCTGGCGTATCAATCGGCAGTGAGATGTCGGGTGGGGTATCTAATGTAACTGTGGAGAACGTCCTTGTCTGGAGTTCTAGGCGTGCAGTTCGAATCAAGACTGCCGCTGGAAGAGGTGGATATGTTAGAGATATAACCTATCGAAATCTGACATTTGATAATGCCCGAGTTGGAATTGTTATCAAGACAGACTACAATGAGCACCCTGACGATGATTTTGACCGAAAGGCCCTCCCAATACTAAGGGACATAAGCTTCACTGGGATACATGGTCAAGGAGTCCGAGTTCCTGTTAGAATACATGGTAGTGAAGATATTCCTGTCAGAAACGTGACATTTAGGGATATGTCTATTGGGATAACATATAAGAAGAAGCATATATTTCAGTGTGCCTTTGTTCAAGGCCGCGTAATAGGGACCATCTTCCCTGCTCCTTGTGAAAACCTCGATAGATATGATGAAGAAGAAAGACTTGTAAAGCGGTCTGCAACCCAGAATGTAACGGATATAGATTATGACATATGAGAAGATGGCGGTTCAGTCAGCCAGCCATTCTTTCTGGGATCAAAGCTCAAAGGCTTAAAACTGTATGAGGTAATTTTGCAAAAAAAAAAAAAAACAAGGTTGGATCTGAGGAGCATGTTTATTTCTTTTCATGCCCTTTTTTGGCTCCACTTTTATAACTTGTTTGATTCACTGAGTTGTTGTACAGAAAATTTGAAGTAGTTTATATACATTTTCATCAGCTTACTGAAATTTAATTTCAATCGAGCTATGGCATATGAATTTTCCAAACACAGGCAATGGGACAAAGATAAGTTATGGAAACGTTTTAGTTCAGTAAGAACCGAGGGGGGGAAACGAAATAACAGAAAATTGTCTCATTGAATAATTAATTTATAAATACAAAAAGGAGTCTAATTTAATTATCAAATCAAAAAAATTCACCTCTTTTCTAGAAATTCTCGTGGATGCCTCATGTTATTTACAAGTATTTCTTCTTTTAAGAAAAACTAAAAATTGGCTGGTTACGTTTTATAATAAGCTTGTTTAAAGATTGAATTATCAACTTAAATTTGAAAGCTCTTTTGATATTTGAAAAAATTTTAACAAAAATATTAGACTTAAAATATGAATTTGAATTAAAAAAAAATGAAGCCGTTTATTTTTTCTTATGTAATTTTGTTTTTTATTAGAAATAAAATACATCACTTGTTCAAATCATACTAATTTTAACAAACGTAAAATCGTATATAACTAATACTCGCATACCTCAATTAGTTTTTTCAGCGCTAAACTTAAATTAATTGAATTTGCAATTTGATATTGATAAGTAGTAATGGGCTAATTTATTTACATCAAATTAAACCAGTCCCTAGCTAGTTTGGTAGACCAAACATTAGACTTGTGTGAATCTCCAACAATTTAATTATCTTTGCATGTGACCATAAAGACAAATCCAATTTTATTTTGGTCTGGTCTGGTATGGTCATAGTCATACTATATATTCAAACTCCATTATACAAAGTTTATAATATAATATAATATATTTGAACAAAAAATATATATATATATATAATATAATATAATTCAACTTTCACGAACGTACTTTTTGGTAATTAAGGGGTCATTTTCCATGCCATTGAGCTGTTTAACCCATACCAAAACCAATTTAAATACTCTGTCTGGGAAGAGATAATAAGTCAAAGGAGAAGAAATCAACAATCCCTTAGTTTCTCAGTCTATTTTGTCGACTTTGTTATCAAAACCAACAATTTATATTATCAAAACACATTGTAAATTAATTATAATTAAAGTTAAGATTTTACTAACGAGTGTCCTAAAGACATTCTTTAAGATTACTAAATATAGTAATATCTTCAATTAATGCATTGAAAATGATGAATAAAGTTGATAATTTTTGTATTTAATACAATGTTATTACTATAAATAATATATTAACTAATCTTAAATAATGCCTTAAGAATATTCGTTAGTAAAATCCTTAAAGTTATATACTCCAATATACTATAAATTTTTTATTTTGTTTTTGTTTGACAATTTTTAATGTTTCTGCAATGACGAGGTAGATTCAGGACATGTTATCCGGTTGGTTCTTGGTGCAATTCAATGATTTGCTGGATCGGTTGGTGTTTTGCAGTAAGAAACATTCAATCATTGCATACTTAATAAATAATAATGTTGATAGTTAATGTGCAATACACGTTTTTAAATTGACAAACGAAGTTGCTTAGAAGTTAGGAGATATTTCCTATATATAATTAATGGCGGATAAGCTCAAGGACAAGGTAAGGCAAGGCAAGCCTCAATCACAAACAAGTCAAACGAATAAAAAATTTAACGTAAATATTTTTAAAAAATGATATTCAACAATTTTGATATTTAAATTTTTGCATCTATAACTCTTTTCATTATCTTCAAGATACGATCTCTTTTATAAAAATAATAATAAACTCAACTCACCTAGCATGCATGGATGCATGCCTGTTAAGAATAATTTATTTACATACTAGTAATTAGTATTATATTAGAGAATTAATTGATAAGGTTTTTTTTTGTTCATGTATCAGATAATTAAGCCTGAAAAAAAAAATGCTTTTATCTCTAAATATTCAACTGCACCCTCCATATATATATATATATATATATATATATATATATATATATATATATATTAAAAACACATAGTATTTGAGATGGCTCATCATTGAAATTTGATACTCCGAGCATGTTACATGTTTTACACATCTTATGCCAAATTGCCAATAGTTGACTTTAAGTTTAATGTTCATGGAGCACTAGATTGGGACACACAATATATCTTAGAGCAATGGCTAGCTGGTACTTGATGTTCTCGTATCAAACTCACCAATTTCAGTTTCTCCTACAGCGACTGCCTTAAATTTCTTGCATGCCGCATCTGGCTAACTGTATATATATATATATATATATATATATATATGGGAGCCTTTGGAGGGGACACCCTATACGTTTAACAAACTAATTTTTTTTTATTAGAAAGTTCGGAACACACATATATATATATATATATATATATATATATGAGTTGCTCAAACCTTCAAATTAAGACACGTATTGTGGCATCCAAACATTAGAATCAACGATTGGTGCATGAGTCTCCTTTTCAAAGAGTCGAGTTTGAACCTTTTTTTTTTCAAAAAAGAAAAAAGAAAAACGTATTATGAATTATTTTCTCATTTAATATCGTCCAGATAGACAAATACCAACTCAAAAATCACTTATATCGAGATGAATAATCTTACCAATTCAACCAACATACTATATATTTAGTTTTTTTTTCCCTCTTTTTAGTCAAGTGAAATTGTCATTCACTCATTTGTAATCATGTTATATTGATACAAATGAAATGTGACTATGACATTGATCTCACCTGACCAATGACTAGCCCCCCTTGCTTGCTTGTATGCAGATTGATTTGACAATTCAATTTGGGGGTATTAGGTATGTAAAAAATCAAAATAATATATATTTTTTTTTTATAAAAGTGATCACGATTTAAAAATAAAATAAAAAAATATTATAGATCAAAATAATTTGATTAGTAAGAATTATGCTGCATTATTTTTAAATTATGAGAAAAGATTTTGCCATGCTTACCATAATTCGATGGCAAAAAACTAGTCGGTAATGAGATTGAGACGATATACAAACCACTAAAAAACACATGACATGAAAGCAATAATCATTAAGGAAAGAAACACAAAAACAACTGCTTATATATATATATATATATATACCATAATTCGATGGCCAAAAACTAGTCGGTAATGAGATTGAGACGATATACAAACCACTAAAACACACATGACATGAAAGCAATAATCATTAAGGAAAGAAACACAAAAACAACTGCTTGTATATATATATACCATAATTCGATGGCCAGAAACTAGTCGGTAATGAGATTGAGACGATATACAAACCACTAAAACACACATGACATGAAAGCAATAATCATTAAGGAAAGAAACACAAAAACAACTGCTTATATATATATATATAGAGAGAGAGAGAGAGGAAGGAAGGAATGATTCACTTACACTAATGTAAAATTAAATTAATTTTACATATTTTCGTAATTTTTTATATGATTTATATTTTAACAAATCGACCATTGGATTTTATGCTCTATTCACGTATATCATGCACGTTGAGTTTCGAGTAAATTAAAAATTGTCTAACTATTTGTTCGATGTAAAAAAACTTTCAATTAAATATATATTGAAAAAAAAACAGTATTCTCGATCGATATGATAGAGATATCGGATCGATTCGAAACTTTACGTGTACGACGAGTACGATTATATTGCTAAATCTAATGGTCGGTTTGTTAAAATATCAATCATATAAAAAGTTATGAAAGTGTGTAAAACTAAGATTAGTTTTACACTAGTGTAAGTGAATTTTGTTAAAATATTAATCATATAAAAAATTATGGAAGTGTGTTTACACTAGTGTAAGTGGATACACTTTCGTAATTTTTTATACGATTTATATTTTAACAAATCGATCATTAGATTTAGCAATATAATCGTACTTGTCGTGTACGTAAAGTTTCAAATCGATCTAATATCTCTATCATATCGATCGAGAATACTGTTTTTTTCAATATATATTTAACGATTTAAAACTTTTTACATAGAACAAATAATTAGACATTTTTAATTTACTCGAAACTCAGCTTGCATGATCTACGTGAATAGAACATGAAATACAATGGTCAGATTAAATAAATATAAATCGTATAAAAAATTATGAAAATGTGTAAAAATAATTCAATTTTACACTAATGTAAGTAAATCTCTTCTTTTATATCTTTGGCTATTTGCCTAATTGCACCACTTTTTGATTAAAAGGTTTATTCTAAGGTGGCCATTGCCCTTAATATGGATTTTTGTAGGGAAGGAAAATCACATGGGGGAATTTTTCAGACGAAATTGAGCCTTAATGAGATTTATGGATTTTTTTAAAAGAAAAAACAGGAGTGCTTTTTGTGTTTGATTAGGTATTTGTCATAACAAAATCTTGAATATGAGAGTTTAAAATAAATTTAAAAATTTAAATACAATTAAATATTAATTTAAGTATTTTGATGGGTATTTTAATCGGATAAAAGTGTACATGTTTTTGTTTAAAAAGTAAGATTCAATTTTTTTATTATAAAAAAATAATAATTAAACTTGAATTTGTGACTACATGAGAGCGATGAAAAATGTTTTATGCTCAAATTACACACTTTTAAACCGAGGCTCAATCAATTATATAATATTTGATAATTTTTTTACACGACACTAATAAAATACAAAAAAAAATAATTAAAATACGACACGTCATGAAAAAATAACAAAAATATAATATGAATATATAAACATGTCAAAATCTATATAATATAAATTATTAATGTCAAAATTTATATAAATATATAATATTTTAAACACAATTATAACATAAAAAATAATACGAATATATAAATTATCAAATCTAAATTAGATGAACAATAATTTGGATAAAATTTGTAAATGTTGTTAATTTTTAAAAATAAAATAAAATATTGAAGAAAAACTGAAAAAATATCATATTTACAACTTGCGAATGAAAAAAGCCATGTGATGGGAAAGCAAGGAGAGAGAGAGCTCACGCTTTTAGCATGAATGCAGTCCCTTAATACCCCAACTCAAAAAAAGATTCGTATTGGTATGGTGCGGTAATTTTCCGCAAATGGGAAAGGTGTTTCATCATAAGCATCCGCCACGTGTAACTTTAAGCTTCTCCGTGTTTCATCATAAGCATCCACCACCAACCCTATCTTTCTCTCTCTCCGTGTTTCTCACGCGAGTTTGACTCTTTCCCTTTTCTTCCTTTGTTTAATTTTTTTTTTTTTATTATTTCGCAATTGCTTGTCACAACATTCCAAATTTAATTTTTATATTTACAAAATACTTTTACTATTTTATTATTGTCATAAAACAACAAAGATAAATAAACTCATACACGGAGTCTTTTGATTTCACACGATAGTATGGTAACAAATATTTTTTTTAAAAAAATATATGATAATTTTTTTAATTTATTTATGAATTTAAAAAAATTATTATAATATATCAAAACTCAAATAGTAAATTTATTAACTTAAACAATAAACTTCCAATGGGTAAGAAAATAATTTTTTAGCAGTAGCGAAATTTCCAATTAGATAAAAATCTTATTTTATTCACCGTAAAATAAAAAATACTATGAGGTAAATTCCAAAAGATAGAAAACTCCAAAATTAAGCATAATAAAGTCATCACCGACTTGTTACTTGTTATTTATCAAAGTATTAGTACCACATTAGTGATGCACATAGTATAACTCTTTATGTCACTTAATTTTTATTTAAAAATAAGAGGGGATAGAAAACATTTAAGTTAATTTAATCATCAATAAATATCGTGTATGGATATTATGGTACCATTAATTCTCTAAGCCTGTGAAAGTGAATGAATTCGATTGTACCACTACCACTTGTATTAGGTTGGTCGTTAATGGACATTTATGTTCAAAGATCAAAGTCTTATGGAGTATTTGGTATTTTTATATATTTTTTAGTTTATTAGGAGTTGAACATTAATCACTCGAATTTCTTGCTGTATTTTGTGAGTGTGGAAGGAGAAAATTTTTGTTGAATTACAAAATGACACATGTTTTTTGAATTATTTTTAATGATCAATTAAATTTTTTATGTGTTTTTAAATAAATTATTGAAAATTTATTAAAGCACTTAGCAGTTGGCATAACAAGATGAAGACCATATTTGTTTGATCAATCAAATCTAAAACACTCATAATCCAATCAAACAAAATTCATTTATGAGTCATCCGATTTATGTATAAATTAATTAAAAATAATTTAAAAATAAAATCAAATTTTAGCCAATCAAATTTCAATGATTCATGAATAGGGATAACAAAACCGAGATCTGCTTCACGGATTTCACACTAATCTACTTCAAATATGGAGGGTTCTTTTTTTAAAAGTGGGGTGGGATGGAGTGGTGCGTTTTACTAAATGCCTGCTCTGTCCGTCCCGTCTTTTAAAATTATAATTTTATTTCTTAAAATATTTTATATTTTTTTTTATATTTTTAGTATATATATACTAATATTATATATACTTTATATATATATATATTATATATACTAAAATTATGTTAATGAATAAATTATAATATATTTTTAAATTAAAAATAATTAGTAAAAAAATGGGGTGAAACATTGCGAAGCAATTATGAATGTAACCGACATTCATGGAGACGGATGTTTTCAACATCCATGCAAAAATGGGACAAAGGTGGATAAGGCAATCTCCGCCCCTACCCACTTCATTGCCATCCTTATTCATGAATTATCCAACTATAAAATTAAAAGTCATTTGAAATACAAGTATAAGAAAAATTTTAAAAATAAAACCTCCAAAATTCCAACAAATAAGTTCAAGAAGGCAATTTAGGAAATAAGATCTCAATGCAATTTGGGAAAATAAATTTGAGAAGATAATTGGCGAAAATTATTATATGAAGAATCAAAGTCTCTATAGTTTCCACAAGTTGAAGAAAAAAATCTAATGAATGAAGTCTTGATTGAAATAATGATACGAAACTATTAGAACTTAAAAAGAGAATGACAGTAAAAAAGAATGACTATAAGATAAATATTCATGTACCCGATGTAAATATTTAAGCTTATACGTCTTGACCAATGTAACCGGTCTCAAATATATTGAAATTAAGGTTTGTTGATTTAGTTAGTTATACATAACCTTCGTTCGGAGAGTTCTAGGGTAAACTCCTTACGATAAGCTTAAATAAGCTGGTACAGTCCCCTTCCCTATCTTGACAGATTATTCAAAATGAAAAGATTAAGTAGTGAAAGGTTTCTTCGAGGGAACCCAACAAACCTCCAAAGACACTAAGTGTTTAGTGGATAATGAACTCTGCTTTTATTTCATAGTTCAGTAGCCATTATATAGGCTAGATACAACGGTTACTTGCATGAAAATAGGAACAAATAAATAGGAATCTTACCAACCCACAACTAATAGATAAGCCTCAAAAATAAAAATCAAATTATTTTAACTAATCCCAGAAAATCACGTAACATTCCCTCCCCCTTAACATTGGCCATTGTCCTCAAGGGCATAATCAGGGAATTGCTTCTTCATCTGTTCCAAATCCTCCCATGTGGACTCAGGTGGAGAAAGACCTTGCCAGTGAATCAAAATTTCTGTTATGTTCTTCTTCATTCTTCGGTCCAGAATAGCTTGTGGGTGAGGCTGCAACTTATCCTCTTGCATCATTGGTAATTGTGGTTGAATGGAAACACCATTTCCAAGTTTCTTTTTTAGCAGAGAAACATGGAAAACAGGATGGATGCGGGATTCAGGTGGCAATTCCAACTTGTATGCTACTGTACCTATCTTTTTCAGAACCTTAAATGGCCCATAATATCTTAGAGACAGCTTGGTATTTCTTCTTAATGATATGGATGCTTGTCTGTAAGGCTGAAGCTTGAGAAAAACCCAATCTCCATCTGCAAATTCCCTTTCTTTGTGACGTGAGTCATAAATTTTCTTCATTCTGGACTGAGCTTCCTTGATGTTGCACTTCAATTCTTTAATAACTTGGTCTCGCTCCATTAGGTTCTGTTCCGCCGCAGCCACTTTAGCAGTTCCTCGAACATAGGACAGAAGTGAAGGTGGATTGCGCCCATATACAGCTTCAAATGGAGTTCTTTTTATAGCTGAATGCCAACTGGTGTTGTAACAATATTCTGCCCATGACAACCATTTGAACCATTCCTTAGGCTGACAGCTTGTAAAGCATCTTAAATACATCTCCAATGTTCGATTCACAACCTCCGTTTGTCCATCTGTCTGGGGATGATAAGCTGAACTATAATTAAAATGAGTACCATTCAAACGAAATATTTCAGACCAAAATGTGCTAGTGAAAGTGGGGTCACGGTCACAAACAATTGTTCTTGGTATGCCATGCAACTTGAAAATGTGATCAAAAAATAATTGAGCGATTCCTACAGTAGTATAAGGATGAGTAACAGGAATAAAATGAGCATATTTGGAGAACCTGTCCACCACTACCATTATTGTGGATTTCCCTCTTGAGATAGGAAGTCCATCCACAAAATCCATTGAAATATCTTCCCATACCTGACCAGGAATTGGTAATGGATGCAAAAGACCCGTTGGAGCAACATTTTCTACCTTGTGGCATTGACAGATATCACAATTCTTTATAAACTCCTTGATCTGTCCTCTCATGCCCCTCCAATAAAAGTTGCTTTGAATGCGATGAAGTGTCTTTTGATAGCCTTCATGAGTGCTATTGTGAAATTGCTCAATAATGGTTGAAAGTAGAGAAGAATCTGCTGCTAGATAAACTGTCTTTAAAAAATAAAATTCCATCTTCAAATCTCCATGGCCCCACCGCTTCATCTTGAAGAATCTTTTGAATGAGTTCACTTAGTTTAGCTTTAGAAGCATTTTCTTCCTTGACAGCTTCTAGCCAATTAGGTATAGGATGAGAAATAGCTGTTAACCTTCCTTCATCTCGTCTAGACAATGCATCAGCAACAATATTTTCCTTGCCTTTCTTGTATTCAATGACAAAGTCAAAACCCATGAGCTTATACAGCCACCTTTGTTGAGCAGTGGTTGTAATATGTTGATCCCAGAGATATTTCAAACTCTTTTGATCCGTTCGCACAAGAAATTGGCTTCCCAACAAATATGGCCTCCATTTTTGTACAGCTAACACCAAAGCCAGAATTTCCTTCTCATAAGTGGACAGCAACAAATGATTCCCTCGCAAAGCATGGCTAAAGAAAGCTATTGGCCTCTCTTGCAACAAAACAGCCTCTATTCCTGTTCCACTCGCATCGCATTCCACTATGAATTTCTTGGAGAAATCAGGAAGATCTAAAAATGGTGCACATGACATGGCTTCTTTCAAAGCTTGAAATTCCACTTCAGCCCTTGAACTCCATGTAAAAGAATCTTTCTTCAACATTTGAGTAAGTGGATCGGCAATTTTGCCATAATCTTTAATGAATTTTTGGTAGTAACCGGTCAAGCCCAAAAATCCACGCATGGCCTTAGGAGAGTTAGGCTTCGGCCATTCCTTAATTGCCACTATCTTGTCAGGATCCACTGCTACCCCATTCTTAGACATCATATGGCCTAAGTACCTGACTTGTTCCTCATTCATCAATGCTTGAAAGGTTGATGGGGCGTTGGTGAGTCCAAATGGCATTACCAAAAATTCATAATGCCCATGATGTGTGCGAAACGCTGTCTTTGGAACATCTTCGGGACGTACTCTGATTTGGTGGTAACCAGAGCGTAAATCAAGTTTTGAAAAATAACTGGCTCCATGTAGCTCATCCAATAGTTCATCAATCACAGGAATGGGAAATTTGTCTTTTACAATGGCTTTGTTAAGAGAACGGTAATCGACACACATACGCCAAGAACCATCATGCTTCTTGACTAAGACATCTGGAGAGGAATATGAACTATTGCTGGGACGGATCACCCCTGTGGTAAGCATTTCAGACACCAACTTCTCTATTTCAGTCTTTTGAAATTGAGGATATCGGTAAGGTTTAACATTCACCGGACCATTTCCATGAACCAAGGGAATTCTGTTATCATGTGCTCGTGGAGGTGGTAAACTTTTGGGCTCTTGGAACACATCTTTAAATTCTTCTAGAAGCAGCTTAATTCGTGAATGACTGGAGGTTGCATTAATGCGTGGGCCTGCTATTGCATTCAGTTGAAGTAACAAGCTTTGTTTATACCTCTTAGCCATGCCATTGACCGCTAGTTCTCCCACCACTCTATTTTCTAAAGCTGATAAGCCATGCAAGGTCACCATTTTGCCATCAACTAAGAATTCCATATGTAACTTGGAGAAGTCCCATATAATTGGACCTAGTGTCTGTAGCCATTGTGTACCCAACACCACATCATATCCTTCTAATGGAAGCAAATAAAAATCCACAAACATAGAAATTCCCGAAAAATTTATTTCCACACCTAAGCACATACCTAGGCTCGACAACCTTTCTCCTGAAGCCACGACCACTTGGAAATTACCCTTCTTACTTAGCTTTAGTCCCGCTTTCCTAGCCAATACTTCGCTTATAAAATTGTGACTGCTGCCCGAGTCAATTAATACAAATGTCGTCAATTGTTTGATTCTTCCTTTGACACGCATGGTTTCAGGTGCACTAATCCCCAAAATTGCATTGATCGATATTGTTGGTGATTCTTCGTCCTGAACATCATCAACCTCCATGACGACATCACCATCTTCTTCCTCTATGCATGCTTCAATTAAAAACAGCTTCTTGCAACGATGACCCGGGCTAAATTTTTCGTTGCAATTATAGCATAACCCTTTTGCTCTTCTTTCTTGCAACTCTGCTGGTGACATTCTTCGAACTGGCAGATTATGATGATTCACCATTCCTTCCTTTGTGGTTGAAGTTTTCTTGATTTCAGCCGATGCTGCTCGTCGAAGGGACACATTACGAACTTCATACAATCTAGCTAACCCAATTGCAGCTGAAAGAGTTGTTGGTTGTCCTGCTAACACATCAGCCTTTATACTATCCTTTAAACCACTCACAAAACAGCTAACTTGACGAGTTTGGTGAAGGGGACCCGCCTTCGCCAATAATTTCTCAAATTCATTTTGATAATCACGAACGGTCCCACTTTGTTGAAGTTTTGTAAGCTCTCCAAAGAAATCAAGAAATTGTGAAGGGCCATACCGAGAATGAATTCCTTCTGAAAACTCTTGCCACGAAACAACCCCACCTTCTTGTTTAAGGAGTTGGAACCATAACTGAGCATCACCTTCAAGATGGAAGGAAGCCAAAGCTACTCGATCAAGTTCTGGTGTTTCATGAAACTGAAAAAACTGTTCTGCTCTGCATAACCAGCTAGTTGGGTCTTCATCACCGCGGAAACGAGGAAAATCGAGCTTAACGAGTTTAGGAGCATAGGAATGATGAGAACTGTTAAAGTTCAACCTCCCTCCATTATGCTTTGATGGAGTTTGAGAACTATCCCCAGCGATCTCACGAACACTTTGAGATGATAACTGATCGACTTTAGTGTTTAATCGATCAAATAGCACAGTCATCTTCTCCATGAAGTCTTGTTGCCCTTCTAAGAGGGATCCTACCTGGGACTTCAATTTCTCGATTCTTTGATCCATTCCCAGGCTCTGATACCAAACTGGTACAGTCCCCTTCCCTATCTTGACAGATTATTCAAAATGAAAAGATTAAGTAGTGAAAGGTTTCTTCGAGGGAACCCAACAAACCTCCAAAGACACTAAGTGTTTAGTTGATAATGAACTCTGCTTTTTATTTCATAGTTCAGTAGCCATTATATAGGCTAGATACAACGGTTACTTGCATGAAAATAGGACCAAATAAATAGGAATCTTAACAACCCACAACTAATAGATAAGCTTCAAAAATAAAAATCAAATTATTTTAACTACTCCCAGAAAATCACGTAACACTTCATTACATATAAACATGACAAAATTATATATAAACATGACAAATTACATATATACATGACAAATTACATATAAACATGACAAATTGCATATAAACATGGAAATTACATATAAACATGACAAATTATATATACATATGACAAATATATCATGTATTTATGTATTTTTTTAAAAACACAAATTATGTATAAACATGACAAATTACATATATAATGGAGTCTACGAAAAGCTCATTTTAAAGAGTTTTTTTTAGAATTTCCCCCTTCATAAATAGTCAATATATACTAAATATTTAATTTGTGATAAACAATCTAACATGCGCTTAATAGATTAGATTAGATTAGCTAGCATGTCCATATTGCATTTTGTTAGTAATTATAATAAGATATACATTACTAAACTTCATTAATTGAAACATTGATTATTCTCTTAACCAAAAATAAGGAAAAAAAAAGGGATATGAACATTAGTCTATAGTAGTTACTCCAAATTTTGGGATGACAATGATTTTTTTTTATAAAAATATGAAAAATAACAAGACATACAAAAATGGGAATAGGAGCAGGATATCGTACCCGTTCCCACTCAAAGTTGCACCCTCCAATTGGGGAAAGGGGCAAGAATCAATCACCTCAACCCCCCACAAGGAATTGAAAATCGACTTGAGTTTATACGTGTCGAAATCTTAGTGGAGGAAGGAACGTGAAGTTGCCGCTTGCCTTTTTTATGAGATGGAAGGGAAGGGAAGGCGGCGTTTTGTGTTTTCATTTGTGAGTTTGGCGCCCACTTTGGTAGTATTGCTCAACTACACGACGGAACGTCAAAAGAAATAGCTAAAATAATAATAAAATATTTAATATTTAATTTAAATTCAAATAAAATTTTAATTTTTATTCAAAATTTCAAATAAATCTTCATATTATTATTATTTATAAATAAGGATGTATGTGAATACAAATTAAAAAATAGAATAATGCAGATTTTTTCTTATTATTTTAATCTAAAAAAATGAAGACAGAAATTTAAAGGAAAAAAAGGGAAGTCATACCTAACGCCTTTTTGGTTAGTGCTAATGGGATTGATTATTGATTATTTAAACTTTAATTAAGGTTCTTAATTAGTAGACTTGTTTTACAAAAATATCCTTTGTGTAGACTTTACCATGTTGTTCGTGAAACTTGTTTGGCTGTTTGGGTTAGAATTTTGGTAGAAATAAAATTGTTTAGGGGAAGTTAATTAAGTCAAATATATGGGCTATGGAAAAACAATTTTTAGTTTTGGAGAAGTCAATAATGCACTTCTAGGAAAACAAGAAAAGTAAACATAACAAACTTATTCTAGAAAATCACTAAATTTTAAGTTTTGCTTTTCATTTTGAGGGGGAATAATTATATTAAATAGTAAAATTTTTAAATGAAAATTTAATGATAGTAAGTTTCTGTTTTTAGAATTGTTATTTTTTTGCTTAACATAACAAGCTTATTCTTTGTATATAAGGTCTTTGTTTCCCCTTTCTTTTAGATAAATGAAAATTTTCTTATTTAAAAAAAAATAATAATAAGTAATTTTACTGTATAAAATTTAAAAAAATATTTAATACATTATTGATAGAATTTTAGAATTTTGCAAATAAAACTAAAAAATTAATAGATATCCTCTTAAAAAATATATTTGAAAAAATAAATGAATTAATATAAAAAATACACATAATAAAAATTTAACTCCGTTTTATAAGATGTAAAAATTCTACAAATGGTGTATAAAATAATAAAATTAAATTCTATACCTAGTTAATTAATAATTAGGTATTATCATTTTATTGTCAAGTTAATCTGAAACTTTTGGATATTGTTTTTAAATAAGCACCTATAGCCTTATTATCAATTTAATATAAATTTTTTGGATTTTTTAAATAAGCACTTATTATTGTAGGTGTTTAATTAAGAACAAACATAATAATGGGATAAACAAAAATATAACCACATTTTTATATATAAAATTCAAGTTATTTGAAAATCTAAATATTCTTTCATTCCAATAAAAATGTCACAATTTGATTTTTGTTGGTAAAATTTTTTTAACTTTGACCTTTTATTATTTGACATTTATTATTGATAAAAGTTTTAAAATTTTTGAATAAAGTAGTTTATAAATATATGTTTTGTAAATTTTAATTAATTAAAATATTTAAAATAATAAAAATCAAAGTTAAAAAAATTTAACAACAAAAGAATCAACTGTGATAATTTAACTAAAACATAGAGTTGCCTTCCAAACTTTCAGAAGCAATATAAAAACACGTGCTAAAAAGGTTAACTAATAAAGCAAACTTTGATCGACGTCAAAAATTAATACTTGCATAAATTTAATAATTTTGGATACGATATAATTATATAAATTAAAAATTATGATACAAAATATAATAAAAGAAATATATATAAACATGATAAAAATATTTTAAAATTTATATAATATGAATTATTAGTTTTTTCTAAAATATTTTCCTTATGAGTACGTGATAATCACAGACGATGGAGATTCAGAATGCTATCAAAAGACTACATATTATGAGCACAAAGAAAAATAGATAAAAACTATGTCATAATAAAAAATTTATCAAAATTTATATAAATATATAATATTTTTAATACGAGTAAAAACAAAACGAAGATAGATTATCATATCAAACGTTATATCAGTATAGGGACAAGAAAGTAAATTCATGACAAATATTAAAGTTATCTTAAAATATCGAACAACATGTTAAAAAGGGAACATAAACTGACAAAACATCGCCGTTGACGAAAAAAAAAACAAAAAGAAAATAAAAGAACACGTGTTTGAAAACCCAAACAAAGGAGAGAATAAAATATTGAAGCACCCCCTCGAAAGTCGAAGCTGCAAAACTCAAGATTAAAAAAAGCCCCATTTATTCCTCGTGCTTTTAACCTCCCCCCCTCTCCCCAGCTTTTTCAAAGATAAACACCATTTTCTCCTTCACCTCGTATAAATAAATTTATCTTTCTTAGCTGAAAACATCTCAATTTCGAACAGATCCTTAATGCAGTTGTAAGTAAGTTCAAAGATCAGGTATTTAATTTCGAATCATTCTCTGAAAACCCAAAAGAGCAAAAAGGGTACACAGTTGGGATTCTGTTTTTTCGGAAGTATGTCGTGTTCGCCGGAATTTATGGGTCAGAAACCGGCGAGGTCACCGGAGAAGCCAAGCTTTGCGCAAACTTGTAGTTTGTTGAGTCAGTACTTGAAGGAGAAAGGTAGCTTTGGAGATCTAACTCTAGGAATGACATGCAACGTTGAAGCTAATGGTAAGTTCTTTATTCTTTGCTTTTCTTTTATCTTTCTGAGTTTCGGGTTGATGAGGAAACAGAGAAAACTGAGAAAGAATCACTGAATTAGAATTTTTGGAGTTTTTTTTTCTTGTTTATTTATGTTTTTTAAGTTTTAAAAAAGGAAACTTGATTTAAAGCTAGCTATATAAATGAAGTTCAATTAAGCTTTGTTCTGTTTCTTTTACTTTTCCCTCTTTTTTCTCCTCGGACAAGCGGTTTAATTACCCGTTTTAACGTTCAAAATTGTGAAGTAGTTTAATCAAATTAATCTTCAAGTTAGGATCTTTTTGTTTTATTATTTTTTTGTTGTCTAATATTCAGATCCTCAGAATCAGATTTGCAAATTGACATATTCATATTTAAAGGTTCAAAACAGTCAAGAAAACATGCCCTTTATTCTCTCGGTCTCCCCTGAAAATACTCAAATTTGAAAAAGAAAAAATGAGAAGAAGAAATAGAGCATGTGCGTGATTCAAAAGTTTCAACTTTTGCGGGATGATGGGGATTTGAATCATGTATGTATGTATGTTTTTTTACTATAAAATTCTGTTGAGATATTATCCGGTCAATTTATATACTGTTACAAAATACCCGCTTTTTGATCTCATTAAAACTTGATAGGATCATTGCATTTTTCATTATAAATAGCCACTAGTAGTTCAGTTCTTGAAGCATAAGTCGTTTAAAGTACTAAAGGTAGTTCTAGAATAACAGAGTTTTGAGTCTAATGTATCGTTTTATTTATGGATATGTTGCAGGGACACCAGAGATGCTGCGTCCTACCATGAATTTGTTTCCTGTTAATGAGAAATCAGGTGATGTTTGTGGTCGAAACGTCGGAGGAGCTCCTCGGAACTTGAGATCCATGGATTTGTTCCCTCAACAAGCTGGTTTTTCATCACCAGTTTCTAAGGATGACGGTCTGAAAAGGGTTGATTCTAGTGTTACTAGCATCAACAAATTTGCCCCAGTGGAGCCTCAAACTGCACAGATGACTATCTTTTATGGTGGACAAGTGATTGTGTTGAATGATTTTCCAGCTGACAAAGCTAAGGAGATCATGCTTTTAGCTACCAAGGGTAGCTCCCAAAATAACAGCTTTAACCCCAGTCCTGCCAAGACTAAAACCCCCTTTACTTCTAGCATAGCTAGAAGTCCAATTGAATCTAGCATTGGAGTTCCTCCTACCTCAAATGTCGTTCAGCCTGCTCAGCGACCCATTCCTGGCGGTAATCCTCATTGTCCACTTCGGTTTTTTAAATCGAGGAGTTAGAAAAGATGGAATTGTGCTTCATATTTCATGTTTTATATTGGGTTTCTTATTAGTTTTTTTTTTTTTTTTTGTCTATTGCAGATCTGCCAATTGCAAGGAAAGCTTCACTGCACCGGTTCTTGGAGAAGCGAAAGGATAGGTAGGCATCTAGAGATCAATAAATAAAATTACATTTTAAAAATCTATTGTAATTTGTTTTGACATAGGTGATTGAGTCAATTTTTTAGTCCCGGATTCCTTCTGATTCATGTATGGAGGGCCGAGAGAGTCCTGCTATTTTTTTTTTTTTTTTTTCATTTCATCAGGAAATTTGAGAAAAGAGGGGCGGGGGAACATAATAAGATTAAAAGAGATGCATTTTATGACAACTTAACGTTTCTTTGTCTAAATTTTTTTGGCAAGAGTGATAGTTTATACAACTTTGAGTTAAAATATTGATGTTTGATATCCTTATGACCATTTTACAGGATCACCACAAGAGCACCATACCAGATAAGTAGCTCCGCAGCATCTCCTTCCAAGCCGGGCGATAGCAAGTCATGGCTGGGTTTGGCTGCTCAATCACCACAGTAGTCTGAGCCAAGTTGAGTTCTTTTTTTGAGGCTTTTCTTAAGCCTGCTATCCTTTACTCTTTTTTTTTTCGGCAGGGTAAGCCTGCTGTTTTCTTAGCTATCTATTCATGCTTCTTGTTATCAGCTGCTCTAACGAGCCCTCTTAGATCCTAACTCTCAATCAGATCTCACTATTAGTTTATTGTAATTGTTTCTATTAAGAAAATTTTTACTTGATGTCAATTTTGAATCAAAATTTTGTTCTTCTGTCATGTAGAAATCACTACATGATTGCTATGGTATATTCTATGCATAAACAATTGCTGCTGCTGATGAGCTATGAAATGTTATGCTATTTCAACTCTTCAACCTTTTTTGTTTAAAACTGTGTTTGATATTTGTTTCTAACACATATTTAAATATATTCGTATCCGACAGTCACTTCAAATATAATATAAAAGACGGAAAAAACTGAAATTAATGCAATGTGAATGGAGATACAGCAGATTTGCAAGTCTTGGATTTAATATAAAAAGCACCATCACAAGTGACAACCTAGTCTTATCATCACTACTTTATAATCATAATAATGCTGCTTTATTGGTTTGCCCATTGCATGATCATACCTTTCAAACAAGAAGGATTGGTATTGCAACCAGCTAAGCAATCATTCAGCTAAAAGACTGATTAAAAAAAAAAATCCGATACGAAACCTGTTTCCACCATTGGAAAAACTATTCTTTGTTATATATTTTATGTAAAATAAGTGAATCCATTTCAAGTTCATGAATGAATTCTTGAGTCTTTGACGTTATAGAACTTTGAAAGAAGCTTTTACCATGTCAAACCCATGGCCATGCAATACCTGTGATTTGTGATCATATGCAATTTTCAATTTTTTTTTCTTCAACAAAAGCTTCTTTCATTAAAAAAATCTGAACAAACACGCGTATTAAAGAGACTTCGAAGTTTGAACACGCAAATGACACTACATAATAAAAAAAAAAAAAAAATAGAAACAAATGGGAATGGGGAGGCGTCTATTTATATGTAGTCTAGTCCACATTCAGAAGTCAAGCAGAAAATAAAAAAAAAAAGTTCATAAGTTTATTGTTTTCATACATCCCTTGTGAACCCTAAATTTTAACTATAAATAATCAAAACTTAAAAGTAAACTCCAAAATTCTTCACCTTGTTCACGACTAGTCACTTATAAATAAATTATTTATATCTTGTTTTGGCATCACATGCCATGTTGAAGAAATGGTAGGGTAGATTTTATACTTTGATTCATTCAATCAAGTTTGTCAAAACTTTAATTTTGATCACAAGAAGAAGAGTTAGTACTTTACTACAACCACATATTATTGTTGACTTCTCTCTGTTTTTTCTTTTAATTTGTAATTTGTAATTTTCACCCAAAACAAAAAAAAAGGGAAAAATTAGGTGGGTGGTCCAAAAGATTATTCAATCATGATTTTCTTAACCTTTGTATTCGACCACTCCTTCCATAAGAAGGGATCCATTTATTTATTTTTGATCAAGTCGGTATGTATAAATTATAATTTCATAATAAAAATGATGAAAATAGATTTTATTTAAGGTCAAAGATTTACCCACAAAAATTAATCCACTTGATAAGAAAATGAGTTTTCTTTTCTTGTTAATCAGACACAACCTTTGTCGAAATCACTTCAAAACAAGAATTAGGGTTAAACCTAAATTTGAGGACATTCTTAATTGTAACACATACACAAAAAAAAAAAAAAAGTCAAAGATTTAGGGAGATAAAAGATGATCAAATTTAATTCACATGTTTTTTTTTTTATTATTATTATCTGAAACCCTCTTTGCAAACTTGAATAGGAAGAGTGAGACTCATTCCACTCCCATGACCATTAGCATTTGGTAAAATAACATGTTTTTCTTGTCCTTAGAAAAGTCTATTATGTGGGCATAGGTATTGACAAACAAGGGGTAGGATTTGTTTTTAACCAGGACAAGGACAAGGTATCTTCTCGTTATATAGTGTGTGAATTAAAGTCTAAAGTCTAGACACTCTTTGCTTGTTACATTTAGTTGCTTTCGTGCTATAGTTGGACTTGGCCGGTGGCTTTTTAAAAAAAAAAAAAAATCAATTTGTCATACTTGAAACGTGAGCCACTAATTAATAGTCAAATGTTAGATGATAAACTTTCCGACATTTTTTTTGTGTGAATTGTCCTATTTTTTTTTATGATCTATAATGGCAATTTGCCCATAACTTGTGGCGAAAGAAACTATGACCTTTTCCAATATGTCCAGTATGTAATAAAGCAGAGGAAACTATAGAACATGTACTGTTGTTGTGTGATTGGGTTGAATGCATATGGTTTGGGCTTGATGTGAGTTATAAAATTGATAAAAATCAAGTTACAACGCTGGATGAATGGTTAAGGAGGGTTCTGCAGGTAGGAGTAGGGCATTAATGATCAATTGAGGGAAGTGCAAGTAACAGTTGTTGTGACTTGTTGGATGATCTGGAAGGAGAGATGCATGATAATGTTTCAAAAGAAAAAAGTGGAACCAAGAGACTTGATTAAGAGAATAAACAACAGTATGAAGGAAATTTTGGAGCTGGAGGGTGATTGGATAAATGCAAGGGTAGAAAGGAAGCAGGAAGATGAAGCTAAATGGAATAATCCCCCTGAAAAGTGGTGTACAGTTAACTGTGATGCGGCTTTTGATAAGAAAGAAAAAGAAGCTGGAATTGGAGTGGTTATAAGGAACAATGAAGGCAAGCTGGAAGGTGGAGCTGGGTCGTTGATTAAAGTGAACACATGTCTAGAAGCAGAAGCCATGGCTATGTAGAAAGGTGTTGAGTTAGCAGTACAGATGAAGCTGGAAAAAATTGATAAGCAAACAGATTCAAAGTTGGTCTATTATTACATGAAGAAAAATGGGTAGGAAAAGGTGTTGGAGGATTGATCCTATTCTAAAAGATATTTACATCTTTTTGAGGATTTTAAAGTGACTTGGATAAGAAGAACAGCAAATAAAGCTGCTGACTGGGTAGCAACCCAATTCAAGAAGAAGATGTGCATAAATAATTGGGTAAGATTACCCCATCTTCGTTGGTATTCATTTTGAGCAGAGATGGGCTCCCTGCACCACCCAGTGAGAGTGAATAATGGTGTATAATAATGTTCAGGAAATACGAGATGAATGTACTCTCCTTTAAAAAGCATTAGTATTTTGTTTGTATGAACTAGGATTCCGGATGTACATCATTCTTTGAGTAAATGAAATATTATTGATTTTGGAAAGAAAAAAAAAAATAATGGCAATTTGCTACTATCTCCCATCCAAGTAAATTTGTTGACGGGTTTTTAAATTGTTAGCTTGTAAATGAGAGCAAACAATTAAAATGTGTTGGAGTTGGCGGTTGGGATTTGGATTCAAGAAAGAAAAAGAAAAAGAGAAAATAATTGCTTGAGAAAATAAATTTATTGAAATATAAAAATGTGATTTAAGATTCAATATTTTTACCTTATTCTTCTTATACTTAAAATTTTATGTAATTGACAATAATTGAAATTATCTTCTTTTAATCTGTGATTCCACACAAACTCACTTGCTTTAACTGTTGAAAGAATTAAAATATATTTTTTTTATTGTTTTGACTGGTTTGATATATAATTCTTGCACTCCATGATTTTGCTTGGAGTTGTCACTTGTCAGCATAGTTTGGGTGAAAATGGGCCTTGGAACCAGGTAAAAAGCATATAAAGAAATCTAAATAGTAATAGTCCATACTTCCAGGGACAAATATTGGGCTAAGAAAATATTGAAGGGAGCCTGCACACACCCATTCAGCTAAGAAAATCTATTCTAGGAAAGCAAATTGCATTCATGGCTAATTGGCCCAAAAGAGATTTATGCATTTCCAATACTTAGAACTTAATTAGGTGGATTAAGTTTCACAACAGAGCCCAATCTCTTAATCTTTCTTGGTGTCCAAATCAACTTATAAAGTGGCTTTGTCTTATCATCCAAACCATGCCTCCAACGCTGCAGCAGAAGCGAATTTCAGGTCCCTGCAGAAAACTAGAAGAAGCCATAAAGCAAGCGAATATGGCCAGAGACTACATCGACCAATGCTTGATCACGTACCACGTTCATATTGCTTCAGTTTCACAGAGAAAAATTAATGGCGTCTTTGATTGGTACGCTGTTCTTGGCATTCAAGACTGTAACGCTGATGCGGAAGCTATCAAAATGGCCTTCAAGAAACGAGTCCTCAGGGTCTACCCTGACAAGAACAGCTCTGCAGCGGCTGGGGGATGCATTCAAGCTTGTTTCGGAGGTCCGGAAGTTCCTTTCAGAACCCTCTTCAAGACAAGCTTGCTTTACAATCAAATACGAGGTTAAATTCGTCCACGTACGGAAACAACATGAATATGATGATCAACAAGAGATGAGACTGCTCCAAAATCGTCCGAAGGGCCTGCCTCAACAAGTGAACAAGTGTCGCCAAATTCCGAGTCAGGAGCTGCGGTTCATAGCAAATTGGAGTGGCACATGGGCCACAAATTATAACCACCCTCCTTTCCATTTTCATTGAATTTAGAAAACATTTGGGATGGTCAGTTGAAAATGGATTTTTAAAAAGAGAAAAAGGGAAGAATTTCGAGAGAAAATAATTTAAAAAAAGAATGGAAGAAAAAATAATTCAGATTTAATTTAATTAATTTATATAATTATTTTAAAAAAATAATATTTAATTCGGATATCAATATCAATATTTATAATTTTTTCCTCTATTCATAAATTATAATTTTTTTTTTTTTTATATAAAAAAACCACTTTTTGATTTTCTAGTTGGACGACAGCGATGCTATGTACTCACAAAAAAATGCCAACTTTGAGTTGTCCTCTTAGCAAATATGACATGTGAATTAAATAATTAATGTATCATGCTATTTAACAGACATATATTATTTCTGTTAAAAAAAATCTTTACTTGAATTAACCGAAAACATTTTATTTTATTTTAATTTGTATAAAATTAAATATTATGTTTTTAATTGAAAATTGATTCAAATCGTTAGATCTGAATTGAGCGTCTACCCTAAATTTTAATTCTAATATTTGCTTAGCCTTTTGATTAGGCAGATCCGAGCGGTCCCCATACCCAACAGATAACATTTGGTCAAAGTCTCTCTCTTGTCATTCAATCAATCCACATCATACAATACAATTGGCCATTTGTAAAACTCCATTCTGTCTTTCATACTCCCGATACCACCTGATCAAATCTCTGAAAAATCAAAGATATTTTTATTTATTTATAATAAATAAAAAAAAGTAAATAATATAAAATCAAGGTAGCTCCCTCTCTTTACTCAGTCTTCTATCTTTTATCTTTTATTTCAGCTTTCAACTCACAATCTCGCCCTCCCTTTCGAGGGGTTTCTTTTTTTTTTTTTTTTTTTTTTCTTCTTTATTTTTTTTTTCTTTTCACTTCTTTCCTTCTTCCGTTTTTTTCCTTCTAATTTTGTTAATTTTGGCCTTTTACTCTTCATCATCTTCTTCTTCTTCTTCAATTTATTCGATCCCTGTAGAAACCCTAACCCTAGAACCTTTTTACAAAGATGATGCACCAGCAAAGGCTAAAGCAGCAGCAACAGGCTATGATGCAACAGGCTCTTTACCACCATCCTAGTCTATTGGCTGGTCCTCCTCAGGTTCTTTTACTGCTTTGTATTTCCCTCTATTATTTTTCCTTTTTAGATTAGATTTGGGGGTTTTAATTTCTATTATGACGTTTGTTTCTTTCTTAATCGAAGTGGATTTTTTAAATTCATTTGTTTCATGTGTCAATTTGCCTTCTTGCTTGCTAGTATTTGTTATTTGATCTTTTTGGGGATTTCTTTTTTAATTTTCTCAAAATAAAATAAATTTCGCGCGAGAATTTTCTATTTTATGTTGAAATTAACAGGGAAAAATATAAAATTTGCTTGATATACTTAGTCATGGTAAAAAAAGAAGAAGGTATTTTTTGGATTAAATTTTTTTTTTGGGGGGGGGAGATATTGTTATTATTTTTTTTATCAAATGGCTCTTTAGCTTTGTCTTCCTAAGTGGGTTAATCATGATGACAACGATTAGGGACCTTTTTTCACACCAAAAAAAAAAATGAAAAGAAAAGAAAACAATTAGGGGCTTAATTATTTAAATATGATATTTTATTTTGCATTTTGTTGCTATAAGCTTAGGTGTCTCTTTTAGACTTTTGTTTCTAATGTTTGTCTTATTTTCCGATGTGAGGAGTGCCCGTGTCCAATTTAGGATTTTTTTTTTTTTTTGTTGTTGTTGTCAATTTTACCTTTTTTTATTTTGCAGATAGAGCCTATCTTGAGTGGAAACCTTCCTCCTGGATTTGATCCAGCTACTTGCCGCAGTGTGTGAGTGTTGCATGGACATCTAATTCCTTATTCTTTTTTTAATTTTTTTTCACCCTTGGTCCTTTTTATTTGAGTTGTATTTATAATATCATTTGGTGAAGCTTTTGCATTGTATATGCAGTAATGAGTTGTGCGTCTTACTCTTAATTTCTACTTAGGATTGTTGATTTTTCTGTTTATGTAGTTCTGTTTCATGGCATTGTTACTTTTTTTATTTACCTTGTCTGAAATTGTAGGTATGTGGGAAATATTCACCCTCAGGTCACAGAACCCCTGCTGCAAGAAGTTTTCTTGAGTACTGGTCCTATTGAAGGATGCAAACTTATTAAAAAAGATAAGGTCATCTTTTGATGCATTCGTTTTGCCAATTTTCATTTGATATTCCTTTTCATCAGCTTGTCATTGGATTTTCGGGGTTCTTGGTTCATGCTTATATTGCTGCTAATGGAATGGGCTCATTTTTGCTTTTGATGCAGTCATCCTATGGTTTTGTGGACTACTTTGATCGCAGATCAGCTGCCCTTTCTATTGTGACTCTTAATGGAAGGAATCTGTAAGTAACAATATGAAACCTTGTGGTTTTGGCCTTTTCTGGTCTCCTATATTTTTAATGCATGGTCTTCTTTGCAGATTTGGGCAACCTATTAAAGTTAATTGGGCATATGCTAGTAGTCAGAGGGAGGATACATCAGGTTTATAATGTGCACCAATGAATTCTACTCAAATTATACCTGTGTATTGCGTCAACAACTTATGCTATTTCTGCTCTGGCATTCAGGTCATCACAGCATTTTTGTTGGTGATCTCAGCCCTGAAGTTACAGATGCTACGTTGTTTGCATGCTTTTCTGCGTACACCAGTTGTTCGTGAGTCTCCCTGTTTTACCATAAGATTACTTCTTATCAATCTTGAGCTGCTGGAAATCTGGGTCTAAAGGGACTTTGGTGTAATTAACCTTGAACTAGTTGATTAAGGGACAAATGTGACCCTTTTTTTTTTGTTGTTGTAGGGATGCAAGGGTTATGTGGGATCAAAAAACTGGGCGTTCAAGAGGTTTTGGTTTTGTTTCTTTCAGGAACCAGCAGGTAGTCGAGTCGGGTCACTTTATTATCTTTCTGTTTCTCTCTCTCTCTCCATATATGTTTTCATCATGTCATGATCATTCTTTTTTTTTTTCTTTTCTTTTTAGGATGCCCAAAGTGCTATAAATGACTTGAATGGTATGTGAAACATTGCTTTTATAGATATAGGTGTCTGTATTCTGATAAATATTTATTCAAATTTCCATCATTTTGTTTTGGCTTATTACAGGGCAGTGGCTTGGAAGTAGACAGATCCGATGTAACTGGGCTGCAAAAGGTGCCACTTCCAATGATGACAAACCAGGTTCAGATGCCAAAAGCATTGTAGAGCTGACAAATGGAACATCTGGTGAGATCTTCCTTGAGCATTGAAGTATTTCTTGTAGTTGAGATTTAGTGCCAGTTATTTTCAGTTTTCCTTAGCTTCCTTTTTTTTCTTCTGGAATAACCATGGGTTGTTTGTAACTGAAATTTTGACTGCACTTATCTATAATTTGATATATCCAACTTGGTCTCAGCCTTTTGGTTTTCTGGCCTTTGTTGGAGCCATCACTGCCAATATGTATGTTTTATATATTATCTTTAACTTTCAAGAGTATTGCATGCTTCTTCAGTCATTGTAATTTTCTTGTTTTTGAATCTTTTAAGTCTAGATGTTTTACGATTATGTGGAGTAGGGCATTTATATACACTCCTTTCCATTCTGTTAGAGCGCTCATAGTATTATGCTTCATGCAGAAGAAGGTCAAGAGAAGATTAATGATGATGCTCCTGAGAACAATCCTCAGTATACCACCGTTTATGTGGGCAATCTTGCTCCAGAGGCAAGTATTAGTTTTTTCCAATCTCAAGTGTGTTTGTTCTTCTCTTAATCCGAACTTTTGGGTGGGTAAAATAATGAGGTTGGTGCTACCAGTGGTACTACTCAATTAAGATTCATGGACCATGGCCAAGTTTCCCCTGCCTAACTCATAGTTAATTAAAACAAATTTTTCCTGTGTACTGGTTTTGTATTCTAATAACAAGATCAATATTAACTTCCATGGCAGACCTTAAAAACATCACATGCTAGTTAATTCAGCGGTGAAACTGTAGCAGTTGCCAGTATAATACGTGAAATGGCTCAATAGATTAATGAAGTATACCATCCTTGGGGTTAAATGAGAGTTTTTGATAAAATTTTTAGTAGCAATATCAAATTTCCCTTGCACATCAGTTTTTTGCTGTCTCATAGATAGAAGATGGTTTTTTTTGGTGGTGGTTCTCATACATAAAAGAAATTTGCAGGTTACATCAGTTGAGCTCCACAGGCATTTCCATAATCTTGGAGCGGGAACTATTGAAGATGTTCGTGTGCAACGAGATAAAGGTTTTGGTTTTGTGAGATACAGTTCACATGCTGAAGCAGCTCTAGCTATACAGATGGGAAATGCTCAAATTCTATGTGGTAAACCAATTAAGGTATTTCTCTTTGCAAAACCCCATCTCAGATTTTTCACGTTTTTAGTTTATGATTTTGAACGTTATGGATTCAGTTAGTTATTATACTTTAATTGATAAATCGATGTCATCAATGTTACTCATCTAATGTTTTGACTTACCAAAAGCCACCACTCATCCTGGTATGGAACTATTGGTACGAGTGATATTGTTGGATGTGCTTCTTCTACATTTGCTGCTGGCACTTATGGCCAGTGCAAGTTTTATGTTATTGTGGCATGATCTTTCAAATGGTTTAAATGCTGCAGTGCTCATGGGGTAGCAAACCTACTGCACCAGGAACAAGCTCTGCACCTCTGCCTCCACCAGCTGCTGCACATATGCCTGGTCTTTCAGCTGCGGACCTTGCTGCCTACGAACGACATATGGTGTTGAGTAAATATGGTGGTGCACAGGTAATGAATATGATGCATCCACAGGGTCAGCATGCCCTTAAGCAGGCGGCGGCCATGGGAATGGGTGCTGCTGGAGCTAGTCAGGCAATCTATGATGGTGGATACCAAAATGTTGCGACAACCCAGCAGCAGCAGCAGCTTATGTATTACCAGTAAATGATGGGATCCAGCTCCTATTATAGCTTCACAGGGAGGAATAAGTATTTGGAGAAGTGTAAAATGCTGCTACTTTTTTCATTTTCGACTTTTTTTGTTTTTCCTTTGGCTAGACTGCTGCTGCTGCATAGTATTACCTTCAAACTTGTATGGATGGTTGTTCACTATTTGAGATAATATTGGAGACTGTTGGATATGAGTATGACAGCGTGGTCCACATCCTTTAGATGATGGTAATTGCTGAGGGGGCAAGTAGTGAGCCCATTTTGCAACCGCGATTTTCATGTTGAGGCGTAAAGTGAAGCGAGGAAAGCCGGGAAGCAATTTCTGTCAAATCAGTGTCAGGTGAGGTCCATTGTGGTTTTCATAGGACATGGGACAAAAACTTTTATTTAAATGCATTTTAATTGTTTTTTTTTTTTTACATATTTTAGCTGATATAATAAATAAATCTCTCAAGAGTTTACTTTAATAAGATGAAATGTAAGATAAATAGATAAAATTAGTACTAAAATATTTTATTATGAAAGGGTTCATTTTGAATCTCCATTTTTTAAAAATTATACCAAAATAAAAGTTAAATATTTCAAATGCATTATCAGCAACTAATGAACTTTGACAAGTGTTAATGAACTTTGACAAGTGCTGAACGTTGAATTTTTAAGAATTATATTGATGCAAATGTAAGTCTTATGATTTTAGATTAAATTTCCTTTTTTTTGAAGTTTACATACCTACCTTGAATTTTTAACTCTTTTAATAAAAAAATTTAATGTCATAATGTGAGGGGAATGGGGATTATTGCATTATGGTCTTACATTAATTTTGAAGATTTACTTCTTTGTCTTTTTTATACTTGAGATGGTTAGAAATTAAATTTTGATCACATTAAATTAAAAATTTTATATAATAATAATTAAATTATTTTTGTACCAAAAAGTAAGTAATAATGTTACTAGTTAATTAATTGTAAAACTTTTTCAACAAAAAAATCAAAAAATCCTCCCACTCTTTTTATTGAGATAATAATAATATAAAAAAAGATTGATTTTAGTCAATGTTAATCATGTAGGATTTCCCCCTTAGGATTTTCTTTTTTGGACTAAATTATGTCTTTTTAATAATAGTAAAATAAGAAATGGTTGATTAGTTGATTTTTTTTCTTTTCTAAATAAGCACCACTATTTAAAGACTATTAATTAAGCTTAAATTATTAAGATGACTCTTTTTCATTTTGTTTCATCCTTGTTACTAAGCTAATTTTACCATTTTTTTTTTTATTTTAATGATGAGTGTATATTGATAATTAGTATATATATCTCAAGTTATATCTCAAATTATCCTTTTAATATTCTAACTCTATATAGACGAAATAATTATTTTCCACTATAAAATAAACTACATCTTGGAGTCATCTCATGGCCCATCGAATTTCTCTTAGTTTAAATTTGTTGTTTTTGATAAATAACATAAAAATCATGAACTAATTACATGGTGATAATTACGCATAAAAATATTTCGTCTCGTTTACAAATCCCATCATAAAATTAATTAATTAGTGATAATATACTTAAAGACCATTAATCTACAAATATTAAAAGGATAATCTTTCATATACATATAATAATCTCTTTCGTTCTAAAATTTGACATTATAAATACAATATTTCACTTCACTATTTTTTCACATTCAATTTGTTTAAAAACCTTTTAAAAAAAATGCGGTTGTTCTTCCATTTTTTCTTTTTTCATATTTCATGTTAATGCTGTCAATGTAACTCATGATTCAAGAGCCATCATAATTGATGGAAACCGTAGAGTTTTAATTTCTGGTTCAATTCATTATCCAAGAAGCACTGCACAGGATATATATATATATATATAAATATAATATTATTAATGGAATTATTTGATTTGGTTTATTATTAAATAATGTTTTGATCATGATTTTTTTTGGTTAGATGTGGCCTGATCTTATTAGAAAGGGCAAATAAGGTGGATTGGATACAATTGAAACTTATGTATTTTGGAATGCACATGAACCAGCTCGTGTCAGTCTGATTTCAGTGAAAATCTTGATCTTATTCGATTTATTAAAACCATTTAAGATGAAGGATTATATGCAATTCTTCGAATTGGACCTTATGATTGTGCTGTGTGGAATTATGGGTAAATAAATTAATTAATTATGTGATTTATGTACCAAAACACATTAATTATGTGATTTATATCTTAATACTTTTTTATTGTGATTTTGATAGTAAATTTTAACAGTACTAATAATTTTTTTGGTTTTTAAAAAAATCATGTTAATAATTTTCATGAATTACTTTCTAATTTATTAGGGGTTTTCCTGTATGGTTGCACAATTTGCCTGGAGTTGCTTTTCGAACTAAAAATGAAGTGTTTATGGTAATGATTTTTTCTTCTAATAATTTCTTATTAAGATTTTTTTACTAATTCCTTTTCTATATATATATATTGACTTTTTAAATTATTTTTAACAGAGTGAAATGCAAATTTTTACAACTTTGATAGTTGATATGGTAAAAAATGAGAAACTTTTTGCATCACAAGGAGGACCAATTATTCTTTCTCAGGTATATATAAATGGTCAATTTATGTTTCATTTTTTTTTTCTTTTTATGATATTAAAATAATATTATAACAAATTTGTTATTTATATATATTTATTTTGTTTTATACAGATTGAAAATGAATATGGAAATATTATGAAACCATGATGGCGTAGCATACATAAATTGGTGTGCTCAAATGGCTGATTCTCTTAACATTGGAGTCCCATGGATTATGTGTCAACAAGTTGGTGCCCCAAAGCCAATGGTAAAATATAATTTTTATTTTTATTTGAATTATTAATATAAAAATATTTTTAATGATAAAATATTATGCAATTTTTTTTCTTTTTATTTTTATGTTTTGTCAAGTTTTTAATTTGATTTTTATTTCTTCTTATGCTTTAGATTGAAGCATGCAATGGCTTTTATTGTGATGAATATCAACCAGCAGACAAAAGTAGCCCTAAATTTTGGGCTGAAAATTGGACTGGATGGTGAGTTTATTTTTAAAAATTACTTTTATCAATATAATATATAAAAACTTTATATAATTTTCTTAATGATTTTTTTAGGTTTAAGAATTGGGGTGGTGCAAATCCACACAGAACAGCTGAAGATCTAGCTTTTGCTGTTGCACGATTTTACCAAAGAGGTGGTCCATGGCAAAATTATTACATGGTCAGTGCTTTTTAATTAAATTTATAAATTTTACCCAAAAAAAAACTTTAATTATTTTTACTAACTTTTTTTTTGGTTATTTATATTTGTAGTACCATGGTGGTACCAATTTTGGTAGATCTTCTGGTGGCCCATATATCACTACTTCATATGACTATGATGCACCTCTTGATGAATATGATAATTTAATTATAAATTAGTTTAAAATTTAAAATTTAAAATTTAAAATTTTTATAATTAATTATTATTTATGATTAATTTTACAATGTTTTTCAATTTTTTATTTATTAGGAAACTTGAAGCAACCTAAATGGGGACATTTGAAGCAACTTCATGATCTTGTGCATTCCATGGAGTATACTCTTTTCTCATGGGGATGTAAAAAATACAGATATTGGCAATGGTGTTTGGGTAAATAATAATTAATTAAGATTAATATTTGAAGATTATATATGTATTTTTTTCAATTTATTACTTTTTTGTTTTGTTAATTAAACATGATTTAGGCTACTGCTTATGTAACAAAGGAGAAATCAAGTTGCTTCTTGAGCAATATAAATAATGTAAACGGATGCCAAAATCAACTTTGGAGGAATTGATTATTTTGTTCCATCATGGACTGTTAGTGTTCTTCCTGATTGCAAGGAAGAAGCATATAACACTGCAAAGGTAATATTATTATTTTAAATAAATAATTAGATACATAATTCTTTAATTAATTTAATCAAAATTTGGGTTTTTACTAAAAATTATATTTTAAAATCTATTTTTTTTACGTTTATGCTCAAACTTCAGTGTTGGGAAAAAAAAACCCAACAAAACTGAGGATGAACCAACTTTCTCTGAAATGGGTATGGCGACCTGAATCGGTTGAATCGACTGTGGTGCAAGGGAAGGGAGATGTTTCAGCTAACAAGATTGTTGATCAAAAAGCTATGGCAAATGATGCTAGTGATTATATGTGGTTAATGACTAGGTAAATTAATCTTTACATTTTTTTTTCAATATAATTTATCTATTTTTGAGATTTTTATTTTTTATTTTTTTATTTTATCTATTTATTTTGTTAGTTTTGAGCTAGGAAAAGTTGGTCCAATGTTGAGTTTGTTGGGGATTTTACTACACTTTGTATATTTGTAATTTGTTGAAAATATTTACTTGTAATAATTAAATAGCATGCTCTTAAGTAGAGTTTTGAGAACTTATTTGTAGAAAGAAATATAGAAGTATCAAGAACTTAACCTTGTTGTCAAAGATTGAACTTTTTGTCCTTAAGGCGAGACCTACGAACTTAAAAAATTTAACTCAATTTTTTCTCTCTACAATAACAGTTTCTTAAGCTTTAGAGTAGAAGAAATAACTAACACAAAAACCTTAAAAAACTAGAACAATAAAAGAAAGAAGAACTTTAGAAATTCTAATCCTTGAATTTCTTTCTCATCCATTTTCTCTTCCATTTTTTGAATGAATTTTCCATTCTTGAATCCTTTCTTCAATGAATTTTCCATTCACTCAAAACACCTAGGATACCAAATACACATAGTTATTAAGTATATGCATACTTATTCATTACACAATATGAATACTTACACAATATTCATACTTATTCATTACACAATATTCATACTTATTCATTACACAATATGCATACTTATTAATTACACAATATGCATACTTAGTCATTAAGCATATACTTAGTCATTGAGTATATACTTAGCCATTAAGTTCATGAATTTTAAGATTCATGAACTTGTATATTACACCAAATTAATATATTTAGTGTCATGACTAGACCTGCTCACAGGCCGGGCAGCCCGCCCGGCCCGGCCCGTATTGGGCCGGGCCTGGGCAGGATATTTTGTGTTCCGGGCCCGGAACAGTAATTTTTATTATAATAATATTATTTTATTTAATTTTAATTTTAATTATAAAAAAAATAAAAAAGTTATTTTTTTATTCCAATGAACAGTGTTTCGGGCTTAAACGGGCGGGCCGGGCCGACCTAGGGCCGGGCCTGGGCAGAGAAAATAAAAAAACTGGGCCGCGGCCCGGCCCATGAGCAGCTCTAGTCATGACATAGAGATCAATTTCACATTCACTAATATTGGTTTATAAAACCAAATTCCAACAGAGTTCAACTGTGACCCTTCGTTTCAAAGATAGTAGTCATGTTGTTCATGCTTTTGTCAATGGAGCATACATCGGTAATGAACAATTAATATATATTGAATTTACATCATTATAAAACAAATATTTGATGTAATTTTTTTGTTTTTTATTTCTTTCAAAATGTAGGTTCTCAATGGTTAAGAAACGGCAATGCTGAATATCGTTTTGAGAGAAATATCAAGTTATCCCCAGGAAATAATTTGATAACGTTGCTGAGTGTCACAGTTGGATTACAGGTAATTGTTTTGTAATTTATAATATTTGTAATAATAATTATAAATTTATAAATTTTCAATCAAATTGTTTGCAGAACTATGGTGCCAACTTTGATTTTGCAGAAACTGGAGTTAAGGCTCCTGTTGAATTAATTGCTAAGAAAGGTGACAAGACAATAGCCAAAGATTTATCTTCAAATAAATGGAATTGTAAAGTTGGGATGGATGGGATTACAAACAAGTTTTTCGAGACAGATTGTAATTCAACATTGAAATGGGCATCAGATTCTCTTCTTATTAACAGGAATTTCACTTGGTACAAGGTAATTTAAAGCATATAAATTGCATCAATATTAACATTATTGTTATTGAGTTAATTAATTGATTCAATTTGAATTTTTTCCCCTAAAATTTCAGACTACCTTCAAAGCTCCATTAGAAATGAATCAGTTGTTGTGGATTTACTAGGTTTAGGAAAGGGTATTGCTTGGGTGAATGGTCATGATCTTGGTAGGTATTGGCCCAGTGCTATAGCTGATGCCCACATTTGCAAGCCTCAGGATTGTGATTATCGTGGCGCCTATGGAGATAAGAAATGTCGTAATAAGTGTAGCTAACCTACTCAAAGATGGTAATAAAATGTTTACAAATATATATATATATATATATATATTTGTATTTTGTTTTAATTGACTATAGTAATTTTGATGATGTTGTTTTATAGTACCATGTTCCTCGTTCATTCTTGAAAGATGGTGAAAACACGTTGGTTTTATTTGAAGAATTTGGTGGCAAAGACCTGCTCACGGATCGGGTAGCTCGTTCGGCACGTATTGGATGGGACTGAACAGGGATTTTAGTGATAGCCGGCCCGGATCATTGTTCATCCAATAAAAAAAATTTAAAATTAATTTTAAAAATATATAAATAAAAAATAAAAAAAATATTTAAAAAATATTTTTTTTAATATAGTGAACAGTAAATATTGGTCGGCGGGTCGGCCTGGCTCGACCTAGCGTCGGGCCTGGGCAAAGAAATAAAATAAAATTCGGGCCGCAGCCTGATCCGACCCATGAGCACCTCTAGTGGCAATCCTATAGGAGAAAAACAGAATTTACAAATCTTATCAGGATCATGTGATATATAGTTCAACGAATCAAGCTAAGATCATTCACCTTGTATTATCCTTGTAACATTTAACTCTGTATTTATCTTTATCTCTCATGTACAGCTTTATTATAAATACAGAATGAATACACAAAGTCAATGTATCTTTCCTTCTCAATTTCGATTGTCATTCTTCTTTTCTGATATGGCATCAGAGCCTTGCGAACTCTAAAGAGCTCATTCGATCCTCCCTCTAAATCATCAATTCTCGTTTAAACTCAACATCATACTAGTTCCTTAAATTTAAGTTACAATGATCATTCACCTTGTATTATCCTTGTAACATTTAACTTTGTATTTCTCCTTATCCCTCATGTATAGCTTTATTATAAATACAGAATGAATACACAAAGTCAGGGTATCTTTCCCTCTCAATTTCGATTGTCATTCTTCTTTTCTGATATGGCATCAGAGCCTTACAAAACTCTAAAGAGCTCATTCGATCCTCCCTCTAAATCATCAGTTCTCATTTAAACTCAACATCATACTAGTTCCTTAAATTCAAGTTACAATGTCAGATTCTTCAACCACAGCACCAACTCTCATACAACCTCAAGATTAAACTTCTCTCTCACTGAACAAATTTCAGTAATCACCATAAATGCTGCAGCTCAACTACCTATCAAGCTCACTCCTCATAACTTGAAGGAAAGACGGTGGAATTGTCTTGTCACGATCGACCAATTTCAAGGATTGAATTTGCTAGCTTTGGTAATCCAAAAGGTGTGTGTGGATCTTTTAAGAAAAGCGAATGTGAATCAGAAACGGATGCAGTACCGATACTTGAGAAAGTAAGTTGTAAAATTAATTAATTCTTTTATTATAGTTTTAATTTTATTTGGAGAAATTTATTATGAAATTAATTTGTTTTATAATGAAATTGAACAGGAATGTGTTGGTAAAGAATCGTGTTCTTTCGAGATTTCTGAAAATAAATTCGAAAAAGCTTATTGTGGTCACAGAAGGCTAGCAGTGGAAGCTATATGTCATTAAGTCAAATTTGACATATAACAGCATTTTGAAGTGTTGTGAAAACTAAAAACATTTCTACTGTAAGATAAGACAACATTTTTTCATGTGTTGTATATGTGACCGCAGCCTTATGTCTTTAGTAACATTTTTACATATGTATAATAACACTTATCAAAATGCTGTTATTTTTACTTTATAATAGCTTTTCAAGACTTTTGCATGTATTTTTCAATTGCTGCAAAAGATCTCAATGATAGCAATTATAAGTGCTACCAAAAGTATTTTTATATGATAACATATATAACAGCACATGTCAAATGTTTCTAAAAATTTTAAAAATACTGTAATTATTGGCCATTATAATATATAACAGCAATATGCAAAATGCTGTCAAAGTGTTGTCTTTGCTATTTTTAATAACATTTGAGAAATGCTATAACAAAAATGCTGTCTAAGACTAGTTTTGGCGTAATGTGTACTCAAGAATTTTCTTTTTGAATTTACAAATTTAGGATTAGGATTTCAGAATTTGTTTAATAATTTTTTATTTGCCCATAAGTGGCAATGAGAGAATGCCTCATTTTAGTTGTTCAAGAATTGTATTCATTCCAATCTCCCAAAAAAAATTGGATCAAAATAATATCATTTGTTTTTTAAATTTCGAAAAGATTTTTTTTATTATTTTCTTTGCAAAAATTATATTTAAATTTGTTAAGCCCAAAATGTAGGTGGCCCAATAAACCCAGACCAGGCCAGACACTAACACCATTGGCCCTAGGTCTAATAAGTCCAAAGTCTTAAACGACCTGAAGAGGGCACGTCAGCATCCCGATTGACAAGAGCTCTCCTAACTGCGAACAACCAAGCAAACTTTGACCACACATCGCCCATCATATCCAGAGGGGTCGCCCTTTTGTCACTTCAGATAGTCACGTGGCCTCTCTAACACCTGCTTCTCATCACATCGCCCCCTTGTCACATCCATGCAAAATTCACGTGGAGTCTTAACAAACCTATCTTTGACTAAAGCTGACACGTGTCGTTTGGCGATCCATCAGCTTAAGCTATAAATAAGAGCTTCATGCCCATTTAAAGGGGCTATTGACTCTCAAACACTTGAACCTTTTTACGGTTGCTCTGTCCCAACTTCCTCACCTCTCCATGATCCTTCCCTCTCTTCATCTTCACTCCATAGTCTCCTCCTAATTTCCCTTCACCATCAAACCATCCACCGTTTAAAATACCATCAACAAATTTTTTAGCAATTAATCAAGTTTGACTTTAAGGCTAAAATTTACTTTGTTGTATAATGTTTGATAGGGAATGAATGAACAAATTTAGTTTTTTTTTTCATAATTTATACTAATGTTACTAATTTAACTCGTTATTCAAGAGCAATCTTAATTGATGAAAATCGTAGAGTTTTAATTTCTGGTTCAATTCATTATCTAAGAAGCATTGCTCAGTTAATAATATAAATCGAATTATTCAAGTTTTTGTTTAATTATATGTTCGATGATTAATTAATTTGATATATATTGATATGAATAAATTTTTTGTAATGATTTTTATTTATTTTAATTTGATAGATTTGAAACGCCAAAGAAGGTGGATTGGATGTAAATGAAATTATGTATTTAGGAATGCACATAAACCGTTTCATTGTCAATATAATTTTAGTGGAAATCTTGATTTTATTTAGTTTGTTAAAATCATTCAAGATGAAAGATTATATGCAACTCTTTGAATTGGACCTTATGCTTGTGCTGAGTGAAATTATGTGCAAATTAATTAATTATGTAGGTTTATATGTTAATAATTTTTTATGATTTGATTGAGAATTTTTATAATACCGTTCATGCAATTGAAGCTCAAATCTTAACACTCATTCCCTTCTCTCCAGATTTTTTTTATTTTTATTTTTATGAATTACTTTTATTTATTTGCACAATATGCTTAGTGTTTTTTATTGAACTAAAAATGATGTGTTTATGGTAATGATTTTTCTTTCTAATAATTTCTTATTAAGATTTTTTTAACTAATTCTTTTCATATATATTTAATTTTTTTAAAACTAAATTTTGACAGAATGAGATGCAAAATTTTACAATTTAATTTGATAGTTGGCAACGGTGTGTGGGAAAAGAAAACAATCCAAGGGTTTCCATTAAAATTGGCATCATACCATACAATGGAAAAAAGTACTCAAAAAGGTCATGAATCACCAACATTCTTCAATCCCCTAGATGAGAACCAAGATTCAAATCTTGAGAATCTTTCATGTTGAAAGAATTTTACTATTACACTTTCGACCCGACACCCGACCCGACAAAAATTAAGTTTCCATCAATTATACCCGACAAAAATTAAGCTTCCATCAATTATAAAATCACTCTAAGTTTAAAAAATAAATAAATAAATAAAAATTATCATGAATGCAATTTGCAACCTTAATTTGGCAGTCCCCATATATACATCTTGCTTTTACTTTAAGTTTGGGTTTGTCCAAAGCTACTCAAAGTCAAGCCGCAATGGAAAAGATAGTTAACATTCAAAATCAATATTATATATTCTTTTTACTCTCAATTACTAAAAACAAGAAAAAAAAACCCTCTTAGGTGGTTCAACGAATCTTGCTTCTTATTGCTTTGAATAAAAGACAACAGCAATTTCATCAAGTGCCTACCTAGCAGTTCAAGCTTATTTGCTAACAAATAAATATCTATTGATGAAAACATATATAAACAAAATAAATTAATAATTATGCATACATATGGCAATTTCAATGGAACACAGATTGTTGACACAACCTTTCCAGATACATTTTTTTTCTTTTTCTTCTATCTTCTAGCCTTACATGTTCATTATACTGTAATTCATTCAAATTTTGAATAATTGACCCCCCAAAGAAAAACAAAAATCGAATTGAAAGGAAAAAAACACACTATAAAAATCAGTTACATAAACTTCCCATCAGCTTTTCCATCTACAAACATATCAAAATTCGCATAGCATTAACGTTGGACCTTGGAATGAACCAGTTTCGACTAATATTTCAAAAAAAAAAAAAAAAAAAAAAGCTCGTAGAGCTAGAAAGTCCAAACACCAGGCGAGTGAAAATAAGCTCGGCCCGACCTGTCTCCAACACTCCCACCGCCAAAATAACACTCTGCGTAAGAATTCCCAGCCGCAGCCGCCACTTCCGCTTCTTCTTCTTCAGCAACCCTACGCGCGTGCCTGAAAGCCGCTTCCTTGATTTGACCCGGCGTCAACTCACTGGCGTCCGCTATATCCGGAGGATTGTCCGGAAAGTTAAGCTTTCCCGAAGTCCCACGCAGACAAAAAACCGCAGCGTCGTAAGCTCTCGCAGCTTCTTCCGCTGTCTTGTAAGAACCCAACCATATTCTTCCTCTGCTGTTCGGTTGCCGTACTTCCGCTACCCATTTTCCCCACTTCCTCATCCGTACACCCTTGTAACGGCCGTTAATGTTATGATTAACGTCGTCATCCCTCTCCCTTATCGGCCTCACCATTTTTCTTCTCCTGCCTTAATTTCTTTTTCTTTAATTTTGTTGTATTATAATAAAAGAAAAAAACAAAGGGGAGATTTGCAAAAGAAGAAAAAGTGGGAGACGGAAAAAGGAGGGAGCGCGTGGACATTTGAGGAACTGCCACGTAAAAAGTTAAGGTGGAAGTGCCTCGGGATTTTTCGGTGATGGGAACATGGGGACCCCACGTGGAAGTTTTAGGACCGTTTAATTTGGATTGGGACAAACACGTGGGAGGGAATTTATTTTTTTATTACATGTTTGATGGAATGGACACGTAGAGGATCTAGGGAACTAGGCCAAGGTTCTTTCCTTGCTTCTTTTTCCTGTTTTAACTTGTTTTGTTTTTCTAGAAGGTCAAATTAAATTCATTTTTACCAAATTTCGGTCTCTGGGGTCCTGGTCCTGGGGATGAAAGAATTTCCGTGAGGAAAGCAGAGAGCAGCCATGGGATTCTAGAGGTGATCATGGCCCGGACCGCGGTCTGGTTTTTTTTTTTTTTTTTTCTGTCCAGGTCCGATTTTGGGTAGTCCAAGTCCGTCCGTTTAGGTCCGAAATACTGTTCATTGAAATAAAAAAATAAATTTTTTTTTATAATTAAAATTAAATAAAATAATATTATTATAATAAAAATCACTGTTCCGGGCGGGGCCGAGCCGATTCAGAACATAAAATATCTTGTCCAGGCCCGGGCCCGTGAGCAGGTCTACATGGGAACAATGATGGATAAGAATTCTTATTGCTTTTGGTAATATTTGAGTTTTTTCAAACGATTTCGGTTTTATATATTAATGATATAATTTTTTAATTTTATAAATGATGTTGAAAATTTATCACATATTTTATTTTTATAAATTTATAATATATTCTAAAATTGTATAAATTATTAATTTAATTTCGTTTATAAAATTTAAAAACTCTAATAATAATTTTTTTTTACAAATAACCTCAAAGTTGGCATTAGATGGAGAGTACGCTAAATTTGTCTTTTAACACATTAAAATTGATCAAATCCATGGTTAGTTTTTTTGAAGAGATTTAGATTTGGACGACTTAATGTTGCTTTCACCGATTGAACATCTTCCCTCTCCTAACTATAGAAACTTCCAAAGATTTAGGTTGTAATACATTTTATTTTTGGTGCTTGTCGTTTCTTTGTTCGATCCTAGCTACGAAGCTGAAAAAGCACAAAAAGATCATTTAGGACCATAAGATTTTACAGCGCCGCATTTTTTTTTTCTTCTTCATTTGTTGATGTTTCATTATTTGTCATGATATCTATCACATTATATAGTGATTGAAATGAGAGGATACAAATACCGAAATACAGAGAGAAAGATTGCATGTATACCATTAAACTGATAAAATTATTTTGATGATCAAAATTTATTGATTGTATCAAAGGCATACTATCAAATCTTATTTTTGTCGAATACTTCAATGTATAAAAGAGAAAATATCACCTAATTATTTGTCGGATTTTGTAAAGATTTCAAGGATAATTAATATAGTATTTATAATAAGATTTTAAGGATTTTCATGTCCTATTATATAAGATTGTAGCTTTGAAATAATTAAACCTAGTTAGAATTTAAATCTTATGAAGTACAAAACGACATAGTATAAGCATTATGTCCAATGGCATTTTTTTTTCATTTCTTAACATGTAGTAACCCATAATAAACATGTGGTTACCATTTCACTAACCGAGGAGACATATTCATAATAATTATTTTATATTAAAAAATCTACAACAGTAATTGTTCATTTAATTGAACCAATTACTACAAAAATTTAACACACAAAAATTTACAATGCTTAACTTTACATTTTTGTTAACGATTAAACTATATATTTTAGCCAATAAAAATTTGATCAGTTGATAAAATATTTAATTTTATAATTTTAGTGATCAAAATCAAAATTTGATAATTTTAAATATATAAATAAAATTATATACTTTAAAAATACGGTAATTTGATTTTCTTGAGAAAGAGCAAAAAGGATGGGCCATACAAAAATTGGCCCCTCCAAATACCCGGATCCAACTCTGGATACTAAAAGTAAAATGCCCAGAATTAGGCTAACCCGTTTTAGAAATTCCAAAGAAAAGATTCTGGAACTAAAATCCCATCAAAATTATCCTCTTCACACCCGATGTTGGGCACCGATGATCCGAGGAAACCACTTGAAAAATCATCAAATCCAGGGAATATTATCTCATAATCCGAAGCGTAATTACCGGAACCCATTATCAAAAGATCCAGAAACGATCCGGCCATGGGCAACTCACTGTCTAATTGAACTGTCCCGTCTGAAATCGACGGTGATGGGGAATCCGTTTGAAACCCAGAGTTGGACTGCTCCGAATGGGTACTGGGAGGCTCCGAGTTCGCAAAGCGTGCAGCAGAAGCTTGGACTTCGGGCGGTGTCAAAGACCTACCACCGGCAATCTCGGGTGGGTTATCAGGGAAGTTGAACTTAGCAGAGCGACCGCGTAAGCAAAAAAGAGCGGCGTCGAAAGCACGCGCTGCTTTCTCGGCGGTGTCATAAGATCCCAACCAAATCCTTTCCCTACTGTTGGTTAGTCTAATTTCGGACACCCACTTCCCCCATTTTCGCTTACGGACACCCTTGAATCGCAAATCGCTTCTCTCAGCTGCAGGTTTCTCGCTTATGTATTTCACCATTCTTTTCCTTTTCAAAGAGTTTTCTTTTTCTTTCTCGGCTCTGTCTTTTGAAATTGTTTGTAATAAGTATTAGTATTGACTATTCAAGTATTGAGTGTAATGTTTTTGGTTTTGATATTGCTTTGCAGAGGATTTGGAAATTTGAGAAATGGGGGAATTTGCGGCTCTGTTATATATACTGGGAGTGGGGGAAGGAATGAGAAGAGAAGGGGAAACGATACTCTTGAGTTTGACTGCGTGTTCAGTCAAAGAAAGGAGGCGCGTTAATTTGGAGTTTGGAAGCCGCAAAGCTTCAAACGATGGACACGTGGCGACTGGTTGAAGATCTTATTACCTTGTTACGCGGGGAGGGTTTCCGGGGCCGGGGAGATTTTTCCACCACGTGGGCCTTGTATTACTCGTGCCCAAATTCCACAACTACAATCAGTATTTATTTATTATTTTAATATAAATTATTATTTTATACATTAATAATCAAATTTTTTAACTCCAAAATTAAAAAATTGATTTTATTTAAATATTAGATAATGTCATATTCATTTTGTAGGTGAGAAAATAACTTTGTGTAAAAAATATATATGTGATCAATTTTTTTAATAGAATGGTAATTTTTTAAGAGTGTGATAATTTTTAATGTGAGGGTAATTTTTTCAAGAGAGTGATAGTTTTTTTTTTTTAAAAGAGTGGATAATTTTTTTATAAAAAATATTATATTAAATAATTAAAAAAATAAATGCCCTATAATATTATACTTTAATTTATTAAAATTTAGTTTAAATTTTGGTTTTTCAATCAATTGTTTAATTGAATTGATGTCACATTACTCATGACATCAACTCAACAATTTTTTTTTTAAATATAGTATAAATAATCTAAAAACATATGACAAATTTTTAATTTTGCTCGTAAAATTAAAAAAATTCATTATCAATATATAGGATAATAATCTTTTTAATATTTAATAAAAAGGTTAAACAGTGAATAATTTGTTGGATTTCCTCTCACCATTTGGTGGGCCTTTTAAAAGCACAAACATGTTGCTGCATCACATGCGTGTAAGGTAGTAGTGGGCCAGAAAATTAATTTTATGATAAATTACATTTTGACCATAGGTGTTCCTAAATCGAATCAGATACGGATGACAACTCTAAATATCAAGTTCTGATTTGATCTAATCAAGTTCGTTCATTTCCGCATGATATTATAAAAAAGAAATTATTTTATAATAATATTTTAATATATTTTAAAATTAAATAAAAAATTTACTAATTAAATAATATATTGAAATCGAGCTTGAACTTAAATTTTTTTTATCTAATATCCGTCCTACATCGAGCTATATTTAATATAATAGTTGATGCATACATGTTTTTTTTTTCATTTAGAAAGCTGTGATATGAATATGGATATTGAGATTCTACGACCCTATCTTGTTAAAATTTATACGTTTCTTTTATCTAATACACAAGAATGAAATTAAATTTAAATGTTAATATATTTATTTGTTTATCCCTTGTAAACAATATATATATATATATAATTATCATCAGTCATCACCAAAATCCCAGCTTCTTGGATACTTTGATATATGAGAGTAATATGGATAAGACAAATGTCTCCCAATAATTCCCCTTATTTCATTTGGTCAAACAATTAGCATAAATGCTGACGCTCTCAGCTTTATTAGATTGTCAGCGAAATTTTCAGTTTAGGTGTAACTATATTTTGTACGGCAATTAGCAAGAACTCTAGTCTAGGCTGCGTAATTAAGAGTGGAGATTTTTGAATGGGTGCCGGGGCGTGCAAAATCCAGCTACTGGATAGTGTGGGTACCCATAGCTCACTTTGCTAAGCATTCAACATGATCAATTGTCATTGACTTTCCTTATTTCTAGAAAGATGGGGCTAAAACAGAAAATTCGAAGAATATTCAAACAGAATGCCTTATTTGGCATGTGTACAAACATGCTTGCAGTAGTTTACGATAAATTTTGAAGAAATTTTACCCATGCATATTGGTCAATAGGGGAATTCATTAGAAATTCCCTTCTGATTTCAGGCTTTGAAGTAAAAAAAAAAAAATTATCCAAGTTAAATATGAAGAATTTTTCTATTTTGGAGCTTTGAGTTTTGATTCCTAAGAAACAATAATTTCTAGGTCAATTTTGTTTCCTGAAAGATATAATTTATATTAGGAATAATGTCATGAATAGTCTTTGAAGTTTATCAAATTTGTCAATGTGATATCTGTACTTTAAAAATATTCAATGTGATACTTATATTATCAAACCATGTATCAATGTGATACTTTGACTTAACACTGTTAAATATAGATGATGATGTGACATTGACCAATCGGGTGATGACACGTGACAGCACCTGATTTTTTAGAAATTAATATTTGAATTTTTGTAAAAATAAAAAAATTTAAAAATAAAAGTTATTTTAAAAATTAATATCTAATTTTTTTAAAAAACTAAAAAAATTATATTTAAATAATAATAATATTTAAATAATATTTTTTAAAATTAAATTTTATTTTTTAAATTCAAAATTTTAATAAATAACAAAATTAAAATATTTAACTAAAATTATTTTAAAATTATAAAATATTTTAAAATTAAATATTAAATATTAAATAATTTATAATATCTAAAATTTTTAAAAATAGATATTTTTAAAAAAAAATTATTTTTGAAAATTACAAAAATTAAATTATAAAATTATTTTAATTCTTTTAAAAAATATTTATTAAAAAATTACAAAAATTAAATATGAAATTATTTTAATTATTTTAATTACTTTAATTATTTTAAATTTTTTTTTATTTTTAAATTTTTAAATTTTTTAAAGTATTTATTAATTTTTTTAAAGTTAATACACGTGGCATCATTATATGGTGCCACGTGTCATCATTATATTTCAAAAATAATATTATTTTTATTTTTAAAATTAAAATAATATTTTTTAGTTAGTACACATGACATCTTTATATGGTGTCACGTGTCAAGTTTTCATTGGATACAAAAGCCACGTCATCATTTTTTAACGGTATTACTGACAGGTGCTACAATAGCACACGGAGTGTAAACTTTAAATACCAAAATAGATATTTTTAAAGTAGAGGTATTACATTAACAAATTTGATAAACTTCATGGGTCATTAAGGACATTATCCCTTTATATTATAGTGTCGAATTTTCTTGTAGTCATAACAAAGGGTTTGACAATCCCATTCTTAACCGCTGATAAATTTTTTGAGATCTATTCATCACGTTGGAAAGCTGATGCCAAACTCATAGCATGGACACACACCAGCTTTTCAGATATTGGTAGCATTTGTTGCTTGCGAATGCTAAAGCTCTCTCTGAATACAATATGGAAAGAATTTGATAAGTTGATTGGCGAAGGCTAGTGGTGCTGTGTCTATCTGCGAAGAACGAATCCAGCGTCTTGGTGGTTACATGGTGGAAGGGTTGGTAGCAAGGGAGGCATCACGGTCTAACAAGATAATAACCCTTCGTTGCAGAGAGCCTGAAGGCAAAGACTTTGCTTTTCCTACATGAAATCTGCCTCTACTTGAAGTTTGGCTACATTGGCAGCCAATGGGGCCATTGCTGAAGCATGCAGAACTGAAGATCGCATCCACATTGTCGATTTCTAGATTGCTCTGGGAACAGAATGGCTACCCTCTTGCAAGCGCTTGCAGCCAGACAGGGTGGAGCTCAATATTCCAGTTGAGCTTCATGGAGTGCCAGTTTTTGCACAAGATATCACAAGGCCACAAGGGACATCCTTGACGTCAGGCCTGGGGAGGCTCTGGCTGTCAACTTTCCGCTGCAACTCCATCCCAACCTGACAAGAGCTTTGATTTGAACAATCCAGGGATGGGCTTCTACGAATGGTAAAATCATTTTCTCCAAGGTTACCACATTGGCAGAGCAAGAATCAAACAGAAACATAGCCCATTTCCTCCCCAGGTTCAAGGAGACTCTGGATTACTACTTGGCAATGTTTTAGAGTCCCTAGGCGAGACACTGCCAAGGGACACAAAGGAGCGAACTAATGTGGAGCAGCACTACCTGGCAAAGGGATATTGTGAATGCCGTTGCTAGTGTGGGAAAGGAGAGGGTGCAGCGCCATGAGCTCTTTGTTAAGTGGAAGTCTAAGCTAACAATGGCCGGATTCCAGCAGTATATTTTAAGCTCTTATGGAATTCCTGTGATAAGAAACCGGCTGAGGTGTTTCTCAAAATACACTGGTGAAGGATGGTGCTATGCTGTTGGGCCAGATAATGGAAATATGTAAATTGATATTCCATGGATATATCATAGATCCATTCCCTTTGAGAGAAATTTGTCAGCTTAAGGTCTAAGCTGTTGGTACATATAAGATTTACTTATTTCTCACCATAAGAGTGTAGGTATAATTTATTCCATCATTAATCATAGTCTTCACTTAATTAGCAGAAAAAAAGGGGTGAGAACGAAGCATCGGCTGCAACATGAACAAAAATTGATGCTCATTGTATCTGCCGAGTAATAGCTACAATCAAACTACACATCTTCCGGATAATGTGCTCTACATCATAGCATTTACAGGAGAGAATGTCAGATCAGCTCTCTAAATATGGTTAATATTATACACAATTGGTCCCTTGCCTCTTGCTCCCTGCTGCACCTTACCTCACCATAGAACTACCAACAAAGGACAAAGTCCAAAAGTGGATGCTTAAGTTAAAACATGATCCTTCTGCCAACTTCATGGCAGTGGTTTTAAAATTTAATACCAACAAATCAGCACACTTTCTAAAGGCTCAATCACCCAGGGTAATCACTTCTCTTGGAAGGACTTGATTAAATTGTATCTTTTTCGAGTGAACATGCATACACCAGATTCATCCACGAGCCCAGGCAAAGTCCAATGGCAGAATATATATCAGTTTGTTTTTGTATCTGAATTTGAGACTTTATCTGTTAAATGAGACGGCTGAGGTATCATCATAATGTCCTCTCCATGCATTTCCGCTGTCAGTCCCACTGCATGCTTGATTGAAAACTGCCACATTTCCAAGATCACCATCCAAGCTCATCTGCTGTACTTCAACGGATGACAGTATCTTTATGCTCTGAACACAATTTACAAATTCTCTGCAAAGAATTAGAAATTCCAAAGTTTAAGGATAAATAGAGAGACCAAAAACTAAAAGTTCAAAGTTCAAATTGGGCTTCTTCACTTACTCCCAAGGATCATCACCAACAAGTAGTATGTCATTTTCATGATCCACATAAACTAATTTCCAGTCAGAACTTTGTGGATCTTCCAGCTGCCCCTCAATACCAAACATGCGGGCTAGATCATGCCTGAGTTCGTCATACCCTTTGTAGCGGGTCACATCAATTGATCTTCCTACTGAGCCACGCTTTTGCACCTTCATGAGTTCAAACCAGCACCAATTTCAGCAAAAGATATAGAGACAATTGATCATATTATAATGAGAAAAGGCTTTAACAAGTACCACAACTGTAAATTTCCCTAAAATTAATAGGACATAAAGCAAGTCAAGGATTAGTAGATTAGGATTACAAGATGCAAAAAATAATGCAAGACTGAAGGTGAAATATTTGAGTGAGAAATTTTCAATTGCATCAGTCACAGAAAGTTATCCATAACTCTTGGGAAAATATCAGAAAAATGCTAAAACTTTACAGGTCAACAATATATTACAGCCTTCCTCAGATGCAAGGTGAAAGCAAGGGAAAAGCCAAAAAAATGTTCTACAACATGATGATTTAGCTGAAACTACAAAACTGCCCTTGTGACATATATGTATCACAGACTGATGAAATAAAAATATACTCATGTTTATAGCTCAGAAACTATCTTTGTGATGTTACAATATCTGATTACTCCGAATATATGTTGTCCCTACTTTTGAGGTTCAAAAACTAGGTAGTCCCAAATTACAAGGTTTAAAACTGGTGTTGCTATCAATTTACGTTGCGTCGCTGAGTGGAATAAGAGGAAATGAAATAGCTATTCGGTAGGAATGAAATAAAGAGGATAGGTATTGCGTAATTTGGTTCATTGAATGAAATAGAATAGGAATACTATTACATTGTTTGGTTGATTAAAATGATGTTAAGGAATATGTATGAAATGACTATTTTACCTTTGAATTAAATAAATAATATTTGATGGGCAAAAAATTATATTTCTTTTTTAATTTCTTATAAACTATTATTAGTTAATTGGTGGAATAGCTCATTCCATGGAATGGCTATTCATGAAATTCCATTGAACCAAATTGTGGAATAGAGGAGAAGCTTGGAATAGAGTTGGATTCGGTGAGCTATTACAGCCAACCAAACATGATGTTAGTTCCGGTGTACCTGTTTAAGTGATGCCGAAAAGACTCCCCTCTGCCCAAGCCCCAATAGGAAGTATGAAAAAGATCTACCTTTTCTTTCAAGAAATCAGAACGTATCTAGAACAAAGAGAATAAATGAGGTAACAAGCATAACCATAATTAGTGGGGTTACATACCTTTGTATATGTTCGCATGCGTTGAGTTTGGTTGGCCCACAATCCACAATTTAAAACTCCTGTTTCATTGATGGCAACATCATTTGAGCACCCAGTCTTGAAAGGTATGCTTGGAACACCAAATGACTGAGAGCTTATTGCAGCAGTAGACAATTCTGTATCAATATCTCTTGGATTGCCACCATAATTAGAAAGCAGATTTTGAAGATCCTTTTGAGAGTCATATCCCCTTGTCAACAAAGTGTCAGGTGCCAATCCATCAATATTAGCTGTAAAAGGAAGATTGTTCCGAGGATGTGATTGGACATCACCTTCCAGAAAGGAGGGGAGGGAGAAGTTATGCTGGATGGTACCTGCATCCAGACAGTATGATGTTCCAGAAGAGGATGCTTCTAATTGATCTGGCACAGTACTTTTGTACTTTGATTGGTCTAGTCCTTTAGAGGTGGGTAGCTCATGTTTGATTCGGATATCAGGCTTGCTCTGGAGCTCTTGAACCAGTGTACTTGCAGGCTCAACAACCGGATCTGTCACCAATATGGATGGTACTTGCTGACTTCTGTTTAGAAAGTTTGATGGGGAAACCTGACAATTATTGGTAGAAGGTAAGGTTGAACATGGTGGAGCATCTCCATCAGTAAGTCCAGAATGGGTTCTCATTGCCATAAGTGGCTTGTTCTGACTTTGGGGTTGGTTCACCGAAAGCTGTTGAGGTTGCATGAGTGTCGATGTTGAGAAGCCATTGCTGCCAAGTGGTTGTGGTTGGCTCTGAGAAAGAGGCAACTGCTGCAATGGTTGGTGTTGTTGATGAGTTGGCTGTTGCTGCACCATTTGAGGCTGCAACAGTGATCCAGCTGGGGAAAGTAATTGTTGAGACGACTGCTGCTGCTGTTGCTGCAATTTCTGTAACAGTTGTAATTGAAGCTGTTGCTCTGAGAGGCCCTGCTGCGACAGTTGCTGGATCTGTGGTTGCAGCTGTGTCCTCTGGGACAGGCTTTGCTGCAACTGTGTCTGTTGCTGCTGCCTCTGTATGAGGTTAGGTTGCTGTTCCATCTGTTGCTGAACCTCTGTATCTTGCGGTAATGATGTCAAAGGGTATGAAGTCTTATTAGCAGAGAGGATAGTTTGGGTTGACTGGCTATTGCTTGTCAGTAATTTTTGCTGCTGAAGCTGAGAGTAAACAGCTGGCTGATGCAAATTTTGATTTGGGATCTGGTTAGGAACAATAATGCCATTATTTACTTGAGCAGGTAGGAATGCATGTTGTTGCAGCTGCTGCTGCTGCTGTTGTGGCTGTTGTCTTTGTTGTTGGTGGTTGTGTTGCTGCTGCTTTGGAGATGGCTGTGGCTGAGGCTGTTGTTGATGAAGAAGATGCGGCTGTGGCTGCTGCTGTGGTTGCTGTTGTCGCTGCAATTGCTGTTGGGATTGCTGCTGATGTTGATTTGGAGGAGTCTGCAATAACTGCTGAAGTTGCTGCTGCTGGGGCCATGTCATAGGTGCCTGAGGCAACTGGTTGACTTGGTTTGAATTTACTTTGTTAAATTGCATATTTGATGCAGGTAATACAGGAGCTTGAAAATTCAATAATTTGGAAGGATCATCAGTGCTAAGGTTATTATGCAGTGGATTTGAAGAAACCATTGATGGAAAGAATCCTGATTGAGCAGCTGGAAACTGATTATTTTGTTGCATGCTCATCCACTGAACTAAACTCAAACCAGGGAAGATTGAACTAGGGGCATCTTTTATACCAAAGTCATCTCCAAGCCAAGGCATAGCTCTCTTGAAAGCATTCTCAATATCAGACTCATCATCTGCAAATGCATTTTCGAAGAGAGCTAAGTTCCTGAATTTTTCCATTCTTTGTCAATGTTTACAGCAAGATATATCTAGTAAATATGAATTACCTGGCATCCCTGGTTGCTTGGGAAACCTGGGCCTGAAAAAAGGAGGTGGACATATGTAGAAAGGAGATACAACAGGGTCAATTTCCCATATTGAAACTCGCCTGGGCCGTTCACCAGCTGTAGATTCATCCCATCCAACCTGTTGAGAATATAAAATTAAATTGCCAAAACCGAAAATTATGTGGCCTTTACTCCTTTTGCAACAATATCTTGACTTTAACATAAATCAAGCAAGTATTACTTTAAAACTGTATGTATGGTCCGGCAGGAAAGATTCTTGGACCAATGAGCAAGTCAGTTTAAATGTTTACAGTCGAATAACAAGACCAAAAAGACATATGCGGAGATATCCATCACCAAACTTACTTACATGTAAGCCCCGGCAGAGGAGGATTGATGTAGCCAAGTCCATATAAATTATAACAATCGATGTATTATGGACACAACATGATGTAACATACTATTTGCATGTTAATAATGTGTTTCCACTGAAATCATACCAGGCATCTTCTGGAATACAAATGCAAAAGAACAATAAAGGCCAAAATTGTATTCATGAATGTCTCCAAAGAATACCTGAAGATTGTGCCACTGTGAATTTTTCCATCGCACAGGATCCAGGTCACTGATACCAGTAATTGTACCCATGTATCTGCGTACTCCAGACTCCTCAGTCTCAAACATCATTCTAAACCGCATGCCAAGAGAAACTTGGGTATACATGGCTTTGTTATACTTCGCTAAGGGTATCACAAACTCAGAAGGGCTTGCCCTATCAAAATTAATAAAATATATTGAGACCTTCTATTAGCATCTTATTTTTTTATAATGAAAATTGATGATTACATAATAATGATGAATCTAAGAACAACCAACATATGTTATAGCAATACCTTGGATTGTAGAATATAGTAAATGGGCTGTTATTTGCTGCAGCATGAGCTGCAGCAGCAAGGATCCCAATATGCATGCTATCACTAGAAATCACTGATGAAGAGAGAGCTGGCTGCTGTCTATTAGCGCGCCTTATACCCAAGAGAAGCTGTGACTTCTCATCTCTATTTAAGCAAAGAATTTCAGTTAAGAAGCAAAATGGACAATGATCTAGTTGATTCTATCAAATACATACATACCTACAAATATATATATATATATATATATATATATATATATATATTTGTATGTATGTGTGTATGTATATGAACCATACCTTATGAAAAGAACCGAATCACCAGCAAAGAGTCTTTTTGTGCTAACAAAGACACTCCAACCAGTAGTCAGAAGGTGCCTCTTCGGTTGACCTGCGAAGAAGCCATTATGCATTTGGATATATTATTCCATTTCTGACGCCTATAACATTAAATACAGAAACTACCATAATATGTTGAACAAAATGATATGACTTACTAGTATCACCCTAAAGTATAATAATGAAGATTGAGTAAAATTCAAGTGAAAACTGAAACTATCAAATGTTTATCAGAAATGTTTAAGGAAAGAAATAACATTCCTACCTCCTACTTCCCAAAAAATATGACTTTCTTTTATCCTCAAAAAGTTTTGAGTAGCAAGGAAGTTAATAAATATATTCAGGAAACATTGATAAGAAGACAGTTGATTGCTTTGCAGCATAAAACACTTTGATCAAGCCACAGTCTTAGACTCTTATGTTATAATACCAGTACTCTGCTTGTGAAAGGGAAGGAGAGCAATATCTTGAAGAGAACAATACCTCGATAAATATGTCTAAAAGTCCATGAATTGTCATGTAAATCTCTAGCTACTAGCTCTTGAGCAGGTGGTTGCATCGAAAAATCCTACCAAATATCATCATTTAGATCTTAGGAAAATAGACACAAAATGTTACATCAGACCTCTCAAATCTTAAAATATAAATCTAAATATTGATAGTTTCTACACACCAGAGGAGGAAAGATCTTCTCAGCTGCTCGGCGAGGGACAGAAAATCCACCATGAGTGCTAGTGTCACTAGCTGTAAGAGTCTTGCAAAAGAACTCAGCAGGTTGTCTGCTTTGCTTGAGGCCCATATCAGATGCCAGTAATGCTTCCTTGTCATACTGTACACAAGTACTTTAAAGATTCTTCCTATATTTCACTACATGTGAAAATTCAAGAGAAAAAAAGAGAGGCAGTTCTGCCATATCCATTAATTAATTCTCAAATTTAATAGCTAATCTACTTTGCTTACAGGTTGAAGAGTCATCTGGGCATAGACCTCATCAGTTTCTGGATCAGCCTGATTCAAAATTTAAATAATTGAATAAGTTAGCAACTTCAAAGAATCATATAACTTTCCTTGCATTTTTAGATCATTTGACCATTACAAAGTTATGTGCATGCATATACTATCCAGGATCCCAATTCATATTGTAGTATGACTCAGCACCAAATAGAACTTCCTAGAAGAAGTCCATGCAAACACATATACCAGTTATCTACGTTATCTGGATGAGCACATTGATGCACCAAGTACCTAAGCCAGTAAATGACTCAGCAAATAATGTAAAGGTTGTCTAACATAAGAAAAGGGATATCGTCAATCCAATGGTGCAGCATGCACAATATATCTTGAGATAAATGCACAAAATTCATTTAGGAAAAACCTTTTTCCCTTCAATGACTTTAAAGAGGGGAAAAAAAGAAAGAAACTTGGGATAATGGTGACTTGTTTTTTCTTACATGCAATGTGACATTATGGAGCATGCAAATCAACTTGGAAGGAAGGTTAGGGTAACTTGGTATGAAATCAGTCTCCTTTTGCATTGATGCTGCAACCTGAAAAAAATTTATTAATTAGAGAAAATTTCATAGCAGACCAGATTCAGAAACAATTATTCCTTCGGAATGAATGAGGAAAGCGACTCACTTGCTGGCTGTGACCTTGAGGAAAGTAAACCACCAGACTTCCAATTGGCGGCAAAGAAACAAGTGGTCCAGCACAAGCATGCCATAATTCTGAATTGATACTCTTCCTATCTCCTGCTTCCCAAAACCAATATTATCAAACATCCCACAAAACCACAAAAAGCCATAAAAATTATTAAAAGCATCAACTACCAAAAAATTCTCAATATCCATATTCTTCAAAATTTTGAAAAATAGACAAGGCAACAATTAACTTTTTAGTCTCAAAGCAAAAAATCCCCAATTTCCTGGTATTAAAAATTAGTTCTACTTTTCCCAGATAGCCAGCTCATAAAAAAAAATTATCTTGAATATTCTTATATAACAATTAATGCTTTATATTTGGACTTAACAAAAAAATGATTGTTGCATGTTTTCTTTCTTCTTGGTATTAAGGCTTTAAGTTTCCTGGTATTAAAAATTAGTTCTACTTTTCCCAGATAGCCAGCTCATAAAAAAAAATTATCATGAATATTCTTATAAAACAATTTAGGCTTTATATTTGGACTTAAAAAAAAATGATCGTTGCATGTTTTCTTTCTTCTTTCCCCCCTTGTTTCACCTCCAATTTGCAAAATGATAAATGATCCCCAAACCCAAACCTTCCTCATTAAAACGAGGAAAGTTGCCACTCAGTTATAATAACTTTTAACTTTTAGTCTTGTTTCTTGCTTCTTTCCATTTTTATCAAAATGGGATTTTAAATGATTTCTCAAAAAAGATATGACATTTTACATGAACAAATGTAGAGCATTAAAAATAACCAAAAAAATTATAACAATTTCTTTAAACCAACAACAATTTAGAGGGATCTGGATAATATAGGGAAAAAATCCAAGAAAAACTAAATATATACTAATAATTAAGAAAATCTCTCACTGCTCAAAATCCAAAGACTATTTTGACCCAAAGGAAAAGAAGAAGAAGCTGAAACAGAGTTGAAAGGAATCAGCAAGAAAGATCAAACCTTCCGCAGGATTTGCCAAAAATCCATTCGGTGGAGCCTTCATGCTTACTAATTTGAATCAATTAAAAAAAGAACTTTTCTGAAGGAATCCAATCACTTTGTTTGCTCCAGAGATCAACTTTCTTCACCGTAAAGTTACTTCCACTCTTTTTAGCTATGAAACCACAACGCTTCAAAAAAGAATCATTTTTGCAGCATCCCTTCGTCGGAAAATTACAGCAGACGCGGTTGAGGAAACGTCGCTGCTTCCATTCACGTTCAAATCCCAAAGAAACTAAACCCTAACTTGAAGAGAAAAACAATCGCCAAAACTTTGTTCTTTGCTCAGCTATATTTCTCTTCATTATCGTAACAAACTTCGATTCTTTCGGTATTTCAATCACATGAAGCATTTCCTTCTCCAAAACAAAAAATCAGATTCCGTTGAAGAATCGGTTTAAAGAAGCCGAACCGTAGAGAACTAACTGCATGGAATGTTAACAGCCGGTTCAAAAACTCGCTCCTCACTAGAAGCTCACCGTTTTGGTTCTAGAATCCGACGAGAAAAAAGATTTTCAAAAAAGAAAATGAGAAAAAGAAACTTTATGGGACCAAACAGAAGGGAACAGACTTGTCGCCGGGAAATCAGAAAGCCAAAGCAAAGCAGAGCTAGAAACAGCTATATTCTCTCTTTCTAGCCAACATATAAATATAAAATAGACTGAGACAATCAGACATGGTAAATAGAAAAGAAAAGAAAAGAAATAGGAACTTTTTTTTTTGTTTTTCTTTTTTATTTAAAAATTTTCAATTAAATGAAACCGTTGCGCGTGTGAATTCGCGCGTGGTGTTATGCTAGCAGACAGGTAAAATTGGTACTAAATTTTCACCGCAGGGAAATATTTCACCGTTTGGAACTTGGGAGGTGAGCGCGTGCGGCCTTGTGGGCGAGCGTAAAGCGTTGTCTCTTTCTTTACTCTTTATATAGAGTAGTGAATGATAAAATAAAATAACTAATTAATTTTATATATAATTGATATTTTAATAAATTGATGGATTTATCGTGTACTAAAATTTTAAATTTATTTGATATTTATATTTATAGGTTTTGTTAAAGAGTGTTTTAAGGATACTTTTTAAAATTAGTTAATATATTATTTATAGAAAGAATATTATATTGAATGAAGTATTTTATAATTTTATTTATTATTTTCAATTCATTGAATGAATATATTGCTATACATAATAACTTTAAAGAGTACCTTAAGGCAATTGTTAGCAAAATCCTTATATTATATTGATTGAGAATACTATTTTTATATATATTAACGATTTAAATTTTTATATTAATAATTAAACATTTTTAATTTTAAAATATTAATCAGTGTCTAGTGACACTGATTAAAGTGATATATATATATAATGACTTATTTTTTTTAATTCAATAAAAATAATGTATTAAATGCAAAAAAAAATTATAAATTGATAATTAAATAATTATCGATTAAGAGAATTTTTAAAATTTATTTAAAATTTGATATATAATTATATGAATATAATATGAATTACAATAATTTAATTAAATAAAATAAAATATAAATTATATAAAAATATGAAAGTGTTTAAAATTAAATTAATTTAAATGATTTCCTCCTCAAATAAAATAGTTGACGGTGAATTTTCTTTTTTTACTTTTCGAGGTAATTTTTATTTGGAGTTGGCGGGATTAATATCCGGTGTGTGCCAGATATGGAAATATTCTTATGCTCGATGACGTGGCACCGCACATTGATGACTCTCTATTTGCCTTTTTTATATATATTTGTTGTCAGCCGTGGATTGGGCTTCTTTGTTGGTGTTTGGGTCCACCAACTAAAAACATCATTTTGATGATTTTTTTTATTTATCATAACCATCATTTCCTCATGACTGAAATTACAAAAAATAATTAAATAAATTTTGTCATATTCCATTTTTAAAAGATGTTTTATACTTTACATGATTAATTTTTATTTTTAAAAAAAATTTAAATAATATATAGACATATATATATATATATATATATATATATATGCATATATGTACATATTAGACTTGTTCATGGTCGGGCAGTCCGTCCAATCCGTATTGGGTCAGGTCTAGGTTATCATTTTTGTGATCCGACCCAGTCCGGTTTACTTAATTAAAAAATTTATTTAAATTTAATTATAAAAATATATTTAATTTTTTTTTATATAGGATGAACAATAAATTCGAGCCTGCAGGCTGGTCCGAACCCGCCCAGGACCGGGCTTGGATAAAGAAGAAGAAAAAAATTCGAGTCGCGACCCGACCTATAAGCAGATCTAGTACATATACACACCAATATATAATAGTTTTTTAAAATCTAAAACTTTTTCTTTTTGAAAAACAATCTACTATATATATATCTTAATTACCAAGAAAATATCCTTGTAATCAAAATTATTAACAATTTGATGTAAATTTTGGCTAAGGTTAAATAATTACTCTATTATATGCTAAGTCGTCTCTCAAAGGAACATATTATTTATATTTATTGTAATACAATTAATCAATCACAATTTTAAATTGTATAAAATTCACAAAAATATTATGTGAAATCCATATTTTTAAGTGATAAATCCTTATATAAATTTATGTTGTGATTGGATATTATAAGATTGTAATAAAAAAATTACAGATAAAAAACTTTCGTCTACCAAAACTGCACGAAATTGAGGTGTAAAGTTGAGAATCAACTTACTTTTGAAATAACTCATCAACTTACAAATTAAAATTTAGCTTGCAATGGAGAGAAAGCAGGAACAATTGAAAAAGAAGAAAAAAAAAACACATTTTTTATTAAATTTTAAAATATTATATAGTAGACTGATAATATTTGAATATTGACAATAGAAAAAAAGTTTCGATATATTATAGTTTTCTTTATATACACTGGGAGTCTGGGACGGCCACTAGCCGCAAAAGCAGGAGATCTTCACATGTCACAGGTAGACCTAACAATTTTACACATAATACGAAAATACTATGACATGTTTATTATACAATAAAAGTAATATAATAAATATGATACATTTAAAAATAATTAATATGATATGTTTAATACGTATATTTTATTTATGTTTAAAATTTTAATATATTTAATAATTTATATGGTGTTTATATTTACATGCCTAATACGAGAAAAACACAAGATATAATACGTATACATAAATTGTCAGATTTAGTCACAACTATGTTTTTTTTTTTTGGTGCAAAAGAAGTTGTAATTTGAAAATAGAAAAATGACAGTTTTTAGAATCTCAAATTTATTAAATATCATCTTTTAACGATATAAATCAATTAAATTAAGTTTCGAATTTTAATCGCAGCCATGTTGATTCCTTCTTCGGACATCATTATACATCAATTAAAGTTAAACTTTTGCATAATTAATTATTTGTAGTAGAAAAAATAATAATAATTGAGGTGCTTTTACAATTAATCTAGACTGTGGAAGATCCTGATTTTGAGCATCCATAATGCTGTAGGACCTGCCCATCTATAGTTTTTAAATTCTATATATTCTTTCTTCTCTCACTTCCATCATTTTCTCTTATATTATATAAAATTATAGTAAAAATAAAAAATTACCTGTGAAATATAAAATATTTAGGTTTCACATTTGGAACTGTCATTGTCGTTAGATTATCCATTATTCTTAAAGCTAGCTCCTAGATTTGATTTTTTTTTTCATCATCATCGTCTTCTTAATTAAGTTTTTTTTTTAATGAAAAAAAAATGGAATTCAAATATGTATACAATTGTAAAATTAAGAACTTCACTAACTATATAATTCATTCAAGTGACAATATTTTGGAGTTTAAGCTTCATTTTATTTCGTTTTATGGAAAAGGAATCAACCATATATGGATTATCATTTTGTCACTAGTATTTGCTTCAAAAGCAAACCAATTCTTGTGTTTTAATTTGCAAATGAAATTAATAAGCCTAAGGGATGATGCAATTCATGTGGTGTTTGAACAATGAATAATTCCGATTCATGGAAATGAATTTGCATAAATTTCATTAACCGTAAATGAAATCATTTATATATATATATATATATATATTAATTATTGCTCCCTTTTTTGAACACCATTAACGCCTTGATTGGATGCATCAAATTACCCTAACAAGTAACAATCATGATTTTCATCATTACAATTTCTCTTTATTTTTTCCAAAGAATTATATACTGTTTTTGCTATCAAGAATTTTGATTGATCATTTTGTTCATTCTGTAGCTCCATTAAAGAATTATAGTTTGAGAATTAGATCGATCATGGCCCCGGACCCCAAAGTTCTTGAAAAATATTATATATAATAATTACTTAAAATTATCTTTAAAAATAAATTAATTGAATTAAACTTCAAATTTTTAATAGAATATGATTAACATATGCGGAAGATATTGTTAAAATAGTGGCATTTCGGCTTTTGAGTGGAGAGGATTTTAGTGGTTGATTATTCACTTTCCTCCTTCATCGATATTCATAGTTTGCTGAAGCTGTAAAATGAATCCAGTAATTCATGCATTTTTAACTTTTGTTTCCATTTTCGACCAAGTTAATTACTAAGTAGAAAGATTTTATGATCAAATTGATTCTTCAAAACCAATTTAGGTACTTACAAAAAAAATTTGCAAAAAAACATATATTAGTAATATGAACATGGAATTAAACCAAGGCCAGCCAAGGAACCAAGGAGGCTTTCAGGAAACCCCCCAAGGTGGTGCAGCTTTTGACGGGCCAACCACCTCCAACTCCGACCAAATTGTGGGATTCTGGTTTCCAATTTTTTGCCCCATGTTTGAACATATCAAAATCCCTAGATGAGTGGCTATGGATTCTCTGGTTGGCCACTGCACTTTCTCTTCTGGCCTCTGATTGTACGGACTACGGACCCTTTATATATATATATATATATATATATATATATATATATATATATATATATATAGTGTAATCTTTTATCATCAGAACCACTGGCTTTTTTCTCTGCTTTGTTGGAACTCCTATTTTCAAAATCATCAAAATCGTGAAGTCGCTACACTTTCCTAGAAACACAGCATATGCATATGCTGCTACAATATATAATTTCATGCTCAGAGAACTGGGCAAGTGGGATTCCTTTAGTCACCATCCGTTCTTAAACCGATATGGCCCCATATTGAAACATCAAGTGACAAACCTAAGCCAAAAATTTTGTTTATTAGGGTTATGATTGTACTTACTACAGCTAGCTGTTGGTTATAAGGTCAAGATATTATCTGTAATTTCGCTTTCTTAGCTATGGTCCTCGATCCCCAGGTCCAGAGCCTGCATGTCAAGTAGTTAACTTGCATGGAGGAGCTAGTAAGCAAGTTATTGGGTGGGTGCAAAAGCTTAATTACTTAGCGTGAACCAATTAATATTAAGAGGACAGAATTAAACAAGAGACCATCACTTTGCTTATGAAACGTACAATATATGCATATTATTAGTCAAACCAAAAAGTGGTAGATAGTGTAGCACTCGTAAATGAGTTAGGTCCCAATTGCCACCTTTGTTGGCTCCCAAAAATGGAGACAATTGCATGCATATCTCAGAAATTATATCTATGATGAAAATTGAAATACATTTAGTTATTGCTCTTTCATTCTTTGATACCTGGGAGAAAAAATAAATTTTAAAGGGATGACTATGATCTCTCTAGTCACCTATCAGGTTCTAAAAAGTGCACTTACATCAAGTCAAGAACAAATTCTGCTCAATGGAACTTGCTTTATCGTTCTAATATATCTCATTCTCATAGGTGTTTAGCTCAGATAATTACCCTCTTTGATCTTTTCTAGATAGAATTTCGCTTTAAAATGAAGACAGGAGACCTCTCACAATGCGACAAGCGTCTTGTACCGTAGGTTAAGTGATTTTTATACCTGGCAAAGAATCAAATCAGCACAAGACAGGCGTCTTGTAGGCGTCTAGAATTTGATCACCCTGGAACTTTTTATCATAAAAAACTAAAAGATCGTAGCAGCCTAGCAGAACAAGGATGACAGATTGGAAATGGGGGAATTCAAGCTCAAATAAAATTGCAACACTACAGCAGACCAGGTAAAGGCGACAAGACATAACTAACGCCATAGTCATACAGTTTTTCTTTTGCAGATCACTTTAAAATGCTGATATGCGAAATTGCTATCTCGGACAAAAGATTTTTTTGCTTCTTATCACTAAAAATGTAAAAGCTCGACGCCCACAAGTGAAAGAGTGTCTGGCTGTCTGCCATTTCCAAGAGATCTCTGGATGGAGATCATCGATGACGAAGTACAAGATTTTTCATGACAATATTCATAGGTGATCATTATTAATTAGGCATGAAAATTAGGTAGTAAAATTATGAAATCAGGATTCCCGGCCCATATGGGGGTGTTTCATGACGAATAAGGCAATGGAAAAGAAACAAACAAACAAAATGATTTGGTTTAATAATAGAATGATCCATGCATGTTTATCTAGGCATGCACAATTGCACATGAACAAGAAAGATGCCGATTAGTGATCATGAAAGTAATTAATCTCGTGTACCCAAAAAAAAAAATTTAATTAATCTCATTTATGATTAGTAAAATTTTTAAATTTTATAAATGGGTTTACACATAACTTAAGGTATATTAAAAAAATTAAAAAAAGAAGTCGAACATATGAACTCACTCATGAAGTTAAAGAATTTTACCGTAATTGTATCAAAAACGAATTTTTAATTAAAAGGAGAGACAAGGAAGGAATAATAATGACGTGCTTCTAATTTGTTTAAGTAATCATGAGATTAACATTAATATTCTCCCGCACTAAACAAGCTTTCAATTAATTAATGTTGCTTATATATACCATTCAATGTACGTACATGAAGATGTTAGTATATCTAAAGACAATGACATGACATGGACATATATCTTCCTTGTAATGGTCCCTACAGCATCCAAAGATTAAAAAAAAATAAAAATATTATATACACTTATCTAACACATTGATTTCATATACTCCCATAATTTATAAAAAAAAATTATTATAACCCATAAAATTTTTAATACTTTTCACTTAAAATTTTAAAATGTAAAATGAGTATATGAAATTATTATATGTAACATTGTAAAAAAAATATATAGTGTCCTATGGAAATGGTGGGGATACACAAACTTTTATGGGTTTTGTATTCTTGTCCCTGCTTAACTAATACTATGACAGTACAGTAATTTTGGGTTATACTAACATAATTTTTTATCCTACATCTAGGTTGAATTATTTATTTATATATATATATATATTTAAAATTATTAAAGATTGAATTTTTTATTGAAATTAAAAGTTGTATATTTTATTAACAGATATATCACACTACTGTTGACCAGAATATATAGATTATTGGTACTAGTTCACTCAACCAAGGGTTAAGTGTTATTTTTCTTTTTTGGTTAAGTGAAAGAAGCAAGCAAAAGGAGAAAGATGAAGATGATGTCGATAATGGAGCCACTAAGGTCTCCATCCATGTTATTCAACTATATCTCTAGAGAGGGGTCTGAAAGTCCTTTGTATTACCCACTTAGAAAAGAGTAGCCACAATATTTCCCCTTTTCAGGGACCCTTTTGTGACCAAGCATTTTTAATGCACTATATGTTAAAAAGGGTGGGGTTCTATCAATCAACTTCTTCCCCATCCCCTTTCCTAGCTAGCTACAACTTCGGGTGATGATTAAAGATAATAGGGGTCAGGGAAGAGACTAGAGAGTGGAGGTGCTTATGGGTCGAGTTGGGTTAAGATTCGAAATTTTTTAATATTTTTGTCCAGACTCGGCTCTGGGCAGACTCGAGCCGGCTCGCGTGTCCATGAGCACTGTTCATCTCATTTAAAAAATAAAAAAATATTTTTATTAATATTTTTTATTTTTATAATTAAAATTAAATAAAATAATATTATTTTAATACCTAAAATATTGTTCTGAGTCAGCCCGGATCAAAAAATACCTACTCAGTCCCTGCGGACTGCCCGGTCCGTGAACAAATCTACTAGAGCGTAGAGAGTAAGTTTTCCAGTTTTCACTTTCCTTCTCCATTATCAACTTTGTAATACTTTTTTTAGTAAAAAAATAAGAAAAAAAATTGTAAATATTAATATTCGAATTTCAGATTTTTTTAGACGCATTTTTAAAAAATAATTGTATAAATCAACTGAACTAATTAAGCCATAAACAATATTGTAATGTTAGTAGAAGCAACAGAATCATTTAAAATGGTGCTTCCCATCCTACATAAAACTAAACTTATTAGCTTTTTTCCATGAGAGACATGTTCAACGAAATTCTTGAATTTCTGTGTTTTAGTAATTCCTTGTTAGTCCAATGGACATTCATTTAAGTAAATAAGATAAGCACTCCCACATTGCTGCATTAATATTAATCGAAAATTATTACTATTAGGAAACTGTTCATTGTGCATTAAATCAAAAATATTGTTACACGAAGATGCATTCAAATTCATTAATGCATGCATATAGAAATCGAAGGTGTTGCTATTTCTAATTGAAATATTGTACATGAACCTGAAACTAGTTGAGAGAGATAAGTCAGATCCCATAACCTCTTAGGAAAGAGGGGGCAGAAGATTCACATATGAACAAAATCCATGCAACTCTGTTCTTTTAACTAAACCTATATGTACCCTACAAAAATAATGAAGGAAAAACCCTAAATCAAGGCAATTAATAAGTATAAAATTAACCAACCCGTTTAGCCAACAATATCCATAAACAATGGAGGCTGATGCATGGTTTTGCAATATTATATTAATTCTGGCTGCTAGCTGATATATATACGGGTTAACATGTGAGTATAAACAAACTCTTACATGAAACCCTAAAGTGGGAACAAGAACCCGAGATTCACGCCATAAAAATGAAACCCCCCGGCCCTTTGTAGCACCAAACTAATTTGACTTCAAAGTTCAAACTCTTATAGTAAGTAAGAAATAAATATAAGTAGAGTTCGTAAATATGATTGCTTTTGTCTCCTCTATACGCCACAACCCCTCAATACTCCACGCTTTTCCCCTCTGTAATTAATATTCCTAACATCAGCCGCATTTAAAGTTAAAATACAACATTAGTTAATTTAACTATTTCATGCAATATACAGAGATAGAAAAAGAAAAGATAAAAAAAAAAATTCAATTAATGGGTGCTTTTTTTTTTAATACGAGTAGGGTATTTTCAAGTTTTGTTTGAGTTTATATATATATATATATATATATATATTGTGGTTTTAAACGTACATTTTCTTACATCAACTTAATACATTCATGACTTTATTTTTATAATATTTCTTACAATGATCGAACTTGATTAAATTAAATATGGATGTTTATTGACACTTGTTAAAGTTAGTTGAAATTTAATTTTAAAAATATTTGTTTCATTTAATAGGATATTTTACAAAATCCAAAAATAAATAAAATATTAATTACAGTAATTTTTTAAAATATTATCTTAATAAGTGTTTATAGATGCATTTCAGGGTTTTTTTTTATCTAAATATAGCTAAAAAAAATTATTTATCAATATATTGTTCTTTTTAGATTAATTCTCAAAATCCGCTTTTTTTAAACCAGTTGAGAAATCTCCACCAGTTGGGAAATCGCCATGGGCCATGGCGATTTCTCAACTACAAATTTTAAATTTTTTATTTTTTTTCATTGGGAAATCGCCACCGTGGGTGGCGATTTCCCAAGGTAAGATTCTTTTTTTTTAATTCTTCTAATAAATAATAAAAATTATATAATTTTAAATTTTAAAAAATAAAAATTTAATAATTTTACTATATAATTTTTATCCTATTGTGGTAGAAGTGTTCATGGGCCGGGTCGAGCCCATGTATGGTATCAACACCACATTTGCTTTCCCAAGCCACGGTGGCAATTTTTCAATCTTTATTTATTTATTTTTTAATTTCATAAAATAATAAAAATTATATAATTTTTAATTTTAAAATAAAAATATAACAATTTACCAAAAATTAAAAAATTATATTCGTAATTAGGCCTGCTCATGGGCCGGGCCGCGACCCGAAATTTTTCAATTTCCTTGCCAAGGCACGACTCGCGGGTCTGAACTTAATTATTTTAATATATAAATAGTGATCCGGGCCTGGCCGGACGGGCTGCCCAGCCCATGAGCAGGTCTATCCGTAATGTCAATCGAATTCTTTCAACTTGTATTCATAATAAATGGACCTCCGGGAGAAAGGCCAACCAGAGTGTCGTATTAGTCCGGGCTTGGACAAGTGTTTTTGTAATTTTATTAAATAATAAATTTTAAATAAAAAATATATAATTTTTAATTTAAACAAAATTAAATAAAAAAATTCAAAAAATTATAAAATATATTTTTAATAGTGAAATGGGCTTTCGGGTCGGCACGACTCGAAATGGGCTTGGGCAAGGGAAAAAATTTCGGGTGTAAAAAATAAATTTTAAGTTAATTTTATTATTTTATGAAATTAAAAAAATAAATAAATAAAGATTGAAAAATTGCCACCGTGGCTTGGGCAAGCAAATGTGGTGTTGATACCATACATGGGCCCGACCCGGCCCATGAACACTTCTACCACAATAGGATAAAAATTATATATTAAAATTTTTATTTTTTAAAATTTAAAATTATATAATTTTTATTATTTATTAAAAGAATTAAAAAAAAAAGAATCTTACCTTGGTGGCGATTTCCCAAGAGGGAATTCACTTGGGAAATCGTCATGGGCCATGGCGATTTCTCAACTGATTAAAAAAAAGAGAATTTTGGGAATTAATCTGAAAAGAACGATATTTTGATAAATAAATTTTTTTTTTGCTATATTAAAATAAAAAGACCTGCATTTCAGTACTAACAAGTATAAAAAAAATCAAATAAAGAAGCTGAGTTTTATTGGTACACCAACAAAGGATCTAAATAATGTTTCTTCACATCCATGCATTTATATATATATATATATTATAGACTTGCAAAGATAAAAAAAAAAAATGCATGAATAAATAATTACAAATTCTTTCTTCAATAATAAAGTTCTATATATTTACGAGTTATTGTAAGCTAATCTCCAATTACAGGAGCATATTAATGTAACATATTGTTTGGGTTGTTGAAATTCACTAGCGGAAGCTAAAATAAATTCTTATATTAGGGATAGGTCTTTTTCTTCGCTCTCCTCTTTTAGATCTCAATCGGTAAAATTTGTGTGCTATATGTGAAGTAGAGGTAATCATGGCCGGGCCGGGTTCAGACTATATGCTAAGAGTTTTTATGTCTGCCCAGGCCCGGCCCGGCCCGAAATATGGGCTATTTTTTTGTCCAAGCCCGGCCCATATTATTATTACAATATCCAGGCCCGGCCCTGCCAGCCAAATTTTTTTTTTCTAAACCAAAAAAATTTATTAAAGAAATCGAGAGATTACCGAACAAGCCTAAAGCTAAACAAGCAAAGAACAACATTCAAAACATAATCGGACAAAAACATCAAAATCATACAAAGAAACAAAACTCCCAAAAAGATATTATTACTCCACTCCCTAAAACAAACATGAACGTATAACTGTTTGTAAAACAGATACTCATCTGTCAACATTTGAAACATCTTCCAACTTGGAAAATTGCTTGCCATATATGTAATTTTCTTCCTTACCAAACTATCTGTTTTCGTGGGTTTTTCAAGCTCATTACTCTAATATCTTCAATTAGACGGTCCAAATTACTACAAGAAGACCCACCAACACTAACAGATTCATTGATTAGCTTAGCCATTTTAGCTGCTGATTTCACGAATTCCTCCCTTCTATCCACCATCAAATCATTCACCATTTTTTCCACCACCTTCCTATCGCATACATCTTTCATATCCAACCCAGTGAAAATCATATATTTTGAAAAATTACTAGAATAAAAATAAAATAAAAAAACTTACAGCCTTACAGGACAAAGAGAAACAAACTGAAGAAACCGAAAAGCTGAAAGATGGGAGCCGGTGAGATGAGAGTCGAGATTTGAGGGGTGAGATGAGAGTCGAGATTTGAGGGGTGAGATATGCGGCTGAGATAAGGGAATGAGAAGAGAGTTTAGGGCTTTAGGGGAAAAAAAAGGGTTTTTATTGTTAAGGTTAATAAAGTAATTTAATATTATAAATTATTTAATTATTAAATATAAAATATATTTATTTTTTATTAATACTATTCGGGCCGGGCCGGGCCCGGGACTATTTTTTTTGCCCAAGGCCCGGCCCGTATAGAAAACGGGCCTAAAATTTTATCCAGACCCATTTTTCGGGCCTAGTATTTTTGTCCAAGCCCTCTCAAATATCGGGCGGGCTTCGGGTTTGAACGGGTAACCCGGCCCATGAGCAGGTCTAATGTGAAGAAGGGACCGCTATATTTATATTAACTCCAATAAAACCTTTATCAAGATTATTATGGGATTAATACCTACAAATGTCGTCTAACTACACTGATTCAAATAAGATGTGCAAAACTCATATATAATTGAACGGATTACTTTAACTTATTTGAACTTACACATATATTTTTCTTATAACTAAATCTATCAACCCATTTTATAAATCAAAATTCCAATTATGGTAGCCCACCAATGTCACAGGAAAATTCTAACAGTTACAGCTGTGAAGTATGAAGTTGGTAAATGTCAAAGGTTTTGTTTACTTTAAACAAAGCAGCCAGTTTGAACTTTTGCAAAGTTTATAATTATTGAATCCTATCTATCCTATTAATGGAGGAGCATCAGCCTAATTTTCCGGTGAAATAATGATTTGACAAACATTGAAAATGATACATTTTTCATCATGCTTCTTCCTTATTGCTTGTTTTCAGCCAGTTCATTGTTTTCATCATCAAAGGTCAATCTTCTACTGCTTTCTTTTTCTTTTTTAATTCTTTCGAATAGAACATTTTCCTATTGATAAATTATACCTTTAGCAATAAAAGAGAGACGGAAATTAACGCTATGTTTGAATAGATATTAGTAAAGAAAAAAAAAGTTTTTAAAGGAAATAAAATAATGCATCTTTCTTTTGTTTGGATAATTAAAATGTGTTAGGGAAAGGAAAAGAAATAAATGTTAACCTCCACCATTTGGTTAAAGTATGAAAAGAAAAGAAAAAGATACATTATAATATACATTTTCAATTTGTCTTTTCTTTTTAATTAAAATAACAATATAAATATTACAAATCAAATAATAAAAAATAAAATAAACATTACATTAAAAATTATGAATGTAATATATAAAAAACAAAAAAATGATAAAAAAAAATTTGTTATAATTTTTAATGTCAATTACGTGAATTTTATAAGTCTAGAAATGAAAAAATTATTCTTTATAATATTGCTTGTAATTTGATGAATTTAGAATGGGTAATATGAACATTTTATATTTAAAATTTTTTTTATTTTCTTTCCCCACCGATTTAGGAGTTAAAAAAAAAGAGTTTGTATTTGATGCACTGACAATGTATAAGTCTCATACATTGTCAGTGAACCACAACATGACACGACATTAATGAATAAAATAAAAAATAGGGAAGGACTTATAAATAAATATAGAGAGAAATAAAATACCTCATTAATATTTATTTATAAGTCATCCATTACCTTTTGTTTTATTTATTAAAGACGTATCATGTTGTGGTTCACTGACAGTGTATGAGACTTATATACTGTCAGTGCATCAAATATAAACTCTTAAAAAAATGAGTATTTAAAAAAAAATGAGGGGTTTTCAACTCCTCTCATTTTCCTTTATTTAAATTTTTTTTTTAATCCAAATAAGAGAAAGGTTTTCCATTCTTTCTTACTTTACTTTTCTTTCCTTCTCCTTACCTAATCCAAACATAGGCTAAGTTAAGTTATTGAAATCATTGAGACATGCATCCACATTATTGTTACATATGGACATAATCATATTAAAAGGGCAATTAGTTAAAAAGCGAATTATGAAACTTTTAGTCAAACTCTTAAAAAGTAATATGATGCAGTTTAATCATATTCCTGTTCTATCTTAATTTAACATAATTATTAATTTTCTTAATTTAATTAATTAGTAACCCTAATTACTATAAAACTTAAAGAAGAAGACAATTGAATTTGGACATGATTTCAACTCCTATAAACAATATATAGTGTCAAAACCTTGTACATATATATGATTGACATTGAATATTGTATGTAATTCATTGTTATTAATGATTGAAGGGGAAGAGCCATGTCTTTTACCCATACATTCAACTCTTGAAAAATTATCACTCTCTCTATTTTATAATATGATTAGAGGTATCCTCAATTTTTGTCCGGATTTAATTCTTTTAGAGACTACCTTTGGTAATACGGTCATCTTTTCTTAACAAAAGCTTGCTCACCAGTACGAATAGATGTGATCTATCAATAAAACGTTGAATTTTTAATTTCAATGATTATAATTTAATATTGGACACCCTTAAATAATAAAAAAATCCAAAGCTTAAGCAAACACTTTCATAAAACCTAATTGTTCGTGTTGAAAATTACTTTGCAAATAATAGCTAACTATAACTTAGTAAAAACGAAATTTAAATATCACTGCACTTGGAATTGATCCATCTTTTAAGGAAGAATACAAATATTTGAAATTAAATGGTAAAAAATTAAATAACTTCGATTTTTGACAAATTTAAGACTTTCATGTCTTGTCCTGTTTTTTCCCTCTTCCTTAGGATAAAAAAAAAAAAAAGGAAAGTCGGCATCAAAAGGCAAAGGAAAATGAGAAATGAGGGAGAGAGAGGTGGCACTGGCAAGTACGATTAGATATGACAATTCGTGTATTCATATGATATTCATGTATTTTTTGTGTCATAATCGTGTTTAAGGTGTTTATATTAATATATTTTTTGAGGTGTTAATAATTTATGTTATATAGATTTTGACACAATCGTGTATTCATGTCGTGTCAGTATTTTTTTCGGATCGTATTTTATATCGTGTTTTAATTATTTTTTTCGTATCGTATTTATGTTATGTTTAATATTATCAGGTCCAATATCAACTCCGACAGGAAGGAAGTGAAGTGGGTCAGATCACGAGGAGAGATGGGCCTGAAGTGAATTAAAAACATCGGCCTACTTTATCAATCAAATTGGTGTGGAAGTGGTCCAAAGGATAACCCAACCAAACAATGGTGCCACCCACCTGACGTGGGGGCATCTACACCTCATCGATCATTGCTTTTGAATTTGATGCTTCCCATGACTTGACCTTTGATTGCTAGCACATCTTCTAGACCTGTTTATGGATCGGATAATTCGTTCGGTTTGATTGGTTCGATCCTATTAAATCGGATTTACATATAATTTTTTATGATCCAGATCGGTTCGGCTTGGATCACTGTTTAAATATTAAAATATTATTATTTTATTTAAATTTAATTATAAAAATAAAATAAAAAAATATTTTTTTATTAATAAATAAATAAATAGTGATCCAAACCTACGGGCCGGCTCAGGGTCGGACATGGGCGAGAGTTTTAAATTTTTTTCAAGCAACGGCCCGACCCATAAACAGGTCTACTCCTCCCCCAAGGCTCCAACCCCATTTCCTTCCATGTGCATTTGCTCTTTCGATCTTGATTTTGACTCTACATCAACATCTCATTTTTTTCTGTTTTGACAAGTCCTAATTTTTTCCATCAATTCTCTATTTATCTTCAGTTGTGTTCTTGTTCGCTTTTAGTAATTAATCTTTGTTACATTAATTATGTCTATAATTATAAATGCTAGTTAGATATTTTCTTTTTGTTAGAGTCGGTTTTGGTTTTTCTTTATTTTATGTAAGTAGATTATATATAATGTGTCATCGTAGGAGTATAATCGAGTCGAGTCGAATTGATAAATTAGATTTAATTTTAAAATTAGAGATGAGAATCTCGACAAAAACTCAATCTTCATTTTTCTAACTCAAGCTTAATTCGTAATTTACTCAAATTCTCTATTCACTAAATAAATAATAAAAATGAACATTAAATATTATAATATATTTTTTATTTATATATACATATTAAATATATTTTAAAAAAATAAATACTCGATTAAATTTGTTAACCTGTAAGATATTCAAGAACTTTAGATTGAGTAGCTCAAGCTCAGCTTAACAACGAATAAATCAAACTCGAGTATTTATCAAATCAAAACTAAAAAACTTGATTCGTTTACACTTCTAATGGGGTTACATTATTTTACACAATTATTCCTCCATATTTCACCATTGTTGTTTTCTTCTAATGAAAAACATTTACAGATAAAAGTAATCGAGTACGGAATATGTGCTTTAAATCGTTTGGATGTTTATGAAATATAGGAAGCTACAAAAACAACCAAGGATATGTTTAAAAAGAAACGGTCCAACTATAACAAGCTAGCTAGGCTTGTGACTATTTGCAAGGGGGTAGCAATATTGAAAACTTTGATCATTTATCCCTTGTTTATCTTTTGGGACGTAAATAATCAACTTGACCTAGGCCGGAGGTTCTACTTTATAAAATGCTTAAAAATGAACAACAAAACTATTAGGAGACTGATTAAATTTAATTTGGTTACTAAATAATCATAATATACTTGATAAGTAATAGAAATAGTTAGTTATAAGGACATTAAAGTATATAAAAGAAAAGAGTAAATCACATAAAAACTTAGGTTTATTTTGAAAGTGCGTAGCTTTTTAGGATCAAAGTTTGATTTTTCCAAACTCCATTAATTGAAAGTAAAATATGAAGCCTTATTTCAAGTCAATGAAGTTAGCTAAACTTAATTATACATCTAGCATATAATCATGATATAAGGACGAAACTAAAAAAATTTGTGTTGAGAGACTGAAATGAAAAGAAGTTAAATTATAAATTTTGAAGGTTCAAAATAAGATTACTATTTTTTTGAATGCGAAAAATATTTAAAATGAAGAAAACTTTGAGGAGCCAAGAGGATCAAATCCCCTGCCATCCTCTTGGATTCGTCCTGCATGATATACTAAATTGACCAGAGGGATGAATGTACATAAAATGACAGTTTAGCCTAAACAAAAGAAAATTTTGCTGTTTCTTATATATTTATTTCTTCTTGGTTTGTGGGTTTCCAATAATCTAGTATATATAAAACGGCAACATATTAGTGGAGAGGAAAATTAAGGTTGTGAAAGGGTATGGGACAAATGGTTTGAAGAATCCCATAGGGTACTTGTCCTAGACAAGAATACCGACTCTTTAATCCCAGCCACAAGTTATAATAAGGGTAAGATAAGAACATGTGATATGGAGAAGTATGAATGAAATTATTGGAATTTGGTCGTGTCTAACTCCAGAGATAACTTAAGAGATTATGCATGTTGTTGATTATATCTGATGAGTCGAGAAATTTGTTTGGGCATAGGTTTCTGGTCCCAAACCCGGCAGTTCAAAACAGCTAACGACAGGAGCTAGCAGATGAGATGTCCATATATTTAGGTTTTTTTTTTTTGTTTCTGAGACTGGACAAGTCCTTGTTTGGGATCGGCCCAAATGCACCCTTGACCCATCGGATTTTGGGTTAAACCCGATAGATTATGAGATGTAATTTTTGTTTCATGTATATATAATATATAGTTATGTAATTTATTTATTTTCTTTGGAACAAAGTTGAATTTTTTAATCAAAACATTAATTATCCATAAATAGTAAGAGTTTTTCTTTTTCTTGACAATTTATATAGTAAAAGTTGTTCTGTACATATGGTAGCATTTTGAATTAAAAATAATTTCAAAAATAAATTGTTGAAGGAAAATAAGAAATTGATTTACAAGTATAATACAAGGTGTTGAAACTTATAAAAAATTTAAAGTTTTTATATCTTATACTTTTTTTTTTCTTAAAAAAAATAAGATGATTCTGACTTGATAAATTATATTTTTATAATAAAAGAGGCTAGTGTCTAATGAACATGCCTTTGACAATTATTTTTATTATTCTTTGTCTTAATATTTTCAAAAAATTAGTTGTTCAATTAATTTATTATTTATGCTAAGATGTGAAGGTTAATATATATGGAATAAAAAAATTATTATTGAGTTTAAAACTCAATTAATCTTTATATATTTAAGGAAAAAATAAATATTAACTAAAAAAGAATTTATGTCAAAATATTAAAAAAATGCGATATTACTAGTTATTTGCCAAAGTTTGAGCTAAGGTCATGTTTATTTCATAACATACTTTTTTGCTCATTGATGATTCATAGTCAAAGTCAAAAAAAAAAAAAATCCCAGAACACCTATACCTAACGGTCGTCTCCTATCTTTCCCAACCAAAATTCCACCGTTAAAACCAAATCACTCGTAAATTCTTCATTAGCATCAACGACCATGATTGCGAAGAACAGTTAATCCACCATACTCCCGCCCTTACATTATCATTCTCACCTACAACACGAAACGGTGCACCTTGGGACACGCGTTTGCATTCTGCTCTTCCTCTTCGGCTTCGCTTTCAACGTTACGAACTGCAAATCCTCGATAATCTTCCCTCGGACAAGCACAGGTACGCTATAATTTTTGAGTGCCGATTTGGTCGTAAGCTAAATTTCCTTTCTGGGTTTTTGTTTTAAGATGGGAACTGGAGATGAAGTAGTGGAAATCGAGAGCTTAGAGAGAAGTTTGTTGTCGGAATCTGTTACCGGAGAAGAGGAGACGGAGGCAGACGATGAGCCGGTTCTTTACACGGCGTCGTTTGGGGAGATGGAAGAGGATTTCGTCAAATACCAAACGGCTCAATGGGTTTTATACTCATTGGTTTTAGTATTAGCTTGGGGTATTGGGTTGTTCATGCTCTTATACATTCCCGTTCGAAGATACATTCTCCGTAAAGATATTCGATCCCGAAAGCTCTATCTCACTCCTAATTCGATCGTTTACAAAGTAAATTCTAACCCTTTTCTCTTTTTATAATCTTTTGCTTATTAAGGCATGCTTACGATTACAATTTACAAACATTGGTTAAGTTGCTATTCTTAGAAATAATATTCACGAAAAGGAAATAAATGCATTGACTAAAATGAATACCTTCAACAAAATAGGCATTTGCTAACGTTTTCTTTTGGCAATTTAGGTTACAAGGCCAGTGCCAATTCCATGTTTTGGGGTTTTAAAAAAAGAGAAGCATGTTCTATTACCTTCAGTTGCAGATGTTGTAATTGAACAAGGTGAAAAGAATTATGTACTTTGACTGTTTTTGACAAAGGGTGAATCTTTATTTATGTATTTTTTGTATTGTCGTTTAGGATATTTGCAGTCTCTTTTTGGTGTTTACTCACTTAGAATTGAGAATCTTGGTGTGAGGAGGCCACCCAGTGATGATGTACAAATCCAAGGTATCGCTGACCCAATTGCTTTTAGGAAGGTATATATTCTTAATTATCAAAATCATATTTGTAGTTGCTGATTCTTAGAAGTGGATGGTGATTTATTTGGCTTTCCATGCTCATTTTAAGGCTGTTTTGACACGCCTTTCAAATATGAGGACCGAAGTTTTCTCTCGACAAGTTTCTGCAATGGAAGATACTCCAAATTTAAGGATTCATTCACCAGCTGCTTGGGTATGCCCGTGAATCTAATTTGTTTCTCTAATTAGTTGGGTTTAAGTATGATACAGCCTTTCAACTATATGTCTAGACTATCCATTAAGACACTTATATTTTAAAGAATCAGCCCTCCGTCTTAATATAATGTTTAACAAATAATTTGTCTAATAGGTTAAATGTTCCTTTTATTTATTTATTTTTGCAGCTTTCTCCACCAAGGTATCTCAAGCATGATGCTATTCCTCCTTTAGGGGATCTTGCATTATTACAAAAACTAGAGGAGGTTGAGAGTTCTGTGAAGGTAAAGCAAGGATTACATGTTTAGTGTCTTTGACAGTGTTTACGCATCTGCTCTTAAGAGTTTGATTTGATTTTGACCGCAGAGAGTTCAAACTTTGATTGAGGAACAACATAGTCAAACATCAGAAACTGCTGATTGAGGTCAGTATATCAAAATGCAGAATGAAATACTAACTTCTTGCTTCTGATGTTTTCTTTGTTGTACATTTCTCATGCTTCTGAATTGTGATTGAAAATTAGCTAGTCTCTTATAGTAGACGTGAATCCTAGCTTTATCCTGTCTTCCTATGCTTTGATTATTGACCTTGTTTTGATCAAAGGAGTTCTTGTCACTGATTTCACACATTCAAAAGAAGGGGGAATTTAGCGTGAAAAGAACATTTTCAATCAGTGATTCATACTAATCTGTCAGCAATTCTATTTCTTTCTTTTGGCAGTGTCTTTTATGTTCTTATTTCTGAGTTCTACTTATCCACATGTGCTCATACGCCCACACTTGCCCATGTTGTCGTGTTTATTGGCCTGCAACCTTGTCACTGATGCTTAAACAATGATAGTTTAGGCAGTAAATGGGAAAGGGCATGAGCAAACCAAGTTTGAAATAACCAAGTGTGTTTGCCTTTCTTGACCAGTAGTAGCCCTGCCTGTGAATTGTTCTATGGAAATAGACAAACTAGCTAATATGTTCTACCCTACCCCCACCAACACCCCCATTTCTTTTCAGTTGGGTCTAGACATTAGACCCATCAACCATATTCTCTATAAGTTACTTTGACCTGTGAATTGGATGCAATCACTGCTAGCACTACCCCCAAATTCTGGTGTATGTACCATTCATTACCTAGAAGCAAAATATACATCTTCAAAGAAAATTACTTTATTAAAGCCTGTAACACATTGAAAAAATTCAGTTGCGTTCGGTGCATTTCACACTCATTTATTGTGGGGATTGCAGCCTTTAAGTTTTTTTCGCAGTTGAGGTGGTTCTGAAATCTGAATGGTTATGTATGTGATAACCATCCTTGCATATAATGAATGGCAGCCTGCTAGCACCTCCTCCTCTTCTCCTTCTTCTGCTTTCTCTCTCTCTCTTTTCTTTTGATGAAAAGCATTTGCAAGTCAAAACTCGGTTATTAATTCATAGAGAGTACATGTATCAACAATTATTAGAACAATCAAGCTTTCTTGAATTTTCCAGATAAGATTAGCAACTTTAGCTCTATGAGAGCCACATTCAAACTCAATTCTCGGAAAACTTGAGCCCCGGGGGCACTCTTTCTATTTTTCATTTGTGGCCTTCACTATGAGTTGAACATGGATTTTGTGTTCATTATCTATCATATCTGTTCTTCTACTTCTTTCTCACAATATGTCCTGAATTTGATGTTGCTGAAAGCACAACAGTGCAGGGTGCAGAGCAAACTAAGCAGAGCATTCAAGGTGTCTTACAGTAGCAGTAAGGAGTGGAGAAAAGAGTTGTACCTTTGTTCTGATATGTCATTTAATGTATATAAAGCCCTACAAATGTTTCTGGCGTCAAGTTTTGAGTGAGATTTATTTACACTTTTTCTTGTGATCGTTCCTGAGGCTACAACCATCATCCTGCAGCTGCTATATGGTTGTCCATCATTGAATTTGTATTTTCTCATATGACAATTAGGAAAAGAAACAATAATAAATCTTCTCCATCTATTGCGGTCATTGTATACTTCATTTCTTTGTAAACTCATTTGGTTTCATTCTAATTCTTGTAGTTTGTGTTATACTGCTGTCTTAATCATCATGATTATTGTTTAGTAATATTGTTATACTATGAAAATAACCCCGTGATGCGGGATCACGTTTTTAGTAAATTTATATTGATATAAATCGTTTTCTTTTAGACAAAAGAGATTATCAAGAAAATCATATATATTTTTTAATTAGTATATATATTTAAAATAATAAAATATTGGTTAAAATAACAAAAAAGCTTATGAACTTTATCACATTATTTAAATCTTTATATTTTTATTGCATCCAAATAAGTCAATTTAATTTGCACTCAAATAAATTTAATTTTTAATTTATACTTAAATAAGCCTTAAACATAAACCAATGTAAGCTTTAAACTTCATTTGAAATAACAGTTTATTTGGATACAAATTAAATGATACAAATTTATTTGGATACAATAAAAGTATATAGAATCAGAAGACTTTTTTAACATTTTAGCCTAAACTATTATATGTTATTGAATGATATTTGATGGGTCATTATTTATTTTAAATCACTTTATTTTATTTTATTTTTCTTTTTTTGCACTTATGTGTATGAAGATTCATTAAAGTTTAAGTTATAGAATCAGAAGTAGCTAGTTCTTTCATCCAATAAATTCATCCATTACATCCCTGAGATTCAAAGATATGAGACCTGCAAATATTTTAACCGTTGAAACAATTAAAATGTATATCATAATTAAGATTATTTATCTTATAAGTGTCCAACTTTTCAAATCTTTGAAATATGAAGGAAAAAAAAAGTTTTATAATATGAGATAAAAAAAATTATTTTATTATTTAAATAAGATAACAAATCATTCTAAAATTTATTTCTAAATTAATTGCTAATTTAAAATTTTTGTTATTTAAATGATAAAACAATACTAGGTCAAAAGCTTTTAGAATTTTACCACATACATATATAGTCTACTATTATCTAAGCGTTATTTAATATTTATAATATCCATCAAATTAGATAATACTTGAATAAAATTATTCAAATGTAATTGGATAATCGAGTAGCTCATGTACTAAGTAGATGTGTTTTTTTTAATACCTATTTTATACTTCTTCTTTGCAGACAAATTAATCTACAAAAATAAAATTTCAATAATAAAATAACATTATACTAGTACTAGTATGAAATTTTCAATCAATAAAATTATAATCATTGCGACAATAAAAAATTGTGATTAAAATAGAAAATAAAGCAAAAAATAAAACAAAAGCAATCAAACAATAGTATGAAATAGAAAGAACAAAGACGTTGCGAAAATCATTGTTTAGAGCCTAGGATGGCAAAATTGTGAAGATGAGGGCGAATATTAATGTCTCGTTTATTATTGTTTTTGGTACAGTTTTTGAGATTAAAAGCTATTTTTCACTACAAATATAATGCTAAATAAATAAATAAATTTAGTTTCTGCTGTTGAAATCATGATTTAAAAAGTCAAACTAAAAAACCAAAAAATATAATTTTTGAGCTTTAAAAGCTAATTTTTGGATAAAATAATTTTATTATCCTCCAATCTCTATACTTTTATTATCTTAAACATATTTTTTTTTGACATTTCAATTTCTTACACTATTTTTTCACAGCAATACTAAACACTTAAAAGTTTTTAAATCACACTTTTTTACCACGTTTTTTAAACACATTTTTTTTCAACTAAAGCTTTTTTTAATCCAAATTTTTTTCAACTGCTAAACTAACCTAAACAAGATTAGTTAAGGCGAGATCTGTGGATGATGTGCTGGTAACAATTATAGTGACGACAATCATCGAATATTGTCATCCGAATCGGATCATCACTTTATTTTCGTTGGATGTTTGAGAAAATTAAATTTATTTATTGATGCCTCAAAAAAATCTTATAACGGTAAATACAGATACGATTGGAGAAATAATTTGCTACAGGAAATCAAATGATTTCGAAAAACAAAGAATTTATAACGGTAAAATTGTTACGATTGATCCTTCATTGCACATATTAAAATTCTTAATGGTTACAAATTGAAAAAGTTTTTCTTTTATTAAACTTAAATTAAAGAGTTAATAATATCAATGGTCCCTAAATTTCAAAAAGTATTAAATTGATTTTTGACTATAAGTAGCATAAAAAGTTGGTCCATTCCGTTAGCTTTTCCGTTACCTTTACTGTAGCAATCAGCTAGTGACACGTGTCATCAGCTGATTGCTCTAACTTGCCTCTTTATTTTTTTCCTTTTTCTTTATTTCTTTATTATTTTTTCTTTGATTTTTTTTAATAAATAAATATAAAGAAAAAATAATTTATATTATAAATTAAAATAATTTTTCTAAAATATAATTAATTTAAAAAGTATGAAATATTTATTTACTTTAATTTTATAAAAAATATTTTTAATTTTTTCATTTATTCTTTTTTTTTTTTGTTGCTTATTTACATTAATTTTATAAAAATATTTTTTTTCCCTTTCTTCTTTTTTCTCTTCTTTATAAACAAATACAAAATATATATAAGTATATTATATTATATTTTAAATTAAATTAAATTAACTTTCTAAAAATTAAATAATTTATAAATATAAAATATTTATTTTATATTTATAAGTTTTTTATTTTTTCCTTTCTTATCTTTTCCCATTTTCTCTTGTTTGTAAATAAATATAAATAAAAATAAATAAATAATAATTCATACTATAATTTAAATTAATTTTTAAAATATAAAATATTTTATTTACATTAATTTTATAAGAAAAGAGGAAAAAAAGAAAGAAAGAAAAGGAAAATAAAAAAGTAAAAAAATATATTTTTAATAAATTAATGTAAATAAATATTTTATATTTATAAATTATTTAATTTTTACGAAATTAATTTATTTATAAAAAGAAAAAAAGAAAAAAGAAAGAAGAAAAAGAAAAAGAAAAAAATATTTTTATAAAATTAATGTAAGTAAATATTTATATTTTATAAATTATTTAATTATTAAAAAATTAATTTAAATTATTATTTATCTTTTGTATTTATTAATGTTTTCATTTTTCTTTTTTCTTTATTATTCTTTATAAATAAATACAAAAGATAAATAATAATTTAAATTAATTTTTTAATAATTAAATAATTTATAAAATATAAATATTTATTTACATTAATTTTATAAAAAATATTTATTTACATTTATTTATTAAAAAATATCAAAGAAAAAATAATTAAAAAAATGAAGAGAAATGTGATGCAATCAACTGGTGACACGTGTCACTAAACTGATTGTTACAGTAAAAATAACAAAAAAGTTAACAAAAAAAATCAATTTGTTATGATACTTAAATAAAAATCAATTTGATACATTTTTTAAATTTATGGATCAATATAAAATATGTTCTATAACTTAACAACTATTGGTGCTATTAACTCTAAACAAAAAGTTGGATACCGATACCATTCAATTAGTGAAGAGTTTGATCCAATTTGAGTAATTAGCCCCCATCTCTCCACCAACCATAAGTTATCCTTGTTCAAAATAACGTTCAATTATCAATTTGCGCTACAATCAACTCATAGACTTGTAAGAAAAATGGATAAATCTTCAAGATCAGCATTTCAACCCGCTGGCGCTGTAATTATACACAATAACATAATATATTTTCTCCAAATGCAACAAATCACTTTCAAAATTTTGGCTCTAGTTTGAATACAAACTATTGAAAGAATTTTCGAGACCGGGGTGTGCTCTGTTTTGTGTGTTTATTTCACCTTTTCCTCTTGCCACCTTTCTTTTGAGCCTTCTTGAACTTCATAAATTTAACAGAGAGTGCATTTGAGGCACTCTTACCTTCAAGCTTTTTTGTCATTTTCACCACACTTGCCATGCCCTTCCTTGCAGCTGCCCGATGTTCTGGCCTACGGCTCATCATCTTGCGATCAAGAGGCCAGTATGCATACGGTTCAAGCTTATCCTTCCTCTTCACATCCCCACCAGCTTTCTTGCTACCATACTCGTTTCCAGTATATGCCCGTCCAGACTCTGATGTTTTCCTTCGCTTCTGGTTGTTCCTTGAAGAGCCAACAGAAAAATGACTTTGTGCTTCACTTCTTGCATCTGAATCAGGGTCAGAGGGTGCAACCTTCTTGGGCTTCCTTCCCTCGTGAATTATCAAGCGCCCATCAGGGTCAAACTCCGGCTCATCATCAGAATCTTGCTTCCGCTTTAGATGTGAAGATGATCGAAGTGCTGATCTTGTTTTATGCCGATCAAGCAAGTCTAGTGGCTCATCTTCTAACTGGTCAAACAAATCTTCAGGCAAGCTCTTATCTGCTCTTCGCATTTTCTTGGACCTAAAGCAAAAGGTCTGATTGTATCAGTTTAATATTAACTGAAAGGAAAACACAAAGATAAGGATACTAGTCAGTGAACCTATTCTCTCCACCAAATGACTAATTGAATCCCTAATCCCTCAATTAAACATCAACACCCAGGCTCCCTTCTACAATTTTCCCCTCGTATTCTCAACACACCCAAAAGTAAAACTGCTGATGATTGGATCATGAGAAATAGCATATTTATTTAAAGTTTCAACATCATTTGAATGAGTCAACAACCCAACAGGATAGAACAATATCGAAATATGGGATCACATCAATCAGGCTACTCCAAATACACTGGAACTAATAATTACTAATATACAAAACAAGGCTCAGGTGTCCACTGACCGGAGTGAAGATGATTTTGATTTTAACCTTGAGGAACCTTTGCTTGGTTGGCCAGAAGCCATCTCTGCATCACTATCATCTGTATCGTCATCACCAAAATCAGAAAATATTTTTGTATGATTCCACCTGCTAAGCCTGCACATTCAAATAACTAAGAAAAATCAAAGGTGCCTAATAAGATACAAAAACTTGATTTGGAGCACATTCATCGCTCTCTGCTCTACAATGAAAGAGGGAAAAAAAAAACAGTAAAATATAAGGTTCAATGTGGCCAATGGCCACAGCTTTTCAGACACAAGCAATGCTAGCTGATCACCAAATCAGTAAATCCATTATAGAAAATTTGGGAGACAGCCTACTATTTTTTTTAGCTCATAAATGTCACAGTAGAAAGCATTGCCCTCATTCAAGATACAAAACCATCTATCATGAATTCTCATGCATGAATGCTATCCAGAAATGCACCATGTTAATGTGGTGTTCACATGATAACTGAAATCATCCCAATGCAAGTACAAGAGTAAGCAAAGGCAAGAGTTCATAATATGTGGACAAGCGTAGCTTGTATATTTTAATTTGAACACATCAACTACTATATGATGATTGTATCAATGCAATAAAGCAAGGTGTGAAACCTGGATGTGGTTGCCTTTGACAGATGAGATCTATTTTCCACAGAGCTAGCAGCCTGTTTCCTCTCCTTCCGCTCCTTGATCTGTGTTTAAGAATGAGCAACATCCTTCAAAAATGAAGCCTTGACATATCTGCATATATACATATATATACAACAAAATGACATTCCTCAACAAACCTTTCGTATGTTAGTAAGGAGCTTCATGTGCTCTTCAGGCATCACGGCCTTTACAGCATCAATACCACATTTCCTGACAAGCATTTCCAGAAGAAGCTTAACCTGAAATTAGAAGAAACACATCCATAAGCCAACAAATATATACACACATAAAAGTAAATTATATCATCTCTATACACAGTTTAATTTATAAAAACATCTTGGTCCAAATTTTAGCTCCTGTCAATTGATACTTCTCAATACATTAACTCACATAAGCAAAATGAAATCAAATGAACCCTCTAAAATGCATGATGGGTTGAAAATCATTGATATGACAAAACTAGAGGTTCTATAAGGAAAAGAAATCCAATTATCTCACTAACAAGTTGTAAAGCAGAATACATATAAAACTTGTCATGTTTTTGAAGAACTAAATAAGTTCAGAAAGGTAATAATTACCAAAACCAATGTATAGGAAGAGGAGCTCAAACCTTAGCTTTAAAATGATTTTTGGTATCATCTTGCCACTTCAACAAGCCTTCCACCAAACTGGCCAGGTGTGCTTGCAAGCCTTCAGCTTTTGATTTCGCCACCAATACTTTCAACAAACCCAAATTAGCCTGCATCATAAGCAGTTGCTGACATAAGTGATGGAGTAAAAAAAATACAAGGAAGAGAACTATAAGCAAATGAGTGTAGTGTGTGTGTGTGTGAGAGAGAGAGAGAAAGAGAGAGAGAGAACGGACTTTAATAATTTCTCTGTTCTTTCTTTTAAGGAGAAGAAATGTGGAAGGAAGCAACTTGTAAACAGAAGAAACAAGAACAGAAAACTCATAAGCCAACCGAGCCAAGCCTTTCACAGCAGCACTAATCATGTGAGGAGTTTGTCCAGCCAAACCTCTAGCAACCTTGACCAAGAATAAGAAAAATTTAGTGATCATATACAAAATCCAAATAGAATAACACCTAGAAGTGATAACAATGTATTTCTTCAAAAGAAGTAAAAAAAAAAAAAAAAAAAACAGAAGTACTTTTGAAACATTTACAATTTGCTAAAGCTACTAAAGAAAATAAGGCAACAATGTTATGCCCTTTGGGTTGGGAGTTGGGGGGGGTTATCAAAGAGCAAAGAAGTTATAGCATATTAAACAGGTTCAATTTCTTTAAAAGAAGAAACAAACCAGAAGTACATGTAAGATGTGTATAACTTTTTGCCAAACCTACAAGACTTATTGGGGTTGGAGGGACGTCAAAAAGATTTAATACCATATTAAACAGGTGTTCTCTCTGTCCACTGTCGTCTTCATCTCCATATTCATGGCCAATTTGGACAAGGACCTCATAAGCTCTATTTCTAGTTTTCTTATTAGCCTGCATAAAAGTCATCATACAAAAGGAATCAGAAAACGTATGTAGGAAGCAATTCCAGAACCTTTAAGAGAGTAGCCCTGCAAATATAATAACATGCAATATTATACTTTTTACTTCCAGCAGATTGCTTAGTCGAAAAAAAGACATCATCTCTTCTTGAATATTAGACAGACCTTGCTTATCAGATATTAACATCATACCTCTTTCAAAGCAAGGATTATTTCCGTCAGGAAAGAACTAAGAATCTCATTTCTCCTCTGCTGTGAATCATCCTAGACAAATAAGCATTAGTTAATCTTCAAAAAAGATTGTTAGAATGATTGATTTAAAGATCTAAATATTTTATGTCAATTCAAAAGGGTGATGGAAGATTTAATTTAGTTTCTTACAACCTTTGACGCATGGGCTATCAGATGGTACAAACAGTCAAGTCTGTGACGTTTGGCAGAAAAGTGGAATGATGGCAGCACTTCAGTCATAAGTTTAAGCAATTCCTCCAGTTTTGCTGATAAAAACCCTTCTTGGTTCTGAACAGAAAAACAAAAAATATAGATTCATCATTAAAAAATGAAACATTAGAAGAGAAGAGAAAGTGAGAAGTGACAGAGGGAATGCTGGAAATTGGAATATAAAATATACATCAAAACAAAAGAAGATAAAATTTAGAAGCATTTGCAATGAAAAGGAGATACCCTGAGGATTATTGAAAGAACTTTATAAGCCTTCTTCTGAATCAAGCCGTCAACATCCTGCAGATTAATAATACCATTTTCATAAAACAACTTAACCTCTCCAACATAACTTGATCAAACAAGTGAAATAATTACTATTATCAGAGAACATAGAATTGTTAAACCAACCTGCAATGCAGGTTTTATTGCACTGAATAAGACATCTAATGCTGGCTCATCTAAACCAGGCAATAGTGAAACTGCCAGGTCAAATAACCGTGCCCTGCAGTTAATATCAACAGAAAAGAATACTTCATTAAGCATGGTGGAACTCATGTCTACAAAATGTGCAAATATTAAGCACTGCAGAGTCACCTTTCGAGAGATAATGAGCTTTCAGTTGATGTATCATCAACCTGCATAGAGTTATTACTCCTTGATGCCTCGGCTATCGCAGCCTCTTGGGTGACTTTCAAAAGCCTGTGCATTGTCTTTTTAAACAAGGTTCTGACAACATTCTCATGTGCTATGGAAGCAAACTCCCCAATTGTGGACTGTAAATGGAGCAAAACTCATTATCAAATAGGGCACAGCTTAAATTACCACATAAATGGAACTAACCCTCTAACATTAGTATACAAGAGTCTAAGGCCTTTCTTGGTAGGAAAGCTGGAATTTTTTAATCTAATGGTTAGGTTTTATAACCAATTTCCTAAATTTGTAGCTTAACCATTGGATTAAACCCTTTTCTTTCTTTCTTTCCTTCCTCCCTTCCATCCTCCCAAGTCCCAACTAATTAAAGCCTAAGGCAAAGAGACAGAATACAGGATGAAATTGTGCAATCTCATTACTGTATAAGTACCTGCAAAAAACCACCCTCATCTACTGTAGATTCCATGAAGATCCCAGACAAAAGTGACAATAACTGGGGAGCAGATGCATTTAGTACATTCAAATTGTCCCCAGCAATCTCTGGGGTATAATGAGACATAGCTCGCTGTTCGGCAGGATTCTTATCAGCCCCATCCAAATTGTCTTTTCCTTCCTTAATTTTCTTATTTTGTTGGATCAAAATCTGCAAACTAGAGCATATTATTCCACGAATATCATGTTCTTCACGAAGGGCACTGCATATAGGCCTTAGAAGATCTTTGAAGCTTTTGGCAGTATCCAAAGGATAATTGCAAAATGAGGGTAACAAGGACCAAACTGAGTATATAAGAGCATCTGCACTTCTTGATGAGAAAATCTTTCCTTCTAGTTCAAGCTGCCAAAAGTAAGAAGCAATTAAGAAAGGATACAGACAATGAAAAGATAAACACATCAGGGGCAGGAATTTTACCTTTTGAGATCTTCGCTTTATTTCTCCAACTAGACCCAAAAGTGTCTCACTAAAGAAGCTCAAATGAGCACCTCCAATATGCTGTTTCAGAATTGGGAAGAGCCAAACATTTACATCTGAAAGGTCATTAGCCTCTAAATTCAGTGGCAAAATTCCTAAAAATGTCTCAGGCCCCATTGCACCAAGAGCAGATCCAAGACATTCATGTAACTGCAAAAGGACAATCAGTCAGTATATCTGCAGGTTATGGATTCCAAGATCGAGAAATATAAAAACCCAAAATTGAAACAGGTCAGAGATGCTACAATAGAAGTAAGAAAGCATATCAATCATGAAATATTACGAAATAGATATCGGCATGGTAACTGATGTAAGAGGAATAGTCTGACATGCCTCATTTATTTTAATTTCCGACTCTTATTTGTCTAGGAATGTTCATATTAAGCACGGTGGTGACCATTAACTACCATTTTACACATCATATTACAAAAGCTCTGTTTAACTCCTGACCAAGATACAGATTCTCGAGGTCAAAGAATACCTGTTTTCTGTACGGAAAATCTTCATCGGGCAAGCTTTGCATGTCAGCCAAGTTCTTTAGGGTTCCCTTCATAAAATATGAAGAATAATACCCTGTAGAATAGCAACAAGGTTAAAATTTTACTTCATTTAAAAAACACACATGTTGAAATAATACCAAGAGAAAAAAAGAAACCAAAGGCACTGACAGTACCTAATTTATCAAACATTGCTGAAACAACCTGAAACGCCATGTCCCACACAGCACTATAATGATAATCAAGTAAGCTCTCAATGGTTGCACAAACTTTTTCAATAATAGTTGGCCCTGACTTTCTATCATCCGAGTTTGAATTAATAATCTGATCCACTCCCTGTTTGATCAAGCCTTCATCAACGCAGCCATTTATCAGGGTCTTGAAAGCCTCCATGGCAGCAAAAATAGCTTCTTCATGCTCCAATCCCAGAATATCTATCACAATCAAAATCCAATAATCATAACAGAACATCTTTTCAATTTATTCACTGACAATAGTTGCAAACTAAACTAAAATATCAAACCTTTGAGTGCGCTGAACACAATGGGGAGCTTAATCACACAAAGTTGTCTATTAAGCGAATATACTTTTAACATTCCGGAACTCAACAAACGAGCATTAAAAGTCATGCCAACCGCAGAAGTTTCATTTGCAGAGACAGAAAGAGTTAACAAAGATAATAAATCGAGCAATGCCTCAGCTGAAACCTCTACATTTGGATAAGTACAAACTACATTTAAACTATCGGTTATACGCCTATTAACAAGAGGTTGCCGTAATTCCAATAAAGTTTTATAGTACTTAAGAATCGTAGTCATGTATTTCATCGACATAAGCGGAAGATAGTCCTTAAGAGCATCTAAAATATAGAGAACTTCCTGAGCTCCTTTAGTCCCTTCGTTAGAATTCGCGTTTGAACCGCCAGCGAGAAGAAGAAACCTCTCGAATAAGTTCGTTATCGCTTCGCTCGAAGGTGCCAGCACTGGCGTCCCTCGGAAGCTTTGTAAAACGTCACGGAGACACAAATGTGATTGCCTTCTCACCTATTTCGAACATTAATTTGCAGATAAATTTTAAAAAAAAAAATGAAACGTAATTTGATTGAAATAAATATTTAGGTTTAAAATAAAAGGAAAAGAAATTACCTTAGTGCGAGAATCGATTAAGTATCCGAGTATAACACCGTAATTTTGTGATAAGTCGGACCAACTAACTTTATCTCCGGTAATTAATAAATGAGCTAAGCATTTCAAACCTGACGTGAGCGTAACCACCGTACTGGAATTTAATCTTAAGACGGTAACGGCAATTTTCGAAACGAAGTCTCCTTTCTTTTTCAAAACGGCGATGGGGGTACGGGGGAGGAGGAGGGAGAGGATGGTGGTGAGAGACTGAACGACGTGAGGAGGAGAGTCCTGTTGGGAGGAGAGGCGGTCGAGCGAGGAACAAGTGGCGCCGAAGTAGGAGATTGGAGTGAGAGGGAGGTTTTGTTCTTTGAGTTCTTGAGACATGGCGCCGATGGTGGCGCAGAGGCGTTGGCTGTCTTCTTGATCGGATTTAGAGAAGTGAGAAAGGATAGACTCGCATAAATCGCCGGCTGGTGAGTCCGCGAAGAGGTCCAGGCCTTCCATTTGGACGCCTTCCATGGTGAAAAAGCAGTGCCTGACTAGTTTTTTTTCTTCTTTTCTCTGTCAGCCGAAAACCCCAGTTTAGTGAGGGGAGAGGACTAGGGTTTATGAGGTAGCCCGTAAAATTAATTGATGAAGTGTTTGCTTGTTTTTTACCTAACGTTCACAATATATTTTTACATTAACTTTTTACCTTATCATTTCACGATTTTTAATTATCTTATCTTATGTTTTATTTAATTTATTATACTTTTTTACTTGCTTATTAAAATTTATTTAAAGAAAAGCTAAAATAAGTGAACTTATAATAAATTAAAAATAGATAAATACTAGTTATTAAAATATAGAATTAAGTTATAACATGTTTTTTAATATATTAGAGGCTATCGAGAGAATTAAATTTTAATCACTTGAATTAAGAATTTTGCATTATATCAACGTATAAATTCATGGTAATTGAAATTAAGTTATAAAATACTTAAGTTGTATACACGTTGAACTATGCATTCTATATTTAAAAATATACATACTTAAATATAACTAGAATTATGTCCCGTTACACGTGAGATATATTTTATAAAAATAATCTTAAATTAAATAATGTTATAATAATATTTCAATGTGAAGCTTTATTAAGGGTTTAATCTGAAATCATTAATTTTTTACTCGATATTCTCTTTTTATGGTTTTTGATAGTCAAATTTTTTGGACAGTACATTTATGTTTTTAAAAAATTGTACTTCTTATGTGTGATTGTATTATAATTTTTAGAAACTTTTATGGTTTAAAAAATTTTATCGCTTTATTTTTTACCATATTTTAGATTATTTGCAATTTTTGATTTGTTTTATAATTTTATAATTTTTAATTTGGAGGAATTGTAGATTTAAAAAGAAAAAAGAGAATCAAAATTTGGTTTGAATTTTGCATATCAAATATTTTGGGTATTTGATTTTAATCTTTTAAATTTTGAGTATTTGTAAATATCTGGTTTAATTCCTTACAAAATTATTTTGTTTGAATATTTATTTTTCCTCTTTCCACTATTCATATCTGTCTTTCTTTCCTTTTTGTATTTCAATTTTAAGGGAGAAAATATTTGCAAAAGAAATATGAATAGTGGAAAGAAATTTTATTTCCATTATACCCAAAAAAAATGTATTTTTAAAATATTTGTCCTCTTTCCACAATTTTTATTTTTCAAAATAATTTTGTATTTCAACTTTAAGGAAGAAAATAATAATAATAGTATTTAAAAAATAAAAAATTGTGGATATTTTGATTTAATTATTTGTCAGTTTTTATTTGATTTTTTCTCTCTCTCAATTTTTTAAATTTTTTTGTACTTTCGGTATTTTAACATTAAAAAAAATACTATCACTTATCAATTGAAGAACAAGTGAACAACCATGTCCATATGGCAACATTTGTTAAAATAATTTAACTTTAACGAAAAAAAATAGATTTAAAAAAAAAATAAAAGCTATTCCCGCGAAGCTAGTTGGCTGCCATATGATAGTCAATGTTGATATTTTAATAGAATGAAGTGCAAAACGTTTTCTTTATGAAACAAACATAAGAGACTTCAAATTAGAGGTGATGTTGGCCGCGACTCGATATTTTTTGGATTTTTTTATTTAGATTTGGTCTGTTAGTTCATATTTATTGTTTATATATATTAAAAATATTTTTTTAATTTAATTTTTTTATTAGATGAATAGTGATTCGGATTGAACGGATTGTCCGACTCATGAGAATGTCTACTTCAAACTATCAAGTTATTAATTTATAAGTTTTCCAAACTTTAAAAGAACCATTTAAGTTACAAACCTTAAATGGATCAATCGTTACCTTTGGAAATCCTACTTATAAATAGTAGGATTTTTTTTTCTTCTTTAGATTATCCATTTTTTAAAAAAACAATTTTTTTAAAAAATATTGTTTATTACTTTTTTTAAAAATCTTCTTAATTTTTTTTCTAAGTTCTAATTAATAGGATGAATAAAGTATCAGTTTTGGTGAAGTTTTTACTTTTTAATTTATGCAGATTAACAAAATGTACAATGAATAGTTGAATTTGATATATATTACAGAACGACGATGTATAATACAATTTTTGTAAACTGATTCTTATGATGGAGAGGGTGCAAATCAGGCGGCCACTACGGTAAGAAAAATTACCGTGCGAACTGTGCGAACCGTGTTGAATAATGAGCCAACTTTGTTTTTTAAGAGAATTACAAACAAAACAAAAAAAGTTAATGATGAAAAATATTTTGTGTTGCTACTGCAACAAAAACTTTTATTAAAAAAAATATATATTAAAAATTGATTAAATAAAATGTTGTTATTAGATTTATTTATGAATTAAGCAATTTATCAAGTTTATGAGTTTGACCAATTCGAAAATAAATTTGTTAAGCTCGAGGCAATTTATAATATTATTTTATTTTAATAAATTTATCACATATATGTCTAGTAATTCGTATATTCATATCGTGTTCATGTTATTTTTTATACCATAATTATTAAGAGAAAGATATTTAAAAAAATAAAAAAAAATTGAATTACATTTAGTGTCTTAATCTTACCTAGATCACCAAAGCGAGATTCATGTTGGATCTAGGCATGGTATCAACACTTTACATGGTTGCTCAAGCCTGATACGACTAACAATTGAGGCTCAAAATTTTGTCAAGCCAATCAAATACTATTAAATGCTACAATCTAGATTTGTCCATGGGCCGGGCTATTCGTCCAAATCTAAAGGCTCGTCCGATATTTGAGAGGGCTTGGATAAAAATATTAAGCTTAAAATATGAACTTAGGCAAAAAATAAAGGTCGTTTAAAAAATGAGCTGGGCCATGGCTCTAACATTCAAGGCCCGAGCTCGGCCTGATCTAACCCATTTTTCAATTATATAAAATATAATACTTTAATATATATATATATATCATATCATTTATATCATATAAAGAATAAATATATTTATAATATTATAGTGTAAACATTAAAAATATGTTAAGTTATCCATATTTTAAAACTTAATAAAAAAATTATTAAAGATAAAATAAAAATAACATATTTTTTTTTAAATCCGGATGGGTCTAGGCTACCAATTTACAAATATAGAAGACCTATGCCAAATTTTAGGCTCATATTTTGGGTCGGGTATGTTGATGTCATATTTAAAAACGACCGGAACCTAGTCGAACCCGACCCATGGACACCTTTATTTACAATCCTGACACATTCAAATAACCTTAGACTTATTTATGAGTTAGATTATTTGTTCTTTCAGGTCTCATTAAAACTCTAAGAAGATCCAGAGTTTTTTGTTCTTCTCTCTTAGATTTTGTTTGTTTCATAAATATTGACTTTCACAGTTTGTATATTAGATTGCCAAAAATTAAATGACAATGAAAACAGTTTGTAGACTAAATAATTATTACTTATATTTATATATCACATTCGTTTGATATATTATTACATTTATAAATAATTATTTTAATTATTTATAATTATCATATTTATAAATAATTATTATTTTATTATTATTAGCTAAGGCTTAGTTGAGGTTTGGACTTAACTTGATATATTATTATATTTGTAAATAATTATTTTAATTAATTTTATTAAAAATTATATTTAAAAATATTAAAATATTAATGTTCAACTAATTTTATATTTTAATAATACTTTTGAAATATTAAAAATATTTAATATTAATATAGACATATTTTATATGGTATTGTTATTAAAAAAATTAATATTATTATTTTAAATATTATACTAATATTTGAGTACTAAATTTTTATTAATAATAGATCCACTTTTAAGAAGATTTTAATATAATTTAAATTATTTTTAAATTATCAAATTTTCATTTCTTTTTAATAAATTTTTTTGCTATGATATAATTAGTGAATAGATTTTAATTGTTAATCTTTTTCATAATTTTCTCATGTTTCACATGACCAGTATTCAGATGGCAAAAAAATATGTGATTGTAATTGATTTTGTCAAATCTAAGAGCTAGAATTTAAAATGTTATCATGATTTGCATTGTAATTGTCACCTGCAAATCATCTAAAGAACTTCAATTTTCATCACCTTTTTTGGTTGTCATATATATTTGTAACAGTTTGGTAACAACAAATTAATCTTTTAATTATATTTTAAAGAACCATTTTATAACATTTTTCAACAACTAATTCTCATATATTTTTTTATTATTTTAACATTAAAAAAAAAATAATTTGTTGAAGAAAAAAATTTGATCCATGAATTTTGGCTGACTGCGACTTAGCAGCCAACTAACCTCCCACGATTAGGGGTGTGCATAATTCGGTTTTAACCGAATTAACCGATCGAATTTTAATTCGGTTCGGTTAATCGGTTAACCGAATAAAATTCGGTTCGGTTAACGGTTAATGGTTTTGAGAAATTTCGATTTTCGGTTAATTCGGTTCGGTTAAGCGAAAATAACCGAATTACACGAATTAACCGAAATGCTTAAAACAACAAGATTTTATGAGTTTAGATATATATATATATATATATTTAAATTAATTTATATATTAAAAACTAAAAACCCTAATAACCTTTCTTATTTAATTTATATATTAAAAACTAAAAATTAATTTATATATTAATTTAGATATATTTTTGAGTCTTTGAGACTATGTAATGTTCATGTTTTATCATTTTTTTTAGCTGTGTTTGTTTCATATTTGAATTTTATAATATGCTTTGCTTTTGGATTTTGATTGGTTGGACTTGGATGGATAATTTGGATACAAAATCATGTAAAAAAATAGGTTAGCAAAATAAAATTTTTATTTATTTCGGTTAATTCGGAAACCGACCGAATTAACCGAAATAATTTCGGTTCGGTTAATTAACCGAATTAATTATTCGGTTCGGTTAACGGTTAATTGGAAAAAAATTCGGTTAATTCGATTTTGAGTAATTCGGTTCGGTTATTAACCGAATTAACCGAATGAACACCCCTACCCACGATTCATTTTCATTTAATGTATGGATATGGATGCATAGATTCTCAATAAATATTGTTTGTTTTGCAATAAGACCTTTTAAAGGGTAGAGTAATTTATTCGGTCTAATTCAAATTGAATTAGGCTTGAGTAAAAAAAATTGTAATTTAAGCTATTTTAACTTGATTTGAATTACTATTTATTAAATAAAAAATATTTTTTATTTAAATTTAATTATAAAAATATATATTATATAAAATAATTTTTAATATTTTAATAATTAATGAACAATAAAATATATTTACAAGTTAACTTGGGTCCGAAACGAAACAAACTTAAAAAAAATTTTAAATCACGATCCGATCGGACCCTATCTATAAACATATCTATTTGCAACCAAACTTATCTTTACTTTCGAAAATAAAAAGTAACGAAATAGAGACTTAATCTTCGAAATGTTATTGACATAATCTTTTAGCATAACATGAAGGGTAAGCTCTCTTATGCTGAGCTTAAAATAGGTTATATTATATATAAGTATGATAAAATTACATATAAATATGATAAATTACATATATACATGACAAATTACATATAAAATATGAAAAATTACATATAACATGATAATTACATATAAACATGATAAATTACATATATACATGACATATTTATCATATTTATATATAATTTTTTAAATAGTGTAATTTTTTTCTACATATGTAATTTTATTTTTACATATAAACACAATAAAAATTATATATAAATATGATAAATTATATATATAATAAAACTTACGAAAAACTCATATAAGTAGTTTTCGTTATAATTTTTCACATGATTGAGTTTGAGCCTCAGCTGCCCATCAATTGTCAAAAATCTTCGACATCAATAATAGTCAATAGCTTTCATCATTTCCAGCATTATTGGAGCTACAGTCACATTCGGTGAATGGAATAGGACTGCAGGAAATCTTCCCAGAGTATTTAACCTACTGTAAATTTGGATATGCATATTATGTTTTATATTTTTTTTATATCAATCATATAAATATAAATATAAATTATTAAAAATATTATGTTTTATATTTGTATTGTATTTATATTATATTTTTGTATTATTTTTAAAATTATTAGATTTGCATTATCCAACGATTATAAGATTATTATTATTTGGGTTTTATTAACAAATATTATGAAGACGTTTTGTTAAGATTATTGTTAAAAGTGGAGCATGCAATTTTACTAAGCAATTATATATTTGGCACTTGAATTAATTGTCAACATGATCATTTTGAATTAATTTATTTTTATTTGATTTTAAGAAAAGAATCATGCTCATTTTCTTCCTCCGAAATACAAGTCAAAAGATTAATTAAGAGTTTGAAACAACAGTTATATATATTTTTGTTAATGAATGATTAAAGATACACTTTTTAAGTTTTCTAACAGAAAATATGTATTTATTTTTAATTTAAATACACTTGCATTCAATTTTGAACCAAGTTAACTTTTTTTTTTTTATTATTATCAATTAATTATTATTTTTATATAACTTTAAAAAGAGAAAATATAAAAAAAAATAGATACAAGAAGAAAAAGCATATCATTTTATGCTAATATATAAATATAAGTAGCAAAATATATATTACATACAGCTTCTGCAAAAACAAGAGAAACTAAAAAAAACCCCATAAACATGATAAGCCAGCTAAATCACAACCATCCATCCATCCTTCATCAAGGATTCAACTGGGTCCTACCACGACTTTCACCAAGCCTATTAATCATATACAAAGCATTACTGGTAACTTTAGCAACATTTGTGATCTTCCTCTTCGCATCAGATTTCACCTTCCCATCAACTCCTTCAAACCCATCAAGACACGTGTCCTCATTCGTCAGAGCCGCACTCACCCATGTCTGCGCATTACTCATCTGAAACCCGAACGTTTCCCCTCTCAAGTGCTTCAACTCCCCTAGTGTCTTGCTCAACTCGTCCACCGACTCAGCTACCTGCTCCACGCAGTCACTCAGTGCAACTCGTTCCCTCTTGCTCTTCCCCTTCACACTCGTTGTCAAGTAGTTTGACACCTTCTGGGCACGGGACAGGCTGACTTTGACAGCAGCTTGGGCTAAGTCACGTGGGGTGTTGGCAGGGCCAGAGTAGGAAGAGAGGGTGCGAAGGCAGAGGCTTGGATAGCTTGCGTGGACACATGATGAACGGACCAGATCATGAGATGCACCGTGCTTTGATGCGGCGGCGGAGGAGAGGAAAAGGAGGAGGATTGTGAGAAGAAAGAAAGGGATCGCCTTCATTATTGAGTGCTGTTAATTAAGTGAGTGTTCAGAGTTAAAGTTTGGCGCTTTGGTTTGTTGGAGATCTGGAGTTTATAAGCGAGAGTAACGTTGGGTTGAGTTAATGACTAAATGACCCTCAAGATTGTTTCAACTTACTTATATATAATGACTATTTGTATATATGTGAAGGGTAGAGTTGGCAATCTGGAGATGAAAATTATTGAGAGTTAATGCAAATGCAAGAACAAGAAACAAGACGTCGGCAAATAAGTAATGGGAAATGTTATCTAGTGGTACGGGTATCGGGTTATGATTATATTTATAAAAAAATTGTAATTTTTTTTTTAATTTAATAAAAATAATATATTAAATCTAAAAAATTATTTAAAATTATAATTAAATAATATTTAATTGATATTTATAAACACTTTTTAATTAGATACAATAATTAATTAAAGACCACATCCAACATTGCTATTTATTGGCCTCTGTACTCAATAAAGACGAGAGTTTCACTTCTACTCCCACCCACTGATATTCAAGTGGAATTCCAGTGTAATAGCAGTTCGATAGTGGGCTAAAATCTTGGGTTTTTTTAGGTAAAATTTGTTATATTAATTAATATTAAGATGGCAGACAATCAAGATTAGCACCTTAATTTTTTTTTTTTAAGAACGTATATTTTTCATTTTCCTTAAAAACAAGAACACGAAAAGTTGATGATTGTGTTTAGTCGATGAGATCTTTTAAGGCTCGTCTCAATAATCTAGAGTTGAATCTTCATTTGATTTAGAATTGAGGAGAAAAAAGATGAGAGAATTGTTTCTATTGGATCAAAATTTGAAAACTGAACAATCTTAGTACGAAAATTAGATGGATGGTTGAGAAATGTGAATAGTTTTTTGATCTCCAAAAGTCCATGAATGTGGAACTGATGCAGCCATGGGGCCTGACAAAAAAAAAAAAAAAAAATTATTGAATGTAATCTGATAAAGATAAAGCCCTCTAGGTCCCAAGCATATGAACTTTTTTGATGCTCTGTTTTGGCTCTGAAGCAGGGCATGTGCGAGACACAGTGTAGCAGGGGTTGCCATATGATATGACCTACCACCATGAAACAAATTATCGGATATTATTCATACCTGAGCGGATTTAGGTTCACCTAATTCAAAGACTTTCTTCAATCCATCTTTTGAATATCCAGAGACAAAATCAGCTGGCTCCTCTTAGGAAACAGTTTGCAATTATTTTTTATTATTATTAGGGATAATGTCATAAAAATTTATCAATTTTGTTAATGTGATACCCGTATTTTAAAATTTTTTAATTTGATACATAACGTTTTCACTCCGTTTGCTATTATAGTACCTGTCAGTAACATCGTTAAATATTGATGATGTGGCTTTTGTATTCAATAAAAACTTGACACGTGACACGATATAATGATGTCACGTGCATTACCAAAAAAAATTCATTATTTAAATTTTAAAATTAAAATTATATTTTTTTTCTTTTACACGTGACACCACACAATGATGCCACGTGTAAAATAAAAAATATATTATTTTAATTTTAAAAAATCTGTTTTTCTCTCCTTACCTTTTAATTTTAATAAATATTTTTAACAATAATTAAAATAATTTAATGTTTTAATATTTTTAATTTTTAATAAATATTTTAAATAAAACAATAAAATTATTTTATTTTATTTTATATTTTGATTTTGTAATTTTTAAAAATAAATTTTTAAAAGATTTTTAAAAAAATTTCAGATATTATAATTTTTTTAACAAGTAATTTTAAAATATTTTATATTTTAAAAATAATTTTAGTTAAATATTTTATTTTTTTAATTTTTAAAATACATTTTTAATTTTTTAAAATTTTTTAAATATTTTTAATAAAATAACATATTTAATTTTTAAAAATATAATTTTAAAATTTTAAATATATTTTTTTTCTTTTTTGTTTTACAACAATTCAGATATTAATTTCTAAAAAATCAAGTGCTGTCACATGTAATTACTTGATTGATTAATATCACATCATAATCATCTATATTTAACGGTGTTAGGTCAAGATACCACATTGATACACGATTTGATAATACAGATACCACATTAAATATTTTTAAAATATATATATCATATTGACAATTTTGATAAATTTTAAAGACAATTCATGACATTATCCTTATTATTATAATTCCAGCATGAAACATTGACCAATCAGCCCAAACCTGATTAAATGTCTTTAACCACATAACTATAGTACAATGATTGCCAATTGGTACACTTCTTCACGAGGAAAGAAAAACCACAAATATGAATGTTTGATTAAGAAAGTGATTTATTAGTGGACCACTCTAATCAATTAATATTTTACATGGCTTTATACCTATGTTACTCATATGATCACATTTTTTTTTTAAGTATTCATATCTAATATTTGTGTAACACATATTCGGACATGAATTTAAGATATAATTCTTTAAATATATGATTTTTTTTATAAAAAAATAAATATATATGAATTAATATATTTGTAACACTTGCATTTAATTCAAAGAATCTTAGTTCTTGTCACTTGTTTCGTATTCAAAGAATTCCTGGCTGAGATTAATGTCAGGTGTTCTCAATAGATGCATAAATTAATAGGCAAATGAGCATGTTGACACACATACATTTAATTCATTTGAGTAGAGTAGAGTGTTTAGCTAAATCGCTCTATTAATCTGATATTGATATGTCTACATAAATAACAAGATGTAATATATGGCTAGACATAAGAAAGTAAAGAAATAGTTTGTATTTTTTTGTTCACATCATTAATCACACTATCCTATTCCACCCAACACGAGTTGGGCAATCTCTGGTTTATATATTGGAATTAATTGGGACACGTTGCCGTGCAATTTTGGATGGAACATTTTGTCCATGTGAAGCTGAGTTGCAATCCGTGAACCAGAGTGTGGGAATTGGCAATGGTGGGGTTTGGATCACAGCACAAATTGGGCCCTTTACCATTAAATTGGGTGGTCCGGCTTCCATCTAAAAGGTCACATTTTATAGTTGGGACCTTAAATCTATATTGTTCAGAATATATATATATTTTTTGAAATATTTGTGTTCATGTTCATTGTATATCCGGATATGAATATGAGGATATGACTCTTCAAAAACTCTCCAAATACATGAAAAAACTTTAAAAAAATTGAACATACCCGTGTCGGACACATACCCATATCTGATATTTACACTTGAATCCGAGTAACATAACCTTAAACCGCTCATTTCATCGAGCTTCTCTATCCGGCCAAAGGAAAACCCGGCAATATTCTGCTTTGTGGTCAAGGAATCCTTTATCCTGGAGTGCCTATCACTGTGTCAGGCCATTTTCATTTTTGATCAGTTTTTTTCTACCTCGTAAAACTGTACGGTGCATCATCTTCCACTCCCAGCACGACAGATTCTATCTTTAGCTTCGGAAAGCTAGCAACATTTTCCTGCTACTGGGAGAGAGCTTATGCTTTGTTTGTTAATATCACTTTCACAACCCAGTTTTTACTTCGGGGGATGTTTCTACTTTCTACTTTTTCCTCTTCAGAGAACAAAAGGAAAGACGATATATACTTCTTTTTTGGTCTGTCATTGATGCAGGTTCGTTCCATAACAGACTGAATTTTTCATTGTTAAACTAAATTTTACTAATTCCATGCTAATCCCTGTCGTGGAAATTAGCAACAGAACAATGTCACATATGACCTATCTACCAGTCATAAAACTAATAGAATAATTGATAATCCAGAATGGTGTTCAATAATTATCCATATAATTGCAAAATTGCAAAATTTCAAAATTCAGGATCATGTGATGGGAAAGTACTTGAATCATTTATCGTCTTATATTTAAGTTGAATTTCTTCATTTACTACAATTACTTTTAAATTGAATGTTTAAGATGATATTAAAAACAGATTTCAATCTTTGGATTTGTGGATTATGAGTCCACCACGCTTCCACTGTGTTATCCCACATAATTTATTAAATTTTAAATTGTTTATGATCTTATATTCAAATTTAATCTTTTCATTTACTATCAATAATTTTAATTTTAAGTTCGTGACTCTTAGAAGAGCATATTACTTTTTCGGAATAGAAATAGAATAGGCCGCTTTGGAGGCATTAGGCTCATGGCTGCTGTTTTCTGAGTATTTATGGTGGGGTCGATCAAGCCAACAAATGTACGACCTCTTAACTGGAATCCATTCCTGATTTGTTTCTTCATGGAAAGTTAAAAAGCACATATTGGGATCTTACATTTGATCAGGTGGCAATGTGGCATGCACATGGGATGTGAAATAACAGATAAAGAGTTACAAATTTATAACACTGATGAAAGAACAGATTGCTCATTCAAGTTAATATTGTGGCATGGATGAGCATCTGACAAATTGAAAGCCTTTCATTTGCTTCCATAAAAGGTTTAATCAGATCGATCGAAGTCAAAACCATTCCCTTTGCTTGCAGATCTAATCTGATAGAAGATAACTGTGGAAACTGAAAATGGTGATATGTATGTCACATATTCATCAGATGCTGATTCCCCAATGGTTTGTCCCCAATTTGGCTATAAATGGATAATGTTATATAAGGAACTAACTTATAATTTAAATTACTTCATTCATTTCTGTTTTAACCCCATTTTTTTTTTTGTCATGTATCTAATTTCATATTGTTTCCATACTTCTATAGCTTTTTCTTCTTAAATGAAAAGATATGTTATAACATGTCTTCTCTTTTTTCATATTATAATGAGAGCAATATTTGCCTATTTATATACTTTTACCAGTAATTTGTTTGATTGTTGGTAATGGGGTGCAATCCAATCATTAATTTCTGTGACTGTTATATTAATATTATTTTTGAAATAATGCACGTCCTCTTACTCATAAGAACGAATATTTTTAAAGTATATTTTAAGATTAATTAATATATTATTTATAATAGTAATATTATATTAAATACAGTAGTTGATAATTTTATTTATTTTTTTTAATATTTATTAAAAAATATTATTATATATAATAATTTTTAAAAATATATTTAACGCCAAAATCCAAAAAAATAATTAGATGCCAACAAATAATAACTCTACATAAATATCCTCTGGGATTACTCAACCTTTAAATCACACTGAATTTTAAGTGTTGAGAAATGAAAAGTGAAATCCAGATATGGTGTGATAATAATTAATTATTGCAAACACACAATATTCAATGTAAAAACTAAAAACCTGCTTTTCGGTTTTAATTTCATATTACATTAGACTATTAGTATATTGTTAGAAAATGTTGGGATTATCGACCCTTGGTTTTGCTTTATTGTCTAACCAAGAAGGATGTAGGGCAAACTATAGGCAGTATTTCCCCTTCTACTAGGTTATCAACAGGCATATATATATATATATTGTCTTATATATAATTATTATATGAATTTTGTTAACAAGTGTCTAAGAGTATTATTTAAAATTATTAAATATAACAATATTTTTTATCAATGAACTAAAAATAATGAATAAAATTTTTAATTTTTACATTTGATATAATATTATTATTATAAATAACATATTAACTAAGTAAAAAAATACTTTAAAAGCATTCGTTAATAAAACTCTTAGTACTAATTAATTTATAACTCACGAGACATATCTTTTAAGTTGCATGTACGAAACTTCTTGATTTTTGATTTTTTGTCGCACCCCAGTATTACCTACTCCAACTAATTTAGTTTTAATTTGGCTATTCGAAGAGAATTAATTAATCTTTAATATGATCGTAATCAAGTAATCAACTCTCATAATTTAAATAAACTAGTAATTTAGAGTTTTATAGTCTAGGCCCTAGGGATGGAGCGCAAAATTATTGTGTAAATTAATTTGTATAAATTTCAATTATTTTCGTCTGCAATCAGCCTTGTCATTGTGCTTTTAAATGCCACGTATTTTATAGTTCTTCCCCTCTTTATTTTTTCTTTTAACAAATAAAAAAAGCCAAAAACCCTTTGGATAGGCGATGGGTCATCGAGATTCTAGAGCTTAAGAAAAGCCAAGCAATGAACCAATCCATATTTGACATTAAAAATTGCTCATCGTACAAGCCGCCAATGATATAATAAGAAGATGGGCTCTCGATCGACAATTTTGTTTTTTCGTGTGTTTCCCGGACGAAAGGGCTTCTGAGTTCTGCCTTTTGAGTTCTGAGCTATTTGTCTAGCCTTCACTTTCGCCTTTGAGACTGAACTCCCTTATCTTTCCCAGTCCTAAAGTCTAAACTAACAAGATCACTAAACTATAGTAGTAACAAAAATAAGAAGCCTAAAATCAGTTTCCTTTCGCTTATTAATCGACTGTTATATTGCTTTGGTTTGGAGTGAATACGTATTTGACATGAATATGTATATTTAATATTATTTTATTTTTTAAAAAATTTTCATATATTTGAAAGATTATATTTTTTTATCATATTCGAATATGTGTAGAATACAAATATTTTATAAAAAAATTCAAATATGTGTTGAATATAAATATTAAAAAATAAATAAATCCAGACAATATAAATTGGTTGTGATGACCAAAACTTCCAAAACATGCCATTTTCAAGTCATAAAGAAGATGAAACTGCATACCATTTCAAGTCACAAATTAACCAAAAACAAGAACTACCTAAATAAGTATGCAAATAAGAGCATGAAATTTAAGGTAACCTTAAAAGCATTTGCTTTGGTTTTTCAATGGTTGTTCCATCCAACAAATATATTTACATTTACATGTTTCCACAACCTTGAACCAAAAGTCATTAATTACGACAACAAAAAAAGGAAAGAAGAAAACCATTATACCAAACTAAATTAAATTCCTAAAAAGCACCAACTACCATTACAGCACAGATTGAGCTGTACCTTCCTCTCCTAACATGATTCATCCCATAACCTAACAACGTTGCCGTTTATCGCCGTCAAATCCTGATAACGATACCACCCTGTTTCCCCTTTTCTCAAGCTCAACAGCCTTTCCCAACTCTCCCACCACTCCCCGCAACTCCCTTCCTTACAATAGCCTCCACCGTTACTCCATTCCGTCACCGCCATTTCACCGTCGACGTCACTCTCTCCTCCATCATCCTCGTAATAAACAGTCAACTTGGACTTCCCTCCTTTCGTGCCTCCATCATTGCAAACTAGCTGCGAAGCACTCATTTCCGTAACGGAAGCTGGAGCTGAAAACAAAGCTGAAGGGGTCGGCTTTTCTTCAGCCTCGGGAATTGGTCGATCAATAATGGACGTCGACGGCTTTTGGTCAAGACTTTTAACGGAACATGATGAGGTGGCGGCGGCGGCGGCTCTGATCCTCCAAAAACTAACCGCAGCCGTGATAACAGCGACCCACGTCCATAGATTATTAACAATCGTGAAAATCCCAAAACTTACATAGTTAAATGCTAAAGCTTCGAGATGAGAATCCAACAACTGGTTCATTTTTTTTGTTGTGGGTTTCTCCTTCTCTAGAACTCACTCAGCTGTCTGAAGATTTTCTAGTTTTGATTCTATTTCTATCGGTTGTAAGAGAAACAATCCCAGGTCTATAAATGGTAAGGGTTTGGAATAGGATAGAGAAATGTGAGCCGTTGGATGGGCAAGTTGAGGGCAGGATCTTGATCGAGATGCTGAGAATCGAGAGCTAAGATGCTAATATGCTAAGGTAGATCCAATTAACTATACCCATTTTTTGGCTAATTTTTAAAGTGTGACACGTGTGATTTAATGAGGCCGAGAGTAAGCAGAATCTATTGGTCCCTTGTCCTTCTCTAGATGCTGACTATTGGTCTATATTTCTATTGCAGCAGCAGAATCTATAAGGCCGAGAGTAAGAGAGAGAGAGGACGTGACTGTAGGATGACGGTAACACACGTGGTGACAGATAAATGGTCTGTTAAAGAATTCCCTGCGTCACGTTTACATTGCTTAATTGCTTTTGTTTTTTTATTTTACTGCCTTCTGTAAATGTGTGGATGAGGTATATTAGCATCAATGGAACTTCACATGGAATCTCGTTTGATGAGTCAAAAACTCCAAAATCCTAGTGCAGTCGAAGGAGGGCCCAAAACTTTAGAAAAATAATTAAGAGACTCAATTGTTAGGTAAGCTTGTACATCAAACTCAAATAAATAAAAATAGTTGTGAGTAATATTGGTTCAATCTTGTGGGGGAGAAATGAATGCTAATTAAAGGGGCATAGCTGGAATGGACCTATAAATAGTTTGCCTTGATCTGAGTTTGTGTGCCTCTGCCTAACACTTAACAGTAACAGACAGAGACAGGTAAAGGTTACATTGCAAATTTTGCAAGTGGGGAGGGAGCATCATGAGCCACATGAAGTACTCGAAACAGCTTGACAGCAATGTAGTAACTCAGAAGAAACCAGAACAATATGGACAACTATTTTATTTTATTTTATTGGATATATATATATATTTTTTTTTCTTTCTTTCTTTCTTTATTTATTAAAAGATAGGAAAGTTTTATTTTTCATTATTTTTTAAGTACTTATACCAATTAAAATATATATGGGAAACAGAAATAATTACAGCGCCTTGGCTCCCCCTTAATTTTTTAAAGATTTTTTTATATAAGGGTAAATTATGTTTAGCACCCTCCAAATTTTATTTGGCTATCAATTTGGTCCTCCTTAAATTTTTAAAATTTTCAAAATAAAATAAAATCATATTTGGTCCCTCCAAATTTTGTTTGACTCCTTCAATTTGCCCCCTATTTGTAGAATTTATTTGATATAATAAATTTGGTAACATTTTTAGTTTATATCTCATTCATTATTATTAGCTTAATTCTCTCTATTTACCTTTTCAATCAATTAAATAGATGCATTAACATTAATTATTTTGTTTAATATTTTTCATTTGATGCTCATAAGAGAAAAATAAATTAAAAAATTAAACAATTATAATATATAATACGAATTGTGCATTTAAATTATTTTGCCTTTTCTAAATATATGTAATCTTATGATTTTCTTTTATAATATGAAATAATTTTATGCATATTTTAATTAGACAATAATTTTTTTTGACGTTGAGACTTTATTTCTTATTAAATTTTTTTTCATATACAACATGAATTATAATATTTAAAAAATTATTTCATTATAAAGAATTTGTATATTGTTAGTAAATTTAATGTCATATATAATATTTAAATTTAATAATTTTATACTAGAGTTTTTCATGGACTGGGTCGAGTTAGACTCACATAGCAAAATCTTTTACTTATTCAAGGCCCGGCCCTATTCGAGTCGACAAATAACCCTATCCTTAGACAGGTTTATTTCATACATGATTTTTATTTTTATGTTAAATCTTTATATGTATATTCCCCTTGTACCTGCTCTTCGACCGGGCCTGGATAGGGTTTTTCGTGATCCGGGCTGACTCAGATCACTGTTTAAATAAAAATAAAATATTTTTTATTTAAATTTAATTATAAAATATATAAATATTAATTTAAAAATAATTTTTTAATATTAAATAAATAGTGAAACGGGCCAACGGGTCGGTCCGAGTTCGGCCTGGATCAGGCTTGGGTAAGGTTGAAAAAAATCAAGGCCACGCTTCAGTTAGTAAATCTAATTTCACCCCCTCGTCAATATTTCTAGCTTCGTCCTTGATGTTTTTTAAGACAAGAGATAGAGTTGGTGAGCTTAGGGACGCATTCCAATGTTTGATGCAGTATTTAAATGAAAAATCTTTGAAAGAGGCAGAAAAAATGTAAAATAGAATATCAATTGGTTTTAAAAAATTTATTTGGATCAACATTTATTTATCTTTAAATATTAATATTTGATTGCTGAATTTTTTGAATTTGACAAGTATAAAATAAACATGTGCTGGAAGAAAAGATGTAAGATGCCCTATATGTAGAGAGCGGGAAGCTCTAAACGTAACAAAGGTCCAAAGAAAAAAAAAAAAGAATTGAAATTTGAAAATGAGGAGTGGAACTACATTTGTACACCACATAATGCTCGAAAGTCGAACATGCAAGTGTTTTTGGTCGTAATAATATAATATAATGAGACGGAAAAGATGATTTAATTTTTTTAAAATAAAGATTGGAGGATTTGAAAACAATATCGAAAAAAGAAATGAAGTTACCACCAATTTTTTTTGATTAGATCGGTCACCTATTAAAATCGATTTTTATAAAACATTTTAAAATTAATTAAAATATTTTTTAAAATCAATTTTGAAGTCTGTGCTTTGAACCAGAGAAAACAAGTGCAGGTTCGGGAGTTGGTTATGTGCAGGGAGGGATTAGCACACCCACAACGCCCGTATAAAACGGTACCTTATTAGTCATGTGTTATCTCAAGTTTCGGTGAAAGTCAGTTTTAAATTTGGTGTTTAAAAATAATTCCTTTAAAAAATAATCATATTTTATTTGAAAATGATTCAGAATTTATTAACATAAAATTTCCCATGTTTCCCGACAAACTCGGTAAAACATGAAAATTTTTCTTGATTTTGAAATTCTCTGAATCACCCTCGTTGTTTTGAAAAAAATATTCTGCCGTTAATGATAATTGATGATATTCTCCCCGGCAAACCCAGCAGAAAACTCATGAATTATTTTAATTCGAGAATAATCTTGTTTTATAAAAAAAAAAATTATTTTTTATGTATTTTTGAAATCATAAAAAAAAAATGATCATGAATATGCAAAAAAATATTACTAAGACAAAAATTAAACAACATGCATATTTATCCTGACATGGCACATGAATGAATGACATGGCATGCTTAATATGACAAAAACTTAAATGACATGGCATATGAATGAATGACATGACATGCTTGACATGACAAAATCTAAATAACATGGCATATAAATGAATGACATGACATGCTTGATATGGCAAAATCTAAATGATATGGCATGTGAATGAATGACATGGCATGTGAATGAATGACATGGCATATAAATGAATGACATGGCACATGAATGACATGGCATAATCTAAATGTTATGGCATGTGAATGAATGACATGACATATGAATGACATGGCATAATCTAAATGATATGGCATGTGGATGAATGACATGGCATATGGATGACTTATCATAATCTAAATGATATGGTACATTTATGAATGACATGGCATAATGTAAATGATATGGCACATGAAATGAATGACATGGCATGCTGAACTTGGCAAATTCTAAATGACATAGCATGTGAATGAATGACATGACATGTGAATGAATGACATAGCATGCTCTAAATGACATGGGATGTGAAATGAGTGACATGGCATGCTTGACTGGCAAATTTTAAATGACATAACATATGGATGAATGACATGTCATGCTTGACATGGTAAATTCTAAATGACATAGCATATGTATGAATGACATGACATGTGAAATGAGTAACATGACATGCTTGACATGGCAAATTCTAAATGACATAACATATGGATGAATGACATAGCATGCTCTAAATGATATGGCACATGAATGAATGACATGGCATATGAATGAATAATATGGCGTGTGAAATGAATGACATGGCATGCTTGACATGGTAAATTCTAAATGACATAGCCTATGTATGAATGACATGGCATGCTTGACATGACAAGATCTAAATGACATAGTATATGTATGAATGACATGACATATGACATAAATGACATGGCATGTTTGTCATGGTAAAATCTAAATGACATAGCATATTTATAATTGACATGACATGTTTGACATGGCAAAATCTAAATGACATAGCATATGTATGGATGACATGACACATGTATGAATGACATGGCATGATATGGAACATGTATGAATGACATGACATACAAATGAATGACATGTCATGCTTAACATGGCAAAATCACAAAAATAACATCATCATAAAATATTCATAAACACATCATAATCACACTAGCAACATAAATATAAAATGACATCAATATGGAATATTCATAAACATAGAATTTGCATAATTAAGATGACAAATGTAGATATCATGGAATATGCATGATCATGGATTATGCACACATCATCATTTTGAAATTGATTTTTCAAGTGAAAAATCACATAAATGTCATATGTCGGAAAAATATTACCGTACTCCCCAACAAACCCGGCAAAGCTTGGGATATAATTCTTTCATATGACATTTACATGATTCCGAGTACAACGAAAACCATACGTTTCGATTCCATAAACACGTGCGTTGAATAATTTCCTAATCTCCTCGACAAACCCGGCAAAGATTAGGAACTAATTCTCGCCAAATGTTTAGAAAATCGAAAAATACATTTTTATACTTAATTAAATAAAAATATTTTTTTAAAATGCAAGGCATGAAGATGTATTTCTTTCTTGAAGTAAGGACATCCGTATACCTAAAAAGGTATCCGACTACCTTTGGAAGAAACTTAAATTGGATTTTCAAAAACCGAAAGACTTTTGGCTTGGATTTAAAAAATTGAAATTTTTGAGATGAAAAAAACTCATGGTCGAAACCCCATAGAAAAAGGCTTTAGTTTCCCTAGTTTTGAAACCTGGGTTGACCACCCTTGACCCAACTTTTATAAAATCAAATTTGATTCTCAAAATGACATGGAAATCATCCTAAGACAGTAACTAATGTCCCAAATCAGTTCCCTCTTAGTATACTAATAAAAACAGAAAATTATTAGTTCTTAAAAACAAATCTAACTCCCACAACCAGTTTCGAAAACCTATTTCTTTACCCTTCTAAAAAATTTCAAAAAATTAGTGCAGACCTAGAACATGTTAATATCTATGGAAAAAAATTAGCTTAATATTTAGACCAAGGATACCATGATCAATTTTCACCAAAGTCAGAACAGTGAGCTAAAAATTGCTTCATAGAAAACCATTTTCTCAACCATGATAAAAGAACCTAAAAATCTTGAAAAAAATACCATGGCATCCTCTAATTGTCTACTGCATGTGGTAAAAAAATCAATTTATTTTGACCAAAGATGAGTAGTGAAAAAATATCCTAAAATCAGAATACCCAATCTAAACTATCAATTTTCCACAAGCATACTCAAGAGATCTTGGCTATAGACCATTGATTGGTCTAAGCCCAAAAATCAAGTGGGGAATGAAATGAATGCATGAACAATAAATAAGATAAATACATGAAAATAATCTAACATAAACTAAAAAAATAACAAGCAAGCAAGAAAACAAGGTTGGCTCAATGGTTGGTGTATTGGATATAGGAACCTAACCAAAATCATTTGATATATATCAAAATCATCAAACTTCTCAAACCTCTTATTTGATTTTTTTCTAAAGGAAAACTTAAAGGAAATTCTATCCTACGACAAATGAATCCCAGAATCAACAAGTAAGCAAATAAATCAAACAAAGACAAGCTCAATATTAGCTAGCTAATTTCAGCCAAACCAAAAAAATAGAAGAAGGTTTTGCAAGTTTTGTTTTGTAGAGAATAAAATAAAGATCTTTAAATTTTTTTTTGAAAAAACAATTTATTCAAGCCAAGGAAGAAATAACAGTCACATGGAAAAAGACATGTAGGAGAACATAGAATCAAAGAAAATAACGGAAGAGGAAGTTGAAAGACATGTAGGAGAACATAGAATCAAAGAAATAACAGTCACATGGAACCTAGCTTACCTTTCCAAATCAAGAGAGTAGTAGAAATTGCCTTAGAAAAAAAATGAATCCTCCTCTTTTTTTTCAAATATTTTTAAATATCCTCATTTTTTCAAAAATGGTGTAGAGAATAGCCAATATCCAACAAATAAGAAGAAAAGAACCTTTTTACAAGGGCTGGCCGGCTGCCTCCAAAAAATTGGTATGGGAATTTTTTCCCCCTTTGTCATGCATCCCATGCTCTACCTTCCATCTTCTTCTTTTTTTGCCACTTGGCTACATCATGGTGCCTAGCCAATGGATATTCATTCTTACACATTAAAATTCCAGCCATTGGCTAGCCAATGACACTATTACTTGGTCCCTAAGAGGGCTCTTCCATTGGCCAAAAATGCCACATAAGGTATTAGATGGTGACTCATGTCCTTCACCTTAAAAAATATCTATTTTCCTACAATCTTAGCCATTGATCATATTTTCATCCTCCCATCTATCCCTCTTCATCAGCTGGCTGAAAATAGCCTGCAATTTTCCAGGCCATTCTTCATTTTTTATTTGCAAAATGGCCTTTTTCGATTTTTTGGTAAAATTGCATTTTGGCCTCCCAACATAATTTAATGCAAATGGACCCCGATTTCGGATTTTTCTTTTCCAATTTATCCCATCCAATATAAAACTCAGTTCTAGAAGTTTTCATATTTTTTCGAGCTCGAGTTCTATTTTTCCCGGATTTTTCTCTAAAATTTCGGTTTAGTGCCTCCCAAACTTTGTCTTTTTCATTTGAGCTCCGATTCCGGATTTTTCTTCTCCAATCCCTTCCATAAAATATAAAATTTAGATCTGAAAGTTTTCATAATTTTTCGAGCTCGGATTCTATTTTTCTTGGATTTTCCAAAATTGCCCTTTAACCCCCGAAACTTCAGTTTTACTCAAAACAGACCCAATTTTGGGATTTTCTTTTTCCACTGCCTTTGTCGTATATTGAATTGGAGTTGGTCCAAAAATGCCCAATTTTGCACATCCAAATTCCTTTCCAATTTTGTTTTCCCTTTTTATAAATGTTGATAATTTTTTCGTTTTTTCGTTTTTCCTCCAACCGGCTCTTCCTTGGGATCCACTTCAAACTGAAACTTGGGATATTTTAATTTATTTATCCTTTATCAACTGGGGCTTCAATTTCACTGAATCGGATCATCTTTACATTTTTTCCCAAATTTGCCGAATTAGGTATTTCTCTACACTGAATTTCTGCAACCTGTCTTTCAAACTCTCTATCTTTCATTGTAGACCTCTGATTATCAAAATTCTTTCACCATTGTTCAATTCAACTTTGAATCTTGATTTTGACTGTGAGTTGACTTTCGAGGTTTACTTTTTTGAGTTTGACTTTTTTTTCTAGTTTCGCTTTGACCTCCGAATCAAAGTCTTGGAGACCCATTAGCAGAATGAGGAAAGATTCTTTGCATTCCGGAAAATCGAAAAAGAAAATCATCTTGTTTTAGGGGGCTCGAATAAAATTAGGTGTCTACACAGAATATTAGATTTCAAAACTTCCAATTTTCAATAGCATTAATGAGGTGGTAGGAACTAGGGAATGGCATTTTAAGTAGCTAAGAATTGGAGACTTTATTTTTTGGGTTGAAAAAAACTTTTAGATTTGTCATTTCAAACCTTTCGCACCCACCAATTCTTCTATCTTCCACGGTCTTTTTGGGGGAAAACAGAAGAAAATTTTGATTTTTTCAAAAATGGATTTTGCTTTCAAATTCTTCATCACAAATCACAATAGTAAATTACTGTGAATAGACCAAATTGGATTTGGACCAGTCCATTTCAGAAAACATGTATGTGGATGTGGTGGTTGCTGTAGAAATTAGAATACGAACCACAACCACAAAAAATTGAGGGGAAAAATTGGTGTAGACGCTAGGCAGGTAGGCTTCAGACAAAAAGCCAGGTGGGTGGGGTGGCGGGAGAGGGTTTGGTCTTAATGCATTTTTTTAGTATTTATTAACGTGTCAGTGGTGAAAGCCATCACTCAAAAGCAAATTGAAATCTGAAAATCGATTACCAAATTCAAACTCTTGTCTGTCGAAAAATTTAGGTTCTCTCAAGATTGAAGAAATGTGTAAGGCTTTAGCTAGGGAATAAGGGAGTAGCGAGCGAGTTAGCGTGGAAAACCGCCAGCCATATATGGACTACTAATTATTGTGGAATGTGTTGGATGCTATATACTAAAAATATACACAGAATATATATATATATATATATATATATATATACATACGAACAGAATACAAAACATGAATATTACAACAATGCTTACAGACTTTAATCGAACAGCAAAAAAAATAATTGAGTCAAGGTTGGACCTCTGACCTTAAGACGTTTTTTGCCTGTCTAAAGGTGCTTACAGTATGATCCAAATCGTCTCTCAGGTATTCTCGATAATCATTGCAAATGAGAGCATACTCGGATACAACACAGCGAACCAGAAGAATGCTTAGTCTCTCTATCAAAAGATAGAATTTATTTGAATGAATTAGTAATTAAAACAGACACTGGACCTCAGTATTTATAGAGATACAGAGGCCAGTTCGAAAAAGGCATACCAATTGGATGATATCTGTTCGGTCAAAATAGACACACCAATTGGGACGAATCGATTCGATCAGACACAGAATCGAACCGGCATATCTTTACCGAGAAGACAAAATTCTTGAACCAGACGTAATGATTCGGTTTGGTCATGAGTCGAATAGACAAGATTATTCAGACAAATTAAAGCTGGTTGGTTGGTTGAGCTGGTTCGGTTTGGACCGAAAAATTAAGTCGGTTGGACAGTAAAAAATTAATTACTGATCCAAATCCAACCCGACCCAGTCCAAGCCCGACCTGGCTCGGCAACGGCGACGCGCTCGCGCGCGTGTGGTCTTGCCCAAGTTGTGTAGGTTCTCACCCACCACAAAACTTGGATGCCCTTTGGGGCCTAACCCAACATGGAACTCTAGCTTATATATATTATAAGCTAAAGCCATTCTAAGTCTTATGTGAGATTGATTACCTTACAATACTTCAACCAACTTTCTTCCTATTCAAGTGGGTGTTTATGAGACCAATTTCTCATTCAATTTTGATATCAATTGTGTACGTTAATTATACACCGTGTATCTAGTTACGACAACCTACGTATTGGTATACGTATTTCGTATATATACACCCAAATAATACATTGATATCCAACAATCCTCCACATAAATGAAAATTGTCTGATTAAAACGACGAACTGACTCGGAGTTTAAGAGAGACTATCTTTGAAGAGTAATTGCATCAAGATAGGTAGCTTTTGGCTTTGAACCTTCCATAGTGACAACTATCAGATTTACTCGGCTAACTAGTGAACATGATGTCTTGAACTATTCAGCCTTTCGTGTAAACCAAGAAAATAGGTATCACACAATTCCCCTTCGAACATCTTCGGTTCTCACGGTTGTGTCCATTTTGGCCCCGAACACTTCCTGATTTATTATGAGTACTCTAGAGAATTTAGCTTGATCAATTCTCATAGAAATGGCCACGTTTCTTACTCATAATAGGTGATTACTTATTAAGAGTATCCTGCAATACCCCATTTGATTTTATCAAGTTATAAGAATCATTAAAAGCATAGCCTTTCCTAACTCCTTTGTAGGCAGCACTAATTCATCATAGGAATGGATAAGAGTGTTTAACTCTTTTAGTGCTCACACTAAGTTAACATAATTCGGTTGTCCCTTTGAACCTAGATCTTGGGATCTCCAGTCAACTAGGTAGGATTGCCATTATGTAATTTTAATTTATAGGCTTAAGACCCATCCCCTCGATGATTTATTTTAAACCTTTCGTAAGCAGATCCACAATATTATCCTTTGATTTTACATAGATAATTTCATTTGAAAGCAACTGTCTAATGGTATTGTGTCTTCGACGAATGTGTCGAGATTTGCAGTAATACAAACTACTTTGTGCCCTACCAATTGCAGATTGGCTATCACAATGTATACTAATTGCAGGCACAGGTTTCTGCCAACATGGAATATCTTCTAAAAAATCCGAAGCCATTCCACTTCTTCGCTAGCTTTATCTAAAGTTATAAATTCAGATTCCATAGTGGATCTGGCTATACATGTTTGTTTAGAAGATTTCCATGACACTGCAGCTCCTTCAATAGTAAAGATAAATCCGCTAGTGAATTTCGAATCTTTAGTATCGAATATCCAGTAAAAATATATCTGGGTATACATGTTCGTTTTTATGTCTTATAAATTAAATATTTTTATTGAATTATATTCCCGTGCATAGTACAGGTTTAAAACTAGTTTTCGTTTATTTACAAAGCAATCGAACCCTTCTCATTTAATATATATATATATATATATATATATATATATATATATATATAATATGCTGTTGGGAACGAGAAACAAAAAAACCCAATTTTCCACCTGTTAAACGTGTTGATGACTGCAATAAAACTTGTAACTAATATTATACATAGTAATAAGATCAATTTAATATCTTAATATATATGTTACGAACAAATTTATAACTAATATATATTAACAGAAAAGTTTGTAACTATGAGTTGATAAATTTAAAAATTAATGTAAAAATTTTCATTGATTAATGGGCATATGACATAAATTCAATTAAAGTAGTCTACGTGTCAAAAAAATAGATTATCCACATATGATTTTTTTTTTCTTTCTCAAACGCTTTGACTTTTATATATTTATATAAGATATAAGAATTTTTTGTTTGGTATTTTGAAAAATTTTATGCACAGTAAATCACGCTAATAAATTAATTTATTTTTATTGTAATAAATATCTATCTATATAGAAAATAGATAATATATTTTAAAAATTAATTAAGAATTGAACTTATTGACAGTAATTTATGGTAAACTGAATATAACTTATTTCCTAAAAGTAAAGAATATTAAATTTTAGAAAGGAATAAATGTAATTAATTTAATCAAAATATATCAAATCAAACACATTAATTAAAAGATATATGACATGATGACATTAATTTTGGTTATCCATGAACTTTTTTGCCAAAGGTTTTGATTGTTATATATTTATATAAGATTATTTTAAATTAGTTAATTTATCAAAGTATATAGTAAATGATAGATTTAATTTTGGTAATCAACTAATGTAAAAGTTTTTATTGATTAATAGACATATGACATAGATTCAATTAAGACAGTCCACGTGTTAAAAGAATAGACTATCCACATATAATTTTTTTCTTTTTAGGCTTTGGCTTTTATATTAATATATATATATATATAAGATTATAAAATTCTAAAATCTCCCTATTAATATGGAAAATAAAATCAATTTTAAATCTAAATAAAATTCATTGTAATTCTCTTTTCTTGATTTAAATAGAAAGAAAATAATACAAATCAAAGTAGATTTTTACGTTAAATATTAAATTAGCTGCTGTACTTTAGGCCTTTTCTCTTTGGTACCTGAATTTTTTTTTTTGTCACTTTGGTACTCGAACTTTTCTGCAGTTAACCACATTGGCCTTTTGCCCTAAAACCTTAGTTAATGGCTGACTGGGCAAAAAACCAACCAATCAGAGCTTGACACATGACAAAACTGCCACATCATTCGTGCCACGTCACCATGAATGAAAAAAATAAAAAATATATAAAAAATATAAAAAATTCAAAAAAAATATAAAATAAAAAACAATTTTTTTTAAATCAATTTTTTTTTTAATTTAGAAATTAAAAAATTATAAAAAATCAAAAGATAAATCTGAAAATTTCAAAATTAAAAAGAAAAAGAAAAAATAATTTTTTAAAATACAAAAATTTCAAATTAAAAAAAATATATATATGAAAATTCGAAATTAAAAAAAAAATAGAATTTCATAAATTAGAATTTTTTTTTTAATTTTTTCATTTTTATTAAAAATATTCAGATATTTTTTTTCTTTTTATTTTTATTTTTTTTTTACAAATTTTTAAATATATATATAAAGTTTTCGATTTTATAATTTATTTTAAATTTTGGTTTTTTATTTTTATAATATATATGAAAATTCAAAATTAAAAAAATAGAATTTTAAAATAGAATTTTCTTTTTATATTTTAGTTTTTATTAAAAAATTAAATTTCTTTTTCTTATTTTTTAATTTTTAATTTTTAATTTTTTTACATATTTTTAAATATATATATATATATAAAGTTTTCAATTTTATAATTTACTTTTAATTTTAGTTTTTAATTTTTATAATTAAAAAAAAAGAGATTTTCAAAATTTTAATTTTGTTTTTTTTATAATTTTAATTTTTATAATTTTTTTTGAATTTTTTTCTTATATGATGATTTGGTACTAATGATGTGACAGTTTTGCCACGTGTAGGCTCTGATTGGTTGGTTTTTTGCCTAGTCAGCCATTAATTAACGGTGTTAGGGCAAATGGCCAATGTGATTGATGACAGGAAAGTTCGAGTACCAAAGCGACAAAAAAATTTCTTCAGGTACCAAACGGACAAAAGGCATAAAGTACATGGGCTAATTTAGTATTAAACCTTAGATTTTTATATACTATAGATTTAGACACATAAAAATTATAATTTCTTTTTTAAAGTAATTGGTGGGTGATTAATTAAAAATTATATCTTAAAATTAAATTAATTTAAATTAGTCAACTTGTCAAAGTATATAGTAAATGATTATTTTAATTTTGGTAGTCAATTAATGTAAAAGTTTTAATTGATTAATGAGTATATGACATATATAGCATCAATTTAAGTAGTCTACGTGTCAAAATAATAAACTGTCAACATAAGATTTTTTCTTTTTTTGCCGAAAGCTTTGGCTTTTATTATTTATATAAGATTTAGACACATAAAAGTTATAATTTCCTTTTTAACGTAATTGATGGATGATTAATTAAGAATTGTATCTTAAAATAAATTACTTTAAATTAGTCAAATTATCAAAGTATATAGTAAATGATAGATTTAGTCTTGGTAATCAATTAATGTAGAAGTTTTAATTGATTAATGAGTATATGACATATATAACATCAATTTAGGTAGTCTACGTGTCAAAAGAATAGACTGTCAAAAGAATAGACTGTCGACATAATCTACGTGGCTTTTATATATTTGGGTAATTTACCTTTTAGGCCATTGAACTTAGCATCAGCTTTTATATAGATCACCAACGTTTAATTTCATCAAATTACATTACTGAACTTTTATTACTAATAAATTAGGTCATTTATGCTAATTTCGTTAAGTAATTCTAACGAAAAAGCAGACTCAATATTAAATTTTTTTTACCTAAAATATTGATTAGGCATTATCTTTATGAGATGTAAAAAAATATATGCATGCTGATCCAGTTTTTTCATTAGAATTACTTAACGGAATTAGCAAAAGTGACATAATTTATTATGTATAGAAGTCCAGTGATGTAATTTGATGAAATTAAACTTTTGTGACCTATATGAAAGCTGATGCTAAGTTCAGTGACCCAAAATGTAAATTACCCTATATATTTATATAAGATTAAAAAAATCCTAAAATCTCCCTATTAATATAGAAAATAAAATCAATTTTAAATCTAAATAAGATTCATTGTAATTTTTTTTCTTGATTTAAATAGAAAGAAGATAATACAAATCAAAGAAGATAATACTATAGATTTAGACACATAAAAATTATAATTTTTTTAACGTAATTGGTGGGTGATTAATTAAGAATTATATCTTAAAATAAATTACTTTAAATTAGTTAATTTGTCAAAGTATATAGTAAACGGTAAATTTAATTTTGGTAGTCAATTAATGTAAAAGTTTTAACTGATTCATGAGTATATGACATATATAGCATTAATTTAGGTAGTCTACGTGTCAAAAGAATAGACTATCGACATAGGATTTTTTCTTTTTTTGCCAAAGGCTTTGGCTTTTATATATTTATATAAGGTATATAAGATTAAAAAAATCCTAAAATCTTCCTATTAATATGAAAAATAAAATCAATTTTAAATCTAAATAGGATTTATTGTAATTCTCTTTTCTTGATTTAAATAGAAAGAATATTATACAAATCAAAATAGATTTTTATATACTACAAATTTAGACACATAAAAGTTATAATTTCTTTTTTAACATAATTGGTGGGTGATTAATTAATAATTGTATCTTAAAATAAATTACTTTAAATTATTAACTTGTCAAAGTATATGGTAAATGGTAGATTTAATTTTGGTAGTCAATTAATGTAAAAGTTTTAATTGATTAATGAGTATATGACATATATAGCATCAATTTAGGTAGTCTATGTGTCAAAAGAATAGACTGTCGACATAGAATTTTTTTTTTTTTGCCAAAAGCTTTGGCTTTAATATATTTATATAAGATTACTTTAAATTAGTCAACTTGTCAAAGTATATAGTAAATGATAGATTTAATTTTGGTAGTCAATTAATGTAAAAGTTTTAATTGATTAATGAGTATATGACATATATAGCATCAATTTAAGTAGTCTACGTATCAAAAGAATAAACTGTCGACATAGGTGTCATAACGTTTTTTCGACCGCTAAGGCGATTTTGAAAACATAAAATGGAGTCGCCACCAATCTTTTTTACTAGGTGTGATTGGCCACCTATTAAAACCGATTTTAGTAGAATATTTTAAAATTAATTAAAATATTTTTAAAACCAATTTCGAAGTCCGCGCTTTGAACCAGAGTGAAAAACAAAATTGGGTTCGGGAGTCGGTTACGTGCGGGGAAGGATTATCACCCCCGCAACGCCCGTTTAGAAAACGGTACCATTTAATCACGTGTTATCTTGAATCTCGATTTAATGGACTTGACATCGCTATTTAAAAATAATCCTCTTTTATTTTTACTTTATTTTAAAAAAAAAACATGTTTATTATTTTTTTGAATTTTTTTGAACTGTTATTATTTTTTTTTTTCAAAAACGAAAGTGAACATAAATTTGTTATGGAAAATACTCATTAAATATTCCTAACACTCTTGGTGGTATTTAACAAGATCTTCTCACCTCGAGATATCTTAGGAATCACAACCGTGATATCCTTCGAATTTCGTCGTCGGCAATTTATATCCATTTTTTATTTTCGTATGATGCAAGTATTTAAACATCGGATGCGCACGACTTAGCATATAAGACATATGATTAAATACCGAACTATAAAATTAAACATGCGAATCATAATATTAAAAAAAACGAGCATGGAAAAATATCGAGCGCATTCACTATTTATTCATTTTTATTATTTCCATTTTTTTTAAATGAAAACGAATTTTTATATCGAGCATGTCGCTAAATACTCCCACCACTCGTGGTGATATTTAACGAAATTCTCTCACCTCAAGATATCTTAGGAATCACTACCGTGACGTCCTTCGAATTCCGTCGTCGGTAACTCGCATTTATTAAAATCTTTTTTTTTTCTTTTTGAAAAGTAAATTAAAATGCTTTTAATAATTATTTCCGAAATAAAAGAAATTATCTATGTAAGAATAATTCCCGAATCACTCCGATATTTTCAATAATGTTTCGATTATTATTCTTACTCGGACCATTTCAAAGAACGATTGATACTCTGACCATCCGAGAAAGAGATCCGTTTTTTAGAGAATTTTATTTACCGAAAATAATTTTAAAAGACATGTATTAATTAGAAAAATTATTTTTATAATTTTAAAACCGAAACAAAACAATAAAAATACGTCGAATACTGAACAAGAATAAATAAACAAAAATAGTGATGAAAATCATACCTGAAAAATGTCGAGAATTAAGACGCCGGACTTGATCTTCGAAAAATCACCTTAAAAATGTCAAAAATCAAAAAAAGATTCATTGTAATTTTTTATCACCTTCAAAGCTCAAAGCCCTGCCTTCGCCCCTACTCGTCTCATGCAACTATAAATACATGCAAATTCTCAAAAGCTTTTATCACCTTCAAAGCTCAAAGCCTCAAAATCCTACCCTAAATTTCTAGCCAACTTCTCTCAAAGATTAAAAACGCAAAAATAAATTAATGACTGATCATCACCAGGAAAACCCTTCTTTGATCATCTCCAAGATTGCTATCATTGGAGCTGGTGTTAGTGGCATCGCGGCTGCTAAACAGCTATCTCACCATAACCCGGTTGTTTTCGAGGCCTCGGATTCAATAGGAGGTGTCTGGAAATCCTGTGCTTATAATTCTACTAGACTACAATCAGCTCGTAAGGTTTACGAGTTTTCGGATTTTCCATGGCCTAATAGAGATGATCCAAGTTTTCCTACTCATGTTGAGATATTGGATTTCTTGGAATCATATGCTAATCACTTTGATGTATTGAAGTTTGTCAAGTTCAATTCAAAGGTGATGGAGCTCCGGTTTGTTGGTCACCAGGAAACAGTTGAGCTTGCAGGAAATGCTGGTGCGTATGGGAGTCCATTGCCAGGCCAGCCTGTTTGGCAGATTGCTGTGCAAACTAACGATTCAGAAAACCTTAAGGTTTGTTGCTTTTTTAATCTTCCTATTAACTTATTTTCCCCTTACAATTTACTCAAAGTTGTTACAAAAAAAGACATTTTAACTAAGGTAATTGTCATGTATCGACTTAATTGAGTTGGTTCATGTAATATTTTTTAAAAGATAACAATCAGTAAATTTGAGATTCAAATCACAAGATTTATAATAATTCCTTTATCTTCATATTGTGATTTTTTTGTACCCAAAAAAAAAAAAACTAAGGTAATTGCCATTGATTGGGAAAAAACACCAAGATAATTGGCGATTGCCCTTTGGCATAACCTTCTCATAAACGAAAAATGCCTCTTTGGCAAGAATACTAGGAAATAAAAAAGGAAGGAGAAGGAGAAAAAAAAAAAAAAAAATCAAGTTTTGACTCTTAACACAATATTCCTCGATCAAAGTCCAACATAAATACATAATGGTCTTGATCAGCTTTCATGGTGCGGGAGTTTTGATATAGTCAAGCCCTCTTACAAGATAGCCTGCATTAATTAATCACAAAATTTAATTAAGGATTAATCACTAATCCAACCAAAAGGATTTATTTAGGTATAAGAATAGTAGACGATATGATAATTATATATTATCCAAGATTTTGGACCGTTCATGCTTATTTATTTTTTCTTGGCCCTTACTTTCAGTGGTATGCCTTTGAATTTGTGGTTGTTTGCATTGGAAAATATGGGGACATACCCAAAATTCCAAATTTCCCACACAACAAAGGCCCTGAGATGTTTGAGGGAAAGGTCCTTCATTCCATTGATTACTGCAAGCTGGACAAGAATGCTGCTTCTCAACTACTGAAAGGGAAAAAAGTTGTAGTCGTTGGCTTCAAAAAATCAGCCATTGATTTAGCTGTAGAGTGTGCAGAAGCAAATCAAGGTAATTTTCCTTTAATTAGATGGTTAATATACTAATTGCAACAAATTAAATTAAAAGTAATTTATAGTTTCAGATATGCATTAAGCATTGTGCATTTCTTCATGTGGATCACTAATCATGTGATATATATGATGATTTGATAGTATGAAATTACTTGTTTTGTTAGAGACAAGTTTTTTCCTGAATTATATTGTGATTATATGAAGGGTCCGGCTCTCTGTCATTATTTTTTAATGTTCAATATAATTTTAATCACTATTTATAAATATAACTTTCATAATTAATAAGTAAATATTAAAAATGTGAATAGTAATAATAAGTATATTAAAAAATAATAAAATCGTCTGTTATTTATATATGGAATATTTTTGCATGATGCACGCTTTTATTCTTATTGGGAAATGATTTTCTTATATTGAGACAAAATTATTTCTAAGCTAAGGCTAATACATGTGCTCTATATCTATATTTAGGCTTAAAAAAAAAGGTAAAAAGTGTCAAATTTCTAGTAGTGTGATATATGGGCAGCTAGGGGCCATGATTTTCCACGTTAGGAAGGTCGAATTTGCATGGGTTTTGTTTTGGGTTAAAAAAAAAGTTTCAGCAGTAGAGTGTCAAACACGGGGAGTTCTACCGTAAGTTTCTTACGGTAAGGTTGTGGTAAGCTCCAAATTGGGAAACCTGTGTAGCAGGTTATCAGGTCACAAATTTTTACATATGCACTTGATAAATTACATATCAACTTGGACGAATTACATATCAAACATGAAAAATTACATATCAACTTGAGAAGTTGAAAAATTACATATGGACTTCATAAATTACATATGAACTTGAAAAATTACATATGAAGAATTACATATGGACATAGACAATTACATATGAACTTGGAGAATTACATATGGACTTGATAAATTACATATGAACTTGGAAAATTCCCGAATTACATATGGACATGGAAAATTACATATGAACTTGGAGAATTACATATGGACTTGATAAATTACATATGAACTTGGAAAATTCCCGAATTACATATGGACATGGAAAATTACATATGAACTTGGAGAATTACATATGGACTTGATAAATTACATATGAACTTGGAAAATTCCCGAATTACATATGGACATGGAAAATTACATATGCACTTGGAGAATTACATATGGACTTGATAAATTACATATGAACTTGGACAATTCCCGAATTACATATGGACATGGAAAATTACATATGAACTTGGAGAATTACATATGGACTTGATAAATTACATATGAACTTGGACAATTTCCGAATTACATATGGACATGGAAAATTACATATGAACTTGGAGAATTACATATGGACTTGATAAATTACATATGAACTTGGACAATTCCCGAATTACATATGAACATGGAAAATTACATATGAACTTGGAGAATTACATATGGACTTGATAAATTACGTATGAACTTGGAAAATTCCCGAATTACATATGGACATGGAAAATTACATATGCACTTGGATAATTACATATGGACTTGATAAATTACATATGAACTTGGAAAATTCCCGAATTACATATGGACATGGAAAATTACATATGAACTTGGAGAATTACATATGGACTTGATAAATTACATATGAACTTGGAAAATTCTCGAATTACATATGAACATGGAAAATTACATATGAACTTGGAGAATTACATATGGACTTGATAAATTACGTATGAACTTGGAAAATTCCCGAATTACATATGGACATGGAAAATTACATATGAACTTGGAGAATTACATATGGACTTGATAAATTACATATGAACTTGGAAAATTCCCGAATTACATATGGACATGGAAAATTACATATGAACTTGGAGAATTACATATGAGACTTGATAAATTACATATGAACTTGGAAAATTCCCGAATTACATATGGACATGGAAAATTACATATGAACTTGGAGAATTACATATGGGACTTGATAAATTACATATGAACTTGGAAAATTCCCGAATTACATATGGACATGGAAAATTACATATGAACTTGGAGAATTACATATGGACTTGATAAATTACATATGAACTTGGAAAATTCCCGAATTACATATGGACATGGAAAATTACATATGCACTTGGAGAATTACATATGGACTTGATAAATTACATATGAACTTGGACAATTCCCGAATTACATATGGACATGGAAAATTACATATGAACTTGGAGAATTACATATGGACTTGATAAATTACATATGAACTTGAGAAATTCCCGAATTACATATGGACATGAGAAATTACATATCAACTTGAAGAATTACATATGGACTTGATAAATTACATATGAACTTGAGAAATTTCCGAATTACATATGGACATGAGAAATTACATATGAACTTGGAGAATTACATATCAACTTGAAAAATTACATATCAACTTGACAAATTCACGAATTACATATAAATATAAAAAATTACATATAAATATAACAAATCATTACAAATTTGATTACTTAACATATAAACGTGCTAAATAAAATATAAATATAATAAATTACATATTAAATTACATATAAATATAAAAAAATATTTATATGTTTAGAAATTATGTTTTTATCACTTAACATTAATATACAATGTTTGATACTTTGCGTTTTTTTCAAGCACATTATTGAACCAAATATTCCATACAAAGGTTAGTATACAATGTTTAAGTTATATAATTTTCATGGAATCAGTTTTTTTACTTGTTATAAAATGTGTAATATTCATAAATATTTTCATGGGTTAGTGAATAGAATGCTTAACTAATACAATTTTCATGGAACCGGTTATTTTACTTGTTATAAATTATATAATATTCATAATTGCATATTTGCATGGGTAGTGATTTTGATGGGTTAGTGAATAGAATGTTTAACTAGGTTATTTTACCGGTTATTTTGATGATTTTGATGGGTAGGTGAAGTCTAAGATACAATTGTGAGACTTCAATCTGCTAATCTTTCCATATTTATAAAATTTCAACTTGACAAGTCTATGATACCATTGCATTTCCATCATAATATTTGTAGATATGTTCCAACTTCTTTTACTTCTTTTACAGGGGCTTTAATCTCATCCAAGTAAAATGCACAAAATCAATGGCTATGTATTGCAAACACAATAATTGCCTCAAGTTATTAATTACCAATTCAAATCACAAGTTATAACTTTAATTTAAAATTTTTGTGGTATGTTATGTATTTAAGACTTTTTAAATAGATATAAGAGTTACTATTACGTAATAGATGCATATCATGCATATTCAACTTCATCCAGTTATGAGTCCTTAAGTTGATAGGTACGCCTTTAAATTAAAAGAAAAACCTATATTAAATTATACACTAATATGAAGATGTTCATAGTACAAATTTAATAACCAACTTCTTTGCCTATGTTATCATTAACATAAAGACTTGATTCCTGGAACTTACTTCTTTGCCTATGTTATCATAATTCGTTAATTATGCAACGATTTTCGAATTGAATCGTGTGGTCTCAATCGTGAATCGGTAGCGATGTAAACATTTGGATAATCTTACAATTTCTTTTTTCTTTCATGTAATCTGGGTTTTTTTTTTTTTAAAGAGTTAATTAAAATGTTTAATGATGGAAGGTGAGAATTTTATCCTCTAATTGGTGTTTGTACTTTAAAAAATAATTTAAATTTTAATTAATTAAATTGTATAGATTATATACATAAAAATATGCATATATATATATAAAAGAAACATCTCATGTTTACTTGATTTTTTTCTAAGCGAATTAAAACAGACTACCCTAACTAATAATATTTTTTACGAGTAAGCGAATTAAAACATCTCATTGCATATCGAGTATCATTGTGTCAATCAATCCATGGTTCTTAAACGAAGCTAAAACCCAAGCATAAATTAAACAGTTAAGTGACATCCTAGATATGTGAGAAAGATGAAGCATCAACAGTGGACTGGGAAAAAAGGGCTCATTAGATTAAACCAAATGCCTCCCGACTAGTTAAAACTAGTTGTGTAAATTGAAGGATATGCAACCTCCAAATGACTAAAGTCATTAGTTAAAGAATCTTAAGTGGTCAAAACTACTTGATGAAGAAAATCAAATCAAAGCAATGACTGAGCAGATGGAACTACAAAACCCATTAGCACGAACACAAACTACCCAATTAACATTTCTAGACGTGAAGAGTTTGTCCAATCACGTAACAAGCCACCTACATGAACAATGTTAATCTTTCGAATGCACATATACAGCTCTTGCACAATTGCAATCATCAAACTTGTTATGTTTTTCTAAATCCACCTCTTCAAACATGATAACCACATTCAATACTTGCTACTCCATGCTTCAATATTCAACCCAAAAGGCAGAAAACCAATTCCAAAATAGGCAGCACTTAACCTGATTAAGGGACTTTGCACACCATAGATATGAAGATCTACAAGCATACTATTTTGGGTAGTGTGAACAGAAAAAGCCAAAAACTTTCAAGATAATCCCAAATCCGGGCACTTTACCACAAGAAACGTGTAAAAATATTTGGGAGTTCCACATAACATGCAACTTGAAATAAGTTAACCAGGACCACTTTCCAGAGGTCATCAATATTGTAGAAGATCCATTATTTACCTGCAATGATTCAATGATAAAAATTAGCCATTTAGATTTGTAGTAGTTATAAAAGCAACTATTCCAGCTATTAGAAATCATAGTTGCTAGCATAAGCAACAATATGAGCTATTAGAAATCCATATACCTTGGTTTGTTCAAATTAGCCACCCTGCTACCATTAAAAGCTCTAAATCGAAATGGGGCAACTGCAGCCCTACGTGCAGCCTCAGCTGCCAGGAAATTTGATCTTCTTTGAGCTAGAACCCCCTGATTAACATACATGGAGCAGAGAGCAAAAAAAAAAAAAAGAGATAGTTGAAGTCAATGCACCCAGAATGCATTAAAATTATTTTTAAAAAAGCAGTAAAAATCCAAACCTGTCTAAGAGAGGACCGTGAGTCCATATACTGTTGCACCTTCAAAGCCTTCTCTTTAGCAGCATTACTCACAGGTTTCTGACTTTTATTCTGAAGGTAAAGAAAAGAAGAGATTAGAATATCAACTTAAACATGTGGAACAATAAATGTGTTTCTTGAGGAAGAAAATTCTTACCGGTGCCCTTTGCTGCTTCTTGGTTTTATTTGAAGTAGTTTTTGACATTTTAATGATATCATCTAAGTCCATAGAAAATAAAAACTAATCAGAAAACTGTTTTCTCGCTAAAGAAAATAACTTAACAAGGCACAAACAGCTAATAGCTCACCCAATGCCATGTCCATTTTCTTTTCTGTGAGAGCGATTGCTTCACTTGTAAGTGGTTTAGCTGCCATCTGACAATGTAAACAGCATTAATCCAAAACGGTAGATGGAGAAAATTCGAAATAAAATAAAGGAAATATTTTAAATTAAAAAAGCTAGCTCAATCTTAAGAGATAAAACACATACTCAATGATGAAACTAGAACAAGAGATTGTCCATTCAACCTAAACTAGATAAAACTCATACTCAATGATGCGGATCTGTATTCTTTACTCGTAGAAAATCTGATCAGAGGAATCGGAATAAAAAAAAGCAGCATTTGATCAGAGGAATCAGAATATATACCATAAAGATGGTTGAATACTACTTTTGTTGCCCCAGTAGTGTTGATGCAATCTAACAGAGCTGAAAGAGTACTTTGGGTCTTAATCAGCACAAGTTCAGCCCCAAGAGACTTCAAGGACTGCTCCAAATGAGCAAGAGATTGCTTCAGCCACCATCGCGACACTCGACCTGGGTAGAACTGCCCTTCCTCTTTGGGGCACCATATATAGACAGGAAAGACACTACCATCCCTTGCAGCAGCAGCTAAAGCAGGATTGTCCCTCCGGAACCAGACTATCGTCTTACTGCTACTCATGTTGAACTAACAAGATCTTTCAGATAAGACTGAAGTGTTTGAATTCATAAAGATATGAATAATCTCTATATCTTTCCTTCAATCCAAAACATGAACATCAACAAAGCCCTAAATCGCACAAACTCATCGAAGATAGTTTTATGCTATAAAGCAAATCAAACTTGAAACAAACTCAGATTTGCTAAACACTTGCTAAATATATCAATAGTAACAAAAGCCCCTTTGAATCATAAACTGAGAAATATTAGTTTGGCCTATTGCAGTCAAAGTTACCTGTTGCTGCTAGAGCCAAAAAAAACCAGATTATCCGGCTGTTTGCAACTTCTATGCTGCTCTTATGTATTTAGGATATCCAACCAAATCTAACTTCAATTAGGCCTTCCCTACCTGTCTCATCGATGCCCAATTTCCACCAATCAAACACCAGAAACTTTCAAAATATCTCCTACTTCAAGACCTCGATGCAGACCTCCAGCAGAACTAGTAGAATAGACAAGCAAAAACTCCACAAGAAGAAGCAATACCCTTTATTTTCAAACCTTTTCAGATCTTAAATCACTGTTCATGAACTTTTATATTCTATATACTGTGGAAAATCAGATTTTCTACGAGTAAGCAATAAATTGAAGGAAAAAAAAAAGACAGCTTTAAAGGGAAGGGTGAGAGATGAACTTAGAGTGAAGGGAAGAAGATCATTACCATAAGAAAAAGGATATCCTCGACGAACAGAAGAAGGAGACGAACAGAACAAAGCTTTTCAGATTTTAGGGTTTTATTATTTGAGAGAAAAAATTTGGGATTTGGATATTTTGAGACCCGGTAAACAGGTTGCTAACTTTTTTTTTTTTTTTTTTTAGTTTCAACGATTCAGATTAAATTAAATGTATCTAACGGTCATAATTTGTTGGAGCTTACCAAAAGCGTACGTTAACAAACTTTTCTTAGAATTTTCCGTCAAACACCTGACCAACAAAAGCATCCCACGTAAGGTTAGATTTTGGGTTTTGGACTTTATTGACTAATACGTTTTCAACGATTCTAAATCATAACATTAGAATTCCAATATGCGATTTTAGACTTTGATCAGTTTGATGATAAAGGCCATCGAATTTGACAAAGAAATTAAAAAAAAAAAAAAAGGACATGTAAATTCGTCCTAATTGCCCTATCTTGGAAAATTTGAAGTTCCTTCATTTGCCTTATATGCACATCTAAAAAAAATAAAAATGTACATCCATATAACAAGTAAAAATATTCATATATCGGGTCAGATTCAGATTCGAAAAATTTTTATTTTTACTTGTCCAACCCGATTCGAGCCGGGAATTTGAGGAAAAAACACAGTTATTACTTATGTTAACTGGGGTAAAAATCTAAGGCTCTGGTTTGATAAAAGTTAAAGTAAAATTCTTTGATTTTATATAATTAAGCATGGTGCTAAATTTTCTCCAAATGATGATTTAAAGGGCCGGAAGGGCAACCATGCACCATGGTAGTAAGGACACTTCACTGGACTGTTCCGCATTATTGGGTCTGGGGTTTGCCTTTCTTCCTGTTCTATTCTACAAGATCTTCTCAGTTCCTCCATGAAAGGCCTAACCAAAGCATTCTCAGGACCCTCCTTTGCTACCTGTTATCTCCCATGGTGAGTCAACATTTCTTAAAGCCCTTACAAGAAAATTTATATATTTAAGTATTGGGCTATAAACTGATATATGGTGTTTTCTTGGCAGAGGCGAGGGGTTTCGAAGTTCATCGAGTCCTACTTCCTTTGGAAACTTCCATTACAGAAGTACGATTGAAACCAGACCACCCATTTGAAGAAGATTATGCATCTTGTCAGCTGGCCATCATGCCAGAAAATTTCTTCACTGAGGCTGATAAGGGAAATATTGTTTTCAAAAGATCATCAAAATGGTGGTTCTGGAAAGACGGAATTGAGTTTGATGACAATACTAAAATGAAAGCTGATGTTGTAATTCTTGCAACTGGTTATGATGGAAAAAAGAAACTCAAAGCTATTTTACCTGAGCCTTTCCGTAATTTGATAGAATATCCTTTTGGGATCATGCCCTTGTATAGGTAAGCAGTAAACTATTTTAGCAAATAAAAAAAAATAAAAAAACATGGCCTGAGAATTTTCTGTAAGATTTTTTAGACTAATTAATGTTGCATCATCTAAATTCCTTTTTGCCTGCAGGGGCACAATCCACCCATTGATACCGAACATGGCTTTTGTGGGTTATATCGAAAGTGTTGCGAACCTTCACACATCAGAGCTGCGTAGCATGTGGCTTGCTCGATTTGTAGATGAAAAATTTAAGCTCCCAAGTGCTGAAAATATGCTAGAACAAATATCTAGAGAGATGGAGGTCTCGAAGAGGACAACCAGGTTCTACAAGAGGCAATGCATTTCAACTTTTAGCATCAACCACAGTGATGAAATCTGTGAAGAAATGGGATGGAAGTCTTGGAGGAAGGAGAGCTGGTTATCAGAAGCATTTAGCCCTTATGGCAGTCAGGATTATGGTCAGGAAAAGTAAAACATCATATAGTCATTCTTTTGTCCCTAATTACAGGGTTTTATCATGAGTATGCATGTGTATCTCAAAAAAGAATCAGCTGAAGCTGAAAAAGGAAAAAGTAATATTAATAAGTGAAGAAAAGTAGAAGTAATCATCACAGAAAGTCATTCAATGTCATTGGTAGGACTTTAGGGGTTTTCCTGTGTTTTTCATATCAATTGAAAGAGAAAAAATAAATGAAGAAACATATGATCTTAAAATGTAGAAGGAATTCAAACTTACTTGTTGCAATAAAATTATATATAGTTTTAGATCTTATTATTAAAATTGTCCAAAAGTCAATCAAAAGTCAACATCTCCCATCTTTTTTTCACTTCAGTTGATTAAGTCACCATAATGAATTTTACTAAAGAAACTGATCAATACATCCACCTCATACCAGAGTCAGTAGTTCAAAGTACTTACCCCCAAGATTTATCCTTTTGTAGTAGCCGATTGAGGGCTAATAGGATTGTAAATACTGTTCTCAGAGAGCAAAAAACTGTTGTTTCCTATGCCAGAGATGAGGCATCCATGCTAGATTCTCTATCAGACTTAACAACATCAAACTATGTTGATAACTGAACATTGAATTTACATAGAATTCTCATACCTTGTAAATCCCGGGGACCAAGGGTAGCTCAATTTCCTAAAACAGAAGAAAATGATCAGCTGGTTTACTTGTAATGTAGGTCCAAATCCTGCCAACAGCAATAGCAATTACAATGGGGGCTTCAATCATATAAAAGCAAAAACTTGTCTAACACCAAGAACACACATGCGTGTGTCAGATGGAGGAAAGAACAAAAAAATAATAATTTCTAGATAGGTTTACAGACTTTGAAGTAGTTTTAACTTTTAAGGTTTCATCTATATGCTTCTCAGGATGAAACTGGTTGTTGTACATGAGTTGTACCACCCATTTCTTGTCAAGGACATAGGTCTGTCTCCCAGGCAATGCTCCAAACAAATCTGCTGGAACTCCGCACTCTTTCCTCACCTTGTTGCCCTCGTCACTCAGCAACGCAAATGGAAGTCTTTATTTCTTGGCAAATGCCTGATCTATTAAAAAATTGTTGTCAGTTTTAAGCAATGACATTTGACAGGGAAAACCTATAATCCCTGGATGTGACGAAAGACATGGCCTCTTCCAGACAGTGGCAAAATCCTATCCTGCAATAATTGTAAATGTAGAAATCTTACAAAACCAAGAGTTCATAAATACCATATAAAAAATGAAAACGATATCTAAATGGTATCTACTAGGCTTTTTCAGCAAATGAAGCTGATAGCAGATTAATTTACATACTACTGTTGGGGACAAGAAGACATGAATAAGTATCCTGTATGGGATTCTTATCACGCACAATCAAGAATAAGCACTGACTACGGAGAAAAACTTACATAGACAATAGAATTTCTAATTTTCACACACAATGAAGTAAGTTTTAGCTTCCAGAGACAAGGGATTTTGGTTTTATCAAGAAAATCTGAAAGGAATTCATATACATTTCAGCTCAGTAGTAGGGTTTTTGCACATAATTAACCTCCAGAGAACGCTAAACGTAGAAGGCAATCAAAGCTAAATCAATTTTGCGGCAAAAGAATTATGTAAGGCCTAGTGAGACGATGGATCATCACCACTTATTCCAACAACTTCAGCTCCTGATTTCTTAAAATTCTGATAAGAATCTCGGAAAGCAAAAGCCTGCAAAAGTATTAATTTCATCAATGCTTGCATCAGTCACTCAACAAAATTAAAGTATTCAGAACTATTTAATCACCTGAAAAGCAACCCAATATCAGGCTATTGCAATTCTGTTGCAACAACCCCAACGCAAAAGAATTCAAACTTTTAAGAGACTAACCAAGGGTCTCATCAGCAGGATAGAAATAGACAACCTTACCACAGGCTTTCCTTTAAACTTGGAAAAGCTCACATTTTTCCCATCCTGATCTTTCAACGTGAATGCTGGAGGCACTGAACCTTTGCTGACCTGCAAAACCCCAAAATCATAAGCAATCACTGAAAACAGTAAGCCAATAAACACAGCAATATAAAGCAATGTACCTAGGCAGAAAAGGAAGTCTTAAAAGAGGAAGAAGAAGGAATTGAAAGAGAAGTTAAGGCCATAAAAACCTAAGACTGGGATGATTTGGAGAGAATTGGGACACATTGAGAAACAGAAGACTGAGACTTGGGAGAGGGAGAGGGAGAGATGAAGCCATTTTTGGTTGAGACAAATGGGATGGGAAGTGTGTTTTGGTAATAAGAGATACGGTTTTCTTTGGTGGGCTATCTATACTGGGCCATAAACCTCTGTAAACGGTGTTGAATTAGGCCTAAACGGACGAAATATATCTTCATTATAATTATCTTCCATAAATCAGTATAAACTTGATTATTAGTCAACTTTTCATATTCTAATTCAAGTTTTTTTTTTTCTTTTGTTTTAAAATCAAAATTCAAACTTATATATTGCAGCCAAATTTTTTTTAAAAACAATACTAGGGTTTTAAGCCTATAAAATAATAAATAACACATACGCATTATTTTTTTTTACACAACTAGGTAGATATGTTTATAAATTTAGGTAAATTAATAAGGGCAATCAAAACATTTTTTCTTTTGTTTTAAAATCCAAATTCAAACTTATATATGGCAGCCAAATTTTTTTAAGAAACAATACTAGGGTTTTAAGCCTATAAATAATAAATAACACATACGCATTATTATTTTTTTTCACACAACTAGGTAGATATGTTTATAAATTTAGGTAAATTATAAGGGGCAATTAAAACAAATAGTAAAATTAAGCCCAACAACTGTAAGCACTTTTACTCCTAGGTCTTAATCCTACGAGCGAATTAGATGTCCTTAGCGTGAATTGCACAGGGATTGAGATTGGTATCTTCAAAAATCTCAAAATCAAACCTCTTTTTTCCCCAATATAAATATAAAAAGTTGTTATTTTCACGATGGTATAGATTTGATAATTCGTGTATTCAATCGAATTATATATTATTTTTGTATCGTATTTTAATTATTTTTTTCGTGTTATTTTAATATTGTATTCAAAATTATTAAATCTAAATGATGATATTGCTTTCCTTTTCCTCCCACTATTTCATGAAAAAATAAAGTGTGTGCGAGTAAATTTAAATGGAAAAACGAGATAAATAATGGGAAGGCCGTTCAAAATCCTAGTGCAGTCGAAGGAGGGCCCAAAACTTTATAAAAATAATTAAGAGACAATCAATTGTAAAGTAAGATTGGGCATCAAACTAAAATAAATAAAAATAGTTGTGAGTAATATTGGTTCAATTTTGTGGGGGAGAAATGAATGCTAATTAAAGGGGCATAGCTGGAATGGACCTATAAATAGTTTGCCTTGATCTGAGTTTGTGTGCCTCTGCCTAACACTTAACAATAACAGACAGAGACAGGTAAAGGTTACATTGCAAATTTTGCAAGTGGGGAGGGAGCATCATGAGCCACATGAAGTACTCGAAACAGCTTGACAGCAATGTAGTAACTCAGAAGAAACCAGAACAATATGGACAACTATTTTATTTTATTTTATCATAAATCTTGTTTTTTTCTTTTACAAAAGGTTGTTTATGTCTTTTAAGACAGGAGCTAGAGGTGGTAAGTTAGGAACGAATTCCAATGTTTAATGTGTTGAGTTTCAGTCCAAGTTCAACTTTGAGTTTGAGTAGAAGTCCAAGTTTCATATTGCATAGGAATGCTCATCCTACATCAAGTAATTAATTGGTTAAACAAAGGGAATCCTAATCTCACATTGAGTAATATTGATGAGTCAAGAGGAGTGCTCACCTATAAATAAGAACCTTAGCTTTTGGAGAAACACAACCCACCACCCCTAAGAGAGGAAGTCTATACACTTAAGTAGAAGTTGTATTAGGATTCAAGAGTCTATGCACTTAAGTAGAAGTTGTATTAGGATTCTTTGGGGAGTTAATAGCACTAATGATCCTCAAACTATAGGTCATGTTTTATATTGGTCCTTAAACTTCAAAACGTATCAAATTGGTCCTTACTTACAAGTATCATAACAAATTGGTCCCGTCCGTTAGATTTTCCGTTACCTTTACTGTAGCAATCAGCTTAGTGACACATGTCACCAGTTGATTACACCATATTTCTCTTCATGTTTTTTCCTTTTTCTTTATTTCTTTATTATTTTTTCTTTGATATTTTTTAATAAATAAATGTAAATAAATATTTCTTATAAAATTAATGTAAATAAATATTTATATTTTATAAATTATTTAATTATTAAAAAATTAATTTAAATTATTATTTATCTTTTGTATTTATTTATAAAGAAAATGAGAAAATGAAAACATTAATAAATACAAAAGATAAATAATAATTTAAATTAATTTATTAATAATTAAATAATTTGTAAAATATAAATATCTATTTACATTAATTTTATAAAAAATATTTTTTATTTTTATTTTTTCTTTTACTCTTTCTTCTTTCATTCTTTTTATAAATAAATTAATTTTATAAAAATTAGATAATTTATAATTATAAAATATAAAATATTTATTTACATTCATTTATTAAAAATATTTTTTTTACTTTTTTATTTTCCTCTTCTTTCTTTCTTTCCTTTTTTCCTCTTTTCTTATAAAATTAATGTAAATAAAATATTTTATATTTTAAAAATTAATTTAAATTATAGTATGAATTATTATTTATTATTATTTATTTACAAACAGGAGAAAAAGGGAAAAGATAAGAAAAGAAAAAATAAAAAACTTATAAATATAAAATAAATATTTTATATTTATAAATTATTTAATTTTTAGAAAGTTAATTTAATTTAATTTAAAATAAAATAAAATATATTTATATATATATTGTATTTGTTAATAAAGAAGAGAAAAAAGAAGAAAGGGAAAAAAATAAAAAAAAATATTTTTATAAAATTAATGTAAATAAATAGTTTTATATTTTTTTCAATTATTTGATTATTACAATATTAATTTAAATTATAATGTAATTTATTATTTAGTTTTTAATATTTATTTATAAAGAAGAGAAAAGGAAGAAAAGAAAAAATTAAAATATTTTTTATAAAATTAAAGAAAATAAATATTTCATACTTTTTAAATTAATTATATTTTTAAAAAATTATTTTAATTTATAATATGAATTATTTTTTCTTTGTATTTATTTATAAAAAAAAATCAAAGAAAAAATAAAAAAGAAATAAAGAAAAAGGAAAAAAAATGAAGAGGCAAGTTGGAGCAATCAGCTGGTGACATGTGTCACTAGCTGATTGCTATAGTAAAGGTAACGGAAAAGCTAACGGAAGGGACTAATTTGTTATGATACTTATAATCAAGGACCAATTTGATACGTTTTGAAGTTTAGGGACAAATATAAAATATGCCTTATAATTTGGGGACCATTGATGCTATTAACTCTTGGGTGGTGAGTCAAATTTGTTTGTAGAAAGGTTTGTAGCTTTATCCGTGCAAAAGTTACAATATTTGTAAGGAGGGTTTGTAGCTTTATCCGTGCAAAAGCTACAAGTTGAAACATTTTCTAGTGAAGTATATTATCCATATGGGATCGTTGATGTAGGCCAAGAAGGGCTGAACCACGTAAAAAATATTGTGTCTCCTTTTCTTTTCTTCTTCGTATGCTTGTTGTTGGTTAATGTTTGTTATTGGGCTGCCACGTTATTCCCAACAACTGGTATCAGAGCTATTGGTTCGAGCGATGGGAGTTGCTGCCTAGAAGCTTTTGGTTCAAGCGAAGAGAGATGCTGCCAGGAGCTTTTAGTTCGAGCGAGGATAGTTGCTGTCAAGAAGCTTTTTTGTTTGAGGAAGAAGAGTAGGAGAGTTGTTGAGTTGCTTTGGTTTAAGGGAGAACAGTTGCTGCCAAGAGGTAATTGGGACTTTGACTCAATAGAGGATTTGTTGAATTTGAGTCCAAGTTCAACATTGAGTTTGAGTAGAAGTCCAAGTCCTACATTGAGTAAGAGTGCTCATCCTACATCAAATAACTAATTGGGTAAACAAAGGGAATTCTAATATCACATTGAGTAGTATTGATGATCCAAGAGGAGTGCTCACCTATAAATAGGAATCTAACCTTTGGGGAAACACAACCCACCACCCACTAAGAGAGGGAGTCTATACACTAAAATAGAAGTTGTATTAAGATTCGGGAGTCTATACACTTAAGTAGAAGTTGTGTTAGGATTCTTTGGGTGGTGAGTCAAGTTTGTTTGTAGAAAAATTTGTAGCTTTATCCGTGCAAAAGTTACAATATTTGTTAGGAGGGTTTGTAGCTTTATCCGTGCAAAAGCTACAAGTTGAAATATTTTCTAGTGAAGTATATTATCCATATGGGTTCGTGGATGTAGGCCAAGAAAGGCTGAACCACGTAAAAAATATTGTGTCTCATTTTCTTTTCTTCTTCGAATGCTTGTTTTGGGTTAATATTTGTTATTGGGCTGCCACGTTATTCCCAACAACTGGTATCAGAGCTATTGGTTCGAGCGATGGGAGTTGCTGCCTAGAAGCTTTTGGTTCAAGCGAAGAGAGATACTGCCAGGAGCTTTTGGTTCGAGCGAGGATAGTTGCTGCCAAGAAACTTTTTTGTTTGAGGAAGAAGAGTAAGAGAGTTGCTGAGTTGCTTTGGTTTAAGGGTGCTGCCAAGAGGTAATTGGGACTTTGACTCAAGAGAGGATTTGTTGAGTTTGAGTCCAAGTTCAACATTGAGTTTGAGTAGAAGTCCAAGTCCTACATTGAGTAGGAGTGCTCATCCTACATCAAGTAACTAATTGGTTAAGCAAAGGGAATCCTAATCACACATTGAGTAGTATTGATGAGCCAAAAGAAGTGCTCACCTATAAATAGAAACCTTAACTTTTGTGGAAACACAACCCATCACCCACTAAGAGAGAGAGTCTATACACTAAAATAGAAGTTGTATTAAGATTTGGGAGTCTATACACTTAAGTAAAAGTTGTGTTAGGATTCTTTGGGTGGTGAGTCAAGTTTGTTTGTAGGAAGGTTTGTAACTTTATCCGTGCAAAAGCTATAATATTTGTAAGGAGGGTTTGTAGCTTTATCCGTGCAAAAGCTACAATGAAATATTTTTTAGTGAAGTATATTATCCATATGGGATCGTGAATATAGGCCAAGAATGGCTGAATCACGTAAAAAATATTATGTCTCATTTTTTTTTCTTCTTCGAATGTTTGTTGTGGGTTAATATTTATTATTGAACTATTATGTTATTTCCAACATAATGCAGTATTTAAATAGAAAATCTTTGAAAGAGGCAGAAAAAAATGTAAAATAGAATATCAATTGGTTTTAAAAAATTTATTTTAATCAACGTTTATTTATCTTTAAATACTTGATTGTTGAATGTTTCTGAATTTGACAAATGTACATGTGCGAAAGAAAAGATGTAAGATGTCTTGTATGTAGAGAGCAGGAAGCTCTGAACGTAACAAAGGTCAAAAGAAAAAAAAAAAAGAATTGAAATTTGAAAATGAGGAGTGGAACTACATTTGTACATCACCTAATGCTCGAAAGTCGAAAATGCAAATGTTTTTGGTCGTAATAATATATAATATAATGAGATAATTACAGCCACCTTAGCCAATCTTAAGACACAGAATATTAGAATTCAAAACTTCCAATTTCCAAATAGCATTAATGAGGTGGTAGGAACTAGGGAATGGCATTTTAAGTAGCTAATAATTGGAGATTTTTTTTTTGGGTTGAAAAAAACTTCTAGATTTGTTATTTCAAACCTTTCGCACCCACCAATTCTTCTATATATCTTCCACGGTCTTTTTGGGGGAAAACAGAAGAAAAATTTTAATTTTCAAAAATGGATTTTGCATGCAAATTCTTCATCACAAATCAAATTGGTAAAGTACTGTGAATTGCCAAATTGGATTGAATCATTCCCTTTCACAAAATATGCATGTGGATGTGGTAAGAGGTGCTCATGGGTCGGGCTATGACTCGAATTTTTTTTATTTTTGTTGCTCAAGTCTGGTTCTGGACGAATCTGAATTACTATTCATTATTTAATAAAAAATATATTTTTTTATATTTTTAAAATTAAAATTTAAAAAAATTATATTTTTTTAATATATGAATAATAATTCAAATCAGTCCAGATCATAAATATTAAAATTCAATCCGATTTAATATAAATCGGATCGAAAAAATTGTTCGATGTGGCTGCCGCATAAATTAGAATACGAACCACAACCACAAACAATTGAGGGAAAAAATTGGTGTAGACGCCTGAATGGCAGGCAGGCTTAAGACAAAAGGCCAGGTGGGTGGGTGTGGGGGAGGGTTTGGTCTTAATGCATTTATTTAGTATTTATTAACGTGTCAGTGGCGAAAGCCGTCACTCAAAGCAAATTTGAAATCTGGAAATCGATTATTACCAAAGTCAAACTGTTGTCTGTCGGAAAATTTAGGCTCTCTTAAGATTGAAGAAATGTATAAGGCTTAAGCTAGTGAACAAGGGAGTAGCGAGCGACCTGGCTAGCGTGGAAAGCCGCCAGCCATATATGGAGTAGTAATTATTGTGGAATGTGGAGTTATTGCCTTTAGATTTGGAATACCGTTGCAATGAATTTTGCATTATCCTTCTTGGCTTCATCTTTCTTGAGGGGGCGATGCTATTAGCTAATCCTCCCCTAACTCTTTGTCAAATCTACTCTTATTCATATCATGTTTTCTTTCTTTCTTTCTAGAATTAATACAAAATTAGGTTATCCAAGTACTACTATTATTCTTCAATTAGAATATTTTTGTTCATTTTTTACTCCCCCAATACTTCTTCTCCAATTTTCAGGTTCTCGATCGGCTGTTAATGCATATGCTAGGCCTCATGAGAAATAGTGTAATTAGATTCCTGGTTAGTTGTCTTGTCTAGTACTGATCATATATATTTATTATTTCCAAATCAAGGTCTTTACTTGTCATAGTCACAAAAGTGTTCAAATTTACAGAACTTGACCTTCGAAATTGTGATGGCAATTTCTTGGTGGTCTTGTCTCCATGTATGCAATAAATAAATCTGACTTGGTGTTGCTAGCAGGGAGAATTTTAAGTTGGTTCCAGTGAGTCAAATTATAAAATTTTGAAAGATCAAAATAATTTTTTAATTTTTTAAATTAAAAAATAATTAAAGATCAAAGAATTTTGAAGAACTAAAGGGAGTCAAGATTCCTACCAACCCTCTTGATCCGCCCATGGTTGGTAGTCGCAAAGTTAAGCAACTTTGAATTAATTTTAGCGACTCTAACTTTCAGCGGTTCTGCAGTCGTAAATGATGGAAAGCTCTTGGTTTTGGACACCAAAATGCAAATAGTACCTAGTTTCGTTTATTTATAAGGCAATCGAATCCTCCTCATTTAAAATATATATATATATATATATATATATATATATATAATGCTGTTGGGAACTAGAAACAAAAAACCCAATTTTTCCACATGTTAAACGTGTTGATAACTGCAATAAAATTTGTATAAAAGTTGGAACTTTGAATCAACATATCCTTGATTCTTTTACCAAGGACTGAGAATAGTTTGAACAAAAAAACAGCCATTTTGGTAGGAAAAAAAAAAGTTAATTTGATAAATTTTCTAAAAACGTGTACTCTTCAATTTTCCAATTCTTCTGTCAAATGTGCAAAAGTGGTCTCCAAGGACCTAATATTCCCACAAGCTTCCTCTAAGTTTCCAGGGCTTTTCCACCACTTTCTGCAATTGTAACTCAAGGTTCATGCACATTGTTCAAATTTAAAGAAAGGGTAAAAAATTTATATATGTATTTTAGATTCGTGCATGAATGTGTCTTCAAGTCTAAATGTTTCTATTTTGGGAAACTGAACCTCCTCAATTTCAGACAAAATGGCAGATTTGTGCAAGAAAAAAAAAATATTTTCCAGGAAATTGAGGGTACTTCTGAGTGTCAGAGAAAGGTGTGTAACTCTAAGTCTCTAACTACTATAATTTTTTTAAAATTAATTCTCTATTCCGATAAGTATATAATTCCATTCAATGCATGACCGGCTTTTCTGTTTTGCCTCTCCCCAAAATTAAATGGAATTTTGAGTTTTGACCCTTTCTAATATATGAACTACAATACAATGTTCCATTTTAGGAAAAAAAATATTTGTTGGTAAAGAATTTTTAATGGGATCATAATAATAATTATTAATAAGTATAGTAGTTATATGTCATGGATTGCATGGAATTAATCATATAACAATATATAATCCTTGTTTTGTTTAATTAGGAAAATGTTATTCGTAAATTAAGCAAAATTCAAGTGTATGTGGTTCCTCCTCAGATGAAATTTATTAAATTATTAATTAAAAATGATTAGATGAAATTAAAATTGTTCTTCAAAAAAAAAAAAAATCAACTGATCTATTACTATTAGTATATTCTAAACAAAAAATAAAATAAATAATGAAAAATGAGTAATTGTAATTTGTAAGTCATGATATCATTTTTTATATGTAGAGTTATCAAAAATTAAACTCTGATAATTAAAATTAAAAGTTTAACACATTTTTTGTTGCAAAAGTACAAAAAGAGAAAGATTGTTCATGTTTATAAGTATTAATTATCAACACATAAAATGTAAATGCATGAACAAATTTATTATGAGCAAATTGGGGTTTGGTATTAATTCAGTTAGAGAAGGTGAAAACTTTTGACATAATTTATTTATTAATTTATACTATCAATTTATGAACTGTGTTAATGTAACTTCTGGTAGGACTTAGTTTCTCCTTCAACTTAATTTACTAGAATGTGATTCTCAAGTCTCTATTCAAACACATTTGTAACAAGTCTTAATTTGACTCTTGAAAAAGGTTATTATATTAATAATTATTCACGAGCTTCTTGCTCATAATAGGAGTGACAAGTTTTTCACATTCATAAAAAAAGGAAATATTTGTCCAAATTAAGTGGTTACTCAATTTTTATTGATGAATTTCTTTCAGATTTGCATGTTCAATTTCTTCAATAGAGATCTTCCTTTGTCAAAGAGAAATTAATGGTGAAATATTTTATGAATTTTGCTAACGAATGTTCTTAAGATATTTTTTAAGGTTACTATATATAACAATATTTTCATTTAATGTATTGAAAATGATGAATAAAGTTATTAACCTTTATATTTAATACAATATTTTTACTATACATAGTATATTAACTAACCTTAAAAAATGTCCTAAGGACATTAGTTAGCAAAAATCATATTTTATATGCTTTTAATTGTTTCTTGGAAGAAATTTTATCAAGAAAAAATCAACTATATAGTTATATTATCCGGAATTTTTATTTTTTCTCAATATTTTTATTCGGCACTTGCATCTGCACATATTCATACATGAATATGAAATATGATCATCCAAGTATATGAAAAAATTTAACATACTCGTATTAAATATATACTTGTATTCGACACTTTACTTTCGAATCCGAATAATATAACTATATATATATAGTATTATAATTAATACTACTAATTGTTTAATTAAATGAAATTATGAACAAATTATAAATATATACTATAGTTTATATTAGGGTTTGAAGATGCCTAGAAATTTAACAACGACCATTTACTGGCTAGGTTAAACAATCAAATCACAATCTTGGCGAAAGTTTCCCTTCTCTAACGAACCAATTTCACATTTACAAACAGTAATATAATATATATTAAGAAAGGAAATGGTCTTCCCTTCCTTTCTCACTTTATACCAAACTCTAGTTCACTTCACGTGCTTTTAACCACGACTTCTCTCGTCTCATGCAACTATAAATACATGCAAATTCTCAAAGCTTTTATCGCCTTCAAAGCTCAAAGCCTCAAAATATCCTACCATTAATTTCTAGCCAACTTCTCTCAAAGATTAAAAACCCAAAAAATAATTAATGGCTGATCATCAGGAAAACCCTTCTTTGATCATCTCCAAGATTGCTATCATTGGAGCTGGTGTTAGCGGCATCGCAGCTGCTAAACAGCTATCTCACCATAACCCGGTTGTTTTCGAGGCCTCGGATTCAATAGGAGGGGTCTGGAAAACCTGTGCTTATAATTCTACTAAACTACAATCGGCTCGTAAGGATTACGAGTTTTCGGATTTTCCATGGCCTAATAGAGATGATCCAAGTTTTCCTACTCATGTTGAGATATTGGATTACTTGGAATCATATGCTAAGCACTTTGATTTGTTGAAGTTTGTCAAGTTCAATTCAAAGGTTATGGAGCTCCGGTTTGTTGGTCACCAGGAAACAGTTGAGCTTGCAGCAAATGCTGGGGCGTATGGGAGTCCATTGCCAGGCCAGCCTGTTTGGCAGATTGCTATGCAAACTAACGATTCAGAAAACCTTAAGGTTTGCGGCTTTTTTAATCTTTCTATTAACTTTTTTTTTCCTTAAACTAACTTATATCATCAAATTTACACTAAGTTCTTAAAAAAAAAAAAAGACATTTTAACTAAGATACTTGCCATGAATCCAAGGTTTAGCTCAGTATCTGCAACTATTCACTTATACGTACTCATACTGCGATTTCTTTGTACCCAAAAAATTAAGGTAATTTCCATTGATTGGAAAGAAAACACCAAGATAATTGGCAATTGCCCTTTGGGATAACCTTCTCATAAATGAAAAATGCCTCTTTGGCAAGAATACTAGGAAATAAAAAAGGAAGGAGAAGGAGAAAAAAAAATAAAAAAAAAAATCAAGTTTTGACTCTTAACACAATATTCCTCGATCAAAGTCCAACATAAATACATAATGGTCTTGATCAGCTTTCATGGTGCGGGAGTTTTGATATAGTCAAGCCCTCTTACAAGATAGCCTGCATTAATTAATCACAAAATTTAATTATGGATTAATCACTAATCCAACCAAAAGGATTTATTTAGGTATAAGAATAGTAGACGATATGATAATTATATATTATCCAAGATTTTGGACCGTTCATGCTTATTTATTTTTTCTTGGCCCTTACTTTCAGTGGTATGCCTTTGAATTTGTGGTTGTTTGCATTGGAAAATATGGGGACATACCCAAAATTCCAAATTTCCCACACAACAAAGGCCCTGAGATGTTTGAGGGAAAGGTCCTTCATTCCATTGATTACTGCAAGATGGACAAGGATGCTGCTTCTCAACTACTGAAAGGGAAAAAGGTTGTAGTCGTTGGCTTCAAAAAATCAGCCATTGATTTAGCTGTAGAGTGTGCAGAAGCAAATCAAGGTAATTTATAGTTAAATTAGATGGTTAATATACAAATTGCAACAAATAAAATTAAAAGTAATTTATAGTTCCAGAGGATCACTAATCAAATGATATATATGAGGATGTGATATAGTATGAAATTACTTGTTTTTTTCGTGATAAAAGTTTTTACCTGAATTACATTGTGATTATATGAAGGGTCCGGCTCCCTTAATTTTGTTTAATATAATTTTAACCATTATTTATAAATATGATTTTCACAATTAATGAATGAATTTTAAAAATGTGAATAGTAATAATAAAATATATTGAAAAATAATGAATAAAATTTTAGATCGTAAAAGAAATTAATATACAAAATTTGACCATCTGTTATTTATATATGGAATATCTTTGCATGATGCACGCTTTTATTATTATTGAGAAATGATTTTCTTATATTGAAATAAAATTATTTCTAACCCAAGGCTAATACAAGTGCTCTATATCTATTTTTAAGCTTTAAAAAAAAGAAAAGATAAAGTGTCAAATTTCCAGTAGTGTGATATATGGGCAGTTAGGGGCCATGATTTTCCACGTTAGGAAGGTCGAATTTGCATGGGTTTTGTTTTGGGTTAAAAAAAAGGTTTGAGCAGTCAAGTGTCAAACACATGAGCAACAAAAGCATCCCACGTAAGGTTGGATTTTGGGCTTTGGACTTTATTGACTAACACGTTTTCAACGATTCTGAATCATAACATTAGAATTCCAATATGCGATTTTAGACTTTCATCAGTTTGATGATAAGGCGATCGAAGTTGACAAGGAAAAAAAAAAAAGACATGTAAATTCGTCCTAATTGGCCTATCTTGGAAAATTTGAAGTTCCTTCATTTGCCATATATGCACATCTAAAATAAAATAAAAAATTAATGTATCGGGTCATATCCGGACTCAAATTTTTATTTTTACTTGTCTAACCCAATTCGAGCTGGGAATTCGAGAAAAAAAACACAAGCTTTATAATTTTTACTTATGTTCACTGGGGTAAAAATCTAAGGCTCTGGTTTGGTAAAAGTTGAGGTAAAATACCTAGATGTGTAGTGAAAGCCAATTAATAGAAACCAATTCTTTGATTTTATATGATTAACCATGGTGCCAAATTTTCTCCAAATGATGATTTAAAGGGCCGGAAGGGCAACCATGCACCATGGTAGTAAGGACACTTCACTGGACTGTTCCGCATTATTGGGTCTGGGGTTTGCCTTTCTTCCTGTTCTATTCTACAAGATCTTCTCAGTTCCTCCATGAAAGGCCTAACCAAAGCATTCTCAGGACCCTCCTTTGCTACCTGTTATCTCCCATGGTGAGTCAACATTTCTTAAAGCCCTTACAAGAAAATCTATATATTTAAGTATTGGGTTATAAACTGATATATGGTGTTTTCTTGGCAGAGGCGAGGGGTTTCGAAGTTCATCGAGTCCTACTTGCTTTGGAAACTTCCATTACAGAAGTATGGATTGAAACCAGACCACCCATTTGAAGAAGATTATGCATCTTGTCAGATGGCCATCATGCCAGAAAACTTCTTCATTGAGGCTGATAAGGGAAATATTGTTTTCAAAAGATCATCAAAATGGTGGTTTTGGAAAGACGGAATTGAGTTTGATGACAATACTAAAATGAAGGCTGACGTTGTAATTCTTGCAACTGGTTATGATGGAAAGAAGAAACTCAAAACTATTTTACCTGAGCCTTTCCGTAGTTTGATAGAATATCCTTCTGGGATCATGCCCTTGTATAGGTAAGCAGTAAACTGTTTAAGCAAATATATAAAATAAAATAAAAAAAAGCATAGCTTGAGAATTTTCTGTAAGAATTTTTAGACTAATTAATGTTGCATCATCTAAATTCCTTTTTGCCTGCAGGGGCACAATCCACCCATTGGTACCGAACATGGCTTTTGTGGGTTATATCGAAAGTGTTGCGAACCTTCACACATCAGAGCTGCGTAGCATGTGGCTTGCTCGATTTGTCGATGAAAAATTTAATCTCCCAAGTGCTGAAAATATGATAGAACAAATATCTAGAGAGATGGAGGTCTCGAGGAGGACAACCAGGTTCTTCAAGAGGCACTGTATTTCCACTTTTAGCATCAATCACAGTGATGAAATCTGTGAAGAAATGGGATGGAAGTCTTGGAGGAAGGAGAGCTGGTTATCAGAAGCATTTAGCCCTTATGGCAGTCAGGATTATGGTCAGGAAAAGTAAAACATCATATAGTCATTCTTTTGTCCCTAATTACAGGGTTTTATCATAAGTATGCATGTGTATCTCAAAAAAGAATCAGCTGAAGCTGAAAAAGGAAAAAGGAAAAAGTAATATTAATAAGTGAAGAAAAGTAGAAGTAATCATCAAGAAAGTCATTCAATGTCTTAATAGGACTTTATGGGTTTTCCTGTGTTTTTCATATCAATTGAAAGAGAAAAAAAAAGTGAAGAAACATATTCTTAACATGTAGAGGAAATTAAAACTTACTTGTTGCAATAAATATATATATATATATATAGTTTTAGAACTTATTAAAATTGTCCAAAAGCCAATCAGAAGTCAACATCTCCCACCTTCTTTTTTTCACTTCAGTTGATTAAGTCACCATAATGAATTTTAGTAAAGAAACTGATCAATACATCCACCTCATACCAGAGTCAGTAGTTCGAAGTACTTACCCCCAAGATTTATCCTTTTGTAGTAGCCGATTGAGGGCTAATGGGATTGTGAGTGCTGTTCTCAGAGAGCAAAAAACTGTTGTTTTCCATACTAGATTCTTTATCAGACTTAACAACATATCAAACTATGTTGATAATTAAACCTATGTTACTCGGACTCGAGTGTGAGAGTCGGACACGGGTATGTGTCTGACACAGGTATGTTTGATTTATACTAAGTTTTTTCATGTATTTGGAGGGTCCTTGGCGGATCATATCTCCATACTCATGTCCGAATATGCATCGGACACGGGTACTTCAAGAAAAATGAAGAGTCGGAGCAACATAGAATTGAACATTGAATTTACATAGATTTCTCATACCTTGTAAATCCCAGGGACCATGGGTAGCTCAATTTCCTAAAACAGAAGAAAATGATCAGCTGGTTTACTTGTAATGCAGGTCCAAATCCTGCCAACAGCAATAGCAATTAAAATGGGGGCTTCAATCATATAAAAGCAAAAACTTGTCTAACACCAAGAACACATATGCGAGTGTCAGATGGAGGAAAGAACAAAAAAAATTCTAGATAGCTTTACAGACTTTGAAGTAGTTTTAAGGTTTCATCTATATGATTCTCAGGCTGAAACTGGTTGTTATAGATGAGTTGTACCACCCATTTCTTGTCAAGATCATAGGTCTGTCTCCCAGGCAATGCTCCAAAGTCCAAACAGATCTGCTGGAACTCCCCACTCTTTCCTCACCTTGTTGCCCTCGTCACTCAGCAACGTCAGCGGCAAAATCCTATCTTGCAATAATTGTAAATGTAGAAATCTTACAAAACCAAGAGTTCATAAATACCATAAAAAAAATGAATACGATATCTAAATGGTATCTACTAGGCTTTTTCAGCAAATCAAGCTGATACCAGATTAATTTTCCATACTACTGTTGGGGACAAGAAGACATGAATAAGTATCCTGTATGGGATTCTTATCACGCACAATCAAGAATAAGCACCGACTACGGAAAGAAACTTACATAGACAATAGAATTTCTAATTTTCAAACACAATGAAGTTTTAGCTTACAGAGACAAGGGATTTTGTTTTATCAAGAAAATCTGAAAGGAATTCATATACATTTCAGCTCAGTAGTAGGGTTTTTGCACATAAATAACCTCCAGAGAACGCTAAATGTAGAAGGCAATCAAAGCTAAATATATTTTGCGGCAAAAGAATTATGTATTACTTGTGAGATGATGGATCATCACCACTTATTCCAACAACTTCAGCTCCTGATTTCTTAAACTTCTCATAAGAATCTCGGAAAGCACAAGCCTGTAAAAGTATTAATTTCATCAATGCTTGCATCAGTCACTCAACAAAATTGAAGTATTCAAAACTATTTAGTCACCTGAAAGCAACCCAATATCAGGCTATTGCAATTCTGTTGGTTTTCCTTTAAACTTGGAAAGGCTCACATTTTTCCCATCCTGGTCTTTCAACGTGAATGATGGAGGCACTGAACCTTTGTTGACCTGCAAAACCCAAAAATCATAAGCAATCACTGAAAACAGTAAGCCAATAAACACAGCAATATAAGCAATGTACCTTGGCAGAAATGGAAGTCTTAAAAGAGGAAGAAGAAGGAATTGAAAGAGAAGAAGAATAAGAGAAGTTAAGGCCATAAAAAAATGAGACTGGGATGATTTGGAGAGAATTGGGACACGTTGAGAAACAGAAGACTGAGTCTTGGGAGTGTGAGAAGGGAGTAGAGAAGCAAGAGTGTGGTTTGGAAGAGGGAGAGATGAAGCCATTTTTGGTTGAGACAAATGGGAAGTGTCTTTTGGTAATAAGAGATACAGTCATACAGTTTTCTTTGGTGGGCTATCTATACTGGGCCACAAACCTCTGTAAACGTTGTTGAATTGGGCCTAAACGGACGAACCCATCATTCGAATTTGGCCAATTTTTTTGTACAAAGCTGAATGCGATTATGTTGAATTGAAAAAGTAACTAACTAGCAAAAGAGGGGTTTAGGGTTTTGGGAACTCAGTATCATCAGCAATGGAGGGTTTGCAGACTTGGGTTCGCTCTTTCTCAAATGACACAAAATCAGGATCTCCTTCTTTCTTTCCCGAAATTCCCTACAATCTTCGCAGTGAAGGAGGACGAGCAGCTGGAGTTTCTGCCGCTTTATCTTCTGCTGATAGCTCTCGTGTTCTAGCCACCAGGCCTCCCAGGTACCTATTGTTCATTTTCGATCAACTTGACCTTGTGAATTCTAATAGAATTTCTGCAATTGTCTTTCTTTCTTTAGGACTTTAACGTTTTTTTCTCCTTTCGAATTGCAGGCAAGTAGTCTCGTTATGGACCTGTTCAAAACTCTGTGCAATTTGCTTTGTTGCTGGAATTGTTGTCGGTTACACTCTCAAGCGGCGTGTCCGGCGCTGGGCGTCCGGGTTTCTCAAACGATTAAAAGACGATTAGTAACATTAATCCCTCAAATCCTCTTAAATCTCCTCATGTCAAATGAAATGGTAGTTTGTCTTGCAATGCCAAAAAAAAAAAATGCAATCTGAACTTTATTGATCCTTAATGATTATTGCTTTTAGTACAAAATGCGAGAAATATTACAAAATTTGTAGTGGATAAAGTTTATCTTTCAAAGCTATATATTTAACATTCCGGATTTTTTTATTTTTTTCTTTTAAAGTATTTGTATTCAATATTTATATTTAACACATATTAAAATATGAGTATGAGTATAATTTTTCAAATATATAAAAAAAAAATTAAAAAATTAAATATATTCGTATCAAACACATATTTGATACTTATCCGAGTCAATCAAAGATTTATTTTTTTTCGATTTTCTTTTTTAATTATTGAGGTGAAACATACGAAAGCAACTCTGAGTAAAAAAATCTTGCATCAACAATTAAATCAAAATTTTTAATGTTCCTTTTAGACTGAAATCAAAATGATCAGAAAATCCGACTGATAAATACAAAAAAAAGAAAAAAAGTCATGTTCATAATGATAGGCTCTTAAATAGCTAATTACAGGCTAATTCCGAGATGCCCAACAGTCATTAGTTTAGAAAATTTTCTGATGTAAATTTTCTGAACGGCAAAGAAATAATGCCATTGTGAAGCATAAGGTTGCAGTTTAGGTAATGCCAAAGAATTTTACAATCCCCTTGTTTTGTACTGCCTCGTACCAATTAACAAAGCTAAGATGTTCTTAAGGAGCAGTCAGCCCATTTAGATGGAACCTATCAATCAACTAGAAAATCAAAGGGGAATATGTCAATTCACCTTTCAGTCCATCAATTAGGATATTATAGATAGTGATACATCAAACGGGGGCTACAAAGGATCCAAGCAGGCTGTCACACGACAGCAACACAAAATCTGCCCAACGTTTACTATAAGACATGCCTTTGTCTCACACTTCGTTTCAACAAATTCTTCACCATGAGGTAAATTGCCTGAGAGGTGCAAGTATTGAGTGTCAGTGCTTCATTTCTTCTGAACACCAATCCATTTGTTTCCATGTTTCAATCTCAACTTGCCAGAGAATTAAGCAAATATAGAATTAGCTAGCATTTATGATTTATCTGATACCACAGGCTTAAAACTTGTAGAGGCCTAATGTCTGGAGCTCTACCAACCAGAACATCAGTTTAAGGCAAGAAACTAAGGATGCATATCGAACCATGATCCTTTAGTTTATCATCAATTCATGATGCTCATGATTTTGAGAGCTAATCCTTGCTTAAATTATGATTTATCATCCCCCACCATGTAGTTATAGTTAAGCAGTGTAAAGAACCTGTCAAACTGACATATCGAGTTTCCTGGTCTGTATTCAATTATGTTACTCGGATTCTGGTCTGAGTGTCGAATATAAGTATGTGTCAAACACGGGTATGTTCAATTTTTTATAAGTTTTTCCATGTATTTGGGGGGTCATAAACCCATACCCATATCCAAATATGTGTCGGACACGGATACTTCAAGAAAAATGAAGAGTCGGAGCAACATAGGTATTCAAAAAGGTGCAAAACCAAGTGAAGTCATAGGAACTTTGATATCATTTGATATATAGTATCAATGTCACAGGGACTATTAGGAATTTAAAAGCAATAATTAATAGAAAATCAATCACTTAAGGATAATAGTAGATGCTCGTTGATCCAATACAATAGAGAAGCTACAAAACTGGATGACCGGATCCTCTACGCTCATTTAAAACAGGGTTAGGTGTTGTATCATGTCTAATGTGGTTTTGAAACATACCCATCAACCGCAAAGTTTCGAGTGGCAGCAGGGATTGCTAAACGAATTCCATCAAGTTCAGGTCTTGCAATTATTTGACATCCCAGGCGAGACCTGAAAAGTTCAAGAACATGGCAAGCCATTTAGATTAAATTTCACCCAAAAAAAATGCTTAGCAGGTCTATGATGAATGAACTCACGTTTCCGTAAGCCCAAAGGCCAGGTCCAACATGTCATTCTCCTCATCACTTGGATCTTCTAATTTATTATAGTACTCCATGTTCTAACAAAAGAGTCAATAGTTAGGTTGAAAGAATATTATGAATTGCCATAAATCAATCAACAGCATGTTTGATAACATATAATGCCATTAGCATACCATCACTACGACGTGGCATGTTGAACAGGCAAGCGAACCCTCACATGCTCCTGCAACGACGGTACAAGCAGACATTAATTTTAGCAATGGAATATAAATTAATTGACCAAAGTAATTAACCCATCTGTTTGTGTTACCAAAACATGTTAATTTGTAACAAAAAGAACAAGGAGGTTTTAAAATCACATTATGTTCTACTTTAATTGTTAATGCATCCTTCATGTGAACAGAATATGTTTAAGACAGATACATCATTATAAAAGGACTTCAGTAAATGAATTACTCCAAGAAGATAAAAATTAGATCCAAGGAACGCTACAAAATTAACGGATCAACAATAGATCATGTGCCTTGCCTTCGAGCTCTATATCATTTTCATGAGCTGCTTCCAGCATAGACATTCCAATAGGCACTCGAATGGGGATTTCTTCTCCATCCTTTGAAACAAATGTGACAGATATCCTGTCAAATAAGATAATCTAATGTGAAGAAAAATGAAAAAAAATAATTCAATTTTAGATTAAATGCATGTAGAACCATTAAGTGTTTAAAGAACAAATGTTTGGGGGGCACTCAAACTCCACGCTTTCATAGTCAGTGAATGCCATAAATTGCAATCTGAATCTCCCACCAGCTAAAAGTGTAAGAGCCTCATCATGCAGAGATGGACAGTAGACCAAAAAAAGCACACCAACAAAATCCACAACCGATTAAAGACGCATGCATACATGGACAAAAGTCCTCCTATTAATGGGTTCTGGTGCTCTGGATGTCACCCTACCCCCATATCAGCTGAGGTATTAATGGACCACCAAGGTTCAAGTTTGCTTTGAAGCATGCTAAAATATGTCAAAACAATATCAAGTCCTGACAAGAAATGCTTTTCCTAGGTCGTATCAATGTAGAATAACTTAAACTGACATAGAAGTTACATCATCATATCTCCCAGAACTTGTAAATCAAAATTAGGTTTGTGTATTTCTTCTTTCATTTGTTTGTGTATGTGTGTGTATTTAAGAGAGTTGAAGATTTATATGATCTAAATAATTCATCAACGTAAGAAGATTAGCACTAAAAAAAAGATTCACAACTTCATCCAACAGTCATAGACACCATGCTATTACAATTTTATTTAAAGAACTTACATTTCTTTCTGTTCATCCCCTCCCTCAGAAGCATTGTTGGAAGTTGAGGTAGAAAAATCATGATACTTTTGAAATATGGCACCTTGAAAGGCTCTAGTTTCTGGCAGTAATTCAAGCTGTCCAAAAAAATTGAAGAAAAGAGAAAAAGATCATGGGAAAAGTTTACTAATAATTCGCTGAAAATGAAATCTTCTTCTTTCAAATAAATAGCTAAAAATGAAATCCATTTCTTATCCAATTCTGTAAAGTGTAATACCAACTATATGTCTATCATTCTTCAATGTTTATACCAATATCAACCACAGATGTGTCATACTTCAATGTTTCTGGAATTATTTTCTAAATATTCTGGCAAGTATTGTCACCTCCAACTTATTACTAATCAGATCTCATCAAATGTTTGTCAGTGTGCTTATCATATTTCTCACATAACTGTCATCCAAGTTGTAGTGCTATTTTCCTACCCCTCTGACAAATCCCAAAATTGTCAGTATAACTAACATTAATAAAATAATTCCATCCCCTTAGTAAACAAAATTACTGCCAGACTATTTCTTTCTGTAGATACGATAAGAGATCATTCTTTTCACATGAAAACCAATCTGCAATATGTCACCAATTAGCTCATCTAAAACCATAATAATTCGATTACGTGAACAACAAATATATCTTCAAAACTGTCTACAGCAGAATCAGCTTAATTAGAAAGAGGGGCAAGGCTTAATCGTGTCATTAGCTCATTGACTAGAGTAGTCAACGCATTCCATCTCCTAAAGGTCATAAGATTATCCACTATTGGGTGACATAACTAACTGCTGATAAAGAGGCTAATCTCATTATTTATCAAAACTAAAACTTCCACTTAAATCCCGATAAACTGCTATCTTTTCCAGTTGCATTCAATTAAACTCCACCATCCAAGATACCTTACAGGGACATGCATATCATAAACACTAGATTAACGTTGAACATTGTCAACAACAACTGACGTGAGGGTTAACCGCAACCCATGTCTTAGGCTGCTTTCTTTCAGTGACTAAAAAAAGATAGATAATGCATGTCAAATTATATTTGTATCTTTTTGAAATATACGAAAATAATAATCACTGACCAGAGAACGCTGGTATTGTCCAGAAGGCCTTTGTCTAAATCTTGTTCTATACACATACGTATATCCGCCTATCAAAAAGAAAGCAATTTGGAGTCAAGTCAGTAAATGAAAAATCATTTCATACAAATCAAGCATTATTAAGAACCTGCAAAATATACCATTTTAATCAAAGCAAAATGGTCTTCTTTGAAACTACAAGGGTGTCTCATTTTTATTAAAAACAAGCTCTAAATATTAATAATGCCAAATTCCATAGAATCAAAGCATAACAAATGAAGCCAAATTGAAAATAGTAGCACACCTCTCGATAGCTCTTTGGCAATCCAGAATCCAACTCTAGAAAGCCTAGAAATTAACATAATTTGATGTAGTAAAACAGCCCCCTGTTTAAAGGAGAAAACAAAATAAGCTTTAGAAACTTAAAAACTTCAAGCCTTTAACAAATATATCAAATATCCAAAAGGATTTGCTTTTAAAGCGAATTAATCAATAAAGTCCAACTGGGTATTCAGCTAAGCCGATGCTTATTGACATAGATAAATACTTAAATCTCCAGAAAGCGGAAATAACGACAATATCAAGTGAGCAAGTGAAGAACTTTAGAAAAAAGAATATACCTTTTGCAACGAGAGGAACAGAGGGAATTGGAATCGGGTTTGGGTCCAATCAGTTCAGTTGGATTTTACGACGAGTGGACGCATGGGTTTGAAGCTTTCAAAGGCAAAGGGTCCCCGCCGGCGAGGGCGCGCGTCTTTTGAATAGTATGCGCCGCAGAGAGAGACGAGTGTTCGAGGAAGAAAGTGAAGGCGAGAAAGAAGAGAGTTCGAGACCAAACACACTTGTTGAGAGGCAAAATTAAAAACGACGCCGTCAAGGAGAATTTTGACACTGGAAAAGATAAAATAATGGGCATAGTGGAGATGCGGGGGATCGAACCCCGTGCCTCTCGCATGCAAAGCGAGCGCTCTACCATTTGAGCTACATCCCCTTGCTGTTTAACTTTTCGATTAATAATATAAGTTTTCTTTTATAAACCACAGGTCAAAGACAAAAATCTCAAACTTCAAATGCCCGTTAAACCGTGATTATCAGATCAACTTCGAAAGCAAGAAAAAAGTGAAGCTGTCAAGTCGATCTTCTTCCTGACCTTTTTCATTCAAGTTAATTTGTTGTAGCAGTTCATCATCAATGTTAAAGACCTTTTCGCACCATTTTAATCTTTATATATAAGTCGTGTTCAAGTTAATGATCATTTTTATTCTTATTTTTTTTTCCTTCTTTCATTGCTTGCAAGTTGCAATTATAAGGTTTAATGTAAATTTTTTGTTTTGTATTAAAAATAAGGACTAATAGGTAAATTTGTCATTATATTATAAATAGATATTAAAATTTGTCACTATATTTTATATTAATTAATATTTGTCATTGTACTTTGAGATTAGAGCAAATTTGTCATTATACTTTTATTTGATTTAATTTTATCGCTAAACTTTAATTTTGAAATATTTGAAGATAAAATTAATTTATAAAAAATTAACATAAAAATTTTATTTTATAAATAACTAAAGCTTAAACTTTTTTGTTCATTCTTTATTAATTAATTTATTAAATCCTGGTTATTAAAATAAAATATTTGAAAGAATTTTTTTAATTAAATTTTGTCTTAAAATCATTCAAGATCAAAATTGAGTAGTAAAATTCAATCAAAAAGCAAAATTTAGTGGCAAAATTTAATCAAACAAAAGTAGAGTGATAAAATTCAATTTTGAGTTAAAGTATAATGACAAATTTGCATTTAATCCCAAAAATATAATGATAAATATCAATCAAAATAAAGTATAATGATAAATTTCAATATTCACCTATAATATGGTGGTAAATTTGTCCCTTAATCCTAAAAATAAAATTTTTTTTGTATTAAAAAATAGAAAGAAAAAAAATTCTCTCTCTTGTCACATTAAAACGGAAATTTTTCTTTCATTCACACACCCGCAAACTTTACCATAAAACCAAAAATTATGATTCGAATAAATCTTTAATTTTCCCGATTTTTTTTTTTTCAAAACTTAGCCCTACCTTTAAGACTAATAAATTAACATTTTAAATTACTTAAAACCAATAAATTTCAAAAGCGATTCCTTGAGATCATCTATTTTCCTTCATGAATTTTTGTATGTATAACTACTACTTCCGTTTGTTAATTTGTTTTTGGTTATAATGAAAGCTTTTCTTTATAAAAAAAAAAAAAAAAAAACTTTAACAAATATTTTGGTTCATAATTTCTTACTCTAAAAGGAAAAGAAAAAAGAAAACCTAAGACGGAGCTGGGCCTACTGAGATTGAGTGAAGCACGTGAACCCAAAGCTAAAGTTGAGCTCATCTATCGCTAATTAGCTATAATTACGTTTTCTATTTTCCTTTCAGATCTCCCTCTCAGTCTCACTCCACCACCCAAATTTACTCCATTATTAAAAAAGAAATTTAAAAAAATAATAAAAAATCTATCCCGTTATTATTTTCCTTTTTTATTTTTATTTCATTAATTATTTACTAATAATAATTAAAAGTAATTATTTTTGGAGCCAACCAAGATCCAAAATCCATTAAAATGGAAACCGTTGCATTTAGCAGCAAAGGGAGAGACTCTAGAAGAAGAAAAAAAAAAAAACAGAAAAAGGGAAAACTCCAACCAACGACACAGTCGCTTTATCCAAAGAAAATTTTGCTGCGAAAATCAATGAAACAACAAATTTACTAGTAATAATTAAACCCTCCCCTCCCCCCAAAAAAACAACTTTGATTTCTGTAACGAATATTTAGTCTTTTTTGGGATCCTGTTTGGTTTTTTTTTTTTTTTTTTGGAATCATTTTCCATAATTTTCTCTTCCAATTTTTCTCATTGGAGAACTTTGCTTTACCATTCCCAAATTTCCTCCAAAGCCTCTTCCTTTCCTACTTTGCAATGGCTTTTCTTCTTCGGGTTCTCTGCTAACTTCTCCCCCCAGATTCAGGTAAGAAGCCTTTTCTTTTTTCTTTTTTCTTTTTTGTTGGTTTAATTTTGCATGTTCTGTTTTGCAGATTTTTTTTTTTTCTGTGTAATAAAAACTGGGTTGGGGTTGATTTGACAAGGAAGACAAGAATTTATGTGAAAGAGACAGTTTTGTCTTGATGTTTCATTGTTGATAATGTTTTTTTTTTTGGGGTTTTCTTACATGGTTCAAGGTTTCAACTTTCAATAAGTGGTTGGTCCGAAATAGCAGAATCTGGATTGGACTTTTCTGGGGTGGATTCAAAAATTTTAGCAATTGAAAAAAAAGTTGAATTTACATGGATTTTTCATTGTTAGATGGCCATGGAGCTCAAATTATTGTAAATTAGGGTAGCTTTAATTTTTCAGATCTAGAGTGTTGAATTGAAATTATATACCAAATTTGTTATCTGAGTGCAGGTCAAATAGGCTTAAATGCTAACAATTTTTGTTACTATTTTGTTCTGGGATATTCTTATGTCAATTATCTTGATTTTTATTTGATAAAAAATATGTAACTGGGTTAATTGCAGAACAACATAATTATTGCTAGCAAGCCAATATTATGATAATTAACAATTATTTAAGTATGTGATTTCTTATCTTAATTTTCACATTATGAATATGAAAAGCTGTTGCTTTGATATGGCTGAAGGAAACAATAATAATTTTGAATTATTCATGACTTTATCCAATTTCTTTTAAAGGAATTGATTCATTTGCTTTAATCATGGACATGTAGTGGAAGATCCAAACCATACAAATACAATCCTGGGTTTCTTTTCACTATTGTGCTTGAAGATTTAACAATGGATGATCAAGGTGGTAGCAAGTTGACCGGAATCCGGCAGATTGTTAGGCTAAAGGAAATGCTTCAAAAGTGGCAAACTGTCACATTAGGCTCAAGACCAAATACCCCCAATTCAGAAGAAAATCATGGGGGTGACTCACGACCAATTAACAAAATTCTAACAGATGTTATGTGTTGTGATTCTGATGAGGAAAGCTGCCATAGTCCTGAACCACCGCCTGATGTTCCAAAGGGATATTTGGCAGTTTATGTCGGGCCAGAGCTTCGGAGGTTTATCATCCCCACGAGCTACCTTAGCCATCCTGTCTTCAAGATTTTGCTGGAAAAGGCTGAGGAGGAATTTGGGTATGATCACAACGGCGGCCTTACCCTCCCTTGTGAGATTGAGACCTTCAAGTATCTCCTGAAGTGCATAGAGAACCATCCTAAGGGTCACCCTGTTGAAAGCTCAGTTTCTGAACAGGTCCTTATTTGCTTTTAGCTTAGCTAAAAGCATTTACTTTCTTTGCCTATCTCACATGCTCATGGGACAAGTTCATGCTTAACTTCGTTCTTGATCAAACTTTTCCCTAATATGAAGTTTCTATATGATTTTGCAGCTGGAGATTCATTAAATATTGGGAAAGAGTAATTGTGCTGGTCTTCACAGTGATCAAGAACTTTTGGGGTTAAAGCAAGGTCACTTTGTATGCAGATTTTTTTTTCTCATTTCTTTTCGTTTTTCTGGTTAATTGACAAACAATAGGAAACTTTTAGTTAGAAAATTTTCAGGTGTATGGTATGAATGTGATGAGAGGGGGCAATGTTTAACCTCTCTGTCCTTATTGGAAAGTGACTGCCATCTAATGCTTGATTTGATAATGAAATACTTTTATTGTTCAGAAAACCATGCTACATAAAATTGGTCCCAAATTAGAATTGTATGAATTCCATGTCGAATTTGAGATATCGAGCGAGATGGGTATGCTTCTAAGGATTTAGCAGCCTGTAATCTCCTTGTGTCTGGTTAACTTATTTATCTTCCATTGCTTAGTTGAGCTGATTAACTTGTTGATTCACTAGGAACAGATATCAGACATTCTTTCCCTTTTTTTCAGTCTTCTGCCTCACCCCCTTCATGCATCTGTTCAGAGTCTTGTTTCTAAAGCTAGATGAGATGAATTGTATTTGTATTGTAATGTTGTAGGTTTTTCCTGCCTGGCTAAATTGAATATTAGGAACCTTTCGATGGATAAATTGACATTTGAACTTGTTTTCCTTCTTTGTGCACGTGCTACTCTATAGTAGTTGGATGAAAATTAGTAGCATCAGTTTGGTTCGGGTGCAATGCAAGTGATTATATATTACTATAGTCATGTGCCTTTGGATAGTCTGACTCTGATCCGACCAAATCTTATAATTAAGCTGTCCCACTTTTTTCTAGTTTATTAAAAACCTAACAATCTGGTACTAGAAGCTCAGTTGATTATTTATTTATTTTTGATAATGAAGCACCGAAGGTTATTGAGTAGTTTGAAGCAAGATTATCGGTACTCTATCGGTATTGGTGGTACCGGTAAGTACATATCAATTTTGAAGAAAATCAGTATGATATCAGTATTGTACCATTTTTAGGTCAGTACTAGTCGTATTGGTTTGTAGCGGTCTACACAAGATTTTGATTTTTTTTTATAATTTTTTTTCACTTATTTGATTCGTTTAATCGATTTTTAATTTTTTTTTTCTTATGATCATTATTTTTTTTTTATTTATGATTTCATTAAAAAATAAAATATGTTCATTAAATTAAGTTATTGAACTTAATTAGTAATAATTTATTATTTTTTAATATTTAATATTTTATATTTATTTGATTTTAAAATTTTGGATATTAAATATTTAAAATTTTATATATGTATATAAAGTTATAAACATATAAATGTATGTAATGGAGGTATATTTATATGTGTATAGAAAACTTGAAAATAGATTATATATATGATTTTTTTTTTTAAATTTCGATAAATTCAAAACAATATGTTAAAACATACCCATATTAATATGTACCAATATCAAAATAAAATCAGTACTTTCACATACCAACTATGACTATCTTTGTTTGAAGCTTTCTTTCTTAAAGTTGCACAGAATCCAGAAGATTGCGACATCAATGCGGATTCAAGATGATATCAAATTTCAATTTCTTTATTCATCAAGATGTTGGTGAGAACAATGATAGTAGCAGTACAGGAATTTATGAAATGTATTCACATGATTATTTTCAAAGGACTAAAACACTCAAAAACTTTATGCTCTTCCAATTTTTTACCACAGGAATTAATGGGTACTTAGCATGAATTCACTGCTCTTTGCAATGATTGCTTTGATCTTAAGTTTATTGATTTGTCAAAGTGGTTGTCAATTTGAGTATTGGGGAAGTTAGGAGCAAAGTTTTGTAGAGTCCCAACAATTAAAGTCCACTCCAGCTTATGGCTTCTATGATGTGGGTTTTGTCCAAGTCTGTCTTTTTTTTTTTTTTTCTAGATCTAGTAATTCGTATATTTTTATTATTTTTTTATATTATATTTGTTTTTAAAATATTATATATTTATATAAATTTTAATATGTTGATGTATTTATATCGTATTTTAATTATTTTTTTAGATTAAATTCGTATCGTATTCAAAAATATCATGTCTACTCTTTCGTGGGCTTTTTTCTTTTTCCCCTCAGCCTCTCTCATCCTTTTTTCCATTAGAGAATATCAAATCATATCTTAACTCTCTTCATCTCCCTCTCTTTCTGATTTTCTTCAGACATCTTCTGTAGAGTATGTATTTCTTCTCCTTCTATAGAGTAAACAAATTTATAAAATTCTAAGTAAAATGCGAACCAGGGTTGTTCTCCACCATGTGAACGGGTTCTATTGTTTCACGAAGAGAAGTGAAAATTTTGTGTGATAAATCATTGAGACTGCTTAATTCTCGATTGAAAGGATGCATTTTTTTTGTTGTTGTTTTGTTGGCTTGATTTGGAGTTATCAGATCAGATATGTTTTTAGCTTGGTGGTCCAATATTGCTGCTGGTCTTAATCTACAGGGTGTACTGTTGTCTACCGCTTTTCATTGTTTTAAAGCTTTGTTTTTAACCCTGTTTTGATAGGAATTCTCTGCTATAAAGGGTCCTTCTTTGCTTTTATGAATTTCAATTTATTTTAAGGCTGAAAAGAAAGGAAATATATTTATTAAGTTAAGGTGATTGATAGTTGGGTAAGACTTTTGGTAAAGAATTTGGAGTCCAAATGAGTAAGAACTTTGTTTTTAGTTATTTTCTATTGCTAGCTCTACTCATTTTGGATTATTAATAAAGCTACAAAGCTAGCAGAGCGTGTGGCTATATGTCTAAAAAAAGCATCTCTAACAACCCAATCATTAGCAATTTGAACCATACATTTCTTAATATAAAATTGAGAATATTATAATTCAATTTGATGAGTAATCAACTTTTCTTTTTATTTTTCTATTATAGCATAAAGGAGTTTTGTTTGCCTTGTTGTTCATCCCACAAAATTGTCGACTTCCTGGCTCCGGCTTGTTGTCTCAGAATATGGACACTCTTTTTTGCAGCTAGCTTTACCTTGCTGGCTTCTTGATAATGGGAAAATCGAAAAAGTCACATTTCAGGGCTTTGATTTGCTAATTTGGGGCAATTTCCCAGCAAGGCTGGGGCATGCCAGCAGGTTACTTCACTAACACTCTAAATGGAATAAAATAACATATGAAGATAAAAATAAATCAAATCTGAGTATCAAATATAGATATGAATTTGATAAAGGTGTGCTTAATTTTTTTAAATTTTTTTTATATATTTGAAAAATCATATCTTATAAGTTATATCTATGATCGAATATGTATCGAACATGACACAAGTACCGGAAAAATGAAAATTCCTATTAACATATAACCAAACATATTAAAGGATTAATGTTTTTGTTACCTGATGACATGAGAAATCTTATTGGATGAGATGATTGAGGTTGTTCCCTAATTTCTCTGTCCAACAGTAAAATATTACTACCATTTACCTTAAAACTTTAAGATCCTTAAACAGGCTTTCATACCTAAAGCACCCCTTAAACAAAACTTAAGTAATTGGTTACTTTGTTCTAGTTTAGCAGAGCTCTAAGGCTGCAGGCAATGCAACAAAGTACTTCATAGTACTACTAATTTTACAAATTCAAATGTGAACTTTCAGCTCCAAAACAAAAGAAATAGGGTTTTAGTAGATAAGACTTCTCAACTTTCTGGGGTACCCTTTTCTCCTGACTTTTTATTTTGGCTTCTCCCAGGCCCAGGAGCCAATTTCAATTATATCATCAAACTTTTATTTTTTCCATTTGACAAACTGTAATTCACTTGATAAATAGACATTGTCACAATATGGAAGACAAACATAAAAGATGGGGAGCCCAAGCTTTCCAGTACTGTACTTTTCAAGCATTATTATTAATGTTTGAGATAAAGATTTCTTCTTTTTGGCCAACATCTCCCTCATATCTCTTCTTCTTCATTCTTTCTCTTTCGGATCAAATCATTGAAACCACATATAATTGTTATAAGAAAAACGAACATTAATCTCTTATATTATATAAGAAAAAACGACAATGAAGAACAATGATACACAAATATAATCCCCTCACCAGGCTTACAGATTAGCCGGCATGAACTCGGTTAAATCCTCACCATTGAAATTAACTCTCTCTTCTCTCTGATCTTCCTCCAATTTTTTATCAGCGCAGTCCCTTTTAATTCTCTCTGCAATCGTTTCTTGTTTCTTCTACACCCCCTAATCACAATATTATCATTACATAATGTACAACTTCGGTACCATGCGAATGACCACACGGGAATGTTTCTTTTGATCTCCAGAAGCAATTAACAAGCGTAAAACTCGACAAGCTCCTCCAAAGACTCGGGCTGAGGATCAGCATTTTCGAGCATCCAAAGCAAGTGTTCGAACAAGACAACCTCGCACGACACGTTGATGACGGTGTCGTTTTCGCCCGACCGTTCCGCGAGTTCGCGGAACAAAGGGTTGTCGATAATGTCGGAGCTAATAAGGTACCGTCTCCGAGATTTTCCCACGTAGACAGGCTGGAGATTTGCCGATGATTCCTCGTCGATGTCCGAAGCCGCCGCTACGGAGCTCGATGTCGGGCGGCTTTGCTTGTTGTTGAATGAGTTTAGCTTCTTGAGAACTGACTTAAGCTTCGTAAGCTTGTCGCTACCTTTCGCCATTGTCTTTCCTTTTTTGGGAGGTTTAAGGATTTTGAAAGAGCTTTCGGAATTTGGGAGGTTTTTGCCTGAGAAGAGAGAAAGAAGGTGCTTGCGAGCTAAGAAAAGGGAAATAAGGTTCCTTTATAAAGGAGTTGGGAAAGGGTGAAATTGTAAATTTGGTTGAAATGCGGTTATATGAGTTGGGCCCGGTTTGGGGTTCCGGTATTGTAAAAAGATAATGAGCCTGGGCCCTGGGGTGTGGACTATGCGTTAAGAGTTCTATAATCAATCCTTTGTTTCTGAAATTTTTACATAAATGCCCTTTACCACCGGTTTGGACTTGGGTAGGGCTGTTCACTATTCGGTTTTAACCGAATTAACCGACCGAAATTTAATTCGGTTCGGTTAATCAGTTAACCGAATAAAGTTCGGTTCGGTTAACGGTTAAAGGTTTTGAAGAATTTCGGTTTTCGGTTAATTCGGTTCGGTTAAGCGAAAATAACCGAATTACACGAATTAACCGAAATTCTTCAAAAAGTCATTATTTAATGCTTTTAGATAATTTTTTTTAAAAAAATTAATTTATATATTAATAAATTAATAATTTTTTTTTGATTGGTTGGACTTGGATGGATAATTTGGATACAAAATCATGTAAAAAAATAGGTTAGCAAAATAAATTTCTTATGTATTTTGGTTAATTCGAAAATCGACCGAATTAACCGAAATAATTTCGGTTCGGTTAATTAACCGAACTAACTATTCGGTTCGGTTAACGGTTAATAGAAAAATAATTTCGGTTAATTCGATTATGGGTAATTCGGTTCGGTTATTAACCGAATTAACCGAATGAACACCCCTAGACTTGGGTGTGTAATTGAATATTTTGAACTTTAGAAATTGGAAAACAAAATTTAAGCAAATATTTTTAGGATTTATATTTGATGCACGTGTATAGGTTTATACATTAACAATGTATTCTGCAATGTCACCTGTTGAGTTAGGAGTTAGGATTAATGGTTCGGGGTTAGAAATTAGTGATTAGTGGTTAGGATTACTGGTTAGTTTTTTAATGAGGTGTCAGTGTATAGACCTATACACTGACAATGCATCAAATACAAACTCATATTTTTATTATTTTATGTAGGAGTTTGTTTTTGATATATTGACAATGAAATTTTTTTAATTTTATAAGCAAAATTAAAAAACTATCATATATTTTATCTATTTTTTAAATATATTCTAAAGTATGTCTCATCTTGTTAGGGCTAGTTTAGCATTGCTGTTGGAAAAAGCTTGGGTTGGAAAAAGCTCGAGTTGAAAAAAGTGTGTTTATAAAGTGTGGTTTAAAAACTTTTAAGTGTTTAGCATTGCTGTGAAAAAGTGTTGTAGGAAATTGAAATGTCAAAAAAAAGATATGTTTAAAATAATAAAAGTTTAGAGATGTGAGGATAATAAAGTCATTTTATCTAAAAACCAGCTTTTAAAGCCCAAAAGCTATATTTTTTTGGCTTTTTGGTTTGGCTTTTCAAACCATGGTTTCAACAGTAGAAGCCAAATTTTTTATCTGTTTAGCATTGCGTTTGCGGTGAAAAGCAGCTTTTGACCTCAAAAGCTGTGCCAGAAACAATGCTAAACGAGGCCTTAATCCCATTTATGGAATCGAAAAACTCTAATGGTGATGGATATGATATGATTTCTCTTTAAGTAGTTTAATTATTTTTTTGTAATAAAAGTGACAAAAAACTATTCAAATTCAACACTTAAAATAAAATAATGGTCACATGTAAGGGAAGCTTATAATTAAACTAAACTTTGATGGAAGGGCATTTTGCCTCAAAGAGGAATGAGTATTTAGAGAGCGAAGTTACGAATTAGTGTAGGGTTTTTTGTTTGTGTTTGGCCCTTAAAAATTAACTTACCAACTAGAAAGTTGTTGTGTTCATCTTTTAGAACAAATGATTCAACTACCAAAAGATAATTAGGAAGAAAGAAAACACTACTAATGTAAACAATAAAAAGAGAATAAGAAACATCCTCATAAATGCATTTTGCCTTATGTAGCCGTATGCAATGTATACTAAGTAAATCATATATGTTAAGGAAATTCAAGATTCAGATTTTGAATATAAAGATTTTAGTCAAATATTTAATTGATAGGCAAAAAAAAATTGTTCTTATTGAATTTATAGCTCAATTGGGGGGAAAATTAAGGTAAACTAGTATGTAATAAGGATAGGTAAACGCTGATCCAAGTAAAATTTTCAGAATCAACTGACATTCTCTTTTACATTTTTTTCTGTTTCCTTCAAAAACTTTTTACTCAAACACTGATTTATACATCAAAACGTATCTCGAAACTCAAATTTCGACCTGCCTCTAATCTCTTTTTTGTGTCAAGTCCAATTCACCTCTTTTCTAGCAGCTCCATAACCTCACCAACTCCACTTTCTAAAGATATCAACGATTGAATTTGACATTATGATTGGGTTTGAAAATTTTGGGTTTCAAGAAATATTATTGTAATTTGAAAGAAGATATAGTTAATATAATTCAAATACATGATTTTGAGTGGAGTTAATATAAAGGTTTTCGTCACCATATATATATATAAGCTTCTCGCTCAGGCACCAACTAGAAAGTTGTTGGTTTCTACAAATGATTCATTCTCTCTTAATTAATTTTAACTAACTAATTTTTTGTTTTCTCTTTTTATATTTTTTTAGTGAAGAAAATAGTTATTTGATAGCGACAGACATGTGCAAGAGTGTTGCAAAAGGGTTCAAATATGTTATCCAAATTCATTTCCCTTTCTCTATTTGATCCTTTTTTTTTCTTTGCACAAGATTTAAAAAAGGTGAAAAAAAAATTGTAAAAAATTCTAAAATTAAAAAAGAGAGATCACGATCAGGATTTGGAATAAATTTCTAGTAATTCGAGTTAATTTGGTTCAACTCAAATTATTATTTAAATTAAATTATAAAATATAAAAATAATTTTTTTAAATATTTAAATAATAAAATAAAATTTCAAACTGAATTGAGTTGAATTAGACCAAAATCGAGTTTGAACAAGTAAAATTTTTTCTATTTTGTTTCGACCTAACCTATGATCCCTCTAATCCATGATGACTACCAAAATTTTCTATTCAAATATTTTGAATAAAAAAAGAAAAAGCTAATTTGTATGCAAATAATAGATAAATGCATTTCATTGCTGCTTGTCTATTAGCAGTATATATATAATATTTAAATTAAGGTTTCATTTTTTTTCTTTCAGAAGATTCTTGATCAACTGTTTGTTGTATTGACTTCTTGTCAGCTTTGCTCAAATTTTTTTTTTTTTTTCTATATTCAGAAACTGACCTTTACTCACCTGCCATGTAATTTATATGCGAGACTTTGCATTTCTTTTTATGCAGCATATGAAAAAGGCTCAATCTTTTTTCTTTCATATACTTTTTTGTTAACCTAAAAAGTGCATGTAAATCAAATTAATGAATATATATACATATATATATTGCTTTAAGTTGTAAAATGCCTTGAATCTCTTACTACTTTTATAGCTTTTGCACGTCAACCTCGCATGCAAAGGCCATGACAAAGGTTGTTTCCACTGTTCGGGCATGTGATCTCAATTCTCAACAAAAATTTTGTTTTTTAATGATATTTAAAGCAAAGTTTCTGTTTTTTTATATATAAAAAAACCTTAGAAAATAGTGAGAAAAAGGTGTTAAGAATGCACTTTTTACATGATTTTGGGATTTTTTTTTTTTTTAGGATATGGGTTTGAGAAAAGGATCTAATCCATGATTGTTTACTTTAATGTGATTATCAGTATATGTTTTAATTTATTGTCACTTATAATTTGTTGATAGAGAGTCAGGTTTTAGATTTACTGAAATCTAAATTTTAGATATCTCTTTACTATATACACTATGAGAAAACCATTAAGAATAATAATGGGAGAAAGCAAGAACATGCATGTTAATGTCAGATGGTGTTTTGGGAACAATATTTTTGAGGTGAATAACAAATTTCGGGGTTCAAGAAAATCCTTGATAAAGACAATTGGCGGCGAATGAACAATGACATGTGAGCAACACATGGAATCAAATTAATGTCCCAAAAATGTGAACCATTAACTTATTAAATTAGCCTCAATCACACCCCATACTCTCCCCATGTGAATTCATATAATATAATTACCAATGTCATGAAAATACTACTTAGTAAAATTTTAATTTTCTTTTAAATGTTTGTTTTCGATGCATTGGCGATATTTTTAATTTCATAAACAGTTTTAAGAATTTGTTATATGTTTATATATTTAAAAGGTATGTGTCACTTTATTAATTTTATTTTAAAAATTTAAAAATTTTATTAATGATAAACGGGATGATTTCTCTTCTTATAATTTTTTTTTTTTGGATAAGTTGTCTTTTATTATCCAAGAAGTAGAACTTCTGCTACAAAAATACAGATTATTAGCTAGCGGTTGCTAGCAAAAAAGAACTACAATCAAACATTGTCTACAACATTAACAGTATTAACCCTCTAGAACTTCAGCTAGCAATGTACATCAGGAACAAGTAATTGCCCAAGTAGCACAAAACCCCATGTTGACAGCATCAGCCACCACCCTTCCTGCACTTGATAGTCTAAGCCTCACAATCTCCTTGATACATCCAATTATCTCTTGTCCCGTGCTCACAGATTGCCTGAACTGTCTATTGTTTCTTTCTCTCCATATCATGTAAATGTAAGCATTCCATGCCAAGCGTAAAACAATGGAGATCAAGGCTTTCCCTTTCAATTTAGAGGCTGCCCAATTAAGTTCTGAGATCCAGTCACTTGCTGCTCTTTGCAATTGGCATAGTCTAAAGACCTCTTCCTATATCTCCTTTGTAGATATGCATTCAAAAAACAAATGGTTCCTGGCCTTCTGCTCGGATTGGCAGAATAAACAGTTGCCTTCAATATCCATGCCCCTTGAAATTAACTTGTCTTTTGTTGGCAGCCTATTGAGGATTGCCATCCATGCAATCATAGAGTGCTTTGGGATGTGGAAGGGAAACCAAATCAGCATGTGCCAACTTACCTTCCCCTGTTGAAGTCTCATCTCATTCCATACTTTTGTAATTGGAAATTTTTGCCCAAGCAGCCTCCAAGCATAAGATCCATTCTGAAGTGTTACAAATTGTGACGCCATATTCCTCAGCTGCAGAAGCTTCCTCCAGTTCCAGCTATGAGATTGTTTTGCTTGAACCTGCCACAAAGGCCTTCCTTTAAGCACATAGGTTTGAATCCAGGCAATCCACAATGAGCTTGCCTGAACTAGGATAGACCATAGATGTTGGATCATGCATGCTTGATTCCATACCATTAGGTCTCTCAAACCCAACCCTCCTTCTGATTTAGGATTGCAAATAGTATTCCAGCTTAGTCTAACTCCCTGAGCTGATCCCTTTGCCTTTTCCAGAAGAAACTTGAGCACATCTAATTAATTTTTCTTATGACAGCTTTTGGGATAACAAAGTGCCTGCACCAAAAGTTTTGAACATTGAAGAGCACTGATTTGATGAGTTGCATTCTACCCACAAATGAGAGTTGTTTAGCAGCCCAACTATTAATTTTTCCTGATATCTTCTTAAGTAAAGGGGAACAGTCCCTTTCAGTGGTGATCAATGGAACTCCCAGGCATCTTACTAGAAGTTTCCCTCAGTAATTAAAAAATCGGACCAGCCGGTCGGACCATTGAATCGAGAATCGATGGTCAGTCCGATCCGACGAACATAATAGAACTGAATTTTTATCGAACCGGTAAAGAACCGGTTCAACTTGTTAAAAACCGATAAAAAACCGGATTGAACCTGTATAAAACGGGTTTTATATGTATTTTTATTTTTTTTCAAAATTTTATTTGTAATTAATAAGATTTGAACCTTTAACCTCTTAGTATTAGATTAAAGATCATACTATTAAGCCACATTCATTTTTTTGTTAGTTATTAACTATATTTAATATTTATTTAGTGTTTAAATATTTAAAAAAAAAAGTTTTATCGAACCGACCGGTCCAACCGGTTGGACCGGAAACCCGAGGTCTGACCGATTCGATCTCCGATCCAATTTTTTTAACATTGATTTTCTTAACTTGAATCCTGTCAAATCATGAATTTCTCAGACTTGGTTATCAGTAATTCCGGATGAAAAGATCTCACTCTTTGCTGGATTCAATTGCAAGCCAAAGAAATAATAAAACTGTTGTAGAATGCATTACATGCCTACAATGGAGTCCAGATTACCCTTCGAGAAAATTAAATTTATAATTCTTGTCTTGTTTTCCAACATATTCATTGATAAATTAAATTTATTGAATTAGATATATCTTCCAATTATAAGCTTCATGATCTTTGTCATGTGACATAAATTGGGAACCAATCCTGTATTTTGCATATATATATATATATATATATTAAATCAGATAATAATGTGATATCATTGTCATCATATTTAGAATTTAGTTTTTGATTTGTAATCAATTAATGTTAATTTGTTAAGGTTCGTCTGTCTAACTTGATCTGTCGGCGTTCTATTCCATGATTCCATCAACTTCAATGAACAGCACCTGTCAGTGGATAAGATTAAAGATGATTAGTGAATAATAACAAATGTTTAAGGACAAAATATATATATTTATAAAGAAAAAAAAAGTCAAAAAGAAAATGTGTGGTGAGAGGGGAAAATATGGAGTTTTATATTTCTTTTCTGTCCATATTACAACAATATCTATTTAGATTTATTTTTTTTACTCGGCCAAAGATAATCGTAAAATTAGATGTACAAATTATCCCCTTAGAATGATATTTTTTTATGTCTCTTCTTTTTCCTGACTCTTTGAAAACTTGTTTAAGTGTTTAGTGATAAAATGAAAGGTCTGAATGAGGGCAAGGTTTTGTCAAAATCAATGAATAGAAAATTGTTTTTGGATGGTAATGCAATTTGATTGTTTATCGAGAAACAAGATCCTATCATTTGCGTGAAGAAAATCAACAGGATCTACTTGCACTTTGAACTTATTCTACTAGTTTTAATTTCAATCTTCCCATGATCAAAAACACAGCGGAAGAATTGAGATGTCTCCAAAAGAGAGATACAAAAATACAAGAAATGTCTCTTTTTGATTGGGACCTAAATCGTCCTGACATGCATTTTTGCAGGAACGAAGCCAAAAATTTTATGTTGGGAGAGCCGAACCCAACATAAAGATCAAGAAATTCAAGGAATTAAAAAAGACCAAAGCTCCTGTCAGTCCCTTAGATCCGCCTGTGCATGTGCTTAAAGCAGATTAATGATCAGGGTCGACGAGATTATTGATCATCATTGCAAGATTATCGACGACATGTAGCATGTGATTAGCATTATCAAGCTACTAATAATCAGTGTTAGCCTTGTCAGTTTGCCCGTTGCCTACGGCTCTTTATATATGTTTCTGTTAAAACTTATAAAGTTGGATTCTATTAACTCATTTTAAAGGATTGCCTTTGTCTTACATGTTTCTAAGCATTGGATTATACTAGATAAGTAACTTTATAGGATTACTTGCCAATTAGCCTTGTCAGTCCAAAGATATGAGCATTCAAATAGCCAAATCTCAAAATGACAAAAATCAAAGCCTTCCCTTTTAATCTATTCTTTTGTCCATGTAAATTCTTCATTCCAATCACCAACGCCCCTGTTTATTCCACAAGCAACCAGCACCTTCTTCCCTACTTTTGTAGAATAAAACCAAGTAAAGAAGACATGATCTCTAGTTTCTACTTATGCATCAATCTAACGATTTCAAGTGCCCCAATGATGAGGGGAGGTTCTACATCACTCACCCCTGTACTAAAAGATCTCACTCTTTGAAAAGTTCAATTTCAAGCCAGAAAACTGATAAAAAAAAACTTCCAGAATATTAGTTATGGCCACCATAGAATCTACCTTTCCCTTGGTAAAGATCAATAAGTCATCAGGAAAGGAAAGCACAAATGTGTAAGACCAATTCTGCTTAGCATCTGCAATATTCAACAGACAGGACAAAACATTCATGGCAATAACAAACAACTAAGGAGAAATAGGATCCCCTTTTGCTCTTGGGAAATAGCCTGCAAGTCCACCATTTATAGCAAAAGAAAACAAAGGAGATGTATAACATTTACTCAATCAGTAGATAAAGATTTTAGGAAATTTCAAAATAAAAAGAACTTGAATAAGAAACCATCAAAGGCCTTCCATAAATCCAACTTAATAGCACATCTGACAGAAAGTGAAGATCTATGATGATGGCATGAATAAATATATTATCAACCAAATTCCTACCTTCCACGAATGCACTTTGGTTAGTACTTTAGTACTGATGATGGCAGTGAATGACAGGCAGACACTTTTTTGTCAAGGCCAAAATAACTTTTGGGCCATATATATTCCAAACTTGAATAACAAATGTGAAAATTAGTAGTTCATATGGGCCAGGCTTCAGTCTCTTTAGGCTCTAGGCCCAATAGTTTGGTCAAGGCCTTGCCGCCTTTCGTACGAAAGGCGAAGCGGTGAAAAGGATCCAATTTCCACTGCCCGATGCGGATACGATCATCATACGATTTAAATATTAGTAGAAAACTTTCGTTCTACTTTTCGATTGCCCTTTGTGGTCCCATCTCCCGATGTATTGTGGGATCCATCACCGGCAAAACGAAGCCATATGTTTTAGAGTTCGCGGGTAAAACCGTAGAACCTCCACTCATCACTCACCACCCCTCCTCAATCCTCCTCCACCACCATCGCCATCCACTCTTTTCAAACTTGTCGCTCTTTTCTCCATCCTTTTCTTCCTCCGTCTTTGTCTCATCTTTAATACCACCTTCTCGAAACTAAAATTTCATTTCCCCACCAAAAATAAATAAAATTAAATGAGCTTCTCTTCCAATTACACCAATCTCCGTCTCAATGCCAACCGTTCCCACAACCTCCTCTTTTGCTCCCCTCAAATACCTTTCCAAATCCGCGAATTTCGCGTTCATAAACGACGCCGTTTAAAGCTCTCCCGCTCAAACCCCACTCTCCAAAACCAGTTCAATTTCTCTTTCGATAACAATGTTTTCCAGAACCTTCCTTCGCTCGATTTTCTCGCGCCGGTTTTAGGTCTAACTTCCGGCGTCGCTCTTTATTTATCGTCGCGGTTAAATTTAGTCTCCGGAGGCAAAAACAATGTCTGCGAAATCGGAGAGTGGATCTTATTCACCAGTCCGACGCCGTTTAACCGCTTCGTCATCCTCCGCTGCCCCTCCATATCGTTCGAAGGGAGTGAGTTGATGGAGGATGTGAACGAGAGGTTGGTGAAGGAAGATAGGCATTTCGTGAGGCTAAATAGCGGGAGGATGATTCAGGGGAGTGGAAACAGAGGAGAGAAACCGAGTGAGTTGGAGTACCAGAGGGTTTGTATAGGCACGGAGGATGGCGGTGTCGTTTCGATTGATTGGCCGGCGAATTTGGACTTGAGCGAAGAGCATGGATTGGACACGACGGTTTTGGTGGTCCCGGGAACGGCGGAGGGTAGTATGGACGACAAGGTGAAGGCTTTTGTTAAGGAGGCGGTTTTTTGTGGGTTTTTTCCGGTTGTTATGAATCCTAGAGGTTGCGCTAGCTCGCCACTCACTTCTCCCCGGTAAGCTTGAGTTCTAAAACTAAAATTTGTTCGTTAAAGTGAGTATTCTTTCATTACTTCTTTTGTTTATTAGCATTGATAAAATGTTTATAATATGTTTTAAGTAAGTGGGAAGTATTTACTTGAAAGTATTATATGTTTTAGCAGAAGTTAGTTTCTCAGCTAGGCTTCTAAGATCAAAAGAATTATCGAATGTAAGCCGGGTGTTTTGTTTTCTACTGGAATTTTTTTGAAAAGTCATCTGATATCAGGGTACTTAATGACTTTATTTATGTAGGTTGTTTACAGCTGCTGACAGCGATGATATCTCCACTGCTATACAGTTCATCAATAAGGCAAGGCCATGGAACACATTGATGGGTGTTGGCTGGGGATATGGCGCAAACATGTTGACGAAATACTTGGCAGAAGTTGGTGAGAAGACACCTCTGACAGCTGCAACTTGCATAGACAATCCTTTTGACTTGGAGGAGGCCACAAGATTGACTCCTTATCACATTGCTTTAAATGAAAAACTCACTGGTGGACTTATAGATATCCTACGATCTAATAAGGTTGGTGATTGCTTCGATATTTGTAGCTTTTCACTCTAAATCACTTCATCACTTCAGTGTTTAAGGTATGCTTCATTATACATTGACCATTCAGTACTAATTCATTTGATTCATGCTGAATGAATCATCTAGGAACTATTTCAAGGCCGAGCAAAAGGGTTTGATGTGGAAAGGGCTCTATCGGCCAAATCTGTTCGTGACTTCGAAAAGGCAATATCTATGGTCTCTTATGGTTTTGAGGCCCTTGAAGACTTTTACTCAAAGTCTAGCACGCGAAGCTTAGTTGGCAATGTGAAGATTCCAGTTCTTTTTATACAGGTACCTTCTAGAACTTCTGAGATCTAATGCCATATGTTTTCTCTGAGGTACATATTCTAATGTCAAATGTCAGATTAGTACATGCTTGTTTCAAAAAAACTCATTTATAACAAAATTTTCTTTAGAAGATATTTTTGCAAAATGCTGAAGGTGGGGCATTGTTAAATTTTCCTACTTTAATGGTAAATATTGAGCAAAAATATTATAATCTTGTTCTTTCTTCTGATGAGAAAAATGTGAGATAATTGATTCCAAAACAACTTTATTTTGTTTGAAAACAGTTCTTTTGCTGCTCTCTCTCTCTCTCTCTCTCTCTCTCTCTCTCTCTATATATATATATATATATATATATATATATATATTTGTGATGAAAGCAAGACAGGCATAAAAACTGCTATGGTTGAATATCATGTTTGTGTCATTAACCGCTAGTCACTGAGCTTAGCTAGAGTTCCTTGAAGACGGTGGTAAACTCCCAAAATTTTCTTCTAAACTTTTTAAAAACTTAACTAAGATGTTTAATCTTGCCTTCTCGTTTGGGCAAATATCTTTTGGGACTTGACCTGCAATAGCTTGTATTTATTCTGTTTCTGTCCTCTGCATGTTTGTGCACTGGTTTAGAACCCAACTCCCCCTTTGAGAAGGAGGAAAATTAGAAGGAAAACCTAATTTTTTTGTAATTTTTCATTTTTCAGAATGATGATGGATCAGTTCCACTATTCTCTATTCCACGTGGTTTGATTGCAGAAAATCCTTTTACAAGCCTACTCCTCTGTTCTTGTTCACCATCTAGAGCTACAGTATCTTGGTGCCATCATCTTACTATTGAGGTAATATCTTCATCTTCTCTCTTCTCATCCGAGGGGTTTGGAACCTCGACTTTAATCCACATAGTATGTTAAGCAAATAGTGGGGTTATCCTGATAATGACAACGGAAAGTATCCTGTTTCAAGGGTTGGGTGGGTTTGAGGGTAGGATTTAGGTTTTAGATTCGGTCTCAGGCTTTAGTATTTTTTCATGAAATATCCTCTTTCAAAGCATCAATCTTCACAAATGAGCTTGGTGATCTGTGGTCCTTCTCATTATTCTATGCGTTGGTCCTCTGAAGACTGTCTAGGTAGTTAACTCTTGCTATACATCCATTATTTGGATTTTGAACCCCAAACCTTTTAAGTCCTACAGAATTTACTTAATATTACATGATAAGAATTTCATTGTTTCCAGTGCCAATTATATCCTGGTTATTTGGATTTTGAACCCCAAACCAGGCTGGAGTGACATGTTCTTTATCTTATGGTCTTCGAATTTGATAAAATTTCACCATGAATCTTGCAATTGATTTTCCTCATTAGTATCATTTGGTATATATAGTGGCTTACAGCGGTGGAGCTTGGACTTCTTAAGGGCCGTCATCCTCTTCTGAAAGATGTTGATGTCACCATCAACCCTTCAAAAAGATTAGCTTTTGCGGAAGGTAAGTTGACTGGTAAGGGCGGAAAAGCTAAGAAGCTTTTGGATCTTTCTATATCAAATGCTATAAATGGCTATTCCGTTGGTCCTACAAGAGACATGTTAGAAGATGGTGATACAGCTGCTAGCATCCACCTACGGTCCAGACAAGATTCACTGAAAGATGTGGAAGTTGAAGACAAGGGATTGCAAAGAGTGCACAATGATATGTTAGCACAGACCAAACCCGTTGAAGAGGAAGCAGAGTTGGTCAAAGAGGAAGCTGTCCCAGAAGATGGTGAAATAGGACAAGTTTTAAAAACTGCACAAGTAGTTATGAATATTCTTGATGTAACTATGCCCGGAACTTTGAAAGAAGCAGAGAAGCAGAAGGTAAGGCTTATAAACATTGGAGTTTCTTCTTTTTATCTCACATGTATGATCATTCTGGGTTTAAAAATGTGAATACATATTCATCAATTTCTAACCTTGAGTTTGCAGTGGTCTGCATTTAGTATAATCTCAATTTTGAGCAATCAAAATGATATGCTAATGTTAAAGGTCGACCTCTGCATGTGCGTGTGGAAATGAAATATGTAAACTCTACAAGTCTTATGATTTATAATATATTTCTTGAATGAGTAAATTAAACGTTTGGGTTCTTTTCATATTTGATTCACTTTCTTATCTCGGTTTATGATTTTCTTCTTGGTTTGGTGGTATCTATATCTGTTTTCCTTTTAAAAGTATTTTACTTAAAATTCAGCTTATATGATGTTACTTTCAATTTTAGATTATTTTTCTGGTGTGGCATGCTTGGTTCCTTAAATAGCTATTTTAAGCAGACATTACTTTAAGAATTTGGAGATATGAATTTCAGGTATGTTAAATAAGAATTTGCGGACATGAACTTTAGTTATGTTAAATAATCTATGTGCATTCAGGTCTTGGCTGCTGTTAATCAAGGAGAGACTGTTATGAAAGCTTTTCAAGATGCTGTTCCAGAAGATGTTGCTGAAAAACTCACAGCATCTGTATCTGTAATTATGCATGCTCAAGGCACAAACTTAAAACAAGGTATTCAGAGGATTCCCAAAATGCAATCAGGGTTTAAGTCAAAAGTTCAAGAAAGTGTCAGTGATGCTCATTCTACAGATGAGATAAAAAGAGCTGATGATTTGGCAGATAGGACTGATAGCAATCAAGTTGGCTCGGACAAAGCTACTGCTGGACAGAGATTAGAATCTCAGCCATCAGACAATTTGCAAAAGTCTGGTGATGTAGGTCAATCTCAACCAACAAGTGGAGATCAAGGTGACATTTCTTCTTCAGTTAATAAGGATACAAATGAGTCGGGAAAAATTCATGAAAATGATGATCTCACCAAAGAAAAGGCTTCTCTACATGCTGAGTCCAGCGAAACAGGATCGGAAACTAATGCTAAGCCTAATTTGACTACCCGAGCTGAAAAGGCAGGTAGCACAGATGAAATACTTAGTGGTGAGTCCAAAGCAGACCGAGATGGTGGAGTAGGCCAAATTGAAACGAAGGATGAGAATAATCCCCAGAAAAAGGAAGAAAAACTCGGGGATTCTTTGACTGACCAAAATAAAGTGGCATCTGCAGAATCTTCTGAAGCCCAACCAGTGGAAGGGGAAGGGAATGATAATCAGAAAAAAGATCTGCAACATGCACCCGATCAAAATAAGTCCACTATCGCTGATTCCAATCCTTCAACCTTCAATGTTTCTCAAGCATTAGATGCTCTGACAGGGATGGATGATTCCACCCAAGTAGCTGTTAACAGTGTGTTTGGTGTGATAGAAAATATGATTTCTCAACTCGAGGAGGAAAAAGAAGAACATGAATCTCATGATGGAAATGAGGTTAGGACTGAGAATACAAATTCTGTGCCTGAGACACGAGATACATTTGAAAAGAAAGAGGACAGTGAAAATGATCACAAATTGAGAGAAATAGAAGGCTGTAAAAATAACCATAGTACGATTTCTGATAGATTGCATGATCCTCCCATACATAATGATCATGATAATGGTACAGACTTGCAGGATGACTCAACAAGTGAATGGCCGGAGAAGGGCTCCCCACAAAATCCTGTTTCATCTGAGGGGACTGATAGTGATGATTCTCAGGGAAATACTGTAGGCAATAGTTTGGATTTGCCAAGAAACAATGATCATATAGTTGGTCGCAAACTTGTGGCTGATTATTCAGATAGACCCATAAATAGCATTCCCTTGTACATAAATGCAAATCAATATGAGGACTTTCCACATAGTGAATACTTCCACGGATATTTGCTTTCGAAACAAACAACCAAACCACTAGATGTAGATACAACTACTGCTTTATTGCTCGACTACTTTCCAGAAGAAGGGCAGTGGAAGCTCTTGGAACAACCAGGAGTGAATGGAGATTCTACTGGTGATGTTACAACTCGTAGCAGAGAGCCTGAGGCTCCAGCTGCAGAAGTTAGAGAAATGGAAAATTACATTGAACCATCATATGTAATATTAGATACTGAAAGACAGCATGACCCTGTTGGAGAGTTTGAAACTATAGACAATATGAATGGAAGTGCTGAAAACAATGATGAGGGATTAGAGGAATTGATGCAGCTTGTAAAAGTTACTATATTGGATTCTTTGAGGGTGGAAGTTGATCGCAGGCTAAGTGCATCTGACATGGAAGAAGTGGAATCTCAACTTGCTATAGATATTGAAACAGTTGCAACTGCAGTAACTCTGTCTATTGGAGATGATGAGGAGCTTAATGATTTTGAAGGCAAAGAGTATGTTATTGACAATGCCTCAGAAAATGTTGGTACTAATGCTATTAATGGAGAAAATGTTATCAGGGCTATTTCATCTGCTGTTCAGAGCACAAGTTATCTAAAGAGAGTGCTGCCAGTTGGTGTTATTGTAGGATCCAGCTTAGCTGCTTTGAGAAAGTATTTTCGTCTATCAACAGTTCATGATGATGATCAAAGTGAAGTTAAAGCTGCTGACAAAGCCCAAATATCTAGGAAAAAAAATCAGGGGAAGACTAGTATAATGGATATAGATCAAAGCCTTAACAAGGATGGTGTCATGGTTGGTGCTGTTACAGCTGCTCTGGGAGCATCAGCTTTGCTAGTGCCAACCAAGGTAATAGTTAATTTCTTTAGAATTTTTTTCTACAAGCATTTATATGTTCTTTGTTTGCTTTTTAAACCCACCTGCACAAGCCCGGTTTGGCAAGGGTCATCTTGTTTTGTTACTAAAAGTTAAGCAACATTTGTCAAGTAATAAAGGTTTTCAACAATTATTAATTTATTATCAGCAAAGGTTTTCTATTGAATTTGATTGTTATTACCTTTTACGTACGAATGTGATGTAGAAATTATGCTTATAATATTTATTTTTATCTAATTGCTTCTAACTATTATTTCATGTTTATGTCATGGTTTGATTCCCACAGAACCTTTTGAACCTTGATCTTTACCTTTTAGGGTTCCATGACTACTTTTAGTTTTAAGAACTTTGCCAAAATGGTTAAAAGCCTGTTCAAGTCATATTTAATTTGTACCAAGAGTATCCAAAGAAATGTTGAACTATTTTGAGTTAAAGATTTTTATTTCAAGCTTTTAATTTTTATTGTTATATGTCATGCATGTTGTTTGTGCTTTTCTGTATTTTTTTTCCTTCTCCTGAATCTGTGTGCTTCTCATTCTTGCTGGTGTATAAAACTGCAAAGGATCCACTAGAAGAAAAGGGAACTGCAGAAAGTTCATCCAAGACCTTCAAGGAGAAAGGCCATCAGCATAAAGAGCCTGGAATGCCTGAGGAAGCAGTAGCTGACAAACACCAAATTAACATGGTCACTAGTCTTGCTGAGAAAGCCTTGTCAGTTGCTGGTCCTGTTGTACCTACAAAGGAGGATGGTGAATTGGATCAAGAAAGGTCTTTATCATATGTCTGATATACGTTTCTGTTACATGTGAAGTTGTCTGTTTTTTCAAACTCTACTTACACGTGTCATTGCCAGCAGACTGGTTGCTATGTTAGCAGGTTTGGGACAAAGGGGTGGCATGTTGAGGCTAGTTGGTAAAATTGCTTTGCTTTGGGGTGGTATACGTGGTGCAATGAGTCTAACAGATAGGCTTATCATGTTTCTCCGTATAGCTGAACGCCCCTTATACCAAAGGTATTTAAGTGGCTGACATCCTTCCCAACCACCTTTGCTTTTGACCCTCCCAACTTTCTATTTCAATGCATTCTATTTAGATTTATAAGTAAGAGTAACTTAGTAAAAGTTATAATCAATATTGTTCAGGCAAGACAATGTGTGCTAAATGTTTTAAAACTTTTTAAAAGAGATCACACGCTTTTGACATTTCTGATATATATCCAGGTGCTAGGTGCTGGTATTCTACTTTTCCACTTAGATTTATGTTGTCATCTGTCTATTCGTTGTACTGATGTTGTACTTTTCTTCTTGTGTCTTGCTTTCTTCCCAAAGGATTCTTGGCTTTGTCGGCATGGGTCTTGTTTTATGGTCACCAGTTATTGTTCCATTGCTTCCAACTCTTGTGCTGAGCTGGACAACAAATAATCCCTTCAAGTTTGCTGAACTTGTTTCCATTATTGGCTTCTACATTGCTGTCATGATACTTGTCATGTTATGGGGCAAAAGAATACGTGGTTATGAAAATCCACTTGAGCAATATGGACTAGATTTGACATCATCAAAGGTATGGATTCTAGCTTAAACCCTTTATTGGAAAAATTCTAGATGGAGGGTTATTGATATTTATCTCTTATGTTAGCTTCTGATTCTTACCATGCATGTTGGTTTATGTCTTTGAGGTTGTTGCTTTTCTGCACCTGGACAATTAGGGGTTTGACATTTGAGAGTACATGTTATCTTCAATAGTTATGAATAGCCGCTATTACATAGAGTGAGTTAATATCTGTATCATTGCTTGCAGATCAAAGGTCTTCTCTTGGGATTGATTGGAGGAGTCATACTTGTTATGTTGATACAATCCGTAAATGCTTTGCTTGGCTGTGTCAGTTTGTCTTGGCCTTCAAATCTTCTTCCATCCTCTTTAGATTTCATGGCTAGGCTCAAAGTTTATGGAAAACTGCTTGTGCTGGCTGTTCGAGGAATTGTAACTGCAACTGGCTTTGTGCTTGTTGAAGAACTGGTTTTTAGATCATGGCTGCCTGATGAAATTGCCACAGATTTTGGCTATCATCGGGGAATTATTATATCAGGACTTGCATTTTCTTTGTTCCAGAGGTAAAATTCTCTTTTTCTCTTGTAACTCGTTTTTTTTACTTTCTTGTTTTCCCCCCTTTTTTTATTAGTATGAGGTATTCTTTAGGTGTAATTCCTTTGTTTATAGATATGTAAATTTTAAAAAATAAAAGCCCTTTGCTAACAATTTTCCCAACTATGGTTCAATGGGATTTCAGGTCTCTGATGGCGATACCCGGGTTATGGCTTTTATCTTTAGCTTTGGCAGGCATTCGGCAAAGAAATGATGGCAGCCTCTCAATTCCAATTGGGTTGCGGACTGGGATAATGGCTTCAAGTTTTCTTATACAAACAAGTGGCATTCTAATTTATAAGGCCAACTATCCTCGCTGGGTAACTGAAACTTACCCTTTTCAACCTTTTAGTGGATTAGTCGGTCTTGCATTCGCTTTATTGTTGGCAACTATTTTCTATCCAAGGCAACCTCTGGCACAGAACAAATTGAAAATTACAAAACAAGAATAGATCGAGAATTGTAGGGTTAGAAGAGCAGCCGAGCCTCTCTCTATGACAAGTGCTCCATTTTTGTTTATAGCTTCTTTTTTTGTGGCTTTGAACAGTTTTGTCTAATGGTGCCTGCCTGCCTAGTCTGTATTTCTCCCACCCAGTGGGAGTGTTAGGGAAACATTTGTATAGCTGGGAAAAAAGCAAGGGAAAGTGGGTAAAGAGAATTGTAAAAACTTAGAAAGGGTGAAAGAAAAGGACAAAAAGAGATGCAGAAATAGTATTTGAGGGGGGACATTGAAAGGTGAATGATATTTGTAGCAACCTTGTCGTCGTTTTAAGTATTACACTGCAATCTCTCCTGACAAATGGGCCCCCCGAAACACAAGAGAAGAAAGAGAAGCACGGAGATAATGATATGTGTACAGTTTGTAAATTTTGAAAAGCCAAATTGAAGGCCAATCTTGTAAAGAAATAGCAATATCTTATACATATATAAGTTGAATAGAAATCGAAATAGCAATATCTTTTATATATATATATATATATAAGTTGAATAGAAATTTTCAGTCTTCAGTCCTTATCCGTGATCTCATTTTCATAACGAACCGCGCATCATCTTTTATATAAGTAGTTTCCTTTTGTTTTTCTATGTTTTTTTTTTTCTTGAAGTACATAAAACTTATGTTAAACGAATTTTTATTTTTTTCTAAAATTTCTGTATGACATTTGAAAAATATCGTTTGTTTGCACTTTGCCCGACTGACTTGAAATGCAGTGTTTAAGACAGTAAAATGTAAAATTACCCCTACTTAAAAAATTGGACCGGTTAAATCAAAAATTAGTGACTTGTTCAATTTGATGAATATATTAAAATCAAATATTTATCAAATCAGTAAAAAATTGATTTTATATGTATTTTTTATTTTTTTCAAAATTTTATTTGTAATTAATGAGATTTGAACATTAACTTTTTAATTTTATATTAAAAATCATATCATTAAATCAAATGCTTATTTTTATTAATTATTAATTATATTTATTTAACATTAAATTTAATATTTAAATATTTAAATATATATATATATATATCAAACCGATAGATTTAGGTATTCAACCGAATGAATCGATTAAATGAAAAATTAAAAATTTGTAAGATTAAATTAGAAACCAAAAATCTGATTGATTCGACTTTTAATCCAATTTTTTTTATTGTTGGTCGTCGTTACCGATAACTGCGGTAACGGTTTTATAGATGTTTCAAAAAAAAATAAAGGAGAGAAAAGACTGAACAAAAAGATGAAACATGAAAAACAAAAGTCACAATCTTTGGCTAGAATTGACGGGCGCAAAATCCCAAGTTCAAACAATGCCAGAAAAAAAAATAAAAAAAAAATACAAAAGAGAGAGGGTTTTCTTTTCTTGTCCAATCAAAATTCCAAAACAACAAAGCTTATTCTCAAGAACTCAGAAAACCCCTCCAGGGAAACCGGCCCATTGTTTTTCAAGGGCTTCAATTTACTCCTCTGACAGAGGAACTGATTCAGCCTGAAACAATTACAAAACAGTAACAATGTCGTCAGTTTGCAGCTTACAATTGGAGCCAAATAAAAAGATAAAGAGACACAGAAGAAATGGAGGGAAATGGGGCATGAGAATTACCAGCTTGCGGTACTTAAGAGCGTAGAACATCTCAAGGTAACGACGGCTCTCGCGGCGTTCGAGGTTGGAAACATGCTTCCAGAAGCCATACACTCCAGTCAGTGTCAATAGTCTCTCCGAGTATATCTGCCATGTATACCTGATTTCAACAATGCAAACAAATAAGAACAAAGACTAAAAACACAATATAAAAAGAAAAGAAAAGAAAATTTGTGAGCTTACTTCTCCAGGATACGTTTCAAGCCTCCTTCGGAGATCTTGTCCCAGTGTGATGGGTCTGTCTTGCATTTCTCAAAGAAATCGACAAGGATCTCAGCAGCTTGATCACCATGGTAAGGATCAATGTTGAAGCCAGATTTACCATGAACAATAATCTCAGCAGGTCCACCATTGCAAGTCGCAAATGTCGGCAAACCACAAGTCATGGCCTCAACAACAGTCAATCCAAAGGCTTCGTACAAAGCAGGTTGTACAAAGGCACCCTTTGTGTCACAAATGTAACGATAAAGCTCACCGTTCCTAATTCTGTTCATTTGGGATGATATCCATCTGAATTGACCATTCAACTTGTACTTTTCGATCAGCTCAAACATCTTCTTCATTTCAGCTTTCTCTTCCAAATCTTTCGATTCCTTTCTCCTATCTCCACCTACTACTACAAGGTTAACCAACTCCCGCAACTTTGCGTTCTTGCCATACCACTCAACAAGTCCGCTTAAATTCTTAACACGGTCCAGCCTTGCCATTGTAAATAGAATTGGCTTGTTCCGGTCATTCAGCACACACCTGTCGGACCATTAATGTCGAATTATTAGTTCAAACAGATATTTTCGTAATTGGTTTGCTAAAATAACATGTAAAACTTGCACTTACAAATGTTCTTCATTCTCAACTTTGCTGTAAAGAAGGTCTTCGATCTCGGGATGGAAATGCTTCAACCTCCTCTCTTCCTCGGTGTAAGAGAAGTAAATGCTCATGTCAGCACCAGGGGAGACGATGTTGAATTTGGGATCAAACACATCGATCCCATGTACAACACGGTAGAGACCAGGAAGAGTGAAAGCAGTGTGACTCTCGTATTGACCAACAGTGTCCTTGCTGAAAATCATTAAGAATTTCAATGTTAATGATGTTTTATCCGCCGCATTTTTTCTAGAGAAAAGCATTTCAAGAAAAATATCGAATCAAAGTACTGTGAGAAGGCAGATCATCTACCTTCCAGCAATTTCCTGGAAAGTACTGGTGATGATGAAATCTGTATGGTTCATAGCAATAAGATCGGCTGTAAATTGGCAGGAGAAATGGTATTTGTCCTCAAGCTTCTTCCAGTAGATATCTGAATCTGGATATTTTGTCTTCTCCAAAGCGTGGGCAATGGTACACTACACAAGGGTGAAAAAACAAGTCATTATGCTGAAATATGATGAAATATAAACACAGTTTCTTTTTTTCTTTTTTGGTATAAAAAAGCCACAACTTAAGGATATGAAAAGGGGTTGAAGATGCTTGGATTCGAACTCCAAATTTATTGGATGTCACTTCTTAAGAGTGACTGCATGAATCAACTGAGCTAAGTTTTGGATTTCTAATAAATTAGTTTGTAACCAACCTGTGTAACTCCCAATTTATGTGCCAGCAAGGAGGCGACGATATTGCCATCACTGTAGTTTCCAATGATCAGATCTGGCTTGCCTTGCAACTCTTTGGAAATTTCGTGAGCAACATCCTATAAAACAAAGAGATTTAATTGTAAATAAAACAAACGTAATATACTATCATAGAAATGGGATAATTAATGCTTGGAAATGAATATACAAAGATCAATGGTTCATATGGGTTCACCTCGGTATAAGTTTCCAAGTAGGGCCAGACTTCAAATCTTGAGATCCATCTACGCACAATTCCCTTCTCTGTTCTGAAGGGTACTCGAAGAATATCCGAATACTCAGTTCCATATACTTTCTCAAGCCGTTGACCACAAGTTGTTCCGACAGCATCAGGAAGAAGTCTAGTAATCTGAAAAAAAGAAACAGATAAATAAGCATAAAAACTAGCCAAAATCAAATGTCAAAGAAACCCAAAAAACAAAAGATTAAAACTCTCACAATGAGGATTCGAGGGGTAATGTTGAGTCCTTGCTGCTTGATACGGTGGAGCATCTCATTCTCCAAAGCACGAACTTGATCCAAGATGTAAACAACCTATAAGGAAGAATTTGATAGAGTCATGTTTACAAACTTAGTTTTATACACAAATTACACCATATCCAAGTTTTTTTTTATCTCTTTATAAACTAGGCTTGTAAAGGCTGCTAACCTGGCCACCAGTGTCGGGGTACCCCAAAACATTGTCCTGAGCAAAGTATCCATGGGGAGTAAGAATCACAACATTGAAAACCATGGGGATTCTCCCAAGGAACTTCTCAAGGGTGCAAGGATCAGGTGCCTCAAGAAGATCCAAAAGGAGTTGGATCATCTCAAGCACACGTTCAGCGGTATCACCCCAACCTCTCTCCAAACCAATTTCCTGAAACTTGTGTTCAAATTCAGCATATGGTGTCTCAACAGGCAGTGTACCAAGATATTCCTCTGCCTTCCTCAAAACATGTTGGAGAGCATTCAGGTTATGAATTCTGTCATTCAACATCATGTTCTGCAAAACACCAACTAAAACCCTCAGGGGTTTTACTTTTAAAATCCATATAAACAATAGAATTTTCCATCATTTAAATATTATACTAAGACCCTAGTATACATCTAAGGACCAACATGCAAGAAATCTATGTCTGATCTATGCACTGACATTCTGACAACTATTTTATGTGCCATACCTTGCCCTTGTGGCAGTGGACTCTGAGGAATTCAAGCAAGGGGTGCATGCTTTCCTTGTCATGGAACAATTTAGCCGAAAGGTGGCGATTGAGGAACTCCACACCATTACCTATCGACTTTGAAAGAGTTGGGCGAGGGAAAGATGCATTGAAGGGCTCAAAATCCAATTCCAAAACAAAGTTTCCATTTGCACTGCAAGCAAAGCAAAGCAAATAAACAGTGTTAAAAACCAACCTTAATGAAAAAGAAAAAAAAAAAAAAAAAAGGTTAAATAAATCAACTAAACATGAACTTCTTCCAAGTTACCTTCCATCAACAAGCTCTTCCTTGAAGTGAAGATACTCAGCAACAGTGAGTTCCTCAACAACAAGGGCGTGGACATTCACTCTAATGTACTCCCAAACACCAGGCCTTGGACGAACAGCAAGTGCAACCCATGGAGGCAACACGATCGCTTCCTATAACACAAAAAATGACCAAAAATCAAGACTTTGTTGTCACAAAAGAACCCAAAAGAGAGAAAAAAATGGTTTCTTTTACCTGACTAGCCCTCAATATTTCAGAAAATGCCCCATCAGCGAGCTTCTTTCTGTTCTCTTCAGGGATAGCTTCAAACTCAAGAATAATTTGATGGTGTTGCAGAATTCCTTTTCCTTTACCCTCAATCCTACAATAAAAACAACAATTTTATAAACAAATCTAAACATTCTTCAAAAGAAAAACAACTTGCATTGAAAACAATCTTTGAAGGATCCGCTTCAAATTACCTTGAGAGCAAGGCCAAAATCTCGTTCCTGTGGGAAGTAAGGGTCTCATCCAAACGCTCACGGAGGCTGTGGACGCGGGTGATAACAAGATCAGCCATTTCACCGAACTGGAAAGAAAGGAAAAAAAAAACAGAGCAGAAAAACAAAGCCCAAAACAGAGTAAGTATAATAAGAGATTATCAACTAATGGATAAACGCAAAAATTCAAAAGCAAAATATATCAAACTATTCTAAAAGACTAAATTTTTTTCCAAACCTACCACCATAACCCACCAACCACATGGAATATCTTTAACATTAATCAGACTATGTTTATTGTTCAACTAAGTTTTGCAACATAACATTATGAGATCCAATTTTTATACCCATTAATTAAAAGAAAAATAAAATCTTGATGCAGTTCAAAGAAAATCCTTAAAACCACCACTTTGAGTGGATATGGCACTGTTTTTCTAGAGAAATTTAGGCAGAGAAACGCCCCTGTTCAACACGAAAACATAGTTGTGCTTTAACTTTTTTTACTAGACAGAGATTTCATTGCTTCAATATGGAAATTTTGACAGCAAAGATAGCCAGAAAAACAGCCCCCCCCCCCCCCCCCCCCCCCCGGGACGAAGGTCAAATAAGAACAACAACATGGGAATGGAGAGAATTCTTCATCAGAAGTTTCAAAGTTGAGATAAAGACAAAGAAACTTAGAGCAGATCAAACACAAAATCTAAACTAAACTAAAGAGAGACTAAAAGAACAGAGAAACAGAAGAGCACCTAAACGAAAATAACGAAAGGGAGGGGTTTAACGAAATGAAGGGGAATGGAAGAAGCTGGAGTTTTAGAGGAAATTTATAGAAGGAGAAGCCAATAAACTATGGTAAAAATGCTACCAACAAAAATAATTTTGACAGTAACTGCGGTTAAAACTTGAAACATAAAAAGTGTAAGAATGTTAGGACTTCGAAAGAAGCTTCATAAATCGACAGATTTCTTGATTGAGGGTTATGTTGGTAATTTCAGACATTAATTTTAACGTTGTAAGGAAATGTCTGTCATTGCAAAAAGCAGAGAATCAAGGAAAGAAACTGCTAATTGGCCAAAATTAGACGGAAATAAACTGTTATAGTTACTTACCTTAACCTTCAAGAATCCGACCAGTCAAAGAGCAAAATTTCCTTTAATTTTTTTTTTTATGGAATATATATAATAATTAGTAAATATTCACTCCAACATTTTGTTATTAATAGCATAATTTATTGAATTGTTGACAATTTTTTATTTTTAAGTAAATTTTACAATTTTTTTATTTTTTTATTTTTAAAAAATGCCAACTTTGTGATATAAGAGAAAGATTGTAGATGTTGAAATTCAAATCGCAAATTCTTTGGATGTCATCTCTTAAAAACGACGGCGTTAACCAAATGGATTAAACCTTATTTATATTCAGTAAATTTTAAATTTTCATTTTGGTAAAAAGTGGGTTTAAAATCGTGTTTAGTATTATTGTTGATACGTTTTATCGTAACAGTAATGCTAAACAGGTAAAAAAAATAAATTTTGCAATTAAAATAATCAAGAAACCAAAATTTTGTGGCTTCTAAGGTTCAATTAGGGATGGCAATGGAGCGGGACGGTCCACCTCCGTCCCACTTTTACATGGATGTTGAAAACCTTCACCTCCATGGATGTCGATTACATTTATAACCGCTCCACGTTACTACATCCCGATTTTTATTAATTATTTTTAACTTAATATTATAATTTATTCATGATCATAATTTTAGTATATAATTTTTTTAATATATATATATATATGATTTTAGTATATAATATATATATACGAAAAAATATAAGAGAAAATATAAAATATTTTAACGAGTAAGATAGTAATTTTAAAAGGCAGGACGGAGCGGAGCAAGCATATACCAAAATCATCCCGATCCACCCCCATTTAAAAATAAAAAAAAAAACTCTTCATTCGGAGCGGATCAGTGCGAAATCCATTGATCATATCGGGTTTTTCCATCCCTAAGTTCAATAGCACTTTTTGATGATGAAATGCCTTTATTACTCTCACATCTCTAAACTTTTATTATTTTATAATTTTTTTTAAACATTTTAATTTACCATAGAACTTTTAAAACATATTTTTTCTAAGAGAAAATATGGTATGAAATGGTTATCACATTTTAGCATATATTATTTTTATTCAAATTATGCAACGTAATCATTTTTTTATATAAAAAAAAAATTAACTATTTATTTCAAGAATCATTAATGAATTGTTAAAATAAATATTTATCATTTAATTTGTAATAAATAGTTGATTTTTAAAAAAATCTGATTACATGCATGATTTAGATGAAAATAATATATGCTTATGTGAAATAATCATTTTATATAAATTTTTTTCTTTTTTTAATTTAAATTGTATTCCAACAATAATATTAAACTATGTCTAAATTATTTAAATCCAACTGTAACCATAGTAAAAACTAAAAAATGTACATACACTTGTACCTCAAAACAAAAACAAAACTACCAATCAAAGACAAGGAATCCTTTTTTCTTTTTTATTTTTCCAAAGTAGAAGAAAAAGGAAATAAAATTGAAAGTGGAAAAGTGTAGGGACACAAATCAGAAACTGCAGAAACATAAGTGGGGTCAAAAACAGGTGCTTGTGATCATCACAACAGCCATGACTTTCTTTTGTTTTTCTGATTATGCAAAGCAAAAAAGTTGGTAGCTGAAGTAAATTTTCTGCAAAATTTTGTGTTTATTTTTTTCTTTTGCTTGAATGTGATCTAACAAATAGTAACGTACAAAATTTCTTGTACATTTACCATATAGTCCTAACTCATCATCTAACATCGTTTTTCCCACCAAACTAAACCCCAAAAATTGTAAAAGAAAAAAAAAAAAAAAAGACAAAGGATCTTCTTAGGCATATGCCACAACAAAACCAAACCCAAGGAAAACAAAACACACCCAACTCAAAATTTGTTTGGACTTTGGACAGAAACAATAGAAAAGCAAATTAACGCAAAATAAAAATGAAAATGAAAGGATGGAAAGGAAAATAATGGGAATGGGATTTAGGATGAGGTGTCAAATGAGCAGGTCAGATCGAATTTGGATCAAGTTATTTCGCATTAAAAGAAAGTTTGGTCGTTTTTTGTTTCAAGCATGGTAGTCGGTGTTTTATTGATATCGATCGTACCAATCGATACGTATTGATTTTGAAAAAAAATAAAACGGTATCAATATCATACCGTTTTGATTTTTGTGCTGGTCGTATTAGTTGGTATCGACATGTATCGGTCTATATCGATTTGTATCGTACGTATCGATCCGTACCGATTGATACAATATTTTAATTTTTAAATTTTTTTTTTACTTACTTGATTTTTTAACCAATTCTTAATACTTTTTAGTCATAATAATTTTTACTTTTTCATAATTTCATTCAAAAATATATATTTATTAAATTAGGCTATTGAATTTAATTAATAATAATTTATTATATTTATTTATAATTAAAAATTTTAGATATTAAATATTTATAATTTTATATTTACATATAAACATATATATATGTATGTAATTGAGATATATTTGTACATATATATAATATATATATTTTATTAAAACAATTAGAAATTACTTCATAAATATATATATGAAAAAATATTTGAAAAATGTCGGTAAACTCGAAACGGCACGCCGAAACACACCGGTACAAATACGTATTAATATCAAAAGAAAAATGGTATACCCACCGGTACGATACTGACTACTTTTTTTTCAAGTCATTTTAGATTTAGATTATTTTCAGTTTAGAGTATTTCGAGTTCGAATCATTTTAAATTTGAATCATTCAAGTTTAATATTCGAATTATTCGAATTTGAATCATTCTCGAATTCAAGTCAAATCAAATTGGATTTTTTAAATTCAATTTGATTTGACTTTGAATCTTGAATGAATTATATACATAAAATGATATTTTATCAATTATAATTAATTTGTTTAAAATTACATTTTTATCAACTTATAGCATTTTTTTAATTTTGATTTTTGGTATCCTTAAAATTTTTATTTATGATATATAATTTTAAAAAAAAGCTTGTATTTATTGTGTATAATTGTATAAGTCAAACTTAATTATAGTAAATAGAGCATTTTATTTTTTAAATTTTTACATATAATTAAAAGGATACTTATATTAAGAAAGACAATCTTTAAAGATTTATAAAAATATTAAAAGATATATGAAAGTTATTAAATATTAGTAGACTACTGATAGTTTGATATGTTCTATATTTACTATTTCAATTACATTAATATTTTTGAATAATACAATTATACTTGATTTAAATTTGATAATTTGAGTTTAAATCATTTAAAATTCGAATCAATTCGAGTTTAAATTATTTTTGAATACAAATAATTTTAAATTCAAATTAATCAAATTAGGATCGTTGATTGTTTCTCATCAAGTAGTGTTGAATCGAGATTAATGAATTTTTAAATTTTGGGTCAAATTTAACTATGGATAGCAATGGAGCGGGGCGGGGATTTTGTTATCCACGTCCACCCCGCTTTTGCACGGATGTTGAAAACATCCACTTTCATAAATGTCGGTTACATTCATAACCGCTCTACGCTACTCCATTCCTTTTTTTACTCATTATTTTTAATTTAATATTGTAAAAATATATATTATAATTTATTTTTTATATAATATACATATATATATAAAAGTATATATATAATATTAATAATATATATGATTTTAGTATATATATATATATATACCACATATGTAAAAAGAATATATTGAATATTTTAAGAGGTAAAATAATAATTTTAAAATGTTAGATGGGGCGGAGTGGATCATGGGATCAAGTAATTATCAAAATCGTTCCACTTGATTCCTCCTCCACTTTTATAAAAAAAAAAAAAAAAATCATTCAGAACGAATCAATACAAAATTCGTGAAGCGAATCAAATTTTCTCATCCCTAATTTTAACCCTTATACAAGGTAGTCACATTTATATTTGATGTATTGTCAGTGTATAAATCTAAAGATTGATAATGCATCTTACAATGCTACATGTCGTGTTAAGAGTTACTGATTAGTGGTTAAGAGTTAGGATTAAGATTAATGATTAAATTTTTAATGAGATATAAGTTAAAAGGCTTCACATACGAAACCAAAAGAAAAACTATCAATACCGCCTACTTACCTTACCTCCCGTGGTTTTCTTGTTACCTTCACAATACCGCTTTTTTTTTCCTTTATCCTCGTGATGCCCCATTGGCTTTATTTATTTATTTAATTGATTGTCTACTAGGTATTTTTAAGTTTTTGGTTGAGTTTAGTTCTGTATTTGAACATTTTAAAGATATATATATATATATTTAGATCAATTTGTTACATTTAGAATTTGATTTTTTTTTAACTAAAATTATTAGAAATTAAATTTTGATTAATGAAATTAAGAGTTCAATTATTATAACAATGAATTACATGATTATTAGAAATTAAATTTTGATTTAAAAAAATGTATTTTTTAAATGGATTTAATATATTTAAAATTTTATTTTTAAAATATTATTCACAAAAATCAAATTCTTGTTGGCAATAAAATAAAATTTTATTCTTGTCAATTTGACTGATTCTTATGTTATTTTTTTGTATTAATTCTTCAACTTTTCTTCTTCCTCAAACTTAATTAGAATACTATTTAAAAAAAAAAAATAGTAGCATTTGGATTAAGTCGAGAGCTGAAAGAAGAAACAAGGGTTTTTGTAAAAAAAAAAAAATTAAACTAAATTTTGATTAATTATATTTAGTTTAAAGTTTTCTTGTTTTGTTTTCTATGATTCTTGTAGTATATGTTTGATAATTTATGTATTCGTGTCTGTTAGTATATTTGTATGTATTATAATTGTGTTTAAGATATTATATATTTATATAATTTGATATGTTAATAATTCATATTATATAAATTTTGACATGTTCATACATTCGTGTCGTACTCGTATTATTTTTTTCATATCTTTAATTGTATCCTGTAAAGTTACCAAAATATATATTTTTTTCAACTTCAATTCAAGAAAAAAATTTTAGATTCTATTTGGATGGGCGGTGAGATTAAAACAACTATGACGGTGAGATTAAAATCAGTGGTGAGATATGTGTTTGGATTCAAACACAGCGGTGACGGTGAGATGAAATATAATAAGGAGAAAAAAAATGACCATTAAAGATATTAAATTAATATATATAATAAATAATTAAAATTATATTTATATTAAATAATAAAATATACATTAAAATTATATTTATGTTAAATAATAATATTAAAAATTATTAAAATTATATTTATGTTAAAAAAATATAATTTTAATTTAAATATAAAATAATGGAGGGGTAAATTGAGTATTTACCCCTCCGTTGGGAGTCTAATAAACCCATTGGAAGGGCCGGTGGGGTGCGTTCAGTGGGAGATTTTCCCCTACAAAATTTCAAGTCCAAACGGACCCTTATTGTTCGAATCAAGGTTATCGATATCGTATTGGTACCGATCGTACCAGTTGGTACGTACCGTTTTTAAGGTAAACCGAAACGGTTACTAGTCTCGTTCCGTTTCGGTTTTGGTACCGGCCTATACCGGTCTGTACCGATCAATACTGATCAGTACCGGTACGTACCGGTCCGCACCGATTGATACAAGATTTTGATTTTTTTAATTTTTTTAATTTTTTATTTAAAAATTCACTTATTTGAATTTTTAAACCATTTTCAATATTTTTTATGTCATCATCAATTTTATTTTTTTTCATAATTATATTTTAAAATATATATATATATGTTTATTAAATTAGGTTATTGAACATAATTAATAATAATTTAGTATATTTTTTTAACATTTTAATATTTATTTTACTAAAAATTTTAGATATTAAATATTTAAAACTTATATTTGTATAAAAATATATATATATATACATGTAATAGATGTATATTTACATGTGTATATAATATATATTTTATTAAAAAATTAAAAAATATATTATACATATAGATATATGAAAAAATATTTTTAAAATATCGATAAACCCGAAACGGTACGCCAAAATATATCGATATCAATACGTACCAATATCAAAATAAAAATGATATGTCCACCAATACGGTACTGACTATTTTGATTCGAATACAATAAGCGCAGGCCGCGTAACTGTTTGCAGGGTGAATTTCGTCATTTTCACTTCATTCATATTTTTTAGATATTTTCCCGTCTACAAAAATTTAGCATTCTCAGCTCAGCGCGAAAGTCACAGCGCGCCAGTTACGGTACGGGGTGGGGTCACGGTTGTCGGAAAGGCGTTTGCAAACAAAACCCAAGATCCTCGAATATGCAACGTGGCGAGGTTGGATTGGCCCATCGTGAAGACTGAGTTTAGTTCAGTCAGAAATAAGTCTAGCTGGCAAGTGGGGTCCCGACGAATAAAAGTGCAAGACAGCAAACTCTAGAATTGGATTGGCAGAAGAATCATCGATGTCCGATGTGGCATGAGAGCACCGACAAAATCTTTAAAATACTACTAAATAAATAAATTTATAAGTATAAAGTTTTTAATTATTATAATAATATATTTAATTTAATCTCCAAGGTTGGTAAACAAGCTTATCCGATTGATTATTATTATTTTTTAAATTATTAACGGGCAGGGGTGTAGCTAGGGGCAGGCAGGGGCCTTCGCCGTCCCTAAATTTTTTAAGGTTTTTAGTACAATAAGGTAAAATAGTTTTTGGCTCCCCAAAATTTTTTAAAATTATATTTGGTCCCCCCTAAAATTTTAAAATCAAGGTAAAATTATATTTGGTTCTCCAAAAAATTTTAATTTGGTATTTTTATAAAACTTGTAATTTGATATGATAAATTTGATAACACTTTTAGCTTATATATCTTTTATTATTATTAGCTTAATTTTCTCTACCTTTTCAATCAATCAAATAGATATATTTAAGTTAATTATTATGTTAATATTTTTCATTCTATGCTCGTAATGAAAAAAATAAAAAAATTAAATTATTACAATATTTAATACAAATTGTACATTATTTATTTTATTTTTTAAATGAATGTAATCTTATGTTTTTCTTTTATAATATTAAATAATTCTATGTATATTTTAATTATTTTAATTAGATTATAATTTTTTTGACATTAAAACTTCAACTCTTATTAAATTTTTTACATGTGCAACATGATTTATAATATTTGAAAATTGAAAAAAATTATTTTATTATAAGATTTTTATATATTGTTAGTAATTTTAATATTATATATAATATTTAAATATAATATTTTTATAATAGAGTTGTTCATGGATTGGATTAAACTAAACTCGGATAATAAAAGATTTTGCTTGTCTAGCCCAGTCCAACGGCTTTTGATGCCATTTTTTTAATATTAAAAGAATATTTATATATTTTATTTTTAAAGATATTTTAAATTTAAATTAAATAAAAATATTTTTAAATTAAAAAATAAATGTCAATCAAGCCTAAATTTTAAAAATCTATTTAGGTTGGACCATCAAACTACACGAATAACTTAACTCTTGAACAAATCTATTTGAACTATTTTTATTTTAAATCTTTATATATATCCACTTCGCCCCTATTAACGGGTATTTAATTTTCGTTAGCAAACTTATTAAAAGTACTCGTTAATATTTTTTTTTTAAATTTAAGAATTTACAGCTTCTGGAAAACCCATTAGCCATGTGTTCTGGTTTTGGGTACCTGGTATTTGATTTTTGAACCTCTCACGTGGCTTATGACTTAATGCTGAAATCATAGATGATGTTAATATTACCTAATAATTATAATTATTTAATTAATTTACATAATATTTAAATTTATTTTTAAAAAAATTAAATTGACTCATTGATGAAGACCAAATGTTTATTAAATTTATATATTGATAATATATTATTATAATAAATCAATAATTTATTTTTTTTAAAAATAATAAATCAATAATTTAAGGATTTAAAATGCGTATGTTTAATTACTTAGTATTCAGTCTATGTTGACTTGCCAAACTTAGTATGTGTGATCTAAAACCATGGTTTTGCTTGCTAGAATTAACCTGAATGGTTTTAATTTCAGATTCATCGAGTGCAAGGTGAAAAAAGAAAAAAAAAAAAAAAAAAAAAACAGAAATGAACTCGTTTATTTTTATATTTTAAACGAAAAAAATGAGGATTTTGGGATAACGTTGAGAATGCCTCTTGCAAAAATAGAAATTGAAAGAAAATTTTGATAATTTCGGATATAATATAAATATAATACGAGAAAAATATTTAAGATGTTATATAAAATACGATATAATAACATAAATATATGAATATATAAAAATTTATATAACATAAATTATTAATATATCAAAATTTATATAAATATATAATATTTTAAATATAATTATAATTAATAAAATATATACGAATTGAGATGTCTAATTAAGCTAGATGTGAGTGACGTGGAGAGACACAGAGACAGCAATAAATTCCTTTTGAGGCTTTTGATTGTTGTAGTTTTGATCAGATGGCCCATTACCAAGGTTAAAGGCTATAGTAGGGATGGCAATGGAGCGGGGCGGGGGCGGATTTTGCAGTATCCGTTCTCGTCCCGTCATAGTACTACTTTGCCCCGCCCTCCGTCCCGTTCCGCCATAGATGTTGAAATTTCAATACCACTATCACCTCCATGGATGTCGGTTACATCCATAACCGTCCCGCCCCGCTCCGCCCCATTTGATATTTATTAATTATTTTTATTTTTTTCAAATAATAAAGCATTTAAAAAAAATTTTAAATATAAATTAAATATAAACATGTTTCTAATATAGGAAGAGAAAAAAATAAAGTATTAGATTTAAGTTTTTAAAAATAAAAATAATAAGTTTAATTATATTATTTTATTATTCATTTAAAAGTTAAATATGTAAGGGTAAAATTGTAATTTTAGTATTCGGAGCGGGACGGTGCGGAGCAGGCAATTACCACAACTGCTCCATCCCCGCTTTTCAAACAAAAAAAACCGCACCGCCCCGCTTCGCATCCATTGTTCAAAAAAAAAAACATCTCCATTCGAATCGGATCGGTTCGAAATCCATCGGTCGGATCGAGTTTTGCCATCGCTAGGCTATAAGAGGAGAGAGAAGAGAGGATAAAATGGCGCAGCAGCTGTCATTGTCGGTTTGCAATCAAACAGAGCCCTTAGACTGAGAGAGAAGTCCATTTTCCACAGGTTGTCCGTCTATTTCTGTACGGACCATTTGGGTCCATGTCGATCTTTAATAATTTTCTTCCATACTTAATTTTTTTTTTTATAATTTTGTTGCTTAAATGTTAAAACAAATTGTGAACTTTTGGAATTCAAGATTAATTAAGTTAGTTCATTTAATAATTTTTAAATAGTGGTATTTAAATTTATTTATTGGTCGAATCGGATCGGATTCAATTTTTTTTTTTATCTAAATTCGTTTCGGATCGATTCATAAATCCGTTTTATTGTTTATAAATTATAAATATTTATATTTATATACTTTTATAGTTAAATTTAAATATTTTTTTATTTAATAAATAGTAATTCAGGCCGGACTAATCCGAATTACCAAAATCTTTACCCAAGCCCGACCCAATTCGGGCTAGGTCTGTCGGGCTAGACAGACTATCCGACCTTTAATAGGTCTAATGGCATCCAATAAATTTAAAATTCGAATATCAATTCTAAAATTTTCTTTTATCTCTAAACTATGATCTATTTTGTAAAAAAAGTTATAAACTCTCAACAAGACAAGGAAAATAATTGTATATTTACGCCATAAGACGGGGTTAGAGCAACCTAATTATCATTAAAAGTTTAGAATAGAATGATGGTCATGGTAAAATACAAATAGAATGAAGAGTATTTACATTAAATTAATAAATTAAAAAAAAAAAAAGGCGTTGTTAAACATCATTTTTGTTGCATTAACATGTCTCTTATCATTGTAATTTGGTGCTTAGAATCACTAAAGTGGTGCGGTCGTTTTTGAGATATTTAGGTAAAATATGAACTAATTAATTTCAAGCTAATGAAAAACAAAAATGACCCAACATTTCGGTTACAATTTGTTCTTTATGATTGACAACATTTAGCGAATTTTGTTTGAATTAGCATATAAATTTAGGTTTTGCCGTACAGAATATGGCATAAACTCAAGATAATGTTTTTTTTTTGCCAACTTGGTGAATTAAAAATTATCGACAAAATGATTAGTGTAATGACATCAATGAGAAACTTGTAATGTAGTAAAACTGTAAAATTGATGATTGATCAGCATCTTGTCTGTGTGAATAAATGGCTATATTTTATTTTAGATTTTATTAATCGATTTTTTAGGGTATTCATTAAAGTTAGTTAAATTATTATAGATTTTGTTAACGAATGTTCTTAAACATTCTTTAAGATTATGATAAGTTACAATTTATAATTTTTAATACATTGAAAATCATAAAATTAACTATCAACTATGGCATTTCATATAAAAATATTATTATAAATAGTAATCTAAATCTTAACAACAAAATCCAATTATTATTTATAGTATTAATTTATATTAAATGCAGTAATTAATAATTTTTTCATGAATTCAAATGCATTAAAATAATAACTTAACTAATATAATAATCTTAAAAAGTGACTTAAGTCACTCGTCAATAAAATTCTTTTACTTTTGGAATTGAGAAAATTAAGTGACGATATTTTTTTTATATAATTAAAGTTACCAAAAATTAAATTTTGATCATTGAAATTTGATGGCTGTGTAAGTTAAAAGTTAGTAACATTTTAATTTTACTACATTTATTGTAAAACTGTAAAATCCACAATGGATAACAAAAATGACAAATTGCCAATCAAACAAACAGATAATGTTTGCCCCACATAAATTAAATATCTTCCCTTAGCACCTTCATAATATATATATATATATATATATTTTCAAATTTATGAATATAATTTCAATAAATGCATGTATAGAGACAGACATGAAATTTGTTTCAAGACAACCAGCTAGCTCTAGCTTATAAATTATTATTTTTTTCAAATTTTAGACATGTTTTTTTTTTTTTTTTTTTTTTTATAATTATAAATTGAGAATTAGGATTGAAAACAAGGGTTATTGTCAAAATAAATAACTAAAAAAGTTTTGAGTTTGTGCCCACAAATTAGTTAGGAACTTTAAAATTTTCTTGGCAACAATAATGTTGAATTATTTTTCCTCTTTTCAGTCCATCTTCATCTTTTTCATTATAACTTTGGCAAATTAATTTGAAAGGCCTCATTCATTGTCATTTATAATTGTTTTTATTAATGAGTGTCCTTAAGACATTCTTTAAAATTATCATATTAAATAAATTATAATTTTCAATATATTGGAAATAATCAAATTAATTATTGCATTTAAAGACTTATATATTACTATAACAATAACCCTCATTAACAAAAATCCTTCATAATTATATTTGCTTAATTCAAAATTAAATGATACATAAAGACTTGGGATTGAAATAAAAGAAATTAATGATTCTTGAATCTAATATTCTAAAGTGCATTGGAATTCACACATTGGTGGCAAAAAAAATTTCACATTAACAATCAATTATAGTATTTAATATAAAAAATATTACTATAAATAATATCTTAATTAATTTTATTAAAACAAAAAATAAATAGTATTAGAAAAAACTTCCATCACAAACCAAATTTTAATTATTTTATTTAAAGTGGTCATGGAGATGCACCCACCAATGGAAATTACATTATTGCTTGAGAAAAAATATTAATTTCTTCATTTGGCAAGTCATTTACAAGGTTCACTGTCAATACCTAAATTCTAATTAACCCACATACCTGTCCCACCACAAGTTTTTAGGCAGGGACCAGCCAAAGACCAATCAGCAAGCAAGTTTTGCCGATGGAAAAGTTTTATAATTCCTGACAGACAGAAAATAAAAAATTCGTGGAGAAATTTTAGGTTGGAAAATGATGTTTTGTAGGCCCCTCAGCGTAAATCCAATATGGATAAGTCCTTCGGCTACTATTTTGCAATTGATTGTGGGGTTTGGTCTGCCTAACATCTTTCATCTCCAAGTCAAGGTTATAAAATTAAAAAAAAAAAAAAATTATAAATATTAAAATTTATTGAATAATATTTTTTAAAATTAATTACATAAATCATGAATTAAATTTTAGATTCGTTAAGGCTGAAAGTTGTAACCCTCATAAGGCAGCAAATTTGCAAAGCCTAAATGCTGAAACTGCCGATTGCTACATGGCAAAGGGGAAATATTACTAAATCTGCAATCCTCAAAAATATCTCAACTCATTTGCATGATGTAGACTATGACGGAATTTACAATATCATAGTCGTTGAAAGTAATTTTCAATATGATTTTTCTTTTGTGGTGAATATAAAAACATCAGTTTTCGACAATTATAATAGAAGATTGAAAAGATCGGCACTGTCTTTCTTAGGCTGGTGGTAGTGTAGTAAAGTTTTACAATTTACATGGGATGTTACTGTTATTTATTTATTTATTTTGGGTATTAATCTAAGGGTTTGAATTTGATGTATTGTTATAAATTCTTAATCTAATGGGTATATTCGGGTTATAACTTATGTTATTCTGACTTTTTATTTTTGTAAGTACTCGTTTTTTACATCTGTGTCTAACGCATATCTGAATATGGAGTTGCGGATATGACTCTAAAATCTTCAAATACATGAAAAAATTTAAATATATTCATGTCGAATACATATTCGTATCTGACTTGAATCCGAGTAACATAAGTTATGAATGATTATGATTTAGGAATGGAACATAGTAGAACACTTTGTAAGCCGCAGTAGTATGATTTCAGATTGTAATCCAAAATCCATCAACTGCTGCAAGTCTGAGAAACCTTGGAATTTTAACATTTTAAATTTCTTGGATTGTCTAGGCAAATGAAATATGTAGATGTGGACTAGACCTGCTCACGGGCCGGTAGCCGGCTCGGCTTGATAGGTCCGGTCCGTATTGGGTCGGATCTGGGCAGGAACTTTTTAATCGAATTCGGTTCGAAATAGTGTTTTAGATATTAAAATAATATTATTTTATTTAATTTTAATTATAAAAATATTAATATATATATTTTATTTTAAATGTAATGAACAGTGCTCAAGGGTCCACCCAGGATCGGATTTGGGCAAGGATGTTGAAAATTTTTCAGGTCTCAAACCCGGCCCGGCTCATATGCACCTCTAATGTGGACTGCCTGGTTGGTTTATTGCTCTCAAAACTCTGATATTCACAGCCTGAACGAAATAGAGACTCGCCATTGCTGTTTTCAGACAGTTTCATGTCTAGCTAACAGGATAGAAGAAAAAAAAAAAAGGGCGTTTCAGCAATCTTTTCTCAAGTATCAGAATTGAAACCAATTACTATAAACAAAGGAAACAAAAAAAAAAAAACTTTTTTATTGTTTTAAGGTCAAAGAATATAGGTTTTTGCGTGCTCTTAACGCATGAAAGATGCTCTACTCATCATCAAAAAAAAAAAAAAACATTATAAAACAAACAAACAAACAACCTTTCTCAAGTAAACTTTTTGTCTATGGCTCATGAAAGAAATGTTAGGTCATTGACTTTACTAATTAACCCTTTAAATTGCATCATATAAAAATCATGATCACTGATCATCTAAAAGGAGAAAAAAAAGCTCAGTGGGTGGGCTGTTTTTTTTATAGTTTGTGAGGGCAGATCAGATCTCAAATGATGGCTTTTGTTAAATTTAGGTCTGGCATTGGTTAATGGCTTTTCTTACACTCCAAGCGTCACCACTCACCAATCTCCCATTGATTGTATGTTTTCTTTGCTTTTGCTGTTGGGAGTTGGATTTCTGAACTTGCTATTGTTGGGTTGTTGTTGTCTTCAAATTGGGTTTAAACCTAAGATGGGTGCCGGCTTTGAATAATTTCTCAGTATTTTTTTTTTTGTTGATGAATTTGGAGAAGTGAAACCAAAGGAGTAAATACCAAAATCGATAAACACGTTACTGTTATTGAACCAAATTAATCTAGATTTGTTGATGTCCTCTGAATGATGAAACAGATGAAACTTTTGAAAGTTGTCAGCTTAAAGCCGAAAGAGATCTGCATAAAAAATATCAAAGGGCACCTAAATTACGTAGGGTAAATTTGAAAAACATGTCTATAATTAATTATTGTTAAATAGTATAATGAATAAAAATTATTTGAAAAAAAATAAAAAATTATTAAGAAGGAAATTGTAAAAACAAAATTACCCTTGATAAAAAAATCTTCTCATTCCTTTTTCTCTTATTTTTTAATTTATTTTTTAATTAAAAAATAAAGTTTTCTGAAAATAATTTTTTTTTAATTTTAAATTTTTTTTTTTAAATTTAAAATTTTTTATTTACTTTTTTTAATTAATTTTTTAAAAAAATAACATTATTTTTTCTAAAATTATTTTTTCTTTATTTTTTTAAATTTAAAAAAATATATATATTTAATTTTTTAAATTTATTTTTAATTAAAAAATTAAAAAATAATATTTTTTAATGGAGGAGAAAGGAAAAATAAATTTTTTCATTAAGGGTAATTTTGTCTTTACAATATCCTTTATAATAATTTCTAATTGTTCATTTCTTTTTTTCAAATAATTTTTATCCATTATACTATTTAACAATAATTTAACTATTGACAGTATGTTTTTTAAATTTAGCCAATTAGGTATCCAGAATGTGTTTCAAGGCTTAAATAAGGACTCAGAGGATATTAAATTTTTTTTTTAGTATTTATGATTTCTTTTTAATTCTGATAGCGTTTGTTTGTTTATTTATTTATTTATTTATTTATTTATATCTAATCGTTGGATATCTATCTATCAACTTGACAAATATAAACTAAGTGTCTTTTGTGTTAGAATTGTTGAGCAGTTATGAACCTATCAAATGTTTTTTTGCATGCAATGCTCCAAATGTGACGACATAGATCCAGCAGGATTGCAATTCTTTTCTATGGCAGGTTTAATCTTGTAACGTGGGTCTAATTCTTAGGTTGGTTTTGCTTGCATGGTTGCACCCAAGGATTCGATGGGGCTCAAACCCACTGACTAGGTGAGAAAGTTTGGGACCTCTCTCATAAAAATATCATTTTTCTTGTTCTTGTTACGTCTCAGCCTATGCTTTTTCTAAACTTTTTTTTTTTCTTTCAAGATTCTTTGTTTTCTTCTTGGCCTTTTTAAACACGTCGATCCTATTAAGACTCTTTCAACTTTTGGTAAAAACAACATTTGTTCCAAAATTGCAGGCAGAGGGAGACCAAAGATTAATAAAGGAATTGTCCCAATCAAAGATCATGGAACTTGTGATGAAATTTGTACCATTCAAATATAGACCGTTGCTTTTTTTTTTTTTTTTTTTATAAAATTTGCATGTGCTTTGGTGATAAAAAAGAGACGCAACTTTCAGCTTCTATAAATAATCACCTCCCATTCCCAACTTTACTAGAAATAGCCTTTGATGTAAGATTGTTTTTATTTAGCCTTTATCTCTCATGGCAGATTGAAAGGTTGAGATGTGAATTTTGGATTGAGATTTGACGTTTATATTCACAAGAAAAAAACTGTTCCTTGAAACTGGCTAGATGAACTAATCCTTAATTTTTGGCTTAGGTTGGGCTTTTGATAATGAAAAAGCCCAGATGTAATTTGAGTCTGCCCAAGCTTTTACATGTGGCACTCATGTCGTTCGTTCTCTCAAAGTACTAGTTTCTTTCTTGTAGACTTGTTCACGGGTCGAATAGCTCGTCTGATCCGGATCACTGTTCACATATTAAAAAATATATATTTTTAAAATTTTAATTATAAAAATATATAAAATAAAAAAATTATTAAAAGATGAACAATAATTCAGGCCCGCTGAGAAGCTTATAAAATATACATTTTATGCATTTTTATCTTTAGTTTTTGTTATGTTTTCGATCTTTATCTTATTTACTTATATTATATTTTTGAATTTTAGGTACAATAAGGAGAATGAAGTCAAAAGAGATCAAATATGATGTTAAAGAGTTTATAAAGTCACAATCATAAGATGGAAAAAAACTTGGGAGTCAAAAAAATCAAATTTTTAATGCTAAGTAATTAGGCAGATTTGACATCCGGAGCTTGTTACTAAGAAATCATTATGTTAAAGTCATTATTTGAATAAACTTCCTTCTTAACTTTTGAAACTGACTTGAACACCTTTCCAACAATAGTTTAAACGCCTAATCGGACAAGGAATGATCATCCAAATCAGCCGACGAAGTGCGAGACAGTGCAGCAGCCACGAAATTGAAGTTAGTGGGCAAAATCACCAAGTCAGTGTACTTGGCACCGTGGCTCCGACCCTACTGTCCCCCAAAACCCCAAAATCGGGAAAAACCGCAAAAATCCGAAAACTTGCCTATTTGCACTCATTTGCCTCATAGCTTCCTTAATCAGCAAGAAAGGGTTTTTAAGACTTTAAAACTCTATAAATACTATCTTTTGAGCCACAAACTATCATCATCTTTTGAGGAGACTCAAGGGATCATCATTATTCTTCTTTTTCTTCTTCTCCATTCTTTTATTTTCTTTTTAGTTTTATGTATATATATTATCTATGCCTATGCTAGGCTAAACTTATTTTTGGTTAAGGGTGATTTTAAAGCCCTAGACATGTTGTGTAATTGATTTTCAGATTTATCTATTATTAGTTTTCTATCAAAGTTGATTATGTTCTTCCATAAAAATTGTTCATAATGTTGTCTTGATTTGTTTAGATCGCGAACTAGATATATTTTGATAATTATCTAATGCTAGTTTAGAAATCTTGATCCATGTAATTATCTTGATTTTCTATTCATAAGTGGTAATTTGTAATTCATGATTATGTTGGGTTTTGGGAATTACAATGTGGAACATAACATAAGTTGAACAATCCGAGCTTACGTGTTTGTTGTTTAAATCAATCTATTTTTCTCATCATAAGGCTGTTATCAAATTGAATTTAGGAAGTTTATTTTAGGTTGTTTGATAATTAGAGATTAAATAGAGAGCTTATTCTATTTAACGACGAACTAAAGAAAAATTGGAGTAACAGAGCTTGTTGTTATCTACGATTGATAATTTTGATAGTTAATTGATGTTGATAGATCTAATTATTGATTTTCAATGATGTCTAGTGGTGGAGAATGAAACTTTAACCATACTTTTATCATATTTGATTACTTCTTATTTACTTGTTTTCTTCTTTTGATTGTTTGCTTTAGTCTAAACTGATTTTAAAAATCTTTCCTTTTATTTTGTTCTTTTAAAAATTTAAGTATAAATGAATCATTCTTAAACTAAACACCAATCCTTGTGGACTCGACCCTTGCTTATTGCTATAGTTTACAATTGATATTTTTAGTGTAATGATTAAATAAGATATATTTTTTTAGTGCATCACCTGCGGGCCGACTCGAACATGTCTAAGGAACGACTTGGACAAGAAAAATAAAAATGTTTCGGGCCGCGGCCTGGCCATGAACACCTCTAGTTTCTTGTATGGACAAAGCTTTTATTCATGAGAAAATTTTCATTTATTGTTAATAAAATTTTTAAATGTTACGTGGGATTAAAAGATATATATTGAGATCCAGCCTAATTCGGGGTCGGAGAAGTAACCGGCCCATGGACAGGTTAGTAACGCTACTTTAAATTTTATAGCCCTCTTTCAGGTGCGCGCACAGAAGGGGAAAAAATTAAAAATTAAAAAGAAACGTAAGTATCCGTTGGTTACATTCTCTTCTTCTCTCTGCTTCTTCGCGAAACAAACGAATTCAAAAGTATTATTATTTCCCCCAAAAAACTCAAATTACTGAGAAACCCTAATCAACATTGATTTTGATTTCCGCTACGACGTCCTGTTTCTCCGCATTTGTTGAATCTTGATTTTCCACAAGCGGTCTTCAAGAACTGAAAATTTTAGAAAGAATTTGGATTTCGATTTGACTGTAAGTGCTTCTATTTTATTAATGTTATTTTTACTTTTAAATTTCTTGGAAATAGTTCAGGTGATTTTTTGTTGGATCGTTTTAAAATAAAGTTAGCTTTTAAAGTGAAAATGGCAACAACAAAAAAAAAAAAAAAAAGGAAAGAAAATAAAAACAAGTAAAAAAAAAACCTTCCATTTTTACACAAGTTTGATCTCACTGTTATTTAATGTTGATCTATTTTTCTTGATAAAAATTAGATAGATTCTTGAAGTTCTTTAAGCTGATTCTAATTAAAATTTTAAAGCAGGAAATTGATAGTGAGTTTAGTTAAGAAGATGGTCGGAACACCAGCAACGCCGTTGTGTAAGATACAAAGGACTCCGGCAACGACCCCCGGAGGACTCAAGGCTCGAGAAGAGAAGATTCTGGTGACTGTTCGGATGCGACCGCTGAGCCGGAGGGAACAAGCAATGTATGATCTTATTGCTTGGGATTGTGTGGATGACCATACCCTCATTTTCAAGAACCCCAATCATGAACGCCCCGCCACCCAGCACAGCTTTGGTATCTCTCACATTCCTGCACATTTGTTCTGCCTTTTTAATGATGTGTTGTTCAGTAGCTTTGTTGAAAATGGTTTTTAATTTTACTAATGTTAAGTAGTAATGGCCAATGAGGAATTTGATTGGTTGCTGAGAATGTGGGAACTGAGTTCTTTTATTACTGTCTTACTAATTTTAACTAAAATGACTCAAATGTGGCAGATAGAGTTTTTGATCCATCTTGCTCTACACAAAAGGTTTATGAAGAAGGGGCCAAGGATGTTGCCTTATCTGCTCTTACAGGAATTAATGGTTAGATTTCATTTTGTATTCCCTTTTTCTTTTTGTTTTCTCATTGGAGGCAACCTTGAAAATGGTGTTCAAAGTTTCTTTATTGTACAGCTACTATTTTTGCATACGGGCAGACAAGTAGTGGAAAGACATTCACCATGAGAGGAATCACTGAAAATGCTGTGAAGGACATTTATGAACGCATAAAGATTGTAAGTTACAATTTGATAAATAAATTGTTGTGTTGGGATTTTCTCTTGTCATGCTTAAGTATTTAGATCTTACAGACCCAGGAGAGAGACTTTGTCTTGAAACTTTCTGCACTGGAGATTTACAATGAGACTGTTGTAGACCTTTTGAATCGTGATTCGGGTTGCTTAAGACTCTTAGATGATCCTGAGGTATATAAAGGAGCTTTGTTTCACTTCTTTATTGTGACAATGAATCCTTTTGATATTTCAACGTTTACCTTATTGACATTTTATTTTGCAAAATACAGAAAGGTACCATTGTTGAAAAACTTGTTGAAGAAGTTGTCAAGGACAGCGAACATTTGAGGCACTTAATTGGCATTTGTGAAGGTAATTTTATAATTATGAGATACAATTATTCAATCGGGTATTGTTTTAGCTCCTATATCTTCTTACATCAATACTCCTGGCTCACTCATAGTTCTTTTTTGTCATGTTACTTGTATAATCAATAACATTTTGTACTTAACAAACTCTGCAGCACAAAGGCAGGTGGGTGAAACGGCCTTGAATGATAAAAGCTCAAGGTCACATCAGATTATCAGGCTGGTAAGACAGACTGTTTCTTTTTTTTCTCATTCATTTCAAAATTTTATTAGTGCGTGCATTCTGTTTGAGTTTAAGTAGGTAACACTACCTGTGCTTAAAAATAGGTTCTTCCTTTTTCCATTGTTTGCGCTGATAAAGAATGCAAGAATGCATGAGGAGCACTAGTAACTGATCTGTTAATTCAAATCTTGACTTCATCTGTTTTATTTTTCTAATTTTTAAGGTTTTTTTTTTGTGTGCCTGAGGGTGGGATAAAGAAGGCTATCTTTTTCTGCATTCATCTTGTCCACTCCCTTATTAACAGAAGTAGTCTTGTATTCTCATTTACTTGTATTAGCTTACCGGCGCAAGTAGCAGCTTGATTCATAAGTGATTAAGGCTTCTCATGAAATATCTAGAAGTGCTAGAGATACAAAGTTCTTTTAGATTTCTGTCTTTTCATCAACTAAAGAGCCCTCTCTCTCACACCTACACACTTGCACATTTGTATGTGGTTTATTTTGGAGTTCCAACTATGAGTCACTTTTTGTTAATTTGCTTTGTGCTTGAGCATAAATTCCCAGTTCACATTCCATGGAAAAAGGTGAAATCTTACACTGCTTGGATCACTCTTTGCAGACCATTGAGAGTAGTCTTCGGGAAAATTCAGAATGTGTGAAGTCTTTCTTAGCAAGTTTGGTATGTTTAATAATTTGTGCCTTGTTTTACATTCTTGATCATAAATGTAGTATGATTAGTTTGACCAAAGCACAATATTGCAGAATCTTGTGGACCTCGCAGGAAGTGAACGCGTCTCTCAAACAAATGCTGATGGTGCAAGATTGAAGGAAGGTAGTCATATTAACCGCAGCTTGTTGACGCTTACAACAGTGATCAGAAAGCTGAGGTAAGCTAAATTCCTCTTGTGCTTCTTCATGCAGTTGTAGAATTAAGAAATAGAAAACTTTTCATTCCTATGTTTGTCAGCCAGTGAATAATGTCAGCAAATAGGAATTTAAGAAACCTTAAATGTACAATTTTTTGTGGGAAATTGGAGTTCATGGGAATCTTGCTTTACTTGGTTTGCTTTGTATGCAGTGGTGGAAAAAGAAGTGGTCACGTACCGTATAGAGATTCGAAACTTACACGCATACTGCAGAACTCACTCGGAGGAAATGCTCGAACTGCTATCATATGTACCATGAGTCCAGCTTTAAGTCATGTGGAGCAAACCAGGAATACTCTCTCTTTTGCAACTAGTGCAAAGGAAGTTACCAACAATGCCCATGTTAACATGGTAAGATAAGTAGATAACTAACAAAAATTGATATATTTCAATGTCTTTATGCTGTAAAATTGGACAGTTGGAAGTTAATCTTATGGTGGCACCTCGCCACCTCCTCCTTGTGCGGGTCTCAATTCCTAGAGCGAATAAGGAGAATATAAGAAAAAATATGTAGAGATGGACCTACTTCATGTATGTAGAATGGCAGCTAGCTCTGTTTGTTTTGAAGGGTATTATTTGATTACCAAAGGAAGTTATTGGAAACTAGGTTTTCTGACTTTTGAAACTATTCTATAGGGTTAAATGTTCAAAGCATGCTTATAAACATACAAAAATAGATATTCATGTTTGTCTGATGGGCCAAGTAATTTTATAATCTTGATGTTATCGCTAAGTATTATGCTGTTTGCACAGCAGATTGTGCTCTTCATTCTGAGTCTTACGGACTTCTTTATTATTTTTTGTGAGCTTTCTTTGCAGGTTATTTCAGACAAAAGGTTAGTAAAGCATTTACAGAAGGAAGTGGCAAGGCTTGAAGCAGTGCTACGAAGTCCAGAGCCTTCTTCTGCTTCATGCTTCAAATCTTTATTGATGGAAAAGGAATTGAAAATCCAGGAGGTATACGTACATGTTTAATAACAAAAGCTGAAAAACTCTTCTTCTTTATATGAGTTCTTTTATAACGAGGATTATGTTCACCTTGTATTGTTAATCATTAAAAGTAAATCTTAACTTGCAGATGGAAAGGGAAATGGAAGAGTTAAAGCGCCAGAGAGACATTGCACAATCCCTACTAGAACAAGAAAGAAAAGCATGCAAGGTAGAAAAGGTAAATATTAGCTAACTATGGTATCTATTTTCAGTTCCATCATTTCGTAACTCTCATCTTGTTATGTTTTCAGGGATTGAGCCAATGTGGGCCGTCTAGCCAAGTAGTCAGATGTCTCTCTTTTCCTGTTGAGAATGAGCCAGTTCCAGGTGCTCCAGATGCTCGACCTAGGAATACAGTTGGAAGACATTCAACAGTAAGGCAGTCAGCCACCTCGACAGATCCATCCATGCTTGTGTATGAAATTCGGAAACTTGAGCAGAGACAGAGGCAGCTTGGTGAGGAAGCAAATCGAGCACTTGAAGTACTGCATAAGGAGGTTACTTCCCACAAATTAGGAAATCGAGAAACTGCTGAAACAATAGCAAAGTTGCTGTCAGAAATTAAGGATATGCAAGCAGCTAGCTCCATTCCTGAAGATATTTTGATTGGGGATGGGACCAACTTGAAAGAAGAGATCACTCGCTTGAACTCTCAAGGCATCACTATTGCATCGTTAGAGAAGAAGCTTGAGAATGTTCAGAAATCTATAGACATGCTGGTTTCATCTATTTCAAATGGTGATGAGACACCAGAGTTCAAGACCCAATTGAAGAAGAAGAAAATTCTTCCTTTCACGTTGAACAACAGCAGAAACATGCAAAATATAATACGGGCTCCATGCTCGCCGTTAACTTCTTCCCGGAAGATAATGGAACATGAGATTGAGAACAAGGCCCCCGAGGATAATGAAATGGTCTCTTGCAGCCATAGATCGACTGGCTCATTTAAAACTCCTCCTCCAAATGCTGATGATAAACGCGTTTCTTCAAGAGAGGGAACTCCCTCTACGAGGCAAACCAACTCAGTTGATGTGAAGAAAATTCAGAGGATGTTCAAGAATGCAGCTGAGGAGAACATCCGCAGCATTAGAGCTTATGTCACTGAGTTGAAAGAACGGGTGGCAAAGCTACAATACCAAAAGCAGCTTCTGGTTTGCCAGGTGAGAACTGCCTGACATTTTACATATCCTTCATTGTATATAAGTTGACTATTGACTAATGTCTTGATATCGGTATTTTGTTTGAAAATTGTTCTGTTACTCCACTGTTGCTTAGGTGTTGGAGATGGAAGAAGCAAAGGAGGCTGGAACTGATGAGACAGATAGTATTCTTCAATCACCGATGCCATGGCACCTAGTGTTTGAAGATCAGAGGAAGCAGATTATCATGTTATGGCACTTGTGCCATGTTTCAATTATACATCGAACGCAGTTTTATTTGTTGTTCAGAGGAGACCCAGCTGATGAGATATATATGGAAGTTGAGCTTAGAAGGTTGACATGGTTGGAGCAGCACTTCGCGGAGCTTGGCAATGCAAGCCCAGCACTTTTGAGCGATGAACCTGCAGGTTCAGTTGCATCAAGGTTAGTTAAGTTGTTTTTACTGACTAGTGATTTACAATACATGTTCTTATAAAGGTTGATTGCACGATTGCTCCGACTATTCATTTCTCTTGAAGTATCCGTGTCTGACACATATCCGAACATAGTTATGGGGATATGACCCTCCAAGGATTCTCCAAATACATGAAAAACTTAAAATAATTGAATATACCCGTGTCGGACACTCACACTTGAATCCGAATAACATAGGTTGAGTGCGATACAATTCTTGTGTCCATGAATTTTCTTTTTGAAAACCTCTTCATTCATATGGTTGCTTGGTGTTGAATGCAGTATCAAGGCACTTAAGCAAGAAAGAGAGTATCTAGCTAAGAGGGTGAGCTCGAAACTGACAGTAGAGGAAAGAGAAATGCTCTATTTGAAGTGGGAAGTTCCAGCAGTAGGAAAACAGAGGAGGCTGCAACTAGTTAACAAACTATGGACAGATCCTTTGAATATGCAAAATGTGCAGGAAAGTGCTGAAATCGTTGCCAAACTTGTTGGCTTTTGCGAGTCTGGTGAACATATCAGCAAGGAGATGTTTGAGCTTACCTTTGTTAACCCTGCTGATAAGAAGTCATGGATGGGGTGGAATTTGATTTCAAATCTCTTGCATTTGTAAACAAACAAAAAAAAAAAACATGGTTACTCCTATTGATTCTTTGATATATAGTCAAAATATAAAAAATATATGTTCCTAAATTAAATTATGCACAAATTTTCTATTGAATTGGAATTCTGCAACACACTAGTTAATTTTTTTCTAAAATTTTGGATTATGAGTGTTTTTGAGTAAATTCAATATGCCATGCCAAGGTCATAATAATAATAAAAAATATATTTTTTTACAGTTAAATTTTTTAACTTTATAAATGAGAATATTTTAACTTTGGTTAAATAATTGTCACATATTTTATTTTTTTTAATAAATTTTTAATTTTTTTATATATACTTTAAGAGATATATCATATGTGTCACTAACTTGTGGAGTTTAAAAATTCTACAACATAATTTATCAAAAAAAAAATATATATATATATATATATTTTTTATTTTGGCTATAGAAAAAGAAATAAATGAAGGGGTATAAGAGTACTTTTACCTATTTCTCTGCCGAAAGTGCCCAGCAGAGAAAAAGGCTTTATCTTTACCCTAATTAAACCCTTTATCGCTCCCTCTCTTCCTGTCTCTGGATTTGCCGTTGCTGAACCTGAAAAATAAGCCACCCCCTTCGCCAACTTAACAGTTAGACAAAGAAACAAAGAAAATAGAAAAAAAAAATGGGAAGAGAAACTCCAAAACAGCAACAACAGGTTTCTTACACAGTGGAGCAGCTTGTGGCCGTCAATCCTTACAATCCCGACATCCTCCCTGATCTCGAGAACTACGTTAATGAGCAGGTCCTCTCGCTATCAATTAATCAAATTTTCATCATCTGGGATAAATTTATAGCTTTCTTTTTTTTCTTTTAAGAAAAAAATGGTTCTTTTATGCGTTTGATTTAAAGTTTTTGAGTATCTGGATTTTGGGTCTTATTATATTTGGTTGGATGATTTCGGAGTCAGCTTTGATTTTGTTGGATACTGGCATTATGGAGACCGGAATTTGATTGCTTCTTTAGTCTTTTCAATCTGCCCAAAAAGAAGAGATTTTTGTATATTTAAGTTGGACCATTCAATTACGAACAGCTTCTTACCATAAGCTGTTTGCATCTTAGATTGAATTGTTATGTGATCCTTTTTAAGTTTGATAAAACCTTTGAGTTTCTATTTGGGTCCTCTAGCCATGAACATGGCATAATGATGCTTTACTTTTTTTATGTTGGAATGCAATTTATGTGGGTGAGTCCCTTCAATCTGTTCTTAATACTTGATTGGAAAATATGTTCCGAGTTGGAACCCAAAAAGGAGAACTCACATCTAGTGGAAGTGCTAAAATGATAACAAATTTTATCTTTACCAGGTTTCATCGCAAACATACAGTCTAGACGCTAATCTCTGCCTTCTTCGCCTCTACCAGGTACTGTCATTCGCTCATCTTCGGTCTTGTTTGGGTGTATGTGAGAGAGAGAATGGAAGAGAGAGAGCACCAAGCCTTTATATTCTTGTAGAATGTAAATTTTTTTGTAGGGTTTAATTTTCTATTTGCATTTTTTTAGTATCGTACTGCTCAATATTTCCAGTTTAGCCTGTCTTAAGAAGTAAAAAGATGAAACGTAATTTAGGTGAAAAAAATTACTAGATTTTTAGTTTTTACTAATATGATATTTTCTTTGTACCTGTAGTTTGAGCCTGAGCGTATGAGCACCCAAATTGTTGCACGCATTTTGGTTAAGGTATGTTTAGGCCCTTTGCTATACCAAATTAGAATTATGTATCAGCTTTTTATTAGTATGAAATGTTGTTTCTAATGCTTTATTTTCCTCCTTCCCCCCCTGCTTTTGTGCAGGCACTCATGGCAATGCCAGCTCCAGATTTCAGCCTTTGTCTCTTTTTGATTCCAGAGCGAGTGGTATCATTCTCACAGTATATATTTCCTTTCAGATTTCCATTTCAACTACATTTAGAAATCCGCAATTAAGCATGTTTGAATGGGCATTGGCATTGGCATAGGCTGCCTGTCTTGGCTCTTGGGCTTAGTCAAGTTTTATTAAATTATAACAATCTAGATTTTCCAAGAGATCAGTACCCTACATGTGAATAACAAGCCTGTAATCCTGGGGAAATTGGGAAATTATAGATTCTTGTTATCCAAAAAGTTTCGCAAAATTCATTAATCATTGCAGTAAATATGAAGATATGTATACTTTTCTTTGTTAAACTTGAAAAATTCTGCCTATGTCCTTTAGCAGTGCTTAAATCCTGCTTATTTCTATTTGAAGTAAGCCATGATGAGTGAAGTAGTTAATGTCATAAGTATGTATTGCACATACATGCACTTGTGAGAACTATTTACGTAAGCACATTCATGAGTCAAAGACATCATCATTGTAAAGTCTACAAATTCTTCTTTTGTTTTCTGTTTCATTGTTCCATCTTTACCCGAAAAGATTTTGCCCGACAGTAAGAAAGTTTTTGTTATTCTAAGTAACATTTTGTATGCGATATCAGCAAATGGAGGAGCAGTTCAAGACACTGATTGTTCTCTCCCACTATCTGGAGGTATGTATTTGCTTTGTTTAGGAATTTATGAACAGTAATGATATGGGTGATTTCATTGTACCTACTTCCATTTGTAGACGGGAAGATTTCGTCAGTTCTGGGATGAAGCAGCTAAAAGTCGTCATATACTTGAGGCTGTGCCAGGTAATAAATAAACTGTGATGTAGTGAATTTGATGTATGCACTATGCATTTTTTGTTTGAATGGATGAACAATGCTTCAGCCAAAAACAAGAAAGAAAAAAGGGCACTGCTGGTTTTGAAGGAATGATTGCAAGTAAACAACTGGACAGTCAAAAGCTATTCACTGTCATCTTTTCATTGTTGTAGAGCTGCTGCTGGCAGACACATTGTTCGTTCATTGCTCCTCTATTGTGTGTGATGCACATTTTTTTTTTTTGGTGTGTGGCTGACCAGAGGATTGAATGCAGGTTTTGAGCAAGCAATCCAAGCATATGCCATTCATGTCCTTTCCCTGACTTATCAAAAGATTCCAAGACCCGTACTTGCTGAGGTATGTAGAGCTCATTTGTTTCATATGCATTTCGTGTCGCGTCTTTGTTGTTGTGATTCGAGACTATCTATCTTCCCTTATCGGTTATATATGTGATATGTCGAACTTGTGCTTTGGTTTGGGTGTGTGACAGGCTATTAACATCGAAGGTCTATCCTTGGACAAATTCCTTGAACACCAAGCGGCCAACAGCGGTTGGATTCTTGAGAAGGGTCATGGCAAGGGTCAACTAATAGTCTTACCTGAGAACGAATTTAATCATCCTGAGCTGAAGAAAAGTGCTGCTGATACTGTTCCATTGGAGCACATCACCCGTATTTTCCCCATTCTTGGTTAATCTCTTGTAGGGATGAGGACTTTTTGGAGTTATTTTTCCCATGTTTTCATGACGCTGGCAGTGGCACCCTTCTCTTTGCTTTTTTTTGTCTTGGATATGTAACAAGAACAAGCCATTTTAGGATAGACTTGTCAAAACTATCACAAAGATCAACTTTGAAGGGGTTCTTTTTATTTATGTTTCACTCATCAGAAATTCAGAATTTAGTTATTTATTATTTATTATTATGCAGTGAACCTCTACTGAAAACTTTTCTTAATTATGCTTTACTTCTCTAATGAGCCTATGGGATTATTTAATTATTATTTTAAAAATATATATTTAATAATGTATTAATTATATTTTTTTATAAATATTTCTTTAATCAGTGTCATTAGATATTGATTAATATATTTTTTTTTTTATCAAAAAATTACTCTAAAGATATTTTAATATTCAATAATTTTATGTTATTGAAAAGTACATCAGGTGTAACGGGATTAAGTCGAGTTTAAGTAGTAAGAAGTTCGAATTCGACTTGAAACTCGATGTTTGAAATTCGATTCAATTTGAGCTCGATCGAGTTTTATTTTTAAAGTTTGAGCTTGATTCGAGATAAAAATCGAATTATTTGAGTTTATTTGATTAGACTCGTTTACTAAATAAAAAATGAGTTCGATTCTCAATCTCGATTTCTATCTCAATTATTTGTGTTCGAGTTAGAATTGAGATTTTTTTCAATATTAATTAAAAATAAAAAACTCGATTAGGCTCGCGAATTTCTCGAGTCGGATATTAGGATACTCGAATTTGACTCGTTTGATAATTTGAGTTGCTCGAAAGATCTCGGCTCGATAATAACTGAGTTGAATTTGAAAATTTTTAAACTGAACTCGAATAACTTGCAAGCATAGGTGTTTTGTTTACACCCTACTCGTCTGCTTAATAAAACTTAGATATGAAATCATCCATATATTTACCCTAGATAAGATACAAATTTGAGAGAGAATATATATATATATATATATATATATATATATATATATATATATATGAGTCATGAGACACATTTTCCTCGACACAATCCTAACAAATTTCCTTCTTTTTTGGGGGTAATGGTTTTTTTTTTCCCTTTCTTTTTAGTCCAGATTATGAAAGGAAAGGCTTTGTCTAGAACAATCCCAGACTAATCAGCTCACTCGTTGATTTAGGAAACTATTTGGGCTCTCTAAGACCCAAACCTTTGCCTAATTTATGGACCAGGAATTAGGATCTAAGTTGACCCATTTGTAAGTGCCAGCCCATGGAATTTTATTTTGTCATATTTCTCTTTTTATTTCATTCCCTGAGATTTCGTGCATTGGGCGTTTGTTTGTTTTCTTTCTATCTATCCTCAAACGACTTCCACCAAAAGCAAAAAACGACACGAAAAAACCCGCTTTCCTGATTCTTCTCGTTTATATCATTAAAGATTAAAGGTTTCGAAATAAGGATTCTAATCGGATACCCTAATCCCCATATGCATACAGAAAAGGTACAAATTTTATCCCAATTTCTATTTTCATTTTACGCGTTCAAACAATAAATTAGGATGAAAAATCAACATCGTGAAACCCTAACTCGAAGAACAGTTATTTGATTTTGATTTTATGAAACAATTCCGTTTGAATTATGTTAGGAAAAGAAAAAAAGTGTCCTCTGTTTTTTGTTGATGAAATATATTTATTTCGTGACTTGATTTGCCAAAAGCTTGCAATTATTTGTTATTTAGGATTTTTTATAGGCGGCTAAAACGCTATCAATTTTTGAATTGCAGTGAAATTGCTTGTTGAATCTTCTTGGTGGTGTGATTGCATGGCAAGCTTTGAGGGCAGGGTTTCGTATTCATCCCTTTCAAAGCTAGAAAAGGGGAATAATAACGCGTATCAATTTGATGATGATTATAGTGGTTCTGTTTGGACTGTGCCACAAGACAAAATTATTGTCCCATTAGGCTCAAAGTCGATGAAAAATGATTATCTTTATCAGTTTCCGGCTGAGTCCGATGATTTTATTGATGGAGGATATGATTCTGGTGATGATGTCAGTAAGTCAATGCGAAATGGCTTGCATCCAGAGGTGAACTTGAAGAATGTGTTAAATGGGTTATTTGGAATCATAATTGGGCGTAATAAAGGCTCCTCGAGTGTTTCTGTGAATCAGCAATACCAAAGTTCTAATGTTTCATTTCTGGGGTCCGGAAAGAATGGAGATACCTATTTGCACTCTTCTGTTTATATACCAAGTGCCCCCCCACTTCTGGAGCCAAGTGGGATAAACTATAATGCATATAAAGAGGTGTTGGAAGCAGAGCCTCCAGAGTGGCTTCCAGATAGTTCTACCACAGTTTGCATGCAGTGCAGTGCTCCCTTTACTGCAATTACACGTGGCAGACATCATTGCCGGTTTTGTGGAGGGATTTTCTGCAGAGCATGTTCTAAGGGAAGGTGCTTGCTACCTGTTAAATTCAGGGAAAGAAATCCCCAGAGGGTGTGTGATTCTTGCTATGATAGGCTTGATCCGTTGCAGGGTGTTCTTATCAACACCATTAGCAATGCCGTGCAAGTAGCAAAACATGATGTCATGGATTGGACGTCTACTCGAGGTTGGTTGAACTTGCCGGTTGGTTTGTCCATGGAACATGAGATCTACAAAGCATCCAATACCTTGAGAAGCTATTGCCAGGTATGATCCTAATTTTCATTATTCATACAAGACAATAGTTTTGTTTGTCTAAAACTTTCATCAACCTTGTGATTTCCTTCCAATCCTCATGTAATTCTTATTAGACAGTTCTTGACTAGTTCATACTTCCCAACTAAATTAAGCTTTCATGTGAATGGTTTTGCTTCATGAAATCATCAACCAGAACACATGCTATTTCTTTACCCTGTGCTTCAGCTTAAAAAATCAAGTTAAACTAATTTCTTGTATATTGGAGCTACATAAAGACTATATTTGGACACTGTGAGAAGCTTCTAATAACAGTTGTTGAAATGGAAAGGTTGCGAGGTTGAATCCAGAGAGATCTATACCATTGGCAATTCTGAAAGGAGCCAAAGGCTTAGCTATTTTAACTGTTGTTAAAGCTGGAGTTCTTGTTGCATACAAATTTGGGACTGGTCTTGTTATTGCTCGAAGGTCAGATGGAACATGGTCTGCCCCATCAGCTATATTCTCTGTTGGTTTAGGATGGGGTGCTCAGGTAAACTTTCAGTTGAGAAAAATATATACCTGTCCAAGCAGAATATACACGTCTAGGCAGCTAAGGATCAACTCCTTCCAAGTTCCAAAGTGTTTATATGTATAATCTATTAGCTAAATGTTATTTTTATGTGTTTCTTAGATTGGGGGTGAGCTCATGGATTTCATAATTGTGCTTCATGATTCAAAAGCCGTGAAGACATTTTGTAGTCGAATGCATTTTTCTCTTGGTGCTGGCTGCAGTGCTGCTGCAGGACCTGTGGGGAGAGTGCTGGAAGCAGATCTTCGGGCCGGAGATAGAGGCTCCGGCATGTGCTACAGTTACAGTTGTAGCAAAGGTATTCCATCCTGCAATGTATTTGTACTCTTCTTTTGACTAGTTGGTGGATTTGACAATCCATTTTGTTTCAAATTTTGCAGGGGCGTTTGTTGGTGTGTCATTGGAAGGGAACATTGTTGCAACAAGAATGGATACCAACCTACGGTTCTACGGCGATCCTTATCTCACCACTGCTGACATACTACTCGGGACCGTGGACAGACCAAAGGCTGCTGAGCCCTTATATGTTGCTCTGGATGACCTCTACTCTAGCCTACATTGCTAGTTCCAGCACCATTTGGGTACAGTATCTTGCTGCAGCTTGTGAAACAAGCAACAACTTGACTGCATGGTGCATTTCTTGCCCTGGATGATCGGTGACTGTACAGCATGTAAGTTTATGTGTATGAAGGAAAATGTTATTTCATGGACAAATAGCTTTTATTCTTTCCTTTTGTCCATTTTATAAGCCAAATTTTTGGGTCAAATATGCATCTACATTTGTCAAACAAAACAATTCAATTACGTTGTAAATATTTCTTATTCTTATTCCATGCAAAAAGATTTTATTATATCAAATAAATATGACAGCTATCTTTTTTTATTAGAGTTATTTTAATCATAATTTTGATTGAATTTAAAACAATAAATTAAAACATAGTGTCAACCACCAATAATAATGAACTTGGAAATTTGCTTATTTGGTTCATATAATCACTTTTAAGAGATGGAATTTCAATATTTGCAACTCTTAATCCTATCCATTGGCTGTTACCTTTTTTAAGATTTCGAGGTTTACTCTAGTCGGTTTATATAGTCATTTTTAAAAAATGACATTCAACAAGTTAGGAGTTCGAATATCGATTTTTAACAAACCTCTAACCCTATCCATTGGTTGTGATCTTTTTTAAGAAACCGTGATTTAATCCAAATGATTTATGTAATCATTTTTAAAAAATAACATTCAACAGATCAAGAGTTCGAATATCAACATTTGCAACTTCTCCTATCCCGATACTATGGACTCTTTTATATAAAAATAACAACCAACAATAATAATGCTTTTAAAAGTGAAGTATCAACTGAGAATACATGTTCCTACAGCATCGGCCATTAATAGAGCATGACACCAGACGAAGGATACTCCCCAATAAAAACAACACCATGCTTACTTACACGGCAGTTGGCCATCCAATCTGCTACAAAGTTTTTGTAGCCTAAGAGCGTATGGCAACTTCCATCTCTAATCTTTTTGAAGGATTTTATGGTTTCAATCAAACAAAAATAAGGGTGGTTTTTGATAGAATTATTTTTTATTTTACTTATTAATGAGGTATTTTATTGTAGTTCAGTAATAGTATATAAAATTTATATATTGTCAGTGTATCAAATATAAACGATTTATGAAAACTTTTAATCAGTGACGAATCTTGGCTTTTAACATATATATACACACACAAATAATATATTAATAAAAAGTAACTAATCTCATAAACTTATAAAATAAAAATATTATTATGATAGCATTAAACTTTTAAAGATAGAAAGATTTTCAAATTAATAGTAAAAGGAAAAGATCTTATGCATTCATCTAATATTGTACTTATTTTACACATAAGTTTTCAAAACTTTATTATAACTCATAAAAATTTTAGTACTTTTCACTTGAGTTCTTAGATAAAAAGTGAGTGTGTGAAATGAATATATGAGATGAGTGCATGTAGCATTATCTATAATAAAATTACTAATTAGATAGCCTTTCAATAATTAAGAGAATTTTTTGGCAATTTAAAATTGAAATAAAAAGTAAATAAACTAATTGTTAAACAAGGGATATTTTTCCTCGAAAAAATAAATAAATATAATTTTAAAAGAATGAACATGAAATTTTGAAGTTTGAAATTTGAAATTACAAATTATGATTTTATCTTAATCTTTTATAAAGTGATTTTCAATTTATTATTTTTTTTAAACAAGATTGCATGACAATATGGGATAGAGATCTAGTGTAAAATTAAAGTACAAAATTATATGAAAAGGATAAATTATAATAGCTAGAAAGAAAAGATAAAAAAAAAAAAAAAAACACATATTTGGTACTTTGGTTGAAGATTTGAAATTTTGTTAAAAGCCAAAAATTTAATTTAATTTTTGTTAAGTTCACATGTAATTTAAAACTAATAAAAGATCGCTTAATTTTAAAAATTTGTAAGTAATAATTGATGGGTACAAAAATAAAAAATAATAATATGATTTTAACTCTTTTTAAATTATAATAATGTATAAAATTGAATTATGAAATAAAAAAATAAATAAAACTAATTATTTTAATTTAAAAAAATCAATTTAATATAAATTTATATAAATACTAAGCGTTTTTAAAAAAAATTGGGGGGCCAAGGCCCCCTCAGTCTCTGAGGAGGAGCCGCCCCTGCTTTTAATGAGGATTTGATACAACAAATATAAACAAACAGCAGCTTTTGATACAACAAATTCTTTCTGGGGATCTTGTCAATCTGCCTTTAGCCTTACTATGCTTACTTATGAAAAGTATCTTCATTTATCTTTCTTTTTTTTTTTTTTTATTTATTTGAATTAAATAAGAGAATTAATTAACTATTTTTATATTCAATACATTTCTCATTTAATTATATAGCATTGACTCTTTTGGAATGTGAGGGGAATTTTTATTTTATTTGACATCAATACATTAACTCAAAATAATTTAAAATAATAAGTTAACTAATTTTAATAAATAAATTTGATGTTTAATTTAGTTTAATTAATTTATATAATCATTCATTTAAAATTAAAATTTTATCATTTAAAATTTATTTTTTTTAAAAAGAAAGTTTAATAAAGGATCTTATCGCATACGTTAATAAAATAAAATAAAATCCAAATAGGAGTAGGACTTTGATAAGACTCTTAATTGATAAGACTTTCATAAGACTATGTACAAGATGTCTTAATTGGTAAGCAAAGAGTTTCCAGAATATTTATTCGATCGATGCTCTCATCAATCATCATCATAATAATATTTATTATTCGATCGAATTTGAAGTGGTAATCTAATAGTTATGAACTGGATTCGAAAAAACCGGAGGTCGAAGTGACAGTGAATGTGAATGAAACCCCATGACAAGAAGAGGCAGAGCCAAGAAAATCCCAAGAAAGAAAAACAGGGTTCAAATTCAAGAAAGATCAATGAAGAAGTGAAGAATGGGGAGACCAGATTTTCCTCAAGAGATTGAGATCGTTGACCTTGAAAGCAATTTGTTTTGTTTTATACCCATTAAAGACAAAGGCAGCTCCAAGAAAAATGCAATCTCAGTTGAACAGTACAGTGAACAAAGGGACCTCCAACTTGCCGTCAAGGTTTCCACGACAACTTCGGATAGTAACTTCATAGATCTCGACAACTACGATGATGATTTGTTCGTGCTTAATTTCGAGCCCCCAAAGACTCCTTTCGGAAAGAAGCGTTTAAAAACGAAGAAACCCTTCACCGATCTTTCCATTAATGAACCTGGAGAGTCATCAAACTCCAAAGCTAACCAAGACCCATCTTTTATCTGTGAAATCTGCGTCGAACCAAAGCAAGCAAACGAGTTGTTTAACATCAAAGGTTGCTCTCACGCTTATTGTACGGATTGCATGATCAAATACGTAGCTTCTAAACTACAAGACAAGATTACGGCTATAAGTTGCCCCGTTGGAAACTGTGAGGGTTTCTTAGAACCTGAATACTGTCGCAAAATACTTCCTAGAGAAGTTTTTGATAGTTGGGGAGATGCTTTATGCGAGGCAATGGTTTTAGGGTCTGAAAGGTTTTATTGTCCTTTTAAAGATTGTTCCATGCTTTTGATTGATGATGGAGGACAGGTTGTAAAGGAATCAGAATGTCCTAATTGTAGGAGACTTTTTTGTGCACAATGTAAAGTTCCTTGGCATGCTGGGATTGAATGTGGGGAATTTCAGAGGTTGCATAACGATGAAAGAGAGAAGGAAGATATTATGTTGATGAAGCTTGCTAAGGACATGAAGTGGGCTAGGTGCCCAAATTGTAGATTCGTTGTTGAGAGAACCCAGGGTTGTAGGTTTATCAGATGCAGGTTAGTGTTCTTTCTCAGTATTTCCCTTTATTTTCTTTTCTCAAATGGATTAATATAGGTCATTGTCTTAGTTATGTGTTGATTGCTACTGTTTGAATGGGGAATTTTGATGGCTATTATCTGTTTAATACATCTTTGTGTTTGAGTTTCATACTTTTTTGACAAAGAACTGGTTTATAATTCTGTATTGCTTTGTCATTTTTCAACAAAAGAATCTGTACCTCGGTTCCCTTGAATCCCACTATGAATGATTGTTCAACATCATTCATTGTTTTTGTTGACTTATAATTGAGAATTTCATTACAAGCTGAGTAATTGACAAATAAGAGTACTATAAGTCTATAACCACTTATAAATGCAATTTGACATAGAGAATAATTTCCATCTGAATCTCAAAAAGCAGACTACTTCAGTCTAAAGCATTAAAAAGTTGTGTGACATTCTTGTTCTACTCTCTTAATCAATTGTAATCCACTTACCTTCCTACCACCTTGAGCGTGAAAGGCAAATTTCTTACTCCTAGAGCTCAATGCATCTAGCTTTAATGAGAACTTCCCTTATTTAAGCAAATTAATAAGCATTCTTCTTCCCCCCCCCCCCCCCCCAAATGTCCAAATCATTACAGCATAGTCAGAAGGAAAGTTATAACCCTAGCTAAATCTTATGGTATTTCTGTCTGCATATGCACAATTCTAAGCTTGTTTGTCTTTCAACAGAATACATCTTGGCAATATGAATGACAGTAGCTATCAAGCAAATGCAATGTGTTTAGTATCATAGCTATGCTATGTTCTTAATCTTAGTTATTAGGAAATTGTCAACCCAATATATGATCAAAATTACTTACCCGTCAATTAAATTGTTTAAGATATTGAAAGCTTTAGAAGCATACAGTTTTGATATCATATTGCAAGCTTTAAGTCATGAAAAAGTGAAAATTGGATGCAAAACCTTTTGATTCTGTTTTCATCTCTCCTACATTCATCAATAAGTGTTCTGATATCATGCTTCTTTTGTTCTTCTGAACTTCATGGTAATTAAGAGATTCTTTCCAAACCTGAGTCTGTGACACTTCTAATGATAATATTGTCTATCATAATGTGTTAACATCTTCTAGCTGCCTTTGAGGTGAATGATAGATCTCATCAGTCTTTTGGTTTTAATCCAATTCCTTGGAGAGATAACTACAAATTAGTGCAATGCTGATATTTTATGTTTTACATTGGATTGAATTTTGATTTTCGAATTAAGTCGATTTATCAAGTAATACATTCAGCCAGATTTAGCACCTTTAGAAAGTGTCAATGATCCCCTGCAATTGGGTCATTTTATTACTTGCCTATGCTGCTGAGATTCTGAGAACCCTTTTTTAGTGTGTTGTTGGGCTCTCAATAACTATGTTACTCGGAGTTGGGTGCGAGTGTCGGACACGGGTATGTGTACGACATGGGTATGTTCAATTTTTTCTAAGATTTTCATGTACTTAGAGGGTACTTGGAGGGTCATATCCTCATACTCATGTCCGGATATGCGTCGGATACGGGTGTCGGGCACGGATACTTCAAGAAAAATGAAGAATCGGAGTAATATAGCTCAATAAAGCATGAATATGCTGACTAACTTCTTATGTGTATGCTAACAGGTGTGGAACTGCTTTCTGCTACGACTGTGGATCAACCCGAATGGATAGTCACCATTTTTGCCATAACTGTAAACTTTAATATTCGCCAGATGCATTTATATGCTTCCTTCTACAGAGAATTCTCTTAGTTATATTAATTATGCAAGAAACACATGTACATCTTTCTAACAATGATTTTTGTTTCTTAATTATTCGGAAAGATGGTTTACCTTTTTATTGTCTTTGTTAGATCAAGAATCTAGTATCCAAATCTGATATAATGGGATTAAGATTGTAAACTTCTTGTAAGTTCTGACAGTGTTTAATCTAAAAGAAGGGCTTCTGTAATTTGCTTAATCTTGTAAACTTGACTATAATGCCAAAGGACCTCCAACATAGCATCCTCTCATCTGCATTTCATAGTTGCCAAGATTTCAATTGCTAAGCTGATTCTACAAGTGAAAAAACAGATACGGGTGTGAGCGTCGGATACGGGTATGTTCAATTTTTTCAAGATTTTTTTGTATTTGGAGGGTCTTTGGAGGATCATATCCCCATACTCATATTCGGATATGTGCCTGACACGGATACTTAAAGAAAAATGAAAAGTCAAAGTAACATAGGCTAAGAGGAATTTGATGGCTATCACCTGCATATTGGAGCTCCTCTATGAAGTTGGCTACAACTGAAAGCCAAAAATAGACCTATAGTAATGATTCATGATCAATGCACAAGCCATCCTTATAAGTACAATATTATTACTTGTTTTAGGGACTTTGCTCTCTCATTAAAACTTGACAGAGCAAGTCATGAGAGAAAATAGAATTTGTTTCATGTCCATTCATCCTGAAGAAAAAGCAAAAGAGTGTGGAATGTTTGTGAGCTTTATTTTTTCAGTCAGGATGACAAGAATTCATTACTCATCTAAATTAGAGATAACTTGTTTAAAGGTCTGTAGATGGTATTTTTGGTTAGGAGAGGAAGCGTTGCAAACAAATGAAACGAAATGTTATCGGGAGACGGCGAAGAAGAAGACTGTAGCAGACTCATGTTATCGGGAGACGGCGGAGAAGAAGACTGTAGTAGACTCTAAAATACTGAGTGCAGCGGCAGGTGATGGTAAGTAAGGTGAAAGAAGTAAAGATATGACGAAGCAAGGCTGAGAACAAGGTTGAGGAGAGAATTAGAAAAGAGAGAATTGCAGAGAGAACTTTAGAGTGAAAGTTTGTTTCAATGCCCAAAAGTCTCAAAATGAGTTGTGGGAACTCCTATTTATAGGTGTTAAGAATAGGAGTTACACAACTAAGTATTGAATAGGAATAAAGGTAGAAATTGTCAGTTATTAAGGCATTAATACTTTGTTTAATGAAAGTTTAGATTGTTGTAGATAATAGTAAATAGTGAACAAGAGTCCATTATTTGCTTTGTTTAATGAAAGTTTAGATTGTTGTAGATAATAGTAAATAGTGAACAAGAGTCCATTATTTGCTCTGAAAGAAAGGGGAAAGCACTCATATTTCAAGGAAATGTTAAGAGGGGGCCTCTTAACTATCTCCATAACTGATCCATCAAGCCAAGCTCTCTAGAATATCCCAATGGTGAAATTAACCCAAGAACCCTGTCATATTCCAGGATTATTTTCACTTCTTCTGTTTCGGTGAAGTAGTATCAGGTGGAATATCTTCTGTACATAGAATACTTCTCGATAAAGGTCCCTTTCCATGAGAGTATTGTCCTGTGAATGACTTGTTCCATGAAGGCGATGTTTCCGAACATGAGTTATTCTGAATATGAGCTGTTTCAGTGAAAGAACTTTCAGTGAAATAACTCTCGGTGAAGCAACCTTATTACTTGTTCTGAAATACGTTTGTTATTGTACGCAAAAGTGTAACTTCCTGTAAAATAACTTTATTTTTTTTCTAAAAAGAGATAAAATCGAGTATGTACAAGTTTCCAAGAACAAAGCTCAGTTAGAATGGAATCAGTGAATAGAGAAACTTGACAGCCTCTTGAAAATATCAACTTTCCACAAATTGTTGAAATAGTGCTCTCTTAGTCTGATTCCATCAATTTATGTTATATTTGTGTTATAATCATGTTTAAAGTGTTATATATTTATATAAATTTTGATACATCAATGATTCATATTATATAAATTTTGACACGTTCATATATTCATGTCGTGTTTGTATTACTCTTTCGTATTATGTTTTAGTTATTTTTTTTTCAGGTTTATGTCATATCCAAAATTATGAGTTTTTTTTTTTTTCCAAATGCGAAAAAAATAAACCAAACTGATGCCTGAAAGCCTGAAACAGACCAAACTTCGAATCTAAAATATCTATAGCACTGTTATATATAGATTGGATTAATAATCCTAAACCCATTTTTCTTGTTGCAGTACAGTTTTTTTTTTGTTTTTTTTTTTTTGTTTTTCTTTGTGGTGATACGCTTGTAACACGGCTTTTTATGATGATGTTAACCACACATAAGAAAAAAGGATTAATAATTGATTCAAAGATAGATATAGCTAAGATGAAATGAAATGAAATGATGTGCCTCTTAAAGCTTTAGCCTTAAGCAGCAAAAGCAATCATCCATTTCAACTATTGTTTTTCCCTACACACAAAAATAATGTCCCAATTTCAGCAAATTCATTCCCCTTTTTTAGTTTTGGCTTTGTCTACTTAAAAATTTGAATAAATGTCTAGTCATAATCATACTGGTTAAGGCATAGTTATCAAAATTGAATCGAATATTGAATCGTTCAAAGTTTCGAGAGTGTTAGGTTAATTGATTCAATTGTTGAGTCATTCGGATTAATGTTGGTTTAATTTTTTTTTTGAAATATTATAAATAAATTTATATATATTATATAAATATTTTTATTAATTGTAAAATTTAAAAATTATGATACTAAAATTAGAAAATATTCATTATTATTTAAAAGAAAAAAAAATTAAAAAAAAAAGTTGGCAATTTTTTTTTTCAAGAAAAATAATTTTTTAGTGAAAATGATAAAAGAAGTATTAATTAGTATGCAAAAATTAAATTAGGTATGATTTAAAAATCTATTTTTAATTGATCCGGATCAATAACAAACCCGACGGATCACTAATTTTTTTCATAAACCCAACGAGTCAATCCGAATTTTCTTGAGTCAATTGCAAAAACAATATGATTAAAGAATCGACCTGGGTTAAGAGCCGAGTCGACAGGTCCAGGTTTAATAACTATAGGTTAAGTAATATTTAAGGAAAAAAGTAAAATTTATTAATCATTTTTTAATTCAATAAAAGGAATATATTAAATATAATTTTTTAAATAATAATTAAATAATTCTTAATCAGTGCTTATAAATATAGTTAACTAGACATTTGTCTATAAACTTGGCTATTCGTGTATGTGCATCGTGTTTTGTATTTTTTCATATGAGCCGTGTAAATATAAATAGAACAAAAATAATTAAATATATCAAAATTCAAAATATGAAAATGATACATATATTAAACATATCATATTAATTATTTTTAAACGTATCATATTATATTTATTAAACATATCATATTATATCGTATTTTTATATTATATTCAAAATTAACTGTACTAAAATGCGACAAAAACAAGTCTTTCAAGAAACCAATTAAACTCAGCTTAAATAAATCCATAAAAACGAAGCAAAGCAAAGCAAAACTAATTAGTACTAGAATTTAGAGGTTATTTTCGGAATTAGAAGAGCCGGCCACTAAGTTACAACTTACAAGGAACTTAACCTCTCCGCTTTTTTAGGGACGGATGGAAACTTCTCTTGAATAAAATGACGAAAATGCACTTGCTTTGTTGAGAATTAATCCAATGAGTTGCCTTCTTTAAAGGCTAATTTAATAAAATGAACAGCTCGCCAACGTGAGCTATTGTGACGGCATATTGAAAAGCGGAATGGAACGTTTACCGTATTTAAAGTTTATAAAGTAACGGAACGGACGAACAGAATATTGGTGACGTGGACGAATCAAAATCATACACGATACTAAATAAATAAAAACAAATAATAACATACTAGATCGAAAATCAGGAAAAAATTAAAAAAGAAAAGCGGTTTCTACGTCAAAAGCTAAACATCTTTTCTTTCTTACAGCACAGCTGCTGCACTCTCTTTTTGGATGCTAAGAGAGAAAGCAAAGCAAACAATGAAAATAATAGCTTCTGCTTTCGACTGCTGAGTGACACTCACTTACTTTGTAAGTTTTTTATTCTTTCATTTTTTTTTTTCTGAAACTTTGGTCAAATTTATGTGTTTTTGTCTTGTAAATTGCCAGTATTTAAAGTTATTACCAGGGTTTTTACTTGGAAAAGGGAAACCCAGTTTGCATGTTGGGAGTTGGGTGTCTGAAAATGGGTTTAGTATGGATGATCATATGAAGAGCTGTGTATGAGGGTTTTCTTTGAAATTGAGTGTTTGGTTTTTGCTGGTGTAAACTGGTAAGTCTAAGCTATGACATGAGGTGGCTGACTTTGAGGTTTGCCAAGGCTTTGTTTGCTTAGAGTTATTGTACTGGTTGTTTTTTTTTTTTTTTTGAAAAAAAAAAAATTGATAAAAGGGATAATGAAGTGTTACAACATTTTCTTTTACGTTTTAATTTTGATTTCCATGCTTTTTGAAGGAGTTTTTAACTTTATTCTAATATATATTTCTTGGGTAATTATGATCATAAAGTAAATGATAATATTTATATTTATATATACACCATAAATTGATAGCGTCTCAAACTTTCTTCTAAAAGAAGGTACGTATTGCTAGGCAGGCAGCTACTCTAGCCCACTAGTTTGATGATTTGTTTCTTGCTGAATGTTTATGTATTTGTTTTTTCAGTCATAAACAGTGTTATGGCGCTAGCACTCTAAGTGCTAAAATCATTATATTGCTTGAGACGTACGTACAAAAAAGACGTTTGCTTGAGTAAAGTGTGATAAAAGATATATAATTTTGATAATAAACTTTAAAAGTTGTCCACTTTATCTTATGAAACATGCAAAAAAAAAAAAAAATTGTTAATCAATATGCATGATTTTTTTGTTTGGTGCTAAGATACAGTGCCTAGACGCACCTTAACAACATTGATTGTAAAGACTTCTTTTTAGGAATATTTGAGGTGGCTTTATGCCAATTAATCAATTACCATGATTATACTTTTATTACTTTAGTTGTAATAAATCATTTTGGTACATCTCATTCTATCATTTTTCTATGCCATGTGCTATATATTGTACATTTTCCTAATGGATGCTATAAGGATTTGCTCTTTGCAAATAGAATTCATTAGTAATTAATATTATATCTCATTAAAGTCTTCTCCAGGCCAAATACTAAAGTGCTTGAATATATAAAGAGCTCCGCAGTTCCTTCTCTAAGACAAAGCTACAAAAAAGAAGTGAAATTCTTGAGGAGTAATTTGGAGTTGAGAGTTTGAGCTTGTAAACAGTCAGCTGTGTATATAAACAATGGATGACTATCTTGATCAGTATTTCTCCTCCTCATCATGGTCAGATGTGAATGTTAAGGAAAGATCATCTTGGGTCCATAGTGAACCTGATCAGCCAAATGAACTATTGCCTAGCTCACTAGGAGTATATCAAGATGATAAAAATAGTTCACCTATAAGCATGATTAATTCGAACCATAGCATGGAGTGTTTAGCTTCACATAATACTCCGTCTCTAGTTCCTAGCGGAGAGCCAGGATGTGGTGTTGAACATGGTTTGCTGTCTGGGGAAGGTGGACCGCAAATGGATGGCGAAAATTGCAGCGGTAACTCCTCAAAAGAGATGCTGAATGGAAGCTTGGGATTTGGAAATCTGGGACTGCAATTTAATACAGCTGTTCATTCCTCTGGCTCACTGAGCCTTGGTTCTTCAAAGGATCTTCAAGTTGTTGGTGATATGACCCAATCTCTATCGTTTAATGAGAGAGGGCATATAATATGCAATGGAGGTGAATCTTCTGAGTTTCGGAGATCACTTACAGGCTTGGAAACTCTTTCTCCAATCCCCCAATTATGGCATCCACAACCTTATGACTGTGTTTCTTCCCTTCCCACTTTGATGGGACAAACCATAATGCAAAGCTCTTGTCTTCAAGGAGAAAATGGAAATGTAGATGATGAAGGCAATATTAACAGATTTGTTGAGATTGATAAAATTCTGCAACCTGAGAACTTATCCGCATCAACCAAAGCAAAGGTATTAATTTTTAATTATGACTAGTTTGTATGGTTCATTTATTCTGATGCTAGGTGGGCTTTAGGAAACATCTGCTCTTCATGAAAGTTTAACTGGCTTGTGGAGCCCCTATTAATTGGATTCTCTGGCTCTACCAGTTGTAGTGGAAAGGCAAAGCTAGCATTTTCTGAGTTGGAGGCTTGGAGCTTAAATTTTGAATTCTCTTTTGTTGCTTATGTAATATTTCAGGGAAAACAAGATATGCAAAATTCTCTTTACTCTTCTTTTCCTGCTGACCACCAGATGACAAAGACTATGATTGGCTTACCATCTCTGCTGCAGGTACTTGTAGTGGTCTCAATTTTCTCTGGAATTTATGGTCCCTAATTCTCATCATTTTACTAGTACTGCTTGTGCAGCGTTTTATATACTGCTAGAGACCAAGGTTAATAGTTTTAAACTTTTAATACAGAGTGCACCACCTACTACAAACAGTGGTTGCACTGGAATTGGGAAGCCTCGAGTAAGAGCACGTCGAGGTCAGGCTACTGATCCACACAGCATTGCAGAGAGGGTTAGTTGTAATATTTCATGTCATCTAAATTCATATCCTTGAGTTGTTTTTGAGATTACAGGTTGTTCAATCATTTGATCAATTGCAGCTTCGAAGAGAGAAGATTGCTGAAAGGATGAAGAATCTGCAAGAGCTTGTACCTAATTCCAATAAGGTATTCTCTTCCAGATGTATTTTGCTATGTTCATTAAAGCCTAACTGAAGTACATTGGTTTTGTTTTTAATTACATGTCCTGGTTGTTTTACGGTCAATATTCTGGATGGCTGTTTGTGTTTGTTTTACTTTTAAAATTACATACAATATCTTGGCAAGAATATATGGACTGCATGCAAATTTCTGCAGTTTTTACCCCAACTCAATTCAGTAAGGTCAAGTAACATATAAAAGAAAGATGAAGATTGTTCATCATTCTGCAGATCATAGGGGAAAGAGGATAGTAAAGTTTCAAGTAAAATTTGCCTTTATGCAATCCGTGCCTTAAAAGCACACTGAATTGCTGATTAACTTTACTGACTAATAATTGTTCTTTGATGAACACTGCCAGACCGACAAGGCCTCTATGCTTGATGAAATCATAGAGTATGTCAAATTTCTTCAACTCCAAGTCAAGGTAAGACTAAGTTTTTGTTAATATCAAACATCCAAGCTTCATAAGTTGAGCTCAAACTGATTTGGTTTTAAGTTTTCTCAATGTTTCTTTTTTCCCAATGAATCTATTTGACTCGAACAAGATGGACAAAAGAATTAATCAGAACCATAAAAATTTTAACAGTATTTCTGCTACCATCTGTAAATTTGGTGCTTCTGAAAATTATTTACAGGTACTAAGCATGAGCAGGCTGGGGGCAGCAGGAGCAGTTGTTCCTCTCATCACTGATGGTCAAGCTGAGGTGCCAAATTCTTTCTTCTTGAAGTTGATGCACTCTTTGTCCCTTATTGTGAGGTCAAGAAAATTAGTTGATGTTTCTGCATCTTTTTGTTTTAACTTAAAAGATGATTATAGAGCTTAAAGCGAGTGAGCTGTGAGCTTACCCTATCCAAATGCTGCCAGGTTGTTCTTCTCAGTTGTGGGTCAAGTATCTTGGTACTAGATCCTGATGGGATATCTCATAGGTCTTATATTATCAATGGCTGCTGCACCAGTAACGTTAAAACATAGAAATTCCCGATTATATTAAAGTAAAGCAACCAAGGGCACCTGGACTACATCAAGTTTTCGATTATATTAACCTAAAGATCATTATATAGACTTTAGAAAGAAATATTCTTTTAATTCCTGAAGATTCGTATCATAAAGTTGAAAGTTGTATTGTTGGCTATAATAACAGTTTGGCTAAATTCTGTTTATCAGGGATCTAATGGTTTATCACTTACACCCTTGGCGGGTCAAGGAGTTGATTTTTCACCAACTCCTGATCAAGTTGTTTTTGAACAAGAAGTGGTGAAGCTCATGGAATCCAATGTGACAATGGCCATGCAATATCTACAAAGTAAAGGTCTCTGCCTTATGCCGATTGCACTCGCTGCTGCCATATCCAACGGAAAGGCGTCATCATCCTCGTCATCATCATCATCAACAGCTCCTGCTTCTGAGGAGAGGAAGAAATTTGGGTTCACCAACAGTCTTGTAAACAATGATATTGTTCACAACACCTGCAGCAGCAATGGTCTTGTTCAAAACTCCAACTCCAAAAACTCCAACTGCAGCAGCAGTAACAGCAGTGGCAGCTTGCCTGGTGTTGGGATTCATCAAATGACCTCTGATGGTAATTTTATGATTGGAAAGCTAAGTGCTGGTATTATGGCCAATGGTTGCAATGGCACCTTCAAACAGGAGGAAGTGAACACCTTGTGCACTGCCAAATGACCGAATCCTAAACCGTAGACGGTAGACTTGAACACTAAAAACGTCAATTAACCAAGTAGATATAGTACTTGTTATTTTAAACTGTCGAAGGCTTTTTTTTTTTTACTTGTTTGTTCCCTTTTCTATAAATTTTGCATTCTCGTTTTCCCCCCTTATATCTTGGCATGATGGGGAAGTTGTGTTTGCAAATATGTACAAATTAATGTACATATAATGCTGATCTGATTGGTGAATGTGAGAACATGCAGATTTATATGTTCAGTCCATTATTTTATTAAAAAGATAGCTTCATCGTTTGTTGATACAAACTTCTGCTTGACTTCAGAAACCCAGTAGGCTGCCATCCAATTATTAGCCGAGATAATTCGAGATTTAACTTAATTGATTCATACAATTATTCTTAAAAAAATGACATTCAATAAATTTAAATCTTAACACTTGCAATCCCTTCCACTATCCCCCTAACAATGATAAAGAGTTCATATTCGAAACCCTATATGGAATTGCTCTACCTGAATTAACCCAAGCGCCAATAAACAAACATTGAATGGAAGATCTTCCGAATGCCTCAAAAACATGAAAGCTTTGGCATCCCACCAATAGTCACACAACACAACCCAAACAAATAGAATGTTTGAGAAATAATTGTAGGCAAAGTGCTAAATAACTTGGTAGAAGAGAACAGATCCACCACCCATTTCATACTGTGAGCAATCTACTAGTAGGACAAAACTACCTCGTTAATTTTAATTGAGTAAAATACGAATATATTCTACAGTTACTCTTCTTGATCTCTGTTTTGCAGAATACAAAAATATTGGGGAAATTTTGGGGGCCTGGTTAATGGCATGATCTATATATGAGAACAACAATGGGGAATACAATACAATAATTACATTCCTAGTATCGGGCCTTATCTTATGCATCATAACTGAGGAAGAAAAAGAAAACTAAAAGAGACATATTTCTAAGTTGGGAAAGGAAAAGGGGGGGGGGGGGTTCTGGAATCTAAAGTTGAGTCAAAGCTTTGTCAGTAACCATTCACAGTTTTCTGGGATTTCTTCTTGAAATTTGAGATGCTACAGTGTGGACAAACGTACTCCAGCCCATCTGTTTTTGCATAATCCTGCCATTCAGAAGATATATATATATATATATATATATATATATATATATATATATCAAGTTAATTGCAATCAGAATATAGGGAAGAAAGTCGACTAAAAAATGCGAAAAATGACACCACTATTGTAAGATTTTTATTCAGTCCTAAAGACATAAAATATATTTTTAGTTGCAGTTTAGCAAACTTCTGCTGATTTCATCCAAAACGACACAAATTATAGCTATGTTACTCTGATGCTGCTTCTATTTATAAATCTGTTTGGCCGATCGGCATTCATCTCCTGACAAGAAAAGTTTGAGAAGGTAGTATACCTTAAAGGCTCCAAGCCCCTGCCGCCTATCACAGCCAAAGTGAGCCCACTCGCCACAAATTCCACAGTTTACCCAGTCACCTGCTGCACTACTGATGCCACACAAAAACTTTCCAGTGTCAGTACTGCAAACCTATGCTCCAACTCTTCATTTTTTTTTTAAATACCCATATCTGACGCATATCTGGACATGGGTATGGAGATATGATCTCCCAAGGATCCTTCAAATACATGAAAAAACTTAGAATAAATCAAACATACACGTGTCGGACACATACCCATGTCCAACACTCACATCCGAGTCCGAATAACATAGCTACAAACAGTTATGTAGATGTGCAAACTCACTGAGCACGTGTGACGTGTGTGCACACAAGTGCGTGAGAGAGAGAGAGAGAGAGACCTGTGACACAACAAGCAGCATTCTCCATCTACATCATCATGAGCCAATTCATACTCTAAAAGGTAAGTCTCATAATGTCTTTTCAGAGTGTTGCCCACTCCCTAGGTAATTAGAGGAAAAAAGAACCAATAAGTTGTACAGACATTAGAAAGTTTCCATGACAACAAGCTAAAATTCAATAGAATGAAACAACATACAACAAAAACATAAAGAGTGCAAAACACAAAATGTCATTTGAAGAATTTAAGGATCAAAAAAGAAAGAAAAGTTGAAACAACAGACAGGATTTACCATTTTTAGTGAAGCTCTACAAAACTTGCAAACTATCTTTGAAGTTATGCTTTTCATATCAATAAAAGTATTATCGCAAAGGAAAACTATAAGGCTAACAACTTGAAAACATACAGTCATTCTATTTGTCAATGTGTGATTGCGCATCTTCGAGAAAACTTGTCCCTTCCAATTTATGCCATTCCCAACATGAAAGCCTCCTCTTGACACCACCTGTAAAGGGGGGCATCTTTCAATACAATTTTTTTGCCAGATTTCCAATCATATTTAGCACAAAGAATAGCTTACCTCTCTATACAAGTTAAAAAGGTCAAGACGCTTCGCATTCAGAATGGCATCAGGAAACTCGGCTAACCCACCTTGAGGAACAAGACGAGTATGTCCTCGAAGAATCAGAAACTGCATTACATCTCTCAAAAATTCTTCCTGCCAGAAAATAAACCAACAGAAGAAAAAAAATATTAGAGGAACAAACTTGCAGAGATACTAAATTATGCAAGTTACAATAATTACTTCTCTAGTTGTATAATAAGATTCACCCAAACACCTATCTTTATTCGTGGTGAAGAAGAAAAGCAGATCAACAGAGAAGAGAACCACAATTTTTTTTTTAATTTTTTAAATTTAGTTCCTCTCTCATAAACATAAACGATTAAGCATAAATGACTAGCATATTCGAATAATATAAAGGAGAAGTTTGAATATAATGCAAAAATTGATGTATAATTTTCCTCATCTTCTGCAATAACCAGAGAATCATCCGGCCAAATTATTACAAGGGCAAAGGTAAAAAGAAACTATATGAAAAGAAAAATAAGAAGCTTATTCTGACCGGTCAACAAATTTTTCTTTAAACACTTCATTATCATAGTGCTAGTTCATCTCTGTACCTGAGCATGCAATAGCCAATTACACCAGACAAGCAATATATATCTTTATTTAATATATTTTTCCTAATTCCTTTGGCATGCATAAGATTTTTTTTGTGACATCAGAGCATCAACTATGCCATTCCCAATCCAAGGATTGCAGGCCCTATCAGCTAGAGTGGATAAAACTAGAAGAATATCCATAAAGGCATATGCATCTTAGCATAGATCATAAGCTTGCATTATACTATGTAAATAAACCCAACATGTGGACACCATATTCGCAAATTCTTATCTCAAACTCTGAGAAGATGACTAACCTCTGAGCAAACCTGTATTGGGGCTCTACAACAACCATGTTTCTTAAGAGGTAATGGATTTAAAGAAATAATCTGCTGGGCCTGATAAGAACTCGACAAGGCTTTCCTATGTGTAATAGGAGCAGGTTGCTTCACAGGAACTACTGGCAAGTTAACCTTTCCTTGGTCACCATCATATCTCTCAGCCTCGGAAAATCCAGAAAAGGGAAGCATCTTATGACGATGGGTGTGAGGAATTGGCCTCATAGCAGCAACATTTGGTTTCGGTCTCGCATTACCATTTACACCTTCCATGATAGTACAGTTTAGAGGTTTAGTGTCCTTATATGGCTCTGATCTTTTACGACAAGGTGCCGGAGGCACCAACCAGCTGGGAGAGCTGGCAATTACAGAACTATTCCAGAGGGGATCTTTGCCCTGCCTTGTGCAAAAGAAAAGCAGGCGTTCAGCATCATCTTTTTCAAAAGAAGCAACCGACAACCCTTGAATGCTAGCAATCCCCAGCATAACTAAGCTGCGATAGGATACATCTGGTGCAAGTTGCCTCAAAACCTGTTAAGCCATTCCCAGAAACAGATCATGATTACAAAAATAAAAATAAAGCTAACTCAAAAAGAATTACCATATTGAAAAAGGCTTCATAAGTATTTCTCAAAGCATAATTCAGTAAAAGTTTCTCCTTCAAATGTTTATTCATACTCTAATTAAGTTTATGCTAAAAACAAAAAAAAAAAAACAAAAGAACTTACACAAACAACCATAATTACACATGCAATAGACAAGGATGAAACATACAAGCCCATGCATAGAAAGATGAAAAGTTTCAGAGAAAGAATAAGACGGTTAAAGAGAAAATCAGACCTGCGAAGCCCATGTGGGAACCTTCATGCACACTTCAAATACACTTGCTCCACAGGCAATTGAGGTTGATCTACGAGGCTCAGATGAAGGCAATTTGCTTTCATCAGAACTTGACTGTGCATGGACTAGCTCACTATTCTCGATTAACTCGTTTTTTATATGATTTTCCAACAGCTGAGACAACAAAACAAGGAACAAGAAAACAAGACATTCAGGTGTGAACTTAAAGAAATAACACTAGCAATTAACCCGATCAGAATTACTTGCCTGATCATTAAAACAAGTCTGTGCGCTACCAGACACTAAAAGTGATATGTGAGCCAAACTACAGGTTGAGAAATCACAACGCATGGTCACTACACCACGAGAAAATGTCCCCGCCTGAAGAGGTGGTGGTGGAGCACTATAAGAATAAATGCCATTAGTATGTTGATGATAATGACACAAAAGAAACTTGGCGGTAGCAGTAGATGGGGAATGGGAAATCCATAAAAGAAAAGATCAAAGTTACAAACGCTCAACCTTAAAACCTGAACAAAGAAGAAATTCCCCCACCCAAAAGAAACTTCAACTAAGCTCAAAGTTATCAATACCTTGCACGGTTATGGAGTTTGCTCCCGCGTATCTGAACCAATGCCACAGTGAATCTAGTTAATAAGTGGTTAAAACCGATTCAAAGTATTAGCACAGATGATGCTGACACACACACACACAAAACCGTACAAAATACAAATATAGAATCATGGGAATATATGGTGCTCTTCTCCCATGTGAACATGAACATCGAACCAATTGAACATATGCCTGGATTATCATGTCATTAGGCCCTATTACAGTAAAGCCACTGCATGTGCAACCTTATTCAGCTCAATTTGAGGGCATGTGCAGAATAATATTGATCTCATTCATAAATTTTTCTTATGCCATTTGATTATCAGGGTGATGATGATATGTGCACCCTTGCTAATTGGTGTAGGTACTTTTATTTCAGCTTGCTGATCTTTCCATGCTAAATTGAATTTTGCAAAGGAGAATGCCGACACCATAATGCTGTCCAGAAGGACTGTATGGTGAACCAAAATCTAATAGAATTATCATTTTTAACCTTTAGGAAGAGAGGATGGAGATGTGTAACTTTTAAGGAAAAAGGGAGGGAAGGATGGAGGATCTTGTGCTGTCATCAGCATTAAAAACCCATCAGGTGACTCTAACCAAAACTAGATGCCATAACTAACAAAATCTCTTAGATGATGATGTTCAAAAGATGGTAGTGCAAAGAAACATATAAGCCAAAACAGGAAAACTAAAGATATACATAAAAGAAAAAGAAAAAAAATATTTGTACGAACTTACTTCTATGCTCAAGAGGGCATTAAGTCCATCCTCTAAAGATCCCAATAGGAATGCGTCCTGCAGGGCATACGGTTAATAACCAATATAAACCAGGATGAACAAAGTATTAGTATATGATTATTGTTTCAACAAAGGAAAAACTAAAACTCAAACCTACCAATACGCATGGTGATCCACAAACAAGAAACCTCATAGTCACATTATCATCATATATCTTTATGGCGGGAAGATTTTCAGGAGAGCCTTCTTCCTCTTGCATATCTACCTCCGGTTGAGAAACATCAATCTTGGGAGGATCCCCGAGCAGACGTGGTCCGGGCTTAACACTTTGTTTCTGACTATTAGAAGAGACAATATTGTTGTTTCGTAAACAGTACAGTCTAAAAGAAGCATGGGCAAGTTGGAATGCATCCCATGTATGGCTACATGAACTGCAATAGACCAAAACTGCAAAACTTTAGTACTGTCTCCAAGTAAAATTTCCTCCAGTTTGTAGGTAATAGTTCAGTAAGCCTTAAAATACGTGAAGTCATCTAAAATGGAGTGCATAAATTTGCATTATCAACCAATTTCCAAAATTAACAGCAACGGCAGCAGCCTCTTGGACAAATATCGCACTACAACCACTATTCAAGAAGGTAGGGAAAGCTGGTCATGCTTTATCTATATAATGAGCAGAAGTAGAAGATCGTACCTTTGTATCACCGATAACAGTGCTTGACGAAAATGGCAAGCTGCATATCGTGAGAATGCATTTTTCCAATATATAACATAAGGGACTCCCTGCCAAGGAGAAATGAATATCAACAACTTTTATAAAAACATAAAGAATGAATTTCCAACCGTTTGCCCATGACCATGAATCCATGACCAATAATTTTACCTTGGAGTGAAGTGCCTCTGCCAATTTGTCACCGTTGGGGGTCTCTAAATAAACCTGCACAAACATTTGAGAATAGATTAATTCAACATATATAACGACTAACGAACTTTAAATAAGCACTGAAACCAGCAAAACTTGTAAAAAGAAGTCACAAAACAAAAGGAAACAATGAATGTAAATAGAACTTAAAAGGGAAAAGATAATAAAGTAGGGGAAAAAAAAAACTCAATCCTATCCGGTATCTCTAGCACCTTATCATATAATTTCAGGGAGAATGAGATCAAATAATAAACTCAATAAAGCAATTATAATAACAGAATCATGCATCACTAACAGTGGTGGGCAATGTGGAACCAAAGAGTCCACAAAAGGCTTCTGGAGTGGACAAGTCAACATCTCCCCAAACCAGAGAGCCAATATCTTCACTATCTGCATTCTGCTCTCCTTGCAAGTAAACAATATTTGGCTCCAAAGATTCAAGAACCCGTCGGAACTCATCAATGCTAGGATTGTTCAGAAGCTGAACCTGCACCCACACACATGAAAATGTCACAACTTTGTAACAAGTATCTGCTAAATCGTCAAAGTTTTAAATAAATGTAGAACTTTTTTTCTTAGATATATACCTCGAGGCGCCCTGAAGAAGCAAGCTCTGGAAAAGGGTATCTGGGCTTATCATCAGAAACTGGCTGCCTCTGTTTATTGTCAGAAACATTACCACCACAAAGAACTGCAAGGAAACTGCAATGGTTCCTTGAAGACCCTTGAGCATTAAACATCATGCAAACATGCCAGACCCAACAAAACTCAAGCTTGCCACTAAGTATAAGGAACCAATGCCTCCTTCTAAGAAATCCCAAAAACCTAAAAACTACTGTGAAATCAAATCAAAACCCTAAAAAGCTTGCTGCAAACTCTGATAACTCAAAAATCCCACCTCTCCGAAATTTTCCCAAAATTCCACCAGAGAGCGAAAAGGAACTTCCCTTTGTATTTGCAGACACTTCAAAATCCCTAAAACACCAAAGCTGGGGATTTCAAAACTTGAAGAAAACCCACCGACCCAGATGAGATTAGCAAGGGAATCGGGAACCAAATGAGCAAAATTACCAAAACAGACGAGGATACCGAGAAAAATTCCAATAAACAGAAGGAAGCAAACCCTCCCGAAGAACAAAAATTGAAAAGTAAAAAAAAAAACAAAGGAACCCTAAGTTTACGAAGACTCCTCTAATAATAAAGAAATCTCAAATAAGAAACCCCGAAAGGACACAGCTTTATTTCACCTAATAAAAATCCCCCCTCCCTCACACCCCCTTGACAAAAAAAAAAAAAGAGAAATCAAAATAAAAACCCAAAATCAAAATCCGATAAAAAAAAATCAAAGTCACGCAATAAATAATTGCAAATTAAAAAATTAAAACTTTTTCGGATTGTTTAATTAAAAATCAAACAGCCCAGCCCCCTCCTCTTTTTTTTCTCTTTGAGTTTGTATTTTAATAACTACGATTTCCTTTTCCCCAATCTCATTCTCGTATATCTAAATCAACTCAAAAAAGAAAAGAAAAAAAAAAAAAAGAGCCATCTCATGAACCGTTTGATCAGGAAACCCACAAAAAAAGAAACACCCATTTGTTAATTAAATTATAAATTGACTTTTTATTAATCTGTTTCTTTAATTCTTTCACGTTTGTTTGATATTAAAAGCCTAACAATAACTTCATGTTACCCTGATTCAAAACATATTATTACTACTACTACATTATATTCGCAAACTTTGAGAATGTGAAATTTTTCTTTATCTGCTCCCTGCTTTTTGTGTTCTTGTCATTAAAAAATCTCCTACTAGACACAATTACTATAAAAGATTCTCGTAAGTAAGCGGTTTTCTTCTCTTTTTTTTTTCTTTTCTGGTTTTTGATTTGGACACAAATTCAGGACTGGTTGGTTCTATTCTCATTTGTCCAAGGTCGTCATTATCATTTCCGTGATCATCATCATCATCAATCTTTTGCTTTTGGGTCTTCGACTAAATGACAATTTTTTCTTAAGTCTGCTTCATATTTATTTAACAGAATTTAAAACCCAAAAAAAAAAAAAAACATTTTTTTTCAACTTTTGTTTTTAGGTAATGTTCTTGGTTGATTTTAACTGTTCTCTTTATAAGAACTGGGACCCAGTTGCCAGGATTTGACTCCTTTCTTTCTTCACTCTTCTCTTAATTTCTGCTAAAAAGGACTCGTCTTGTCATTCTAATTCCTGTGTTATGTTTTTTCTTAACTTATAAAGTTAGGCACTGTTCTTTTTCTTTTTTGTGTGGCTTTTCTATACCATCTTCTTCAATAAAATCCTTGACATTTTTTCCCTTGCTTTATGTTTCCAAATATATTTTAAAATCGTGGAAAGTCATGAACAGCATCTAATTTAAGTAATCCAGTAACATTTTACTACAATCCGATGGTTTTTGTATTTAAGTTTTTAACAAGTGTGAAGTTTAAAAATATATATATATATATATATTGTGTAAATCTGGTGCACCTCGCTTCTATAATTGAAAATCATGGAGAATTTTGCAAGATTCAATCAATTGTCATTTGTCGTCTTTTAGCAAAAAAGAAATTAAAGAAAAAATCTACACCATACTTGGAATTTAGATATTGTTTAAAATTACATCCAAACATTTGACTTAAAAAGATTAATTACTCTTATTCTCTCCCCCATTTCCTTAAGAATATGATTTGGACATTGGTCGTGAAAAATGTTCCTAGTATCGTCTTGATGTACTTTTTGATAGTTGAGTAAGTAAATTTTTAGTGGTTGTGAGATAAAAGTTGGGAAATGGACTCAAAAGGAGAAGATGTTAGCCAAATGTTAGGCATTTAGAATTATTTCACTATTCCACCAACATATACATATAAGTAGAATAAGAAAAGATTTCACTTATGAATTCAGCAGAATAGAATAAATTGTAAATACGAACATGAACATTATATTAAATAGACATATACTCACTGTTTTGATTGAACACAGGAAAAAAAAAAAAGATTGAGTCAAGGTAGAACCTTTGACCTTAAGACGATTTTTGTCTGTCACTTAGGTGCTTACAGATTGAGCAATTCGTCTCTCAGGCCTCCTCAATCACGTTGCAAATTGACAGCACAAACAAAGCAACACAGCGAACCAGAAATGCAAGTCTCTCTCACAACAACACAGAATATTGAATACCGAGAGAAATAAGATAATTTTTTTTTAAGTGTAGGAAACAGACACTACTCTCGGCTATTTATAGGAAATTCGACGACTATTCGGACGGACATATCGGTTCGAAAAGAACCATCGATCAACAGACAGAACTGTTGAAAAGGAAACGGTTCGATTTTGGTCCGAACCTGTATGTCGAACAAACAAAACCTTTGGACAAGAAACAGTTCAGTTTGGTCCGAACTGGAATGTCTTAATCAGACAGGTTTATCTAGTTGGTCGGGCTGGGTAATAAAAATTAAATTATTTTCCAAGCCAAAGCCCAAGCCCGGCCCACGTGTGGTCCAGATTAAGTTTGTGTAGGTCTCACCGTTCACAAAAACTTGGATACCCCTTAGGGTCCAACTCCACATTGAACCTAAGCCTATATAAACACAAGCATAAGTTTGTGTTTCCAATGTGAAATTTCACATCAAACTAAACATCAACCAACTTTTTCCTCTTCAAATGGGTACCTTTGAGATCAATTTCTCATTCATTATTGATATCAATTGTGTACATTAATAATACACCGTGTATCTACTTACGACAACCTACATATTCATATACATATTTCGTATTTATACACACAAATAAATCAATTGATATCCAATAAAAGAGATGTCAAAGGATATCAAAGAGTGCGTGTTCTAATATTTTTAAGTTAGTAAATGTTAGAGGTTGTTGAAGAGATAAAAAGAGTAAGGCAAATTTTTTTCTTATTTAAAACCAGTTTTTACTTCACTTATTTATATTTGGTTATGAGAGTTGCTAGACAATTATGAATTCGCCAAGTGTTATGCATGTAGAAATCTAACTAAACCAGCTGAAGATGAGTCCGGCAAATCACAAGCCACAAATTTGCTACATTTCCATGAAAGAAAAAATTAGAATCCATTATCGAAAATTAAGTTTGTGATTTCATTTAGGATCCGTTTGTTTCACTGAAAATGATTTATGAAAAATGATTTCTGCATTTTTTGGTGTTTTGTTGGCGAAAAATTGATTGATCAACGGAAAATGACTTGCTGGTCAATGAAAAATAAGAGTTTTTTTCTGGAAATTGTCTTCTCCTTTTCAAAAGGGGAAGACAATTTTCTGAAAACAACTGCCATGAGCAGAACTACTCGAATCGGAATTTGGACATCATATTTTAGATTGGAACTTAACTTGACTTGAGCTAAACATTATTATATTACTAAAAATATTTATTTTTTAATTATAAAAATATTAATATAAACATATTTTAATATTTTAATTTTCAATATTTTATTTAAATATTATTAAACCTACATATTTATATTTATATTATGTAATATTATATTTATATTTTAATAATAAATCATAAATTATTAATATAATGACTATCATTTATTATTTTAATAAAAATATTATTTCATATAACAATATCATTATTTTAATAATAAATTGTAACACTATAAATATTTTAAAATTTAAATAATATTTTCAATATTTTATTGAAAAATAATTTTATATTACTATTTTAATAATAAATATATATTATACTTTATTATTATTTAATAATAAATGTTTTTAGTATAAAAAGATTATTATTTTAATAGTATAAATATTAATTAATAGAAATAATATTTTAATAATTATTAGAACACTTTAAATATTTTAAAATATTAATATAATTAATGTTTTAATAATAAATAATATTAATAGAAATAATAATATATTTTTAATATTTTAATAATAAATATTTTAATATTTATGCAATATTACTATTTGAAAAAAGTAGAAGTAATATTTTAATATTTATATCAATATTACTATTTGAAAAACTAAAAATAATATTTTATAATAATTATATTAATATAAATAAAATTTAATAATTATTATATTAATCAAAATAATATTTTAATAGTTATTATATTAAAAGAAATAATATTTTAATAATAATTATATTATAGAAATAATATTTTAATAATAACTATAATATTTTAAATATTAATATAATTAATATTTTAATAATAAATAGTATTATTTTAAGTATTTAGTATTAATATAATATTTTAGTATTAAATATTATTATTAATATTTTAATAAGAAATCATTTTTGATATTTTAATAATTAATATTTAGTATTTATGTCAATATTGATATTTGAAAAAAGTAGATTTTTCAGAAAATAACCAAACAACAAAAAATATTTTTCAGTAAATCATCCAAACATCATAAAATCTCTACTTTTTCGAAAAATCTTTACATTTTTCAGAAAATATTTTTTGGAAGTCAATTTCTGCAAAACAAACGGACCCTAAATTACCTAAATAGCAATAAGCATCGGTTATAAATAGATCTTTAATATAAAAAAGGTGTTTGGTTCTTTTTTATTATTTTTCGATCCATTTTTTAATATATATTTAATTATCATTTATAAATATGATTTTCAAAATTAATAAATAGATCATACACACATGAATAATAATGATTAATATATAAAATTAATGTAAATAAATATTTTATATTTTTAATAAATTATTTAATATTTATAAATTTAATTTAATATAATATAAATTATTATTTATGTTTTAGTTTATTTATAGAGAATATAAAATGGAAAAAAAAAGGAAAGAAACAAAAAAATTAAAAACAGTTTTTTATAAAATTTATTTAAATTAATATTTTATATATTTATAAATTAATTATATTTTCAAAAAATTAATTTAAATTATAAAATAAATTTTTTTATTTTTTGTATTTATTTATTAAAAAAAAGAAAGGAAAATATAAAAAAATAAATAAAGGATCTGATTGATACGTTTTGGAATTTGAGGACCAATATAAAATATGCCATAAAATTTGGGGACCATTGGCGCTATCAACTCAAGACAAAAAAAAAAAGATAAAAAGAAGGACCACATCAGTAGATAGTATTTTTGTAATTTACACGTCACATGTCATCTGTCATTTAACGCCTTCTCTAACGGTTTTGCTAACGGAATGACCACATTGATACAAAACTATAAGATCGAGGATCTGATTGATAAGTTTTGAAGTTTGAGAACCAATATAAAATATATCCCAAAGTTTGAAGACCATTGATACTATTAACTCTATTTTTAAGTTAGCAAATGTTAAAGGGTGTTGAAGATATAAAAGGAATAAGACCATATATATATATATTTCAAATTAGTCTTTACTTCACTTTTTATATTTGATTACGAGCTGTCCTAGATGCTTATTAACTTGAAAAATGTAATCAAGTGTTATGCATGTAAAAATCTAACTAAACCAGCTGAAGATAAGTCCGGCAAATCACAATCCATAAGTTTGCTACAATTCTATGAAAGAAAAAATTAGAATCCATTATCGAAAATTAAGTTTATGATCAATAAGCATCGGTTGTAAATAGATCTTTATTATAAAAAAGGTGTTCGGTTCTTTTTATTATTTTTCGATTCATTATTTTTTAATATATATTTTATTGGAAAAATATTTGCTATATACTATTTATAAACAGAATATAAATATACGAACAGATATATAGAACTGAATATAAAGACACTTACAGGAATTGATTTGAAAAAAAATCAATATCGAGTCAAGGTTGGACCTCTAACCTTAAGACGTTTTTTGCCTGTCTAAAAGTGCTTACAGTTTGTTGCAAATCGTCTCCAGGTTTCCTCGATAAACGTTGCAAATGAGAGCACACTCGGATGCAACACAGCGAACCAGAATAATGTTGAGTCTCTCTCTCAGAAGACAGAATTTATTTGAGTGAATTAGTGAGTGAAAAACATATATAGGATATCTGTATTTATAAAAGCCAATGAACCTGTTCGAAAAAGACGCATCAATCGAATGGAACCTGTTTGATCAGAACAGACACACCAATTGGGGACGAACCGGTTTGGTCAAGCAAGAAACCGAATCGGCATGTCTTTACCCGAAAAGACATGTCTTCCTCTTCAAGTAGGTACCATGAGATTAATTTCTCATTCAAACATGATATCAATTGTGTACATAATTATACACCGTGTATTTAGTTACGACAACTTACGTATTGGTATACGTATTTCGTATTTATACACTTAAATATTACTTGATATCCAACAATCCCCCACATGAATGGAAATTGTCTGATTAAAACGACGAACTGATTCAGAGTTTGAGAGAGACTTTCTTTGAAGAGTAATTGCATCAAGATAGGTAGCTTTTGGCCTTGAACGTTCCATAGTGAACAACTATCGGATTTACTCGGCTAACTAGTGAACATGATGTCTTGAACTATTCAGTCTTTCATGTAAACCAAGACAATAGGTGTCACACAATTCCTCTTCGAACATCTTCGGTTCTCACGGTTGTGTCCATTTTGGCCCCGAATACTTCCTGGTTTCTTATGAGTACTTTAGAGAATTTAGCATGATCAATTCTCATAGAAGTGGCCACGTTTCTTACTCATAATAGGTGATTGCTTATTAAGAGTATCCTGCAATATCCCATTTGATTTTATCAAGCTATAAGAATCATTAAAAGCATAGTTTATCCTAGCTCCTTTGCAGGCAGCACTAAATCACCATAGGAATGGATAAGAGTGTTTAAATATTTTAGTGCTCACACTCAGTTAACATAATTTAGTTGTCCCTTTTGAACTTAGATCTTGGGATCTCCAGTCAGTTAGGTTGGATTTCCACTATGTAACTTTAATTTATAGGCTTAAGACCCATTCCCCTCGATGATATCTTTACTTGCTCTCTCGTTAAACCTTTATTTAGTGGATCCGCTATATTATCCTTTGATTTTACATAATCAATAGAGATAATCTCATTTAAGAGCAACTGTCTAACGGTATTGTGTCTTCGACGAATGTGTCGAGATTTACCGTTATACAAACTACTATGTGCCCTACCAATTGCAGATTGGCTATCGCAATGTATACTAATTGCCGGCATAGGTTTCGGCCAACATGGATTATCTTCTAAAAAATTTCGAAGTCATTCCGCTTTTTCTCCAACTTTATCTAAAGCTATAACTTCATATACCATGGTAAATCTAGCAATACACGTTTGTTTAGAAGATTTCCAAAACACTGCAGCTCCTCCAATAATAAAGATACCTCCGCTAGTGGATTTCCAATCTTTAGTATCGGATATCTTGTTTGCATCTATATATCTTGTATAGTGCAGTCCAAAACTTGAGGTGTATCTTCCAAAACTTGAGGTGTATCTTAAAAATCTAAGTACCCTTATAATGGCCTTCCAGTATCCTTTCCATGAATACTTGTAAATCTACTCAGTTTGCTAACTAAGTAAGTTATGTTTTTTCATTCATTTACAACCTAATGGTTTGCTTTTAGGATCCGTGCCACTCTTGGCAGCATCTGGGATCACCGATCCCATGGATAAGGTTTCATCCTCCACTTATCAACGGGGTAGTCATGGTAGCACCAAGGCATGTCGATACCAAACTATGACACTCTTCCCCACTTACTATGTCGTCATTGACGATAAGATCACACCCGAGTACTCTTGTTGCATAAAGTTGACATTTTCTCACATGTCCTTTTGTCCTCAAGGACTAGGTCATGATCCATTCGAATGAGGCACCAAATATAGTTTTAGGTCCTATAATGACCTTTTAAGCCAGAGAAACCGATACCTTTGCAAGACACCCCCACACTTTCGTGTATTTTTAGGATGGTCTTTTACCCTTCCATAATTCATATGGTGTCTTGTCTAATTTCTTGTGGAGTATTTTATTTAAAATATAATTAGCTATTAAAATAGCCTGCCCCCATAAGTTTTGAGATTATCCTGAACTTATCAACAAAGTGTTCATCATATCTTTCAACGTTCGGTTCTTGCATTCTGCAATACCATTTTGTTGAGTTGAAAAATGAGCAATGATTTGATGGATGATACCATTTTTTTGAACAAAATTCATTAAATAATGAATCATATTCACCACCTCTATCACTCCATATTATCTTAACTTTCTTGCTTAGTTGATTTTCGATCTTATTTATTTATTTAAAGAGCTTAAAAGCATCCAAGGCCCCGTCTTTGCTTCTTAGCAAATAGACATAACATTATCTTGTGCGATCACCAAATAAAAGTAATTTGATACTTTTTTACCACCTTTAGTTTTCACAAATTTAAAGTCACGAATATCAATGTGAATTAAATCTAGAGATTCACTACTTCTTTTTACCGAATAGAAAGGAGCCTTAGCTAATTTGGATTCCACACAAATTTTTCATTTGTGATTTTTATCAATAATAATTTGCGGAAGCAAATCCAAATTATTGATTTTCTGTAAAGTCTTGTTATGACCTAAACTATCATGGCAAACGTTAGAGGACACAATCAAAGAAACATAAGAAATAATCTTATTATTATTCTTGTTCTTTGGCACAACAACCATTACATTGAGCTTAAAAAGCCCATCACTTAAATAGCCTCTACCCACAAACATGCCACATTTAGTGAGTACAAATTTATCTGATTCAAAAACCAGCCTAAACCCATTCTTGCTCAACAGAGAGCCGGAAACCAAATTCTTTCGAATTTTAGGAGCATGAACCATATTGTTCAAAGTTAGTTCTTTCCCGGAGGTCATCTTGAGTACCACCTTCCCATGGCCTTGTACCTTACAAATTGAAGAGTTTCCCATAAGCAGTTGCTCATCAACAACAGCTTCTATATACTCGGAGAAACTCTTTCTATCAAAACAAACGTGACAAGTGGCACCGGTATCAACCCACCATATCTTAGGGTTTTTTACCAAGTTCACTTGTGACACCACAGCAGCGAGCTCAATCTCATTATCATCAACTAAGTTGGCTTGAGCTTTTTCCTTGTCCTGACGACAGTCCTTTGCTCGATGATCGGGCTTGTTACATACGAAACAAGTTCCCGTGAAATTCTTGAAATTCGTTTCCTTATTTCCTTGGGAAGAACTATAACCAACATGTTTCCTCTTGTTGGTCTTACGCGAATGTTCAACAACATTTGCCTTGGCTTCCATGGTCTAAACTTTAACCCTCTTTTCTGAACCATGGTTATCCTCCTCGATTCTTAACCGAACAATCAAGTCCTCTAAAGTCATCTCCTTTCTCTTGTGCTTTAGATAGTTCTTGAAATCTTTCCACAAAGGTGGCAATTTCTCTATCAAAGCAGCTGTCTCAAATGACTCACTAAGAATCATTCCTTCGGCATCGATTTCATGGAGGATCAACAAATATACTCGGACTTGGCTGATCACGATTTTTTGAGTCCATCATTTTGAAATCCAGAAACCAGCCAACCACAAATTTTTTCGTGCTGGCATCCTCGGTTCTGTATTTTCTCTCTAAGGACTCGCACAGCTCTTTCGCTGTCTTGATCGGGCTATACACGTTGTATAATGTGTTGTCCAATCCGTTGAGGATATAGTTCTTACATAGGAAGTCAGAATGCTTCTATGCTTCTACCGACTCTACAACCGTAGTATCGGTCTCTTCTTCTTTGAGAACCGAGGTCTCCTCCCGTAAGAACCGGGCTAGGTTCATAGTAGTTAAATAGAACATCTTATGCTCCATCGTTTAAAGTCCAGATCACTGAACTTATCGGGTCTCTCACCATGTGTAACATGTATAGGTTGTGGCGCTACAAGCACACTAATAGTATCGGTAGATCGTTCTACCATCTATTATTTAAAATAACAAGATCAACTTTATACATATAGAATATATATATATATATATATATCACAAACGTAACAATATATATTACAAAATATATATGTTCAAAATATATATATTACACATATATATTCACACTTTTATATAAAAAACAGTAGCAATATATATATCCAACTATATATATATTCTACTTATATATATATATTATAAAAAATATAAATATATTTAATAATATATATATATGCTCTCAAAACAACATAATATAACATAACGTATAAATTGTAGCAAAATGATATAACAAACATATATCTAATCAACTTAGATATAAAGAATATATCACGTAACAATATATATAAATCAGTATATATATATATATATATATATATTACAAATATATTTATGTTCACACTAATATATATTTCAAAACAGTTGCAATATATATTTAACAATATATATATCATAACAAACTTAAATATATATTTATATGTACTGTTTAAATATATATATATATATATAACAAATGTAACAAAGTATATATCAACAATAAAAATATATATAAGCAAAAAACTAAGTACCAACAACTTAATATATATATATATATATATATATATATATATATATATACACTAACAAAGCAGTAAGAATCTTGTATATATATATTATATGCAATATACCGAATGCATATATAAAAGCAATACAGATACCGAACGCACTTATTAATAACACATGAAGCGGCTGCACCTTTTATAAAGACGTGTCCAATAAAAAAAAATTGGAAAGGCAAAAAGAATAACCGACTTGCAAAGCATGAATTAATATTACCATACACACGTCAAAATCTCATGCATGGAAACTAATAATTTAATAAAAGTTATCACTAACAATATACGGTATACTTTGAACAAGAGAAAGGAGATCAATTGTTAAATTATAAATTCTAACGATTCAGCATACAGTAATAAAGTCAGTAAAGTAAACTGATATAATATATATATATATATTCAAACAATATTTTACTAAAAAGTCGCATATATAAATATAAAAAATTATACCTACAGTAGCGATTTATAAATGAAGTCAGTATAAAAGTTCAAACACAGTAACTAATATATTCGATTATACATATATTCAAACAGTATATAACAAAAAGCAAAGTTAAAAAAAAAAAAACGTCTTAAGATTGTTGAGAAAATATTTACTATATATTACTTATAAACAGAATATAAATATACGAATATATATAGAATCGAATATAAAGACACTTACAGGAATTGATTTTAAAAAAATCAATATCGAGTCAAGGTTGGACCTCTGACCTTAAGACATGTTTTGCCTGTCTAAAGGTGCTTACAGTTTGTTGCAAATCTTCTCCTAGGTTTCCTCGATAAACATTGCAAATGAGGGCACACTCGGATACAACGCAGCGAACCAGAAGAATGTTGAGTCTCTCTCTCAGAAGACAGAATTTATTTGAGTGAATTGGTGAGTGAAAAACAGACATAGGATATCTGTATTTATAAAAGCCAATGAACCTGTTCGGAAAAGACGTATCAATTGAATGAAACCTGTTTGATCAGAACAGATACACCAATTAGGGACGAACCGGTTCAGTCAGACACGAAACCGAATTGGCATGTCTTTACCCGAAAAGACATATTTTCCTCTTCAAGTGAGTACCATGAGATTAATTTCTCATTCAAACATAATATCAATTGTGCACATAATTATACACCTTGTATTTAGTTACGACAACTTACGTATTGATATACATATTTCGTATTTATATACTTAAATATTACTTGATATCCAACATATTTAATTATTATTTATAAATATGATTTTCATAATTAATAAATAAATCATACACGTATGAATAATAATGATTAATATATTAAAAAATAATGAATTTAATCCTAACACTAAAAAACGATTCTGATGAGCAGTTTAAGACAGATTCGTGCTATTAATTATCATAAAACTTCTTTCGAATACTAAAAAAAAAAAAATCATTTATGATTATTATAGTATTAGTAGTTTATTTTTATATAAAACTACATTAAATGAACGTGGAAACTAATTTTTTAATGAATATTTTGGAAAAGAGCACTTCGGAAGTTTGAATAAATAAGTAAATTTAGTAATTTTAAACACAATATAAAAATACAATAAAAATAAGATATGTTTAATAAATAAGAAATAGTGTAATAAATAAAATACGACATATTTAAACATAATTAATACGATATTTTATTATAATATCATATTTATATTTAAAATTTTGATATATTTAATAAAAAAATTATTTTTATGTTTATATGACTAACATAAAAAACGTCACATATACTTATATAGTCAAATTTATAAATAAGTATAGATGTATAATCGTTTGGAAAAAAGAAAATTGTTTATAACTTATCTTTGAGCGTTTGTTTGGGCTGACCGTAGCCCACAGATATTGTCAATAGGTCCAATTGTCAAAAGTTTCTTCCGTCCTCGACCGAACCTTCTACTTGGTCTTGACCCAGAAAAATAAAAGCGCAGACCAAAAGCTGGTGCCACGTTCCAAGTTCCAACGCCCAAATGTAAACGGGGATCGTTTACTTCTCGTGCACAGGAAGAAAGGTAAAATCTTTTGTTATGTGCCACAAAAAATTGCCTTTGTTTTTATGTTTTTTTTTTTATTTAATAAATTTGAACATGATAAAATTATATAACATAAATAAAATAATTAAAATACGATACGATATAATAAAATTATATGAATATATAAATGTGTTAAAATTTATATAATACGAATTATTAACGTATCAAAATTTATATAAATATATAACACTTTAAATATAATTATAAAAAATAACATAAATACGATATGAATACATAAATTATCATAAATACACGAATATAAAATATCGATGTCCTCTCTAACAATTACTATTTTTTTTTCATTTTAAAATCTCTAGTAGAATACCATAAAGGTTACTAATTTGCTTGTACAAATGACAAATTTCTAAATATTAGGACTGTTTTATTTATTTATTTTTTTCTTTTCTAACCATTGTTGATTTTTTTGTTTAAAAAGTTTTCTCATATAAAATAGCTATTATACTTAATTTTTGCAATTTTTAAAACTAAAAAATGTAACAATTGCTAAACAAAAGTAAACAATAATATGAAATTTTAATACTGATAATAAAATTGGTCCAAAATTTTGGATGAAGACTTATATTTATAAAAAAGACTTTCAAAAAATTTAAAATAAAATTATTTTATTTGATAAAATAAAATAAAAATTGAAATTATCGAATTTTTTGAAATTTGAATGAATAATTTTAGAAGGCTCAATTTATTTTTTAAAATTCACCTTAAAAGGTGAATTTATGAAATTTCTTTATTTTATACTAAGAAGTCAACATTGACTATGTTTCATTTTTATGCAATTTTTTTTTTCAATTTTAACTATAAAAAATCATTATAAAATTTATTGTTTTTCATGTTTTCAACGATATATATATATATATTTACAAATCTAATGATACCCATATTATATTTTTTATTAAAAAAATCAATTTTTTATCTCATAAAATTATAAATATTGTAATTTTGAATTAATCCATTTAAAAATTTATCATCTAAAACGCATTGTATATGACTTTTGGGCATTTGACTGAGGCTCCGTTTAGTATTGTTGTTGGCACAATATTTGAGATCAAAAGATGCATTTCACTGCAAACGCAATGCTAAACGGATAATTTTTTTTTGCGTTTGAGATTAAAATCATGATTTATCAACCTAAATAAAAAAGTCAAAAAAATTGAGCTTTTGCGGTTTGAAAATTAACTTTTGAATAAAATAACTTTATTGTTATCACATCTTTAATTTTTTATTATTTTAATATATATTTTTTGACATTTTAATTTCTCACAGTATTTTTTTCATAATAATGCCAAACACTTAAAAAAAATTAAACTACATTTTTTTTAACTCAATTTTTTTTTAATCGCAATGTTAAACCAAACCTTTATTGTTAACATTAAAAAGTTGACAGCAAGGGACTGTGCACCTCTACTTGAGAAAGTGATTGCAAGAATAGGAAATTGGTCAGCTAAGTTGCTTTCATATACTGGTAGACTCCAGCTCATCCAATCAGTTTTGTTCAACATTCAGAATTACTGGACCAGAAACTTCATACTACCAAAATTTGTCTTTAATAAGTTGAACCAGTTGCTCACAAGGTTCCTTTGGACAGGTAGTGATTCCTCTGCCAGAAGGGCAAGAGTGAGTTGGCAGGACATTTGTTTCCCAAAGATTGAAGGAGGCATGGGCATTAAAAACCTCTCCATTTGGAACCAGGCATGCGTTTTGTAGCATATATGGGCCTTGTTCTTCAGATCTGGCTCTATGTGGATAGCTTGGATCCATGCTTATGTTCTCAAGGAAATGTCATTTTGGGAGTTTACTGAAGCTCAGGGTAATAGTTGGAGCTGGAAAAAACTCTTAAAATTGATGCACTTGGCCAACCAGTTCATTTGCCATCAATATGGAAGATTGACTTGAAAATTCCCTGGAACCACATACTTAGCTGCAAAGGTGTGACAGGATCTTAGACCAAAAAAACATAAGATTAAATGGGATAGACTTTTGTGGTATTCTCATCACATCCCCAAACACTCTCTTATCTCCTGGATGGCCATTTTGAATAGATTCCCCACAAACATGAGACTTCCGAACTGGGGGTTAGAGGTTGATGTGAATTGCAAGCTTTGCCACTCTAAACAAGAGACCCGAGATCACTTGTTCTTTGAATATAGCTTTTCCAAAACAGTTTGGTTGCAGGTTATGTTGTCATGTCAGCTGCAAGCACGAAGTTGTAGTTGGGACAATGTGCTCGATTGGTTGTACAAAAGCTCAAAGGTAAATCATTGCTTACAACTATACTAAAGCTTGCTTGGAATGCAATTTTTTACCACGTCTGGAAAGAAATAAATAAAATGATACATGGAAGTCCACACTAGTCCCCACTGTAAGTTTTTGAAACTATTAAAGAGGAGATCATATTCAAGTTGGTAGGCCTAACAAATTTAAAACCTTATAATGTAAATACTAACCTCTTTGTACAGATTGGGGCTTAAGTAACTTTATATTTTTTCATTGATGTAAAACTAGCTGAGTAGCTAGTAATTCAATTTTGATGTAATAGATATTTTCTGCTTCTTGGATATATAAACTGACAATTATCAAAAAAAAAAAAAAAACCTTTATTATTAATGTCTATGATTCAATTAGTAAAGTCACGTGCCATGCGTGTTTCGCCTCATGCATTTCAAAGCCAAAAAAAGCAAAATTGTCGATAGTTGAAATTTCTAAAGTTTTCGGTTGACCTTGCATTTATCATTTTTATTTATGTAAAAGGCAAAATACAAACGTCAAGAGTTGGATGGTTAGTGGGATTTTTTTTCTAAAAAAAAAAGATAATATATAAAAATTAATAATAATAAAAAGTTAGTGAGATTTTGCTTCAAGAAGTAAGATTATGTTAGGCTCATTATTTTTAATATTTTTAATATCTTTTGATGAAAATTTTAATTTATTCTCTAATTATGAATAAAGAATTTAGTAAACCAAACCAATAGAAAAACACTTACTAAAATGATAATAACAAGTGCCCTTATTCTAACCCCCAAAAAATGCTCTCACAATATTCCTTAATAAAATATTATTTAATCTTAATTTAATAATTTCAAATAAAACATTATTATGTATATATCTGTATATTTTTAAAATAAATAATACTATATAAAATGATTTAAATAATATCAATTAATAAGTTTTTTTAAAATAAAAAATTGAATTTTGTTTTTTGAATATAAAATATTCATTAAATCAAATATTCAGATATTTCTTTTAATAAGCTTTAAATCTTCAAAGATTGAGAAATAAAAATATTCTAAACCCAAGATTCACAAACTTAATTTTTTTTATATAATTTGTTTTTTTATATATTAATAGTGTAATTTTTTAACTTCATAATTAGAGTTAAGAAACTGTCACATATTTTATTTTTTAAATATACTTAAGAATATATGCAATCTTGCTAATTTACTTATAAAATCTAAAAAAATCTACTGAGAATCGATGAGATAATTTATCGTTTCAAAAGCTTTTGAACCTTTTACAAAAAATAAAATATAAATAATATTGGAAGGCTTTCCTTCATATTTTGACTTGTTGATTGTAAAAAAAAAAAAAAAAAAATCCTATATTTATATGTACAATCTATATCTAAATATATATAAGAGCAGGAATATATAAAAAAAAAATTGATGAAAATGACAGTTGTTGTTCATTATATTTTTAAATAATCATTGTAAATATTTTTTATTATTCACAAGATTTATCTAATTGATGAAAATGACAATTGTTGTTCATTATATTTTTAAATAGTCATTGTAAATATTTTTTATTATTCACAATATTTATCCAAATTATTAATAAAATACTTTCATTAAAATACTTTTGTTAAATAAATTTATTAATAAAATTTATCCAAATTATGAGTAAAAAAAATTAATTTCATTAAAAGATTAAATAGATTCATTTGATAATAAATAAAAAAATTAAAAATTTATATTAAATTATTTTATATTCGAAATTCTAAAGTAGAACAAAAAATTAAAGTTTACATTGATTTTTTTTATTTTTTGTATTAATTTTATATTAACATAAAAAAATTTATATTAATTTAATATAATTTATACATAAAAGAAATTTTACATGTTAATGTAAAATTTAATTAAAATATATTTGATTAATTTTTTATTTATAAAATATTCAATTATAAAAGAATATAATTTAAATAAATAAAATAAACAAATATTAATAAAAAAATAAAAATTATCATCACACACAAACGGGATGCGGTTTAACTAAAAGAAAAGGTCCAAAAGGACCGTTGTTATTTGCACAAATTAATAACATCTGATAATAGGAAAAAAAAAAAAAAAAGAAAGAAAGAAAGGAAACTAAAAAACAAACGAGAAGTCGAGAACGACACAACAAAAGGCACAGACTTCACAGGAAAACAAAAAAAAGGCGAAACGGGAAATCGAAAAAAAAAAATTAATCGAAGAAAATAAGAAGGTAGAATTCTTTATTTTTCTAAAGTAGTGAAAAAGTTCGTATTATTTTTTTTTCTTCAATTTCTTCCTTTTTCCTTTTTGAAAAATTAAATCGTGTATATTTCATGTCATTTTATTTCATTAATGCTATCAAATTTGCCACGAAATTAAGTCTGGCGGTTAACGGCTTTTGATTTCGATTCTTCTCTGTTCGGCAGTTTCAATGTAATTTTTATTGTTATACAAGTAGAAATTTAACGTGTTAATTGAGTTTTAATCAATTAAACGAGCAATTCAGTTTTCTTTATGAGATTTTCCGTTGCTAGAAGATCCAAATGAACTTTTAATCCTATTAAATTGTTTTTTCTTCTCTTTTGTTAATCGATCTTAATGAGAATTAGCTGATTAATTATTTTTAGGGTATATCGGTATGAGTTTATTAATTTTTGAATTTCGTGGTTTATCGGATCGGGCAGTGAAGAGAAGTTACCATTGTAACTGAAGAAAAAGAAAAAGAAGAAGAAGAGATTGGAATTTAGGGCTTTTGGATAGTGGAACTTGAGGTGCTAGTATTCCAGGTAATTTAGTTTTCTTATTATTTTCTTTTGAAAATGTATGATTAATGTTATGCTTTTCATGTAATTGTAAATTAGTTGCTCAAACATGTTAAATTTATTTTTATTAGTAAAATCAATTCCAATCTAAGTTTTTTTCCCTCCACTTTCCATTAATAGAATTTCTTTTCAGTTTGGATTCATAGGTTTCAGAGTAGTTCTTTTGTTGGAACTTATTTTTTTAAAATTTTGTTGTGGTTTTAATATGGCCAGGGTATTGGGGGTTGTATTTTTGGTGGTTGTGGTTGTGGTTGTGAGAGTGGCAAATGAATGAATCATGATGAGTTGGATCAGGTGGGATATTGTCGATGGGCACCCCTGACAACAAACTAACTGACCTTGTTGACATAGTTAAATCGTGGATCCCTAGGAGTGAGCCGCTGAATGTGTCGAGGGATTTTTGGATGCCCGATCAGAGTTGTAGGGTATGCTACGAGTGTGACTCCCAATTTACAGTATTTAATCGTAGGCATCATTGTCGACTTTGTGGCCGAGTTTTTTGTGCCAAGTGTACGGCGAACTCGGTTCCTGCCCCATCTGATGAGCCAAGAGCTGGTCGGGAAGATTGGGAAAGGATTAGGGTATGCAATTACTGCTTCAAGCAATGGAAGCAGGAGATAGCAGCTGTTGATAATGGGACCAAAGTACCTAGTCCTGGTCTCAGTTCATCACCATCTGCAACAAGCTTGGCCAGTACCAAGTCCAGCTGCACCTGTAATAGTAGTAGCAGCACTGTTGGTTCTACTCCGTATTCAACTGGACCTTACTACCGTGTGAATAATAATTCTGGTCTTAGCCCTCGTGAATCTGCCCAGATGAATGCACCCGCTGAACAAAACAATGAGACATCTGGGATGAGCACAAATCCAGGTTCAGCCTTAGTAGATTCTTCTTCAAACCATTTTGGCTTTTGTGGTAACAGGTACCTTCCCCCTTGCTAACGTATTTTTGAGTGAGCAGAAAGTGTTTTTGCCTATCTAACTCTGGAATTTTACATGCCTTTGCATATATATTTTTTTCAATGCTTATTGAGAGGGGGAAGGGATATGGGTTTAGCAATGCATCCTTCATGATTTCGATTGTGTCTAGTTGAGCCATTACTTCTTTGCTCAATGTTTCTGTGTTACCTCGTCAATTCATGTTCAAATTACACAGCCTGCCTTGACTGGAATCCATAATCTCAAGTTCTTGTGCCTTTATTTTATGATTTTGAGCTACTGACAATGCTTATTACTTTCTTGACTGTTGGTTCCAGGAGTGATGATGAAGATGATGATTATGGTGCATATCGTTCAGATACAGAATCTAGGCATTATGCTCATGCTGAGGAGTATTATGGTGCAATCAATATTGACGAAATTGACCATGTTTATGGATCAGATAAAGTGCCTCCCGATTCAGAGAACATTGATGCAAAATCTTTGAGTGGTTCACCTTTAGCTGAAAATTTTGATACACAAAGTGTGGATGGAATCAAGAAATTTGAAGAAGTAAATGAGCGAGAGAATGCTGATAAGGGTGAAGCTCCTGCTTGTTATGTGGATGGTACAGATGCTGAGCCTGTGGATTTTGAGAACAATGGGCTACTGTGGCTCCCTCCAGAGCCTGAGGATGAAGAGGACGAGATAGAAGCTGCTCTATTTGATGATGACGACGATGATGAGGGTGCTACAGGGGAGTGGGGATATTTACGCTCTTCAAATAGTTTTGGCAGTGGGGAGTACCGTAGTAGGGATAAGTCCGGTGAGGAGCATAAACAAGCCATGAAAAATGTGGTGGAAGGGCATTTTAGAGCTTTGGTAGCTCAGCTTTTGCAGGTTGAAAACCTCCCTGTAGGGGATGAGGATGGCGGAGAGAGTTGGTTGGATATAATCACATCTTTGTCATGGGAAGCTGCAACACTTCTGAAGCCAGATACAAGCAAGGGAGGAGGAATGGATCCTGGAGGATATGTTAAAGTTAAATGCATAGCTTCCGGGCGTCGCAATGAAAGGTAATCTCACTGAACTCAGTTTGAAAATTTGTTAATTGCTATGCAAAAAGAATGCAATTTCACCTATTTTTATTGAGCACCTTTATAATAGTTCATATTCTTAGCACGTGGCAGCTAACAGACCAATCATACAAATAACTTTTTGTTGTTGGTAATCAATTCTATTATTGATTTCAAGACAGTTAATTGTGTTTCATGGCATGAGCATCCGACTCATTAGGTCTTGAAAATATTTAGTTGTTGCATTGTTCGATATACTTCCAGTATATATATAATTTCCATATCAAAGGTTGATAATTCCCAATATATCAAATGGTTCATATTCTTTTTCCTCCTGTTAATGGGTACTGATTGTATTTCTTTGAATTTATTGTCCATGAACATATGCCTAAAGTTATTTCTGCAATCACATATCTGATCAGCTATCATTTGTGAATTTCCCTCATATTTGTAGCTGAGTATTCAAAATGCTTTTGCAGTGATTCTTAAAATTCATCTGAGGCAACTGAGAGAGAATAATCTGGAGAGATAGTTGACTTCTTTTGGGTGGTAGTTATATATATTGGTCTTAATAGAAAAGAAAGTACAATTAATAATTAAATCAAATGTGTTGCCAAAATAAGGCTTTGTAGGTTCTTTAGTTCTTTCTATCTACCATTTGATGGGATTCTGATTTATTTTTTAATATTTTTTCTAGTGCTGTGGTTAAAGGAGTTGTTTGTAAGAAAAATGTGGCTCATCGACGGATGACATCAAAAATAGATAAACCTCGTTTTCTAATACTTGGAGGAGCTTTGGAATATCAGCGTATTTCTACCCACTTGTCGAGTTTTGATACGTTGTTGCAGCAGGTTTGGATTTGTAACTGTTTCCTTCTATTTTGGTTTGTTAATTAACCTAGATTCCTATTAAGGGGCAAAGCCAAGAAACATTCCTTTGATTCCCACCTTCTAGAACACGGAGCGGTTAAGGCTAATATTTATTTTTACGAGCTTACCCTCCTTTTCAGGAAATGGACCATTTGAAGATGGCAGTTGCTAAAATTGATGCACATCATCCTAAAGTTCTTTTGGTGGAGAAATCTGTGTCCCGGTATGCTCAAGAGTACCTTCTTGCCAAAGACATATCACTTGTTCTCAATATTAAGAGGCCACTCTTAGAGCGTATAGCCCGCTGCACTGGTGCTCAAATAGTTCCTTCCATTGATCATCTAATATCACCGAAGCTGGGTTATTGCGATGTGTTCCATGTGGAGAAATTTCTTGAGGAGCATGGAAGTGCTGGGCAAGGTGGGAAAAAATTGACGAAGACTCTAATGTTTTTTGAGGGTTGCCCAAAGCCTCTGGGTTATACTGTAAGTCCTTTCAATATACATGGCACACATATCCATGCCCTATTGCTGAGATACAAAATCTGTTTATAATTTGGAAATCTTTCCGGTATAAGTTGCTGATAAACAACATTTTAGTTATCAAAACTTTTGCATGAAAATTAGGGTTATTATTTATATGTTTTACTTAGGTTATCTTTTATTTTGTATATGTTTTTCACGGTAATTGAAGATGCATTTGTTTCACAAAGATAAGAACGATATAAACAGTCTTAAAGACACCACATGCTCAGCAACATAAACACCTGAAGAGAAACTCAAAAAAAAAGTCTAAAACAACCTTCTGCTAAACCTAAAAAAGGGGTAAATAAACCAGGCTCTATGAAATTAATGAGCAATCATGGAAGTCTACTTTAGCATTCATTTACCATCTTTGACATGAGTCCAGTATTTTAACCCCATCTCTAAAGCACATGAGAACATCTGCAATTCTTTTCATTAAAATTTCAGAGCAATTAGTTTGCACTTTGTTGAACACTGTTGTTCCTTTCCACCCGTATTGCATGCACAGCTGTAGTCAAAGTAGTTCATACAATCAGAGAAAGGGCCGATGTAGTGAGCTTCATCTTACCATAACTTACATTTGTTCTCCACTATGATGCTTTTTATTCTCTATGATCTCTTTAGTTTGCATTCCACACTTCAAAGCAAGTAACAATTTTTTGGGGATAACATGCTTTTCCTCTAAAAATCTTGTACCATGAAACAACTTTCTTACTTACTTTAACCATCCTTAGGTTCTCCTGATAGAGCAATTCCCTTTATTATCAGGTGACAAATTAACTTCCTCTGCTAATATGAAAAGGGAAACTCTGGCCATCTGGCATCTTTTGGATGGTCCTATAACTTGCAGGTGGAAGAACCCATCTGCCACCTTAACATGCATTTTAATATTCACCTCCTCCAAATCATCTTCTGCAACTACATCAATTAGAGCACCTCGTGGTAGCAATAGCCCACTTAGGTGCTCTTTCTCATGCATAATTTCTGGATTAAATTTGAAATATAATGTAGCAAAAACTATTGTGGCTGTTTGCAATCAGGTTGTTTGCCGATTGTTAGGATGGTAATATGCATAGAGTGTTTGACTGCATAAAGCTCTGGTGGGTCATGTCATGCCACTTATATACCCAGAAAGTACATTTGTTAATCTTTCTAACATGTTTTTCCATGATAAAATTGTTTGGTGCTAAGATGGTCCAATGCTTACTTTGTTTCAGATTTTACTCAAGGGTGCCAATGGAGATGAACTGAAAAAGGTGAAACATGTTGTCCAATATGGAGTTTTTGCAGCTTATCACTTGGCTCTTGAGACATCATTTCTAGCTGATGAAGGTGCCACGATTCCGGAGCTCCCTTTAAAGTCTCCTATAACTGTTGCCTTACCCGATAAACCATCAAGTATTGACAGGTCTATTTCCATCATACCTGGTTTTACCATCCCATCCTCCGGGAAGCCCATGGCTTCTCAATCTATCAATGAATGGCAGAAATCCAACAAAGTTGTTATCTCAGATACACCATCATCTGCCAACATTGAGCCCCCTTGCAAAGCTACAGGGGCCACTTCATCTTGCTTGTCAAAAGGTCCTCAGACTCTGACTAAGTCCAAGGAATCTGCCTCGGACTCTGTTGAAGCTATTGCTTCCTTGAATTCATTGTCTGCTTCAAGGGAGGATTTCTCTTCTTATGACTTTGTTCCCTCCTTAAATCATGCATTTAGCAAGATCGATGGAGTGGATCCTAAAGAATCTGTACAGACCAAAACAACTAGCAGTGGAGAAGCTTTAATGGGTGACCAGTTCATTTCTCTTTGTCAAAGATTATCAGAATCACTAGGGCAAAGTGGTGGCAGTAATCATGCTGATGGCAGTATGTTGGCTGCAAATAATCTAGATGGCCCAGAGTTGGCATCCTCAAAACGAGATTCTAGTAACAATAATGAAGAGGCAGGGTCCTTGAAGGAAGAGTTTACTCCATCACCTTCAGACCACCAGAGCATTTTGGTGTCATTATCAACACGTTGTGTGTGGAAGGGAACAGTGTGTGAACGGTCCCATCTCTTCCGAATCAAATACTATGGGAGCTTTGATAAGCCTTTGGGGCGATTTTTACGAGATCATCTGTTTGATCAGGTAATTTTTATTGTTGTTATTTCATGTAGAAAACTTGTCTTCCTCTTTGCTTCTCATTACTAAAACTTAAGATTCTTCTTATTAGAGCTTCCGTTGTTGTTCATGTGAGATGCCATCTGAGGCACATGTTCATTGTTATACTCATCGGCAAGGCAGCCTGACGATATCTGTTAAGAAACTACCAGATCTTCTCTTACCAGGAGAGCGGGAAGGCAAGATTTGGATGTGGCATAGGTGCTTGCGATGCCCTCGGACCAATGGATACCCTCCAGCCACAAGAAGAGTTGTAATGTCTGATGCTGCTTGGGGTTTATCCTTCGGGAAATTTTTGGAGCTTAGCTTTTCTAACCATGCAGCTGCTAGCAGAGTTGCAAGCTGCGGTCATTCCCTTCACAGAGATTGTCTTCGATTCTATGGGTAAGTTTTTACTTAAGAAATATGAAGTATTATGTTTATTAAAGAATAAAGATTACTGTTTTGAATGGAGTGATCACTTGCAGAGATGGCACTTCTGGAAGATTGGTCTTTTTATTCTGTTTATGTGATTTCTTTCTAGTCTATAAGCAATCAATTTGCTTTCCCTGTGAACCATTGATTGTTATTCATATGTGTCCTTTTTGGTGTTTGTCAGTAACATAATGATTATCAACAGTCATTCCTTCATAGGTTGTATCTGGTGTGTAGTACTGATGAGTTGCCTGGGTCTTCAATACAAATACTTGCACCAGTACAGTGGTACAGATTGTATTATATATATATATACTGCATGCAGAAATATGAGACTCACTTAACTTGCTTTGTTAATATTTGGATTAACCGTGTATTTCTAAAGCACATGGTCAAAAAATTGAGCTACATTCTTAACTAAAGAGGAAGATGGCTGATTTATTTGTTCCTCTTGTGGTTTATGTTTGTTTACTGAGAGTAAAAATTCCCAGGCCTTGCACAAAATGACTCACCCAACTCCACATGTGTGCTTGTCTATACACATATACATGCACATTAGTGATGTATGTTATTTTTGCAAAAAGTAAAATGCATTAGACTTATTTCCAACAAAAATCTATTTGACTTTTGAATTTTGCAATTGTGCTCGGGAGTTTGGTACACAGATAGTCGGTTTAAGTTGGCTTCTGAAATTCATTACTCATCAGTGGATTCATCCAGGTAGCCTGGCTACATTCATATGCCCTTATTAGTTCTTTAGTCTCCTTGTTGCTATTCTTACACAGTATAGTTTACTGGCCTAAAAGAATGATCAGGAAAATAAGATCATTATGTAGTTAAGCAATAATAAGGGCATATACCTATGTACACATATGTATGAGGTTTCCATGTTTAGGAAACACCTGAACTTTGCCAAGTGGTTGTTGCTCCAAGATAAAGTGCCTAATTGCCTTGAAGTCCTAGGATCAACTCCCCAAGCCAGCTACTCCCTTCTGGATAAGGAGGGTTATTGGCCATGAAGGGGATGGAAAGGGTAAGGTTAATTAGTGGTATGGGATAGAGATTGTAAAAAAATGCAAAAGGTGTTTAGAAATGATCAAATGAAGCATATCAGTTGCGTGTGGTATCCTCTGATTGTACTGTTTTACCATATGCAGTTTCGGGAGAATGGTTGCTTGTTTTCGATATGCTTCCATTGATGTTCATTCTGTTTATCTTCCACCTTCAAAACTGGAATTTAATTATGATAATCAGGAGTGGATACAAAGTGAAGCAAATGAGGTTTGAATATCCTAAATCCTTGTTCCAGTTCATAAAGCTATTCTTGAATCAAATAAGACTTACAAGATCATTAATACTCGTTTGCAGGTCAGTAACAGGGCAGAATTCCTGTTTAGTGAAGTGTACAATGCTCTTCAAAAGTTTTCAGAGAAATTATTAGGTTCAGGGTCCGATAATTGTGGCATAAAGGCACCTGAAAGAAGAATCTGTATCGAAGAACTGGAAGCCATGCTGCAAAAGGATAGAAAAGAATTTCAGGTAGTTGGTTTAAAATTCATCCTCTGCACCCTCCCCCATCCCTTATGAGCAACAACTGCTGTCTGATTGTCCTAAACTCCTAATTAATACATAACCGACCTGTCCAGAAGTTTAACCCCATTGTTAAATTTGTTTTTCTTTTATGCACAAAATCAGCCTGACATACTGTCTGGTTTCTAACATGTTTACTGTTTCCTTAGGAATCTTTACAGGAAGCGCTTGGTAAGGAGGTGAAAGTTGGCCAACCTGTTATTGACATTCTTGAGATCAATAAGTTGCGCAGGCAAATACTCTTTCTTTCTTATGTTTGGGACCAACGGTTGATACATGCATATAGTTCAATTACCAATAATATCCAGGAAATTATAAGCAGCTCCATCCCAAAGCTTGAATTGAAGCCTGTAAGTTCTGTGGAGAAGCTTGTTGAGATGAATGTCAGTCCCAAGCCAAGTAAAGTCTATACTAGTTGTGACTCTGCCCTAGTTGAGACCAAGCCTGATATAAACATAAATCAAGGAGGCCATACTGATGAAATTAGCAAGCCAGGTGGAGATCACAAAGAAAAGGACATGGACCAGGACTTTAATAACAGGAAGGAGGCTCAACCTTCTCTTTCTTCTTTTGCAAATACCGGTGAGAAATCCGATTCTCTGGAATCTGAAAAAGTTGTACGAAGGGCACTGTCAGAAGGGGAATTTCCAATTACGGAAAATTTATCGGACACCCTTGAGGCAGCATGGACTGGAGAAACTCACCCAGCTAGCGTAGTTCCTAAGGAGAATGGTTACTCTGTTCCTGATTCAGTTGTGGCGGATATGTCAACTACAGTAATTTCAGATCCAGGAAATCATGGTGAAGTGGAAGTGGCTCGTTCTCCTCAGTCTGCTTTGCCTACTAAGGGCTTTGAAAGTATGGAGAAGTCTATGAGCTGGGAAAGCATGCCATTTCCAAATTTCTACAACTCATTTAATAAGAATTCTTCATTCAATGCTCAAAAGCTCAGTCTCAGCGAGTATAATCCAGTCTATGTCTCATCATTTAGGGAGTTGGAAAGGCAAAGTGGTGCCAGACTGCTGCTTCCTATTGGTGTTAATGACACAGTAGTTCCTGTTTATGATGATGAGCCCGCAAGTATTATAGCATATGTACTTGTCTCATCAGATTATCATTCACAGATGTCTGAGTTGGAGAGACCAAAAGATGCTGCAGATCCTGCAGTTTCATCGTCACTTCTTGATTCAGTGAATCTGCTCTCACTTAATTCTTTTAGTGACTTATCATCTGATATGTACAGAAGTTTTGGATCTGGTGATGATAGTATCTTGTCTTTGTCTGGGTCACATAGCTCCCTGGTTTCTGACCCTCTCTTGTACACAAAGGATTTGCATGCCAGAGTTTCTTTTTCAGATGATGGCCCCCTTGGGAAGGTGAAGTATTCCGTAACTTGTTATTATGCAAAGCGGTTTGAGAGCTTGAGGAGGACTTGCTGCCCTTCTGAGCTGGATTTTATACGGTCTCTCAGTCGTTGTAAGAAGTGGGATGCCCAAGGTGGCAAGAGCAAAGTCTTCTTTGCAAAAACTTTAGATGATCGATTTATCATCAAACAAGTTACAAAGACAGAACTAGAATCATTCATCAAGTTTGGACCAGCTTATTTCAAGTATTTGTCTGATTCAATCAATACAAGAAGCCCAACTTGCCTGGCAAAGATTTTGGGCATATATCAGGTATTATTTATTAATATTACTCAAGTAACTATATAGCTTAAATTGCCAACCTGTACGAAGAGTAGTTGAATTTCATGAGTGAAGTTTTGGCTAATAATTCCAGGCAAAAATTTCGCTTTAGTAGCACAAAGCATTGGTTATCTATTGCTTTTCCTGTCTTGTCAACTATGCTTTCCAAATCATTTTTGAAACACTCTTTGGTTAAATCATCTGGCAATTCTTCCTTTTTTCTCATTCTGCTAAAAGCACATTTCATAATGTGATGTCTTAGGGATATGTGTTTGTGTGTGTGAATCTCCTTATTTAAATATGAACTCCAACTTTGGTTTAGATTAGTGTCCAAATATGCTGTGTTAACACTTGATATTCTGATGTTATAAAGCCTGAGAAATGAGCAGCCTAAGGTGCACCTAGCTGAGAAATTTTCAAGTTTTATCTGGTTCATTATGTTGTAGTTTTTACTGAACCCAAGTTTTAAACCTAATTAGGCTTTTCTTATTTTGTGGCAAGTTTACCATGATTTTTAGTTTAATTTTCTTCTGGTGTCATTGTCTTGAAGGTTTCATCAAAGCACATTAAAGGAGGGAAGGAGTCAAAAATGGACGTTTTGGTGATGGAAAATCTTCTCTTCAGGCGTAATGTTACAAGGCTTTATGACCTTAAAGGATCTTCTCGATCAAGGTATAATCCTGATACAAGTGGAAGCAACAAAGTTCTTCTGGATCAGAATTTGATTGAAGCAATGCCGACTTCTCCAATTTTTGTTGGAAGCAAGGCGAAGCGGTTATTGGAGAGGGCTGTCTGGAATGACACTTCCTTTCTTGCTGTAAGTTGGAATTTAACTTCTCATTTGGATGTCACGTGGCTGCATATACTATTTTGAAGATTTTCTTTATATTTTTGTAAAGGAAATCTGAACTGTGGTGGTGCTGTGGCATATATTTTGGTAATTATCATTATGACCTGAAAGAAACAATGGTGGGCTATGTTACTCGGACTCGGGTGTGTCTGACACGGGTATATGTCCGACACGAGTATGTTCAATTTTTTCCAAGCTTTCTATGTATTTGGAGGGCCCTTGGAAGATCATATCCCCATAGACCCATACTCATGTCCGGATATGTGTCGTACACGGATACTTCAAGAAAAATGAAAAGTCGGTAATGTAGTTGGGTGTGGGCTGTCTGGCACAGTGTAGGATTGGGTTTTTCTCACTAGCATGTGCTATGCAATTAAATAGTGATGAACTCTTCATATTTCTGCTATGCATATACGCTAACTGAATTGATCCAATGGTCAGAGATTTGCTACTTAATATTTTTCTGATCAAGTAGTCGAGAGTTGAATGCCTATTTCTCTCGCCTTATACTTTTCTAATAATTATGCATTACGTTTTGACACAGTTAGTTGATGTAATGGACTATTCATTACTAGTTGGTGTGGACGAGGAAAAACATGAGCTTGTTCTTGGAATAATTGATTTCATGAGGCAATACACATGGGACAAGCACCTTGAAACTTGGGTGAAGACCTCAGGCATCCTTGGCGGGCCTAAAAACGCATCTCCGACTGTGATCTCGCCCCAACAGTACAAGAAACGATTCAGAAAAGCTATGACTGCTTATTTTCTCATGGTGCCCGATCAGTGGTCTCCTCCAACAATAGTTCCTAGTGGGTCTCATACAGACCTTTGTGAAGAAAATACACAAGGTGGTAATTCTGTTGAATGATAATGTCAATCCTTTTACCTGTATATGTCAAGACGTAAGTTCAATACCCCTTCTCTCTCTCTCTCTCTCTCTATATATATATATATATATATATATATTTCTTTCTTTCTTTCTTTTTAAATTCATTTTTGCATATCCTTTTTTCTTCCATCCAATTGTAATTGTTAAATGGCTGCCACATTGTATCAATCATCAATATATGCATCTGTTATTTTTTTCATTATAAGCTGGAAAAAGCTTTTTTTTTTTACAGCCATTAAATTGTTGTATCTTTCCATTCCCAAATTCATCACTTTAGTGCATACGTGTATAGTTTGTGTTGTGTGTATAATTTCTATTTTTCTCATTTTAAGCTTCGATTGGAAGTGCGAAGTGCGGTGGGAAGGGTTCTCCTACGCTGGGGTGCCCTTTTGGCGATGGTAAGGGGAACCTTTTCCCACAAACGACCTCTTCATGGCAATTCAGCTGGCTAATAAATCTCTTCCTGGCAATACAAAAGGGGCCTGTTTTAAACACCTGGGTTTTTGCTGCATGGTGGACTGGGCTTTTAATTTGATCAGGGAACTAGCCCCCACAATTTATGGACTTCGATCACAAACGTTGCTTTAGCCAATTGCCCAATTGTTCCACATCAACCACATCCATTGAGCATATTCTATTAGTTCCTTTTTTTTTGCATCAAAGGGAGAATATTTTTTTGGGTACGTCGCAATCTAAGAATAAAGAAATTGGTCGAATTTTAAATATGTTGAATGTCATCTCTTAAAAATGATTGTATGAACTAATTAAGTTAAATCCGAATTTTAAGAGAGAGGATATTTTTATTGCTTAATATTTACAAAAGGAAAAAAAAAGAAAAAAACCGGCTGCCTCAGAATCACAACTTTTGAACAGCTAACTTAACTACAAGAGCATGTATTCTATTATACTTGCAAAGTTGCAATCAATTGCATGCCCAAAAAAAGGGAGAAAATAGTAGTAGTAATAGTAACTACTAAAATCTAAAGTAGTAGTAAATACTAACAATTAGGACATTTATTTTTCTATCCAAATCCAATAGCTCCCTTGAAAAGAAATAGTAGTAGTAATTATAAGTAGCGAACTAAGTGAAGATACATTTACCAATGGCGATCTTATAACAATCCATTTGCAAAAAGTTTAAACTAAGACAGACAGTCCCTAATTTTTTTTTTTTTTGCCAGAAATGAAAACCATACATTCTCTACTTCGTTTGGGTTTATTCGCAAGTAAAAACTCGCAACCAAGTAAAAGGCCCATTTAATGTACAGCACCCGACAAAGCTCCAAACTTGCCAGACAAGCCTCCAGTTCAGTCCACTCCAGAATCTTTTGGCTGGCGCTTCCCTTTATAACTCCTTTCAAAATCTTTTCCTTTCCCTCCAGCGTCATTCCCATTTCTCTTCCTTCCTTTTCCTTTCCCTGTTAAACCCTCTCTTTCTCCAGGCTTGGATCTTAAACAGATCCTTGGGTGGTATAGTAAGCGATAAATGGAGCAGCAGAGAAACCAGAAGATGGCTCAACAACAACAACAACAGCAAGAGGAGCCCGAGGAGATGCAACATGGCCCGTTTCCTGTGGAGCAACTTCAGGTGAAAAAATCATCTTCAAGATTTTGTTTCTTTGTTCATTTCTATTAGAAATTAAGACGCTTTTCTATGTGGGTTTTTTTCCAAGTCGCCGAAAAGCTGTTCCTTTCTTGATTGGTCCAAATTTTCAGAAGGAATCATTGTAAATTCTTTTTCAAGATTCTGAAAATCGAAAACGGGTTTCTCCCTTTCACTGTTTTTATTTTTTTCAGCATGGGTTCTTTTCAATATCCTTTTTTTTCTTCTTTCCTTTTCACCTATATTAGAATAGATTAGAAATGTATCCAAATGGGTTATATTCTTTCGATCGCCTATTAGATGGGGTTGTTTTCTGGTAGGGTTTCTTGACAAGTTTGTATGTAATAACAACAAGGGTTAATATTTTTGAACTTTGGTAGACCAAGATTCTATTAACTGAAATGGAAGTTTAATTTAGTTTTCTTTTGCCTGACAGCTCATGTTTGGGTTTTGCATTTTCATGTTTTTCATGAAATCCTCATGTTATGGCTTAATAGCAATTATAGATATTATTCTTATTTTTTGTCTTTTATTGAAGGCATCGGGCATTGCATCCCTGGACGTAAAGAAGCTCAAGGATGCAGGTCTTTGCACGGTTGAATCTATTGCTTACACCCCAAGGAAAGATCTTCTTCAGATCAAAGGAATCAGTGAAGCTAAAGTTGACAAGATCATGGAAGCAGGTATGCTGTTTCCACACTTTTTTTTTTTTTTTCCATTCAATTTTTGTTGATGACATTTACTATGATTTGTAAAATGATTTGAAATCAATATGTTTGTCTTCCTTGGTTCTTGGCAGCTTCCAAACTGGTCCCGTTAGGTTTCACCAGTGCTAGCCAGCTCCATGCTCAGAGGCTGGAGATAATTCAGATAACATCTGGGTCAAGTGAACTTGATAAAGTTTTGGAAGGTACTTGTGCTCTTATGTGTATGAAGTTTTGTTTGACTTTGATTCTAAACACTCCTTGAAATTGGTTACTTGTTCAACTGGTTAAGACTTAGGAACTGTAAATTAATGTTTGTGCTTAATTTTCAGCATGATTACACGCTCACTTGGTTTTTCTACAACAGGTGGAATTGAGACAGGATCTATTACTGAGATATATGGTGAGTTCCGTTGCGGAAAGACTCAGCTCTGTCACACATTGTGTGTCACATGCCAAGTAAGAGTTTTTCTTTTTCATTTTCCTGGAAACTACAGCCTAATTCTGCATTTGAAGTTTACTGCCACACATGATTGTAATGACATCACACTGATCAAATGAAACAAGAATTTGGATTTGTTGAATGAGTAAATTGAATAGCGATATGGCCAACAAGATGCTTCATAAACTGAGTTTGACTTTCTTGTAACTCATGTATATTGCACATACAGAGGTTTTACTGCCTAACATCAGCTCATTGCATAGCAGAGCCCCTAACAGTTTATATTATTGCAAATTTGCAATAATCTGTCTGTTACCCAGTAAGTCAATTTGGCAAGGCATGCTTCTGATTTTCTTTGATGTTTCAGCTTCCATTAGATCAAGGAGGCGGTGAGGGAAAAGCAATGTACATAGATGCTGAAGGGACATTCAGACCACAAAGACTCTTGCAGATAGCAGAGAGGTGATACATGGCTACCTTGATATGGCCATGCTGCTTCGCTTTTATGCAGTATTGATAGTAAAACTGTTGAACGCTGCAGGTTTGGACTGAATGGTGCTGATGTCTTGGAGAATGTGGCCTATGCTAGAGCCTATAACACTGACCATCAGTCGAGGCTTTTGCTTGAAGCAGCTTCAATGATGGTAGAAACAAGGTATTGTCAAAAACATTTCCTTTGCTTGACATTGTGCACAATACATTAATCTGCAGACCAGATTGATCATTTGATGGATTTCTCTGCAGGTTTGCGCTTATGATAGTAGATAGCGCTACTGCCCTCTACCGAACAGATTTTACTGGGAGGGGTGAACTCTCTGCCCGACAAATGCACCTTGCAAAATTCCTCAGGAGCCTTCAGAAGTTGGCAGATGAGGTAAGGCGTTTACATCTTTATTTGTACTAGTATAATTAATGAATTGCTTTCATGCAATGATTACTACTATCAGTTTATCATGTATTTGAAACCTATGTTGCTCCAGCTCTTCAATTTTTTTTGAAATATCAGTGTCCGACACATATCCGGACATGGATATGAAGATATGATCCCCCAAAGACCCTCCAAATACATTGAAAAACTTAGAATAAATTGAAGATACCCGTGTCGGACACATACCCGTGTCCGACACACATCCGAGTCCGTGTATAATAGTTTGAAACTTTTTGGTATGAGATGCTCACTCAAGGTATGGAATTGGGCCCTTTCTATCACTTGTATTATCAATGTTTTTCATTGCATTGTCTGCGATTGTAGTTTGGTGTGGCTGTTGTGATTACAAACCAAGTAGTTGCCCAAGTGGATGGTTCAGCAATCTTTGGTGGACCTCAAATTAAGCCTATTGGCGGTAACATCATGGCTCATGCTTCCACAACAAGGTTTGTTATAGAAGAGAAGACCTAATTTCTCCCTTTCCTAACTCTTTCTTCCTTGAAAGGAAAGCTGCTAACTATTAAGCTCTTACTGCTGAAATAGACTGGCTCTCCGGAAGGGAAGAGGGGAGGAGCGCATTTGTAAGGTAATAAGTTCGCCTTGCTTGGCTGAGGCTGACGCTCGATTTCAGATTTCTCCAGGAGGTGTTGCTGATGTCAAGGACTGACTGACCCATTTCACACTTCATTGTTTCTTTTATTCATCAATATGTTTTTGTAGCTGACTTCGTCTGCTAATACCTATGTTATTCGGACTCAGATGTGAGTGTTGGATACGGGTATGTGTCCGACACAGGTATATTCAGTTTTTTTAAGTTTTTCCATGTATTTGAAAAGTCTTTGGAGGGTTATATCTCCGTATCCATATCCGAATATGCGTCGGATATGGATACTTCAAGAAAAATGAAGAGTCGGAGCAACATAGAGCAATACCACAACTCTGTAATTTTTGTTTGCAATGAAGCTTGCCGCCATTACAAAATCTTGCTGTCCATTTCTTTGTACATAATATAACCTTTGCAAGAATTAAATTTCTTGTAATGGAGTGAGAGTCAGAACACGTTATTTATGCTCCAGCTCCTATGACTATGAGTAGTGTGTCCTTAATTGAAAAAAATTCCTTTGTTCCAATTTCCAAAATTGCCCTTCTTATAAAATGGGTAAAAGTTTAATTGATTATCTACTTTGATTTTTTTTTTTTTTTTAAAAGTTCTCATTCAAGTTTGTTAATGTTAACAAAATGTATCCAATTATCAAAAAAAAAAAAAAAATTTGTCAACAAAATTTATAGGTTTAATTTGAATTTGAAAATTTTCTTTTGATGTTTGAGTAATAAATTATATTTTGTTAGACATTATTTTATAATTTAAAAAAAAAATCATAAAATAATATCATATAAAAAAAAGATAAAAAACAATTGAAAGGTATGATATAATATAATATTTAATAAAAATGTCATTATAAAAAAGAAAAGAAAAGATTATGCGATATTATATTTAGTAAAAAATACAATGATAAAAAAAGAAAACAGATAAAATAAATAGAAAATTTAAATTTTAGTTTAATGGTTGATTTTTTCTTTACTATATCATTTTCAAAATTATTTATTGACTAGTAAAATAATTTTTAACAAATTTTTATTAAATATTGTCTAATTGCTTTAAAATATAAATTATAAGAATACATTTACTTTTAAAATAAAATATAATGATAAAATTAAAATAATTAAAAAAAGTGATGATAAATTTAAGATTCATTTAAATAAGATAATAATAAATTTACATCTTATGCTTATCCCATTCTAAAGCAAAAGAAATTGCTTAAGATAATTAATAAGGCAAGACTAACGTTTGTCTTGAAAAAAAAAAAAAAAAACATAAAATGTCACCATCCATGTTGAAATACAACGTCGTTTCGTTGGAGGTTACAACGGATCGGGGTAAAAAAAAACGTTGCCTCTTGAAAAGTCATCTGCCGCACCACAGTATCACCACCGCACCGACGGCTTTGACATGGCGTTAGATTCAATTACTCGCGTCGTTTAACGGCCAAATAGCTTAGCTCCGTCCGGTCCATCAGAAACCAGACCCTCTAAACAAGAGAAAAGAGAAACAATGGCAACATATACGGAAGCAGCAATACCTACGAACCTCCCCAAATCTGGAGCCATCTCCAAAGGCTACAACTTTGCGTCTACTTGGGAACAGGTTTCTTTAACTCAGTCTTCGAACACATAAATGTTTGCCCTTCAACTTCACGATTTGAACCGCTTATAGTTTAGATCTGCTATAATTTTATTCTATGAACTTAAAACATTCAATTTATAACTATTTGATTCGACTAAAACTCATTTGTCTTTATGTTGATTTTACTCTCTCATTTCATCCTTAAATTCAGTAATCAAAAGATCCGATCTCTTCACTGGAACCCTAATTGTAATCGAAATATGATTATATTATTAATAATAATCGGAAGAGTTGAAAACTATTTAGTTTTAAATCGGATCTGTGGAGTGGAACTGGAAGCGCTATTTTAGATTTTTTTGTTGTTGGGATTTTTGTGCGTAGAATGGGCCTTTGACGGAGCAGCAGCAAGGAGCAATACTGATGCTATCTCAGGCTATTTCTGAACGGCCGTTTCCGGCCAATTTGGTGAGGAATTCTGTTGCTTGCTGGTAACTTTTTATTTTATTTTTTAATTGCATTCTGAATGTTTTGGTGAAAGATGTTTGAATTATGCTGTTGTAGGCTCAAGAGCGAACCTCGGGGCAAGATAATGGCTTGTCTGTTTCTACGAAGTATAACATTTCGGAGATTCTGAAGCTATTGAAGCAATTTTGGTTAATACAAATCAGGTAAATCAATTTTATTGTATTTCTTGTGTGAATTAGAGATCTAAACTTTTTTGGATGGTTACATTGTTTATTCTTTGATTGATCTAGTTCTAATAGGGTTTTATGAAATCGATGAAATTTGGATCTAACGAGTTTGCTTCTTTTTTCTTGTTTCCACTCTTTTCATTACAGTTTTATAAATGGTTCACAGATCTTGAATCGGCCATGAGGTCGGAGGTTAGTAGCAATTCCTTGTTGGAACATATATCATCATGGAGTAATTATGTTGGATATTTGTTTATGCATCTCATTGTTTGTCTTCCTTTAGACAGAGGAGAAGTATCAGCACTATGTCAATACTCTGACGGACCGCATACGAACTTGTGATGATGTACTTCGAGAAGTATGTTCATGTTGTATTTTCCATCTCCATGCATTCTCATTTGCTTATCTAGCTATTTGTAATGTTATATCTATATTTCCCTCAAGGGTTTTAAGCTAGCTAGTGTACTTCTGTGCAGGTGGATGAGACCTTGGACCTGTTTAATGAACTACAACTGCAACACCAAGCAGTAGCAGCCAAAACTAAAACTCTTCATGGTGCATGTGATCAATTGGTATGATTTTCGTTTGTATGGCTTGGAATTTAGTTTCATCTTCTTGTTTGTAGCTTATTGACTTCGGGCTTTACGTTTAATAGCTGTAATCCACTTCTCTTTGAGATGGAAAATTTTGGTTTAAGTTGGTTGATTGATTGCCTCACTAGCTTGTTCTCATCGCAGGTAATGGAGAAGCAGAGGCTGATTGAGTTTGCTAAAGCACTTCGCAGTAAGCTCAAGTATTTTGATGAGTTGGAGAATGTAAGGTTTGAATGCTATCTTAACTAGAGATCAGTTTACTTTATATTTTACTTTCTTGTCTTTCCTTATTAGCCTATTATCCTTTATGGTTTATTTTTAATTGCTGTTAGTGCAATAGTTCTGAAATTCATGGTTTGTCTAATTTTGCCTCTTGTGTACAGATTACTTCTAACTTTTATTCTCCAAACATGAATGTTGGAAACGCAAACTTTTTCCCACTTCTTAAACGGCTTGATGAGTGCATATCGTAAGTTTGCATTTGAAATTAGTCCAACTGTGCAAACTAGTTAACAATTGTGTAATAATTTTCCTTCCGATGAGCTCATGTGATCAAAATTTCTTATCATATTGAATTTTTCCCTTATAGGTATGTTGAAAATAATCCACAATATGCAGAATCCAGTGTTTATTTGCTAAAATTTTGTCAACTCCAGGTAACGAAGTGATGGTAACAATTTCTGAACTGCTTTCTTAAGTGAATGAAATGCATGCATATAAATAGATGTTATGACTAAAAACTCCGGAAACCTGTTTTTTACAGTCTCGGGCCCTGGGTATGATCCGCTCTCATGTATTTTCTGTTCTCAAAAGCGCTTCTTCTCAGGTAAAATACCCACCTGTAGATGAAAGTTATGTACATAAGTATGCATTTATGGATGGATTTAATGCCTCACAAAAAATCTTGTTCTTTCTGTCATTAGGTCTGGGCAGCAATTCGGAGCAGTGGTGGCAACAAAGAGTCTCTTTCTGAGGGTGTTGAGGCATCTGTAATTTATGTCCGTTTCAAGGCAGCTGCTAGTGAGGTAATGATTTCCCTTTTTGGTCCGAAAGCTGTCACATGTATTCAAATATACATATTCTTTCCTCCAATTTAATAGCAAGTAGTGTAATATCTCTTGTATATGAAATGGGACTGTATACTACAATTAGATTCCCCTTCAGCAAAGGTAACTAATAGTTTTAAGCATTTGCAGCTTAAGCCGGTATTAGAGGAACTTGAAAGCAGAGCATCAAGGAAAGAATATGTTCGTATTCTTGCAGAATGCCATAAATTGTACTGCGAACAGAGGCTTTCTTTGGTGAGTAGATGATGTGTTACACCACACACACACATACACTATTTTTTTTCAGTATTCAAATCGGTTCTTAATGTATCTGCTAATGTATTTTTTTTTATAGATAAAAGGCATAGTGTATCAGCGAATATCTGAATTTGCCAAGAAAGAGGGTTTGCCATCATTGACTAGGTCAGGATGTGCTTACTTAATGCAGGTATAGTTAACTTACTGTCCTAATGTTTAGTAGCTGAATATGATTATGGTTCTTGGAACTTCTGATCAAGTGAAGCAAAACATACTTGTTATTTGAGTCATGCACACTTTGCATTGCTGATTTTGTCTGGTGACATTTAGAGATAATTAAATCTAGCCCGACTGTTTAGTTTCTACATAGACTGGTGTTTGTAAATTGAAGAAACATACAGTCTTTATTAACTGGGGCCTATACATTCCCATGACTGCAGGTCTGTCAACTTGAGCATCAACTATTTGATCATTTTTTCCCATCTTCTTCAGAGGATGTTTCAAGTTTGGCACCATTAATAGATCCTTTGTAAGTACTCTTGTAGCCCAATGTTGTAGAGCTTCCGTTTCTCTGTTCATATATATTTGTTTCCTTACTAGGTGGCTTAATGATGCTTTATGGAAATGAATCAAAATAATATCCCAGAGTTTGATTTAAGTATAAATCTTTTGCATGTGTTACTAAGTTGGATTTGTTGCAGGTCTACATACTTGTATGACACATTGCGGCCTAAACTCATTCATGAAACAAATGTTGATTTTCTTTGTGAACTGGTTGATATCCTCAAAGTTGAAGTCTTGGGAGAACATCTCAGTAGAAGGAGTGAGTCCTTGGCCGGGTTACGCCCTACTTTAGAGAGAATTTTGGCTGACATTCACGAACGCTTGACTTTTCGTGCTCGAACCCATATCCATGATGAGGTTTGTTATTGCTTATGTGTGAATGTATATGTCTGTTTGTATACATCTTTTGAATCAATGGGAAGCTATCAAACCTTTATCTCATTGAGGCATAGGAGTTTTTTCACTCCTTTAGGTATCTGGAAGTTGATGTGATGGATTCATGTTAATTTAGTGGAAATCAAGTGATTGCCTGTGACTTCCTTCTGTGATGTTGAAAGAACAAATTGTTTTTGCATGGCTGGGTGCATCCTGGCAGTGAACCTATTGTTATCCTATTTTTGTTGATTTTACTTAAATCGTTGTCTTCCTTCTTACACAGGTTGCAAATTATATCCAATTTGATGAAGACTTGGAATATCCTGCAAAACTGGAGCATTCTGCAGATGTGAAGTCAGAAACTGCTTCTGTAATTTCTCTTAACACTTTCTCCCTTCTCCCAGCGTATCCATAATCATTTGTTTTGGATCTTCATATGTGTTGGACAAGTTCAAATTGGGAAGCTGCTTTCCTACAAGCCAAAGTTACTGTTTCTAATTCTGACCCTTATATCTAAGCTCTTTATAACCATTATTATAGGACCTAACTCGATTCCTACAGTTGGTGTTGATTTATTCTCCACCTTTTCTACTCGGACTTAAGTGTTGCATTATATGTTAGAGTGTGTTTAGACAATTTGTTGGATTATGCAACACTCCAACAATTGTACATGGAGTTGCCACTCCATTGTTTAAATTCCTTGAATTAGATAAAGCATGTGCAAGATATACATGTCTGGCATGAGTACTTTTCCTAATAAGAAGTTTTTGTGCAACGTAAAGGGGGAAAAATTAGCATATGTTTCATGCTGAACGGGAATGAATTTGTCATCCTGTTTTATTAAACGTGCTTGTGCCAAGTGTGGATCGCCCCAGTTGGTTAGCAAACATGCATATCCAAAACCTACTTGTAGACATGTTACCATAATCATTTAGTGAAGTATGCAGTGTCAATAACTGCAGCTTTGACATATCTGGATATTGATATTGGCCAGATTAGTAGCACATTACTCGTGTCTGCTTGAATTTTGATTTCTGTTTTCCCTTTTTGGAAATATAATTACACCATAATTAACACTACTATCTGCATTAACTTTTTCTTTTGATTGCAGGCTGATGCAAACCCAGATGTATTCAGAACTTGGTATCCACCATTGGAGAAAACCATATCAATTCTTTCAAAATTATATCGTTGTTTGGAACCAGCAGTCTTCAGTGGCTTGGCGCAGGTGCTTTTGAGTCTTTCGATAATCACCCTTTTTCAGTTTCTTATCTACTAAAGTTCTAATAGTATTAAAGGATTAATTTGTGGTGTTTTCCTCAGGAAGCCATGGATGTTTGTTCTGTCTCAATCCAAGTAAGTTAGCTGAACAACAGTTAATCAAACTGTTCAAGGCCTTAAATTCTTTGCTTTTACAAGCATATCATGCTGTAAAATGATACCATGTCTATATGTGGATGAGCTTGGATTTAGATTTTTAGCAAAATCATATTATCCCTCCTATGAAGAAGTTGACAGGCTTATTCGCTCTTTAGCATGTTCTCAAACATGCCGTGGGCTTGGTTGGTTTCTAATCATTTGCATTTTCCTCTTTAATCTTTCAACTGTACATAGAAAGCAAGCAAACTAATTGCAAAGAGATCCACACCAATGGATGGGCAGCTCTTCCTTATAAAGCATCTTCTGATATTAAGGGAACAGGTTATCTTTCTTATTAGTCTCTTTTTTTTTTTTTTTTTTTTTTTTTTTCCAGTCATTCAATTGATAATTAATAGGATATAACTTCTAATGAGTTTCGGCCTTACAGATAGCACCATTTGACATAGAATTCTCCGTTACACACAAAGAACTTGATTTCTCTCATTTGCTGGTAAGTTTCTGTGAGGCTAAATTTATTTTTAAGTGAAATCCACTGCTTGGCGTTTACAATCTTTGCAAGAGCTTTAGCATCCTTAAGCAGAAACTCTTCTTGAGTTTCAGCATGATAGTGGGAGGACGAAGAAAAAGAACTATAATACTCATTTTCTTAAGATTTCTTCGATGTTTAGATTGTTCAACCTCCAGTTTTTTCAATCTCTGGAATTTCATTTATATTTTATCTTTCTTTTACATGGAATGAAAGCCATGGTTGTTTTAAAATGTCTTTGACAGGAGCACCTTAGACGGATACTTAGAGGTCAAGCCTCGTTGTTTGACTGGTCCAGATCAACATCATTAGCAAGGACCTTATCTCCCCGTGTTTTGGAAAGTCAAGTTGATGCCAAGAAGGTTAGCATCTTACCTTTTGGTAAATTTATTTACAGTCCTCAATAAGTCGAAGTGGCATGCACCATTTTGGGTGCATGTGTTGCTGAAAATAATCTTCAAGCAACGCATCAATGCTCAGGCTAGGAAACAAGGAATTGCATAGTTCGTGAAAAGTTACTAAAATGAATAAATGAAGTTTTAAATCTTTTATCCCTGAAGCAACTGATTATTAGCAAATTACCTATGTTCTTGTGAAGTTGTTTTGCGATTACTATACTACCTCCACTGCCCCTCCCCTCTTTTCCTCTTTTCCCCCCTTTTGTGAAATTTCCTTGTTGCCTTGGGCATTGTTTTAGTTATAATTCACCATGAATTAATGCTATTCAGTTTCAGCAACGGTTTCTTTCCTCGCCGTGATTTTGCTATCTGATAATCTCTAGGCTTGATGCTGGGATTCTGCTTTGCCATTGATAGTATAAGATACGTTCGTGTTCATTTACTTGCAGGAACTGGAGAAAAGCTTAAAAGCGACTTGTGAGGAGTTTATTATGGCAGTCACTAAGCAAGTTGTAGATCCTATGCTTTCATTTGTTACCAAGGTTCATCTTTTCTCTCCTTAGTTGGTCTTTTCATAACTTAAGATATTAAAATCCGAAAAGAGTAGGAATTGCTTGCTAGTGCAATAAGACCAGATCCCTTTGATTGGAGCAGTTTAAAATTGTAATTAACACCAGTCAAAATGTCAGAAACTTCAGCCTGGATATGAGTATTTACTTCAACTTGCTATGTGATATTTAACTGAATACCTTATATTCATCTTCTTCTCTGAATCAGAGCATAACTTTGATGGCAATGGATTTTTTTAGCTTTGACGTATGTCTAATTGTCTAAGGGTTTATATTTGTTCCTACAGGTAACAGCTGTAAAAGTTGCATTATCTTCTGGTACTCGGAATCAAAAAAGAGACTCAGTTATGGCCAAGCCACTCAAGGAACAAGCCTTTGCTACACCAGAAAAGGTGGCTGAACTTGATCAGAAGGTCTGTCACATTTTTAATTCATGTTTTGCCAGCCTATTTGGTGGTTACAGTTTGCATTGGTTTTTGAAGATTTTTCTCAACCTTGCTGGATTTCCCTGCTGCATAATGAAATGCCATTGTTTTTTGTCAGAAACATACATGCATGCATGCATACAAACAAACATTATGTATATATGTAATGTGGTGTACCTATATGAATAATTATGTATCTCTGTGTATCTATGTTTATAAAAAAGAAAGCCATGATATAAATAACTCCGAACGACATGAATACCAATTGTAACAAAGCATGAAGCAACTTCCCCTGTGGAGCACTGGTCCAAAAATCTTGAGAAGATTGGAGACAGAATGAGAGCATGATTAATATTATACGTATAAACAGGAATTAAGTATATATCTGCCCTAAGATTGAATTAATTCCATGCCAGTGTATCCTTCAAAATACCCTTTGTAGTCCGTATATATGGTTTTAAGAAGCAATGCTAGCTTCCAAACCTTACGATGTTGCTTCTCAACCTTCACAGTCACACGGTCCCTTCTCAACCCTCTTGGAGTTTCTTTATTGTGCCAATAGTTCTTTTTCTTTCGAACTACTTATATGTTACCCTTCTTGTTGACTTGTAATTAGGAATCATATTAGAAGGCTGATCTTGTTGGATATATTCATACAACTGTTGCATGCATATGAAAATGTCTAGCTTTAGAGTGCATCAAGATGTATGGTTTCCACGAATATCTTATTTGAATTAAAATTGCAATTATTGGTGACAAATCTGGATTCACCAAATTGGTTATTTACATTTCTTTAACAGGTAAATTCAGCTGTTCGGCAAGAACTTCCGGTGGTGATAGCAAAGATGAAACTTTATTTACAGAACCCATGGACAAGAACAATTCTTTTCAAACCAATTAAGTAAGCTACCATCTCAAATTCAAAATTAAAATGTAACTTTATGATCGTGTAACTAGGAATATGAATGAACTAATCAAAGATTTCCTTTGTTCTTTAATGTTAAGTTTTCTAATCTATCAGCACACGTTGTAGACAATCTTGATGCAAATTTTGAATAATTCAGATTTTTTAGCAATTAGCAGCTTATCTTGCAACAAAATAAGGTGATTCTTATATTTATGCAGGACAAATATTGTGGAAGCCCATATCCAAGTTCAATCCCTTCTAAAAGCAGAGTATTCTCCAGAGGAAAAAAACATCATCAACATGGTGAGCATACAAGAACTGGAAGCACAGCTCGACAATCTCCTGTAGGGAGCTAGCGAAGCTCATTCAAATTTTTTTGCTCAACTCAAATTCTTCGGTAATTTTTGGCTTTACATACCGTGGTTTAGTCTTATGTTACTCGGACTCGAGTGAGTATCGGATACGGATGTGTTTGACACGGGTATATTCAATTTTTTTAAAAAGTTTTTTCATGTATTTGGAGGGTCATATCCCCATACCCATGTTCGAATATGCGTCGGACATGGGTACAATAAAAATGAAAAGTCAGAGCAACATAGGTTTAACATGTTCATAAGGTTATATTGATAGATAAGTAGAAAAGTTATGTAAAATGGTTTATTCTTCACAATATTCATTCATTTGTTAAGTCCATATCTGTTTTCTTCCCCCTGCCCCAAAAGCATAAAATTCTATTCTTACTATCTGATTTGTCTATGATTTAATCATGAATTGGTTAGCATTCTCCTTAAAAAGTAATAAGAAAATTCAGGTGGCCCCAAGTTACATTGATGAACATCCATGGCTGCCTTGATCTCCTTTGATGTTGCGGTAAGGTTTCACACTTTTATCCGAAGACAAGCCCAAGAACATGGATCTATATTGGGTCGTAAAGCTGATAAGCGGTCTAAAGTTATCTGTTTTTCTAGGCCTGCTAACGTAAGCCCCTTCAGCCTGCACCAATGACATCGTTTAGGAGTCCAGTCTAAAGCCTAGTCCAAATCTGACATGTTCGGTTTGGGTTTCCTGTGTCCGCCAACACCCTCACCCTGGTTCTTTGATTTACCCCCATTTCCTGTTCCACATTGTGAGAATATTAAACCCTATTCCGTTATTTCTTAGTTGTAGTAGAAACAAAGATCAAATCTATAGAATTCGAGTTTTAATTCAGTTGATTTATACAGTCATTTTTAAAAAATGTTTTTCAATAAATCTGATATTCGAATATCAACACTCTATTTTTATAAAAAAAAAAAAAACATCAAATATATTAATTCTATATTTTCATTCTAAATGACATGACATAATTAAATTATCTCTACCCTTGAGTGGATGGTATTTCTCTCAATAATTTTCAAGTTGCATGGATATCAAACAATCACTAATATGACAGAAATCAATTGACTAATCTCAATCAATCTACCAATCCATATCTCACCACATTTAATGTTGCTTTAGCTTTAAGCCTTTTAAGTGATTATCATCATCATTATTGCTAGATTCCAAGTTTGTCTTAAAAAAAAAAAAAAAGGTAAATTTGAAAAACACCCTTCTATAGTAGAATAGTTACTGAATAGTATAATGAAAAAAAAGTAACTTGTAGAAAAGAAATGACAAAATCTAAAATTATGAACAAGAAAATTGTAAAGATAATTTTACCCCTTAATAAAAACATTTCCCTTCTTCTTCTTCCTGGCTTTGGCTTCTCCTGTTTCTCCTTCCCTCATGTTTCTCTATTCAGTATTCACGGAAGTTCCAGAAGAAACTGAGTCGTCATTGTCGTCATTTCCCAATCTTTTATTTTTAGGCCTCATCCTCCTTTTTCTTCAAAAACTATTGAGAGAAAAAAAAAAGTTTTCTAGACTGGTGGTTTTTTTTTTCTTTCATGTATTCGGTTCATTTCATGCCAAAAGCTTTTCTAAACTGGTGGGTGTTTTCACATGATTTCGTGCCAAAAGTTGTTCAGTGGGTTTCTTTTTCTTTCTTTCAAAGTGATAATGAAAGTGATGATTGAAGAAGAAAAAGTAAAGGTTAAAAATGTATTTATCATTTCCTTATTAATAATTTTAAAATTTTAAATTTCTTTTTCACAAATTACTTTTACCAATTATACAATTAAACAAATTGTTTTTTAGATAGCATATTTTTTAAATTTATCAAAAAAAAAAAAAAAGTAGAGTAATTGTACATTTGATAGAAATTTATGTTTTCAAGGTGGACCCAAAAAGAAAAGTAATCCAAAAACTGCATAAAGATTTGGAAAAAGGTGATTGCAATGGGTATTGAAATAGGATTTGTATAAGATAATTTCATTAATGATCTCTTAAATTTATTAATGTAGTATTTGTATTTTAAAAATATCTATTTTGATACTTAAAGTTTACACTTCGTGTGCTATTGTAATACCTTTCAGTAACACCGTTAAAAATTGATAACGTGACTTTTGTATCCAATGAAAACTTGACACGTGGCACTATATAACGATGCCACGTGTACAAACTAAAAAATTATTATTTAATTTTAAAAATAAAAATAATATTATTTTAAAAATATAATAACGACACGTGGCACCATATAATGATGCCACGTGTATTAACTTAAAAAAAAATTAATAAATACATTTTTAAAAATTTTAAAATTTTAAAAAATTAAATTATAAAAAAATTAATTTCATATTTAATTTTTGTAATTTTTTATTAAATATTTTAAAAGAATTAAAATAATTTCATAATTTAATTTTTATAATTTTCAAAAATAACTTTTTTTTAAATATATATATTTAAAAAAAATTAGATATTATAAATGATTTAATTTTTAAATATTTTATATTTTAAAAATAATTTTAGTTAATTATTTTAATTTTGTTATTTTTTAAAATTTTGAATTTAAAAATATAATTTAAAAATTTATTATTATTTTAATGTAATTTTTTAAGTTTTTAAAAAAATTAGATATTAATTTTTAAATTTTATTTTTATTTTTAAAATATTTGTTTTATTTTTTTATTTAAAAAATTCAGATATTAATTTCTAAAAAATCAAGTGCTGCCACGTGTCATCATCTGATTAGTCAATACCACATCATCATTTATATTTAACGGTATTAAGTCAAAGTACCACATTGATACACGGTTTGATAATACAGGTATCACATTGAACATTTTTAAAGTACAGATATCACATTAATAAATTTGATAAACTTCAAGGGTTATTTATGACATTATCCCATTTGTATTTAATGCAATAATAGTGTATAAATTTATACATTATTAATGAAGTAGATGATATTATTTTATTAAAATTTTAATGAGGTGACATCATCTAGTTCATTGTCAATGTATAAATTTATAAACTATCAGTGCATAAATATAAATTCATTGAAATATTATTAGCTAAAATGTACCATCAAATTTCATATTTGTGGGAGACAAGACAAGCACGCCATGACTTTGATGTATGAATATTGAGCTCTAGATTTATAAGTTATCGTCTTTTTGAAGCTTTTTATTACTTGGAACGGAGAAGAACAGAAAGAGGGAGGGTATTGGACCCAAGCTGAGGATATTGAGGCTTGGACCCAACTGTTTTCTCCCCAACCAACCCAAGTCGTTTTTGAAAAGAAGAGTGAAAATGAAAGCTATAAGAGGCAAGAATTTGCTTACAAGCTGCTGCAAGCGCAAGGCCCACAATGGGAAAAATATAGTGCAGAAAAGCAAAACAAAAAGCGCAGACTTGTTATAAGGGAAAGAAAAGTCATCCAATTAGTTCATTTTCTCATATAAAATTGATGTTTGATACTTGATACTACTTTGGAACCCGCCAAAAGATGGAATTCTTGCGCATTAATAAGAGAGAGAGAGAGAGAGAGAGAGAGAATTAATTTTAAGCACTGTACATTGAGACGTCGACAGCAGAGTTTCTTCAAGCTTAAGGCTAGAGTTTGTTATTCTTCTGTGTCTGTGTCTCTTAGGATCATTTGTTGGATATTATAGTATATATTAAGTATATATATATACACGAAATAAATATTTTAATGTGTAGGTTGTCGTAGTTAGATATATGGTGTACATTTACGTACACAAATGATATCAAAGTGCATGAGAAATTTGTCTCATTTTTTACCCACTTGAAGAGGAAGAAAAGTTAGTTGAAGGTATGTGTGGTAGTCAATCCCACATAGGATTAAGAATGGCTTTAGCTTATAGTTTATATAAGCTAGAGTGTCATGGTGGGTTAGGCCCCAAGGGGCACCCAAGTTTTTGTGGAGGGTGAGGACCTACACAACTTGGGCTAGATCACATGTGCGCCGCCACCGAACCGGGTCGGGTTTGGGTCGGTAATTAATTTTTTATTATCCAACCGACTTAATTTTTTATCCAAACCGAACCAGCTCAACACCAACCAGCTTTATGTTTGTCCGAATAATTCATCTTCTAGAATGTGTCTGTTCGGTTGTCTGAACCGTTCTTTGCCTTTTCAGTTGTGTCTTTGCCTGTTGGATTGAACCGGTTCATTGTAACAGACTTGTCTATTGAACGAACCGATTCCTATCCAACAGATGTGTCTGACTGAACAGACTTCTCTGTATCTATAAATAGGAGTGTTTGTATCTATTTCAAATCACGAATTCACCAAAAATATTCTTGTCTTCTGAGAGAGAGATTTCAACATTTTTTTGTTCGCTGTATTGCATCTGGGTGTGTTTTCATTTGCAACGTATATCGAAAAAATTTGGGAGATGATTTGCATCGACATTGTAAGCACTTTAGACAGACAAAAAACGTTTTAAGGTTAGAGGTCCAACCTTGACTCGATATTGATTTTTTCAAATCAATTACTGTAAGTGTCTTTGTTCGCTTCTACATATATGTTGTAATCTGTTCGTATATATATATTCAATTCTTCTTTTACTCTCTGTTTACATTTTACAGTATATAGCATCCAACATTCTTAAGACGTTTTTCCTTTCTGTTTTATTTGTTATAAACTGTGTTTGAATATTGTTACGGTGTTTGATCTTGTTTATATACTGACATCAATTGCTTCTGTACTTGTTCAAACTGTTTGCATCATTATTGCTATTGGTTATTGTTTATATATATATATATATATTTTTTTATTTCGCTTCTGTGTATACAATATTCTTACATACTGGTTGTGAGATATTTCTTATTGTTTAGTTATTTACATGTTACTGTTTCTTATATTGTTGAAGCCTATGTTATACTTTTCGTATAGTAACATCTTTTTAATGCTACTGTTCACGTGGTTTTTCATGTTTTGTTTTAGAATATATATATATATATTTGTTTTAATATATTAGTGTTAATATATTATATTTATATATTGCTCTATTGTGTTGTTCGAGTATTATATATATATATATATAATATTCATTTTGTTTGTTGTTTATATAATATATTGTTTATATATATATTTTTTGTTTGAATATATATAGTATATTCTTTTTATTTATTATATACATTACTCTTTAGTAGTATATTTGTATAAACTGTTCGAGTTGATCCTGTTATTTTTGGAATAACAGATGGCCGAAACATCTACCGGTATTGCTAGAGCGCCCGTAGCGCCACAACCTCTACACGTAACACATGGTGAGAAACCCGAGAAGTTCAATGGTCAGGACTTCAAACGATGGCAGCAAAAGATGCTGTTTTATTTGACCACCCTCAATCTAGCCAAGTTCTTACGGGAGGAGGCCCCGACTTTGAACGAGGGAGAGACTGATACTACAATTGTAGCCTCGGTAGATGCATGGAAGCATTCTGACTTCCTATGCAAGAACTACATCCTCAATGGTTCGGACAACACGTTATATAACGTGTATAGTCCAATAAAGACAGCTAGAGAGCTGTGGGAGTCCTTGGAAAGGAAATACAAAACCGAGAATGCTGGCACAAAGAAATTTGTCGTTGGTCGGTTTCTGGATTTTAAGATGGTGGACTCGAAAACCATTATTAGTCAAGTCCAAGAGTTTCAATTGATTCTCCATGAGATTTTTGCCGAGGGAATGACTCTTAGTGAATCATTCGAAACGACAACTTTGATAGAGAAACTCCCTCATTCGTAGAAGGATTTCAAGAACTATCTAAAGCACAAACGAAAGGAGATGTCTTTAGAGGACTTGATTGTTCGATTGAGAATCGAGGAGGATAATTGTAGTTCAGAGAAGAGGGTCATGGTCCAGACCATGGAAGCCAAAGCGAATGTTGTTGAACATTCGAAAAAGACCAACAAGAGGAAATTCATTGGTTCAAGTTCTTCCCAAGCAAAGAAGGGAACGAATTTTAGGAAGTTCACGAGAACTTGTTTCAACTGCAACAAGCCCGGACACCGTGCAAAGGACTGCCGACAAAACAAGAAGAAAAAAGCTCAAGCCAACCTAGTTGATGATTTTGAGCTTGCTGCTGTTGTTTCACAAGTGAACTTGGTGGAAAACCCTAAGACTTGTTGGGTTGATACCGGGGCCATTTGTCACGTGTGTTCTGAAAGGAATAGTTTCTCCGAATATAAAGAAGCTGCTAATGATGAGCAACTATATATGGGAAACTCTACGGCTTGCAAGGTACTAGGCCATGGAAAGGTGATACTCAAGATGACCTCCAGGAAGGAACTCACATAATGTTGTTCATGCTCCCGAAATTCGAAAAAATTTGGTTTCTGGCTCTTTACTGAGCAAGAATGGGTTTAGGCTCATATTCGAGTCTGATAAATTTGTACTCACCAAGAGTGGGATATTTGTAGGAAGGGGATATTTTTGTGATGGGATTTTTAAGCTCAATGTTATGACAATTGTACCCAAGAATAAGATTATTAATAAGAACATTTCTTCAGTTTACTTGGTTGAGTCCCTTACTTTATGGCATGGTAGATTAGGTCATGTAAATTACAAGACCTTGCAGAAAATTAGCAATTTGGATTTGCTTCCGAAATTTGTCATTGACAAGAATCACAAATGTGAAATTTGTGTAGAATCCAAATTAGCTAAGGCTCTTTTCTATTCAATAGAAAGAAGTAGTGAACCTCTAGAATTAATTCACACTGAAATTTGTGATTTAAAATTTGTGCAAACTAGAGGTAGTAAAAAGTATTTTATTACTTTTATAGATGATAGCACCCGATATTGTTACGCCTATTTGCTAAAAAGCAAAGACGAGGCCTTGGAAGCATTTAAGCTCTTTAAGAATGAGGTCGAAAATCAACTAAACAAGAAAATAAAGAAAATAAGGAGTGATAGAGGTGGTAAATATGACTTATTTTTTAATGAATTCTATTCGAAAAATGGAATCATCCATGAAACCACTGCTCCTTATTCACCTCAATAAAATGGTATCGCAGAATGCAAGAACCGAACGTTGAAAGAAATGATGAACGCTTTGTTGATAAGTTCAGGGTTACTTCAGAACTTGTGGGGGGAAGCTATTTTATCAGCTAATTATATTTTAAATAAAATACCCCAGAAGAAGTTAGACAAGACACCGTATGAATTGTGGAAGGGTCTAAGATCAAACTACATACACATGAAAGTGTGGGGGTGTCTTGCGAAGGTAGCCGTTCCTCCACCTAAAAAGGTCAAAATAGGACCTAAAACTATTGATTGCGTATTCATTGGATATGCAAACAATAGTGCTGCTTACCGTTTTCTTGTATTCAAGTCGGATATTCCCGATATTCATATCAATACGATAATTGAATCAAAGAATGCTTCGTTTTTTGAAGATGTTCTTCCTTATAAGAAAAACAAGAAAACAAGACTGCAAAGAGAACTCATGAGTCCTCGAGTAGTAATCCACATATGGATGAAGAGGAACAAGAGGAACCTAGAAGGAGCAAACGGGCTAAAGTACCGACTACTTATGGTCCTGATTTTCTAACATATTTGTTAGAAAATAAATCTCAAACTTTTAGTGAGGCTATGTCATCTTCAGAAACACAATTCTGGAAAGAGACCGTTAACAATGAAATATAATCCATCATGCAAAATCATACATGGGAACTGGTGGATCTTCCTCAAGGACATAAGCCTTTAGGATCCAAATGGATATTTAAGAGGAAGATGAAAGCAGATGGAACGATTGATAAATATAAAGCCCAGCTTGTAATAAAAGGATACAGGCAAAAGGAAGGGCTCGATTATTTTGATACGTATTCACCAGTTACGAGAATAACATCTATTCGAATGTTAATAGCTATAGTAGCTTTTAACAATCTCGTTATACACCAAATGGATGTTAAGACAGTTTTTCTGAATGGAGATTTAGACGAAGAAATCTATATGGAATAACCCGAAGGGTTCAAAGTTCCGGGACAGGAAAGGAAGGTGTATAGACTTGTTAAATCATTATATGGTTTAAAACAAGCTCCTAAATAATGGCACCAAAAATTTGACAATACAATATTGTCAAATGGTTTTCGTATTAATTAATGTGATAAGTGCGTATACGTAAAAGATACGAATAAGGGATATGTCATTATTTGTCTATACGTAGATGATATGTTGATCTTAGGCAGTAACTATGAGATCATAAAAGCTACCAAAACTTGGTTGACCAGTAAGTTTAATATGAAAGATATGGGTGTAGCTGATGTGATTTTAGGAATTAAAATTTCTAAAACACAAGATAGCTTGGTAATATCTCATAATCATTATGTAAATAATATTCTTGAGAAATTCAGTAAGAATGATACCGATATAGCCAAAACACCCGTAGATGTTCATTTACATCTAAAGAAAAATACTGGTGATGCAATATCTCAATTAGAATATTCGCGAATAATTGGTAGTCTTATGTATCTTATGAACTGCACAAGACTAGATATAGCTTACTCAGTTAGCAAACTGAGTAGATTTACTATTAATCCTGGAGAGGATCACTGGAAGGCCATTGTGAGGGTACTCAGATATTTGAGATATACCTCAAGTTATGGACTGCACTATATAAGATATCCAGCTGTACTTGAAGGGTACGCTGATGCAAACTAGATATACGATACTAAAAATTCTAAATCTACTAGTGGATTTATCTTTACTATTGGAGGAGCTGCAGTGTCATGGAAATCTTCTAAACAAACATGTATTGCCAGATCCACTATGGAATCTGAATTTATAGCTTTAGATATAGCTGGAGAAGAAGCAAAATGACTTCAGAATTTTTTAGAAAATATTCCATGTTGGCCGAAACCTGTGCCGGCAATAAGTATACATTGCGATAGCCAATCTGCAATTGGTAGGGCACAGAGTAGTTTATATAATGGTAAATCTCGACACATTCGTCGAAGACACAGTACCGTTAGACAGTTGCTCTCAAATAGAATTATCTCTATTGATTATGTAAAATCAAAGGATAATATTGCGGATCCGCTTACTAAAGGTTTAACGAGAGAGCAAGTAAATACATCATCGAGGGGAATGGGTCTTAAGCCTATAAATTAAAGTTACATAGTGGAAACCCAACCTACCTGATTGGAGATCCCAAGATCTAGGTTCAAAAGGGACAACTAAATTATGTAACTGTGTGTAAGCACTAAAAGAGTTAAACACTCTTATCCAATCCTATGATGATTTAGTGCTACCTGCAAATAAGATAGGATAAGCTATGCTTTTAATGATTCTTATAGCTTGATCAATAATCAAGTGGGGTATTGCAGGATACTCTTAATGAGCAATCATTTATTATGAGTAAGAAACGTGGCCACTTCTATGAGAATTGATCAGACTAAGTCCTCTAGAGTACGCATAAGAAACCAGGAAGTGTCCAAGGCCAAAATGGACACAACCGTGAGAACCGAAGATGTTCGAAAGGGAATTGTGTGATAATTATTGTCTTGGTTTACACTAAAGGCTGAATAGTTCAAGACATCATGTTCACTAGTTAGCCGATTAAATCCTATAGTTATTCACTATGGAGGGTTCAAAGCCAAAAGCTACCTATCTTGATGCAATTACTTTTCAAAGAAAGTCTCTCTCGTACTCCGAGTCAGTTCGTCTTTTATTCATACAATTTTCATTCATGTGGGGGATTGTTGGATATCATAGTATATATTAAGTGTATATACACGAAATACGTATTCTAATACATAGGTTGTCGCAGTTAGATACACAGTGTACATTTACGTACACAAATGATATCAAAGTGAATGAGAAATTAGTCTCATTTTTTACCCACTTGAAGAGGAAAAAAGTTGGTTTAAGGTATTTGTAGTAGTCAATCCCACATAGGATTAAGAATGGCTTTAGCTTATAGTTTATATAAGCTAGAGTGTCATGGTGGGTTGGGCCCCAAGGGGCACCCAAGTTTTTGTGGAGGGTGAGGACCTACACAACTTGGGCTGGACCACACGCGCGCGCCGCCGTCGAGCCGGGTCGGGTTTGGGTAGGTAATTAATTTTTTATTATCCAACCGGCTTAATATTTTGTCCAAACCGAACCAGCTCAACACCAACCAACCAAACCAGCTCAACACCAACCAGCTTTATGTTTGTCCAAATAATTCATCTTCTAGAATGTGTCTGTTCGATTGTCTGAACCGTTCTTTGCCTTTTCAGTTGTGTTTTTGCCTGTTGGATTGAACCGGTTCATTGTAACAGACTTGTCTATTAAACGAACTGGTTCCTATCCAACAGATGTGTCTGACCGAACAGACTTCTCTGTATCTATAAATAGGAGTGTTTGTATCTATTTCAAATCACTAATTCACCGAAAATATTCTTATCTTCTGAGAGAGAGATTTCAACATTCTTTTGTTCGCTGTGTTGCATCCGGGTGTGCTCTCATTTGCAACGTATATCAAGGAAACCTGGGAGACGATTTGCATCGATATTGTAAGCATCTTAGACAGGCAAAAAACGTTTTAAGATTAGAGGTCCAACCTTGACTCGATATTGATTTTTTCAAATCAATTACTGTAAGTGTTTTTGTTCGCTTCTACATATTTATTGTAATCTGTTCGTGTATATATATATATATATATTCAATTCTTCCTTTACTCTCTGTTTACATTTTACAGTATATAGCATCTATTATTTTCAACACCATCAACAAATTAAACTAAAGGCCTAGAGCCTGTTTTGAAAGATTAAATCATTCAGTCCAAACATTTTGTCGTCCCACTTTTACAAGTCCATATGTTGCCGTACAATAATCTCAAATAAGATCCAGGCAGCTACGCCTCGCACAATTTTAGAAGCTGGGAAATCTCTGAATAGACGCTTTCAAGCTCCTCGGTCCCCAGTCCCCACACAAAATAAGAGATCCAAAGTATGAATTGGCAAATTTTAATCGTTGCTTTAGCTAGATCACCCCCCTGTTGGCTGACTTGTCCTCCATCGTAGACATGTGCCAATGTCTCCAGGAAGATAATTCCCATGACATGGAGTCGCATTTTGTGCTCATCATTTGCTCCATTTGCCACCAATCTATCCTCCTGTAACCCACCAACAACTTTGTCCGCTGTTTGAAAAGGGACAGTTTCTACATATATACCCTTTAGCCACGAGACATTATACCTGTGAACCTTTTATATATACGTAGATCAACTTGTAAGAATCCCATGAGAGCACAGTGGGAAGAGGGCCATCTTCCATTAAAATTGTGGTCTAAAGTCTAAACTGATGTGATTATTGGATAACCAGATGCATCTAATAGCGCTTCTAAAACAAAACAGATCATCAACATCTCTGGTATTAGGTAATAGGTATATGAATCATCATAATATGATGCCATCAAATCCAAGCGATCCGGTTGATAAAGCTCTTTAATTTCCATATGATGCCACATACATTTGTACTAATTAATGTTATGTTAGAATCTTTAATTTCCTTCACCAAAGTGTGCTTTTCTGGATATCAGTGGATTCCATGTAAGCACTACATCACATTTTTTTCTGATTAACTTCTGTTTCTGAAAACTTGTGACATATATTTTATATTTACCTGATCTGGTTCTGCTTGTGCACCAAGTAGTCTAGGTGGGGGAAAGGGCCAAAAAGATATCTGAATGGTCAGAGATAAAAGAGAGACACTATCATTCATAGGCAATAGTTATATGAATACTCCATTTCAATAGTATAAAAAGAAAAAGGCTAATAATTTCGTTTTCATTTTATTATTGGCTTTAATCCTTCAACAACATCCAATTAATTCCTGAAAAGGTTCAGGAAAGTTTAATCGCCTTAAGATTCTTTTAATTGCTTTTTTTTTTTCTTCTTCTTTCTTTTCATGTCTTTGTATGGGACACAGGGGAGAGACACTTGACCTAATTCTCTCACACTTAATGCGTCGGAGAGAACATCATAACAACAACTTGCGTAAATAGACAAACCAAGAATTATTGATACCTTTCCACTTAATACGAGTCCAAATTATTATATATATATATATATATATATATGGACTGTTCCCGATTAAAATAAGAAGAAGTGATCTTTTTTATTTAATAAATTCCACTCAAAATTTTAATTAGAAGTGTTCTTAGGTCGGGCTAAATTAGATTGACATTTCATATTTTTTGTTTAAAGTTTGGTCTAGTTTGATTTGACCCCCGAATAGGTCAAATATTATTTTTAAAAAAATTAAAATATAAAGAAATTATTTTATATTAATAATTTAATAATTTTAAATTAAAATTAAATAAAAAAATTGAAAAAATAATATGATCAATTGAGCTTAAATTTGAAAAATCTTATTCAGAGTTCAACCCGAATCAGATCATGCCCTCGTGGATATGACTAATTTTAACTTAGGAAGTAACCTTTTAATTTAGGACTTTACTATAGCTGCTACCATATATTTTAAAACCAAATAATGTTTCCCTAAGTTGGTATATTTGGCATTCCACGTACGGTAGTAAAATTAAAGAAGCAACATAAATAAAAATATGGAGAGAATACTTAAGCAGTGTCATGCAGGCTTCTTTTTATATTGAAGTCATTTAGTTTAGATTCATGATGGGTGGAATTACATCCAAAATTCATATATACAGCTATCAAATCGTCACCCAATTGTAAGTTTGAGGGCAAACTCAAAGTCAGGTAGAAATTATTGGAATTGAAGATGGTCCAATTTATCATAATTGGAAGTATATTTCTTGCCAAACGTGATAAATAGACTCTTGAGAAGTCTTGTACGTACAAAATGTACATTAAGGCCCACCCTCCAAGAGGGGGCAGAATTTACGATTTGACTTGAGACATGGACATCGATCTTAGCACCACACTACCTTGTCACGATTCAAGAAATTAGACCCTTAAACTAACGCTAAAATGTTCTTTGCCACGTATCATCAAACATTATTGAGAAAATTTTTTTTATCGTATTTTAATTATTTTTTACGTATCATTAAATATATAATTTTGTCGTATTTAAGATTATCAGATCTATTAAATTATTCTTTGCCACAAATAATGCACATCCCAAACGAGGCTTCCCTCCCCTATAAATATTGAAACCCATCTTCCTTGAACTCACAACATTCATATGGTAATTAATTGGTCAAGTTAAATATTTCTTTTGGCTTTTTTTTTTTTTTGTGGCATAGTTGCTAAAAGCAGAAAAAAAGGTTTTTCCCACAACTTTTAATGTTCAATTTCTCAAATATGAGAATGCTTGGGTTCACTATGTGTTGGTTTGTCGGTTGTGCCCTAGTTGTCACCCCATTGTGTTGGGCTGCCATGGATGGTTACCAAAAGCATGTTCATGAACAATGCAGCTTTACTAGATACCCTGGCCTTTGTGTTGACACAATCACAGGATTTGGGTTAGGAAATAAACAGGTTGACATTATGTCTGTTCTCATAAACAAAACTATCTTAGAGACCAAACTTCCAACTTCGTACTTTGCCAAATTCAGCTCCAACCTTGAAATCGAAGAAGCTCTTCACGTCAATTCCATCACAGGTTTGCCTGAACACTTTTGGTTGGTTTCATATATAGCAACAATACGATCGATTTTTCTATTTTACTTTTTTTTTTCTTTTTTTCATTGGTAACTTTTTGGCATGTCATTTTTTCTTTTTCCTTTTTGAGCTAAGCACAATGTTTTTCCCCCTACATGCAGGATATTGTCAAGAGCTTTTGAGCATGTCTCTGAAGCGGCTAGACCAGTCTTTATTAGCTCTCAAGAATTCTCACAACAAAAACAAGCTTGACATCCAGACATGGATCAGTGCAGCCTTGACATACCAACAAGCTTGTAAAGACTCTGCCGACGGTCACAGTTTCTCCAATCGTGACCTTATGGGACAGATATCCAGAAAAATGGATTATCTGTCTCAATTGGGCAGTAACACTTTAGCCCTTGTCAACAAGATGACTGGTAAGTTAACTGATCACAGCACAGCTCGACAGCTAGCTGAGGACCATGTTTTCCCCAGCTGGGTATCGGCGAACGATCGAAAACTACTTCAGGCTCCGACGATAAAAGCCAATGCTGTAGTGGCCAAAGATGGGTCAGGGAGCTATAAAACAATTTCGGAAGCTATTAATGCTGCTTCCGGAGGACGGTTTGTGATCTATGTGAAGTCAGGAGTTTATAACGAAAAAATTCGTAATAACAAAGATGGTATTACATTGATCGGAGATGGAAAATATAGCACTATCATTGTCGGCGACGATAGTGTAAAGGGGGGCTCTTCCATGCCCGGCTCTGCCACATTTAGTCAGTATTCTGTCTCTTATCCTCTCCTTTGCTAGCTCCTTGGATTTTCCTTGTCCTATGTGCTAACAATAATATAAATAGGTTTAATATGTAAATTAACCTTGAACTATACACTTTTTAACTATTTGATACATAAAGTAAAAAAATTCATAATTAAATACCTGAACTTGTACTCCGCAACAGATTACCTCAATGAGCTAGCAGCATTACAAAAATACTGATGTGACATGGTTGATCAATACTAAGTCGTCACGTGTTAAGCCAAATATTTTTCTGAATATTGATGTGACATTTACTTGACACGTGATGATTTAGTATTGGTCAATTACCATTGAGTTAACTTGCTTGACGAAAATAAAATTCAGGTATTTGATTGTGAACCAAATTGTTTAAAGGTGTATAATTTAGGAGTCAATTAATTTACATATTAACCCATATAAGTACTATTTTTATAGAGCAATAAAATGTTAATACATGAATTTAACACCAAATTAAGAACATCTTAAGAACTAAAACTGCTAGCAACCATATGCTAATAATTTCCATTTTTTTTTTTGTTCTGCAATTTTCAGCTGTCACAGGCGATGGATTTATTGCTCGGGATATAGGATTTCAAAATACAGCAGGTCCTCAAGGAGAACAGGCCTTAGCTCTTTATGTTGCCTCCGATCACTCAGTTTTCTATAGGTGCAGCATAGCAGGCTACCAGGACACTTTATACGCACTTGCCCTGCGTCAATTCTATAGGGAATGTGACATTTACGGCACAATTGATTTCATATTTGGAAATGCTGCTGCAGTTTTTCAAAGCTGCACGTTGGCACTTCGTCGTCCTCACGGAGCTTACAATGCGATCCTGGCAAACGGAAGGTCTGATCCAGGACAAAACACTGGCTTCTCTATTCAAAATTGTAGGATTATACCAACCTCAGATTTGTCTCCTGTCAAACATAGGTTCGTCTCATATCTAGGGAGGCCCTGGAAAAAATATTCAAGAGCAGTTGTGATGGAATCAACAATAGATGATGCCATTGCTCCAAGAGGTTGGATTGAGTGGCCTGGAGCTGGGGGTTACTCCAAATCACTGTATTTTGCAGAGTATGCAAATGTTGGACCTGGAGCTGGAACTTCCAGGAGGGTAACCTGGTCTGGATTCCATGTTATTGGACGTGATGAGGCTGTCAAGTTCACAGTTGATAAGTTCATTGCTGGAAAATTATGGCTGCCTTCAACGGGAGTAACTTTCATCTCTGGCCTACAGTGATTTGGACTAGAAGCATATAACTGTAGTGTTCTAGTGTTACACTGTTACTTAGACTAGAAGATAAAGAGCAAAGCAGGTGGGACTTAAAAGCAGAGATTCCTCCTGTTGCTCAGGCATGGTCCGCATGGTTTGATATCCAGTGTAAATATTACATGATTGTATAAGAAAGAAAGAAAAGAAAAAAAAAAAAAAGCATGGGCTGATGTAGGGTAAGGGATTTGGATGATTTTACCCCATATTTTACTCTCTGTAATGCATGAGGTTTGGTTTAATCTCGTCTTCATGATCATGAATTGCTGAAAAAGAGAAAAAAAAATTGTACACTATTATTAATGTGCTTCACTAGAAAATTTCCTTTATAGTTCAAAGATTGGAAAGACTATAATTAGCCAAAACAGGAAATAATGCATCTCAAGAATGAAACAATGATAAAAAAAATCGGATCGGATCGGCTGGTTCAATCGAGAATCGACAGGTTAGGCTGTTCAACACCATAAATATAACCGAAAAATTATTGAACCGGCAAGAATCGAAGAAAAATCGGGAACTGGAAAAAACAGTAAAAATTCAATAGAACATGCCATGGTAATTGTTTATTGTTTTTGGACTTTTTAAATTGGGATAAAAATTGGGCTTTTTTCACCCACTGATTCGAGCTACTGAGTTATTGTCTAAACCCTTAGTTAGCCTTAGGGCATTTGAATAACTGATTGAATTTTTTTCTTCATCGGCATTCGGTTCCTTCATCCTCCATCCAGGCGTAGGCAACAAGCAACTCCTCTTGAGTCTTGACTCGGACGAAACTATTTGCTTCATTCATATCATGGTTAGTTAGATCTTTCTTATGTCTTCTCTTCTTTTGCTTATTTTCTGTCACGCTCTTGATTCTGCACCTTGAATTTTTTTATTTCAAAACCGTGACAGAAGAAATAAGATTGGCCAAAAATTAGTGCTCTTTTATTCTTTGATTTCTTCTAATTTTTTATTTTTATAGATTCCTTTAATTGGAGGGATATATTCTCAAACATAAAGCAATTTTTTTTTTTTATATTTTCAAAGAGTCTGAATTTAGCGGCGGCTTTCGAGAGAAACGCCTTTATTTGATTAATTTTAATCAGATTTCGCCATTCTCCCTCCTCCCCCAAATCATTAATTCTCTCATTCTCTTTCTCTTCATCCTTTCCTCTCCCCAAATTTGAACAAAATTTTTTTTCTCTCCTTCCATTCCTAGAAAATTCTCATTTGAAGGTAACAATTTTATGTTTTTGCATGAGCTTTACTTACGCCTTTTTTTATAAGTTCAACGATGTTGGGTCAAAATTATCTGTTTGATCATACCTTTGTTTGCTTATCATGCAAATTGAAACTTCATTTTCTGTTCTGTTAAATTTTGATGTTAATAAAGTTTTATATGGATAATATGTAGGGGCATTTTAGGTGTCAATTTATTTGATATTGATCTTTTAGAATTTCTTCACCAGGTAATACATGATTCGTTGCTTATTAGAACATTTCTATCCTATTTCTCCCTTCCCTTTTACTTAGTGGTAAAGGTATTTAATTTCTAACTCTAGTTTGTATTTTTAATACGTAGCTTGCTGATTCAGATGGATCATCAACAATGCCGCCATAAAATACAAATGGATCATCAACTTTGTGACGATTCTGGAAATTTATATTTCTCATTTTTTTTAAAGAATTCTGGAAATTTAGCGGCGTTTGTGTTCAACAAATGCGAACACAAATGCCGCTAAATTTGTGACCATTTAAAGAACAAAGTTATTCATTTATAGCGGCGTTTGTAAGCTACAAATGCCGCTAATGTGTTTTCAAATACCACCCGCCGTAGTTTTACTTTGGCATTGATAAACGCCATAAAAAATCCCTACAAACGCCTCTAATCTAGCTGCATTTTTGTTTCAAACGTCGGGAAATTCTCCGGCACTGTTTTTCACGGCACTTTTAGCGGCGTTTTTAGAAAACATCGTAAAATTTTTAGCGGCATTTTTAAACGCTGCTGAAGACCTATTCTGCTGTTGTTGTTCATGAAGTCACCCTTAAAAGGTGGTATATAATAGGTCTGACGTTCGAATCTCAACATTTGTAACTCTTTCCTATTTCAACTGTGACCTCTTTGTAAAAAAAAAAAAAAAGGGGCAAAGCATGAGTGGCTGGCCTTGCATAATTTGAGTATGTTATGATTATGAATTGAAACCTTATTTGGTTTTTTGGTTTTTACTTTTTGAGACCACAAGAGGATAATCTTGATCCCATGTGCCAATCCCTTTGCAAAAGTTTCCACTTTCCATCAATTTCCATTAATTGACTTAATGGTTGAATTAGCATTACCAATTTAGAAGAATATATATATATGATATATTCAAGAAATGAGAACAATTATTCTCTTCTCAATCATATTTGGATATAAGCATTGAATAAGAAATAGAAATATTTATCCAAACTTGAGTACTTTGACACGGTTTTTGATTCAATGTCTAAGACTTTAACTAATTTTCATCATAAAACGTAAAAATGGTGCGATAAAATCTCTTTCATTGATTATTCTATTGACCATCCAAATGAAACGTGTAAGAATACGAATATAGAAATGAAGATTAAACTAGTCGGTAATGTTGTGGAAAGTTAAAGGGGAGGTTATATAAGACAAAATTTCAAAACTCAAATGTACTATAAATTCAATTTTTTTTTTTTTTAATTTCTAATAAGGTGACCTTTAGAGTTAGTTTCAAGGTTTGCATGACAAGATTGAATGTTGGATGGACAAATTAAATTAATGGAAGTATGAAAAAGTGCATGTATCCTATTGTAGAGGAAGATGGAAAAGTAAGTGAAATAGGACATGCATGCACTTAGTAGACACTCGTTTTTGGTCAATAACATGTTATGCAGGTAAAAATCTCATATGCAACGGGCCTTAGTAAGAGTCTCCTGTTAGCAGCGCTCCTGGCACGTCGCTTATTGGCACGCTTCTTGGCACGTCACTTGACATGTCACTTCTTGGCACGTCACTTGGCACATCGCTTGGCACATCGCTTTTTGGCACGTCGCTTCTTGACAGGAGGACCTTCCGCAGTAATACACAACTACGTGAAGACTGTGGAGCTAACCCCGGAAGGTTGGCAAGATTCTTGGATTTGCTCCACTCTTGGGATGTCTTGGAGAGCATGGCTTGGAGGCTCATATATGGAGATTATTAAGAAGTCTGCTTCTTAACCTTTCCCTGGAACACAAGTGCTTCCCTTTCCTATCTAACAAGCAGTGTATTCCTGAGCGTGTTGTCCGCAACCTTTTTTTCACTGTCTGTTACCAAAATACTACTTGAGCGTAACATCCACATAACTTTCATGTCATCCATTACTTTGGTAACCTTCCTCTCTCTCCCACTACCTATAATGGGTGTTACTTACATGTGAGTGGTCTTCTAATAACTTCCCACTCTCTTTGTAACTCTTCCTGGTAACTTCTTTAGAGAGGCTATAAATAGAGGTCCAAATACTTCATTTGGGATCTTTTGGCCATTTGACAAACTTTCAGACATTAAGAGTTCTCTGCAATTTCTACAACAACCTACTCTTCACCATCCTCAACCACTTACAAACTTCATCACCACCACCTGTCACCGCACTTGTTCTTTAGGGTCTGCTCCAATCTTCCTCTTCGCCATCTCCCTACAACTTCTCATTTTACTGGTTTGCAATATTTCCTCACCCGATCAAAATAACCCTCTATATTTTGGCGACTCCACTGGGGAGGAACGATTGCATTGAGTGAAACACTTTATGACTTTTTCATCGAAAAAAAATGGAAGACTCTACTGGAACTCAAAGTGCACCAGTCCTATCTTACATCCAAAAATTGATGAAGATGATGAAGGCTAACGAGGAAAAAATGCAAGTGCAAGAGGAAAACAACAAGCGTATGATGGCCACTATCTCCCAGCTTACATCTTTCAATGCCACAAATTCTCTGGCTCAACCCGTGAACAATAGAAATGAGAACATCTCTGGTGGAGTTACCCTTTGATGCACCCAAAAGAGTGTATCTTATTTAACCTTGCACTAAAAAGATAAATTGTAAGTATAGTAGTTAGCAAAGGTCGAGTCCTCAGGGATTGGGTTTTAGTTTATAAGTTAATAGTTTAAAACTTAAATTCAAGAACAATAAAAGAAAAGGGGTTTTTGAAGCCAGATTTAAACTAAAGTAAATAATAAGAATAAGATGCAAGGCGGTATAACCAGCCAATAAAAATATATATACTAAATTAGGCGGTATAACCAGCCAATATATATACTAAATTAGGCGGTATAACCAGCCAATAAAAATAAAACAAAGTTAATATACAAATTAGGCGGTATAACCAGCCAATAAAAATAAATATACTTTTAAAAATAAGCAAACTAGAAAAGTAAGAAAACAAGTAAGTAAGAAGAATCAAATATGAAAAATATGGTTAAGGTTTCATTCTCCACCACTAGACATCATTAAGAATCAATTTCAGATCTATCAATATCAACCAACTATCAAAGTTAACAACCGTAGATAACAACAAGCTCTGTTACCCCAATCTTTCCTTAGTTTGTCGTTAAATAGAACAAGCTCTCTATTTAATCTCTAACCATTAAACAACCTAGAATAAGCTCTCTAAATTCAATTTAATGGCAGCTTTATGATGAGAAAGATAGGTTGATCTAAGCAACAAACACATAAGCTCGGATTGTTCAACTTAGGTTATGTTCCACTTTGCAATTATTGAAAACTTGACCATAATCATTAATCACAAATTGCCACTTATGAATAGGAAATCAAGACAATTACACGGATCAAGACTCCTAAACTAGCAATAGATAATTATCAAGATCTATCTAGTTGTACACCTAAATAAATCAAGACAACATCATGAACAATTCTTGTAGAAGAACATAAGCAACTTTGATAGAAAATTAATGATAGATAGAATCTGAAAATCAATCACAAAACATGTCTAGGGCTTTGAAATCACCCTTAACCAAATAGAAGTTTAGCCTAGCATAGGCATTATAAACATAAAATTAAATAGAATCTAAGAAGAAAATAAAAGAAAGAAAGAAGAAGAAGAAGAATATTAATTATCCAACCTCTTGCTCTTTCTAAAGAAAAAGAAAACTAGAGAAAAGAAAGAAGAAGAAAACTTAGAGAATTTTATTACAATGGCTAATATCCTACCTATGTACAATATGATCCTCTACAATCATCCAAGGCCCTCTATTTATACACATTTTGGAGGGCTAAATGACAAGAGACAAGCTTTACAAATTTCAAAGGTAGGTATAATAGGTGGGTGCATTTTTCTAACAATTTTCGTCATATTGTATGACCATTTTGATCAGCCAACTTGATGATCGATTTTGTCAATCTTGGAGGCCTGATCTGATCACATGATCTTCTAGAAAAATGTTCCCCTATGAGTTACGGATTCATATCCGTTGGAATCAGCTCATTTGCTGATGTGGAGAAGAAGATATGGGCAAAATACGAAAACAGGTCAGCACAGACGTCATTGCACATCAGCCAACTTGATGGTCGATTTCTTCAATATTGGAGGCTTTATCTGATCACATGGTCTTCTAGACAAATGTTTCCCCATCAGTTAGTGATCCATATCCGTTGGAATCAGCTCATTTGCTGATGTGTATCGGACGATATGGTCAAAATACGAAAACTGCTCAGGACAGACGTCATTGCACATCAGCCAACTTGATGGTTGATTTCGCTAGGGAAAACGACTCCGTTTCAAGAAGTGTAAAACATGAAAAAGATAGATATGCCTCTTAAATTTGCACGGTTAAAATTTCAGCCTTATTTCTTCAGTGAAACTCCAGATATAGCTGATATGGAAAAAGGTGTCGGAACTGGAACTGAACTGGATTTGCCCTTAATTCTAGTAATCTGAAATCACTCAAAGAAACTTGTGAAAAACACCAAATTACATAAAAATATAAAAGATCATAAACACAATTAGACTAAACAATAATAACTCATATTTGACACAAAACAATAATAAAACATAACTAAAAACTATATAATTATACGAGTTATCACACCCCCACACTTAGATTGTTGCTAGTCCCTAGCAACGACTCAATAAAAATAAAATAAGAAAATCTAATCTAATCCATTTTCGTAGGAAATCACGGTGGCACTTAGCATGTGACACAAGCCTTTAAACCCCTAGGTGTCCCTAGTGGACGAGTTTAGTCTCGTGAGGGTTTACTAGGACGATACCCACAAACATTGAAAACATAAGAAAAACTAATAATAATTATAACTAATCCTTCCAATATAAATTTGAGATAATCATTGGACAAGTCTTAAAAACTAATCAATAGCTTAAAGAAATTCACAAAAAATCTTGCTTGAATGTAAATAGTTTGAGTTAAGCCAATATTAACATAACATATTTTAATCAAAATAGTGCATATTCAAACTTAATCTCAACTTCTCACATGGGATACTCTCTTGATTTTCACTCTTTAAAGTAGTGGTAAAGTGTTTACACTCAATCAATCTCATGAAAACACTTCTACCATATGCTTGCTTGTCCACCTATTCTCCACTAAAAGATCATGCAACTTCATAAATCAAGAGGTCTTTAATCAAGGTTGTAATGGGGCCAAGGGGTTTGTAATGTGGTTGAAGAACAAAAGGATAAAGATATCACAAAGGTTCCAAAGAGTTCATAAAGTTTAGAGACATAAAAAAAATTATACAAAGAAACTTCTCAAAACTCTTTACAAGTACATAGTCACCTAGGCCGAATATTCATGTTGGGCCTTTTCTTCATTCTAAACAACTTTGTAACATCTTTTTCTTTTTCCACAAATTCAAGAGATGATTCATATATTTTTTTTACATAGGAATGTATTTGCCAGTATTCCATTTCTTTTTCTCTTGACTTTTCTTTTCTTTTCCCCCCACACTTATTTCTTGTTTCTAACCCAAATTTTCAACTAAAAATATCCCTTGTTTTTTTTGCAATATGTCTCAAAATATATAATTCATCTTTAGAACAAGGGTAAGGATATAAGTATATTTAGGCTAGGTGTAAGTTGTGGTTACCAATAAAACAGCATATTTAATGTAGGCTCAAATTGGCTCACTAGTGGGGATGTTCTCTTAGAACATTAATAATGGATGGTTGTTTGGCTCTTGTTATAATCCTAATGCCTCTATCATATTCATGTTGTCACACGTATCAATATAGTCTCAAACGGTTTAAAGCAAGTTCTAGAGAATCATGTAATCATAAGAGCACTCAAGAAAGAAATTAGATTGATTTGTATAATGCATCAATCATTATAGGCTCAAAAACTCACAAGGATGATTATACAAGTCAGTTTTAAGTCTAAACATGCTTCTTTCTCAATCAACATATCATATTAACATTGGCTCATAAAAATTAGTATCAAGCTTAATTCTCATGAAAATCTTCTCACTAGTAACCAGTTTAGACCTATGCAATTCATATCTCATCATTGTATTAAAAAGGAACTAAAACACACTAAAAATAATAATAATAAAGACTCATAAAAAAATAGTAGACGAAAATAAAAGAAATCCTAAATCATTCCCCTCACACTTAATTCTTACATTGTCCTCAATGTAAGTCTATTAACCCAAATGAAAGAATCATGTGTAAGAGAAAAGAACTAATAACATAAGAATAGGAACAACTAAGACTCAAAACAAAACAAACTCATGCAAGAGGGGGCAGAATTTACGAGCGCCACTTCCGTCACTCTCTCAAATACAAGCGCCCTCAATGAAGAAGTCGGACATAATTTTATTTTTATTGAGTCGTTGCTAGGGACTAGCAACAATCTAAGTGTGGGGGTGTGATAACTCGTATAATTATATAGTTTTTAGTTATGTTTTATTATTGTTTTGTGTCAAATACGAGTTATTATTGTTTAGTCTAATTGTGTTTATGATCTTTATGTATTTTGGTGTTTTTCACAAGTTTCTTTGAGTGATTTCAGATTACTAGAATTAAGGGTAAATCCAGTTCAGTTCCAGTTCCGACACCTTTTGCCATATCACCTATATCTCGAGTTTCACTGAAGCAATAAGGCTGCAATTTGTAGCCGTGCAAAGCTAAGAGGCATATTTATCTTTTTCATGTTTTACACTTCTTGAAACGGAGTCGTTTTCCCTATTATACCTACCTTTGAAATTTGTAAAGCTTGTCTCTTGTCATTTAGCCGTCCAAAATGTGTATAAATAGAGGGCCTTGGATGATTGTAAGGGATCATATGGTAGATAGGTAGGATATTAGCCATTGTAATAAAATTCTCTAAGTTTTCTTCTTCTTTCTTTTCTCTAGTTTTCTTTTTCTTTAGAAAGAGCAAGAGGTTGGATAATTAATATTCTTCTTCTTCTTCTTTCTTTCTTTTATTTTCTTCTTAGATTCTATTTAATTTTATGTTTATAGTGCCTATGCTAGGCTAAACTTCTATTTGGTTAAGGGTGATTTCAAAGCCCTAGACATGTTTTGTGATTGATTTTCAGATTCTATCTATCATTAATTTTCTATCAAAGTTGCTTATGTTCTTCTACAAGAATTGTTCATGATGTTGTCTTGATTTGTTTAGGTGTACAACTAGATAGATCTTGATAATTATCTATTGCTAGTTTAGGAGTCAAAACAAAACAAACCAATGAAGAAATCAGCCGTTGTGGTCACATGTGCCACTTCCGTCACTCTCTCAAATACAAGCGCCCTCAATGAAGAAGTCGGCCGTTGTGGTTTCATGTGCCACTTCCATCACTCTTCTTTTCACAAGTACTCCCAATAGAGAAGTCAACCGTTGTGGTCTCATGCGCCACTTCTGTCACTCTCCCATATACAAGCGCTCCCAATGGAGAAGTCGGCCGTTGTGGTCACGTGCGCCACTTCCGTCACTCTCTCATATACAAGCGCCCCCAATGGAGAAGTCGGTCATTGTGGTCTCATGCACCACTTCCTTCACTCTCCCATATACAAGTTCTCCTAATAGAGAACTCGACCGTTGTGGTCAAATGTGCCACTTCCGTCACTATCCCATTCACAGGTTCTCCCAATGGAGATGTCGACCGTTGTGGTCTCATGCGCCACTTCCGTCACTCTCCCATATACAAGCGCTCCCAATGGAGAAATCAACCGTTGTGGTCACATGCGCCACTTCCGTCACTCTCTCATATACAAGCGCCCTCAATGGAGAAGTCGGCCGTTGTGGTCTCATGCGCCACTTCTGTCACTCTCCCATATACAAGTTCTCCAATGGAGAAGTCGACCGTTGTGGTCTCGTGCCACTTTCGTCACTCTCTCATATGCACGTGCTCCCAATGGAGAAGTCGACCATTGTGGTCTCGTGCCACTTTCGTCACTCTCCCGTACACAAGTTCTCCTAGTGGAGAAGTCAGCTGATGTGGTCTTATGTACCACTTCTATTGCTCCCATTAAAAATACAAGTGCAGTGCGAAGTGCAAGCAAGCATGCAAAAGATAAGCCTGTATTTGACAAGTACTACAAGATGGTGTGGATCATAATATTTTGTAGAACAAGCACACTACGTAGCCCACTAGCAAAGCTCTACCCTCCGTGCTCTCTAGCGACAGTGAAATATCCATGTCACATAGTGTGCAGCAGAAATAGTCTGAAATATTTGGCTTGTGTAAAATCACAGTCTTCATCATGAGGAGATCTTGCAAAACAACACCAAAAAAGCCAAGTAAGTATTTTTACTTAAGTAGCTTAAAAAAAAAAAAAAACGCGAGCAGCTACGCGGGCTGCCTGCACGAGTCCCACCTTCACTTGTCCCGCCTTCATGCGTTCCGCCTGCAGGTGGGTTGCCGAGCCCGCTCCGCTTGCACGCGAGCGACATCGCGCGTCCCGCCTGCAAGCGTCCCGTCTTTACGAGTCCCGCCTGCATACGTACCGACACCGCGCGTCCCTTCTTCACGCGTCCCGTCTGCACCCATACGATATCACGCGTCCCGCCTGCATTCGTACCACCTTCACGCGCGCACTTCTTGCACGCTGGCTGCCTGTAGACCTAAAAAAAAATCATAATTTTCCTGCTCATTATTTTATATATATATATATATATATATATATCTCGTTGTGTTGATTGTATTTTGAGTTAAAAAAAATATTATTGAATTCTATTATTGTCTTTTATTTTTGCGACAATCCAAGAGCGAGACAATCATAATCTTGTTAAAAAAATATATTTGCAAGTTTGCCGCGCAAGATAGCATGCTCATAATTTGTTCAAAACCACAAGGAAACTAGACGCGAGTTTCAAAACCCACTGACATATCATGTATTTATTTAGTAATTTATTTAAAAACAAAAAAAATATCTTTTTTATTTAAAAAAAAAAAAAACAACATGGATTGCTTAGAAAAAAAATTATAATTAAATTTTTTTTTTTTTAAATTGGGAGCACAAAGATTTGCTCCCCGCTGGAGCATTAGTTGCTCCTCGCGAGTTGCAATCCCGCCAGGAGTAATATTTATTGTCTCTCGGGTAAAATCCCATGAAAAAAAAAATTTACGAGATTAATCTTGCGAGCAACAATTAATTGTGTACACGATTACATTTCACTGCATTAATTCCATTATAAGAAAAATAATAATAATTACATTAAATTTTAAAAATCATAATTTTCCTGTTCGGTATTATTTTTATTGTATCTCAATGCATGAGAATTTCCTCATTAAAAAAAAATTCCATGCAGGGGGCAAAATATAGACACTCGTTTTTGGTTAATAACATGTTATGCAGGCACAAATCTCATATGAACGGGCCTTAGTAAGAGTCTCATGTCAGCAGCTGTCCTGGCACGTCGCTTGGCACGTCACTTCTTGACACGTCACTTGGCACATCGCTTCTTGGCACGTCACTTCTTGATAGTAAGACCTTCTGCAGTAATACACAACTACGTGAAGACTGTGGAGCTAACCCCGTAAGGTTGGCAGGATTCTTGGGTTTGCTCCACTCTTGGGATATCTTGGAGAGCATGGCTTGGAGGCTCAGATATGAAGATTGTTAAGAAGTCTGCTTCTTAACCTTTCCCTGGAACACAAGTGCTTCACTTTTTCATCTAACAAGCAGTGCATTCCTAAGTGTGCTGTCCGTAACCTTTCTTCACTTATTGTTACCGAGACACTACTCGAGTGTAACCTCCACATAACTTTCATGTCATCCATTACTTTGGTAACCTCCCTCTCTCTCCCACTACCTATAATGAGTGTTATTTACACGTGAGTGATCTTCTAATAACTTCCCACTATCTTTGTAATTCCCCCTGGTAACTTCTTTAGAGAGGTTATAAATAGAGGTCCAAAACTTTATTTGGGATCTTTTGGCCATTTGACAAACTTTCAGACGTTATGAGTTCTCTGCAACATTTTCTTTGCAATTTCTACAACAACCTACTCTTCACCATCCCCAACCACTTACAGCTTTCATTACCACCACCTGCTACTGCACTTGTTCTTGAGGGTCTGCTCCAATCTTTCTCTCCGCCATTTCTCTACGACTTCTCGTTTTACTGGTTTGCAACGTTTACTCACTCGATCAAAATAACCTTTACACAAGAGAAGATTGAATGTTGGATGGACAAATTAAATTAATGGAAGTCTGAAGAAGTGCATGTATCTTATTGTAGAAGGAGATAGAAATGTGAGTGAAATAGGACATGCATGCACCCAGTAATGTTGGCTTTTTAATGCTTGATTGAAATGAAATGAATTTAATAAGTTTAGAATCTTAATAACAGATTAAGATTAATGTTTTAAAAGTAATCCACCTTTTTTTTTTATGAAAAAAGTAATCACTTATTAATGATCACTTTAGGATAAGTTATGTTAAGGATAAGATATTGTTTTCAATCCATCTTTTCTGACTTCGATGAGATTATAATTGGATAATGATTTCTTTAAACATTTTTTTCTATTGGTTATGTTATGAAAGCGAAAGAAAAAGAAAGGAAAAAAGAAAATGAAGGGAAAAGATTAAAGAGTAGACAATCACTTATCTTATTTTATTGCAACTGATTTTTTGAAAAAAAACACATTTTCACACTTGCAAAGTTTGTGGTAGACTGGATTATTTATCGATCCAAATGGATCGAATTTGAAATAAATTTTTAATAATTCGAACTGATCTTATTTGGATCGAATTATTGTTTAAAAATATTTTTTATTTAAATTTAATTATAAAATATTTTAATATAATATATATTTTAATATTTTAAATAATAAAATAAATATTTAAATTCGATTCGACCCGACACATATGAAGAGCTCAATGGCTCAGTTTTGATAACCATGGCCCAAGCCTTTTCTTTTTCCTTTATCACAACAGAGTGATTTTTTTTCCTCTTCCCTTTCCTCTCTTGCTTTTCTTATTCCTCCCTTTGCCTTCTATCAATTTTCATGTAACCTCATTTTGTTACTCAAAGCTATTAATAGTCTATTTGACATTACAATTGGAGCTGCATATAATGGTAAACCTACCGTCAAATAAGATAAAAATTAAAATTAAAAGCTCTTAATTACAATAAAATCATTTTTAAATAGTACACTATATGAAAATTGATAATTTTTTGGATGAAATTTTTAGTTAAAAAATATTTTTTGTAAACGTAAAAATAAATAAGAACTTGTGATTACAATAATTTTTAATCAGGACTAAAAAAATAAAAGGAATGATACAAGAATCACACATAGAATTTGGCTAGCAAATTTAGTTTCTAATTTCAGGCTAGTTTAGCATTGCTGTTAGAAAAAATTTGAGTTGGAAAAAGCTTGAGTTAAAAAAAGTGTGGTGAAAAAGTATGGTTAAAAAACTTTCAAGTGTTTAGCATTGCTGTGAAAAAGTATTGTAGGAAATTGAAATGTCAAAAAAAGATATGTTTAAAATAATAAAAATGTAGATATGTGAGGATAATAAAGTCATTTTATCCAAAAATCAGCTTTTAAAGCCCAAAAGTTATATTTTTTTACTTTTTGATTTGACTTTTCAAACCATGGTTTCAACAACAAAAGCCAATTTTTTTTTAACGGTTTAGCATTGCGTTTGTGGTAAAAAGCAGTTTTTGACCTCAAAAGTTGTGTAAGAAGCAATGCTAAATAAGGCCTAACATTTTTTTTTTATTTTTTTATTTCTACTTACACTACTAAGGGTCCATTTGGATGAGCGGTGAGATTGACTCCGGTGAAATTAAAAACAGCGGTGGCGATAATCAATGGTAGGATATGCATTTGGATGTAAAAGTGGTGGTGGCGGTGAGATGAGAATAAAAATGACCATTAAGGATATCAATGTAAGAGTATATTGATAAATTACTTATATATATTTTAATAATATTTAATATTTAAATTTATTTTAAAATATTATTTTATGTATTTATTTAAATATTTAAAGACTTTTAAATATTTTATGTATTTATTTAAATATTATTTTATGTATTTATTTAAATAAAAAAATATTATTTTAATTATATTAAATGATTAAATAATTTAAAAGTCTTTAAATAAAAAAAAAGATGAAATAATTAATAAAATAAATAATTTAAAAAAATTTATAAATAAAAATAATAAAATGAAAAAAAATTAATTGTTGAAAAAACCTAAAGAGCATAATAGACATTAATAGTTTTATTGAAGGGTCCAGTTTTTAAATGGATCCTCTCCCCTCCAGTGTGCTCCACTGGAGGAGAAATAGGTTTAACTACACCTTCATGTGAGATCCAAATGAAGTCTTCATCAATTAGTGTTCGGTTAGCTAAAAAAAAAAAAAAGCTCATTCTCATGGGTTTGGTAAAGAAGAATTTTGCTACATGAATGGATTTTATTACGAAGCATTGGGATGGTGATTCATCAACAACAAAAAAAAAAAATTTTGCTGAGGCTCACAATTGGAGACCCTTAATTCGATTTTGTTTTTAATTTTGTTTTCAAATGGGATCTCATCTTCTTTTTGTCTGTCAATTCTTCAAGTGAAGACAGAGATCTCTACATTTTCGTTAATTGTAATTTTGTTGGTTATTTGATTTTAGCTTAGAAATGTTGAGAGCCAACATTGGCAACATGTATAAGCAAAGGCATGGAAGTTCTATAATTAAATGTTAATAATAAGTGTCAAGATCGGTAGTAGAAAAGACATTTTTTGCTGAGAAACACTAGGTTAAGGCCTGCAAATCAACTATATATACAATCCAAGAACATGCCACTACCTGGATGCTTTGATTATCAACTGGAAAAGAAACCGTTTTCATTGCGTTTGTATTATCTTTGACTATGTTACCTTAATTTTTTATTTTTTTAAAAGTATACGTATTTGACACTTATGTCCGACACATATTCGGATATAAATATGAGGTATAATCTTTTAAATATATATATATATATAAAATAAATAAAAAAGTAAATATACCCATATAATACACATATTCGTATCCAACATTTACCCCGAATTTGGATAATATAGATCTATTGTCGGACATCTTTCGTGATAAGTCTTCTCAGGCATTTATCAATTCATCATCAACTGAGTTAGGTTAGACATATAGCTTGTATATTGAAATCTGACGAGAAATCCTTCTTCGTTCCTTTTTTGAAAGTTGAGCGGAAGCTGATTAAGTGTTTTATATTGAGAATTACCTGAAGGCTGAAGCAACATGTTTGTTCATGTTTAAACCACTAAATGACTCATAAAAATTTGTGTTAAATAATTAAATGTTCCCTAATTTAGAGCATAACATATGCATAACTTAAAAGCTGCAAATTAGATGCATTAGAGAGGTATTGATGAACATCATTATGGGCCAATTATTGAATGCTTACAAGGACTTTTATGTGTGTTGAATTTTTGTTTTTTATCCAAGATGATCATCTGGACATGGATTAAGTCATGTTAAATAAAATAAAATTAGCAGTATTTTGTTAGTTTTTTTTTTTTATATAAAAGAGGCCGCAGTTTAAGAATAGGATAATAAGTTGCAGATGTTAGGAGTCAAACGTCAGACTTGTTAGATGCCATTTTTTAAGAGTGATTGCATAAATAAACTGAATTAAGTTCTGAGTTCTTCGTTTTTTTTTTTTTTTTTGCTTTTACTTATGCTTTTCATAATTTACTTCAATTTGTAACAGGTTATTCTACTTTCATTTGGATGATAAAATTTAATTATCAAAAGAATATTTCATAGTTTTTTTTTTTAACATGATTTTATCTTTCCTCATTCTAAACTTGATTCATACATTATATTAGCCTTAGGCAACCACTGGGTTCCCTGAATAAAAGACTCCACGGTAAATCTTGTTGCTTCTTCATTGGTGATATTGGGCTTAACACCAGGCCAATTAATTCGTTCACTGATCCCTGATCCAGGCCCCAAATTTTCATACTCGGCATAGACTAGAGTATTAGGTGGATCAACACCCTGCGTCCATTGGGTCCAACCTGCTGAGTCCACGAACTCTCCAATGTATGATTGCATGAATATGGTGGTTGCAAATTCCTTCCAAGGCCTACCAAGGTAGGTGGTAGCCGTCAGATTGTCAAAAGGAGTAATCTGGCAGCGTTGGATCGAAATGCCGGTGTTCTGATTTGGGTCAGTCTTGCTTTGGGCCGTGATCGTGTTGAACTGGTCAGGCCCTGGCTGCCTTGGTTGAATGCTGCAATTTTGCAGAACCACAGCCGCATTTCCAAAGATGAAATCAATGGTTCCAGTGACATGACAATCACGGTAAAACTGGCGATTTGAATGTGTATAAAGAGTGTCTTGGTATGCATCGAAATAGCAGCGGTGGAATACAGATTCGTCTGAGGACGAACGCAATGCAACAGCTTGCTCTTTTACTGGGCCAGCAGTGTTTTTGAAGCCTATGTCTCTTGCTATGAATCCCCTCCCAGCAGCAACTGCATGTAATGTGAGGATCAGGAAACCATTGTTCTTGACTATGTTAACTGGACTTTTCGTTTGCTCTAAAGTATCCGTATCCGACATATATTCGGACATAGATATGAAAGTATAATCCTCCAAATATATGAAAAAGCTAAAAAAAATTAAGTATCCATATCGAATATATACCCGTATCCGACACTCAACCACGAGTCGGGCTAACATAGGTTTTTGATCGTAAAATTTTAACACAAAGAATTGAAAGTTTAATTAATCAAAGAGGAACCCATCAATCTGCTAAAGGTGAAAATAACTAATGACAATTTACAATTCACTTACTGAAGGTGCCAGAGGAAAAGGTGGGGGTTCCATCGACCTTGTTCAAGCTGCCAGAGACGATAGTCTTGTACATTCCATCTCCATAAATCATTACATTCCAGTAGTCCTTATCAATTTTCACATTCTCTAAATATACGCCTTCTTTCACATAGATAACAAACCTGGATTTGTTCTTCTTTGGAATTAATTCAACTGCTTCACTTATTGTCCTAAAGTCTCCAGTACCATCTTGAGCCACGGTTAGATCAGGTTTAGGATTTTCCTCCTGGAGCAATCTCCTGTCCCCGCTATGAACCCAGCGAGGAAAACCGGAATCAGATTCATGACCAGGGTGATTGTCAAGTTTTAGCAACTTCCGATGAATCGAAACTTGGAAACGATGAAGGATGGTCATTATGTGGGATGCAATAGCCAGGCTGTTACTGCTGAACTCAGTGGAGTTCCGCATAGCATATTCCACTTCTTGGGGTATAGCCGTGTGGTTCGCAGCCTCAATTAGTCCATCTAAACATGTTTCCTGATTCGTGATTGCGCTGCTGAGCCACGTCCTGATATCGTTAATCTTGGCCCTTGACAATAACAGCATTTTCTCTCCCTGCCCCACTTGCACGGATGATATGGATTCATTGATATACTCTACTGCGTCCTTGAAAAGGTTTTCGCAATTTTCCAACGCTCCACGCACCAGGGGATCGCAATTCACATGAGAAGAAATTATCTTTTGTGGCAAAGATGAGAGCCTCATCAATTCATTGAGCGAAACTTGCATGGACAGCGTGAAGATTTCTGCAGGGCCAGGATTTTGGTCAGTATCATTTGAGGAGCTCCTGAGGGCAGCTATGCTTGAATCGCAAGAGTTAGGATACCGAGTCACATTACATATTGCATTGATGTTCTCGGCTGTGTAAGTTGCTGGATTCTCTTGGGATTTTGAGCTTTTTACAGGAAAAAGTGTTCCTACGACTGCACCAATGATGATCGCTATCAAGATGATGGTACAGAGTCCGATGATAATCATGCGCTTGCGGGTCTTTTTCCTATAGGCCTGTTCTTCGAGCTCATCTGCCTTGCTATAGCTCTGGAAGGATTTTGTTGAATCCATATGGTTATTCTTGTTGTATTATACATGCTACAAACAAGAGGCTAAAGAATATATATGAAGTTATGAACCGCTAGAAAGATCATTCTGATTTTTTTTAATTACCCACAATAAATTTTTAATTTTTCAAAAATTTCTAATTAAATATCAATTTAACTATGGTTGACTAAGTTTGGCTCAGTAACCATTGTTAAATTGTCCAATACCACCCCAAGGAAAAAATAAAAGCCTAACAATGTGTGGTTGCAATTGTGTGGTTTAATGTGTGGTTGTAGTTGTGTGGTTTAATGTGTGGTTGTAGTTGTGTGGTTTAATGTGTGGTTGTAGTTGTGTGATTTAAATGTGTGGTTGTAGTTGTGTGGTTTAATGTGTGGTTGTAGTTGTGTGATTTAAATATGTGGTTGTTATTAAACAACAATGGGTGGTTGTAATTTATTTAGATTTTATATTTGTGTGGCTTGTGTTTGTCTTGGTATTGTATAAATACCCCCCTCCCTTGCATTTGTAAATCATCAAGTAGTAAGCTTCAATAAGCAATAAAAGTTCTAAGTTTTCCTAAAGAGTTATTCTCTAAAGAGTGTAGTCTAGAGTGAAGTGTGAGCATTTGTGAGTTTTCCTAAAATCTAAACTTTCTTCTTTGAGTGGTAAAATTAGAGTTATCTACTCTAAGTTTTTCTCAACAATTGGTATCAGAGCTAGGTTGTGAGTTACTACCATAGTTACTATTCACACGTGTCACTATATACTTTTATAGTAATTGTTAACATATACGAGATTTATTCAAGTATATGGTATACGATACTATTCACGTATACGGTACTGTTCACTGTGAAATAGTTATTCAGGTACTATTTTTGGTTTGAGCGTTCTTGAGTCGTGAGGAGTTTGTAATCTACAAGTTTGTGTCTCAAAATCAAGTTGTTCGGTATTGTTAGAGTCTTGCCGACACGATGGGTGATCTTCAAGTAGTTGGAGGAATCAAGAAGCTCAATCACAAAAATTACAACACGTGGAAGACGTGTATGATGTCTTACCTACAAGGTCAAGACCTTTGGGAAGTCGTTGGTGGTAGTGAAGTTACGAAGCCCGAGCAAGAAGATGCTCAAGGAACCTTGCGCAAATGGAAGATTAAAGTGGGTAAAGCCATGTTTGCCCTTAAGACCACAGTTGAAGAAGAAATGTTGGAACACATACAAAAGCTAGAAACGCCAAAAGAAGCGTGGGATACTTTAGATGCACTCTTTTCGAGAAAGAATGACACAAGACTTCAACTTCTTGAGAATGAATTGTTATCAGTTGCACAACGGGATATACCGATTGCTCAATACTTTCACAAGGTAAAAACGTTATGCCGTGAAATTTCTGATTTAGATCCTACAGCTGCTATTGGAGATACCAGGGTAAAAAGAATAATTATCCATGGTTTGAGGCCCGAATATCGCAGCTTCGTTGCCGCTATACAAGGATGGCCAACTCAACCATCACTTGTAGAGTTTGAAAATTTGCTTGTTGGTCAAGAATCTATGGCCAAGCAAATGGGAGGGGTCTCGTTGAAAAGTGAAGAGGAAGCACTCTACACCAACAAAAGCAAAGGCAAATTCAAACAGCACGTCGGTGGTGGATCTAAAAAGTATGGTGACAAGACAAAAAATCATCAAGGAGAAGGGAGCTCTCGTCCAGGGGGAGCTTCAAAGAATCGTAGCAACAATAAAAGATTTGAAGGTAACTGTTACAACTGTGACAAGAAAGGTCACATGGCAAAAGATTGTTGGTTTAACAAAAGGCCCGCTGAGAGCAATGCTGTTACTTCTAGTACAAAGGAGAAAAGCGAAGATGATTGGGACGCTGAAGCATTTTTTGCTATGGAAGAGGAAGAGTTAGCTCTCACAGTAACAACGGCTGACCGAATTGACTATGAGAATGACTGGATTGTCGATTCAGGTTGCTCAAATCACATGACAGGCGATAAACAGAAGTTGCAGAACCTGTCAGAATACAAGGGAAATCGCATTGTTGTGACAGCTGATAATTCAAGATTACCGATTACTCACATCGGTAAGACGGTAGTAGCACCTCGATATAGTCATAATCAGGTACCACTACAAGATGTTTACCATGTCCAAGGCATGAAGAAAAATTTGCTTTCAGTGGCACAATTAACATCGTCAGGTCACCATATTCTGTTTGGTCCAAGGGATGTGAAGGTATATCGTGATCTCAAAATCTCAGGACAGCCGATGATGGAAGGACGACGTCTGGAGTCAGTCTACGTGATGTCAGCAGAGTCAGCATATGTAGACAAGACAAGAATGAGCGATACAGCAGATTTATGGCACATGCGGTTAGGTCATGTTAGTTATTCCAAGCTAAGTATGATGATGAAGAAGTCGATGCTTAAGGGACTTCCTCAGCTTGACATAAGAACAGACACAGTTTGTGCAGGATGCCAATATGGTAAAGCACATCAATTGCCATACGAGGAGTCAAAGTTTAAAGCAAAAGAACCATTAGAGTTAGTTCACTCTGATGTATTTGGGCCCGTTAAGCAACCATCAATTAGTGGAATGCGGTACATGGTGACGTTTATTGATGATTTCTCCAGGTATGTGTGGGTTCTCTTTATGAAAGAAAAGTCTGACACTTTCTCAAAGTTTAAAGAGTTCAAAGAGATAGTTGAAGGAGAAGTGGGAAAGAAGATATGTTGCTTGCGCACAGACAATGGAGGAGAATATAGCTCAGGCGAATTCTCTCAATACCTACGAGAATGCAACATACGTCATCAGTATACTTGTGTCAATACACCACAACAGAATGGTGTAGCAGAGAGAAAGAATCGGCATCTTGCAGAAATTTGTCGGAGTATGCTGCATGCAAAGAATGTACCCGGAAGATTTTGGGCCGAAGCTATGAGAACCGCAGCCCATGTGATCAACAAACTTCCTCAACCAAGGTTAGAGTTTGTTTCACCCTTTGAGAAATTGTGGAAAATGAAACCTTCAGTCAGCTACTTTCGAGTATTTGGTTGTGTATGTTATGTATTTGTTCCTGATCATTTACGTAGCAAGTTTGATAAGAAAGCAACTAGGTGTATCTTTGTGGGATACGACAACCAAAGGAAAGGGTGGAAATGTTGTGATCCTACGAGTGGAAGATGTTACACTTCACGCAATGTGGTATTCGATGAAGCATCTTCTTGGTGGTCCTCAGAAAAGGAGGTATTGTCAGATTCAAAAGAATTTGAAAACATGCTACAACAGAAAATGGGAGAGTATATTGTCCAACTTCAATCAACTTCAGACGAAGTAGAAGACCTATGTGATGATAACGATGACGAGCAAGTGTTAGTCCAGAGTCCTTGGCAAACTGGTGTGTATCAACCAGATGTTAGATCGAGTGAAGTGGAAGAACCATCTCCACAATCACAAATCCGAAGGACAACAAGAGCACGGAAGCCAAATCCCAAATATGCTAATGCAGCCATAGTGGAAGAACCAATTGCAACAGAACCTGAGACGTTTGAAGAAGCATCACAGAGTTCTGAGTGGATTATGGTTATGAAAGAAGAGATCACTGCGCTTGAGCAGAATCAGACTTGGGATCTAGTGCCAAAACCAAGAGATGTGAAACCCATATCCTGCAAGTGGGTTTACAAGATAAAACATCGTCCAGATGGGTCGATTGAAAGGTACAAGGCACGGTTGGTGGCTCGTGGTTTCTCTCAGAAGTATGAGCTAGACTATGATGAAACGTTTAGTCCAGTGGCAAGACTTACAACCGTACGAGTCCTACTTGCCCTTGCAGCCAACAAAGACTGGAACTTGTGGCAGATGGATGTGAAGAATGCATTCCTTCATGGAGAGCTAGATCGGGAAATCTACATGATTCAACCATTGGGATTTCAAAACCAAAATCATCCTGAGCATGTGTGTAAGCTGCGAAAGGCACTTTACGGATTGAAACAAGCACCTAGAGCATGGTATGGTAAGATTGCTGAATTTTTAACTCATAGTGGTTATTCAGTGACACCTGCAGATTCCAGCTTGTTTGTCAAAGTTAATGGAGGAAAGCTAGCTATCGTATTGATATATGTGGATGATTTAATCATAACTGGTGATTATGAGGCAGAAATTCTTCAAACCAAGGAGAATTTATCAGTTCGTTTCCAAATGAAAGAACTTGGACAACTCAAGCACTTTCTTGGTCTAGAGGTTGATCACATACAAGAAGGAATATTTCTCTGTCAACAAAAATATTCTAAAGATTTGCTAAAAAGGTTTGGAATGCTCGAGAGCAAGCCAATTTCAACACCGATGGAACCAAATGGCAAGATGCGTGCACTTGAACGCAAAGACTTGGAAGATGCAACTATGTATCAACAAATTTGAAATGTTTCGTCGTCAACTCAACATGGTGCAAAGAGGAAGAGCTGGTATTGAGGGGGAGTGTTAAATTGTCCAATACCACCCCAAGGAAAAAATAAAAGCCTAACAATGTGTGGTTGCAATTGTGTGGTTTAATGTGTGGTTGTAGTTGTGTGGTTTAATGTGTGGTTGTAGTTGTGTGGTTTAATGTGTGGTTGTAGTTGTGTGATTTAAATGTGTGGTTGTAGTTGTGTGGTTTAATGTGTGGTTGTAGTTGTGTGATTTAAATATGTGGTTGTTATTAAACAACAATGGGTGGTTGTAATTTATTTAGATTTTATATTTGTGTGGCTTGTGTTTGTCTTGGTATTGTATAAATACCCCCCTCCCTTGCATTTGTAAATCATCAAGTAGTAAGCTTCAATAAGCAATAAAAGTTCTAAGTTTTCCTAAAGAGTTATTCTCTAAAGAGTGTAGTCTAGAGTGAAGTGTGAGCATTTGTGAGTTTTCCTAAAATCTAAACTTTCTTCTTTGAGTAGTAAAATTAGAGTTATCTACTCTAAGTTTTTCTCAACAACCATGGCCATGGAGTTTGTTGGCTTGTTTGAAATGGTAAAATGACAATGAATCGGATGACGGTTGATGTACAATTTGGCATTTGCATATGACTTGGTCCCTGGCTCTTCCCCTGTTGACAAATCAACATTTGGCTACATCCAGGTCAACTTCAACTCTGAAGTTTTTTATAGGCATATCGCATATGCAAATTGTAGAAAAACAAACACTGATAACTTGATGGTTTATAGATGAAATTGGCTGTTTCAATTGTCGTTTTCAAACAACACCAAAAGGCATTTATCTCTAGTTACAAGCAGCTTCCTTTTGTTCAACAACTAGGAAACTTTCAAATCTTAAAACAATCTCTTCTTGAAAGGGCTGGCCGGCATCACCTGATTATTTGAACCCAATGGTTAATTCCATCACGCGGTTTACTGTATTATTATTTCTTGAGCTACCACAAACAAAAAGCATTATCTTCATCAGCTTGCTTTACCTTGTTGCCTATGCATGCTGTCAATTAGGAAGCAAGCAAGCTTTGTTGCAGTTAATCTATTTTAGAAAATGGATCCTTGTCTCTGCAAAATATTGCTTTTCTTGTTGCAATTGATATTGGACAAATATATGAAACATGGATTAATATTATTTACTAGGATCAGTCGAAAAGATTAATTAACAATCTCTTGAATATGTATATATAAAGCTGTTTTTGGGTAGACTTTTCCGGGGGAAACAAACACGAGAAAACTATCTATATAATACATTTTCGTTTTTGGTACTAAACCTTCTGATATACAATATCATAGCATGCGATTATTTTTTCTTTAGTTCAAGATTATAAAAAGAAAAAAAATGAATAAAATGTCATTTACGCACAAATTTTCCAACTCAAAGAAACACTGCTAGAGATGAGAGGAAAAAACATCTCTTCATGGCATTTAAATCTCTGTTTACTAATCCCGTTTCTTGAGATAATTATAAAGACGAGATCGAAATGAATCCTTAACTCCCCAGTCCCATACGAACTGTAGCGCCTGTTTCGTTGATCCATGTCCCTTGTAAGAAAGTTCCTACAGTAAATTTCATGGCTTCGTCCTTGTTAATATCCTTGCGGCCAGGCCACTTGACCCTGGCATCAGTTTTGGCGCCAGGTCCATTGTTGTTGTACTCAGCATAAAAAAGGGTTTTAAGTGCAAAGTCGCCCTCCCATTCTAGCCATCCAGCAGGGTCAATCAAATCCTCGATCTGTGATTCCATTACGATAGTCCTGGAGTACTCTTTCCAGGGCCTGCCAAGGTAACTCTTGAATTGGCTCTGAACAGGAGTAAATGAAACATCTGGTAAAATTTTACAGTTTTGTAGGACAATTCCAGTTGTTTCAAATTTGTCTTTCCTCCCCTGGGCAGTAACAATGTTCTTTTGGTTGTCCATGGGCTTCCTTACGTAAATCAAGCAGTTTTGGAACACAGCAGCTGCGTCACCAAAGATGAAATCTATGGTGCCAGCGACCACACAGCTTCTATAGAACTGCCGATGAGTTTGTGCGTATAAGGTGTCTTGGTATCCTTCAAAGCGACAGTTGAGGAAAATTGCCCTATCAGCATCGACTCTTACAGCCACTGCTTGATGCTTCTCGGGCCCAGCAGTGTTTCTGAATCCCATGGCTTTTGCCAAAAAGCCATCACCAGAAGCCACTGAAACAAAAACAAAAAATGTCCAATGCCGTTTCATCTACATATCAATATGTCATTTAGTTAAAATTTCAGATTGGAATGAAACAGGCGCCATATAATCTTAAGGTTTTACTGTTACCATTTTATTTTTTTGTTGATTTCTAACATATTTTCACCAATAAGTTCTCTGAATTATGAGATTAGGATGGCCTCTAACCCTCTACAGAAAATACTTGCAAATGAACATATTTTTTTCTAGAAAATCACCCTTTTCAAACTGAGGAAGATTTTATTTATCTCAAACTTTCATGCTATACCATATTAATCCTAAAAGTCCTGAGTGAATAGTCATAATCAACATACCAAAAGTTGCTGTCAGGTAAGTGGGGACTCCATCAACAAAATTTTTGTTCCCTGTGACAATGGTCTTTTGTGATCCATCACCATAAATGGTAAGATTTACCATTTTCTTTGTAACGTGTACAGTCTCATCGTATATTCCTGCCTTAACAAATATCACATACCTGCATTTTCAAAGTGGAGAAATAGCTTATCTCGATAAATATGTTGACCCAGAAAAGAATATTTATGAAAATTAAATGGAAATGATCAGGTCAAAGGTCTTGTTCAATGATGGATCATTAAATTTATATAACACATTAATATTCAATATGTTTAATGCTATTATAGCATTACCTTCCATCATATTTTTCTGGCATGGCAGCAAGTGCTTCAGAAATTGTTTTGAATTTTCCGCTACCATCTTTTGCCACAGTTACATTTGGTGTTGGCTTATCATCATCTGCACCCTTCAACATCCTGCGTTCATCATGGTTCAACCAGTTAGGAAGTCCATCCTTGGCCACTGAAGGAAAGCTGGATTCTAAAAGGTGGCGACTGGCTGCTGCCTTCTCCATCACTGAAGAAACAAATGAAGACAATTGTCTAGCCATGGCAAGGGAATTGCTAGTGAGCTCCTGGCTAGAGTTGAGGGTACTCTTGAAATCTGTCTTCAATTTTCCATCAGGGAAGCTATCAATACACGTTTCTTGGTAAGACATTACAGCACTTAACCAATTGTTCAATTCACCATTCCCTATATCTTTGTCTCCTAGTTTATCAATAGAAGTCTCTAATTCTTCCTTGGCATTGGCCACGACTTCTTTACAAACATTAAATGCTTTTTTCTCCTCTGGGGAGTTGAATTCAAAAGAGCTGGCTTTGGTAAAGGCCTTATCAAGCTCATCAGCTATTGCTGAGATTGAAGACTTGAGAAGATCTTTGGGTTGAGCCATAGAAGCTGGCTGCTCTTTCACTGCCTTCTTAAGGGTGCTCTCGCATGATTCCTTGTAAGAGGTAACATTGCAAATAGTTTTTATGAGCTTTTCTGACCCTGAAACCTGGTTCGTAGATGGAGCTTGGTGTGTTTTATTGCTGTCAGCAGATTTCCCGTGTTCTTCTACTTTCTTAACAGAGACAAAAGCAAAGGCTCCAGCAACTAGACCAATGATAACAAAGGTTGCTACCACCGCAATGGCAATCCTCTTTCTGAATTTCCGTTGTCTCTCCTGTCTTCGACGTTCTTGTATTATGTCAAAATCTTGGAAAACCATTTTTTTATATTTGCTCGAGGCAGAGATCTCTCTGCCTTAGGTTCAAGCTAAGGCAGAGAGTGAAATCAAGAAACCCAATGAGAAAATATATATGTATTTATATATATTCCTATAGCACCTTTCTCTTCCTGATTTGTTCTTTGGATTTGAGGTTCAATCTTAATGTCATGCAAGTTACAAATGGAGTCTGGACAGGAGAGCTTTCAGGCATTCTATTTAAAAGTTAGTTATATTTGCAAAAGAATGAATGATAGAGATTTTCTCTCTCCAAACCGCATTTCCCTCGAGTTCTTGTCCATATAGCTTTTCAACGTATTCCACCATTGAACTTAAAATGCTTACAACCGTATGTTAAAAATGGCTGTTAAATTAGGTCCAATCATGGAAAGGTTAATAAATTAGCTGACTTGCATTTGCTAAACATGGGCCAAAAACACTGCTTTTCTTTGTGGTTCTGGTCAACCCTATAACTAACTTGAGACTGGTAAAGCACTTGCTAACAACACCAGAGATTCATAAACCTCTAAACCAGCTAAGCATATTAATAATTTCTTAGGGTCCAAACCAGAAAAAATGTTGGATGAAACCAGTCAATTATTTCTCAGGCTTGTCCTACATGAAGATGCTCGTTCGGTTGGAGATCTTAGGATGAATGCATAACATAAAAGAATGGGGAAAGTCATATTGCCTTGCATATGCCAATGGGGGGAAGTTTGGGTATCACTAGGAAACTTTTTTTTTTATTTTGAAATTTCTACAAATCAATTATAAAGGCCATTGCCAAGGAGCAATACATTAGTGAGTAACATCCTGTTTTTAGCAATGTATGAGTTGTTCAGTCACTGCCTCTATTTAATGGGTTGTTATTCAAGAATGGGATAATTTGCAAGGATGAAATAACCGGACAGAATCTCACCGGTCCAACCGGCCTGTTTAACGAAAAAGATTTAAATATTAAATAAATAATTCTTTTTGGATAAGTGAAATTTCATTATCCAAAGAAGTAGATAACGGTACAACTGAAGCATGATCATTACAAAAATAAAATCATGCAAATCAAACTGCAAACTATACAGTAAAATTATAGGTTATACTGACATAGAACTATTTAGGCCCCAAACTATACACAGATCTCTATTTACATAATCAAGTGCAATATTTTTCAATCCATACAATCGGAATCTAACTGTCTCTTGAATATGAAGAAAAACTTATTGTTCTAAACACTGTCTTCTATTCTAATCATACATTCTTATGTTCTTTTCCTCTCAAATCAAATAGATACAGTTATTCCAAGCAATTTGTAATTATTCTAATCATACATTCTTATGTTCTTTTCCTCCCAAATCAAATAGATACAGGCATTCCAAGCAATTTGTAATATTAGTGAGATTAAAGTTTTGCCTTTAAGTCTACCGAACACCCATTGCAACTCTCCATTCCAATTGTCAATCTCTCTATGAACATTACAAGCTTGTAGAACCTTCCTCCATATGCTTTTAGAATTAAATAAATAATTTTATTATTAAATAAAAGATAAAAATAATTAATAAAAATATGCTTTTGACTTAATAATATGATCTTTAATATAAAACTAAAAAATTGAAGAGAAAAATACGATTTTTACCAATTTTTTTTTTTAGTTTTTAATCCGTTCAATCAACTGTTGGTTTTATATATCATACCGGACCCAACATGCCTCTAATTTTTGGTTGAACCAATCCAACCGGTTATAGTACGTAGGACTAGAGGTGTCCATGGACCGGGCCTGGCCTATGTATGGTATCAACATCATATTTGTTTGCCCAAACTCGGCCCGGCTCGAAATATGGATCTCAAGTTCTACCCAAACCCGCCCATATTTATAAATGGATAGTCTAAGCCCGTCCATATTTTTTTTTTCTAATTTTTTTCTAATTATTTTATTATTTTATTTAATCTTTAATAATTTTATATATTTTTTTCTTTTATTAAGTTTTTAAACATGGACAACTTAACATATTTTTAATGTTTACACTATAATATTATATATATTTAATTTTTATATGATATAAATTATGTAATATATATAAAAATAAAAATATTATATAATTGAAAAACGGGTCGGGCTCGGATCTTGAATGTTGGAGTCAAGGCTCGGTCCATTTTTTAAACGGGCTTCATTTTTTGCCCAAGTCCATTTTTTGAGTCTAATATTTTTGTCCAACCCCTTTTAAATATGAGCGAACTTTCAAATTTGGACGGATAACTCGACCCTTGAACAAGTCTACGTAAGATTTTTCTTTTTTTTTTTATAGTACGTAGGACCATTTATTTATTTTAATCACCATAGCTCAATTCTAGATTGGGGTCGTTGTGGGCTTCAACTATTGCCATATTTCTTAGGCCCGACTTGGTAAGTCATTAATCTGGGGCAGTTAACGTGGCCCGGCCTTGTGCTGATAGTATATCGCAGTCGAGTTTTCACAGGTCCTCGATCCGAGAATCTAATTGGTCCCACCAACCACAGCTGCAGTGGATATTGGATAACACAAACGATTAAAAAAATGAAAAAAAAAAAAAAAAAATCACAACCTTGTATGTTTGAATATTGATGATAAAAGGACAATTATTGAAGTAGAGGTAGCAAAATACTTATCATAATTAATGTATTCAGAGTACAGTCTCCATCATGTTCATGGTTTAATTAAAGGCAGGCATGCTACAAAGAAAACTGTTTGCTTAGTTCTTCTCCCTCTCTTAATTTCTCTACAATATTTTATTTTGTTTGCTTAGTTCATTTTTTTATATAATTAAGATCAATATTAAGAATTAAATTTTGATCACTAAATTTTAAAATTCAGCAGTTTATCAACAAATTACATGGTTATTGGTAATTAATCTTATGTAACTTGAATGACTGATTGTCGACCTAAAAATTCGAGTTGATAAAAAAGATCTAACTAGAATATTTATGTTTTCAAGATTCAATCTTGAAAACTTCATTAAATTAAGCGATCGATAGCATCCTATAATAAAGTTTTAATGACAGAATTATTTAAGCAAAGTATATAAATTTGTTGATCAGAAATAATTTAGTAAACAAATCAACAATAAAAAGAATGAGAAATAGAATCTTATAAAATGATAAACCTCACATAAAGAAATTAATTGATTAAGAATCATAAATGTTCATAAATTTTTCTATATTAACTTTACAAACTTGGTTTAAAAACTATTCATAGGTTCTTGCGTTTTTTTTTTTTTTACTGGTTGAACATGGGAAGTTAAACAGATAGAGTTGTTCATTGCTGGTGCAGTTGGAGATGATTCTTCCTGATAGAGCTTATGCCTTTTTCTCACACACTCACAAGGCACAGAAGGAAAACATGCCCTTGTTGGACAAGGTACTTCCCTTATTCATGAACATGCAAGCGGGCATATCAATTAAGTTAGAAGATTTTTTTTTTTTAACATAGGAGATTACTGAATATTGAAAGAAATTGCAAATGTTAGAATTCGAATATCAAATTTGTTGGATATCTGAACTCAATTAATTAGTTGTTCTATTATACATGCAAAGTAAGCTTACTTCTATTGCCCTCTCTCTCTGGTTATAGATCCTGGCGGAAAGGGTGACATTGTTTGACTATGAGCTTGTTGATGGAGACAGTGGGAAGAGACTAATTGCTTTCGGGAAATTCGCTGGAAGAGTAGCTTTAATCGACTTATTACGAGGATTAGGACAGCGTAATTAAGCTTATCTCTATTTATAATTCATTTTCGCCTTCTCTAATCTTGTTTGTTCTTGTCCAATTTCAAAGGGGCTTTTACCTGAAGCTTTGCTTCCAGTTCCACTTATATGTTGTTCACTTCCAGTTGATTGTTATAAAAAAAAAAAAAAAACCGACAAAGCTGATTTAAAGGTTCTTAACAATTTATAGGGTATTTAAATCTTGGGTATTCGACGCCCTTCCTGTCATTGGATCTTACATGTATCCTTCATTGGCTGCTGCCAAGGCAGCTGTAATTTATGTGGGAGAAGAGATTGCAAGGCAGGGGCTGCCATCAGGAATCTGTCCTCTCGTCTTTGCTTTTACTGGTTCCGGAAAAGGTATTCTAAAACGTTGCGATTCACTCTTATGTATTAATAAATTGTTAGATAACATGAGGCAGAGACTTAATCAAGTTGGTTCATGCAGTCAATATTAAGAAGTAATATTTAGTAGATTTAGAGTTCGAATTTCAGCATCCGGAATCCTTTTCTTTATCCTCAGATTATGATCTCTTTGTAACAAAAAAAATGCTGGATATTATAGAAATTTAGTAGACGTTGAATTGTGGATAATATATATTAACTTGATCATCTTAAGTATCATCATAATTATTCAGGATGAAAAACATAAACAATCTTGAAAATTGAAATTCCATTTTATTCTCAAGTTCTGAGTATTAGAGATAATTTTTTATTTTGCTGATAATTTCTTCCTTACTTTTGAAAGCTATTCTGTTTTTAATTTTTTTCCATTTGTTAAATTTTAAGATGACATCAACTTAAAATCAATTAATTATAAATTAATTTTTTTATTATATTTATGTATTCAAGATAGCTCAATTAATTTAATCAATGTGGGATATTATTTTTCTCGAATGCTTGATTAAGCATCCAACGGGAACTCAGTCCATACCTGAACAACTAATCAAGAATTTCTAAGAAGAAAATTTTATCCCTTTTATTGTTTGCTTTTTTTTTTTTTTTTTTTACGATTGTTGCCTTTTCTATTTGTATTGTATTTTGCTTTTCAAAGTTTGCTAAATAATAAAATGCAAAGAGTATAATTGATTAACAATAACAAATAATCAACAAAATGTAGCACATATTAAATAAAATTAGTTTTATTGTTATATGTTCATTTAACAAGAAATTTATGTATTAATTTTATTATTCAATATATTTTTTTCAAAGGAATTTAATTTGTACAACACAAAATTTTGTTTAGTATATATCTTACTTTTGATAAGGTAACTCTGATTCTTGTATTCTGGTTTTTGGTGTTCTTTTCTGTTAGCCAAAGGTCTAATGATATGCCAACGGTGGTGTGATCTATTACTAGAGTGCTGGACTCTTAATTTCGGTGATCAAAGTTCAATATCTGACAACCTCAAATACCAAAAAAGAAAGTTCATAAAATGCCAACAATCTCTGGCAGCCTTATTTTTCATAAAATGCTCTTTAAAAGTTCTTATACTACCATATACTTCGAATTTTCATTTAACTGCTCTGTTCTCCTAATTTTCCTAGTTTGATGAATATAATTCAACTATTTAGAGGTAAAAAATGTCCTTATAGTTTTTTTTTTCCTTTCCTTTTCATTTGGTTTCCTTTCTTTTTCTCCTAATTTCAGGCTGACTATTATGCACATCCAGAATGCTACAAGCCTGTTTTCCATGAAAAAATAGCACCATATGTATCAGTTCTTGGTAAGTAGCTCTGCCCATTGTACTTCAATCAAAAATCAATTTTATTTTTTAACCTTCCTAATCACCTGTAAGCTTAGATGACAAAAGCTTATTTTATAACGTTTCTTACAATGTCACAGTTAATGGCAAAAGCTTTCAATATCCTTAATTTTTTTTATGAGTTTGTAATTTTATCAACTCTCTCTGGCAGTTAATTGCATTTATTGGGAGAAAAGATTTCCCAGGTTGTTGAGCACCGAGCAACTTCGATATCTTGTCAGGAAAGGATGCCCCCTTGTTGCAATCTCTGATATAACTTGTGATATGGGAGGCTCAATTGAGATCGTTAACCAAACCACATCAATTGATTCACCTTTCTTTAGGTATTATCTTTGTCTGAAATTGGATGTTCTTTTGAACTTCATATAGAGATGCAGTTCGAGGAGTTTACATTGATTACTTGGGCCATAATATATGCACATTTTTATGGTTCCCTTTGACCTAAAAGTTGCTTCTTAGTAATCTATTCTCAGTGTTAGTAATTTACAATTTTCAGATATGATGCCATTTCTGATTCATACCACAATGACATGGAGGAAAATGGCGTGATTTGTTCAGTAGTCGACAATCTTCCAACGGAGTTTGCAAAAGAGGTCCAAATACTCTCATCCTAAGCATTTTTTATCTTACTACATGAACTTCAGTTTCTATGTGCAGTAGATCTAAAGATATGTCATTAGATTTTAACATGCCATTTTGATTGTGGCAAGGCTTCCGAACATTTTGGAGGGCTTCTGTTACAGTTCATTGGCAGCCTAGCTTCAACAGCAGATATAACTAAGTTACCTGATACGCTAAAGAAAGCTTGCATAGCCCATGGAGGAGCCCTCACCTCCTTATATGAATATATTCCTCGTATGAGAAAGTCTAACCGAGAGTAGGCTTTTGGTGTCCTTTACAGGGTTCTTGTTGGATGTGTCAACTTCTAGCAACTCGTTCGCCAATCCATGTACTTAGAAAAATAATCTTTGCTTTGCTAACTCTCAAGCAAGTTTGATGTGATCTCTGATTAGTAATTAATAGTACTATTCTTGTAACTTCTCCTAGATTGAATGTAATATGAAGAATTGAATTATGAGGTTCAATGACCAATTTACCAGACTATCAAGTGCTTGCTCAGATTTAATCCATTTAGTTTTGGGTACAAAATAGAAATACACTGCCTTTTCTGAGGTACATGAAATACATTCAACTACCATATAACTTATTACTAAACTCATGGTCATGGAACAAGTTGATTCAAAATGTCAACAAGAGCAAAGGAAAACTTGACGATAATACTCTTATTCTGAATCACAGAGAATCTTAAACTTCAGCCATTACTGATCAAAGATCAAGAGAGAAAGGAAAACCCGTGGTGTTTAACCAATTATCGCCTGCAATAAAATTCCGAGCAGTATAGATTTGCGCCTCTGTTACGTTTGTAATCACGCTATACCCCTTCCATGTAACCCTGTTTGACGTCCCAGCACCAGGCCCAGTGTTCTGATACTCCCGATATGTCAATGTGTCTAATGCAAAATCTCCATCCCATGGGAACCAACCAGCTGGATGAATAATATCACTTATATCAGATTGCATGATAACAGTCCTCGAATATCGCTTCCATGGTCTCCCTAAATAAGAAGAAAAATTGGCCTTAACGGCTTGTAAATCTGAGGTTGCACCAATCCTGCATTTCTGGATCACAATTCCAGTGTTTTGGTTAGGGTCATCGCGACCTTGTGCTGTGACCATGTTCCTTTGGCCTGGATTGGGTCGACGAGCATGAATGTCACAGTCTTGGAACACTGCTGCTGCATTTCCAAATATGAAGTCCACAGTGCCTGCTATAATGCATTTTATATAGAATTGGCGAAGGCTGTGTACATAGAGAGTGTCCTGGTATGCTAACATGTCACAACTGTAGAATGCTGATAAGTCTGATCCTACACGCAGCGCCACTGCTTGGTGCTTTGATGGTCCAGCCGTGTTCTGAAATGTTATGTCCCTGGCCAGGAACCCGTCCCCTACCGCAGCTGCAATAATGGAGATATAGAAATAGTTAAAATTTCAAAATCTTAAAGGGTTTTCAGATAGGCAAATGAGGACGCCCCTTTTGAGTTTGAAATTTGAATTGCTACTCCCTCCAGAATTGCCTATCCGGTTATCCAGATCCCACACGACATACGTCACGTCATTCTGGGACTTCAGAATTCAATTTCTGACAGATATTATTATCAAACCAGCTGGATACCGTGAAGACAGCCACATTGGCCAGACCTAAAGTCTTCGCCTAAGCCTATATGAAAAGTAACATCAGATACTCCATTTTCCCACAATCTATTCCCCCCCCCCCCCCCCCCGGTGTCCTACGAAAACAAATTGTTTTACTTTTGGCACTCCTAAATAATTCGGGTTGAAAATCCCAAAAACAAATTTAAAATTAAATGGCATGTTCAACTTCAACATCATTCAAAATTTCAAACAGATTACTCACCAACAGTGGAAGAGTTGAAAGTGGTGCTGCCATCAACAACATTTCTGCTAGCAGTGATGATGGTATTGACCTTCCCATCTCCCACAAACATGAGATTGCTTTTCCTCCTTGGCACATCCACGTTTTCCCTATACACTCCAGCTTTAATCTTTATAATGTATCTCCTGGTGCTTCTCTCCGGTGCAGCCGCCACCGCCTCAGACACCGTGAGGAAGTCACCGCTGCCATCAGCGGCCACGGTTACATTAGGAGTAACTGTTGTCGCTTGTAGCAGTCTCCTATCTCCCGCAGACAACCATTCAGGCCATTCTGTTTCGTCTTGCTCCTCAAGTTGCCTCCCTGATGGGTAACCCTGGCTTGCCATGTCGGTGTCTGTCAAGTTCTTGATCATTGCCAGGGCATTGCTACACATATGGAACACATGCATCTGCCCATCTAATAACGCTTGCCTCACCTTTTTAAATCACGACAATGCAGTCATTAATTAGTTAGTCAAAACGGTAACTGATCAGAAACACAAATTTTAACTCGTAAGATTGAGAAAAACCTTTTTATCAGCACGATCGTGAGAAAATCCATCAAGACAAGTTTCTTGGTTGGTCATTGCAGCACTAAGAAGGCTCTTGAGATCATCAGCATGTTGCGAAATGGACTTGTTGAAATTTGGGTAGTCACTGAGATCTTGTTCAGCTTTAAAGAGCTCATCCAAAGTTTCATCGACCAGTTCAAGACAGTCATTAAGGGCAGTCTTTTCGCGTTTCGTGAGGCTCTTCTTCCCGTTGCTGATGAGCTTCTTGATGGATAAATAGTTACTCTGGACAGCCGTTACCGTCAAGTTCAATGACATTTCTATCACATCCTTGGGGTTCTTGATCTTGGTCTCAGCATCTGGGGCTGCAGAGATTGTTGAGAAGCATAACTCTGGGTATAATGTGGAGCTACAGGAAGATTTGATGATGGAGTGAGCTGCATTATTGCTGTTGTCGTAGCTAGATTTCTTTTTGGAAACGGATACGGTGGTGGCAATGCTAACTACAGCAGTAACCAGAAGGATAGACGCAAAGAGAGCCAAGAAAAGTTTTTTCTTGCTGTGGGATGCGACAAATCCTGCACCACCGGAGATAGACATTTCGAAGCTATGGCTAGAGTTGGAGGGCTTGTTGATCCGTGAAGAAATCTTAGGGGGAGAGAAGATAAATGAAATACTACGGGATAAAGACTTGTCAGTTCAATACTTTACTTACTAGTAGCTGTAGCGTGTAGTACTATTGAAAATGTCGACCACATATTTATGGCGAGATTCAGATGCCACAGTCTAAAGAACAGTGGCAGAGGAAGCTGGGGTTATTGGAGCTTACTGGAAAAAACTCTTAAAATTGAGGTACTTGGCCAACCAGTTCATTAGCCATCAAGATGGAAGATGGATTTGGAAATTTCATGTAACCATATTCTCAGCTGCAAAAGTGTGGCAGGATATTAGACCAAAGAAGCAGAAGGTTAAATGGGATCGACTTTTGTGGTATTCTTATCATATCCCTAAACATTCTCTTATTTCCTGGATGACCATTTTGAACAGATTGCCTACATGCATGAGACTTCTAAACTGGGAGTTCGAGATTGATGTGACTTGCAAGCTTTGCCACTCTGAACAAGAGACCCGGGATCACTTGTTCTTCGAATGTAACTTCTCCAAATCTGTTTGGTTGCAGGTAATGCAGTCATGTCAGTTGCAAGTACAGAGTTGTAGTTGGAACAATGTGCTTGAATGGGCTGTGCAGAAGCTCAAAGGTAGATCATTGCTTACAACTATTCTCAAGCTTGCTTGGAATGCAACCATTTATCACGTCTGGAAAGAAAGGAATCGAAGGATACATGGAAGTCCCTGCAAGTCTCCATTGCAGGTTTTTGAAACCATTAAAGAGGAGATCAGATTCAAGTTGGTAGGCTTAAAAAACTTAGAACTTGATAATGTAAATGCTAACCTTTGTATTGATTGGGGCTTAAGCAATTCTATTTTTCTTTCATTGATGTAAAGTTATCTGAGTAGCTTGTTTTTCAGTTTTGATGTAGCAGAGATATTCTCTGCTTTTTTGATATATAAATTGACACTTATCCAAAAAAAATAACCTGGGGTTATTTTTATTTTGTTTGTTTTCATTAAAGACATTGTCTCTTGGTTGATGTCGTTACAATTTTACTTTTCATTTAACCAGGAGGTTTCAAGAAAAAGTAATATTGACCATCATATTGCTATATTTATAGAGTATTAAATAACTTCATATATATTAACTTTCTTTTTATTTTATTTTTTTATCTTTTTATACAAAATTTTAAAACATTAATTATATTATTGATGATGGAAATTGTGTTTTCTACTTCGAAATTTTTTATGTAAAATGTTTTCTACTTTTAATTGTTAACAGTTTCGAAAACCTAAAGGGCTCATGGGGTGACGGGATCTTCGAAAGTAACCAAGTCTGCTCTGTTACGTCAGAAAACAATGTACTAATGTTTATAAAGGATTACTATTTTTAATATGCAACGGTAACTGACATTAGGACACATGTGCTCGTTTTGGGAGATCAGTGGGAAGACTCTCAAATTATTTTTTATTTTCTATTTTTCAAATTGAGAAACTTTACTGTGGTTTTGAATATTCATTTCCTTATAATGTCTCTGTCTTTTAGCATCATATAATTTGCCTCCGGAAACTTCATGGTACTTTTGAATTATTAAAATATAATGGTGTTTAAAGAAAAAGTAACCATTTTGATCTTTAATTATCCAATTAGAAATAATTTTATAATTGAAAAATTACTCGCTTAAGTTTTATAATTATATGTAAATTTTGATATAAAGTAATACTGATTATAATAATTAAGATTAAAATTTACATAAAATGTATATTAGCTACAGTCAGCTAGACAATACTCAATAGTAGCATCTAAAATGAATTTGTGCAATTGAAATTTGAAAAATAAATAAAAATAAGTGACCATATAGAAACTTTATTCTTTAAGATATAATATTTGATTAATTAAAGGCATATATCCCATTCATGTAAATGAATAGGGTTATTTAGGACGAGTGGTGGGTCACTAGTCAGGCCAGGTTAGCGAGTCGGACACAGACTGGTCCAGGCCTTAAATTACCCATCCATCCGTATAAATGACCAAATGCCCATTGTAGTAGGGACCATTATCTAACATGCTAAGTGTCACGGTCCGTGCGTTTTCTTAACCGAAACAACACGATCGTGCTGCACCAAGACTACTCCTAGTCGGGATCAGTCTTTCTCGGGTCCATTTTTCTCATGGACAACCGACGATTTCTTTCGTAGCCCACTTAAGAGCCTTTCATGGCTCGGCCTTACTAGGCCGCACGCCCGATACTCAAGTCATCTAAGGAGGACACCAACTCCCGTTATGTAATCGGCACAATTGCCCCCAAAAGGCCCCGAGCGTGCACCTACCCTTGAGGTCCACATAAGAGGATCTTAGCCCCACTTCTCTTAGGATCTTGCATCCTAGCATGGTGAGAACCCAACACCATGCTCGAGTGCCCGCATATACGCCTCGAAGCTCTCGTGCCTTGAACCCTGAGGCACAACTCAATTGCTGGACTGACACCAGCAAAGAGCCACACTAGGCTCAACTCGTTGCCCACGAGGGTCACTCTTAGGCCATGATCCTAGCCTTGTTCCTGGCTAGTTCCACACATGATGGACACCCAACATCATGTTCACGTCTCAATGCTCAAGTGTGCTACCCCAGCTCCAGCACACTTGCACATTTGCTATCGATAAGCCACACGGGACTAGTAGCTTGCCTGCCTGCTAGCCTACTTGTCCTACAATCTCATCTCGATGCCCCTCCTACGCAAGTACCATCGCATGATTCCAAGCAACACTCTGGACTTTGGGCGGAGGAGCCCGTAGGGCATAGCAATGCTATGGTCTGAACCCCGCACTTGAAGCGACTAGCGCGATACGAGACCCGCTGGCCTCGAACCGTCATCGTGATTACCTTGTCCCAAAGAAACACCGTGCCATTCTTTGACCCCGATGCTCACCCACCTAAGCACCACATGTGCTTTGGAGTAGCTCACTTGCACCAAGCAAGGCCCCGCTCGCTTGCTAGGTGAGTGGGTGGTGAAGAGCTGACACCGATCGTCCTCCTATAAAGAGTTTATGAGCTTTAAGGGCTCTGCCGCCAGTAACCTTTGGGATGTCTGAAATGGGGACACTTTTTCCTCCAAGCATATCCAAAGCCAACTCAAGGCACAATGGTCTTCCCCTAGCTCCCAACGTTGCTACCATTCGTCTCGATACTACACCAACCCACTCAAATACTTCCGCACGTGGCTCACCCGAGAATGCTCACTAGGCTGATTGACTCCAAGGTGTCCACAAGTCTGCCTGTTCCAAGGCCCGTGCCACTCTCGGCACCATCAGGGATCACCTATCCCATGGACAAAGTCTAGTCCGATGCTCCTCATCGGGGTAGTCATGATGACACCAAAGCATGCCGATACCAAACCATGACACTAAGGCTGAACCCTTGGTAATTGATGGGATTCTCTTCTTTTCTTTTTTCGTTTGGTAATACTAATTACTAAATAACATGAAATTGCACAAATAAATAGAAATAGTGGTTGGTCTCCCCTTCTGGTTGATTCACCCAGAAGAATAATAATCCCAAATTTTTCTGCACTATCAAATGTTCATGGCTATGAAAAAATCAGATTAGATTGATCGATTAAATTGATTCAATCGAAAACCAATAAATTATCCGATCTAATAAGATATAAAATTAAAATATCTCAAACCGATAAAAAAAATCAATTTCTTTTAATTTTTTTAAAAATTATTTTAGTAATTGATGACATTTGAAACTTAAACTTCTTATTTTTATATTAAAAACCACAATATTAAATCAAACACGTATTTTTTATTAATTATTTACTATATTTAACATAAAATTATTTTTAAAATATTTAAATTTCTAATTAAACTGATCGATCCGACCAATTAGACCAAAAACCGAAAATCTGATCGATTTGATCTCTAATTTGGTTTTTTAACCTTATGGTATGACAAACAATTCAGAATACTATATATGAAGTGGGAGTCTCAACAGAGTCCATCTTAAAGGATAGTAGAAGTAAGAATCCAAGTGGCTATTTGTTGCTCCGCTTCTTCCCAGTTATGTACTTTAGTCACCAAAGGATGTTGTTGATTGATTGACTCTGTCTTACACCAAGGATATGAATTCTGATAATCAAAAAGCAGAACTCTTATTCCAGCTTGAGCACACTCAGCAGCATATCTTGGGTTATCATCTATTAGAATCTTGGCTCCTAACAACCTGCAAGAGAAACAACTCATCAAGAAAAACTTGTCGTCGACCATAAGTTTCTCCAAGGTATTAATAGTTTTTCTGTGCCATGAACAGGTTCGAGGTTGTTGTGAGTTTGTTGCCTGCTAGTTGCCAGTCCTATGAAGCACGGACATTTCTATCAGGAAAGTGTCCATGTGTCGGACACATATCCGACATGGATACTGTTCTGATACGACGGAATACATGTCAGACACACGAGAACACGTCAAAAAAACAAAATCATACACGATCAAAACATGATCAAGACATGGCTGGACATGCGATAAAGGTTTTTTTTTGTTGCATTTTTCTCCCAAATATGAAATCAACAATGAGCAATTTGATTCTAATAGAATTTTTAAGATTCAGAATTTTAAATGTAAAGTATCAATTTTACATTTTTATTGTACACTATTATATAAAAAAATATTTTTTTATTCTCGTGTTTTGTTGTACCCATATCCTAATTTTTTAGAAATTCTCATATCATCGTGTTCGTGTCGTATCGCACTCGTATTGCATATCCGTGCTTCCTAAGTTGACACATTGTTGTAGCAAATATGCGCATTGAGGCAATTGTCTCAAAAAAACGCTGCTACATTTAGATCATAAATAAAGAAACAATTGCAGTTAGATTATTAGAAAGTGATTAATGGATGAAAAAAGAAAGCTGAATATTAAAAGCATCCAGAAGCAAAATGTTAAGGCCTAAGGCTTATGGGCATACCGGCAAATTTCTGACTTAGGTTTAGAGTCGCCATCAAGAGCAAAATGGTTGCCAAAGTGAATCTCCTGGAAAAGTCCAGGATAGTGCTTCTCTAACCACTCAATTGTATGGTCCTTAATCACATGTTGCCGAGACCTACTCATACATATATGAAAGACCTGCTTAGTGCACAGACCAGAAGTAAAGGCAATTATTAAGGAAGAATAGTAAGCATAAACATACGTTACGACTGATAGGTTACAAAATCTTGATAACTTATGAAGCACCCTCTGAGCACCTGGGATGGGGTGGATACCTTTCTTGAAATATGGTGTCTTGAAGAACTCATGAACACGGATATCGGCTGTCAAAACAAAAACAGGGGTATGTTCTGATGTAATCCTTAGCCAAAACAAACTCCAAATAATTGAAAAGTTTCTCAGAAAGGATAATAAAACATTCAGCACTTTGTAAAATGTAGAATCATCAGCAGGTTTTGCACAAAATTTACAATCCATACATGTTAAACTTAAATCTGATATCTTTTTCCATTTTTCCAATGAAAGAAAAAATCTTTAAATCACTTTCTATTATGGATCCACTTTGTCTATTTATTTAAAATTGGAATATCAAAGAACAAACCCACAAAAGACTCCACTTAGGTTGATAACTTTTTATGTAGTCATTAAAAGCAAATGAACATTTACATTTCATCCAAAACAAACTCAAAGAATTTGATGAATTACTAAATGCTTTTTGTCACATGAATTTATCAAATTATCGAATAAGGAATCAATCAGGATGTGTAGTGATACCTTCATCACGGGAACAGTTCCATATCTGTAACAAAGATGCATTAGAATACATATCAAAGAAACATAACCAACTTCCGAAAAACAGCTGACTACCAAAAGCAGAAAACTATATGAAAACAAGTAAAACTACTAAAGAGGAAGGATCCGAACCACAGAGTAAACTATCAAGTAGGTTAGTGCAATTTGAACATGGAGGCAAATCCCATCTCCCATTATTAACCAGAATGACACCAGTACTCACCTATATTGATCCGACTCTTTATTTTTCTTAAAATACCTGTGTTTGACACCCGTGTCCGACACATATTCGGACATAGGTATGAAGATATGACCCTCCAAGGACCCTCCAAATACATGAAAAAATTTAGAAAAAATTAAATATACCCGTGTCGGACACATACCCGAATCCGAATAACATAATTACTCACAACTTGTAGCTCAAATGGCTAGCAGCATTCACATAGAAACTATTCACACGCAAAAATAAAACAAAAGACTGAACTCTGCTGCAACCCCCCCCCCCCCCCCAAAACTCAAGTCAGCAGCTAACACCAAATAATTTCAAAGATCTTCATGGCACAAAAATGAGCCTTTTACACTTAAGCCTCGTTTAGTATTGCTTCTGACACAGTTTTTGAGGTTAAAAGCTGCTTTTCACCGCAAACGCAATGCTAAACAGATAAAAAAAATTGGCTTGAAATCATGGTTTGAAAAGCCAAACCAAAAAGCCAAAAAAATATAACTTTTGGGCTTTAAAAGTTGACTTTTGGATAAAATGACTTTATTATCCTCACATCTCTACACTTTTATTATTTTAAACATTTTTTTTTTGACATTTCAATTTCTTACAACACTTTTTCACACTTTTTCACAGCAATGCTAAACATTTAAAAAATTTTAAACCACACTTTTTCACCACACTTTATAAACACGCTTTTTCTAACTCGAGCTTTTTCTAACTCGAGCTTTTTCCAACTCGAGCTTTTTCCAACAGCAATGCTAAACTAGCCCTTAGTTTTTCCTAGACAACGCTTTTGCCAGCCTTCCTTGCTCAGGGAAGAGCCAGTTTTTCTTTCTTCCTTCTTTGGGTCTTCACTTTCTCGTAAAATTAGCTCTAATCCTCTTTAATTCCACTTAATAAAATTCAACACTAATTGAATAAAAAGGGGCTAATTATACTTGACTTCTTGAATTCTTTCTACTACTCTTCACAACCAAACAAAAATTAAAAATTCATGAAAAAAGTCTTACCTTGAAAAACTCGTAAACATGGTACTCTGAAACTGAATGGTTCAACGAATAGCGATCCGTTATAAATCTGTTCAAGGCCGACACAAAGTTCCCCAGTACTGCTTATACCAGAAAACAAGGAAAATCAATAATTGCAATAAAAGAATACTTAAAATTTCCCCCAAGAAAAAAGCAAGGAGAAGAAATAGAAAAAATTGTACCTTCGTCGACATCGACAGCAACCGCAATTTTTTCAGGCAAAGGCTTGTCGAGGAAGTCAAGAGGGTTCCCTCTTTGACACGCGCCACGAGTATCAGTCGCCGTCTTCGCCATTTTCTGGGGTTCATTATGGCTAATGATTTCTAAATCACGCGCCAATTGGGGAGCAAAGTCGCGTGCTTTCTGATCCCAAACTCTATGTGAATCCTCGAAACAACTTTTGAGAGTCAAATTTAAGCCAGCGACCGGCTTGTTAAACTTAAAACCGCCGCCGACATTGTAATTTTCGAGCGAGTCGAGTTTGCCGAGGAACTGGAAGCAACGGCGTTGGTCGTTGGGCAATGTGTGGAGCTGTCCGAAAAACGAATCGTTACGAGCTAAAAACGCCATGAAACTATCTTTTCCATGAAGAAACGAACACTGCTGCTTTGCTTATTTAACATAACGAAGTTTTTCACATTCCAACTCCCCCCACAAAGATGGAACGAAATAATGATGATTTTGCGGCAAAAAAAAGAAAACGAAAAAAGAAAGAAAGTAGTTTTTTATTTATTTGGAGGAACGGAAAACAGGAAAAGGAAGAAGGAGAGGGAGAGACGGAAGAAAATCCTAGTATTGGGTTGCGCGGCAAAACCAACTTATATAATGATAATAAAAAAATAATAGAGAGAATATATATATATATATATATATAAAAATTTTGTTAATGAGTATTTTAAAAATATCTTTTAAAATTATCATGTATAATAATATTTTTATTTAATGTATTAAAAATGATGAATAAAATTATTAATTATTATATTTAATATAAAATTATTATTATAAATAATATATTAATTAATCTTAAAAAATATTTTAAAAACACTAAGTTAGCAAAACTCTCTATATATATAATTATAGGATATTCATATTTTAATAAATAAATGTTTTAAAATTAAAGGAATTTTGAAGGAAATCTAGAAAGTAGGAGGAGAATCTGAGGGATTTCATAAATGATGATGATTGTGATTTCCAAGCTTTTTTTGGAAGCAAAAAGGTTGAAGAATAATATGCCGAAAAGAGAGAGCAGGATGTGGAATCTGAATTATTTTTGGAAATTAGGATAGAATTTGGGGTTGAAATAAGGGTAAATTTGAGAAACATATTATTAACAAAATAATTATTATTAAATGATATAATGGGTAAAAATTACCTAAAAAAGAGAAATGAAAAAATAAAAAATTGTTAGGAAAGAAATTATAAAAACAAAATTATCTTTGATAAAAAAAAATTTTCTCCTCTCTTTTCTCTTATTTTTTAATTTATTTTTTTAAATAAAAAAATAATTTTTTTTGAAAATAAATTTTTTAATTTACTTTTTTAAATTAAAATATTTAAAAAATTTAAAAATAATATTTCTAAAATTAAAATTTTTTATTTTTTAAATTATTAAAAAAATAAATATTATTTTATTTTATTTTTAAATTTTATTTTTAATTAAAATTTTAAAAAATAATATTTGATGAATGGGAGGAGAAAGAAAAATGAAGTTTTTTCATTAAGGGCAATTTTGTTTTTACAATATCCTTTTTAATAATTTTTTATTTTTTTATTTTTCTTTTTTAAATAATTATTGATCATTAGACCATTTAACAATTACTTGACTATTTAAAGCATGTTTTTTAGATTTACCCTTGAAATAATGGAATATTGTATTTGCATGAAATAATGGAATTAGTTAATTAATTATTGATTGCTTATTTATATATATATATATATAAAGTGCCTTTACTGTACAGTGCAGCAAATGTGAATTATCAATTATATGTGATGATTATAATTTATATTAATTATAATTTTTTTTTATTGAATTAGTATCATGAATTAAATGATACCAATTTAATTAAAAAATTATATAAAAATTAAATTAAAGTTATAATAATAAAATGAAATTATGAGTATTTAAATTTTAAATTTAAAAAAATAACTATCCACTAAAAAATTATTCACCTTTTTTTTAATATCTTTTAAATTTTTTAAAAAGTAATTAATCACATAATTTATAACTTATTATTTATTTTTAAAAAAACATATATTCATCCACAAAATAATATGATAAATTCTAGTTTATAATAAAGTCACTTGATTTTATATATGTCTTCTTCAATTGTATTTTTAAAGAGAAACCCAATGCCAATTGCCCATTGTCAATTGGGTTTGTATATTATTATCTTTTCTTTTTGAATATGCTTTACCTGTTGAGTATTGGCTAGGGCAGAGCATATCTCGGTTATAATCAAGATAATCGACCGATCGAACTTAATTCGGTTAAAATAGATCGGTTAAGTCGGTTTAGAGATTAAATTGGTTATTGAGGTCGATTAGGTCAGTTAATTCGATCCGTCTTCGGTTAATGATTTGAGTAATCGAATCGACCGAATTAACCGACCTTTAATATTATATTTAATATATTTTTAAATATATTTATAATTATATTTTTAAATATATTTATAATTATATTTTTAAATATATTTATAATTTATAATTATATATATTTATAATATATCATATATAATTAAATATATTTATATTTATATATTTTTAATATTATATTATATATATATTTATCCGAAATAATCGACAAAATTAACCGAAATAAAATCAATTCGGTTAAGTCGATTCTATAATGAATTCGATTCGATTATCGATTATTTTTTAATTAAAATCAATTAAATCGATTTTTGATTTTTGTAAATCGAACTGACAGACTACTCTGTCTAGCATTGGCACATTGCTTATGTGCATTTCTTTTAGGCCAACTTTGGACTCTTAGACAAAGGAAGCTCGATAGGTTTATGGTGCTGCTGCTGCTGGCAGTCCCTTCCATGGACTCATTACTGGGCTCACTCCAAAACTGAAGTTCTTTTGGTTTTGGTTTTGATTGAGCCTTAAAGGAGTGAGGAGACAAAAAAAAAAAAAAAAACAAATTCTATAGAAAATAAAAGTTTTGGTTCAAAAAAGATTAACTTGAAAATAAGAGAAGAGATTGATGATATTAAAATTCAAAATTCTGACTTGTTGAAATAAGAGTTTGTATTTAATGTACTGTATATATTTATACATTGTCAGTGAATCAGATGATGTCACCTCATTAAAAGTTTTTAAAAATAAATACAGATAATTTTATTTTTAATGAGGTGACATCATTTGGTTCATTGAAAATATATAGATTTACACACTATTGGTCATCAAATATAAATTCTTGAAATAAACATCTTTGCAATTTGGGTTGGACTTATTTCATTTATTTTCTTAGGTAATTTTCAAGGGGTAGAGCTTAATCAGTCAGCTTTTTAAAGAATTAAGAAACAGCTATTGGAGCAGGCAGGCCCAAGTTATTTTGAGATTTGGATGACTCCATTAAAATTAATTAAATTCAACCATAAATTTATAGAATCAATGGTTACTTTGCAATGTAAAAAGAGTTAAAATGATCAATGTTGTCTAGGAAAATTTTTAACCTCAGAAAACAAAAGAAATGAAAGTGAATAAGTGATCATTGCCTAGTTGACTGCAGCAATGGTAATGACAAACTCAATCAATGAACAGTACAACAAATAACTAAAGCCAATACCAGTATCAAAGCTGTAAGAAGGCTAACTTTTGTTCTTGCAGCCGAAGATTTGTTAGAGGAGGGAGCCAGTTCATGTTTTCCAGTGTCGATCATGATCTCGAAATGACAAGCAGGTGGTCGAGATGGATCCACGTTGGTAATGACAGATAAGTTACTAAAAGAACACGAATCTTTCCTTTGATTCATGGTCTGATAATACATATTAAACGCATAAGAAGCGTTGCTTCGGGCATCCAGATTACCACATGAGGATCCATAGCCAAGGCTTGTGCAATCAGCGTATTGGCAAGCGTAGCTAATGCTTTGTGACACATTGGGGTCTGAAATGCTTGCCGAAGGCGACATTACACACCAGTGCCTGGCCAAATATTTGACACGTTTGTCTGGGACGATAGCTCTTCTAATATTCCCCAATATCCATTTGATATTTGATGCTTCCGTCGTAATTGAAGATACCCCAATGCCTCTCAAAGTTTCTAGGCTGAATGCTCTTGTTGTCTTCATCAACGAGCGAAAATAAGTAAACCTCAGGCGCCGGGGTTCGGCGTCTTGGGCTGCCTACGCCTTGAATTACACGGTTGAGAAGGGCTTGGTTGAACCTGCGGGCATTGTCTACATTTGCATTGGGGTCACCATCAGTTGGCCAGCCAACTTCTCCAATGATGACAGGCATTTTTCCAAAGCCATTCTTTTCAAGAGCTGAAATAAGGGTGTCAAAATTGGCATCATAAACATTGGTGTAAACGATGGAACCGTCCACAAGGGGGCTAGCAGTGTTGTTGAAGAAGGCATATTCTTTAGGGAAATTGGGATCAGCCTGGAGACTAAGAAAAGGGTAGATGTTGATGGTGAGATAGCCACCATTGTCTTGAAGGAATTTGATAATTTTAATCATTAGGTCATGATTTGCGGTCGAAAATTGCCGCCGGAGGGCAGCCCACTGTCAGTCTGGTAGACATCTGTGTTTACTGGTATGGTTACCTTCACCTGTTTGGCTAGGCCAGCTTTGATAAGAGCTGCCTGAATATTTTGAAGGGCTGGAAATGTTGTCCGGACAAACATATCTTTGTAGGTATGAAGGAAAGGTTCATTGGCTACCGCTACAAGCCTAGGAATCATCACATATACCATGAAGAATTTGTAATATTGTCTTTTTTATAGTCGAAAAAATGTTGGAGAAATCATGGTTTTCAACAATATTGTAGTATCTATTGATAATTACATGTTGCAAATTGAGATTTATTTTGCAAATGATAAAACAGAATAGGTTTCAATAAACTTTGTTTTCCACATAAATCAACAGCTCGATTACTCATAAAATTTCTCATTCAGCTAATAGTATACAATATGGAATATGGATTAAGCCAAAGGAATATGGTAGGTTTAGACTCCACAAATTAAAACCCAAACTTATAAAGTAGCTTTTGTTTTATTCTAAACTGCTTAAAATAATAAAGTGATGCTGATTCCTTTTCCCAACTTGAACATGAATCAGGGGACTAGCTAGGGGATAGTTCTTAAATAAACATAGCAAAATAGTTGAATCTTATACTTATAATTCTTAAAATTAGTTATTTAACTTATGTTATTCAAACTATTCATTTCCAACATTTGTGTCCAACATATATTCATGGTTATGGGATATGATCTTTCAAATATTTGAAAAAATTTAAAAAAAGTTAAACATATCCGTATAAGATACATACTCATATCTGACATTCAATTTCAAATCTAGATAACATTAAGTTCTAACACGCCCTGTACTTCCACACTCCCAAAATTGGATGTGTTATTATCTGAAATTCTAAAATCTAAATACACCTTAAAATACTACTCAAAACGTTGGAACCCAAAGTTAATTTCTTAAAAGCTTTTGAGATACTTAGTATGGAACGTTTTGGACAGGAAACTTTATCACAAACATTGGAAATTAGATACCTTATATCAGTTCCATAGGTGGATATGTAGTGAGAAACATTTTGTTGCACCCATGACTCGGCATTTCTGACACTACTTGCAAGCGATGCCAACATGTCATTTGGTATTCCAACCATAACCTGGATACAAGATCTCCCAAGAGCCTTGAGTGCTCCAGGATCAGCTTCAAACAGCTTCACTTTGTTGAATCCATTGTCTTTCAGGAGCTTCACCACTATGTTAGGCGGCAGCGGGTGTGTTGATTGCAACCCCCAGTTGCAAGCCAGGCCTAAGACACCCTTAGCCAAGCCTTCATATCCAAACAGGCAAAGAAAGAATAACCATAACAAACGGAATTAACCGTTTTTTTTTTTTTTTTTTGGAAACGACAATCTCTGACTCTGAGTTTTTTTTTTTTTTCTTTTTTTTTTTGGAGGTCTGTTTTCATGTGCTTGTATATGTAGCAATCTGAAGTTTAAAGCCATATAAGGTGAAGAAAGTGTGCTTTTACGAGAGGTAAAAGAAAGAGAAGGAATTACATAAATATTCAACAAGGAACTGGATTCCATGGAAAAACCCAAGTTTAAATCATCAATTAAAAACCTTATTTGAAGGCCAGAGAATATGTAAATCAAGAAAGGTATAGAATAGTGTAAACAAAAAAACATGTTGGAGATCATTACGTGTAGCTATTCATTCGGAGCCAAACGGTAAAAAAAAAACAACATGGAAGGAATGTATTATGTATGCAAACGTCATTCCATTTCCAACTAGGATGTTTGTCTGGTCTAAAGTAAAAAGTTTCATCATTCATGGAAAGCCTCTTTCTTGTCCTTCACTTTGTTACATGATTCAGCCTTTATGTTAATAACTGGTTTAATAATATCGTTCCTTTGTTATTGGTTTCAGGAAGATTTCTCTAAAAAAGTTCTTGAAAATATGAAATGATCCATATTCATTTATCCTTTGACCATTTCGGATACAATTCCAATAGAAAATACCCGGCCCAGACTCCTGTTTGGACCTTAAGCTGTTCTTAGTTTGGGTTCAGGCCTGGAATTGCCGAATCCATAATATAAATTTTGCTTTTTTTTTTCAGCAAGGAGGCACCCTCTTGGTTTTTTTTTTGGGTGGGTCCCATTGTGGGTCCCATTTTTGTTTTAATGTAGAAAAAAAATGGTAAGAAGAAATGAGAAAAAAAAATTTGTGTGTTCGTGTTATTTTTTTATGTTTAAAGTATTATAAATTTATATAAATTTTTACACGTTGATAATTTGTTTTATGTATATTTTTAAACGTTTGTGTATCCATATCGTATTTGTGTTATTTTTCGTGTTGTGTTTTAATTATTTTTCTGATATTATGTTCATAGCATGTTAGTGTCCGTTTTATTTTTTTTGCTTTTCAAAGTATTATAAATTTGTTTGTTCGCATTATTTTTTTGTGTTTAAAGTATTATAAATTTATATAAATTTTTACACGTTAATAATTCGTTTTGTGTATATTTTTAAACGTTAGTGCATCCGTATCGTGTTTGTGTTATTTTTTCGTGTTATGTTTTAATTATTTTTTTTATGTTATGTTCATATCCGTTTTATTTTTTTGTTTTTCAAAGTATTATAAATTTTTGTGTTCGTTTTTTTTTTAAAGTATTATAAATTTTTTCACGTTAATAATTCGTTTTATGTATATTTTTAAACATTCGTGTATCCGTATCGTGTTTGTGTTATTTTTTTGTGTTGTGTTTTAATTATTTTTTCTATGTTGTGTTCGTGACGTGTTCGTGTCCGTTTTATTTTTTTGTTTCTCAAAGTATTATAAATTTATGTGTTCGTGTTATTTTTTTATGTTTAAAGTATTATAAATTTATATAAATTTTTTCACGTTAATAATTCGTTTTATGTATATTTTTAAACGCTCGTGTATCCGTATCGTATTTGTGTTATTTTTCGTGTTGTATTTTAATTATTTTTCTTATGTTGTGTTCGTGACGTATTCGTGTTCGTGTTCGTGTCCATGTCCGTTTTATTTTTTTGTTTTTCAAAGTATTATAAATTTATATACATTTTTACACGTTAATAATTCGTTTTATGTATATTTTTACACGTTCGTATATTCTTGTCGTGTTCATATTATTTTTCGTATTGTGTTTTAATTATTTTTTCGTCTTTATGTTCGTGTTCATATTATTTTTTCGTATTGTGTTTTAATTATTTTTCCTATGTTATGTTTGTGTCATGTTTCAATTCATATAATATTTTACATAGTTTGTCATTGTGATTCAATTTAAAGAAAATTTTGTGTGTTCCACCGTGTTCATGTTTTTTTTTTTCAAAATATTATAAATTTATTTAAATTTTTACACGTTAATAATTTATATAAAGTACTATAAATTTATATAAATTTTTGCACGTTAATAATTCATTTTATGTATATTTTTACATGTTCATGTATTCTTATCAAGTTTATATTATTTTTCGTGGTATGTTTTAATTATTTTTCTTATGTTATATTTGTATCGTGTCTCAATTCATTTTATATTTTACATAGTTTGTCATTATGATTCGGTTTAGGGAAAATTTTGTTTCATTTAGATTTATCTTTTAAACTGCCTTTATAAATTGTTTAGAATTTTAAATTGTTATGACACAGTTTTCTTTTGCTATTTTATAAAATATTAATTTTTTTTTAATTGTTAATTTTCATTTTTAAAAATGTTATCATCGTATATTTAATATTTAATTTTCGCGGCATCGCGCGGGTATATTCTAGTCTTATATATAAATTTTGGATGTTTTCAAGCATTCTTAGGCCATCCATGTCGCCCTCTCCTTTTTCTTTTTCTTTTTTTTTTTTTTCAGTTGAAGGAAAAAGAGGAAGAAAATGAGAGAGGAAAAAAAAAAGGAAAAAAGAGAAGAAAGATGGAAGGAAGAAAAAAAATGATAACACTTTTTACATGTTTGTGTATTAATTTTACACGTTAATAATTTATATAAAATATTATAAATTCATATATATTTTTACACATTATAATTTATTTTATATATATTTTTACACGTTATTTTTTACACGTTATGTTTTTGTGTTTAAAGTATTATAAATTTATATAAATTTTTACACGTTAATAATTCGTTATATATATATTTTTACATGTACTATGTTGTATTTGTGTTATGCCGTATCTCAATTCATCTCATATTTTACTTAGTTTTTCATTGTGATTCAATTTAGACACAAATTTATGTACTAGTGTTGTGTCGTGTCTCAATTTATGACATATTTTGCATAACTTTTTATAGTGATTCAATTTAAAGAAAAAATTTGTATTCATAACGTATTCGTGTCCGTGTTATTTTTTTGTGTTTTCAAAGTATAACAAATTTTACATGTTAATAATTCATTTTATGTATATTTTTATATGTTCGTATATTCGTGTCGTGTTCGTATTATTTTTTGTGTTGTATTTTACTTATATTTCTTATATTGTGTTCATATCCTGTCTTAGTTTATTTCATATTTTACATTGTTTGTCATTGTGATTTAATTTAGAGAAAAATTTATGTGTTCATGTCGTGTCTCAATTCATGACATATTTTGCGTAATTTATTATAGTGATTCAATTTAGATAAATTGTGTATTCATAATGTGTCTCAATTCATAACATATTTTGTATAATTTGTTAAAAATATACTGTTCATTTAAAAAAAATAATAATAAGTAAAAAAATTAAAGGAAGACACTTTACTTTATCTTCTTTCTTTTGTTTGTACTTTTTTTTTTTTTTATTCTCTTTATCTTTTGTAGCTTTTTACATTAAAAAAAAAATCTATACAATCTATACAACTAGCTAGCTATTAAAATAAATCCCTTGAGACCTCGGCAAGCATGTGAAGAAACAAAACGGGTAAATTTGAAAAACATGCCTTCAATACTAGCATAATTGTTCAATAGTATAATGATTAATAATAATTTGTAAAAAGAAAATGAAGAAAGAAAAAAATATTGTTAAGGAAATTGTAATTACATTTTTACTCTTAATGAATCATTTAGATTTAAAAAAAAAACAAGTGGCAACTTTGCCACGTCAGCATTTTAGAAACTTTTAATTTTTAATTTACTTTTTTTAATTAAAAAATTTATAAAAATACAAAAATAAATTTTTTTGAAAATAATTTTTTTTTATTTTAAAAATATATTTATATTATTAATTTACTTTTTTTAATTAAATTCTTTTTAAAAATAAAAAATTTTGAAATTAAATTTTTAAGTTTATTGATTTGGAAGAAAAAGGGAATGAATTTTTTTTTCATTAAAGACAATTTTGTCTTTACAACTTCCTTCCTAACAATTTTTTCTTTTCTTATTTCTTTTTTTTTAAATTATTTCATGTTATTTACTTATTTCCATAAAAAACTTATAAAATGTAAATTTATTTCATAAAACTCTGAATTCATGATGATTTATATTTTCATATTTTTCATATTATCACAAAAAATTAATCTTTTAATATTTTCAAACATTTTAATTGTATTAACAAAGTAAAAAAAATTAATCCGCAGCATAGAACGAATCTTTTTTTTTAGTAATAATAAATTGTATCCTAACCCGAAGAATTGAGTTCAAAGAATATCTTATATTTTAGTAGCAAACATTTATAAATACACAAATTCGGATTATAATATCCTTATTATGACTGACTTCTTTTAAATAAAAAGGAAAAAGAAAACTTCACAGAGAAAAATAAAGAAATTCCCCACCAAAATCTTTCTGACAACTCATGCAATGATGCAAGGCAACAACAATCTTTTATGTTAGGAACGACATCGTTTAAGAAATAAAAAGTGAAAGGAAGAAGAAAAAACAAAACCATGAAAACAACTGAAAAGAGGAAAGGGCATGTGAGTATTGTCGGTTAATGGTGAAGACTCCCGCTCGAAAAGCAGAGAGAAGGAGGGAGATATGAATATGATAGATCCACATTTGCATCAACTGTTGAACTGGGGTCACTTTAATACTTCTCAACTCTTAATATTTAGTATATTATACCCCAAAATCTCACCCCCTATACCCCACTTTCTCTTTGTAGTTTGTCCCTTTCTTTCATTCTTGCACTTGAAAATAATTCCTTGTTGATGTTTTTTTTTTTTTTTCTTAAAAGGGTAGTCTTTATTTGTGGAGTGGAGTTATTAGATTCCTATGTGTCAGCAGTGCAAGAAGAAAAAATGAATCAATGATGGTGAACTTCAACTAAAATTACTTGCTTTGCTTGCATCTGGGTGTTCATTAGATTTTTGTTTTGGAGTGATGCTTTGTCTAAAGGTAGAAGCTTTGGATGAAGACCATCATCCTCAAAGTCCTAATAATAATAGCACCAACGGGAATGGAAATTGCAATGGTGGTAATAGTGGGGGTTTTATTTTACCAATCAAGTGGTGGGTCTTTTTGCTTCTTCTTCTTCTTCCTTCTTATTCACTTGCTGCTTATGCTTTTCTCTTTTTGTAATGGTAAATGTGGTATGGTGGATGCCTGGCTGGTTTTGGTTTGCAGGGCAAGCTCTATTAATAGATATTTGCAATGGAAAAGTGGCAAGGTTTGGAGCAGGTCATTTTCTGCTGGGGATGACCCGTGTAACTCTTATTCTGAGTTGGAGGTAATTTGCAAAGCTAATTTTCTGCTCCCAATTTTAGGTTATTGTAATTTTCAGAATGCAAATTATTATCTGAGGAGTTGTTAATTTACTATGCAAGGAAGGAGTTATTATGGTGTCCCTATTTAGACTTGTTAAAGATTTTTTAGATTCTGAAATCATGTTGTTACCAGGATATTAAGCCCCAGGAAAGGAGTGGACAAGAGAAAAAGGAGCAGATGTGTCATTATAAATACCAGCTTGAACAAGAAGTAAGAGGATTCTATATGTCTCTGCATATTCCCTTTTCTTTTGCAAGTGATGAAATCGGTTTCTTTCACTAGATTTTAGTTTTCCTTTCTGTTTCTCTCCTAAAAAAAGTTGTTTGAGATTGCATGTTAAGTTTTGTATTAAGGTCATGTGACTTTTCAGTTGTTCCATGATTGTGCCTTAAGCCACTGAACTCTTTTTTGGTCTACATTACTGCAATCTTCATATACATAAATCTTAAGCTTATTAAAGGTTGATTCGGATTTATTTAGCAACGAAGCGAAGAAGCATTGGCATTGCAGTAGAAACTTGAGTGAGGGGGAGAAAGAGGAAACATGATTAACATGGATGTGATTAGAGAGAGCTTTGTTACTAAGACAATGCAGTTTACTCCTAGAGAGAGAGAGTAACACTTGTGCTAAGGAATGATTATTGAAGCGCCATGATATTCAAGTTTTGAATTTTTTTTCTTAGAGGGCCAGTAACAGCCAACTCTGTGCAGGATTGATATCTCATGCTCATGCAACATGCTACCACTTGGATAATACAGGTTAAAAAGTTGCAGCAGCAGTTGCAGGAAGAGACTTATTTGCACTTAGCTCTAGCAAGTGCTGTTGAACACTCTGGTCCACCTCCTCCTAATTCTCCCGGCAAGCTTCCAGATAAGGTCAGCCTCCCTGTCCTTGGTTTCTCTTCCATTTTCATGTTCTTTTCTCAATCTCCTAAATTTGGATTTCAGGCCCAGGAGCTTTTAGATAGCATAGCTGTTCTGGAGATTACTGTATCAAAGCTTGAGCAGGAATTTGTTTCTTTACAATGTCAGCTTTGTCAGGAAAGGAATAAGCGACGTCTTGCTGAGTACCGTCTAAAGCATTTTCCATGTCCCACAACGACACTTTTCGATAGCTCTCTGGCTTACTTAACAGAACCAGTACTGTCATCTATATCTTTAAAGTGTTATGCTGGTGATCCTGTGACTTTTAAATAGTTACAATTGATTATCATATTGAGTTTACACATTGGCTTTTCTATACCAACTTGTTCAGAATAATACATCTGTTGTACACTCCTCTAGCAAATTGTTTCTCTTATTCTGCAGAGGTAAAGGGAAAGCTGATTAACAGTCTATTTTATGTTTCAGATTGCAAGGCCTTGCAATGAAGAGGAAGCAGAAGAAAACATGGATGATACATCTCCATCAAAGGCTGCTATTGATAACAATTTTATTGCGGAGAACCTTTGGCATCATCCCAATCAGCTATCTGAAGAAATGGTCCTGCGTATGAGAGATATTTTCATCTTCTTAGCAGATTCATCCAGGCTTTCTTCTTCAGAGTATTTGGTGTCATCTGTTTCACCTCACTGTCCCCTTGCCAATTTTTTGGCATCTTTCTCGGACTCACCCATTGCAACTTCCATAGTAAGGAGTCCCTCAGGAGATGGTGCATATGATCCATATGGAGTCTCAGGCAAAGTCGACTGGAAATGTAGTATTGGGACCTACAGCACGGCAGTTGAAGTCTCATGGTTGTCTGTTGGGAAAAAAGAACTTGAATATGCCGCTATGGCTCTAAAAAGATTTAGGTACTATTTAACTCTTGTTTTAGACTAGTTTTATATCCTTGTTTCATTGGCTTCTAAGCACCTGCTCTAGAGTAGGGAAGTGGAATTCATGGACCTATTCTATCATAAAGCTTAAGTAGAAAGGCTTTAGGCAGTTAGCCTGACCAGTTATTGATTTTATTGTTCCTCTTTGTTTGCCTACAGATTGCTTGTTGAGCAGTTGGCCAGAGTGGATCCATCTCAAATGAGTTACAACGAAAAGCTGGCATTTTGGATTAATCTGTATAATGCTTTGATTATGCATGTAATACACTTCTATTTATTTCCAATCTATGCATTCTACTCTCTCCCTCTCTCCCACACATACAAACAATAGATAGACACACGCTAAGCTTCGATAAGTTTGGATTCTATCATAGATGGGGGAGTCTTGGGTAGAAGAAGTGCGCACAAGGTCTCAGACCTCAGTTTCTGACCATCCTCTTCATTTTCATGATGTCTAGATCATTAGATACAACTTCTTAGGCCTTAATTGAATTAGATATCTCTAATTTTTTCTTTCTTTCTGTTTTATCCCTATTTCTCAGGCATATTTAGCATATGGAGTTCCAAGAAATGATATCAAACTATTTTCCTTAATGCAGAGGGTTTGATGCTATAACTTTTCCTGTTTTCCCTCCACACTTCCCCTCTCCTCCCCTTTGTATGCTGCTTTGAACAAATGCTAACAGCATGGCATGATGACATGCAGGCTGCCTACACCGTTGGAGGACTCTCAGTGAGTGCAGCTGACATAGAATGCACTGTTCTAAAAATGAACCCTGCTACTTATCGACCGCAAATTGTATGTACAATTACTACATTTATGCAGTTACTAGCCCCTTGTAATAGAATTTTTGATGATGCAATAGTAGCTTCCTTTATCCAAAATTTGACTGGACATGCACCATGCAATGGGATATTATGCAAAGAGAGAGGATTGCAAATACCAGTACACAGAAGTATTGGCATCTGTGAAAGAATGGTAAATTAGCTTCGTAAAGGATGCACTATATTAACATTCTGGGGCTTCTTTCATCGAATTTTTAAGTTTTTCAAGATTAGTCCTACTTTCTTTTTCTTTTCTCCAAAGAGGAAATCCGATTTTTTTCCAATGCCCCGTTTTCTTTTTGTGGGGGGTAATTTCTTCTCTTTTCTGGATTGGATTCTTCCTTGACAGTATTCTATGACATATATAACTTCTAATAGTAATCATTGTTAGGCTGCGGTTCATGCACTTCAGAAATTCAAGGCTTCTGACGAGCAGCAGAAGTATACAATTGATCATCCTGAGCCTCTTCTATATTTTGCTTTAAGTTGTGGGTTGCATTCTTCGCCTGCGGTAACATCTCTATTTGCTTCTCATTCCCCATTCTAGTATTTTGAGTCTCTTCACCTATGTTACTCGGACTCGGGTGTGAGGGTCGGATACGGATATGTGTCCGACACGGGTATTTTAAAGTTTTTTAAGTTTTTGAGCCCTTGGAAGGTCATATTCTCATAGCCATGTCCGAATACGTGTTGGACACAGGTACTTCAAGAAAAATAAAGAGTCGTAACAACATAGCTCTTCACTATAAAAGCATTGGAATCCACTAATTTTGTTGAAAATTCAGTAATAACTGATTAGTATTAATGAAATTTCTACTTGATATGATTAGCTTCTAGTTTTACTGAGTTGTCCTATTGGTCCTCATTTTGTAATCAGGTGAGGATTTTCAGGCCTGAAAATGTGAATGAGTCGCTGAAAAGGTCAATGAAAGATTACATTCAGGCATCTGTTTGTATAAGTAACGAAGGGAAACTATTGGTGCCTAAATTGTTACATTGTTTTGCCAAAGGAGTTGTCGAAGACACACTTTTACCTGATTGGATTTGTCAATTCTTATCGACACAGCAAGCTTCCATGGTTAGAGACTATTTATCACGTAATAAGTGGAGGCTTCTTGGTGCTCGAAGCTTCTCTGTCCTACCTTTTGATTCAAGGTTTCGCTTTCTCTTCCTATTGGATGATAATCATGGGAACTCCTTTTGCTCTACATGATAAAGACCATTAGGGAAACAGATTGTAAAAACTCATGCTTTTAACTACCAGAGCAGGCAATTCTTCAACACAACAGCTGTATCATGTTACCTATTACTTGGTCCTAGTAGAATTAGAAAGGATCGCATTGTATAGTAGTTGTTGCAGATAATGAAAATTTTCTTACATGATGAACTATAATGTATGGCTATCCAAAGGAGAAAGGGAACTATGAAGTATTTAAGAAAATTGTTTTTCAACTTTCAGATTAATTGCTAATTTATTGACTATGTAAGGGTTTTTTTTTTTACCAATCCACCAACTCAACATGAATGTTGAGTTGACATAGCTTTGGCAACTAATTTTCTTGATAATACAGTAATAACGTCTAAATGCATAAATGTTGTCATAAAATAAAATATAATTCTCCTTAATAACACAGAAAATTTAGATACAAAGATAGTTTTCTATTTGCAATTCTGATATAAAGAATCATTTCTGAAACAACTCTCTGTATTAATTCTATGCTACCCAGGAAAAGAATTGAAGATTACAAGAAAGGGAAATGTGATATTTATAGAAAGATAAATATAATTAATGTATTATATATATATATTTTTTTTGAATTTAGTAAAAGTAATGTATTATATGTAAAAAAGAAAAAACTTTTTTAAAATAATAATTAAATAATCCTTAACTAGTCAATTTTCAACCATCTATTTTTCTCAATTAGATAACATTAATTCATGGCTATGGTCCCATGGAATGTGCAGCAACGCTGAAAATCATTCCTCGAAAGCAGCTCAACAAAATATTAGTTATTAAACTCTCATGGTAGGAGAGCTTTCAACTGAACCCTAAAAAGATCACCAAGTGCTCCACGAACATCCATCTGAAGAAATAAAGTTACAATTGGTTATCAACCAATTTAAAGAATGAGATGTCAATATGTGGATTATCTAGTTTAGAAACGTCAACGAACTTGTTCCACATCACTTGTTAAACACGACAAAAAAACAAACGAAAATGGCCTAATATCTACACTACATGCTGAGGGCTGAGGGTTTTTTTTACGTGTTTTACCAGATCTAGCCAAGACTAACAAAGAATCACTTCAAAATTTAGTTAACATTGCTCTAACAATACAAATTTGAAGACTCATTGCAGGGAAATACATTAATCAATTACACCAAGTCAAACAAACTTTTTAGCAAGTGATAATGCCACAAATATAAAATGCCCAGAGCATCATAGTATTCCTTTTCGGTATGAAAGATTGGCAGTATAAATGTTTTATCACTACATTGTAAGAGTCATATAATAAAGTAAATAAAATGAGCTAAAAAGTATATTTTATAACAAAAATAAAATCAAATGGTATGAAAATCCAAGTTGTTTGTTACCCATTTATTATTTTCCTATGTTGTTCTTTGTTGTTAGTATTGAGCTACAAGTGAGAGAGTATCATGCAATGTATAAATAATCGCTCAACTCTAGAGTTAGTTGAAGCATTTTATTCAACTTGGGCTTTTTCATTTATTGTCAATTGGTTTTGTGTTGGATGTTTAATTTTAAGAGGTGAATATGCGAAGACGAAACTGAATGCAGAATAGTGGTGATTAAGCAATACAAAAATTGTGCCAACTCTGCAGGAGCAGTGGTGATGGCAGCAAAGCAATCTTAATGAGACAGAAAATGCCTCAAAACTGAATAAAATTCTTGTATTGCATACAAACTTGCAACTAGAAATCTATTACTAGATCTATGGTACAAGCAAAGAGAAAGGAAGATTTACCTGGTCACAGCAAACAAGTTTTGTAAGCAAAGGATAGAACTCCCCGAGGTGTTTCCTGAAAATCTTATTGTTCATGAAGCACATGCCTTTAAGCACCTGCAAGAACAAAACGAACAGAGATTCTCTATTACCACTGCAATTAATAGAACGTCACAAGAGCAAAGAATAAAGTTAAATTATGAGATAATGTGATCTTAAGGCAAACTATCCGATCATAAAAACAACTTTATGAGATAATGTGACCACCGAAAGAATGGCAATGAGGAGATATTCACTTCAACGCACTAATAGTTCAACAGGTCTCCAGCAGAGACAGCAAGAAGAAGAAAAAAAGGCCAGGCCTGATAATATAAGTAGGGAAAGGAAAAAGAAAAGAACTGATCTGCACTGTTTTTCTCAGTAAACATCAATGTCCGCAATCATATGCACAATCCAGCCATTCATGATCTTGCACTAATATAATTTTAGCAAAGGCTATATTGTTTCATAGACAAGGCACAGTTGGCACATACTATTTAACTAATAAGCAACTAGACGTTCTTGCATTGACAAAAATAGTCTAAACCATATCATGTTTTACTTTAATATTTTTTTAGAAAGTGTGTAAAAAGAACTTTATACCTTAACGATGATTGGAGATCGCAACTCCAGAACTCGATGAATATCCACATTACTAGTTTCCCCTATTGTAGACTGGAGGGCAGATGCATCCCTGAGTACCTGTTCACAGAAAGACACCAGCTTCTCTTCTGCTATTCCTTCCAATTTCGTTTCTGTATAAGAATGTTCAGCCAATCTTGAACCATTGTTGTCTGAAGAAATATCAGTGTCCTGAGAACCAGTTGGTTCTAGATGTTGCCCGTTATTGTCATTAAATCCTGAAGTTGTTTTTTGCAAGACATCCAGATAAATGCAAGTTCCTGCTAACTCCTGGCGAAGAAGATTTAGAGGGGGCCTGCCAAGATATGAAGTTATTAGAAGCAAGCTTCTTCCACCTTAAGAGTAAACAGAACAGACAAGATGATGATAAAAACTGAAATTAGGAAAATTAGATTTTTCTTACCTTTCTGCAGGAATGTGGTGCATACGTGTTCTGAGGTTAGAATATGAATTATATGAAGCAGCAAATTCTAACAAGGATAACAAAATGTCCATTACGGCAATCTTCTGAGGTGCTTTCAAATAATCCCAGTATTGTTTCTGCCAATTCAAACACATTTTAATTGGTAAAACAGTTACAGAAATATGCCACATGACCCAAAGTCCAAAGATGCAAACCTGAATGCTATCAATAGCACCAAGAAGTAATAATTGAGTGATGCACTTGCCCCTAACAGTTGCCATCAGTGGACTTTCCTCCTCATCTTTTGCTTCAGGCTCAACAGCCTCAGGAAGCTAGAGAAGCGTCAGATCAAATAAGAGAGGGGTAAGTAAAAAAGAATAAAGGAGAAGGCATATAGTGTCAATAACACATTACATCCATAAATGAAGATGTGGCATATCCTCTCTGCCACTTTTCCATTTGATCCTTAAATAAAAACATCGGCAGGTTTGAAATAATAAAACTAGCTTCTTGTAAGCAAATATTTGCGTAAACATAAAACAAACTGAGTGCAATAAATAATTTTCCTTTCTTTTTTATAAAGTGCAATAAATAATTAAGCAAGCATTTTAAAGGCTTATGTACACCTACACCCCAATAAAATAATATATGATAGCAGTGGAGAGTGGAGACTGACAATCAAGAGCCAAGAACTTCTAAAGTGTCTTCTATAAGGTGAAAAAAGAGAAACCCATAAATAGAACATCTCTTGTGATTGATCCACCAGAGATATGGGAACATCAAACACCCAAAGGAATTGCTAACCACCAAACAGCACAACCAAAGATGACTTGCTTACCTTGGGTGGCGAAGAAGGAACTGGAACCTCTGATGTACCACTCTTTGATTTTGAGGTAAGACTTCTGAGAAATAGGTTATCCATCATATTCCCCATGATTCTTTGACCTATTGTTTGATTTCGTTGGAGACTCCCAGCTTCAGCAGACTTCTGAGCTCTACCTGATGGTGAGGAAACACCTACAAGAACAACGACGTATACATTCGTAAGGTTTGCTAATGGACACATTTCAAATGTCTGGATTGGGCTGTTTCAACAGTAGCATAATGGTCATCCCTTCGCTCATAGTATGAAGGAAAATCAGACATCAGAATACTATCAGAGGAGAATTAAACTTTTTTTAAAAGTTTGGCAGATTATACTGCAAACTGATTCTGATATATAAATGATATTAACTGATGACAGATACAGATTCCCAGCTGTCTAAAGTTTAAGCAATAGCAAGGGGAAAAAACTTCTCAACAGCTAACCTTCGGATCCATCTGGAATAGATTGTAACCCAGATTCTTGATTGTGATCTTGTGAAACAGATACATTGGTATTCCTTGTGCTGCTATCAATACCAGCACTCGGGGATGCGAGTGGTGAAATCTTCCCGTTATCAGTACATTCAAACTGATAGACTTCACCACCTGTATGAACCTTTAAATCTTTTATTAACATTGAGGGGTTCGTTTGATTCTCTAGTCCCAATGCATTGAGTAGCTCAAGCGGCTGTGTTGTGTATGATGCATCTCTGGTGATAAGAATAAAGTAAAAAAAATTATACATGACTAACAAATACAAATTTTAATTGTCAAAAATATGAAATAATCTCAAATCTGAAGACATACGGACCTTATGCTCTTCAACAACATATCCCAGTCACTCTCACTGAACTGGTGTCCTCCAACCTCTATGAGATGCACCAACGCACCAAGAGAAATTGAAACCACCATCTGATCTGTCTTTTTAGCACAGTCCAACAGCAAACTCAAGAGGGGTGGCAGCATAAAGCACACCTCCTGTAGAAGAAAAAAAAGACAAGAAAGTTCAAGCTACCAATAATTGTCAGGAAACTTGGTCCAAACACAAGATTATATGGACCATTTAGAATTTAGATGATACTTGGTTTCCTGTCACAATCTAAACGGCACCCCTCCATTTTAAATCATGAGAATAATACAGTTGAGAGGACTATTAACTTGCCTACCTTGTAAAAAGTGTTGAAAAGGTTGCACAGCAACTGGAGTGAGTGAATGCTGCTTTCACGAAGCCACTCGTCTCCAGAGGAAATTAAGCTCTCCTTTCCAGCATGTCTCACGTGATCAAATATGGGAAACAAGACACGATGGAAAACGCTCTCCCAAAATGGTGTTGAGAACTTCCTACCTCTTTCATTCAGCAAATCAAATAAAACTTCAAGCGCACAACTCCTAACCTCTGGTCTTGAATCTGATGTCAGATCAGACAAACCAGCCAGCATTGGGAACCAATAATGCTCGGTTACATCAAACGCTGTGTCAGTATCATCATCAATTGGCTTCAGAGCCCCACCAGGTATACGTCCCTGTAATTGGAAAATATGTTGAAGCATTTAAGCAAAGATGTACATTACAAAGAAAAGAATGCAGCAGAAGTTAAGCAAATTCGCAAACATTGTTTGAAATAATCAATGAGAGCAAACAGTTAACATAAACTTATTTTTTTCCCTGAGAAGAGAAAAAAGAGTTCATATAAACCTTCACTGTATTAAGCAAAAACTACACCATAGTTATCATAACAAAGACAACAAACAGAGTCTTCTTGGTAGAAGGGCTGGTGACCATGACCATTTTTAGATGAACTCCAAGAAAGGCTTTGAAGCAATGGCATTGGCCACTTGGATATTGAAGAGTTGAATCTGCAGCACCTTCATTTGTTCAGATGCTGTTCCACTGTTGGTGGTTGGTGGTGGCTGGCTGTTATCTTTGCTTTTAGGCTCCAGATTCAGGAATTCTCCAACAGCTGTGAGGAGCAGCTGATATTTTGGGTCTATTATTTTCTACTGTTTTGAGAAAAAAATATTTCATTTCTGTGAAGTATTCAAATTTTATTTTTGTCAAGAGCTACTTTCTGAAGCAGAACAATATGTTCTTTCGGCATATTAAGCCAGGAAACTACTATTAATTGCTGTTACTTATTGCTCAATGCCTAGGTTTTATAGTAGGATCTATTTGCATCAGCTGGGAGAATCACCAGCCCATTCACCAGAGCTAATTGAAAATTTAGGATGAGAATCTTCAAAGAACATGGTTAAATCTAATGAAATTCTTCTGACCACGTGAAAACCATAATATGCAAGATTTTAACGCCACTATAACATAAGATTAAATTTTATTTTAGAATATGTAACAACCCAACCACAGGCTCAACCCAGACCCGAACCTGGTTACTTTCTGCAAGTATCTACTTACATGGATAAATGTGGCAAAAGTTGACCAAACCAGAAAAACTTGGTCAATCAACCCAACCTGAATTAACTAAAAAGTTCGAAAACCCAAAGCCAAAACAGCCAGAAGCTGACCTATCTGACTCTTTGCCCAATTGTCACCCTTCTGAAACAAACTTTATGTAATAGTAGAATGGATATAAATGCAGACTATCAATTCGAGATGTTTGCCAATGTGTTAGTAAAGAAAAAGGTATTTGCTAGAAGAGGGCAAATAAAACGATGAAAGATATTTTTTGTTTTTAGAGAGAGAGAGAGAGAGAGAACAATATGCTCGATTAAAAAAATCAAGCTTAAGGATGGAAAACAAACCTCTGCTAGACGATCTTCACATATACGCAGAAGGGCAACAGCCTTCAAACTTATGCGGTGGGAAGTTTTATTGTTGGCAAACCTAATAAGACAGTTGACACAGTCCATGAAACAATCTCCAACAACTTGATCAAAGTGTTCCAGTATAACTGCAAAGAACTTGATGTTAGATTAATTGGAAAAAGAAGAGAAGCATCAGTCTGGAAGAAGAAAAATGGCAGTTTCTTACCCTGTTCCACGTTCTCAAATGCACTTTCAATAATTGATTCCAAATCATCATCTGCGGCAGCAGTGAAAATCATAAAAACACTTCGCCATCCAGACTTTATGCTTCCAACCTTTGACTTTATCATCTGCAATAACATCATTATCAATCAAGGTGTCACACAAGTGCGCAATGGAATAAGAAAAAACTGACAGCTAAAGGTTTAAAATTAAAAATGTATTAACTTCAAAATATATGTATATAAAAGAGGAGGGAAAAACATCCGCAAGCGAGAGGGCTAGATGTTCAGGAAATCCGTGCAAGTACACATACTTGAACAATGCAGTCCACAATAAGGCTCCTTATGGTTGCACTTCGACTATTCCGCATGAGAACAACAAAAGGTTTAAGAATATCATTTTGGAAAGTAAAATTGGTCAGTTCAGCACGCTCCAAATACTTCATACCAAGCTGCCTCAAAGAATCTATCGCATACATAGCAATTTTCTCATCAGCATGGCTGCCAGCAGAAATAAAATGATGTGCGAGGACAGTCCATATTCTAGCCCAGACCTGATAGACATATTATTAAAACTTTTAAAATGTAAACCAGTATGTACTTTGGCAGGAAAAAACAAATGATTTTCAATCTATAAATCAATTTATAAACTATAGTTAGATCCCACTAAATCAAAATAACAGCTCATGTGTGATCAAATTACACATCTGAAACTAATTAATTTCTAAAAATGCTCGTGTGGTAAAAAGAAAGCCAAATTAATATAAAAGGTTCTATTCTTGTAAATTAGAGTAACTTTACGTGTAATGTTGATTCACTGACATTATTTAAATTTTTTTCAGAATATTCTCCACAATTTATCAAGAGGCATGGCACAAATATATCATGCAATATATGAACCTTTTTTCTTAAAAAAACCAGAACTATCAAGAAAGGAATGAAAAGCATTTTGAACTAAGAAAAATTAACTGAAATTCAAAGATGGTCAGAGCATTTTAAATAGTCCTCTCTCTAGTATTCCTACATGCTTCTCCTCAATATTCCATATGCCCATTGAAGTGACGCAGATCCTAATCTACATAATAAGGTTCAGAATATGACTAGCCATAAAATCTTGATAAGTAATTATAAACATGAACAAGAGGGTATTGTGGAGGTCAGTCAGTTTAAAGGAAGTACCATACGAATACGAGCAATATTGTAATAACTGATCTCAACAAGCTTTTGCAAGCTGAAAACACGAGCTGGAGTTTGTTTTAGTTCTTCTGCAGATACACCACAGAGAGCAGTGAAGAATTCCACAACAGAATCACTAGCCAATTTTTCACTATTCACAAAAACCTGTTCAGCAGGTTTCCCAGCCAGTTCTTTCAGTGACTGCACAACAGCATCCTTGGAGATCTGATTTGATCCATGCATGACAGTTGCAGCAATAGCAGGAGTTGACGTAATAAATTCAAGCCGAGAAACACATTCAAGAACAGCATTCCACGTGTCTTGAAGAGAGTATGGTTCTAAGTCACATAAACCCAATAGAGTCCGCAATGCTTCCACATTTTTACTACGCATTTCCTTTGGGGCATGCAAGAAAGTAAACCTAACATCCAAAATTCACAGACCAAGCATTACAGCTAAGCTATTTCCCTAGGGATTTAATGATTGACACATGGACTGCCCAATTAAATAAATGTAATAATGATTGATGCAAGGGCTGCCCAATATAAGAAGCGGTATTCTTAAAAAAATAGAGAAATCAGACAAGGTAAGAAGAACAGAATAATTACAATGACAAAGCAATGGTTACAAAGTGAGATGGGGCTACAGCTTTACCTGACCAGAGATGTTAAAAAGGCATAGCGCATCGTATCCATTCCAAGGGCATATGTAATATGTATCCCAGCTCTAAATCCTTCCATACAAAGAACAACCCTTGGCTTAATTTCACCTTCCTCCATTGTAACAGAGAAGGTCGCCAGCAATGGCCATCCTACAGCTTCAACCATGGGCCTTACAAGTTCAATCTCTTGTGCAGTAAAAAAAACTCCTCTTTTTGCTCCTTGGTTCCGAATAATAGCCTGTGTCTGATTAATTATTGCTTCACTTTCGGACTTAGCATCACTTGCTGACTTTGTTTTAGGAAGAGCCAGATTAAGGATACTAACAAGGCGGCTTCTCTCTTCACTCTCTGGCTTTTGCCTGCTACCTTTCCCAATGCCAGCTGCATCATCTTTCATTTTTATCTCTTCTTTAACAATAGAATCATAGATCTCTTCCAGAAGTTCGGTAGGGGCACACTCTTCAGGGTCATTCGTGGCATTCATTCGTATAAAATCTGACTTTGACATTTTAGGCCAGACCATGGGGTTATGGGCATCAGTATTCAGCATTATAACGGCATATGCAAGAACATATGCAGTGTCTGCATTCTTGAAAAGACCTGGATTATCAGCACAATACCTGCCAAACACAAAATGAGACAACTAATCACCACCTAGTGATGCAAAGCGGCATGTAGTCTACATAATAAGTGGACACCAAGAATGGTATTAAAAAAACACTCACCATAAAACATAGTAAAATGGTTCATTGAAGAGTAATCATTATATGCCAAGCGCATTCGACTCTTATTTACATTGGCTACACAGCCTTGTTATGGAAGAATCTCAAAAGTATTTAAAGAAAAGGTTTGGCATGATGTAGCAGAGATTTGAGGATGGGGGTTGTACAACTTTTAATCTAAGCCAATAAAACAAACAACAAATGGATGTTTATACGAGAACAGTGTTTTCAAGACAATAGAATTTATTCATCCAATGATAATTCCCTTTTCTAACAGAAACAAAAAAAAAAAAACTTATCAGCTGATTTTTTGGCATAAAACCTAACTATAATGGCTATTGGCTAAGAAGAACCCCCACCTAAATTAAAGCATGTTTAAATCTGTTTCCTTGATTGAATTAATCTGTGCTCATGTATACGTTTTAGGCACAAAAGACAGTTTCATGCACGCGGCATAGATACCCCCATACCTTTCTGCAAACTTTTCCATGATTCGATCTATCTTTTGAGCCTCCCCAGGAAGACGAAATCCTTTAAGAAATTCACGTATTGCAGTATCAAACTTCATTCCTGAAAATGTTATTGAATCTACATAAGCATGCATGACAGCAAGGGGAAACTCCTCATGTTGACCCAGATAATCACCGATCATTGTCTGCAAAATGCTAAGAATTAGATCACTTATCCAGGAATTGAGCAAAAGTTATATCAGATAAGGGCTCTACCTTGTCCAGACTGGGAGTATTTCTTAGAAATTGGGCAACTGAGGCAGGATTATTTTCCACCAATTTATTTGATATAAGATACCTAATACCCTTCACTGGTTGCCTGTTGAACTGCAATATAATTAAAACTATATTTTAGTACCTAATTACAGTCTAAGAAATTGAGGATTGCTTAACAATACTTCCCAGTATCATATTCGCATTGCAGAAAACTTCCAGTCTGAAATGCTAAACTGTGAGTGTAAAACCCGATCAATCACCTCAGAGATGGCAGCTTCCATGGTAGATTTATGAGCTTTTGCCTTCTCAAAGTTACTGGTAACATCTTCCCTGCTTTTTATCTCAACAGATTCTCTAGCCGAATCTTCTTCAGGAGACTGGCTGCCTCCCCTCTTCCTTTCTGGTTGTCTTCGAGATTTCTCCCAATCAACCAGTGATTTTAGTACGTTGACGAGGCACTAAAGAGTTTAGGAAGTAATGCTTTATCAAACAACTACAGTGGACATGGAAGCATAGAAATATAAACAAAAAATAGTACTAATAATTGGCAAGCTAATTTAGTAGAGCTGGCCAATAGATTAACCAACCTGGAGTGAGGAACCTTTAATTGATGTTGTCTGGTTGACAGCAACAGGGCTTGAGTCTGCATTTTGTGCCCCTTGAGCTATTTTAGACAGAGTCGTGACCTAGAGGGCCAGAAGGCATATGGTATACTTATGAAAAAAAAGCCTAGAATAACATATAAATATATGAATAAATGTCAGGTGAATAGTAACTGAGTTCATACCATGCGTTCAAACAAGTTCGGTGCCTCAATATCACAGTCATAATTCACATAAACATCAACAAGCATCTGGGGATCTTTGCAAACTTTCTCAAGCATCCTAGAAAAATAAAATTAAAAAGATTAGATAATATAAAGCAAATAGCAAACTAACATGTGATGACAATATGCTGAACAGTGAAAGCAATGCCCCAGTAATTGCAACATCCAATCAATTAGAACGAGCACCGTACCGGAGAACACTCATTTTTAGGTTAATGGGGAAGTCTGAACCATCCAATGACCTCAAAACAATCAAGGGAAAAAAGACACCAATTTCACCCTGAAAAGAAATAAGATAAAGTACTCAGGCATAAAGCAAAACTGTTGTGTATCACAGCACTAACGCATTATTAGAAAGAACTAGCTTTAATAATCTGTCAAGATAATAATCATACTTTAAGACTCTCTCGGAATCGCAACAAAAGCACAAAGAATATCCCAGTAGCATACTGCCACAAAGAAATGCATAGTCAGAGACAAATTCTCATAGCAGATTCTTCTAAAATAGGATAAAGAAAAGATATTATTTAGACGCAAGATAACCTGAAATATGACAGGGGACTGTGAAACTGAAGCCCGCAGCAAAGCATATGAGAGATATGCTTTCACAGAATCAATGAAATGGAAGTTCTTTGTAAATGAATGGCTAACCCCTTCCAACAAACCCTGCAATACCATAGGCCAGCAAATATGATGAATGACATTAGCTACCTATTCTTTGTTACCATTAAATGATTAAAATAAACAAATTTTGGCATTTTAAAACAATGTTTATGCTGATAAGATTCTTTTGGAGCTACCGATGAGAGTCTATTCAAATTTCAGAGTTCCCCATCTATCCAAACTCAAATACAACGAGGATTACATGAATTCTTTCCCCGCCAATAATAAGAATGAAAATAGCAAATATATCCTCTTAACAGAGAAAAATTGAAGCATTTATAAATATGACCCCACATAGTTGGGAAATCGCTGTATTCTATTATGCAAAGACTATATATCAAACATTCTTACAAAGCATAAAATAAATTCATAAAATTAACCTGCAGAAGTTCAAGAGACAGAATCTGTGTCTTGGTTGTGACCTCATCAGTATCTTCCTTCATACCCATCTGCAAGACAAAACATTTCATGAAGGGAATCCTAGCAGAGACTTCAAAATGCAAAGAATAATTGGAGAAGGGGATAAGAAGTAGACCAACCTTGCAAAGGGTGCGGAACACAAGTAATGCATCACGTTTACCAATACTCATGCTCTCAAGGTCAATCCCTCTAAGATAAGTTTCAAGAGTCATGATAGCAAGCATCAATAAACAATTGCAACAAAAATATCAACCAAAGTAAGAAAACAGAAACTAGAAATCTGGGTAAAATATTTTAGTACATACCTTGTGATCTTTTTACCATCCTCAACATGCACAACTTTGTCAAGAGCAGCCTCTAAACCCTATAAAACACATAAGTACCATCTTAAGAACCATAAAAAACCAAAAGAAAACTTCACTAAAGCAAACACCTAGCAAATGCTACAAAACCTGAGGCCCGCAAGTCAAATGGATCAAAACAGATAACAGCAAATAAAAGGATGCACCTTAATATCAGCACCACCAGCAAGGTTTTGAAGTTCCTCAACAGATGCAAGTGTGGTATCCTTGCCCAGGTTAAGTGCACCCCCTAAAGTCATTGCATTATCATTTTGGTCACCTGAGGACGCTTCTTCAGCTTTTGAGGTAGAATTCTCCGAAGAAGCAGCTTCAGTATGATCAGAAGAACCAGATGAAGTAGGGACCTGAATTTCAAGTAAAAGATATTATCAACTTTCTTCCGGATATAACATGGAGCAAGAGAATAGTTAAAAGGTTAAAACTATAAATTCCATACCTCATCAGTCTCCATTCTCCTAAATATGATGTTAATCATCTGTGTCAACATTGCCTTTGATGTCGCTTGGTTTATAGGACTCTTGCTACACATCCAAGCCACAAATCATGAGAAATATTTTAAGTTGGACTATCACTATCTTCAACAAATACAAACAATACCTGTGAAGAGCAATATTGTAGCAGACTCTGATAACTCCAAGCAAAGGTTCCCCATGGACTGCATTTTGAATTAGCAAATTGCAACAAGACTCAGTTCATATACTAGACAATGAAACAGATGACTAGATCCTGGACAATATACCTCTGAACTTTGTGGATGCTACAGCAGTAAGAAGTACCTTCAGCACTTGCAGGATTGTACTGCAAATTGTTTTCCGGAATTAAAAATGCGTAACAAGTGACATATGCTAAAAACGAGGTTAACAGACACAAGGACCCATACCTGTCAGGAGAAGAATTATCAACACAACTGCAAACCATATTCAGAATGTCTGACAGAGGAACATTTTTACTACCATCTAAACCAGGATCTCCCTCCAGATGATCGTAGGCAATTAGTTTCTGTGCTTATGGAATTAAAACAGATCACATCAGTAATCATTATGCAGAAAATGAAGCATTAGAAGTTCCAAAATCAAATTGAACAAAAATAGAGAGGTCCTTTTGGAATATAAATAGCAGCCTTCAGTTGGATTTGGACTTCCCTTGATGTTATATAAGAACCATAGAGAAGACTATTAAGTAGAAAATAAAGATTCAAAAATAATAGATCAAGAAAGAAAGCAACTACATACATGAAGACAATCCAAAGCTGGTTCAAGGATTTTTAAGTTCTTTGTCTCAAATGCAAGTCGAAGAGGATTTAGAAGAAGCTCCACCTCAGACCCCTCCAAGGTGTATCCCGCATTTGCCAAGGCAGTTGTGATGGTTCCACTAACAAGAGTTGGCTTACTAACATGCTCTGTATCCCCAGCACTTTGTAAAACTGTGCTTGATCCATCAGGTTCTATTCCAGTTTTTTCGGCTCCAGTTTCAGTTCCAATGGAACTACAAGTAAAACAAAAAACAAAAATTGGAGGTCATCTATAATTGTTACAATATCAGTCATGATCACATTACTGCAAATGATATCAATTCCACATCATTTTTAACAAGGCCATTTAGGGTGTTGGCTGAATCTGACAAAGGCTATAGTGACGGGCAAAAACTTCGGCTCTGAACTATATAGAGCCCAAATAATTGTAAACAAATAGACCCAAAAAAATATAAAAAGGCTATTTCATTGGGTTTATATCTTGGGTAAGAAACTAGGAACAAAAAAAAAGAGTAGCAGATTATAAGATTGTAAACAGATTTAAACCTTCCATCTCCAGGTGAAGGTGCTGCTTGATTTGGCTCAGTGGATGAAGAATGCTGATTTGTTTGTTTTGGACTATCTGAAGAAATGCAAAAATATAACAAAAAGAAAATAGATGAAAGCTATGACCGACCAGCAACAATTTTAACATGAAACTACAGGAAGAGATAAGTTCACATATTAAAGAAAACCAGTAAAGTTGTCATCTAATAAATGCATGGAGAACAGTACACAGTAGGAAGTGAAGGCCCCACATCTTACTCTCCCACCCCTCCTTTTCTTCTTAATGACATACTTCTTCTATTTCATTCAGCAACACCGTCAGAAATATTGTCTTTTAAAGAATTAGTCAACCGGGGGGAGAAGAAGAAAAGACCAACTCCTAGAACAACCCATTCTAACAAGAAAAAGAACCAGGATCATTATCAATTTCACTTATTATTATTCTTTTCATTTTTCCCTTTGTGTAAAAGCAATTTCGAAATACACACGGATTTCACTTACAAATCCCTTCTAAAATCCATCAGACATGAAACAGAAAATCCCACTTATTTTTCTCATAAAAATGTTAAAGTAATTACTTAAATAAGAAAGGCATCAAGTACTCCATAGAAACCGAAGCTTCTTAATCTAACGTTAAAAGAGATTATAACTTATAAACTCCACAACTACTCCTAAATCCTACTTTATGTCCTAAGTACCATTCTAACTGCATTTTTTTAAGTAATAGTATAGTTGCATGCGGTTAAATATGGAAGGCGAAACTCAAATAACTAAACAACGGCTAATGCACTAGAAAATTCAATAATCACAATCCCACTTCTTAAACTCGCACTGGTGGTTAATTTGCTGAGAATCAAAATTAGCCTAAAAATAACAATAAAAAGAAAATATATTAAATGCAAAGAAATTATAATCAAAGCACAATTACCGGATAAAAGAAGATAAATATAAATTGCAAGTAGAATTAAGCTTCAGATCTAAAGAAACAATAAAAAAACAATGATCTAAAAAAGAAAGTATGGATCTGACCTAAATAAGTTTGAATAGCCTTTTGAAGATCGGGATACTTTTTGCCGGCACTTTCCTTGAGCATCGACTCGAATGCTCGGCTCACGAATCCACCTGCCGCCATTTTATTCTTCTCTTCCCCGACGCTTCGAATATGATAGGTTTCGGACTTTCCTTCTCTCTCACCTAAAACGCAAAATTCATTGACCAAACAGAGAAAATACTCGCCGTTAGAGAAAATAGCTGTTAGAGATATGTAGCCAGATCGTCGACGAAAAGAAAGAGCGTTACCGCGCTTTTTGATTTGTTCTGAGAGAAAAAATTGGAGTCAAAAACCATGAAGATCTGGAAAGATATGAGCAGATCTGTTGAAATGTTTAAACGCGAGTGCGTTGCTTTTTGTGTTTACTGGGCTTTAGTTGCGATGAGCCCAGACAATGCCCGGGTTTTGATTGGATTTCGCGTGACTAATAACGGCTAGATTTTGTTCGGTCAAAGTTGCTTGGCAGTTAATAATAAATATTTAGTGCAAATATTTGTTAATAATAAATATTATTAAAATATTTAAATAATATTTAATTTTTATACAGTTTTTTAATTTTTTAATTATATGAAAGTAATTTTTAAAATTTATCATTAACAAATATTTTTTATCATAGAAATAACTAAAATTTCAATTAAAATATTATTTTTAAATATTTAGTACAAATATTTGTTAATAATAAATATCATTAAAATATTTAAATAATATTTAATTTACATATAGTTTTTAATTTTTCAACTACATGAGAGTAATTTAGAAAATTTATTATCAACAAATATTTTTTATCATAAAAATAACTCAAATTACCAATTAAAATATTGTTTTTAAATATTTACTACAAATGTTTGTTAATAATAAATATCATTCAAATATTTAAATAATATTTAATTTGCATCTAGCCTTTTAATTTTTCAACTACATGAGAGTAATTTCAAAATTTTATTATTAATAAATATTATTTAGTATAAATATTTGTTAATAATAAATATCATTGGAAAATTTTAAAATTAATAAAAGTTACATTTTTTTTTATAAGTACTATCACATTCTCAGGATTTTATTCAGTACTTTCTCATGTATACCAAAAGTTGTAAAGTTACATTCTCTGGAATCACATTTCCAATAATCACATTCTCAAGAATCACATTTCATAAAATGTGATTCCTGAGAAGGCACCAAACGTCCCCTTAGAGTGAAAAGAGTAATTTAGTTATGTTTTTTTATTAATTTAATTCTTAATTATATACTTTCACCTTTAGAAATAAATAATTAAGGAAAATTGTTAAAAGCATTTGTTTAATCGGTGCCTATAGACACCAATTATTTATGGATTTTGCTAACAAGTGCTCTAAGGGCACTCGTTAAGGTTACTACTTATAGTAATATCTTCATTTAATGTATTGAAAATAATGAATAAAGTTGTCAAAAACTGCATTTAATACAATGTTCTTTCTATAAATAGTATATTATTTAACCTTAACGAATGCCGTTAGAGTACTCGTTAGCAAAACCCATTATTTATTGGGTTTTGCTATCGAGTGCCTTTAGGGCACTTGTTAAGGTTAGTTAATATACTATTTTATAGTAATAATATTGTATTAAATATAAAAGTTGACAACTTTATTCATCATTTTCGATGCATTGGATGGAGATATTACTATATATAGTAACTTTAACAAGTGCCCTTAGGGCACTTGTTAGCAAAATCCTTATTTATTTACCATTTTAGGAAATTTTTTTGCATTTAATACATTATTTTTACTGAATTAAAAAAAAAATAATGCATTCATTACACTTTTCTTTCTATAAAAGATTTTGCTAACGAGTGCCATTAGGGCACTCTTTAAGGTTAGTTAATATACTATTTATAGTAATAATATTGTATTAAATGTAAAAGTTTACAACTTTATTCATCATTTTCAATGCATTGATTGAAGATATTACTATATTTAGTAACCTTAAAAAATGTCTTTAAGACACTTGTTAGTAAAATCATTCTATAAATACCACCTTAATTAGTGTCATTAGACACTGTTTAACATTTCCCTTGCTAAAAATCATCCCATAAATTTCTTAATTATGTTAACATGACATATTGGCAAATTATTGATGTGTTATTGTATATATTACTATTTTTTAGTCTGATATTGATTTTTTTTTAAATAAGTATTAATTTTGGCATTTTTTAATTATTTTCTTTTGAAATTATTTTTATTTAAAAATGATAAAAAAACTAATAATTCAATAAAAAAATGATCATATAAAAGATTAATCTATATTTTAAAATTCATGTCGACATAAAAATAATAATATAAAATGCACTATTTCTTTGTTAGTAAAATATTAAACATCAATATCATGTCAACATAATTAAGGGATTTATTGGATGAATTTTAGTAATTTTCCTTAATTTTTTTCTAAATATGAAAGTATAGGAATTAAATTGCTTTTTAATCCTTTTTTTAAACTAATTTTACAGGTTATATGGTAAAATTGCTTTTCCTTAATTGTAGTAGATCGATTTTGTTCTTAGTTTTCGCTATAATCTTTTTTTTCAACTAATTTTACAGGTTATATGGTAAAAAATTAAATTTGGACGGAATTCAATATGTATTGATTACTTTTATTTCAAAGTGAAATGTTAGTTAGTGTTTAGTGATATTGATTAACATGATATTTAAAGAAATAGTTCGGTTAACGGATGCTTATAGGCACCGGTTAAAATTTATTTAATTATTATTTTAATTTTTTTATTTAATATATTATTTCTATTTAATTCAAAAAATAATAATCCATCAATTGTAATTTTTTTTTATTTTATAAATATCATTTTAACAAGTGTCACCATGCACTGGTTAATATTTTTCTTAAAAAATATAAAAAATACATAATTTTTTCTTGAATTTTGATAAAGTAATACATTAAATGCAAAAAAAAAAAAAGTAATTAAATTAAGATTTTGGTAACGAGTGGTCTTAGAACACTCTTTAAAGTTACGTAAATACATTAAAATTATCAATTAACTATCAATTCATGCATTTAATATAATGGTCCGCTTAACTTGTGCCTATAGGAACCTATTAAGGATTATTTATTTACCATTATAAGAATGTTTTTTATATTTACTACATTATTTTTACTAAATTTAAGAACAAATATTTATTAATTACACTTTATATATATATATATTTATATATCATCTTAACCAGTGTCACTAGGCATTGGTTAACATTTCTCTTAATATAATAGTATAACTATAAATATTAATTTAATTAATATTAACAAATGTTCTTAGGACACTCATTAGTAAAATTCATTAAATAATCTTTAACATGTGCCTATAAATACTCGTTAACCATTTTTTTTAATTACTATTTAAAAAAAAAATTTGCATTTAACATCGCTTTTACCAAATTTTGTTTACAATGCTAACAAGTGCACTAAGATCACTATTTAAGGTTACTATATATAGTAATATGTTTATTTAATGCATTTGAAAATGATGAATAAAACTATAAGTTACTGTATTTAATGTAATATTATTACTATAAATAGCATATAACTAACCTTAAAATGTATCTTCACCAATGTTTAAAAAATCAGGCCGAATCGATCAGTCGAACCAGTTCAACCAATAACTGATGGTATATTCGGTCCGGCATATATCAAAATATCAGGGATAATGAATTGATAAAAAACCAGATTAAACCGATAAAAAAACCAATTTTTTGTTATTTTTAATATTTTACTATTAAAATTATTTTTATAAGTGATGAGCTATAAACCTTTAACCTTTTAATAATATACTAAAGATAATACCATTAAAATAAATACATCTTTTTATTAGCTAATTACTATATTTAATACTTGTTTAATATTAAAATCACATATTTAATTTATTTTTTAATTAAATAATATAGTTCAACCGATTAAACCAATAATTTAAAATTTACACCAATTTAATCTCTGATCCGATTTTTTATTCAATGACTCTGAAAACACTCGTTAAAAAAATGCATAATTACTTTTTTTTGCCTTTCAACTAATCTTTGAATAATTAATTATCGTCCATGGATCTTATCCCCCAAATAAATTGGATGGAATATCGGCTTTGAATTCGGGTCGGGCCAATGAAATGGGCTGAAAAGCTCATACCCAAATTCGAATGGGTTGACTCTTGACTGGTCTGGAACCACATATTTTCTTTTTTATTTTAAAAAAGTATAATGAGAATAGGAATTTCCTATACCGTGCAAATGAAGATTCTTGATTATCTACCTCTTGCTTTCTATTTTCCACTATATTTTTCCTAGGTCTTTCTTTTCACAATATATATACATATATTCTCAACGAACCTAGTAAATTGGTAAAAAAAAAAAAAAAATAGCAATCAATGATTCAATAATAGAATATTAGTATCTCATACCATGGGGCCAATTTATACCAAAATTCTAATTTGCTATTATTTTGGTTAGCTAAATTTTATTATACTTCTGTAGTAGGTAATTAGCTCACTCACGATTCAACTTTAATCTAAAGTCTTATAATATAGGTACTACAGAAAAATTATCATATTTATCGTCTTTAATTTTTAAATTTTATAAATTGAGTTAGTAAAATAATATATTTAAAAAATAAATCAAAATAATAATACATATAACAGTTTTTTTAATTTTATTGGTAAAATTAATAATCTTCATTGAAAAAGTATAAAAACAAACTAAAAAAAAAAAATTAAAAACTTTATATAAAATGAATTGTTATGTGCGTTCCAGAGAAAACCAAAATACAAAATAATGATATTAATTAACTACCACTTAGACTAAAAAAATTATCAATCAAAAAAACTTCCTTGACCAAAGTTTTCAACTCATTCACTCGAGGAAAGCTCTTTCTAACTACACAAATTTAGGTATCTAGATTTACAATTTTACATGGTATTTTTTTAATTGATTATTAATTCAAGAGTGACAAGCCCATTTCTCTCATGTTACATCAAATGAAGATCTTGTGGAATCAACCAAAGTGGCAATTGGTGGGGGAAAAAATAAACCTTTTTAGTCATTTAAAACTCAAAGAAAACGGGCAGGTCATGGAAATGAGAAAAGAATACAAAAAAATTTAAGAGGTATTTGATTTTTATATATGCAACTACTCCAAGGGTCAAGCTTTTAGAGTTTAGACTACTTGACTGTTTTCATTTTTTTTCCTTCACTTTGTAGCCTAACCCAGAGAACAAAATTGACCCTTTTCGCCATGCCCAAACTATCAACTGACTGCTAAATATATACCATAATTATTGATCCAAGCTCTATATCCATGATTAATTGAGCAAACAATATGTAAAAAGAAAAAAAGGAAAAAAAAAAAAAAACTATAGAGAAATGATAATTAGGTGGATCAAGGAAGAAGATCGTCCCCAAATAGGTAGAGAAGCCGCTCGACAGCCCAGCTAGGTTCATTCTTAGGCCAGCCCAAGCATTGGGAAGAAGTGAGTAAAGGGGCTCTGCAAAGGGGGCAAGTCTTGTGATTATCTTCATGATCATGATCATGATCATGATCATAATCATGGTCGTGATTTTGATCTTGATCATAGTCAACCCATCTGTCAATGCAATCTTGATGGAACACGTGGCAACAGTTCCTCAGTTCTCTGACATCATCACTTTCCTTCAGCTGACTCAAGCAAACTGCACACGTGTCAGAAACCCAAGGCACCCTTTCCTTAGCATCTTCAAAGGTTGTCAGCACCAGACTGTCTCTAATCATTTGTGAAGAAACTAAGGAAGAAGAAGAAGAAGACGTAGAAGAAGAGTTGTCTTGAGAATCAGATGAGAAAGTAATACTAGTATTAAAGAAGCTTATGTCTTTAAACCTAAGAGCCCAAGACAAGACCCATCTTAAAACTGCTAAAACAACAGCTGTTTTGTAAAGAAGATGGGTTACAATTAGCCCTGGATCTTCTACAAAAAAACCCATTGAAACAAAAGAAAGAACAATGAAGGGAAACAGAAAGGCAAAGAGAATGGAAAGTGATTGGCAAGAGATTGGAAAGGAAAGGGGGAGAATTAGAGGAGCATCTAGGGACTTATATAAAAGGAGTGGGGGCCAAGCCAACGAGCCCAAGTGGGGGGAGATAGTGGATTGCTTTGTTGGATTTTTGTCGGCGTGTGAGTAAGCTTTGGAATAAAGGAGAAAGAGGCAGGGGGAGGGGGATTACGCCATCATCGCAGGCAATCGTGTAAGTCACAGCTCAGAAGGACGGTGGTCGATTATCTCAAGTATCTTTCAATTTTTTCGTCTTTAATCGGAAATAGGTCGGTATTAAAAAAAATTGGGAGGAAAAAGGAGATTAGGAGAGAATAATATGGATTACAGTTAAATTAGTTTTTTTAATTCTTGTATTTTTATCATTTTGTATTATTTTTTTTGTCATTATTTAAAATATTATATTAATATTTATTTATATTTATCTATACTATTATAAAGTGAATTATTAAGTTAATGTCACTGAGTCAAGTGAGATCAATTCAGTTGATAAAAAAATAAAAAAATCAAAAAAATTATTATATAAAAAAAATACCAAAGTTATTGATAACTTTTCAATTTTTATATAATTTTTATTTAAAGAATATTATCAATTTTTTTTTCTAAAATTACTCACCTCTTTTAAAGAAGCTGCTCATTCTTAGAAATTACAAACTACCCACTAATAAAAGTTTTTAAATATAATTTTTCACTCACTTTTTTTTTTTCATTCACCCACATAATGGGTGTGCCATAATCTAGTACATATATAAAAAGAATGGCGGAGTTGGTGTTAAGAATCAAGTGACACCAACTCAGTTGGACAATTGACTAAAAAACCAAATTTTATTAATAAAATAATAATATTATAGGACATTTATGTTTTTTAATTTTTTAATATAATATATATTTTAAAAATATCCACTCTCTTAAAAAAAAACTACCATCTCCTTAAAAAAAACTATTCTCACTTAAAAACTACATTCCCTTAAAAAAAAAAAAAACTACCACTTTCTTAAAAAATTACCATTTTTTTTAAAAACTATAATTCCATTAAAAAAAACTAATCATATATATTTTTTATACAGTTTTTTTTCACCTATAAGGTAGGGGCGACATTATCTAGTTATTATTAAAGTACTTAATCGAGTTTGGTGTCATGAGTCAAGTGATACCAACTCAATTAGTGAAAATACAGAAAAGGAGACTAGGATAAAACATGTGGGTTAAAATTAGATTAGATATGATAATTCGTGTTTTTGTATTGTGTTTATATTATTTTATATCATAATCGTATTTAAGGTGTTATATATTTATATAAATTTGACATGTTAATAATTTGTATTATATAGATTTTGATATATTCATATATTCGCGTTGTGTTCGTATTATTTTTTCGTATCATGTCGAATTTTGTTACGTATTTTAATTATTTTTTTAGGATTGAATTTGTGTCGTGTCTAAAATTATCAGAATTAAATTGGATTAAAGTAGAGCAACGGGGTCGGATCATGAAATTGTGGATGTACCGAATGAATCTGGTGTTTTTCTTCGTAAGGAATTTGGTAATGGAAAGTCATCAATAGGTTCCCTAGCACTAAAAACATTGTTGGCCATGATCAAATTTTCTTAGAAAGAAAGATAAAAGAGAAAATCTAAAATTTGTATGTCTGTTGTTTTAGTTGTCGGATTCTTGATTTTAAAATAAGTATTCAATTGAGTTAACATGTTATTTTAACTGTTTATTTGTTAGATAAAATAAAAGCATTATCAAATGGATAATGTGGTAAGTTTTTTCTCCTAATTTGAAACATGTTTTCATATTCTAAGACTTTGACCGAAAAGAAGAGAAAAAAGAAACAATTAAAAAGAGAAAAAAAATTCTCCATTTCAGCCGTGATTGAGGTTCAAAAAAAAAAAAAAAAAAACTTTGGGAAGTTAAGACCATGAAATATACATTAATTAGTCATTAGGGTTAGGCCATATATACTGGTCCCATCTTGTAGGATTAAACGTGCTTTTCCTGCACGTGCTCTGCTAACTGCTGCCTGATTTTTGCCTGTATCTGACGTGTGCCCTAAGGCCTAAAGCATTCCATTTGAACTCTATGTTAAAGTCACAAAAGGCACAGGGAAGGGGAAAAAAGCAAGGGCCAATGAGGTAATGATCCATTTTAATCATCGCACACATCATCCATTAAGGAAAAAAGAGCAGATTAAGTTTAGAATGTTAGGTAGAACAGAAGGAAAAAATGAACCCATATTTATATATGCAAAATCAAAGAAGATTGCTTTGCTTTTTCACCCATGCCACGTTAGAAATGGGCCCCCATCAAACGTTAGTTTCCACAATCCAAGTCAGATCCCACCAAGGCACTACCATTTTTTAACTTGGAAAGCAAATGGCAATGGGGAAAAAAAATATAATGAAAAGAAAAGAAACAACAAATTGAGAAAACTTACATCCATGGTTTTTCTCTTTCAGGAAAAAGAACCTGGTTACCTAAAAGCAATAGAAGAGTTCATGCAGACGCATGCATGCAAAAGAATGAAGCCACCAGCATCGGTCATTTGTTCAAGGAATTCCTAGGCCAGGTTTGCTTATTATTCAACGCTGGCAAACTTATGATTAAGATGATTTTGTTGAATGAATCCCCAAACCTTTTCACCACGCTGTATGCCATTGCCAAAGTATATATTCAAGAAAAAAAGGTTGCTGTTTACATTTTACATGTGTGCCTTTCATTTTAAAGTTGATGATAGAATACCAAATTGTAAAGGTGGATACATTAATATCTTTTGGCAAACTTCAAAGATAATTTTGATCCAAATTAATGCTAAGCATACAATGGTCTATCTTATCTATAAAAAAAAAAAATGCCGGGTCATTGTAATCAGCTAAAAGTTTGTTCCTCGACCCTACTATACGAGCAAAGAACTTGCTACCACGGTTTTGCACCAGATTTGAATGAGGGGAACTGGGAAGTATCGATGATTGCAAAATGGGGAAGAAATGTGTATGGCTGATAAGCAGTTTACTTATCCAAAAAAAAAAAAGAGAGGATACAAAACATATATCTCAAAGTATAGCATTTAATGGGGATCTAATAATTTTGGACTCGATGCAAAAACATGATACAAAATACGAAACGTTATATAAACACAAAAATAATATAATAAATAAGACATGACACGTTTAATACACATATCGTATTTATGTTTTAAATTTCAATATTTTATATTTATACGACTGATACGAGAAAAAATACTAAACACGACAGATCGCCAGGTAAAAAACCCAAAGATTAAAACAGGAAAAAGAAGACTAAAACGGCCTAATTCATCAACAGACCAAGGTGGCCCATCACATTCTCTCGCACGTTATATGTTACTAGAACAGTAACAGAACTAACGAGGTGGCCCATCACATTATGTCCCACGTTATATGTACCAGAACACTAACAAAACTAACGGGTTTGGTATTTTAATAGGAACTTTTATTGCCTCAAAACAGCATTCTGATTGTTGATAAAAATAAAAAAAATAAACGAAAAAAAAACAGCATTTGGATTGAGCCTCTATGTCGTGCAGCCTGTTTGACAGTTTGTCTACCAGATATAAAGCATTATATCAATAATTTCTTCTTGAAGTTGACAGGTCGAGCTCATGCATGTCGACTAATAAGAGTAAATTATGCACCTACGGACCTACCTTCAAATTCTCTTGTCTAGTTGGATTTCATGCTGCTCACTCTCTTTCATCTTCATTTTCATCTTGTATTGCAAAGTGGCTGGTGCACAATCCAGTGGTGTTTCTCCTGGAATTGATGTGGTTTCGAAAGAGTTAAAGAGTAATCTCGAGACAAACAGATTCATACAAATCAGAGCCAGACATATGCTATCAACTAAATCAGCAATGAAAAAGATGGAGAGTTCTAAATTATGGACTTCTATGAAACAGCATCATTCAACACAGCTATTCATGAGTATCACACTTCCTTCCACTTCCTTCCAATTGAAGGTGAGAGTTCTTCTTTAACACTTGATTTTATCCAGAACAAAGGAGTTTCTAACAACATTTTCAACTTTCAGTAACCTTAAAAAACTCTACCATGAGTTGCTTCAATTTGTAGATAGACATATTTAAAATCAGGAATGCCACAAAACTCAGAATTCAATAAATTACCCTGTGCATTCTTGTAGTCCATGCTTGCTCCACAGTCCATGAGCGAAAATACTATGTCCGTTCGATTGAACACTGCCGCCTACACCAAGTTAATTCTGTCATTGGTGTCATATAAATTTGGAAAGAAATGGAAACTAAAATTATGGGTCAAAGTACCTAAGAAGTCCTTGTACTATACCATCTAGTGCAAATTAGTCCCTCTACTATAAAACTGGGTAATTTAGTCCCTGTACTTTTAAAATTGAAGCAAAAAGGTAAAATCACTAACTAGTGTAACAGAAACTGTTAAAAAGCTGACGTGGCATTTAACCTTGTGTTTATTTGATAACATGGATGTCAAATGCTGACGTGGCATCAATAAAATATATTATTTTAAGCTGACGTAGACAAAATAACATATTAAGTTGGCAAAAATGTCACATCAAATTATTTTTTACCAACTTTGTTTGTTATTTTGTCCACGCCAGCTTAAAATAATATATTTTATTGGTTCAACATCATCAAATACACGATTGCAGCCTCATTCACAGAACTACACATCCGAGAGGGAGGGAGAGAGAGCAGTACCAGATGCAGCAAAGATAATCCTTGCTTGTCATGGTAATTTGCATCTACACCCTGCACATATAATTACACTTAAAACTTCATTCCAATATAAATATTGGAATAAAATCACAACATACCTCACTTAGAAGCTTTTTGACTGCAGCAGTATCACCATTCTTTATGGCTTCTCTTAGACCCTGAGAATAGTAAATGCACAAGGACATATTTCAAAAGAAGTAAAATCCCCTGGAAATTTGAATGTCCCATAACTATTCAAATACTTCATTAAAGAGTTCTACCTCTCCATTGACATCATAATCCATCTGAGATTTATCTGCAGCAGTACCATCGGTCACCAGACCAGGATTGAAGACCAAACTGCAAAATATTAACCATGTGTAAAAGAGTCCCATAAAACAGAAAGCAAAGTTTGCCACCAAAAGAGTAAACAAAAAAGAAATCATGTCCTTACTGACATATGATAATCTGAAGAGGACAACGGGACACCATAAAGGCAGAGAAGAAAAAGGCCATGCAAATAGAAATCAAGATGGTAAAAGTGGAAATAGTTTGGGTCTTTCTCACAATTATCCTCCAACAAATTAAAATTAATTCTAGTAACTTCTATCAAAATGTCGAGCACAAAGAGAAAAGCAATACAAGATAGAAGGTAAATTTATTTCAGCACTTTATGCCTCAAACCAGAAGTCCATGATTTTATTAGCTTCCAGCTTCAGGTTTCAATTAACTCAGGCCAGAGTACAGTACTAGAATGGGCCAGAAAGAGTTGAGGTTTCCATGCTCCAATTGCACAAAAAGAAATAAAATATTAAACCATTTGAAATCAAACATTATGTTTGGAAGAAATGAAGAACCAAGATTGAATACAAAATTCAAGGATAGCATACCTAGATTTGCCTTTTGAAGTGGAGCCTCTACTCTTGGGACCAGTGTCAGTCGTTTTTGATTTAGGGTTTGACGAAGCCACCGAGGATGGAGGGTTTTTGATCTGCCTCAGGAACAAATATCGGTCCATAAGAAGCTTGGAACAGAATATGAGGTGCTGCTAAAACTACTGAAGAATTCATACCTTAACTGGAAGTACATCTGTGGTTGGTGCTGGAGATTCACAAATACACAAAGGCATTCCACACTTGCAATCTGGAATGCTTGCGACAGGCTGATGCTCTGCAGTTGCTCCAGTTTTTGAACCCATAAAAGCATTAACGTTTAATCTAGAGACTTCGTCTGTAATAGAATCAACTCCATCTAAAGAAGGCTGAGGATCAGCTTTTGCAGATCTGCACCCCAAATAAATCCACGAGAAAATAATGTAAAACAAAAAAGAAATGGCCTCTTAAAATAGTACTCAAGCAAATAAGAGGAAAAGCAAAGTCAAGCAGGAGTAGAACTGTAGAAGGCACCCACCAACACCAAAAACCTAAGACATACCCAAGCAACACACCCTCTCCCTTCTCTTTCCAATCGATAATATATAAATATGTAGATATGTATGCAATCAAGAGAGGTTTACCCTGAAGAGTTATTGAAACAAACTGCACAAACTCTAACAGACGAGAGTATGCCAAATTGTGGTAAAGCCTGAATATGCACACAGGAAAGAGAATTAAAAGGCTTGCTTGGTTAAAGCTGATTTATCCAAACTTTTACAACTTGAGAAATGCATAGTTAATCCAAATTTATAAATAGAGGGGATGGGAGCTCAAACCATTAGATTGGATGAATGTTCGTGGCATAATGTCCTCCCACAACATCGGCAATGGTGCTGCAAAATGGAGAAGAGACAAACCATTTGATTTCATGAATTTTATTTCGCAATCTTTCTAACATAGATAGATTCACACCTACTTTGAAGAGAAATTGCACGCAAAAGTGTATATATTTACATTTGCATTTCCTTCTAACCAAGAAATATCATCAAGAGCTTTTGCAACACATATTCCACGAAGAAACATACTAACATCAATCTGATTATAGTTGATACAGTAAAATATCTATAGAGTTCAGTAGCATTTAGGAATTAGGATCATACAACTTTGGATCATTGTTAGTAATGCATTGTAGTCTTGCATAACAATTTGGACAATCTGGAACCAAGTATCCCACTGATAGCATACATATAATATCGAATTATGTTAAAGTTCCTCAATTGACAGCCTCAGATTTTCAGACATACATTTAACTCCCAGCGGCGCATCTGAACTTATATTCAAAACTTCAGGCATGCACTCGATTCAAATCTTCTTTTAAGATTGCAATAGGCAGCCTAGCCACTTACAGGCAAACTAGATTGTCAGTTACCAGTTCAACGCATCAAAAATTAAATCATAAAAAACTTAATTAGATTCAAAAGAACTCTAAATCAGCAATTTAACGCATTGGAAAAGTCATCCTTAGCGTGAATAGATCAGTCAAACAGCTAAGATCAAAGCAAAGCGAGCGCACTCCAATATAATTTAAATAATAACCGATTTATCACAATTATAATCCCTAATCGCTAAATTATCCTTTTACAGGACGATGTATTTTCATTATTTAATCGGATTAAATGAAATGATCGGTAATTTATTCGAATATAAAAATTAAAATTAAAAATAAAAAAGAGAATAAAAAAGTACCCGGCGCCTGAAAGTGTTGAAGCTGCATTTGCAGACGTCGCAGCGCGGTGCTTCCTGGAATGGCGGGGGCTCCAATGGCATTTCCGATCTCTTTTTTTCCCCTGCGCCGGCAAAAAACAGATAAAGATACTGGCTTTTTTTAGGTTTTTTTTTTTTTTTTTCCGTTGTCTTTTGTAATTTTATTATCCAGCATGATTCGGATTACGGCGATCAGATTCCTTCTTTACAAGAATCGTACCCGAATGTGATCCACTTACCCGCCATGTCAGCATGTTGGATAATGAAAACGGGTTGAAAAATAGGTAGAAGAAAAATTCCAATTAAAGACCAATTAATTACTTTGCTTTGCTGTAATTATTTGGCTTTTTTGTGCATTAATTATTAGGCTGGGTTAATTGATTAAATGCTGAATTAAGAATCAAATATTTACTTTATTGTTCACATCAGGATCAAATTTATTATTTTATTTGATTTAAGATTAAGTATTTTTTGATTTTTTTTTTTTTTACAAAGGATACAGTATGGAGATAGGAGAAGAGATTGCATATGTTTAGATTCAAACTCCAAACCTATTGAAAATCATCTCTTAAAAGATGATTGCATAAACCAATTAAGGCCTTGTTTAGTATTGTTTTTGGTACAGCTTTTGAGGTCAAAAGTTACTTTTCACTGCAAACGCAATGCTAAACAGATAAAAAAAAACTGACTTCTGCTATTGAAACCATGATTTGAAAAGCCCAACAAAAAAATATAGTTTTTGGCTTTAAAAACTGTATTTTTGATAAAATAACTTTATTATCCTTACATCTCTATACTTTTATTATTTTAAACATATCTTTTTTTTTTATATTCAATTCCCTAAAATATTTTTTTATAGCAATACTAAATACTTAAAAAATTTTAAATCATAATTTTTCACCACACTTTTTTCAACTAAAATTTGTTTCAACCAAATTTTTTTTCAACAGCAATACAAAACTAATTAAATCTGAATTTACATTCTCGACATCTTACGATTGAGATATATTTGAATAAAAATTGTTTTATGTATGACACTCACCGTTTTAATTGAGTGAATTTAATAAAAGATAACTTACATGTCATATATTTATTCGCAATATAAATATAGATGGAATAACAAATATGTCATTATCCCAAGTCAAAATAAAAAAATTTGTTCAATTATTTAAGGTTAAGTGTCTTAAGACATTTTATGAAATTATTATATATGTTTTTTCAATTCTTTAAGGTTATGTGTTTTAAGACATTCTTTAAAATTATTATATAAAATAATATATTTTTTAAAATTTTATTAATGAATATTTTTTTTGGGTATTTATTAAGATTATTAAGTTTCTAGTTATAATAATATTTTATATTAAATATAATAGTTAATAATTAATTTCATGAATTTTATTGAAAATTATAATTTAGCTCATCATAATCTTAAAGAATGCTATTTGAACACTCATTAGCAAAAACTATTTTTTAATGCATAAGAATTTAACATATAACTATCAATTACCATATTTAATAAAAAAAATTATTAAATGAAATATTAATTAATCTTAAAAAAGTTTAGGCTCTTCATTAGTTAAATTTTATTTTTCAAATACTCTAAAAGGTATCGATTAATAGGATTCGATTAATCGATCTTTATAAATATCGGTGAAGGATAATTTAAGGATTTTGCTAATGAGTGTCCTAATAGCATTTTTTAAGGTTATCATATAAAATGTTATCTCCATATAATGCATTAAAAATGATGAATAAAATTATCAATTTTTATTTTTAATACAATATTATTATTATAAATAATATATTAACTAATTTTAAAAAATATCTTAAGGACACTCGTTAGCAAAATTTATAATTTAATTATTATTTTAGAATTATTTTTTAAATTTAATGTATTAATTTTATTAAAATTTAAAAAAATCAATTTATTAATTATATTTTTTTATTAAAAATTATCTTAATCAAAATTATTAAATATAAATTAATAATTTTCTACTTAATATGATAATAACCTTAAAAAATAAATTTAATGTTTTCATTGTCAAAATGCATAATAATATTATATTTTAACACACTGCATTTAAAAAGCAAAAATTAAATATCCATGATTAATTGAAGTAAAAAAAACGTGGGAAATGGGAGCAATAAATCAAACAAACAAGCAATTGAGTGGACAGGACGGCATGACATGACATGTAGTTACACAAATAATTATAGTACAATTTGTTGCTTTTGCACCTCGTAGACTGGTCCCCAACCAACCTCCTCGCAATTTTCCTGTACATTATATAATAGGATTTTACTAATAAGTATTTTAAGAGTATTTTAAAATTATTATTTATAATAATATTTTTATTTAATTTATTAAAAATAATAAATAAATTATCGAATATTATATTTAATACAATTTTTTTTTTATAAATAATATATTAAATAATTTTAAAAAATATTGTAAAAGCACTCGTTAATAAAATCTTATATAATATTAATCCATCAACAGTTAGATTTTCTGTATGATTGACACGTATTGTAACAAGCAAGAAACCAACCACCACCCTTGGATTGGTTTACTTACTTTCACTTTCACCTACTTTCTAGTTTTTAATCACATTTGGTCTGCCTAACGCAAGACAGATCCAAATTTAGCAAGGAAAGGAAACGGCAAAATATGGTTTCCATGGAAGGAGAAGCTGGATCATACGAGGAAATCAAGCCAAACGTCGTCGTTACAGAAAGTAATGGCGATATGGTCGGTGATAACGATGTTGGGAAGCTGGGATCCGTTGAAGCCCCAGATTTTCTTTCCAAGAAAATCTTCCACAACTGGTAAGCTTAATTATATTCTTTCCATGGAAAGGAAGATAATTTTTTTTTTCCGGATCTGGGTCTTGTTAGACTGCTGTTTTTTTTTTCCTCGAATTTCTGTTTCTAAAATGGAAAGTTTTCACTTGAGTTAGTTAATTTATCTTAATCTTAGTGAAATTGATGCTTAATTAACTACCCTAATCTCATGTATTAAGGACAATTATTTGACTATGATTTTTCTTTTCTTCCTGCTGGGCTATGTTATTGGTATCACATTTTGTAAAAAAAAAAAAAAAAAGTTGAAATGGATAGAGTTACTGCAAGCATTCAAAGAGCTAAATTTCTTTTTATGGTAGGGAAAGCAATCCGGTGGTCCTTACTTCTTAGAATTAAAAAAAAAAAAAAATGCTTGGTTATTTAGATATTATATTTAGGTTAGTGTGTTAGGATTTTCTTGAGTTTTGAATCTCATAGTTACTTCTTTTGAGAGCTTCTAGTTCTAGATATGTTTTTCTTTTGAAATAGCTTTTCCCCAGAACATGGAATATGTTCAATTGTTCATATATTCTACAAAAATTTACAGTGACTCACTTACAAAGAAGAGCAATCAATCTATGGTCGTTTTTATAAAGACCATAGTCACAGGACAATATAATAGATTTGTATAGAAGTCATAGATTTAATGAGAAAAATAAATGTTCGGAAGTGCATGTACTTGTTGTATGTCGTGTTCCTTTGGCAAGCTTCTATAATGTCGTGGAACTTTTCTTCTGTTGGTGTATAAGTTCCCTGTCGGCATCTGGACTAAATACCGCAAGCCTTGCTCCATCCCAACTCACCATCTTCTATGACGGAAGTGTTTGTGTGTTTGATGCAATTCCTGTGGAAAAGGTTGGCCTTTTACTTAACATTGAAGATGTTACTAAGTTTTAGCAGAATGAGGTCTAATTCCAAAATTCATCATTGATTCATGTCTGCCAGATGCGAGAGATTATGCTTATTGCTGCTACAGCTGCTGCCACCGCCGCCGCCGCTGCTGACTCTGTTGACATGAAGAATGCTGCAACTGATTGTGCCACCACTTCACCTGTTCTTACGAGGTCTCCTTCACTTCAAAGTACTGCAACTGCAACTGCTTTGGCTTCACCACAGGCACAGGTGTATCCTATTCCCAGGACTTCTTTTTGCAAACTGCAAGCTGGTAACTCTCAACTAACTTCTTTGGAAAAGGGATGAAGCTATGTTACTCGGACTCGGGTGTGAGACACGGATATGTGTCGGACACGGGTATGGTCAATTTTTTTAAAGATTTTCATGTATTTGGAGGGTCTTTGGAGAATCATATCTCCATACCCGTGTCCGGATATGCGTCGGACACGGGTATTTCAAGAACAATGAAGAGTCGGAGCAACATAGGGCTGAAGTACAAATGCAAATATTCTATGGTTTCATTTGCAGTGCATGTTAGCTAATGTAATATCACGTTTTTGTAAATTTCATTCGGATCAGAACTACCAATTGCAAGGAGACACTCCCTTCAGCGATTTTTTGAGAAGCGGCGGGACAGGTACCCCTTCCATACTGAACTAGACCCCTTGTTTCTTTCTCTCTTCTATTCTCAAACAGAATAAACTCTACCATTTTACTGTTTAGATTTATGCCCCTTAGATTTGGCCCTTTATGTATATAGTAAAACGAGGATATATGAGTCTTGTTACTTATTGTTGTGATAATGTGATTTACCTTGGATAAAAACTATCAACTATTCATAAAGTGGGTAACATTATTATATTAACTGTCTCTAGAATTTGCTCCAAGCAAGCATGGGGAAGGAATATAATCTAGGTAGTAAGTGTTGCTATATGTCTTTTTCTTTTTGCAGGCTGGTGAATAGGAACCCATATCCTAATCCATCAACACCAAAAACGGCTGATGACACCAAAGCTAACCTCAGTGCTGCAACTTCACCGGAAACGGGCTGCTTTGGAAAATCACCTGTTCCTTAAGAAGATTTCCAACCAAAAGCTCCAGCCCATGTTGCCTAAGCTAAGCATATAGGAATCCTTATATGTATATGTTTGTTAAAAACTAAATCTAGCTATGTTATTCTTGTAAAAATGCGAACTGCACAGGGATGATGATTTTGATCTGCCTTTGGAGTTGATGCGGATGGCAAGTGTATAAATTCAAAACAGGTCTCATGGTAGGTCTTTGCTATGATTTCCCATGAGAGTGCTGCCTAATGTAGGATCTATTCACTTGTTTTCCTATTGCCTCCAGAGGCAGTTGTAATGTCTTTTAAACCTGGGCAATCCTGTCTCTAATCTGTCTGACAATTGACAAACTGAGCTATCTAGGATTTGCTATGGATGTATCAATTACCTTGGTTGTTGGCTCTCCCTGTTCTATGGTTATGTGAAGATTGATAATTTGTGTGTGATCTTGATGGAACTTCTGCCGTACCATTTTTTCAAATTTTTTTTTTAATGATTTGATATTTTAAAAAAAATTCATAATTGGATATTTAAATTGTATTTTTGTGAAGCAAGTTAACACATACTAATCATATTACATAAAACGTTGACATAATTTAATTGACAAAAAATATTTGATTTGACACGTGAAAAAAAAAAAAAGATCCACAGTGAAATGTTTGCACACCAGCAATACTAAAGTCCATACAACAATATCCATCTACTTTACTTGAGCAAATTATCACCAATTGTATTTTATCTGAAGTCTAAAGTTCTGTCTAATTACCCAAAATAGAGTCAAATTTCTATCAACTTGAATACAGATAGCAGTACCAAAAGACAAAATTGGAACTTCTAGGACATAGATAAAGCCGCTCTTTCTCCTACTCCCGCCGTCCGAAAACTCCCCTTCTCCTTTATTCCCACTATCACCTACGCTGCTATTATCCCCACCGCCATCGCCTCCTCCGCTTCTGTCGTCAAACTTGTCTCCTCCGCCGTTTCCTGTGTGTGCTTCGATGTCGATTCCTCCCTTGGCAGAATAAACAGTGTTGGTAACAATTGTGGGTGCTTTCGCATCAGAAGATACTACACCAGCTATAGTCACCCCTTTTCAAATGAACCTGACGGTTGCCAACAACTGCAAATCTCGGGTAAACTGTTATTGTTAAAGAGCTGCTGTAGTCTTTGAAATGATCCAAATTTTTTTTGTTGTTTTGGATGAGCAATGATTTTATTATCCAAAAGAACAGTAATGTGCTGCTACATCAAACATGTCTAAGTCAATTTGGCAGATAAATGATAAAAGAAAGCAAAGAATTAAACATAAAATACGTGGCTTGCTAGGCTTCAGGTTTTACAAAAATTTGTATTTATGATATCTGTTGCAACATTCTTTTAACTTAGTTACCCTTATTCTGACAACCATCTGTATATAGTCAAGAATTTGTGTGGAAGATTGTTGTGTGTCCTCATATACTTTGTTGTTTCTTTCTTTTCAAATCTGATAGATGAAAGCACATCATGCAGTTCGCAAAACTAAAGAGATCAACGACTTGCCTTTTAGGTTTTTCATTGCCATCTCAATTCTTCATCCCAGTTCAAGGTGCCTCTGCGAATTTGAAATAGATCCTGTATAACTCCTCAAATGTCTTTAGATAAAATACATTCAAAGAATAGATGGTTATGTGATTCTGATTCTGAGTGGCAAAACACACATTCACCATTAGTTCCAAGTCCCCAAGCATGCAATCAATCTTTTGTTGACAACCTGTTGTGTATGGCCATCCAAGATATCATAGAATGTTTTGGGATATGAAAAGGATACCAAATCAGTCCATCTCATCTTACCTTAGCCTGCTTTGGTTGGAGTCCTTTCCAAACCTCTGCTTAGGGGTGTGCATAATTCGGTTTTAACCGAATTAACCGACCGAATTTTAATTCGGTTCGGTTAATCGGTTAACCGAATAAAATTCGGTTCGGTTAACGGTTAATGGTTTTGAGAAATTTCGGTTTTCGGTTAATTCGGTTCGGTTAAGCGAAAATAACCGAATTACACGAATTAACCGAAATGCTTAAAACAACAAGATTTTATGAGTTTAGATATATATATTTTTTAAATTAATTTATATATTAAAAACTAAAAACCCTAATAACCTTTCCTATTTAATTTATATATTAAAAACTAAAATTTAATTTATATATTAATTTAGATATATTTTTGAGTCTTTGAGACTATGTAATGTTCATGTTTTATCATTTTTTTTAGCTGTGTTTGTTTCATATTTGGATTTTATAATATGCTTTGCTTTTGGATTTTGATTGGTTGGACTTGGATGGATAATTTGGATACAAAATCATGTAAAGAAATAGGTTAGCAAAATAAATTTTTTTATTTATTTCGGTTAATTCGGAAACCGACCGAATTAACCGAAATAATTTCGGTTCGGTTAACGGTTAATTGGAAAAAAAAATTCGATTAATTCGGTTTTGGGTAATTCGGTTCGGTTATTAACCGAATTAACCGAATGAACACCCCTACCTCTACTACATTGTATTTTATACTTGGGAGTTTCCAAACTATTTGGTCGCCTTGTTGTAATGTATTAAGTGCCAATGATCCAAGCTTTGGTTGAAGTCGAAGAAGATACGTCTGTGAAACACCTACCAACCAACAAATCTGCCATTCTTTTTCTAATTTTTGCCTTTGCCTCTTTGCCTCTTTCCTAGTTTCCCTCCATTTTCCTTTCCATTCTTGGACTTTCCAGAAGAAAAATGGGCTCAGGGGATATTAACCAGGCCTACGCTTTGATTGATTTCCAGAAAAATGGGCTCAATTGATAAAACCAGGTCTGGGTTGAAAACCACAGGTTCGTCCATGTAAGGTGGCATTGAGATTCGAGTCTCTCTGTTTGAAAAGACAACAAAAGAACAGAAAAGGAGATCTCAATTAACGGCTTTTTGTCTTTAGTTTAATGGTTTTTATTGTTTTTGTTTTTATTTTTGGGGTTTTTATTATAAGAATCGGTTCTTGCTTTAGGGCATTTTGACTTTATAAATACAAAACAACCACTAATCTAATCAAAGCCCAAAGGAAAAGAAAGAAAAGTGAGGAAAAGATTCGTCAATGAGGAAGGCAAACAAAAAAAAAAGCAAACTATATACCCAAAGAGAAAAACTCTCTTTCTTTCTTTCTTTCTTTTGTTGCTTTTGCTTTGTATTTTATAAAGGTCAGCAACTCATCCGAGCCCCTCAGTCAGGCCTCAACCCCTCACGGCCTCACTCCTTTGACATGGAAATGCCATTCCTTTTTTTTATTTTATTCAACCAAGTTACGTGTGTTTTCACTTTCTTTTATGATTAAAGTGCGAAAAACCAAAAACAACAAACAAAATCCTTGAGCTTTGGTCTTACTTCACGGAGTTCACGGACGGCCCAATCCAGAATCCAATGCACCCCTCTCTCTCTCTCTCTCTCTCTTTAGTCTTTATCTGTTACTTTATACTGTCTTGTAGACTACTCTTCCTAGTAGAGTTGTAGAGTTAAGAGTCAACTCAGTAGATTTTGTTTTCCTTTATTTTTTTCTTCTCTCTCTCCACCCGTGTGAGTGAGTGTGAAGCTTCACTTTCACTTTTGTTTTATAAGAGTATAAATCTTTGATTTGCTCTGCTTGCTCTCGTGTTTATAGTGTCAACGCTTACCAAAAGAGGAACCCCAGGAAGTTTATTACCTCCCTTCCTCTAAATCTAAAGCCCTTTTACTTTCCTCTCTTTGCTGTTTGCTTTCTCTTTTGTTTTGTTTTTGGGCTGTTTCGACTTGTCCCTCTTAAAATCCCCCAGAGCCCCATTAAGCTTTCACTTAACGCTCTTGCACCCACGCAGTCTCTTACACTCTCAACGCTTCCCCTTCAGCTTCATATCACCAGGTACATTTTTCTTTCCTTGATCTTTACTTTTCTGTCTTCATCTTCTTCCATGTCAAGCTCATTTCTGCTTGGTTTTATCAGACTTTTTCTTCATGGGTTATGTCTTAGGCTCTTAGCTCTGTTTGATTTTTTTTTTTTTTTTTTTTATATAGTAAAAGAAATAAAAGAATGTCTTGCAAATTGATGGTAGTTAACAAAAAAAGTTACCTCTTTTGTAGTTTCTTGAGTTTTCCCTCTTCAATTTATGGCTTCCCAAATTTGTTGTTGTTTTTCTAGTTACTTTTTTTGAAGAATTTACACTGCATTCATTGAAGTGAAATTGAGTGGAGCTAACTTGCCCTGTTGTTTGACCCCTTGAAAAAAGAAGGAAATTTCTATTGGACAATGGTTTTTACGCTCCTTTTGTTCTAACCCAAGTGGAATGATGTTGTCACTTCTTTAATAGTATTACTATTTTCTGCTCTTCTTTACCCTACTTTTTCCAAGAAACTATTGAGTGTTAATATGAGAGAAGAGGTTAGGAAAAGGGGAGCCTCTTAGTGCTTTCTAGTCATCTGTGGACCTTTAATGCTTATGTTAGTTAGGTTGTCAATTTTTCCCTAATCTTTAATTGATGTGATATTCAAGCCTTAATTGTTTCATATATTCTCTCTATGATAGGGATAAATTTGAAAAACATTGCGTTTTGATTCATTTGTTTAATGGCATAATTTATAATTGATAATGGTCTCTTATTAATAGTGTTGCTATCCTCTTTTTATCATTGCAGGTAATTTTCTGAAATAATCTGCCAATGGAGAAGGCTAATTGCTGCATTTCAAGGCCATCTAGAAAGAGAAAGTTGCCTCAAGAAGGCAATGATATGTTGAACTTCTCCTTGGATGAGCTCACTGAAGACCTTTTTGAAAGGGTCCTTTCATGGTTACCAACCTCAACGTTCTTTCGCCTCAGTTCAGTGTGCAAGAGATGGAAATCAGTTGCAGCTTCTGAAAGTTTTAAGCTAGCTTGCTCTAGGATTCCTTCACGGGATCCTTGGTTTTTCATGGTGGATCCCAATCTTAATCAATCAGTTGTCTTCGACTCTGCTGAAAGAAGTTGGAAAAAACTCAATCATCCGCCTCTCCTCTTGCATAACTGTAACTGTGACTCCATTCCTGTTGCAGCATCTGGTGGCCTTGTCTGTTTCCGCAATATGTCTGGCGATTACTTTGTATGCAATCCCGTGACTGGATCTTGTCACGAACTCCCTCCAGTGGGTCCGTACTCTCATGATCGATCTCTTCATGCTATAGCAATGAATGCATATTCCAATTACCATGGCTCGTACAAGCTTGTCTTAGTCTCTGGTGATCTTTCAAAGCTTTCATTCAAAGTTTATGACTCTAGTGCTGATTGCTGGGAAGAAGAGATTATGCTGAGGAGAAAAGCTGATGATTTTACGGAATTTGACTGGAACGAGGATGATGCCATATACTTCCTTAGCAAAGCTGGAAATGTGGTGGCAACTAACATGCAGAGAAGCCCATCCAAACAGTATTCATCAGTTATTACTCTTAAAGATGGTGAGGAGATTGTTTATTTCCTCAGCTCCTCAGGAACAGTTGTGGCTTGCAATCTGACCCACAAGTATTTCTTTGAATATCCCAGACTGTTGCCTATCTTTTCTGAGTACTCCATTGATGTGGTGGAGTGTAAAGGAGAGATGTTGGTTGTTGTATTATCAGAATTTTTTGGAAGTGCTAGCCTTAGGGTGTGGAGTTGTGATGAGAAAACCAAGACTTGGAATCAGATTGCAGCAATGCCTCCTGCCATGTCACACGAGTTTTATGGCAAGAAAGTAGACATAAACTGTGTTGGGGCTGGTGACCAGATTTTTATCTGCTTAAGCTCTGCTGAGCTTTGCAGTTATGTTCTTTGTGATTCTGTGACTAACGAATGGGTTGAACTACCCAAATGTTCTATGAATGGTGAAGCCTTGGAGTTCATGTCTGCCTTTTCATTCGAGCCAAGGATTGAAGCTTCTGTATGAACACATGGTGTGGAGTGAGCTATGTTTTGAAGGCTTTGATGATACCGTCTGTGATTCTTACTTTTTTTTTTTTTTTCTTTTTTAAATCTTTTTTCTCAGTTTTCTTTGCTTCATTTATTTTGTTCTTTCTTGTATTATTTTAGAGTATTGATTTGTTCTCTTATTTGAATTGTTTAAGCAAATTAGCCCCTCTGCTGGATGTATTAATGAGATAATGTTGCCATGTACAGAACTCATGTCTTTTTACTTTGAATGCTATTGTCTCGCTCAACAAATTTACTTAGTTTCTTGATGCAGTTGGAACTTTTAAACTAACATATAAAACTGTTGACAGAAAGTTTATCTCTATCATCTAAAACGCCTTTCCCAAGTTTCTGATAAGAGAAATTCACTGGTTTTTACACAAGATCATGTGAAAACATGTGAGATGCAGGTCGACCTTTTGTTTCTACTAGCAATCAGCCAACACACTGTTCCATAAAAACCCAATGTTTTAGATCGCGTATTCGAAGCTGCATGCATTAGAGAAAAGTAGTTTCAATGTTTGATTACACTTTTACTTCTTTAGTGCCCCAATTAAATCGAAATTCATGCTAGCAGCCAACATATAAACATCTCAATTCTGCTACATTTGAGAGCAAATGAAAAGCCCTTGGTGTTCTCCTTCTACAAAGCTTGAAACTTTTTTCCTGTACTTCATATGGGGAATGCATGCAGAATGGGGGATTGTGGACCAGGAAGCATGCTGTAAAAGCATGGGCATGTCTGCAGTTCCAGCCTTTCTTTGCAAAGGCTATATCATGATGTTTCTCGCATTGTCTCTTCAAGCTTCAGATTTCTGTATAATTACTACAACTACTATCTATCTATCTATATCTTTCTTGCTTGTTATGGTAGATTGAATTTGAAGTACTCCATTTTTGTTCAGCCTGTGAGAGGTTTAGTACTCTTACTTACAATTGTTAATAATTCAGTTCAGCATAAAAGACACTTAGCTCATAACTCAATAGTTTCCCTTTTCAATGCCTATGTATGCAGGCTATGCTTATAGATTCATTGGTTCTAAATATAATGATGGGTAGGTTTAAACATTGCTGCAGGTTGCAGCAGCTACTGCACTGCATTGTACTGAGGGTTTCTGCAAACTATTTTTATGATTGTTGTAATGTTACCAGACATTTAATAAATGTGCTACAGAGTAAAACTTAATCATGCCATTCCTCTGATCTTCACAATAATGAAGAGTGAAGATGAAGATGATAAAATCTTTTCAGTTAATTTTCCAGTTTTTTTTTACATCAGCTTACAAGATACAAAATATTGCTATTAACAAGTGCTTGTAAACATCCATTAACAGGATCTATAATTAAGAGAAAAATATAAATGAAACATTATGATAATTTCAAGAACATTGTTTTAAAATAAATAAATAAATTTATCTTACTGTTTTAATAAGATTGAAAACATCTTTTTTTTTTCTTTGAGGAAAGCAACTTATTAACTTATGGTATTTAGTTTTTGTTTGCTTTTGCTTTTTGAGTTTTTTCTACTTCTATTTTTGCTTCTGAAAGTAAAGATAAAACTCTTGAATATAAGAAGTATTAATTTTAAAAATCATTTTTTTAAATTTTTTATAAAGAGCAATTACATTTGATTAGTGGAGTATTAAAATTCGAGTTTGTTTTTATTTTTTTAGTATATTTAAAAGTATGTGTTATCCTTTTTAATTTAGTTTTATAAAATCTAAAAAACAATGTGATAATTTCTCTTAAATTCAGTAATTTAATTTCTATATTCAAAGTACTTTTGGGCCTAATTTTGTACTTTTTGGAATGGGCCATTGCCCCCATAACCCAATAGCTGAAGTTGCCAAATAAAGTAGGCCAAGCAGCTGGGAGCGAGCAGGAAGAAAGCGCGTAAAAGTAAAACAAAGATTGGACCGATTGGTTAAAGCCTTAAAAGGGCCTTAAGGTCGCCAAGAAATCTGCTCATAAAAATTAAAAACAAAATTCGACTCAGAATTCTGAAAACCACAAACAGATGAAAGAAGAAAAACAAATTCAAGAAACGGAATTCGAAGGCAGTTTTCTAGAATTTTTATTAAGAAAAAGTACCAATTGTTATGGAATAGCTGTGATAAATTTATTATGCAACATGATTTTATGATCTGCATCGTTCTTAACAAATCATACATCTTATCCTTTTGTGTACAAAAAGAATATGAGCTTATTGGATGTTCTTTGTCATTGCTAACGTTGCCGATGCTGCGTGGAAGATGTTTGTTGACAGGGACCAGGAAGCCCTAGTTTCATTCGCCAAATTTGTTGATAAGTTGCCTTCAGTTTTTGGTTAGATAAACTTCTTAAATATGATTGTATAAATCAATTAGGTTAACTTTCAAGTTCGAAAATTTCTCAATGCAGAAGGTAAAAAAACCAGGATATGCACATGATGCAAGAAACGGAAAAAAGGTTGTAATAAAAACAAATATGGATTTGTCTTGAAGAGATGTACGGTGTCAAGGGAATCAGCACCCAGATCAGCAAACTTGGTTTCATGAGTAACCGTTCTCACATATCAATTGACAATTGCTTAGCAATGGTGTTTTCGGACTGTTTTCAATGTCTCATGTTGAGCCTGGCTAAAGCCAAATGTATCAAGATGATGAGCTAAATGAAAGATTTCATGCCAAATTAGAAAGAAAAAAAAAACAGATATATGATGCTTAAATATTGAAGTAAGAAAAAAAAATGACAGAAGTTAAATTTCTTACAGGAGAGCATGAAATTGCAGTCTTAAAGAGAATTTAATCTTTGGAATAAGCTTTAATCCATTAATTAACACAGGACCTCCCTACAATAAAAATTGGGTTCAATCGTCTTAACTATTCACATTGCACCATTTTAAAAGGGGTAATAGCTTACAGTGGTGGTGAAGCTTTTGTGCTGAGAAATAGATTCCCAGGCTCTAGAAATTGTAGCAAGGGTGGCCAATGGGCATGCTGAGGTTGAAGCAAAAGCAGCCATTTTGACTAACTAGAATAGAAAATGTAGCCTCAAACTAATGAGAGATATATCGTTAATTTTACCAAGATTAAACGACGTGAATTGATGAAAGAAACTCAAAGTTGTTCGTATAAATAGAGAACTTGTATAGACACGAAGCTGGCGGGGGAGTTAATGAGTTATATGAAGAGCTAACGATGATTCTAATGTTTGATTTTGTTTTACGACATATGGCCATTATGGAGAGATCTTTGGATTTCAAGCCAACATTAAGTGCTAGCTCTTGGAAGCTTAACCAATTCAATCAATCTACAAGGATTTTAGCTAGGTTAAGCTTAGCAGATTGAAAGCACGTTTTACAGTTTTACTATGGTTTCTATATTTACATTTACTCAGTTACTTACGCACAATGATAGGTCTACCTCTATAAAGGTTTCGATCCAAATCTGCCATACCAATCAAAACCATATAAATGCTGATCCATCCGTGGCAGGTTCTCTATTGTAAAAACTAAAACTATGTAGCAGCAAAGTTGAAATCACAGCAGTCATCAGAAAAGGTCTGAGTGAAAGAAAGTTATGTTATTCGGATTCGGATGTAAGTGTCAGATACGGATATGTGTTCTATACGAGTATATTCAATTTAAAAAAAAAAAATTAATGTAATTGAAGGGTTCTTGGAGGATCATATCCCCATACTTATATCCGGATATGGGTCGGACACGGATACTTTAAGAACAATGAAGAATCGGAGCAGTATAGGAAGAAAGGATAGCCAGAAAATTCCACAATAGTGCTAGCTGTTGAAGCATTTTCTCATGGATCATATAGCCCATTGCTTCTTAATTTGAATGCATGCATGCGGCTGACTCTGATATTTTTCTTTCTTTCTGCATGCATGTCACCACCATCTCCTATCATGTGCTTGCATTCAAGTGGAATAAAATTTACATATATCCTTCCAATATTACGCCCCAAATAATGAGAATAAGAGTGACAAACAAAAAATAACAATTAATGATAAGATTTAAAGAGATGGTGGACTACGTACTGCAGTTCTCTCTTTGTGGCCATCCTTTTGCACTTTATATTTCAGATCAGAGACAGTGCCTTGGCATAGAATTGGATTAGGAATGCTGTGTTTTTATTGGCTGCAACTTGTCATTCAAAACCATAACCAAAGCTGTAATAAAAAAGGGTCCAAAACTTGATACTACTCTCTCTTCTTCGGGTTCTAGAAAGAGAGTTGTGTAGCAGTATGTTGTTGGTGGCAGAATGAAAATGGAAATGGTCCCACCGCCACCACCACCACCTCCACCCCCACTTATGGCGGAAAGTGACCATACACTTTGGAGGGTAGATGGAGAGGAAAAAAAGTGTGAGGGGCAGCATTATCGGATGAGAAAACGATTCATCCAAAAATTTAAATTGAGATCGTGGATATGCTTTGATTGCGTCACGTTTATTGTGACTGTAAATAAAATAAAATAAAAAATAAAATTATAAAATAATAATCATAATATCGCATCTGTACCTCTATTTAAATCCCCTCGCCTCCTCTAAATTCAATGCGACAGAATTCAGTTTACCACAACACAATATCAAGTGGAAAATAAATTGCTTGGGTTATTAAATACTAACACTGAAATATCAGGCATGTGTTGGGGGAGAGATGGGGCAGGATATGCAAACCTGAAAGTCAAATTCAAATTGGAATTCGATTGAAGCCATTCCTGAATCCTGATGGCATTGACCACTTTATTTTTTACCAGGATCCTGTATGGTCAGCTAATAGAATTCAATTTGTGGAAGGAACTTAAATAACTTGAACTGCAAGTAACAGAAAGAGATAAAACTCCAAAATGAATAGGATAATGCAAAGTGCAAAGTAGTGAATTCAGATTATAGCACTTATAGTATATCATTTATCAATATTTTCAGTATTCAAGTATTACATATATATTAAAAAAAGGAAAAAGAAAAGGGTATTTTGTGGGATTATTTGAAGATAGGCACGCAGACTTTTTCAAACAAAACGGTTTTGGAATTATATTGGGTCAAGTATGGTGGGTTATCATCTATATTATTTTGGATTTGGATAAATGTTGGGTATGAGTATATTTAATTTTTTTAAAAATAACTTTTATACATTCGAAAAATCATATCATTTTGAATACAAATATAATAATAGAAAGAAAAAAAAATTAAATAACATAGATGTCATTACTTAGTGAGCTTTGCATTAATTTGATGTTTATTGGAACAATGAACAAATTATGCATACTTTTCCCAATTTGTTTTCCAGCAGTATATATGTTGATTTAGATGGATCAAAATAATGTGCTGGGTTTTTGAATGAATAAATAAGAAAAATTATGGTTGAAGATAAAAATACATAAGATTACAGTGGCGAAGCGGGCAAACAGGAGGAGGGGGTGGCGGGTGAGGGAGAGGGGAAGGAAATTGGTACAGGCTTTTTCGGCGGTGGGCAACTGTCAGCCAAGATGTTGTCCTTTTCCGTGCATTCCCACGTGGCAAACTGCCTCTGATTGGAGCCTCAAAGCCTTCACCACGTGGCACCTTTTGTCAGAAATACTCCCTCCCCACACCCCTCAGTGGAAAATAGCCGTTTGATTTATGACCCATCACATCATGTCCGTCAGTCCTTGCAGGCAGGCGGTCCCACCCCATTCTTAGGCAATTACATAATCAATTCCACCTTCAGCAGAAAAAATAAATAAAAATCTGGTCATGCAATTGCAATCACACCTAAAATGCCAAACCAGCAATTTTCCATAATATATATCAAGAATTTTATAACAGTTTATCTACTGTTTACATTCAGCAGTGTTGGAATATTTTTAAAATAATAATAAATTATATGTGATGATAAAATATTATATTTTTAAAAAATATTTTTGTTATCTCTAAGTATATATATTTCAATAATTATGTCTATGAAATAAAAATTTACGTAAATATCTATTTGATTATAAATAAAATTGTTTAAGAAGAGATATAGAAAATAACTTATGTTGAATAATAATTTTGTTTTTACTTCAGTGAATGCTAAATGAATCAATGCAATCAATTTTTATTGTATTTTTAAAATTTATATGTTAAAAACTTGTTTTCAAATTGCACACTAAATTATGAATTGATAAATGAATAAAATCTTAAAGACGCCTTGAAGATTTTTTTTTTTTTTTTTAATTTCTCAAAATTTTCTCAATCCCATATACTAGCAATTCTAAGGTTTTAATTTACAATTTCATGAGAAATTTTGATCGAAAGTTCAGGGGTGATAGGCAAGAACAGATTCATATAGTTTATCGCAACAAGTGGAGTTTCCAAGTTTTTAAAATTTGTTGAATTATTTTCGGTTAATTAGTACATATGTTAAAATTGATTCATGTTTTTCATTAAAATAGATTAGAATTAAATTGATATATGTGCATGAAAATTGCTAAAAGGAACTGATGTTTCTTGGATATTGAATAATATTTTATATTATAATTTATATATTTAATAATTCTATGATTTAAATACTACTTCATAACGTTATTAAAATATTTTATGACATATGAAATAATTTAATATTATTAAAAATTATATTAAATAATACTATTTTATATATTTTATAATTATATTAACTCATATTAATATTGAATATATAATATATATAATTATATTAATTTATATTTTTATTAAGCAATAAAATTTAAAAATAAAGCATTTTATTTAATATTTATATAATTTTTAATTTTTAATATTGTTAATTCTAATATAATTAAATAATAATATTCAATATTACCTTGAATTTTATTAAATATTATTATTATTTCATATTATTCAATAAATTATTTAATAATGATATAATTCAATATTTTAATTAAATTAATATTTAATATTATTTAATATTTTATTTAACATATTTTTTTCATAATTATATAATTATTTGAGTATTTAATATTCAATAATCTAATATTATTATTTAATAAATTAATTATGTTAAATGATATAATTTTTTAATAAATATAATAGTATTTTATTTTAAAAAATACTTATAACAATAATTTAAGTAATTATTTTCAATATATAGCAACATTATTTCCCAAACATGTTTTATATTTTTATAATTTTTAAAAACAAAACAACATAAAACAAAAACAAAATTCTAATTAAGGATGTTAATTAAAGGGACCAAAGAATCGATCAAAGAGAGAGCAGACCTGGTTGCTGCATGGTCACAGCTAACAACTGAGCCAAAATAAAAAGGAAAAAAAAAAAAAAAACAGTGGGAATAAATATTTCTGCTGAAGAGAAAAGCCTTGTTTTTTAATTATCCCCTAAAATGTGCAGGTGGTATTATAGGTAAGGAGAGCTGTATTGTTGTAAAAGGATAAAAGGGGTAAAGACTAAAGACATATATATATATATATATATATATATATAAGAGTAATTTAATTACAGAGGCAGAGGCAGTGGTGTGAATGGAATCCAAAGGCAAAGAGAGAGAGAAATGGAAGCATATGGGGGGGGGGGATGGTGAGTAGGGGTGGCGGGTGGTGTGCTGTGTAAATGTGATTGGTTGAAACCAATCTTTTTCATCTGAGACTGAGCTGCAATATCTGCGCGTGAAGGGGATTGGTGGAAGCTGGTTTAATTTTTTCTCATCAGAAGAACAGAAACCCTATTCAAAGTTCATATACTATTTGCATATATATGCTATGCATCTTTATCCACTTCACACGAACAGCCCTGTCCTCTGCCTCTCCATTTCTCTTTCATGCATCTCTTTTTAATACTATTTTGTTTCTTTATATAATATATATATTATATTATATTAGTATATATATCTCTTCACATTCATTATTCTTGCATATATAATATATATATATATATATTTTATTCTGTTTCTATTCTAAAATTTTATTTTTATCCTAGCAATTATTTCTGTCTATTCAGGTGTAACTTGTAAGTATGCTTATGGCTATGGTTCTACATTTCACATGTTTGTTTCTCTTGTGTGTTTTACTTACTCTATATTTTCAGTACTTCTTCCCTTTGTGCTGAATTTCATGATCATTGTAAATTGTTGTCAGCATATATAGTTATCTTCTTTTCTTTTTCCCATTTTGTTGTGTTGTGTATGTACTTCTGCCACTTTACTTTTGGTTAATTAAGACAATGTTTAAGTAATGTTAATTTAATTTGTTCAAGATGTTAAAAGATCAATATTCTGTCATATAATTCAGCATAAAAAGGGAAGAAAAAAAAATCCCATTTTCTTACAAAAAGTCTCATCTAACAGATGTATGTTTACAGTACATGATCAGGTTTCTTGTTTGCTCAACCCACTGGGAAGATTGAACATGTATACAAGTTTGAGAGCAGTTAATGCATCTATAATCAGGGTGTTTATGCAAAGATAAAGGCTGTAGATCTCAAGTTCTTCATAAGTAATGTACTTTACAAGTAGCTAGCTAACTTTTGCAAAAGCTGTAACTTTCCAACAATCATTAGCATGCATTATTTCTGGTGCAAGAAAATTTATGTTTTGAAAGGTAAGCAGATCAGATGGGGTTCATTGCTTCCATTCTTAGGCCATAATTAGGTAAGCACTTGACTTTAGAATGATTTTTTCTGATATCCTTATATATATATATATATATATATATATATATATATATATATATATATTGCAAACAATCCAAATTGTAGGATAAGGAATTTTACAAAGTAATTGTTTTATACACCTCTTACAAAATACTCTTTAAATATATTTAGATTTAGTGCTTTCTTAATTTAAAAAGAAAAAAAAACCCATTATTTATTTCTAAAAAATACCTTTCATTTAAAAAAATGTTTTTAAAGAATGTTTTCAGGATTCTAGAGTGTATTAAAAGGCTGACTTTGCAAAACTTTTTATTTCCAGTATTGGTTTGAGGCTTCATAATTCTCTATAACCAGACCAAATGCAATATTTTGCTCCCTATGTAGATAACGAATTACATAGATGAACAAACAGTGTCAGTTCCAAATTTGAATATAAAATGAAGTGCTAATTCTAAACACAACTGTCTATATATTGGTCAAAGTATTTGATAAATCTCTGTACTATACTATCTAATATAAATTAATTCATCTACTATAAAACTGAGTAATTTAATTTCTCTATTTTTAAAATTGAAGAAAAAAGGTAAAATCACTAACTAATGTAACAGAAACTGTTAAAAAAGCTAACGTAACATTTAACCTTGTATTTATTTGATGATGTGACATCAATAAAATATATTATTTTAAGCTGACGTGGACAAAATAACAAATTAAATTGACAAAAAATAATTTGATGTGACATTTTTACCAACTTAGTTTATTATTTTATCTACGTCAGCTTAAAATAATATGTTTTATTGGTGTTACGTCAGCATTTAACATTCACGTTATCAAATAAACACAATATTAAATGTCACATCAATTTTTTTAACATTTTTTATTACACTAGTAAGTGATTTTATCTTTTTACTTCAATTTTAAAAATACAAAAACTAAATTAATCAATTTTATAATAAAAAAATTAATTTACACTAAATAATATAATAAAAAACTTTTTAAATACTTTCACCCTATATATTTCACATTTTCATAAATGTGAATAGGAGCAGCTGATTTGTTTATATTACTATCATTTGACAGCAGTAATAATATCTCTTCTCTAGGCTTTATTTTCACTGTTTTTGGTGCCTGAAAAGCTCTGATAAAAGCCGCAGAAGCCATGCCCCTGGCTCTGCCACCTCCAATTGGTGTAAGAAAGTTGCAGTAAAAAAAAAAAAAAAAAGGTTTAGTGAAAATGGCAGCAGCAAGACTGAGGAATAGTTTTATAAGAAATATATATATATATATATATATATGTATATGAAGATGGTATGGACAGACTCAAATCATGTCCAACAATTTGTTTCATGAACGAACAGACTCAAACATGTCTTTTAACTTGCCGTAGAATGCCTTTACAAAAGGTCCAAGTTCTCTGTTTCATGAACAGACTCAAATCATGCCCAACAATTTGTTTTAAACAGAAATATTGGAAGTCTGTTTTCTTTTCTAAATATAAAAATGGGAAGGTTACAACAGTAATGGAGATTCTTCTGTCAGTCTCTTGTATTAAGCTTTTGCTGACGTTTCTCATAGTTTGGTCCCATTGTAGTTGCAGACAAGATACCAGAATAACCCATCTATTCTTTTCTTTTGCCCTAAAATTCACTCAGGCTGTGAGTTATCACCAGTAAAAAATCAATAAATTACAGGCTGTGATTTTACATGATCGAATTGAATTTGCTCTACGTTTGAAATTGATTGAAAAAATTTAAAATTGATAATAGTGTTAATAAAAAATTATTTAAATGCTGACGTAGACATGTGAAACTGAAAAAATAGATGTCTTGAAAAAACATAATGACGTGTCAAATTTTTTTGCTCAGGTGAAATTTAAAAACTGATAGAATGGATGACTTCGAAAAAAATGATAACATATTTTTACGAGTAAGGGAGTAAGGGAGGGATTTGAGTAAACAATTTATGTTTTCCTAAATTACATTTGAGTAAAAAAAATTGACACATCATTATTTTTTTTCAAGTTATCTTTTCTATCAGTTTCACATGTTCATGTCAGCATTTAGACAGTTTTTCATTAACATTGTTATCAATTTTACTTATTACACAAATTTCAAACGTACAGGAATTAAATTAATCACTTCTATAATATAAGGATTAAAATATATTTTTAATTATAATATAAAGACTATTTAAATACTTTAACCTTCGAATTAAAATGTCAAATCGAATCTAAACAAATAAAATATTTATTAATACAAAATCTAGATCCGATCCGATTCGACTCAAGATTTTAATTTGCTTCTTCTCGGTTCACCTCATAATTCCTCTCCCTTTTTCATCTTCCAAAATCCGACCTAGGAGTCGGAAGCTGTCCCCTTTGACATAATGAGGACCAACAACCAAATCCCTCACTGTGATATATTAATTTAAGTTCATCATCATAATAATTTTTATTTTTTCATTTTTAATAATGCAGGGTAAACACAAGCATAGAAACCAGTATATTATTAATTCAGATTTATCATGCAGGCATGAAATAGTTGCAAAAATTGGTTTAAAGATTCATTGAAGTTGTCTCCTATATTTGTCTCAATTCAAGCCTCTGAATTTTGTCTGGATAAATTCAATAATTTAAGCCACTGTTCAACTATTTAATTGGATAAATTGCAAATTATGTTACCAATATCTTTCAAAAAAAATCTTTGAAAGCTATTTCCTGAATTCGAAAGAAAGTATTTAAGTTTTTCCGATAACTAAAAAGTGTATTATACTTTAATCTAATCAGAGATCTTAATAGTGAAGGAACTGGATTAGAAAAAAAAAAAAAAAAAGAAAAAAAAAAGAAGGATCTATACCATAATATAAAAGCAATCCCTCAATTACTGTTTTCAATTGGGGAATTGCATGATTTTGGCTTGCCACGCGGCAAGCTATCTTTTTTTTGATAGAAAGAAGGAAAAAAAAAAAGAAGGAAAAAAAAAAAAAAGAAGAGAAGGAAAGAAGAAAAAAAAAATTATGCATTCGTATCGTGTTCGTATTATTTTTCATGTTTGTAGTTTTTTTATGTTCAAAGTATTATAAATTTATTATATAAATTTTTACATGTTAATAATTTATTTCATGTAAATTTTGACACGTTCGTATATTTGTGTTTTATTTATGTTATTTTCGTGCCGTGTCATATTTTAATTATTTTTTTCATGTGTTCATGTCATGTTTCAATTCATCCAAATATTTTGCATAGCTTGTCATGGTGATCCAATTAAGAGAAAATTTTATGTGTCTATGTCGTGTCTCAATTCATCCCATATTTTGCATAATTTGTTATAATTATTCAATTTTGTGTGTTCGTGTCATTTTATTGTGTGTTTAAAATATTATAAATTTATATAAATTTTTACACGTTAATAATCCGTTTTATGTCGATTTTAACACGTTCGTATATTTGTGTCATGTTCATGTTATTTTTGTGTCGTGTTTTAATGACTTTTTCCATATTCTATTTGAGTCGTATAATCATGTTGTGTCTTAAATTGCCGAGTCTAATTGACACTATTCAATAACTCACAAATTTGTGTCCCGGGTCATCATGTTCATGTTATTTTTCCTGTTATAATCGTATTCAATGTATTATATATTTATATAAAATTTGACACATTTAATAATTCGTTTTATGTAGATTTTGACACATTCATGTATTTGTATCATGTTCATTTTATTTTTCGTATCGTGTCGTGTTTTAATTATTTTCTCATGTTATATTTGCATCGTATAATTATGTTTTTCCAAAATTATCAGATCTAATTGACCATATCAAATAACTTTCAATTTTATATAAGGTGTCGTATAATGATGTGAGCTATTATTTTTCTAAATTATCTTCACTTCTCTTGCTTTTTTATCTTTAAAATTTATTATAAGATATCAATTCAAATCCGATAATATATCCGCAACGAAACACGGGTATTTTTCTAGTCATTCTAATATCTAACTATATTATAAAATTGATTACACAATAGTGTCATGTGCTGACACGTGGCACTTGTGTAGTCAAGTTTGTATTTTTTTTTTAAGGAGAAAAAGAAAAAAAGAAAAGATAAAAATTTATATATTCGTGTTATTCTTTATGTGTTTAAAATATTATAAATTTATATAAAATTTTACATGTTAATAATTCGTCTTATGTATATTTTGACACGTTTGTGTATTCGTGTAGTGTTCATATTATTTTTTGTGTTGTTTTTAATTATTTTTCTTATATTGTGTTCATATCGTGTCTCAATTTATTTTTTATTTTGCGTAGTTTATCATTGTGATTCAATTTTTTTAAAAAAAATTATGTGTTCGTGTTGTGTCTCAATTCATGACATATTTTGCATAATTTATTATAATGATTCAATTTGGAGAAAAATTTATGTTCATGTTAGTGTTATTTTTTTGTGGGTTTAAAGTATTATAAATTTATATAAATTTTTATACGTTAATAATTCGATTTATATAGATTTTGACACGTTCGTGTATTCGTGTTGTGTTCATGTTATTTTTCGTGCCATGTCATTTTTAATTATTTCCTTATTTTGTGTTTATGTCTTATCTCAATTCATTTAATATTTTGCATAATTTCTAATAGTGATTCAATTTTAATTATAAATTCATTTATCATAAAATATTTAAATAAATAATAATGATATAATATGATTTAACTTATATTTATTTATTATTATTAATTTAACTAAAATTTTATAAATATTATAAAAAAAATCCCTAGACGAAGCGGGATAAAGATTCTAATTCTAGTTATAAGAAGTTACCCCTTGAAGTAATCTTACTTCAATTTTTTTGCAGGTGTGCTATCAAGTAGACTGTAAAAGGTCATTGCACTGAATGAAGTTACCCTTCACATCTTTTATGGCGAATTGACAGATTAGACACCCGAGGGGTATTCAATATCTGTTGTTGTTTGCTTGGAGGGGAATCGATTTTTTTATTTTTTAAAATATTTATATTTGATATTAATATTTGACATATATTTGAATATAAAAATAAAAATATAATTTTTAAAAAAGTTTTAAATATAAAAAAATTTTGAAAAAAAATTAAATATATTTGTATCTAACATTTGAATCCGAATAACATATGAAAATAGGACTTAGGAGGCAATAAATATATTTTTCTCCAAAGGCCAAAGGGAGGCAAACTTCTTGTAAATGTAGTTGAAAGAACAGGGCAGTTTAGTAAAAGAAAACTCCTAACTACCCATTTAAAGCATGTAATAAAACGTTAACAAATGTTGCTTGCCAAAACAAGGAAAAATCCAAAACAATTTAAAAACCCTAGGACAGTTTTCAAGCTAGTATTTATAACACCCCTTTGAGGCCCTCCGATCTACTCCGGATCAGCCTCTGCTCCTCTCTCTCTGCATTGTGTACTTTGAGAATATTTTGAGAGAAAAAAACCATGATTCTTCCAACCAACTTTCTCTACTGAGTCCTAAGTTGAAAAACCACAAAAAAAAAAAAAAAAGAAAGTGAGATATGAAGGGTCGATCTTCCAAGCATGAAACAAAAGAAGGAATGGAAATTGATAAAATTAGTAAACTCAAAGAAGAGCCTCATCTGTCTGGTGCTTATATCCGTAGCCTTGTTAAACAACTGACCTCTTCCAGAACCAAAAAAAACCCCATTATGAACCACCCGAAAGACCCTGAATCTGTTGATGCTGCTGACGGTTTTAATGGCCAAAATTTGACCAAATTTGGTGAAGGTTTTAGTGAAACACCGCAAACCCAGCAACCCCAACCACCTCAACAACAACATAAGAAACAGGTCAGGAGGAGACTTCACACCAGCAGGCCTTACCAAGAAAGGCTGCTTAACATGGCTGAGGCTAGGAGAGAAATTGTCACTGCACTCAAGTTCCACCGAGCTTCCATGAAACATGCAAATGAACAACAACAACAGCAACAGCAAGAACAAGAACAAGAACAAGCTCCACCACCTTTTGAACAAGAATCAAAGACAAACTCTAGGAGAAATCCTAGAATATACCCATCAAGCACAAACAACTTGTCTACTTATAATTTAGACAATTTTTCCTCTTCATCTTTCTCTCAACATTACCCTCCTCATCCTCCAAATCCATATTTTTGGCCTGCTTCTCAAGTTCCTCTTCCATTTGCCAGTGCCACAGACACTTTGAACTTCACTCTACCAAACCAAACCTTAGGCCTAAACCTTAACTTTCATGATTTCAACAACATAGACACCAACTTTTACCATAACAGCAACAACCCATCAATCTACTCATCCTCATCATTATCTCCATCATCTTCATCTTCCCCAACTCTATCCGTTGTAACTGAAGAAGTTCCTTCATCAGTTGCACTATCACATGAAGTGGGACCATCAAGAGGAGCTATGGCTGATTTAACTGAAGCATATGGTGGGGGAGGCCTGCATCAAGCTATGGATGATGAGGAAATGGCAGAGATCAGATCATTAGGAGAGCAGCATCAAATGGAGTGGAATGACACCATGAATTTGGTAACATCTGCATGGTGGTTCAAGTTCTTGAAGACTATGGAACTTGGGCCTGAAGTAAAAGCTGAGGATGATGGGTACCAACCATTTGATCAAGTCATGGAATTTCCTGCCTGGTTGAATGCAAATGACAGCTGCTTGCAGCAGCATTTTACTGATCTTTGCCCTGATGACTACTTCCAGTATCCTGCCTTACCTTGGTAAGAATCCAAATTTTCAAAAATAAAAAAGTTCAGCAAGCATATCTATTAGGAATGTTTCTCTCTCATCATGTCCATTCATACATTATCAAAATATTTTGGTAAATCCATCAGAGTGCAATTTGATTGATTAGAAGGACTAGAATTACTTGAAATTCTCTCAATTTGATTCAATTGAACCATGAAAATTTTCAGAAGTTTACCTCATTTTCAATTTTTCATAGTCAGGTTACAATTTCTGACCAAGAAAAGAGTCTATTTACCTCATTTTCCGTTACACTTCCTATAGATGCCACCTATATCCTTACCCAAACTCAATGCTGAAAGAGCCCAAGAAAAGGCCCATATAGGTCTAGGATATGGGCTTTTCTTATAGAAGTTGGGTTTCTCAATTTTAGTCTTGTAGTCTAATCGTTTAAAAACAAATTATGAATTCCATTGTCATATCGTAATTTTTTCTCCTATTCTTAGATTATCATCTTTTTATATTAAAAAAATTGTTTTTTCCCATTTGACTTTTGTCTTGTATTGATGTGATTAACAGCATGGACATTGGAGAAATTGAAGGAATGGATGGGGAGTGGCTGGCTTGACAAGGATTGATTATGTTTTAAATTAATCAAATCTTTGGCATTAATTTGTCTCCCTTACTTTTGTTTTCATTTTTAAGTCCCTTTCTCCCCTGCTTTTCTATATTTTACTACTGCTATTTTAGAAATCTTTTAATCTAATAATAAGGCTTGCAAATATGTGAAAGGTGGCTGGCATGGCATGCATGCCATTGAGAAAAATAATATTATGTATCAAGCAAGAGGAGTTTGCTTTTTCCTCTACCAGTTTTCCAATATCAACAATTTTATGTATTTTCTCATCCTTTGATCAATTTAATCTGCTTCCCCTTCTATAACTATACTATAATTAGTAATTGTTTAATTTTTTATTTTGATATTTGAACCAGTTTTCCAATATCAACAATTTTATGTATTTTCTCATCCTTTGATCAATTTAATCTGCTTCCCCTTCTATAACTATACTATAATTAATAATGGTTTAATTTTTTATTTTGATATTTGAAATTTGTTGCCGATTGAATTTTGGTTACTGGAATTAAAAATCCAACATTCTATTAACAGATCACACAACTGTTAGTATAATTTTTTTTTTATTATACTCTAAGCCAACTTGATACAAACAAGTAAACAGTCCCAAGTTAAGGATAAATTCACTTTCAGATAACTTCTACCATTCTGAACCATCATCTGAACAAAAAAGATATATAAAACATTTTTACCATGGAGATGGAGGGAAGGCAATATGCTGTGCTTAAAATCTTTCATTAAAGTAATGACATCTTTGAAATTTCAAACTTAACTGAAGTGACACAAACTAATTGAATGTGCAAAAGAAAGTAACCTCAGGTTTCATCAGTGCCTTTGTATGCATTGCAAACATGACCAATCTCCAATTCATCATTATTAATTAGTGAAACAGCCTCCAAACCACCCATGATCTCCTCTGGTTCTTCCTCGAATTCTGCAGATATGTTGTCATATTTCTCAGTATCAACCTCAATTAAATCCTTTTCTTCCATGTCTGATAAGTCACTACTGAAAGTAGGAATCTCTTTCTTCTTTCCTCTATAACCAACATTGCTTAGGACCTTTTCCTTCCAAACCACCAAAGGGCATTTCTCAATCAGCTCTGAACCTTCATAAGCTTCAGTCAAGAAGACACTAAATCTCTTCCCCCTTTCAGAAACATAAAAGATGCCAAAATGCTTCAAAAGAAGTCTCATCAACCTCTGTGGCATCACAAGCTCCCGTCGGAAATGAGTTAGATGGTCAGTCACCAATCTCTTCTCAACAGTAAAGCTAAGTAACTCATGCATAACAGCAACTGCCCTCTTATCAAATTCCAATGACCCTGCTTTCAGCTCACTAGCATCCGCATATGGAGACAAATAAGACCTTTTCTGAAAATGCTCAATCTTCCCTCTGTGTCTATACACCTTCTTGTAATCAGGAGGGAACTTCAAAGGAAAAGGCAAAGAAAGTAAACCCGGTTCACGTCCAATCCCATCACTCAAACCCAATGTTTTCTTCTCCAACTCTGTAATAGCCCAAGCAGGATTCCAGTTTACAAGCTCCAAAAACTCAACCCCATCTTTAGATTTTACCACCCTAAAATGTTGAGGATATTGATTCACCCACTTGGTCCTAAACTCAATCGGCAAACCAAAATCTCTCCTGAAATGAGCAATCTTATCTGACTGAATCCGTTTATTAATCGACATCATTAGAATCCTAGTAACAAACTCAACAGCTTTAGTTGATTGTTCCTCAATCAACCGTTCCTCTTCTTCCAACAAATCCTCAGCTTCTTTAGTCGTTCCACACCATAAGGTTCCCCTTTGATCCTTATATAATTCAAACAACTTGGGACATTTCCTAATGAAATCAGTTATTTTGTGGGGTTTCGGTAAATTAAGTTGCTTCCTGTAATGGTCCAATGACCTTATGGGGATAATCATCTCGGGTTCTTTCCTCAAAACTTCCATCAAAAACAATACCTTTGATGACATTTTCCATTTCTCTTTTACGATTTCAAGATGGTGAATTCTTTTGTACTGGCTTCGGTCTTGGACTCGTTTACTGGATGTCATTGGTCTGTTTTGAAACCACCCAAACAATGGTTGTTGATACAAGTTTCTTCTCACAGACATAAAACCAAACATTTGGTGGTGATTTGAATGTAGCCGCTGGGTTTTAGCTGATTTATTTAACAAAACTTGGTTTCTAACAAACTGGATGGCCATTGCTTAGGGTTTATAGCTTTTTAAAGCTTCCTGGAAGTATGGATTAAATATCACTTGTTTCTGAAAGAAAAAGTGAGTCGGTAGGAGATGGTTCCCAAAAAAAAAAAAAAAGGATCTTTAACCCAGAGCTTCAAAAATGGAATGGACTGTATTATTGTCGTCAATGAAAATAGAGGGGGTGGGGCGAAGCCTGAAAATTGGGTTGCCGGTTGATGCTCCAAGGAGATTGGAATGGGAAAGAATTAGCGTTAAGCTGATATTTAGTAGCAAAAGAAAATTTTGAAGCTCACTATCATCTTTATCTATCAAACCTGGTGTTATAATTACCCAATCTTAAAACCGCAAAAAAATATTCTAAGACAACAACTATTGAGAAGAAAAGAGCAATAATAAACTTTCAAGTAAAAAAAAAAAAAAATTGTTAGAGTCGTCCCGAAATAGGCTGTAGACCTACAACAAGTCCATGGCCGCGGCAAGGAATTTTTTTTTTTTTTTTTGTCCAAGCTCATTTGGGTCCAACCCGGATTGATCCGTATAAATTCAATTTATTATTTAAAAATATTTAAAAATTATTTTTATATTAATATATATTATAATTAAATTTAAATAAAAAATATTTTTTATTTAATAAATAATAATTTGGATCGGATCAGGCCAGACCTTATCGAATCGAATTACAAAATATCTTATTCAAACCCTGTCCAATACGGATCGGACGGATTACTCGGACCGTGGACAGGTCTAAACTAGATCAGGGGCTTTAATTGAAGTTTACTTATCAGGACTATTGCATTATGGTAGTAATAAACAAGGTAGTAAGTACCATACTAGTGGATGTATCGTTTTTGTTATGATATTAGTACGTATAAATACCGCTATGTTTCGACGTACCGTTTTGAATTTATCGATATTTTTCAAATATTTTTTCATATATATATATATATATAACCTATTTTTAAGTTTGTTAATAAAATATATATTATATACATATGTAAATATACATCCAGTACATACATATATATTTTTATGCAAATATTAATTTTAAATAATTAATATCTAAATTTTTTAAATATCAAATAGGTAAAATAAATATTAAAATATATAATAAATTATTATTAATTATATTCAATAACCTAATTTAATGAACATATTTTATTTTTAAATGTAATTATGAAAAAAAATAAAAATGATCACGATACAAAAAATATTAAAACTGATTTAAAAAATCATATAAGTGAATTTTTAAAAAAAAATTAAAAAAATCAATACGGAGTAATACGTACCGATATTGACCGGTATTGGTCGATACAGACCGGTATAGGCCGATATCAAAATTGAAACAAAATTAAAAATTGTTTCTATCGATTTAATTAAAAATTGAGACGTACCAACCAGTATTGATCACCATGAGTAATAATATTTAACATGATACGAATATGCTAAAAAAATAATGTGAAAAATAATTAAAATGATATGATAGAAAAAAAAAAAATATGATAGGAAGATACGAATTAATAATATTTTTTTAAAACTAATTTTCTGTTAATTAAACCTGTCTAACACGGCGGTCCAACCTCAAGTGTAACAATAAAGCACATTGGTCAGACCGAAACAGAAACGACCCAATCAAAAAAAAAAAAAAAGATTTTTGCATTTCCATTCCATCACAAAAATTGAATATATAAAAAACGAATATCTCCTGTCACAAAATCTCATCTCATTAAATAAATAAAAGACAAAAAAGTTGGCCAGGTCCGCTGCCTCGGCCATAGCCACTGCGAATAAAAGATTCTTCCACTTTCACTCTTCTCAATTCCAGATCGCGATCCCTCTGATTTTCGATTCTCACTTTCCCTTTTTCTTAGCTCGTCTCATTCCTTTTCCTATCGTTGGCGGCGCTTGGGGAAAATGCCGGGGGAGGAGAGATGGTGCGTGGTAACTGGCGGCAGAGGCTTCGCCGCCCGTCATTTGGTCGAAATGCTAATCAAATACGACATGTTCTCTGTTCGAATCGCCGACTTGCCTTCTAAAGTTGACCTCGAACCGTACGAGGAGAACGGACTCCTCGGCGAAGCTTTACGGTCCGGTCGTGCTCACTATGTTTCCACTGATCTTCGCCAGAAAGCTCAATTACTCAAAGGTCTCCCATTATTTCAAAAATTGCATTTATTTCCACTATCTTTATTAGTAATATTCTTTTCTGTAATTGTTTTTAAATTTTTGTTGTAGCTTTGGAAGGAATTGAGGTAGTTTTCCACATGGCGGCTCCTAATTCGTCGATTAATAACTACCAGCTTCATCATTCCGTTAATGTTCAAGGTAAACTATAGCTTCATAGTTTCAGAATTTATTTGAACTTTTTATTTGGGTTTTTTTTATAATTTTGTTATTTATATTTTGACTGCAATTTGCAGGGACTAAAAATGTTATTGAGGCTTGCACTGAACTTAAAGTGAAAAGGCTTATTTATACAAGCTCTCCGAGTGTCGTTTTCGATGGGGTTCACGGTATCTTTAATGGGAATGAATCATTGCCTTATCCACCTCATGTACTAATTTCAATCTATTTTCTTTTTAAGTAGGATTTGGTATATGTTTTTTATTGCTTGGAATTGATTCAGTTTTTCATTTTCAGCATAATGATTCATACTCAGCTACAAAGGCTGAGGGAGAAGCATTGGTCATCAAGTCAAATGGGGTTAATGGGCTTCTAACTTGTTGCATACGTCCCAGTAGTATTTTTGGCCCTGGCGATAGGTTGTTGGTTCCATCTTTGGTTTCTGCAGCAAGGGCAGGGAAATCCAAGGTGGTTTATGTTCATTAATTTATTTGTTTCATTACAGTGCATGTCTGTTTGATAATTTGTCTTCTTATTTGTTTACGTTTTAATTGATCAGTTCATAATTGGTGACGGGAACAATGTATACGATTTCACTTACGTTGAAAATGTGGCTCATGCTCATATTTGTGCTGAACGAGCTCTAGCATCTGGAGGAGAAGTTGCAGAAAAAGCTGCAGGGCAGGTACTCTTTTAATTGCTTACTAATTTTTTCAATTTGTAATTGCTCTCAAATGGAGATGAGGGAAAATGATAAATTTACTTTGATGATTTACATGCGGCATAAAGGGACGTTTACGTATAGCTTTAATATCATTTTATAGGTTGTCCAATAAAGAGAGATTTGTCAAGCTTACAAGTTCTATTTTAAAGATATGCTTTTCCTAGATGCTAAAATTTTCCTGAAGATCCTGTTACAACTTAAGTATTTAGTTCTTTGGGGGTAATCCTTCTAGATGATGCTTTTTATCCTATTGCCTTGCAATGTATTTGGTTGACTAAGCTAAGAGACCAGAAGATTGGTTTCAATATTCTGTTGCTAAAATCAATTCCTTGCTTGATAGTGGTTATACCTGATTTGGCAGGCATATTTTGTAACTAATATGGAGCCAATCAAGTTTTGGGAGTTTGTTTCTCGAATACTCGAGGGTCTTGGCTACCAGAGGTACTTTGTATTCTTTCTTCTTCCATTTTGATCATATATTATCTTCAACTTTTTTTTAAAGTTCCTGGTGACATCATGTTCATGTTCTCTCTGTGTAAAAGCAAGTCTTAAGTGATTTTCTTCGACATCCAGGTTCACTGCTTAGGATTAGCATTTTTTTCTCCCCCCCCCCCCCCAATTAATATTACATGTTATGGTGAAATCAAAGTACCAATGGTTCTTTAGATTGTTAACTTTAGTGTCTATCTTTCTCCTCCTACCCCTCAAATCCCAAAAAGTTTCAGATAAGCCAAAAGACTGCTTATTAGTATGTATATTGTTGTTTTACTTTGGTATTATTGTTGATTTTGTTTTATTTTTATTTTTGAGGTGAGTACTAAGGCACTTTTTGCAAATTATACGCATTCTTAATTTGTTTCCGTATTCTATATTCATTTCCATTTCCCTTTTTGATGGAAATTTAGGCACTAAAGATGGTTATGATACTGCCCTACCTAGGGTCTTCCTCCTTTCTGAACTGCTGTACTTTTCAGGCCGAAAATAAAGATTGCTGCCTTTGTTATAATGCCAATTGCACATTTGGTGGAGTTGACATATCGGCTATTAGGCCCATATGGCATGAAGGTTCCACAATTGACACCTTCAAGAGTTAGACTTCTATCTTGCAGCAGATCTTTTGATTGTTCGAAAGCAAAGGATCGGATTGGCTATTCACCAATTGTCTCACTTGAGGTTCTATCATTTTTCAATTGCTTTTCTACTTTATTGCAGCTTTTTTTCCCCATTAGATTTAATTATTTTTGAAGACTTGGAATTTGTAGATTGGTTTACATCTGACAAAGTAGAATGAAACTATGTTTAATTTCTCCAACTAGGTTTATCATTTCTTCTAAACTTCTCAGTTAGGAGCTTTCCCCATGATTGGTTGTTCTATCATGATGGTAGTGGTCCGTGTATTTGACCAGGCTCATTTTTCTACTCTATGTTCAGCATTATGTGTCAGCTAGAAATGTGGTTATAAACTGGAAGTCTGGAAGCATTGGACAGCATAGACTTATGAGTGCTTTTTCTTGTCTGTACATAGAAACCAACTAAATGCCTATCCTTTGTGTGGACAATATCCAATACGATCTAAATTATTAAATTGATGGTTTATTTTTGACAATGTGATTTAATAATGTTGCAGGATGGTATAAAGAAGACAATTGAGTCGTACTCCCACTTGAGAGCTGAAAATCAACCCAAGAGAGAAGGGCCATCTAAAGCTTCTGTTTATCTTGGACGGGGGAGGGGTAATTTTATTTCTCCCTGCTTCTTTTATGATGTCTGAATGTGCTTATGTAATATTCTACGAACACATCCTCACAAGTTATAAGTTTGGCAGTTAGAAGTCATAAGTTTGATTGCTACCAGCGAAAGTTCAGACAACTTGAAATATATTTTGGAAGTTATAATAGATTCAACTTCATTAGGCTTGTCCTATAATTCTCGATTACAATTTATCAGAGAGGCTTTAGCTAGTGATGTAGCTGCAAAATCTATTTTTTTTGGGTTAAGAAAGAGAACATTACCAGTCATGGTATACTTGTTCTCTGCAACACCGTACTGCAGCATTGTTCACATTTCTGACGATTGTACTGTAGCAGGTCTCCGTCTTTCGGTTCTTTTCTTTCTAGTATTTTGGAGGATCAAGATTCAATTTGTTTAAGGGTTAGGATTTAGAATTAGGATGTAATCTTACTAGTAATTGTTTGCTCTGTGACTGTAAGGTGGTTTGGTTGATATAATCAGATTGAGATTCCTGTTTTTTTGGAAATCTCATTCAGTAAAGAGATGTTCTTTCTATTTCGTGGCCTTAGGAACCAAGAAGACGAGCCTTTTGGCCTATTGCTCTGTCTTTTATTCTCTTTCTTTTATTACCAAATTGTGTGGTTTGTGTTTGTGTTCTCTCACACAAATTTGTTCTACACAAAGGAAACCTATCACATAATCTTGGACTGGCGGATGAATTTATGATATGAAATAGATGGATTTAATGAGTTGAAGGTTAAAAGGCGGCCGGAGCTAGTGTAGAAAGGAATGCTGTGCAAATCTTGTCATCAAGCTTCAAATATGTTATTCAATTGATATAGTAGTTAGACTGTTGTACTAATAATGATGATAATCTATGTTATAAACTTATAATGGCATTGATATATTTATTCAATACATGTGCATGTTTGTATGTCACTTAACCATCTGTGGTTTTGCAGTTGCTGACACATTACTTTGGAAGAATAAAAGGCAGACACTGATAGTGCTGTTAGTATTGGTTGCAATTTACTACAACTTCATTGCTTTGGGTTCAACCATTATTACCGCAGTTTCGAAGCTGCTCTTGGTGTCACTAATTTTCTTGTTCATCCAAGGCAGTTTACCAAATAGAATGTAAGTATACCTACCCACTTTTTGATATGTCAACCCGTTCTTTTCTGATAGTCACAAAGTATAAAAAAAAAAAAAAACTTATTCCAATTATTCGAATTGCCAAAATTTTGTAACATGGTTCTCTCGCAAAAGCTGAATAGTATATACTTAAAAAGGAAAGATGATCTTTATCTTGGTCTTGACGCTATAAAACAATGGATGCTTCCGAGTCATCCACGTTGCTTGGTTTTACGTATTCTGGATCTTATTTATTGATGGGAATGCTAAACAAGCAAAATTTCCTAATGCTAAGCACAGTAGATACTGGATATTAATGTGATTTTCTGATGGTGCAGATTGGGATATGCAGTAGAGAAAATTCCTGCATCAAATTTCCACTTGTCAGAAGAGAAATCACGGGATGTTGTTATGTTGATGGCTTCATCCTGGAATGGCATTGTTAATGTTTTGAAATCTCTTTGCAAGGGGAAGGATTGGATATTGTTCCTCAAGGTATTATCATTCTCCTAGTCTGCTTCTTTTTTTTTTTTTTTTTTGTTCAAATATTCTGCTTCTTATTTGTGTGCTTTCAAATATGTTAGATGTCTAGTACCAGGAATCTCTCCTCTTTCTGAATTTAAATACTATAAATTGATTACACCCCTTAAAAAGCAGTGTCAGATAATGCAGCCTCTGGACTCATCACTTCTGTTGCAAATTCATATTCTTTTAGATAAATGGTGAATGGTTGATTATTGGACTGAGACTGGATCCTCAATTCTTTGTCTTGGGGATCACTAAGTAGATCCAGGATATGTTCAATCTGTTAAAGATGAGCCCATGTCATATGCCTAAACTCCCGACTTTTTCTTTTCTCTTTCATTTCTCCACCACTGTGCCATAGGCCTGTTATGATTCTATTATTATTAGACTTAATTTATAAGTCTGCTTACTTATGTATATATAAATGTTGTTCATTGTGGACACTGTAATGTGACCAAACATGGTGGTTTCAATCATTTGCCATAACTTACTTTTGCTCTGGCAATGAAACAGGTTGTTTTCTCCCTACTGCTTCTTAGCTTCCTTGGAGCGATATCACTTCGGACTATGTTTGTCATAGGTTCTCTCTCTCTCTCATACACACACACACTGACACACACACACAGACACTGGAGCAGATGCTTAGGCACCTGCAAAGAGATACCAACAAAAGGTATCTGTATCGGAAAACATGGGAGAAACCTATAGTAGTCCAGACAGCAAATGTTGCCTGTCCTGCATAAAATAACCTGAAACTTCTAAGGATTATGCTAGACATTTCACCACTTGCAGTTCTGGATAAAGCTTCTTCATCAACTTACTTCCTTCGATAAGCTTTTTCTTTATATTTTCTTATTGCAACCAAAAGGAGGTTTTGGGTGTTTATATTTGGGGTGTTGTATTATTGCAGGACTTCCACTCGCCTTTATAGCTTTCTATGTGTATGAGAAAAAGGAGCAAGAAATTGATGCTTTAGTTCTAGAAGCTTTCTCTATGGGCTGCAAATTGAAATCTGATTTTGCCAGGAAACTAGTGACTTCCAAGAAGAATGACTGATACCATTGGAACCCAAATTTTGCTTAACATGAAGGGGGAGGATTATCAATTATTTCGAGCTCTTTTCGAGTCTTGGACTTGGTAACATTATTACTTGTAGCCATTTCAATTTTGCACCATACATTTCAGACCCCCTTCATATATTTAAGCTGTTAGATTTATGTTTATCTTTTACTCTCGCCCAGTATTTGAACGATTCATGCTTTTCCTCTTTGGATTGTATACCATTCTGGAACTGCAGTCGAATTTAGTTTTAAAATGCTGAAAAATAAGGCTGGAAAACAGGGAAAGAGTGAGAAAAAGCAAAATGGGCGTTACCTTATGTAACAGTCATTTTGGTTGGAGAGAGATGAATAAAGCCCTTCACTTCCCCCAATATGGGTTTGGGCTTTATTTCAATGGCTTTTAGCCCACTGAGCCTCTTTTTGGGTTCAATGGGTTCAACCGACGGCATGTAACATTCAAACTTTATTTCAAGGATTTAAATTCTGAAAGGTGGGTTTTGCATGCAGTGAGCAACATGGTGTCGTTACAAACTTGATGGTCCAGTTTTCACTGGATTGTCTGGTCTAAATTTTATATAACATTATGTTATTATCTCGATTTTCTTTATTTTATTTGCAAGTTTAATGAAGAAATAACAACTTGAATTAATTGTATTTAAACATAATGCAGACTTAAAGATTTAATGTGCATTGATACTCTTTAAGACATGTTTGGTCTTGATGTGTCCATGAACCCAATTGTTATATCTACAAATTTTTTCTCATGGAACATTGACATTAACATATAAATACGAGGAATATATGGTTTTCTATCTTTTATAGTATTCATTAAAGTTTGATTGGTTGAAAATTTTCTAGTGCAAAAACGGTGCTTTCTTTCTTAGTTTACACTTCAGGAGACATAGGTCAGTTCTCAGCGAGCCCCTCCTTAGCATTTGCCACTTGGTCAATGGACTCTCTCACAGTCACTCAACTGCAAAATATTCTTAACGTGGAAGTGGAACCACTCAGCCTTTGATCCAACCTTTTATAGCCCTATTTGCTGGCATGGGTTACCTTCTATGAACCTCGTTAGCTAGCCAGCCAGCCAGCCCAAGTTCATCCTATTAATCTAATCTACTAGTATTAAAGTCCAAAGAAAGAAAAAGACAAAACCCAACTGGGGAGGGTTTCTTTTGTTTCATTTGAAAATGATATGATAGCTCCATTGACTCCGTCATGTCTTTTTAATATCCTTTATTAACTTGATGATCTTGATTACACAGCTAAAAGAAAAGTTTCATCTGTTTGTGCGTTGACTGATCTAAAACTACAAACCTAACTTACTGCTTAAGTTTAGGTGTCTAGTTGTTGAGGCCGATCGCCACCAAAGATCAATACACTATATGGTTGCCTTTGCTGGTTTCTGTCTATGTTATTCGGATTCCGGAATGAATGTCGAATATATCCTCTATGTTATTCGGATTTCGAAATGAATGTCGAATATGGATATATGTTAATGCGAATATTTTAGGGAAAGCAGAAATGGTGGAAACATGGATTTTATAAACAATGGATGTCGTTTTCATGGTCAAAATGGTTGGAACAACATACCCTTTGAGTTTTATATTTGATTTATGATATATAGGATTGGCCATACTCAAAAGCTGGATTAATTTTAAAAACTTAAGCTCTTTTTTTTCTTCTTCTTTCTCCCATTTGATTTTTCTTGTTGTTTTGGTATTCTAGCAACAATGACTTCACAAGACAGTGGCCCTGCTATTTAGGATCTTGTAGGCACTAGATGATTGAACAAAAAAGAGAGGTTCATGATACATGACATGAGTCATGTCCATTGTCCCCACATCATGACCATAAAATATATCAAAATAATTGAACAGTTTGATCATTCCCTGGTGGACTAATTTCCCTTCCCTTTGTCATGATGTGCATGCAGATGATCAGATGTGGTCAGTTTTTGAAGTTTTGCTCAATAATTCCACCTCTTTCTCCATCTTTCCTTTCTAAATGCGCACATTGCCAGTCAGTCAGCTCTGTTATTCATTACCTGCGCATGCTCTGGCCAGTGGCCTCTGATTCATTCATATCTTCATTGGCTAGCATCAGATCACCAGTATATATAATCACTGCCTTTTTGTACCCAAACTGAAACCAAATCCATGAACCATGAACCATGATCCAACCAAACCATGCACCCTGGCTCTGCTAAAGAAAAAAAAAGGACTTCTTGGCTCCTTTGAGACAGCACCAAATTATTTGACTAGATTTGCATGTCGTGTTACTGCAAGTCTTTATTAATCTTTTACCCCTATCTTTCCTTATAGTACACGGTAATTCTGTACATGCTTTTAATAATTTTTTTCTTTTTTTTTTACAAGGTGAAAGATGTTTCATGATTCAAAGAACTTGATGATTTTAATTTTTTTTCTTCTTATTATATGTATACAATAGTTTTCAAACTATAATCATCTAATTACATTTGAGGTTGCAACTTGCAACCTTGAAAATGAGATATACTTGTAATTAAAAGTTTAATATTTTATCCAAAGATTTCATGACGGTTGATAAGCGTCTAATTAAGTAGGTACATCAAACAAATCATATACAGCTAGATTGTTATGGAAAATAGGGAGTCAACAATGCTATAATATATGTATATGCTAGATGATATAGCTGCTTGCTGCTGCTAATATATACCTTTTATAATAGTATGGTAGGAACTCTATTTAATAATAGGGGTCAACTTTAAAATGGGACATCAAAGTTTGTCTAAGGAAAATGACGTGTATCCGTGAACAAATTGTCACAAAACTTAAGATTTTTTGAATTCGGATTTAATTCAGTTCGTTCATGCTATCATCTTTAAAAATTGATATCTAACAAGTTTGATATTCAATCCCAACATTTGTAACTTCTCCTCCGATCCCCAAGCTATGGTTTAAATTACGCAATAATTGAATCGCAAAGCAAAGGCAAAGGCAAATAATATATAGAGGAGAGAAACAGGTGTTCTGCTTTTGAGAAGTTTTGAATAATTTTCTGTTCATAGTTGCCTTCATAAATGCAGGGAAATTAGATTCAAAATGGGCTTTCTAAAACTATTGGATGTGGATTTAATCTGTGTAGCATTCGTTGAACTGTGGCTAAAAAGTAGAAATCTTGGTCACTTTCAGTATTCTAGGAAAATTTTGCATGTGATGATAATATATCTGATCCAGTTTCTCCTCCACAAATATAATAATATATGCTTTTTTTGGTGCTATTTTTTCACTTGCTAACAATTATGCAATTGGGATTTGGGACTATTGAAAAAGAAAAAAAAGAAAAAAACAATTATACAGATTGACATACAGTCATACACCAAATTGGCTTGTGTCCACTATTTTGATTCCATGTAATTTGTACTTATTTTTTAATGAAAAATATCTTTTTATTGGCAAGTGTCTCGTGTTTTTTTTTTTCATGTCAAGTCATGCAAATATAAATACAACACAAATTATTAAATATATCAAAAATTTAAAAATATTAAACATATCGTGTCACATTTATTATATTATTTTTATATTTATTAAACATATCGTATTTATATTATATTTTCGTATCGTATTTAAAATTATCGAATTTTATTACAACCTCTCATTATGATGAATCATACCAAACTAGTTAATTTTCAATTCAGAAGTAGCAGGAAATAATGGAGTTACTTTCTTTATTTGATGTGTTTCAATCATATACTTTATTTGTCAACAAATGACAGTAAGGTAAACCATTATTATGTGTAAAAAAAAAAATTGTTTATGAGGGAAAAAGAGTTACATCAAAATCATTCAAAAATCATATGAAGAATAGGCAGTGAGGAGGAAAAAAAATGGTACATTAAAAACAAAACATGTAAGGCTAAAAAAGGCATCTTTTGGATTTCAAGTTGTGAGAAAAAAGGACTAGTAATAAGGAAAAAAAACCAGGCAAAATACATGTGAAAAAAACAGCTCTGCTCAAATTGAAAACATTCACAAACTCATCAAACTCACCAGCATTTGGTTTAATGATTAATACATACACAATTTTGTATCTCAAGACTCAAAGAGTGGAGTTAAAATCTTGTTTTTCAAATCAAAACTGGCTAAAAACTCAAACCGTTGCCGCCATTTGCACTTAAGGTAGGGGGGGCCTCAACCCTGGTGGAGCCCTGCAGCCTTGGCTGGGTTCTGGAAATGGTACACTCGTGAATTCAATGAAATCACAAACCCATTTTGGAGAAAAAGAAAAAGGATCAAACTTTTGAAAGCACGAGAAATTTACAGTAAAAAGAGAAAAAAAAAAGTTGCCCCAAAAGAAAAAAAAAACCTGTCCCGTGCTATGGATAGTTCATAGTTGGCTTGCCTGGCTTTTTGCCCTGCAAAATTTGAAATGGTTAGCATTCAAAAGATCACTGAATAGAGCACACAAAAAAAAAACCAAAGTTTATCTCTTTACTCTATGACTATGGCAGAGCCCAAAAACAAAGCACTTCCTTCAAAAAGAATTCATCTTTTCTTTTTTCTATAGCCTTTTATATATAAGTTAAGTTATTCAAAAAAAAATAAAAACTAAAAATCCTCGTTTTGTCTCCTATCTCTGATTCCATTTCCCTCCTCTCTCTTACTTTTTTTCCCCTTATTTGATTCCTCTTTTTTCTCATTCAAGATTCCTTTTATCTCTCTATATTCTTTTGACTCACTTATTTCTAGTTTTCTTTCTTTGGGGTTCACTTAAATTCGTTTGGTCATTTTGTTTTTATTAATAATGTTTGAATCTTTGTCTGAAAATTTGAAGTGAATGAAAGAAAAACATGGGTGGTCTTAACAAGGTGGAAGTGATAGACAGCAAAGGTTGTTCAAGGTTGTTTGTTGGGTTCTCATCTTCATTGCCATCATTTAGAAGTTTCCAGTCTTTTGAACCAATGTCCCCTGCTTCTACCTCTCTTGGTTCTGAACCGTTAACGGTTCGATCCACCGGTCCATTTTCTGGTCTGATTATTTGCGTTACTGGCTTGTCTAAAGGTTGGTAAATTTGCATCTAAATGAAATCCTTTTTTGTTTCTTTTTCCTACTCTTTATCGGCTTCTTTTTTTTTTTTGTTTGATCATTTTGGGTACGTTTTACAGTTTATTGTTGTCTGAGTTTAATTAAAACTTGTATGATTTTGATTCAGGGTACTTGAATTTTGATTGAACTCATCCTGTTTTGCTATTATATATACTTAAACTTTGATTTTTTTCATCATGAAATTCATGTTTGTTACTGTTTGTGTGCAGAAGCAAGGAAACAAGTTATGGAAGCAACGGAGAGATTAGGTGGTCAATATAGTACTAGTTTACATCCTCAATGTACCCATTTGGTGGTCCAAATATCCTTTCTTATTATCATTGTTTTTTTTTTTTTTTTTTAAATTACTTAGATTTTGGCATAATTTGAAACTTGGCTGATTTTGGAATAAAGAGAAAAGAGATGACCAATATGATTGTAATTGGCAGATGGACATTATGTGTATGATGACGATAATAAGGTTTCCTAATGTCTCTAATGGTGCAAGTGCAATTGTTCTGTCAAGTGTCAACCTTAATATTAGTTACAGCGTTAGCGGACGTAAGTTTGAGCATGCTCTAAAACATGGATCAAGAAATGGTCTATTCCTCGTTAAACTTGGATGGTTTGTAGATAGTGTCAAGAGGAATGGTAAGATTAGGCTGCTTCTCATTTCATACTTCCCTGTTGTGATAAGTTTTATTGCTGTATGAAGGATATGCTCTTTTCAAACTGTTACAACTTACAGGCTTGTTTAATATGAAAATCCGAACTACATTATTCTTACAGCTGGTGCTGTTCCCTCCTAATATTCTATTTAAGAAATAGATTTCAGAATTTGGATAAGAGTCAGAAATAAGAATACCTTATGTTTACCTGCTACTGAACCACAATGCTGCTTGCAGGTTTATATTTTTTACTGATATGGTCTGTGTCTCGATGAAAGATGTGCTATTGTTATGTGGCTGATTTTTTAACTCTTAATTGGAATCTCCAAGCACCTTATTTATTTCAAATTCTACCTTAGAATTGTATAATTCAGAAACAATCAGCTTATAGTCTCTCCAATTGTCTAGGTATCATAGAATGAACCTTCTAAGGTGCAGTTCTGTCATCTTGCGTATGTGCGATTGTGGATAAAATGACTTCTATGTGGGATTCATTGACATGCTTTTAGGGAGTGTTCATCTTTGTTAGTAATTTAAGGAATTGAAACCCTGCCTTGTTAGGGGAAGCAGAACTTGAGTATTTTTGAAAAGTAAAGGAATTTTGAGGGCTAACTTGATTTCTGTTAGTTTATAAAAATCATTTTTTTCTCCATTTACTGCAGTAAGGTTAAGTGAATCAGTCTACGCCGTGAAGGGTGTTGGAGAACATGTCACACGTGTAGATGAGTTGAATCGGCTTGCTGGGTCTACTGCTTCCGAAAGCTCATGTCTTCCTGCTGGTTTTCATGAAGCCAAGAAAATAGACATGATAGAAAAACCACATGTACGATTTTCTGGAAGAGTCCCTAATAAAAGTATGGACTCAATATTATCTGATCATACCATGTACATTGATTCTGATATTTCAGATGAACTACGGAATAAGGTAACATTTGGTATGCTGCTTAAAATTAATGTTTCCTTTTTGAAACGCTAGTTCAGCTTCTGCATGGTATAAGTCATAGATTTGGTGTGTCACAGTCTATTTATCACTGCAAGACTAGTAAATAACTCACTATTTTAGTTATGTTTGACTTGTATGTTGCTTTTAGCAATTCTTTGAGACATTTAGTATGTTGATAGGTTCTTGAGGCAGCATCTAAAGAAGGGGCCACAGTGGTAGATCGATGGTTTGCTGGTTGCAGTGCAAGTCATGTAGTGTGTGAAGGGAATTCTGTCCATCGATATATTGGCCACTCGAACAACATTGTTACGGTGAGTGCTTCTGCATTGTATTATGGAAACAGGGTCTTTTTGTGTATGATGTATCATCATCATACTGGTTTTGATTCTGGCATTGTTTTTGTTTCTCCCAGTTTTCATATGATGTCATCATGGGCAATATGCATAGCACTTATAAGAATAATCAATGTTGGGTTACGCTAGAACTGATTTGGTATTTAATGTCTCAGCCAATTTGGGTCCTGAAAACGGCTAAGGATAGGAATTTGCAGAGGCTTGTTCACATGTCTGCTGATTTGGCCAGGCAGATTGGGATAGTGCTTGAAAATTCTCAGAATGGCATTGTAGGAGAGGTACTTTTGAATATATTGCTGTCAGAATTATGGATAGTACTATTTTATTCTTATGATAATGGCAATTGAACTCATTTGAGAAATAGATTTCACATCTTTTCCTTCTATGATAGCAAAAGAGCCATGTTATTCCTTTCCTGTGATGCTGGACATATTAGTTGTTAGGGTGATGGGAATAGGAACAAGAATGAATAATTATATATGAAAAAAAGGGAAATGATCTAAACATTAGAAACTATTTTGAAGGTGTATGGATGAATAGAAGACTATAATTGAGCAATGATGGATGATTTATAGATGAACACTCCAATAGATAAGCTCATGCTTGCACTGATTCAGAAACAGAAATTTTTTGTTAAGCTATTGATTATTGACCTTCTAAGGTCTCCATTTTGGGGTCAAGTCATCAATTTCTGCTAATTAGGTTCAGCTTTGGTTTCAACCATCTATATTTGTCTGTTTTGATTGCGTTGCGTTTAATTCATTCAATCAATGTTCACATAATGTATATCTGTTGATTTATTTTTGTTTTTTAGTTTCTCTGAGTACTATGCTAATGTTAAGTTTTCACCTTTGTTTTAATAGGAAAATGATGTGGCTAATTCAACTCAACATACTCGGAGCTTTAGAAGGAATGCAAGTCATGAAGGGAGGCAACAGATTGTACATTTAGCTAAAACTGGGGTTAGAAATCGTCGCAGTCGTCGTATGCAGGCAAGTAGTTAATCAATGTTTGGTGGCTTCATACTAATGTGAGCTTATCCTATCATGCTTGTTATTATCACACAGAAGAGTCAGGACATTTTAAGCCATACTTCATTCATGGTTTGGACGGTTAGGCATCACTGTTTTTCTTGGTTACGGTTAAAATTTTAACTATACTATATAAAGCTGAGATCTTAACTGTAAACTTTATTGCATGAAAGAAACTTTAACTGGATGAACCTTGGGCATTTGAGTGGATGACATTGAATGGTTCGAGGGTTAACTACACAAAATTTCTTGCTCATAAAAAATGCATGTTAAAAAAGCACACTGCCAAAACGATATTAGCTATCATATCAGATTGATTGACTTCTGAGTAGCTGGAGGCAAACTAAATGGAACTGACGGGCTTGCTCAAAACCGAGTATGATTGACTTGTCCATTTTTGACAATCAGTGGGTCCTATATTTCGTATTATAGCATGTAATCTATGGAGGGTCCTTATCCTATGACATGCATGCAACACAATATGCAAAAATGCAGCTGATCTCTACCACATCATCCGTGTGTGTGTGCAAACACAAGCACGTGTGCATACCTGCTTATGCTTTCTTTATGGAATGCGGTTATTTATCTACTAAATCTTTAAAGATTACTTTAATGGAATGATTTTAATGTATTATTGTGAATTCTTGCATTTCTTTGAGCATCTGTTTTCTATCAGACATGTCAAACCCCAATCCGTCCAATAAGCCCAAGCAGTCTTCTGGATCCAGTTTGCTGGTCAATATCTGAGCCAACTTCAACCGCTTCTATTTTCACAGACTCTTTTAGTGGCGAAGATGTTAGTGAGCATCAATCTGTATTCTTTGATGCAAATGATGATGGCAAGGATTCTGGTGGGGCGTCATTTACAAACTTAACGCGGTCACTTACAGAAAGGTTAGATTGATCACTCTGTCTTCTATTATAGAGATTTGTCCCATTATTTCTGTTCTTTTTTCATGTTTTAAGTTAATTACCATTGTCTCACTCCATCTATTTTCTATAAGTTGTTCGCAGTGAGAAAAATGAGTTGATATTCAAAAACCACTTTCTTACCATACTATTTCCAGTTGATCGATTTTCTGAGACGGGGCCTTCTTCGCGGACATATTTCAGCGATAATGGCTTTACATGTCTGCAGGTTTTGGATTATATCTATGCCTTTTATCAGGTATGACTTGGATAAGTTTTTCTTCCCTAGATTATTGTATTAATTGGGTTATAAATGCAGCTATAATAGTAATATATTGTTAATGCAACAATGTTCAAATATTGCATTCGTCATGGACATGGAGGCAATCAATCAATCGTTACTCGAACTTTTTGGTTTCTATTGCTGCTGTTTTGTAGGAGAACATGTCAGTTAATGAAATAGAGGCTGCTATTCAGACAGACTCAAGGCATGCTGACCGGCTTCGAGCAGTGTACTGTAGCAAAAAGACAGTAGAATGTGGATATGTGGTTTTCAAACGAATTGATTTCTTAGGAAGTCGTAAAAGCTTTGAAATGTTGAAGCGTGTTAGCGGGGATAATAACAGTAATGTATATGAGCTCTTGATTAGAGCCTAAAAATGTTCTTTTGCACTGGATCTGGATGCCTTCATCATAATACCACTACTGAAGATGGTGTTGAATCTTCTGTCGCAGCATCAACATTTCAAGGAGAACAAAGAAAAGAAAAGAAAAGAAAAATAGTTTTTACACAGCGTATCATGGCATGGCATTACTTAGACCTTGCAATTCGTCTATTCGTGTCGTGTTTGTGTATTTTCATGTGTCATACTCGTGTTTAATGTATTATATATTTATATAAATTTTGATAAGTTAATAATTCGTATTATATAGATTTTGACATATTCGTATCGTGTTCGTGTTATTTTTTCATGTCGTGTAATTGTATCGTATCTAAAGTTGTCAGGTCTAGCATTACCCTTTAATTATACGACACTTTTGGCGTGTCCCTCTATGTAATGAAGAGTGAATGAGTGAACTCATCAAATTTTGTTTGTAATAGTTAAGAGTTGTCCATAGACCGGATTAGATCCGAATAAATTTTTTTGTTATCCGAAAGTTCGTTGTACTCTGATCATAGTTTGTATTTTATATGGTGAATGAATCAGGATGGCAGTCTTTCGATTGTACTATAAATTGATCAAATAGATAAAAGTTTGCTTAACCAGTGCTTATAGGTATTGGTTAAGGATTATTTTTTTATCATTTTAAGAAAATATTTTACATTTAATATATTACTTTTATTGAATTTAAGAAAAAATAATATATTAAATACACTTTTATCTTTATATATATCACCTTAATGCAATAGATAATTACAGGAAATTGCTTTGGTAAAACCCTTTGCCTTTGGGAACCTACAATTGTACCAAAGTTGACAAATCGGTAATCGACTACATTTTCTATATCTTGAATTAGAAAGCTGGAAGATTTGTTAGGGCTCCCCAATGATGAGCATGCCCTACTGTTCAACTCATAAAGCATAATGAGTACTGTAGAGTCCAAAGAATTTTTTTTTTTGTCAGTCTTTGCATGCATCTCCAGTGCATTCAAGGTGATTTTTGATACAAAGCTGATAAACCCTTTCTTTTTTTTTTTCTCTCAGCACATTCGCCAATTTCCAGAGGAGCACTGCAAGGGAAAGTAATAATGAGGCCAGAAATACTGAAAAGTAGTAGCAGATCAAATACTGTATGCTCTCTTCGAAGAATCATAAGTTGGGGAAGGAACTGTAGTTGATTCTTCAAGCAATTAAAATTAGGCTCTCCTCGGCCTCTTATGGATTATTGGCTCTACCGAATCATCATCAGTGGTTTGACTTGAATCCACAGAGCCCTATTTCCTTCTCCTCCGGAAGATTCCTTTCTTCTGTTATTGCAAACATTGAGTAACAGAGCATTGCCAATGTGAATGCCAACAATCAGTTTCTCAGCATGCTTGACTTCACACGCGGATATCTACCAATGTATCAAAAACGAACGTAAGAAGATTTATATGTTATAACTGAAATAAAGTATATTTAATGATTGTTCTAATTCAGGACTATATGATATAAAAAAAGTTGGAACACATATCCTTGTCATCCTATCATGCGAGATTGTTATTTTGCATTTGGTAAGAATTGCTTTTCGCATATTCTTCGATTCCATTAGCTTGGATTACAACCAATTAAATTAAATCCCGAACTCAAACTTTAGTCCAACCAATTAAATTAAATCCTGAATTCACATCTTAGTAGGATTTTGATAAGACATTCCCTCGACATTTGAGAGATCAGACCAGACAAAGTATAGAGTAGAAACATCAAAAAGTTTCAGCACGAATCCTGCAATACTCCGGTTCTGACTTCTGACAGCATTTAAGCAAATTTTGGCACAAGACAAGAGTTACTCTTCATGAATCGTACTATCATGTAATTCAATTCTATCAGTTACATCTGAGAATTAACCCAAAATTTAACAAAGTAAAAATAAGATACAAAATTAACAAAACCAAGAAAAGAAGTTACTGGCTGGTGTCACACTCAGCCCCCCCATGATGCTACCAAAATGTATTGCTACTGTCATCTGGCTAAACATTAATGATACACTTCTGCTTCTTACTTTTTTTTTTTTCACTTTTTTTCTTTCCCCTAGCTTTTTTATTTTTTTTCAGACTTCAACTACTTTCTCTTCCATTTCCTCCCATATACAGATACAAGAATGACTGTGACGACTATGACTTGATGAGTTTTTCTGTTGTGTCAAAAACTCCTATACCTCAACGCTGTCAAGTCCATGGCTTCAATATATCACAACTCGAAGTAGCCCTGGTTGTGGTTCTGTATAGTCAAGGCACTCTTCTTCAAGAAGATACCGCTGTACGGCAACCGGAAGTCTTGCTGGAGTACGAGAACCCCTAGTATGGTGGCCGGTTCCGACACATATGTATACCTGCAGACGCTGATCCGCTGCCCGTGCCGTGCTCTTAAGCACTGATAATTCATGCTTCAGCATATGAATGGCTTCATTAACATGCAATCCATGCAGGTCTATCATCCTCTCCTGCCCTCTGACATTCTCTGGAGGAACTGGGTTCCTATATTATTATAGTTCATAAACAGTCAAACAAGAACAAACTAGTATTCAGCCTACCAAAATAATATAACATGAACTTAGATTACTGGAAAGAACAAACAATTACCAAAATTCAGAACTGAGAAACTCAGGTATATTAGTTCATCAGAGCTGTATGGAAGATGAACATATGGACGGATAGATAAAGGAGAAAGGGTGGGGTGGAAGAAGGGTGAAAGTGAGGGATAGGAACCAATTATACTTAAAAGGTTAAAGCAGCAGGGATGAATACTATCCCTCATAGATGTCAGCAACCAATGTTTTTTATTCTCCACCAGAAAAATATCTCACCAACCCATTGATCAACAGATGTTAAAAGTAATAATAATAATAGCAATAGAAGAATGGCTTGAAACCTGTTAACCACCCTGTCAAGGGACCAAGTGCAACAGGAAAGAAATGACAAACCTTTGGTGATATATAGATTCTTGAGCTTTTCCATGAGCTGCCTTCATATGCATATTGTATAGTTGTCCTTTCACACTAAGTTCCTTTGCTAGAGCCTTGTTGCCAATAACAAATGCTTGACGTGCCTATTTTAAATATACAAAAAGTACTATCACTTAACAATATGGATAAGTTGAGTGGACTAAGTTCAGTGGGGCAGAAAGAAAGAAAGAGATGAGCAGACTTCACATGCAAGATTAGGCATAGCAGTCAAACTTTAGAAATTTGCCTTCTACCAGTCTAATAGTTGATGCACTCTGTACTTGTATGATTGCATCAACTTTGGAAAGCAAGGCTATTCATCAAACAAATGCTCATTCAGGATATTAAACAGATAGTTGTGGATGATACTTTATTGCTATGTAAGTTATAAAATGTCAGTAGACTTGTTTACTTCCCAACTTGAGAAAGTCCAATAGATGCATTAGTCAACATGAAACACAATGAAGCTTACCTCAAGAGAGGCTGGGGGACTACTACTGGAGTTCATATGCTATTAATCTTTCCTATTTGATTGCATATCTATCTAGGCTGATTGAAGCCTGATATAACTTAATGGAGAACTGTAAAGTTGCAGAAAAAGGTAGCAGTAGAAGCAAAAGCGAATTTTGAACTGTTATACAAGAAAGGACTAAAAAAGGGAACTCATTTCCCAGGGTTGCAAAAGGGGCAGAAATAAATGAAGTTGAGCAATTAGACTGAAACATGGTTAAAGAACTTATTTCATTCCTTGCTAACACAAATGTCAAACCTATAAATATATCAGTTTAAATACGTGCAACAAACTTCCAAGGAGATACCTGTTCAAAATAAGCATTACGTAAACGTGCATGGTCTCGAGCTTCTTCCCGTAGTTCAGAGTACAAATTTGCTGTGAGCTCAATAAAGTTAAAGCAAATAGATATGCAGAAAGGCATAGATTGCTCCTATTAAAAGCTGTATAAATGCATGAACTTTATTAAGTGCAGAATATTACCCACTGCATCTCCAGTTTCAAGCCAAACAGGAGCTGGACGAGCTGAACCACGAGTCTGCAACCTATTAGCATAAACACCTCTTCCAGGTGCAGCACTGGTATTAACTGACCCACGAGAACTTCTACTTGACCCAACAGTTGAATCAGCAGAACCATTTCTATCATACTTCCATATTCCGGAATCTTGAGATGCCATTTTCCTGACAGCTGATGCAAAATCTATGGCACCTCTAGATGGAAGGGAAGAACTGGATTTGAACATAAGCACATTGTCCTTGTCAGAAGATCGATAAGGGTTGGTACTATGTTGAAGATCATCTCCTGCATATTTTGGAGGACCACTCTGACCATCTGACACGTTAAGTGCAGGAAAGTCTAGTGTACTCAGATTGGGAGCTGACAAGGTCTTTGAATTCAGGTTCTGGTTGAAACCACCATCAACTTGAAGCTGCAATAAGAATCATAATGACCCATGGAATGCTAAAAGATTTATGACAATTAAAATGGACAAAACAGACAACAAGAACTCCGAAAACTTTTAGAGGATGCTTGAAAACTGTGAGCCAAAAAGCACATAACAAAAACCTAAGAAGATATAACTTCAAAAAGAAAAAGAAAGGAGAATAAAATCCCATAAAGAAAAACTACCCCTCTATACCAGGCCACACGAAATTATGAACTAGAGGCTACATACAAGACTATGGTTGAATTGAGTCACCTCAAAACTTTATGAGGAGCCAGCTTTTCCCTGTCAAACTACAGTTAGCATCCAAACCATTATCATCCATGGCATCCACAGCAGATTCTCAACATCCCAGATGTACAACATAAGAGGAAAAAATGATAAGCAATTGCAGTGTAAAAATCAAGGAACATCAGAAGTTAAAAAAAAAAAAATTCCGCATCCTGATTTTGATCATAAACCATTCCTTTAGTAGTTCTGCAACTTTCTAGCAATTGATGATCATAAAAGAAAAAATTTGAAGATGTGAAAACTACTGCATCACTACATCTTCAAACAAAGGACAAATGCAAGCACTTGAAAATTGACCAACTAGAAACAGTTGAGCACCACTCACCTCAAGCTGTGTGAGCATCTCTATAGTCAGATTTAAGTCACAGCCATTGGCCAAATAAACTTCAGCAAGGCTTCCGGCAGCGAATCCAGGGAATTGAGAAGCCAAAAAATCCACATGATTCATTTCAGTATCATCCATAATTGTTTGCTCACCCAAAATATCACTGACGAATGCATGTCTAGAATTTCCATTATATGGTTGTTCCTCCCTCCCATTTTCAAGCAGCTGATCATTGTTAACAAGTTGCCTGTCCCAAGGTTTGGGTGGCAAGTTCAAAAAACTAGCTGAAATATCCTCTCCATAGGATGAAGCAGGATATCTCAATTTTTCAGCTAAGTTATTACCATTACCATAATGATGCAGTAGTTCCTGCTGATCGCCAAATACATATCCAGCACCAGCAGAAGCAGGAAACCTTGAAGCTTCGCTACCATCATGCAAGGACAAACCTGCTAAAGAGAGGCTCCCAGACCCAATTCCTTGAGAATCATCCTCATTAATAACCTTAAAGTCTGGGGTAATATCATCAGGGAGCTGGCGGCGCCAGAACTGATGAGCCTCTTCATCAGAATTATTTGAAACAGAAGACTCCGACCGATCAAGCACTGCTTTTCCTATGGTACCAGAAGTAGTAAACCTTGCTGTTGCAGCAGCTGCACTAGTGTTTCCTGATGAAGATGGTGACCTAAGAGAAAAGGGAACGAACTCTGCTGCATTAGGATTCAAAGTTGTTACCTTGCTAGGGGTATTTAGTTTTGTGTCAATAATTTGGGTCCCTTTCTTGGGTAAGCTCATTCTTTACTTAAATGAAAAAAAAAGATTCTACACATAAAGGAAACTGATGCAGAGGATACACGCTTGAGTTCCACCAAACTCTAACCAAAACCTGCAAAACCATCCATCGTATCACATTATTAATAAGTCAAACTTACAAAAGAATCTTAAATTGAAGAGAAACACACATGTATAAAACCAATCCCTACCAGAAAATAACTCGATAACCAAATCTAGAATGAGATTAATACCCAAAAAACCAACATCACTCTTTATAGAAGCTTTGTAACAATCATTTCCATGAAAATAATGATGGAAATGATTAAGATAATAGAAATATTAACCGTATTTGACTCTTATGCATGCAAAACCCATTGCTTTAAATGAAACATAATACTATGCTTAATTAACAACTGAATGGCAACTACAACCAACCATTTCTTATAAACAACATTATAATAAGCTTAATTCGAGACTATGAGTTAAATAGCGAGATTTTTATTAAATCAAATGCATTAAATAAACCAAATTTATGCCAATATACAGTTCAAAACCTTAAAATTCACCTATCAACAAGACTTTAACCTGAAGAGACAAGGAAAACACAAAATCCTCAAGTAATAATTAAACAGTAAGCTCATTTAATTAAAAACCCTAATTATAAAACAAAAAAACTCAAATTTCCAAAAACAAAAAAAAAAAACAAAATCAAGCTTTCTAGGCATCTAGCTAAACAAATAATTAAAACGAAAAGGCAGCATAAATCAAAGCTATAATCTTACATTATCCAAGTCACCAAGTATCAGAGATCTCAAGTCAATCCAACACCAAAAAAAAAAAATTAAAAAAAAAAAAAAGGAAAAGGGGAAATTTTGTAATAAACAGAACGATGAAAGAAAAATGAAAAAATCGAGAGATCTGAGAAGAAATTTATACCATTGCGAAACAAATCGAAAGGCTCCATAGCTAAGGAGATCAGATGAGAAGGAAAGAAAACGAAAAGAAGATCAAAGAGAAGAGAACCAATAAAAAAAGATGGTCTTTCCGATAAATTTTTGTTTAATTAAATTTATTGGGATTTGAGCTTTGGGTTTTTGTTTTCCTTTGGCTGCACTATATTATCTCAGCTTTTTGTTTCACAGCACAGGTTTCTCTCTTTCTATCTCTTTCTCTTCGGGTTTTTCCTTTCTTTTCTTTTTTTTCTTTTTCTTGAAAATGGCTTTAGCCCACCACCACAAAAAAATATATAAAATAAAGCAAGAAATCTAATTCCAATCTAACCCCTTCGCCACTCTATTTGACCTCTTTTTTTCTTTCTCTCTTTTATTTTTTCAGTATATTCTTTTATTTTTTCATAAAATTCTCTCTCTAATAGTTATTTAATTAATAATCTAATGTTGTTGTAATAAAATTAATAATTAATCATTTGGGATTTTGGAAAATGAAAGGGTCAAGTAAACATTAAACATTCACGCTTCTTTTTTTTTTTCTCATTTTATACTAAATTCTCCTAATCAGATAAAAGCCTCTTTATTTTTATGAAATGTAATATTATAAAAATCATTAATTGCTTAAATTAAGATCAAATATTTCAATCTTTCATCAATTGAATGAATTACTATCAAATTTTTTATTTGAGTTTAATAAGGATTAAATATATACTATTTGTAACAATCAATTGTAAGTTGTGACCATGTGATAGAAAAAGGCATTTGTAATAATTGATTATAATAAATTGATGTTATAATTATAATTATCAAAATAGTAAGTTTGTGATTATGATTTGATTATTTTTTTAATTAATTAACGTTTAAAGTATAAGGTCATTTTATATATGTAAATAGAAAAAAAAAATGGATTTTGATAAAAATTACTAAAACAAAATTTTCTTTATGAAAGATAATTAATGTTTGTTTTTCATATATTTTTTTTTTTGTTCAATAATTCTTAGAGTCCTTAATATACAATTTATGTAAAGACATTCTAAGCTTTTTATTTTTAAAATTGGTTTGATTTTAATATTTATTTATTTATATATATGTTTATATAGCAAATTGGTAAATGAATATTGTTTTTTATACTTATTAACATGGATTGAACAATGCTCAATATATTTATCAACAAATTAAACGACTATTAGCATAAATGAATATTATTTTAGTTATGCACATATGCCTACAATATCCACGAATATTGTAACTTAATACTCTCTCCGTCTCATAAGTTATGGCTAGTTAAATTTTGACAGTCAATTTTAATTAATTTTGACCATTCATATTTTAAATATTATATTAAATTAATTTTTATAAACTTATATTTAAGAACTTCCTTATTCAAGGTTCATAAAAATATTTCCTCATATTTTATTAGTAATGTATTTAAAATAAAATAAAAAATCAAAGTTAAAAAATTTTGATTGTTAAAAGTAAAACCAGGACATTATTTATGAGATAGAAGAGTACCTTTTTAGTTTTTACTAAATGACTAATATAATTTCTTTACAGAAATAAAACATATTTGACATAAGAAATAAAATAACTATTTCAGTATTCAACAAACAAAACTAATTAAGAGCTTTAATAACAATAATTTTGTTTTTAGATTTAAAAAGATATAATAAAAATAATGTTTGGTTATTGAAAAATAATCTCTTATAAAAAAAAATTGAGATTTTTAATTTGTTAATATATGGGTTTTTTTTTTTTTTTTTTGTGTGCCAAGATATGGGTTTTATTAATGAGTGTTCTTATGATATTTTTTAAAATTAGTTAATATATTATTTATAATAATAATATTATATTAAATATAATAATTGATAATTTTATTTATCATTTTTAATAAATTTAATGTAAATATTACTGTATATAGCAATCTTAAAAATTATCTTTAAAGTAATTGTTTGTAAAATTATATCTATTATTTTTTTTCATTGAAATGATTGTTGATAAAATAAAGGTGTATGTGAATTAATATTAAATAATAATCCATGAGAACATTATCTAATATGGTTTTATTCAATCCTTGTCTTGAAAATATATATTGATCAAGCCCTATTTGGGTGATGGGAGAAAATGTACACAATAAAAACCGATGGTGGTTAGATACATTGGTGTTATTATTTTTTTTTTTTATAATCGTATTTATAGGTATTATATATTTGAATTATTATCTAGTACATTGTTAGTGGATTTTTTTTTTTTAATTTTACAAGCGTTGTTGACACGCTTCCGTAACATTTCATCTGATTTATTTTTTTTAATCCGACTTTCGTATTTCGTGTTCTATTCGCGTAGATCATGTACGTCGAGTTTCGAGTAAATTAAAAATGTTTAACTATTCGTTCCGACGTAAAAAACTTTCGAACGTTAAATATATATTAAAAAAACAGTATTCTCGATCGATGTTATGGGTATATCGGATCGATTCGAAAATTCACGTGCACGACGAGTACGATTATATTGTTAAATCTGACAATCAATTTGTAAAAATAAAAATCGTATAAAAAATTACGAAAATATATAAATACCATTTGTAAAATTAAAAAAATCCACTTGAGATGTATTAGATAATAATCCTATATATTTATGGCCTCTATATATTATTTGGTTTAAAAGAACGGTCATGCAGAGATGCAGTACTGGAACCGGGACATCTCGATCGGAGCCTCTCAAATCGCAAAGCCTTTGCTTTTCTGAGTTCTGGTTATAATTAAGTCGTGACAACTGACAAGAGAGTTTGGTGAGCGGATCACCATCGCTCCGCATATAAAGGTAAACCAACCAAATCAAAACCAAACCCATACGATATTTACTAAATCAAAACGAAATGTCTTCCCGACACGATTACACAATATTAATACGAAATAAAAAAATAATTAAAAATAAAACATAAATACGATACGAAAAGATAACACGAACACGACACGAATACACGAATGTCTCAAAATTAATTTAATACGAATTATTGACGTATCAAAATTTATATAAATATAAAATATTTTAGACACAATTATGATACGATAAAAATATACGAATTACCGAGTTTCTCTCACTACGGAACCTAGATTAGTTTTGCATTGCTTTTCTCTAAATGAATTTAGTATTCACATAAAGAAAAAAACCCATCTAGAGATGTCCATAGATACGTCGGACCGGATTCAAGATCGAATAATTTTTTTTTTTCAAAATTCAAAATTCTGTTTTCTTATTTAAAATATATTAACAATGTTAAAAAAATATTAATATTAATATATTTTTATAATTAAATATAAATAATATTTTTATTATTTAAACAGTAATTCGAATTAAACGGATCTGATCGAAATTACTGAAAATATATTCAAACCGGATAAAAAGCTTTTTTTTAGCCATCCATCATAAAAGCTGAATAAGGAAAAATATTGTTATTACCTTTCCGGATAAATATATAGGCCTTTGCCTCCCCTGGTTTCTTTTCCTTTCACGGCTTAGCTTGAAAATTGAAAGGCTAAAGCCATTCTCTCCACCAGTCAACCACCATGGCACCCTCTTTTCTCAGCTTTGCCTCCTTATACGGCATCTATCTCCGCCGATGCTTTGCCACCTCTGGCCTCGCTTCAAAAGCCATTGCCATTGACAACGAGACCACCATCCACTTATGGGCTCCAAAGCTTGATAAAAAAGCCCAAGAACAAAAACCGCCTTTGGTTTTGCTTCACGGGTTCGGTCCCAGCGCTATTTGGCAATGGCGTCGACAGGTCCAGTTCTTTACCCGTTACTTCAATGTCTACGTTCCCGACCTGGTCTTTTTCGGGGATTCCACGACAAAGTCCGAGGAAAGGTCCGAGGTTTTCCAGGCTGTTTCGATCGGAAAGTTGATGGAGACGCTTCAAGTTGAGAAGTACCACGTTATAGGGACGAGCTATGGAGGGTTCGTGGCGTACAACATGGCGAAAATGCATCCGGACAAGGTGGAGAAAGTGGTGATTGCGAGCTCTGGGGTTAACATGAGAAAATCAGATAACACGGAATTGCTGAAGAGAGCTAATTTGGAGAACATTGAGGAAGTTATGCTCCCGGAGACGGCTACTCAGTTAAAGACCTTAACTCGTTTGGCTATTTCCAAGCGTTTAAACATTCCTGATTTTTTCTGGAATGATTTTGTCAACGTAAGTTCTCCTTTTCCTTGTTCTTTTTACCCTTCATATAAAATAGTACTAATATATAACAAGTTAAAAATGAATTATTCAACATAAAAAATGGCATCTTTTCAGGGATGCAATAAATCATAAACGTAATGCAATCTTTAATTGATGAATTTTACTAAATTCATATATGCACATAAAAAATGTGGCCCATTTTAGCTATAATATCAAGGTAATGTAATAAATAGTTCCTTTTCTTTATATATTACAGTTTCCAGGAAAATTTTCCGAAATCCAAATGCAAATTTCTTCCTTCTTAATTTGTTTCTTCATTAGCTCTCCCTGGATTTAGCTGTTCCTTTTCTGGTTCAAATCTTAATTCCCTAGGACCTAGAGTTGTTGGCAATTTTGTTTTTTGTTTCTATTTTTATCGGTTTTGTTAAGTGTTAATATCTCTGTGTACTTAAGAAAGCAAAAGCTGTCATTTTAACTATAGATCAAATGTAACATTTTCTTCCAATAATGTATAGTTAATTTCATGCTATATGCAGCAATTATACTCAGATAACAGAAAGGAGAAAATGGAACTCCTTAGGGGAGTGACCCTTCTCGCGGGTGATGATCCAGTCAAGCTTGCTCCACTTCAACAGGTACATATACGCCACCATCTATATTACTCAAACTCGAGATAAATGTCCGATATGGGTATGTATCAGATACGGATATACTTAATTTTAATTTTTTTTTCTTCATATGTTTGAAAGATCATATTCTCGTATTCCAAATTTATGTAAATCAAAGATGTTGAATACGAGTATTTTAAAATAAATGAAATGTTCGAATAACATAATCAACTGTCATTTTCACAAATCATCCTCAAATATATGCATAATTTTCCTGTTCATTTCAATTTTATCAACAGCAACACCTAACATAATTACAATATGAAGTGTTTAATGGGCAAAAGTTGAGTTAAGTTCTTAATGAAATACTATTTAGCACTAGGGTAATTGACTTAATCGTAGATGCATTTATTCCTTTTAATAACGAGTTGGAATTCACTTTCCTCCGAAAAATCAAAAATTAAAAATAAAAAATCAATAAAAACTTGTATTGAGAACAAGATTAAAACTTTACATATCTATATTATAGTTATTTAACTTTCATTGATTGTAGATATTTTGCTGCTTAACGTTTAAATATGCCTTTTAATTAGGATGTCCTGTTAGTTTGGGGAGATCAAGACCAGATTTTCCCTTTGAATATGGCTCATGAAATCAAGGAGTAAGCACACTACTACACCCTTTATTTGGATTCAATCTCCAAATTTTTCATGATTAATGTATTTTATATTTACAAAGCTGTTACTTAAATGATGAAGTTTTTTTTTTTTTTTAATTGGGATTTCAGGCTTCTTGGGAAGAAGACGAGGCTGGAAGTAATACAAAACACAGCTCACTTACCCCAGCTTGAGAATCCAGCACAGTTCAACAACATTGTCAAAAACTTCCTATATGGGTCCGCATCTTGATTATATATATGCTATTATTACTTTAATTGCCTATAAAATGTAAATTCCTATGTAATGTTGTTGGAATAATCAAGGAAAGCCTCTAACTCTTAATAGAGTTGTCAATGAATTAAATCGGATTGATTTTGAATAATAAATTTTTTTATAATTATAATCGATAATTTGGGAATGAAAAATTATTTATTACCTCAAACAAGGGAAAATAAAGTAGAAATACTAGAAAAGTGGCCCAAAAGATCTTTTCAAAGATAAAAAAAGAAATAAACGTCTATGACCATCCAATTTTAAATTACCGAATAGACAAGTCATTATTTTTTTTCTTCTAAAAAAAAAATGACTTGTTTAAAGATTTTATTAATAAGAACTCTAAGATAAAATATTTTTTAAAATTATTAAATATAATAATATCTTCAATTAATTCATTAAAAATTATTAAATTTTATATTTAATATAATTTTATTATTATAAATAATATATTAATAATTTTAAAAAATATTTTAAAAGCATTCGTTAATAATTGTTTTTTATAAATAATAAGCAATAAAAGTCCATTTTTTAGTCAAAATGTGGGAAGATATTAGAGACTTTCTGAACAGAGAGAATCAGAGGTAAAAGCAAAGGAAAAAGATGGGGCAGGCAATAGCATCAGCAGAAGCAGCAGAGTCCAGTCTAAGCGCGTATATGTATTTTCCCAAGACACCAATTCCACACTTTCTCTGGCAATATAAAAATAACAAATAAAATAGTATATTCTAGTAATACAAAAAGAAGGGTTTTTTTTTTTGGGTTGAAAATTTTCTATTATATGAAGGTACAGATCTTTCAAACTTTGACTGAGGATAGGGAGAAAGAGAAGGCAGCCAAAGCCAAAGCCTTTGCAGCTTTCGGCGCTTTTTCTTTCTTTCTTCCTTTGCTTGTTTCTCCATCTCTCTTCTTTCTTGCTTACCTCTCCAAAATCTATTCTTTTTAAATTTATATTCACAATTTTCACACTTAAACAAAGTTTCAAACATTTTTTATTACTACTAATAAAATAACATATCCATAAAGCTTTTTCCTTTTTAACTCTCTCTCTGTTTGCCTGCCCAAATTGTCCAAATCTAAAGCCAACCCTCACCAGACCCTTCTTCTTGTTATTGGGTAAGTTTCTTTCCTCTTTTTTTCTTTGAATTTTGTTGAAGTTTCAATCTTTTTTCTTTAGATCTTTTGGTTTCTTTTGCTTCAATTTGGAGATCTCTTTGTTGGTTTTGTGGTGATTACATCAGAAGGATTTTAGCTATGCTCATTTTGTGTTTTGATTGCTTTAGCATTTTGAGTTTTCTTTTTTAACAAGTGTGTGCCTTGATTCTACTGATTTCTTACTGTTTCTTTGAAGTGAAAGTTTTCTGGTAAATGAAACGGTAAACAGCTAAGATTTGTAGTTCTTGCTAAGTTGGTGGGTTATGAAGTGAAGTGAGACGGTAATTTCAGTTTGTTTGATAAAATTGTGCACTTTAGTTTGTATGATTTGATTCTAATCTTTCATGGAAAAGCTGAGGAGGCATGAGAATTATGCGGTCAAGGAGGGTAGTAAAGTCCAAAACTTCGTAAACATCTGAAGGAGGATATATTGATTGTGTGGGTAGTGGTGAATATAGAAATGGACATTCATGAAATGGTGTATTAATTGTTCTCTACCATGTCGGCATGTTCTTCGATGTCATGCTCTCATTAAGTTTGTAGGTTCACGTGAAGTGACATGGAATTTGATTACTGAGTCTGATTTGCAGTCTTACATCTGAGTGGGGAATTTAATCAAATATGATATGCTATAATCTATGTTTCTACTTTTTGGAATGTTTTGCCAGCTGATCATATGAGTTTGTTCATAACCGGATTTCAGGCCATTTAATCCATGTTTCCGGGACTAGAATTTTCTTATGATTTGTGATTTTGCCTTGCTAGAAAGTTCCTGAAGTTGATTTAAGTAATTTCTTGATTTCTTACTTAAGGATCTCTTTTAGGAGAGAAGACTGTAATCATTGTAGGCTTAAATACGTTATTGGCAAATACTGTACGAGGCAAGGGCACTAAGATGCCTTTTGGTGCTTAATTTATGCATCTTCTATGCTGATTACTGTTCTAGAAAATATGGGCTTACTCTGCAGCAAGAACCGTCATTACAGTGAAGCAGATGCTGAGGAAAATGCACAGGTGAACACAGTTTACATACATCGTCTATCGCCCTTTTATGGAGTACAACTAGGTGAACTCTTTGGGTATGGTTTTATTTACATAATATATAGGCTTCAGTTTAATTTCTAGTTTGTACGTTTTCAGGCTGCAGAAATTGAGAGGAGAATTGAACAAGAAAGAAAGGCTGAAAAGCATATACAGAAGCTTCTACTACTTGGTGTGTACAACTTAGATTGTGTTCCTTGTTGCCTTATTTGTTTGCAAATAACGAGTTATGTACTTTCATATTTTGACTGTAATAAATTCTCGTTCTTATATTTGAATGGCTGAAGACATCAATGTGGAATCGTTCATGGTTTCTATTCAGCACTAGCCAAATTTTATGGGAATGAAATGAATTATATTAAATGCCACGTGCTTTTTTGTTTGTGTATGGAAAATGTTCATGCTTAGTTAGGGTCCTTGGGGACTTGGATATATCAAATACTTTGTTTAATTGTTTGTATTGATGGCTGCATTGCACTATTTTTATTTGTTTTCAATCAAGACTTTGGCAAGTAGTAACACTTGCATAGAATTTGCAGTAGGTTACTCAGATGGGCATTAGGTGCTTAATATACCTGCTGCTCCTAGCTTAGAGTCAAAGAATGTTTGATCAATTAATTCTTAACAATTGAGATAAGCAGTTGAGCACCCTAAACTGTCCCTGCTGATTTGCTGCAATGCTTTTATTTATTTTTCTTGTTCTTTTAATGCTTGTAACTCTCTACCCCCATCCCCCCTTCTCTTTTCTGGGTTGCTCCATAAATGATTCAAATATTCTTTGTTTTTAAGGTGCTGGTGAATCTGGGAAGTCAACAATTTTTAAGCAGGTAAGACAGATTGATTGGCCCTTTATTGAATTTATTTCATATTTGTTGACAATGCTGATACATATATCTTCTTTTTTATTCTACTTGGCTTGTCTGCAGATAAAGCTTCTGTTTCAAACTGGCTTTGACGAGGCGGAGCTAAAGAGCTATATCTCAGTCATCCATGTCAACATCTATCAGACTATAAAAGTACGCAAAACCTGAAAAGGGTGTGTTGGTTATTTCCCTTTAGTATAATATAGATATTGGTGTCAGGTGTCAGTTATCTATGATGAGAAATTTCATTTCTGTTATTAGAGGTTCTTTATCTATGTTTTTTAATTGTGCTTTACATGGTTCAACAGATACTGTGTGATGGATCAAAGGAATTTGCTCAAAATGATGCTGATTCTTCCAAATATGTTTTATCCAGTGAAAATAAGGTTTGAACTCATCTTTTTTCTGCTACACTATATTTTAAAGTTTATTAAATTGCATTATGATTAGTTTCTTTTCTTGTCTTTTTTTTTTGAATAAATCAGTTTTTGATCCGTGGTCAAGGTATTACATAAGCTTTCTATTCTTTATCAGGTTATTGGAGAGAAACTATCAGAAATTGGAAGCAGGTTCGATTATCCACCTCTAAATAGAGAACTTGCAGAGGAGATAGAAACTCTCTGGAAAGATTCTGCAATTCAGGTAACTACTGCTTTATCTATAAACGATATAAGCTGATTATGCATCGATCCATTCTTAGTTTTGTATCTTTAGTGTTATTTTTTTTTGGGGTGTGGAATTTACTGAATCTGTTGAAATTAGAAGGTCTTTTGATGGTGCATTTTAGTACTTATTCACTCCGTGTACTTGCAGGAAACCTATGCTCGTGGTAATGAACTTCAAGTTCCAGATTGTACTCATTATTTCATGGAAAATTTGCAAAGATTATCTGATGCAAATTATATTCCAACGAAGGTATATAGAATTTGCAATATTTCCTTCTTAAAGAACTTGTAGTGTCACGCATACGTCCTGCTCATCAGAACAATTATCATATAATGACATATATATATGCATTAATACCCTCAATAAGATGAGCGTGCATGATACAGAAAACATTGAGAATGAAAATTTTATATCCCTGTCTGGATCTTTAGTAGCTTATTTAACATGCTACCTGTTGGTGACATTGCATTATAGCTTCTCTTCTAAAGTTATTTCTCAAAAGTATATAAAGTATTTATTTCAGAATTTCTAACTCTGTCCATCAGCTTCCTAATCTGTTTTCATATTGCAGGAGGATGTTCTATATGCAAGAGTTCGTACAACTGGTGTTGTAGAAATCCAGTTCAGGTGAATTATATTTAATCTCTTCTTTGCCTGTGCAAATACATTAATGTATGACCTAGGTTAGCCTAATAAATGAAACCCGTGTTTTTGCCTTCTAGACATCTGATTTACTTATTTCAGATTTATATACTTATATAGATAAATTCAAATAGGTACTCAATTCGGTGTTCATGTTTGACATGATCTTTGCAGATTATAATTTTGGTAAGGTGATTTAAATCAATGGTTGGATCTATGTTGCTTCGACTCTTCATTTTTCTTGAAGTACCCGTATCTGACAGTTGTATCCGACGCATATCCAAATATGGGTATGGGGATATGACCTTCCAAGGACCCTCTAAATAGATGGAAAAACTTAGAAAAAATTGAACATACCCGTGTCAGACACTCACAACCGAGTCCGAGTAATAGGGTTGGATCATAGATGCAGGATAGGTTCCTGTCTGCTTTTACTTTGGTATATTGATTAGTAACTCATGTTGCCTATGACCTCTGCTCTGCAGCCCTGTGGGGGAGAACAAGAAAAGTGGTGAAGTATACAGACTCTTTGATGTGGGAGGCCAGAGAAATGAGAGAAGGAAATGGATCCATCTTTTTGAAGGAGTTACAGCTGTGATCTTTTGTGCTGCTATTAGCGAGTAAGATCCTTTTTTGCTTTTGCCATCTGTAAATTCCGTTTCGTCTGTATCCCTAACAATACGACTCCTTTTCTATATCAGAGCATGGTGTCAAAATGCAGAAATGTTAACCTGGTAATTGTTGCTGTTTTAGGTATGATCAAACTCTCTTTGAGGATGAACAGAAGAACCGGATGGTGGAGACAAAAGAACTCTTTGATTGGGTCTTAAAGCAGCCATGCTTCGAGGTTTTCTTTATGCTATATATGCTCTTTGTGTGTCTAGAAGGTTAAGGATAGCTCATAGCTGGAATGTCTCTTAAATGTAAAAACTTGGTTCTTTTTGTGCAGAAAACATCCTTCATGCTGTTTCTGAACAAATTTGACATATTTGAAAAGAAGGTTCTAAAGGTAAAGGCCAGTAGAATGGTATAAAATTTTAGCATCAGTGTGGTCTTTTTGACGTTCTACATTATTGTAGGTTCCACTAAATGTATGCGAGTGGTTCAAAGATTACCAACCAGTTTCGACCGGAAAACAAGAGATTGAGCATGCATATGAGTAAGCAAATTTATCTTCCCATCCTTGAGAAGAAGGAATTTTCATCCTCTGACCATTTATTATTCTCTTTTCTGTTCAGGTTTGTAAAGAAGAAATTCGAGGAGTTGTATTTTCAAAGCACAGCCCCTGATCGGGTGGATCGGGTCTTTAAGATTTACAGAACTACTGCACTTGACCAGAAGCTTGTGAAGAAAACTTTCAAGCTCGTGGATGAGACTTTGAGACGGAGAAATCTCTTCGAGGCTGGGTTGTTGTGATTGCAAGCAACCCATTTTGCAAAGACTGTTCATAATATGAAGAATGTGATCAGATTTTGGATGTTTTTAAGGTTGGAGGAAACAGCCAGATGTTGAATGCTGCTGGCATATCATATCTAGTTTCATCACAGGCTAAAGTTTTGGTTTTCCCATATATTGTTGATCAGTTATCACAAGGTTAAAAGGTAATATTTTTTGGTTCTTTCTTTCTAAAACCCATGATTCTAGAGACTCTGATTTGTTCAGAGGAAAACATTCCCCAGAGAATTCGTTTTTCTTGTTTCTTTCTTTCTTGTCTGTTTGTTTGTCTTTAATGGTGGGGATTGGATCAGACATATATATATATATATATATATATATATATATATATATATGAAGGAACAATGAACATGATAGATTATTCTTTCAATCCTAGTAATACAACACATTGTTTATGATAATAATACTAGTAATAATGTTCATAATAATTATTCTTGTCCCACCTTTGTGGGAAATTTAGCTTTAATCTTCCAACCAAAACCTGCTCACCTCTGCATGTATTATTCTATTATTAATCTAACTTTAAGCCATACAATGGGTACAACTGAGCCATTATTTCATGGTTAATAATACCCAAAAAAAACTTGAGTTTCCTCCTCTTACCTGAACATTCAAGTAAACTCTTTAGCCTAGATTATTCCTCAGATTTTTTTAAAATAAAAAAGTTTTGTTAATGAGTGTCTTTTTAAAGTTAATTAATATATTATTTATAATAATAATATTATATTAAATTTAAAATTTAATAATTTTATTTATTATTTTTAATATATTAATTAAAAATATTAAAAAAATGCTTAGCAAATTTCAAAATAAAAATACTAAAAAGTACAAATTTATGCGGTGCTGCCACTCATGCCAAAAAATGCGTTTCTTACCTTCAAGTTTGTTCACATTTTCCCACTACCATGTCTATGGTGCGGTCCAAGTTCTTTTTCTATTTTGCTTTAATTTTTCAAAAAGAAATTCATTTTTAGTAATAATTCTACTTATTGGAAAGAAAAGGAAAAAAAAAATTAATGCCATGATTTCATATAAATAATTTTGATAACTCAAATTGTTCGAATTCGAAGATTTCAATAATAAATCGAATTAAATTAGAATTTCTTTATTGAATTCAAAAAATTTACGAGTATGAATGTACTGTTTACATTTCCAATCTCCCAATATTATTCAAATTATCTCTTCAAATCAGAGAAATATTTTCCCCCTTACGCTAGAACCTAATAGCTGACAGGTGACAGCTACACATATACAATATTCAACATAGTTAATTAATTGATTAGATGGTATAAATTGCAAAGCTGTTTTAAAATTAAAAGCAAAAGCGACAAATCCTGTTCTACTTCATCCTACTTTCGTGTTCATTGTAACCCAAAAAACCTTGTCTTCTCCAAACCGGAAAACCATCAACAAGATCCCATAGTGAGAGCGGATAAGGTTTTTGGTGAATTTGGTACTGGCAGTTTTGTCTGTCATAATTTTGAAGAAGATTTGTTTGGGGATTCGATTGGATTGGGAAGCTTTTATCAAAGTGTCACTGTAAATATTGTTTTTGTCACCAAAGAAGTAAGAAAAAGGGGAATTTTATCCAACTGGCCGATAGTCAAATGATAAGATAACTATCGATACGAAGCGCGTGAGCAATATCGCGAGTAATATTACTATAAACCTAATATAAAACCCAAACTAACCTAACGTACTTTGACTGCGATCTGTCATCTGTGACGGAGAAAAATAAGACGTGAAGGTGAACTGCTTCTACACGTGGTCCTAATCCTATGGTCTTCAATTTTATAATATTAAATTAAACATCTTGGCCCTGTGGGCCCACTTCAGAATCTTCAGAATCCTAGTCGTTGATACGCCGCGACAACAAAGCCCATCGGCCCATTCAAGCCTCAAGCCGACTACCACAACCAACCTTTCAGCTCTGCTCAACCTACTTTTCATTGTATAATTACTAATGTTTATTTTATGATTTTTTTTTTAAAAAAGAGAAAAATAAAACTGTTTTCATGCATAGTAAAAGTTATATTGTGGGCATAAAATATTATTTAGCTTTAAGTATTTGTTGAAAAATTTTCAATGGTTTTGCTTATTTTTACAATTAAATATTCAATTTCCAATGAAATATATATATATATATCATCTTATAATAAATATATATTTTTTTTGGGTGAAAAATGGGGTAAAAACCCAATTAATAAAAGACAAGGTGAGGAAAAACCACACCAACACATCTACAGTGAATTTTTTTTCCATATCAAGAAACATTTATTTATTTATGTATATAAGAAAGCCAAATGGAGCCAAAGCTAAGCTTTGGCCTTTGAGTCAAGTTTTCTATTTTTTTCCATTAAAAATAATAAATAAATAAAATGGAAGGAAGGAAGGGCCACAAATGTGGATAAGGCAAGGCAGGCTTATGAGACAAACCCAAAGAACATCATAAGTGCCACGTCATAGATATCCATGTCCGACCAGAGAGAGCAGGGAGACAGTATTCAACATGTCGTCATCCAAAACCTTGCTTTTTACATTGGTCCACGTGGCATGTGAGATCACCGACAATCAAGCAGCTAATTTTTGTTGTTTGTTTTGGTGGATTCTTCTTGGCATTAATTACGTGTCAGTTGCCACTCTCATTTTAGTTTACAGCTGTTCTCAGATGAGAATGAGATGATGACTTCATTAATTAAAGCTTACATGGCAAAAGTATATTTGAATGCAAACAAGACATTGTGCGCTTGGGAAACACCTGATTACAGTTTTTTTTATTTTTATTTTAATTTTTTATATAAAAAATGGAAACAGTAAGTGGATGAGGATAAGGGAGTCCCCAGTTGCTTTAAAACAATACATTTCAATTATCAATCATATTTATCTTTTTTTTTTTTTTTTTTCTTTTTTTTATATTTACAACAACAAAACAACCCAAATCTCTTCAATCTTCCCTTCCCTTCCCTTCCATTTTCTTTTTCATTGTTTGTGTGATTATGTCGACTGTATCGGGAAGGATAGAAGCGTCGCGGTTTGGGAGCATGGTGAAATGCACGTGTAATGCTTCCAGATTTGAATCCATGCCGGTAAACGAAAGGAAAGAGGTGGAGGAACTGGAGGAGGAAGACGATTGGAAGAGTTCATCGTCTACCACGACGTCGTCTTGGATCGGGAGAAATAGTGATGACGTGTCTGGAGGATCCTCGGACGGTGGAGATTGCGACGAAAATGAGATTCAAAGTTCCTATAATGGTGGCTTAGACATGATGGATTCGCTCCAACAGGTTTTGCCTATGAGGTTCGTGTCTCCACTTAGCTTTAGTTCTCCTGTCGGATTTTTTTTTTGTCCTAAAAAACTCCATTAGTTCTCAATGAATTTGTTTGTTTTTGGTTCGGATCTGTGTAAAAAAACTAAATTGGGTTCTTAACAGGAGAGGCATCTCAAGTTTTTACAATGGCAAATCAAAGTCTTTCACAAGTTTAGCCGATGCTTCCTCAACTTCATCGATTAAAGACATAGCAAAACCTGAAAATGCCTATACCCGGAGGAAGAGAAATCTATTGGCAATCAACCATGTATGGGACAAGAACAGGATTAAAAGACCCATCAGATCAAGCAAAAGTACATTGGCTCTTGCTGTTGCAATGAGCAGCTCTGAAAGTATCTCTACCACAAGTGACGACTCTACTTCAACTTCATGCCCTCGGTTTCCTCCTTTGCACCCACAAAATACCCCTTCGTCGCCGTCTTCAAGTCGTCGGAATTTCTCTAATTGGCGGTCCTTCTCGTTGGCTGATGTACAGGAATATACCACTGTTATTGGAAGCACTTATCCAGATTGCTCTTTAGTTGAGGATAAAACTAACTCTTAAGAAACAAAATTGATAATAATTTGTTAATAGGTTTTTACAGAGTTTGATATATACCCAAGTTTTATCAATTTGTAGGTTTTTTTTTTTTTTTTTTTTTTTATCATGCTGCTCAGTGCTAATTTCATTTTAACAATAGCTGATAGTGACTAGTTAATAGCGAGTCTCATGTTTATGTTTTACTTATTTTGATGCCAGAGAGAATCGAACTGATAAATGTAAATGGAGAAAGCGTCTGAAATTGATTTCCAATGGTTTTTTAATCACGTTTGTTCCAAGGTTAAAGGTGATGATATAAATGTTGACAACCACCAAAATAGCAACAAAAAAAAGAAAATGATAGCTTTAGCTTAACTTTATTTACAAGACTTTTAAGCGGAGAGAATAATGTGTATGAATTAAGACAAAACTATCTTAATCAATCAACCAATTGAGTTAGATGACTTAAAAAAGAAAAGAATCAGAGTTTTAATGATCAAAATTCATTTTTACCCTTTTTGAATGAAAAAAGAGATTTCATTAGCTACCAAGTAACAATAAAGAACACAACCTACATACAAGACTTTAAGCGGAGAGAATAATGTGTATGAATTAAGACAAAACTATCTTTAATCAATCAACCAATTGAGTTTGATGACTTAAAAAAAAACAGAGTTTTAATGATCAAAATTCATTTTTACCCTTTTTGAATGAAAAAAGAGATTTCATTAGCTAACAAAGTAACAATAAAGAACACAGCCTATATACGAGTCGGATGAAACCCGATTGATAATTTTTTTACCCAAAACCCCGTTCAACCCGATCCGTTGGATCTTTAAAATTTTATGTTAATATTTCTATTTTAAAATTAAATAAAATATTTTTTATTAATTAAATAATAATTCAAATCGAATTATATCAAACTTAAAAAATCATATACAAAACCCGATTCGTTAACAGGTATACTAATGCCCATTCTATCTACATTCTAAAAATTCTTTATACAGCATAGGAATACAACACGAAAGCATTTCTACAGTTAAAAGCAAATAGGAGAGGACAAGCTTCACAAGGAAAAAAACAAGAAGCAATCCTTCTCAATAAAGCAAATTAATGCCTATCCGTAAAGTAAACAATGTAGTGTGCTACCTAGTCCTACGACTTACCCAATGTGGACGCTATCATGAGAGCAGTTGATAGACTGAATTTCACAAGTTTTAGAATCTTATCTTTGAGCACCAACCTTTATCATCAAAGACTACTCGGACACTTTTTTAAAACCATATATGTATTAACCTTCAAGACGAGCTATACTGTGAGTTTCAAATAGCTAAGCTGCCTTCCAAATCATACAGTAGACTTACTTTTGATTCTGGGTTAGAAATTGTGCACATGAATATTCCGACAAGATCGCGGGGAGTTCAACGTCCGAAGGATCTATTGCTGGTAATGCAATATCTATATCGTCAGTTGAGAATGGAATGCTGCAATCAGAAAATGGTTCAAAATTCAATAACGAATCAAAGTGATACACACACACACACAAACATGGATCCAACTATAACAAGGATTTTGGAAGGGAGAAAAAACACTTTCAAAAGGCAAGCTCATATCTTTGCTCTGGTAGCTTCAATTATACACACATTTGAAAGAGAAAGCACATTACCTCAGATCATCATCCAGCAAGAATGAGTTTGAGGCCAAATACTGGTTGTCCTTGTTCAACATCTCCCTCATTTCAGCAACAACCTGCTGACATATAATGTCAGAAACCCAAGAGATATTATTGTACACAAATTAACCACGGGCACTGAGTCTGTAACTTGCCTCATTTGACACACTCTGAGTGCCATATTTGTCATCCCAGTACATGGTACTTATTCGATAGATTTGCCTAACAGTCAGCGCCTGCACAAGTTCCATAATACAAGGAAATCATGATTAACCTCCAAAAGGGTGAATTGAGATTGGGGATTCAGATAAACATTAGCTTACCGGACACAAATCTTGACTGATCTCATCCAGAGACTTTTTCCTCTTCTGATGTATTACCTAAATAAAATGTAGAATGAAAAAGTGAACAACAGACTTGATAATTTATAGCTTAACTGGCCAAAAAATGTAGAAGCTGGGGCACATACCAGAAAACCAACAGCTTGTCTAATATAATTTAGCTCATGCCAAGAGGTTCCTACAAACTACATATTCCAATATTTCAGAATAAGAACTACTGCATTCAATTAGTACAATAGCTTGCTGAAGAAAGTTATTTACCTCCTCCTTTGCATTGACTATCCATTTCTCTAATTCTGCTAGACCAGATTTAACATATTCCCCATTTGAAAATGAGCAACATTCTCGTCGAAGTAAAAGACTGGAGAAAATTTCAGCTTAATAAATTGATCATTCAACCAATTGACACTAAGATAATTTCTAATACAATGAGCACATACCTGTTGAAAAGAGACATATTGATGAAGGAGAAAACCTGAGTGATCAGCTTACGAATGAAGAAAGAGGGTACCTACATGCACAGGAATTGGATCAGAGAAGGTAATTAAAGAAACAAAAGCTGGTATAATTTTAATCATAACTGCTCTAAATAATTTCATAAGAGATACCATTTTTGTAATTAGTTGATAAGAGATACTATTCAATTCTCCCATCAAGTACTACATACGTTTGATGACCTTATCAACTAAGGTTTAACGATCAAATAGTCAAACTAGTAATTATTGTTTCTAGAAGGGAAACTCCTTGCTACAAACTATTACACCTACATGATTTTCACGTAAACGACCCATTAGGGAGTTCAAGAATTTGATGATGCTATCCCATTGACTACTAGGTGACTGTTGGGGAAGCCCTCCAGGAGATCTCGTTTTTCCAGCAAGCATTCGCGCATTTTTTGGCACCTTCAAAATCAACAAACAATATCCAGCAATTAGAATTTTAAGTTTCCAAGCAGCTAAACATCTGATGCTTTCTCACAAGAAACTGCACAAATATACCTTATTTAACAAAATAAATAAAAGGATAGCATATACATGACAACAAATATGGAAAACTCTGATCAAACCATAATCTGACAATGAATGCTTTTCCGCTTAAGTTGCTTTTTACAGTGTCAAACACCTTAATAGTGAAAAGCTTAGCACTTGAATTGCGTAACATAAACAGATGTTTGAGACATAACATAAACACATCTATATTATAATTAAAACTGATCTTGGGGCCTGGTACTTCATGAATTTGAATTTTGGCTTTAGCTTCCAAATCTGCATAAGATCAAACATTCAATACAAACCTGAATGCACAATCCCAAAAGCGGAGATAATTCTTTCTTAATATTGTCACGAATCAAGCCAAAAATCTTCTCAACACAGGCTGTCAGTTGTTGTTTGAATAATATTGCAGGATATCTTGCATCTATATGTGACATACCATCCTCAAACCCAAGGTATTTGAAAGGAGATTTTAGACCCTGGAGGCATAATAAACAAAAATCAGCTTACTTTAGACAAAATTGTTCAATGACGTAATAAAATTGAAAAGAATGAAACATGACCACTGGCCTCCATGCAGCAACGACGACTATTATTAGAAAAAGTACATCAAGAGAAGACAAGCTTTATTCACCATTAGAGATAAAGGTGACAACTAGCCAGTCATATGATAATGATAATATAATAAACAAAACTATCAGGAAATATTTTTAGCTGGAATTGCATTAAAATTTCAAAGAAATGGAGATTAGAACTATCCACTAAATATAACAAAATTACAACCCAAAAAGGTCTTATTTTCCGAATATTGCAATGGAACTCACATAGGAAACCCTCCCAGCTAAACCAGTATTTCCTCCAGAACGTTGAGTAGTAGCAGACAAAAAGCCATTTGATCGTAAATTTTTCTGCAGCAGACACAAAAGTGCTGAGGAGTTGGACAGCCAATAAGGTAAGGTAACATTTTCATCTCCAACATTTTCATCTCCAACCTGCAAAAAATGTCAAAGATTGAAATATGGAAAACATTCACAAAAAGCTACAAAGTCATTAAAAAATATTATGGGATTGAATTGAGAAAAGGAACGAAATATGACTCAACTCTTATTATCAGTATCTATTACAAATAATGGCCTTTCAATTTCATGAAAGTTTGTGAAGATGACTACAAGTACCTTCAGAACGTCATTGATTCCTTCTATTATGGAGTCAAAGATAGCTGTCCGTTCAGACTCAAAGGAACGCCAATGATGAAGACATTTGTATATGATACAAGCAGCCAGCGGTTTACCATTGTGAAACCCCAAATTTTCTTTGATACATCTCGAAAGGAATTCATAATTTTCCTGTGGTCAAAGATTCTTATATTTTAAGTCATGCAAATGCAAAACTATCAATTTAGTAACTGTTTATCTTGTTCAAAATGATGCTTTCTATCTACTAAAAGATCTCGTTGAGGATCAAAACAAAAAACTTAATGATATACAAACTATAAACAAGAAACCTGTTGTCTCTCTGCTGTTAGTTTTGGCCGTCGTGATTCTGACATGCCATGTGAGAAAGGTACAATAAGTTTTGAAGGTGTGGGAGATTCCTGCAGAAAAGAATGCAATCGGAAAAGCTTAAAATTTGAGTAATAGTCAAGCTAAAATTAGTCAAATGCAGCAATACTTTTTCATGGAGAAATGAGAAAATGGGGGGGGGGGGGGAAGAGAGAGAAATTTGTGAAGTCACATCTTACATATACTTGCTTACGGTCAGTCTGATGAAGATTAAGTGTACCACCATATTTCTGGTTCATTAAGAATACAATAATTTACACAAACCACTGCTCAGTAAGTCCAAAGAAATGCAAATTTAAAGCACAAAATAATTTGAGAAAAAAGTGAAGAAAAATAATGCATGTCATACCAGCTTTATCCAAGATATTCAAAAACTACAACTAGAGCAAAGATAAACCATCTAAGATAAAACACACATGCACTTACATCTGAAAATGACTTTAAAAAGTTAGCACGGTTGCTTTTTGGGGACGGGGCCAATGCCTTTTGTCGTAGAACATGATTTTCATCTTCTAGATGTGAGAGCTTCTCCTCCAGACTTATTAAAAACCAACAAAGAAAACGAATCAGGAAGTAAAACTAATTAAGTGTGAAAACCAAATTAATGTATTCACTTCAGATGGCAAGACAATAAAATATATCAATGTAAGAAGCAGTCAGCAGGAAACTAAATTATAGAAGAACAAAAATCCACTATTGCCAGCAGGAACAAATAAGTAAATCAAGCAGTAATCAAAACAAGCAGTAATCAAGCAAGCATAGAATATGTACGCATGTATTTAAGCATAAATGTAATATCATAGTTTCAAGTGATGAAAGATACCTTTGCATGTTATTCTGGAGCTCAGAATTCTTTCGTTCTAATTCCTGCAACTTTTCAATGGTATCATTGGCATCTTTTAGAGCCTTCTTGAGCTCAAGCTCCAAGGAAGAGTTCTTCTTTTCCAAGGTATCCAAAGAACTCTGTAAAGTAAATGCAAGTGAAAGAAAACTCCTTATTAATAATAAAGCAGATGACAAATATCAGAAGACAGAAGTATATTCTAAATTTTATAAGGAAAAAGTTAAATCAGAATAAAGGAAACTACAAAGTCCCAAACTGGAAAGTAAATAGTTTTCTTATGACTAATCTAAAAAACTGTTAATCAACACTAAAACACAAACCTTCAGAAATGCATTTTCCCTTCTCATTTCAGCCATCATAGTAAATTCCTTTTCCAACCCAGATTTCTCTTTTCTTGATAATTCCAATTGATTTTGCAGCACTGCGTTCTTGTTGCACTCACTAATTGTTGCCAGCTTAGCTGCATCTAACTCAAGATTCAAAGATTCCAATGCTTTCTGAAGTTTGGAAATTTCTACTGACTTGGCATCTTCAGTGGAAACCTGCAGTCCCGATTGCCACCATAAAAAAAAAGGAACACAGAATAATAGATTACTTTTATTAAAGAAAGAAAACAATAGAGGCACGAAAACAGATCTAAAAGTCAGATATATTATAGCATTAAACAGTTAGCATGCCGTATTTATACACAATAAAGCTTCACTTTCAGTTGGCAATGAAGTGATTCAGCCTGTTATAGAAAGTAGAGCACATTGTCATTAGCCAACTATATAACAACAAAGAAAAGAGCAAAGTACAGCACAAAATTTCCAAATTTATACGACTGTATAACTTTTCTAAAACAAGAATTCAAAAACCATAAGTGATACCCGCATTCTTTTTTCTAGATGCAGCCGCCATGTGAGATCTTCTAACTGCTTCTCAAGCTTGTTCTTAGCTAACCGTAAGGCACCTGCTTCATTAGCCTCCTGAAAAAGTACATGCAAAAGCGATGATGCATTGCAAGAAACTTCTTAATATGTGGAAAGTTTGATGGAGAATTGAGATTGTAATGAATACATAAAGTAGGAAGATTCCACCTCCTTGTATAGACGAGTCTGATCCTTAAATGAATATTCAATTTTCGTGTCAAACTTGAGAAACTAGAAATCATTACTGATTGTTTTTCTACAACTCTTTAAATCCATACATGAGTACTATCTATAAGTATATGAAACATTTAATACACCTGGAAAATATAGGACTTTCCTAGACTAATTTATAACTCACACATATAAAGATTTTTGACCAACCATTTGACTTACTAATTAAATACATACAACCTTCACATTTAATGAGACTAAAATATCTATCCAGTTTTATGGTATTCAAATCATAATTTTCATCAAACAAAGATTCTCTTCAAATACTTTTTCTTGGACCTTGAAGGGTTTGCATTCAGTAGATTGCAAAAAACACATTTAACATGAAGTTTACAGTGAAAGGAATCACGAATAAGCAGTTCCACATACTTGCTTAAGCCTTCGGAGCTCTCTTTTTGCAAGTTTTTGCCTCCAACAACATTGTATTGCTATGATAGATTTTTTATAATGATGGAAAGCAGAGCGGAATCTGCACAATCTCCAATGAGCCTGCTCAATTCAAGAAACAGAAGACATTACAAGTCAAATTGCAGCCTGCAAAGGATTTTATAAAACTCAAAATCAAGCAACAAAAGTGAAACAACTACAAAATAAGCAATTGAATGATAAGCATGCTATGAATTTGAGTACAAGGGAAACACACTACTTATTGTTTATCACACACATGCCCCGAGTGCAACTTCATAAAACCATGATGAACATAATTCATATACATATTGAAAACCACATATGAAAGCACAGAAATGCATATATGAATATGATCAAGTTGAGTTCACCTGGATTACAGCGGCAGCTCTATGCTTCTTTCCATGCAAAAACTTTTGACGAGCTGAAAAGCCATGGATGTTGGACTGTATAATAACAGCTGCTGAAATTAGCTTCACATAAGCACGCCTCAACAGCCACCTGTGGACATATTTCTGTAAACAAACAGCAGCTGCTGCCTCTCTCCTTGCAGCAAACATCTTTCGAGCAAGGCATCCTGCAGAAATCATGATAACTTAGTACTAAAGCAAAGACTGAACATGTGAGACGGCTGATCTTGTGTAATGGATAGTTAATGAACCAAAGACATTTTGTTGTAGGAAGAGGCTAAATCATTTTAAGTATTCTGTAATTTTAAATTTGATCTAAGATTATGTTTTTTAGTTTTGGTTTTAGAATTTAGGGCTAGTTACATTACTTAGTTTTATTTAGCTTAACGAGGGTTATATTTGGAATTTCCATTTACTAGAACTAGGGTTTTATGAATTGTCATTATAAGTACTTTATTTTGAATATCAAAGTTAGTATGTTGATGAATGAATAACTTCGAGACTTGATTCTCTAGCGTCCTCTCTTATTCCTCTGTTCCCTAAATTCTCTCTATTCCGCTTTTCTCGCTTCTTCTCAATTCATATTCTATCTACCCTCGTGTCCTACATCAGGAATTAATTTGTGCGAAAATGAAAATTACAGAGGAACATAATCTCAAGGGAGAAGGGACTTTCTAGACCATTAAGCTTTTATGGCCTAAACCAATCGATAGAGAAACTTTTGTGGTGTTAAACTTCCAATTATTTGCTTAATATTTTGAAGAATACATAGAGAAAAATATTAAAGAAAAAGAATGTTACAAGCAGTGAAACAAATAAGTGAATAACAGGTTATTTTAGGTAAGAAAAGTAGGTGTCCAGACATAGAGAGAACCTCTGCAATATGCTTGGAGTGCAATTGCGGCAACCCTGGCTGAGATAAACTTCCTGTGTGCAATAAAAGTCCGCAAACGGTGCTGAATACGCTTTGCAGCGGTATCCAAAACCTCAGCTCGTCGTGAATCTAAAACACCAATCTGACCAGCCCTAAGAAACACTTTTGTCTTACCCAACTGCACAAAATATTTGAAACGAAGAATTAGAAATATTAGGCAATTTAAAGATAAAATTGCAAAAGAAATGCAAAAAGCAGCAAAGCAAAATTAGAAATAATTTATTTATACAATGTTAATCATGCATACCTGAAAATTTTCAAGGTTTAATTTTTGCAGAATTTTATCTGTCAATGCCTTTTCATCATAACTGCAAATATAACTTTACATGTTAAACAAGAAACAGAAAAAGAAGTCTCAGAACAGCAAAGTGGTGAAGAAATGGATTTTCTTTAAAAAACAATTCTGGAAAAACACAAACAACCATGGAGAAGCAAGGATGCCAATTACTATTCAAAAACAAAGAATAACAGGTTGTAAGCAAATTCCTGAGAAAATAAGATGTGCAAGGTACTGCACAGGCAGAGATTTTAACAGAAATAAAAAAAGGATTACTACGTGGAAAATGGAGAAATACCAACTATATTTTAACCATCCTAACAAGAACTTATAAGAAAATACGTAGTTTTACGTGTGCATATGATGATCTGCATGTGTATGCAGGGGTGTTTGAAAAACATTTACAACCTTGTATCCATAAATTCTGGAGCTAACAAGCCAAAGCGATCCACAAATTCCGAAAAAGTCCGTCGAGTTGGATAGCCAGCTAGACTTATTCGAACAGCCTCCAGAACACCCTATTCCAAATCAAATAAAATTTTCTTAGCAAATCAAATCTATAGTATTTATCAAGAATCAAGACCTGGAATGGAAGGATATGCATGTGCCGAGAGAAAAAAATGCACAGGCAGTCACATTGAAAAAAGAAATGTAAAACCAATCATGAATTAATCATGTGTATCACTTGAGCCAGGGACCTCTTCCTTCAATAGAGTAGCACACTAAGTGTTTAGCCTTATTAATGTTATAGGAAATTTCATGTAATAGACTTGTCCATTCTATATTTTATCTGAAAGAGACATTTTCAAGTTTGATTGAAAATGTAAAAGATATGCCTTCGCTGCTATTAAGCTTTTAAAATACTTTCCTGCCATTTATCAAAGAAAAACTCCGCAAGTTGGACTATTTCATTATTCTAGAAACTTAGAACTCATTATCATGTAGAAATTAATGCAGCCTCATAATTCAATCAGAAATAAAAGAACTTCCAGAATGAAATGGAGCCACAATACATGGATGTGATTTCCAAGTAAAAATAAATTTTGCAGTCAAAGAACTTAAGAAAAGTGAAGAGCAGACAATTATGTAAGAACGGAAGGCCAAGGTCAAATGTTTCAACACAAGACTAATCAACATCAAGCGCACAAAGCTTTAGACTGACCTTCCCATTGTGATTTCTAGCACTAGAATTCAACAAAGGAAGCATACATAAAAAGAGATTACTTACCCCACAGCGTAGTTGATGAAGGATACTGAGGTTCTCAAATTTGTGAGGTCGGTTCAGTGAGTTTGGCTTCACACAGCGTATATAATGAGGCTCCGTTGAGTTGAGGGTTTCCATGAGTGCTTGAAGTTGTTGCTATAAAGATAAGGGAAAAAAATTAACAGCGTTGGCTTTAGAGAATTATAGACAGTATGTCTGATGTGCTTACAGTAAACAGAAAGCCCTCATCAGTAAACCACAAATAAAATAAACAAGTTAACAGGCAAATCCTTTAGTAATCAAGCCATTTCACCAACAACATTAATAAGGAAAATAAAGCATCAGAAACCTTCAAATCCATCCAACTTCCTAAAAATAAGATCCAACAAAGAAAAATATTGGCACCACAAAAAAGAAAAGATAGAAGGAAAGTAACCAAAAACTCCATTCATAAGTTTATTGCCTTTATAAATATCATCAATGGCATTTATGCATTTATGAACCTTCAAAATAGCTCCCTAAAACAAGTGTTCGACTATGTTACATGGACTCGGGTATGGGTCCATGTGTCAGACTTGTCTTTTGGTAAAATATTTGGACTCACAAATTCGGCTAAAAAGTGTCCAAAAATAAGATAAAGATATGGGATCCTTATAAAAACTTATAGGAATATAATAATACTACTTGTAGAAGTTAGAAACTTCGAAAAATCAATTTTACTCAAACAAAACCTTGTGTTTATATGGCCTTGTCATAGTGGGACATAATAAAAATTGTTTCTATGTAATCCCTTCCAAACAACTTCTATTAAAAAGAACCCTTACAAGTTACAAGCCGCATGTGGGGGACCTTTTATTTTCATTCTCTATTTGTTTTGTTTCTCCTTCACACAGCTGCTATTCTGCTCTTATTTTTCAGCTCTATTCTTCGTTTTTTAGCTGCTCAAGCCAAGGTTGAAAATGAAAAAACTAAAGCAAGCTGTGGTGTGAGTGTGCCACTGGAGCCCCTTCCCTCCAGTGGCAATTGGCTCCTAATTGCAGCCTTATACTTCCTCTCATGCTTTCTTTCATGATGCCATCTAATTATCTTTTTTTAAAAAAATTTGGATTGGGTTTTTCTCATTTGCTGTACATGAAAGAGCCCCGAGCCTGAATAAAAATTGCCATGTCGGATGCATATTCCACACCTGAATCCGTGTCATGTCGTGTCGACACAGCTACGGGGTTAGAAAATGCTGAGTCCATGTAACGGTGGTGTTCGAAGAACTAAAAATAAAATTAACAGTTTTTGAACCATAGATTGGACTCTTAGTTAACTTCTCGAGTGACAAGCATGTGAATGTCAACAACTAATAAAAATTATCTAAATATCCTCATATGCCACTAGTAAAAACATCTTTAGATTTCTGACTCCTTTGGAAAGCCATCAAAAACCCAAAAACAGTTCCATACCTTAAATCTTGTGGCGACCGAAGAGAATTTGTATGATGATCTTGAAGATTCCTTTGGTGGAGAAGGGAAAAGACCCACAACAAATGGACATTTAGAAGAAGCCAAGAGATTGCAATGTTCTACCACAACATAATCCCGGTTTTTGTCTAAAAAGGTATCTGTTTGATAAGTAACCTAAAGAGAAAGGAAGAAGTACATCATTATAATATCTGCGAGATCAGAACATAATTATATTTTCTAAGACACAGTGTTCTATTACATGCCTTGCCAGCATAATGTGAAACGGTAAAATCTGTTTCTGAAAATTTAGCCTTTTCCAACCTTGAGTGACCCTGGAAATTCTGAAACAATTTGATTGAAAATGTTTCATGTGTTGATTTTGGGAACATGCTGCACAAATAAGAAAATCAGGATAAGGATTAACAGCACAAATTCAATTATATAGAGCAACACGCACCAATTTATAATGAAGGACTCAAATTGTACCAAGCTTCATCCAAGAGAGCAATTATCCCAATAGGTTTCTGCAAATGCAAGTACAATAGTATAAGGCCTAATGGAAACAAAATCTAGAAGAATATTTAAATGGAAAGAAAGAAAAAGGAGGAATAAGTCAAATGATAAATATTAAAAAAATGTATAAATTGGTGTTACATATTTGCTCGAGAAAAATTATACCCAGTGATAAATAATAATTAAAAAATAAATTGCAACTATATGTACATTGCTAATTAGTAATCACTAAATATCATACAGATGCAAAATTCATGTCCACATCATGTAAATTAGATTCATCCTCACCCCTAAAAGAAATGCTACATATAATAACAGCACCGATAAATGACACAAAACTCTAAGTCATTCAACTCTATTAGAGGATATTGCAAGGTATTCCAAATAAACCATGATGATATGGCAGAATCTTAGATAAGACACTCTCTAGCATGTAGTATTGCACATCTTATGTATATGAGGATGTTTAAACTAAAGGAAAGCATAGAGCTTACATCTGATATTGATTGGCTACCATGATTATATTATTAAATTAGAAAAGTTTAGGAAGGTGAAAAATAGTTAAAAATCTATCGCCGAAGGAAATAACAAATAAGAAATTAAACAAGATAAATATTTGTTTTTTGAAAAGAAAGCATAAAACCTTCTCAATCAAATCCAAAACATCTTGGTTGTCTATAAATTCGATGTAGCTCCAATTAATTTCTTCTTTCCTATATTCATCCTGCTCCATCTTGAATACATGCTGAAACAAATTAAGAAAAGAATATGTGAAAAAACAGAGTAAACTGGAAAGCATAGCATAATCAGAATGAATGTAGACTTTATTGCATGGAAGATTGATTGCTAACCTCGTTGAAATGCTGCTGAAGCTTTTCATTCGCAAAATTAATGCAAAATTGCTCAAAACTATGGCACAGAAGATGACAATCAATCAAAGAAAAGAAACATGGAGACAACTCTATGTAATTATTGACAAATGTAATGCACTAGAGCCTAGAGAGTACATACGTACATATCACATAAGATACACTAGAGCAATAGATTTAAATAATAACAATAATAAAAATAAAAATAAAAAACATTAAATGAACATACAAAACCAAAGAGTTGAATTTTACCTATTATGCTTAAAGCATTCAAATCCATAGATGTCCAAAACTCCAATTTGCACATGGGAATTCGGATCTTGCCCCACAGACATATTAATCTTATCAACAAGCCTTAAAAAATAAAAAGAAAAATTCAGAACAGAAAAAGTTTAATTATCATACAAAATATGTGCATAGGATAAAAGAAATGCCTACAAACATGCATTAACGTAAGCATACCAATCAAACAACCGAGCATAAACTGTCTTTGCCAATGCATCTCGACTAGCCACAGCAGCATTACAATCAAGAGCTTTAACAATACTTCCTTCACGGGTTTGAATGGTACGAGTACACAATGTTGCCAACAAGAGGTTCACATCACACCTGCTAAATGAGCAATTTTGTAACATACCTATCAAGAGAATGAAAATCTACAAATTGAACAATGGAAATTGAATAGATTAACGAGTGGCTGGCTTGAACTAGCCAGCACCCTACTATTTCATTGCCAATGTGCAAGTTAGGTGCTATTTAATAAACTCAAAACCTCCATGCCAAAAAAATAGGTGTTGAAAGTAGAAACTTTATTACTGAAATATTAACTAATTATACTAAAAAAACCGTTTCGTATACTACTGAAAATTAAATACTGCATTGATTTTAATCATGTTTTTTACTCTCTTTTTCAAAAGATATATTTAATCCAACATTCCTACATTGAAAATATTTTATTAAGCGGTCTCCCGTTAAGTAACCAAACTCAAAAGGATAATTATCAATGAGTTATCAAATAGCACATTAGTCATAGAACATATCAACATAAACTATTGATTGCCAAGTAAACAATGTGATTCCCAATCCAAACCTCAAGTTCCATATTGTCATTTTGCCTTTAAATTTCGAAAAATATCTATCCAGAAATCCAAGAATCCTGTTAGGCTCATCAATGAATTGGAATCAGTTGCTTTTATCAACACATATCATGATATTGAAAACAACTTTTAACACTTCTAGAACTGTTAGTTATTACGTTATTGATATTACTGTTTCCATACCATTACTAAAAATAAAAAGAAGGAAAGTTCTATAATTGATACTTTATTCAAGAATATACAACTAAAACAAGACAAGATTGAAAGCTATCTTCTAGGATCACCCACCTAAAAAGATCAGCAGCCATCTGCATATGGAAGGTAGATTTCTGATCTTTAATAACTGAAGAATCATGCTCTCTTCCAGGAGAAAATTCAATGTTTCCCAGATGCAAAATAGCAGCCAAGGTGCGAAATATAGCTTCCTGATAACAAATGACAATAGCATAAGTTAATCCAGGGAAAGATAAATTAAAGGTAAAAGCTAAGTGTAATATTTTTAAACCTGATCCTCATGACTAATACCAACAATATCCATCGCCCTCCTTATCTTCATATATTCCTCTGCGCTGCTCACTCCTTCAAGTTCATATGTCTTGCTTTGGTTTAAGTAGTGAAAGTGGCTTGGATGGCCTAATTTGTACTTTTCTGCATCCTGAACAAAAAAAGTGATAGGGATGAAAATATGCCAATTAAGGGATTAAGTTATCTAGGACTTAATTTTATACCCCAACATATATGAAACAGCCTTCTAATAATGCAATGCAGCTCACCATGGCCTAATTTGTACTTTTCTGCATCCTGAACAAAAAAAAGTGATAGGGATGAAAATATGCCAGTTAAGGGATTAAGTTATCTAGGACTTCATTTTATACCCCAACATATATGAAACAGCCTTCTAATAATGCAATGCAGCTCACCTAAAACCATATTTAAAAAGTAACAGTACAACAAACAGATGTCACACCACTAAACAGATTTCTTATAGGCATATATAAAGTATGATAACAAAAACGTACATGTGTACGACACATTCAACAACACGGAGAGTGAGAAGAAAAAGAAGAGATGCACAGTCAAACAAAATGGTAAGAAAAAGAGACAGATTACTTTTCCAGACGTGTACAACTTATAAAAGCAATACTAGTTCCTATTATTAGTAACATTAGAATGTCTAGCTCTATACTGCATTAAATATAATATTCACAAGAACTGGAGGTGCAGCTTCTACAACATTAAACAACATTCACAAGCATACCTACAGTATGTACACGAATAGTACACATGCATAAATGCAGTGAACTAGAGAATGAAGAGAAGAGAAGAGAAAGAGAAAAAGACACATGAACAGCCAAAGATAGAGATAGAGAGAAAGACATATTACTTTCCCAGATGCACACAACTGATAGAAGCAGTGATAATTCCTCTCAGGATCTGTTATCTGAACAACACGGGACCGTTCAAGAAGGTAAGTTCTGATTGCAGCACCAGATATTCTACCATTTGCATCAAACTGGATCTCAACAAACTTGCCAAAACGACTGCCACAAATAAAGCATAAAGGATTAAACAGAGTAGGAGAAGATAAATAAATTAAATCCTCTCTCACTTCCATCTTGTCAGCATACAACAGCAAACTGGCATGTAATATGGAAATAGCGCAAGCTTAACATATTCTGAGTTGCATTGCTATGGTTTTATTTGACATAGTTCAAATAAAGTCATCTTATATTCCCCCATCTTGCATACATTTAAAACATACAGGTTATAATACATTGATAAACACAAACAAACGAACAAACTACTTGGTTTCATCTATCTTGCACAATCACAGTTTTAATCATGATCCAAAACAAATGACTATACCACACCACAGATTGAATGAACAGTACGGATCACTCTAAAAAATCATACTCACGAAGAATGACCAGATAAGGACAGTAGCATCAAAAGCATAATCAAAGACTAGGGCAACAACATGGATTAGTAGGTTCAGATCAGCAACAACTTAAAGGAAGCTAAACTCTTAATTTGAACAATTAGGCCTATTTGAAATGGACTATAATCCTATACACCACTGATGGAGTTCATAAACTCCACAAGCAGGTATATACACTAGCCATATGTATTTTGTGAAAAGTGTTCTAAAACTCACCTCGAATTGTCATTTCTAATGGTCCTTGCATTTCCAAAAGCCTCCAACAGTGGATTTGACTGAATCACGAAGAAAGTGAAATCAAGAGCATGTTGGTAGCAAAGAGAGGAAGCACATTCCAAGAGTATGTAAGAAAACATGAACTAGGCTAAACCCATTAATGAGTTCATAGGATCTCCTTTATTAAGCTTCAATAAAACTACAAAATAAGCAAAATAAAAGTTTGATCCATTCTAAAAGTAATCTGCATTAACCTAGACCAAAAACTGCTAGTAATTGCCAAACTTCCACAAGAAAGTGGGCTACCTGCCACGCCAGTCCACCCACTCACTCACCCCCAGTAATAACAAAAACCTAATAATAAAGAAACAAAAAAAAATGTTTATATATGTAACCGTTTAAATAATAATAAAGTAAGCCAACTCATGCAATCTTACTTCAAGAACTTGCTGCTCAACAGATCTGTCATCAACAGCCGCACGGCCTCCAACAAAAGTAAGATATTGCATAATTAGTTTTGTTGTCTCAGTTTTTCCAGCCCCACTTTCTCCACTGACTAGTATAGACTGGCTTCGACCCTCATTCATCATTGCTCTAGGTTATAAAACAGGGGATTCAATAGATACCAATTAAATCATGCCATCAGTAGCATTATGGATCAAGCATCAGGACCAAGATGACATACCTATATGATGCATCAGCCACAGCAAAAACATGGGGGCTTAGCTCACCAAATGGAGCTCCCTTGTACTGCTCCATCATATGCACATTGTAAAGATGAGGAAGCTTTGTGAACGGATTAACTGCTATCAAAATGCTTCCTGTATATGTCTATAAAAGAGAAACAACTTTGTAACTGGTTTTGGTAACTGAATAAGTACCAACTAAGGATACCAAGAAAATCAGAAAAAACCATTGCAAAGGTGCATGTGCAAACACATCACATAACCAATGAGAATCACAAATGGTTTTTTTTAAAACTAAAATATGTTAGTCTTGATTAGCTAAAGATCATTAATAACAACATAAAACAGGAAGGAAAAAAAAAACAGAGTTCAATTGCTAATAAACTCAAAATGTAACTAGATAACCAAATTCGAAGGATACAAATTAAGTCAACAATGTCTTATCAAATGAATAAAGCTCTGCCAGTAAGAGAAAAAAACCATGCCTAGATAACTATTAAAAAACTCCACATTAACTTATTCATATGGTTCGCTGATTGAAACAACATAAGCGAAAGAAACCTAAAGTAATTATACAATACAAACATTCTGCTCCTTAAAGACCATCTAAAATATAACAGGTAGACAAAGGATGAAAGCAAAAATCTAAATTTGGTATGGTAACTACTCGAAAGTCAATCTCATTTATCATAGTTTACATCATCGCGGCCATAATTAACAAATAAACGAAAAGGAAAGAATTGTTGCATGCCTTCAAAGAATCTCAACGGTTTCTTTATTAATGTGAGGGGATAATTAGTTTTTCGATGCGCTAACACAAGGAACCAAAATTCAAGCATTTATAAGAAACATATTTTTAACCAAAAGTGGAACACAGGCTGCATAATTGATCTCCAACACCATAATTTCACCAAAACCTAACTCAAAAGTAAATATGTCCAACGTGGCAATTCAGAGGTCAGCAATCAGCGCGAGTTCAACATCCTAAATTTAACTAACAAATTAAACATATTGAGAATAAGTCCTAATCATTACCATTTTGAACATCTACAGAGAAAATTGCGCGAAAAACAATAATTAAGTTCACAATTAAGCATAATTTTAAACATCACTTGAGTAAATAACGGAATTAAACTTACATAAATATCATTCAAAGCATATCTTCTCTCAAGATTATAAAGCACACCAGGCTCATTCAAATAAGTCAACTTCGTCATATCATCAACCCCTCCATGTTCTTCCTCTTCATCCGCATCTCTAGGAAACAATTTTTCTGGCAACGCCAACACCTGAACATCGAAATAAACCAAAAATTCAAAAGTAAGCAAACAAATACTGTCCAAAATACCCCCAAAAATGAAAAATAAACGGAAGTGAATGGAACTTATACCGTTTTACCGGAGGCAGATTGGACTTGAACTTGTTTGCCTTTAAAATCAGTGATTTCAGCAGCAACCCAGGCCAAGTTCTTGTCCTCAACCCACACCTTAGCACCCTTGCGCAAATTCATGTTTGGTTCCTGAGAAAATTTGAAAAATTCAAGAAACCAAAAAAAAAATCAAATTAAAAGGAAACCCTAAAGAATCTCGTGTTGTTTTGTTTGTTTGTTACGGTGAGGTGAAGTGTGGGTGCGACGAGTGTGACTTTGGAAATTTCAAAGAAACCCTAAACGGACAGAGAGAGACAAAACAGAGAGAGAGAGAGAGTTTACGGGCATGTTATTAGCAGTGAATTTTTTCGGCTTCCCGCCCTAACTGGTGGTGTATATACTCTAAAACTATACTGAATTGAGTATTTTTCTTTCTTTTTCAATATATCGTATTCGACACGTCACTCTCTACAGTGCCTTTGCTTTGCTTTGCTTTGCTTCGTTTGGGTTTTATGGTGGAATATAAAAATTTTATAGAATTTGGTACAGCTGGAGCGCGACAGTTTGCTTGATCTGATGACTTTATTGTTTGGTTGCTGGGAAAATTGAAAATTTTAAATCTTGAAAAAACCCAATGTTTTTTGAAACTTTGAATTTGGTGGTTTTATCTAGGATGTAGGAACTGTTGTTTCAGTTTACTTTTTTCCTTTTCTTTTTTCAACGCTCCATTCCTATTTTTTTTTTTTTAAGTAACAATAAAATATGTTATTTAAGGCATTTATTTGTTTTCCTCATTCGAAAATTCAAATTTCAAAATTTAATAACAATAGCAATAATAAATCATTTTAATTATTTTTTATTTAAAACTCTTTTTAGAAAAATGTTAAATTAATTATTCAAGGCAAATGGAAGGGTGGTTTGGTAAATATTGTTGTGAGGTATGACCAATGCCAGGAAGTCCACACATTTTCAGTTCTTGAACTTATGGTATGTATTTATCATCCAATTCAGAAACAATTTAGGTTGTCAGTCATTACTTACTGTATTAAAATTAAGATAAGTTGTCCATTTCACTTGACAAAAATGGAGTTATCTAGTGCAATTTCTTCTGGAGCAATCAATGACAAAAGGGACTTTCATGGCTTGCATGTAACCTACGGCTCACAAAAATTTGATTCGAATCATAGTATTTGGTTCGTTAAATTTTTATTGAACTCGATTTGAGTAGTAATAAACTTATTCGGATTGGTTTTTTATTCATAGGTTAAAAATTATAATTATTCTAACTGAATCGAATTTTATTTTTTAATTATTTTTATTTTCAAAATATAAAAATAAATATTTTTTAAATAAAAAAATATATAAAAATCTTAAACAGATAAATTGAACCAATTCAAAATTCGATTTTATTATAAATCTTATTCAATTTCAGTTCGATTTTAAAATCAAATCGAACGAAACTTATATCAATCAATGTGACACCTTAAATTAGATAGATGAGAGAGTTAGGCTGCTCAATTTCAATGTTATCTTCAATTTTTTTCACCTCTCTTACTCATTGGGACAAGAAGATGAGAGAAATTGATTTGTTTAGTTTTGACAAAATCTTGTATGATTTCTTAAATTTAAGAATACCCATTATTAAATGTGAAAATCATGTGACAGACATCTAAAATAATTGGTTTAAGGCACCTAGATTCTTCTAATAATTACATCATAAATGGTTATAAACCTTATTTACATTTAATATATCTGTCCTCTACAGTCAATCATTTTGGCTAACCAAATTACAGCAGGCCTTTTTAAGAAGGCAAAACAACTTGCTCTATCCGCACCTTTTTTTTTTTTAACGTAAAAAAAGATAATTATTTAAATAATATATTTTTTAGGTCGTATTATTTTTAATAAATTATTTTATATATTTTGTAAATATTTTAAAAGAGCAATGTATGGATCATTAAATTTAATAACTTTAACATCGATAAATATCTTAAAAGAGCAATATATAAATCATTAAATTTAATAACTTTAAAATCGATATTGTAATCTGAATAAATTAAAAAATTTATACAAAAATTTATCTCATGTATTTAATAAATCTCGAATTCAATATTTATTTGCGATCATAAATTAATTGACAAAAAGAATATTTATAATGAAGCGGTTGTATCTGCACGTTCTTTTGTTGCTATTATTAAATTGAATCGGAAACAAAACAACATAAGTCCGGATCCATTTAAACGTTGCGTTTTAAGTCAACGCAAAAGAACAGCAGCAAAAAAGCAAATAATATCGTGCCACGTGGAAGAAAAAAAATCTCTCTTTTAAAAACCAAACTAGTAAAAAGTAAGGATGAATATTTTTAATTTTTAAATTTATATATTTTCATAATTTTTTATATTTTTTATATTAATATAATTATATTATTAAATTTAATAATATAATCGTATTTTTATATAAACGTTAAATTTTAAATCGATTTAATATTTTTATTATATTAATTAAAAATATTATTTTTTAATATATATTTAATGATAAAAAAATTTAAGTGTTAAACCATGTGAAATTAAAAGATAATAATCTAAAAAGTAATCCACTTAAAAAGGAAAAATGTTTATCTTCTCCATCTTTCTTCTTCTTCTTCTTTTTCTTCAAGCAAAGCTTCTCGAATTTCTCTACTATTAAAAAAAAGGCCGTTACCGAGCCTGCCAAAGAGAGCTCAAAAACTAAATCCCTAAATTCAGTTCCCAAATCTTTATTACTATCTTCAGCATTTATTCAAACGCCATTCGCACCTCCATTTTTGAGGCCATCAAAGCCCAATCTCGTTCCCGTTGTTCCTCAAAGTATAATTCGTGACCTTCACGTTTAAATCGTTGTTCCTCAATCGTTTTTTACTGTTTGTTGTCTGTTTTTACTTTAATGGCCTATTTGTGGTTGATCTCAAATGGCATCTATTTGTCTTGTTTAATCAACTTTAGGAATAACTGGAATCAAAATTTTATAAAGGAGGAATTTTGCAGATAAATTCTGCTCCTAGAATCTGATTCCAAACAATTTAATATAGCTGCCTATGGCAAATAGAACTTCTGGAAGGATTCCCAAGGGATATGGGTTTAAAGAGATTGCTCTTTACTTCAACCTTGTTCCTTGGCCGTTGGATTGGAATGTTTCTTGACCAGATGGGTGATCCAGAGGGAGAGTTCACATCTTGTCAAAACAAATGCAAATAGGGAGATAATATGAACTAAGAAATGCTCAATAAGAAAAAGGGTTGTTCCTCCTGAAATTTGTTTTTATGAATGGAGTCCATAGCTACATGCAGGTCAAGCAGGTCTTCATTTGAGAGATGGGTGGCGATTGTCTTGACCATTCTAGCTGTGGTTTCACCTCTTTATGTCAACCAGAAGCCGATTAGTGAACCAGAGCTTGAAGAGCAATCCATGGACTTGACCTCATGGTTGTGTCTGCTGTTTGTGCTACTGATCTTGGCCTTTGCTTTCTCACTTTACTTGAACCGGAGCTTTACGAGGTTTGACCGTCATTGGATTAGGCAAAGCAGGTCTTCTTCTTATGAGAGACTGGTGGCAATAGGCTTGATTGTCTTCGGTGTTCTTTCACCTCTTTATATCAACAGGGGAGCGGTGAGTGAGCTAGAACCTGATGAGCTGCCCATCAACTTTGCTACTTGGTTGCCTCTGCTGCTATTGATATTAATCTTGGCCATTGCTTTGTCGCTTTATTGTGACAGAAGCTTTACAAGGTTTGATCCTAACTGGATTCATAGAGTTGGTGGTTCTTCTGCTGGAATCTTACTGATTCTTCTGGTTCTGGCATTTGTTTTGAAGTTTAAGACTTCTGGTCTGAACTGAGAAGCTTGGTTGAAGTTGAATTTGTAACAACAGAAAGTGCTTTATTAAAGAACATAAGTAATGAAACTTATGTTTCTGTCATGTCCTGGAGATGAAGATCCTCTGTTTCTTAGTTTCAGTTATTACACTATGTCCTTGTAAGAAGTAAGAATATACAGTTAACTGTTAAACTGGTGTTTTTCCAGTTGTGTATGATTGCCATAATCCTTGTTAGATTTAAACTCTTCTTGTTGGGGTTTTTTTTAGAGAAAAACAGGGCATTGCACCAAAAAGACAAGCTCTATAGCTGGTTATATTGAATGGATGTACGATAACAAGAACAAATGGATAGAAACAATAATTATGTCATGCTGAACCGATACCTATGTTAGCCGGACTTTTCATTTTTCTTAAAGTATTTGTGTCCGATACTTGTGCCCAACACATATTCGGACACGAGTATCGGAGCATAATCTTCCAAATATATAATATAAAAAAATTAAAATTGAGCATACTCGTGTCGGATACATACTTGTATTCGGCACTTACCTTTGAGTCCGGGTAACATAGACCGATACCATAAGCCTTTTGCAAACTCAGAATGCATGGTTGGTCCATTTTCAATTCTCTGATACCACAGACGAAAACTTAACATTCAATTTCAACTGAGTTGCAAGATGCAGACTCTATATAATTTAATGGAGCACGACAAACGATACCGAATAGGCCTACCATCTCAGCCTGAACTTGTGAATTTAAATAAAATTTCAAACCTCGATCATATGTTTTGTAACTGAGATAACAAATTTAACTCTGATCTGATGAAGATTAAGATAGAAGAAGACAAGCATAGATCAACTGAAAATACTCTCAATAATGGAGAAGAATTCTATGTCTTTAATTTGACCAAATAAACTATCCAAAATATTCCATCCACCATATACAAGGTTTTGGATGATTGCGAATGTGCTAGGACACCAAAAAAGAGTGAGGTATATATCTCTAAAGAGATTAGGTTGCTCTGATGTCTGGTAATTATTTCATAGGTTTATGTTTTCAAAACTGAAGGCTTTGTCAAATGAACGAAAATGAGGCTGGCAAACTGATTAACCTTGTTATTCAAGCTGTGCACTAATCAGTATAAACTATTGATAGGTGAATAGCGCAATGGAGTTTCTTGGGATTCAAGCACATTCAGATGTTTTGATACTGTTGTCATTCTCAGTCCAATGATCTGCACCTGGGTGTTTGAATGCCCATTTAGAAACACATCTGTAATCTGCATTAAACACAAAAGAAGTCCCTGATCAGAAACACATTTTGATCTGCTGAAATACTAACATCTGGTATCAAACTATAAGATGCTTTTCCATCTATTCAAATTCGCATTTACTCTTTGTTTTTAGGTCTTGAAATTGCATATGCATGAATCGACAGGGATGACTATATCGGTTTTATATAAATCATCGTCCGAAACAACAATCCTGCAACGACAGCATGATTTTTAGAGAGACAGAGAGAGAGAGAGCTTGACAAGTGTACCTGTGTACATCCAAAGAGTTTTAGCAGCCTCAGTGACAAGCAACTATCAACAATCAGCCCTAGTGCCTCATCTGTTAAACTGCGGCACCATGATAGGTCCAAACTGAACAATTTTCTTGAACATTTGGCAAGTGATAATGCAGTGTTCAGCCCAACCTGTTACAAGTTGGTTCAATGCCGTGAGTTAGTTTACCAATTATTACCACATACTTGCAATATGGAATGTGAGAAGCTGAAGTAGTCCAACACATGCAACATCAATGTGATGGAATGAAAGCATTTGACATTAAGTAAAACAAAGTGAGCCAAACAGCAGATTTGGAAAATAATAAATTCAACTGATATCTCACCAAAACAACGTTATTCAGGGCAAGTTCAGTTAGAGAACTTCCGGAGGCTTCCAAGAAGGCTGCAATAGCTTCATCACTGTTATATAAATAGAACTAAGTCGTGTCAATTACATGTTTTGCTTCCCTCAAGTCAAAATAGTGTAGACATTGAGAACTAAATAAAACACACTATCACAATGAATATATCATTAGCTACAGAGGCTATGAAATCAACACTAGATATAGCAAAAGAAGGAAACCTGAAACCATTGCGGCACAGTTTAAGCCTGTTAATTGATCGACAGCCACTGGCAAGATATCTCATTGATAAATCCGTCAAGTTACGCAAGTAAGAAAGGTCAAGGGAGCATAATCTGGAACACTTTTTCCCCACAAATTTGAGAGATATATCAGTCAATTCGCTGCATCTCAAAAACACCTTTGTTACGAAAACTGATCATAGATTATAGAAACGTATATAAAAAAAAAGTGTTAGAGCTCCTATATGTACTTTTAAAACAATTAGAATGATCTCAGAGAACTCACACACAATTAGCAAAAACAAGCTCTTTCATATTTTTGCCACATGATTCAACCATTCCGATGACAAAATCATCACAAACAGTCTGAATTCCAGCCAATGACAGCACTTCCAGACATTTAAGCTTCTTCATTGCAGGCAATACAACCATGGCTTCTATATTCTGACATTCATCTAAATAAAGCTCTCTTAAGCTGGATGCAAAACAGCTAGCTAGATCGTTGATGCCAGCAGATGTGAGAAGGGAGCACTGGCTCAGATTTATTGATTGCAGAGCAGGTGCAGACATTGCAAGTGCATTCAGCCCTTTGTCGGACAAACGATATGCACCATTTAGAGACAAGGTAACTAAAGCAGGAAGGCCTTTTGATGAACGAGCTAAGGTGTCTTGTAAGACATAATCAGGCATACATGACCCGCACAAGTCAAGCTGCAGCACCTGCCTCCAGAGCCCAAAAACATCATAAATGACTGAAAGCATGGTACCAGGTCTAAATTAGTATATACCAATAAACATGTTCAAAAAACTCATTTTGGAATTACTCCAAAATGTCCTAGTTTGTTTCTTAGCTCTATATAGTGAAAGCCAATACAAAAACAAAATTGTTATCTTTCTATTACAATTGTTTTCCCCTTCTTTAAATCTTTCACAAATTATGACCAAGGCAAAATAGCTCTCCACTTATATGACTTACAGGCGCATGACAGCAGAGTCAATAATAAACTTCACAGCTAAAACCAAATAATCCCTCAAGTCAATTGATGATATGCTAATGTTGCATTGTAAGCATGAAGAGAAAAGGGGAAAATCTGCCAATTCAAATTAAAAAGGGAAATAGAACAAAATGTGTGAAACGTCACTTACAATCAAGTTATTTGTAACACAGCAGCCAAATATATTGGTGAATTCGTCTTCAGTTACTCGTGAACAGTCATTCACTCGTATCTCTGTTGGTGATCCACTAGCAAGAAGTTCCACAAAATGAGCATCCATTTTCCTAGAATCACACACCAACTGGTTAAGCTTATGCCTTAGCATATCAGGAACATGCTTGAGCGATACCACTGCCTCGGCATTCTTTGCAAGAGTACGCAAACTAAGGTCCAGCAATGAAGGAACCTCACGAGCCATAAAAGAGGACCCTTTATCTTTCTTAGGTACCCATTTGAACTCTGATCCCAACCCACCGCTAGAGTACTTCTTTTTGGCAGTTGAACTCGAATTTCGGGTTTTGATCATCTCCATTGCCACACCAAAAGGACTTTGCAAGTCTTCTGCTTTATCGTCCTTATCAACAACAACATTCCTCAAAGCTCCATCATTGTCTGTCTTAGGAGAAGATTTCAAAAGGTCTCCTTCAGTATCAACTTCATGTGCAAGCCTTTGAGCAAATTTTCTAGCAATCTCATGGTGCCTTCTTGATTCTTCCCTTTTTTTTGACACATAAGAATCATCCATTTCATCGTTCTCTTTATAATTAATCTCCCCTACAAAATTATAAATAATAGGATTAACAGTATTAGCACTTCCCAAAACTTCAATTTCAGTATAATTTTGCTTCTCTGCTTCAACTGGTGGATCCAAAACTGAAATCCATTTATCTATCTCTGTCTGCATCATTCCCAAATCAAGATCAAGATTCAGTTTTTCTTCTTCATCATCAAACCCATCTAATTTTGCTTTTCCTTTTTCTTCAACAGAAAATCTCCTCTTTTTACTTGAAGAACCAACGATTTCAACATCCGGGTATCTTTCCATTCTCTTCAAATCAACACCAAAAACAACACTCTCTGACTTGGTGAAATTCTCTGTTTGTTTCTCGGGAAATCCAAAATCAAAACCCAAAAAACTGTTCCCAAAATCAATTTCCTCTGGCTGCAGATTGAGATTGAGATTGAATGTTGGCTGCTGCCTACTAAAAACGGCACTTTCTCCTTCGTTTTTTTCCTTGTTCTCTTCACTTCCTCCCAAAATCCCTTGATTTTCCCGATAATCACTTTTCTCGAAAAACCCTACACCACCCATCCCCGTTTTCTCGTTCTTCTTCGATTTTCGATATTAAAAAAATAAATAAAAAACAAAAGAAGAAGAAGAATTGAAAAAACCCAGTAACGAAAACCAAGCGCTTTATATATAGCGCCCGCGAAAATTTTAACTGAAATTGTTGGGTTTCGTGCCTTTAATCTCTGCTAAAACCTTAGACACGAAGGTTTTTTTAAGTTTGTTCTTAAGACACTATTAATTACACTACAAAACAATAGTTGGAACAAAATTTTGTTTTTCTTGGGGGGTGGGTGGGGTTCTGATGGATGCCACGTGGAATTTGATTCTGATCTGACGGTGGATTGGTGGGAAATAGGTTTGGTAGAGTCAAAATTTGTATTGTTGACTTACTTTATAAAAATTGAAAAGCTTCAATTCATTTTCACATTTTTTATGGGGAAAGTTGAGACCAAATTTTGTATGAAAATTAAATTGGGAAGATGATGGATGGGAAAAGGGCAAAAATTAATAAAATTAATAAAAATAAAATGGTAACTTAAAAATAGATGTTGAAAAATAATTGTTTTGCTTTTGTCTTTGCCTTTGTCTAGTAGATAAGCATTATAACATTCTTATATGAGTCACATGGCACTTGGGTACTCATCAATGGTCAAAAGTGGAAACTAGACTTTTTGGTTTTACCAATCTAATTATAAGAATCCATATTTAATACATTTGTAGTCCACAAACGGATTTTTTTTTTTTTAAATATATTTTAAAGTATGTATCACTTTATTAATTTAGTTTGTAAAATTTAAAAACTTTATTAATAATAAATCAAATAATTTATTTTATTATAAAATATAAACTAAAGTTGTCTCAATTTTCATGCATTTATTTTATTTTAGTTTTTACTCTATATTACTACATGGAATGAAATTAGAGAAATATAAAGGCTAACCCACTATTCCTGTCATTGTTTTTATTTTTCTTTTCAATTTTGACAAAAAAAAAAAGCTTAACCATAAAAGATAATTTTCACTCGAGTTAATTTTAATAAACTCCTCAATTACTATTTTGAAAAAATTAATTAATTATAAATTAATCATGTGTAACCGTATTAAAAACATAATTGCTATGGGTACCGTGTCGTTTTTTCTTATATTGAGTAACTTTTTTTTGGACAATATTAAAAAGAAGGGATGTGGAATCCTACTATTGACTTTTCATCAGAGAAGGAATGAGGTTTTTTTATACTAATATAGCTAAAAAAAAAATTAAACCCCAAATTACCGTTATTTTTTGATTATTTCTCAAAATACGGACTTTTTTTTTTCAGCTGGGAAATCGCCATCCCCCATGGCGATTTCCCAGCGTGTTTTTTTGCAAATTTGCAAAAAAATACCAAGGGAAATCGCCACCCCCCATGGCGATTTCCCTTGGTAATTTTAGCAAAATTTGCTAAAACCATGAAGGGAAATCGCCATGGGGGGTGGCGATTTCCCTTCATGTATATTTTTTTTTTAATTAATAAAAAAAAATTATATTAATACAATATTTTATTTTAATTTGATAAATTTATTTTTAAAAATTATAAATTAAATTAAAATATTTTTTTTTATAATTTAAAAAAATTTAAAAATTCGTAAAATATATTTTAGGTTTTTTTATAATTTAATATTTTGAATTTTTTTTTTAAATTTTAAATTTCAAATGAAAACAAAAAATTAAAAAAAAAAAAAAAAAAAAAAAATTGAAAGGGCAACGGTCATATGACCGTTGCCCCCATCCCCCTCCCCCCACCCCCCACGTCCCCCCTCCCCCCCACACCCCCACCTTCTATAAATACCCCCCTCCTCTTCTTCAAATTTTCATTCCTCTATTCAAATTTTCATTTTCTTTCAAAAAATTTTCATTTTTCTACCAAAAAAAATTTCTTTCTACAAATTTTTTTTTCTACAACAATATTTTGAAATGGCTTCACTATTGAGGTTACAAGAAAATCACATCTCGGAGGTTATATTTAACGAGGTAAGTAAATTGTTATATTATTATTGTTTTTTATATTATTATTATTTTTTATATTATTATTGTTTTTTATATTATTATTGTTTTTTATATTATTGTATTATTATTGTTTTTTATATTATTATTGTGTTATATTATATTATATTATTATTGTGTTATATTATATTATTATTGTTTTTTATATTATTATTGTTTTATATTATATTATTATTGTTTTATATTATATTATTATTGTTTTATATTATATTATACTATTATTGTTTTATATTATATTATTATTGTTTTTTATATTATTATTGTTTTATATTATATTATTATTGTTTTTTATATTATTATTGTATTATATTCTTTTATTATTGTTTTTTATATTATTATTGTTTTATATTATATTATTATAGTTTTTTATATTATTATTGTTTTATATTATATTATATTATTATTCTTTATATTATATTATATTATTATTGTTTTTTTATATTATATTATTATTTTTTTATATATTATATTATTATTGTTTTTTTATACGAAATTATTGTTTTATATTATATTATATTATTATTGTTTATATTATATTATATTATATTATATTATTATTTTGTTATTTTATAGTTTTATTTATTACTTTTTAATTGTTATAGTTTTATAATATATTAATTTTTATTATTATAACAGGAAACTCGTCGCGTATTACGTTCGAGGAAATTTACATTGGAGGACCCGCATCCTTATATTATCGACCACTTAAGAAGAGCCGGATTTTATCACGCAAGTCAAATTCGACGACTTGTGATACAACCCGATTTAATCTCTGCGTTGGTCGAACGATGGAGACCCGAGACGCACACTTTTCATTTTCCATGTGGTGAATGCACGGTCAGTCTCGAAGATGTTGCGCTGCAACTTGGACTTCCGATCCATGGCGATGCAGTTACAGGCGGAAGCCTGCTAGATTGGAATGAACTGTGTGAAGATCTATTGGGTGAGGTACCTCCAGAAGACGTCGTATCTGGCTCAACGGTGAGACTGACTTGGTTGAAAACGTTTCAAAATCTGCCATTACATGCAACCGAACAACAAATACAATATGCTGCTAGAGCATATATTTTACGTTTGATTGGAGGATTACTGATGCCTGACAAATCGAGCAGTCGGGTACATTTAATGTATCTTCCATTGCTACGTGATTTAGAGGAAGCAGCAAATTATAGTTGGGGTTCTGCGTGTTTGGCAGTTTTGTATAGAGAACTTTGCCGAGCTACAGTTCCAAAAAACCATGACATAGGTGGATGTCTAGTGCTTCTACAATCATGGGCTTGGTATCGGCTACCATTTCTTGCTCCGCGCGTGGATATTTCGGCTGTATACCCCCTTGCAAGCAGGTAATAATCTTTACTATTTTATTAATTTTGTACGAAATTGTATTTTTATAGGTCATTAAGATATTATATGCATTTTAATAGGTGGAGTAGGAGTACGGGTAGAGATTTTACAGAGACTCCGAGCGATCTTGCAAGTATAAGACTACGACTAGATCGACTAGGATATGATAAGGTAAATATTTCGATTGTTACATTGAAGTTTTTTTTTTTATTTAATCCTTATGAAACTAATAATTTGTAATAATTATTCGCAGTTTCTGTGGATGCCATATTCCTCGAGTGAAATTATGGCATGCCTCCCATCGGATGCCTACAATAATTTCAATATATGGAAAGCAAACACAGCATTGATATGCTTTTCATATGTAGAGTGGCACCAAACTGACCGGGTGTTGCGACAATTTGGGATGCAACAACCAATTCCTGCAGCCCCGATGAACCTTGATAAGCTTCACAAGGTCGACATGCGTGGTCGTAATGATGAATTCTGGCCTGCGAAGCATGAACGTTGGATCCAATGGTGGAACATACGTTTTGAACGAATTCCGACAGGTTACCCGATTGTTGGTAATAATTTCAACCCGTCTGCTGATTACATAAGATGGTATAGAAATGAAGGTCGGCCTTTCGTTTGTCCACCGTCGATGCACGAGGATGTTAGGAGTATGCCATTTACCGGACAAACTTCAGCTCCAGTCCCTCCTACACAGGATATGGATGCTCCTAGACCTCGCCGACAACGTGGGCGAAGGCGTCAACCGACCTCATCGGAGTTCACAGCACCGAGGATGTCATTTGATCATCCTGAACCTGAACGGGATCATGGAGTACCATCCAGCCATCGTTATTCCGTAAGTCACCCCGGATATGACGTTGATGAGTGTTACCGACCATCACCGCCAAGAACGAGGTTAGATGACCAGCTCCCCGTCCTAAGTCCAAGTTCAGCATATTTAACATCCATGTATCAGTTTGGAACCCCTTCGTCAGTATTTGATGCTACATCATTTATGGGTGCATCTAGTAGTCAGGTTCCCGTTATGGGTGAACTAGGTGTTGGCTCATCCAGCAGTGGGTTTCAAATTTTTGATACGGATGAAACGACTGATGACATACAACCGGAACCAGTGGCGGTTATAGCAAGAGGTCGTGGTGGACCGAGAATACGTGCCACTGACGAGGTTGAACGACGGGTGCAACCACCACGCACTAGAAGAACTCGACACTGTTGCTCTACACCACGCAATAATTAGAATAATTGTAATGTGTTTTAAATTTCTAATATAAATTTATATGTTTTGCATTTCATGTAATTTGTTCGGAAATTAATTGTTATATTTTATTTTAATTTATATCTTAATGTTGTTATTTAATTTTAATATAATAATCCAAATTACATGATAAGTTGCTTTTCTTTTTTTCATTTTAATTTAATTTTCTTTTTAAATTATAATAAGAAAAAAAAATTTAATCAGAAATTAAATTAAATTTTTTTTATCAAATATCCAGTTTTAAACTGTAACAATCTATATTATTATTAAAAACAATGATTAAATTAATGTCACGAGTTAATCGAATACCAACTCAAAAAAACTAATCAAATTAAAAAAATTATTTTACGATACCAACTTAAAAATAACTTCTTTATTTAAAAAAGTGACTCGATAAATTTCTTTTAAAAAAAATTTATTTACATTTTACATCATTAAATTATTTTTGATATAAATTAAATTTTCTTTTTTATAATATTACAAAATTATAAAAAATTAAATTTTTGATATAAAAATTTTATTTTTTATATAATCTTCTTTTTAAATTTTAATAAGAAATATATTTTTATTTTTTATAAAATTGTAATAATAAATTAAATTACATTTTTAATATATATTTTAAAAAAATAAATAACCAAACCTATAAAAAAAATATTTTAATTTAATTTATAATTTTTAAAAATAAATTTATCAAATTAAAATAAAATATTGTTTTAATATAATTTTTTTTATTAATTAAAAAAAAAAATATACATGAAGGGAAATCGCCACCCCCCATGGCGATTTCCCTTCATGGTTTTAGCAAAATTGGCTAAAATTACCAAGGGAAATCGCCATGGGGGGTGGCGATTTCCCTTGGTATTTTTTTGCAAATTTGCAAAAAAACACGCTGGGAAATCGCCATGGGGGATGGCGATTTCCCAGCTGAAAAAAAAAAGTCCGTATTTTGAGAAATAATCAAAAAGTAACGGTAATTTGGGGTTTAATTTTTTTTTTAGCTATATTAGTATAAAAAAGTCAAGGAATGACCACTAAAATCGAACTTGACATTTTTGTTATTTTTTTAGTTTTTTTTATTATTTAATTTTATTCTTTTCAATATTTTCTTTTGACTATGATTTCCTTCAACCTCATAGTAGTTATCTTTTATCATCTTTAGATATTTCATGTTCAAGGAAGGGGATGTTGTTGTTGACAAACTTGTGTAATTAGTAGATAATTAAGATCAAAGTAGTCGAGTTATGAGTCTAAATCATCTTTCTCATCGTTTGCTGCTACTTTTGATTTTGAGTTCTCTTTCTTCTTCTTATCATCATCATCAATGGCTACAACTTTTGTCTTCATTAATATTATTTGGTAGAATTCGTCTCACTTTATTTAGATAGGGTAATCTGTGTATTTATATCGTATTCGTGTTATAATTGTATTTAAAATATTATATATTTTAATATAAATATGGACACATTAATAATTCGTGTTATATAAATTTTGACATATTTATGTATTCGTATCATGTTCTTATTATTTTTCATATCGTATTTTGTATCGTATACAAAATTATTAGATCAACTCTACCTAAACAAAAACAAAAACAATCAATTAAAGAGTAGAGTGGATTCATTGAAGCTTTGAAAGGGTTACCTTTGCCTATGTTTTATTATTAGGTCAAATTGGTTTTATATTCAAAACCAAAACCTACCTACCAAATACCAATCATGAGTAAGTAAGGTTTTCAACCTTTGGTTGTCTTGGATCCTCGGCCCAAGCACTAGCTTTCTAGCTCGGATGGCATCAGCAACAAAAGTTGTAGTAGGCCCAAGGCCCAGATGAGTCTGCACCCTGCAAATTAACAATGCCTAGTCTCCTTAATCCTGTTCCTCTCCAAGCTATACCTATAAGAATCAAGATTTTATTGCTAGAGTACAGTAAAAAATATAGAGGTTTGGATAAGAGATAATTACAGTTTTGGTATTGAATTTTAAGAAAAATGTATAAATTGACATCTGAACAAATAAACAATCATTGGAAATACTACTATTTGCCATTTGCATATGTTGTTCCTGTATACAGAGTAGGATTGAAGATCCAAAAAAGGGTAAAAAAGGAAACAATGGCTCATTGAAGTTTTCAGATTGATTTAATTGAAATAAAAATGAAACTTGTAAGATCTAATCAAATCCAGCTTGAGCCTTCAAGTCAACACAGGATTAAACTGCAGATATTGAAAGTATATCAATCCAAAGAAATATCATCAGTAGGTGAGCGATGAAAAGGAAATTTAGCTGCTGAAAAGCCAAAGCCCCTTCACATCTTTGTGTATGATACACCATTTCAAGTGAAGAAAAATAATAATAATTGTCATTCCAAGTAGGTTCAATCAATTTGAAAGCTTACACATGAAACTGGAGAAATCAATGGCATAAAGTGTGGACTGGCACAATGTGAAAAAACTAATAAATAAAATGTAATACAAATCCAAAACAAATACTAGAGAGACCGAGCTGTTTAAGGCAATGGACTGAAGCAAGCCTCAGAATGAACAATCAAGTGGAAAAAGGTTTAGATACTACGGGATATGATCATAAGCCGAAGGCATATCCCGCAGCAATGAAAGCTGTAACAGCATACAGCCACATATGACCAGGTCGAGATGAATCATCAGCACCGCTGCATTCATCATTGGCACCACTAAAGCATCCAGGTCTTGTAATTTTAGCCACACCTCCTTGTAGAACAAAGCTACTGTTATGCTTACCACTGCTGAACAGCACACACCAGAAATAGGGAGCCCCACCATCTGTGCCGGTCGCAGCAGCCCCAACTTCAGTGTGGTTCTTATTGTAAAGAATTTCCAAACTCTTCTCGTTTTTCATCAACATTGAGAATGCTTCAGGAGGCTCGGCATATTTGGATTGGCATCCAAGTAAACGGCCAGTGATTGGAGAGAGGGTTGAGGCATCGACACCACAGTTGGGGGCAAAAGTTTCAGCAAATTCAGAATCAGCAGGCTTCTTCGCATCAGGCCCTCCTACAGCATTACAATCACCTTGGTATGCTTTTATATATTGCAAAGCAATGCAGGCCAGGCCTGGGTTGTCAGTGAGAGATGATGACTTGTGTGCGGTCCTATTGGCGTTAAGCACAACCACCAACTCATCCGCAGGGTTATCAGTTACTTTGGCTATAATTGAACAGTTCAATTGTTAGGGCTCAAGAATAATGACACAATCAGATCATAAACTGAGAGCACAAAGATAGACACAAAAAAATTGAACATTAAAAGAGGACTATACTAGAGCACTTTTAACAGATTGAAGAAATGTATGCATTGCATTCTTTTGAGTAATCCATTTTGTTTACTCGGCTACTTATACACTATGGATAAGTGGGAAAAAAATGACAACAAACATGACAGAAGCGAGTGTTTGAAGCTGAGTAGAAATCCTCTTACATGATGTAAGACCAGTATGAAGGAACCAATACCAAATTAACATACAAAAATTTAAAATTGATATTAAAAGGATGTGGTACTCGTTGGACTGTATAGTAATACTGAGGACGTCTTAAAAGTTTTATACTCCTCGGTGGTTTGTTCAGCTAAAATTTGGCATTAAGATGATGATCAGAGAAAGGTGACCAGAATAGCAAATACAATCAGGCGAAAAGTTATGCTCTCTTTTAGGGTATTCTGAAGGGAGGGATCAAATGTAATATGAAAGTCCTCAATATGTTTAACTTCCCATTGGAAAGTTGAAGACGTTTTATCATGCCTCGTAGATGTTGATAAGGGAGAAAGATTGGAAACAACATAGCTTTTCTATTTTTGGTGCATTGCTTAGGTTCAGCACCTCTAGTGTTCACTTGGGCACTTTCCTCTTCTCTCTTCTACAAGCATGATGCATCTCATGATCAAAGATTTTCATCTGGGCTTATATCATGGCTAGAACTTGTATTCTCAAATGAAATCAATATAACGAGTTCTTCGTTTACTATAAGTTCAGATTTAGATGTTTACAGACGCCATGTCCTATGTGGAATCTACGTTATTCGGACTCGGGGGTGAGTGTTGGATACGGGCATGTGTCCGACACGGGCATGCTCAATTTTTTTTAAGTTTTTCCATATATTTGGAGGATCATACCCCCATACCCTTGTTCGAATATGTGTCGGACATGAGTGTCGGACACGGGTACTTCAGGAAAAATGAAGAGCAGGAGTAATAGTGTGGAATAGTATTGGAAAATTTAACCATCTAGTTGACAATTCTACATCAGACTCCTTTAAACACAAACATATGCCCACAACAACCAGTATTTCTCTGATGGTGAAACAATAGAATTCCCAAAATGTAAGGAGCCTTTGCACTTAACACTTATCAGATGGATCAACTCCAATTCAATCTCAAGCTTCCGTATCAGATAGCAGCAACACATCTCAAATTTCTAAATAACATCCATTAGTTACTTAGGATAATTATTGTAGATAATTCTTGTATGTATTACTCCCCTTACACAAAAATACCTACAAGTTTTGGATCACTTTCAAGCTGCCACAGTCCTTAAGAAGATCTATATTGAGAAATGATGGACGGGTATTAAATGCATTAAAAGAGCTTCTCATCAAAATACATGGAAATCTAAGATCCAAAAAGTACATTTTCTTTCTTTTGTCCTCCTTTATCAACTAAATAAAGGACTAAAACCAACAGCAAAATAAGTCAACCAACTAAAAAACACAGCTTTAAATACGAGATCTAGCAAAAAGGAAAACTCAAGAAAAACCACCTGCTTTAAACAAAAATCAAGTCAAATCAAAATGGGCAATCACTAAAAGTTTAGAACTGCAATGCCTGAGATTCAGATCAATACTATATCTTGCCAACTTACAAATAACAACTGCATTTGGAAAATATGAAAGAAACCCATAAATAGAAATAGAAAAAGATATAATTTTATAGTTATGAAGCAGATCAATCACTTACTAGAACCAATAATTCAATTCCAAACCCAAAAAATATATATACATTGTACAAAGTCATTTCATTTCACCATACAAAATAAGTTGAAAAAAAAAAAAAAAAAACTCTTCATTTTTTTTCTTTTTGGAGCAATAGCTAAAGCTGGATAAGAGAAAGAAGATGGGAGGGAGACTTACTTTGAGTATTGGCAGAAACAGAGAGGAAAACAAAAGGAGAAAAAAGAAGCCATAAAGCCATTGCCATTGTTGTTTGCTGTGAAGAGTAACTCAGTAGATCTGAGACAGAAGAAAGAAAGAAAGACTGGTGGAGAAGAAGAGATGAAACAGAGGAAATAGTCAGTAAAATGTCCACTTCGTTTCGGTTGCTTTACAACTATGGCTATTCTTTTTTCTTTTGGTCTTTATTTGCCGACATGCCAACCATCCGGGTTCTTGGTCTTTAAAATATTATTACTATTTTATTTTAATTTAAGAAAAACCATAGTAATTAAGTCTAGAAGACAAATGCATGTGAGGAGGGCAATTTTTTAAAGCCAATTTTTTGGTTCCTTAATTATTTTATTTATGATAGTTCCAGACATGTCTAACTTTAATTTCTATCTTAATTAAAATTTAAAATTTAATCCAATTGATTTATCCGATCATTTTTAAAATGATATTTGAATACAATATCTGTAACTCTTTTTATTCTTAAATTGAGAATTTATTTGTACCAAAAAAATCTATCTTAATTACTAAAATTAGTAAACCAAAGGTTTAAAAAGATGTCGCAACCAATTTTTTAGATTAAAAAATTGCAAGGTTAAATTTGTGATTTTTGAACAATGCTGAAGACATTAACTAATGGATAAGACTGTTTCAGTTTTGCTATGGACAAACCCACCGATGTTGTTGTGATAAGTTGCACAGAGTCACCACCAAAATGGCGGATAGTGGCGGTGGCGGAGTCACAATGGGAGGCCGGAGGAGGTTATGGTACCCTAAGTTTTGAACATTCTCGGGAGGTACTGCTTTATAGTTTATAGTCTATATATCATTGCTTTCATTCTTGTAAACATCAACATTAATTAAGACAAGTAAACTTCATTTTCTTATAAGCTTTCCATTGCAGCCTCCTTCATACTGTCCCAGGAAAGAAAATTGCTGATGCCTATAGACCCAAGATAGGCAGCACCGTATCGGTAAGTGTATCGTTTTTATTCTGATATTGATATCAATGGACGTTGAAGTATCTTTTCGGGTTTATCGATATTTTTAAAATATTTTTTCATATATCTATATGTATAACATATTTTCAAGTTTTTTAATAAAATATATATTATATACACATGCAAATATACATCCATTATATGTATATATACATTTTTATACAAATATAAATTTTAAATATTTAATAATTAAATTTTTTAGTAAAATAAATATTAAAATGTTAAAAAAAGATAGTAAATTATTATTAATTATGTTCAATAATCTAATTTAATGAACATATATATATATTTTAAAATATAATTATGAAAAAAATAAAAAATGATGACATAAAAAATATTAAAAATGGTTTAAAAATTCAAATAAGTGAATTTTTAAATAAAAAATTTAAAAAAATTTAAAAAAATCAAAATATTATATCAACCGGTACGGGCGGTATAACCGGTATGAGCCGTTACCAAAACCGGAACGAAACGAGACTTGTACCGTCTCAATTTACCTTAAAAATGATATGTACCGACCGATACGGTACCGATAACACCCTCCTGAAGAATTGGACCCAGAAATGAAGCAATTGGAATCACTTCTTTCTATACATCCATTCCATATATGCTCTGTTCAATAATTTTCTGCTCTATAATAATATTGTTTTTATTACCAAAGGCAAAAATAAGTAATATATTTGAAGTAAAATTTTCTACTATCAGAGTGTAATTTTAGGATTTCAATCCATCTGTCTGCAAAAACATGACAAAACCTATGTTCTCATACTTGAGTGTGAATATCAGATATAAATATATATCCAACACGAATATATTTAATTTTTTAAAAAAATTTCCATGTATTTAAAAAGTCCTTGAAGGATCATAAAAAAACGAAAAGTCAAAGCAACATGGGGCAAAACAACCAATATAGTGAATATAAAAACATTGATAGTAATTTATTACACTGTTACACAAAGGATGCAGGTAGATCAAGTACCTATATATATATATATATATATATATATATATATATCCAAAACAAACAGGAAGTGATGATGACCATTTACATACAAAGAGAGCCGATCATGACAAAATACCAAGTGTTTTTGCTGCCAATAGTATCCACTTCCAAAGGGATTCACATCATGCAGGTGCCAAGCTACTAAAAATACGCTTCAAACTCGGACAAACTGCACGTAACCTCCCCATGCTGATGCTCATTGAGCAAATCTATCAGTCACAGGATAAGAAACATTATTATTGAACTGGATTAGTTTTTCTCTTTCGCGAGAAAAATTATAGAGATTCAAGTAGAAGAGACGATCAACAGAATTTGATCATTATATGATAATTGCAAAGAATAAACTTAAACCTATCAGCGTACATAATAGAAGCTAAGCACTTTATATGTTACTCGGACTCGGATACATGTCCGACACGGGTATATTTGATTTATTCCAAGTTTTTTCATGTATTTGGAAGGTCCTTGGAAGATCATATCCCCATACCTATGTCTAGATATGCATCAAACATGGATGTCGGATACGGATACTTCAAGAAAAATGAAGATTCGAAACAACATAACTTTATAAGCAAAGCATATTATAGATGGGAGGCAAAACAAAATAATGCTCTCACCTTTGGACAAAAGCGAACATCCAAAGTCTCCAGCATGCTACACTGTGATATAGCAGTTTCAACTGTTTCTTCCTCAATGTTGCAAGACTTACAAAAAGACCAATAGGCAAAAGAAAACAGAAAACAGCATCAGGTCAGAATCTCATGGCCCTACATTAACTACAAGAATGGAGACATACACATTACGTATATGTTTGTGTGACAAAACGAAATCAAAATGACTTTGCATGAAGGAAACAGGAAATTAAAAGAGGATTTGGGGCCAGAAAACAAATACTCTCTATAGAAGAAGTATCACAGTCAGAATCAACAAAATAGATAACTTTTACATCAAAGTAAGAAAGGCAGGTTTCACACAGACTACTATACTACATCAGGTAAAACAATGATTGCAGAGATAAGTGTAGAACCTATCTTTAACTACTATCAAATCATCAGAGAATGGAGACCTTATACGACTCATTAGCTGCGTCCTAGAATACATACCAAAATACACAGAATATAACTTCTACACGACCCACTATGCGTATCAAATGGAACTACTTATGCATGTCAGCCTTTAACAAATAAATCAGTCACAAAAGCCTAGGTAGTAAAAACCAAGCATCTTCAATAATACACTCCCAATAGAAAATCACCAGAACACGGTAAAAAAAAAAAGGACCTAAAACATTAAACATCTGTGGTTTCGGAGACTGAGAATGCATACCTGAAGAAATAGACTAGTCAGTCTAGGACACCCAAGCTTCAAAACTTCCAAAGAACAACAATTGCTGAATTGTAATATAGGCAGAAAAATTTAGAAGAGTACCAGATAGAACAAAAACAAACCATAAACATAAAAAGGAGCGTATCCATACCTTAAATTAAGGAAGGACAAATTGAAACAAGCAAGATCAACTTCCTTCAAATTGGCTGACAAAGAAAGATTTAGGGATGACAAATGGAAACAACGTGCTGCTGGAGGGATGAGCACTTTCCTAATATTTGGACAACCTACGCAGTTGAGGTTCTGCAGTAAACGGTTCGCTTGCTCAACTGGCTCATTGATGTTCTCAAAAGAAAACATGCTAGATCCATTATGTACACCAAGTGACTCAAATCGACCACCAGTAGAACCCCAATTCAGGTCATGCATATTTATACATCCATTCAAGCTCACATGAGTAAGATGTGTGCAAAAGGCAAGAAGCTCCTCTATGGCAGACTGGCACAGGGTACCATATGACAAGTCCAAATCCCGGAGTTCTCGTAAAGCACCTTCCTCGCAAAGAGGCTCCAATGGTGAGTCAGCCAGATATTTGCATGCTTGTAATTTTAACACCTAAAAGAAGGAAAAGTGAGCAAGAACATAGCAGGAAATAAGGAAAACATGCAGTAATGGAAACATTGAAAGCTTAAACCAGAAAATTTACAAGGATGTGAAATTTTTCTTAAACTTGCTTTAATGGTAGAAGAAGAAGCAACAGAATGGATGTTATGAGATAAAATTCTCCACGCAAGGGACTAAAATGGTATTAGCATTTTAGATCAAAATACAAAATCAATAAGAGTACAAACCAATGCAACATTATGCATTCATCAAGTACATGCAGTAGAATCAACTGAAAATGAAATAACACCAATATGCCATGTATGGCTAATCATGCTTATGTATCAAGGATTTCAAAGTTACCTTCAGCTGCAAACAAGACTCAAAAACTGGCTGCAAATTCGTCAAAAAAGTATATGACAAATCAAGTGTTGTTAAATTCAGAAGCCAGCGCAAACAGTAAAGACCGTCAGAACCAATAGAACGGCATGACATCAATATTAATGACTCGATCAGAGAGCAGGAAGCAGTGGTTGCAGATAAGCAATCATCCTTCAGTTGGCTGCATGTAAAATTGAATAAAAGCGTCAGCCATGGACCAGAGTATGGTATCATAAAAAGAAGTTAGAGCAAATGCAACAAACCTGCAAAAGGAAGCATCCAGAGACGTCAATAGAGGACAATTTATGGATGCTTCAGATAAGACACCACACCCTTTCAACTCAAGTGACACCATATATGGAGCATCAATTCTGAGTGTATTCAATTTGGGGCATATTCCGAGATTAAGTGACCGAAGAGCAGCCTACAAGCAGGGAAATGCTTCAGTTTTTACATTTTTATAAGAGCAAGAAATTGCATGCATCAATAGTCAATACTGTATAAGCAAATTAATCTCAGAAGTTTAGAGTCACTCTAAGCTTACAGGATAAAATGATGCTCTTTCCAGATGACCACAACCATCTAAGGAAATTTTCTCAAGACAAGGACATGCAAGATCCAGAGTAGTAATATCACGACAACCGACCAGAGAAAGACTGACTAAAGATGTACAGGAGAACTGCACTGCTGTCAAGCTCTGGTCAAAAAAAAAAAATGTCAGAAAGCACAACAAAGCAGGAACTGAGCTATAATATTTAATAGCACCAAAAACAATTAAAGAGTATTGGTAAATAATGCTAGATGCAGACCCGAATTCAGACAGATTAAGTCTATGGTGCCATTTGAAGTGACCAAAGGCCCTTATCCATACACATGCATGAGAACTGAGAAATGGTTGAATATTCAGAAAGAACCTATTCACATACCTCACAGTTATCCAGAACCAATGATTTTAGCATAGGGCAACCACCACCGTCGCTAAAGACATTGCAAATAGAATTTGTCAAAGATGCACAATCTGTAAGGTCTACTTCTTGCAAACATTGACATTGCAGAGACAACATTGTCAAATTTTCCTGCTTCTGCAACGCTAATTTCTGCATTTTCATGAAATCAACACTACAAATTCAAACTCTTATTAACAACCAAGACAGTAACAACAGAGGCCAAATTGTGCATTAAAAAAAAATACTTGAAGTGAATTTGAACTGATGTTAATGCGATGGAGTGCGGCGCAATTTGACACTGTTATAGATGACAGCATGAAACATTGTACATTCAAGTCAGCAAATCTGCATGGAAAAAAATTATAAACTATTATTATCAAAAAAGAAAAAGACGGAAGGCATTAAAAAAAATGAAATATCCAGCTAAAAAGCAATGAGGCAATCTTTTTGGGTTAGGTAAGAAAAGGGAAGGGGAATGAAATGGAATGGAATAACAGTATACTTTCGACAATGAACCAGTCGAATTTTCCGCAAACGAGGAAGATCCAATGACACTGATGTCAACATATGGCAATTATCAAGCTCCAACTCCTGCAACAGATAACAGAGTCAGTACGGGCAGCTAGAAGTTTTTAATAGACCGCAAAGACAACCAGGTAATAACAATATATACAAGAAAAATGATTCAAACCTCCAACATATAACTATGAGATATTGCAGCCATTGAAGCCGAAGTTATACCCTCGCAGTTGTCAAGCTTAAGAACTGTTAACATTGGCAGCCTTACAGACTTCAAAGAAAAGCAAATGCATAAAGTTACACCTTAACCAAAAAAAAAGCAGTATTTATTAGAACTAAATTAACCATTTCAAGAACTGACCTCAAGTGAGATGTTAGGACAATATGAAGAATTCAGAACATGGAGATTAGCACAAGTGAGAGCTATTTCACGCAATGTTTCATCACTAACACAAGAACAATTTGACATGTCTAAAGACTCTAATTGGGGGCAAGAAGTCACTGCCGAACGAATTGCTGCATCTGTAAGTTTGTGGCATGCGCTAATGTCAAGCAGATGTAAAAGAGGACAATTAAGGGCCACCTGTGCCATATTACTACGTTTCAAAGATAAACTTTTTAGTTGTGGGCACCTGCAAAAGATCAGCCTTTAGCATAAAGAACGACCAGATTGAAGTCAACATATAGATAACATTAAAATCAAACTTTTGTTTCACCTGATTGATATACGCATTACACGGCATTTTGTTACTTTCAGATCACACAATCGATCATGGTTAATAGGTATCTCTTGAACACCATTGCCAAGAATAGCATCATTGACATCCAAACTCCTTAACATACTACACTCTGCCAATGCATGGAAAAAAGCATCCCCTAGTTGGCCTTTTCCCAATGTCAAAGCCTCAAGATTTCTAACAATCAGAAAATTATACGAATTAACAGCAGGCACAACAAATTCATTTGAATATATAAAATATGATGCTAAAATATTACTGTAATGAAGAGACAGCTTTCATAACGAGCAGGTGCATATTAGGAGTGCCACTGAGATTCACTTCAGTGGCATTTGGATATCGTTGACACATGTCCTCAACTGCAAAATCAAAATGCAATGTTATAGCAGTTAGGCATCCAATTTCATAACTAAAAATGGACAATTGTCTCACACAAAGTAATAATATAACGAACAAACAAATCAATATGACATGAATAGTCTCTCTCTTGCCTAGGAGGCAGGAGCCAGCACCAAACATGGCAATTCTCAATATATAAAAGATCAAAGGACAACTTATATATAATTGCATGCTCATATAATTCTCTCATTTAAAAAAAGTGTCTGTTCTAAGCAATTTAGACTACCACCCCCATTTCTCTAACTAAGTTTTATTTATTTGGAATACACTGTTTAAACCAAATGAAAAACTAAGCCAAGACATAATACAAATATGAGACTTACATTGTTCAAGAGATATATTCCGGTTTTCGAAATTCAAACACCTCCAAAAATCCTCATGAGCACTAGCTGCTCGCCACTGCCTACAAACTATAGCAGCATGACAAAGATTACAATGGTCCAAGAATGAGAACACCTGAAAATAGGAAAAACAAACAAAAGGTTCAATAAATGGAACAATATACAAAATTATAAAAACTAAAATAAAAATGTTATAGTTCAAACTACCTACCATATGCAATAAGTCATCGGTCAGATCCATTCGAATTTCAAAATCTTCCGCTCTCAAATCATCCTCATCTTCCTCATCTTTCCCACCATTACCATCAAAAGGATGTCCATCACTTCCATTATTCAACATGAAATTGTGATAAAATATCTCATTATTAGATGAATTTGATGAGACTTGGTTAATATTATAATCTGTCCCTGCCAAAGAGCAAGACGTGCTCTGGCTGCAGTGCAAATTTTGCAGAATAAGTATGACAAAAAATTAAATTTCTCAATTAAATTTGTTTATAGTTGTCCAGTTGACTCACTGAAAACTGGAGTAGACTTTGGCTCGCTTATGGTGCGAATCGTGGTAGTCACAATCTTGAACGGCAGTTGAGGCGGAGATGCTAGTCTCACCCTCGGAAGGACGCGAGCAGCCATTCGAAGGGCGCCACATAGCATCATCCCAATTCCCACCGCTTCTCATGGCGGTGACCATTTCTTCAAACAACAGCAACGTCTCATCTCCTGGTCTTTGACTGTTTAGGGTTTTGGTTAGGGTTAAGGCAAATCGAGCTGGTACGACGGTGACAGTGGCGGGGGCTTCTTCTTCCTCCTCGTGGTCATCGTCGTCGTCATTTACAATATTTCCCTTAATGTCGTCGACATTTGCCAAAAAACCTTCCTTCATGGTTCCTTCCCGTTGATTATCGTCTTCTTCGTCGTCGATAAAGCATAGGCAGCACCAAATCCTCATGCACTCGGATCTAAAACCCAACCCCTCTCTAAAAAAAGAAAACCCTAGTTAACGATCCTGCACATTCCATTTCTCCAAAAACGAAAAAAAAAAAAACCTAAATTTAATAAAGAAGAACAAAAAAGCTCCGGCCTTTCAGGTACCCTATAATTTTTTCAAGGAAAAAAATCGATTTTGAAACTTCAATATTTTTGAAATTTCAAAGAAGAATCGATCGATACATAAAATATACAAATAGAGAGAGAGAGAGAGAGAGAGAGAGAGAGAGAGAGAGAGAGGGAAGGAGGGACATGACCGGATCTGATCGGATCTTAGGAGCTGATAGACTTACTCTTTTTTTTCCTTTTTAGGAAGCTTGAAAAAAGAAAAAGAAAAAAAAAAAGATGGGCACTAAGATTTGTCTACGGGTCGGATATCCGCCCGGCCGAAAGATATACTTGTTCATCGAACCGAATTATTATTTAATTAATAAATAATTAATTTTTATGTAATTTTAATTTTAAAGTATATAAATAGTAATATAAAATTTTTTAATAATAAAACAGGTTTTTGGAGACCGTCTTAAATAGTAATATAAAATTTTTATGGATGAAATAATTTGAGAATTTATATATTTATCAATGAATAAAAAAATAGATCAAAAGTTAAATCGATAGGTTCTCGGTTAATCGGTGCTGCAATTAAAAAAAATTAAAAATATTATTTTAATATTAAATAAATTTAAATATAATAAATATTTAATAATATGATTTTTAATATAAATTTACAAAATTAAAATTTTAAATCCCTCCATTTACAAATAAAATAATAAAAATATAAAATCAGTTTAATTTTGTTTTTAGTGATTCACTGAAAATTCGATTAACTTATTAGACTGAACATATCATCAATTTTGTCTTTCTTTCTTTCTTTCTTTCTTTTCTTTCTCTTTACTTTTTTCTCCCTTCTTTTTATTTTATTTTACAAAATGAAACGAGAAGGGAAAATTTTTGGTCGTCTTGCCAAACGAAAATAATTTTATTATGGCTAAAAAACAAATGAAAGATCATTATAGAAAATGTTTTAAAAAATATATTTTATTAACCGATGCTTTTAGATCATTTTTTAAAATTAATTAATATATTATTATATTAAATATATTTAATGTATTAAGTATAAATATTATTATATAATATTAATCTTAAAAAATATATAAAAACATTCGTTAATAAAATCTTAAAAAATGAGAACCAAACTTGTGTGTGTTTTATGAAGGCTTGTTATTGACTATAAAGCACTTTACTAAAGTTATGGGTGGATTTGAAATATGAAATCACACGTGCAAAACAACTTTTGGGTCAAATTTGAATAGCATTATTCAATTAAAGATATATATATATATAGATAGATATTTAAGTTCAAATATATATTCCAATTACAAAATTTAATGCAACCATTGGGGTACATTATATAAGGGATTATAATCAGGATAAATTTCTTATAACAATAATAATTATTATATTACAAAATTAACAAAGTGGTATTACTTTACTAAGTAACACTTATAGGCTAAACATGATTTTTTTTTCTTTCAATAATTCAGCTTAAATAATAAACTTTCAGGATTAGTTATACATGTCAATAGAGTTTTTAAATTTTATTAGTCATATTAAAATATTACCTTATGTTTCATTATTTTTTATATGAGTTTGTAATATTTTTAAAGAAATATGTGACAATTTTCTAATTGAAGTTCTAAAATTTGGTTTTAGTACTTAAAATTGGATTTCAGTGCAATAAAAATAGTTTTTGACAATTGAATTTTTTAAAATATTAAAAAATTGTCAAGTATTAAATCAAGAGCCAAAAATTCTATCGACAGACAACAAATTGACTTTTATTTAAATTGTAAAAATGCTAGATTAAAATACAATAATTCTATTTGGAAAACATATTTTGCTCTTGAGTTCCAAACTTTCAAATCTAAGATCTAAGAAGAGCAAACCTACTTTTGTTTTTGCCCAATATCAAATCGATATTTTTGAATGTGAACTCATATCTAAAGCCTTAATGTTGTGTCGTTTTATGTTTACACATTGTCATCTTCACTTGCAAAAATATACATTTACTTCATTTTTTTTTTCGAAATTAAAAATAAATCTTATTTCCCTTTTATTATTATTATTTAGATTTGATAATCAATGTTTTAAATAAATTCTTTAAAAAGATCATATTAGACAAGTTACTAATTCAATGAATTAAAATTCATAAAATTAACTATTAATTATTTTATTTAATATAAAATATTATTATAAGGGTCTGTTAACGAGTGTGTATAAATATTATATAAAAACAGTTAAAATATTATTTTTAACCAATACATTACTTATAAAATTATTTTTCTTAAATATCACTAAACATTAATGAATATTTCACTAATTATAAGTTTATAACTTATTTAATCTTGACAAAATATTGTAACTTTGTAAGTTACCAATTTTTTTTTTTTTTTACTTGGTACCGTAACTTGTTTGCCACTTGCCACTCACGGTTGAAAAGTTTAAACTTTAAAATAGACCTATTCAGGGCGGGCCGGGCAATGGTCCGAAAAATATATATATTTTTTTTTGCCAAAATCCATTCGGATGGAGATTGGACCGATCGGTATAGGCTCATTTCACTATTTAAAGATATTAAAATATCATTTTTATTTTTATATTAATATATATTTTATAATTAAATTTAAATAAAATAATATTTTTTATTTAATAAATAATAATTCGAATTTAATTGAATCAATCCAAATTATTAAATAATTTATTCAAATCCGATTCAATATGAAGCAAACTTATCAAATCCTACGGCTTAGCCGATCGTAGCCAGGTCTATTTTCAAGCATTTAATGCGCACTAGATTGCGCCATTTACTGACACGAATTTTTTACCTATGTGAATTAGAATTATTGTACCTTCTGGTACCTTTTTTATAGCAGAGTAAATGTAACTTTGTTGAACAGTTGAAGATTTTAATCATACACGTGGCAAATTGCCAATGTTTCAAGATTGGTTTCTGTGAATATCAGACGAACCTCCATGATTCAACTGGGTCCCATCAGTCTTCTGCTTGTAAGTTAACTCTTAACTGAACAAGTGGTCCTAAAATAGGGGACTGCTAGGCTAGAGGCAATGTACCTGATTGAAGCTTAAAAATGTCTATTTCTTTTAGTTTCAATTAAAAAAAAAAAAGGAATTATTATTATTATTTTTTTACTCGTATGGTACATGCGCAATTAATCTCATTAACTGTTTGCATTAACATTTCCATAGGAAGAATTAAGGCATGAAAAATGGTTCATTATTACACCTACATCTACTGCTGTCTAAATCCAACATTTTTTCCTTATGCAACACAAAATAAATACTAGTCATAAAGAATATCTTTTTACAATAACTTTTTATTTCTTCTCATCAGATTGGTCAAAGGTTAACTAATATGTACTAAAATAATTGAAAAATTAGTTTTTATAGATTGACAATAGGGTTTTTTAATTCCACGAACAATATAGTTTTAAAAATATGTCACATATTTTAATTAATTTTTGAATGTATCAGGAATATTTGTTATTGTATTAACACCGTTTGTGAAATCTAACAATTCTACTAAAGATGGATAAGATAATTTCTCATGACTTAATAACAATATATAAATGAATATATATAAGGTTTTGTTGGAGGGTTTTATTTAATGTATCAATGCAAATGTATATATATATATATAATTGACATGATTATGTTTTAATTTTTGCAAAATTTTTATAATGAACTAAATTATTATGCTTGTGTTAGCTAATTTTATGTGTTTATAGTAAATTTGAAAGGATTGTGATCGCATAAAGTAAGGTTTTTTAATTATAATTTATGATTTCATTTACTATTATTCTTTATTAACTTACTACCAACTTTCTTTTAACCAAAAAGATCGGAGTATAAAGATAAAAAGAAAAAATTGTAAATTATTATATTTAAATTTCAAATTTATTGAATGTTATATATTAAAAGTGATTGTATAAGTTAATTAAGTAAATCCGAATTTTTTTGAATATTATCTTTTAAAAATGATTGTATAAATCAATTCAACCATTTTTTTGTTTGTTTTAATGTTTCTAATTAAACTTGTTAAAACAACTTTAATAATTAAGCATATATGATTATTATATATGGCTATTAGGAAACAATTGAATTTTAATGGCCTCCCGATGTGGAAACATGTGGGTCCCAATAATTCCAATCAACGGTCAAGAAAAGATATGGAAAAGATCCGGGCGGTTTATCAAATCCTTGACAATTCTTGAGCCTTGGTCTTCCTAAATGGCCGACCACTTCCTATCTCCATTCCAATTTCCAAACATGTGAAAATTACACATTAGACCAAGGATCCTATTATTTTCTTATTTAGTTTTATTTCAATATTTATTTTGCATTTCTTATAATTTGGTTTAAGATATTTTTCGGATTTTGTTTAGACCTAATTGTCTTTTCAAAGATACCCAATTTCTCCCATTGAGCCAGAATTTATTTACACTCTTTGACTAATATATAGTGAAATTTATTAATCCATGAAATTCATAAATGTTTTTTTATTTTATTTTATAAAGTTATAAGTAATGTACTGAAATTAAATTAATAAATTATTATTGCATCAAAGTGAAGCAAATAGTCGAAATAAATTAAAAGTTTGTACTTTTAATATTCTTATTATGGAATATTATATGTAAGAATATTTTTCATATTTTATATATGTCACCTATAAATAAAGTCTTATGTTTCCATCTAGGAAAAAACACACATTAAAAAAAAATTGTCTCTCAATCTTTTTGGTAAGAACTATTTATTTTATTTATAACTAACAATGCTCAATATTTGTATATGCAAATTAAAAAAGAATAAGACCCATAAAAAAAGAGGAAGAAGCCATTATATCGAGCTTTGGACTTAATTTGCCAATCCATTTTCACTTTCTTCAAAAACCCTATAGCCCTTTTATGTGGACTTAATTGGGCCTTCATCAGTGCTCTCAGCTCTTCTTATATCTAAGCTCAAAAAGCTACTTTTGTCTTTGGACAAGTAATTAAAAATCAGCTACTGGTAGATCGGGAGCATTTTATTAGCATGTCCAAAATTAACTGTTAGAATTACTTAATCGAGTTATCATAAATAATTTAATTTATTAATAATAAAAATTTAGTGATAAAATTTGATAAAATTAAAAATTTGTAATTTATATAAAAATTAATGTTAAGTTTTATGATCCAGAATATAAATTACTCTTCAAAAAGTTACTTTTGTCTTTGGACAAGTAATTAGAAATCAGCTACAGGTGGATCGGGAGCATTTCACTACAATAATACAATTATTCAATTACATTCAAGAATTATGTAGGGGTAGACCATTTATAAGTGTGGACTCTATGTAATATTTTGATGAATCCTACATAACTTTGAATTCTGTTTAGTTAGTTGTAGTGCAATTATTGTAGGTGATATGCTCGTTCATGGATCATGGATTGATGCCATTTTAAATCTTCAATGAATTACTTTATTACTATCTAATAAACCTGACAATTCGTGTGTTCATGTCGTGTTCGAGTATTTTTCACGTATTATAATCGTGTTTAAGGTATTATATATTTATATAAATTTAGATACGTTAATAATTCGTGTTATATAAATTTTGACACATTTATGTATTCGTGTTATTTTTTCGTGTCATGCGCTTTGCCACGGGAATTTTTCTCCTATTTATAAATAACTGATATAACTTAATTATGTTATATTCATGAATATTCTTTTTTTCTTCTCATGAAAATTTAATTTTTGGTGCTGTTATATTTTTCATGCATATATTCATATTTTAAGTAATTTTTAAACATATATATATATATATATATGAGAAGTAAAATACATAAATATAGAGAAATTAAGTAAAATATAAAGAAAATATACCTCTAAGCTTATGGGTTGAAACCTACAACCAAAATACCAAATAGCCCAAAGTTGATCGACTTATCTGAGTTTCTGGCTAGTTAACTTTTTGAGATATTTTTAATATCATTTTTGGTGTTTTGACTTTGTTTTTTCTTTTTTATTTGTTCTTTTTGTTGTGAAATAGTAGTAGTTGTGTAGGTGAAAGGTGTGGGATTTATTAACATTTGGTTGGTTGGAGTGGTAAAGTGATTTCAATCTCAAAATTAGAATCAAAGTTTGATTCCTGAGAGTCACCAGTGTTGAGAGGGCTTTACCGTTACACTTCTGATCTGACAATGATTAATTTTTCATCAACCATAAAATAGGGATAAAAAACACTCTAAATTTAGAAGAAAAAAAAAAGGTGGGTTTAGAGTTACTAATGCTTGGGTTTTTGGTGGTGATGATAAAATTTTGATGGTAGTGGAAGGCTAGGTTTTTTGGTGATTATAGTAAAATGTTGACGACGGAAGATAGGGTCCTATGGAGTAGAGGTTTTTTTAGAATTTTTTTATCCGGTTGAAAAAGTAACAAAATATGAAGGAAAAAAAAAAAAAAAAAAAGAAAGAAAAAAGGCAACTGTAAAAAATGGTCACTCGTCTGGCCAGCTGACAATCCTCAAGTCTCTTGAACTTTGCCAAATGACAAAAAATTGGATACCCAATTTTGCTTCAATTGAGTACGTGTCATTAAAAAATTATTAATGCAGCAAAGTATCTGTCAGGACTCAATTTTAATTGTATGTATGTATATTGATAAAGGGTAGCTTTCTCTTAAGCTGGATCGCCTTATTATTCCTGTCGCGCGTCTTCTCAGCCACATACACCCAGGACGATCGATAATATATTCATAACTTTTCTTTAACACCTTTATTTGTCAAATTTTATTTTGGCATATATAGTCCTTCCTCGCTCAACACAGTTGTAGAGAACTATAGCAGAAGAAGAGGAATTAGTGGACCATTGCTCAAAGACTTTATCATCGATCGTCTTTTTTTTTTTGGGTATGAAATGTTAAATTGTCCAATACCAGCCCAAGGAAAAATAAAAGCCTAACAATGTGTGGTTGCAATTGTGTGGTTTAATGTGTGGTTGTAGTTGTGTGGTTTAATGTGTGGTTGTAATTGTGTGGTTTAATATGTGGTTGTAGTTGTGTGGTTTAATGTGTGGTTGTAGTTGTGTGGTTTAATGTGTGGTTGTAGTTGTGTGATTTAAATGTGTGGTTGTTATTAAACAACAATGGGTGGTTGTAATTTATTTAGATTTTATATTTGTGTGGCTTGTGTTTGTCTTGGTATTGTATAAATACCCCCCTCCCTTGCATTTGTAAATCATCAAGTAGTAAGCTTCAATAAGCAATAAAAGTTCTAAGTTTTCCTAAAGAGTTCTTCTCTAAAGAGTCTAGTCTAGAGTGAAGTGTGAGCATTTGTGAGTTTTCCTAAAATCTAAACTTTCTTCTTTGAGTGGTAAAATTAGAGTTATCTACTCTAAGTTTTTCTCAACAATTGGTATCAGAGCTAGGTTGTGAGTTACTACCACAGTTACTATTCACACGTGTCACTATATACTTTTATAGTAATTGTTAACGTATACGAGATTTATTCAAGTATATGGTATACGATACTATTCACGTATACGGTACTGTTCACGGTGAAATAGTTATTCAGGTACTATTTTTGGTTTGAGCGTTCTTGAGTCGTGAGGAGTTTGTACTCTACAAGTTTGTGTCTCAAAATCAAGCTTGTTCGGTATTGTTAGAGTCTTGCCGACACGATGGGTGATCTTCAAGTAGTTGGAGGAATCAAGAAGCTCAATCACAAAAATTACAACACGTGGAAGACGTGTATGATGTCTTACCTACAAGGTCAAGACCTTTGGGAAGTCGTTGGTGGTAGTGAAGTTACGAAGCCCGAGCAAGAAGATGCTCAAGGAACCTTGCGCAAATGGAAGATTAAAGTGGGTAAAGCCATGTTTGCCCTTAAGACCACAGTTGAAGAAGAAATGTTGGAACACATACAAAAGCTAGAAACGCCAAAAGAAGCGTGGGATACTTTAGATGCACTCTTTTCGAGAAAGAATGACACAAGACTTCAACTTCTTGAGAATGAATTATTATCAGTTGCACAACGGGATATACCGATTGCTCAATACTTTCACAAGGTAAAAACGTTATGCCGTGAAATTTCTGATTTAGATCCTACAGCTGCTATTGGAGATACCAGGGTAAAAAGAATAATTATCCATGGTTTGAGGCCCGAATATCGCAGCTTCGTTGCCGCTATACAAGGATGGCCAACTGAACCATCACTTGTAGAGTTTGAAAATTTGCTTGTTGGTCAAGAATCTATGGCCAAGCAAATGGGAGGGGTCTCGTTGAAAAGTGAAGAGGAAGCACTCTACACCAACAAAAGCAAAGGCAAATTCAAACAGCACGTCGGTGGTGGATCTAAAAAGTATGGTGACAAGACAAAAAGTCATCAAGGAGAAGGGAGCTCTCGTCCAGGGGGAGCTTCAAAGAATCGTAGCAACAATAAAAGATTTGAAGGTAACTGTTACAACTGTGACAAGAAAGGTCACATGGCAAAAGACTGTTGGTTTAACAAAAGGCCCGCTGAGAGCAATGCTGCTACTTCTAGTACAAAGGAGAAAAGCGAAGATGATTGGGACGCTGAAGCATTTTTTGCTATGGAAGAGGAAGAGTTAGCTCTCACAGTAACAACGGCTGACCGAATTGACTATGAGAATGACTGGATTGTCGATTCAGGTTGCTCAAATCACATGACAGGCGATAAACAGAAGTTGCAGAACCTGACAAAATACAAGGGAAATCGCATTGTTGTTACAGCTGATAATTCAAGATTACCGATTACTCACATCGGTAAGACGGTAGTAGCACCTCGATATAGTCATAATCAGGTACCACTACAAGATGTTTACCATGTCCAAGGCATGAAGAAAAATTTGCTTTCAGTAGCACAATTAACATCGTCAGGTCACCATATTCTGTTTGGTCCAAGGGATGTGAAGGTATATCGTGATCTCAAAATCTCAGGACAGCCGATGATGGAAGGACGACGTCTGGAGTCAGTCTACGTGATGTCAGCAGAGTCAGCATATGTAGACAAGACAAGAATGAGCGATACAGCAGATTTATGGCACATGCGGTTAGGTCATGTTAGTTATTCCAAGCTAAGTATGATGATGAAGAAGTCGATGCTTAAGGGACTTCCTCAGCTTGACATAAGAACAGACACAGTTTGTGCAGGATGCCAATATGGTAAAGCACACCAATTGCCATACGAGGAGTCAAAGTTTAAAGCAAAAGAACCATTAGAGTTAGTTCACTCTGATGTATTTGGGCCCGTTAAGCAACCATCAATTAGTGGAATGCGGTACATGGTGACGTTTATTGATGATTTCTCCAGGTATGTGTGGGTTCTCTTTATGAAAGAAAAGTCTGACACTTTCTCAAAGTTTAAAGAGTTCAAAGAGATAGTTGAAGGAGAAGTGGGAAAGAAGATATGTTGCTTGCGCACAGACAATGGAGGAGAATATAGCTCAGGCGAATTCTCTCAATACCTACGAGAATGCAACATACGTCATCAGTATACTTGTGTCAATACACCACAACAGAATGGTGTAGCAGAGAGAAAGAATCGGCATCTTGCAGAAATATGTCGGAGTATGCTGCATGCAAAGAATGTACCCGGAAGATTTTGGGCCGAAGCTATGAGAACCGCAGCCCATGTGATCAACAAACTTCCTCAACCAAGGTTAGAGTTTGTTTCACCCTTTGAGAAATTGTGGAAAATGAAACCTTCAGTCAGCTACTTTCGAGTATTTGGTTGTGTATGTTATGTATTTGTTCCTGATCATTTACGTAGCAAGTTTGATAAGAAAGCAACTAGGTGTATCTTTGTGGGATACGACAACCAAAGGAAAGGGTGGAAATGTTGTGATCCTACGAGTGGAAGATGTTACACTTCACGCAATGTGGTATTCGATGAAGCATCTTCTTGGTGGTCCTCAGAAAAAGAGGTGTTGTCAGATTCAAAAGAATTTGAAGACATGTTACAACAGAAAATGGGAGAGTATATTGTCCAACTTCAATCAACTTCAGATGAAGTAGAAGACCTATGTGATGATAACGATGACGAGCAAGTGTTAGTCCAGAGTCCTTGGCAAACTGGTGTGTATCAACCAGATGTTAGATCGAGTGAAGTGGAAGAACCATCTCCACAATCACAAATCCGAAGGACAACAAGAGCACGGAAGCCAAATCCCAAATATGCTAATGCAGCTATAGTGGAAGAACCAATTGCAACAGAACCTGAGACGTTTGAAGAAGCATCACAGAGTTCTGAGTGGATTATGGCTATGAAAGAAGAGATCACTGCGCTTGAGCAGAATCAGACTTGGGATCTAGTGCCAAAACCAAGAGATGTGAAACCCATATCCTGCAAGTGGGTTTACAAGATAAAACATCGTCCAGATGGGTCGATTGAAAGGTACAAGGCACGGTTGGTGGCTCGTGGTTTCTCTCAGAAGTATGAGCTAGACTATGATGAAACGTTTAGTCCGGTGGCAAGACTTACAACCGTACGAGTCCTACTTGCCCTTGCAGCCAACAAAGACTGGAACTTGTGGCAGATGGATGTGAAGAATGCATTCCTTCATGGAGAGCTAGATCGGGAAATCTACATGATTCAACCATTGGGATTTCAAAACCAAAATCATCCTGAGCATGTGTGTAAGCTGCGAAAGGCACTTTACGGATTGAAACAAGCACCTAGAGCATGGTATGGTAAGATTGCTGAATTTTTAACTCATAGTGGTTATTCAGTGACACCTGCAGATTCCAGCTTGTTTGTCAAAGCTAATGGAGGAAAGCTAGCTATCGTATTGATATATGTGGATGATTTAATCATAACTGGTGATTATGAGGCAGAAATTCTTCAAACCAAGGAGAATTTATCAGTTCGTTTCCAAATGAAAGAACTTGGACAACTCAAGCACTTTCTTGGTCTAGAGGTTGATCACATACAAGAAGGAATATTTCTCTGTCAACAAAAATATTCTAAAGATTTGCTAAAAAGGTTTGGAATGCTCGAGAGCAAGCCAATTTCAACACCGATGGAACCAAATGGCAAGATGTGTGCACTTGAAGGCAAAGACTTGGAAGATGCAACTATGTATCGACAATTGGTAGGTAGCCTGATCTACTTAACCTTGACTCGACCTGACATTTCTTATACAGTTGGTGTGATGAGTCGGTATATGCAAAATCCGAAGAAGCCTCATTTAGAAGCAGTTCGACGAATACTGAGATATGTGAAAAGTACAATAGATTATGGTCTTTTGTACAAGAAAGGTGAAGACTGTAAGTTAGTTGGTTATTGTGATGCTGACTATGCAGGAGATCATGACACCAGGAGATCAACAACTGGGTACATGTTTAAACTTGGTTCTGGAACAATTTCTTGGTGCAGTAAGAGACAACCAACGGTATCATTGTCAACTACCGAAGCTGAGTATCGAGCAGCAGCAATGGCAGCTCAAGAGTGTACGTGGCTGATACAACTAATGAGTGATCTACATCAACCAGTAGATTATGCAGTTCCGTTGTATTGCGACAACCAGTCAGCAATTCGTTTGGCAGAAAATCCAGTCTTTCACGCAAGAACCAAACATATAGAAGTGCATTATCACTTTATCAGAGAAAAGGTTCTACAAGAAGAAATTGAGATGAAGCAGATCAAGACAGATGATCAAATGGCAGACTTATTCACAAAAGGTTTGAGTATCAACAAATTTGAAATGTTTCGTCGTCAACTCAACATGGTGCAAAGAGGAAGAGCTGGTATTGAGGGGGAGTGTTAAATTGTCCAATACCAGCCCAAGGAAAAATAAAAGCCTAACAATGTGTGGTTGCAATTGTGTGGTTTAATGTGTGGTTGTAGTTGTGTGGTTTAATGTGTGGTTGTAATTGTGTGGTTTAATATGTGGTTGTAGTTGTGTGGTTTAATGTGTGGTTGTAGTTGTGTGGTTTAATGTGTGGTTGTAGTTGTGTGATTTAAATGTGTGGTTGTTATTAAACAACAATGGGTGGTTGTAATTTATTTAGATTTTATATTTGTGTGGCTTGTGTTTGTCTTGGTATTGTATAAATACCCCCCTCCCTTGCATTTGTAAATCATCAAGTAGTAAGCTTCAATAAGCAATAAAAGTTCTAAGTTTTCCTAAAGAGTTCTTCTCTAAAGAGTGTAGTCTAGAGTGAAGTGTGAGCATTTGTGAGTTTTCCTAAAATCTAAACTTTCTTCTTTGAGTGGTAAAATTAGAGTTATCTACTCTAAGTTTTTCTCAACATGAAATTCATGGCTACAACTGTAAAGTTCACTAACTATATATGAAAAATCCTTTTGTAGTTATGCAGAAAGGAAGCAGCCCTACTCCAACTTAAAAAGAAGTCGATTATCCGTGCCTTTTGGCTTTAGATTCAAATCATGAAAAAGAAAGAATTTTTTTTTTTTTTTATTGAATTTGAAACATCGATCCAAGGGGAATACTTTCAAAAAGAAAAAAAGAAAAAAGAATGCATGCAAAGTGGACTCTTTCTTTCTATCAATGCATTTTTTATATATATTTTTCTTAGTATATATAAATAGATATCTTTTCTTTTAGAGGGAAATCTAGTGTTGGGGGATATTATTCTTCTCATAAATCAAACAATTTACATGCTCTAAAGCATCCCACGCACGTGTCCCGTAGAGGATCAATATTCATTCTAACAATTTACATGCTCTAAAGCATCCCACGCACGTGTCCCGTAGAGGATCAATATTATGCTACATATTCGAAAAATATCATTTCCAAAACTATTTTGACAACACATAGTACATATACATCTAATAATTTTAGATACGATACGATTATTTGAAAAAAATAATTAAAACATTACATTACATGATATGATATGAATATACGAACGTGTTAAAATTTATATAACATAAATTATTAATGTATCGAATTATATATATATATATATAACATTTTAAACACAAAAAATATAATACAAATACATGCATATCATGTTTTCGATTTTTTTTTTTTTTTGCAAAATCAAAATTAGTTTTTCTAGAAGTATTTATGTTTAATGCATATTATGCATGTAATCTTCCTTGATTTCCTAAAGTCAAAGATAGTATATGTAGAAATTGTACCTGCTTGTCGATATTTTCTTCACTTTCTTTTAATTTCCGTTAACGACTTCAAGCTTGATATTTAATTTGCTTGCTTCTAATTTCTCGCATTCAATCAAATTTTGTCATCCCTTTAATCTTTTCAGTTGCCTTGTGTCTTGGCGAACGACCTAAAATATTCGGTCTCCTGGAGTAGTAGTGCTTTCCCTAGAAAGGTGTGACTTTGGAGCAGTAAGCCCTCCGGAGATGCGCTCTCATTTGAGCATATTCTCCAGCAACATAGTTAGCAAGATACGCCACTGCATGAAAAACAAAGGAACTAACTTCGGAATGAGTGACAGGATTTATGTTGCGCTTGGATCCCTTTCATGTGGAGGAAAGCCTATATTTGCCCGTGGCCCTTAAGCAAAATAAGAGTTGTTTTGTTTAAAAGTTGACTGAAGCCAAAAGAAATAAAAACATGTGAGTGGCAGCGGTAGAGAAGAGAGCAGAAAATTCTGGGATTTTTGGCACTGCGCAGTTTTGATCAAGTCAACGATCAGAGGGTCATCCGTGGTCCGATCGACTTGATTTTTTGACAGTGGCTAGAGGACATGTAGATGTTGGTTTTATTCGGTCGAAATTTCCATTCGAGCACTGTAGCTTTCGATATGATTTTGAACAGTAGTCCCGTTTTTGGTGATTTCTCAATTTTTTCTCTTTGATTTTGAGATCACTTGTTGATAGCTATGGTAGAGTTGTGTACTCATTGTGCTAGCTGAATTATTGTGATCTTGTAGCTACACTTTCATTATAGTGAAGATTTTGAGTGGACTCTCAAGTCCCGTGGTTTTTATCCTTTGATTTAAAGGGGTTTTCCACGTTAAATTGTGTGTCTCGTGTGATTGATGCTTTGCGATTATTTTTTTTATTGCTTTTGTGTTGTTAGAGAATATCTTGTGCTATTGTATTACCGTATTTACAGATTTAGTTTATTGGGAGAGAAAGAACTACCGGTTGTACTTTCGTATTTTTTCGGTAAGTTCAATTTCTGCCCATCACACTGGTATCGGAGCCTGGTTAGTGTTCTTGTGTAATTATGAATATTAGCACAAGTAGAATGATTGTTTTGAATAGCACAAATTATCAGTTATGGCGAATAAAATGAAAGACCTGTTATTTGTGAAGTCTTTGCATCTTCCTGTCTTTGCTACTCAAAAACCTGAATCTAAGAGTGATGAAGAATGGGAATTTGAGCATCAGCAAGTGTGTGATTTTATTCATCAATTTGTTGAAGAAAATGTTTACAATCACATTGATCAAGTGACACATGCACGGACATTGTGGAACAAGCTTGAAAACTTGTATGCTTTAAAGTCTGGCAATAACAAGTTGTTCTTACTTAAAAAGATGATGGAACTGAAATATAAAGGAGCAACTGTGGCTGATCACTTGAATGAGTTTCAAAGAGTTATGAATCAGTTAATTGGTATGGGCATCAAATTTGAGGATGAAATCGTAGGGCTTTGGTTGCTTGCTACTTTACTGGATTCTTGGAAAACATTTCGGGTTTCACTTATTAATTCTGCTCCTAATGGTATTGTGACTTTGGAACTTGCGAAGAATGGTGTTTTTGAATGAAGAAGTGAGAAGAAAGTCTCAGGGTTCTACATCACAGTCCGAGGTTCTGGTTACTGAAAATAGGGGGAGAAACAAAAACAAAAACGAAACGGGTAGAGATAAAAGCCGAAGCAAGTCAAGAATCAAAATTCAAAAATGTTGAGTGTCATCATTGTGGAAATATGAGCCATATCAAGAAACATTGCTATAAGTGGAGGAGAGAGAATAAGGGCGGTAGTGATAAACAAGAGAAGGATCATGAAAAGACTGATCGTGTTGCTACTGCTACGTCTGATGATTTGTTAGTTATTTGTGATGAGAATGTGATCAACCTAGCATGCGATGAGACAAGTTGGGTGATAGATACTGGTGTTTCACTTCATGTCACGTCTCGGAAGGAATTCTTCACATCTTATACGCCCGATAATTTTGGGGTATTGAAGGGTAATGACGGGTTGGCACATGTTGTTGGCATGGGAGATGTTAGTTTGGAAACTAATGATGGAACAAAGTTGATGCTTAGAAATGTGAGACATGCACCAGATATGCGTTTGAATTTGATTTCAACGGGAAAGCTTGATGAAGAGGGATTTTGTAACACCTTCAGTGGGGGTCAGTGAAAATTGACTAGAGGCTCCTTGGTTGTGGCTCGAGGAAAGAAGTGTTCAAATCTGTATTTGATGCAGGATTCGACTTCCAGAGGTATTATGAATGTGATAAAAAATTACAGTTCAACTGAGTTATGGCTGAATTGTTTAGTCAAGAAGAATCAACTTTCTGGGTTGAAGAGTGCTACACTGAAGAACTGTGCTCATTGTTTAGCTGGAAAACAGAGAAGAGTTTCATTTAAGAGACATTCTCCTTCAAGAAAATCAGATTTGCTAGAGTTGATACATTCTGATGTTTGTGGTCCTATGAAGGTAAGGTCGCATAGTGGTGCACTTTATTTCGTGACTTTTATTGATGACCATTCAAGAAAACTTTGGGTCTATGCTTTGAAAACAAAAGACCAAGTGCTTGATGTGTTCAAACAGTTTCAGGCTTCAGTTGAGAGGCAAACAGGGAAGAAGTTGAAGTGCATCCGTTCTGATAACGACGGCGAATATATTGGACCATTTGATGAGTATTGTCGTGCACAAGGAATCAAACATCAGAAGACACCTCTTAAGACACCAGAGTTGAATGGCTTGGGCGAAAGAATGAACAAGACATTGATTGAGAGAGTCAGATGTTTGCTTTCAAATGCAAAATTGCCTAGATCTTTTTGGGCTGAAGCTTTGTATACAGTGGCACATGTGATTAATCTATCTCCTAGTGTTCCTTTACAGGGTGATGTTCCAGACAAAGTTTGGTTTAGTAAGGATATGTCTTATGATCACCTGCGTGTGTTCGGTTGCAAGGCATTCGTACATGTTCCAAAGGATGAGAGGTCAAAGTTAGATGCCAAGACTCGTCAATGTATCTTTATTGGTTATGGTCAAGATGAATTTGGGTACAGGTTATACGATCTAGTTGAAAAGAAGCTTGTTAGAAGCAGAGATGTAGTTTTCATTGAGGATCAGACCATTGACGACGTTGATAAGACGGAGAAAACGGATCCAAAGAATAGTGATGACTTGACCAACATGGATCCAATTCCTCTAACATCTTTACCAAATCCAATTGAGAATGACATGCAAGAAGATGTCCAAGATGACCAGCAGGGTATAGGTGAGTTTGATGCTTCCATGGATAATATTATGAATGATCAACACCAAAGACCTATATCTCCACCAGCAGTTCTACTTCGGTGGTCTACTAGAGATCGACAGCCTTCTGTGAGGTATTCTTCTGATCAGTATGTTCTTTTAACTAATGGGGAAGAAACGGAATGTTATGAAGAAGCTATGGAAAGTTAATGCAAAGATCAGTGGGTTGATGCTATGAAAGATGAGCTTAAATCTTTGCATGACAACCATACGTTTGAGCTGGTGAAATTGCCTAAGGGTAAAAGAGCTTTGAAAAATCGGTGGGTTTACAGGTTGAAGCAAGAAGAGAATTCTTCAACTCCACGATACAAAGCTAGATTGGTCGTCAAGGGTTTCAGTCAGAAAAAAAAGGGATTGATTTTGTGGAAATATTCTCTCCAGTTGTAAAAATGTCCTCTATCAGAACTATATTGAGTTTGGCAGCCTATTATGACTTAGAAGTCGAGCAAATGGATGTGAAGATTGCTTTTCTTCATGGTGATTTGGAAGAAGAGCTTTACATGGAGCAACTAGAGGTTTCGCTGCACAAGGGAAATAGGACTATGTGTGCAAATTGAAGAAGAGCTTGTATGGTTTGAAGCAAGCTCTGAGGCAATGGTACAAGAAGTTTGAGTCTGTTATAGGGGAGCATGGCTACAAGAAGACTACTTTTGATCATTGTGTTTTTGTTCAGAAATTCTCTGGTGATGATTTTATTATTTTATTGCTCTATGTTGATGATATGCTCATTTTTGGTCGTAATGCTTCTAGGATTGATAAATTGAAGCAAGAGTTGAGTAAGTCCTTTGCGATGAAGGACTTTGGGCCAGCAAAACAAATTCTTGGCATAAGGATCACAAGTGATAGAAATGCCAAGAAATTGTGGTTATCACAAAAGAGGTACATTGAAAAAGTACTTCAAAGGTTTAGCATGGACGAAGCTAAAATGGTGAGCACTCTTCTTGCTACACACTTTAAATTGAGTATCAAGCAGAGTCCTTCCACAAAAAAAGAGAAGGAAGACATGCAGAAAGTTCCTTATGCTTCAGCCGTGGGTAGTTTGATGTATGCAATGGTATGCACAAGACCTGACTTAGCCTATTCTGTTGGTACAGTCAGCCGGTTTCTTTCTAATCTAGGTAGAGAGCATTGGAATGCAGTGAAGTGGATTATGAGATATCTTCGGGGTACTTCCAACTTGAAACTTTGTTTCGGCAATGAGAAACCTATTCTAGTTGGTTATACAGATTCTGATATGGTTGGAGATATTGACTCCAGAAAATCTACTTCGGGTTACTTGATTACTTCTGCAGGGGGAGTTGTGGCTTGGCAATCCAGGTTGCAAAAATGTGTTGCATTGTCTACTACTGAGTCAGAGTTCATTGCAGTGACCGAAGCTTGCAAGGAGTTGCTTTGGATGAAGAGATTTATGCAAGAACTTGACTTTACTCAGGAAAGGTATGTTTTGCTTTTCATCTTGGTAAAAATTCAACTTTTCATGCTAGGTCTAAACATATCGATGTAAGGTATCATTGGATACATGTTCTCGATGCTAAATTGTTAGAACTTGAGAAAAATCATACTGATGATAATGGTTCTGATATGTTTACCAAAGCCTTACCAAGAGGGAAGTTTGAAACTTGTTGTTTGATCGCCTGGATGGCGAACACCTCCACATAGTCGGGAGAGGGAGATTTGTTGGGCTTGGGTCCCTCTCATGTGGAGGAAAGCCCATATTTTCCCTTGGCCCTTAAACAAAATAAGGGCTGTTGTTTTGTTTAAAAGTTGGCTGAAGCCAAAAGAAATAAAAACATGTGAGTGGCAACGGCAGAGAAAAGAGTAGAAAATTCTGGGATTTTTGGCACTGTACAGTTTTGATCACGTTATTGATCAGAGGGTCATCCGTGGTCCGATCGACTTGATTTTTTGACAGTGGCTAGAGGAAACGTAGATGTTGGTTTTGTACAATCGGAATTTCCATGCGAACACTGTAGCTTCCCGACCTGGTGTCTGAACAGTAGTCCCATTTTTGGTGATTTCTCAACTTTTTCTCTTTGATTTGAGATCACTTGTTGATAGCTAGGGTAGAGTTGTGTACTCATTGTGCTAGCTGAATTATTGTGATCTTGTAGCTACATTTTCGTTATAGTGAAGATTTTGAGTGGACTCTCAAGTCCCGTGGTTTTTACCCTTTGATTTAAAGGGGTTTTTCACGTTAAATTGTGTGTCTCGTGTGATTGATGCTTTGCAATTATTTTTTTATTGCTTTTGTGTTGTTAGAAAATATCTTGTGCTATTGTGTTACCGTATTTACAGATTTAGTTTATTGGGAGAGAAAGAACTACGGTTGTGCTTCCGCGCTTTTTTGGTAAGTTTAGTTTCTGCCCACCAATTTATTGGTTTGTTCCATTATAAGAATGTCTACAGATCGAGTATATCTTGAAGGCTCAAATGTGAAAATTATTATAAAGATTCTTTCCTAACTTTTCCTTAGAACACAAATGCTTCACATTTCATTTAAAAATGTGGCGTACGTGGTACATTTGTAAGTATGTTGTCACGTAACTATTTATTACCATTTACCACCTTTAACCTAAAAGATTACTCAAGGCATGCTGTAATCTCCATATAACTTCCACTTATCCCATTAATCATGTTTCATGTTAATTACTTTTATCCCACTAATCATGTTTCATGTTAATTACTTTCATGTAAGTGAGATTTTGATAACTTCTCACTAGTCCTTAGCTCCTAGTGAATAAATAAGGATCTTTTGACGAATTGATAACCCGAATTCTTGAAACTCTTTCTATGACTTTTTCTCTAAAATTGCTGGCCATTGTAACTTTTTATATTCTCTACCAATCTTCTTCCTTTATCACAATCACTTGTCATCACACTTATTTTTAAGATCTGCTCCAATTTTCTTCCACGTCATCTTTCACAATATTCTGCTTTACTAATTTGCAATATTTTCTCAAACTATGAAAAGAACCTCTACAAACGTATAGGATGCCCTACATAGGATTAAACGAGGAAATCTTCAGTGATGATTGGTTGGTGCATCTCACAAGAAATTATGATCTTATAATTGAACTCTAAAGCTGCTCTGGGACCCCTTCCAATTTTAACTTTTCTACGTTTTTGATAAGGGGGAACGGAAAGAAAAGAAGGAAATGAAAAGAAAAGGAAAAAAATGAAAAAAGAGAGAAAGAAACCAAGTAGATTTGATTTGCATGAACATTCCAACAATCCCGAGGTTAAACAAGAAGGAAAACCTAATGGTTAAGGAAAATAAATGGGAAAAAGCTACTAAATATTGAAGAGAGTTTTGATTTTTTGTTTGAAAGGAGAATCTGATCTAAACCCACTTTTATATCCTAATAATGTTTTAAAATAATATTTGACCAACTTTTTTTTTTCTTCTGCAAGTTGAAGTCAAATTATCTCAAACTGAAATCAAGGATTAAAAAATCAGATTGGATCGGCCGATTCAATTGGTTGAATCGGAAATTTGTTGGTCTTCCGGTTCAATTACATTAATAAAACAAAAAATTTTAAGAACCGGTTAAAACCAAAAATTAACCGCGAATCGGGAACCGGTTAACCCGGAAAAAAATCGTTAAAACCGAAATATGAGTTTTTTTAAAAACAATTCTTTGGGCTTTCTGAGCCCAATTTAACTGAAAATCAATAAGATTTTTTTTTTCTTTTGAAACCCATTAAACTTTTTTTTTTTTTTTTGTTGATAAAAACCCAATTTCTTTTAGCCTTGAGGGTATTTTTCCGTTTCCTTCATTCTTCCATTGTTCCAGACTCCCGACTTCTCTTCTTTGGCTTCTTCAATTCTGCTCAAGGTCAGCTTCCTTTATTTCTCTTCTCATTTTTTTCCCATTTATCTATCCTATTTTAAAGTTCTGAAATTCTTCTCCAAACTCGTAGCCACTGCTCTAGCAATTCATCTCAAGTTCTTCCCATATACGGCTCCACTGCTGTCTATACAGGTGGTGCTGAGTGCAATCGCTGCTGGCTCAAATGGTTCCACCCTCAACCAGCTCCTCTGTTTTCTCAAGTCAAAGTCCAACGACCATCTCAATTCCTCCGTGATCACTTCCGGGGTCCTCGCCGACGACAATCCCGTTGGCAGGCCCCGCTTTTTTTGCCAATGGTGTTTGGATCGACAAGTCTCTCCCCCTCAAGCACTCTTTTAAACAGATAGTGGAGAATGTCTACAACGCTGCTACTAATCAAGTTAATTTCCAAACCCAAATTTTATTTATTTGCTCTTCTCTGTAATCTTTGTTGGCTAAGAGTTTTTGTTTATTTTTACTAGTACTTGTGATCTTACTAACTTGAGAAAAGCTTTTAACTCTGTTATTGGGATTTCATATTTGTTAAATAATCATTTCTAAATTATTATCAAATCGATCGATCTAACCGGTTGAATCGATTGAATCGAAAATCGAAAGTCGATTCAAATTCCGAACTGATTTTTTTAACATATTGACTGAAACATCAATCCCACTTGAGATTATTATCTCAGATATGACATGAATTGAACGGTCCATATTGATTGGCTTATAGGCACGACAGAGACATGAATCAAAATAGAGTCTAGAAGCAAATGACAGCTTAGTTTCTACAGTAATCAGGGGCATGCTTTTTCAATCTTAGGAGCTTGTTGGTCAATTCATATTCTAGTTGAAATATTTCAAGTATTTTTTTGTTGGTTTTTTTTAGAAAAAAAAAAAAAAACACAAGTTAGAAAAGGGAAAGAAGTTGTCGTTATTGAAATTCAAATTTATATTTATATTAATTAAATGTTATTTTATAAAAATTATTGCATAAGTTAATTGAAATAAATCTGAAATTTAACTTTTCTTCTTTGGAAGATTAATAAGGAAAGAGAAAAAATAAAAAGGATCTAATTATTTGATCAAGATTTTTTCCTTTACACTGATAATCCAACATTGATTGTCATCAACCAATTGCAAATGGACCGGACCTGACCCACCAATTAATGGGGAAACATTAAAGATGATAAATTTGATATGCAAAATTAACAAAAATTACAATTGTCTACTAATTATGATTGATGGGTCCTTCTAAAAATGTTTTGTCCTGGTGCAAGGATGGCCATAGGATCAAAAATGGCCTTCCTCTCCACAAATCTTGTCCATTGATTCCCAAAATGTCGTTTCCAATCCTCTTTCGACTGGTAGTGAGGGAGGTATAGCTTGAAATCTAAACCCTCTTTGATGCACCAGTTAACAATCTCATGGTTTTGTGCAACCATTTTTTCAACCGATGGGCCCTTGGGAATAAACCGTAGCAACGCCACGATGTAGAAGATTTCGCCTTCCGGAAGCGCCACAGAAGTTCGATTATCCCATCTGAAAACACATTTGAAAGCAACCATATATATATATATATTAGAACAACAAATATATAGATATTCATATACATATCCATTTTTATCTAAAAAAAATGAAAGCAGCACCAATAAATCATTCTCTGTCTGCCCTTTTTATTCATTATTCTATAAAAGAAAACTAACTTCACATCCTATCCTTATCACATCAACTAGAAATGAAGTATTTATTTATGTTATTCAGACCTTTAATTTTCTTTAAAATATTTGTGTTTGACGCATTTCAGATATGAATTAAGATATAAATTTCTTTTTTTTTTTAAAAAAATTAAATATATCCGAATCTAAATAGCATAGATACTTAGCATGCCCAATTTGAAATGCAAGTTTTAGCTAAAAACTATATATAGTTATATACTTTAGAAAAGCAAAGACAAGAGTGCATGTCATAGGTCACAATCTTATCCTATTCTATAATTGAGGAAGTTGGGACAAAAGAATCCAAGTTTTCCTCTGTATCATTTTGTAGAATTATTTCCCTTTTTGTGGGCAACTTTGAAGCGGCATAACAAAATTTGGTTGATTGGCTGAAATTTACGCCGCAAACTGATAGGGCTACCTCTTCTTTGTTTTGACTGCTCTGAAAGCAAATAATACTACTAGTAATCTGAAATAAAGGTAAGGCAAGCAGCAAATGCATGCCAAAGAGAAACCCACAATAGGGGTAATTTCGTCAAAGAGAAAAAATGTTGATGAGTCAAGACAAATTATGGTGTCATTATAGCTTGGTTGGCGAATAAATTTGTTTGTCGTTTCTCAAATGGCAATGGCAATGGCAAACAATGACCCTGGAATGTTATCTCATTTTCCATAAAAAGAGTTACCCTCAATGACCAAAATACCCCCACATTATTGTTTGAATTTGACTTATTTCGGACAGTAAAATTTCTTTGGAAAATGTTTGATATTTAAGGGGGAAAAAATCAACAATTAATAATATTTTTAAGCGTTTTGTTAACTAATGTTTTTAAGATATTTTTTAAAGTTATTTAATTTATTATTTATAATAAAAATATTGTATTAAATACAAAAGTTGACAAATTTATTCATCATTTTCAATATATTGAATGATAATATTACTATATATAATAACATTAAAGAGTGTCCTTAAGATATTCGTTAATAAAATCTTATTTTTAATTAATTTTAATTTTTACCATGAATGAGCCCACCCCGTATCTTTGTCCCACAAATTTGGACTTATTTTTTTTCCCTACGTTTTTGCTTATACGTTAACACTCCACCGCTGCACCAAACACCTAACATGACCTAAACTGTAACACAAAACCTCGAGTACGGATATAATCCATTACGGTTGAGCTCAGAGTAAGATGTCCTACAGCCGTCAGTATGTTTTATTAATTATTATATATAAGAGATGAGGGAGCTTGGATTGATTGATGTTCAAGGCCATAATTAATCTTGTGGGTCCCATGTGATTGACTCTTTCGGCAAATATACTAAAAAATTATTTGACTCTCCTTCAGAAAAAGAAAAATCTTAGCCACCCGAACCGATTTAATTTGTTTAAGTAGCTCCCTTGGACCCACATATGACACGTGTCGAGATGCTAAGCTCCTGGGGAAAACCTCGTCATCGACAGACATGCAGTTTCAGTTTGACATGTAATAATGAGAGGTCCACAAAATTTTAAATAAAAAATATGGGGGAAATACTCACTTGCTTCGCAGAAGCGGGTAGATCAGCATGGGCCCACCGACTCCATCTTTCACCATCATTTTAAACACCGTCCGATCAAAATTAACGATATCTGATTTGGACACGAAGAGGTTCAGCCAAGGGTGAGGGCTGTCCCAAATGCCATTGGCTTTCACTTGTTCCTCCGCTCGCTTTACACGCAATAAGAACTCCGTGTAGCTGACGTCCACCTGGGATTTCAACCGTTCCACGAATCCTAGCCGTCCAAGAAGCCTGCTTACGCCCTGCACAGGGAATCCAGTAAAATAAAAAGGGAGTCAGGGACAATAACGTCATTCCATTCGAACTAAGATAAAAATGCCATTCGTGAAATTACAGATTCCATTAGATGATGATCATGATGGGTTTTTCTGGCCATTTCTGGAACTGTGTCTGTGGGGGGACCAAAAACGTCAACCAAAATCTCAATGATATAAGGAACAGAAGAGTCCCATTCTCGTAATTAGACCCCAATAGAATGGGCACTTACGACAACTATTTTTTTGTGTCAGAAAAATCCAATGGAAGATACATTATACTGTTGTTATGATGGAGGAGGAGAATAAGCCCGTCCTCCGTCGCTGAGGGTGTAAGCAAACTCTGAGTTTTCTTCGACTTTTTTTTCACTGTCCGGCGGGGACATGGTTGATGATAGGATTAGGACCCCACCTTTTTTATTTTGTCGTGGTCAACAACTTTATAAGGGACCCAGTTAGCAAAGATCTAGGTCAAAACTCAGTCATCAGTGTATAACTGTAAAATAAAATAATATATAAGTCCCACAGTTTCAAATTCCGGCGAAAGACTCCAACTTTTTTTTAATCATTCATCGACGGTTAGCAATCAAGGTTCTAACTTGTTTTGTTAATCCATGATGCAGCAGATTATTAAACCAAAAATAAAAATAAAAATTTGTTACCGTATCTACAGTTGAAGGGTGGTCACTGTTGCGGTAATGGAAAGACACTTCGAGGCAGTAAAGGACTGAGCCGGCGGTTTGAGGGATGTGAGCCGGGTTGAACTCATGGCCTGGGTCCAATGGCACGGATGGCCAGCCATTGACCGGGTCATCACTGTTGGAGAATACAAACCCTTCCACGTAATCAAACGACTCGCCTTCTTTCTGAGTCACCAGAAACTCAGCATCCCGAGTGAATTCCTCAAACTCAGAATACACTACCCTTATCCATCTTACCTAATCGCACAAATAAATAAATAACCACCTTAAAATAAGCTAAATTACGTAACGTAAACGTGTCGCTCATGCACTTATAAATGTAGAATTTCTGAATATGAACAACCAAAATAAGTTTATTTTTTTTTCTTAAAATAGTAAAATATAATACCCACCATGTCCGGAGCTGGCTGTAGATTAATCCTTGCTCGGGTAATAATACCGAACTGACCAAGCCCACCAAGGACTCCAAAAAAGAGTTCGGAGTTTTGGGTTTCAGAGCAAACCGTTATTTCTCCTTTTCCAGTTACAACTTCCAATTCCGTCACGTTCGACGTTTGCGGACCATAACGGAAGGTTTGTCCACTAACGCCAGCGTTAGATAAAGTCCCACCCACCGTTAAGCTCAGGTAATCGGTCCACGACCTCGGAGCCAAACCGAACCTCGAAGCGCACCGTGTCAAGACGTCTTCCCATAATGCTCCGCCTGAGACATCGATATAAGGATAGCCATTGATTGTCAAGAACTCGAAATGGTTTTCCTCCGTGGAACGCATGTCTATCACGAGCCCTCCATCGGCCATCGCCTGACCGTTAATTGAATGGCCGTTACCCCTTGCCGCAACCGTCAGATTGGAAGTCCTCGACGCGAACTTAACGACCCGACCTATATCCTCGGCTCCAGACGGTTTAATTAAAAACAAGGGCTTAACCGAATAAAGACCACCGAAATCTTTACTGGCTAAACCGGTAACATCACCGCTTTCGATGCTGCCTTGGAGGTCGAGAGATTTAGATATGCTGGAAACATCGTCGTCGAGTTTGGACTCTGCGTCGTTGTCGTGTACGATTCGTCCCAAGCAAGCTATCATCTTTGTTTGCAAATGGGAATTTCGCCTTCTCTGGTTGTATGCAAAAAACAGAAGAGAAAAATAAAAGAAGGTAGTTTTTGTTGATTTAGAGCACTGTAAATCTAATCTGTGTTTGGGCATAGTTTGGAACTTATTGGAAGGGCTTAAATAGTGCTGAAATTGGGAAGGTTTTTTTGGAGTTAAAAAAATGGTTTAATTTAATTTAATTAATTTAGCAAGAAAATTTTGGTAACGTCAGCTTAAGTTTTAATGTCATGGTTGACGTTTTGATATGATAAGATTATATTTATAAAAAATATATATATATATCTCTGTATGCTAAGATTAATTTTGGTAAAATTAGAAATAATTATGACATTAAAATTATTAAAATTAGTGGTAATATATATTTTTTATATAAATTAAATAATGATATGAGATAAAATATTGTGAAAAAATAATTATTAAAAATATTAAATTAAAATATATATAATAATTTTTTAAATTATTTGTTATTTATGAAATTAATAAATTAATAATAATATATAATAATATTTTTGTTAATAAATAATTAAAAACTAATATAATATATCAACAAATTAAAAGAAATTTTCACCATAACGAATGAGAAATGGCACGGTAGAATTAGTTCAACCGTGTCACACCATCACACCATCTTCTATACTATAATTAAAAGTTGTCTCCGTTCAATGTGCTCAATTTCAATTTTAGAAAGTTTCGTAAGGAGATAATTAAGCATGGTCATTAGTTGTATTTGAGAGGTTAATTAAGATATTGTAAATTTTTTTTTCTTCCTTTTGACGGAGAAATAAAGAAAATAAAGAAAAAATAAATAAATAAAAGAAAGAGGGAAGAAAGGAAAATAAAAGGGAAAAGAGAGAAAATTTTGTGTGTTTGTGTCGTATTTTTTGTTCGTGTTATTCTTTAGTGCCATTATCATATTCGAGATATTTCATATTATTTTTTGGTGTCATTATCGTATTCGAGATATTATAAATTTATATATATTTTTTTACACATTAATAATTTGTTTTATGTATATTTTGATGCATTCGTGTATTCGTGTAGTATTCATGTTATTTTCGTGTCTTGTTTTAATTATTTTCCTCATGTTTTGTTCATGTTGTATTTCAATTCATTTCATATTTTACATAGTTTGTCATAATAATTCAATTTTAACTCTAAATTTATTGATTTAAGAACTGAATCATTGTATTTGCCATATATTAATATAAATATTATATTCAAAATTTTAATTCAATTTAGGCCTCATTTGACAGACCAGTTGCCACCAGCTCGGTACGGTTGTGGCACTTTTGACCCCAACCGCACCGAGTATAATGTTTGGATAACAAGACATCAGTACGGTGAACAGTGTTTCACCGCACTGATGCTTTATTTTTCCGCTGGAGCTATTTTGTCCTCAACTTTGAATTCACTTTAGTTTTTGTCGTTGTTATATATATATGATAAATTTATTATTATATAATAAGTTAACAAATATATAAATTTTATTATTATATAAATAATAATAAATAAATACAAAAATATTATTTGATATATTAATATTATTTTTAATTATCTATTAATAAAAATATAATTTGATAACAATATAATTTTAATTATTTATTAATATCAAATAATCTAAAATTTTTATTATATATTCACATTTTAATTTATTTTTTTAATTATAATTCACCTCAACGTCACTGCTACTTTGAATCCAAACACATATCCCATCATTAATTTTAATTTCAGTACTATAATAATTAATTTTACTTTTACTATTTTTTTAATATAATCGAAATCAATTTCACCGTCCATTCAAATTGAACTGAGAGCATATTCTAATTTGGATGACAATGGTGGCGTTTTGCTTGCTAATCGGCAATCGTACCTCACTGGGCCAAATCGCTGATCCAAAGGAAGCCATACTCTGTGTCTCTGTCTGCCACTTTCCTTTAATTTATGGAAAAATAAATGCCAACTGTAGTTTGCCTTTGATTGTTTCACTCGTTTTTAATAATTTTTTATTTTTAAATTGTAATTTTGGACACAAATTTACAATTTTTTTTTTGTTGATTGTAAAATTTAAAGAATTCATGCTTTCTCAAATTCAATTTGTACAGTTAATTAAAAGATGTAAATTTTTTTAGAATAAAAAAACTGTGAAAGATTTACATTGTTGACGTTTTGACTTATTATAATTGATTTTAAATATAATTTTCAAATTAATGATTGATTACTCACTTAATTATCAAAAGCTTTTCATTATTATTTTTAAAGATATCTTGAAAAAAGTTAGTGATTATTTCCAACAATAGATTAAAGCATTATTTCTGCATAAGATAATTAGGTTTGATTTTAATGATACATTAATATTTATAGATTATGAATTTATGATATGCTTATACATAATAGACAATAAACAATTACAGTTACAACAAACAATTTACCATACCTAAACCCGGTAAATTCTTTGATTAATCTAGATGTTGGTTACAGTTTTAGGTACGAATCAAGTAATATTAATTCAATAAAAAAAATTTAAAAATAATTTAAATCTTAATATAAAATAATAAAGTAAAGGTATTCATGTTATTTAATTTTTATTTAATAAATTTTTAAAAAATTATCTTTAAAAAAACTATTCACATTAAAAAAAAAAACTACTTATATATATATTTTTTAAAACATTTTTTAATGATTTTTTCTTTCCACATTGTGGGTATGCAGATTTTTAGTAAATTATTTAAATGCAAGAATAGTGATACAAATTAATTAATAATTAATAAAATTGTGAAGAGAGGGGAAGTCAACCTATAACATACTAATAAATTAATATATTAGCTAAATTGAAGAACAAATTAATATTAGGTGATTACTAGTTAGATGGTAGAGGTTTTGAAGTATACTAAATATTCATATTTATTAAAAAAAAAAAAGATTTCACATAAAAATAAAAGAAAAAGATTTCACACATTTCACCTGGACGAATTGATAATTTTTTTTTTTTATATTTGAGGAATAATAATTGATTTTTCTTTATTAATTTATGGTTGAAGATTTAATAAGTCAACAGAAGCATCGGTTAAGTCAATGAATTTTATATAGTTGTGGCAACAATAAATAAAAAAAAAACTAATAGTACCAATGGTCCTCAAATTATAAGTCATATTTTATATTAGTCTCTAAACTTCAAAACGTATCAAATTGGTCCTTGATTACAAGTATCATAACAAATTGGTCCATTCCATTAGTTTTTTCGTTACCTTTACTGTAGCAATCAGCTTAGTGACACGTGTACCAGCTGATTGCTCAAACTTGCCTCTTCATTTTTTTTTTCATTTTTCTTTATTTTTCTTTATTTTTTCTTTGATTTTTTTTTTATAAATAAATATAAAGAAAAAAAAATTCATATTATAAATTAAAATAATTGTTTTAAAAAATATAATTAATTTAAAAAGTATGAAATATTTATTTACTTTAATTTTATAAAAAATATTTTTAATTTTTTCGTTTTTTTTTGTTGTTGTTGCTTTTCTCTTCTTTATAAATAAATATTAAAAACTAAATAATAATTTACATTATAATTTAAATTAATATTGTAATAATCAAATAATTGAAAAAAATATAAAACTATTTATTTACATTAATTTTATAAAAATATTTTTTTTTATTTTTTTCTTCCCTTTCTTCTTTTTTCTCTTCTTTATAAACAAATACAATATATATAAGTATATTATGTTTTAAATTAAATTAACTTTCTAAAAATTAAATAATTTATAAATATAAATATAAATATTTATTTTATATTTATAAGTTTTTTATTTTTTCCTTTCTTATCTTTTCCCTTTTTCTCTTGTTTGTAAATAAATAAAAATAAAAATAAAAAATAATTCATACTATAATTTAAATTAATTTTTAAAATATAAATATTTTATTTACATTAATTTTATAAGAAAAAAGGAAAAAAAGGAAAGAAAAAAGAAAGAAAGAAAAGGAAAATCAAAAAGTAAAAAAATATATTTTTAATAAATGAATGTAAATAAATATTTCATATTTTATAATTACAAATTATTTATTTTTACGAAATTAATTCATTTATAAAAAGAAAAAAAAGAAAGAAAGAAGAAAAAGTAAAAGAAAAAAAATATTTTTTTATAAAATTAATGTAAATAAATATTTATATTTTATAAATTATTTAATTATTAAGAAATTAATTTAAATTATTATTTATATTTTGTATTTATTAATGTTTTCATTTTCTCATTTTCTTTATTATTCTTTATAAATAAATACAAAAGATAAATAATAATTTAAATTAATTTTTTAATAATTAAATAATTTATAAAATATAAATATTTATTTACATTAATTTTATAAAAAAATATTTATTTACATTTATTTATTAAAAAATATCAAAGAAAAAATAATAAAAAAAAGAAAAAAAAAAGAGAAGAGAAATGTGGTGCAATCAGCTGGTGACACATGTCATTAAGCTGATTGCTACAATAAAGATAACGAAAAAGCTAACGGAATGGACTAATTTGTTATGATACTTGTAAGTAAGGACCAATTTGATACGTTTTGAAGTTTAAGGATCAATATATTATATGCCCTATAATTTGAAGATCATTGGTTCTATTAACTAAAAAAAAAAGATTTAATTAAAATGAGTGCAACATTTGAACTATTAAAAGAGTACATTGTACTATAATGCAAAGGAAAAGTTGAAAGAAAAAAAGAAAAAAAAGAAAAGATAAAGAAGGAAACGACAAGATTCATGAAATCCATTCAAGAATTTTAGATATTAATAACTAATAAGTGACTCGTAACTTGCAGAATTAGATCGGATATTGATTTGTTCAAAGTTTTGGATTTCGAGTCAATTAGTTCAATCGTTAAATTATTTGAGATAATGTTGATTTAAAAAAAATTAAAAATTATAAATAAAATTATATATTATATAAATACTTTTACTAATTGCATAATTTAAAAATTATGATATATGAATTAGAAATATTCATTACCATTTAGAAAATTAAAAAGAAAAACTTAAGTTTATAAAGATTTTTTTTTCTATTTTTGGTTTTTGTAATGTTTTTCAAGAAAAATATTTTTAGTGAAAATGATAAAATAACTATTAATTAGTATGCAAAAAGTAATTTAGTTATTATTTAAAAATCATTTAAAATTTTATTTTTAATTGACCCTGGTCAATAACAAATCCACCAGGTCATCAGTTTTTTCATAAGCCCGATAGATCAATTCGACTTTATTGGATCAATTGAAAAAACGATTTAATTAAAAAATCGACCCCGATTAAGACCTGAAAAACTCATAAGATACACATTTTATGCCTTTTCTATTATTAGTTTTAGTTATGTTTTCGATCTTTATCTTGATTACTTATGTTATATTTTGGAATTCTAGGTATATTTAATAGAATGAAGTCAAAAGATGTCAATAATGATGGTAAAGAGCTTATAAAGTCACAATCATAAGATGGAAGAAGACTTGAGAGTCAAAAAGATTAAATTCTTAGTACAAAGATATCAGGCAAATTTGATCTCCGGAGCTTGTTGTTAAGAAATCATGATGTTAAAGTTTTTATTTGAAGAAACTTCCTCTTGAAATTTTGAAGCTGACTTGAATTCCTTTCCAACGGTAATTTATATGCCTAAATCGAATAAAAAATGATCATCCAAATCAGCCGATGAAGTGAAGAAAGATGCAGCAGAAAAATACAAGATAGTATGCGTCCTTTGAAGACATTTAATTCAACCCACACGAAATGTTTTTCTTCTTTTATGATGATACAAACAAGCAAGTTCATCAACTTGTATTATTTGTATGGCTAGGCTACTACCATCTTATATATAAGATAAATAAAAAGGCAGAGAGAGAGATATATATGAGAATCCGAGGCATCCCAACATTCTCAGTCCTTAAAAGCACAAAACAAATATCCCAAAATTCCAAGATTTGGAATAGCTTTTTGCAACTACAAACAAACCCCATGAAATTAATTTATAATTAATTAGGATAAGAGAATTAATTGTTGTTTAAGCCTTAATCTTTTAACTTCCTTTCATGTTAATTTTAATTAATTTAGTGAAAGAAGCTTTCTTTTTCTTTTAGTTTAATTGTTCTTTTGGGGTAAAGTTGTTTTAGCATATTCTAGTTAGCTTATCTATAATATATATATAAAAGCATGAAGAAATCTTTTGAATTCACGAAAATAGTTATCGTTGTTAATTATATTTCTAATTGTCATTATAAATATTTTTTTATTATTAATAATATTTATCTAATTTATAAGTAAAAAGTTTAATTTCATTAAAACACATTCGTTAAATGGATTAATTTGATAATAAATAAATAAATTTAAATTTTATGTAAAATTGCTTTATCTTAAAAGTTTTAATTTTTCACTAAACTGAAAAGGTGAATTATTTATTTGATATAAATACAAAGTTAAAATTTACATTAATTTTTTTTATCTTCATAATTAATTTTGCATTAATATTAAAAATAATATAATAATTTGATATAATTTGTACATGAAACAAATTTTACATGTAAATTTTACTTAATATGCATTTTATTATTTTTATTTATTTTTAAAATATATAATTATGTATTCAAAAATAAATAAATCAAAGAACATTCACATACGAATGCATATGATAATAAATACTAGTGAAAATAAGTGAGCATATGATTGTCTTTTAATTCGCTTATGAAATAAAAAAAATTCACTACTAACATATCAAAAGCAAAACTTTTTTTTTTTTAAATGGTGGAGGCTGAGACCATTGCACAATGCCTTTTTTTTTTTTATAGACCAAAATTAATAAGTTCGGTTCTTTAATTTGGTTAGTTAAAATACCTATCTCTACTTTATATATATCTAGATTATGTAGTACTATACTTTTCAATCTTACAACAATAAACATGTCAAGTACATAGGTTTTTTTTAGAGTTAGTTTATGATACACAGATAATGATTTTTTTTTTAATTTCATAAGTCAGATTAAAAAACTTTCATATGTTAAAATATATATTTTTAAATTTTTTAATACCCTAAAAAATATGTACCCTTGTTAACCCACTTTATAAAATCTAAAAATTGCACTAACGATTGATAAGATAATTTCTCAATTTTCTTGTTCTTTCATGTTTCATGTTTTTCTAACTTGTTAAGAATGTGTAAAGTACATAGTTTTTTTTTGTTCTTCATGTTTTTCCGACTTACTTTTCACACAAAATTAATTCCATTTAATTTTATGTATCAATCACACAATTTGTTATTCCTTTCTTTGGTCTTTATTTATGACATATACGTAAAGTTGTCCTAGTTGAGGTTACAAATTCTAAGATGGCTATGGGTTTACTTTCGTATGCCAATTAATTTCTCATGTATATCAATTATTACTTTTAAATAAATGAAAATACCGAGTCTTTTACGTATAAAATCTTTTGCTCAAATATTATATAGTAGTATAAACAATCTTTTTTCTTCACATTAATTTCTCCTTTCCTAAAAAATATTTGTAAAGATACGAAAGGTTAAATTATTCATTCTGTTCACACTAACTACAAATTACTATATAACAAAATTAAAATTGTTGAGGTTAAAAATATTAAAAAAATCTTGAATTATTTTATTTTTAAGTAAATTTTTATATTTTTATTGTATCCAAATAAGGTTTATCTTTTGATTGGATCAAATAAGTTATTATTTTAAATGAAAAATTGATTTATGTTAATGACTTATTTAGGTATAAATTAAAGGTTAAAAATTTATTTGAGTATAAATTAAAGGTCAAAAACTTATTTGGGGCAAATTTATTCTAATATTGATTTTTTTTTTAATTTTTAAAATACCGATATTTTCAAATTATGTACCGAAATGCGCCTGTTTCGGGAAACATTGGGAAGTCGCCATATGATATGGCGACTTCCCAACGTACAAATTTTTATTTTTTTTAAAAAACCAAGCACGGAAGTCGCCATATCATATGGCGGCTTCCGTGTTATAAATTTATTATTTTTTTTTTAAGTTGAGAAGTGATCATATGATATGGCGGCTTCTCAACGTTTTAACTTTTTTTTTTTTAAAGTAGTATGGAAGTCGCCATATGATATGGCGACTTCCATACTATTTTTTTTAATTTGTAAAAATTAATATATATACAAATTTTTTAATTTTATTTATATTAATTTTTTAATTTAATTTATACAAAATTTTAATTATATATAAAATATTTTTTTAAAAAAATATTTTAAAACACTCAACAATTTTTTTTTTATAATATATATATTTTTTATATATAACATGTTATAAAATTATATAACATGTAATGACAAATAAGAAAAAACTTAACATTGAATGTGAAATATGTAAATATTACAGGTGCAGAAAACATGTAATTGTATTATTGTTGATGCAAACTCTCCCCCGATGTGCCAGATTGATAAAGACATTTTCGACGGTTATGACTTTCATTTTTGCATAATCCACAACGTTTTGGTTAGCCTTTCTCCCTGAGGTCCATTTTATTACGAATACGACTTATTTTGGCCGACCATGTAGATCTCTTCGCATTTTTGGATTAGGACACACTTCTGGACCATTATATTGGGGCCAATAGCCTTCATTTCCAACTGCTTCAAACTCATGTCTATAAACATTGAATATAGTGTACAGTCTATAGACATTATCCACATATTGCATGCAATCTACATGGACATGTGCACAAGCAACAACTACATGTGAACAAAGGAATCTTTGTGCTTGAAACTTCCCACAGTCACTAAGCTTTACTTTGTACTTTATTGCAGCAACTCCCTCTCGTGGATCAAGTAACTCCTCAATGAAAAAAGATTGATTTGCGAGCGTAAAATTACGAACCAAGTGAGAGTTAACTTTTCTGCTATTTTATAAAAAGTGTGCTTTAATTTTATTAGACCTGACAACATTGGACACGACACGAAAAATAACTAAAAACACGAAATGAAACGAAAAAAAACACGACATGACACGAATATCTCAAAATTTATATAATACGATTTTTTAAAATTTTTATAAATTAAATAAAAAAATTATATAAATTTTTAAAATTAAAATTAAAATTTAGAATATGCTTTTTAAAAAATTTATAAATTTTTTGATTATATATATAAAATCTTAAATTATATATAAAAATTACAAAAATATAAAAAGACCAATTAGGCTTTTAAAATATTTTTTTAAATTTTTTTATATATAATTAAAATTTTGTATAAATTAAATTAAAAAAATTAATTTTTACAAATTTTAAAAAAAAATAGTATGGAAGCCGCTATATGAAATGGCGACTTCCATACTACTAGAAACAAAAACTTTAAGTTAAAACGTTGGGAAGTCGTCATATCATATGACGACTTCCCAACTTAAAAAAAAAAAAATTTATAGCACGGAAGTCGTCATATGATATGGCGACTTTTCAATGTTTTTCGAAACTGACGCATTTCGGTACATAATTTGAAAAGATCGATATTTTGAAAATTAAAAAAAAAAGCAATATCTAAATAAATTTGCCCTTATTTGGATGCAAATTATAAGTTAAAAGTTTATTTGACTGTAATTAAAGTATATAGATTTACCTAAATAAAATTATAAAATTTAGGGTTTTTTTTATTTATTATTATTTTAGTCGATTGTTAAAGCCCCTTCGTTTCATCATTTTCTTTTCTATATATGTTAACAAGTATTACACTTTTGCACCACAAATCCTACATAAATTCAAGTTATACCTTAGTCAATTAAGTAAAACACACACATATATATATATATATATATTTGCATTATTTATAAGTATTGGTTTAATTAAGTCACAAAATCTGAAATGGTTAGTTTTCTTATGCCAAAATTTTCAATTACAGTACTGTACTTTTAGGAAGGAGAAGATAGCAAGGCTTTTGCTCGAATTTATAGATAACTCATATCCTTTCGTAAACTTAAAAGAAAATTTCTAAAGGTATTAATTTATAGGTCCACAACTATTTTTTTTTTTAATTTTTTGTTGCAAAATAGGTTGTTAAAAAATTGAATCTTAAATCTAGTAAATTCTCACCCTTTTTAAAAGAGTAGTATATATTTGTGATTAATAAATCAGCTGCAAGACTTATCTCCTTGCTTCAAGATGATGCCTGCAGTGACGAGCATGTTGTTCGGTTATAGTTTTTCTTCCTTAATTATGTCTTTATGTATCATACAATATTTCCCTTTTACGTAGCACTTTTTCACTTTTTTTTTTTTTTCATTCAAAATGTGAGTAGTGACCATCTACATCCTAAACAGGTAATATATAGTCACGAAACAACCCATTATTAAATTCAAAGGGTAATCTCAACTCTTGATTTGCTTTGAGAGCCCACCATTGATGCCAAGCTTGTCTGCTTCATTTGCCTAATTGATGTTCTTCGGGTTAAAATCTTGTGCCCCGATTTTGCAATTGATTTTGTATGATTTCGATATTGACAGTGTCACTTGCATTCCAACAGCCTGTTTTGCCTTTGCCTTTGCCTGGATTGCACATATTATTTACTGCTTCTTCTGATTGAGACTTGTTCAAAGGCGGCACTTTTTTATTTGCTTATCATGCTTTGTCTGGATCAAAACTTCCTTCATTTCGATGTGGACTTTGATGAAACAAAGGGTAATAAATTACATTAACAACTTGATTTATCTGCAACTTACCTATTCATATCATTAGATTATTACAAGAAAATATGTTTTGTTTTTTTTAGGGTTAATGAGGATTTTGTTCTTTCTTCAGTTTCTTCAAAATATTGATCAAATCAATTTTGGATTTGGGGGTCTGAACATAGCCAACTATATACATATATAATTTTTGTAGAATGAGCATAGTCTATACTATATGTTCTAATCTTATTTGGTTAATTATTTCAAAAAATTACTCCTTTAAGATTTAAGCATTGACAAATTGGTTATTGAGATTTGTTATTAGTTTTGAAGATCTTCTCTCTTGTGTGTAATCTGATGCAAAGAAAGATCAAGCATGATGCCATGCAAATCGATTCGAAAACGAGATGATTTTATACTTATCTCAGAAGAAAAGACATGTTCAAGTTCTATCATACAATATGATTTTGTAAAAGGAAAAAAAAGGGTTATTTTAGATTATTTTAGGTACATGTTTTTGAAACATTCATTTGTTTCAACTTTCAAAGATATGCTCCTGTGCGTAATCTGATATTCTGATGCAAAGACTAGGCCATATTAACCAGTTTGAAAGCGAGATGATTTCATGGTCAATCTTAAAGAAGAGGAACTCAAGTTTTACCATCTCATATAAGTATATGATTGTGTGGGGCAAAGTAGGTTTAGTTCGTCACGCCTGAAGAATTTTAATCTGTTGTTTTTTGACCAAATTTGCTGATAGATTTCGTTGGATATCAATCTTGTAGAGTTATTTGTAAAGATATCATCTTTTCGAAGTTAGATAATAGACAATAGACATCATAGTTAAGGTTGAATAGCGGCAACGAATCTTGCAGTTGAATATTGGGGCTGAGCCTGAGAATATTGTGACATCAGTTTTTTTTTTTTTTGTTCTTCTTTTCTTGATGACGAGAGCAGACAAATCAACACAAAAAGTTAATAAGGCAAAGACATAATTTGCTTTCCTTAACAAAAGTGTTTTCTTGTAATAATGTAAACAAATATCTTTTGCTAGCTATTTGGGGTTGGAAATACCAATCTTTCTATTACTATCAAATAACTAATAATTATGAATTCGAGACTTAGTCCAGTTGATTTATGCAATCACCCTTAAGAGGTGTCATCTAATAGCTATGGGTTCGAATCCTAAGATTTGCAATCCCTTTACATTATCCCCGGCCTCTTTTATACAAAAAAAAACCATGATAATTATGGGTAAGAACTTATAAGCCTATCAGCTTTAGCAAGTCTCCAAAGGCAATTTGCTGGATTGGAAACAAAAAAACAAAAAACAGGGGAGCTTTAACAATTCTGTCTGATGCTTAGATGAGCTATTGTTTTTTATTAACTCTAAATCCTTTCATATCATTCTTGATGAACAATTCATGCTGGTTTTGATCAACTTAGTTGGCAACTTGCAATACATTATCTTTGGTAGTTGATCAACTTAGCATATCTCCGGGACACGATTGTTTAAGAAAACGATTTTACTCCAATCACACAAAGAATTCATTCCTCTCAACACTTGTAGGTTTTTTTTTGTCACTGTTAAAGAATTATATGTCCACACATAATTGAGTTTATCTCATTGTGTTGTAGATTTTGCATTTGGCTTGAGATAATGCTGAAGAATAGTGATGGACTTCTGCTTTTATGATGCCTGGATTGACTGGATGGAGTAGAATCCAATAATCAAACAGTTTACAATGTCATTATTTTCCACATTTACTTAATTACATCAAAGTATAATTGATTTAAGATGTGTTTTAGCTCTTAATTGGGATTATATTCTTGTCTGATTGCATGGATTCTAGACTAAAGAATCTTCAAGTTGATTTTGTTTATGATGATATGATTCAACTGATAAGATGAGAGATTTTGTCTTTCCCATAGTGTCACAACAACACTTTATTTGATTCCCATATTGCCTGAAATCCTATTTGCCAATCACCAGAAACTCAAGTATTACAGATAACCAATAAGTTAGCAAAACCTTGATCCGGTTGTCTTGGAGACATAATGGAAATTTGATTCTCTTTCTTTTCAGTAAACTATTTATGTTACACGTGTAAGATATAATAAGTTAATATTATTTACTTGAATATATCATGTGTAGCATATAATAAGTCAATATTATTTACTTGAATATATATAATTCACTATTAGATGCTTTTTTTCTTTTTTTTGGTAAATCTATATATCATATATATATATATATATTTTATTTTGATATAAAATTATATCAAATGATATTCAAATTATTACAAATCTTATCAAAATTGTATCAAAAGTTATCAAAATTATCACAAATGTTATTAAAATTACTACAAAATTATATCAAAGGTTATCAAACTTATATCGAAAGTTACCAAAATTATATTAAGAGTTGCCAAAATTATATCAATGGTTATTAAAATTATATCAAAGATTACCAAAAAGTTACCAAAACCACATTAAAGATTAAACAAAATTATATAAATGTTACCAAATTTATATAAAAAAACTATCAAAATTATATAAAATGTTATATATCAAACTACATTAAAGATTGTCAAAATTATATCAAAGATTATATTTTAGTGTCAATGACAATGCATTGCTTCCTTATCTTCAAATGGCTGAGTAACATTTGTGCACTTTTTCTATATCATTCAAGTGGGTAATCTTTGATTCAAGTCTGGAAATAAGTAAGATTTTGTCCCTATATGCCCTGAAAATTCCACTATCTCCCTAGCTCCCAATGACATAGCCCCAATCACGATAGTGTTTCATACAATGATTTAGAACTTGAACTTTCAACTATCATTATTCAGTCTTTGGAACAATTGCTATGATGGTTCATCTTCAGTTTATGGCCCACTTTATTCTCTGTACTTTATGAAAAAAAAGCATCTTCTCCTTGCAATCAAGCCATAAAAGAGAGTAATCTCCAATAATGCCAACATGTTGAACCTGCAAAATTTCAAGTATTCCCACCTTGATATCTAATCAAACTCAAGTTTTGATGAATTAATTTGAACCGTCTGATGATTTCTGATTTCTGATTTTAATATAGGATAACCTTCAACTTGTATGCAATTTTTCCTGTTCAAAATGATATAGTTCTTGAATTTGATAAGCACGAATTTTTAGAGGGCATTTGCTATAGTTTTGAGGTTGAGCTGGCTGTGTCCGGTGAATTTATCGGTTACATTGGCTTGCTGTTTCAAATTTGGGTTTCATTAAGTAATCACAAACCTGCGGATTCACTAGCTGGCTAATTAAATCTAATAGCAGATTTTATTGGCCTTGGAATTACAAGTTTTTTTCATTAACTGGGTGAATTGTTCATAAGGTTGATGTAGTCTTATGAAACTATTTGGATAGGTAAATCATTTGGGTTAAACTTGATGTTCAATTGCTTCGAAATTTAGAATACTAATCTTATCGAAGAAGTTAGAAATTCAGTTTGATTTTTATTAAATATATAATAAATGATTGGTACAAAATAATCAAATAATAATGTAAATTTGGCCTATTCCTTCTCCTTTAAATTATTCTATTGAATAAATTTTTTACATCACTTTATTTTTAGTACTTGAGACTTTAAAGATTTGAGTCTGATTCTTGAAATTAAGAGTCCGCATTCTATTAATAGATTATACAATTATCGACAATTTTATTATATAGTGATAAAATATAAAATGGTAATCAATTAATATATAGTCAGCCAAACCATTGAGTGATTATTTAGTTCCACTTTGGTTTCTTGTTTAAAGTTTATTGACTTTATAATTGGGTGTTATTTAGGATATCGAGTTTAATTTCTGCAAATGATTAAGAATTAGTTCCCGAACTACAAGTTAGATAATTGTCATGATTATTCTAACTAAACCCACATTTTTTTTTTCTGAAGAAACTGGCTGTTCTTGTTACACTAATTTTTGATTAATTTACTATACGCATGACCCTCCATACTTACATAAGTAATGATGGCAGGGATGTGGGAGCTTAGAAGCTAGGGGACCTTATCTCTGTTTTTTATTTTCTTTATTTGAAGTTCTTGAATTTAAAGTTACGTATTATATTCTAATAATTAAAATTATATACACGACTTCAAATGAACATAGAAATCTTACTATTATTGCCTCACGTGCTGATCAGCAGCTATGATTGATGGGGTTGAATTAATTTGTTGATTCATTGAACTAAACAAAAGATTAAGACACCATTATCCTCTTGTAAAACATGATTTAAAAAACTGAATCGAATCGGTTCAATCAAGAATCAATGAATGACAAAATCGATTCTCAAGTTGGGTTGGTTCATTAATCTGTCTATAAGGTTGGAAATCACCTCATATATATATATATATATATATATATATATGTGAATGCTTGAATGTACGTATTTAGCTGGCTTAGTGCGTTTTACAGGCGTTTGTCCTATATATTGGCATTGTTAGCTTTGTATGTGCATACTTTATCTGAAGATACGTACATCAGGCCAGGCCAGGCCAGGCCATTCCAAAGCATATGCATCCACTAAGATGCGATTCCTGAATTATCTGCTAAAACCAGAACTGTCATCTCTTAGGATTACTGATCATCACTTTAATTTTCCACCTAAAACATAAACTTTTTCGAGGATTAGGTGATTAACCCGACCTACATCTTTTTGTACTCTCTCTTCTATCAGTATATACCATGCATGCTTTAATTTATATATAGTACTGAATAAATATCAAGGGATTTATCTTGGAGACTTGAGGACACTGCCCGGTAGACTAATTTTGACAGAAATTTCATAAATCTGGGAACTATATAAACAGGAAAAACTAATTAGTGCATGTCCATATATCTGGATATAAGTATGTTCCGATTGATATGGGTATATTCAAAAAAAAAATTTTCTTATATATTTGAATGATTATTCTTCATATGAATATATATATAAATATATATTAGATACAAATATCGAACACAAATACTTTAAAAAATATTAAAAAAAAAATAAAATCCGGTCAGACAGTCTATCCTGGCCTGTTGAAACTTGAAAGCAATGATGTTGTGCAGACAAGAGAGCACAGAATAAAATAGCATAATGAGGGGAAACAGAATTTTGGACACAAATGAAAGAAGAAAAAAAAAGGATCATGTGCTTCTAAGAGAAAAGACATCCAGTAATTTCCCTCAGGATGAAGACGAATCTATAGGCCAATCACCACAATCTATTTATGTTTCTCTCTATTTTTGAGTGTATTTTAATATTCCCTTTCATGACAGAAAGGTCACGTAAGATAAATGATGGTTTTGACTGTCGTTTTCCTCTCTAATTTGACTCTCTTCTTTTTTTTTTTGGATAAGTAGATTTTCATTTATCCAATAAAGCAGCAGTGCTGCTACATGTTACAAAGCTAGCTTAGCCTTGCTAAACAAATCAAAAAACCAATGCCATTAGACAAACATGTCTGCATTTAACCTCCAAGAATTACATAAAAACGTATTAACTGAATCTCTTTTAATCTTCCTAAGATCACTTAACCTGGTCGAGATCATGTCTCTCACTTGCTCAGTGAGGTGCTCCTCCTTTTGCTCAGTTGAGTTGAACAAACGATTGTTTCTTTCCTTCCAAACTAGGTAGATAACTGCGTTCCAAGCAAGTCTCAGTATTGTTGTGATTAGAGTTTTACCTCTGAGGTTGACAGAGGCCCATTGAAACTCTACATTCCAACATGCAACCTGCCTTTTTAATCCACAAAGTACCATCACTCTCTGCCATATCTGTTTCGAGTAGGAGCAAGTGAAGAATAGATGATCCCTGGTTTCCCTCTCTTGTTTGCACAGCAAACATTTATCATCCACTGCCATTCCCCAGGAGATAAGCCTATCTTTTGTGTCCAATCTATTTAGGATTGCCATCCAGGAGAGCATAGAATGCCTAGGAATATTAAATTTACACCATACCAACTTATACCAAGCCACTTTCCCAGCTGAATGTCTGATCTTGTTCCATACTGTTGACACTTGGTACTTTCCCTCAGGGAAAGGCCATTTACAGCTTCCATCAGCAGTTGTGAGAACTATTCTGGCAGCCACCTCTCTCAATTGCATGATCTTCCTCCAATTCCAACTGCTCCCACTCTGGATAGAGATGTGCCATGGATCTCTATCCTTCAATATAATTTGACTCTCTTCTTGTCCTCTGAATCTGCTTATTCCTTCTTCTATACTAAAATTATTAAACATCACATGCAAAATATATATATATATATATATATATATATATATAGAAGATAGAAGATAGAAGATATACTACTATATTTTATTTGTTATTTAGTGGCATAATACAGTATGCCTTTAATTTGATTGGAGAAATAACAGCCGCTGGATATGATCAGTACTAATCTTGTGTATGAACATCAAACATGCTAGATTCCCTTTATTCTACAATCATCAGCTACATACCTTTGGAAAAACTTTCAAGACTCCAAATCCTAGCTCTTAATTTATAAATGGTTAGTTGGTGGGGTTCGTATTCTTCCTAAGAAAGTTAACTAGAAAAGCTACATAGAAATGATACCATAAATAACCCCTTCCAGTTTAGCATTGCAAATCCCTAGCACCCCCCTCTCTTTCTCTTTCTCTGCTAATTACTGGTGTTTAATTTGCTCATAGAATTGGGATTTGCTGGCAAATATAGGAAGAAAGTGAAAGAAGATGCCGATGGCTCCTATAAGCACTAAATGCACCAGGAAAGAAGTCAATAGAGGAGCTTGGACAGCTGAAGAAGACCAAAAGCTTGCTCAAGTCATTCAAATTCATGGCCCAAAGAGGTGGAAATCAGTTGCAGCAAAAGCAGGTTCATTGAGAATAAATGTTCAAACTCGTTCTTACAGCCATGTATATATATCAAACAACCTTTTTATCTCAAAAATGTATTTTTGGTTTCCATTTTGTTTCAGGTCTGAACAGATGTGGAAAGAGTTGCAGATTGAGATGGATGAATTATCTTAGGCCCAATATAAAGAGAGGCAACATATCAGACCAAGAAGAGGATTTGATACTAAGGCTTCATAAACTGCTTGGAAACAGGTAAGTTAAGTCATTCATGTCTGGTTATTATATATGTTAATTTAAGTGTCGAATCACATTAATTATCATTTAGGTGGTCTTTGATTGCTGGAAGGCTACCAGGTCGAACTGATAACGAAATCAAGAACTATTGGAATTCTCATCTGAGCAAGAAAATGAAGCAAAATGAGAAGCAAAACAGAGGGTCAAGAATGCAAGAATCGATGCTTGAGAATTCTAAGGTAAGCAAAATGGACTCTGTACCTAAGGGAAGCGAAGAAGGTATGTCCAAGAGAGATGATGACTCCACATCTTGCTTCATTGGTGATACCTTTTTCGATTTTTATAGCAAGGAGCCTCTTAATTTGGAGTGGATGAGTCAATTTTTTGAACTGGATGAGAGCTGCTTTTAACTTTGCATGATTTTTTTTAAACTGTCTCTTTCCATCAAGTTGTTGTAGTTATGTACATTTGTTCTTCAGCAGCTATACCCAATGAGCCTTTGGGCTTTGGTAATCCAAGGAAAATCCTCCAGTTTCAGTTCCTAATGTTGACTTAAGGTTTTTCCTTGGATTAACAAATGAAAATGTCATCTTTCCTTCTTTTTTTCCCCCTTATTCAAGTATAATTCAGATTGTTTCTATTTCAAAGGTAGCTTGTTCATGGCAGACTTCGACCTTGGAACTTTCTAGGAGTGAGAGTCTGCCATTAAAATACGTTGTAAAGATCAAACAGTGATCATTAAAGTTGGAAAAGTAAAGCTGTGTTTCATTATTTCAGGACATAAATTAAAGAGAAAAGAAACAAGACTTAGTGGGGGCTCAACCTAAAATGAGTTTAATTAATACTTGGATAAGATCATTATTCATCCATTAGAAATGATAATTGCAACTTTTTTGGTATCTTTTAACTTCTGCCTTCGGCACTACCATGCTATCTAGTATCTACATACTCCCAATGTATGACAATGGCGCCACAAATTCATGGAGATTGTAGCCACTCAGATCCAAAATAGACCAAAACCCAAACCACAACGGTAGGTTAACTAATAGAAACAATTAACAAGACAATAACAGAGTTTTTTCTACCCCTCAACTAGTAATGGAATTTCAGAATCTGCTGTCCTTTTTTTTTTTTTTTTTTTTGCTGTTAAATAACAGTCTGAAGGGCTAGTCACTGGTTAACTCAAATTTTGAACAGAAAGTGACAAAAACCCAAACTTTTTATAAGCATTAAACACAAAGTATTTCAACAAAATAACCAATGTAACACAAATTTGTTTTTTTATGATACTGAAAACAATGCTTGCTCTTGCTAAATTACTCAAAGTAAATTCTAATCTTCCATTATCAGGGAGTTGCAACTTGCAGCATTGACCAAGCTTATTTCATACTCTCTTATTGAACTACATATAAATATAAAACTCATTATAATTTCTCATATGTAATATCTCTCTAGGCAAATCCCATATCGACAGGAGACGGGTGAGGGGTCTGGGCTTATAAGAGGTGGTTCCCCTTCCACTTAATGAGGGTCTTTTTGTAGGACAAAACCGTGAGTCTCTGCGGAGCCAAAACGAACAATACCTCATGACGTGGAAGTGTGGGGCCATGACAGATGGTATCAGAGCCACCTCCCCGTGCTCGTTGGTCGGTGGTGGAGCAAACTTCAGCGAGGACGCTGAGTCCTGTAAGGGGGGTGAGTGTAACACTTCTAGGAAAATCCCACATCGACGTTGGTCGGTAGTGGGGCAAACTTCAGCGAGAACGCTGAGTCCTGTAAGGGGGGTGAGTGTAACACCTCTAGAAAAATCCCACATAGACAGGAGACGGGTGAAGGGTCTAGGCTTATAAGGGGTGGTTCTCCTTCCACTTAATGAGGGCCCTTTTTGTAAGACAAAATTGTGAGGCTTTGCGGAGCCAAAACGGACAATACCTCATAACGTGGAAGTGTGGGACCATGACAGATGGTATCAGAGCCACCTCCCTTTGCTCGCTGGTCGATGGTGGGGCAAACTTCAGCGAGGAAGCTGAGTCCTATAAGCAGGGTGAGTGTAACACCCCTAGGCAAATCTCACATCGACAGGAGATGGGTGAGGGGTATGGGCTTATAAGGGGTGGCTCTCCTTTCACTTAATGAGGACCTTTTTGTAGGACAAAACTGTGAGGCTCTGCGGAGCCAAAACGGACAATACCTATAACGTGGAAATGTGGGGCCATGACATCATATCATTGCCAGATTTTTCTTTGCACTACAAGAGTAATCTTAGTAAATCATAATTACCAAATTCTCCATTTTTCATGGCTTTCTCTTTTCTTATGGATCATATTCCATAATGTTCCTTCGGTCTCATTGATCTGTATTTCCTTTTGTTCTTTTTTGTGGGTATGAATCTATAGGACAAGAACATATATACAATATAGCAAAACATGAAGCATAAATTTAATCAACAACAGGGAATACATGAATCCTATTAAGTCATTGGTCTCTATTTAGGAAGATTGTTTCTAATCAAATGCACTGAACAACATGCCAGGGAAAACAGAGGAATCAAACCAGAACAGTTTCCTCTTTTTGAAGCTCAAACTTCAAAGATCCTAAGGACTCACCAACTTTGTCCATATATCAACCAAGTTACAACAACTTATTGCAAATCCTAGTATCATTTTTCTGTTTACCCGAAACGATTAATTAGTACATGAATTGCCATAGTTATGCTAGGTGAGCTTGGCTATATATAGTTCTTTCTGTCATGTATGATGAAATTAGATTTGTGTGATTTCATTGTCTACTTAAAATACAGATTGGCACTATTTAAGTTTGGATGAAAAGGGGGAAGTAATTTAAAACTACATAAATCTGTAAAAACCTGTAAACCCTCAATTTTTAAGGAACTAGTTTATGTTACACGTGCTTTGAACGTGAATGATATAATATATCAATATTATTTATTTAATATATAATTCATTATTAAATACTTTTTTTTTTGGTAAACCTATATATTGAATTTTTTTTGTATAAAATTATATCAAATGATATCAAAGTTATTACAAATGTTATCAAATTTGTATTAAAAGTTAACAAAATTATTAGAAATGTTATTAAAATTATTATAACAATTATATCAAACATTACCAAAATTATCTCAAAAGTAATCAAAATTATATAAAAATTTACCAAATTTATATTAAAGATTATCAAAATTATATTAAGGGTTACCAAAATTATATAAATGGTTATCAAAATTATATCAAAGATTATAAAAAAATTACCAAAATCATATCAAAGGTTGAACAAAATTATATAAAATGTTACCAAATTATATCAAAGATTACCAAAATTATATCAAATGTTACCAAAATTATATTAAAGGTTGTCAAAATTATATCAAAGGGTTATCAAATTATATCAAATGTTACCAAAATTATATTAAAGGTTTCAAAACTATATCAAAGTTATCAAAATTATACCAATGATTATCAAAACTATATCAAATGTTACCAAAACTATATCAACAATTGTCAAAATTATTACAAATGTTATCAAAATTATATCAAATGTTACCAAAACTATTAGAAATGCTATCAAAATTATTACAAAGGTTATCAAAGATTTTCAAAATTATATCAAAGGTTACCAAAACTATATCAAAGGTTATCAAAATTATATCAAAAGTTATCAAAATTATTTAAAAAAATTATTGAAATTATATCAAAGGTTACCAAAATTATATCAAAGATACCAAAACTATTACAAAAGTTATCAAAATTATATCAAATGTTACCAACATTATATCTAAGGTTATCAAAATTATATCAAAGGTATCAAAATTATATCAAAAATTATCAAAAGGTTATCATAATGACAAAATCATATTAAATGCTATCAAAATAATATCGAATGTTAACAAAATTATTTCAAAAGTTACCAAAATTATATACAAGATTATCAAAATAATTACAAAAGTTACCAAAATTATATTAAAAATTATCGAATATCAAATGTACTACTACAAAGGTTATCAAAATTATATCAAAACTTATCAAAATTATACTAAAGGATATCAAAATTATATTATATCAAATGTTACTAAAATCATATCAAACGTTACTAAATTATATATAACAGGTTATCAAAAGATTATCAAAATTATATAAAAAAATATCAAAAGATTATATCAAAGATGATCAAAACCAAAATTATACCAAAAGTTAACAAAATCATATAAAAGATCAAAATTGTATCAAAGGCCACCAAAATTACATTAAAAGTTATCAAAATCATATTAAAGGTTATCAAAAATGACAAAATTATATTAAAGCCTATCAAAATCATATCAAAAGTTAATAAAATTACATCAAAGGTTATCAAAATTACATTAAAGGTTACCAAAATCATATCAAAGGTTAATAAAATCATATCGAAGGTTAGAAAAATTATATCAAATGTAAATAAAATTATTTCGAAGGTTACCAAAAATATATCCAAGGTTATCAAAATTGAATAAAGGTTTCAAAATGACAAAATTATATTAAAAACAATCAAAATCATAGAAGGTTAACAAAATCATATAGAAGGTTACTAAAATTTTATCGAAAGTTATCAAAATTATTTTAAAGGTTATCAAAATTATATTAAAATTTATCAAAAATATATTAAAGATTATCAAAATTATATCAAATGTTATCAAAATTGTATCAAAAGCTACCAAAAGTACACCAAAAGTTATCAAAATCATATCAAAGGTTATCAAAATGACAAAATCATATTAAAGGTTAACAAAATTATATCAAAAGTTATCAAAATATCATCAAAGGCTATCAAAATTACATTAAAGACTATCAAAATCATATCAAAAGTTATCAAAATTGTATAAAGGTTATTAAAATTATATCAAAGGTTATCGAAATGACAATCATATTAAATACTATCTAAATCATAGAAGGTTATCAAAATCATATCGAAGGTTACCAAAATTATATCTAAAATTACCAAAAGAATCACAAAGGTTGTCCAAAATTATCAAAGATTATCAAAACTATATCAAGGTTACCAAATCTATTACAAATGTTATCAAAATTATATTAAAGGGTATCAAAATTATATCAAAGGTTATTAAAAAGTTACCAAAATCATATTAAAGATTACCAAAATTATATCAAGGGTTATCAAAATTATATCAAAAGTTACCAAAATGATATCAAATATTATCAAAACCAAAATTATACCAAAAATTAACAAAATCATATAAAAGGTTATCAAAATTATATAAAAGGTTGTCAAAATTATATTAAAGGTTACCAAAAGTATATAAAAGGTTAATAAATTTGTATCAAAGGTTACCAAAATTACATCAAATATTATCAAAATCATATCAACGGCTATCAAAATAATATCAAAAGTTATCAAAATTATTTCAAAAGTTACCAAAATTGTATCCAAGGTTACCAAAATTATATGAAAATGAAAGGTTATCAAAATCATATCAAAGGTTAACAAAATTATATCCAAGGTTGTCAAAATTATATCAAATCAAAATTATATAAAAAATTACCAAAACTATATTATATGCTTTCAAAATTATATCAAATGCTATTAAAATTATATCAAAGATAATCAAAAACCAAAATTTTTATCAAAAGTTTACAAAATCATATCAAAGGTTATCAAAAATTATATCAAAACTTACCAAAATTATATCAAGGGTTACCAAAATTATATCAAGTGTTACCCAAATTATATCCAAAGTTATAAAAATTACATCAAAAATTACTAAAATTACATCAAAGGTTATTTATATTAAAAGTTATCAAAATTATATCAAAAGTTATTAAAATTATATTAAAGACTATCAAATCATATCAAAAGATATTAATATCATATCAAAAGTTATCAAAATCATATCAAATGTTACATTATATATATTATATTATATTATATAAAAGGTTATGTATTTATTGTTACTTATTATATATTTATGTCAAAACCATTTATGTCTAATCTCATATATGATAATATATATTATTGTAATTTAACATAATTTTATGATCCAAGTGTCCTATCATTCTATCAATTTGATTTTAATTATTATCTTTGATTATATTTTCACGTTCCGATTCTCGTCAAACAAATAATTTTTGAAGGTTTTCAAAGAATAAAATTTTATCAAAAGTTATCAAAATCATATCAAAAGTTATAAAAAAAAACTATATCAAAGCTGACCAAAATTATATAAAAAGTTATCAAATTATATCAAACATTATCAAAATTATATCAAAGATTACTAAACTTACATCAAAGGTTACCAAAATTATATTAAAGGTTACCAATATTATATCAAAGTTTACTAAAGTATTAAAGGTTACCAATATCATATCAAAGGTTACTAAAATAGTATTAAAGGTTATCAAAATTATATCAAAGGTAGATAAATAAGATTTTGATTCTTAACAAATAAATATTTTTCTAATATTATTTCAAAACCTTATTATTATTGTTCTTAACAACAAATTTGGAATTGTTGTTCTCATAAAAAAAATTAATAAAAAAAAAAGATAAACAAAAAATAGTGAATTTTTAATTTAAATAAAAAAATTATCAATTCAGTAAAGTTTACTTTAATAAGGATTTTAATGTTTTAAAAAATAAAAAATAGCGAATATTTTATTAATTTAATAAATAATTAATTAATAATTAAAAATAAATTAATAAATTATTAAGGGTATATATGTTGTTCATTATTTGTATTTTTAGAGTTGATACTTTTATATATAGTATTGATTTATTATTATAAGGCTTGTGTCTACTCTATTTGAATAAGACATCCAATAATATCCACAGTTCAAGTGGAAACCTTTTTAGACAGTCCACTCATGAACAGAACCTGAAGTGTTTTTGTATAATTGTGGATCAAGGCAGACCAAGGTGAGTTTTGTCCCCTTCTGTCTTTAATTGCTTCAAAGGTGAATTATGTTGACTCACAACTGCTCAGTGCCTAGCACACCAAGCGAATGGCCCTCCCTATAATCATCAGTCCCATTCAAACTTTTAAGACTTTTTTGAAGTTCTCATTCTGGAAAGATGATGCTCTAAGAAGCTAATAAGTATCCGAAACAAAACAAAGTTATTGCTCTGAATCTGAACTGTAGCTAGTTTATGAGAAGAAGAAAAAAAGGGTAAAAAAAGCATATATCTGAACTAGATAACAACAACAACGAATAATGGCAATCGGAGGGGGGGGGGGGGGAAGTATGAAAAAAGCAGAGGGTGCAAATGCAATTCGATTATGATTTTCAGTTTTTAACCTTTGTTATAGACATTGGACGATTTGGACTCTAATAATGGGGTTGAAGTAAACGCTTGCTTGAATCTCTAGTTTAATAGTACTATTTGCATTTGCAAGCCCAGCAGGAATTAGGAGAAAGAAACATTTCTTAAGACGAAAAACTTTTTAACATCTAACAAAACCAATCATATTTTATTTAACAAATAGCAATAGTTCCCAAATCATGAATTGTATGCAATTGTGAAAGTGGCAGCAGACAGAGAAATTAAAAAATGGGAGGGGAGACATGAGGACAAAGTACTATACTGAATTATGTGCACATCATCAATTGTATACTTCCAAATGGATGACTCTCATCTCAAACACGTGTCAGGTTTCTTGTTCCAAATACAAAATACTAGGAAGGGACCCTACCTATCCTTCCCTTTGTCTGTGTCTTTGTCTTTGTCTTTGCCTTTGCCTTTATGATTCCTACAGTCCTACTCTACTGCAAGGCAAGTCTTCATTTAATTTTGGCTGCATTCACCACATATCTATTAATTCAACATTTTACTGCTCTTTTGCCTCTCTAATGGAGTATGAAGATGAACCATTATTAGCTCTTCCTAAATTATGTCAGTTGATATCTCTAAATTATAAAATTAGATTCAAGGTCAACTCGTCTAATTAAATTATAAATATTATAATTAGAATTGAATAGTAATAACAAATATTATAAATCGAACTTAATCTAGCTTTAATCTTAATCAAAATATAATTTGAATTATTCCAAGTCCATGAATAGATGTAATAACAAGTAAATTAAGTGATAAGCGATAATTGAAATTTAAGTAAAAATTAAATTTTGAGTCATAATCCCATAATATATATATTTAATTATTTTGGGATAAACCAAAACCCTAACAACCTAGAGAAAGATGACTTCTGGAAGTATGTATCCCGTGAAACAGCTTTTTCCTATGTTTCGTCTCTACGGCTACGCTGCTTCCTCTCTCACTCCCACTCTTCAGTCTTCACCCTTCTAAGCCTCTTTCAATTTTCTCAGTCTTTTTCTTTCTTTCTCTTTCTATCTGTTTGTCTTCGATTCTCTCTTTTTAAGAGGGAAGGGCCTATTTTGGGTCCTCTTCCATTTTCATTTTACACCAAACAAAAACCTTAAAATAATAAAAAAATAAAAACAATGCATCCTGTTACATATGGTGCCCATCATCTACAGCAACAACAGCAACAGTTAATGGATGATGATGGTTCTTTTTCTTCTTCAGTTTTCTCGATTTCCAATCCTCATAATCAACATCAACAACAACAACAATCTGTTTTTCATCCTAATTACCCATTACAGAAACAGCACCAAAACCTTTTCCAACCACATTCGGGTCCTGTTACCTATCACCTTTTCCAACATCATCATCAGTTTCAACCATTTCAACAACAAGCAGAGCCGCCTATTCATCATCATGTTCATCAACTACCCTTTTTTTCTGTCAAGTTCAAGTTGGGTCTTGACGAAAATAGTGGGAAAAAAGAGGCTGCTTTAGCTTTGAATCATCAAACAAATGATGCTACTTTTCTCCATAGAAATGAGCAACATGTTCCAGAGAATCGCCGGCCACAACAACATTCCCTTTTGATGCCCCATTGTTGGCATCCACAAGAAGATTCTCCCATCAAAGAAAGCTTTGGGTAATTTACTTTAATTAATATCTAAAGTAGTACTCTATTGTTTTTTTCAAAGAAAAAGCCAAAAAAGTTGCTTTTTTGTTTTCAAAATCGACTTCTTTTGTCACCCATGTGTTTGTGCCAGGAAGCCCCTAAACAGATGTGAAGATAGGCAGTGTAGTGAAGATAGAGCTAGAGAGATAGAGGGGAATAAGCACAACAAGGTTTTGCAACAACCGGGTCAATGTACAAGTGAGAGAAGCAAGAATTTGGAAAACAAATATAGACTCTTTGGTGAGCTTGAAGTAATTTATGGCCTTGCAAAGGGTGGAGAAATTACTCAAGTTGGTTCTGGGTCTCCTCTCAATGGTACGGGTGAGTTCGGTTCGGGTCGGTTATTTTAGGTTTTACAAACCGAACTGAGGAATTCGGTTTTTTCAAATTGATAACCGAAACCAAACCGCAACAGTCAAAAGATCGGTTATAACCGAACCGTCGTATCTCGGTTCGGTTCGGTTATCGGTTTTTCATATTTTTTTGAGCTTTTGAATTTTTGGGCTTTATTACATGCTATTTTAACAGGTTATTTATGCCTAACATGCTATTTTCACAATTAAAGTATCTTAGTTTTTAAAATTTTTAAAAATTGTCTCTTTTTTTTTAGTATTTTTTTTTATTTTTTTCACTAATTTAAAAATAAAATATTTATTTTTATATTATAAAAATAAAAAATAATTAAAAAATCAATTAAAAATAGAATTCGGTTCGGTTCGGTTAATTGCGATTTTTGAACTTATGAATCGAAAACCGAATCGAACCGAATAAACCGAACTAATAACCGAACCGAATTTTAACCGAATTAAAAAAACCGAACCGAATCGAAACCGAACCGAACACTACAGTTCGGATCGGTTTTGGATTATCCCGGTTTTTTTGCTCAGCCCTACTCACTGGTGAAAATTCACCTGCTAATGTTGGTCTTTCCATGCCCTTAACTGAATTACAAGGGCATAATGTAGGTGCCAGTGGTGGGGGTGGTGATGTTGCAACTGGGGTTGATCATGGATCAGAGACTTCTATTGGAGAAGAAGCTTCATTAAGGAAGGTTCAAAAGAAAAAGAGGAAGAAAATGAAGGAGCAATTGAGTTCAATGGTTGTGTTTTTTGAGAGTTCGGTGAAGCAAGTGACGGATCATCAAGAGGGTCTTCATAAAAGGTTCTTGGAAGTGATCGAAAGAATGGATAAAGAAAATCAGTGAAAGAAGAATCATGGAGGCGACAAGAGGCTGAAAAGCGTAATAGAGAAGCCATTGCAAGAGCATGTGAACAAGCTTTAGCTTCAAGTAGGGAGGCTCTTATTGTTTCGTATTTGGAGAAAATTACAGGTCAAAGCATCAATCTTCCGGCAAGGACTCCATTGTTACTGCAGCCAGAAAGTGCAATCGAACCCTTCAATGAAAGCACGCCTGTGAAAGTTGAGGCCTTGATTCAAGTGCGATGTAACTTAGAATCAAAGTTTCGAGAACCTGGATTAAAGGGGCCTCTTTGGGAAGATGTGAGCTCTTTCATGGCTTCCCGTGGTTATCAAAGAAGTGCCAAAAGGTGCAAAGAAAAATGGGAGAACATAAACAAGTATTTTAGGAAGAGCAAAGAAAATGGTAAAAGGCGATCTCAGCAATCTAAAACCTGCACTTATTTTGACCAATTGGATCAGCTCTACTCAAGGATACCGATTACTTGTCCCACTTCGCCTAGGCCTTTGATTAACAGTGATATTGAGATGCAACAGCAAGGTGATTCAGACTTTTTAGAATCCTATATGCCTGAGACAGACCTTGGGACTGCAGAAGTTAACGCTAGTGGAAACCTTAAAGTTTCTGAAATGAACTCCCCAAAATTGGATTTTGATGGCGCAGTTGGTGAGAATGTAGTACAAGGAAGCAATGGAAAGGACAATGAAATTAGCCATGGAAATTACTTGGAGAATGAGGGTGAGCGACAAGATGATGGTAATGACAGTGATGGGGGAGAATGAGAATGGAAGTGAACGTAAAGAATAGAATGGTAAAACTCGGTCTGCTACGAGGTAATTCCTTTTCCATTCTCAAAGATTTTCAAAAGTTAATGGTGTTTTAGTTCCACAATATTGTTGCTATCAACATTGATTCTGAACTAAACTTTCATTACAACTGATTGTCTATAAGCAATATGTTCGACCAAATATGTTAAACATGTTAGGATGTGAATTAGTAATTTCAATTCATCTAAAAATAGTTGATCAAAAATGTAAACCTCTTTTCTTGACGTGGTAGGCAGGCATTGCTTTTTCTTATTCTTTGTTTTTTGCTTTGTATCATCTGCCTATAGACCATGCATAGTTTTGGAGCAACAATCCCATTTTTAGCTTCAAAATCTGAAGCCACTTCCTCTTCTCTTAAGAGGAATTTGTTTTTGCTCTCATTGTCAATTTCATTGGTTGAAAGTTTGGGTTGTAATATGAAACAGATTGTGAATCAACATTGTCTTGAATAAGAACAGTACTAAATACTTGCAAATGAAGTTCTTATTGTTTTAATTCATTGATATGCCAAAATTATTACAGAAATGCAACTATTCAAATGAAAAGAAATTTCTGTTTGGGCAAAAAGAGTTAGCATATCTTTAATTTCTCCAGGGAACAGTACTGCATGCAATTGGAGAGTACGTGTGGGAATGGGGCCTGCTCTGCATGGCATGGAAATGGAACGACTCAGAGATATGATATGAGAGGGGTTTCTTCTTCCCTCTTCCATTATTATAGAGTTAAAAAGAGAATCTGAAATCTGAGTACCTTTGATTTTGATGAACAGATGAGATGATATTGTCTTTGATTGCTTGTTCTACTGCATCTGATACTGAAGTTTAAATGAAAAGATAAATATATTTTTGTTAATTTAATTATGTATTTTTTTATATTTTTTACTCAAAATTTTTTAATTATAAAATAATAAATTTTAATTAGTTTTAAAATTATTTTTAATTATTATAAAATTAAATTTTGATTGAGTTATATTCTAATTGAAGTTTATGTTCAATATTTTAAACCTATTTTTAGTTCAATTATATACTAAATTGAGATATATTCATTAAATTATTTTTATTTAAAATAAATTAATTACTATTATTTAAAAAAGGTTTTAAAGATAAAGAAATTGATTAAAAGAAAAAAAAAAGGAGGGAAATAAAAGGGAAGTAAAAAGAAAATTATAATTACCATACATGAGATTTTATTGAAAATAAACTTATTTTTATTAGTTTGAGAAGCATATTTTATCTTTCTAAAAAAGTAACTAATTTAGGATTTTATTAATCAAACTAATATTTGTTCAAAATTCACTTTAAATATTAAAATTTTCTTACTTGATTTATTTTTCCTTATTTTTTTGTTATAATCAATTTTTTATCACTAAAAATTTTTAAAATAATTTTAATTTATTTATTTTAAATAAAAAAATAAATAAATTCATCTTAAAATTAATATATAGTTGAATTAAAAATAAGTTAAAAATATTTAATATCTACTTGCAAATAAATAAATTAAAACAAAAAATAAATGAAGAGGGAAATAAATAAATAAAAATATATAATTATCATCCATGAGAATTTATTAAACTAAAATTTCATTTCTCTGAAAAAAGTAACTAGTGTTAATTAGAATTTCATTTATCAAACTAAAATTTGTTCAAATTTTATTTTAAATATTAAAAAATATCCTCAGTTTATTTATTTTCTTTGTTTCCGTTATTTTTTTAAATCAATTTTTTTTATCATTAAAAATTTTAAAATAATTTTAATTAATTAATTTAAAATAAAAATAACATAATATATTTATCTCAAAATTGATATATAATTAAATTAAAGATAAATTTAAAATATTTAACATGGTACATATAATATTTTGGCCATGATATTTACAGATTAAGAGTTTGGTTAGTTGATTAATAATTAAGATAACGTGATTAGAGAGAAGATATTACCTTACAAATTTCAGAAAATAGTGTGTTAATTAAGGATTGAAAGTTAGCTGAGACCTAACTAGGAATTAGCAATTTCCCCTTTTTCCCCTAAGACTGAAAAGTAACCGACAGCAGACCTCTCGAAATAGACAGGCCTTAATTAATTTGTTTATTTTCATTCACCTCATTTTCTTACTTCCATTGCATTGTTTACTTTAATAAATACTAATTGTTCTACAATATCATTGCTTGCTAGCCAGTGCCCACTGCCCAGTGATCTTCATTAATCATATATATATATATATATATATATATATTTTTTTTGAACCTATGTTATTCGAATTCGGATGACTCTCGAATATAGATATACATTCAACACGGCATATTTAGATTTTTTTTTTTAAGTTTTTTAATATATTTGGAGGATCATTCTCTCGTACTTATATCCGAATATTCCGAATATGTGTTGGACTCAAATTAAATTTCGGACACTAATACTGAAATAAAAAAAAAAAATCCAGAATAACATAATTTTGAACTACTCCATTAGACTTACTAGCTCTTATATAAGATGAAGGCAAAAAAACTGCTATCTAACGGTCTTCCCAGTTCCCCCTCTGTCATTTCTTTTTTGTAGTATTAAAATATTTCTGATTTTGATTATCCTTTAATTGCTGGATGATCAGTCACCATCTTTCTCATACATATTGTACATTGCCTGAAGGCCTGGCAATGAAATTGGCCGCAAGCAGACAAGAACGCATGGCTTTGTTTTGGCATGTAGAATTGATAGAGGGATTTAAATTGGCCGCAAGCATACAAAAACGAAATCTCTTTTATTTTCCACTGTATTTCATTCATCAGAATGCATTAAAAGAAACTACACCTCAACTACCTCAACTTTTATGTTATCCTAACTCGAGTGAGTGTTGTATACAAGTATGTTTAATCTTTTTAAAGTTTTTTTTTTTATATTTGGAGATCATACTTTTAATATATGTCTACACAAATATCGAACACGAATATTTTAAAGAAAATAAAAAATATGGTCTCAACAGAAATTCTAAAGAGTAATCGAGTCACGTGGTTCTTTTCTATGTTTCAGTGTCAGGATTTGACTACCAAATTGTTCTTATCTCCAGACCCTTTACTTTCTGAGCATTATATTCTTAATTTCAACTTTTGGTAAGGCCATGTCTCGGATGAGCATGTGCTCCTCGGCTGCAGCAATCCCGCAATCCCCGCCATATGGTTTGGAGTTTACCAATAGTATCCTCGAATAGTTAGATGTAAATGCTGTCTGTGAATCCTGGGATCTTGGAGCTACTAGATTTTCCTAATTTGCAACTATGTCCAAAGCAGCAGAACTGCTACAAATGGCTAATCCAGGGCTTAAAAAACAACAAAACAGTAAACTTTATATCACAAATTCTAAATGTGTTCTTTGTCTGTCAATAGATATCTGTATAAGAAACAACTTGCTGTATAATATAAAAAATCCCATGCTATGAAGATGCTTGACAGAACAAAACATTATCAAAGTGGTCCAGGCAATAAATAAATAAAAAACAAAGCAGAGGAGGCCAATGCAATGCCTTGGTCTTTTCAAAAAAGGTTGAGAAGAAGTTAAACCTTTACAAGCTCGAATCCTTAATTAGTTCCTTTTTTTTATAAGACTAAAATGATTTAGCTGGGTCATTTCATAATGATTAGGTAAACATATGGATGCACAAAGTCAAGAAAATCCAGCGGGGAAGGAGCCAAGAAATATTCTTTAAAATTATCATCCAAATATTCTAATATATATGGAACTGTTAGACATCCCCCAAAATATATATATATGGCGTTGGGCCTATGTTGTATGTATATTGTTTTCAAGTCTCTAAGTCGGAGAGAAATAAAAATGATAAATGGAGGGCACTGGCAAGAATTGCAGTTCATAACCCTGTTTGAAGCAACGAAGCAAACATACCGTAAAAGAAAACATTTCTTTTCAACAGAAAATACTTCAGTTTCCTAGGCAAGAAAACACCTGTAAGAAAACTAAGAAATTGAGTGACAGAGGTTGCATTCCTTTGTGTCATCTTCTTCCAATGCAAATTGCTTCTAAAGGCGGGTAAACTTACAAACTATATTATTCATATTCGGATGAGTGTCGGATACGAGTATATGTCCGACATTAATATATTTAATTTTATTTTAAATTTTTTATATATTTGAAGAATCATAGAAATATTTTTTAAAAAATAAAAACTTCAAGTAACCTGGCTCTGACTAATCTTATGCGTCTAAATACATGAGACTTTGATCCTACAATATAGGAATTGGAAAAGAAAAAGTATGAGTTTCCAGGATCACGTGTATCATCTGGTGCCAATCATAGCCCAACACTTAATGCATGTTTGATTAAATAATTGAATCATAATATTTGTTGGTAGCAATAAGGAATCCTAAAATTCAACATACTTAAGCCAATAGTACTCTTTTTCAACTAAAAGTTGGGTGTTAATATTTTAATCTTGGGCCAAAAGATATTGGAACTCAAACAGGACCTATTTTCAATGGAGCCATAATAAATAGGATAAATTTGAAAAACATATATCAATAATACAATAATTGTTAAATGATATAACGAGTAAGAATTATTTATAAAAAAAAGAAAATAAAAAATTATTTAAAAAAATTATAAAGATAAAATTACTCTTGATAAAAAAAACCTTCTCCTCCATTTTTTTCTTATTTTTAATTTACTTTTTAATTAAAAAATAATTTTTTCTGAAAATAATTTTTTTTAATTTTAAAAAATAAATTTTAAAAATTTTTTAATTAAAAAATTTTAAAAATAAAAATAATATTTCTTTATTTTTTTAAATTAAAAAAATAAATATTTAAATATTTTATTTTTTTAATTTATTTTTAATTAAAATTTTTAAAAAATAATATTTCCTTAATGGAGAAGAAAAGAAAAATAAGTTTTTTCATTAAGGACAATTTTATTTTTACAATATCTTTTATAACAATTTTTAATTATTCATTTTTTTTTTCAAATAACTTTTATCTATTAAATCATTTAACAATTATTTATTTATTGAGAGCATGTTTTTCATATTTACCCTAATAAATACTTGGTTTCTTGTTAGACTTTGGTATTTGCTTTCTTAAAGCCTACAAAACCAATATCTACATTTATACACCAGTCAGATTTCCTACTTCAGCTGTCTAGTTTCTTGACTTAATGGGGCTATAAAAGAGCCATTGGTCTGCTTCACTTTATAGTTTTACAAATAAAGGGAGAGAAAGATGGGGAGGAGTCCTTGTTGCGCCAAGGAAGGACTCAACAGAGGAGCCTGGACTGCATTGGAAGATAAAATACTTGCAGCATATATTAAGGTTCATGGGGAAGGCAAATGGAGAAACCTCCCCAAGAGAGCTGGTATATATTCTTCTTCTTTTTTATTGTTTTAAATACTTAGTATTTTTCCTCTTTTTTCTCTCGGTTTTCTTTTACCTTGACCCTTCAAAAGGAACCCCAAAGTAAAAATTATAGTCAATGGACCAAAATTAAGTTGTAACTGATGGGTTATCAAATTCAGGTTTGAAGAGATGTGGCAAGAGTTGTAGACTTAGATGGCTAAATTATCTTAGACCAGATATCAAACGAGGCAACATATCCCATGACGAAGAGGAGCTCATAATCAGACTCCATAATCTTCTTGGCAACAGGTTGCTAACCCCTCTCCCAATTTCCATGTTTATCTACATGATTGTTTCATGTGGAGTTGGTTATATTACTCGGACTCGGGTGTGAGTGTCGGATACCTGTATGTGTCCGACATGGGTATGTTCAGTTTTTCTAAGTTTTTTCATGTATTTGGAGGGTTCTTGAGGGTCATATCCCCATACCTATGTCCGAATATGCATCGGACACGGGTACTTAAAAAAAAAAAAAAAAGAATCGGAGCAACATAGGGAGTTGGTATTCACTATTTAGCCTGCTTCCTTGGTGCTTTGCAGATGGTCTTTAATAGCTGGAAGGCTACCTGGGCGAACAGATAATGAAATCAAAAACTACTGGAACACTACTTTGGGAAAGAAAGCTAAAGCTCAAGCATCTTCACCAACATCCACAGAAACTCCACCAAGCAAATCTAGACAAAAAAAGCTAACAACTGAGTCCCAAGTCATCGAACCCTCAAATTCACCACAGGCTACAGAAGCCAAAATCCAAGTGATCAGGACTAAAGCCACTAGGTGCAGCAGCAAAGTCCTGGTTCCATTACAGGTACCACCAACTCAAGATGTTGATCTTAACGACTTAACACTTGAGGACTCATCCGAGCTTCTAGATTATCAAACTTACTTGAAAAATGGAGTTCAAAGTCATCAGCATGGAACCGAAGTGCTTGATGCGTTGTATAGTGATGGCCCGGATTTCTTGAACTTTGAAATCAACGATCAGCTGGAAGCAAGCAATGGAGAAACTGAGGAGAATAATGAGATCAACAAGAATGTAGCCGAGGATCCTGTGCAAACCCTGCCATTTGATGAAGAAATGTTCAAGGATTGGACCACGTATCCTTGTCTTGATGATGACAATGCCGCCATGGATTTAGACTCTTTCGCATTTTTACTTGACCCAGACAAATGGCCTTGATAGGAAACTCACTGCTGCAGCATTCATTTTCAATATATATATAAAAGAAAAAAAGAACATGTGAACTAAACAATCAGGATCTGTATCTTTCTCTCAAAAATAGTTGTATCCTGCATTTATTTTTACTCATGAGCAATTACTGTAAATTTGGAGTAACATTGGAAGTTGAAAACAACTCATCAACGAGTCTGTATCTTTAGCATCATTCCTTCATTTGATTGAATTCCATCACTAAATTATGTAGTCAAATATAGTACGTATATATATATGAAGAATTCAATCATTCATTTCTCTCAAAATTCTCTTTTTTCTTAGCATGCTATGCGATAGTAAATCTGAAAGCAACATATAAGCCTTTTAGCATGTCTTTTGTAATCAATAATTCCTCCAAGTCTCGGAAATTCATGGTGGTTTGTCAATTCATTATTGCAATCCCATACTTTTTCTCAAAGTAGGGTAACCATACTTTTCAGCCCCACCCAATAGAGAGAAAAAAAAAAAAAAAAAAGAAAAGAAAAGAAAAAGAGAACCAATTACATTACTATTTTCTTGCTGCAATTTAACTTGTCAGTGAGATAAAGAATTGGTCAATTGGGTAATAATCATTGTGGAGTAAATAGACTAATAGGGCGATTGCAAAGATTTTGTCATGGGGCAAGGTAATTATGTTAAATGGGTTCCCACGATGATTTTCTTTTTTCTAGTGAAGACAAAATACAAATAATAGGATGACGCGATACAAATCATGCGATCAAAAAGTAGCCATTTTTAATCACTTCACTTGTATGTCTTCTGATGGGACCAAAATCTCTTTCAGATGACAAATGTCTGATGCAAAACAATCTCAATTCCCAAGTATCTTTGATTTGTTTCTCGAAGAATATTACTTACCGTTTCTTTTATTTATTGATTTTCAAATTAAGCTGTGATTTGAAAATGATGATAATAATTAAGAGTCGGTATTGATAAATATTGATTGATATAAATTGGTATAAGTCGACACGATTGATATAAAAATTGAAACGATACAATATTAATATTATTTTAATTTATTTTAAAATTATTACGTACCAGCTAATATCACTACGATTACGATTATCCTGATTGAAAGCATTTAATAGGATTGTTCTGCAATCCCAAGTCCAAACCATATTATTGTTAAATGTTTTCACAGTGGAGATTGTTAGGTTAGCAATTAGCAAGCACCTTCCCAAGACCTACATGTTATTATTTCAATTTGATTCTTAGAAATTAAAAGCATACTCTTGGACCTTTAATATCATCCATTGATTTTGTTCAAATAGTTTTATATTCTACTATATTTTGAATTAAGAATTATTTCATATTTCGATCTCAAAAGATTGACGCCAGTAGGAGAAAAATGTCAAATTAGAACATTTTATATTCTCTAGTCTAGAACCTATTTATTGATTTTTTTTAATACTGAAGTGATGAGTTCGAAAAACTGATAAGGAAATGCTACATTTGACTTGCAGACATAAAAGAGGTTAGAAGAGTGTCGAAATTTGAATTTCGAGACACATTTCGATATTTACGTCACGTTCAAAGTATTTTTTAGGTGAGCAGAAAGAATGAGAAAAAAAAAATATCAATGTCTTAAAAATTTGCTGGAATAACGTTTATCTATATTTTTATACCCGACTTCTAATAATTGTGGATTCGACAAATGTAAAATATGTATGTGTTAAAATAACGGTGCCAAGTGTTCAACATGAAAAAGACAAGATAATGCTGAGTATAACACTATTACTTCTATTATTTTTTAAATTGTTGAGTTTGAGTGATTGTTTAACCCTAATATAGATTTCGTATTTCATTCATTGCATTGTAGTCATATGTTCTCAACTCTCAAGCTTCCTGCGAAGCCTTAAGGTATTAAAAGTATATTAAAAAAGAAAAAAGAGCAATATACCAACGAGGCTGAACTTCTGTCATTTTAGCCAGTTTTATGGGAGACTGTCTCCTTTACGACATCCTAAAGTGGAACATCAAACTTTTAGCAGGCCAGGGATATGAACATTAATAGCTTGTTCTATCTATTCTAGAATTTTTGGTTGGTAATCGTTTTAATTTAGTTATAAACAAGAGGTGGCAGTTTAAAGTTGAAACCCCCAACTACCGGTGGTGATACACCAACACAAGAAAACAAAAATATAATATATGCTTGCAAAAGACAAAAATTTGATAATGTTTGAGAAAATGTGTCTAAAAGTTTTATGTTAAACTAGTTTATGCTACGTGAATCATATAATAAGTCATATTATTTACTTGAATATATATAATTTATTATTAGACTTTTTTTCTTTTTTTGGTAAATATGATTTTTTATTTTGACATAAAATTATATCAAATGATATCAAATTATTATAAATGCTATTAAAATTGTATCAAAGGTTACTAAAATTATTACAAATGTTATTAAATTTATTACAAAATTTATCAAAGGTTACCAAAATTACCAAAATTATATCAAAGGCTACTAAAATAATATTAATGGTTACCAACATTATATCAAAAGTTACCAAACAATTACTAAAATCATATCAAAGGTTAAACAAAATTATATCAAAAGTTACTAAAATTATATCAAATATTACCAAATTTATATAAAAAAAACTACCAAAATTATATCAAATGCTACCAAATTATATTAAAGGTTGAAAAAATTATATCAAAAGTTATCAAAACTATATCAAAGTCATCAAAATTATAAAAGGTTACCAAAATTATATAAAAAATTATCAAAATTATATCAAAAGTTGTCAAAATTATATAAAAAATTATCAAAACTATATCAAAAGTTGTCAAAATTATTATAAATGTTATCAAAATTATATCAATTATTACCAAAACTATTAGAAATGTTATCAAAACTATTACAAAGGTTATCAAAATTTTTACAAAAGTTTTCAAAATTATATCTTACGTAAAATTATATAAAAATTATTGAAATTATATCAAATGTTATCAAAATTATATCTAAAGTTACCAAAACTATTACAAAAGTTATCAAAATCATATCAAAGACTATTTAAAATCATATCAAAGGTTATTAAAGTCATTTCAAAGGTTAAGAAATTATTTCAAAGGTTATCAAAATCATTTCAAATGTTATCAAAATAATTTAAAAAGTTACCAAAGTTATATTATAGGCTTTCAAAATTATATCAAACGTTATTAAAATTATATCAAAGGTTATCAAAATTATATCAAAAGGTTATCAAAATTATATCAAAGGTTACCAAAGTCAAAATTTTTATCAAAGAACAAAATCATATCAAAGGTACCAAAATTATATAAAAAGTTATCAAAATTATATCAACATTTATCAAAATTATATCAAAAATTACCACAATTACATCAAAGGTTATCACAATTGTATCAAAGGTTACCAATATTGTATCAAAGGTTATCAAAATTGTATTAAAACTTACCAAAATTACATTAAAGGTTATCAAAATAATATCAAAGGTTACTAATATTATATCAAATGTTATAAAAATCATATTAAAGGCTATCAAAATCATATCAAAAGTTATCAAAATCATATCTAAATTTACTAAAATCATATCAAAGGTTATATTATATTATATAAAAGGTTATATATTTATTGTTATTATATTATATATTATTGTAATATAACATAATTTTATGTTCCAAATTAATGTCCTATCATACTACCAATTTAGTCATAATTATTATCTTTGGTTATATCCTCGCGTTTCGGTCCTCGTCAAGAAAATAATATTTTAAGGTTTTCCGTGACCTAATAGCTAGATAAATAAGATTTTGATTCTTAACTAATAAATAATTTTCTAATAATATTTTAAAACTTTGTTCTTAACAATAAATTTGAAAGTATTGCTCTCATAAAAAAAGTAATAAAAAAATAAAAAAAAAATTAGCTAAAATTTTAATTTAAATAAAAATTTATCAATTGAAATTTTTTTACTTTAATAAGGATTTTAATGTTTAAAAGAAAAAATATATTGAATATTTTATTAATTTAATAAAAAAATCAATAATTAAAAATTAAATTATTAATTTAATAAATTATTAAAGATATAAATTATCCACTATTTATATTTTGAGATATTTTTATATATAGTATTGATGCCGGTCGATTATCACATCTAGCGTGCATGGAGATGGAAAGCTCATTAATAAATCTTGAATTTGTTACTTTGGGATTGAAGCTGGAATTTATTACTTTGAATTGCGTCTTTGCCCAAAGCGGTCCACTATTCATGTTGGTGAATGTTGACACAGCTGGCCCTATCATAAGCGAGGATGAAAGAGTGAAGAAAAAAAGCTCATAATATTAAACATCAAATGTCATTCCAGTACAAGTTTGTTGATTTTACACAATAAAATGTCAAATTTTGAGAACATTTATTTCATGAAATTCTGTCAAAGATATGTGAGGCACATTTTCAGAGTTTATCAAATAGCTCTAGACTAACTCTTTTGCCCCTTTTCTAGGTTGAGTGACCAAATTAATTAAGTAACCCTTCTCCTCTTCTCTCCTTTCTCTGAACTATCTGAAAACTTCGAAGGTAAGCTATGTAGATCTTCGCCTCCTAAGGAAGAATACTTGATAAGGTGAATTTGATTTCCATCCAATTCTTCTGGTCAAGTAGAAGCCACTTTGTTCACCAGATAACACAAACATCAAAAAATGACATTTCCCTAAGTTATTATTTTTTTCTTTGGTACAAAGGAGGCCACAATCCGAAAATATGAGAAGAGATTGCAAATGTTGGTATTCAAATTCTAGGCTTGCTGAATGTCATCTTTTAAGAATGTTGCTAGATGAACCAATTGGACTAAACCTGAGTTTGTACGTCCCTCTATTACTATTAATAGCTAGCTAATTCACCAAAAGATGGCTTCAATTTCATCTTATTACTTGTACGTTGGGATGGCAAGATCATAGGTTTTATTATTAACCAATGAACTTAGACTTGGATAATGTCAATCTGAAGGGTCTAAACATGTGACCAAATAAGTGACATTTGATTAGAAGCAATCACACTCTTTTTCAATTATAAAAACCATATTTTCTTACATGTCATTAATGCTAATGTTGAAAGTTGGAGGGCTGAAAAAATACAACAGATCATAACTTAATTAACTATTCTTTTCAACTGCCCGGCAGGAAGGAAGGAAGGAAGATGTTTTGTTTCTTTCAACTAAGATACTGTTGCTTAAAAAGGATATCTACATTCTAAACCAATCCACCTTCAATAAAATTAAGTTATACATATCCTCATGATCCAAAAAGTTTTCAAGTACTTATTCATATGTATACTCGAGAAAACTATGAACATATAATCATGAAAACCTGGTAAAGATAGTCTCTACTCGTGCAATTTCCAACCAATGTCTGCAGTCATTTTGTTCTATACGTAGTATGACTTGAAGCAATAACTCAACCAATTAATACAAATTAGTAAGAGAAAAGACCATTACCAGCGCTTCATAATTTGAACAACTAACTATGGGAAACTATGAACATATAACCATGAGAAACTATGAATATGTAACCATGAAAACCTGGTAAAGATAGTCTTACTCGTGTAATTTCCAACCAATGTCTGCAGCCATTTTTTTCTATACGTAGTATGACTTAAAAGCAAAAACTCAACTAACTTATACAAATTATAGTAAGGGAAAAGACCATTACCAGCCCTTCATAATTTGAACAACTAATTATGGAAAACTATTGACCTGCAACTCTGAATAATGGTGATCCGAAAAGACATATAGTGGTTGAGAGAAATTACAGTTTTGACAGAAAAACAATATTTGCAACACAGTGATCGAGGTGGCTGGAGCATTGGAAGTCTAGAATAGCTAAAAGTCCTAATTAAGGTAAACAAAATGGTTTACTTTTCCACATAATAATTGAAATTTTGAGTGCAAATATTTGACCAAAATACAATGATACCTAACCTTTGTAGCAAAGTGAATTCACATCATGGAAACAAGCAAGCTCTGATAGGGACAAGTTTTCAGAATTCAAACGATACAGAGTTCCTTCGCCCATGGAAATAAGACATACTCTATGATTTTTTCGACAATGACAGATTCTTCATGATATTCATGTTAAAAGAAAACTTCAAAAGTTAATGTCAATGTTTCCATTCACATCAAGGAAACAAAAAATGGAATAATGAAGCTCACAATTTTAGACGCAACACGATTATATAATATAAATATAATATAAAAAAAATAATTAAAATATAATATAAAATATTGCACGGTATGAAAATAATACGAATACACGAATGTGTCAAAATTTATATAATATGAATTATTAATATATCAAAATTTATATAAAGATATAATATTTTAAATACGATTATAATACAAAAAATAATATAAACACAATAAAAATACACAAATTATCGGATATTTTAGTTTGACAGTTTCTCATACAATAGACACCCATTGCAGCTGTCTTCTCTTTTATTTCATATGATAATTAAATGCAACCAATCGTGTGCATATGTAAGAAAACTATTACTAATAATATGATATAAAGCCACCACAACAGTGTCGTGTTACACTGATATACCATTGTTACCAAGTGTAGAGGGTGTTTTTGATCGGGTGAGGAAACGTTTGCAAACCAGTAAAACGAGATATCGTAGAGAGATGGCGGAGAGGAAGATTGGAGCAGACCCTGGAGAACATGTGCGGTGGCAGGTGGTGGTGATGAAGGCTGTAGGTGGCTGAGGATGGTGGAAAGTATGGTGGTTGTAGAAATTGCAGAGAAAATATTGCAGAGAATTCTTAACGTCAGAAAGTTTGTCAAATGGCCAAAAGATCCAAAATAAAGTATTTTGACTTCTATTTATAACCTCTCCAAAGAAGTTACAAGGAAAAGTTACTAAGAGAGTGGGGAATTATTTTATATAAGCATGATCTCAATCATGGGTAGTGGAGAGGTTAGATATGATAATGGAGAAATGTTAGTTATGAGAGGTTACATCAGGAGAAGTGTTTCAGTCACATGTAGTGAAGGAAGGCTACTGACAGCACGCTTGAGAATGCACTGTCCATTCAGCGGGATAGGGAAGCACTTGTGTTCCAGGGAAAGGTTAAGAAGCGAACTTCTTAACAATCTCCATATCTGAGCCTCCAAGCCATGCTCTCCAAGACATCCCAAGAGTGGAGCAAACTCGAGAATCCTGCCAACCTTCCCGGGTTAGCTCCACAGTCTTCATGTAGTTGTGCATTACTGCAAGAACTCCTGCTGCCAAGAAGCGACGTGCCAAGAGACGTGCCAAGTGACGTGCCAAGAGACGTGCTAAGAGACGTGCCAAGCGACGTGCCAAGAGACGTGCCAAGAGACGTGCCAAGAGCGCTGCTGACAGGGAGACTATTACTCAGTCCCCCTGCATATAAGATTTGTTCCTGCATAAAATGTTATTGACCAAAAACGGGTGTCTACATTTTGCCCCCTGCATGATAATTTTTTTATTTTTTTTATTTTTAAAAAAAAAAGAAAATAAAATAAAATTCTCATGCACTGTAAATAATATTTAGTAAGAAGATATAGTTCCAAATTTGATGCAATTATCCTCCCTTTTATTATTTATTTATTTTTTTGAATAAATAAATAATAATAATAACAAAAGGAGTTATAATTAGGCAAGAAGATTTTTTTTTTTGAAAATAAAATAAATAATAAAATAAATAAATAAAATAATAATAATAAAAACTAACAAGATAAAAAAGATAAATATCTTTTTAGAGTTCAAATAGCACAAGGACACTACATGTTGTCTATAAATAAGAAAGTACTTGAAAAATTATTTTCAATAATCTCAAGAGCTCTTCCCAAGCAAGAAGATTTCAATTCTTTTCTTCAATTTTTTTTTTTTTTTGAGAAAAGGTAAGTTCTCATCCATGTATCTCCAAATTTTTTTTTATTAAGACATTAGATGAAAATTTTCATATGAGAATCGATTTTATTTTGTTTCTTTTAAATCAAGAATAAATTAGGGTTTTTAATTTTTTTTTTTTATAAATCTTATATCAAGCGAGATATGAAAAGCACTATCAAATTTTGTTATAAAAAAAAAAAAAAAAAAACGTTTTAACATAGGGGGGTCTGGAGGCCACTATAAAAATTTGTTATCAAATTTGCAAGAGTGCAAAGATTCAGCTGAGGGGGGGCTGAAGGGGGGGCCTGCAGGCGGGAGGGGCCTGCAAGCGCGGGGCCTGCAGGCGGGAGGGGGCCTGCAGGTGCGGGGCCTGCAGGCGGGTGGGGCCTGCAAGAATTTTTTTTTAAAGAATTATTAAAAAGAAAAATTTTAATCAGATTAATAAATAAATGTATATTTTTAAAATCAAGCATGCTTTACTAAAAGCAATAAATAATATATATATATATATATATTTTATGCTACTTGAATAAAAATACTTACTTGACCTTTTATTGTTGTTTTGCAGGATTTTCACACTCTTCATGGTGAAAACTATGAATATACATCGTCCAAGTTATGGTCAGCCCTCCGGAGATGCTATTCCACCTCCAAAGAAAAGGAAACAGACTGCTGGCAAAATTCTCACTCAAAAAATTACTCTTAGAACGAACAAAGATGGTTTAGTTCCTGCTGTGCCCAGGCATTGGGAGGATTCAATCATCAAGGCGGGTGAGGCTGATCGTTTTTGGGAATATGTAAATGAGAATGAGTATGGTCAACATCCACCTGCGCCAGCTGGATACACCTTCAAATATATCAATCCTGAGTCACGTGAGAGAGAATATATCCCAGGCAATTCTATCTTGAAGTTCAGATTTGAGCAAGGACAATTTCCACTTTCCATTACCAAACTTGCCAATACCTGTCCAGTTCAAGGATGGGATGAGTGGATAAATAAAATTTTGGCTAAACCTGCTAATGTGAGCATCCTTTCGAAGGCAGGAGTACTTCATGCTATCCGAATTAGTTCCAAGCTTCTCCAAATAAAGAAGGAGAAGAAATTAGAGGTGTGGCGTGCTATTCTTGCTAGATGGAGCACTTTCTTTCATACCATGATTACAGCTTGGGGTGAGTTCACATTTACTCTAGAAGACGTGCATATCTTACTCGAGCTTCCTTGTTATGGCGGTTATGAAATTTCTTCTATTAGGCTTGCTGAAGAAGACAGAGATATTTACAGGTTCTTTTGCAATTTACTCCAGAGTCAAACTAACAGTTCTAAGGTTGCACAGTTTTCCAATTGGATAGGTCTTTTCTTCCAAAAATATAATTCTAAAGGGGATAAAACTGCAGATCCTACTTATCCAGATCATAAGTGGGAACTGATAGCACTATTGATTCTGTGGTTGGCACGACATGTGTTTCCAGGCTGTCCAGACGACGGGATTTCTCCAGGTGTAATTTCTCTGGCCATCAAGATTTCTAAAGGGTTTGACTTTCCTCTTGCTCCATACTACCTGGGGTCCTTGTATAAACGACTGGACTTGTATCAATCTAAAACCAAAGATTCAGCTGGTCGGTACAAAATCATGACTTTTGTGGATGCCACTTTTATTCAGATGTGTCTATGGGAGAGATTCGGCTCTTGCGCTCCTGAGCCTAATGTCTACAACTCATCTGGGACTTCTAATTCAACGACCGTTCTCAGGAATGACTACAGAGCTTGGGCATGGCTTGCTCGAACATCAAAGAAGAGTGTTCTTGAAGTGATGGACGTGGCAGATGAATTCGAACCTAGGCCATATGTTAACTCGTTCAATGGGTATGGAAGTCCTACTCTTTATTATAACTTGTCTGATTCCTTGAGTGTACAAAGAATGCATTTTTATTTGTGGGTTCAATGTCGTGCGCTACCCTGCATGATTGAAAATTCTAGCTCAGGAGTTACTAGGGATTCATATTCAGCAGTAGTATATTCGGCCTCTAGGGTAGCGCGTCAATTTGGGTATGATCAAGGAGTTCCACTTGACCCTTCTATGTCCCGTGAAACATTTGCTACTAGTGCTAAATGGTTTCTCAAAGATTCAGTCAGGGGTTTTCCAGTTAAGAGTGTAACTGCCCCAGCACTTGATAGAGTTGGCATGTGTTCATCTGGCTGGCGGGCCTATTGGGGTGTATGCCTTGATGAGTGGAAGGTTTTTGTGAGGCCCTTAGCTAATCTTAGAGCTGAACTTAAGCCCCCAAATATTACTACTAGCGACATATCCTTGCGTATGCCCGACAAACCAAGACCGAAAACTTCTGCAGTTGTAGATATTGATGATGGAGAAGAAGATGATGTTCTGATCCTTCATCGACGAAAAAAAAGTCGTGCTTCATCTCATGTATCTCAAGAAGTAAGTTTCCTCTTTTTTTATTTTATTTTATATATACTCACTCTTTACCCTTCACTTATCACTTTTCTACTTGTGTTTCTTGTAGGGTGTATCAACTTTTGAAGCTAGTGATCCTCGAGTAGAGGAGGTAGATGAGCAGGTTGATACTGATAGTGATGATGATGACGATGACGATGATAACGATGATGATGATGCATCAAATCGTTCTGAGCCAGAAACTGATGCTGCTTCTTCCAGGTCAAGGAATTGTGCTTCTGAAATTGATGCTCTCTTTTCTTCACAAGACATAGAGACTGTTCAAAGTCAAGAGAGGGAACATACTAGGGATACCATTCAGCCTGAACTTCGTGATGCTACTGCTCAAAGTCAGGAGAGGGAACATACCAGAGATACCACTCAGCCTGAACTTGGTGATGCTACTGTTCAAAGTCAGGAGAGGGAACATACCAGAGATGCCGCTCAGCCTGAATTTGGTGATGCTATGGTTTCTACTACCGCTCTAGGTGTTCCTCCTGTTCCTTCCTCCCCAGTACTAGGAGTTAGAGATTCTAACCTAGCTACAAGTTCTGGAACAGTCACCTTTGCAACAGGATCCGCCTTTGGGACAATCACTTCCTTCGGAACAGTTGCCTTTGGACCGAGTATCCTTGGGTCAACTCCATCTCAGACTATTGGAGTCAATACTTCTCTTGGTACTTCAAAAGTGGATTTCCATGGTTTCTCCGTTGACTCACAATATCAGCGGTATTTGGAAGACATTTATAAAATAGAGGGTGAATTCTGGACTACTTGCACCTTTCAGATTGAAGGATTTATTTCATTTTTTCTGGGACAGTTTGGTAAGGCTTTAGTAATTGCTGATGCTCAATGGTCAGATATCCCTCCAGCAAAGTTGCAAGAGATGTTTGCATTCATGGATGCGGTTACCAAAACTGGGTTCAGACTGGATGTCTTACTTCTTGTATGGCTAAGGCCAAAGCTATTCTTAACATAGAGGTAGACAAAGCTCAGGTAGAGACGAGTCTGGATGAAGTTAGACAGAAGCTTGATTCTCTTAAGCAGGAAATAGAGACATATCAGCGCAAGAGCCTGGAGTTGCAGAACCAGCTAGATAATATTCATCATCTTCGTAGCTCTAATTCTTCTCCATGGGACAACATAAGGGAGTAGACTTGTTTTCATTTTCATTTTTTTTTGAACTGAGTTGTTTTTGAACTTTTATATCATAATAAAACATACATATATTATGCTAAATTTTTTCATAGTAATTGTGTACTTATGTGAATGTCATACGTTTTTCACACACACTTTTTACTTTTGATAGAGTCGTGCGGCCAAGGGGAACTATTCACTTTCATTAGGGAGATTGAATCTCAACCTTAAATAAAGTAAACTATTCAACCCTTTAAAATAAGCGTTAGAGCTGCGGCCAAGGGGAACTATCTACTTTCATTAGGGAGATTGTATCTCAACCTTAAATGAAGTAAACCATTCAACCCAATAAGCGACTTGTGGCCAAAGTATGAGCGATTATAGCTGCGGCCAAGGGGAACTATCTGCTTTCATTAGGGAGATTGTATCTCAACCTTAAATGAAGTAAACCATTCAACCCAATAAGCGACTTGTGGCCAAAGTATGAGCGATTATAGCTGCGGCCAAAATGTAATTATCACATTACAGCCAAAATTTAAGCATGAAGCTGCGGCTGGTTTATAATCAATGTCATAGTCAAAGTAAGCGTTAAAGCTGCGCTATGACAGGAGCAATAGAGTACAGCCAGATTTTAAGCGATAAAGCTGCGACTGGAATTCATCATTTTTCATACATGTCATAGTTCTTTACAGATGGACATAGTAGTCAACTGACGATGAAAGATAAGTATGGACATGCAATTAACTTCTATTTACAAAAAGTAATATGAAGAATCAAAGATAGAGTCCAGATTTCATACATCGAATTTCTTGATATATTGAAAGTTAATAGGCGTAGCAACCACATTATTATTTGGGTTGATCAACTTGCAGTAACCACTATCATTCACTTCATGGACAATGTAAGGTCTTTCCCATTTTCATTGTTCGCAGGTTAGACTTGGGAGGTAGTGGCATTAGAGGAAGGTGTAAACTGAGAGATGGTTTCCATCATCTTTCTATTGTTTTCTTCTAGCCTTTGTATTTTTTTTTTCGTTAACCTTCATCATCTTCATCAGATCCTGGATGTAAGATGGAACTGGTGCACTTTGGTTTCCAGTAGAGTCTTCCATTTTTTCCGGCAAAAATGTTTCACTCAATGCAATCGCTCCTCCCCAGCGGAGTCGGCAAAATGTAGAGGGTGTTTTTGATCGGGTGAGGAAACGTTGCAAACCAGTAAAACGAGATATCGTAGAGAGATGGCGGAGAGGAAGATTGGAGCAGACCCTGGAGAACAAGTGCGGTGGCAGGTGGTGGTGATGAAGGCTGTAGGTGGCTGAGGATGGTGGAAAGTATGGTGGTTGTAGAAATTGCAGAGAAAATGTTGCAGAGAATTCTTAACGTCAGAAAGTTTGTCAAATGGCCAAAAGATCCAAAATAAAGTATTTTGACTTCTATTTATAACCTCTCCAAAGAAGTTACAAGGAGAAGTTACTAAGAGAGTGGGGAATTATTTTATATAAGCATGATCTCAATCATGGGTAGTGGAGAGGTTAGATATGATAATGGAGAAATGTTAGTTATGAGAGGTTACATCAGGAGAAGTGTTTCAGTCACATGTAGTGAAGGAAGGCTACTGACAGCACGCTTGAGAATGCACTGTCCATTCAGCGGGATAGGGAAGCACTTGTGTTCCAGGGAAAGGTTAAGAAGCGAACTTCTTAACAATCTCCATATCTGAGCCTCCAAGCCATGCTCTCCAAGACATCCCAAGAGTGGAGCAAACTCGAGAATCCTGCCAACCTTCCCGGGTTAGCTCCACAGTCTTCATGTAGTTGTGCATTACTGCAAGAACTCCTGCTGCCAAGAAGCGACGTGCCAAGAGACGTGCCAAGTGACGTGCCAAGAGACGTGCTAAGAGACGTGCCAAGCGACGTGCCAAATGACGTGCCAAGAGACGTGCAAAGAGCGCTGCTGACAGGGAGACTATTACTCAGTCCCCCTGCATATAAGATTTGTTCCTGCATAAAATGTTATTGACCAAAAACGGGTGTCTACACCAAGTTTACCTACATGGCCAGAGGGTCTAGAATATATGAGAATTATAAGAAAAATCATTTACCAAACAAAACAGCATTAAAAATATATATATCATATAATTGAATGGTTTCGTTTTTGATAAATTGATAGTGGAATCTTTTAATTTTATAAATAAAGTTAAGAAATTGTCATATATTTCTTTTTTTTAAATATACTCTAAGCTTATATGTCACCTATTAATCCGCTAGTGAAGTTTGAAAATTCTACCAACGATAAATAAAATAATTTCTCTAATTGAATTATCGAACAGGCGAACACACATCATCTAAAAAATATATTCAAATTCATAGAGGTTTTGAAAGAATCAGCATCCAAAATTTTAGTCTCAAAATATGATATACTCTCAACATTCTAAATTATTAGTCATCATCCATGAAAAAAAAAAAAAAAAAGCGAAAGGGATAAGAAAAGAAAGGGTATCTTTCATTAAATAAATTTATTTGATAAATTTAAAATGAGTTAAAATCGGATCTCATAATAAATGATACCATTTTTTTTGATAAGCCAAAATATAAATGATACCAAATTTTATATCCAATTTTTAAATGGAGGCAAAGTAACTTCCAATTGGCTAGAAAATCATGATTATTCGACCGTAACAAAGTGAAAGGGTGCACAAGGATCATTCAGCCAAGACAACTCCAAAACACTAAGAATAAAAATGTTTTATATTCTCTCAACTCAAATACTAAGGGCAAATTCTTTGCTTGTTGAAATTGTACGCTCAAATCGAAAAAATTTCGTACTTAATTTTGTTTTTAACTGATGAATCAAATCAATTTCCTTACACGTGATTTTATAAGTATATTTAATTCTACAGTTTAATTGTTTATAACAATATTTTTCAGTTTACATTAAAAAAAATTACAAATTTTTAATTTTTAATATTAAAGTAATAAATTTCATATTAATTAATATATGATATATTAGTTGGCCAAAAAAAAAACATATGATATATTAATGTACATAAAGAGACTTTACATATTAACATGCATTTTATTATTTTTAATTTTTTATACAATATATAACTATGTATTCCGTATATAATTATTATTTATTTTTAACTTTATATTAATACTAAAAGTAATAAATTTTATATTACTTTCATATATTTTTCACATAAAAAAATTTAAAAGTTAATATAAATTTTATTAATTTTAAATATTTATAGTTGCAATTATATAGTTTATATTTTAAAATAAAAAAATAAATATTAGTGACGTGACAACAAATAATCAATATACTAGTAAAAAAGTACTAACAGCATTAATCCCAATGTCACGCACATCGCACGTGAATTTTCATAAAAATAAAAATCAAAAGCCCTATGAGGGTGTGCCAAATTTTAAAAATATATTATAATGAATATAAAATTAATGATATTTATGCCTTTTTTAAATTTTTATAAAACATATTTTTATTTAAAAAATTATAAAACTTCTCACTGTTGCATAAAAAAAAAACTTTTATTTTCAAAAAGAAAATTCACATATGGATGTGCCAAATTTTAATTTATAATTAGTACGCAATGCATATACTAGTTTATTTTTGTACGCATTTTTTCGTAACATGGTGAATCTTTGATTGGTGATGTTGCTAAGAAGGTCGTTCTTTGAAATGCGATCAGTCTAGGGCTTGGGCTTCTACCAATGGGCCACATATATTGTATGCTATTGCATTGTCGTGTGTTCTCGATGCGATCAGCCGACCGAGTTCGTGTAAGAATTTAATATTCAGATTATTGTTGACCAAAAAAAAAAAAAAACCCTTTATGATTATTATACAATAAACACATCCCTTATCGAGCAAGGGCGATAGACAACACGAAGGACAGTATTAGCCATCCCAGGAAGAAATATCCCACCAATGTCGTTGGACCGACGTCCTCTGGCTCCTGTCACCAACAAAATAAACTTTCTCATTGCCAGCTGAAATTTATTGTTTTAAAACTGGTTTATTTTCATGGGCTTTAGTGAAAGCTTGAAATGAAAAACCCAAATAAAATGTGGAAAAAGAATATAAAAGCTTTTGTTTATTATCAAATACAAAGTCTTTTTTCATGGGGGGAAAAGAATATAAAAGAATCCGTCTCTGTCTGTCTACTCCTACAGAATTCCTTTCTTTTTTCATTTAAAATGAGGGAAAAGAATGAAAAAAAAAAGACTCATTTGAAACAAACAAAGAATTAAACGTGATTAAAATAAAAATTGGATATGGGAAGGCTCAGTCAGGATTTTGGTTCATACCTCTGGTGGAGGGTCCTCCGTAGGAGTTTGGATGATGTCCACCTCAAAAGGCCAAGCATATCTGTCTGGTTGTTCACTTCTTGTCAAGCTCCAGTCATACAGTCTTCTTTCTTCCGGAGAAGACAAAATCGAGTAAGATTCCTGAGAAGAAAATGGTGAAGTTTTCAGCTTGTAGTTATTGACGTGTTAATCATATGAGAGAAAAGTTTTTAAGTTTTAGCAGAAAAAATAAAAATAAATAATACACGTTATCTTTTTGGACTGACTTTTAGGAGATCCATTTTGTTGCTGAGTTCTTCTTCATCCAGCCCCTGATTCAGGAGTTCATCAACCTTGTTTTTGTAGGCCACAGTGACCTGAATGACAATGGGGCCGAAAGAAAGTTTTAAAAAAAAGGAGTTTATCAGATGGGACTAAATGTTACTGCTAATCTGAGTAAGTACTAAGGACCTGTTCATAAGGACATCCTCTTTGAAGCCCAAGTCTACCATAGTGATCTGCATCTGTGATTGCTGCATGCTAAACTAAAACCTCATCAATTAAGTGCAGTCTTTCTCCAGCGCAGTAATTGTAAATGCACAAGGATTTTTAAACAGTGGTCGAAAACACTCTCAAATCTTGTCAGAATTTAAATTGGATTAAATGGTAGTAGTATAAATAAATAAATGAAGTGAAAAGGGTTGATCATGATTACCGATGCCACGAAGAGCTCGTTCAACATTAAGAGCAGAGATTAGAGAAGGAGGTCCTTTTGGAGCTTCATCAATGGATTTTTCAGATTCTGCTTCTGTTGCTGGTGTCTCGGATGATACATCACCAGAGCTCCTGATGATGCTTAGTCTTCTTCTATGCTTTGTTGCAAAACCGATGGAATTTGAGAATATGGAGGCGTTTTTGTTTTTGGGCGTTGGGGCGTGAATATTCTTGCTAGAAATGTACAGTGTTGCAGCTGTGGGTGACAGAGCCATGACTTTGTGACAGTTTTCTGGTACTCAGTTTCCAATGGCTTTTCCTATTGCCGTTTCAAGAGATAGGAGATAAGACATGGGCTTTTAACCAAAGGAACATTATCTTCACAGAAAGCATGCTAAAATAAATAAAATATTTAAATAAATTTGATTAAAATTTACAAGCGGGTCGTTGTAGTATAGTGGTAAGTATTCCCGCCTGTCACGCGGGTGACCCGGGTTCGATCCCCGGCAACGGCGTCAATATTTTTTCGTCTTTATTTTTACTTCCTTTTTCACTGCTTACTGTCCGTTTATGTTTTTCTCCAATCTCTTGTCCCTGTTTGTGCCTCTCCACTTGAGAAAAAAACTTCGATTTGATTGAAACAAAAACAGGAAGAAAAATGAAACAGAGAGAGATGGGATTGGGGAGAAACGACTCTCCCGGGTCAGGCGACCCGGGCCAATTGGAGAATCGGATCCCTCCACCACGACGATTCCCTCTGGCAGCTCAGCCAGAGATAATGAGAACAGCCGAGAAAGACAACCAATATGCTTCCTTCGTCTATGACGCCTGTAGCGACGCCTTCCGCCACCTTTTTGGTTTTTTTTTTTTTTTTTTTTAACTTTTCTCTATTTTCTTCAGCGTATAATTAATTAAACCTTGTAAAAAGATAAAGAATTTTAAAAAATTTTATAGGTACAAGAGTTGCAGTAGCTTATCATAATGAGATTAGTTCCAAATTTCAATCCCGATAACTCACTAATTTTATTTTTAAAATTTTTTTTGTTTAATTTGCTTACTATGTTTTAACAACAGGTTCTCGGCAACAAAAATTAGGAAGAATACTGTGACACATTACCCACGTTTTATATTTTAAAAAGAAATGAATTACTTTACTTTTAGAGTTTTTCTTGCTCAAATATGCATCTGAGTTCAAAAGCCCAAAAACCTAACCCACATTATGTTGTGGGAGTGGCTAATCAAGTCGGTTTTTTAAGCCCAAAATACACACAACCAAAAGCCCAAAATCCTAACCCTAAGGAATCCACTTGCCAGTGCCACTCATGTATTAAATGACCCATAAAATTAAAAACCCTAGTCAGGAATCAAGGTTAGATTGTTAGATTATCCTCTCCCAAAGCGGCGAAGAAGCAAGTTTCAGCCTCGACTCACCATTTCTCTCGAGTCGTTTCGATTCTCCCCAAAAACATGACTACTCAGATTAGCAAGAAGCGCAAGGTTCGTCGCCCCTTCACTTTCTCTCTTTCGTTTTCCAGAATTATTCAAACTTGGACCTTTAGTTTCGTTGCTAAGTAGAAAAAGTGATAAATTTGACTCATTTCCCCCTTAATATACAGTGAAATATTTAGAATTACTTGAATAATTCTTACTATGTTTGTTTCTTTTATTTGGAAGATATCAGATTAGTTAGAAACTGAAAATGATTTTATGTTTGGTTATAAGTATAATAAGGTCTGCCAGTGAATATGATTTTTTTTATTTATAAAAAGATGGAAACTTTACTTCAGTTGATCTGAATAGCTATAATGTGATGCTCAAAGTTTTGATTTACGATTTTATTGGGGGGACAGTTTGTCGCGGATGGAGTGTTTTACGCAGAGCTGAATGAGGTGTTGACAAGGGAGCTTGCTGAGGATGGATACTCTGGAGTTGAAGTTAGGGTTACTCCTATGCGTACTGAGATCATCATCAGAGCCACTCGTACCCAAAATGTTCTCGGTAATTCTCCCAATTTTTTCAAGGTGTTTCGATCGCCCTTTTTCCGCTGTGCCTTGTAATGTTGTTAATTTCACTCATAATTCTCACTTGAGGTTTAATGATCTGATGTCAGGTGAGAAGGGTAGAAGGATTAGAGAGCTGACTTCTGTTGTTCAGAAACGATTCAAGTTTCCAGAGAACAGTGTAGAACTCTATGCTGAGAAAGTTAATAACAGAGGTCTTTGCGCCATTGCACAGGCTGAGTCCCTGCGCTACAAGCTCCTTGGAGGCCTTGCTGTTCGGAGGTAAATGAATTAAATGTTATGCCACATCAGGGTATTACATATTTGACTCGACTATGTTATATATAACATATATATTTACTATTCTTGAGTTTTATAAGATTTGGGTTTGCTTTGGGCATGAAAATACGTTTTTCCAGTTTTGAGTATCTGGGATGATGTTACTTTGGTGCGCAAGTTCTATTGGTCCAAGTCATCTTTACAGCGAGTTGGTTGCCAAAACTCGTGTCTGAGGATGGACTATACTTGTTAATTCCATAGGAAAGATACTTATATATATATATATATATATATATTCCTTGCAACTCCAATCTGGATGGTAGATTTCAACAAATATATTAGACTTCTGTTTTTATTTAACGGTAAGTCTTTTTATGGGAGAAAATAAAATTATTGGAAGCATATATCTTGTCACTATTGTACTATTTTTTTATATTTGAGTTCCTTCTTAATACTTGTACTTCTAAAAGATTTGTTGGAGTTCGTCAGGCTTCTTGTGCTCAATTTAAGGTGCTTGGAGTTTGGAATATCCTCCCACATGCTGAACATTTCCATTTGGTTGAATGTATACTAATTTTAGAAGATTTGATTTATTCCTTCTGTAGCTAATTTTCTTTCTCTTTTTTCTCATCTAGATCTAGAGAAGTTAATTGTAGTATTTTTGTTGACCAAACTCTTAAGAATGTTATCGAACATGTTGAGATTTGAAGTTTTTTGTTTTCTCAAATGAATGTCAGCATTCGTTTCTACCCCTTTAGAAAATAAACAAAGGGCTAATTAGGCTTATTGTTCTTTTTGGACTTTGGGCGTTAAAATTCTTACTTTTTCATGTTTTAGGGCTTGCTATGGTGTTCTCAGATTTATCATGGAGAGTGGGGCCAAGGGATGCGAGGTAAATCCACTAGCTTTTGTCCTCCTTGATTCTGATTGCTTGCAACCAAGCATTTGCACATTATAGTTATATTTTTTTGAATGTGCACTCAGGTCATTGTGAGTGGAAAGCTTCGTGCTCAGCGTGCTAAGTCCATGAAGTTCAAGGATGGCTACATGATATCCTCTGGTCATCCTGTAAAAGAATATATTGATTCTGCTGTTAGACATGTCCTTCTTAGGCAGGTCAGTTAAAATGCATTTTTCAGTTGCTTTTTACTGCTATAATTATCCAACTGTGAGGCTTGGTGTTAAGACTTGTAACTCGAGAGTTATCCAATTTTTGGTTTGTGTAAATTTGTAATAATTTTCTAATTGTTTCATTCTGCCTCACAATATTTTGTTGGATCTGAGAGGACTTGTTGTACTGTTTGAAATGTTTTTCAGGGTGTGTTGGGTATCAAAGTTAAAATCATGCTCGATTGGGATCCTAAGGGAAAGCAGGGCCCCATGACCCCATTGCCTGATCTTGTCACGATCCACCCTCCCAAGGAAGAGGAAGAGAATAAAGAAAAGAACGACTATGAAGCACCTGCTCCCCCAACCAATATCGAGGTTCCTGTGGTGGTCTAGAGCCACGTATTGGGTTTGCCCCAAATAAGTCTAAATGTAGTTTTTCGTTTTAAGTTTTTAACTCATTAAGATCAGGACAATTACTAGATACTTATATGAATTACTGTTTTGCGGAGTTAAGACTTTGTTGAGGTTTCTTAGCATATTTATATGGAGTATCAATTTTTTCTTTATCTGTTTGCTAGCCTGTTGTCCACGCTGATTAATCGTAATCAGCTGGTTTCATTCATACAAGATATTGTGGGCACTGGGTTTACTCAACTATTATGAACTATAACAAAGTGCATCCATCATCCATTATCAAATGTGATTATTGTCAAAATACTGTCCTCTTTTGTGAAATTTATAACATGGTTTGACCACGTCTCCTTCCAAAACTTGTTAACTTCATTTCTATTTATTTTATTTATTTATTTTGTGTTTTCAACCCATTCGATTCCTTGTTTCCTCTCCAATAAAGTAAGGACTTAGTGGAGTTTACTATAGTCAATTCAATGAATATATACCAAAATTCCTACAAAATAAATAAATCTAATGGAATGAATAAAGAACAATAATTTATGGTTGCCTTATCAAAATTAGAAGCTTCAAAAACAAACTCTTTACTACTATCTATGAGCATATCCTATCAAAAAGAAGGAAAAAAGGATTAGGTGTATATTAAAGAAATCAATTTTTTTTTATGTAGCAATAATGGATAATGAAAAGCTATTGTGGCATTATGACATAGAAGATATATAGACAAATGGGTCATTTTGAAATCTAACAACAGAGCAACAATAACATTAGTCTCATCTTCCACAACACAAACAAACTGTCATTGGGCTTGGGGACCCACAAATCCCATTCTTTTTTTTTTTTTGATAAGTAGATTTTCATTTATCAAAAAAAGCAGCAGTGCTGCTACATGTTACAAAGCTAGTTTAGTCTAGCTAAACAAATCAGAAGATCAATGTCTTTAGACAAACATGTCTGCATTTAATCCCCAAGAATTACATAAGAACGTATTAACTGAATCTCTTTTAATCTTCCTAAGGTCACTTAACCTGGTCGAGATCATGTCTCTCACTTGCTCAGTGAGGTGCTCCTCCTTTTGCTCAGTTGAGTTGAGCAAACGATTGTTTCTTTCCTTCCAAACTAGGTAGATAACTGCGTTCCAAGCTAGCCTCAATATCGTTGTGATTAGAGCTTTACCTTTGAGGTTGACAGTGGCCCATTGAAGCTCTTCATTCCAACATGCAACCTGCCTTTTTAACCTACAAAGTACCATCACTCTCTGCCATATCTGTTTCGAGTAGGAGCAAGTGAAGAATAGATGATCCCTGGTTTCTCTCTCTTGTTTGCACAGCAAACATTTATCATCCATTGCCATTCCCCAGGAGATAAGCCTATCCTTTGTGGCCAATCTATTTAGGATTGCCATCCAGGAGAGCATAGAATGCCGAGGAATATTAAAATTGCACCATACCAACTTATACCAAGCCACTTTCCCAGCTGAAGGTCTGATCTTGTTCCACACTGCTGACACTTGGTACTTTCCCTCAGGGAAAGGCCATTTGCAGCTTCCATCAGCAGTTGTGAGAACTATTCTGGCAGCCACCTCTCTCAATTGCATGATCTTCCTCCAATTCCAACTGCTCCCACTCTGGATAGAGATGTGCCATGGATCTCTATCCTTCAACACATAAGTCTTGATCCAGGCTATCCATAGGGAGCCTGCTTCAACCAGTACAGCCCAAAAATTCCTTAGAATACATGCCTGATTCCAAGTGACAATGTCCTTTACACCAAGTCCCCCTTCTGATTTTGGCAGGCAAATAGACTTCCAGCTAACTTTAGCTCCCTTAGCTTGGCCTTCCTTCCCTTTCCATAAGAAACTTGAACATATCTGCATCAACTTCCTTATGCACTGCGTGGGTAGAACAAAATGTCTGCACCAGAAGTTCTGCATGTGAAACAGAACTGATTGGATAAGCTGAAGTCTTCCAGCATAAGACAAGAACTTTGTTGCCCATCCTCTAACCCTTGCTGTCACCTTCTCCAAAAGTGGCTCACAGTCCTTCATGGTTAATCTTCTAGTGACTAATGGTACCCCCAAGTATCTAACAGGCAGTGTGCCTGTTTTGAACCCTGTGGACTCTCTGATGAGCCTTAATTCTTCTCTGTCAATTCCTGTGGAGAAGAACTCACTTTTGGTGCTATTAAGTTGGAGCCCTGAGTAGATGTAGAATTGACTTAGCACTAGCTTAATACCCTTCACTGAATCAAGATTGCCCTTGGCAAAGATTAGCAGATCATCAGCAAAACTCAGGTGAGTTAAATGAAGCTTTTTGCACTTTGGATGATAAGAGAAGACCCCATACTGTGCTGCTGAGTCCAGCAACTTGGACAGGACATTGAAAGCAATCACAAAGAGGTAGGGGGAAAGGGGATCACCTTGCCTGACTCCTCTTGCCCCCTTAAAGAAGCCCATAAGTCCTCCATTAACAGATATAGAGAAGTAGCTGGTGGATAGGCAACTTTCAATCCAATCTAGGAACTGCTGAGGGACCTGCATTGCCTTCAATACTGCAGTGATGAATTCCCAGCTGATAGTATCAAATGCCTTCTGCAAATCCACTTTTATGGTACATCTTGGGGACAGAGTATTCCTACTATAGCCTCTGACTAACTCTTGAGCAAGCAGGATATTGTCTGTGATACTCCTGCCTGGAATGAAGGCACTCTGATTGGGACAGATCAGCAATGGAAGACTGCTCTTTAGTCTGTTAGTCAGAATCTTGCTGATGCATTTGTAAAAGACTGTGCAACAGGAAATTGGTCTGAAATCTCTCATTGTGCTTGGATTAGGGCATTTTGGAATGAGAGCCACACTAGTTGAATTGAAGGATTTGTGCATCACTCCTGTCCTGAAAAAGAACATTGCAGCCTCTGTGACATCCTCACCAACAACTTGCCAAGCTGTTTTGAAGAAGTGAGCTGTGAATCCATCTGGCCCTGGACTCTTGTCACTATGAATCGAAAACATTGCTTCTTTTATCTCTGCAGGAGTTACCCTTTTAACCAGTTCAGCTTGATGCTCTTCAGTGATGGAAGTCTGAAGAAGTTCAGCAAGCAAATCCTGATTACAGCCCTTGACCATATGGTCTTTGGATCCCAACAAGTTCTGGAAGTAGGAGACAGCTTCTGCACCAATCTGATCAAAGTTTTCAAGTCTGTTTCCTTGTGCATCCGTCAAAGAGTGAATGGTATTTTTGCTCAACTTTGCCCTTACCATCCTATGGAAGAAGCCTGTGTTTTGGTCTCCTTCCTTTAGCCATTGAATTCTAGATTTCTGCTTGTAAAAGCTTTCCTCATCTTTGAGAAGATTATTGAAATCCCTGGAAAGGATATCTTTTTTTGCTGCTAGTTCAACATCTGCAGGCTTCCTTAGTAGTTTGAGCTGCATTTCTGCTAATTCCCTTCTTTTGGCTTGTACCTTCTCAATAATAGCTCCATACTTCTTGAAATTGAAATTCTTGAGCTTCTGCTTCACTCTCTTCAATTTGATATGCAAATTGGACATAGGATCACCTCTGGTAGGTTCCTGCCATGAGCTCTCAACTATATCCATGAACTCTGCATCCCTAGTCCAGTAATTGAAAAACTTGAATGGTTTGGGAGGGGAGTGATTCTCCAAGCTGGTTTTGATTAGTGCAGCACAGTGATCAGAGGTTTCGGGTGCAATAAATTCCACATAGGAATGTGGGAAAGAGAGGAGCCATTGATCATTGATCATGACCCTATCAAGCTTCTTGGCAAGATGATTCTCTTGATGATTTGACCAGGTAAAGATTGGACCAACAAATTGGTGATCCATCAATGCATTCTGTTCAATGCAAAGTTGGAAATCTTTCATTTCTGAGGTACTGGGTTGGGATCCATTAAAGCATGAGCTTTCTGATGGATGAGCTACCACATTATAATCTCCTGCCAAAATCCATGGCGCACCTTGAGTAGTTCCACTGAGGGAATGCAAGTGTGACCAAAGCAATTTCCTTCTGCTTCTTTCATTACTTCCATAAATGGCAGTCAAATAAAACCTCAGAGAGTTCAATTTAATCTGGCATGTGATGGACTGTTCTGTTGAGTCCTTCATATCTACATCCAGATGAACCTTAGTAAGGATCCAAATTCTTCCATTTAAAGCTTCAGAGTAGTTATGATGGAGATTCCATCCCTTAAAATGCATGTCAACAATCTTCTGCACTTTAGGGAGCTTTACTCTAGTCTCAATAAGACAGACAATATCAATCTGCAACTTAGAAATTCTACTGACTACCTGTTTCTGCCTTAGAGGACAATTTAGTCCTCTAACATTCCAAACAAGGAAGTTCATTAATGAAGAGTTGGAGAGTGACTCCCCAAGGCAGAAGCCTTACCTCGAGCCTTTCCTTTGTCAACAGGCCCCTTCCTTCTCTTCAAGTTCTTCATCAGATCTGCCACTCCTGCTGCAGCAGCCCTAGGCTTTCTTGTTTCTTCTGAAAAAACAGCCTGATGAGAGTGGCTTTCAGTCCCATCCTCCATAAGTGACTCTGTGATACCAGTATCCTCCTCATTTTCAGGAACAGATTCCAATATTGCAAATCTGTTGGCTGAGCCCATAGCTCTTGTGGCTGAGGAGGATCCTCGTTCTGTCTCAGATGGAACTGGCCTTTCCAATTGCTCTATGATGACCTGAGCAGGTAATTCTATCTGCTCTTCAGAGGTCCTTGGAATCGTCTGCTCATCAGGAATCCTCAACTCTGTCTGCTCGTTCTGGGCCTTCTGCTTAGGAATCCATTTTTTGGTTGGAATTTCCTTTGGCAGGTGAGGACAACTTTTGTTATTGTGACCAAAAATGCCACAGTGAATACACTTCTGAGGCAGCCATGGTGCCTCAACTGTGATAGGGATCACTGAGCCATTTCTGAGCTCCACTGCAATCGAATTGGGCAATTCTTGAGCCACATCTATCTCAACACAAACTTTAGCATATGCTAGCCTTTGCTTGTTTGCAGTTATTTTGTCCATATAGAGAGGGGTGCCAATGGCGCTAGCTATATAGCTCAGACCTCTCATTGTGAATAATTCCAATGGGACATTGCTCAGATGAATCCAGATAGGAAGCTTTTCCATGTTGAATTCTAAGGTGTTCAGGTCTGGTTCCCATTTCCTCAAGATGATTGGGCTGTTTTGGATGTGCCAAGGTCCGTGTTCAAGCACCCAATCTCTTGTCTCTACATTATGGAACTGAAGAACATAGAGGTTCCTTCCTACTGGCTTAATTTGGAGATCTCCATCCTTTCCCCATAGCATATTAGCCAGCTTATTGAACAAACTGAAATTTGGAGGTTTCCCTATAAATTGCGCAATCAGTGAGTTCTTCCATTGATGAATTCCTTCTTCAAATACTTCATCTGGTGGTTTTACAGTAACTTTCCCATCCATCTTCAGCGGAGGAAAGAATCTCAGAGTTTGATTTTCAGCTCCAGCAAACAATTTCCTCCAATCAGGAGAGTTAGATACAACTGACTCTGTTCTTCGTTCTTCTCCAATCTCCCTTGATCGTTCCACCAATTTACCACGATCCACTCCAATTGCAATGGAGGGATAATCTCCATTAACAACTTGTTTAAAGCTTCTTTGTTGGGAGTCATCACCTTCCAATCTTTGATTAGCTGCCTTCTCCAATGTAGTCATCATAAGGTTCATCCACAATCTTCCAAGAACAAGAGAATCAGAGATGAGCAAGCAAGCAAGGTTTGCTAGCTTCGAGATGATGAAGTACTTGATCGATGTTGAGTTCTTGAAGATCCGTGGTGTTTCTGTCTTCCCTTTCCCTCCAAGACTTCAACTTTCACACAATCTCTAACCCAAAAACATCTTTTAACTTTACTCAAGCAAAATCCAGATAATGAATGATACAACCCAGATTTACAGCTAAAACCCACTAATTTTATCCAACAAAACCACAGATCAAGTCATTAAATCTGCACCAACTCAGTGGAAATCCTCCAAAAACACAAAAGAGAAAAGAACAAGCTTACAACCCAAAGTAGAAACGAGAGGCTGAAGAAGTAGAAGCTTTGGAGTTTTGAATCCTACCCTCTTGCGGCAAGATCCGCTTTTGCTTGGCTCCCAGCTCAGTCTTCTTCTTTGGTAGGCTTGTCAGTTGGATATACTACTCCCCACTTAGCCACAGCCCACACCCCAAAAAAATCCCTTTTGTGGGCAGTACTGTACTGAATGAAGTAAAAACAAAGTTAGGCTTAAAAAGGGTATAAAATTTAAGGAAAATTGGTAAATATAAAAAACATGCCCAAGTAAATAATTATTAAATGGTTTAATTGATAAAAATTATTTGAAAAAAAGAAATGAACAATTAGAAATTGTTATAAAAATATTGTAAAGATAAAATTACTCTTAATGAAAAAACTTATTTTTTTTTCTTTCAAGAAAATATTATTTTTTTTTAAATTTTAATTGAAAATAAATTTAAAAAATAAAATATTTAAATATTTATTTTTTTAAAATTTAAAAAATAAAGAAATATTAATTTTAAAAATATTAATTTATTTTTTAAAATTTTTTAATTAAAAAAAGTAAATACAAAAATTTTATTTTTTATTTTTTAAAATTAAAAAAAAATTATTTTAAAAAAAATTATTTTTTAATTAATAAGTAAATTAAAAAATAAGAGAAAAAGGAAGAAATTTTTTTTATCAAGTATAATTTTATTTTTACAATATCTTTTATAATAATTTTTAATTATTTATTTCTCTTTTTTAAATTATCTTTATTCATTAGATCATTTAAAAATTATTTATTTATTGAGGGCTTGTTTTTCATAATTACCCAAATTTCTTTGAAAGAGGCCTGCACTTGAAGCCTGGCTCTGGACTCTGGCTTTATAGAGATAACAGCCTTGGATGGCCTTAAGAGGCAAAAGGCTTGATGAAGGATTCGGAGCTTGGTTGGTGAACCCTTTTCTGGATTGCAGAAGTCAGCGGCATAGCCATTGAAACAGAGGCCATTTTGGTGCTATTTCCCTGTTCTTTGTGGAATGTAATTGGTATAAGTTTTGGACTTTGGCGTTGGTTTGATGAAGAAAATCATGGCTTAGATAATATTGGATGGAGAAATGGAGGGAATGAAACAAGAGTACGAAATTGAAGATTTCAGGTTGACGTGTCGTCCCAATGTTGTCCAATGTGGCAAATTCTACGCCTGGGTTTAACGGATAATAAGGTTACCCCCACTAGATTAAGGTTACATGGAATAAATTTGTCTTAGTGCTGGGGCGTTGGTTTGCTGCAGCAAATCCCTGCATCAAATAAACACGTACGTTTCACTAATTTCATAGGGAAATTACAGCAATTTCCTAGAATAGATCCTAAGATTGGTTCAAGACCGAGTAGAGAAGGAAGCATCAAGATTCAAGATTAGGAAACTGTCATTCTCGTGTATCAGTCGCAAGTCATGTTATCCGGATTTAGAGATAAGTATTGGATCTTATGAAAAATGAAAAATCCGAAAACCATAGGTCACAAGCTATCAACTCTTTAATCAACAAGCCTTGGACGAGAGCAACGTACTCGTGCAAACAAAAAATATGTGATTTCCAGCTTCGGGCCTTTGGTCCAATGGTCAGACTTCATAATTCACATAGAAAAACTAGTTTCAGAGAATGAATTCTTCTCAATAAGCATATATGAATATTGTTCAGAGTTTGCATAAGTTCACCTTGTTAAAAAGGAATAAAATGGACATGCTTACCTATGATATATAAAACACTTTTGAGCAATAGGCAATAATGATCAAGTGGTTGCATATGTTGCGTCTGGCCTGTCTTGATTGACTTGGTTGAAATTCACATGTTGGAGAAGGAGATTGTATCTTATACCAAGTTCCTCAAAAATTCTCTTCAATTCAATGACCAGTTCAGTTCTACGCCTGTTCTTCTCTCTAAAGTCCTGGAAGTTCATTGTGTGATTACAAATGAGAGCCATCTTTAACTTGTTGACATTCTCAATTTCCTTCACCACTACAAGGTGGTTAGGATGCCACAGGGTATTGGCCTCCAAATGCCTGGTTAGACATGACAGCGGAAAGAATATAAATTGTATAGACCAAAATGAACTTGGAATGCAAAAGTTACGTAAACATAATAAAAATCCTACTCAGCTATCGAGATCGAAACATATTTCAAATTTTTTTTTTTTGCTTGTTTGGCTAGAAAACTATAAAATTACATGCTTCTATCTTTATTATTTACTGTGGAATATGCCAGCATTCTTTTCCAGGAAACTTAAGATGCAGGGCAATATGACAATTCAAAAGACTATTCCAATTAGATATTGTCTTGTCAGAGTTAAATGCTTACAGAAACTCTGCTTCTTCTCCTAATTCCTTTCAACTAAAACAGACGGATGTATCAGAAGGTCATTGCGGTCTATGTTACCCGGACTCGGAGGTGAGTATCAGATACGGGTATGTGTCCGACAAGGGTATGCTCAATTTTTTCAAAGTTTTTCTATATATTTGGAGGATCATACCCATGTCGGAATATGTGCCGGACACGGGTACTTTAGGAAAAGTAAAGAATCCGGTTAACATAGATTACGGTTGAAGGCTAACAGAGAAAAGGATGCTGGTAAATGAATCAGACTGCTTACTCTTTTCTACAGGGTCCAGAAAACCATCCAATGCAACAAGCAATCTATGAGAATATGTAGCTGTAAGAGGGGAATTAAGATCTAAAGGGCAAGACTAGGGAAAAAGTATTTTATTCCTCTTATTTGTGCCAATTAAAATGCCAAAGCATAAGGACACCCGCTTGAAACTATAGCAATGTTTGATTTTCTCATAATCCAATTTTACATGGATTAAAGGTAGGATAAAGCTAGAGTCAACTTACTTCTTTATTTCTTCTTTCAGCCTGCCTATTGTCTTTGCCGGGGTCATAAAATCAATCGAGAACTCTATAGTATCACGCATATCTGGGCTTCTGTAATAGTTGCCGATAGGCTTTGTAGCCAAAACTGAATTTGGGTAGTACACCTTTTCATTATCAAGCTTCAGGAAGACGGTCGTTAAAATATTCATCTCCTCGACCAGCAACTGCCAGTTACCAAGTGATAAGCATAATTAGTAATCTTTTCCAGACATGTGTATGTAACAGCATGCCGTTTCAATAGTTACCTGAACACCATCAACCACACAACGATCACCAACATCAAATGGATGCATCACAAATACGAATATGATAGCTTCAAATATAGTCTTGCAGGTGTTTCCAAACATAAAAGCTGCCACTACAAGCTGCGATGAAAGGAGCAAAAGCAGTTTTGTGGTTGCAATTTCCACCAAAAGAAGCCATATGATAACAGTAACAATAATTAGGATCACCGTCACAAGTGTATTCAACTGCTTTACAGCTGTTTTGGTGTCGCTCAAAGCATGTGCTAGTGTTTTCCGATCCTTGTAAACCTTTATCTGTATGAAATAACAAAAACAGGCATGTTAATCAAGAATCCTTATCTTTAGGGATGGTTTTCCTTCATTACAGCAAGATAAAATGTAAGGATTGAGTTCATTCCATCAAAACTCAAAACTATGAGATTGCACAGACAGAGAGAGCATTTCACAACAAAAAGATTTTTCTCCATCTAAACACCTGGATATTATGTCCGGAACAAATTTTTTTTATCAAAAACTACAACCATGAAGTCATATGGACAGTATGCGCTTCGGGTACAAAGATGTGTTGTTACAGAAATGGAGTAGTTTTTGACTTTCAATTCTAAATCAAAAGCACAAAAAGCATTAGAGAAGTCAGATTATCTTTGCTCCATGTTGTTGCCAAGAGTAGTCAAAATTTTGTTCAAGTTATTACAGTCAAAACGTGTAACTTTCTTCCTGGTTCTAACTAGTAAATTATGCCACAAAACAACATATGGCATATGGGCTTCCAGCAAATGATAAGAGAAAAATTTTCTTATACTCATTGTTGCATACTTGCATTGATAAAAGTGCTTAATATTTGCTATTTTCAAGGAAACCCTCATCCAACTGTAAAATATAAAAATTACTCAAGATTTATTGGAGTTTCATATAGTGCTCTTACCACCCAGTTTGTGAAACTTTTTCTGTCAATTTTTCCAGTGCTTGATCCTTCAAACAATGGAAAAACAAGATCCACCTCCTCATTAATCATGAATCTTAAGAGGTCATCCTCATCAATGTAACTGATCATAAAGAGCATATAGTTAGGGTAAGATAAAAAAAAAGTTGGCAGGAAAAACAAAAATCACTAGAAGAATCATGGAAGGCTGATTTTCTCACTTGCGATTGTGATTACTATCATGTCGGGCAACATGTGAGAAAATTTGATGTGCAACATACTGTGCCTCCTCCTCATTAGTAATTTCCTTATCCGCTTGTTCGCCACCTTCATCGTAAGCACTTTCATCTAATGTGTTGGAGATTGTGGAAAGCCCTGAATTCATGATGGCATCTACCAACACCTTCATGTGCCAAGATGAAACTTTTTCTTGCTTCAATTTATGGACCTTTCCCATGTCAATCAACTTTTTTGTTTTTGATTTTTTACCCTTTTTTGCATTGCTAACAGTCAAATGAGCTGGCGATTTTCGAATCCCATCAGTCTCCATAAATGGAGGTCCTGAAAGGGTCCAAAGTATGTAGTGATGGAAGACTGATTCTTGTATTCTCTCAAAGAATTTGTTCATATGGAAATTGGAAGCCAATATCTTTAACAACAAAGTCTTAAACAACCACAAAAATGCTCCAATGAGAATGCTTCCTAGAGTCCAGGTTACATAATCGAGAATTTTTGTGGCAGTCTTTGATCTCTCAATATCAAGAAACAAAAGAACCCAAGTAACAAGAACTAAACTCAGCCAAATAAACACCTGAACACTCTTCTTCAAACCATGAACGAAATATAGCACTTTCTTCCGAAGCAGAAAGTTAATCTCGATCAAGAAAACAACCAAATGCATAAACCAACGAGTAACCAACATACCACAGAATATAACCATCACAAGTACACACCATTTCCAAATTTTCAAACCCCAAAAAAGGGTGTTCTGTAGTTTATCTACAATTAAGCTAGCTATTAAGCACCCCAAGAGGAACAAAAATACAACCCACTCAATCACAACCTTAGGTTTCACTCCCTTAAGCTTCTCTTTATGCAGTTTAACTTTCTTAATTATCTCATCATATTCATTTTCCCCAGTAAGGCCTATAGAGGCCATTGATAACGTTTTCGACACGGCAGAATCCGTCCTAATACTTCTAGCCGACTTGTTATTAGGGGAGGCCTTATTGAAGGAGTGTCTATAAGGTGAATTACCACCAACTTGTTCCTGATTAGCTAAACTATTCTCTTCCATTTGATCATATTCAAGGTGATAAGATTGTTCTCCAAATCTTGACTTGGGTTTAGCAAATGACCTTCTTCTAAGGGGAGGCTCATTACCTGCAATTGGGGATTTTGGTGGCTTATTTGCAGTAGGACCAAATATTGAGGCCTCCGGAGACGGGCAGCTCACTGGCACTGATTTAGCTAAACCAGCAGTAACAGCACCGGATTCAGTCGATGCTTTGTTGGGTGAACCTTGCGCATTTTGCTTTGGGGCCAATGCCTCTGCTTCTTTTGGAGAAGACCCTTTTGGCCCTTTCGGATTCTCTTCACCGGAAACATTAATCACCACTTGTCCTCCTGCAGTGTTTCTCTTCTCTGCCATGTCTTTAGTTTCCATCAAAACCCTGGTAAGAGGTGAAAATATTAATCAAAGAAGTTGGCTTCCACTTATAAAACAAGTTTAGGAACAAAAGAGGAAACTTTACATTTAAAAAAGCAACCTTTCTTTTATGAGATCTTAACAGCTATTAAAGTAGCATTGAACATCTCATTAAATCAATGGCACCTTATAGAAAACGAAGAATCAAGTTCTTAACTAAAAAAATATACTAGTATTATTCAACTTTTGCAAAAATCATAAATAATTTTCTCGCATCAAAAAGAGCTGATCAGTACCCTTTGCTTTTACCTGAAAAAAGATACAGGTTTCCAGAAAAAGTAAGCATCCACGGAATACCCAGAAAGAGTAAAAACAAGAAGCTCGAGTGCACAACTCAAAGCAGTGCAAAGATACCAAACAAAAAAGCAGAAAAGATCTGGTAAAGGAAGAAACAAACTACATAAAAAGACCAAGATTGAGAGATATTTGGTTCAGACAGTGATAGACAAGCCTTGCACTTGTTACTCTCACATTATAAGCCAACAAAAACAATCTAAATAAAGAAGTACCCAAATAAAAATGGAAAAGGCTGGGGAGTTCAAAGTGGGAACTGGAGAAATATAGATTTTCGAGAGAGTTAACAATGGAGTCCGAAAAATAAAACAGATTCACATTTTAAAATTATGACCATGGCTAAACTCGTAGTTCTAGGTGAAGGAGAGCTTAATAGTATATTAATCCATTGTTTTCAATGGGACGAAGTAGGAAGAATTCTTATTTTATTCATGGACGAGAATGACTATTGCTTTTTAATGTAGAAGGTAGGGCGGGAGCGAGAAGCAACCGAGGAAAAGGGCAAAGGGTATATCTGGGAATTTAGAAATTTGGAAATATTATTTAATTAAAAATGGTCTTATGCAAAAAAAAAAAAAAATAGGGTAATTTAAAATATAGACCGGGCTTTGGCTCCAACATTTAAGGTCTGAATCCAGCTCGATTCATTGTTTAATTAAATAATATATTATATTTATATATATTATATAATTTATATCATATAAAAATAAAATATATATAATATTATAATGTAAACATTAAAAAATATGTTAAGTTGTCCATATTTAAGAATTTAATAAATATATATATAATTATTAAAGATTAAATAATAAAAAAAATTTAAATTATAAATAAAATAATATGGGCGGGCCTAATCGAGTTTGGGCTATCCATTTACAAATATGGGTGAGTTTGGACAAAATTTGAAACTTATATTTAGGACAGGACCAGACTTGAACAAGCAAATGTAATGTTGATACCATATATGGATCCGGTCCGAACTCGGCCCACTACATCCTTAGTCTTACTTTTTTTTTTTTGTTCAGAACATCGTCTTACTTGGGTTTAACTACCTACATAGTCCTTGTAAAAAGAGTAAATTAATCTCTATACTATAAAAGTGAGTAATTTAGTCTCTGTACAATTGAAATAAGTGCAAATAAATAAAATTGATAATAATTTTAATTGAAAACAATTAAAATGTTGACGCGGACTCGTAAAATCTAACAGATTTAGATATATTTTAAGTCATATTTTATCCCAAATCATTAATTCTGTTAGATTTTACGAGTCCACATAAGTATTTTAACGATTTTTCATTAACATTGTTATCAATTTTATTTATTTACACTATTTTAATTGTACAAAAATTAAATTACTCATTTTTATAATACAAAAATTAAATTATTTTTTTTATTATAATATAAAAATTATGTGAGTACTTAAACCTCTTACTTGTATTCAAACAATGAAACACAAATTTTAAGTTCAAGTAGCTGAAAACTGAAAGCCTAATATTTAAATACTTGAAACTTTTTCTTCGATACGGGTTGGATACGTTCTCCGATCTCCGTTTTTGTTTTCTTCTAATGAGGACTCATTAGATAATTAATATATTATTTAATAATAATATTGTATTAAATACATTAATTGATAATTTTATTTTAAAAAGTAATTAATATATTATTTAATGATAAAATTATATTAAATACACTAATTGATAATTTTATTAATCATTTTCAATGTATTAGATAAATATATTATTATGAATCCGTTTAATCTCTACCTATAGAAATTAATTAAGAATTATTTAATTATTAATTTATAAAAAAATTATTTAATACATTATTTTTACTGAATTTAAAAAAAGTAAGTCATTAATTATATTTTTCTTTCTACATATATCACATTAACCAGTGTCTAGTGACACTAATTAAAGTATATTAAAGAAAAGAAAAATATAATTAATGAATTTTTTTTTTTAATTCTTAAAAAAAAATTAATATAAAAAAAATTAATTAGTAATTAAATAATTCTTAATCAATGCCTATATGCACCAATTAAATAGACCCAAAAATTATCACCGTGTCTCATCTCAATTTGACAATTGAAAATTTAAAATCTCAATGTTCTTTTCAATTTATGGTAAACGAAAATTTTGTTAACGAATACCTTGAAGTCTTTGATGCTATTATATATAATAGGATCTCTTTTACCATAAAATGAAAGAACATTGAAGTTACCAATTTTCAAATTGAGGTGAGACGGTGATAATTTTAAACTCAAACGTGATCACATTTTTAATAGATTTGTTAGACCATTTAGATATTATCATTCTGGATTTTTACATGTAAAGCATCTTACATATTCACAACTGTTCAATAATTTTAAACATAACAAATATCTGATTTACACCTTTCAAGTTCACAAACATCGAGCGACAAGTATAAATAAGTGAAGCAAATACTATCTTGAGATATGAGAAAATATAAATACTGAACATTTTGATTATTTTTTGCTTTTCTTCTGAAAATACCTTGAATCTTTATGAACTTAAGTATCGAAATATGTCTTGAAAACCAAACTTCGATACCCTCTGACATCTTCTATCTTTACATACTACTCCTAACTTTTGCCTAACATTACTCAAAAAGCTCATCCTGCTCCAAAATACATCAACAAGACTAGTATTGTTTATGGTAGGTTTAACTAAGCAAGCGAGTAAGTTACTCTCAATTAGAGGTGCTCATGAATCGAGCCGAGCCTAGGCCCAATTCTTTTTTTCCTTTGCCTAAGCCTGTTTCAGGCCGTGCTCGAATCGGCCCATAAGCTCATTTTACTATTTTTAAATTATTAAAATATTAAAAAACTATTTTTATATTAATATATATTATAATTAAACTTAAATAAAAATTATTTTTTAATTGTTGAATAGTAATTCGGGCCAAGGCCGAGCTAGCCCGAATTACAAATACTCTTACTCAAACCCGGATCGGACCTGGCTGGACGGGCTACCCGGCTTTTGAGCAGGTCTACTGTCAATGTTAATATCAATTAGTTCTTTTAATTAGTTCTTTATTAAAAATTTCTCCATTTTTCTTAAAAAATATTATCTATATATAATTTTTTTTTCTTGCACCCATATAATGAGAGTATATATTTAGTATCTTCAAAGTACTTGTTAAAATTATAATAAAATTTTGCTAACAAATGCTTTAAACATATTTATTAAGTATAGTTGTTGAAATTGTTATTATTATTGAATAACATTCTATTTAGTGCATTAATTTGATAATATCATGAAAAACTTTAAAATGATACAAACTCAAAATGACTTAGTATCGAAATATAACTTGAAATGTAATAAATTGACCTAACCTCCGATATAACTTGAAATATAAAATATGGATCGACCTAATTCTTATTTTATATTACAAGGTCAAATTTATTTAAAAAAGTGCTGCTTTCTCCTTAATCTTTAACCTATACAAATTGGATACCGTTACATTTTGATGTTACTGTCTTTTTTTTTTTTTCAATACAGAATTAATAAAGACAATATTATAAGTAAAAAAATGATTTTATCGATGTGTTTTTGTTAACGGATGCCTTTAATATATTTTTAAGATTAGTTAGTACTTAGTATATTACTTATAATAATAATAATAATATTAAATTAAATACAAAAGTTGATAACTTTATTTATTATTTTTAATGTACTGAATGAGAATATTACTATATACTTATATGGAAAAGAGAGAATATTACTATATATAATAATCTTAAAAAATACTCTTAAAACATTCGTTAGCAAAATTCTTTACATGCAAATTAGTATCGAGGACATTACTACACTTAAATCGTGAAACGCGACATGCTTTTGGTGAGTTTGGACATAATTTGAAATATGAATTACGGGATTAAGTGTAATTTAAACAAATAAATATGATGTTTATCATAACTAAATTCGACCCGATTCATAAACACTTTTAATCATACCTACCACATTATTCATTAATTCTATGACTTAAGTTGGATTTTATTGGTTCTTACTTTGTTAATTACCTTCTTTTTATGAGAACAAAAGGCAAAAAAAATATATTTGATGCAAGAGTAAATAATATTTTTGAATAAGTAAAACTAAAAATTAATCTTTGTAATAATATATAAAATACATCATTTTATTTTTAGACAGAAAAATATATTTAAAAGTAGGTCACGTTTTCCGTTTTAATCGAATATGTTTATTAGTGGACGATATTATGGCACTCAATAAAAATTATATAACCATACTTATAACTTGGAGTTAAAACTACATATTAATTATTTGTTATCATTATTTAGTACTATACTAAACAGTTTTCTTTGAATCTGTTTTGGATCGTTGGCAGAGTAGATGTGATGTTTGCAAAGGTTGGTCTAACAGAAGCATCTCCATCCCATGACTGGCAAATAAGGTCAATCAGCTCCCCCAATTCGCCATTGACGTCTTCTGGAAGCGATGGCCTCAGCTTTCCTTCTCCAACCTCCAAGGCAATCTATAATTACCAACAACAACAACATCCAATGGATATGTGTTAAGGCTATAACATTTTTTGCAGCAGAGATGAATCATGATACTTTGTTAATGTGTCAAAATGTTATAGTAGTTTGAATGAGTAATCGATTGAATACCCTGGCTGGTCCATAATTTGTCTCAACATACGGGTAATTGCCAGTAATGAGTTCATTGAGAATGATTCCAAAGCTGTAGACATCGCACTTTTTCATTATAAGGCTCACACCTGATAACCTCTGGTGCCATGTAAACGTAAGTTCCTGAGAGGACAAGCAAAAAATATAAGTTTGGAGTGGCTTAATCCGTCACTCAATTGCGGACGGGGGAAAGGAAAAGAGAAATCCTTGCCAGTTTCGCCAGTAAGTGCCATCTCTTCATCACTTAAAAACCGAGCATGGCCAGAATCTGCTACCCTGACATGCTCGGCATCGTCCAGGAAAATGTTGCTAGGCTTCAAATCACGATGAATAACTTAGGGTTTTTGGTCATGGAGATATTGCATTGCTTGCGCAATCTCCACTGCTTTACTCAACCTCTCATCAAATGTAGGAAGTGGTGTCACTCTCTCTTTTCGCCTCTTATTTCCAGGCCCATGTAGCCAATCCTTCAGTGTCATGCTCAAGAACTCTGTCACCACCCACCCATGTGTAGGCGGTTCGAGGCATGGACCCATTAGCTGGAGTATAAATCGATGGCGCTGCTTAGATAATGTTTCAACTTCTTGAGCAAAAAATGTAACACCATTTTCATTTTTTTCGAAGAAATCGGGGTATATACACTTCACCGCAACATCAAGGCCTCGTCAAATTCCTCTGTAAATGTCTGCTGTGCTTCCTTGGCCTATTATTTCTTGCAACTCAATCTGCTCTTCAATCAATTACAATACCATTTTACTGTAAAATGTAAAAAGTCTTGCTATTTAAGAAATGAAAGACCAAAGAGACATTACCTAAAATGTAAAAAGTCTTGCTATTTAAAAAATCCATTCATCTTGGCTTGGTTGATGAGTATGCCTAGAATATCCGAGTGCTGAGAAACTGAGACAGCTACTTGAGTATTGGTGGTATTGACATTGACGACAACATTTGGAGAAATAGGAGGTTTGTTTTTGTTGTTAATTATAAGGTCCAAGAATCCATTCTCCTGAGCTATTTGAAGACAGTACCTTAAATACTCTTGTGTTCTTTCCATCTCTTCTTGTACATGGTCCGCATTTCTTTCTGTTTCTGGACTTCCTTTTCAAGGTCTGTCACCTTCACAAAAGCCCAAAATGACACAATTTTCAATCTATCAGAAAACCCTAATTCTAAGTTCAAAACCCATCTTTTTTCCTGATCTTTTATGGCCTGTTACTATATATACTAGGGGGTTGTCGAGCTTGAACGAAAAATAAGCATGAAAAAGGAAATAAAAATAGGGAAATGGAATGAATCATAAAAACAATCTATGTCAACCATTTATTTTATCTGTTTATAGTTTTAAATTTTAATGTTGAAGTAAATCAATAGATGAAACAGTGTGTTTTGCCAGACTGGAGAAAAGTAAAAGAATTTGCCCCTCAAAGGGTGAATGGACCCACATATTCAGATTTGGCATTGTATTAGTGTAGTATATACTATACGAGCTCTGTCCACTTTGATGATAGCGACGGTCAACCTGAAACTTTGGGCCGCTTCTCTAATAAATTGACATGTTGCTTCTATTTTATACGAAAGTGATTAATGCAAATCAAAAATAAAAGAATTTGAAAATAAAATAAAAATAGACAAGACAAGACAAGACACTTGAAAAGCTATTTTAAGATCATAATTTCTTCACTTAAACGGTAATAGATTTTTATAAACTATATCCCATCACTTGACATGTTCGAGTTATGATATTTGGATATCCAAAATAAATTTTTACTCATAATTTTTTATGACATTCTAATACCCAAGTTAAAATTTTAGATAAATTATATTTTAAACTTAGCATTTGAATTTTTTTTGATGGAATTCAAATTCGTTTTTTCTTTTTTATTTCATAAATTATTTATTAACTTTTAAAAATAATTTTTTTTCAATATATATGCATACTACATGAATTTTAAATTTTAATTTCATAAAATTTATTTAAATAAACTAAAAAAAATTTATTTTTTGTAATATAGACAACAGCCTTGTCTCCAAAAATATGCTATGAAAATTAAAAAAACAAAAACTTCGACATTCTTTTTTCGATTATACAAGTCCTTTTTCAATGATGAAGGTAAAAAAAAAGTTTAAAATTTTGAAGAACTAATCATTCTTAAAAATATTCTTTTTCCTCCTTTTTGAAGTAGAAGTCTAATCATTTTAGCATGATGAAAAATGGTTTTTCATTTAAAAAAAAAAAATCAATATCACTTTCTTTTTTAAGTTCCATCCATGGATACCAAAACTTAATTATGGTCAAATGACTATAGGGCCTAACAAATAATATAGTGTTTGGTACAAAAAAATAAATAAATAAATAAATACATGCATGCATGCATGCATGCCTTGACATGTGGGTTCGTAGAGGCAACCGACCTCATACTCAAACAATCATTAAATCTACAGCGAAATTGCCTAGACGACGCCGTAGCTGTCGTAGCCTTTTCTATTTTTACCAGGGGAATCGTTACCAGTGCTTGTTGATGATGCGATAAGGTGGCCTTCTTCTGCTCTGGGGTGCCTGAGGACGAGTTCATTCTATGTTTTTTTGCCTAGTTAATTATGGTGTAATAACTAATACTAATTGCAAGCGGAGGAAGGGAAACATGAACAAAGTTAACGGTGCTTATAAAGTGGTCTGGTTCTTGTTGTTTTATGCTAATTAAACGACAGTTTTGGACGGATTTTTCTAATGAACTATAGGCTAATTTTAGTCACATATCCTTTTCAATGAAATTTTTTTAGGAAATTTGTTTCAATTTTAACTGTAAACTAGGATTGAATGAGTCCATCTTTGTAAGTTTCGAAAATGGGTAGAGTTCGTTTTTCTATGATTGTAAGTGACGAGTGAGGGGGGTGATACTGCCTAGGCAAATGTCGACGTTTATGCAAATGCCAAAAGAAGATGAAAATGAAGTTGATCGATAGGCGGGGGTCACCTAAAAAACTCATTCAAAATGGATACAAAATTGGACCACAAAATGGTCCACACTCTGCAAGTTCGAAGCGTGCATGGTTAGTGAAAATTAATGTTATTGTATAAATTGATTCTTTCTTCCCTCCTTCAATATTGAAATCAAAGCTTTAATAAGTTAGTTAATGTGTACCAACTAGGTTAGGCCATCTGCCTCTATATAAATCCCAGATTTTTAACTATGTTTTGTACTTTGTAAAACTAAGCTTAAGAAATTAATAGGGTCGTTGAATTAATAAGTTTACTAACTATACATTAAATGGTTTCAAACATGAAGTTGCTGACAATTACATTCACCAAATTGTATAGTCCCAAGAAAATGAAAAAGAAGCTGAAAATATAATTGTTTCTCTTTTTAATTTTTCCTTTCATGGTAAGATTGAATATCTTTTGTGGATCAGACATGAATCGTACTCACTCATGCATCTTCACTTCTTTTACTTTGTAGAAGAGAAAAGGAAAAGCTGCTAAGGATCTTATGGAAAACTCATCTTGGGATCGCCAATCATAAATCTTTGTCATTTACTACCAAAGCAAAAGTAGCAAAACAATGGACCACGCCAAGTTGCAGAGGCAGGCCAGGCCAGGCCAGCCTGATTCCATTGCCAACTTATACGCGGTTTAGCTGAAACTTGAAAATTGTTGAAAGGGGTTAGTTCGACTTAAGTTTAAGAATGGTAGATAAATTAATGACAATTTCTCCAAAATAAGGTCAATTTCTCTCAGCATTTGAGGATAAAAACAATGGGGATTTCTTGTTTTCTTTATGGGAATTGGAAAGAGACAAGAAATTCCTTAATGTAATTTGGCAAGTATAGATATACATAAAAAAGAGATAACAAAGTTCAAACCAGTTGATTCATACAATCACTTTTAAAAGATGGTATTTAACAAGTTTGAAATTCGAATCCTAACATCTACAACACGTTCTCTTATCCTTAAACTGCAACCTCTTTTATACCCAAAAAAATACATAAAACAATATATCAGTTATCAGTATCATGAAATTGATTGCCAAAATAACAAGTTTAACTATAGAAAGCTCAAGTAATTTCTCTCGGATTCCAAAGAGCTTTACCAGATGGAATACACCCTGGAAGGAATCCCAAACCCCCACCGTCTATAAACTCCTTGGTTGTCTGTTTGTTTGTCTTTTTCCTGCCTTATACGACAGAAGAAATTTGAAACTTGAAGCTAATGCTCCAAACTCCATAACTCGATTCTATCAACTAGCAATTTATTACCACAACCTTGGGCCCAAAACCCCTCTCTGCCCACATTTGAAAGACAATTAACTAAGTGACATAAATGATTCTTTCAAGAAGATATTTCTTTATAACTCCAATATAAGACGAATTGGTCAATTTTTGTGGGTTGATCAGGGTAGTTTAAGCTTTAAGAAGATAATGGGGCCATATCATTTTGTCTAATCCCTGCTCAAAATTGAACTTAACCGAAATGTAGGGCTCACCCTCCCAAAGCCCGAGCCAATTGTACATTTATCACACATGGTCTAAACTAAACAAATAAGGAAAGCTGTATGAGGGCAAGACATGATGATTATGACCTAAGGAATCCTTATAAAAACTGGTCACGCCCGTGAGGAAATTAAGAAAAGCTCAAAAGAACCAAAACTTGGCTAGCTAGGTTATGTACAAGAAAAAAAATACCTAAGCTGGCCTGCCTAGGTTTAGCTTATAATCTTCTTTTAGCTCTCTCTTCATCCTCTCCACATAACCATTTGTTCTTCTCATCATTGCCGGCAACTTCTTCAGTTCATTCCCACTACCTACTACTGTACAGAATCTCTAACAAATGAAGCTTTTAGAGGGAGAGAGAAAGATGATCCCAACAAAAATATATAATCCCTAAGTTCACAACTGATCATAGATTCTTAATTAATACTTGATTAATTCAATCTTATTATATTAATTATTAATCCATACAGCTTTTGTTGTAATGTAACTACTTTCAAAATTTTCAAACTCTAAAGTGCAGCATAAAAAGAAAAACCAAAAACTAGTAATAAACAATTCTCCGCCTACAATTCTTGAATAAGTTACAAATCCACTGCCGCCTTAAACAAATGTAGTTTAAGCTTGTTTTTTAGTTTCTGATCATATGATCATGTTAGATTTTTTACTATAAGAGATTCTTCATCAGCTGAGTGGGAGATTCATGCCCATTTGTATCTTTAAATATTCTTTAAGGTTATTTGATATATTATTTATAATAAAAATTTATATTTGATATATTATCGATGTATATATTTATATATTATCAATGAATCAAATGATGACACCTATTAATAAATAAAGTGATCTGTATTTATTTTTAAAGATTTTTAAAATTTTATATTTGTTTATTAATAAGTTGATATCATATGATTTACTGACAGTGTAGATACACTGACAATGCATCAAATACAAACTATTATAGTAATAATATTATATTAAATATAGTAATTTTTAATGTATTAAATGAAAATATTATATATAGTAATCTTAAAGAGTATATCCTTAGGACACTCTTAATAAATCCCTTTTTAACATTACAAATTCTAATTGCATGCTTGTCACGTAGTACTAATGGTGTGTTTATAGGCAATTATCAGGTCTACTTAAATTAATATAAATTGACAGTTGAAAGTAGACCTGTTCACGGGTCGAGTAGTCTGTCCGGTCCGGGTTTGGACAAGGTATTTAGTAATTCGGGCAGGCCCGGCCCGACCCGACCTGGCCCAAATTACAATTTATTAAATAAAAAATATTATTTTATTTAAATTTAATTATAAAAAATATACAAATATTAATATACAAATATTTTTTAATATTTAAATATTTTTGAATAATGATACGGGCTTATACGGGCCGACCCAAGCCCGACCCGAATGGGCTTAGGCAAGAAGAAAAATTATTTTTCAGGCTGGACCCGGCCATGGACAGGTCTAATTGAAACCCTCTATGTATTTTATGTTTTTATGCTTGAGAGCATGGTCTACTGATAACTCGTATAATTATATAGTTTTTAGTTATGTTTTATTATTGTTTTGTGTCAAATACGAGTTATTATTGTTTATTCTAATTGTGTTTATGATCTTTTATATTTTTATGTAATTTGGTGTTTTTCACAAGTTTCTTTGAGTGATTTCAGATTACTAGAATTAAGGGCAAATCCAGTTCAGTTCCAGTTCCGACACCTTTTGCCATATCAGCTATATCTCGAGTTTCACTGAAGCAATAAGGCTGAACTTTGTATCCCTGCAAAGCTAAGAGGCATATCTATCTTTTTCATGTTTTACACTTCTTGAAACGGAGTCGTTTTCCCTAGCGAAATCGACCATCAAGTTGGCTGATGTGCAATGACGTCTGTTCTGCACCGTTTTGGTATTTTGACCATATCTTCCGATCCACGTACGCAAATGATCTGATTCAAACGGCTATGGATCCGTAACTGATAGGGGTATATTTTTCTAGAAGACCATTTTATCAGATCGAGCCTCCAACATTGACAAAATCGACCATCAAGCTGGCTGATCAGAATTGTCATACAACATGACGAAAATTGTTAGAAAAATGCACCCACCTATTATACCTACCTTTGAAATTTGTAAAGCTTGTCTCTTGTCATTTAGCCCTCCAAAATGTGTATAAATAGAGGGCCTTGGATGAGTATTGGGATACAATATACATTGGTAGGATATTTGCCATTGTAATAAAATTCTCTAAGTTTTCTTCTTCTTTCCTTTCTCTAGTTTTCTTTTTCTTTACTTATGTTTCTTACATTTCTTTTCATTTTATTCATATCTAGTATGTGTTGCTAATCATATTGTTGAGGTGATGAGGTGAAGCTCTTGGTAAATGCTAAGGTTAGTCTCTTCAACATGAGCTAAAATGAATCATCATTTATAAACACTAGTGTAGATAATATTTTCTTTTGGTTTAAAATCATACTTGCAAAGTAGAGATCTTGATTCATTATTGACAATGAAAATGGCACAGTAAATGCTTGGTTTCATAACCTTGATTTGTTGTAGACATATACCTTGGCATAAGGAATGCTTGGACTCTTTTTGTGAGTTTTGAGGACACCAAATGAACATAATATCATATGCTATGGACGTTGGACAATTTGGACTGAATTGCTAAACCTTCCGGTTGGAACCTCCCTTATGTGTGGATTTCAATTGTGTAATAAAACAAGATTAATCTTAGCATAATACCAAGAGTGGATTCTCTAACCTCAACATCTTTTCTTATTGTTTTTTTTATATCTTGTTTAATTGCTTTTATGTTATTTTGTTTATTTTGTTCTCTAATATCTTGTTTACTTTCTTTGTTATTGATTCCCTAATATCTTGTTTATTTTCTTTTTCTTATATATTTATAAACTTATACTTACTAATACGCTTCCCTGTGGTTCGACCTCGGACACCCGAGAATTTATTACTTGAACATAACCTGCACTTGGGTTTACAACTCTTAATTGAGTTTCCATCAAGTTTTTGGCGCCGTTGCCGGGGAAGCAATACTAAGTATATAAGTTTATAAGTATATTTATTTTTATTGGCTGGTTATACCGCCTAATTTGTATATATTTATTTTTATTGGCTGGTTATACCGCCTAATTTTGTATATTAACTTTGTTTTATGCTTGTTTGGCGACGTGATTTTAGATCTCGTCGTTTAGTTAGATTTTATTGTGAAACTTTTTCAGGTAATCTTTCTAATACAACTCCTACCATGGCTGACAATGAAAGTGTTCATGCTGAAGATGAGAACAGACAAGTACGCACCATGCGTGACTACTTGCAACCAACTCGAAGCTCATCACCCTCTTGTTTTATTTTTCCTCTCAATGCAAACAACTTTCGTTTTAAACCAGGTATGATAGCTTTGCTTCCAAATTTCCATGGGTTAGAATCGGAAAGTGCTTACTCGTTTCTAAAAGACTTCGAAGATGTATGTGTCACCTTTAATGACCAACAATGTACAAATGAAATTGTCAAGCTAAAATTATTTCCTTTTTCTTTAAAAGATAAAGCAAAAATTTGGCTTCATAATTTAAAACCAAGGTCAATTGGCACATGGCAAGAATTACAAACTGAGTTTCTAAAGAAATTTTTCCCAGCACATAAAACTACTGCTTTGAAAAGACAGATTCAAAATTTCAATCAAAATCAAAATGAAGCATTTTTTCAGTGCTGGGAGCGTTTTAAAGATTTGTTAAGTTCTTGTCCACATCATGGGTTTGAAAAATGGCGTCTTATTAGTTTCTTTTATGAAAGTTTAACTCCTGAAACTAAACAATTTGTTGAAACAATGTGTAACGGTGAGTTTCTAGAAAAAGAACCTGAAGAAGCCTTTGACTACCTAGACCATTTGGCAGATAACTCTCAAGCCTGGCACACAGATAATTCCTCTGAATGTTCCAATAGATCTAATCTTTTTTCTAACAGAGGTAAATATCATTTTAGTCAAGAAGATGAGATAAAAGCTAAAGTAGCTAATTTGGCTAGAAAGATTGAAGCCATGGAACTTAGAGAAGTAAAAGAAGTCAAAACGGTTAAAAATGAAGAAAGTTGTGGAATTTGTGAAATCATGGGACACCCCACTTCTGAATGTCCAAACATTCCCATTCTTAAAGAAGCGTTGCATGATCAAGTAAATTCCATAAACACATTTAAAAAGCCTTTTCCTTCTCCTTACTCTGAAACGTATAACCCTGAATGGAGAAATCATCCCAACTTCAGTTGGCGGAATAATAATCATGTTCAGGTACCACAATCTCAAAAGCCGGGCAACACTTTTTCCTATCAACCTTCACGTGTACAAACCTTGGAAGAGACATTGCAAGCATTCATGCAAACACAAGCAAATGTGAATAACCAAACTTCACAGGACATCAATGAGATCAAAAACACCTTGTCCACATTGACAGCTTCATTACGCACTCAAGAAAAAGGTAAGTTTCCTGCTCAACCTCAGCCTAACCCTTCTACTCAATGTTTTGTTTCTTGCTCCAATGAAACTCAACAGGAAAATGCTAGTTCTATCACAACTCTTCGAAGTGGAAAGGCAATTGACAAAAACATTCCTTCAAAAGACCAAGATCCTCCTTCCCCTCCGAAAAGTAATGGTAAGGATGATGGTAAGTCTGAACTTCTTGAAAATTTGGACAAAGAAAAAGGTATGCATCCTGCTCCTTTTCCTCAAAGGTTGCAAACAATAAAGAATTTGAATCAAAATGCAGAAATTTATGAACTTTTCAAACAAGTTAAGATTAACATTCCTTTATTGGATGCAATCAAACAAGTTCCATCTTATGCTAAATTTTTGAAGGACATGTGCACAGTTAAAAGGAAACATAATGTACAAAAGAAAGCATTTTTGACGGAAAGTGTGAGCTCAATCATTCAGCACCTTACTCCACCAAAATTCAAAGATCCTGGATGTCCAACAATCTCATGCATCATTGGAAACACTAGAATAGAACGTGCATTGCTTGATCTTGGTGCTAGTGTTAATCTTTTGCCTTTTTCTGTTTATCAACAGTTAGGTTTAGGTGAACTCAAGGAAACACCTGTTACACTTCAACTAGCTGATCGTTCTGTAAAAATTCCTCGAGGGATAGTTGAAGATGTTTTGGTTCAAATTGATAATTTTTACTTCCCTGTTGATTTTATTGTTTTGGACACACATCCTGTTTCAAATCCAAATGTTCAAATTCCTGTTATATTAGGTCGTCCATTTCTTGCAACTTCTAATGCTCTGATAAATTGCAGGAATGGTATGTTGAACATTTCTTTTGGAAATATGACTTTAGAATTAAATGTGTTCAACATTTGCAAGCAACCTGGTGATAATTCAGAAGTACATGAAGTGGATTTCATTGAAGAACTTGTTCATGAACATCTCACCACTACCACATTCCATGATCCTTTAGAAGCTTATTTAATTGAATATGAGTTTGATAATGCTTCAGAAATTTCACACACTGATTCTTTGTTAAAATCTTTTCAGGATAAGCATTGTTGGAAACAAAAGTTTGAGGAACTTCCATCACTTACAAATGTCACTGTACCATCAACTATTGAACCACCCAAGCTGGAGTTAAAACCATTGCCATCCGAGCTAAAATATTCCTTTTTGGGTGAGAGTGAAACTTTTCCAGTCATAATTTCTTCACATCTTGATGAACTACAAGAAGGTAAGTTGTTACAACTTTTGAAGATGCACAAAAATGCATTAGGATGGACCTTAGCTGACATAAAGGGAATAAGCCCATTAATCTGCACACATAATATTTATTTAGAGGAAAATGCTAAACCCTCTAGACAAATGCAACGAAGGCTTAATCCTAATATGAAAGAAGTAGTGAGAAATGAAGTCATTAAACTTCTAGATAATGGAATCATTTATCCTATCTCTGATAGCAAATGGGTAAGTCCTACTCAAGTCGTACCTAAGAAATCTGGAGTTACTGTAGTTAAAAATGAAAACAATGAATTAATTCCAGCTAGGACTGTTACTGGTTGGCGCATGTGCATTGACTATAGGAAACTTAACTCAGTGACGAGGAAAGATCATTTCCCTTTGCCTTTCATGGATCAAATCTTAGAAAGAGTTGCAGGGCATGAGTTTTATTGTTTTCTAGATGGATATTCTGGGTATAATCAAATTGCCATTGCACTTGAGGACCAAGAGAAAACCACTTTTACATGTCCTTTTGGTACTTTTGCATATCGTAGAATGCCATTTGGATTATGTAACGCCCCTGCCACATTTCAAAGATGCATGCTTAGCATTTTTAGTGACATGATTGAACGTAATCTTGAGATTTTCATGGATGATTTTTCTGTTTCTGGTGATTCATTTGATGATTGCTTAGCCAATTTGAAAAATGTATTGATTAGGTGTGAAGAAAAAAATCTTGTTCTTAATTGGGAAAAATGTCATTTCATGGTCACTAAAGGTATTGTACTAGGTCACATTGTTTCTGCAAAAGGGATTGAGGTAGACAAGTCAAAACTTGAATTGATTGCTAATCTACCCACACCAAAGACGGTAAAGGACATTAGGTCATTCTTGGGACATGCAGGTTTTTATAGAAGATTCATAAAAGATTTTAGCACAATATCTAAACCTCTATGTAATCTTTTAATGAAAGACACTGCATTTGAATGGACTAAAGATTGTGAAGATGCTTTTGAAAAACTCAAAAATATGCTCACTACTGCTCCTATTATGAGATCTCCTGATTGGTCCTTACCATTTGAAATAATGTGTGATGCTAGTGACTATGCTGTTGGTGCTGTGTTAGGACAAAGGAAAGATAATAAACCACATGTAATTTACTATGCAAGTAAAACTTTAAATAGAGCCCAAATGAATTATTCCACTACAGAAAAGGAATTACTTGCAGTTGTTTTTGCATTGGATAAATTCAGATCTTACCTTGTTGGATCATCAATTGTTGTCTTTAGTGATCATGCAGCTTTAAAATATCTTCTCTCTAAGAAGGATGCAAAACCTAGGTTGCTGAGGTGGATCCTTTTGCTGCAAGAATTTGACATCACCATTCGAGATAAAAAAGGAGTAGAAAATGTGGTGGCTGATCATTTATCAAGACTTGTTTGTGATGAATCTTTTGGAACCTCACCAATAAATGATACTTTTCCTGATGAACAACTTCTAATTGTCTCCACGACACCTTGGTTTGCTGACATTGCTAATTTTCTTGCTACAGGAAAAATTCCTTCTCAATGGAGCACACAAGATAAAAGGAAGTTTCTGAATGAGGTAAAGAAGTTCTATTGGGATGACCCTTACTTGTTCAAATATTGTCCTGATCAGATTTTTCGAAGATGCATTCCCGACAATGAGGTAAGTAGTGTAATTAAGTTTTGTCATTCCGAGGCATGTGGTGGTCATTTTTCATCAAAGAAAACTGCTGCAAAAATTTTACAGTGTGGATTTTACTGGCCAACTTTGTTCAAAGATGCACATAATTTTTGCAAGTCATGTGAAAGTTGTCAAAAATTAGGTTCCATTTCGAAAAGAAACATGATGCCTTTGAACCCAATTCTTGTAATTGAAATTTTTGACTGTTGGGGTATTGATTTCATGGGACCATTTCCACCATCTTTTGGTTTTTTATACATTTTAGTTGCAATAGATTATGTTTCAAAGTGGATAGAGGCAATTCCATGTCGAAATAATGATCACAAAACAGTGATTAAATTTTTAAAAGAAAATATTTTGAGTCGATTTGGAATTCCTCGATCTATCATAAGCGATGGGGGAACACATTTTTGCAACAAGGTTTTTAAAACATTAATGAAGAAATATGCCATTACACACAAAGTTGCAACCCCTTATCACCCGCAGACAAATGGACAGGTAGAATTAGCAAATAGGGAGATTAAACAAATTTTGGAAAAGACAGTTAATCCAAATCGCAAAGATTGGTCTCTTAGACTTAACGATGCATTATGGGCCTATCGAACAGCTTTTAAAACAGCATTGGGCATGTCTCCTTATAGGCTAGTTTATGGAAAACCTTGTCATTTACCTGTGGAACTTGAGCATAAAGCATATTGGGCCATTAAAATGTTCAACTCAAACCTTGATGACGCTTCTAATTTACGAAAATTACAAATAAATGAACTTGAGGAACTCAGAAATGATGCATATGAGAATTCTAAAATTCATAAAGAAAGAACTAAAGCCTTTCATGACAAGTTAATTTCAAGAAAAACATTTAATGTTGGGCAAAAAGTTCTACTTTATAATTCTAGACTTCACATATTTCCTGGTAAGTTGAGATCAAGATGGACTGGCCCATTTGTGGTTAAGCATGTGTATCATTATGGAGCAGTTGACATTGAGAATCCTCAAAATGGTAACGTATTCAAGGTAAATGGACAAAGACTCAAACTCTTTTTGGAAAATCATGTTACTCAAGAAGAGGTTGTTTTTCTTTCTGATCCTTGTTTTGAAAATAACTAGATGTAAATATAATTTTTTTTTACCCCGGTTAAATGGCGGATAACGGTACTCCGTGATTATTTAAGTCGGTTCCATCAGCTACCCACAAAACTGATATTGTATATAAATTTCTCTTTCATTTTATTTTATTTCATTTTTTTTCAGGATGGATGATATTCTCAAAAGATTGCAGAAACGATTTCCTCCTTTTCCTCGGAATATTTTACTGAAGCTTTACCAAGTTCGATTAGAAAGATTAAGAATGCTTATGAACAAAGGGATTCCTGAAGACATACGTTGGATAATTGAAGCCAAGGTACGTGAAGATGAATATCTTCCTGTTTTGCATTTACCAGGTACAGGTAGAAGCACTTATGCAAAGAAGCGACGAGCAAAGCGCATGAGTTCAAATTGCCACAAGTGTGCACGATGGACGTGTAACGGTAAATGTCGTTCTATTGGGATTCCGTCCTCTAATCGAGATGATAAAATTGAATTCATTAAGGATGGACTGAGTAAGGAGAATTTGGGTAATATCCAACTTTCTCTTGAGACGCATCCTAGTGGAGACGTACAAAGAGAAATTCTTGATTTATGGCCGCAATTCCAAAGGGAATGGCAACATCTTGGGAATCTGATGTTAAAAGACCCTGTTTGCCAGCTTGTAAGAAAACTGGATGGGAAGCATATCCTCGACTCATAGAAGGCGTTTAAGCCGTTTCTGGACGTAAAACCAGAGGAAGATGTGAGCCACAATCACAACTACAATAAATGACTTCTCAGCTTTTGGTTTGATTTGCAATAATTTTATTTCGGTTTAGTTTACGTGTTGTTCGATTTGTGTAATTATTCTCTTTTTTTTGCATTGGTCTTTTACGGTTGATTTTTCTTCTCTTTTTGATTTTCTTCCTGAAATCACGCAAAAATCTTTTGTTAGGTTAACATTTTCTTCTGACAGGTCAAATACACTTTCGGCGACATTATTACTCTTGTCTGATTCACTACTCACTCCTCTATATATTACACCATGTACTCATTCTCTTTCAGGCACTCGAAAAAGAAAAAAAATGGAAAGCACTTCGTCCCAGCGCATTAAAAAAATTTGTGTCTTTGGAGGTGCTTATCCAGGGAAAAATAACATATTCGCTGATGAAGCCATAAGAGTTGGAGTAATACTTGCCCAACAAAAGATCCACTTGATTTATGGAGGCGGGAGTACGGGTTTAATGGGAGCAGTCGCTACAGCAGCACACGCCGGAGGAAGTCCAGTTCTAGGAATCGTGCCAAAACTATTCACAGATTTTTGTGGACCTACCGTGGGTAAGGAAATACAAGTCTGGAGTATCCCTGAACGGATAACAATCATGTACCATTCTGCCGATGCATTCATTGCCTTACCAGGAGGTCTGGGTACATTGGAAGAAATAGCTTGCGTGGCTTCTTGGTCATCTTTGGTCACAAATAAGAAACCCATTGGTTTGCTTAATATTAATGGTTATTTTAGTAATTTACTTTCATATTTAGATAATGCTGTGGATAATGGATTCATGTTTTCAGAGGCAAGGAGAACCATAATTTCTGCTACAACCATTGAAGATTTACTCAAAAAGCTACAAGCTTATGAGTGTTTATCTGCTACGGTTGTTTCGCAAACGCTCGGAAAAAGAAAAAGAGATATGGACGAGCAAGGAGTGGATTGCACTTTGTCTTTGTGACATTATCTAACATTTTGTTTGTTGTGTCTCAGTTATAATAAGTGGTTAGCAACCTCTGCAGGTAATATCTCCTAAATTCTACCTTTAGTAGGGGGTAAGGGACATATTTTGCTAATTTAAAAAAAAAAAAAAAAATTGATGTGTTTTAAGCCATTTAGAAGTATTCATTCTGAACAAGGTCTGAGTAAGGGAGACTTGAGACATACCTTGTCAGTTTGATTTCTTCTTTCAAAAAAAAAAAAGTTTGTTGTGTTTTAAGCAATTTAGAAGTATTCATTCTGAACAAGGTCTGAGTAAGGGAGACTTGAGACATACCTTGTCAGTTTGATTTTAATCTTTTTATGTTTACTTGTTAATTTTTGTTTAGTATTTTAGGATTAATTAGGTTGCATGAGTTTGTTTTGTTTTGAGTCTTAGTTATTCCTATTCTTATGTTATTAGTTCTTTTCTCTTACACATGATTCTTTCATTTGGGTTAATAGATTTACATTGAGGACAATGTAAGAATTAAGTGTGGGGGGAACGATTTAGGATTTCTTTTATTTTTGTCTACTATTTTTTTTTTTATGAGTCTTTATTATTATTATTATTTTAATGTGTTCTAGTTCCTTTTTAATACAATGATGAGATATGAATTGCATAAGTCTAAAACAGATTTATTAGTGAGAAGATTTTCATGAGAATTGAGCTTGATGTCAACCTTTTTATGAGCCAATGTTAATATGATATGTTGATTGAGAAAGAAGCATGTTTAGACTTAATCTGACTTGTATAATCATCCTTGTGAGTTTTTGAACCTATAATGATTGATGCATTATACAAATCAATCTAATTTCTTTCTTGAGTGCTCTTATGATTACATGATTCTCTAGAACTTGCTTTAAACCGTTTGAGACTATATTGATACATGTGACAACATGAATATGATAGAGGCATTAGGATTATAACCAGAGCCAAACAGCCATCCCTTATTAATGTTCTAAGAGAACATCCCCACTAGTGAGCCAATTTGAGCCTACATTAAATATGCTGTTTTATTGGTAACCACAACTTACACCTAGCCTAAATATACTTATATCCTTACCCTTGTTCTAAAGATGGATTTTTATATTTTGAGACATATTAAAAAAAAAATAAGGGATATTTTTAGTTGAAAATTTGGGTTAGAAACAAAAGATAAGTGTGGGGGAAGAAAAGAAAAGAAAAAGTCAAGAGAAAAAGAAAGGGATCATTGTCAAATACATTCCCATATTCAAAAAAAAAAAAAAAATCTTCTCTTGAACTTCTAGTTAAAGTAAAGAAAAAGATGTTACAAAGTTGGTTAGAATGAAGCAAAGGCTCAACATGAATATTTAGCCTATGTTATTATGTGCTTTATAAGAGTTTTGAGAAGTTTTATTTGTATGATCTTATTATGTCTCTAAAATCTATGAACTCTTTGGAACCTTTGTGATATCTTTATCCTTTTGTTCTTTAACCACATTATAACCCTTTGGCCCCATTACAACCTTGAATAAAGACCTCTTGATTTATGAAGTTGTATGATCTAAATAGTGGAGAATAGGTGGACAAGCAAGCATATGGTAGAAGTGTTTTCATGAGATTGATTGAGTGTAAACACTTTACCACTACTTTAAAGAGTGAAAATCAAGAGAGTATCCCATGTGAGAAGTTGAGATTAAGTTTGAATATACACTATTTTGATTGAAATATGTTATGTTATTATTGGCTTAACTCAAACTATTTACATTCAAGCAAGATTTTTTGTGAATTTCTTTAAGCTATTGATTAGTTTTTAAGACTTGTCCAATGATTATCTCTAATTTATATTGGAAGGATTAGTTATAATTATTATTTTTAGTTTTTCTTATGTCTTCAATGTTTGTGGGTATCGTCCTAGTAAACCCTCACGAGACTAAACTCGTCCACTAGGGACACCTAGGGGTTTAAAGGCTTGTGTCACATGCTAAGTGCCACCGTGATTTCCTACGAAAATGGATTAGATTAGATTTTCTTATTTTATTGAGTCGTTGCTAGGGACTAGCAACAATCTAAGTATGGGGGTGTGATAACTCGTATAATTATATAGTTTTTAGTTATGTTTTATTATTGTTTTGTGTCAAATACGAGTTATTATTGTTTATTCTAATTGTGTTTATGATCTTTTATATTTTTATGTAATTTGGTGTTTTTCACAAGTTTCTTTGAGTGATTTCAGATTACTAGAATTAAGGGCAAATCCAGTTCAGTTCCAGTTCCGACACCTTTTGCCATATCAGCTATATCTCGAGTTTCACTGAAGCAATAAGGCTGAACTTTGTATCCCTGCAAAGCTAAGAGGCATATCTATCTTTTTCATGTTTTACACTTCTTGAAACGGAGTCGTTTTCCCTAGCGAAATCGACCATCAAGTTGGCTGATGTGCAATGACGTCTGTTCTGCACCGTTTTGGTATTTTGACCATATCTTCCGATCCACGTACGCAAATGATCTGATTCAAACGGCTATGGATCCGTAACTGATAGGGGTATATTTTTCTAGAAGACCATTTTATCAGATCGAGCCTCCAACATTGACAAAATCGACCATCAAGCTGGCTGATCAGAATTGTCATACAACATGACGAAAATTGTTAGAAAAATGCACCCACCTATTATACCTACCTTTGAAATTTGTAAAGCTTGTCTCTTGTCATTTAGCCCTCCAAAATGTGTATAAATAGAGGGCCTTGGATGAGTATTGGGATACAATATACATTGGTAGGATATTTGCCATTGTAATAAAATTCTCTAAGTTTTCTTCTTCTTTCCTTTCTCTAGTTTTCTTTTTCTTTACTTATGTTTCTTACATTTCTTTTCATTTTATTCATATCTAGTATGTGTTGCTAATCATATTGTTGAGGTGATGAGGTGAAGCTCTTGGTAAATGCTAAGGTTAGTCTCTTCAACATGAGCTAAAATGAATCATCATTTATAAACACTAGTGTAGATAATATTTTCTTTTGGTTTAAAATCATACTTGCAAAGTAGAGATCTTGATTCATTATTGACAATGAAAATGGCACAGTAAATGCTTGGTTTCATAACCTTGATTTGTTGTAGACATATACCTTGGCATAAGGAATGCTTGGACTCTTTTTGTGAGTTTTGAGGACACCAAATGAACATAATATCATATGCTATGGACGTTGGACAATTTGGACTGAATTGCTAAACCTTCCGGTTGGAACCTCCCTTATGTGTGGATTTCAATTGTGTAATAAAACAAGATTAATCTTAGCATAATACCAAGAGTGGATTCTCTAACCTCAACATCTTTTCTTATTGTTTTTTTTATATCTTGTTTAATTGCTTTTATGTTATTTTGTTTATTTTGTTCTCTAATATCTTGTTTACTTTCTTTGTTATTGATTCCCTAATATCTTGTTTATTTTCTTTTTCTTATATATTTATAAACTTATACTTACTAATACGCTTCCCTGTGGTTCGACCTCGGACACCCGAGAATTTATTACTTGAACATAACCTGCACTTGGGTTTACAACTCTTAATTGAGTTTCCATCATCTACTTAATTTGTTTAAGTTAAATTAATATAAGTTGAAAGTTAAAACCCTCGATAATGCATCAAATATAAATTGTTTTGTTTGTTTAACATAAAACTTAATTTGTTTTAGTTCGTTAAAGAGTCATTATCTCTATTATTCCATTTCATGTTTCCTCATTTCATTACTAAGTTTTTGGAGGTTGCCAAAAGCAAAATTGATACCAATAATAATATATTTATATAGATGTCTCTCTAGTTTTTATTTATTTATCCATTGCTTTGAGATTAATTAGTCGTTAGGTTTAGGAAGTATTTTTTTTTTTTTAAAGCAAATAATTACAGTAAAAGAAAAGGAGGATTCAAGTTTTCCTTATTTAGTATATTTTGAGGAGAAGGGTGTAAATGTTAGGGCGTCTTTTTAAAAAAAAATTATATTTGATGTATTATCGATATATAAATTTATACATCGTTAATGAATCATATAATATCATCTTATTAATAAAAAACATAAAAGTTTAAAATTTTTAAAATTTTTAAAAAATAAATACAGATAATTTTTTCTATTAATAAATTATATCATGTGATTCACTCAAAATATATAAATATAAATACTTATAATGCATCAAATATAAATTTTTAAAAGTTGTCTTTCCTTTTTTTTTTTGCTTTAATAGTATTCAATCATGTTCATATCTTATCAAAAAAGTATAATTAATAATAATTATAAACTAGAATGTATTTAAGATTTTCATTTATCAATAGTCTCTCAAAATGCTTCTAGATATGATAGTCATAAAAATGAGTGACCAGTACAATGATAACCGATGCAAACCTTTAGTTGGCACAAATTTTAAAGATTTTTTTAAGTGAAAGTAGTTTGTTAACCAATTTTGAATATCATGGACAATTATCAAATAAGATGAAGCATCAAAAATATTTAGTGTTTACAATAATAATAAAAAATATTTAATAAAAAGTTTGATAATTAGAATTATAAATGAATTGGCTTGGACGAATCGATCTTTGTTCGTGTTCGTTTGTTTATTTTTTAGTTTGTTTGTGTTTGACTCGTGTTCGCTAAAGATTTTGAAATTATGTTCGTTTTCAGTTTATTTAAATTAAATAAACTAGTTCACGAATATTAAACAAATATATTCATGAATATATAATCGAATATGTTTGCGAATAATTAAAAATTTGTTAATGAACAATAAACAAACAAACAAACAAACAAACAAATAAATCAATTAATTAATTTTAAGTTATTATTAAATAAAAATATAAATAAAAAAATATTAAAGGTGAACAATAAACAAACAAACAAGCAGGGCCGAGCCGCGGCTCGGAAATGTTTTAACTTCCTTGCCCAGATCCGGCCCGTGAGCTCGAATTCACTGTTCACCTTTAATATTTTTTTATTTATATTTTTATAATTAAATTTAAATAAAAAAAATTATTCTGTGAACAGTGATTCGGACCGGCCCGAATCAGGAAAACACCTGTCCAGACTCGGCCCAGTACGGACATGCTACCCGTCTAGCCTGACAAGCTCGATCTGAATTAAACTCGACATGGAATAAGCTTTTAATAATATAGATAGGCTTAACCAGGATTACTGTTTAAATAATAAATTTAATTATAAAAATATATTAATATAATATATTTTAAATAGTAAAATGAGCTTTCATACTCGAACTGGCTCAAGCTGAGCCTGAGCAAGCAAAAAAAAAATTTGTTCGAACTTGGACTCATCCCGACTTGACCTATAAACACCTTTATTGACCATTTAATGGCTACTTTAATTTTCAAACGATTAGATTTGTGTTGCTTAGATCTTAAATTAATATTAAACAATTAGATTTCATCATGGATAAAAAAAATTTAAAGCAAATCTAATAGCTTGAGAAAAAAAAACAATTCCAACATGTTGGATTTGACTAAATGAAGTTATTTTCGATTAAAAATTAAATAAAAAATAGTGTTGACGAAATTAATATATTTTAAAAATATATAAATATTTGGCTTAACAAAAAAACCTCAAAATTCAAACCTTCAAAATATTTTTTATTATTGATGCAAACATAATATTTTTTTTAATTATTTGATTTTTTTGTAATTCTCCACCGTTCTCATCGTTCTCATTTTAAATGTTCTCACTGAAGTAGACACCATTTTAAATTCTAAGAAAATTACAAATTTTTTTTTGTCCAAGAAGAGCTTTCGGCCTTAGACGAATAACCCAATCCGTGGATATGTCTAGATTATAATATTTAGTAGTATTTATGGACTCGATAGAATTTTGAGTCTGAATTTTTTGTTGGATCAAGCTTGAGCAAGCATGTAAAGTATTGATACCATGTCTGGGTCCAACATGAACCTCGTTTCAGCCTGCAAAATAAAATAATATATTTTTATAGTTTTACCATTAAAATGAAACGGCTTAAAATTAAAAAAAAAAAGTATCTACTAAAATCAGCATGTTGGTAATACTGACACGAGAAAAATAACTAAAACACGATATAATATACGACATGACACGAAAAAATTACACGAACATCATACAAATACACGAATGTGCGAAAATTATATAACACGAATTATCAACGTGTCGAAATATATAAACATATAACAGTATAAACACGATTCTGACACAAAAAATAATACGAATACGATACGAATACACGATTATTAGATCTACATATAATAAGTTTATTAAAATAAATAAGTATTTCTTAATAAAATAATATTATAAATTGAGTCGAGCTTAATAAATTTATTCTTGATTTGGTCAAACTCGTAAGCTTGATAAATAATTTGATTCATAAATAAATATAATGACAATATCTTATCTAATCAATTTTAATATTTTATTTTAATAAAGTTTTCATTATAATTATAACAGATAATATTTTTCCTCCATAATATTTTTTTGTAATTCTCTTAAAAAAATAGTTTTGGCTCTTTATCCTATGAGTTCTCACGGTAAGAGTTCTTACCGTAGCAGCCACCATAAAAATGTAGTAAGAAAATGAATTATTATTTGGAGTTTCCCATTTTATTATGTTGTATTTATTGTCTTGGATGCAGTGCTTAAAATAAAATGATTCTTTTTTTTTTTCTTTCACATTAATCACAATTTCTGCAACTAGATTGGTCCATTGTGATTTCCTCTTCTCACTGCCTTCTCCAATCTTTTGGACAAAGACCTGTTTGTAGAAAGTCTAGGAAAATTCATGATCAGCAGACTTGCAGATGCAGTGTTGGTCCCTTTACCAGGTAAAGGGATCCTAAGAGTCAATTGTAATGGAGAAAAGACTTAAAGAGTATAACTCTGTTTCTTGTTGAAATAGCTCCATTAATTCCATTAAATTCTGTGGACCATCTTCTTCTTCTTGCTTGCCTAAGAAATAAAGTAGAAAAAAAAAGGACAACAGGTAATGTTTGTTCCTGATCCTGACATATTTTTACATTTTACCTGTTTAGATGTAAATGTTGTAAACTTCAGTGGGAGATTTACTCTTTTCATGTTCATAGTAAATTATTGTAGTCTTAGTTGTTAGAAATATGAAGTCTAAATGAAGAGTAACGATATTAAACTTCGGTTATTGAAATTAAGAATTTAACATTTTATCAACAAATCGCGCAAATTGTAAAGGGTTTGTTTAAGAGATCTAAAAGTGTAAATGAACAGAGCGTTCGACGAACGGTTCGTGAACAGTTCGATTTCTGTTCGTTTATATTCGTTTATCAAACTAAATAAACGATCATGAACATGATTTCAAGGTATGTTTACTAAACGAACGAACTCGAACAAAGTATGTTCAGTTTATTTATGTTCACGAACAAGACTCGAACATAATTTTAAAATCCTTAACGAACACGAACCTAACACAAACAAACTCAAAAATAAATAAACAAACACGAACAAAAAAAACTATTTGTTCAAGACCGGTTCGATTCATTTACAGCTTAAAAAGATCGGCCCAAGGTAGGTTTTTGAATCTTTTGAATGGTTTATGAGGTGTCAAAATGGGTTACCTTTTTTGTTTCTTGATCCGCAAATAAGAGGTGGAGGCTTGAATGGTACTAGGGATAGGTAAGCCAAAAGACTAAAGAGTGCCCTTTTTTTTGTCTTGGTTGTAGGGAGGAATGGTGATGCTAACGCAATGTTCAAGGAAGAGGGTCCATCCAAATTACAAATCCAATTCCAGGGCAAAGAAAAGAAAGCAAAAGCTACTATCTCAACTTTCTCTATTCCCATGGGGCGAACATCTGCCTTTGCCTTTCTTTCTCTCTCTCTCTCTCTCTCATTTTGCTTGTGATTACGATCTCGAATCTTTCATTTTCCCACTCTTTCTTTTTCTTTTTCATTGTTCAATCAAATGGCACTGTCAGTATCTCTTCAGTTCAGATCGTGATCAAAGAATTAACGCATCCCCAGTTCTTACTTTTCAGAAAAAACCAAAATTCCATGCTTACCTTTCCTTTCCTTTTTTTTTTTTTTGTTGTTGTTACCCTTTGCCTTTGTTTTTCATTTTTTACATGCTAGCTAGTAGCTAGCATTAGCATCTCATTTCACTTCAACAAAAATACTACTAGTAAGGCAAAAATGAAAGTGAAATCCATTGGATATTTACACCAAAATTGGCCAAAAAGAATGCATAAACCATGTCAAAACTAAAACGAAAATTACCAAAAAAAGCTGAAAATTTGGGTTTCTTTATCTTGTGAAAATTAACTACACTATCAAGCCATTAGCAATGGCTCGATTTGTTTCAACATGAGTAGTTTCATACACTGGAAGCTCTTCTCGATACCTATCATTACCAATAAGAACAAGATGATCCAACTCGAACAAATCCGAACTCGAATAGCTAGCTGCATCATCTTCATCATCTTCATCCATCTCGTTCATTACATAATTACTGCGAGTGTCCCTTGAAATAAAATCGTTCTTCCTCTGGTTTTGATGATATTCTTTCAAAAACTTTGTAGCCATTTCTTCCACACGCCTTGTCTTCTCCATCATTTGAAACCTTAGCTCTTCTTCGCACTTTCTTGATGGCGATTTCCCAATTTTCCAAGCAGTTGGGACCGAAACCGACAGTAAACTCGAGTCTTCTTCTTCATATAAGCATTTTTGCCCACACGGTCTACAGTCTTCATCAACAATTACGCTCACTGGGCAAAACCTAACTGTTCTTTTGACTCCATTACGCAACCTTTCTCGTGTTGATGGCGAGTTCTTGCTTAGACATGATCTTGAAAATGAGGAAGCTGAAGAACACGTTGACACCTGCGCTGACTTCAATTTTCTTTCATCATCACAGCTTACAATTGAAGATGAACTCCTGGCTTTCTTTGTATTGCCTGTTATGAACAGAGAATTGATGAAACTCGCGAGACGGCCACCAGGTGAAATGGGTTGTTTCACCTTCTTTAAATTGCCATAAATTTTCATGGCTCTTGATTTTGACTTGAAAAGACTTTCATCTAGCTTTGGTGTATGGTCAGAGGCAGAATTATAATGATAATCATCAAACATATGCAACTCCCTCTGTTGATAAAACAGAGTCCTCTCTGTTCTCCCTGTTTTCTCTGTTTTGAGTGGTTTCTCCTCCGATCGAGCCGACATGCTGGTCCTAACAGGTTTAGGCCTTGATGTTACAAAACATGAAGATTTTGTTTTTGTACCATACATAGATTCAGTATCTGATGATGAGAAACCACCAGAACTGGAATCAGATGAGCTGGAAGTGGAGCTAAATAAAAGAACATCATGATCATGATCATGTTCATGATGTGATTTTCTTTCAAACGCAGAGAAAACCTGTTTCCTGTCTGCATTTGCCTTTTTACTAACCTTCTTTTCCATCCATTTCTCGATCAAACAAGCTCGTTGGAAACTCGACATCTCTTCTTCTTCCTCTTCTTTTCCTCTACTTCTGTTGCATTTCATGTTACCTTTGCTTTGTTTCTTTTGCATTGTTTCCCTGTAGAATTTCAAGTCTTCATGTTTGGTGTCGCCATCATCGATGGAACGGTAGATTTTGTCAAGCAAAGTAGAAGAGAAAGATGGGTTATCTCTCTCGTGCCTGTATCTTTCTTCTCTCATCAGTGTTTTCTCCAATCTAAACATGGCTTCTAGTTTCGGAAAAATGAGCTAACAAAATGATAAGCAAAGAGACTATCAAGTTAGTATCAAACAAGAAGTTCTTTTTGTCAGTGAAGAAGGGTTCAAAAGCAGCAAAATAGAGAGAAGAAACAGAAGGATTTTGCACTGTTTCAAAACAAGGACCTCTCTTTCCTTTTTCTCTGTCGAAATTTTCTTTCGTATTGTTGGAAATGAAAGAAAGGAAACATGAACAGAGAAATTGATGCTTTGTCTGAAGAGAAAGGGAGAGGAAGAGAGAGTAATGAAAGCAAATTTGCAGGCCTTTGAAGATGAAGAGAAGAAGGAACAGAAGCTTGGCACTATATAAAGGTGTTTTACATCTTACTACAATGGAGACAATGCCAGATTGTCATCTCTCTACGTGGCACTCTTCTGCCTCTTTTTTCAATCCCCAGATTTGCCCTTCCATTTCCGTTCCCTTTGAATTTTGGACCGTTTGATCAGATCATTGTAGAAGAAGAGTAGTTTGTCAGTCTTGGTGGGTCCAGATGTTGGTTTAAGATGGAAACTTTTTTTCTGGTTGTTAAAGATGGTAATGGTGGTCTGGGATGCATTGGATTGTTACTAAAAAATTAAAATAATTCATTGTAACATTCTTTTGGAAAGAAAAAGCTGGAGACTTTGAAGAGGAGAAATTTTGGATGAACATATGAACTGAATTTAGTTGAATTATTAAATTTTAAAAGGTTTTGATAGAATATAATATAATGAATAAATAAATAAATTTAAAGTTTTATTTGTTAGGAATGGATACTCGTTAACTCGTGCAAGTATTTGATTTTATTATGTTAATTTTATCCACAATAATTTTGCAAGTTTTCTTTATTGTTATAAAAAAATTTATTTAATTCAGTTTCAGTAAATTTTTTATACTTTATAAGCATGTTAGTAGGATGGGATATACCTTTAGGTATATTTAAAAAAAATTTAAAAATTAATATATAAGATAATTTTTTTTATTTTGTTTATAAAATTAAAAAAATTACACTGTAATTATATATATATATAACAAAAAGAACACTGTTACAAATTAGATGTGTAATATAAGTAACCATAATGAAATAATTCAAGAGAAAGAAGGCATTTTTATTCTTAAAAATTTTTTATTTTTTTTTTTTGAAAAATGAAAGCTGTTAAAAACAGGGTAATTAAATCCTCCAACCCACTCCCGAAGTATTAATAATTAATCAAAGAAGGAAGGAAGGAAGGTTCAATGTTGCTAGTGTTTTAAAAATGCCATTGAGTTGGCATAGTGATTAATAAATTATTAAAAGGAACCATAATACCGTATGAGACAAGAAATTGAGTGGAATTATACAATCCGGTTTTTTTCTTATTTTGTTTGATTTGGGATTTTTATTTCCTTTTAAAAGCTTGTTGTCATTGAATAATTTTTTGTGCATGTTGTTTTGTAATTAAGTGAATAACATATATGGAAGACCTATATAATACTACTATATATGCATTATTTTGCCTACCTAGTCTTGGTGGCAATTAGATTGGTTCGGAGAATTAGGTGAGTTTGGGAAAGATTTGTTTAATCGAGTTATCCGTTTAAGTTTGAAGATTCGTTCGATATTTGAGAAGGTTTGAACATAAATTTTGAATTCAAAAAATGAGTTTGGACAAAAAAATAAGATTCATTTTTTTAAACAAATCAAGCCTTGGGCATAGCATTTTTTGTCCAAGCTCAGTCCGATCCTTTTACTATTAGTAATACAAATTTCTAAGAGAGATCGATCTTTTTCTGTATAAATTTGGACAAGCCTATGTAGGCCTGGGTAATATTTACATGGTCGAACTGATCCTGAGAGAATTTTCTGCTTATATTTCGAGTCGGGCCAAGTTTGGATAAAGAAAAAGTTTGTTGATAAGAATCCTAGACTTGATCCGACCGATGAACATATCTAATTTGATGTGATATGTTTTAATTTTGAATTATTCTATATTTTATTTAAATTCAAATTAATTTATACTTTTATTAATTTAAACTCGAATAATTTCAAATTTAAATAGTTGTTACATACTCCCATCATCTTGAGTTTGGACCATAAATCATTTGCAAACTGTAAAAGATAGTAATAATATGATTAAAGGTGAGAAACAATCCACATGGAGCTAAAATTTGGATTATTGCCAAATACATTTCTAATTAGAGAACAAATCACATGTATTTAAGGATATATATATATATATATATATATATATATATATATATATATATATATTGATGGATTTTAAGCTGATAGGTCATAGAAGGAAAATTGAAGAGTTGACGAGCAACACCTAAAATGGAGATTTTCCTTTCATCATTTTATTGCACTGTCGGTAAGAATTCATTTTAGATCCATACCAAATTTTAACAAAAAAATATAATCTACATTCTTAATTAAAGGGCTAATATTGAGAGAAAAATAATCTCAAATCAACTAGTTAAAAATTGAAAAATAACTTTATTTTATAAAAGCATCACTCATTCCTGATTGAAAAAAATTTAAACTTTCAATGGACACAATCTAATTATTTTTACGTCAACAATTCGTATATATTTTGAAGTGATATCAAATCGCTGTGGAACTGTCGTGGGAGTAAGTACTACAATTTTGAGACAACTGTCTGATTGGTACAATAAGGTACCAAAACAATGTTATTGGTACAATATTTTTCAACTTTTTCTTTCAGAAAATAAAGGACATTTTGTTCTGAAAAAAAATTTTATTTAATACCATAAATGATGTAATACAGACATCACTTATTACGAAAGCTTACAAATTTAATGTTCCATCAAAAAATTCATAGGATGTTATCTTACGTAGAAAACTAGTTCATATTTTGTTGTCTGTCTGTAACTTTTAAAAGTAAAAATTTGAGAGATAACATTGTTGTATTTCTTTGTTTCGAACATTTTAGCATTTTCTTTAGTATTTTTTAATAATGTTTAATTAGCATATGCGGATTAAGCTTACAGAATTGAGAATCTTACTTTACTATATGTAATGTAAGAGACATACATATCTTTGTAATCTGTGCTTGAAGTAAATGGACCCCATTAGTTTTGGGTGTGAACTGTGAATCTTTTGAATTTCAAAGTGTATGTTATTCTGAATTTTTAAAATGTTTTTTAAATATTTATATTTGAATATGAATATAAAAATATAATTTTTTAAATATATAAAAAAAATTAAAAATTAAATATATTCGTATCAAACATATACTCGTATGAATCTAAATCTTCTGTCCATTTTCTTGCTCTTATTCGTGTCCCTACTCTCGTAACAAGCCGCGCATCCGTTTTCTTTTTATTCTCTTCGTACCTATTTGTTTTTAATGTTTGATTCAATTCTTTATCTAATAAAAAAATCCATTTCGCTTGAAAAAAAAAACACGGATACAAAGACAATGCAAATAAAGGAGATGGTGTCGTAGAATTCATTTATTCGATCATCGGTAAAATATCGATCGGTCGTATTTGTATTTCGTAGCTCCCGTTAAACAATTGAAAACAAACGAAGAAAAAAGCGACATCGAAAAGACAAACCTGCAGCTTGTTACGAGAGTGAAAGCACTGATTGAAACAAGAAAATGGAGACAAAGAATTTATTTTCATACTCGTATATGATAATCATTTTTGAATTAGAATAACATAAATGGCAGTTAAAAAGCTAGTGAAACAAGTGGATGAAAGATCAACTTGAATCATGAAAAAGAAAATGATCTTAACCATGGGTAATTAATAGAAGGAGCCTGTAATTTTGGTCTTTAATCATGAAATTTTCTTTCACCCAAAGGAGCCTTAATTTTGTTCAAATTGAAGCTCTGAATTCAATAACGGTTCATTTTGAAGGTTTGAAAATTGGAATACAGAAGAGGAGAAAAATGCTTTTCTTTTCTTTCTTTTTTCCTCAACTCAAAAAGGGTGTAGTCAATATACTGTCTAAAAAAGATTCTGCCACATGGCATGACCCAGTTCTTGAAATATGCTGGAAATCATCTCCGAAAGTGCCCCCCCTCCCTCCCCCTACTTACACAAAAGCAAATTTGCATTATTTTTTTTGACATGATTTGATGATTTAAGCCATTTCAATCTTAGCTATGTCACATTATTTGATTAAGACAAAATTGTGTTTTTTATCTGTTCTTTTAGGGCCACATGTTTAAATGTTTTGGCTAATCCAAAGCTAAAACTCATTTCAATCATGTCCACTATCTGTTTAAATTAAAAAAAAAAAAAAAATTGTAGTGTTGATAGATTAGAGAGTAATCTAGCGTTTCAATGGTTAAATGAGATTAAATGTGAAATGATATTTATATCAACTCTGTTATTACAAGCCAAAAGGAATACTCAGTTTTCATTCATCAAGATATAATGTTGGATGCTATTAATTTATAATTACAATGAAAGTTTCACATTTCAAAAATTAAAAAAATTAAAACATATTCAAAGTTAATTTGTAGATGTTTGATTTTGATTACTATCATAATTATCTTTTCAAAGTGAATTGAAAATTGATTTATATAATTATTTTTAAGTAATGAATAAAAAAAATCAGATTGGACGGCAAATCAATAAGACCTCTGATCATCAACCCAATCAATTGAATCGAATGGTTCAATTAAAAAAATATTTTAAATATATAATTTTGATATGAAATAAATATTAAATGTAATAATAAATTAATAAAATATGCACTTGATTTAATGATATGGTATTTAATATATAACTAAATGGTTAAAAGTTCAAATCTCATCATTTGTAAAATAAATTTAATAAAACATAATAAAATTAATATAAAAACTGTTTAATCCGGTTTTTTGTCAATTCACTAAATTTTTGGTTCTTTGATATGCATTCGAACAAATTATTGATTCTCAATTGAATCAAACCAACTAATCCAGTTTTTTTTTTTTTTTTTTTTTAACACTGCTTTTATGAAGTAGTATTTAATAAATCTGAAATTTATATTTTAGCACTTAGAATTTTTTCCTTTTTCAGATGGTGACTTCACTTATACGAATATATATATATATATATATATATATATATATTATCTCTTCAATATAATTAGTGAAATTGTCCGATCACAAGAGGTAAAAAAAAATATCCAGCTTGATAGCCTAGATGGTACGATATCATCTGTGTAAAAGTTAATTTGGAGTTGGAGTTCCAAAGAAGAATTCATAATTAACATATTTGGTATTGCATTTAGGAAAAATTAGTAGCAGTAGATAGCAAAAATGTATTCCAAATTAAGCAGCAAAGATTAAAAACTCTCCCGGTCCTTATCCAATACCTGCATAATTAATGAAAGTGACTCTTACATAAATGATCAGATGGAATCAATTGAATCCATCAACCTAACAACGATGAACCATGTGGACCGAAAGACATCACATGCAAGACCATGCGATCGAAGTTCAGTTAACCTTGTTAGCAAACGCGATCTAGACATGATCATCTGCCTAGTTACTTCTGCAAAAAAAAAAAAAAAAAACTTTGAGAAAAACATTAAAATATATTAAGCAGCAACATCATTAAGAATGCTGAAAAGGATGGGGGTGATCGAGCTAGCAAGGGCCAAGGGGTCGTCTGCCTCAGTAATCCATGTCAAGATCACATGTTTTTCTTGTTTCTGGTTTGCTAATGTACATCCATTTCCAGGACATAAGCTATCATGGATGCAACATCCATAACCCTTTGTGTGCCCCCCTTTTGGGGTAGGAAAAAAGGGGGAGTGATGCAGAAAGTTGAGTGATCTGGATGGTTTTTTCAATTGGTTTCATTCAGCAGTATCTCTCTCTCATCTCATCACTCACCTTTGAAATTTAGAGATTTAAAATAAGGTACAGTGCAAGGGTGGCTTCTTCCACCAGCAGTTAGACAATGATCGATTTGTACTTTCAACATCGATCTGATGCTAATAGATCTGGTTGAAGAGATTAATTATTACTACAAAAAGGTAGGGCCCTGCATATATGCATGCATGATGCCCCGTGCGGCATTCCATACCTGCTTGCTTTCAAAGAAAACGCTATATCTCAGGGCAATTTGATGTCTTAAATGTGCATGGCACCTTGGATAACCCCATTATCACGGTTCACAATCAATCTGTAAGATTTTATCTTTTTTGATTCATTGGGTCTCATGATTTTATCCACAAAAAACGTCTCACAGATTGAAAATAATATAAACATTTATATATCCAGTCGAATTCTAGTACACAACCGATATAGGATTCATTACTTCTCTTTAAGATATTCCCATCATAATTGTAAATCAATAAATCTTTAACTTTTTAAAGTGACACATGTAAAGGTCTTAACTTAACCCATCTTAAAACTTTCGTATCTTTCCAAAATGAGATCTAATTTATTTCATTGCTTTTTATATTTGGTGATATTAAAGATCCAAAGACAAATATTTAAGTTACTTCAATTCCTAAATTAGGAATGCTAATGTTTACTTGATAACATCAAGATGAGTCATAAATGATAAGATTCGAAATCAAAATCACTTACATTAATATGAACGATTTTATCATTGATTTAAGTTGACGCATTTTTTTTTTTAATTATATGATATAAACTGATTTAATAATAATTATGTGGGTTTATATTTATACATTATTAATAATCACATGATATCACTTATTAATAAATAAATTATTTATATTTAATTTTAAAAATTTTATATTTACTTATTAATGAAATATTTTTATATAATGCACTGATAATATATACATTTATATATTGATAATAAATTAAATATAAACCCTAATTATATTTGCTTTCATTTCAATAGTCTAATTCACGATCAAAGCTGTTTATGAACAGAATAGTTTAATAAGGGGGGCTAAGAGCAAGAACAAAGTACGGACTGTCGACTGACTGATTTTTCTTTCTTCTTCTTAATTAAAATGTGGGGTGGGGTCGAATGTGAGCAGAAACAGCTAATACCATAATCTTTGCACGGGCGCCAATAATTAACGGTTGATATGGCATCACGCGCTGTTCTGGTGGGGCCCTAAAGTTTTGGCCATTGGGGGAGGGAATGTGGGGACCATTTCCAAGGCACGTGAACCATTTTCCCTGCCTCTGACACGTGCGCTTTTAAGGCTAATACTCCCACGTCAGCTCATCAAAAGGTTTTGTTTCCAAGATGTTCCACCAATTGTATGTCGCCACGTGTGTTATTGTCTCTCTCAGTATTAGGCCGCAGTTTTGGATTTGGAACGGGCCTGTTCCATGCCAATTCCTTTGGGAGGGTTACTTAAACTCGTTTTATGCCCTTTCAATTAAGTAGTAAAATTAATAGAGTAATATATATATATATATATATATATATTTTAAGATATAATAAAAAAATGTGATAATTTCTTAATTTACTTGTGAATTAATTTTTTATCATTAATATATAAAAGATAACTTTTTTTTTTTCAAAACTTGATTTTATTTTATTTTTCATTCTAGAATCTTTATTCTTTGGTCATTGTTGACAAACTAATTGGGATAATTAGCACAAATTGCTAGAGTAATGAAGGAGAATGACCTAAAGTTTGAAGTGAAAGTATCATTATTTATTGAAATGAATAAATATATTGTAATTTTTTTTTATTCTAAAGCCTTCTAAGGTCTATTTGGGGGAAATTGTTAAAAGATATACGGCTCTAAGACATTAAATTTCAATATTCTTGTTAACATAAAATATATGAAACATTTTTTTTTAAATTCTAGCGTGGTCTATTGATAGAGTATTAAATTTTTAATTTCAATGTTTAGAGTTTAATTTTGACAATTTTAAATATATAAAAAAACACTAATAATGAAATATGTGAAACATTTTATGATTAAATTAAAAATAATTAGTTGGACAAAGAGTTGAGTTTTGTCGATTCAAAAAGTTGAATTCGAATTTTGGATCTCTCAAATATAAAAAAATTTCAAGAACAATTTTTCACAAAACTACATACATTTGAAAGACAATTAAAATTTTAATCTCATGTTCAAACTATTTGGAACATTTTAGCTTTCCTTGTATATGTATAATTTTTTTTAGTGTAAGAGAAGCCACAAATTTGAAAAGAAAAAAAAGTTATAAGTGTTGAAATTTAAACTCAAATTTACTACATTCCCATTTTAAAAGGTGAGGATATGACTAATTAAGTCAATGTTCAAGGTCTTTATATTTGTATAATTTAACGTATTAAAGATTTTACATTTTTCATATATATATATATATATAAAAATTTAATGTACTAAAAAAGCTATGAGAAGACTTTTCTACATAAAAAAATTAAAGTGTGTGAATATTAATTATATTAATTTTATTTTTTATTAAAATAAAAAACAGTGTTCTGTTTATAACCAAAAAAAATGATGGTACAAATAAGCGTAGAAATTTTGATAATGAGCGGAAGAATCCAAATCTTCTGTTCTGTCCTCATTTCTCTGTTTTTATTTGTGTTTATTTTATTTTTTATTTTGTATTTGTTTGTTTTTAATATTTGACTTAATTTTTTATCTAATAAAAAAATTAATTTCGCTTGAAAAAAAAAATGATACAAAGACGATGCAAACAAAGGAGATAGTGTCGTGAAATTCGTCTATTCAATCACCGGTAAAATACCAATCGTTTGTATTTGTATTTCGTAGTCCCCGTTAAAAAGTTGAAAACAAACAAGGAAAAAAGAGACATAAAAAAAGAATCTGTAACTCGTTATGAGAGTGAGGACACGAATAGAGACAGAAAAATGAGAACAAAATATTTCCATCAAGGAGGGGAACAAGTAAATTAAAGGGATAATGTCATTAATAGTCCCTGAAATTTATCAAATTTGTCAATGTGATACCTGTACTTTAAAAATGTTCAATGTGGTACCTGTATTATCAAACCATGTATCAATGTGGTACTTTGACTTAACACCGTTAAATATAGATGATGATGTGACATTGACCAATCAGGTGATGACACGTGACAGCACCTGATTTTTTAGAAATTAATATCTAAATTTTTGTAAAAAAAAAAGAAAAAATTATTTAAAAAATAAATAAAAAATATTTTAAAAATTAATATGTACTTTTTTATAAAACTTAAAAAATTATATTAAAATAATAATAAAATTTTAAATTCTATTTTTTAAAATTAAATTCTATTTTTTAAATTCAAAATTTTAAAAAATAACAAAATTAAAATATTTAACTAAAATTATTTTTAAAATATAAAAATATTTTAAAATTAAATATTAAATCATTTATAATATCAAAATTTTTTAAATAAAATTAAAAGTTATTTTTGAAAATTACAAAAATTAAATTATGAAATTATTTTTATTCTTTTAAAAAATATTTATTAAAAAATTAAAAAAATTAAATATGAAATTAATTTTTTTAAACTTTTGAAATTTTGAGAATTTTAAAAATTTTAAATTTTTTTTTTTTTTTTTTTTTTGATTTTTTGATTAATTTTTTTAAGTAATATACGTGGCATCATTATATTTTTAAAATAATAATATTTTTATTTTTAAAATTAAATTAATAATTTTTTAGTTAGTACACGTGGCATCGTTATATGGTGCCACGTGTCAAGTTTTCATTGGATACAAAAGTCATGTCGTCAATTTTTAACGGTGTTACTGATAAGTACTACAATAGCACACGGAGTATAAACTTTAAGTACCAAAATAGACATTTTTAAAATACATGTACTGTATTAACAAATTTGATAAACTTCAGAATCATTCATAACATTATCCCTAAATTAAATAAGATGAAATTTGTGGGCCAAAAGGCCCAAACGAGATATGTAGGGTCTAATCAGAAGGGGACATAGACTTTGTAGGACCGGAAACTTGCCTCCTCAGCAGAGTACCACATGACATGGGATGGCCACACCTGATTATTTGTACCTCATCAATTTGCAATCCTGCATGCCTCACACATATTTTTTCACGTGGACAAGATCTCACAAGTCACAACCCCTTCATCATTGATCTGATCACCGCCACATCTTGGTGAGAATCAGACGGTAGAGATTGGATTAGAGTTTTCTTTTCTTTTTGGCAATGAAGAAAGGAACGGAACAATGTTTTTTTTCCAACGAAGCAAACAAGCCGAGAGTTTTTTAATAGCGTATGTCTTGGGCTCTTTGTTTCGCTTTGCTTGTGTTTGCGAATTGCAGTGGAGTGCGGTGGTGCATAAGATGAATTGGCAGCTTTCTATTCTTTCTTCTTTATAGTCAAAATAGGGTGCTAGAAATACAATTTTTTTTTTAATGTTTTGGGTTGGTTATCTTTCTCTTTAACATTACTAGGTTTCGGCTAAGGACGAGGGTTGTTCGTGGTTGGAGACTATGTTATTTGAATTTTTTTAGTTTTTTAAACTTGTATCCGATAAATATTCGAACATGAATATGACAGTATGATCCTTCATATATATGAAAAAACTTTTAAAAAATTGAGCATAATCATATCGACATCCAATATCGAATTCGGATAACATAGATGCATGGGAGACACTGTCGCAATTACTATTCAGAATTAGGAGACAAAGCCACATTTTTTGCTGGCGTGCCAAGTAGAATAGCCATGAGAATGAAGGATAATAGCTAGGGCCTAGGGGGGACTGGAATGGGAGAGTGAATTAACCCTGCAGCTGCAGGTCGTCTTCTTCTTCAATATTCATGTCTCCAGGCTCAGTAGGTCTAGCTGTTAAATACATTTTCTGGGTATGCATGACACTTATAAGGTTAGACCCACTGTTTTCTAGTATCTATCCACAGGATTTGATATGTCCATTCAACCATAAACGATAAAACAAATATGATTCGTATTTGATGGTGGCCGGTGGGTTTCAGACTTCAAGCATTACTTGTCCAAGTAATAAAGGAAAAGAGTGGGGATTTTGGCAAGTCTCCTTTGAAAGTTTGTGTCATGTAAATTTGTTTTTGTATGGAAAGCTTGAGAGAAACACGTCATTTCCCAGCCTACTTCAGGTTAAAACTGACTCCAAATTGGCAATGATGTTGTAATCCTTGTCCTAAGCAAAGCTATGAAGTCTTTCTTACGACTGTTCCAACCTCATATCAGAGCTCCAGCCAGCCATATATTTAAATGCTAGTCTGGGTAATTTATTTCGAATCCTTGAGTTATCCTTCCAGTTCTTGAGCAGCATTCATCTCTAGAGGAAAATTGTAGGATAGAGTGTCAAATTTTCGGCAAAATAGCTGCTTAGGGTGTCATCATTTGAATGCTTTGAATATGTTCTTTTTAAGTGTCATTGACGCAAAATTATGTGATTGATGAGTGCATATTCGTATCTCCTAAGTCCTACCATCCATGTTCGGGAGAGTTGCAAAACGAAGCCTGTCTAAATTATCAATTACAAACATGACAATTATTGTGCAAATACGAGTTTCCAGCAATCATCCGAATGAATAACATCTCGTTAACTACTGAGTTTCCTCAACCGAATAAACGACTAGAACAGTCCCATGATGATTTTGACTAGAGTTCCACCTTTTTTAATGAAAAATCTCACCACGAATCACAGCTCTCCACAAGGTTCTCTTCACTAATCAATGACAGTTGAGTCTCTGCACGTCTATCAACTGATAAAGATCACCTCGCCGTTGCTTTGCCAAGGGGAGATTTGCCCTAAATTTCATACAAGCAGCCAGTTAAAATGAGTAGAAAGAAAGAAAGTATGATTGAATAAACCATAAGCATGTAACATGCATAATAGATCAAATACTAGGTGGAAGCCAAATCACCTTCGTTGCTCAAGTATTGAATAATCAATCTCTGCTATAATTATGTCCTCATCATGTTCAGTTGTAGCTAGGACTTCTCCAAACTGTCGCATGCAAAAATTTAAGTATGTATTTGTTCAAACCACAAAAGATTCAGGAAGTCTTTGCTTTCCACATGTATTTACAGGAGCAAAGCCTTATTTTGTTAATCCACAACAGAGCTAAAACAACAAGCATCTACTTACAGGTCCTACAAGGGTTGAGTGACCCCAAGCCACATAACCGGCTCCAGCATCTCGAGCAGGTGAACAAGTTGCAACATATAACTGTCATTTAAAATGTTGTTAGAAAAGAAACAAAAAACAGAAACCTTTTATGGGCAACCAGATATTCAGGTTCTACACAGCAAAGAGCTCTTAATGATCTCAAGTCTCCGTTCTGATGAATCCACTCCACTTTCACCATCCAGTATCTATGGCGACATCAGAGCATGAATTACATAAACAAGTATTTTTCGAAGCTTAATAAAACAGATGAAGGAAATAAGGCACCCGGTCTCTGCCACTCAACTAGAACAGCATCAGACTGCAACATGCTAAACTAACCAAATACTGACTGCATTCTAGTTTTGACTATAAAATGACAGAATCTACATTAATTTTCATCTGTTTCAATGATTCTAGCGCTATTTCTTGTTAAACCAAACATTACAGTATGCTAATTATGAGACCTATGAAAGCCTTTACACTGGTCAATTGAAGAAAGGGGAAAATTTTGCTACTATACCTGACTATCCACAGCCCTGCACATGGAACAGAAAGAAACACATTAGTAGATGAACAACTATCATAAAGAGACACAAACAGCATAAATTACACTCTTCTCCATTACAAAATAACATTTAGCTCGATAAATCATCCAATAAGGCAGTCCCCTTAAGGTTGGGCAAAGGTTGGATGTTCAAAGCAAAAAAGAGCAATTCTGGAGGATAAACCAGTAAGACTCGATCTAAGTTTTAATTCATTGTTGTATATGTAAGTTAATTTTCTCCCTTTAAATGAAATGATGGTTTTGGAGGATGGTCGAACATGATAAATTCCACTTCATCAAATAAATTTATTGGTGTCTAGGCAAAGCAAATTCAGCTGATAATGTAAGGCTCAATATCAAAAGAACTAATATGTAAAGACTTCTTTACAAGTAAAGAACATGTGTTTAAAATCAAACCTAACATCTCAAAACTAGTAATTCAGCATTCAGCTATACTGCTATAATCAAAGCAACAAAATTTTGGTATGTCATTTTAACTGCACTATAACGTCCAGACAAAAACTAAAACAAGGAACCATCCCTGTAAGGATACAAGGCCAAAAGAATTGTAACACAGACTTTTACATTGCTCTTTGCAGTTACTGCATCCCCTCCCCACCCTACCTTATTTCTCTCAATCTTTCCAGTGAAGTTTAAAGAATTAACAAGGAGAGTGAAAGCATGGAAATAACTAGCACCTTGCTCTCTGCAGCAACTCCCAATGCAATGGTCCGGTTGTCATGTTAAATGCTCCAGGATAGCATAACAAGTGAGCACCTAATTTCAACAACACAACACATACATAGTTCAAAAAAATCATAAATAAGATAGGCAATATGACAAGTTTCAAAAAGAGAAAAGAAAAGATAAGAAATATGAGCAGAATCTTGTAAATATCAAAATGGGAAAACAATAGAAACCACAATATAAAATATATAAATTCTAGTGAATTATAGGAATAAAAGGAATTAGTAGATGTAGGAAATGTGGCTTAAAGAATACAGGAAGAAATGATATTATCTAATAATCTATAGCAACTATAAAATAAAGATTTGGAGTAAAGAAAAGAATAGGAAAGTAGGCCATGATAATAATTCTCCACACTCCCAAAATTATTTATCAGTTAGGAAACAATAATTGCATTCATCAGCTAACAAAATCCAACATTAAAAATGAAATTAATTGTGTCATGGTTCAATGGAGAAGTAAACAAACCTCTTGAGGCATATATCATTGCCAATTCCTGAAAGCGAATGTCATAACAGATGCCTATTCCAATACGCCCAACATCTGCATGAACTATTGATGATTAGTTTCCCAATTAGAAAATTACTCACCTAGTATACTCAATTGCCAACAGGAATTAGTTGTCACTTGTTGGTGAAATCTGATTGTAGAAGATTCGAAATAGCACTTTATCACAATAATGGCACCGATGTAAGAAAAATAGAAATGTCTCATGACAGAGGAAGAGATTGTTTACAATATATGGTCTAGAAAATGCTTCTAACAAAAATTATGGACAGGGTAACATGTTCATGCGTGCAAAGTCTAAGGAAACATCAAACCTGTGTCCACAATGGTAGGAGTCTCCCCAGCAGTAAGGGTCTTGGATTCCATAAAGGTAATCTTCCCGGGAATATCAATATCAAAAAGGTGAATCTGTAGTTCCACAGGAATTCATAAATATTATGCACACCAGCTTCAAAGGGAGTCTTCAGAATGATATCAGTAAAACTTTAGAATTGTCTAAAGGAAGCAGCCAACTTGGTATCTGAGATCAGGAATTTTGGTGTTTGCATACTAATAAGTTAGTCGCAAACAATAAAGATAGATAAAACTTAATCCCAATGATCATTTTCTTCCAACAGGCGTCAAGGTTTTGATGGTACCAAACAAAAATTTGTCATCATAATAACAAGAACTGATATATTAGACGGCTCAGTCATCTAGTAATATGTATCTACGTATGAGCTTATATACAGGTGATTAATTGACAGATGTTGTACGATAGTCAAATCATTCTACCTAATGGACATTATATAACAGTTGGATCCAGAATGCAGTGCCAAGTTCAGCCACACACAAATAATGCGCAAAAATGGCATTTTCTTATACTACCATATGGGATAGGAAGTGCCTCTACCTTGCGGTGCTTGGCTTTCAGTTTTCCATCAGTACCAAAGACACAACAAGTATTATACAACTTATCCCCACAGCGTTCAGGTATAGAGCCACCAACTATCGTGATCCTCAGGCGACTAGAAACTTCAGACAGCATCGCTGTTGAAGGAGATGCATCATGGCCTGCATCAATATCTTCAGCATAAACTGGGAAACTGTCATTCGAATATGGGCTGTTCCATATTTCCTAATAAAAAAACAACAGACAGGAAGGGAGGGCCTTAAATTGATGCTACGATATCATATTCATATTTTAAAATGTTAATTGCAAATCTATTACATGTAATTTGTAAATTGCAATTTGCAAGCCTCGAATTGGATACAATAGAGCTTAATTGTGCACAAACTGTTACCTAACAAAAACCCTCATTTGAACATCAGAAAAAGGTGAAACCTTGAGACATGGACAAGAACAAAACTCACAGGCAAGAGAACAAGCTGGGCACCCATTTGAGCAGCCTCCTCGATGGCCTTCCGAGCATGCTCTATGTTCCTCTCTTTATCAGGTGTCACCGACAACTGGCAAAGCCCAATCTTGAACTATAACAACAGCCCAAAACAGATCACTTTAACAAACACATAATTAAAACAAAAAAAACAAAAACAAAAAAAAGGTAAATAAAGCAAAAGAGATTGCCTTAGTGACAGGAGGGGTGGGAAGAGGGAGGGCAGGTGGTGCCCTCGCTTGTTCAGGCTTGAAAGCTGATGCCATTATAGATGTTGAGTTGGGCCTGATTTGGAGCTTTTGATAACGTTGATTGTGCAGTTTTTTGGTGTTTCTGGGAATAGTTGGAATGAAGAATGTTGTTTGAGAAATGGGTTTTGATGAGTGTTGCAGAAGGGAGCGTGAGATTGCGGATTGATTTAGATTCTTGAAGCTAACAAGTGATGACACCGCTGACTTCATTTTATTTCACTTTCTGTTTCTGGGACTCCATTACAACGTTTTCGCTTCTGGGCCCTTTGATTTTGTTCCTACAAGGAGTTTTTCGTCAATTTGATCTCAAACGAAGTCGTTTAATCTCTGCATATGATTGGTTCTTGATTACTGATTAGTTGATTTCAGTGGTTTAGGCTTCTTATGGTGAAGATGAGATCACTTGATCAAGGCTCGCAACCTTTCCCATTGATTTATATATTTCGTAATAAACTTAAACAAAGCAATAGGGATATATCATGATTAAGGATATCCTAGCTGCAGGGTTGATTTCCCGTTTTCACGTCTCTGGTTTATCACATAGTAACAGTTTGGTGGAATTTGTCTAAATTTTTGCAGGGGACATTCAGATGGATGAAGCTGACAACCACAGTAATCTGTGTTGTTCCGACTCTTCATTTTTTTTTTGAAGTATTTGTGTCCGACATTCATATCCGAAGTATATCTGGATATGGGTATGGAGATATGATCCTCAAGAATCCTCTAAATACATGAAAAAATTTAGAATAAATCAAACATACCCGTGTCGGATGCATACTCATATACACTCACACCCGAATCCGAATAACATAGACAGTAATAACTAAGAGAAGCCTCCTCTCCCTGGCAGACGGCAGAACAGGTAGTAGATACTGCCTCTAATGAAGCTGCGAACGGCAATAACCAAGAGAAATCTCCTATCTCCCAGGCAGCACATGTTGTAGCTATTTATGTTGCTCCTACTCTTATTTTTTTAAAAGTATTCGTGTTTGATATCTGTGTCCGACGTATATCTGGACATGGATATAAGGATATGATCTTCTAAGGATCCTCCTAATACATAAAAATCTTGAAAAAAATTTAACATATCCGTGTCTGACACTCAGACCCGAGTCCGAGTAACATAAGTAGCTACTGACTCTGATGAAGCTGCCAACAGTAATAACCAAGAGAAGCCAGCCTCCTATCTCCCTGTCAGAACAGGTTTTACTCTACTATTTGATCTGACACTATTAAAGGCTCCCAACTTGAGACTAACATAACTAGAATTTTGCCACCGGTCTTCCTTTTTTTTTTTTTTCAGTTAGTGCCTCTGGGAAGGATTAATTGAATTTGAAAATGATTGCATTCATTGACTCTGGTAGTTACTCTTAATTTTTGTATTCTAAACTGTAACTTGGTTTTTTTTTTTTTTTTTTTATTGGGGTGAAATAAGGTCATAGAAAGAGAATAAAAGAGATTACCATCTCCCAAAGAGTTATCAAGTATTTTTCATCTTCCTAGAAAGGAGGCAGTCGAGAAATTGGGATTTTCTGAAACTGTAGTGCATAATATATGGGGCAAAAATGGTGATGCCAATAGAAGGTGAAAGATATGTTTTCATTGCTGTGGCTTTCTAAAATTCTTCTCTCAATTTAAATACTAATATATATTTTTTTTACTGCATATATCAGATTCATAGCTTACAGAAAATAATCTAGAATATAGAAGGCAATAGCTTATGGCTTACGCAGCTCATGCTACTAGTAATTGGTTCACCATTCAAGCTTTGAGCATTGGCTCAAATGAGATGGAAAAAACTTCTTGAGATTCATATAATAATATGTGTTATTTTGCAACTTAACCAGTAAGATTAAATTTTTTCCTTCCTTTCCCCTTTTTTTCTTACCAAACAGAGTGGTGGGAAGTTTTCATCCGGTCTGGTTTCTAAATCTGCTAAAACCTCGGGGTTTATACCCTATCACCATAGCAAAAAAAGGTTCATCATTCAAAAACAATAGAATTTTGTCTGATATATATCTTTTGACCAATAATTGAGTTTTTCCCCCCATAAAACCTCTTAGGTTTCATTTGGAATCAACTGAACTCCCCGGTGCGGGGCAATTGAGAGTCGAGACCTCCCCCGCACCCGGATGTTTTTTTTCACTAGACCCTTGTTCACCTCCACTGGAGTGTTTATTTACAAAATTGTTCATGTTTTTTTTTTTATCCTCAATGCTATAGTGCAGGGATGAAAATATCCCTGCCACTTGTAGTTTTAATTTTATTTATTTTAAATTATTTAAATAATTAAATAATTATTATTTTAAATAAACAATTTATATATTTAATTAATAATAAATTTTTTTTTATTTTAAAATATGTAAATATATATTATTTATTTTAATTTTAGTAATTTTTAATTATTTATTAACTTCTCAAATATGTTACAAAATTTTATTATATACACATTTTAATCTAATGTCCTTAATAGTTATTTTCTCTTCTCACTATAATTCACTTCACAGTCACCGTTGCTTTTGCATCCAAACACATATCTCACTGCTGATTTTAATCTCACCGCTACAGTAACTAATATCATATTCACCGCTGTTTTTAATCTCATCGGAGTCAATCTCACCGTTCATCCAAATGGAATGATATGTGTTTGGATGCAAACCCAACGATGGTGGTGAGTTGAATTGTAATGAGAAGAAAAAATGATCATTAAAGACATTAGATAAAAATGTTTATATAATGAAAATTTTAAATCATTTGATATTTATAAAATTAATAAAAAAATTTAAAAAATTAAATTAGATTAGATTTATATCAAATAATAATTTTATTAATAAATATAGAAAATTAATAAAAATTATAATAAAATATCAAAATAATATTTTTTTATTTTTAATTAATTTTGTATTAATTATATAATAATAAAATATACTTATTATATTAAAAAAATTACATTTATTAATTAAAAACCATAAGGGACATTTTTTGTCTCTGCACTAAACCCATAACATAAAAGAAAAAAGAAAAAAAAAAGTATAAATGAGAAATGCCCTCCCACTAAAGGGGATGAAATTTGCTCATCTCTTTTCTTACTACCTAGTTTGATTCTATAACAATAATCAAATAGCAGAATCCAAAAAACAAATCCAGCCCTTTTTATTTAGTTTATTTTTTTCTTCTTATATGAGCCACACAAAAAAACCCCCCGAAAGCCGGGGTCACGGAGTCTTCCCTCTCTTATCAAATCCGCTTAATTAAAAGGGTTTGTATTTAATGCACTGACAGTGTATAACTTCATACACTGTCAGTGAATAAGATGATATCACCTCATTAAAAGGTTTAAAAAATAAATATAAATTATTTTATTTTTAATGAGTTATCAATCATCTGGTTCACTGACAGTGTATAAAGTTATATACTTCAGTGCATCAAAATTAAATCGTAATTAAAAATCCCATTTTTGCGAATTCACTCGCATCGGCCTTTCCTTCTTTCTCCCTCCACAGCTGAGAAAAAGAGAGGGAAAGGGTCAGTTAGTCAAATAATCTTAAACTAAAACATTTTTTCTTTTGCAAATCTTTCTTTTTCCCTCCTTTCCCCCCTCTCTCTCTCTCTTCTTTCTTTCTCTCTCTCTCCTTCCCTTTCCTTTCCTCTCTGCTTCTCGATCCCAACTCTCCAAAACAAAAGAGTTCTCTTTGAAAGAGAAGAAGGAAGAAAAGAATAAGTCTGGGTTATGGACGGCGGTGCTTCGTACAACCCACGTACAGTCGAAGAAGTCTTTCGAGATTTCAAGGGTCGTCGAGCTGGCATGATTAAAGCCCTTACTACTGGTAATACTTTTCACTATTCTTCTCCTTTTTAAATTACTACTCTTTTCTCTTACTTTGTTATCATCTTCTTAACCACTTTTCTTTTCTTATCCTTTTAAAGTTTATTTTTATTTAATTACTTATTGGGTGTGGTGGTGGTTGCAGATATGGAAGAGTTTTACCAGCAGTGCGATCCAGGTACTGGGTTTTAGTTTTTATGGAGAATTAATTATTGGATTTTTTACCCAGCTTTGTTTGGTTGACGGAATGATTTATTTGGAAATTAAAGTCACAAATTTTATTTTCAATGTCTTTTTTATATATATATATATATAATTTAAACAGAAAATTTAAACCCAGTAATTGAAGTAGTTTAAAGTTTAGTATTAATGAAGTGATTAGTGCATGCAATGAGCTTTATTGTTGTTTAACTTTATGGCCTGAAGAAAAACTATTCAATTATTGGGTTACCATTTTCTGCTTGAATTGAACTTCCCCTTTTAAAATAAAAATGAATAGTTTGAGCTAAGTAAGAGATCTGTATGTTCAGTTGTGGTAGATTTAATAATTTCAACATTATTGTTGTTGTTCCTTTGGTGTTCTGTTAGAAATGTAGACTCTTTTTCTTTCTTTAAATAATAACTATACATTTTTAAAAGTTGGCATGAAAAAAATTCTTTCTTTATTTTATATATATATATTTTTAATTGACCGGCAAGTTTAAGATTGTGCTCATTATTTGATGCTTATTGGTTTTTTAGATGGCTTTGATTCGGATAATAACATGCTCATTTTAAATTAGATGCAAATCAATGAATGCGAATGAAATAAACTCAGTGCGGTTGCCTTATGCTTTTACTCGTTCTACCTTGTTAGGTTCTAGATGCACGAATTGGAATGAGTTAATTAAAATTCTAAAATTTTGATTACAGAAAAGGAGAATCTTTGCCTTTATGGATCTCCCAGTGAGCAGTGGGAGGTGAATTTACCAGCTGAAGAGGTGCCTCCAGAGCTTCCGGAGCCCGCACTGGGTATTAACTTTGCCAGAGATGGGATGCAAGAAAAGGACTGGTTGTCTTTGGTTGCTGTACACAGTGATGCTTGGTTACTATCCGTGGCTTTCTATTTTGGTGCTAGGTTTGGATTCGATAAAGCTGATAGGTATTTTCACCTTGCCCAAGTGTCGTCTCCTGATTTGGCTTTATATACACGTTCTAGGTGTAAATAAGCTAAGTTACTTGGTTGGCATGCACACCAGCCCAGCCTCAGTTCAGCCAAATAACTGATTCGAGTCTCTTGTAGTTTTGGTGTTTTGTTATTTATTAAGATTTTTATACTAATTATACGTTTATCATGAAAATTTTGCATGTTATCTTTTCCACTCAGTTGACGAACCTTCTGAGTAAATGGATCCACTTTTTTATGGTGAGATTTAGTGCATTTCAAACTTGTTTATTTGGCTAGAACTTGCTACTTGGTTTAGGAAGCCCCGTTAACTAATTTGATTTAAATACCTATTTATAAGGTTTTCCTCGAAAATTTATTGCATTGACTAGTTTAATTTCTTCGCTAAAATGCTAAAACCAGGTGTTAACGTAATTTTGAAGTCCTTCTAGTTGTCGTCCAAAGTATGATTGGTCTGATCCTTAAATTGAGGCCTCAGCATGAAGCGCTTACAGCGTATGGGTAAATAAATAAATAATATATTCTAGGCATAGCAGGAGTGAGCTTCCTCGAATTGAGATGCTGTGTACTCGATTTGCACGTGGCTTTAACAAGCATGCCATATTTTGAGCTACATTTTTTCCTCAATAATACCATGCTGGTTAATGTGATGCAGGAAACGCCTTTTCAATATGATAAATGATCTTCCAACAATATTTGAAGTTGTGACAGGAGCAGCTAAGAAACAGACAAAGGAGAAATCTTCAGTTTCAAATCATAGCAGCAACAAATCTAAATCAAACCCTAAGGTATGGACTATGGAAAACTTTTTCTTCCTTAGCTGTTTCATTAAATGTTAAATCTGTGTGAGTTTTAGGGTTAAGGTGGGTTGGTGTTGGAGCTAAAACATAATATTACATTATTCTCACTATTTGCAAGGGTTTATGACATAGTAAAAACTCTGGTGGTGGAAGCATAATTCTTCAGACATAAAGCTGACCAAATCAAAAAGTTGGTTCATGCAGACATAGTAAAAACGCAGAGCTTAGCTCAGTTGGTTCATGTAGTCACCTTTAAAAAGGTGGTACCCAGCAGGTCTGGAGCATTTGTAATCCTTTCTCCCATCCCTAAACTGAGGCTTCCTTTGTACCCAAAAAAAAAAAAAGCTGACCAAATGAAGTTGTTGGCATTTTGGCTTGTTACATAAATATTTCTGCAAAGTTCATTCTCCTTATGCTGATAGCAGACCCGAAAGAGGGAAGTAACTTTACAATTTCAAAAGGACCATATAAATTAGATTTTCTTTTTCCCTTTGTGTTTGAAAAAATGCAGCGAGGTTCTGAATCTCAGCCCAAATATTCAAAGGCAGTGCCATCAAAGGGTGAGGATGATGATGGCGTGGACGAGGAAGATGAAGATGAAGAGCACGGAGAGACATTATGTGGGGCTTGTGGAGAGAATTATGCAGCTGATGAATTCTGGATTTGCTGTGATATCTGTGAGAAATGGTTCCATGGAAAGTGTGTCAAGATTACACCAGCAAGGGCAGAGAATATTAAGCAGTACAAATGCCCATCTTGCAGCAACAAGAGAGCAAGGCCTTGATGATGGCTGTTTGGTGGCTCTTTTGTGAATTCTGGCATTGTGGACTGCTAACTGTCTAGTAGGTCAGGTACTCAAGTTTGTTCTTATTCAATCTGTCCTTTAATCTAGCAAATCTGTCGTGTCTTTTATGTGTAGGTAGCGAACTCGTTGTTTAATTTGATTATAAAATAGGATATTTATAATCAGGCTGAGAATCATTTTGCTTTCTGCCATTGGAAGGGAGACTTGTTTCAAGTTTGAATCTTCATGCAACTTCACTTCCTTTTGTATTTTATAAGCTTGCGAAGGGTAATGCTTTGTCATATACTTCTAAAAAGAAAAAGATGAATGAAGAAACATAGGAAAGGATTACTCTATTTTCCTTGTTCGGGGCAGGTGCAAAATGGGTTGGACAAGGCAGTATAAGACACGGTTCAGCCCAGCACAAAATCATAGAATGCCTAGCACGACTTGCTAAGCCATGGCTCTTGGGCCAAGTGGTGTTTACATGACCCGACCTGTAGTGTCGCATTTTAAGTAATTAAATATAATCAATATTAATACTATATATAAAAATATCAACTTTAAAAGTGTAAATAGTAAACGATATATATGTTCTTAATAATTTAATAAATTAATTATTGTATCTTTAAGTATTGATTTTTTTTTTAAATATTAAAGTCTTTATTAAAGTAAATTTTTTTTCAATTGATAATTTTCTTATTTAAATTAAATATTGATTAATTTTCGTTTATCTATTTTTTTTTATGAGTAACACTTCGAAATTTATTGTTAAGAACAATAATAATAGTTTTGAAAGAATATTAGAAAAATATTTATTAGTTAAAAATTAAGATTTTATTTATCTAGTTATTAGGTCATAGAAAACCTTAAAGTACTATTTACTTGACAATAATCAAAACATGAAGATATAATCAAGAATAATAATTAAGATTAAATTGGTAGTATGATAAGACATTTGGATCATAAAATTATGTTAAATTATAATAAAAGATATTATTATATGAGATTAGATGTAAATGATCGTAATATAAATATATAATAAGTAACAATAAATACATAATATTTGATATGATTTTAGTAACTTTAAATATAATTTTGACAACCTTTGATATGATTTTAATAATCTTTGATATGATTTTGATAGTTTTTAATAACTTTTAATATAATTTTTATAACCTTTGAAGTGATTTTGGTAATTTTTTATATAATTTGGTAACTTTTGATGTAATTTTGATAACCTTTGATACATTTTGGTAACCTTTAATATTGTTTGACAACCTTTTATATAATTTTCGTAAGCTTTGATATAATTTTTGATAACTTTTGATGTGATTTTTTTTAACCCTTGATTATTTTGAGATCTTTTATATAAATATGGTAACTTTTGACATAATTTTGAAAGCCTATAATATAAGACAATAGTTAAGAATTATTTAATTACCATTTTAAGATTTTTTTTCCATTTAATACATTATTTTTATTGAATTAAAAAAAAAAGTAATGCATTTATTTCATTTTTTTTTATATATATATAAATATTACCTTAACCAGTGCCTTTAACATTTTCCAATATAATTTTGATAACCTTTGCAATAATTTTTGTAATTTTTGATATAGTTTTGATAATTTTTTTATATAATTTTGACGACTTCGGATATAATTTTTTTAACCTTTGATATGATTTTGATAATTTTTTATGTAATTTCGGTAACCTTTGATACAATTTTGATAATATTTGATATAATTTTGATAACCTTTGATATAATTTTGATAACCTTTTATATGATTCTGTTAACCTTTGGTATAATTTTGATTTTGATAATCTTTGATGTAATTCTAGTAACCTTTTAATAAACTTTGATATTATTTCGGTAACATTTGATATGATTTTGGTAACGTTTGATATAATTTTAATAACTTTTGATATAATTTTGATACCTTTTAATACAATTTTGGTAACTTTTGTAATAGTTTTGGTAACCTTTGATATTTGATAACATTAAATATAATTTTGATAACTTTTGTAATTATTTTGATAATCTGAATATAATTTTAAGAACTTTTGAAATAATTTTAAACTTTCGATATGATTTTGATATCTTTTTATGATTTTGATAGTCTTTAATATGATTTTGTCATTTTGATAACCTTAAATATAATTTTTGATAACCTAATTTATACAATTTTGGTAACTTGTGATATAATTTTGATAACTTTTGATATAGTTGGTAATTTTTTATATGATTTTGGTAACCTTTAATATAATTTTGATAAATTTTTATATGATTGTGATGACCTTTAATATAATTTTGGTATCATTTTGGTAATTTTTGATATAATTTTGGTACTTTTGATATTATTTTTGATAACATTTGTAACAGTTTTGGAATTTTTTTATATAATTTTAGTAACCTTTGATATAATTTTGATAATCTTTTGTAATAATTTTGATAAGCTTAGGTATATTGATATAATTTTGATAACTTTTGATATAATTTTGGTAACCTAAGATATAATTTTGTAATAATTTTGATAAATTTTGATATAATTTAATACCAAAATAAAAAATCATCTACTATATATATTTACCAAAAAAAAATAAAATATTTAATAGTAAATTATATATTAAAATAAATAATATTGATATATCATTCACATGTAAAGCACATGTAACATAAACTAATACCATTAGAATCATTTATTATTTTTTTTTTATAAAAGAGACCACAATCCAAAAATAAAGAAAAAATTATAAATGTTGAGTTCGAGTTTTAAACATATTAAATGAGACATCTTAAAAATTGTTGCATAAAACACCTTAATTAAGTTGTAGATTCTTAAAACCAGCCATTTAATTTGTCAATTCCATCTTAAGTATTGGCCTCACCTTTGCTTCAGCTCTTGGGTAATGACAAAAGAATCGATAGGGAAATCTTTTGTCCTTCCTTGCCATTTTTCTTCTGTTTAACCCAAAATTATATAGGTTTTGTTTAGTATTGCTTTCGATATAATTTTTGAAGTTAAAAACTATTTTTATCATAAACATAATATTAAACAGATAAAAAAATTTAATTTTTACTGTTAAAATTATAATTTGAAAAACTAAATCAAAAAGCCAAAAAATATAGCTTTTGAGCTTTAAAAATTGACTTTTAAATAAAATGATTTTATTATCTTCATATTTTTACACTTCAATTATTTTAAACATATTTTTTTTGACATTTTAGTTTTTCAAATACTTTTTCACAGCAATGCTAAACACTTAAAAAAATTCAAACCACACTTTTTTACCACACTTTTTTCAATACAAAATTTTTTCTAACTCAAATTATTTTCAACAACATCATTAAATTAACCCTTTCTATTTAGCGTTAAGGATTAGATTTTTTTTTTTTGGATAATTGATAAGGATTAGATTCATTAGATGCAAGTAGAGGTGGCAAAATGAACCCGAACCCGAAAACCCGCCCAGGAAAACCCGAACCCGAACCCGCCCAAACCCGATTTGACCAAAAAGTCAAAAACCCGAACCCGAAAAAGCCCGAACCCGAATGGGCCCGAACCCGAATGGACCCGAACCCGAATGGGCCCGAACCCGAATGGACCCGAACCCGAATGGACCCGAACCCGAATGGGCCCGACCCGAATGAGCCCGAACCCGAATGAGCCCGAACCCGAATGGACCCGAACCCGAGACCGGCCCGAACCCGAACCCGAATTTAATACTAAAAATAAAAATAAACAAATTGCAATTATTTTTTTTTTTACAAAGCAATAACTTTAATTATTAATTTTATTCTAATTTTTTTTAATAATTTAATTAAAATTTAAAATTTAATATATTATATATATATGATGAAATAATAATTTTATCAAAAAGTAAATTATATTTTGTACTTATAAGTTATAACTTTAACGTCTCATATCATGATGAATTTACAATCTAAATATTTTAAATTCTTGAAAATTTTAAAGATGTGAAAAAAAATTTGACAATAATTCAATTAATCTATAAGGGTAAAAAAATTGACAATAATTCAATTATTTTGGCCTTTTGGGTTATACTTAGACCTGCTCACGGGCCGGGCCTGGGCAGGATATTTTGTGTTCCGGGCCGGCCCGGCCCGGCAGTAATTTTTATTATAATATTATATTAGTTAATTTTAATTATAAAAAAATAAAAAAAATAAAAAAATTATTTTTTTATTTCAATGAACAGTGTTTCGAGCCTAAACGGGCGGGCCGGGCCGACCCAGGGCCAGGCCTGGGCATAGAAAATAAAAAAAAAAACTGGGCCGCGGCCCGGCCCATAAGCAGCTCTAGTTATACTTATGCGGTTAGGTTAGGGTGGGTTTAATTGGATTATGGCTTTCATGTGATTTTATTTTAGCGGGTGGATTTAATGGGGTTTTGGGTTTTATGGCCTTTTGGTTTTGGGTATATTTATTATATATTAATAAATAATCATATTAATTATATATTTATTACGTATAATTTAAATATAAATTATATTTTTTAGTACTACTTTATAATTTATACTTTATACTGATGAAAAAAATATAAGTACTCGATATATATATATATATATATATATATATATATATATCTTGACTATAAGCATAAATTTTTTGCATTTTATAAGTATATAAACGAATAGATGAAGGCCAGGATTTATTTTTAAAAGTTTTTTATTTTATAGTGAATATAAATTATAATGTATTTATATTTTGAAATTCGAGCTCATCAAATCAATTATTTTAAATATCAATATATTAATTTATAATATATCATATTTTTTATAATAAATTATTTCAAAATTTGATTTTATATAACAAATTAATTTCTTATTCTTTTGGTGCTAACAAATATTAATTTTAAAAAATAAATATAATTAAAAATATCATATAATAGCAAAAGCATAAAAATAAAAAAAATAATAATAATAAATTAATAATTTGTTTTTAAATATAAATATTTAAATTACGTAAAAATGATTACATCTAATATAAAATAAAATAATGTAAAACATACCCGTACCCAGATCGAACCCGAACCCAGACCGAACCCGAACCCAGACCGAACCCGAACCCGAATGGGCCCGAACCCGAATGAGCCCGAACCCGAATGGGCCCGAACCCGAATGAGCCCGAACCCGAATGAGCCCGAACCCGAATGGACCCGAACCCGAATGAGCCCGAACCCGGATGGACCCGAACCCGAATGAGCCCGAACCCGAATGAGCCCGAACCCGAATGAACCCTACCCGAACCCGCCCGAACCCGCCCAATTGCCACCTCTAGATGCAAGGCAATGCCAATCTTATTAAAATAATACTAGTAATATATTATATATTTGTTCTCGATTGAGACGTTTTATCCACCATGAAAGAAGACACATGACTTAGCATCATGTGTGAGCCTTTGTTTGTCAGTATTGGATGGACATCGTAACTCCATTGTCTCCCAAAAAGAAAATTACAAAAGAAAGAAAAAAGGTTCTACTACTTTGTAAATTGTAACTGCAACTCCAAAGTAAAATAAGAATGAAAAGTGAATCCAACGGTGAGTGTTTTTGAGGATGTTTGTAACGGCTGAAACTTGGTTTCATTTGCATGTCATCATCGAGTTTTCTGAAACCTGTAGCTCTCAATGTAATAACTAAAACTACAGAAATGGCTTATTAGCCAAAATCACAATAAACTGTTGTCCATAAATGCCTCCCCCCCCAATTCCTTTTGCATTTTGTTTGAGATCTACTCTTTTACGGAACACCAACTTTTAGAAGAAGTGGAAAGTGGTCCTCAAATTGGCTTCAATCTCATCTCAAGTATGCCTGTTGGATAAATAAAAATCAGACAGGAAAACAGAGTGGTGACTAAGCCCGTTGTTTCTGCTTGCCTGGTCGTAATAACGGCCAATGTTGGATGGTCCATAGTAAATCCTACGGGCAAATGGGTTTTTCTTATCAGCCCCTGGTTTTCCTTCCATCCCTCTGATTGTGTGACTCTGACTCCCAAATTAAATAAAAAAAGAAAAAAGAAGAAGAAAAGTTCATATCCCCTACCTAAAGGCCAAAGTTGGCTGTCATGCTAATCATTTTTCTCTGTTGCCGCCAACCACGGCTTCTTTAGTTCTTTTCATTTACCGATGCAGATGGAAAATTTCTAAGATAGGTTTAATATATGTTGCTTCGATTTTTTATTTTTTTAAGTAGGTATTGGATATTCGTATTCGATGTATATTCAAATATGAGTATGAAGATATAATGTTTCAAGAACTTTCTAAATACATAAAATTTTTGAAAATAAATAAATATACCCGTATCAGATATAAATTCGTTCGACATTTACATTCGAATCCGAATAACATAAGGTGTAATAGTCTATGCCGTAAAAATAAATGTTGTGCCTGAGAACTGGGAAGGTGGGATTGAACTTCTGCAATGTTCCACTACGTCTAACTTACGCTTACCCAATGATCAAAGATGGACTTGACTCTAATGCTGTCATCCAATTATGGAACCCTTCCGCTAGCATCCATATCTATATCACATTATTGTTGTTAAAAAGAAAAAGAATATGTCAGCACACTGAAATTTGAAGTCAACACTAGACATGGTAGATTGATAATAGCCTAATGCATTTTTAGGATAAGTGAAGGAGGTAAACCTTTTTCCTACTTATTCATGATGCTATCCCATACTAAGGCTAAACTAACCGCTCATGAAGAGATATGATAGTTTGGATTATATAAATGAGAAAAGGATTTAAAATATGGGTTTGTATTTGATGTATTATTAGTGTATGAATTTATATACCGATAGTGAATTTTATAATAACACCTCATAAAAAAATCAACTCCTAACTCATAAATCCCAACCCTTAATCCAAACCCCTAACCGTAACTTTAATCCTAACTCTAACTCTAACCTTAACTTTAACCCTACAACTTAACTTTTAACAGGTGACACTATTAGTGTATAAGTCTATATACTGACAGTATATCAAATATAAATCCTTAAAATATACAGAAAAAAAAGTTCAGGTACACGAGATACAGTGAAACATGGACTAGAAAAATGTTGGGGAAAGTATTATTACTAGAGGAACTTATGGCCGGACCGGACTTAGGTATAGTATCAACACTATTTATATTTGTTCAAGTTCGGCTCGGTCCGAAATATGAGTTTCAAATTCTGCCCAATCCCGCTCATATTTGTAAATGAGTAGTCCAAGTCCATTTAGATATGTCCATATTTAAAAAAAAAATTAAACAAATAATTTTTTATTATTTAATTTTTTTTTTCTTTTAGTAAGTTCTAAAATATGGATAATTTATCATATTTTTTTAAATGTTTACATTATAATATTATAGATATATATTTTTTATATGATATAAATTATATAATATATAAAAATAAAAAAATAAAACAATAAAAAAGGGCCGGGTGGGACTCAAACCTTGATTGTTGGAGCCAAGACCCGATCTATTTTTTTGTCCAAACCCATATTTGAGCTTAATGTTTTTGTCTAAATCCTCTAAAATATGGATAGATTTAAACGAATAACCCAACTTTAAACAGATGTAATTATTACCCATTATTCAAATCTGTGCCAGTGTTATTCAGTGAAGAGGCATGTGATCTCCCTGTTACTTTCCAAGATGCCCTGCCTCAGCTCCTTTAAGAATGCCTTGGCATTGGAGTAATCTGTTTGACATATGTTTGACTGTTAATCTCTTGTGCACCGTGCAGGTGACCTATATTTTAAAATGAAAGAGACATTATTTATTGTTTACATACAAAAGCAGGTTGACTGCCTAATCTTTCGATGATTTTACTGTCTTTTTTTAGTCTAAAGTATGTTTTTAACAAATGGGTAATGCAGGGATTGAGATTTGAGAAGATCCATTTGTTATAATCTCTAAGTAGGAAACTTTAGAATCCCGAGCTTAAATCAATAGAAAATTTTAGAATTCGGATTTTAATTCAATTAATTCATACAATCATTTTTAAAAAGTGACGTTTAACAGATTTAGAATTCGGATCTCAGCATAGGTAACTCCTATCTTATCCTTAGCTGCCTTTTTTATAAAAAAAAAAAAAAGAAAAAAAAAAAAGAAAGTTTTAAGTATTTACCCTTTTCTATCCAATTTTTTTTTTTTTTTTTTCTGTCTTTTCAAGTTTTTGAGGGGACACATCCGAGATCATATCATATTGGAAAACAGTAATATGGTTTGTAAAGTAAAATACTTGGGTCCAAAACTATCTTTGCTTAAGCAAGAAATAGACAGAAGTCACTCATTTTTCAATGATAAGAGATACCTGAAAACACATTAATAGGTGTAACTTATTCAGTCAATAGAAACTAGAAAGCTCAAGTATTCATTCAAAGAATATGCATTCTTTTTCAATCATCATTAGAATTAGTCAAAGACATCTACTCTGTCATAACTGAGATTGCAAAGTTCAACTCAATGAGATTAAAACCAAAAAACCAAACAAAACTTTGGAGTAGAAAAGGATTGATTTATAATAGATTGAGAACATGAAATTATTACAGAGTGACCCAGATGAAAAAGAAAGAAAAACTGCAAGATACACGTTTTACATTGATATGCAGGTGATCCTCATCATTACTAAGCAGGCCGATTAAAGCCAACAGGGAATAAGGTAACAAAAACTTAAAATATATCTCAAGTGTGAGAAACCTATCCATTTGTCCCTCAGCGTCCCTATTCATGATGTCTAGCTCTCTTGGCTCTTAGTCGATAACCGTTTCAAGAGCTCATAGGTAGTGATCATGGTTGTTGCAGACATAGACATTGATGCCCACCTTGGTCCTAATCCCCTGTAACAAGCTGCCAATCCGCCTTCTTTAACCAAATTCCGCACTGTCTGCAAAGTCGTCAAAGGTTTTCTTATTCCATTCTCTTCTCTATCCAGAACCTGTAATCTGGTCTTGATGGTGTCAAGTGGCATAGTGATTAAAGCTGAAACGCCACTAGCCATGGCTGCACTTAACCCTTGGACTGCCACCAAGGACTTTGAATCAGGCCTAATACCAGATCCTCCAATCAAACCGCTCTCATCTTTTTTACCCATAGAGCAACAAATACCACCCCAAATGAGCTTGTGTGCAACAGAGTAAGATGCCCACCAAACCGCATTAGATGGTGCATATGTCAATATTGAGATCCCAAATCCCCTATACAATCCTTTAGGACCATCCGCGTACAGAATCTTCCTAAACGCATCAAGGCCATTCCTATATCTACAAGAATTCACATTTGGAATTACATTTTTGCTACTGGTACCATTGTTGTAACCTTGAACCATAAGTCTTTGGCTCACAACATCAATTGGGGTCCAAACAAGTTGTGCAGCCATAGCTGAACTTAACCCAGCAGCAGCACTAGCTATAGCAGTTGCTTTAGTATCTGAAAATCCTAAACTAACAGTTGCAGTGCCAACACTGCTCTTAGTAACTTCAAGGGCTCCCATGTAAAGTGCCCGAGCTGGGATTGTCCCCATCAAGGAGGTTCCAAAACCCCTATAGAATCCTCTCAATCCTTCATATTTCATAATAGAGAAAGACATTTTAAAGCAAGACATTTGAGTGGATGAAACTTGTTGCCTAGTTTTCAAGACTACTATAGGGTAAAGAGCAGCTGATACACCTGAAAATAAAGCGGCACCAAGAAAAAAGAACTTGGATTTATCAAGCATATGCCAATCTATATCTGCTGGTATATGAATCTCTGACCCTGAATCATCCTCGGCTGCACTTAAACTCATTTTCGCCACTTTTTTAAACTGTTTAGTTCAACTAACTAAAATCTGTTTTTTGTTATTCTTTCACCAAAATTAATCAGAACCCACCTCAAATCCTATTCAAAACTCTATGTAAACCAACTCAGCTCAAGTAAAATATAACTCCAGCTACTTGGGTTTTCTATGCAATTAAAGCTACAAATTAGTATGAGAGTGGAGAAGAGATCAAAAGGCAAACAAATTGAAAATTTATGATGGGTTTTTAGTCTTTTAGTATATGGACTGTACAAAGTTAGGAACTCTATGCAGAAAAGTAAAGGAAAAATGAAGACTTTTCAGTTAGTATTAGGTATAAAACCAGAAAAGAAAGGGTTTTGTTGGTTTTTTTCCTTTTGCGCAACCAGATTTGAGAGCGAACGTGGATCAGCAGAAATAAGTCGAACATTCACTCACTATACAAAAACCCCATATTTTATTTTTGATTCTTACCAGAAAAAAACCAAGTCTTTGCAACATCTTCAAGGCTTCATCTTTTGTCAATAGGCAACTGGGCAATCATAAAGAGAGAGCACAGATCTCAAACGCAAAGAATATAAAAGAAGGGAAAAAAAAAGTGGGTTTGGGGGGTTTCACAGAAAGCGAAATGGATTGTGTTAATAAGAAGGAAATGGAAAGAGAGAAGTGGGAGGAGAGAGAGAGAGAGAGAGAGAGAGTGAAAAAGAGAGCTTTAACGGTAGAGAGAAAGAAGACAAGGTTATGAATTTTTGCAAGTGTTTTGCGGATCGAAGAAAGTAGACACGTGTCGGTTATTACTTCGAGAGCTTTTTGTTTTTTAGACTAGATATTAGCCTGCTTTTAAGGTTCACTTGGTTTCAAGCAGCTGGACTGTTGCTACCCTCTGTTTTCCAACTTAACTGTGGGTGATATCTTCTTCATTTGCATCTCTAAACTGTCCTTCCATTGACATGAAAACTTGAAAACAACACGGCAGCACCCATGGGTTGGGCTGCTTGTATTTTTTTTTTATATTCTGGGCCACCCCTTTTGTCAAGGGCTCTACCCATTGGCATTATTACAGTTCACTTGTCATACATTGTTGGCTGCAATTGCCTGGCATGCCTGGTGAGTGGTGACTAGTGAGTCAGTCTTACTAACATGTTATGCTATAAAATTGATGCCTAAAATTTCATAAACAGAATGTCAGAATCTCACCATGTTACTTGGATCAATTTTTCAAGTTTTAATTCATCTTATTTGTTGAATTTGAAAAAACATTAAATAACCATCAACGCAGCGCCCCCATCACTCAAATATGTATGCATATCTGAAAGAGACAAACGGTGGAGTAGATCAACAATACTCCATTTCCTAGTCATTTTCAATTTATGTGTATATATTATTTCCTATGAGCTGAAAGAGCTGTCTCGCTATAAGGTGTCAATGGAGGAAAAGTGAGTTCGATAAGCTCTAGTCTGTTATCTGTTAGTATGTAATTTCACTAGAAATGCCCTCATAAAAGGACGTAGTCCTTCCAAAATGTTATCCAAATTGCCATGCTAAACTCACTCTTTTCATGACACAGTCAATGCCCTCTTTCTTCGCAGAGACAAGCAGTATGGGATGCCTGAAAGGTTTCTTTCAATTGTCTTCTTGTATGCGGTGTCTTTTTTTTTTTTTTTTTTTTTTTTTTGTTTTGTTTTTTTGGATAAGTTGTATGCGGTGTCTTGCATAACCTTATCGGTTCTCATTGCTGAAAGAGGTTTAAGCTATATATATGGATCATTGATGTGATAGACACCTAAAGCACCATTTGATCAAGCTTTGATTGCCCACTGCGACTTTGGTTTAGCCTTTCAGGTTTCTATTAAACCTGGAATATGAATAACTCATAATTTTTGGGCATTTTGATTCCCCAAAAACTGATATATAAGTATTTATATACATTGAACTGTGAGATATACTGGCCAAAAAAAAAAAACTGTGAGACATGGTAGCAATCTTTTAGCTGTTAAATAAAACTAAGTACTCATATTATTACATATGGTATTAAGTCAGTGCTTCTATTTGGCCTTGTGCTGGAATTTTTTTTCTTTATCGGGATTGTTTAGTTTGTTTTCTTAATAGATTGATGTCTCCTGTCAATTTAAATACCAATTAATGAGAATATTTTTACTTGACAATTCAATATAATATGCCCACCTGCCCTATGAAAACAAGTGTTTAGGAAGAATAATTGTCAAAAATCGTTTTATGAGCAAAGATTCAAGAAAGTTTGAGTGTTGGAGTTGTCTACTGCTATAATATTGAGATTTAAGAGATAATCTCCTCCCTGCATAGTCCCCAGTGGCTTGTTTCTTAGTCAATTAAAGCACCATTTTTAAAAACTCATTCAACGGTTTTGCAGACATCACCAAGAAGCAAATGTCTATCAAACAAAATTTTGGTGGAGCTCCTTTCACATTTGAACTCAAGAAATTTGACTTAAAACTCTCTCATCTATAAATGTTTTACCAGCGCCAGGTGCCGGGACTACTTGTCATGTCCTTTGCACTTTTGTTACTTGAATTCGGGTGTGAGTGTCGAATATTTGTATGTGTTTATTTTTTTTCCATGTTTTTGGAGTCATTGGAGGGTCATATCTAGGGATGGCAAACCCGATCCGACCGATGGATTTCGTACCGATCTGCTCCGAATGGAGAGGTTTTTTTTGGAGCAGGGTGGAGCGGAGCGGTTTTGGTAAATGCTTGCTCCACTCCGCCCCGCCCCGACTTTTGAAATTACTATTTTATCCTTTAAAATATTTTATATTTTTTCTTAGATTTTTAATATATATTAGATATATATATACTAAAATCATATATATACTAATATTTTATATCTATACTTTTAGTATATATGTATTATATATATTATATTAAAGATTTTTATATACTAAAATTATGTTCATGAATAATTTATAATATAATTTTTACAATATTAAGTTAAAAATAATTAATATAAATTGGGGTGTAGCGGAGTGGAGCACAGTGGAGCGGTTATGGATGTAACCGACATCCATGGATGTGGATGTTTCCAACATCCATGCAAGAGTGTGGTGGAGGTGGATAAGGCAATATCTGCCCTCATATCCCTATACTCGTGTTAGGATATGCGACAAACATGAGTATCCGACATGAATACTTCAAAAAAAAAAATTTGAAGAGTCGGAACAACATAGCTCTGCACCTTTTGCCTAATCATCCATCAGACACAACAGAATGGCAAGAATGTTGGAAAGCAAGCTTTATGAAGCAGCAGAAAAACACTACCTCTGGTTACTTTCCAGGAGCAAGGGGTATTCGTCAAGGGGATCCCATTTTTCCCTATTTATTTGTTTTATCCATGAATGTGTTTTCCAAACTTTTGGACACTGCAGCTAGCATGGGAGTTTTTGCATTCCATCCTAAATGCAAAAAGATTAGTCTTACTCATCTCTGTTTTGCAGATGATTTGCTTATCTTCACAAAAGGCAATTTGGAATCCATTTCTGGGGTTCAAAATATACTTCAAGCCTTCTATTCAATGTCAGGTTTGCAATTGAATTGTGCCAAAAGTGAGCTATTCTCTTCAGGCTTAAACGATGATTCTTTACAGCTGATCTCCCAAACTACTGGATTTAGGATGGGATCCTTACCTGTTCGTTATTTGGGGGTTCTTTTAGTCACTAGGAAGCTGACAGCAAGGGACTGCGCTCCTCTTCTTGAGAAAGTGATAGCAAGAATAGGGAATTGGTCTGCTAAGTTGCTTTCATATGCTGGCAGGCTTCAGCTCATCCAGTCAATCTTGTTCAACATCCAGAATTACTGGACCCGACACTTCATACTGCCAAAATTTGTCCTGAATAAGTTGAACCAGTTGCTCACAAGGTTCCTTTGGACTGGTAGTGACTCATCTGCAAGAGGGGCAAGAGTGGGTTGGCAGGATATTTGTTTCCCAAAGTCTGAAGGAGGCCTGGGCATTAAAAACCTCTCCATTTGGAACCAGGCATGTTTTCTGCAGCATATATGGGCCTTGTTCTTCAGATCGGGCTCTCTGTGGATAGCTTGGATCCATGCTTATGTTCTCAAGGAAAGGTCATTTTGGGAGCTTACTGAAGCTCAGGGTAATAGTTGGACCTGGAAAAAACTCTTAAAATTGAGGCACTTGGCCAACCAGTTCATTAGCCATCAAGATGGAAGATGGATTTGGAAATTCCCTGGAACCACATACTCAGCTGCAAAAGTGTGGCAGGATCTTAGACCAAAGAAGCAGAAGGTTAAATGGGATAGACTTTTGTGGTATTCTCATCATATCCCTAAACATTCCCTTATTTCCTGGATGACCATTTTGCACAGATTGCCTACAAGCATGAGACTTCTGAGCTGGGGGTTCGAGGTAGATGTGAATTGCAAGCTTTGCCTCTCTGAACAAGAGATCCGGGATCACTTGTTCTTTGAATGTAGCTTCTCCAAATCTGTTTGGTTGCAGGTAATGCAGTCATGTCAGTTGCAAGTACGAAATTGTAGTTGGAACAATGTGCTTGAATGGGCTGTACAGAAGCTCAAAGGTAGATCATTGCTTACAACTATTCTCAAGCTTGCTTGGAATGCAACCATTTACCACGTCTGGAAAGAAAGAAATAAAAGGATACATGGAAGTCCATACAAGTCTCCTTTGCAGGTTTTTGACATCATTAAAGAGGATCAGATTCAAGTTGGTAGGCTTAAAAAACTTAGAACTTGATAATGTAAATGCTAACCTTTGTACTGACTGGGGCTTAAACAACTCTATTTTTCTTTCATTGATATAAAGCTAGCTGAGTAGCTAGTTCTTCAGTTTTGATGTAGCAGAGATATTCTCTGCTTCTTGGATATATAAATTGACACTTATCCAAAAAAAAGAAAAACACTACCTTCTTAGAGTTAATTCAACAGGATCGCTTGCTTCTGGATAGAGTGCTCGTTAATTATACCACTGACACTGAGACTCCTTTGCAGGTTTTTGACATCATTAAAGAGGATCAGATTCAAGTTGGTAGGCTTAAAAAACTTAGAACTTGATAATGTAAATGCTAACCTTTGTACTGACTGGGGCTTAAACAACTCTATTTTTCTTTCATTGATATAAAGCTAGCTGAGTAGCTAGTTCTTCAGTTTTGATGTAGCAGAGATATTCTCTGCTTCTTGGATATATAAATTGACACTTATCAAAAAAAAAGAAAAACACTACCTTCTTAGAGTTAATTCAACAGGATCGCTTGCTTCTGGATAGAGTGCTCGTTAATTATACCACTGACACTGAGACTCCTTTGCAGGTAGCAGCAATGCTAGGATATATATATTTTTAAAGGAGATTATACATAGAGTTAAAGCATTGCTATTTGTTAACCCTGACATGTGCCTAGCTCGTGACATAGAAGAAAGAAGCCCTCTTTATTAAACAACCAGTTTCTCTGATCTGAAACATCAAACTGACAAAGATTCATATACTTTATTAATCTGAAATTGTATGATCTTTAATTGTGGAGGGTGTTTGAGATGGGGTTCTGTTTCGATTGCACATAAGCTGTATAATCTCTATTCAAATCCGAGATAATTAGTTTTTTTTTTTTCCCTTATGTACCGCGTGATAAATTTAACAATTGCATGTTTTGTTGGTAGAGTTTTGAATTTTTAGTTTCAGTCACACAGGATATTGTTTCAATTGGCAATCGACCATATATGGATCCACAAGCAAAAAGAAAATCGATAACGTTGATCAGAGTCCTGATTCTAGAACTATTTTGTCGAATTGAAGCTTCTTCTTCTACTTCAGATTGGCTCAATTTCTCAAATCTTTCCGAGACCTTTTCTTGTTTAGTTCTTCGAAGCCAATTAGTTCCATTGAATATGTAAAAGGACTGTACATAAATAAATGAAATTTGTGAGGTTAGCTTAAATTAAACATCATCAAATCTTCATTTGCAAAGATGATTCAATCAGCATTTAAGATCATCTCTAATGTAATTTTTGCTGTCATTATTTTGTCAACATTATTGTTATTCTTATCAGGGTCCTTTGGTTTTGTATCATAAAATTTGTAATTCAAAAGATCAAAGCCTAAACCATATCTAGCTTTTGCTTGTTCATTCTCAGAATTATGGATGAAAATATAAAGTTTTCACAGATATTGAGCCTAGAGTCTGCGGGTCAGACTCAGAACTCAGAATGGATCATGAGATGGACCTTAGGCTGGTCAAGCTTGGCCCAAGAGGAAAATGGGGTTATTTTCTAGCTTGGCTACAAATGAAATAATCATTGCAAATTTGATCAAGAGCTGTGGGCTTGAGGGAGGCAGAAAAAACAGCAAAGATCCATAGCCATTTATCTTGCCTGGCAAAACAGGCCCTAGAATTATTAATTACAGTATGACCCAAAATAAAGATTTTAAAAAAGAAAAGAAAATTACAGAACTTTCACTTGTCTTCTTCAGAATTCTAGACAGAACGTTATAGAGCCCCATTACTCAACTTTTCCCTATGCACTGATTAATCTCTAGAACTCTCGTCTCTCTTGCTTATCTCCTATATATACGAATCAATTATGCAGCTATCGAATCACTCTGAAATCAACTTGAAAACTTCTGCATTACATATCAAAGCGTCTTCCTAAATCCTTTCTCCTTTTATTTTTGTTTTCTTCTTCTACTACATTTCAAGAGCTTGAATCATGGATTTGAGAAACTTTGGCTTCGATTCTCCACTCTTAACAATCCTGGAAGACATGCTCGACATCCCAGAGGAGCACGAGAAGTCCCGAAACAACCCATCTCGAGCCTACGTTCGAGATGCAAAGGCCATGGCAGCCACTCCAGCTGACGTGATAGAGTACCCAACATTCTACGTATTCATTGTCGACATGCCTGGCATAAATCACAGTGACATCAAGGTCCAGGTGGAAAACGACAACGTCCTCGTGGTGAGTGGGGAGCGAAAGCGAGAGAAAGAGAAAGATGAGAAAGAAGGGGTGAAGTATGTGAGGATGGAAAGGAGGGTTGGCAAGTTCATGAGGAAGTTCGCATTGCCTGACAATGCGAATATGGATAAGATATCTGCAGTTTGTCAGGATGGGGTTTTGAGAGTGACTGTGGAGAAACTACCTCCACCTGAACCTAAAAAGCCTAAGAGCATTGAGGTCAAAGTTGCATGAAAATTGTGGTTGAGTCTTGTTTGATTTGCGAAAAAAATAATGTCAAAGAAACGTGTGTGTTTCTTTCAGTTTGGCTTCGGTTGTGTGAGTTTTGAAGTTTATGAATATATAAAATAAGGAAGTTTGTTTCTTTGTTTCCTGTTGAAGCCATTATTGTTCTTAATTCTCTTTTCCTTCCTCTTTTTTTTTTCTTTTCTTCTACGAAAGTAACTATGAGTGAAAGGACTCAATTCATGAAATACAGATCAAATGTTGCATATTATATTCGACCAAAGGGCGTTTTAAGTCATGAGAGATACCTAAAAGTTTGGGAATATAAATTTTGGTATATTTATATATTTGTGTTATATTTATATTATCTATTGTATAATTATATTCAAAGTTATTAAATTTTAAAAATAATAATACTAAATATTTTTGAAATAAGAGAAAAGTGATAGTATTTATTTTGAAAACCTAGATTAAAAATAGATTATTGTTTATATCTAAATGAAAATGGTAAACAATTGTCTTGGTTGGACCCTAACACAGGCCTGAGACATGGGACCACAAAATGTTACACACACTGGTAGTATTTTGGACCTAAGCCTAACCCAATCTGCAGGATTCTAGCCGGCAACAAGTGGAAACAACAGAGGCTAGCCCAAACTCGTCTTTGGTTTGGAATTTCAACCGGAAGTCTGAAACTCAAGAAATCACTATTCTCTTTTGCTCAGTATACTGATTTTGCTGCAGCGTTTCCTCCGTAGTCTAGAGAATTTTCCTCTTTTAACTCTTTGGCTTATATCTACTCCGATTTCCTAGTCTTTGTAATCATTAATAGCAGGAATTAAGCAAAGAATGGCAATGTGGGCACTGCAGATTTTAATTTTGTGAAGTTATCACTCTTTAACCCTTGGCTGGACCCTCTAGTTGAACATTGAACTGGAGTTTAATTAGGTTGGATCACCCTGATCCCAAGACCCAAAGAGAAACCCATAGTTGCCACGTCCCCCAAAGACCTACTCCACGTGGATCTTAAACATCCCAGGCGACAACCATGCATGTATCAGGCGTAAAGACAACATTCACCGAATGCTTTAACCTACTGCTAAATTAACAACTCAATTCATCTCCCCAAAGAACAGCCCAATCTTTCCCTGGACGTGTGTATCATAAAAGCCTTGTTCATGCATGCGTCGTTTTCTTCACAAACCAACTTGCAATCAACTCATTTGTCTGTCACCCCAAAACCGAATGGCTAATTGTTTCTCTAGCTAGAAATCAACCCAAGAATTGTCCTCTACTATACCGTTCTAGAACACCATCAAAAGAAGAAGCCTCCTACCGCTTCAGGTTTCACGCATCAAACTCACTATAAAAGCGCACCCAAGGCAGCATTCCCTGCATCTCTTTTTCTACCCGCAAGAAAGAAAATAAATATTCAGCAGAAAGAAGATGGACTTGAGAGTCATGGGATTTGATCCATCCATCATTGACACCATCCATGAGTTCCTGGAATTCCCTGATGAGGCAGACAAGTCCAAGCCCCATCCCTCTCGCACCTACATACGGGACGCAAAAGCAATGGCAGCGACACCAGCAGACGTGAAAGACTGCCCTAATTCATACGTGGTTGTGATTGACATGCCGGGGCTCACAAAAGACCAGGTGAAGGTCCGAGTTGAAGAGGGCAACTTGCTGGTGGTGAGTGGCGAGAGGAAGAGGGAGAAAGAAAAGGATCAGGGCGTGAAGTACATAAAGATGGAAAGGAGGCTCGGCAAGTATCTGAACAAGTTTCAGCTCCCAGAAAATGCTGATACTGAAAAGATATCAGCTTTTTATCAAGATGGGGTCTTGACTGTTACTGTGGAGAAGAAGCCACCACCAGAGCCCAAGAAACCCAAGACGGTTGAAGTGCAAGTGAGTTAAATGGTGTCAGAGGCTATGCTCCTACAGCGTAGTTGAGGTTCGAATAAGATCAGATTGAGACTGTGCAGGCTTTGCTCGGTGAAGTGTAAGAAAGTGTGGTGGTTAGTTTGTTGTTTTTTTATGTTTTTGGTTTTAAGTACTCTAGAGAGCTTTGGAGGAGTGGACTAGTTCTGTTCTTTTAATCCTGCTCTTGGAATGTCTATGTGAATGTGAACAGTTTTTATTAAAGTATATGAAAAAAAAATGTTTTTATCTTCAGTGTAGATCAAATGTTCTTGAAATCTAACTCCTTAGTCTTGCGTTTTAGGAAAAAGAAAAAAGTACATGCCAATTCCGTTGAATTCATAGGAGTGCTATGGGACAAATTCTTGGTTTGATTGAGATCTAAGTGTCCCATTGGATGCTACTTGGAACTGGGTTTTACGTATATGGTAAGGACAAGTTCTACCTCCTCCTCCTCTTGAGTTTGGTATTCTGGAATGTAAGAGGGCTCAATAGCCCTCTTAAACAGAAAAGTGTTGCTAGGAGAATTAATAGTCTCAAGGCAGATTTGGTGTGTCTCCTAAAAACTAGAGTGAAGCAAAATAATATGCCAAGAATAATGAAGAAGTCATTTTATGGCTGGCAAATGCATCATAATTATTCTTCTGCTTATAATGGCAGAATCTGGTTCATGTGGAGGGACAAATTGCAAGTGAGCTTGACTGCAGAAATGGACCAAAGCATCACTTGTTCTGTTGCTCTAAATGCTAAAAAATTTAGCATAATAGCAGTTTATGGAGCAATAGTAGCATGGACAGAAAGAGACTCTGGCAGCATCTTGAAGAATTGCAGAGTTCCTTCTTGGATGAGCCTTGGCTTATTGCTGGGGATTTTAATGTGACAACTCACCCTTCTGAAAGCTCAGACTTCAAGGGCTCTCATGTCCTAACCCCTGACATGAAGGATATCACTAACTGTATGAACAAGATTGGTGTCTTTGATCATGCAAGCACAGGCCCAGTGTTTACTTGGACCAATCATCAGATTGAAAGTTTCCTTGCCAAAAAGCTTGATAGAGTGATGGTAAATGCTGATTGGCATATCAGCTTTAGGCAATCACATGTGGACTTCTTACCTCCAGGAGAATCAGATCACTGCCCTGCCCATGTCAGGATGAATGTTGCTATGCATTCACCCCCTAAGCCTTTTAAATTATTCAATTTCTGGACAAAGCATCCAGAATACTTGCAGACTGTTGAACATTCTTGGAAGGAGCCTGCAACTGGAGACCCCATGTCTATCCTCTTTCAAAAGCTGAAGAGGCTAAAGTCAGCTTTGAGAACACTCAACTCCACAAGTTATGGGAACATCTCAGGGAGGGTCCAGGAGAAGAGAAAGAAACTGGAAGCTTTGCAGATGCAGATACTTTCTCAGTTGCCTTCACCTGACCTTGTTGCTAAGGAGAAACAGCTCTTCTCTGAGCTCAAGGAGCTCTCATTAGCTAAAGAAAGCTTCTATAGGCAGAAATCCAGAATCAGATGGATCAAAGAAGGGGATCAAAACACCAATTTCTTCCATAAACAAGTAGCTACAAGGCACAATAGGAATGTTATCAAGGTCCTGTTTGATGAAACTGGCAAAAAGCTTGAGGAATTTGACCAGATTTCTAATGAAGTCATTGGTTTCTCTCTGAGGAAGAGAAAGGGAAAATAACCAGACCAGTTACAAGGGAGGAAATAAGGAATGCCTTCTTTGTTCAAAATGGTGAAAAGGCCCCAGGACCAGATGGGTTCACTGCCCATTTCTTCAAAACATCCTGGCAGATTGTGGGAGAGGAGGTTATATCAGCTATCTTACACTTCTTTCAAACCAAACACCTCCTGCATGCTTTCAACTCGACAATAGTGGCTTTAGTCCCTAAAAGCTCAAGTCCTAGCTGCATAAAGGACTTCAGGCCCATTTCATGCTGTACTGTTTTCTACAAAAGCATTACAAGGATCCTGGCTAACAGAATCAAGGAATGTCTTCCTTCCTTGATCTCAAGTAATCAGAGTGCCTTTGTCAAGGGCAGAAGTATTACTGATAATATACTTATGGCTCAAGAAATGGTGAGAGGGTATGGAAGAACATCTCTCTCCCCTAGGTGTGCCATCAAGATTGACCTGCAAAAAGCCTTTGACTCCATCAGTTGGACCTTTCTTCTCAAGGTTCTGCTTGCACAAGGATTTCCCCAAGATTTTGTGGATTTGATTGAGGTCTGCATCTCATCTCCTAGGTTCTCCATATCCATTAATGGAGGGCTTGTGGGATACTTCAAAGGGGCTAAGGGAATAAGACAAGGGGATCCTATTTCCCCATATCTGTTTGTGATGGTGATGAATGTTCTTTCACGGTTGCTGGACACTGGGGCACAACATGGGCTGTATGCATATCACCCAAAGGTCATAGAATTCAGCTCACTCATCTGTGTTTTGCAGATGACTTATTAATATTCTCAAAAGGAAATTTGGATTCCATCCTGGGAATCAAAGGCTTGTTGGAATATTTCTATTCCATCTCAGGGCTGCAGCTTAATACTCAGAAGAGTGAGATCTACTCCTCGGGTATTGACTCTTCCAGGCTAGTGGACATTCACCTACAGACTGGATTTAAGATAGGGCAGCTCCCTGTCAGGTACTTAGGAGTCCCTTTGGTCACTAGGAGACTCACTCAAAAGGACTGTGCTCCCTTGATTGAGAAGATATTGCAGAGGATTAATGGCTGGGCAGCAAAGCAGCTCTCCTATGCAGGTAGACTTCAGCTTATTCAATCAGTACTGTTTAATGTGCAAAGCTACTGGTGCAGGCATTTTGTACTGCCTAAAGCAGTTATAAAGAGAGTGAATCAGCTTTGCATGAGATTCTTCTGGAAGGGGAAGGAGATCTCAAATCCTGGGGCAAAGATCAAATGGAGCACCATTTGCTTGCCAAAATCAGAAGGTGGACTTGGTCTAAAAGACTTACTGTCTTGGAACAGGGCTTGTATTCTTCAGCATATATGGTCCTTGCTTGCTCAGGCAGGATCATTATGGATTGCCTGGATAAAAGCCTATGTGCTAAAGACCAAAGTCTATGGCAGGTCTCTATTAACCAAGGTAGCAGTTGGACATGGAGGAAGTTGCTGCAGCTGAGGGGATTAGTGATGCAATTCATCACATTCCATGATGGACTACCAGTATGGAAGTACCCTGGAGGGAAATACACTGTGACAAAGGTCTGGAATGAGCTGAGATCCAAGCAGGAGAAGGTTGGCTGGGAAAAGCTGGTTTGGTTCCCACTGCACATCCCTCGACATTCAGTGTTGACTTGGATGGCAATTTTGAATAAGTTGCCTACCAAAGATAGAATGATTGCATGGGGAATTGAGTTGAATGGAATGTGTACTCTTTGCCATACTGAACTTGAAACTAGAAACCACCTCTTCTCAGAGTGTCTATTTTACAAGGAAATCTGGCAAAGAATCCTCCAGCTATGCCAATTGCATAGAGCAGGTACCAGCTGGGATGTTGAATTCCAATGGATGGTCAGGAAGCTTAAAGGGAAGGCTCTTATCTCAACCATTCTACGCCTAGCCTGGAATGCCAGCATTTATCTAACATGGAAGGAAAGGAACAGCAGATGTTTTTCACAGTCTCAATCCACAGTGGAGGAGATCATTGAAAGCATAAAGGAGATAGTTAGGATGAGATTATTGGGGATGAAGAACATTGCTCCGGATGCAGTTAACACAAGTTTCCGAAATAATTGGAACTTAAGTATTGAAATGTATCCTAGTGAATGAAGAAGTTGTTGTTGTTTTTCTTAGTTGTTTTCTTTGAGTGCTAGCCTCATATGATGGTTAGAATGTATTTCTTTTAGCAGTTTCTACTGCTTCTTGGATAATAACAATTGACTTATCCAAAAAAAAAAATTCGATTCAATCAATAATTTTGCATTGATTCAATTTTTTTTTTTTGCTGAAAAGAAAGCGAAAATGAGATAAAACGGAGTGATTTTGATAAATGTTTTTTTTTTGGAAAAGTGAGGATGAGATAAAACGGAGTGATTTTGATAAATGTTTGTTTCGTTTCGTCTCATCTTTTAAAATTACTATTTTACTTTTCAAAATGTATATATATATATTTTTTATATTTTTAATATATATTATTTTATATATATACTTTTAATATATATATATTATATATTAAAGAAATTTATTTTTTATATTTTTAATATATATTGTTATATATATATACTTTTAATATATATATATATTTTATATTATATATATTAAAGAAATTTATATATTAAAATTATGTTTATTTATAAATTATAAAATTAAAAATAATTAATAAAAATAAAATCTAACGATTACATTCGTAATCGATATTCGTTAAATAAAAATTTTCAACAACGCCATTGCCCTCCCTAATTTTAGGCAAGCCAATTTTAGAATTAGCTGAAAGTATCAAGTTGAATGAAGTTAAGAGAAAAATAAATGAGATTCATTAATATCTTCCCTAATTAGCATTTAACCATGTTAAAAAATAGAACCTTCCTAAGTAGAAAAGTAAAAAAGGAACAAAATCCGGCCCACCACGGAATCAACCAATGACTCCTTGTAAGAAAAGTCGAAAGAATGCAAGAATTCTAGACCTTCCAAAACATTCTGGAATGTGGAGATCGTTCGAGAAAGAATGTAATACAACCTTCTGGAAAACTCCCGACATTTTCCTCCAGAAACTTCCTATCCAACCTTATAAATGAGCAAAACCATCCACATTCTCAATCCAAGAAACAGAGTAAATTAGCATCCGAAAGCCAAAACAAAATCCTAACAATCTCAGCCAAAATTTCCAGAAAATGGATTTCAGAATTATGGGTTTCGATTCTCCACTCTTGAACACCCTCCAACACATGGTGGACCTTTCCGACGACCCGGAGAAGAACCCCAATGCACCATCGAAGACCTACGTGCGTGATGCCAAGGCCATGGCTGCAACCCCAGCGGACATTAAAGAGTGCCCCAAGTCTTATGTGTTCATCGTCGACATGCCGGGGCTGAAATCAGGGGACATCAAGGTGCAAGTGGAGGACGACAATGTGCTCTTGATCAGCGGAGAGAGGAAGCGAGAGGAAGAGAAAGAAGGAGCCAAGTACGTGAGAATGGAGAGGCGGGTCGGCAAGTTTATGAGGAAGTTTGTGCTGCCTGAGAATGCTAATACTGAAGCTATCTCTGCAGTGTGTCAAGATGGGGTTTTGACTGTCACTGTGGAGAAATTGCCACCGCCTGAGCCTAAGAAACCTAAGACCATTGAGGTCAAGATTGCTTGAGGGAGTTCTACTTTGGAAGGTTTTATTTTTATATGAAGTATGGCTATGGCCAGTGGAGTTTTCAAATAATTTGGGGGGTTATGGCGTTATGAGTGGGTAGTTCTAGTGTTTGTCATGCTGGCTTTTGAATGTGTTTTCGATTTGATATCAGAGTTCCCTTTCCTGTTGAATGTAATGTATTAATTGGTATTTTCTTGTATGTTTTCTTTTCTCCTACCATATAATCTCATATATTATTAGTACTATTACACTTCTAGTTGACAATAATGGAGTAAAGTCCATTAGTCTTCTCTTGTTTTAATCACATAAAAGGTTTAGTTAACAATGGTCAATGGAATCTTACCCAAAAAACAAAAGAAAACAATGGTCAATGGAATTGTTCAAGCCCTACATACTAAAAAAAGAAATTTTTTGGATCCAATTATGTTATAGAACACGAAATAAATATAAAAACACGTAAATAATGTGATATATTTAATATATGTATTATATTTATTTCTATATGATAAAAAACATTAAAATCACACATAAATTATCAAATCTATCAAAACTTTGAAGATAATGACAAAAAGGAGGAGAAAATCAAATAGACATAAACAGTATCAAGCATGTTTGTCTTGATTTAATTAAAGCCTTAGTTATGCTGTTTATTTAAGGTGAATCCTCAAACTTGGTTTACAATATAACCACATTTTAAACATTCCGCCAAACAGAGTTGGCATTATAATTCTTGCCTTTTTTTTGCTCAGATTTCTTCTCTTTCTTTGAGTACGCTTTACAGGAAGAGGATGAGATGAATCAGGCTTCAACGATGGGTGGATCATGATGGTTCTTTCTTTCCTGATAAATAGAGCAATGAAGAAGCCTTCTTTGTCCTCAACTGGGTCAGTCCGGAGCAAATGTTCAGCTACAAAGGGCAATAATGCAGAAAAGATTTAACTCATTAATACACTCCAGATACCAATGCCCCAAAGCAGCTAATGACAACAAGGATATTGTGGGGAACAAATCATCTACTTACAGCCTTCAAGAACTGGAAGACCACGACGGTGCCACCGTGGAAAAGGAGTTGCTAGTCGAAAACCATGGGATGCAGCAAGCAGTAAAACAGACTTGACAACATCTTCATTTTCAATTTGGTGGATGGAACAAGTGCTGTAAACAATTCTCTCAACTTGTGGAACTGTAGTAGAAAATTTAAAAACATATTATCAATCTACAATGCTCCCCAAATGTTTCCATGAGCTTCAGATATCAAAAAAAGTTCCATGAGCACCACACTAACAATGCAGCAACAACATTTTGTAGAAAATACCAAAACTATCTATTATATAACTACAACTTAAGCAAATTTATGCTCCAACTGTTTTTAAAACTCGGAACATGAACACAGGAAGGGAAAAAAAAAATACTTAACAGCAAAGTGCATGTGCTAGAGCTTTCTTTTGAAAGGAGGCCAGCTTGTTCAGTCTCTCTGTTTCATCAATATTTGCCGCTTGACCTGCATAATTTGATATGGAAATAAGAGAGAAAACATGGAACAACTCTGGACAGAGCTATAATCTATGAGCAGCATATAGTTCATCTTGTTTATGATTGAAAAAAATCAAACAATAGTAACTGCAAAATACTTAAATAGGAAGGTAACTTGGTATGACAGTGTAACCAGAAATATACATTGCAATACCCAATGAGAAGTTTGCATCAGCAATACTTGCTTCCGGAAATTTAAATACTTAAAAAGGTAGTTAGGTGATAGCTCTAAAGTTCATCTTGATTAACAAATTCAAAACTAAAATGAAGAGACTATTACTATTATCATTAAAAAAACTAAGAAAAAAAATCCAGCCGACTACAAAGATGAACAGTTACCTGCAGCGTAAGATGGAAGCAAATGGTCCAATCTCTCAGCAACTGTACCAGATCCAGAGCAGGAAGGGTCCAAAAGAATAGCACGGACCTGCAATGTAAATTTGCTTGAGAATTCAAAGAACAAATAAAACTGTAGAGTTAAAGAAATCTAGAGGAGAAAGGAATTTGAAGTTTTGAACTAGGGAACAAAACTTATACGCACTTATGGTTATGGGATGAGCTGCTTAGGCTTTAATTAAGCACAACTGGCTAACAAAAGAGCCATGCAACTAATAAGTCATTCAGTATTCTACTTCTCAGACTGTAAACCAGTCTAAAGTAATGTGCAAAAATCTCAGTCTGTTGAAAAAGGCATGTCTAACCTATATTAACTCGGGACACAGAGCAGAGTATGCTTACCTTGGAGTACAGAGGATCTTTTGGGTCTAAGCTTAGAAAATCGCCATGCAAAACTTCGATATCTACAACCCAGTTAAAAATAGCATACCACCTCAAACTGTCTTCATACAGAAACTAGGAGAATGATCAACAAACTATGCTAGTAGATGACAAGAAATGAAAAACGGAGAATCATACAAACAAGGATAACAGGTCAAAGAATGCTTTACAAAGAGAGCAGCTTTCAAGTCGTATATAGCAGGCCATTCCCCAATGGCAACCAGGGTTAAAGAGAATAAGTAGTAGTACTTAAGTACATAAATCTAAACAATCAAACAATATTTGCAAGGATACTATGTGCACCAGATAGTCTGACAGTGTCTGCTAAACGTTTTATCCTTTCCTTATTCAGTTCACAAGCTATAACCTTTCCCTTCCCTCTCATAAGAGCAGCAAGATGGACAGTTTTGTTCCCTGGAGCTGCACATGCATCAAGAACCTTCCCAAAAATGTGGAAGCAAGCAAACTATAAATAGCGGCCAACATGAAACTCAAGCAGAAATAGTATGAACATTTACTATATAACCAAAATGAATCTGCATCATGGATACAAAATATTTAAATATAGACACAAATGTAAGAGAAGGGTGACTGTATATAGACCTGCTCATGGGGCGGGCAGCCCGCCTGGCCCAGTAGGCCCAGCCCGTATTGGACCGGGCCTAGGCAGGATATTTTTGTTCCGGCCCGGAACAGTGTTTGTTTAGTATTCTAATATTATTTTATTTAATTTTAATTATAAAAAAATAAAAAATATATTTTTTTAATCTGATGAACAGTGAATTCGGGCCTACCAGGCCGGCCCGGCCCGACCCAGGGCCGGGCCTGGGCAAAGAATATGCCCATGAGCAGGTCTAACTGTATACTATGTTGTTTCGACTCTTCATTTTTCTTGAAGGACCCATGTCCGACACCCGTGTCCGACGCATATCCGGACATGGCTATGAGGATATGACCCTCCGAGGATCATCCAAATACATGGAAAAACTTTAAAAAAATTGAACATACACATACCCGCATCCAACACTCACACTCAAGTCCGAGTAACATAGACTATATATACAAGGAAGAGCATAAAAATAATAAATAAAGTAACAATTTTCTCTTGCAAAAACACTTGGTAAATAAGCAATGTGTGATGAACATGACTCACCTCCCATCCTGGTTCAGGACCAAGAGCTGCTGCCACCATAGAACTTGCTTTCCCCTACATGATTGCAAATTTGAATCAAGCAAAAAACTAAAAGAAAACGAGAAACTGAGCCTAGTCAAAAATTTCCAACAGTAGACAACATATAATAGTCACTTATTCATGAATTTATTACACACTTACTTGCATAAACACGCTTCCATTCATGACCAAAGGATGATCATGAAGATCACATTTTGGTGGGAGTTTTAACAAGTCAGGAACCAGGTCATCTTTCTGCACCTATTAAGAAAATGAAAGATTTTAACAAAATAAAACACATCAAAAACTGGCCTCAAAAGTAGATACAGACTAGAGATATCAGCAAAGTAAGTAAAAACATAAGAAAGAATAAGAAGAGGTAAGCACAAAGGCAAATATACAGTAGAAACACCAAAAATAAGATAAGAACAAGCAGCAATGAGAAAGGCATACACGGCTGCTTTAGAGATTAACTCTGGTTGATGCTATGTTGCACTTACTTCACTCATGTTACTCTATATTACTATAAAAACATTCAAAATAATTCACTATACCCCACTAAAGTTTAGGTTTGGCATAGGTTTCAGAAAGTACCATGTATTGTTTCCCCAATTCAATGAAGGCAGAATCAACACTCAATTTAAGTGTGTTGACCCGAACATAGCGGGGTTTTGAAACATCTGCAATAGACATTTAAGCCATAGATCAAGTAATGATTTAACAAGCAACAGAATGATGCACTTGGATGTAAGAAAACATCTTACTTAACACATACCAGGCGTTTGATAATGATCTATCAAGTCTTCAATGCGCTTCACTTTTTTCCTCACTAAAAGCCGAGCTAAAGCAGACTGAAGAGCAACTTTCCGCTGTACCAGAAATTTCTCCGCATCACCAACAAATGAAATTTCCTAGAGATTAGAATTCATGCCACAAGATTACCACACATATACAACAACAAGGATACAGAACATTGGCAAAAATAGCACATGAAAGATGAACCTTTTAGCAAACAACTACAAAACCATTATATAAAAAAATTGCTACAACTCCTCAGCATACCTCACTTCCTCACATTAAATTCAGGAATTCAGAGGAAACAAAGGTAACCAATATCATATTCACTTATTCACATTTGAAATAAAACTTTTTTCTTAGAAAGCATAAGATTCTTTGAGCCTGAATAATAAGCATCATCATTAGACATATAACGGCTTAGTTATCGCTAATTGCATTCTGTCTTAAGAGACTAGAACTCCTGCTTTCTTTTCACCTACGATGCAATCAGTAAAATTCAAGAGTTTGCTCGGTTTTCGTAGAAAGTTGACACAATGTCACGAATAAGGCCAAAAAGAGAAGAGAAAATGTAAAATATGGAAATGTGAAGCTAATGAAGATACAAAAACTATTACCTGACCAAAAAGAATATCATATGTGATTATATAAACCAATCCCTCTTGCCTCTGCAACATCACATTAATAATCAACATTATCAAACACTTTACTAAGTAGCAAGGGACATTAAAGAAAAATCATAGCTTTTCTTTTACTTAAAACTCATAAATTTTACCTTCCATCTACTATTCAATATGTCAGCAGCCTCTAACACATCCTTAATTATAGGAAGATCTGAAAACAAATCAAACCCAAAAATGAAAAGTAAAAAAAAAAAAAAAAATTTATTATCAAACAGAAACACTGATAGAAATAAAGAGAAGAGTAAACTTAAGTTACGTTTGAGGGTTTGGCAAACGAGAGCGAAAGTAGCCTTCTTGTTCTTAATAGAAGGGCTATAAACGAGGGACTTTATGGAGCCAACAGCTCGTCGATGAGCGTCGCCTAGGAGAACTGATCGTAGTACCTTCGCCGCCTCCCTCCTGGCGAAGTAAGCCGACCTCTCGGCGTTGCTCAGTCGAGGCTTCTTCGGTTTCTCGGCGGCTCCCGATGGTTGCTTCGCCTTGAAACGGGCCATTGTTTGCAAGAGAGTGGGAGCCTGGAAGGGGCAAGCAAAGGAACCTGAAATCTTACTCTCCTTTCAACTCTATCCAAAACGCACCGTTTCCTCTTTGGGTGCTAGGGCTGTCCACGCACCGGCCCCTTTTTTGGATTGGGGCTGGCAAGTAAGTTTCAAGCCCAAGATTGGCCCATAACATTAATTATTATATTAATCTATTTTTTCAATTATATATCTAATAAAAATATATATTTTAATATTAAAATTTTAAACTGTCAGGTTGCTTAGATTTATACACTCAAGTTCTTATTTCCATTTGAAATGGACGATAAGATTGATTTCGATAAGATTAAAATAATGATAGCGATGAAATTGAGTACTGTAACGGTGAGATTAAAATCAGTGGTGAGATATGTGTTTGGATTCAAACGCAGCAGTGGCGGTGACGTGAATAATAATGGAAAAAAAAAATCATTAAGGGCATTAGATTAAAATGTGTATATATATAATAAATAATTAAATTTATATTTATATTTATATTAAATAATAAAATATATTAAAATTATATTTATGTTAAATAATAATTAAAAAAATTTTAAAATATATTTATGTTAAAAAATAAATTATAAATAAATAAATTAAAAACCTAAAATAAAAATTAAATGATTTTAAAATTTAAAAAAAAAAAAAAAAAAAAAACAGTGGAAGGGGTAAAAAGGGAATTACCCCCTCCACCGGAGCTCTAGTCATAGACTGGAGCTCAAGTCCAGTTGCCACTCCAATGGAGCAGGGCGATGGGATCCAACAAAGGTTGGTGTAAGTGAAAGAGACTTTGATCGCTTAAGTAAGAGGTCTCGATTTCAAACCCTTGTGGATGTAGCAAATTTTTTTGGAAGAAATCTCCGTTTTGACGTCCTAATAATCGCTTGAGAAACCAAAAAAAAAAAAATACTTAACCTCAAACTCAAATTAAGTTCGCTCCATTAACACCTTTAAAGGAAAAGAATTTTTTTGCTCATGCAATGCTTTTTAATATTTGAAAATTCTCTTTAAAAAATATACTCATGTTAATTTATTTTTTATATTTGAAAAATATACTCATGTTAATTTATTAAAATAAAAATTAATAATTAAAAAACAAATAAGATTTTTTTAAAAAAATCAAAAAATCAAGATAATAATCATATGATGTGGTATATTAATAAATAACAAAGTTATTTATATTTATTTTTAAAAAAATTAAAATTTTATGATTGTTTATTAATAAAGTGATATCACGTGGTTCACTAATCATGTATATATATATATATATATATATATATATTCTTCACCCTATAACAGACTCCTTGACCACCCCCAGGCCCCGAAGTTCACATGAAACTTCTATAGTCAGTGTAAGCTTTTCTAACTTTCCTGCCTTCTTGACTGATCAATTGATTATTATTTCAGCTTCAGCTTTCTTAAAACCAATTTTAAAATGACTTGCTGATCGAATAAGGTAAACTTTTTTTTTATTATTATTATAGTCAACTATATATATATATATATATATATCTAGTCTAGTCTAGTCTAGGCTGCCATAATGATGAAGATGGATTTGTCTGCACTCTGCAGTTGGAGTTCACTGTAAGAGATTCTGGATTAACTTTAGCTGGTTGGTGATAATTGACCAAAAACTGAGTTAATTTAAAGACCGCAGAAAACAATGGTTAAGAGAACAATTTTTTTGTTAAACAACCATTTTTTTCCTTTGGGTTTTGGAATATTGGTTGTCTTGTCTGCTGTATTGCATGCAGTCTGTCAAAGACAAATGTGTGTTGGGTACAAATCTTTCAGACTTTAGGTTCTGTTTTGAACGATATCTAGTCTTTGGTGATCAACTGATCATCTTATAGTTCACATTTATATCCAACCAACGACTTTCAGGTATTTATGGTTCACACCCTAAAAAGATACTGCAAAATCCAGCTGATCACATATAGTTCACATATATAGGACCAATTGTTATATGGAAAGACCAGAATAATCTTATCATGGTTCAAGTCAATCACTTTTGACTTGTCTAACAACGTTGTGAAAGAGTGGTCTATGCACGACTGAAGCTAAATTCGCACAAATAATAGTTCAGGAAGTCTTCATCTCAAGTCATCCTTTGGAAGCCCCACTTTCTTTTAACTTCTTAATGGTATGTACTTGGGACCCAAAGATCTCAAATACTTGCGCATTAAGCATTAACATAGAAGCTTCCTGCAATTTCTCAGGAAAGTCATGGCGAAACCACCTTGTTGATTAAGAGGAATATAATATATGTATAATATACCGTTGTTGAAACGGTACAGATAATAGTCCTTTAGTTTCAATAACTAAAAATCTAAATGTCTAACAACAATTATAAACCACCAGATTCACCAGAAAGTGACCATGCCGATCAATCCAATTTTGATCAGTTCCCTGAGGAGTACTTCAGTTTTTACAGTTGGCTAGAGGATTATCCTGAAGCTATCATCTCAGGGCCATTTCAGAATCCTGTTAATCAAGCCATTGAAGTTAATGATTCTGCTGGCAGTATCAGCCTGCTTCAAGGACCAGCTAGTAACAGTAAGAAAAGTCATTACTTAAACATCTTTAAGTTCCTATATTAGTTTGTGGCCACTGAGAACGATCATCCTTCTTTGTTGTTACTTGTGTTATAACAGGCGAAAGTGAAACTGTCAGGGAGAGGAGGGAATTCAAAGAAAGATATGCATTCAAGACCAAATCAGAGGTTGACATACTGGATGATGGGTACAGATGGAGGAAATATGGGAAGAAGATGGTGAAGAACAGCCCAAATCCAAGGTATTATTTGTCCAATGCTTGTATGATTTTAATCTATAAACTCAGAGGTTTCATTACATTAGTTAATAGTTAGTACAATTGATCATTCATTGCAGCCTGTACTCATTTTCTATGAAGACCCTAAGACAAAGGCTCATGAATCAAAGCCAAACTAATTTTAAAGAGCTTTTTCATATCGTCCATTAACAAAATAACTAGCTAGATGATGAAATACTGCTAGATTCTATAAATAATACTGCTAAAAAGTACCTGTTTGATTTTAGTCTGTAGCACCAAGTGATAGGAGATTATCAGTTAAACTCTCAGACGTTTTCATTTCTTATTATTTGATTGACAGGAACTACTATAGATGTTCTTTTGAAGGATGCCCCGTGAAGAAAAGAGTTGAGAGAGATAAAGAGGATCCAAGTTATGTAATTACAACTTATGAGGGGATCCATAATCACCAAACCGCTTCTTGAACCAGTGGTTTTCTCAGGTTCGAGTTCTTTGATATCTCAAACAGCCAACTCCCAGCAGAAGGCCAACAATCGATCTGCATCGATCACATCGTTTGGATGATGCTCAACTCATGTATATCTATCTGATTAAGAAATCTAAAGATAATATCGCAAAAGTCTGAGTTTTATCTAAGGATCAGAATACATGGGGTTTCGGCCAACTTTATCTCGTTCTTGCTTTGTTATGTACAAAATTTGTTGGCTTTGGCAGAATCCTTAGTTTCACTCCCTTTTTCAACGATAGATTTTAATTATATGTTGATCCTGTTAAGTGTTAACAGCACAAACTCAGGGTGCTGTATTTATTAACTGTGGAGGATTGGTTGATTTTGCTACTGATAGGAGAAAGAAAATCAAGCTTGGAGCCTTGGAGACGGTAAAATCTCATGTTTTTAACTGTTTGATCCAATTGGTGACATTCTTCAGTAATATTATGTTTATGTTAAAAGTAAACAATCAATCCTTTCATTGGTGAAAAATGTTGTGTCCTAGCAACAGCCACATATGTAGAAAGAGTAATTCAAGTCAAAGATTAAAGTTTGAAATCACTCTGCAAGCAATCAAATTATCATCCACAAAAGAATTTTCTGGGCTGGAACATATCAAAGTTCTATCAGGGGCAAAATAGATTTGACCTCTTAGTTAGTCCTAGCATTTTCACTAAATCAAATGGATTAATTGCCGCAATTAAGTCTGCTTAACCCACTTCAGCAGCAACTTCAGAGGAATTAAATTCAGAGAGGCAGGGAAAGATGAAACACGGGCAAGTATCATAATCTCCATAGTTTTTCTTTTTCAGCAACTTCGTTTAGATCTGTTTTTGTCACAGTTTTTCTTCTTTGGCTCAGGTTCCAGTATCTGTTCTTTGGCCACTATATGATCATCTCTAATTGCACATGAATATAATTATAGACCTGTGGTGAGCATGCGACTACAGCATAAACAAACCATTGCAAGAGAACAAGAGGCACAAAAAAGGCAGAAAACTTTAGCTATATGCTTCATTTATCAAATGAGATGAATTTATTACATGTGAAATAGATATGCAACTGTAAAATAGATTCCTATTGGACTGTACAATCTTGACAACTTTAGTTGCAGCAAAGTTGAGTGATACATACAGGAATAAGAAAAAAAATGCCTACACTCTGTTAACTCTACAAATAAAGGCATATTCTTAGTAAGTAGTCAAAAACTGCAATCTACAACAAATTTGACACCTTAATTTGGAAAGATAACATTAGGGTTTCGAGAATGTGGACCCAAATCTGCCAATTCTTTCCAACTAGTTCCTGCTTCAAGAACATTAGAGGTTAGACTCCACAGAACGTTCCCAGTCTGCATCTTTCTCAGCTCCAGTGGGTTGAATCTTACGGTGGCCTTTGATTTCGAAAACGTATTCTTATTGGAGTTAGCCGTGCCACTAGCAAGCAACCAGCAGGTCCCAGACTGTTGCTGCTCTTTGGTACCCCAAAGATGCTGCTTATCGGGCTCAGTATTTAACCCTGCAAGATGGACCTCAGTGATTTTGAAGAATGGAGTACCTTCATTTTCCTCCGCCTCCTTTGATTCAGGGTTCTCTTCCTGATCTCCATCGGGCACTGTGCTATAGATCCCTTGCTCTAGAGCGACAGAAGCCCTCTCTACTTGAATTAAAGCAATCATTGAACTGCCAACTGGTTCAAAATTACGAAGGGGATCTCTAAGCAACACCATGACAGCTAGTGTAAAGTCGTTCCCCAACAACCCATGCTTTCTACCAGATGCTTTACAGTTAACATCTTTTGTCAATATACCACTAACCAAATCAATGCACTTGGCTTGATGAGCCTCAAGGATCTGGATCTTCTGATCACTAATATGGTCTCCATCACTAATAATTCCGGCGTCCAGCTGTAACCACTCATCCAATGTTATAGAAAGGCTCATTAATCTATTAACATAATCAACATCATCTCTGAAATCCAGAGTTTGTGAACCTGCAGCTCCCTCCAAACTGAGAAACTTGCCAAAATTTGAATCCTTCCCTGTAATAAATGACATGTTGCTAGAGGACAAAGGACTGATGCTTGATGGTGCATCCTCATCTGATACGCCACACTGAATTCTCAAACCCTCTAATGCAAGGGCTTCAATCCTATTCATGGCTGATGGAACAAGGTTTTCCACAGATACACAACCTGGGTCCATCTCACCACCTATGAGGCCTGAGGTCAGATAATTGTAAGTCCAGCAAAATTCAAATCCTTCAACTTCCTTTCTCTGATCAAATGAGTCCTGCTCACATGGTGATTCTTGCTCCAATTCAACCTGCCTGTCAAATAATGATTTTAAGATAAAATGGCATATCAAGAAAAGAAGGGATAAATGAGAAAAAGAAGAAGAAAAAAAAAAGAAAGAAATTGAGAAACTGGAAACAAGATTAATGTATAAATTCATCCAATTGACATGATTATGTACCTCTCTGTTACGACATCTCTAGGTGCGACTTCCAGTGCAATTTGTTGCAATGTTTTCCCAGTAATATCCTCCAAAGGCATTAATTTATTTAAGTGGAAGGACAGATTCTCAATTCCAAGTGAAGCCAAGTTTTGTAATATCTCCATAATATCAGTACCCAATCTTGCAGGAAATACAGCTGCTCTAGATACTTGCATGACCAAGCGCCCAACATTTTCACAATTTCTAAAAAGTGAGGGATTCATAGATCGCAGAACACCTCCATCCTTTGTCGGAATGAAATATCCAAAGCCATCTCCTAGTGGAGGTAATTCACCTCGTTCTGGAGAAAGCACAAAAGGACTTCCAAATCCGTCGGTTTGAACATGTGGAGAACTTTGAAATGCATTCTCATCTAAACCCCACTCACGCATCAAAGCTTCAGTCTCCAAGTTTTCAAGCATTTTGACCTTCCTTCTGTTTTTCAGTGACAAACTTTCCATGTTCTGCTCCATGCTGGGCAGAATAACTGAAGAGAAAGCAAAATCATCATAACTTTCCCCACAGCAAGGACCAGGAGTGGTGGAACCAATTTCCTCCTCCTCTCCTCCTGCACCAAGATCTAGGATGAAGTCACCGGAAGCTAGAGCTTCATTTTCAAACTCTCTCAACAGAAGCTCTCTGGGAGAATCAAGAGCACTGTCAGAATTCAAGCTAAGTGGAGCATTTTCAGTTTCCAGCATCTTTAAGAAATCACTAGCCACAGTGTCAGAAGTGTCATCCAAACTGAGTGATTTCTTTGTCAATTTGCTAGCCTTGTAATGTGATTTAACCTCCATAAACTTTTCCTGCTCAATAAACTCGTCCAAAGCAGACAGAGATTCTGATACTGCTGATTCTGTAATCAATATGTCATGAAAAGCTGACTCCAGCTTTGGCACGGTCAATGGTTTGAAACATATATTACTTTTTTCTTGTATGCAGTCATCTACCACAACCTCCTCCATGCAACTACCGGAGCTGTAGACCTTTAAAACATGTTCTGCCTCCTCATCAACGTCTGTGTCACAATCTTTAAGGATCTCACCCACATTGATAGTTTCAATGGAAGAGCCATCAATAGTCTGAATAGCACTTTGTTCAAGTTTAGACAGATCTTTCTGACACATTTCTACACCCTGTTCAATAACAAAAAACTCAATGTTTTCATACTCATCTATACCTTTGGCAGACTCCAAATTAGGTTTGAGTGGCTCGACATGTTCAGACAATTTATCTAAGCCTGACGAACTGTGTAAGTTCCCTTCATCAAGTTTCTGATATAAAAAACTTATTGATTTGGAAAGTTCCAGTTCCAAATTTGGCAACAATTCAGTACCAAACTTTATATCGACAGAAAGAGGTGACAGAAAGGACCTGTGGTTTACATTACTTGGATCAGTCCCAACAGGCTGAAGCATCCCATTCTCCTTGCTTGCATGAAGACCTCCACTGTTTCCCATTGCACTTGACCCCTTCTCTGTTAAATTTATAAAATTCAAAGCATTCATATTGCCATTTGATTCAACTAAATTGTCCCTAGCCACCAAGAAACTGAAACTGACATTTAGAGTAGCACCCTCAGCCTTGCCAGAAAGTTTAAAGCTTGTCGTCCATTTACCCGAGCCTTTTTCCCCTTCTAAGTCCTCCAAAGTAAGTGGTAATAGCCTTGTGAGATCAATCCAATGCTCTCCTATATCATGACCCAGAGCGCCAACAACAGAAGCATAGATCAAGAAAAGCTTGACCTTGTACTTTGCTGAATTATGTGGCCCACTTCTACTACCATACACACAACATTTATGCATTAAAGTCTCTTCAAATTCAGCACTTCCATCTACAACGCTCGCTGCACGAGTAGACAAAACCCCATCCCTCCTCTTCCAATGCACACATAAGCTAAAGTCATTTAAATAGGCAGGCAAGCCTTCAATAGAATGCACATGGAGAAAGAAACATATATCAAACCGATGATGCCTAATATGAGTTAACGCTTTCAAGGGCTTCTTCCAATTCCACAAGGATGATGATTTCTTATCCTTCTGCATCACATCATCATAAAGTTTTTTTGAGTTCTGCTTCGAGTTTGATTCCGAAATACGGTTTTTTCCAGCAGATTTAGATCTAACATTGGATGTGGAAATCAAAGCATTTGATGAGGGTTTATGCAAGTAAAAGGCTTTACTTATTTCCTCAATGTCACGCAACAACTGACCATTATTAGAGTCACCACCAACATTATTCTTATCATGTTCTATTTTCGAGTTCATTTTCTCCATTCCACAAAGACAGTTACAAACTTTAACCGAGTATAACAGATATCCTTAACAATTTCAGTCTCCAGATATCTTCAACAACCCACTTTCAGTCATCAAGTCATGCACCACAAAGGAAGAAAAAAATTGAATTACAAGACAATTCATTGAAAACCCAGAAAGGAATTAATCAAAGTAAATTAAAAGTTACTTACTCGAAATCTGATCCCTTTTTCTGTCAGATGAAACAGTAAGACCAAAACCTTGATCGCTTTCAGTGGTTCAGCTTTTAACTAAAAACAAGAGTAACAACCAAGAAAAAAAAACTCTCCTTTGAAGGAAATCGAAAAATGGTAAAAGGAAGTTATTGGTGTAGTCGGTATTTTCTTGGGCTAGTCTAAAGGTTTTTTTTTTTTTAAATTATTTTCTCTGTATTTTCCCGGAAATTTTTCACGGGACAAAAGTGGAAAAAGTTAATGTTTTTCAGTCTTGTATGAACAGCTTGCACTTTGATTAGTTGGTGTGAAACTGAGGCAAGCCGAAGGTCTAATATTTTTCTAATAGAGTTCGGATACAGTGTTGCCGGCTCATGTTATTATCCATAGAATGGGTTCGTCTGCCGTCAGATTGGTAACTATGAATAAATTTTTATTTTCATTTGAGTGTATATTTTATACTAATTAACTTTAAAAAAATATCTTTAAGAAAACTCCAAAACTTTGTACTATTCTTGTGTCTTACTTTAACATCCATTTATTATTCTGACATGGTAGGTTCAAAACAGGTCCAAAACCCCCACGGCATGACGCCCATCTTAACATCCATTTATTATTCTGACATGGTAGGTTCAAAACAGAGTCCAAAACCCCCACGGCATGAAGCCCATCTTTAGTCTGCAAGCATGAAACACCCATCTTTAGTCGGCAAGCATGAAACAGACAACTTAGGTTATCTTGATCCATTGTTTTCGAATATTACTGGCAACTAACCATCAGCCACAGATAATTCAAACACTAGTAGTCTCAGCAGAAAGAAAAGTTGAAGGAAGGATCAATCAAGCAAAGCGTTTGCTAATGGAGGGTCTAATACAGGCGCCTTATGATGTTACGGTGCGGTTTATGTTGGCTTCCCTTGAGCGCAATTTGTTGCCTGATGCTGTTATAAGGAGGTTAACACGGTTGCTCTTGGCTAGTCGTCTTCGCTCTGGTTATAGACCCTCCACTGAACTCCAACTCTCTGACCTCCTCCAGTTTGCTCATTGTACCTACATTTCTTAGATATTAACTTTTTCTTTGTTTTTTGTCTTACCCGGATTTGATTTGATTTGATTTAGTTCTGTTCCCTTAACTTGTTTGTAGCTTTAAGAGAGATGCCTATAGCTATCAAGACAAATAAGCCTAAAACTCAACATTACGAGCTGCCAACCTCTTTCTTCAAGTTGGTTCTTGGGAAGAATTTCAAATACAGGTGCTTTTTTTTTTCCCCTTTTATGTTCATCAAATTGAAAGAGTTTGATTTTCTGTACTATTTTTATTCGATCACAGCATTTTATGTACGGAATGATGCAGTTGTTGTTACTTCTCTGATGGGTCGAAAACTTTGGAGGATGCTGAGGAAGCAATGTTGGAACTGTACTGTGAGAGGTCGAAATTAAAAGATGGTCACACGGTTCTTGATGTAGGGTGTGGATGGGGTTCACTTTCTCTATACATTGCCGGGAAATATCCCAATTGCAGGGTTACAGGGATTTGCAATTCCACCACACAGAAAGCTTTTATAGAGGAGCAATGCAGGTAATGCTGCTACTTGCTAAATGCTATGTATAAATGAAAGTATATATTACTCCATGTTAATTACTTTGAGTTTTGGAAACGAATCTTTGTTACCCTTCATAGGGATCACCAGTTGCAGAATGTGGAGATCATTGTTGCAGACATAAGCACATTTGAAATGGAGGCATCATACGACAGGATATATTCGATTGAAATGTTTGAGGTTGATTAATGTTTTTGCTGTCAGTCAGTGCTACTATTCACACTTTTAATGTTGATCTATGTTACTCGGATTAGGGTGTGAGTTTGGACAGGGGTATGTTCAATTTTTTTTAAGATTTCTATGTATTTGAAGGGTTCTTGGAGGATCATATCCTCATACCCATGTCCGGATATGTGTCAGATACGGATGTCTGACACGGTTACTTATTTCATGAACAATGAAGAGTCGGAGCAACATAGATGTTGATAGTTTGAAAATTGATAGTGTCTTATCTTAACAGCATATGAAGAACTATCAGGATCTTCTCAAGAAGATATCCAAGTGGATGAAACAGGATAGTCTGCTTTTTGTTCATTATTTCTGCCATAAAGCATTTGCTTACCACTTTGAGGTATGCATATATACTGATTGTACTGAGTGACCTTAATTGTTATTGCTTATATGGGTTTATGCAATAATTAGGCATTTAAATCTAAGGGATCTTAGCTGATGTGACAACATTTTCTCAAACGTTTTTATCTAGGACATAAATGAAGATGACTGGATAACTAGGTACTTCTTCACAGGAGGTACAATGCCTTCAGCTAATCTGCTTCTTTATTTCCAGGTAAGTTCTATACTTCAGATTCGAGACCTTGTGGATTTTTTACATCTCATATTTGCTATGAATTCTGAAAATTGAAATTTAATAGCCATTGATTTTGATGTCATACTGCTTCCTGGCTAATTTATGAAAGAAAACAACAGAAAAAAAAAAAGAAGCTTTTTTTCCATGATGCCTATTGCCTAACCACATAAAGGAATATGCATATTTGAGCTCTGCTTGAGCCAACTGATTGATGGCTTCTTGTCCATCATTTGTAATGCAGGATGATGTTTCTGTTGTCAATCATTGGCTTGTGAATGGGAAACATTATGCACAAACTAGGTGAGAGCAGTTATTTCATTACAAATTTACAAAAGCTATACAAACTTGTTTAAAATCCCCGATTCTTCCCAGAGAAACACTAAACTGTGAGGCTTAAACTATTTATTTCCCTGTTAACAATTTGAACATTCTCAGAGAACATTTTTATATTGCAGTGAAGAGTGGCTAAAGAGAATGGATCAAAACTTGGCTTCCATTAAGCCAATAATGGAGTCAACCTATGGCAAGGATCAGGCTGTCAAATGGACCGTCTATTGGAGAACATTCTTTATCGCTGTTGCAGAACTCTTTGGATACAATAATGGAGAAGAATGGATGGTTGCACTTTTCCTCTTCAAGAAGAAATGAAGCCATCAATGCTCCTTTCCACCTAAAACCAAACATTGGGGGATAAAAAGTAAGGTCATTCTAATAAGAGGAACTCTAGAATTGCTGAATATCATAATTCATACCTAAATAAAAGGCGCCATGTCTTGCTAGTTGTTCCTTTGTGAAGAGGAACGCATTTTGTTACTTTGGATGAAATTGATCACTTATTTGGTGCATCAGGAACCAAAATGGCCTATATTTCCAATATCTTATTTGGTGCTGTTATCTTATATATATGTCAGTAATTCTTACTATTGTTAATATCAGTTCATATAATCAATTGGTGCCCCTTTCTGGGAGTTCAGGCAGTAGATCCAAGAACATCTAAGGCCTGGATATCAGTATAAGCTCTTTCATTAGTAAGAGAATAACTCTTAACCCTGAGATGTTAAGTGTTGTGTGACTAAAGGAAGGATTGTTACTGATATAACTTTTATATTGAGCAGAGGCTAGTACATAATTCATGTAAATAAAACAAAGAAACAAAAATAGTTTGAGATTCAAACTTTATGGAGTACATAAGTCTGACTCTTAGTTCAGAAGTTAGAATTTTTCTCGATAAATTAAATACCCTAGAGTTCTATGGTATCCATATCATTTTCCTTGTTCTTTAGGTTCTCAGCCAAGATGCTGTTTTTGGACTTCTTGTTAGTAAGGAAGGACGTAGAATTGCTTGGAAATTGGCTCAAGGTAATTCTAACAGCGAGAGACTCTATTCTTTTTTAGTTCAGGTCAACTTTTTTTCTTCTTCTCTGTTTAATACAGAATCGGTGAAAGTATTTGGGAGGTTCATGTTTTATATCATTTAGTGCAAATTAGTTAATTTATTATAAAACTGAGTAATTTAGTTTTTATTCTTTTAAAATTGAAGAAAAACAGTAAAATCATTAACTAGTGTAACGCGAACATTGACGTGGCATTTAACTTGTGTTTAATTGATGATGTAGATGTCAAATGCTGATATGACACCAACAAAATATATTATTTATGATGACATGAATAAAATAAATAATATATTTTCAACATTTGATGGGATATTTTCAACAACTTGATTATTTATTTTATCTACGTCATCTCAAAATAATATATTTTATTAGTGTCATGTCAACATTTGACATCCACGTTATTAATTAAATACAGGTTAAATATCAAATCAGATTTTTTAACGGTTTATTTAGTGATTTTATCTTTTTGCTTCAATTTGAAAAAAATAAAGACTAAATTATTCAATTTTATAGTAGATATATTAATTTACATTAGATGATATAATAGAAGGACCTCCCAACATACAGAATCACTCTACCAGACTCGCATCAATCAATAATGGAATAAGTAATTAACATTTCAAGTAAAAATGGGATGAAAAAACATTCAAACCAGTGTTTATTTGGAGAATAATGAAATGAAAAACATTCAAGTAAAAATGTTAAGGCAACATGATAAACATTGACACCCATATTTCCACATGTATTGTGCACTATGAGAAAGGAAGCACCTTACATGGCCAAGAATTATCACTTCCAAAACCATAAGCATTGGCCGGCTTATTGTGCTACAAAAACTAGAAACATCTGGTCAGAAGCAATCAATGGATACAGCCAATGAAAAGATCAAGAATGATGGTAGTGTTTATCTTCCAAATTTGCCAACTTTTATAAGCACCATGGGGTTGAAATAATACAAAACAAATACCTCTCATAGTGATTTTTAACTCGGAGGCACAATGAATACAATTTCCCACAATGTCAAAAGCATGGAACTGACATAATCTCCAATTTCCTACGCCACAGCTAAGATTTTACAATAGCCAGAACTTCGCATGGTTTACGTCAAAGACTCTTGAAACAATGGAGATGTACTAGAATAGAATGGTGCATGTTCTATAGTACATAAGAGAGACTGATACTGTCATATAACTCCCGAAAAAAACAAATGTGAAAACCTATATCGAACCAAATGAAATTATGTCATATGGTAAGATTGAAGACAGAAGGATGGTTGAGAGACAATTTATGTCTTACTCTTGAACTTCCTTTGAGCTTTCAGATCCACCACAAGTACTGTGATGTTGTCCTTGCTTCCTTTTTGAAGTGCTCGGTTCGAAAGGAATTCGGCTGCAGATTGAGCAGCAGGATCAATTGTCTCACCCCTTTCTGAAGTCAGTGTAGCACCGTTCTTTCTGTGCCATTGAAGTATTCGTCTCCGAGCTAGGTCACATGCTTCTTCATTCGTCATAACATCCCATAGGCCATCACTGGCCAAAATGAGGCATTCGTCTTCTTTCCCTCTTGGAACAAACATTACTTCTGGATCTGGAATGATCCATGGCTTCAAATATCTATCACCTGAAACAACAAGAATGGTCATTCTCATTTTTTTAATTATTCTGTCCAGTCAAATTATTTATGATTAATTGTGACAAGCATCAATCCAGTACACTTAAAGGCCCATATCAACATCGGAAACACCTGAAATCAAGTTCATTATGAGTTTGTAACCTGACAAGAGGAGTTTATATTCTATTGTCCTGCATGGCTTCATGAAAGAAGCACTTAAGCAACTACCCTCAGAATGCTAGCACAACAGAGTTACCAAAAAGAAATAGCTAACTGATGCATGCTTTTTGAGAAAAATGACACACTAATAGCATAATTTGATGTTAACTAAAAGTAAGTTAAAATCATATAAGATCGATGCCGAATCATAATCTAAAGATATCACTCCAAGGATGGAATTTCCAATTGGATACTGAAAGCACAGGAGAATTCTTTAAATACTATTAGAAGACAAAATGATTCTTCTTAGGATTTCAGACATGAGACATCCTTGTTATTAGAAAAGAAAAATGACAACAAATGACACACTATAGGTTCCCTGCTTGCAATGTTTATGACCATACAGGTTTAATACTCAAAATGTGATTTCTATATCAGTCAGGGCACATTGTTTTATCATGCAAACTTTGATCAATAGAAGCTAATGCATAGATATTTATAATCTATTGCTCTAACATTCACCAAACTTCTTTCAATTGGGCCACTATTGTAAAACAGCTGTACCTTCTGAACAGTTTATGCACAGAAAAAGAAAAAGTTCTCCACAGAGTTCAGTAAGGCATAAAACAGATACTGAATAAGCCAAGACTTTGACAGTAGGCAAAGCCATAGAAACTTTATGCCGGAAGCTAGAGTAAAAAATCCAAGCAAGATCCTACAGCCAATTTACCAAGTGAGGCACATGGACACACCATGTAATCCTGTCTCACAAGATAAATATATGTTGTATTCTGCTTTATATAGGTGAGCAACAACTTACAACATGATAATGACTAAGTTTACAAGATATAAACCATGATGAGGATGTCATTTGGGGAAAATTGTCTTAAGAAAAGATGTTCCCCTACCCCTCTCTCTTTTTCTAAACTATGGTTTGAAAAAAAAAAAAAGCATATCAAAAACATAAAATGGTAAAAGAAAAGAGTTCAATTCTAGAAAGAAAAAAAGTTCATTATATGTGAAGACATACCAATGGACCTTGACATTGCAAGAACACCAAAAACTCGATGACCATTCCACTGGATAACCCTGCCTCCAGCTGCTTCAATCCTTTCATATTCATCTTCTCGATTTGGCTAAGAAATATGAACAGAATAAAAATTAAAAGGGTATAAGTCCCAAAGTTGATGAAGAAATACAATGAGATAAAAAAGCGCAATTCACAGTCTCTTACTTTATGATCCACAGACAAAGCCATGGGCTCTTTCCCACGACATAGAACAGCTCTTGAATCTCCACAGTTTGCTACAATAATATGAGAAGAACAAATAAGGGCAACAACAGCAGTGGAACCAACTGTTTCTGGGGCAACAGGTTCTTGATTAGCTTGTCCTCCAACCTCAGCATCAACTTTAACAAAACAATTTGTGAATGCCTTTTTCCACAGCTCTTGACAACTATCTGTTATGCTTGCATTATTCTGACATTCCTTAACAAACTCTATTTCCTCAGCCAAGGCAGAGTGAATACGCTCACGACAGTAGTTTGCAACCTGTACAATGGCGAAGGCCAAGAAAGAAATTTACTTCCAGGACATCTCATGCATGATTTAAAGGAAAGAAAAGAAAGCTAAACATGAAAGATACAAATGAAATTGCAAAACTAACCTGTGAGCCTCCATGACCATCATAGACCCCAAAGAAGTGAGCAGTCTGATGAGCAAAGCCCCTGCTAGGGCAATCAAGTATCCGATCACCAATTAGCATCTGAATTGGAATCTTTAAAAACCGAGGCACAGCAGCAACTGCATCTTCCATCTCAGGTCTCCTTCCGCATATAGAGGTAAATCCCCAAAGAGGCACATATTCCACCTCAAACACACTGCGCGGAACCGGAACTGTTGTAATCGGTTCCTTTTCGAGAGCCAATTGAAGAACCACTGCAGACGGTTTCTGTTCAGGCCCATCTCCAATCTCTTCCTCAAGGGTTACTGCCACAGCAAGGGGATCACTTGCAACCTCTGTTGCAACGTTTGACTCCACAAACTTGGTGGCTTTCGCAATAATATCTACAGTGCAAATGCTTTTCTCGTTGTCCACAGAACTTGGTGTTCCTACCTCAGAAGTAGCATCAAAACCCAGGAAATCCTCTCCACAAAGGCTACTAGTCTCACTAGCCACTGATAGCGAACAAGAGCTATCAAGATCAAAAACATGATCACCTTCTAAAGAGAAAGAATCCTCCTCCTCGCTTTCTTGGGCTATAACAACATCATCACTATCGATCCAACTAACTTTACTATCAGATATCATATCCAAGGAGGTAGCTCCTTCTCCCTTGACCTCTTCTGTCAGTGGCACCTCTATACTACTTTCTTCGGACTCCATATCAGCATAGTTACAATCCACATCTTCACCAGTAATTGAATGGTTAGTAGCCTTGGTTGCAGAATCAGTTAAAATACCAGCAGGATTTGCCATAAGCTTAAGTCTTGTGATGTCCATACGGGTAGCAAAGGTTGAGTTTTTACAGACTGAATTACCTAATCTAAAGGGCACCCCGACCGTCGGAGACATCTCCTCCATCAAAATCCCTATCTGGGCAGTACAAAAAGTTACCCTCCAACCCCTCAAAAATCACACAACCTGTCATTGTTCAACGAAACTATCACCTTCTTCTGAAATAAAGAATGACAATGGAATGTGAATGGTGGGTTTTAACAGACCATTTCCCATGCCTTAATTAACTAAAAGGTGTCCCAAAAAAAGATGCAAGTTCAGGGGTTGCAAGTAAAAAAGGTAGTGAAAGGGAAATGGGTTAGTCAGATCTGGTCAACTACAAGTGGATCCAAACTTCCATTTGTGGAAATTACTACCCAAAAATAGTTACTTTAGACTTTGATTATGCTTTTTTCAACTTCTTCTTCTCTGGACTCTTCTTTATCTACCTCCATCAACTAAAGTTAAGACAGAAAGAACCAGAGAAACAACTTAATATCCAAAGTCAAAAAAACCAAAAATATATATAAATAATAAAAAAAAGAAAAACTTTAAAACCACAATTACATCAAATTTAAAACCAAACCTTTATCCTCAAACACAAAAAGAAAGACTTGGAGAGAGAGAGAGAGGAAAAAAAGAGTCATGAGAAAGAACTCAAAGAAAGGTGATGTCCCAAGAATCACAGGAAAATCTGAAAAAGGATAGCACTTTTTTTTTTCAGATATCATTTAAAGAGTTCCCTGGATCTGAGGCAACCCTTCTCAACCTCTTGTAATTTTTTGCTCTCCCCAGTCTCCTCCCTCTCTCTCTGTCAAATAATTGGCTACAATTATAATCAAGAAAAGCGAAGCAAATATAGAAACTTTAACCCAAAAAAAAGAAAAGAAAAGAATGACTACTACCTAATTTTGTCAACGGTAGTAGAGTCTTCTTTTCCCCTCTCTCTTTATAGTTGTTTCAAGCAAGGACCATTTAACATCTGGGAGATGAGACATGGAAAAGAAATAGATCAAATGAGTAAGAAAAACAAAGATATATGGACTTTGAAAAAGAAAAAAGGTATGGACTTTGCTTACCATTTAAAGAAATTAAAAATAGTAAACAGCTCAAGTGATCATTAAGGATTAAAAAGACTTTTTTTTTTTCCTTCAACCAAAGAAAAAAATGGTTTTTTTTTATATTATTTTCTCTTTTATTTATACATACAATAATAATATCTGGGTGTTAGAGACTTGAAGGAGCAAAAGGAAAGCGAGTGGAGAAGAAAGAGAACAGAAAAATTAATGAAAAAATAAATGCATTGGTAAAAGGAAACAGACAAAGAGAGAAAAAAAAAATATGAGCTGACAGATGTCAAATCTTGAAAAGCATATTAAAGCATCTCCACCCATCTCATCTCATGCTCTCTTCTTTGTCCTTCCAATTTAATTCTTTTTTTTAATTTTTGTTTGTTTGTTCTTTTTTTTCTTTTCATCCTCCAAAGTCCAATCCTACAATACAAGCGTCTTTGTCTAAATTCTATCTTAATTTATTTTTATCACATGATAGATTTTTGTCAGGCTTTTCTGGTGATCAGCACCTGGCATTTTCTTTCATGTTGATTATTGATTGTATTCTTGAAAATTTGATTGATTTTATCAATCTCCATTATTTGGTATGACTAGGACTTTTGGTAGTTAATCTTGTTAATGACTTCATGAATTAGCTCATCATCCAAAAGCAATGGAAAAATAGAAGAAAAAAAATCTTTCCTTTTTTTTTTCTCATTTTGGAAACATTTTTTTCCCCTCCTTTGGGGTGACTGGGGTTTCAAAAATGGAAAAATGGATAAAGAATATGAGCTGAAGTAGCTGATTATAATTTGGGGAGAGGGTTTTTATACACCATGCAAATGCAATCTTTGATATATCATATATACTTATCCAAGTGAAGAAAATATTAATTTTTATTTTTTATTTTTTGATGTGTAAATATATTATTATTTAATTTTTAATAATTAATTCAAGAGTAATAATCTAAAATGTATGAAAAATGTTGGAATTTGAAAATAAAGGAGATGTTGTAAATGTTAAAATTTAAATTTGTTAAATATTTTTTTTTAAAAGTGATTATATGAACTGTTCGAATTCGTTTAAAATTAATTAATTACTTAATTATATTAACTTTTAGGTTTGGTGAATGAGTATGACAGTAAGTCAAAATCAACCGAATTTTACCTGCCTGAAATGAAAAGTGTAACCCCACCAATCTCTCAAAGGATCACAACATATCTGTCATGTGGCAAAATCTCACCTAAACCATTGATTATATGTTAATTATAGTTAAGCTATTGGCTAAAACTTGACCTTTTAATTAGCGACAGTAAGCATTTGGTTGCATTTTAGGTAAGAGCCAGCTTTGACCTCCTGTGTTTTCACCTTAGTTATCACTTATCACTAAAAAAAGTCTACAAATTTCGTTTTCTAGTTTCCTTGTAGGACTACTACTACTACTTCTCAAGTCAATGGCGATTGACTTTTTCTTTAAGGCACGAAACCTCTCTTTTTCCATGGATTCAAGATTAAGATTTTAAGCCAATTTGTTGTTATTCTTTCGGGTCATCATTTTTTTTGGACCAAACCACAAGAGTTTATCCTCAAGGCCCGACTCAGAGCGTTCTAAATTCTCAGTTTCAGACAAAGACAACCCTGTTTTTAGTTTTTTTTTTTTTTTTAAATGAAAATCCTGTCACCTAACAGAAAAAATAAGAATGTTGAATTCTAACCTGCTACCATGAAAATACATGTCAGATGATTGATTTGAAGAAAAATACTTGCCAGATTCGAGTCTTCAGGTTGGTTAATCATATTTTCAAGTAGCATTTGGGGAGCTTCTCACTTGAAAAGGTTCGATCAATTTAAGCTAGAAAACTAAATCCCCCCACTGTTGAGAAGAACTAACACTAGGGAAATTGGAATAGAGCAATTTTCAGAAGGTGTTTCCTCTGATGGAGGAGCACTTAATAATTGCATCAACAGCCAAAGAAAGAAACAGGGGGAGAAATGCTTAAAACTGTTCAATGACAACATTTTCAGAAGTGGACAAACTTGAAAAAAAATGCAATCATACAACAAAAATAGTAGGACTACTTAAATGGACAATTTACTGAGAAGATATCTTATCAGCTAATTTATAGTTTTTGCTAATAATAGTTTACACACAACAATAGGGGGATCATTGCTCCCAAAATGGCTATAGAGTTTCTCAAGAGTTTGCTATCAATGAAAAATTTTGACCAGAAACTGCCACTAGAGAAGGCAAATTTACCACAGCCAACCTGGGCAGCCAGTGCATCAAGTTTCAGAACCCTGATCTAACTTCTAATACACAAAGCCTTTTAGGCTAAAAATGAGTCTTTGCTTGTTCAACTATGAACTGGGTTTTAAAAATTTTCTTTAAATACTTCTGTACACTTAACAAAGTGGTTCCGCAAATCGGATGGCAGCCACTGCACAAGAAGTGCAGATCTTGGAGGATTGCCTAACTTAAAACAAGCAGAAATATCCTTATATCCATGTTAAGAGGTCTTCCCTTAAGTTACTTTATGGCAACATTGGATCACCTGCTGATGCAAGCATCTGCACCTCTGTTTCCTCGGCTGCTCGCTTAGTAGAATAACCTACCCCTGAATCACCTGCAGATATTAACAACTTAATCCATTTAATAGTGAAGAAAGACAAATTATAACATCTATTACTATAATGAAAATGAAAAGAACAGAAAAGAAAAGAAAAGAATAGAAGAAAGAGAAAGGTCCATTACCGTATATAGAATCATTAGATTGCTGTTCCATTGATGGATTCTTGAAATCTGCACAAACAAAATAGTTTAGGAAGGTTATATCAAATCTCTTCCCTATTTTAAGAGGAGCACAATCAGCTGAAACAACACATCTGGATTAAGAAAAGAAAATCTGGATACTGCACAATAAACAAATTAAATACTATATTTCTAAAGCATTGGTACATTTTGCATTTCTCTTTTATATGCTTGTTCGCAGCGATATTACACAAAAGAAAGTTACTTTCTTTTCTTATCAACTCCACGAATTGAATGCTGTCAACAAATTCTAGCATTTTAAGGTGATTTTATTACTGTGTGAATGTGGTTTTCAAGTCTTTCGTTGGACTAGTTAATCTTGAAGGCTTACCTAATTGCCCCTAGTTCACAACCAGTTATTTCACTCAGGTTCTGCCAGAAATTTACACCATTCCAGTTCACAGTAGTCCACCTATAAAGTTCAGAACCAAATCTATATTTGCCTCAGTGAAACACTGCACCAAGCCCATTTCTTGAGAGAATTTTACCAATGCTCATGAACTAGCAACAGTTAATATGAGCAGTGGATTCAGCACATTGCAATAATCCCATGTAGGAGCACCATGTTTGTATGTCCCATGATGGGTTCAACTATCATTGATTGGTTCTGCATCCTAGCTCCATTCTCATTGTCATCCATGGGTCTAAATCTAATCTATACAACCTCTAATTGAGCTTGAGCTGTTAAAGGCTGTCAAGTAGTTGTATCACAGATGCTAAGATCTATTTCTCAAATCCTATGTTGCTCCGACTCTTCATTTTTCTTGAAGTACCCGTGTCCGACACATATCCGGACATGGATATGGGGATATGATCCTCCAAAGACCCTTCAAATACATAGAAATCTTGGAAAAAATTAAACATACCCGTACCGGACACATACCCGTGTCCGACACTTACACCCGAGTCCGAGTAATATAGCTCAAATCTATGACTTCCTATCATTCTTTAGACAGATTCAAAATGGGAGTAGTAACTTGACCACCTAAAACTATTAGCATGCCGATCCTGCCAAAGGAAAAGGTAAAGGTGCAAAGAAATTAAGGCTCATTATGGCATTCCATACGTCTGTGGTGCTAGTGTAGCATCAATTTAAACCTCTGATTTCACAGTACGTACTCATGAGATGAATAAGAAGCATATGAACAAGAATTTCAAGCTTTATAATCAACATTGATAAGAACAAGTAAATTGAATCTAACACCCTTCACTTGTCTGACCTAAACCCAAACTTTTATTCACCTACAAGCAAACTTTGTTTCTGCACAAAATGCAAGTGTGTTCACAAGCAAACACAGATATTTATCACTGATAAGCACCCCCCCAAAAAAAATGCTGCATCAATAGAAAAAGGTTGAAATCTTGACAACTCAGTAACAATTGCATACCAAAAGAATGGCGTAGCCCTTTGACAGCATCAAAGTTCTTGTATGTATAACCAACAAAACTTAAATCTTTGGGTGTTAAAAGCATCTGCATAAAGTAGGAAAAATGATAAATAAACTCTACCAGGTATTTGTATGTCAGTAGGTACTCACTACTCAGTATGAATATATCAAGATATAAATATAACATGAACCAAGCATGTTGATTATCATGGACAATAATGTATATACTTCTCCACATATATGCATTTGTTGTTGTCACAAGTTGTCAACACACAATTTTTCAGAAGATAGATCACGAAAGCAGTTATCAATTGTTTTGTAAATTGCCATCTTTTGAACAAAAAAGGAAAAGGATAAAAGTTCAATAATTGCACATTCATAGCATTATCAGATCATATAATACAGCACAAACTTGCCACATACTCAAAAAATGTGTAAATAAAATGACATACACCAGCTGGGCCTGGGAAGTATTGGAACAAAAACTAATGCTTAAGTGTTAAGATGAGTTTACAGACAGCAATATTTGTTACAAACCTTCCGTGAGGGTCCCGAGCCAGTTCTTGCTGGTGCTGGAGCATCCAACTGGTGAGAATTCCAAAAGTAGTCAATTTATGAGAAAAGATATCTTTAATTTCACCAAGATGGATAAATACATAGTGGAGAAAGTGATTAGTATTTGGAATAAGCAAAAACAAAAGTAATAAAAAAGGGTAAATTCAAGTTATACTTCATCAAACTTCATAAAATTTTGAGTATCTAATTCCCCATTCACTTCAGGTCTAAATGCTGCCTCCATCTCATAGAGTTTATCCCACACAACGTCCTTGAACCAAGGATGAGCCTGAGAAAATTAAATGTCAACAACCTAAGGAAGAAGAGATAGTTGGTAGAAAAGGAATAACATCTCAATAAATCATAATCTTACTTTAATTTGATTTGCCCCTCCAGTACCCAATCTATGTTCGACATCACACAGCAATCTACATATGAGATCCTTTGCCTCATGACTTAACCTTGAATCTTCAGGAAATCTTAGGTGATTTTTCCAATGCACAATCTGACAATAATTTATGTCCAAAATGTTAGGAAAAAGAATGATATATCCATCAAGTGTAACATAGAGAAAATGTTCCTTTTAAACTTATGAGAGAAGGGCGGGGGGGAGAGCGACAGAGACAATGCAGCATGCATAACAAAATCAAAAGCAGTCATGGTGCATAGGTGTTACAATTAAACTTTTCAGGAAAAAACACAACTAACTTTTCAGAATGCTCGCAGAACACAACATCACCCATGGTGCTGGTAAGACACCAATAATGTAATTATCCTGTACAAGTAAGCATTTGCATAGTTGGAATAACTAGCCGTAAGTGCATGTTTAGTTGTGGACTAAATACAATATTATCAGCTTAATATTGTATATAAAGGTGCATTAAACATCTAGGCTTTATCCTGCGTTAGAATTCTTAATAATAGCAGTCTCTATCAGTAAAGGAAAGAGTTGATATTATAAACTAGCCCAACTAGAAAACAGAAGTTGCATAGTGGAATATCCTAAATTTGGAGAGAGCACACAAGAAGAAAGACAATAATAAGAATACAGCAAAGATAAACTAGAGCTAAGAAAATAAAGCCAGACAGAAGCATGTTACCTTCCTGCATGCGGTAATCGGATCATCTGAATAAAATGGTGGATATCCAATTAGCATTTCATACATTATTGCTCCTAGTGACCACCTAAAATAAGTCCAAGAGAAAAGGCAGCATTATATAAGTTATGGTAAGAGAACTTCACAGAGAAACCTGTGTCTACGCAATAGAAAGTAAACAAAACTTTCAGCAATCGGTTAGCTCCCACATTCAAATTTGTTACTGGAAAAGATGATAGACGGCGTACAGTTAGAAAAGTAAAACAGATATGACTCATGCATGAACACAAAGTAACAAAATGGAGAACAAGTAATATATACCAGTTGCAACCATGACTGAAAGAGAACTGAAAGGAAATATAACTAACCAGTCACATTCCATGCCATATCCTTTCTTCAGTAACACTTCAGGAGCTATGTAATCAGGCGTTCCCACAGTTGAAAATGCCTTCAAAGTAAAACAAAAAAAAAAAAAACTAATAGCCAAAATCACTGGAAAACAGCTTTGCCAACTGAACCATGTCTTTCAAATCATAATTCTGATTGCATTACCACTTATGCAGCTATTCAATGAGAAATTTACCAAAAACTTTTGTCACTCTCTGAGCTTTAAGATTAGTTAATTCTAGTTCACACGCTGCTATTTGCAAATACCTTTGTAAGGGAAAGAAACTTTTAAAATGCTTATAGGAATATGTGTGCCATTAGTTGCCATTGAGAAAGCCTAGTAAGTACTATGTAATAGAATTGTTCACATGTAGCAACAAGAAAAGTTAGGCATAGTTCAGAGGAAGAAAACAAACATGTGTATAGACAACAAACTTCTAGAATTTTATGTTTCACTTTAAATTTGACAAGAAGAGGTCTGATAAAGAAAGGGAAGAAGTGCCATTAGTCAGAGAAAAGGGGCATCAATCAAGAGTCAAAACTGGAACTTTGCACAGGAAAACTTGAGAAAGGTTAATATTATACCTTAAAGCAACATCTCTATGGAGTGATGTACTTCAATTAATTAGTATGCTGGAAAAAATTTTGCGCTGCTGCCTTATTGTTGTTTATGGATTCATCTGGAATGTACTTTGAGAATACATGCATTAAAAGATAACAACTGAGAAGTAAATTGTTTACATACCAACTTTCTTCTGTTCATCTGCCAATGCTGAAGCTGCCTCTTATTGTCAGCATCAGGAATACATCCATCAATATCCATAGGTTCTGTCATATTTTCATCATCCATGGGCTTATTCTCATGGATTGCTGGTAAATTTCTACAATCAAGAGGCTTACAAAGGCCAAAATCTGACAACTTCATGTGACCATTTTTGTCCAGAAGAAGGTTGTCAGGTTTAATGTCTCTGGAAAGAAAGTGAATCTAAAGAAATAAGATGGGGAAACAATAACTTGTAACAATTATCAACAGAAATTACCACATCACCCTGCTTCAAGATGAATTAATTAGGCAATATATTAGGGAAAGCTAAAACTTTAACCTGTGAATGTAATTATGTTTGTGAATAGACTCAATGGCCAAGACACTTTGAGCAATGTAAAACTTTGCTACATTTTCAGTTAAGGTATCCTCCCTCATCAGCAGAGTCATCATATCACCACCAGGAAGATATTCCATGATCAAATATAAGTATTCAGCATCCTGAAACGAATAATAAAGTTTTACTATGCAGTGGCTTGCAACTTCTGCCAGCAAGTTCCTCTCCGCTCTAACATGTTCTACCTAAGGAGTCAAAATACATTTTGGTAGATTAGCAGTATAGAAAGGACTCTAATGGAAAATGACAAAATAGTAGAATTTGAAGCATGTGATATTTATAAGAAGGTTAGGTATCAACCAAGGAGCAGAGACAACAGCTGAAAATCAGAGGAGAATAGACAAGGGATACAAAAACATGCCTTAATTTGATGTAGTATACAACAAACTTGGAGCTAGTTTAAAATCAAGGGAAGCTAATATGTAAGAGTGTATGTATAAGTTTTAAAATTAAGAGGTGTAATATAGAGGCAGATGGTTGACAAAAGTTCCACTCTCCTCAACTCTGACTTTAGAGGTATCAATTAAACGAATGGTAATTTGCATGTTACCTGTCCTCGCATAAGCATTTCAGATTTCTTTAACTTCTTCATTGCATAAATATTTCCAGATTTCTTCTCCCGACACAGTCGAACCTGCAGAAAAAAGTATGAGCAATAAAATACTCCAGGCAGCCAATGCATGAATGGTGATATAAATAAGAAGCAGAAAGCAACAAATAGTTCCAAAACGAAAGGGACTATGAAACAGCTTATATTAGAAACAACAAATAGTTTGACATATAACAAACATTAGCATTCTAACCTCACCAAAGGCTCCCCTTCCAATAATGGTCAAAAGATCAAAATCATCAACACAAATCTTGTGCCTTTTAAGTCTCATAAATTCTGTCTCTTTCCTCTCTAAATCCTTTATCAGATTGATCTGTTCGTCCTTGGGCACATCTGAAGCAGCTAACTTTCTCTCTAGGACCCATCGTCTGCAATGAAATCAAATCATGTTATTAACTTGAAATTGGCATTACCAACTCCAAGCACACAAATGCTGACAACATTTTGGAGAAGGATACATCAGGTTGGAGAAAACAATGTTACAACAATAAATCTCAATTCCAAAATACCCCAAAAGTCATATTCTAGAATTGATTTAGGAATCCTTTATCAAATAAAGTTGAAAATATCATGTACCACATGTAATTAGTAGGTTTTTGTGGATAAATGCTAAAGATAATAATTTGACTAGGAAATCAGATATTTTCATCTGCATGCTGCACACAAAAATGGTTGTGATGGATTTGTATAAACCAATCTAAGTATTGAAATCCATCAGTTTTCAACAAATAAAATTTGCACATCCTATACATCAATGAAGCAAAACATGCTTTCCTTCATTGTCTTAATCGAATATATGTTGGAATGCATATGTACATCATGACAAGTCACATAAAATACACAGGTATGAGGTATTTATATTAGTTCTAAATTTTCCAAAACAAAAACTAGCTTTTAACATTTTTTCTTTCTTTCCTAAGGACACAAGTAACAGAATTCCCCTTTGTTGTTGTTGTTGTTGTGGTTTCTTTTTCTTTCTTTTTTTGGGAGGGGGTTTGGGCTTCCAGAGAAAAAGTAAAAAAATAAATAAATAATCCAAGACCTTGAACTAGAAAATATCAATAGTACAAAGAAAAGTTTGGATCATCAAAACTGCCAACTCGTAGAAAACTGTAAAAGACATAGTAACTTCCAACTGGAGCAAATTTGCATTGATAACTAAAGCATGCACAACATCAGATTTAATAAGCCCCTACCATTAATTGATGAGAAAAGCAAGGAGAAATACACAAAAATCTTTCTTGATACTTTCAAATCCATTTTTCGAAAAAATTACCTGATTTGGGGAAACAGTTCAATTACTCCTATTAAATGTTCCAATTTCCAAACAAAGAAACCTAATTTGACATTTATCCGCTCCCCAAACACTAACAGAAAAAATGGAACTAAGCCACATACAAAGCAAAGCAAAGCAAAGCAAGCACCAGACTCATCAGCTCAAAACCAGAAAATTGAATGAAAAAAGAAGCAATTGAAGTTAGGTTCATCTGACTACAAGGTTCACTGATTCCACCAAAAAAATGCACTAATCTAACATTCAAAGTTCTCATCTTTTTCTTTTTTAATTTCTCAGCAGCCAAACAAAGATCATAAAAAATGCAAAAAAATATATATATATATTTTTAAGAATAAGTAAAACAATACCTTTCTTTGCGTTCTTGAATATTCTTCCTCTGAGCTCTATAATGATTCTCAATAAACTGTTTAGCCGCCGCCACTTTCTCCATCGTCAAGCTTGACCCTAACACCTCCTCTGCTCCACTCTCTTCTTCCTCTATGCCCTCCATTTCCCCTCTCTCTCTCTCTCTAAAAGTTTTGCTCTCTCTCTATATATATATATATTTCCTCTTCTAAAAGCTCTCAACTGTTCTCCCTCTCTTTACTTGAAAGAACAACAAAATCTTTCTCATTTACTGCAACAGCCAACAAAGAGATGATGGAAGAGAAAACAGAGCTCTTTCACTGATCTTCCTCTTTAACCTCTGCTTCCACTCTCACCATCCTTTCATTTTTAAACCCAATAAAAACCATCCACGTGTATTTTTGCCAGCGTGGCGGTGTATTAATGCTTCTTTGAAGCGGGTTCAGGGTGGGACTGGAAGCAGGGGACTTAGGTTTTTATTTTTTAAGCAATAAGTTTAGCGGGTGTTGTCAGCGTAGGAGTGGGAGGAACTTTCACGCGCGGTGATGAACGCGTGCATAACACTTCGAGGTATGGTGGAGAGAAATGTCGTTTTCCGGTCATAAATGATATTTTAACACATTTTAGACAAGAAAGCTGCAAGCGGTCCCATCGGGTGTTGGGTTGTAATTGGAGAGTGCTATTCACTCGCCTCGAATACAATGTGGGTTTTTGTCTGTTTCTTTTTTTTTTTAATTATCTGGTCAGTGATTGGCTGTCTTTGCTGCTTAAAAAAGTGAGGGTTGATCTCTTCTCTTAATACTCACACACAAATTTACTGTGTGCATTATTGTTTGTTCCGTTTGATCTTAGTTGTAAGAAGGAAAATAAAATAAAATCCGGGACAAGCGGACAACTTTAACATGTTCTTGTCTTTTTTTTTTTTTTACAGTATTTCCTCTTTTCTTTTTTTTTTAATTAAAGATTATAAATAAAAAAAATTCGGTTAATGGATAAATATATATTAAAGATCATTTTATTATTATTTTAAAAACAATTTATATTTAATATAGTATTTGTATTGAAAAAATATATATTAATTATATATTTTTTATAGTTATTCTCTTAATTAGTATCACTATATATTGATTAATATTTTCTTAAATAAAATATAAATTTTGTTAGGTTAAATTATTATTTATAGTAAAAAATTTATTTTAAATACAATAATTTATAGCCAAGTGATCATTTCTAACGCATTAAAACTTATACGTTAGATAATTTTAAAAAAAAAATACGTTAAGATATATGTTAATAAAATCCTTAAAATATTTTGATGGGTATGTTTTGAATTTCATCTAGTTTGAACTTTGAAGTGAATAATTTTTAATGGAAAAGATGATAAGAATACAGTCAAAACATGAGCTTAAATTTGATTTGGTCAAAATTTTGCTACTATTTCTATCATAATCTTACATTAAACATCCACTTGAATCCTTAATGCTCACAATCAATTCATATAAAAATTACTTTCTTTATTAAGCAATGTTAAGACAATGAACCTGTTTAAGTAGATTTTTAAATCTATAACATCTTATAATATATATAAGTATTATTTGGAATCAAATCTTAAACTTGTGAATCTAGATTTTTCTCATTCTTTTGGCATAATCAATTCTATCTCTGAACTAAATATATGTAAATCTAAGAAAAAAAATCAAAAAAAAAATTGTTCCAATCCTCAAACCTCTCCAAATGATCAATTATTTTCATGGATGATTTTGTATTTACTAATACATGCATAAAGTTTTTTTTTCTTTTATTGGTGGTTTAATCTAAAAGTGATTAAATTTGATAATTTTGAATATGACACAAAATCACAATGTAAATATGATAATTTAATAAACATGTTATGACATATTTAATATAAATATTATATTTATATTTAAAAATTTTATATAAATATAAAATACGATATGCATTCATAAATTACGATTTATGATATCTAATAAAAAATTAGGAGTAATATAGGATTCTAGGTTACAAGTACTTTTTGGACGTGTGAGAGAAGGAAAGATTACCTGTTTCTATGCAGGCAATGTTGTCTTAAAAAATAAGGAATTTTACAGTGAAATCTAGCTGTGAAACCAGCAAAACTCTTAAGTAACATATATATATATATATATATATATATATATATATATCATGTGTGGTGAGTTGTACCATAGACCAAATGATCCAGTACAAAAAAACAGTTCACCTGGGTCTAGTAGTAGTACCCTTAGCAACGTGTCCATCTATTATTGGACTGTGACAGTTCTTGGTCATGTGATGATATCCCATTGGTGGGTCAATTTTGTAGTATTTGTATGTAAAAACATTGAAATGTACATTTGTAAGGTGGGTTAGGGTTGAACATTCAGTCTTGGGTTTTAAAATTTAAAAAATTAAACAATAATTTAAAAAATCAATCGAATTGATTTAACTCTATACAAAAAATTAAAATTAATTGGTTCTTTGTTCAATCTATTATGTCTATTTAAGTTTTATTTTGGGTTTATGAAATTGGATTTATGAAATTAGGTAATATGATTATGGGTTGGATAAGATAGTTGAGTTTAATATGATTAATATAAATATAAATAATTTATTTTATTTATTTTAATGAGTTGTTAGTTTGTTCTATCGGTTCGGTTTGAAAAATAAAAAATCGCAGATCGATCGAATAAACTTATATTAAATTGATTTGTCTAACTAAAATTTATCAAAATTGATTAAATCAAATCAAATGAATCGATTAAAATCAATTTCGATCGATTTACCCGATTAATACTTACCTCTAAGGTGGGTTTAATGAGAAATGTAAATAATAAAAAAAAATTAGGAAATGTTTTATCTTCCACATCTTCCTTTCATGTTTGACACCAATTAGGACAGGCAGTTCAGCAGCAGCTCTTGAAAAGACAGCTGTTCCATTTGGTGTTGGGCAAGTTTTAAGAAGGAAAAAAAAAAAAAAACCTCTCTGGTTGCCTTTGTTCATTCAATCTAATCATGTAAGAACAATATTTGCAAATTTAATTCAGATTAGAGTATTAGTGATTGAAATGTTATTAAATTAAACAGTTATGATAAACTTTTTTTTGGTAATGAAAATTGCTTAGACTACACTGCAATCCCCTTTTGAAGCTTTGATCGATTAAATGTCAACTAACAAATTTAGAGCAATATCTTGAAAACTAATGTTGATCTTAAATCTAAGGTTTATGTCATATAAATTGATCTTTATTTTCTAAGAATGATCCTGATATTAAACTTTTGTTCATCTTTTTTCATAAGAAAATAAGTACAGATATAGAGTTGAATTCGGATTTAGTTTAATTGGTTCATTCAATCATTACAGGTATGAATTTGAATTCGGATTTAGTTTAATTGATTCATGCAATTACTTTTAAAATATAGTATTTAACAAATTTAAAATTTAAATCTCAATATCTATAATTTTTTTTTTATCTAACACTACGACCTTTTTTGTGTAAAAAAAAAAAAGGTATGGATTGAAACTTGAAATCCAAATTTTTAAGAAGGAAAGACAGAACAAATCATAAGAGACAAAAAGTCACTATAGAACAAACAATTAGGACTTAATTAAACAAAGACCAAAATCCATTTAGACCATTTGAGCAAACCAAAAGGGTGGAGTTTCTATATTGGGCTCTTTAGTCTGACAGAACAGAACCTAGTACCTTTTAGGCCCGAGCCAAACAGAGCCCAATTTCCCCCCCCCCCCCCCTTCTCTCAGACCTCCCCTTACTATCACCAATATCGCCAATCGCAAATTAACAATAACTAAAAAGAAAAAGGGTTTCTGTTTCAGGTTTCAAGTTAAAGAAGGACAGGGGGGAGTTGCAGAAACATATGGGGGATCCTTATTATAGATACCCTGCTGCTACAGCTAACACAGGTGCTAACTCTTGTCTTTATTTACCCATAATTTTCACATGTTCTTCTTTCTGTTTTTTTTTTTTATTATTTGCTTTCCAGAATTCCACTTGTTTGCTTATAAAAATTTGTCTTTTGGGTCATTGTCTGCAAATTTTCAATCTTTAGTATACTTTGAACTGGATATGATTATGTGATATCATTTGAACTGGACTATGTTGGAGTTGATTTAACGTAAACCATTCATGGATATTTAAGGAGGGCTCTCTTACACTGTATACTATACTATTGGGTTTTTCTTTTTTTATTTAAACATAATTAATATTAATAATGGCTAATGCCAAGGTTTCCCTTGATTCCTGACTTATTAAGGTGTCAAGTGTAAAATCATAAAGGTGATATCTTTAAAGAACTGCATTTGCTATGAATTTCTGTTAGGCACCAGTACTTTGCATTCCCATTATTCAACGGATAGCTTTTCCCTGTTTTTTCTACCTATTGAATTTAATCAATGATACATTTTCAACAATTATAATTTGTGGAGGTGGGAAATTCTTTGCTTGATTGCCTGGTTGGTTCCCTGCACCGAGGTATTCATCATGGCATACCTTAAAGATGGAAAATAATGGTAGATGAAAATTAAACTTTCCTGGTTTAGAACCTTTTAATTGTGAATATTCCGGTGATTTTTCGTGCTTCCCATTGATCTTAACAAGTTAACACTGCTTTATTGATTGTTGACTTTCATTGTGACAGGTAGTATTTCAAGGCCCAGCTTTCCTGGTTACTTGTCATCTGAAGCGCCCTTATTGGCATCTCATCATGCTGATACGCAGATTGCTTCTTCAGATGTTCAAAAGAGAGATGTAAGGCATTTCTAGAATTATATTATTTTCATAAATAACTTTGGGATCGTATAACTGAGAATGTCCATTTTGATTGGCTTTTTCATGCGGATAAATCCATTGCAGCTTGGGATATATGGTGTGGATAATACTTCAAATTCCGGAGTTTATCCTGTACCCAATCTTGGTGGTTTACCAGCTGCAGCTACCGTAAGAGCTTACCCACCTTCTTTAGGAGATCCGAGTTTAGCTGCCCAAAGATGGGATGCTTCAGTAGGTGTTAGTTCAAGTGCGGGACTTCATCCCGAACCTAGTTTTGGTGATGTATCAGCTGGAGCTCCCATTAGGGGTTACTCATCTGCTCTAGAAGTTCCAAATTTAGTTGGCTATAGACGGGATGCTCCTGGTATTAGTCCAAGAGCTGGAGTTCATCCTGAACCCAGCCTTGGTGCTTTATCAGCTGGAGCTACCATTAGGGGTTATTCATCTCCATTAGAAATTCCAAATTTAGGTGGCCAAAGACAGGATGCTCCTGTAGGGATTAGTCCAAGTGCTGGACTTCATCCTGAACCCAGCCTTGGTGCTGTATCAGCTGGAGCTAGCATAAAGGGTTACCCTTCTCCTCTAAAAGATGTGAACTTAGTTGGCCAACGACAGGATGGTCCACTAAGCACGAGGCCAGGTATTCCTGATGCTGTTGATGAAAAGCCTGCCTCCCGGAGAAACAGTGATGGTCCCCCTATTGCTGCAGAAGAATCGAACATTCTGTTTGTCGATGGTCTTCCAACAGACTGTACAAGAAGAGAAGTAGGCCGTATCCTTTTTTCCCATGCATGCTTTTGTGTATGGATATATTCCTCAACAGGATCCCAAGAATGTTTGAGCAAAGTTTCAGAGAAAAGAAAAATGCTCATTGCTTTCTGGTCATTTTAATCCTTTACTTAACATCAAAGATCTTTTCCGTCCATTTATTGGCTACAAAGAGATAAAACTTATTCACAAGGAACCAAGACATGTAAGTTTACTACTTGATATTTTCTCTCGATTTAGCTTCCCAGTTATTGCTGGAGCTTCTTGACATGCTTTACTCTTTTAGAATAACACCAAGTTGGCTTCGACGAGTTACCATACATTTGTTTTGTGCTTAAGGCTTTCTATGCAGTGCCTCTTGAGAAATGTCAGGACAAATAGCTTAATATAGCAAGTTGTTAACACATTTTCATTAATTTAGTTCTATTTATGTTCTCTGTATTCTTTAGTTGTCTCACTGAATTAAGTCAATTGCAGAGTGAAGATAGGGCCATGGTTTTGTGCTTTGTAGAGTTCGATGACTCAAAATGTGCAGTGACTGCCATGCGAGCTCTTCAAGGTAATCTAGGCACAAAAACTTGCATAAGAACTTAAAGAGAAGAATAATGGTGCAACAGAAGAAAAAGAGAATGTTGAGAAACGACTCGAGGAAATGCAAGGCATTTCATAATTTGTTTATTAAAGCCTAATTACTTACATTTTCGTTGTTAGCATCATTGTTTTCAATATCATATGTGACATATATTCAGTTCACAATGAGCATGAAATGTGATGAAGTTCTACATAGTACATGATTTCTCACAATCTTTGTTTGGTAGAAAGTTGAGTATGCACTATGTATTAGTATTACAGCATTAGCAGTCAATTATTTAAGGGAAGTTGGATGTTGGCTTTCTGCAGGTTACAGATTTGATGACAAGAAACCCGACTCCCCGGCCTTGAGAATCCAATATGCACATTTTCCTTTCCATCTCCGAGCTGATCCTAATGATCAAAATGCACGGTGACCTCATCCGAGACCTGGGATGCATTATGATTTATTATATGGACATGTTTCAGTCATGTTAATGATTGTTACAACTGCCTATGCAGATCAGATCAGTTCTTATTTTCTCATGTTTTTGCATGTGAAAAAACCATCACATATTCTCTCACTACATTTTCATTGCAAAGCCATATGTCTGTTTGAATGTGGCAATTGTATGCAATCCATTTTGCATAACTTATACAATTTCATTATATACGTGGGGCTGACAGCTAAAGCTCCTTGTATCTCATTTTTTGGCATCATCCCCCTTCTAGAGGGGTAGACTAAATGTGAAAAGAATTTTTCTTACTACTGTTTTGTTTGTTGAAGAATGTTCTGACAAAGACAGATCAATAAAACTGGGATATTTAAACTTTAAAGTCATCCCAGAAAGAATACCGATTTGACTGGCAAATATGTTATGGCATGAAAGTCGCCAAAGACTTTAGCATTTACTATGGTTTTGAGACTTGGGGAGGAAGTAACCAGAATTATAAACTTGCCCCTGATTATATTATTCAGAAATGGAAGTTTTTTCACAAGAAAGCTATTCATTTATTTGTTTGATAAACCAAGAAATGAGGTGATAAACTTGCAGTTCCTGTCCAATTAAAGTCAATTTGATTTTCTTGTAGTTTATACTTTAATATTCAGTTGCATTTGGGTGTCAAGTGTTAATCAAGTTCTTCAGAAAAAATTCTTTATAGTTATCACTAATTGGACCATTTACAATGACATCTTTCTGCATTAAGAATTAATAAGTCATTTTCATCATCCTTGTACCGTGTTCATTGTTCAGCATGAGGATAAAAATATCACCCCAGAATTCGTTTTTATAGAAAATCACTTGCCTTACATTTTCTTCTTACCTTGAATCAAGTTTGAAAAATCAAGTTTGAAAAATACCCGGACAGTCGAACTGGTTCAATTGAGAATCGAAAGTCTATCCATTCTGGTATGATACATTAAAACAAGTAGTTTGATTTAATCGATAAAAATCGGTTCAATCGATTAAAAGCTGATAAAAAATTGGTTGTTGATTTTTTATTTTATTTTTTTCATTTTTTAAAATGATGAGCATATTTTTATTAATTATTTATTATATTTATCTCTTATTTAATATTTTAATTTTTTATTAAATTGATCGGTCCAACTATTGAATCGATGATCGGAAATCATACCGGTTTAACATCAGGTTTGGTTATGAATATATGAACATTAACTTTCACTTAATGATTCATGTGATGTGCTTTCAATCAGAGATGAACAGCTGAGTCTTGAAACATTTTACACATAAAAGTTTCTTATATCTATAAACAATGGCACCAATATCACCCCCCATAGTTCACAACAAAATTCAAAAAGGAAAAAAAAAAAAAACATAATTTCATATAACCTTGTCCAAAATTGAACATTTAAAAGAATATTTTTGATGTCTGATTTTCATTCATATTCTTTATTCCATAATGGAAGAAGTATAGAACCTAGGAATACACATATCTTCATGTAAATGTAAATCTAACACTATAACTCCAATTATTCCATTTGTAGGAGGGAACAAATATATAATTTTACAAATCCCCTTCAAACAAATTTACAATTAATCCCTACAATAATGTTACACTACATTGCAAAAAATGAATTTCTAATGTTTAAAAAGAACAAATATTGTTTTTTTTTTTTTTTTTCCTTCCCAAATTCCAACTTCATTTTTGTAAATTACAGAAAAGCAGTGCCAGCAAGACCATGATGTAAAAGATTATGAGCAATAGCATCTCTAGCTTTCATCGAACTTACCGATCTCAAAGCAGCTTCAGGGACCATTTCATCATCAACAAGCTCAATTTTCAAGTCTGGGTCAATTCCTTCATTCATCATTTCACAAATATTATGTAAAACACAACATGCTCCTAGTACAACAGGCAAATCCTGTAACTTCACTTCTGTTCTTTTCTGCAAACAAGACCATCTCCCTTTCAATCTCCCAAACGCTTCCTTAGCAACCCTTTGAATCTCCCCAATCTTTTCATTAAAAGCATGTTGTGTCCAAGTCAAATGTTGTTGTGTGTAAGGAACCAAAACCCAATCCATTAATGGATACCCTGAACTCCCAACAATCCAAACTCCTTTCAGTAATCCCCCATTTGCCCTTTGATACAAAGCTGATTTTTCCAGCACTTGATCGTCGTTCATTGAACCTGGCCACCCGATACAAACATCTGTAAAAACTCCCCTAGGATCGACCACACCTTGTACAGTTATCGAGTACGAGGTTTTCTGGTTCCGTTCCGTATGTCTCTTGTTGAAATACGCCGACACGCTTATTTTCGGTGCTATAATCGGGATATGCGTCGTATACACTGATCCGACGACGTTTGGTATTCCCGAAATACCCTCGAACTTTTCTTTTATTTTCCGCAACGGATCCTCGTCCGGCCAGTGTAAATATTTCGGCATCAGAACGCTGCGTATTGCCGAACAGACTTCGAGGACCAACTTATGACACGTCGAGATGCCTAAACCGAACCGTTTCGAAACGAGTCGTAACGGTTCACCCGTGGCTAACCGCCAAATGCAAACCGCCACTCTTTGCTTAACGGGGATCGCGTTCCGTAACGTCGTGTCTTCTTTGGCGATAACGGAGTCGAGTTCTTCGCAAATGAGCTCGAACGTTGACTTGCTCATCCTAAACGCCTTCTTGAATTCTTCTTCCGGGTAATCGGGTTGGTTACACTCGTCCCACCAAGCGTTCGATCTGTCTTTCACCCATAGCCGCCTTTGCGGACCCGACCGAGATTGTTTGTCCTGTTGGTTGGGTGATTGGTTTTCCGTTTGGTTAACGGAAGCGGCAGCGGCAGCGACGGAGACCGCCATGGCTCGGGACTTCTTCCGCTTCACACGGTCGGTTTCGTCGATTTCGGAGTAGTAATCTTGGAAATTGGAGTAAAATTCGAGCATGGTTCGAGTTTTTCTCTTATGGGTCGACTCCAAAATCGATTTCTCTTCATTGGATGCTTCGTTTTGCTCTTCATGGTCTTGCTTTTCTTGCTCTTCAAGCAACAGTAATGAAGTGATAATACCATTCAAATCTTTCTTCTTGGTTTCATGATCAGTGGAACAGCTATCGTCATCATCGTCGGAAAACGTCTCCTTCCGTCGCCGTTTGTAATTGTCGCCGTTATTCATTTCAAATAAAAGAGTGAAGAAAAAACCAAAATCGTTCTTTGGGTAGGCAAAGCTGAGAGTTTCATATAGGAAGAGAAAACAAAAAGAAGGGTAAGGTGTGAAAAGGTTGAAGTAAGTGTGAACGCAAAGAGATTCAATCATTCAATTTGACATTAGAAATGTGTCATTTAATATAAAAAGCAAAATCAAATTTGAGATAGGAGTAGGTAGTAAAACAATACAATAGTATTCGAAAGAATTAATCATAAGAATTAATTTAGTTGATTAAGAGAACTTTTTTTTTGTTGGTAAAGTATGATTTTTGAAAAAAGTAATTTAAAATAAAAATGTTAATGCACCAAATTAATTTTTAAAAAAATAAACTTTTCAAAAATGTTAAAAAATAAGAAGAGATGAATTATAAAGCTTAAAAATACTTCCAATTATAAAATAAAATAAAAATAATAAAAAGAGAAATTGTTCATTTATTATTAAAAAAAAATTAAATTTTATAAACGAATTAAGAAAATAACAGTATCTTCTTAAGATATATTAAAAAAATAAAAATATAATCTTTTTAAATTAAAAATATATAAAAATCAACTCATAATAATAATTAGGAAAATGGATTTAACAATTTTAGTTATAGTTATGGAGGACAATAGATAAAAAGAAAGTCAAAGCTTACAGCTTATGATGGGGCGCCAGCACAAACTTGCCAAAATGCAAATGTCAATAAATAAAAAATAAAAAATAAAAAAAAGGTGTGCAATTGGAAGCGTGAAGGTGTGAACGAGGCCTTTTGGCTAAAACTGTTTAGATATGGATTGGAGGTGGTGGGCGGTAGGTGTGGGACGGTGGCCTTTGATTGTATTGTCATTGAATTACGCTGATTCTTTAATTCATTTTCTTTTTCTTTTTTTTCTTTGATTGGTTTGGTTTTGTTCGGTAGTTTCAACTCCCTGAATTTCAACTTGGTGTTAGACTGTTAAAATAAATGAAAAGAAAAGAGATACATACATACATACATACATACATACATACATACAGCAAAATAAATATAGGTTTAACCTTTTGAAAATATATTTTCTTTTTCCAATACAATCAAATTGCTTACCGAAGTTTTTTTTAACATTAAAATAAATTAAATATGAGCATGAATTATTTTTGATATATTGATAATAAAATTTTATTAACGGAATTAATTTTTTATTTTTAAAATTATGTATTTTTTTATTAACTTCATTGGTATAATTTAAAATTTTTAATAAAAAATAATTTCTCAACTAATAAATAAAAAGGTATGAAAATGGTTGTGAAATTTTGGGCCCACAAATGGTTTGGCTTGAGTCATGGCAATGCTATCATCTAAATATTAAAATCTGCTTAATTAGAGATGCTTGGCTTGCTTAATCACTTTGACATTGACATTTATAGAAGAAAAATTATCTAATACATTATTAATGAAAATTTTAAATTTTATAAATAAAATTAGTAGATGACAAATATCTCTTAGATATAATAAAAAAAATTAAAATAAAAAAATATATATGATAATTAATGTTTTAAAGATGATTTACATATTTATATATATATATAGTAATAATATTGTATATATTATATATCTATATATATATATATAGTAATAATATTGTATTAAATGTAAAAATTGATAACTTTATTCATCATTTTCGATGCATTGAATGAAGATATTACTATATATAGTAACCTTAACAAGTGCCCTTAAAGCATTTGTTAACAAAATCCTATATATATTTCGAATGAATTTTAGAACAAGATTGTTTAGGGTGTGACTGTGATGGGAAGTTTACGTTACAATTTGTGGAAATTTATGTCTTTTTGTCCACCTGCTTTTCTATTTTATCTTGGCGTTTGCCAATAATATCATGTTTTACAATGGCCATGTAAAAACATTAAAATAAAAATAAAGGGGCAAAAGTGGATGAGAAATTGAGAAGAATCTTTAATTCTTTTGGTACAAGTAAAAACTTTAAGTCTGGCTGGATGGAAATGGAATAAAGGGTATAAACTAATCTAAAGTACTAAACAAATGTTTTAATGACGTTTGGATCCCTTCTAGAATCTAACAAGTTCCATTAATCATGCAGAATTGTTTTATTATTATTATTATATTACTTAATACAATAACGATAATTAATGACAAATAACATTCATTATAAATTTTGCTTAATGACTTGATGAGAATGTGATTTTACAGCTTAGAAGAAGGCAAAACATACCTATATTATCCAGATTTTTTATTTTTTTAAAATATTCATATTCGATATATATTCAAACATAAATATAAAAATATGATCTTTTAAATATATAAAAAAAATTTAAAAAATTTAAGTATACTCATATTGGATAAATATCTGTATAACATAAAAATATACTACTATCAAACTACTATAAAAGTAAAGTAAATTGGAATTTCAAGAACTTCAAAATTAACAGATAACTATAGTCTATATGAGCTTAATTGCTTGCTTACTACTGCATGTTACCTCATTTAGTCAATAGGGCTCAAGTGGGGTACCAAAGGTAACAAATTCAACATTTTCTGCCAAGTTTTGAAAAAAAATAAAATAAAGGGTAGCTAAAATCTAAAGTATGTCCCTAACTGTCTGCTTTAATTCTCTGGGACCAATTCAGAAAATCAAAACCTAGTGGTAAAAACTAGATTAGCCAAATCTGAATGGCACATAGTCAACCATATGTTTTTTTTTTCTTTTTTTTTCTTTCTTTCCTGCAAAAAGCTTTGATTAGTAACATTAAAATGTGATCAATGAGTAGTTGTTGTTGAATGAGTCTTTTACCTAGAAAGACTGGAGCATTCTTGATTCCAAAGCTATTATTACATACACTAAGGTATCTCCCCCTTTTGCACCAAGATGATTCATGAAACTCTAATCTGTCAAATGGTTGAATTTCCAAATCTTTGTGGGTTTGGCAAAAACCCAAAACCAATTCATATTCAAGTAATCATCCAATACAACTATTCTTTGTTTAACTTCTTTGATGCCCGTACAACTTTGAAGGAGTATGTTTTAGCCTTTTAGGTATTTGTAAATTGATTAACCCCAAAGGCTCAACCCCAACACCGACCAAACAGGCTCAACCCCGGTCAGCTCTAGTCCCAGATCAAGTAACATCGTCCGATCCCGCTCCTGATCAGATTTCTCTGCATCCTCTTGGTCGAGCCGGGTCTGGGATATCGATTCCCAGTCAGGAGAGGGAGAAGGAAGTTGTGTTCGTTTCTGGGTTGCTGAAACCAGATCGATTCGTTCCGCCTCATCTTAGGCCGGGTTTTGTGCGAAGAGAGGAGAGGCCTGAATCGGAAGTGTTCCAGGGAAAAGAACAGGGGTTGAAGCATTTTGGATCGTCAGGTCGCTATGGTGAAGATAGGCGGCCCAAGTCAGGTGATTACGAGAAGATGAAAAGAGGTGGCGAATCAGATTTGGGATTGATTGGTCGGCCTAGATCCAGTGGGAATCGACCTAATTTTAGTAGATGAATAACAATGGATACTTCATTGGATCTTAAGGCTTCAGCTTGGTCCCTACGACTTGAAACTCCGGTAAGTCAAAATTTGATCTGGAAATTGTGATAAGTTCTTGTGGTAATTATCCTGTTACTTGAATTGCTAAACTGAAAAAAAAAAAAAAAAAAAACCAGATTGATTTAAAAAAAAAAAAAAAAAAAAAAAAAAACAGCGGCTGCCTTGAGAGATTGGTTGGGGTTCCGATTTATGCTTTCAGTATTTCAGAGGAGGAATTCGCGTTCGTTTCGGGTGTTTCAACTGAAAAATCACTTAGGTTGTGTTTCAAGAAAGAGGATGCTGAGGCTCTTTTGGAACAGATGAAAAGTATGGATCTTGGCATGAGAAAAGAAGGTTCTACAGTGGCTGCTGTTGCTCTCAACAACGAACCAGGTTCTCATGATCTCATCAATGGTGATCCAAATACTGAATTATCCAATGTTCGAGAGGATCGTGAGACAGTTACGGAGCGCTTGCACATTCCAGAAAAGTTAGTTACAACCACCTTTGCTGACGTGGCATCAGTCAAGACCAATTTTGATTGGAAGAAGCTCTTCACAATCTCCTCCGATCAATCGTTACTGTTTTTCCCACCTCAACACTCAAAGGGATCCATCACCGTCAAACCTCCAGCTGAGGTTTTAGAAGAAGGAGCAACTGTGTGGATGAACTCAGTTGTGGCGCAGTTTGTTGGCAAGGCACCAAACTTCAGCACATTTCAGAGACTTGCCAACATGTTATGGGGAAAGAATGGAACAGTGGTGATCAAATCTGCTGGCCTGAACTTATACCTAGTTCAATTTCCGAATGCTGACACCAGAGAATGGGTTCTTGAGCAGGGACCTTGGCACATTCAGAATAAGCCACTCATTCTAAGAAAATGGGAGCCAGGTATGAAATCATTAGAGTTTAACTTGAAGAAATTACCTGTTTGGATCCATTTGGGAGGAGTTCCTCTGGAATTGTACACCAGACGTGGCCTCAGCTATATTGCTAGTGCCCTAGGAACTCCATTGTATATGGATAGAATCACTGCTAGCCAACAGAGATTGGCCTATGCAAAGGTATGTGTGGAGATTGCAGTGGATGTCCCCATCCCAAAATGTATTAATGTTGAGTTATGTGATGGCACTATTACAAATGTTGTTGTGGATATCCCTTGGTACCCTCCAAAATGCAAGCATTGCAATTTGTTTGGGCATACAGACAGAAATTGCACCAAACAGCCTGTAGGGGCTACCAAAGTTTGGATTCCAAAGGAGGGGCCTAAAGCAGAACTGTCAAAACATGATGCACAGGTTACAAGTAGCGTAGAAGTTGAAAGCAGTGCCCTGCCTATGGCTCAAGAACAGAAAGAGGCAAGTATGAAGGAAACAGAAGTTAATGAGGGCAGTAAAGGGAGAGGAAGCAGAAGCATACAGAAAAGCAAGAAGTCAGTATTAGCTGGTTCCCAAAACAGATTTGACATCCTGAGTAACTCAGAGAGGACAAATGTAGACCCTGGACAAACTAGTGGCTCTGAGCAATGGAGAGAGGAGGAACAATTGGTGGAAATCCTTCCAAACTCTCCTAAGAAGCAAAGGGCAGCAGCAGCAGGAGTTGCAGACTTGATGAAAGCCTTGAAGAATAAGAAGAAATGGCCCATTGACAAAGGGAAAAGAGGTAAGGCAGTTTTACCTGCCTCTGGAGTGACCCCCCCTCAACTTTCATGAATTTTATAGTGTGGAATACTAGGGGGCTAAACAACCCTCAAAAGCAGAAAAGTATTATACAGAGAATAAACTGCCTGAAGGCAGACCTTGTTTGCTTACTGGAAACAAGAGTGAAACAACAAAACATGCCAGCTATAGTAGATAGGCTCTTTCAGGGATGGAAGCTTCATCACAACTACTTAGAAGCTTATAATGGGAGAATATGGTTCCTATGGAGAAATCAGATGCAGGTTGATCTTATTGCAACATCTGATCAGAGCATTACATGCTCCACCACTTATAATTCTACCAGGTTCTACATTACAGCAATTTATGGAAGCAATGAAGGCATAAGTAGAAGAAGGCTTTGGCACCATCTTCAGGACATTCAAGGCAGAATTGATGGCTCTCCTTGGCTTTTGGCTGGAGATTTCAATGTTATAGCAAGACCACAGGAAAGCTCAGATTTCAATGGCTCCTACATGCTTACCTCTGATATGAAGGATTTTCAGGACTGCTTGACACAGCTATCAGTGTTTGATCATACCAGTACTGGACCAGCATTCACTTGGTCCAACCACCAAACTGATGCTTACTTGGCTAAAAAGCTTGATAGGGTTTTGGTGAATGATTGCTGGCATACACAGTTTGCTCACTCATTTGTTGAGTTTTTGGCTCCAATGGTTTCTGATCACTGCCTAGCATACATAAAGATGAACTTGACTGCTCATTCTCCCCCAAAGCCATTTAGGTTTTTTAATTTCTGGACTAGGAATCCAGAGTTCCTGAACATTGTGGAAAACTCTTGGCAAGAGCCTTTCATTGGCAATCCTATGATCACTCTATTCCACAAATTGAAGAGATTAAAGGCAGTACTGAGGGCATTTAACCTGGCCATATATGGCAACATTTCAGGGAAGGTTCAAGATAAAAGGCAAGAATTGGAGAGCATGCAGATGATCAATCTGCATCAAAGACCATCTAATACTCTTGTTGAAACAGAAAGAAGACTCTATGCAGAATTGATGGAACTCCAAAAGGCTGAGGAAAGTTATTACAGGCAGAAATCAAGGATAAAATGGCTGCAGGAGGGGGATCAGAACACTCATTATTTCCATAAAATGGTGTCAGCAAAGCATAGCAAGCAATCCATCAGAGTCCTCTATGATGATGAGGGAAGGAAGTTGGAAGATTTTGGCCAAATTTCAAAGGAGGCTGTAAGGTTCTTTCAGAAGTTGATTGGGACTGAGGACAAACAGGTCACAGACTGCCCTAGGGAGCTTCTTACTGAACTTATTCAGCCTGCCTTGCCTGCTGAAGCTAAGGACAATTTAGCTAAGGCTGTTACAAAAGAGGAGGTGAAAAGAGCCATGTTTGAGCAGAATGGGGACAAAGCCCCAGGGCCAGATGGATACACTGCACAGTTTTTTAAAACTGCTTGGCCTATTGTGGAAGAGGATGTCACTGCAGCAATCTTATCCTTCTTTCAATCAGGGAGCAGGATATCAGTCTTTAACTCTACATGTATTGCTCTTGTCCCAAAATGCCAGAATCCTAATCATATGAAGGACTTCAGGCCTATTTCATGCTGCTCTGTCATTTATAAATGTATTACCAGGATCATCACTGCCAGGCTCACTCCACTCCTTCCTACTATGATCTCCAGCAATCAGAGTGCCTTCATACCAGGGAGAAGCATCTCAGATAATATTCTCATGGCTCAGGAACTGGTCAAAGGGTATGGAAGAGCAACCTTATCCCCCCGTTTTGCAATGAAGATTGATCTCCAAAAAGCTTTTGATTCATTAAATTGGGACTTCATTCTCACTGTTTTATCAGTTTATGGATTGCCTGATAAGTTCATAGGATGGATCAAGGCATGCATCACTTCCCCAAAGTTCTCAATTTCTCTTAATGGAGGATTAGTAGGGTACTTTGAATGAGCAAAGGGGTTAAGGCAGGGAGACCCTCTCTCTCCTTATCTTTTTGTCATTGCTATGAATGTTTTATCCAGACTTCTGGATGCAGGGGCTCTTCATGGAGTTTACAGCTACCATCCTAAATGTCACAGAATCAAGCTTACTCACCTGTGCTTTGCAGATGATCTGCTGATTTTTGCAAAGGGTAACTTGGATTCTGTTGTGGGCATACAGGGTATTCTCCATTACTTTTATACCATTTCTGGTTTGCAATTAAACCCTTCCAAGAGTGAAGTCTTCTCCTCTGGTGTTAGTAGGACCACTCTACTTGAGATGCAAGAGTTGACAGGGTTTAAACTTGGCAAACTACCTGTTAGGTACCTTGGGGTCCCTTTGGTCACAAGAAAACTCTCTGAAAAGGATTGTTCTCCTTTGATCGATAGAATTACTCAGAGAATCAATGGCTGGGCAGCACGCATTTTATCCTATGCAGGAAGGCTTCAGCTCATTCAATCTGTTCTTTTTAATGTGTCTAATTTCTGGTGCAGGCACTTTGTATTGCCTAAGGCTGTTCTTAAAAGAATTAACCAATTATGCAGCAGATTCTTCTGGAAAGGAAGAGATGACTCAGCTAAGGGAGCAAGAGTAAAATGGAGTTCCATTTGCTGTCCAAAGTCAGAGGGGGGTCTTGGATTAAAAGACTTGGGAATATGGAATAAGGCTTGCATTATTCAGCACCTATGGGCACTTCTCTCTCAGGCAGGTTCATTGTGGATTGCCTGGCTTCATGCCTATGTGCTGAAAGGAAGAACAGTGTGGCAGGTTCAACCTTCCCCAGGAAGCAGCTGGACATGGCGTAAAATGCTTCAGCTGAGGGCTTTGGCTTTGAGGTTCACCTCCAACCAGAATGGTGCTCTAACTTGGAAGTTTCCTGGGAACAGATTTATGGTGGCTAAAGTCTGGAATGATCTCAGGCCTAGGCAGGACAAGGTGGAGTGGGATAAACTGATCTGGTTTCCATTTCATATTCCTAAACATGCACTGGTAGCTTGGATGGCCATATTGGACAAACTGCCTACAAAGAACAGATTGATGTCATGGGGCATGGAGGTGGATGGCAAATGTGAGCTATGTCAAACTGAGCAAGAAACCCGGAATCATATATTTTTTGAATGTGACTATTCAAAGGAAATCTGGGGGCATATACTATGCTTATGTCAACTTCATAGAAGCATAAGGAGCTGGCAAGCAGAGCTGCAATGGGCAGTAAACAGAATCAGAGGAAAAACTCTCATTTCTGTTATTTTGCGTTTATCATGGAGTGCCTTTCTCTACTCGATCTGGAGGGAGAGAAATAATAGGTGTTTTAATCGCCTTCAATCCACACAAGGAGCCATCATTGAGTAGATAAAAGAGATCATCAGAATGCGATTGTTGGGGCTCAAGAACATTAGTCCTGATGAAGTGAACCGAAGATTGGATGCAGATTGGGGACTGTCACTTTTTTCCTAGGATCTTTGTCCATTCTGGAATAGCTTTAAGTATTGCTGAAGTATGTTGCTATTGTTCCCTGATTGATTAGTGGTCTTAAGTTTTGTTCAAGTATTGTTTAAGTATGTATAGCTTTAAATACATGTTGCACATGATGTTGGATGTAGCAGTTTAACTGCTTTCTGGATAAATAAAACACTTACTTATCCAAAAAAAAAATATCATGACTATTTCCTGGCATGTACTTTCTTAACTAACATAAAAAACCCATTAATATATATATTTAAAAATATTAATATAATTGAAAAATCTCCATTTCTTAATTTTGATTCTTTATATTTTCGACATTATAAAATCTTTATATTATGAGACTAAAATATGCAAAATGTATGAATGAATATAAACTAAAATAATTTTGATTCTTTATATTTTCTACATTATAAAATCTTTATATTATGAGACTAAAATATGCAAAATGTATGAATGAATATAAACTAAAATAATTTTGATTATTTATATTTTCTACATTATAAAATCTTTATATTGTGAGACTAAAATATGCAAAATGTATGAATGAATATAAACTAAAATTTCATTCAAAATTTATAACATTTACTATAAGTTTCAATCATATTTACCCAATTGATACCGACACTTTGATATCCAACTAGTTTTTTCTGACACGTACATTGCACGTGAATTATTTAAAATGTAAATATTACAATTTTCACAATAAAATTTTATTAATAATTTTTTTAATTAATCAATTTGATATAATAATTTTAAATGCATATAATTTGATAATTTAATTATAAGTTAATTGCTAAATTGTCATAATTTCTTAACATAAATATATAATTTCAATTAACTATAATAAAGTTGATGACATTTGTAAAAATATAAAAATATATATATACTTAATTAATAGCTTATTTAAATTTTTACAATTATGAATATGAAATTTACTATTATCTTATCCAACATTTACTAATATATTATCAATTACTATATTTTATATCATTTACTATTATATTATCCAAAATAGTTTTTGCTCGTGTGTTATGAATTATTTATTACTATGTTATTGAAGGATTAACTACCAAGTTATCTATTGGTGACAACTATGTCATCATTTACTATTATGTTATACATCATATATTACTACTTTATAATTATTTATCTTTAGCATTATGAAATTTACTAATATGTTATCAATCATTTATTAAGTATTTGATTTTTTTTATTGATAATTTTACTTAGGATTAAATACTCAATTGGCCCCTGCACTATACACTTTTTGTCAGTTTGGTAGCTGAAGAATAAAATCGGTCACTTTGGTATTCGAATTTTCATTCCGTCATTCACATTGACCCCTTGGACTAACATCGTAATTAATGGCTGACGTGGAAAAAAAATCAATCGGAGCACAACACATGGCAAAACTGTAACATCATGGATGCCACTTCATCATGAAAAAAAAAATTCAAAAAAATATAAAAATAAAAATTATAGAAAAAATTATAAAATTCAAAATAAAATGATTTTTTTAAAATTAAATTTTTAAAATTTTAAAATCTCAAATTTTAAAAAAAATTCTAGAAATTAAAAAGATGACAAAATTATAAAAAATAAAAAATAAATCTGAAAATTCAAAAGAAAATAAAAAAATGCTTTTTTATAATATAGAAATTTCAAATTAAAAAATATATATATGGAAATTCAATTTTTTTTTATAAAAAATATGGAAATTTAAAAAAAGAAAAAAAGAAGGTTATAGGTGAAAAATCGGGAGAGGGAAAGGGAAGGGGGAGCGGTCCAGGTGCCACCGGCACCGATTCGCCTGGATTTAGGCGGATCGACGACCTTCCCGATCCTGGGCAGATCAGCGTCGACCCCTTCCTCCCTTTCTCTCCCCCCTTCCTTTCGGCTTCTTTTTCTTTTTTTAATTTTTATTAAAAATATTCAGATTTATTTTTCTTCTTTCTTCTTTCTTTTTTAATTTTTAATTTTTTTTTTTAGATTTTTTAAATATATATATATATATAATTTTTTCAATTTTTAATAATTTATTTTGAATTTTGGTTATTTATTTTTATAATTTTTTTAAAAAAAAATGAGATTTTCAAAATTTTAATTTTGATTTAAAAAAAAAATTATTTTGATTATTTTGAATTTTTTCTTTCATCATGAAGTGGCACTAATGATGTGGCATTTTGCCACGTGTCATGCTCTGATTGAGGTTTTTTTTTTTGACACGTCATCCATTAACTAACGGTGTTAGGGCAAAGGACCAATGTGAATGACGGAATAAAAATTCGAGTACCAAAGTGATCGATTTTATTTTTCAGATACCAAACGAACAAAAGGTGTAAAGTACAGTGGCTAACTGAGTATTTAACCTTTTTAGTAAATATGGTTTTCAATATCTAGAAGCTCTCAATTTAATGAATTAATTATGAGTTAACATGATTTTAAAACTTAAATGTGTAATTATAGTTAGGTATTATAAAGACAAAGATATTTTATAAAAGTATAAGACTTTTTTACCGTTTATTATTAGCTTATGTAATTTTTATAATTATAATTATGAAATTTACTATTATGATATACATTATTTACTATTATTTTATCTTTCAATTACTAAAGATTTTTAATCTAAAAGCATGCAATTTAATAACTTAATTGTGAGCTAATCTGCTAAATAAATATAATTTCAAAGCTTAAAGTTATAATCACACTTTGGTGTTATAAAAATTATGATATGTTATCAACAATTACGCTAGCAATCATTTACTATTATATCATCCTTACTACTATGTCGTTAATTATTGTTATGTTATTCATCATTTATTATTATTTTATCAACCATTTATTATTATGTTATTAATCATATACTACTATTTTATAATTATTTATCTTATAATTATAAAATTTACTATTATGTTATCATTTATATGCTACTATTTTATCAATTGTTTATTATTGTGTAATCAATTATTCACTATACCATGTTATACATCAATTATTATCTATCAGAATTTTGTTACTAAAAATCATATTTTCAAAACGTTTTTTTATTTAGAAGTATGTAACTTGATGATTTAAGTGAATTAACTTGCTGCTAATTGAGCATTAACTCATATGGCATGCATGCTCGCTAAATTCATTATTCAGGTTTAGAGTAAAAACTATATATTAATTAAAGTAGTTTAATTTTATGTGTACTTTATTTTTAAATATTCAATTGATTTGAATTTAAATAAAATAATAAAATTACATATTTAATAGGTAAATTTGTTAATTTTAAAGTAATTTAATTTCATGTAGATTTTTTTTAATATAAATATTTAGTTAATTTAAATTTAAATAAACTAATAAAAATTATATATTTAAATAAGACAAATTTGTTAATTTTAAAATTCCTTGATAAATAATACAATAGATAATAAAATATGTGAAAAATATTTATCGTATATATCAAATAGAAGAATGTGAAGTTAGGCAAAAATGAAATAATTTAGGTTGATAAGCCTAGTTTTATCTCCATTAATCTTAAAATTTTAAAGGGTTTGTGTCTAATATTACTACATTAATTATTATAATAATTTGAATTTTCTTAAAAAGATAAATGGCAATTGAGAAAATATTCAAAATGGTTAAATTTTTTAAATAAAAAAAATAATTTAAATAATGATATCCATCCATTCTTGTATATAAAGGAAGAAAGGTTACTCTAATTTTAGTCCCTTAACATCTTTTGAAGATTGAACTGAGACCAACCATTCAAAAAAAATAAGGGGTAGTTTTGTTTCATCAAGAATTGAAGTTGAAATATTATGAATTTTGATTGATTGAGGGTCAAATGCTACAATTATAGTAAAAAGTTTCTGATAAACTCCTAAACGCAGTTTTTCTTTTCTTTTACAATACAGTTTTTGAAGGAATGGGCCTGGTCAAATTGCCTAAAACAGGCCAATGGCATAAATAGATTCTTAAGTTCATTACATGACAAAATATTGCATTTCATTGCACCTAAATACCAGGAGAAAGACCCAAAACTAGGCTTCTCCTTTTTTTTTTTTTCCCCTTCCATTATCATTCCCATTTTCTTTCTGGTTTTTCTTTTGTTAAGCAGTTATAGCAGGAGGCGGAGGAGGTATTGGCCTGTGGTTGCAACGACAGTGGTGGTGGCGGCTGCGGTGGCAACTTATTCTGTCAGCACAAAGTTTAGCAACATTGCCGTGAGACACAAGAAAAAGTTTTTTTTTTTTCTTCTTCCTGAAATGGCTCCTCATTTCTCATCTGATGACAATGTACCAGCCAACACCACGGCGGTGGCCGTCGATAAAGATAAAAACAGCCCACATGCTGTACGTTGGGCTATTGATCATCTTGTGATCACCAATCCATTCGTCATCTTGATTCATGTTAGGCATAAAAACCGTAGGTACCCTATCTCGTTTCTCATGTTATTATTATCTTCATTGCCTTTTGTCGCAAGAAATTGTTAATGAAATTGTTGGTCGTGCATTCTTTTTTGTTTTTTTTTTTTCCTGATTTATTTTGTTCTTAAATTAACATGCAGAGGGCGAAAGCGAATCTGATTATGATATCAACCAGCTTTTCATTCCTTTTCGCGGTTACTGTGCACGCAAAGGGGTAAGCAACTATCATATTGTCAGGGCAATGGTTAAGAATTTGTTCACTTACAAGTAGGGAGAACATTCGGCCGGTTCGATTTTGAAATTCTAAAAATCGAATTAACCGACCAAATTTACCGGTCATATATGGAGAACAAAAAATAACCGAACCAAAATAAGTCCATCGATTAGTTTGATTTGAGCGTAAAATTTCAAAAGATTAAAAGATCGATCTCTTTTAACAGATGATCGATCCCTATGTACAAAATTTTCGTTTCAAATGTTAGGAGATCGATCTCTTTGAATTTGGTTTTTTAATTATAATCGATTTGTTCAATTGGTTCGGTTACCAAATCCTAAATTCGATAACCAACCGAACTAATCACTTAAACCGATTAATACTTAAAAATCAACCAAACCAACCCAAATTAACCGAATGGAGTCGGTTCGATCGATTTAGTAGGTTATAATTGACTAATGCTCAGTGCTCACCCCTACTTACAAGATAGAAACAATATTAGATGATGGATATTTTTTAGCAGAGTTATGTCATGGCATAACCAAATTCAAACTAATATCTATTCTCATTGTCAAGTTCAGATTCAATTAAAGGAGGTTATCTTGGAGGATGCTGATATCTGTAAAGCACTTTTAGACTACATAAGCAAAAACTTGATTAACAACCTAGTTCTGGGTGCAGCAACGAGGAATGGTTTATCAAGGTTAAGTAATATAATCTTCCCTTCCTGATTCCAACTTCTTGAGGACATTGATATCTCTTTACCCTTTTTTAACAATCAAAGGTTTCAGTTATTTGTCTTATAGAAAATTCAAGAATGACATTCCGACAAGCTTGATCAGAACTGCACCAGAGTTTTGTTCTGTATATGTAATTTCCAAAGGTAAGATATTGACAGTGCGAACAGCACAGCGCCCTGTATCTAATACTGCTACCCCGCCAAGGGCACCATCAGGAATGCCGCCGCAGATTCCGTTGGATCAACTTGAAGATGATGGAAACAGGTGGGAAAAAAGTTGGTTCCATTCTTAGTATATATTGATTGAAAGAGAAGTGCTGGACAAAATGTGACAAATAATCAAAATCTTAAAAGTTTATTGGTAAATTACAATGCTGTCTTTTGTTAGTAGACCTGACAATCCGTATAGATTTCCGTGTCGTATCGTGTCGTCTTTTAGTTATTTTTCCTGTATTGTATTCAAAATTGCTAGGTTTACTTTTTAGTGTCTCCTTCTATGTACTATGCTTTGTTGCCTGTCTATGTTGACATTGTATCTTTTACTATAAAACAGAGGACAATATACAAGGGGAGCATTGAGAAATGGAGGAGCAGAGAGACTGTCATTGGATAATCCCTTAAAAGTACCTATACGTGACCGTGACAGACAAAGAAGCTCTCCAGCAAATCTGTCATTTGACATTGATTTAGATATGCGAGGACAGTCTTCATCTAGCCAAGATTCTTTATCTAGTGACTCAGATTTTTCGAACAAACTTGCCCTTGGATCTATGGATATTTCTGGCCAAAATTTAGATTTTTCTGTGGTTTCAAGTACCTCTTCAGAGCAACTTCCACAAAGCTCGGTAAGTGGCCTTTGGTATTATTAGCTATTGAATGCCAGTAAGAAGAATTCACAGATAGTGGATTGTGTTGTGTTTTTTTTACAGTAAAACATTGCCTGCTTAATGACAGAACTGCTAACATTCATGCTTTGATATGGCCGTGAATTGCAGCGAGAAATAGAAGATGAAATGAGAAGGTTGAAGCTTGAACTTAAGCAAACCATGGATATGTATAGCACAGCTTGCAAAGAAGCTCTTACAGCCAAAAGAAAGGTAATCTTATACCAACATAATCTCAACTTTTTAGTTTCTGTCAATTAAATCAACACTATATTCCACAAGAAAATAATGAAATCCCAAGTTTTAATATAACAATTAAAAACTAAAATTAATCTTTGACTTTGTCCATCAGTCTGAAAGTTGAAATTTTCTATCATATTAGATGGTTTTGATGAATAAATGGTAAAGAAGGTAAGAATTAGCAAGTGATAAAGTTAACGCAGATAAAAAGTAAAAAATGCTTATTCTTCTGGAAACTACTGGGATTAGAACACAGGAATTTGAAAATGGAGTTTGGGGGATGAAGGATGTCTTTTGAAGTTAAAGTACAAGTACCATATTGTTTGGATGTTACATGTAAATAATAAATTCAAAAATACGCAGGAAGTTATCCTACCAGTCTTTTCTAATGACTAAAGAGTGTCAAGAACATCAATTTGATAACATAATTGACTTTTCTGAGCCAGGCTAATGAGCTTCATCAGTGGAAGATGGAGGAGGCTCGCAAGTTTGAAGAAGCCAAGCAAGCTGGAGAGGCAGCTCTTGCCATGGCAGAGATGGAGAAGGCTAAGTGCAAAGCTGCCATTGAAGCAGCTGAGGCAGCACAGAGGCTAGCGGAGATGGAAGCACATAGAAGAAGACAAGCAGAGCTTAAAGCCAAGAAGGAGGCACAAGAGAAGAATCGGGCTTTGAATGCTTTGGCACATAATGATGTCCGGTACAGAAAATATACCATAGAAGAAATTGAAGTAGCTACTGAAAACTTCTCAGTATCAAATAAGATTGGAGAAGGAGGTTATGGACCTGTTTATAAAGGCAAACTTGATCACACTCCTGTTGCTATCAAAGTTTTAAGACCCGATGCTGCTCAAGGGAAGAAACAATTCCAACAAGAGGTAAGGTATCATGTTGTTGGCATTCCAAACAAGGATTATCATTTTTTTAAGAACAGTTAATTTCAGTAGGAAGAGACCAAACAGGTTGTTGGCATGGTTATTATAAAAAAAAAAATCACTTATTCACCCTGTCATTCTATAAACATCCATATCCTTTGAATTCAAGCTAATATTCTGTTCTATAAATACAACCCTGTACAGGTTGAGGTTCTTTGCTGCATCAGACACCCAAACATGGTCCTTCTTCTTGGTGCCTGCCCTGAGTATGGATGCTTGGTATATGAATACATGTTGAATGGCAGCTTAGAGGATAGGCTATTTCGAAGAGGCAATACTCCTCCACTTTCATGGAGGAGACGATTTAAAATAGCTGCTGAAATTGCAACTGCCCTTTTATTCCTTCACCAAGCAAAGCCAGAACCACTAGTGCATCGGGACCTTAAACCAGCTAACATTCTCCTAGACCGCAATTATGTGAGCAAAATTAGTGATGTTGGCCTAGCACGGCTAGTTCCACCTTCTGTAGCTGACAGTGTAACACAATATCACATGACTTCAGCAGCAGGGACATTCTGTTACATAGATCCTGAATATCAACAAACAGGCATGCTAACAACTAAATCAGACATATATTCCCTCGGAATAATGCTGCTCCAGATTATTACAGCCAAGCCTCCAATGGGTATTGCTCACCATGTTGGAAGGGCCATTGAAAAAGGAACTTTAGCCAAATTGCTTGATCCAGCTGTGCCAAATTGGCCAATTGAAGAGGCTTTATCATTTGCTCAATTAGCAATAAAATGTGTAGAGCTGAGAAAGAGGGACAGACCAGATCTTGGCACTGTTATAGTTCCAGAACTTAACCGATTAAGAGACCTTGGAAGGAGCTCTGACTCACGTATTCTTGGATACAGCAGTAATGGTTATAGCAGTGATGGCTATAGCCAAGGATACAGCAGTAGTGGTAATAGTCGCAGTCCACTTTCAAGGTCGAGGATATCATCAACAAGTCAGGTTTGAGACTTATCTATCATAGATATTAAATTAGATGCATTGCATGAAAAGTTTCGATTTTCAGATGATGGGTAAAAAAACTTATAGCCACATAAAGAGAAGAAACATGAATAGTTATGAAAAACATCTTTTGACAAGTAAATATTACTCAAGTATCTAGAAAAATATCCTGGAACAATCCCCAATTGCTTGTTATTAACAGTATGAATTCATTTTGCCACACAATTGTTCTTGAAACCTGGTTTTCTTACATAGTTTTGTTATTCAATATTGGGTAGGAATCATTGAGTAAGACTGCAAATTCTGAACCTGAACAAATGTCAAGCTCGAAAGAAGATGACACTGAATGAAGTTCCTGACTAGATTGAAGGATTGAGAGAAAGAAGCTGCTTGCTTGCATCTGAAGAAAAAAAAAAAAAACAACATTGTTTGTGAACAAGATGGAGAGGGAAGGATGCTGGATTATGCAATATGACATAGGAAATGTGTATATCTTCAGGGTTATTTTAGCGCTTGCAAAAAAAAAAAAAAAAAAATTTCTAATTATTTTTAAGAACTGAAAACTTACTTCCTTTCTTATTGTTAGATGTATAATGTATTCTCAGAAGATAAATTACCAATGAACTGATGGTCACTCCTAGTAATTTTTCCCAAATGATACACTGTATCATTTCTTTTTCTTGTTCTTTTCTACAGAGATAAACATGGCCTGAAGTAATGCTTATATCCACATTATTTATAACACCAGAAATCAAAATCAAAATTGTTGGTTTTGTAGGAATCGTTTGCAAAGAATGATCCAATGAAGGATTTGAACTCAGACTTGCAGCACCCCATTTTCAAAGGCGGGGATATGACCAATTGAGTGTACAGTGTGCACGATAATAATTAAAAAAAAAAAAAAAAAGCTCTTATATTAACTCTTCATTTTAATTAAAAAAAATAAAATAGAAATCCAGTCGTCCAATGAAATTCGAGAGGGTCCAAATCGGGTCCCACCAGAATGCTGACGTGGCCTGAGATTTAGCCCACAGCTCAACTCTCGGAAGTCGGAGCCTCACTACCAAAAAAATCTTTCAGATCCAAAAAAACCGAACCAGAAACGAAGCTGTAGCAGACTAAAGTTGTACCAAAAAAAAAAAAAAAAAAGAAAGAAAAATTCAATCTCCTTTAAAACAGATTTCGGATCTGTTCCTCTCTCAATGGTAATGGAACTAGAGAATGGATACGACGCCCTCTCCCCATCGGCGTCACCGACCTCCGCCATGGCCAGTCTCCTCCGTCTCGCTTCCGTTTCTCAACAGCCTTACGTCTCCGAGCTCCTCTCTTTCACTCTCGATCGCCTCCATAAGGTCCGTTTTTTTTTCTTTCGTTTCTGTCTTTTTTGTTCTCTTCTTTTCTTTGTATATGTTGTTTGAGATTGAATCATGTTTATTGTTTCTGAATGAAAAAGGAGCCGGAGCTTCTTCGAGTTGATGCGGAGAGGACTCAGAGGCAAATGCAAGAAGTGGCGGTTGGTAATTACCGCGCTTTCATCACTGCAGCGGATGCGTTGGTTGCGATCAAAGAGGAATTATCTTCTATCGATAAGCATCTTGAATCTCTGGTAATTACCTTTCTTTTTCAAATCAGTTTTCATATATATTTTTTTGGGTTCTGGTTCTTATTATTTTCTTTCTGATACTGAGATTTCATTTGATCTATGGATTGTTATGAACTAATTTTGAAGTAGGAAATATACAGTAGTTAGATTAGGAGATTGGAAAGGAATACAATGCATGCAACTGAATAATCATAAACCTCATTTTCTTTTGATTAGCTACTGGCATTTGGGGACCAAAATTCAAGGAGGTTCTATACTTGTTTTCAAAGAGCTTTGAACACTCTTGAAAGTTCAATCCGAAAGGTTTGGTGCTTAGGATCTAAAAGTAGATAATAAGATGTGTGATTTTATGGAGCAGAACCGGCCATTTGTTACATTCCTGGCTATCTAGTGAATCTCAATATTAGTGGGTGCCTTTGCTTATGAATATGAATAAGAGCAAAAATCTTGAAAAATAGCTTCAATTATGTTGTGTTAGATGTGATACTTGAATAGTTGTGAAAGCATCTTTGGATAAAGCATGAGGGCATACAGTTGGGATTCTCCCTGAGTGATGAATTAAGAGTACTTGAAAGCAGTTTTTTGCCATCTGATGTGTTTGCTTCTCCCTCTCTCTGTCTCTATATTTGTATGTACAAGATTCAATAAGTGGAGAAAGAAGGCAGAACTTGTATATTAGGTAAGATTACTCTACCTCTAAGAGGAAGAATCACCTCAATATATCATGGCAACCACAGAGTTACAAAAGGAAAACTCTTAAGTTAAAAGAGAAAAAGGAGTGACCTTAACTTTTACATAATTTGGGCATCCTATGAAGATGGTGAATTGATGATGCATTGATCTTCTAAGTTTTGTTTTTTGATCCTTAGAAATCTTAAGTTCTTTTGCAGATATGCTTATAAGTAGGTTTGGCTTTGCAGATAACTGAGATCCCAAACCTGACATCCGGTTGCACAGAGTTTATTGAATCTGCAGAACAGATTTTGGAGAAGAGGAAGATGAACCAGACTCTGCTAGCAAATCACAGTACTTTGCTTGACTTGCTTGAGATTCCTCAGCTTATGGACACGTATGTGCTTGAATAAATTCTAAATGTTGAGGCACTAAGTCTTACAGAATACATGCTAGAATGCCTAACTAAATTCACTTTTTCTGCAGATGTGTACGAAATGGAAATTATGATGAAGCTCTTGACTTAGAAGCATTTGTTTGCAAACTCTCAACCATGCACCCCAAGTGAGTTAACCCCTATTATTTCTTTGTCAACTTTGGAAGACAGCTGACCGAGCTTTGTTTTTCCCTTCTTGAAAGATTACCTGTTATTCAAGCACTGGCTGCAGAAGTTAGGCAGACAACCCAATCTCTTCTCTCTCAGCTTCTCCAGAAGCTTCGCTCTAATATTCAGGTATTTATTTGGAAGTGATGTTCAATATATGCTATAAACTTGATTTTATTTGGAATTTTAGTCAAGTATGTGGTCTTTGTATTGCAGTTACCAGAATGTCTTCGGATTATTGGATATTTACGCCGATTAGGAGTGTTTAGCGAGCATGAAATGCGATTGCAGGTAACTTTTGCAGAGCTACTTTGTCAATTTCTATCCCCGCCCCTTTTATTATTGGGGTTCACTCTCCCCACCCCCACCCCCATGTTCAGTTTTATTTTCATGTGTCCCTTTCTGACACTGACAGCATTATTTGATGTTTCAGTTTTTGAGATGCCGGGAAACCTGGCTCACTGGAATTCTTGAGGATTTAGACCAGAGAAATGCTTATGAATATTTAAAAGGGATGATAAGCTGTCACAGAATGCATCTTTTCGATGTTGTTAATCAATATCGAGCAATATTTGCTGATGATACATCTGGAAGTGAAGAAAATTATGATGGTGGACTTCTTTTTAGTTGGGCTATGCATCAGATTACTTCACACCTTAAAACTCTTAAAGCCATGCTTCCAAAGATAACAGAGGGTGGATCGCTGTCAAATATTCTGGACCAGTGTATGGTGAGAAAATTTAAAATTATAATATTTGGTTATATTCATGTCTTCTTCATTTCCTTAAAGCTCTTATTTGTAATGTATATATATCAAATATAGTTGTTTCTTCAAAAAAAATTTATGATATTGAAGAAATATTATCAATCATTTGACTTTTGATCATTTATGACAAGATCATAGTCAACATAAGCTTGTATTCAAAACATTTTCACTTTTGAGCAAACCTGAAAGATAACCTGGTTTCAGATTTGCAGTAATGCAACTTTGCTTTTGTGCATTAAACACTTCATTTTGAATGGGGTTAATTGTGGAAAAGAAACATTGCTTCCAGGTGGCTGATCATGGTCATTCTTCATGTGAAACAAGTAATTGTGCATCCGAATTTGGTGAGGGTTCATTTTGTTCTTTATTGTTGACAGTATTGTGCAATGGGACTAGGTTGGGTTGGGCTGGATTTTCGAGGCTTGCTTCCATCTCTTTTTGAAGAGTAAATACATAATCCTGTTTTTTCCTTTTTAGTTTCCTTTTAACTACTTTTTACCTATATGAGCAATTACATTGACTTTCACCACTTTTCAGGGCAGTGCTCAATTTATTCTCAAAGAATATGAATACAGCAGCTGAAAACTTTCAGGTATGCCGGTGAAGGACAAAGTTAGGATTTTCTTTTTTATAGTGTCCTCAAAATGGGCTAGTTGCCTAAGTGTTACAATTTGGGCTCACAGCTTTTTCCTGAACAAGCAATCTACAGTTTGCTGATTAGTAACTTCCTGTCTTACTTGGCTCCAGTTAGTTTTGGATTCACATCGATGGGTTCCACTGCCAGCAGTTGGCTTTTCAGCAACTAGTATTGGTGAAGAAAGTCAGGAGGATGTAACTCCTCCATCTTATCTGATGGAACATCCACCTCTTGCAGTGTTTATTAATGGTAAGTTTGACCCATGCTTCTCAAAATGCTTTTTTCTAACCAGTCTTATTTCTTGAGTCAAAGTTTTGATCGTTCAAAGTTCGGATAAAACTATCAAAGGAATAATGACAGTAGAGCTGTCAAGGGAGTGATAGGTTGAATTAGACATTCTAACTTTTAGATTCAAGCTATTTCATCCATAATACTCTTGTGTCGAGTGTAAAGGCAAAAGAGTACCAGTTTTTGTGTCTTAAGTTAAAGTTTTGATGGTTCAATTTTATTCCTTTTACATAACTGGACCATAAGGAATTGAGGTGTTTCCTGAGGTATCTGTGTTTTTAAAAATGGTTGCTAGCTAAAGTTAGCAAAGTTATATATAATATGATGGTTGTCTGCAAAATTATACTCTGCCATGATAATTCTCATTCAATTCCTTGAATCTTGGGAGTGAAAGCTTCCGTTTCAGAGAATTGCTACTTCCATTGACATCGCTTTATCTCTGTCTGGTGATTTTATTTTTAGGTGTTTCTGCTGCAATGAATGAGCTACGTCCTTGTGCCCCAGTAAGTTTAAAGAATGTTCTTGCTCAAGAATTAATTAAGGGATTGCAAGCTGTTTCTGACTCTCTATTGAGGTACAACGCAACCCGGATGCTCAGAGAAAATGAGTCTGGGCTTTTCCTCTCGCTTTGTCGAGCATTTATAGAGGTGCATTCTAATAAAATTGGGCAGATTGTCACCTGTCATTTCTATTTATAAATCATATTTGACAGCTTTCATGTACTGATGAAGTTCCCTTATTCATATATAGGTTGCTTTCCCACATTGTGCAACATGCTTTGGTCGTTGTTACCATGGTGGAGCTGCTCTTATCATGGATGCAAAGAATTTATATGATGGAGTTGGTCGCCTATTGACAATCTCTTCATTGAAAGAACCCCCTAAACCGGAAAAGGCCACTTCAGAAAACGGTGACCTTCCTCAGCCTGTTGTGGAAAATGGTGTTGAACCCACAGCCACAGCCACAGTTGACGAAACGAGGAGCTCAAATGCAGATGAGAAGGAACAGAAAAGTCCCACTTTGCAGACTGATGAAAAGCTTGGGGAAGCTTCCTAGGAAGCTCATCACTTAATTTACTTATCCATTCTTTTATTTTTAACCCTTTAAAATTTTGTCTTAATTGTTGCCCGATAATATATATATATATACATATTTTTCAGAATTATGTTATAGTCATACTCATAGATGTGTTGTACTATAGAAGAAAGATGAAGAATACAATTTCTGAAATTTAGAAACGAATAGTAGTTATTAGAGCTTCCATCCCATCTCGTGTTCCTGATTATTTTCATTTAGAATCTAAAATATACAGTGGATATTAACAGGAAGTTAAATTTGTTTTTCTTCCTTTTTTATGCATTTCATTCTTTTGTACTATTACTAGTAAAATTAGAAACGAACACCATTTGCTTTTAGGTCTTGATTGCCCTTAGCTGATATCTATAATATCAGGAAATCTAGATTTCAGTTTTTGTTCAATTTCGTAGGTGGTATGGGTATAAAGGTAATGCTCACCTAGGTTACAAATAAAAATGGTCAGTAAGGCATAGGTGGTTGCTTCTCTTAATCAAAATTTTCTCTCTTTGTTTATACTTTTAAACGAATGCATTCAGTGCAGCAAGTTTTTTCCTTTATTATACTTTGGAGTTTGGAGTGCTTTCATGTATACTGGCCATGTTTTGAACAATAGAAGCATCCTGATTTAGAACATTGATATTAAATTGTTTGAAGCAAAACGTTATAAAGTTTATGCAAGAGATATTTTCCCTCTTTAACCGGATTCTACATTGTTTCACTTGATCCTATCCTTAACCGTTTGATGTCTAGTGTATCTTAATTAGCATGGTGGCTTGTCTGCTTCTGATGATCACTACATGCTTTTACTTCTATGTTTACTTCTTCGAATACATCAAGTAATTTGTTCTTTTTCTATGTTTCATTCAGGTAATTAAGATTGAACTTGGTGGCTGTGATTTCACGATCAAAGTACTATCTAAAGAGACACCGGCAAGTCAACTGGCTTGATGTTGTGGGAATCAGGTCGTATGATGGCTGCTGTCCTCTGCAAGAGCAGGGAAAAGGGTTTTGGAATTGGGGTGAAGCTGTGGAGGCATCTGTTCAATGGTTGCTGTTAGGTCAGCAAATTAACATTGTGGTTGCCACTGACGGAGATAGAAAAGCTAGCACTTGAGCTGTTGACCCAAAATATCACATCAAACCTTACACCACCATTTCTAACTAAACTACTTATTACAAAGAGACTGGAATGGGGGAAATAAAGATATGATATGGAAGCGCCATTAAAGCCATGAATAATGAAGGATTTGAAGTCATCACAGGGACAGATGTTACTTACATACATACATACCTGAAGCTAAGTTGATTTCGTCCAAAAGAAGTGGTGAGATGGAAGGACCAAGCGGGGCAGCACTAATTCTCTGTCATATCTTTCGGCGAGTTGATGAGCCATCTATACTTTCAGCTGCATCTCAATTTGGTTTTAGACTCGTACAAAAGTGGGCGAAAGGGATTAATTAGTTCAACTGATCAGTCTCAAATTAAAGCTTAATCAGCTAGCTCTTGGTTTTCAGAGAACACAAATGGAATAAAGTCTTACTTAGCCTGCATTTGAATTTCTCCGAACCTCCGGTATGGAAAATCCAATGCATTAAACGGAGTTAAATGCACCGCAAAATGCATTTGGATAGCACCGTGCGATGCAAATATTTTAATTGCTCCTCCAGTTATCAACTAACGGAGGTAGCTTTATTTCCTTTTACTTTTCAATTATTTTTAATATTTTGTATTTTATTAATTTTTTAATTATTTAAAAAATATACATTTATATTTCATTTAATATAATAAATAAAGTTATATAATTATATAATAATTAGTTAATTAATTAAAATATTTAAATAAATATCTATTTAAATATTTATTATAAATATTAATATTATTAAAAAATATATAAAAATAATTTATCAATATCCTTAATGGTTATTTTTATTTTTATCTCACAGTCACTGTTGCTTTTGCATCCAAACACATATTTTCATCACTGATTTTAATCTCACCGCACAGTACACAATCTTACCGCTACAGTAATTAATCTCACCGCCAGCGCTTTAATCTTATCGAAACCAATCTCTTTCGTCAATCCAATCCAAATGGATCCTTAATTTTATGAGGTATGATATAATCAATCTCACCGTCAATCCAAATGGACCTTTAATCCTATGAGGTATTATATGACAAATGGAGAGCGAAGGTTTTTTCTTTAGAGATTTGCTTCTATAATTTTGATTGCTAATTTTGTCTGCCTAATTAATTTGATTTCATGACTTGGTTCTAATCCAAGTGTAGATCACTTGTCAATGATTATGTTTTGAAGTATATATAATTTTATATATATAGATTTCGTTTTTGGATATATTGGTAATGAAATTCTATAATTCTCTAAGCGGGATTAAAATATTATCATCTTGCTTGATATATGTGTCACTCTATCAATCTCATTTGTATTGACTTTCTGATATGTAAAAACGTTTTAGACAAGATTTACTCCTTTGTTTCTCCAAAAACGAACGCCATGCATCAAGCAAGCAATTAAGGGTTCGAAAATTTTACTGTTCAAGCATGCAAGAAAAGAAAAGCAATACTTAATTCTGTATTGACAAATTATATATATATATATATATATATATATATTTAATTAACATGATGAGATCAGAGAGAAAAAATTGCACGCCCAAGTGTTGAGATTGGCCTCTTCCTTCTCCTCCTCATCCCTCCATTCCTATTACTGTTCTTTTTTCAAGTGATTAAGCAACATAATAGTAGCAATCTGAAGAGACCTTATTATATTATGCATGCTGGATTGATGATTTTATATTTTGAGATTATTGGTTAACCCAAAACGCTCAAAATGATTTCTTTTTCCCTTTCATGAGACAAACCATACCATGCATTATTACACTCAGATCTGCCATTATTTTGTTGAGGAAACTTTTACTTTATTCGATTTGCTTCACCAAATAACAACAAAGATGAAAGAGACTAAAATAGAAACACCTTTACAGCATTTCAAGCTCCGCCGCGTCCATGCCAACCGGAAAGAAACATTCAAAAGAGAGAGAGAAAAGGAAACTGATCATCTTCCTTTCTTTCGCCTTGGTTTTAGGTACTTGAGATGAGAGAGCAAACTTGAGAACTTTCAACTTCCGTTGTCTAGGATGAAGCTGAACATGTCGATTTCTGTATGATTAATTTGAGGACATTTCAAGGTCTTTTTCCTTGATGAAACAGTTGGCTTTTCAGAAAACAGTTAACAAATTAAGAACCAGCGCAGTGTCTTCTCGAAACACTTGTAGATTCTGGTTGTACTACTCTAAGACCTCCATGTCTGCTTGAGCTAGCACGTATATCTACAGATCTGATGCAAAGAAGAACAAGTTATTATACAAGGAGTCAGTAGACAAAAGAAATTCACTCGAGCCACCCTATTCTTAAATTCATAAGACGAAAGATCATGTAATGTATTAAACACTTAAAAGAACTGCGGAAATCCGACCAGCAGTAGCATATAATAACACGCTAACATTGATGTCGGGAATATATACTACAGCCTCCATATATCCATAACTATAGCTAATAAGACTGAGAGATCATAGACCTGGGATCAATTCAATGAAAAAATAAATCAAGGAAGCAAAATAGAGAACATATAGATAACTTTACTCAGATATATAACTTAGATCTAGTCAGGCTGTCAATAAATTTCATATGCAGTTAATGAAGCCCTACACATATAGGGTTACGAGACTCAAACCTAACTAAATGATGAAAACAGAAATATAACTACTGGTTTTTGTACATGATGAGTGATGACAACGGAAATAGCTACCTTTTAGTTTTAGGCTTTGGTTTTTGATGGAGTATGGTTCAGCTCTAATACTGTAAAAGTGAAAGCCAAGTACAAGAAGATCTTTGTAGCCCATCTGAATAACTTGCCATTGCAAGGACGACTATGACTGTCATGACTTTTTTTTTTTTACTTTGCCACAAGTACACAAGTAAATCAATTAGTACAAAGTAGATGCTCATGTTGTTGGATATGCACAGTAAATTCATGCAAAATAAACAGAAATCCCTAGCAGCTGGTCTTTACACAGGCTCATGCATACATAGAATAATAAAAGTAAAGAACAAAGAGAGTGAGAGAGAAGTGGATGACAGATAGAGGGTGAGCACGCAGAGCTTCAAGCATGAAAGCCCAAGCATGCAAGAAAGTACCCTGTGTGCTCACTCTCTTCTGTCACCTCCCTTACCCTAAAATCTTTTTATGTTGAAACTGGAATTCAAAAACACCCTATTTCTTTAGGTATACATGATCTCTATATACCCAGAAATATGTTCCAATATTAGACTACTGAAACATTTTTTTGTTTTGTTTTGCTTTGATGTGGGAGACAATGAAGGAGTTAGGGGCTTTATATAGAATGGAAAAGAGGATGGTTGCATCACGTTTGGAATAAATATGACTTATCAGTTATTGGTTACTCTCAAATATTTTAATACCATTTTTCAAAGACAGAAAACGAACGGATTTTTTATTTAAATATAGCTAAAAAAAAAAAAATTTCTCAAAATACCGTTACTTTTAGATTATTTCCCGCTGATTTAATACTAGCTGGGAAATCGCCACCCCCCATGGCGATTTCCCAACGTCAAAAAATATATTTTGGCTAAAAATACCAAGGGAAATCGCCATGGGGGGTGGCGATTTCCCTTGGTGTTTTTTGCAAATTTTGCTAAAAATACCAAGGGAAATCGCCACCCCCCATGGCGATTTCCCTTGGTATTTTTAGCCAAATTTGCTAAAAAGATGAAGGGAAATCGCCATGGGGGGTGGCGATTTCCCTTCATTGTATATTTTTTTTTGTAATTCTTGGGAAAATATCAAAAACATGCACAAATAGTAAACTTATTATGAAATGGTATAATGAATAAAAGTTATTTGAAAAAGAGAAATAAATAATTAGAAATTATTATAAAGAATATTGTAAAGACAAAATTACCCATAATGAAAAAACTTATTTTTCTTTTTTCTTTCATTAAGGAAATATTATTTTTTTTAAATATTAATTGAAAATAAATTTAAAAAATAAAATAAAAATTAATTTTAGGCATATTATTTTTATTTTTTAAAATTTTTTAATTAAAAAAAGTAAATAAATTTTTTTTTTAAATTAAAAAGTTTTTATTTTCAGAATATTTATTTTTTAATTAAAAATTAAATTAAAAAATAAAAGAAAAAGGGAAGAGAAGAGAAGGTTTTTTTATCAAGGATAATTTTGTCTTTACAATATCCTTTATAGAGGTGCTCATGGGAAACCAAAAACAAAAAACAAACAAAAAAACTTGCATTACATTTTCCCTTATAATCCAAAGTACATGATAAGTTGAGAAAAACATGTAATTCATTTATTGTTGATGCGAAGTCTCCCCCAATGTGCCAAATCGATGCGGACAATTTCGACGGTTATGACCTTCGTTTCTGCATAATCCACAACGTTTTGGTTGGCCTTTCTCCCTGAGGTCCATTTCATTACGAATACGACTTGATTTTGGTCGACCATGTGGATTTCTCCGCATTTCTTGATTGGGACACACTTCTGGACCATCATATTGAGGCCAGTAACCTTCATTTCCAACAGCTTCGAACTCATGTCTATAAACATTCAATATAGTTTCCAGTCTATAGACTTTGTCCACATATTGCATGCAATCTACATGGACATGTGCACAGGCAGCAACTACATGTGAACAAGGGAACCTTTGTGCTTGAAACTTTCCACAATCACACCACATGTCACTGAGGTTGACTTTGTACTTCATTGCAGAAACACCCTCTTGTGGAGCAACTAACTCTTCAACCAGAAAAGATTGATTTGCTCGCGTAAAATTACGAACAATGTGGGAGTTAGCTTTCCTGCGATTTTCTTGCATAGCTTGTGTGACTGTTTCACAATATGTGTGCCCTCCCTCCATCATGGCAATTTGCTTGTTCCCCATCTTAACAAAAAGTGCAGCCAACCTATAATATGTTGATTGCACTAAAGCAGTAATGGGAAGATGACGCGTTCCCTTCAACACCGAATTGATAGATTCAGCTAGGTTGGTTGTCATATGGCCATAACGCCTTCCTTGATCATATGACTGCGCCCACTTCTCCTTGGGGATCCTATCAAGCCAGTTAGCCGCCTCTGCATTTTCTCCACGAAGATTGTCATACATGAAATGAAAATTCGGTCGCCTCAACTCGTATCCTAATAAATTTTAAAACAAAAAACTTGTGAATTTCAATATTATTTTATATGCTAAACGAAATATAAGAGATAAAATAACTATGATTTGATTCCATACCCATGTTAACAATTTGTCGACGCAATTCCTTATTGTTAAACTTTTTCATAAAGTTCGCTACAATGTGTCGAATGCAGTACACTGAATATGCATGTGGAGGATTCCATCCACCATCGCGTCTAATCGCAGCTTTGATGGCTTCATGTCGATCAGACATCAAGCAAATGCCAGGCTGTTTTGTCACGTGTCTGCGCAAGTTACTGAGAAAGAATGACCAAGCCTCTGTTGTCTCACCCTCCACAATGGCAAAGGCAGTTGGCAGTATGTTTCGGTTGCCATCTTGTGCAATAGCTAACAATAATGTGCCTTTGTATTTTCCATATAAGAAAGTATCGTCTATTTGCACAATAGGTTTACAATACGGATACCCTTCAATGCACGACTTAAATGTCCAAAATAGTCGATGGAATATTCTCTTACCCTGGACCAGTCGATCACCGTGATATGCAGGTACCGTTTGCAATTCCACAATTGTACCAGGTACGAAATGTTGCATTGCACCTAACCATTTAGGTAGCTCATTGTACGATCTTTCCCAATCGCCAAATACTCGAACAATTGCCTTTTGCTTTGCTTGCCATGTTTTCTTGTAGGAGGTGATGTATCCATACCGGATTCGCATCTCAGCGATCAAAACTGAAACGGAAATCTCCGGATTTGCTTGGACCAATGACAAAATGCATGAACAGATCATGTTACAATCTAACTTGCAATGATCTTGTGAAATCCTCCCCGATGTGCAAGTATGAGGCCCTTCATATTTTCTAATCTCCCATAAATGTTTCTTCTTCATAAAAGTTGCCCTTATTCTCCAATTACACCCATTCCCATACATTACGCACTTGGCATAATATTTCGTCGGCTCAGACTCAATTACTCTGTAATCTACAGAGTTTTTGATGTTATAGTGCTTGATAGCTGAAAGCACAGCCTCTTTCGTTGGGAATTGTAACCCAACACACAGATCAACTGCAGATGGATCAAATGTCAGAGGCATAGCGAATGTATGAGCATACTCTGGAAATTCTGGCACATGCATTGCCTCGAGATCCAGTGTATGCATATGGGATGCAGCCTGATATGGGGGAATATCTCCATGAGTGTTGATATCTCCATGAGTGTTGATCTCAGCAGGGACGACGTCTGGGTCAGAATCAGTATTGTCATCACTTGCGAATTCAGCATCCTCTTCCTGCTCACTAAATTCACCAACATCTTCACCATGGACTCCACGTGGACGAACATGATCAACACCAGCTGGCTCATCTTCGAGGGTAGTAGGAATTAGGGTTTGTGAGACTAATGAAGTCTGAAAAGTTGTAGCTTGAGATAAGGGCACGACTTCTTCTGTGGGAACGTCGTATGTAGTGTGAACATAGAACGACCCAGAATCATAATCTTCTATGGGAAAGTTTTCTGTTGTGCGAACATTTGAAGGGCCGCAATCATCGTCAACATCATCTATGTCAGCATATAACTCAAGGACACCAACATTTGCAAATGTCTCATGAGCATAAAACATGCATCTGACATCATCATCATCTTCAAGTGGAAATGTTCTATATCGGACACATCCTTCACCAATAGAAAGAGGATGCCTGTACTTAACCTCTGAAACTCTTTTTCTAGTTCCAGCTTTAATTTTTGTATGAATTTGCATCTTCAGTTCCTCTAATGTGACGTCGTCTTCAACACGAAAACTTTTTGGACGTTCACAATCAAAGGTAGCACCTTCATCAGTATTATGAATTTGGCCATTATAGTAGACCAATGCGATCACTCTATTGCTCATGTTGTGTAGTAATGAAACTAAGAAAGATGAGAATGTAGGTATTTTCACTCCGCAAAAGAAAGAAGAAATATAGAAGGACGAGAATGAGAATGAGGAGGTTTTAGCACTCAGGAAAAATCTGATTGAAAAACTGTTGTAGGGGGTATTGTAAACCTTCATAAGTATTATGAATTTATAATGGTTCATTATGTTGTACCATATGACAAATCCCATCCTTTGTATAGGATGGAATCTGATTCTGATATTCTGCCTAAGACTATTTGACTGAAAAAGTTATAACTTATTCAATGCAAAATGTGATTGATAAATCCCATCATTTGTCTCATCCATTGCAGAAAGAATCAAGTTTCAATATTTTCTGCAGCATTTGATGGACTGGAAAATAGCTGAAACCTGTCTAAAAACCTATATCATCAGTCTTATCCATTGCAGAAAGAATCAAGTTCCAATATTTTCTGCAGCATTTGATGGACTGGAAAATAGCTGAAACCTGTCTAAAAACCTATATCATCAGTCTTATCCATTGCAGAAAGAATCAAGTTCCAATATTTTCTGCAGCATTTGATGGACTGGAAAATAGCTGAAACCTGTCTAAAAACCTATATCATCAGTCTTATCCATTGCAGAAAGAATCAAGTTCCAATATTTTCTGCAGCATTTGATGGACTGGAAAATAGCTGAAACCTGTCTAAAAACCTATATCATCAGTCTTATCCATTGCAGAAAGAATCAACTTTCAATATTTTCTGCAGCATTTGATGGACTGGAAATATAGCTGAAACCTGTCTAAAAACCTATATCATCAGTCTTATCCATTGCAGAAAGAATCAAGTTCCAATATTTTCTGCAGCATTTGATGGACTGGAAAATAGCTGAAACCTGTCTAAAAACCTATATCATCAGTCTTATCCATTGCAGAAAGAATCAAGTTTCAATATTTTCTGCAGCATTTGATGGACTGAAAATATAGCTGAAACTGATGATATAGTTATGGCCCGAATCACTATTCATTGGAATAAAAAAATAATTTTTTAATTTTTTAATTAAAATTAAATAAAATAATAATATTATAATAAAAATCACTGTTCCGGGCCGAGCCGGAACATAAATTATCCTGCCCAGGCCCAACCCAATACGGGCCGGGCCTGCCCGGCCCGTGAGCAAGTCTAATCCTTTATAATAATATTATTATTTTATTTAATTTTAATTAAAAAAAAATTATTTTTTTATTCCAATGAACAGTGATTCGGGCCTAAACGGGCGGGTCTGGGCAGAAAAGAAAAAAAAAAGGGCCGCGGCCCGGCCCATGAGCACCTCTATAAAGGATATTGTAAAGACAAAATTATCCTTGATAAAAAAACCTTCTCTTCTCTTCCCTTTTTCTTTTATTTTTTAATTTAATTTTTAATTAAAAAATAAATATTCTGAAAATAAAAACTTTTTAATTTAAAAAAAAAAAATTATTTACTTTTTTTAATTAAAAAATTTTAAAAAATAAAAATAATATGCCTAAAATTAATTTTTATTTATTATTTTAAATTTTAAAAAAAATATTTATTTAAATATTTTATTTTTTAAATTTATTTTCAATTAATATTTAAAAAAAATAATATTTCCTTAATGAAAGAAAAAAGAAAAATAAGTTTTTTCATTATGGATAATTTTGTCTTTATAATATCATTTATAATAATTTTTAATTATTTATTTCTCTTTTTCAAATAACTTTTATTCATTATACCATTTCATAATAAGTTTACTATTTGTGCATGTTTTTGATATTTTTCCAAGAATTACAAAAAAAAATATACATGAAGGGAAATCGCCACCCCCCATGGCGATTTCCCTTCATCTTTTTAGCAAATTTGGCTAAAAATACCAAGGGAAATCGCCATGGGGGTTGGCGATTTCCCTTGGTATTTTTAGCAAAATTTGCAAAAAACACCAAGGGAAATCGCCACCCCCCATGGCGATTTCCCTTAGTATTTTTAGCCAAAATATATTTTTTGACGCTGGGAAATCGCCATGGGGGGTGGCGATTTCCCAGCTAGTATTTAAATATATTTAAATAAAAAAACCGAAAACGAACACATTCTTTAAAGTTATTCTATATAAGAAAATATTAATTCCAGAACCGATATTTATAGACACTTGTTAACTGAACGTACTATATATATATATACATATAATAATATTTGAATCCAATACATTAAAAATAATACAAAAATTTATAAATTATTACATTTAATATAACATTGTTACTATAACCGGACATTATCTTTTTATGAACACAGAGGCCCATACAAATCTAATCAGTCTCATTTATTCAATTGCAGATTACTCTTACCAATGCATCTAGTAATTCTAAATATTTAAACCCCTCCAATCCTCAAGCTTTCTCTTTTATGGTGTTTCAACTCTCTCAATGACTTAATCCTATCTCTTTTCAACTTGTCATCTGATGAAATGAATCTACTCTTTCCCTATTAAATGTCTTGTTTGAAGAAAATCTTTTTGGAACTATTTGCATGCTTTAATTTGGAAGAGAGAGTTTATATAGATATATAAGATAAATTAGAATTATAGTAGCTGCTAATTATGGATATATCTCGTGAATTAGTCAAAGCAAATGTGAAAATTGAACCTTTTTTTTTTCCATGGGCTGATTTGTTCCTCGGAAGGATGGAATTTGTTAGTTTAATGGAAAAGAAGGCTGCTAATAGCAAACCCATAACAAAAACAACGGAGATATTTTTTGATGAACAAGGAAAAGGAACAAAAATAATTTATGTTATTATTTTTTTTTATTTTTAAGTATTCGTATTTAATACTTGTGTCCGACATATTTTTTGACATGAGTATATGATATGATCTTTCAAATATATGAAAAAAATTTAAAAACAACTTGAACATACTTATATCAAACATATATTTATATTCTATACTCACTCGAATTTGGGTAACATAGCAAAGATGACTCATATATTATATTGTTGCAAAGATTTTTGTTTTGTTTAAGTATTTTAATATCTCCATTTTGCAAATAAATTAGTTACCAAAGGAAGTTATAAGGTCTAATTATTTTGTTTATTATATAGAAATATAAAATGAAGTTTTGTATGTTGAAACCAAAACCTAGCTAACTATAATGAAACCACACTAATGTTGAAAGTTGTATACTTGTATATATATATATTTTTTGTCTAAACCCCGGATGTTTATCCATACTATTTTATGATTGATGGAAGATTAATCCATATCGGACCAAGAGTGTAATAGTAAAGCCCTCCCAACATTGGTGATTCTCAAGATTCAAACTTTAGTTCTCATCTTGAGAATTTGAGTCACTTTACTACTTCAACCAGCCAAATGTTGATTATATACTTTTATATTTTAATATGTTCATATAGTTTGTTAATATCGCATTAAGAATCTCATCTCCTCAATAAATTCTCCCACAAATTAGCCCATAAAATGTGGGAAAGAGAATCTAGGATATATGAATCTTTCTTTTTCATTTCAGCTCTTTTTTCCTTCAAATCCTTTTTATGTATGTACCAAGTACATTAATTGGAGATTTGGCTTAGTAAAACAATCGTGTCCTTAAATATTTTTACCATTCTTTTCTACATTATATAGCCCCTCACATGATTATATTGGAGTATTCAAGGCTTAAAGTTAAGAATGGAATGAAATCAAGACTTAATTTATGTAGTCATCTCTTAAAACGTCCAGTAGATCTAAGGTTCGAAATTTAACATTTACAATTTTTTTTTTTATTCTTAAATTATAACTTCTTTTATATAAAAAAAATAAAAATAAATAAAAGTTGAAATCCCTCAATATCCCTTTTATCCTTCTTAATTTAAGTTACCAAAGGTGTCACATAGTTCATTACTACTACAAACAAATGAAGGGCTAGTTTAGTATTACTGTTGAAAAAAATTTAGGTTAAAAAAATGTTCTTAAAAAGTATGATGAAAAAATATTGTTTAAATTTTTTTTAAAATTTTAATATTATTGTGAAAAAATGCTGTGAGGAATTGAAATATAAAAAAATATGTTTAACATTGAGGTTGTGGTAAAACACAGCTTTTGATCTCAAAAACTATACCAACAGTCAGACCTGACAATCCTATATTCGTATCATATTCGTGTATTTTCACGTGTTATAATCGTTTTTAAGGTATTATATATTTATATAAGTTTTGATACGTTAATAATTTGTATTATATAGATTTTGACATATTTGTATATTCGTGTCGTGTTATTTTTTTCGTATTATATCGTATTTTAATTATTTTTTCGTATCGTATAATTATATCGTATTCAAAATTATTAAATCTATCAATAATAATGTTAAACGGGACCGATATTGGGATCCAAAACTGCAGCTGGTCCCTTCCCATTGCCTTTGAAAAAAGAGAAAGAAGAAAAGCAGATTAGAATGAAGAGTTGTTTTTGTTAAAGGTAGGATGAGCCAATGAGAGCTCAACACAACCTCATGAACGCATGAAAACGCAAAGATCCAATACGGCGCTAATAAATAAAGCAGCTTAAAGCCTTAAAGTATATATGCTTTAGATTAATTATTAAACATAAATAATGCCTTTTTTTTATTATTTATTTTTATAGTAAAGAATCATTGACAAATGTTCCGACCAATCACTCCCAAGTCCAAATGCGTGGTTCGCTGGGACGTCGTCATTCCTTTTCTAGATAGTGTGCTAATCTCCATTAGATTTGATGCTTGCGTAAAGTACCCCTTAGCTACCTCAAACAACCATTAACCTTCTTAATTAATGATTTAATTATTATTTAACTCTCTCTTTTTTCCCAAATTATGCATGCTTCTCCTTTAATGTAATGATGCAAACCGCGTTGATATATCCAATCACCTAATCCTAATTAAGATCATAATCAGATCATATACCTATATATATAAGGTTGATCGATGCTAATTCAATTTTTTTTATTAATTACACTTTTATTTTTTAAAATATCATTTAAATCAATATCATTAGACATTGATTAACATTTTTAGTATATATATTCCTTATAACAAAAGATTTTACTCACTTCTCAATTAAACATATATAATTTAAAAAAAAAAATGATTCCACAATGGAGAATAACCTAATTTACCACTTTAGTGTACTTAGAATGATGGCATATGGTGGGTACAAACAAAAGAATTATAAAATTTTCCCATTATGGAAGTGGGGTATTTCTTGTTTGTGGTCTAAACTTTCCCTTTCAGGAGTGGAAGATGAGGAAGGCCTCTGCCATACATGTGGGATTCCCATTTCCCAGCAGCTTTGAAAAGAAAAATCAATCTGTTGAAAATATGGCACACCACACCCCCAACTTGCTTCAACAATTATGATAAGCATCTTCTATATGGAAGGGTAAAGGTTAAGGACTTTCCCTTTTTTATTAGGTTTTGTTCACGAGTATTTTAGGACACTTTATAAGTTTAGTTAATATATTATTTATAGTAGGGTTTTGCTAACGAGTGCCTTTAGGGTACTTTTTAAGATTAGTTAATATACTATTTTTAGAAAGAACATTGTATTAAATGCAGTATTTGATAATTTTATTTATCATTTTTAATACATTGAATGAAGATATTACTATAAGTAGTAACCTTAAAGAGTGCCTTTAGGACACTTGTTAGCAAAATCCTTTATAGTAATAATATTATATTAAATGCAATAGTTAATAATTTAGTTTATCCATCATTTTTAATACATTAAATGAAAATATTATTATATATAATAATTTTAAAAAATATTCTTAAAATATTTGTTAACGATATTTTTTTCACAGGTTAAAGGGAATTATTCTATCTTCTTCTACCACTTTCGGCCAGTAGATAGAGATTGGGTTTTTGTGTGTGGGTTACAAGTGGCAACATAGGGGAAGTTTGATCGATCATGTTGGCTGAGACCCAGCCACGAGCGAATTTGTTGTTTTGCCTTTGAAACTCCTAGCACAATCTATTCTCATATCTTAAATGATTCCATCATTTCCATATGGAAGTCCAAGCAAAAAAGATAAAAGGAAAATATATATATGTTTGCATTGATCAAAAGCAATTAATCAGTATATATTGTGAGAAAGCATGGATTTGTTCAATACTCTTTCTTTCTTTTTTTTAAATGGTGTCCAATCAAGAATCATCTAACTAGTTAATATTATCCATTTGGATAATTCCTTTTTTTTTTTTTTTTGGGTAAAGATGAGTGGTAAGAACCACTTAAACTACACAGGCTCTTGGCCTAGTTACACCCATAATACCATCTTGCAAATATTTAGTCAAAACAGTAGGAGGAGAATGAAGTTTAACAACCTCAAACTCACTAAGATATATCTTAAGGTCAAATATTACTATGTTATCCGATTTTTTTTTTTTGAAAGTATTTACATCCGACACATATTGAGATATGGGTATTGGATATGATTATCTAAATATAAAAAATAAAAATTGAATATACACATATTGTAGACGTACTCAAATCTGACACTTACTAAAATTCTGATAACATAGATCTTCAATATCTTAAACTTAATTTAAATTAAGATTATTGAACAAATTCAATGCTAGACTATATATGACCTATAACTTACCTGCAAGACTGTCCAAAGAAGGATGGAGACAATCAATTGTTTCTTCCCAAGAAAAATATGGAGCATCTTACTTTTATATATATATATATTTTCCCTTAGCTGAAAAAGTGTACATGATTTGAAAACTACAATACTAAAACTAAAAGAGATATGGGCAATTGTGGAGGACCATGAACTCCCCTATGACATTAAAATTACAGATGAAGGGAAATGAGAGCCCCGCAGCTTGTGGGTCGACAGCTAGCTCAATGCTAAGCATGTGATGATTCAGATCAGAAATCAGAAATCAGATATGCATGTGCTTCTCCACATGCTTCTCTTAACTTTGTAACATGAATTAATGGATATTGCGATTGGCTTAGAGGGGAGGCACACAACACCCTTCCCATGCATGGTTTTCGATTTCCGAACAAACTCTTTACAATTTGTTTTCGAGATTTGAAAAGAGCATTTACAGATCATGTGAATTGGATCCTCCATTTCTTTTGTTTTTGGTTTATTTATGGAGAAATTATGGAAGATTTACAATCGAGTTTAGTTCATTTAGGTTGTATTGATAGGAAGAAAAGAAAAAAAACTAGTTTTACTTTTATTTTTGAAGTATAAAATAGTATATTTTAATAATGTAATTCAGTCATTAGATTTTTTATTTTTCTTCCTTGAAAATTAATTGTTAAAGATAAAAGCACATATGCCTAGTTGCCTATAGTAGAAGCAAATTATTAAAAGAAATATGATAGAAAAGATGAAAGCTTTTTACACTTATTCCTTATTGTAGATTTATATAAGGAATGAACTAGACCGGCTTATGGGTCGGGCCGGGCCGCGGTCCGGTTTTTTTCATTTTCTTTGCCCAGGCCCGGCCTTGGGTCGACCCGGCTCGGTAGGTCCGAATACACTGTTTATTGGATTAAAAAAAATATTTTTTTATATTTTTATAATTAAAATAAAATAATATTATTATAATAAAAATACTGTTCCGGATCGGGCCGGCCCGAAACACAAAATATCCTATCCAGGGCCGACCCAATACGGGTCGGGCCTGTCGGGCCAAGCGGACTGCCCGGTCCATGAGCAGGTCTAGATTGAACTATCTGTTTACTTTTGAAAGTTCATTTGATATTTAAAAAAGTTTGAATAAAAATATAAAATCAATTAAAAAAATTTAGGTAAAAAAATAAAATCAATTTAAAAAAAGAGTTGAACCTTGATTTCAATATTTAGGAACAAGTTTGGCCTAACTCATCCTTAAAATTATATAATATATATTATTTTATAAATATATTTATATATATTCTTTATGTTATATAAAGTATAAATATATATAATATATCATTTTATTTTTTTAGAAAAAAGTTATTTTGACTGGTTAAGCTCTATCATTTGTTAATATTTATTAATTTGAATAGGTTTGGGCAAAATTTAAAGTTCGAATTGTCAAATTAACTCGTGCTTGAGTGAAATGTTTAGACCAAATCCGAATACAACCTAACTCGACCAATGAACACCTTAGTTGCATTAATTACATTTGTTCAGATATTTGCTTTTTCCATTTGTTCAGATGTAGGGAGAAAACAATGAAGGAAAAAATGAAATGAGAAAGAACTTGAGAAATAAAACTCATTCATCTCTGTTTTCAATCAAAATTTAAGCCGCGGTAAACAAACACACATCTTTGCTCTTATGTACGAAATTGAAGACTCAATCAGATCAAATCCGCAACATTTGCAAGCAGCTCCTCGATCATTACATTTGTAGAACTTCTGGATGTCAGCAAGCATCCGGCCATCATCTTGTGTTGCAAAGTTAATTGCATTGCTACAACTTTCCTCCCAAATCTTCCACTTCGACCAGTGCGGTGAAGATAGTTCTCTGGTTGAGTTGGCCAAATCATAGTTTAATAACCAAGAGACCTGCTGGACATCAATCCCTCGAGCCAAGAGATCAGTGGTGATTAGCACACGAGAAGATCCTAAATGAAAATCACGCATGATAACATCTCTCTATGTTACTCAAATTCGGATGTGATTGTCGGACACGAGTATGTTTGATTTATTCTAAGTTTTTCCGTGTATTTGAAGCATCTTTGGATAATCATATCCTCATACCCATGTCGAATATGTGTCGGACACAAGTACTTAAAAAAAAATAAAGAATCGGAGCAACATAGATATCCCTAAGCTAGTGTTCTGGTTCATGTCTCCATGGGTGGCAGAGACTGTGCGATCACCGCTCTGCATTTTGTCAGTAAGCCAATCGACTTTGCGTCTGGTGTTAACAAAGACCACACTCTTGAGTCATGGCCAGAGTTTCATAGAGATCCCAATGTGTGTCAAGCTTCCACTCCTCCTTGTCAACAATGACGTAAAACTGCTTAATACCTTCAAGGGTGAGCTCATCACCTATGTTACTCGGACTCGGGTGTGCATGTCGGATACAAGTATGTTCAATTTTTTCTAAATTTTTCTATGTATTTGGAGTGTCCTCGGAAGATCATATCTCCGTACCCAGTAACGAATATGCGTCAGACATAAGTGTCAGATACAGGTACTTCATTAAAAATGAAGCGTCGGAGCAACATAGATCATAACAGCTTTACAAGAATTCTGACTGGTTTGTTCATAAACTTCCGTGTAATCTCAAGTGCCTCAGGTGCCATTATTGCAGAAAATACAACCACCTGTATTTTCCGGGGGAGTTGCTGGAAAATATCATAGATCTGAAAAAGAAGACGTTAGGGTTAATCAACCATTCAAGAAAGTGTTATATTAATATATAATTTAACACATCAGGTGAGAAGAAATTAAAGGCTGTCGAGAAGCAAACAGACAGCTTATAGCTAGCTATATAGTTGATGACACTGCCAAGTAGAAGTTTTTGGAGCAAAGCATAAGAAAATAACAAAGGATTGTCAAACATAAGGGAAAATATTAAATCTCCAAGGCATACGAATAGAACCAGATACAAATTAAGAATCCAACACACAACTGCTATCAAAAATTCCAAAAGGCATACAAAGTAGCATACAGCATAATCACACATTATACTACATCTGCATAAGCACACGTACGTACTGTCCTTCGATTTCACTTGCCAAATCAGTTAACAAACACCTACTTACTTGCAGAAATGTGTTGTTATAGATTCACCATCATCAAATTAGTAGAATAATCATTGTCAACAATATATTCACTTTCTAATACAGAAAACTCATCATCTCCTAGATTTCATCCTCTTCTTCATTTTAAGCAAGACCCTTACCATCTTTTATTTTTCCTAGTTGAATTAACTATCAAATCTACTTATAGTAGCAGTTTATTGGCCAAGTGTTACCATTTTCATGATCATCCTCATAACAACAAGAAACTCCTGTGAACAAGTGCGGCACTTAACCATTATGCTCAACCATTAATACTATTGAAGGCAAGATACTGACCTTATCTTTAAAACCCCGAGAAAGCATTTTATCAGCCTCATCCAAGACAAACATCCTAATAGAATCTGCACGAAAGGGACTGCCTGCGAAACATGTCAAAAACACAACCAGAAGTACCAACAACATGGACGCCAGCAGCGAGGATCCGTTGGTCCTCCTGAAAACTGGTTCCACCGACACATGCATGAACCTTTACACCCAAATAATCAGCAAGAGCTCGCATGACTTTCTCAATCTGTTGGGAGCAAGAACCAAAGCTTGACATTGAACTAAATCATAATCCAGTTGTAGCAAGATCCCAGAGCAGATTCAGCAAAATGTTGCCGTTTTACCAGTACCAGACTGTGCTTGATGAATTACATTGTAGACCTTTGATGAAGTGCACAATTGCCCTTTGTTGAATAGCAGATGGCTTCTCAAACCTTGAGTTTGGGCCCTCAGCATAACCTTTATTTTTTTGTTAAATAATAGAAAGGTCAAATGATTAGAAAAGAATGAAGATTACCATAAGCGTAGATGCCTCTTCGGAGGTTTTCTTTCAAAACCATTTTATCAAAGCTCTCATAGACCTCATCATAAGTAGTAAAGAACTATTCCATCATCAAAAAGCCTATAATCATGAGCCAATAGAACTCAGAAATCTGGCACTAGCAAGTACACGACTAAGAATTAATCACATAAAAATTAGGGGTGAATATAAAACTTACAATTCATTTAATTTTGCTGCCATATTTACGAGCGCATCATACTGTGATCCTTCAGGTGCAAGTCCAGCCATGACTGTAACAAGCAACAATAAATAACAAAAATGCATCACATAAGAGATGGTAAGATATCTATAACAGAGCCATACAACAAATATAAGTTTCACATCTCCCAACCTATGTTTTCCGGACTCTTCATTTTATTTAAAATTAACGTGTGACACATGTGTTTGACACATATTCGAATATGAGTATAGAATATGATCCTCTAAATAACCAAAAAAAAACTTTTAAAAAATTGAATATACCCGTATCAATATCATACACATTCTCGCTTCACCCAAATCTGGGTAACGGTTATCATACTAAACATAATAAAAATCGATCTATTTTGCATTTTTTCAGTGCAGTATAATCCTGGTGAATCTCCCTAATCATTGATTAACAAATATAATAAACAATAATTACGTTACTCTAAACAAACTGAACTCAAAAGACACTGATCACAACAATCACCACACAATAATGTAATAAAAGCAACCAAACAGCGCCTTACGTGATTTATACTGGTAATCTAACGACAAAATCTAAACAAACATCAAAAGATACGATAAAGAAAAACTGTTATCAAGTGATTAATAAAAAAAAAAATTGAAAAAAATAAGCCAATAGAGCAAAAAACAGAAGCAGATAATCGAAGATCACCTCTTTGGTTCGATGTCGTATTTTCCGAAGTTGAATTGGAACAAGAAACGGAAAGGTTACAGGTTTTCGACAAAACTCTAACCGGATATGAAGAACGATTTTTTCTTTTTGTAATATTTATAGCAAAATAATAAGAATAAGAAAACGGCGCCGCAGGATAATAGCGAAGGGGGTAAAATCGTGAAAACAAATTTTTTTTTTTTATTATTATTAAATTTGAAAATAATAATTATTAAATGATATAATAAATAAAAATTATTAAAAATATAAAAAAATTATTCAAAAAATTATCAAAATAAAATTATCTTTTGATAAAAAAAAAATTTCCTCTTCTTTTTTCAATTTACTTTTTTAATTAAAAGAATAATTTTTTTAATTTAAAAAATGAATATTTAAAAAATTTTATTTTTTAATTAAAATTTTTTAAAATAAAAAATAATAAAATTAATTTTTTATTTTTTAAAATTTTAAAAAATAAATTTTAAAATTTATTTTTAATTAAAGTTTTTAAAAAATAATATGTTTTAATGAAAAGGAAATTTTTTTTATTAAAGATAATTTTATTTTAAAATATTTTTAAATAATTATTGAAAAATATAGTGACTCTATGTTTTTCAATTTAACCCTTTCTTTTTCCCCTCAGTCAGTCTCTCTAATCTCTATCCTTTCCCTTTCCCTTTCCCTTTCTTACAACCAGAGACAGAGATCCGAGGAGTTTGGGCCAAAACCCTAACCCCAAAATATCACCCCAGCCAGCTCTCTAACTTCTCTCAATAATCTTCAGCATCAGGTAATTCTTTTTTTTTTCTTCCTTTTTTGCGTTGCTCTAGTTCAGCTTATGTACAGTATTTGCTTAGCAGTATAAGTTTCTTCTTCTTTATTTTGGTATCATTTTTTTTCTTGTAGAATCAACATGTAAGAATGGAAACCAGCTAGTTTCTGTTGTTTTAGATATGGGTTTTACTTTAATCGGACAGATCTTTAGTTTGGTACTTAGATTGTTGTTCTTGTCTGAATTATTGCAGCTTATTCATCCAAAAATACTTCAAACGTATAAATTGGTTGTGTTACTTGTGTATTTGTGTTTCTCCCCCTTTTTTCTCACACATATTATTTAGGTTTAAGTATACTGTCTTTCATATATAAACCATCATAGACCTTGTTGGCATTTAGCATCATGAACAAATAGAAGATAGGTGAACTTCATGTGGTGCCTTGGTTAATTTTTCTGATTAAGACCAAACTCAACTGTCTTCAGCCCGATGCTTGGATCTTGCTGGCAAGATTGTCACTTTAAATCAGACATGAAATTTGTAATTCTGTATGAGTTATTTATATATGGGTTGCTCTTTGCAGTCATGGCTGCTGCAGCTCCAGAGGGATCTCAATTTGATGCTCGCCAGTATGATGCTAAAATGAATGAGTAAGTTTTCTGTTTCCTTGTATTGTTTCTAGGTATTTAAGCTTTCAGATTCATTGATGGTAACAATACATGAAGTTTGTTATGTTTCTTCATGGTTTTTGTGATTATATAGCTGGTGTGTTTATAGTTTGCTAAGCTTCAGATTTTAATTAAAGAAATCTAAGGCTTTGTTTGGTAAATTGATATGAGCAGACTTGAAGCTGATGGGCAAGATTTCTTTACATCATATGATGAGGTTTATGACACTTTTGATGCTATGGGATTGCAAGAGAATCTTCTTAGGGGCATTTATGCTTATGGTAAGTTGGATCTATTGCGACTACTTTGTTAGTAAAAAACCTCAAAAGGGGCAGAGTGTGATACTCTGATGCTTTGCTGTGTGCAGAAGCACTTTTAAAAACTTATTGGACCTTACAGGTGATTCAAATTCGACTACCTTGTTACCAATTTAGGTTTTAGCTTATATGCATGTTCAATTAAGAGCTTGTGATTTGCCATGGTGAAAATGCGGGCTTTCAAGTTCTAGTGACAGCTTCATTCTTTGTATTGTTCAAGAATTTACTCCTTCACATGGCTAGTGTGAAAGCTGCTTGCTAAGTCAAAATTTTCTGTGAAGGTTTTGAGAAGCCATCTGCAATTCAGCAAAGGGGGATTGTACCATTCTGCAAGGGACTTGATGTAATTCAACAAGCACAGTCCGGAACAGGAAAAACAGCAACTTTTTGCTCTGGAATTCTACAGCAGCTTGACTACAGCTTAGTTCAGTGCCAAGCATTGGTCCTTGCACCAACCCGAGAATTAGCACAACAAATCGAGAAGGTCATGCGGGCATTAGGTGATTACCTGGGTGTTAAGGTTCATGCTTGTGTAGGTGGGACCAGTGTCCGTGAAGATCAACGGATTCTCTCCAGTGGGGTTCATGTGGTTGTTGGTACACCTGGCCGTGTGTTTGACATGTTGAGGAGACAATCTCTCCGCCCTGATCACATAAAGATTTTTGTGTTGGATGAAGCGGATGAAATGCTCTCAAGAGGTTTCAAGGATCAGGTCCTTTTTTCACTTATAAGCTGTATGAATTATTTCTTGTGCTTTGCCTGGAAGATGATGGCTCTGGTTGTAAAGCTAATTATTGGAGATAATGAATATTTAAGCAGGTTCTTACATGTTTATGCTTAGGAGAAAATATTTTACCTATTAGCATTCTAGTAGGAGTTGGGAATTTTGAAAATTTCTTGATTGGTATTTTTCTAGCTTTTGCTATGATTCTCTGTTTTTTCATTTGTTGTCTGTTGACTTCTGTTGTTCATATGTGCCAGATCTATGATATTTTCCAGTTACTGCCACCAAAAATTCAAGTAGGGGTGTTCTCTGCTACAATGCCTCCTGAAGCCCTTGAGATCACAAGGAAGTTCATGAACAAACCTGTGAGGATTCTGGTGAAGCGTGATGAGCTTACCCTTGAGGGTATCAAGCAATTTTATGTCAATGTTGACAAGGAGGAATGGAAGCTTGAGACGCTTTGTGATCTCTATGAGACCTTAGCAATCACCCAAAGTGTCATTTTTGTGAACACTAGGCGTAAGGTAGATTGGCTTACAGACAAGATGCGAAGTCGCGACCATACAGTGTCTGCTACACATGGAGATATGGACCAAAACACAAGGGACATAATCATGCAGGAATTCCGATCTGGATCCTCTCGTGTGCTTATCACCACTGATCTCTTGGCTCGTGGTATTGATGTTCAGCAAGTCTCTCTTGTGATCAATTATGATCTCCCAACACAACCAGAGAACTACCTTCATCGAATTGGTCGTGGTGGAAGATTTGGGAGAAAAGGTGTTGCCATCAACTTCGTGACCAATGATGATGAGAGGATGCTATTTGACATTCAGAAGTTTTATAATGTTGTAGTTGATGAGCTGCCATCAAATGTTGCTGATCTTATTTGATGCTGTTTCGGGTTGGCTAGGTAAATGGCTCCTTGGAAATGACAAAGTTTTGGAGGCCCGGTGTCCTTACAGCTGGGAGGGATTTTTGTTCCTGCGCATTTACATGGGTTCCCATTACCATTTAAGAAATCTGATGTTCAAATTTTGATTTGGTGTGTGTCTAAGTAAGAAAAGTATGTAGTATTGTTCTAGTTTTATTCTTAAATCATGTTGTTTTATCTATGTTCTTATTTTTTTCACCTGTACTTTTATGTATTTGAGAGGATATTATGTAGAGTGGGAACGTGATTATTTTAGATCATTGGACTTGCCTTTTTATTGACGTTTTGCTAAGTTATTCATGCCCCCTCTATCTTGCTATTTTAAATGGCATTGATTGTTGATCTGATCAAGAAAGGAGAGACTGGAGATGAATGTAACCTGTTCGTAGCTGTAGAAGGTTATATTCATCTAGGATAAGTTGATAACTTTTGTGGGGCCTGGTCGGCTGGTCCCTGATGCAGCTCATCACTTCAATGTATTAAAGCCACTGTCCATAAAATGCGGATAATAACTTTTCCAAAGCATATGAAAAAGATGTTAGCTTCATCTTTCTCCCAACTTTAATGCCCCTCCAAAAAAGAAAGAAAAAGAAAAGGGTGCTGACTTTACAATTAGTGCTCTGTCATTCGCTTACTTAACCATTGGGTTCATTTAATATCAGAATGTAATTCCAAAATGATTTAAGAAAGCATTTTGAGGACCCATATGCATACGACTACGAGTCGTGCATAAACTTCTCTTGTCAAGCTTTCAAAGAGTAAGAAAAAAAAAAGAAAAAAGATGTATTTAGTTGAGTTTTTGGACTGCTTCAAAGGGTATGAGTTGGGAGAAATTCTTTTCATAGCCAACATGATGGATTAGTGAGCTGGTTTTGGTTTGTCAACCAAGCGACATAAACTAAAACAGGTTGGGTCTTGGTTTTGGGTTTGGGTTTTGGATTTTGGGTTGTTAGAAGTGATTTTTGTTATTTGTGGATTGTGGTTTTAAACCAGTTGATCTTATTTGCTGACGGAACAGACAAACGCAAGAAAGAGTTAAATGAAAGGCACAGTTTAACAGTAACTTAACGAAGTGCAGCAAACACAGGGCAAGATCAGTCATCATTGATCATCAAAGGAGCTTTATTTATTTTAAATTTTAAACGAGAAAAAAGACAGTGGCAAAGCTCATTGAGCAATCAAAAAGAGTTTTTTTTTTTTCCTTTTCAAAAAGATAAATTATAAGTAGGTTCTGCTTCAGAATATGACTGGTCAATTCAAATGTATTGTACCAAGGAGAACATAAATAATTGCCGTAGACATTGGACAACATGATTCCCCGTTAAACACGCCATATAGAATCAATTCCCATGTCTCCCAAAGTCAGTCACAGGAGAGGAAAATGGGAGGAAAAAAAAAAAAAACCTTAAATTAATCCAAAGTATAACTATTTTAATAGGAACCCACAGTTTCTATTATTGTTGTTTCTTCCCTTACCTGTCAAGACTCAAGATCAAAAGAAACTCAACTACCAAAACAAACCCCTCCCCTTACCCAATTATCAAAAAAAAAAAAAAAAAAAACAAACCCCTCCACCAGGCCACCACCTCCTTCAGGAATCTCTCTTGAGTCTGCCAAAAATTCAATGGAAGATTACAACAGATCAAGGTCATATGGTAATGGGATGATGCAGCAGCTGGACACCTACCATGGACCACCACCTAGGCCTTCAGCTTCTAATTATGATCTCAGCTGCTATAGTTCTTCCTATGCACAGTCCCAGATGGCTAACAACTATAACTCAGGAAACAACAGGGACTTCAAGTTGAAGAAAGAGAAGAGCATTTCTGGCTCATCTTCTTCAAATTTATGGACCTTTGCTGACCCTGAATTCCAGAGGAAGAAAAGGGTTGCTAGCTACAAGATGTATAGTGCGGAAGGTAAGGTCAAAGGGTCCTTTAGGAAGAGCTTTAGGTGGCTTAAAGATAAGTACACACAAGTTGTCTATGGGTGGTGGTGATTCTGACAGTTGGGGCTCTTGTTTCTTGTTTCTCTTTTCTTTACGTTTTTCTTGCTTGTATTCAAGGTATGTGTGAAAAAAAGTTTCAATTTTTCTGTTAAAAGGAAGATTTTATTTGATTGTAAATTCGGTTCCTGCTGTTCTATTACCTGGAAAAAAATTTCTGGGTAGTATATTTACATGTTATAAATCCTTTCAATTTCTTGGTGATCTTATGATCAGAAGGTGTTGACCATCTGATTTCGAGGGCTTTCTTATAGTCTTATTCTATATATATTGAATCATTGATTATTTCACTAGTTTGTTAAAAAACTGAATGGGTTCAATTTGGTAATTGACGTTAATAACTGTCTTCATTCACTGGGGAAGGGAGGTTTTTGATTAGCTTTGAGCATAGGCTTCTTCGGCAGCTGTTGTTCAAGGAACTTCTCTCATCTGTATTGTCTTAAAGGTAAACATTTGATGCATGCTTGATTGTTCTAGAGAATAAATCTACCGTCAAGCCTTATTTGATCGTTTTTAAACCTTTGCTACTAAGCAATAAAGGAGTATTGATCCTCTAAAGCTATGTTGCTCCGGCTCTTGATTGTTTTTAAAGTATCCGTGACCGATACCCAAGTCCGACGCATATTCGGACATACGTATAGAGATATGATCTTTCAAAAACCCTTCAAATATATAAAAATCTTAGAAAACAATTGAATATACCCGTATCGGACATATATCTGTATCCGACACTCATATCCGAATTCGAGTAACATAGCTCTCAAGGGTGCAGCGTTTATAACTTAATCACCATTTCCTGGGTATAACTGATTGTAAGCTTTGTACCTAGGAAATGCTGATCAGGTGCCTTGCATTATTTGTTCCCTAATTAGTTTCTTTTCCTGCAATTATTTAGAGGATAACATCGAAGGGATTAACCTGGTCATGTACTTATCGCCCATGGTATGTTGCTCAAAATCTTTGCCTTTTTGTCAGTCTCTGTTGTAATATCATCGCAATTTAAGAAAATATACCAGTTTTCTTATGAAATTTCCTTCTCCTATGATCCCAATAGCAGGAATTATATAGTGTTTTTTTAACCTCCACATGGGGGCTTAAGTAGTGCATAGGGATATGCCATCCATCTCAGCAATGTTTCATAAATTTCTGCCATGGTAGTGAAAGATTATGTTACTCGAACTCTTTATTTTTTCTAAAATATTCGTGATCGACACCTGTGTCCAAATTCGGACATGAGTATGGGTGTATGATCCTCCAAATATATGAAAAAAGCTGATCATACCCATGTCGAACACGTACCTATATCAGACACTCACCCTGAGTCCGGGTGAAGGACCACTTTTGAGTTATATCTTGTGGTAGATTCTGGACCAACTTATATGTTCTTCAAACTTAATAGTATTAACTTATTATTGGCATTTAATGCTCTCTTGTTTCAGAAAGCCCTGTATTACATATTTGATTTCTTCTGGTTCAAGATTTGAGATACAACTTGCATGAAAGTGTAAGATTGCATTATATTTCTGTCATGTATCACAGTTTCTTGTTTGTCTGGGACTCTAATGTTTTTCTTTTTCTTTTTCTTTCAGTTGATTAACAGTGACCCAAACTTTAGGCCATCTCTAGTTGATGCTACAAAATCAGCATCTGTTCCTTGTAGGTCCAATAAGTAGTAGTGGATTTGGCCATACCAGAATGTAATTTGTTTAAATTGCTTCCAAGAATAGTCGTATGGGTTTATAGAATTAACATTAGCATATAATTTAAAGACATATTTGAGGAAGAAAAAGGAAATGGCTTTCCTGACGGGCATATTCTGATGTCTTAACAGCACATTATGAAGCCATTAACAGCACATTATGAAGCCATCAACAGCACATTATGGCGAAATTGCATATGAGCTACCTTTCTAGAACTCAAGCAGTTTGGACTGCCATTGAAATGAAAATCTCAATGGAAGGAGTGACATGCTGGGAATGTCCTTTTTGTTAGTTTTTTTTTTTCACTGTCTTTTCTGAAAGTCGCTCTTCTCATCTTCTGCAATGCTTTATTAGTTTTTACTCGAACTAAAACCATCATAAATGTCCTGTTTTGGTATATATCTTGCTCATATCACTTTGGGTTTTCCCGTGTTAGTTACTTTCAGAGTTGTGAAGCATAATTGGTTCAGCCAATCAAAGATCCTTCCCTTTTTCTTCTCTCTCATATAATCTTGTTTAGAATTTTAGACATTAGCCGTTAGCGTGAAAACATACTGATTTTGTAATTATTCGACTTGAGATGCATCAAGCAAGCATTGGCAATTGGCATTTATATCGAATGTGGTAGCGTCTGAATCATTTCAGTTTCGCTCTGACGTCTAATCTGTTTTTCATGCTAACCTGTTCCAACCAAAGGCCCAAAAAGTATAGTATATAGTATACCAGTTTTTACCAACTTTGAGAAACAGTGTAACATTCCAATCAACTATTTCCTTCATATATTGTAGCAATCAAGAATTTTTAAAGAATAAAGAAACATGGCCTAGTGCTAGTGATAGTCTACAAACTCGTTTTTTTTTTTTCTCTTTTGCTTACGTTAAGGTTAGAGCCTTCACTTCAAATCAGGAGACAGAAAAAAAGTTTATTTATGAAAAGTTATTATTACCTTTTGGCTTTCGCCTTCAAATTTGTTTATTTAAGACGTGAAAGTATGAGCAAAAGTTAATAAAAATAAAATAAATACGAAAAAAAATTTGCAACTGCACTAAAGCTTGTCATAACTCATAATTCTCAACATGTTGAAGATAAAATTTAGAGTTCATCTCTAAGTAGAACATAATTTTAAAATAAATTTTTAATTTTTAATTAATTTATATTTTAAATAGTTGACTGATGATAATATTTTTGGGGTTTAAAGGAAATCACTTTAAAAAAACTAAAGACATGTTGCTGATGTTGGCCATTGAACTTGAAAGGCTATCCATATGTTTTGATGTCTCAGATTCATAACTTCTGTTTTACAAACATCTTTGTAGCATGCTCATGCTATATTTCATTTTTTCATCGATTCTGGGTAATCCATTCTGTGATAATGCTTTGATTCTCTATTTATGGTTATATAGATGCTCTTAAATGGGTGGCTTCTCATCTTGCAAGCCTCAATGGAGAGAACAACAACTGGTAAACTATCTCTCTCAATTTTAAAGATTTGTGTTCTTTTTTAGTACAAAAGATTTCGCAATCGGAAGATAAGAGAAAAGGTTGCAGATGCTAAGATTCGAACCTCATACATGCTAGATGTCATCTATTAAGGATGGTTACATGAACCAATTAGATTAAACTTGAGTTCAGATTTGTGTTCCTTTAACTCTGTAATGATAGTTACTTATGTAACATTTTGATTCTTTTCCCCTCACTGTTGTGCACTTTATTAACAATTTTTCTCATGCAGATGGAGTATGAAGTTGTTGAAGAAATTATATATGGCTTGGAATCAGGAATATTGTTTGGGTACTTTTTTTCACCTGAACTGCTTTTTTTGTACGCCATATTCTTGCTGTTCATAGCTCATAATTTATCTCATAATGGAGATTTTACCCGTTTAATACAAAATTTTTGTAGCATTGGTAAGTGCCTGCATCAAAACTGATATGTTTATTGTGGTTTCTAGATGGGTCAACCTTAAATTGGTAAGTTCATGTCCATGTGTGTGATTCAGGGAATTCATAATAAAATGTCCACTTATGTTCTGTTTTAGTGGAATCAAAAGTTCATTGTCAGGAAATTTCTGTTTAACAGGGCTTACTAATGTGTTACTGTTTACATGGTTGTAACCAAGTACCAACTATTGCTGCATACATGAGCCTCTTTGAATAATTATAGCATAATCTTTTTACACCTTTTGAGCAGACTCATGGCCTAAAGCATGGTAGAGCAATTGTGATCTCCACATGTGCTGCTTTGGCATCAATTATGACTGGTGTACTTGCTGGTATGCCTGCATTGGGTGAACGGTTGCCTTTAGCTGCTTGGAAAAGCTTCTTTGGTTGATATGATCCAGTTTAACAACCTTGTCTACCACATTTTTTCTTTTTAAGATAAAAATGCAAAAAAAAAAAAAAAACAAAATTTGTATGAGACTCTGCCACTTGTTTTTGTTTTAGATTGATAGGTTTAAATAGTTTTTTTTTTTTTTTTCAAAATCATTTGATCATTTACATATACCCATTCTTTGAAAGTGCAATTATTTGTGATTTCATATTTTTGTAGTTCAAGTTTAATATATTTTTTGGGTCTAAATTCAGGGTGTCCCTCCTCTTCATTTTATGATTATGGAAGATTAATTTCTGTTCGGGCCTGAAAGCGTGATGGTAAAACCCTCGTAACATTGGTCACTCTCAAGACTCGAACTTTTATCCTCATTTTGAAGGCTGGACTCGCTTACCACTCCAATTTTACCTGAATTGTAGTTTACCTGAAAATTTTCCCATTGCAGGTTATTTACCCTGGTGGGTATGATTTTGCTTGTGAGTTGAATTAAGACTGATGCGGCACCTTCCATGGCCATTGCGGAAATTTAATACCTGGTGAAGTGGATCGGAATTTAAATCCCAGGCGATCAGGATCTCATCGAGTCAAGGATCCTAGTCCAAGTGCTGTTATCCAGGCAGCGACACTGCATGTTCTAATACCAACACCAGCTAAGGAGAAGCCATAAAATGAAGAAAACAAAAGATCACTGCATATGCCTATATCACAGTCAATCTATGATCAAATTTTGGGTCTCGATGCGCTTGGGGTGTATCAGTCCTTCACTGAGCTGTTTGACATCATAAATTGTGAAATTTGTAAACCAAAACTATTCTAAAATGACCTTAATACAGTATGCAAGTTAAATCTATTTCCGCCTTAGTTTCTTGGTTCTCCAATTTTCACTTATGTTGCCCTTTGCTCATTGAAACCATTACTCGGTTGGTGGGGCTCAGTGTTCAGTTGATGAATTTTGTATGATTAGATGAGTGGAAACAGTGAGCAATCATCGCATTTTCTGTTCTTTGCTAACTGTTAAGCATCAAATTATTCCCCTCCGTCTCCCCAAACATGTGCACGCGGGAACAGAGGAAGAGCCAAGAACCTTGTAAAGACTTACTGTGTGCAACGCATATACACACCTAGGCAATTGGTGATTATTCTCTATTTCACGTACCATTTCAAACCATAGAAAGAGCAGTGAAAGTTCTGTTTTGTTGACTTGAGTGATAAACACGAGGCGGCATTTACCGGTCTAATTCATCATCATTGGTTTATAACCGAGGAGGCGAGGCCCTTCCTCCCTCCCTCCCCAAGTACAAGCTTTAGCTTAATCAGTATTTACAAGTGCTATCTGCTTAGATCTGTAATAAATTCTGTCTGATAATATGTTACCTGAACTCGACTCGATAATTAATGTTAAATATGAGTATATCTCTAACACGAATATATTTAAAGCAAAAGGACCAGGAAAACAAGGCTTACTTTCGTTACATATAAGCATTTCCTTTTATAATGGCTTAAAAGTATGATCTCAAAGGAAGCCCATAATGTTTGTTGGGAAGTTTAATACTTATCCTTGTAACCTTGTTAAAACTTAACAGAGCAAATGACATAAGTATATGTTTTCGTACTTACTAATTTGCTACCAATAAAGATGCAAGTATAAGAAGAAAGGGTAAGTTTTGGTAGTGAAAGTATCATTTTCCTAACTTAAAGAAAAGAATATATTAATGAAACAATCAACTCGGAAGTCGGAATGAGAGGACAATAATGAAAAGGATGATGTCTGGATAGGAAGAAAAAAAACCTGATTCTCGAGTTGAAAAAGGTGTAATGAAAGGACGGTCCCCATAGTCCTTTTCAGAATGAATAGTGAGGGCTCATGGGAGGGCTGGCCAGAGGGGGACCCCATAGTCCTTTATTTGGCAGAAATAGTGGTGGGATACCTCTTCAATCACTCATGGTATGTCTGTTTAAACAGTTGATGGCTTTTGGGTTGTTGCAGCAAACCATTTTAAGATCAGCAAAGTTGAGAAGAGGACCCCCCCCCCGGGCAAGCAACAGTCACCTTTTATATGTTACTCGGATTCGGGTATAAATATCGGATATAGATATGCATCTGACACAGATATGTTCAAATTTTTTTCAAGATTTTCATGTATTTGGAGGATCCTTGTAAGATCATATCCTCATATCCATGTCTGGATATGTATCAAATATAAATATCGAACACGAATATTTCAAAAAAAAAAAAAAAAATAGAAACAACATAAGTCACCTCTACCTTCACGTCTCCTCTTGTTTTCTTGACAAAACAGGACGCGAGGCGACTCCAGGGTCCACGATGACTTGTAGACGAGCCACCACTAGTGAAGTGAATGTTTTCCATAAGGAAAAAACAATAACCCAATATCGAGAATCAGACCAGGCAGTAATGGGGCCACTTCCCTGCCATGAAGTGGCATGACTAACAATGGAAATAGGCTGGCCTGTTCATTTTCCTATTTCTAAAATGATAATAATAATAGCAGCAAAGTGGCAAACCCTATACCAATGATGAACAAATTAATTATGAAGATGCCCACAGGCATTAGGACCCCGTTGGTAGCTTATCCCTTGAGAAGTCCATGTGGAGAGGCAGTTGGCATCTTCAAGAAAGGCCAAGCTTGCCAAGGTAGCGACATGTTTCTGAAAAGTGACAGATTACCCATTGTTCCTCATATTTTGGACAAGGTTTTCTTTTGCTCTCTTAAGGATTATGCTAGCTTGTGGAAAGCATGACTTTATGGCCAAACACCCTAACTTTTGTTATCTTCCTGGTATAAGGGTGCAAGAGGTTTCGTTTAGGCATTGGGCAGAAAAAGAATTCAGTAGGGAAGTGATTGTATTTGAAGGCATTTTTCACTAATTTTTTATGGAACCAACGAAGGACTGTTGGCATCGGAATTACCCATCGTTTAGGCATTTTTCTTTTGTTATCTACCTGTTATACAGAAGCAAATGTTCCTACTTTTAAGCCCCACAGAGGGAATGAACCTTACCAAAATATCACCTTAAATCTAGAAAGTGGCAGTATAAAAGGTGGGAACTGAGACGGAATGATTGCTTGGGCACTAGCCTCTAGGACCCACTCTCTTTAGAGATTAGACCTCAAGATGACCCAAGCCAAGGCCTTGTGGTCCACCGGTCATACTCGCAGCAAAATATTGTTAAGTGGTTTGGATCAGTTGTCAACAACAATTTTACCCTATGCCCCATTCCCTACTGTAAAAATGTAAAGAGGTTTTAACTTTAGTTTCCCTCTCCTTGAAGAAATGCTTTAGAAAGCTGGATTTGCCTTCAAATACCTAAAACTATCACCAAGATACCCTGGCAGTTTTTAAAGTTAAACCAGATTTTACTTGCTTGGGATTCTATAACTTTACTGCTAAATTCAGAAGATGTCCCCAACTCATGCACCTTATCCAACAAAGCCATTGCACAGTGGGACCATCTCACCACATCTTAGAAGATTCTGCAATAAACTTTTTGCATTGCAAAGTATTTTTGTCTTCAATATGTAGTAATAACAACTTAATATGACTAAGGATCTATAGCAGCTTGGTTGGCCATAAATCAATGCATGTCTGTAAAACAGCTAAGATGATTTTAATAGGATCAAATCCCTTTTTTATGGTGATAAAAGTACATGGTAAACGACCAACATGTGGCCCATCCAAATAGATTGTCGTACACAACTCAATGATGATGATGAATCACATCAGGAATCAACAGGAGGAAACATACCATCAATGCTTCATTGCTCATTTAGTTGCTTGGGATAATCACCAAGTTGCTCCATCTGCCAGCTTTCCTGAGGAGCCACATGTTCATGGGAAGGTGTGTATTGCTGCAAAATTTACTATAAACTTTTAGATAATTGTACTAAATATCTCCTAAGAGCCTACATTTAGAAGTTTTAACTGTAAAAACCTGATGGCAAAGCAAGTTCCCTTCTAATGTTCTTGTACAGAGAAAGCACACACAGACACAAAAAGGAAAGGATAACAATTGACAACAAATAGAAGGCTGTCGTGCCAGAGTTGGAATCATTCACAAATTCAAGTTCGACCATGTGTTTCTTGGAAAGTTTTGAGCCATTTCTATTAATGATATCTTCTAGTTTCTTTCTTTGAGTGAATATTTTCTCACCCAGGACAAGATAAGGCCAATTAATTAACCACATGATCCAAAAAAAAAAAATCAGGTAAAGTTCATACCTCCATCTTCTCCAAAAGTTCTTTGGCTGTTGGAGCAGAGACAATTATATGCCTAGCACCTGGCTTGATGAAACCCTCTTCAACGCCGTTGTCAAATAAAGCGAGCAAATTATTGTAGTAACCATCAACATTTAGCAAACCAACCTGCATTAAGTGTAATGCGCCCATACCAAGATTAATAACTATTCACATAGCTAGCTTAGTTCTTCAAGCTTGAAGAATGATGCCTTACTGTTTTCTTATGTATTCCAAGTTGGGACCATGTTATCATCTCCAGTAACTCTTCCATTGTTCCATATCCACCTAAAACATCAAATTTTAAGGCTAGAAACTATTTCTATTATTAAATAAATAACAAGACTCTTTCACCAAAATTTTCCTTTTTATTCTTTAGTATTGATGAAAAAGGTCGAGGTATTTTTACCAGGAAGAGCAATAAAGGCATCAGCTTCTCGGGCCATTGCAGCTTTTCGCTCATGCATGTCTGAAACAGTTCTAACTTCTCCAACTGTTTCTCCTGATATCTGTCAATGTTATCCAGGATTATGCACTAATGGTCAATCTATCTCAAATCTTCAACAGCATAGAGATAAATACTTACAATTAAACAAAGCAACAATTGACATTAAAGATATTCCAGCAAATTCTTTTACCAAAATTTGTCCTAATAATAAGAACTCTGGCGCCAATGAGCAACATAAATCATTAGTGATGTACCAAATACAGTGATGTGAATGATAAAACTGTGTAAAACCTTTAAATGGTGAATGCAGGAAAGCATAAAACCTTAAATTAAGAATTTTCAAAGAAAGACTAATTAAAATGATACTAAACATGACATTTGGACCTAATATTCAGAAAACAATAGTTATATATGGTTGCAAGTACAGATACCTCAAGAGGCATGAGAGCTTTTGGAATTATCCTGCATTTAAAGAACAACTATTTACTTAGTAATACACCTAATGTGAACAAGAAGGAAGCCGCTTGTGCTTGCAACTTGTAACAGTTTCTGCAGAGAAAAACATTAAAATAAGGCTCTTCAATACAAGGCAAGTTTCTTACTTACCCAAGAACATGACAACCTCCATCATACACTGTCTGGGATATCAAACCCATCAACCCAACACTTCCCCCACCATACACCAAGTCTATCTTCCTCTTTACCTGTAATCAACACCAACCATAAGCAAAACACAAGTGCAGAAATTATTAATAAAGGCAAACAATTTAGACATAGAAGTCAAGGTAAAGAAAACTAGAAAGAAAAAAAAAAAGAAAAAAAACCCATTTTGCCAAATAACTTGCTTGCATCAAACACCTAATTTTCAACTCATGGATATTACTCACGTATAGTCAAAAAAGAGCAATACCCTGTCAGCAGAAAAACTACCTTGATGGTCAAAATGTCATGACTGATGACACCAAACAGAGAAACTCCAATTCAGTACATGAAACATCAAATGTACAACTCCACCGTTATAGAATCAAAAAATCAGCAAAAAACTCATCTTTATCACTAGAAACTAACACCCAATAATCTAAAACGACCACCCCAGTTTTCAGAAAACGACAAACACCCACCTACCACCACTTCAAGATAAGTACTAAACCTTTAAAAAGTTCATCTTTTGAGACCAATAACACAAACTTTTTTCAAACTAATGTGTACAGAGATAGTGTTAAAGCAAAAAAGCAAACCAGTTCATTGCCCAATTCAAGAGCAGCATCGCTGAAGACTTGTCTATGGCCGGAGTTGCTTCCACAGAAAACACATATCCTTTTGGACTTGCTTCTGGCTTTCTCTTCTTCCATTAACAATATATCTCTCTATCTATATCAGTTTTTGTTTTTATTCCAATCTCAAATCATTGAGTTTAACTAAAAAAACAAAAAAGCAATAGCCTTTCCATAAAAATTGTCCTCCTGACCATAAAAACTTTCTCAAAAGAAAGAAACGAACCAATCAAATATATATAAAAATATGCAGAAGCTAATAAGAAACACCAAAAAACACTTCTTTTAAAGCAAAGCAATCTGGGTTGATCTTGAATTGGTAAATAAATAAGAAAAAAGCAAATTAAAAATGAAAGGAAATCAAAGAGGGGCTTTTTATATTAGAGGAGAAGAGAACATGAGGGAGCCCACATGCTCCATTCCCTTTCTAATCCAACGTCTCTCTGTCGGCTTCAATCTTCATTATGATATATTTATTAACATGATTAAATTAATATATTTAGAATATATAATTGTACAAAGTTTACTTACCAACTAGTGTTGTTTTTGCAAAGTCAAAGGACAAATCCAAATCAGAATTTTATTCATAGAAGTTAGCGAGTGAACTTAAAAAAGGTGAGAATAATGGAGTAAAGGGCTAAGTTGTTGCTTTCAGCCTTTCACTAACTAGACTTCAAATTTATTGACTTATATCAATTTTATTTTCTTTTTATTTTTAATTATAATCTAAATCAAAATATTAAAATGACGGGTTGGGAGTCAAAAAATTTGGTGGAGAGCTCTTCCAAATTGAATTTTATTTTCATCAAATATTTTAACAAATGGAACGTGACAACAAAGTTGGTAAATTAAATGATTTCTTAATGATTTTGACAATGATTGGAATCAATAAAATCTTCACTATAACACAAATTTAACTTTCTTTTAACAAGATTGAACGGGAAAAAAAACGTTTTGCTTGAAACAATACATTTATTTGTAAATCTTTTAAATTTTCTTTTATAAAAGTTTTTCAATTACATTTTTAATTTATGTTTATTTCAATATAGACTTTATAAGCATCAAATAGTACAAACTCGATTGCATTTTACATTTTTCATTGGTTAAGAAGGATTGTGATTTGGATGTTGATTTTGAAATTTTACTTATTCTTCCAAACTCGATTTATTTTTTTAATTTTCGAAGATGCATGGGTGATTGATTGTACATTTCTTCGAGGTTAAAAATGTCTTAATATTTTGATTTTCTTTTGTAAAAAGAATTGGATGACATTTTAGTTAAAGTAATTCTGACTAAATCAAATGATAATAGTGTATTTAAATACATACTTTATGTAAAAAAAAAATAGTACAAACTTTATAAGCTTTTAGTTTGGTCAATTTCAGGATAAAATCAAAATCATTGTTAAAATTACTCATTCAGTTAAGGGTTAAATTAATAAAGAATCAAAGGTAAATTAATTAACAGGTGTTTATAAACATCTATTAAAGATTATATAATTATTATTTTATGAATTTTTTTTGCATTTAATGCATTAATTTTATCACATTAAAAAAAATAATACATTAATTAATTTTTTCTTTAAATATTACGTTAACATTTTTCATATTCAAATGCAAAATATTGTAAATTTTAAATAAATAAAAAATTTAATTTTCAACTTGGGCCAAGGCCCTTATTAGAGGCCTTAGGAAGCACACCTAGTTAGCTAGGTCCATTTTTAGGTCATGAACAATTGAACATTAAATACTATCTTATATATAAATTTTGAATGTATTTAAGGTCATTGGGGGTGCCCACATCGTCTGTTTACTGTTTATTTTATTTTTTTTAGTTGGTGGAAAAAAAGAAAGAAAGAAAGAAAGACAGAAAAAAAAAAAAAAAAAAGAGAGAGAGAGAGAAAAAAAAGAAGAAAGAAAGGAAAGAGGGAATAAGGAAGAAGGAAAAGAGAAAAAAAAATTGAGTGTTTGTGTTTTTTTTTTTTATATTTAAATTATTATAAATTTATATAATTTTTTACACGTTAATAATTTATTTTATGTATACTTTTACACATTCGTGTATTCGTGTTGTGTTCATGTTTTTTTTCGTTTTGTGTTTTAATTATTTTGCTTTATGTTCGTGTCGTGTTTCAATTCATCTCATATTTTATATTATTTGTCATAGTGATAATTTATAAAAAGTATTATAAATTTATATAAATTTTTACACGTTAATAATTCGTTTTATATATATTTTTACACGTTTGTGTTCATCTCATATTTTATATCATTTGTCATAGTGATTCAATCTTGAAAAAAAAAATTATGAGTTCAAGACGTGTTTGTGTTTGTGTTTGTGTTTGTGTTCGTGTTTTTTTTTTTTTATGTCTTCAAAATATTATAAATTTATATAAATTTTTACACGTTAATAATTTGTTTTATGTATATTTTTACACGTTTATGTATTTGTGTCGTGTTCATGTTATTTTTCGTACTGTGTTTTAATTACTTTTCTTATGTTGTGTTCATGTCGTGTTTCAATTCATCTCATGTTTTACATAGTTTGTTATTGTGATTCAATTTAGGAAAAAATTTGTGTATTCGTGTCGTGTCCAAGTTCATGACATATTTTGCATAATTTGTCATAGTAATTCAATTTAAAGAAAAAAATTCTGTGTTCGTGACATATTCGTGTTCGTGTGATTTTTCAAAGTATTATAAATTTATATAAATTTTTACACATTAATAATTATATAAATATATAAATTTTAACACGTTAATAATTCGTTTTATGTATATTTTTATACGTTCGTGTATTTGTGTCGTGTTCGTGTTATTTTTCGTGTTGTGTTTTAATTATTTTTCTTATATTATGTTCGTGTCGTGTTTCAATTCATCTAATATTTTACATAGTTTGTCATTGTGATTCAATTTAGAGAAAAATTTGTGTGTTCGTGTCGTATCTCAATTCATGACATATTTTGTATGATTTGTCATAGTGATTCAATTTAGAGAAAAATTTGTGTTCCTTACGTGTTCGTGTTTTTTTTTTTTCTTTTCAAAGTATTATAGATTTATATAAATTTTTACACGTTACTAATTTATATAAAGTACTATAAATTTATATAAATTTATACACGTTAATAATTTATTTTATGTATATCTTTACATGTTCGTGTATTCTTATCAAGTTTATGTTATTTTTTGTGTTGTGTTTTAATTATTTTTCTTATGTTGTGTTTGTGTCGTGTCTCAATTCATTTTATATTTTATATAGTTTGTCATTTTGATTCAATTTAGAAAAGATTTGTTTCACTTAGATTTACTTTTTAAGTTGACTTTATAAATTGTTTAGAATTTTAAATTGTTATGACAGTTCTCTTTTACTATTTTATAAAATATTAATTTATTTTTTTGTTTAATTATTAATTTTTGTTTTTAAAAATATTATCGTATATTTAACATTTAATTTTCGCGGCATTGCGCGGGTATCATTCTAGTTATTATTATTATTCAAGGTTGTCCAATTCCAAATTTACAATCAAGTTGAGAAGGGAAATTAACTACCATAACTGCCAATGAGCTGCTTTACCAAAAATGGAACCCTTGAAAATAACCTTTGTAAATTGTAACACAAGTTTTTTAACATTAAAAACCAAAAAAAAAAAAAAAGGGAAACAAAATTAGAGAAAAACCAAGCTAATTAAGAGTAATTATCTAACATTTCAAACTTCCCATTTTTTATTTTCTGTTTGATAAATTATGGGAAGGATGATTCCTTTAGATGGTGACCCCCTAATACATCCGGCATTGCCATTTTCTCTCCTGCTAGCAGCCATGGCTGCAACCATTGCTATAATCACTGGTCTATGCGGGTTTCGAAGGAAACGAAAACGATCACCAGATTTATCAGCCCCAGATTTGGCAGACAAGTCATCCGATTTACAAACAGCATTAGAAACACCCCAACAAGCGATATTAGAAACAGATGAGAAAATTACTGAGAATTCAGAGCAAGTGATAATCAAAGATTTGCCTCCTCCACCAGGTATGATGATGAGGGCATTAAAAGAGACGTCGTCCCATTCTTGCAAAAATTTCATGACAAAGTCCGAGTCCACCCGAAAACTAAGCTTAACCTTGAGCGTGAAGCACGTAAAAAGCATTTCTGTGAAGATTGGGGATCAGAAAAAGAGATCAAAAGATGAAGATTCGATCTGGAAAAAGACAATTATATTAGGTGAAAAATGTAAAATATCAGATGATGATGATGATGCTGTTATTTTTGATGGCAAGGGTAATACAGTTTCAGTTTACCATCCCAGGACCCTGAGTACCATATCCATTTCTAGAACGAGTTCCTTCAAAGAACCACACACGTCGACCATTTCTAGAACGAAATCCTTCAGAGAAGAACCAGACACGATTCTTAATCAAAACAAGGAGAAAGGGATAATCACAAGAAAAGAGGAAGAAGATTCTTGATGTTAATTTAGTTGATAATCTATTTTAAAAAGGTTGTAGGGTAGATTCGTGTTTTATGAAAAGAATATGCAGTTTGTTTTCATGACCAATATTGCCAATTAAAGACAATTCAATTTCCTTAATTTCCTAGTCAACTAGCTTGCTTGAATTACCAAGGCATATGACCAACCCCTTTTCTTCATTTTTCATGAAAGATGCTAATTAAGTGGAAACAAAGAAACATAGCCTTATTAAGTTCAAACTTCTGTCAAAAGATCAGTCGAGACAATCTTTGTCCTTGACAGGTTTTCCATGTTCTTGAATTTTAAGGTTATATAGGATGATGGGAGGGTTAATTTTTAAAGCTGTTTCTAGGATGACTATGGCTGCATGCTTTAAGACATCTTCTTACCTTGAAACGTTGAACAAGACAACTTGTTTGCGACAGAATATGTTCCAAAAGCTTGATAGGCATTGTCTAGGAAATTGCTGATACGATCAATCAATAATAGTTAAGTCTGAAAAGAACAAAACAATGTAGCTTTCATTGAATTCAAAAGCGCCAGTTGTAATACAACCATGGCAACTTGAACTAATCAATTTAAGTACTACGAAGATCATCAAAACTCACAAACGTTTAAACGAATCTTTTTGGCCTGCAGACAGCTAGCTAGCGCGTTGCTGGTGCATATACAGATATACTCCCCATGGAAACTTCATATACCACTAATTTGGTAAATTATTGATATTGAAGTACGTAGAAGTGTTTAAAGGAAATATATAGTTTTGAAAATACGCATACTTGGATGATTTTCTTTACATAAAAGTAGAAATTTGTACACCCACAATTTGGGTGGGAGAAAAAATTCATGGAAAAAATATATGTATTTTTAAAAAAGTTAAATATGTGTAATTTTTTTTATTTATAAAATAATAGATATTTTGTTTAAAAAATATTAAATAAAAATTAAAAGATGTGAATACCTTTAATTTATTATTTGATATTTTAATTTAATTTAATTTAATTTTTTGTAATTATTCTTATTAATTAAGTGGTGTCATTTACTCGTTATATACCTTAATCAGAAGTTATATATATATATATCTAGATATTACGCACATCCACAACAATTTAATGATATAAGATGTTGATAATTTTTTTTATAAAAAAAATAACAAGTTATCAGATGTTGTCACATGTAATATTTTTTTAAGAAAATAAAATACATAAACATATTTAATTGTATTTTATATTATAAATTTATTTTATTTTTTTAATAAATTTATCAATTGAATTGATGTTTTATTAATTTATGACACCAACTTAATAATCTTTTTAATATTAATATAGATATAAATTAGCCGTAACACTAATTCAATCAAAATTTTACATATAGTATAGATTAACTATTTTTTTTTTGGTCGAATAGTATAGATTAACTATACTTAATAATAAAGATGTTTCCTAGGTCAAAACTTGAAGAAAAAAAATCTTATGGTTTCAGTTAAGAATATCAAATCAAACGTTAAAAGACATCCTCGTCCATCCAAAATCAGCGATCTCCTAGCCTAGGTTGTTGCGCCGTACAGTAGTATATCCAACGTGGGATACGTTTGAAGATCCACCGACCTTGATGTACCATTGTCAGACCACATGATTTCCCCTTCAAAATTGCAACTAAAACAGGCAAACAACAACAACAAACGAAAGTCGGCCTTTTGAAAAGAAAGGGAGGAAGAAAACCCAACCAGGAAACCTCTTCCTTCTTTCTCTGAAGGAGAACAGGTATTTTTAGATTTTGGTTTTTACCCAATATTTTACATGCCTGTTCTTCTTTTCTGGTACGTTTTCTGAACCCCCCCCTTGTTTAATCTCACATGGGTATAAATGATTTGAACTTGGAATCATTGGGAACTCTTTAAATTAATTGGTTTTTGGAGCTCTTGAAAGTGGTGGCTTTGGGTGATTTAAAAGCAGACTTTTTGATGAATCTAGATTGAGAGTATCGAAGCTTTTTATAATATTGATCCCATGGGAACGGTGTTATAACTGAAAGGATAGGTTTTGGGTTTGGCAATCTGTGTGGTCTATTTTTCTCTGTATCTTTGGATGTATCTTGTTGTTATTGAAGAAAAGGATCGGCTTGTGAACTTGCCCGGCTCTCATCTGGATGTTCTCAGGCCATTGAATTTGCCCTTTGAACAGAAATCGTTTTCTTTTTGTATCCCAAGAGATAGATGGGATAAAGAGTTCTTCAAGCTTCAGGGTGGGTAATTATAATTTGACAAATTTATTAAATTGAGGAAGATTTTGGTAATATATTTGGTTTGAGTTGGCTATTTTGAGATGGGTTCTCCTCAAGGCTCCACATTGACAACAAATATGGCTGGGCTCGTTGATGGTTCAACAGCACGCAGAGAGGTTTCTCACATTGATTGTTTGCCTGTTTATGTCAAAGAGCTAATAGCTGGTGGCGCTGCTGGAGCTTTTGCTAAAACTACTGTTGCACCTTTAGAACGGATTAAAATACTCTTGCAGGTGAGCTACCTGATATATCTATGTCGCCTTTTTTTAGATTTTAGCAGCATTCATAAATACAAACCAAAAAATGGTGTTTTTTATTTTAGCATTTTGCGATGCTGAGCTCAATTAGATGTTTAGATTGGTTTTGGGTCCTGTAAAGTTGTTACTTATTAGTTTTAGAGTAGTCCTGTTACAATAAAGTGATTTTCCTGTTAAATGGATTTCAGTCACAATGGTGCTTAAGGGTTAGTTATATTATATGTTGCTCTGGTGCTTGCTGGATGTTTGTCAAGTTACATATTTGTTTCTTACTTTGTTTCTCACCCCCCCCCCCCCCCAAAATATATATATATATATATTTTGTGCTTCATGCACGTTACCGCTCACAGTTTTCATATGATTCTCTCTGTCTCTCTTTCTCTATTGTACAGACAAGGACTGATGGTTTCCGATCTCTTGGGGTGTATCAATCCTTAAGGAAGGTACTAAAGCATGAAGGTGTTCTGGGATTTTATAAGTAAGTCTACAGATTTTTTTACCATTTTTCTCTCTCTCTGCCCTCCCATAAAATTTAGACTAATTCATGCCTATTCTTACCGGCAGAGGAAATGGAGCCAGTGTTATTCGGATCATTCCTTATGCAGCCTTACATTTCATGACTTATGAGCAGTATCGAGGTTGGATCTTAGATAACTATTCTTTCTTGGGATCAGGACCTGTTATAGATCTTTTAGCTGGTTCTGCTTCTGGAGGAACAGCAGTGTTATGCACTTATCCCTTGGACTTGGCTCGCACTAAACTTGCCTATCAGGTAAGAAGTTTTCAGAGGAATAGCTTAGTTTCTCATAAATATTTTTGAATCATTTTCGGGTTTTCAATTGAGGTTGATCTGGTTGTTGGTATTTATAATAAATAAATTCTATCATCTTTTTACACTAGTTTAATCAAATCTATTATTACTATAATGTAATTGCTGATTCTGGTTGTGCATTTGAATTACTAAAGCACTCATGACATTAGTTCATTATAGAAGACTTTTTGAGTAGATTTGTAGCAGTAAAGAGTTGATGCTTTTGGAACAAGTACAACCATTCCTTGGATAAATGTCACTACTTATCAAGCGCTCCTTGGATAAATTGGATTACTAAGGAATTGAATTTTCTTTACTCTGCTTTGTTAACTTTTATGGTTTAACAGGTTGTGGACACCAGAACAAATTTCAGGAGTGGTATAAGAAGTTTATATCCTCGACCTGCATATAGTGGCATAAAAGATGTACTGACAACTGTTTACAGGGAAGGGGGAGTACGGGGATTATATCGAGGTGTAGGTATGTAGGCGGTTGTTTTTAATGCTTCATAGTAAGATTAAGAATGAATTGATTTGACAATGACTCCTAGTTCTGTGCATTATTCTTATAACTGGCACGATCCTTCTTATTTTCCTGTTTAAAGTATCTTCAGTCTTTCATTGATAATAGAGATTCATTAGTTTAACATGCAATCTTGAAATTATTTTAGTGTAGTTGCTTCATTTTGCACTTGCTTTGCAAGTTGTGCTTGGACTTGATGAGACATTTTGCTTACATAGGTCCAACACTCGCTGGGATCCTCCCGTATGCTGGTTTAAAGTTCTACGTTTATGAGGTACTAAAGACGCATGTTCCTGAAGAGCACCAAAAGTCCATTGTGATGCATCTTTCTTGTGGAGCACTGGCTGGGTTACTTGGGCAGACCTTCACATACCCATTAGATGTTGTTAGGAGACAGATGCAGGTATTGTGCAATAGCTGTACACTTCTAGGAGGGTTTAATTGCAATTCACTATTTTGTTGGGATTGGATTATATTGTTTCTTTAATGTGTTATTACGGGTGTTTTAAATGTTTTGAGGTACACATAGTAAGTGCTAGATATATATAAAGCAACCTGGTTAAATAAACTGGTTTTGAAGTGGTTTGGTTCAACCTGATATATTTGCTAGAGAGTTTCTTGATAATGTCATCCATGATTGAATGTATTGAGTCATTAGTATCTTTATCTGCTTTCCGATTGGCACCTAGCTTGTGATTGACAATTTGACACATCTGGGAAGTAATTTTTAAATGTTACCCTACAGGTTGAAAGTCTTCAGTGTTCAACAATTCAAGGTGATACAAGATACAGAAACACATTGGAAGGGCTTACTACTATTGCCCGTAATCAAGGATGGAGACAATTGTTTGCAGGCTTGAGCATTAATTATATCAAGGTAGTTTATATACTCAGCAACAATATCAACATAGATGCTCACTTTTGCAGATTTTTTTTGTTTTTTTTGTTTTATTCCCTTCTGTCCTAACTGTTGAGAAACAATAAACATTAGTACTTGTAAGAAGCAGATCGAGAGTTATTTACAGTTTGAGTGCAACCTTTGTTTCATAATTGCCAATTTTACTTGGCCTTGGGATGGTTTTCATTCTAATGAAGTGTGTTACAATTTGGTTGTCAGATTGTTCCTTCTGTGGCAGTTGGATTCACGGCATATGACATGATGAAGGTTTGGCTTCGGATACCACCCCGACAGAAATCACAGGCGGTATCTTCTAGATAAACCGATACGGATATACAATGGGGGCAACTGAAAACCTAAAAAGCTCAAATTAGTATTATATTATGTAACAAAGAAAAGTTTTATCAACCAAAACATTAGTTCCTTGAGCTTATTATTTTTATGTTTTCAGAGTATTATATCAGAAAACAAAAATGAGATGTAAGAGTGAAATGAAGGAGTGTATTGATAATAGGACTGAGCTGACGGTGCTTGTGCTTATTATACTTTTTATGTACTACTATTGAGCGATGCATACAAAATACCTTGTCTTGTTTTCACTTTTTCAGAAAATTATAAGACATGGCTTTTCAATGATTAAGATGGTTGGCTGGCTGGCTTTAACAAAAGAAATGGGGTTTGGTTTTGTGACTTGAAGATATTTAGATAGCATTCATTTATTGATTTCGGATGACTCTTGCATCACAATCACAGTCGGCCATGGATTTTTTAAGGCACTGAAAGACAGATGACTAATGCCCACTAGTTAGATGGACCAGGGTGAAGGGACCACTTTCTAGAATTGAGAAAATGTACATATATATATATATATATATATATATATATATATATATATATATATATAAGAATAAAGACATTGGAACTGAAGTAATAGCTTCATCAACTTTTTTACAAGTGGATGGCTACCTGAAATGCAGGTTATTTAAAGGTCAAGTTGGATTCAAAATGTCACGTCCCCATTATTGCAGAAGTTCTCCAGCTACTGTATGTAAATCCATTTAACTAATCCGTTCACCCTCTCATCATTGGAAAATAAGATGAAATTATTGCGAAATAACATATTAAATTATCATTCAAACTTGAATTACTTGTTAGAATTGGGGTAAAAAAAGTCTCATTCGATTCTATTTTAAGTAAAATCAAACAAACAAGATTTCTATGTTAGAAATTATCCTCCATTCATACTATATACGAAAAGTGGGTGCTTAGCTGTTGCTCCACAGTAATCTTAACACCATTGATTTGAGCCAAATGAAAACAATAAGAAGGTAGATTCACGAAGTCATAAAAGGTCAATAGCTTATAATTACTAGGAAGTAATATTAATTTCCCACCATGGCTGAAAACGAAGTTCCATCGGCAACAGTACATATATTATAATTATAGAGCCCCCACCACCAACCACTTCTTCTTCCTATAGTTTTCTACGACCATGCAGAAAAGGAAAAAAGAAATCAGTAGTTGTAGTAAAATAAGTAACTTCTCCATTACTTTGCAGATGATCTGCTGATTTTTGCAAAGGGTAACTTGGATTCTGTTGTGGGCATACAGGGTATTCTCCATTACTTTTATACCATTTCTGGTTTGCAATTAAACCCTTCCAAGAGTGAAGTCTTCTCCTCTGGTGTTAGTAGGACCACTCTACTTGAGATGCAAGAGTTGACAGGGTTTAAACTTGGCAAACTACATGTTAGGTACCTTGGGGTCCCTTTGGTCACAAGAAGACTCTCTGAAAAGGATTGTTCTCCTTTGATTGATAGAATTACTCAGAGAATCAATGGCTGGGCAGCACGCATGTTATCCTATGCAGGAAGGCTTCAGCTCATTCAATCTGTTCTTTTTAATGTGTCCAATTTCTGGTGCAGGCACTTTGTTTTGCCTAAGGCTGTTCTTAAAAGAATTAATCAATTATGCAGCAGGTTCTTCTGGAAAGGAAGAGATGACTCAGCTAAGGGAGCAATAGTCAAATGGAGTTCCATTTGCTGTCCTAAGTCAGAGGGGGGTCTTGGATTAAAAGACTTGGGAATATGGAATAAGGCTTGCATTATTCAGCACCTATGGGCACTTCTCTCTCAGGCAGGTTCATTGTGGATTGCCTGGCTTCATGCCTATGTGCTGAAAGGAAGAACAGTGTGGCAGGTTCAACCTTCCCCAGGAAGCAGCTGGACATGGCGTAAAATGCTTCAGCTGAGGGCTTTGGCTTTGAGGTTCACCTCCAACCAGAATGGTGCTCTAACTTGGAAGTTCCCTGGGAACAGATTTATGGTGGCTAAAGTCTGGAATGATCTCAGGCCTAGGCAGGACAAGGTGGAGTGGGATAAACTGATCTGGTTTCCATCTCATATTCCTAAACATGCACTGGTAGCTTGGATGGCTATATTGGACAAACTGCCTACAAAGAACAGATTGATGTCATGGGGCATGGAGGTGGATGGCAAATGTGAGCTATGTCAAACTGAGCAAGAAACCCGGAATCATATATTTTTTGAATGTGACTATTCAAAGGAAATCTGGGGGCATATACTATGCTTATGTCAACTTCATAGAAGCATAAGGAGCTGGCAAGCAGAGCTGCAATGGGCAGTAAACAGAATCAGAGGAAAAACTCTCATTTCTGTTATTTTGCGTTTATCATGGAGTGCCTTTCTTTACTCGATCTGGAGGGAGAGAAATAATAGGTGTTTTAATCGCCTTCAATCCACACAAGGCGCCATCATTGAGCAGATAAAAGAGATCATCAGAATGCGATTGTTGGGGCTCAAGAACATTAGTCCTGATGAAGTGAACCGAAGATTGGATGCAGATTGGGGACTGTCTCTTTTTTCCTAGGATCTTTGTCCATTATGGAATAGCTTTAAGTATTGCTGAAGTATGTTGCTATTGTTCCCTGATTGATTAGTGGTCTTAAGTTTTGTTCAAGTATTGTTTAAGTATGTATAGCTTTAAGTACATGTTGCACATGATGTTGGATGTAGCAGTTTAACTGTTTTCTGGATAAATAAAACACTTACTTATCCAAAAAAAAAATAAGTAACTTCTTTATCTTTTCTTTTTTCTTCCATTGATAACATTTTTCCTCTAACTACTGCTTCTTTAAATCTTTCTCATGAACTTCTTTGAAGGTCTCTAGACCCTGTCATATTCACTTCTTTTTTTTCCTTCCCAGCTCAGCTCTTTCAGTGAAATGGGGTGACTAACTTTATCCATGACCGCCAACTTTGAATTGTTTTAACGTTGTCCTTTCCACATTATTATTTTCCACATAGTTGCAGACTTTGCACTTGGACTTGGAGTCAATAGTCTTCTCTTTGGAACTTTAAAGTTGGAGAAAAAGTTTTCTGGTTTTTGGTCTGCTTGTTTTTTCTGATCTGTAGGTGAGGTTCTTAATTTCATTTTGTGGTTTTTATTTTTTTTTTTCTTCTAATTCTTCTTTCTCTTTGAAGATCAATTTCTTGTTTTTTTTTTTCTTTTTTGAAAAATTTCCATCTGGTTCCCTTCCTAATGAACTCAAGGGGACTAATCGGATAGCTTTCTTTAAATCTAACTAGAAATAGATCCGCTGTAGACGAAAATATTTATATTTTATTTTGAGTTTTTAGCTAAAATAATAATAACAATAATAATATCATAATAAAAATATACAAATAATGAGACAATGTTCTGTTGAAGTTAAATGAATCATGATAAAAAGAATTGCGAAATGATAAAATTTAAACAACATACCAATTTCAATCTCTTAATATCTTATCATATATTTATGTTATATAATTCAAGCAGAAAAAAAATATAATTCTCATGTTTTGAAAGATAGCGTCTAAGAAAATATTTCTAATTCTCTATATTTCTAATTCTCTTTCTTCATTTTTTTTTTATCCTGTATCCCTACTTACTAGATTCCTTTCTTATCCAATTCTCACTCCCCTTTTTATTTTTATTTTTAATAAATTTGGACTCTAGAGTGTATTTTGGGTCAAAGTAAAAAAAAAAAATCTTTTCCCACCAACTCTTCTTTCTTTTCAATCTATTCTTTCACTAAATTTATTTTCCACCAACTCTTTTTTGTTTTTTACTTTCTCCTCTGATGCAAACTTTATTTCTTTTCAAACAATATATATGCTAAAAGAAAAAAAAAAAAAATACAGATAGAGTCAATCTCATCATTCTTTCACCAAATTCTTTCATTTTTACTTTTCCTGTAGCAGAAAAAAATCTTATTTCTTTAGATCCAAAAGGAAAAAACCAAAAGACTATAAAAAAGCAAGAAAATAAAAATAAAAAAGATTTTTTATTTAAACCGTGTTTATGTTAAAAAAAAAAAAGTACCGGGTACATGGATACGGTCCTTAGCCTAAAAAACATTTTATATTAATTGTATGAAAAAAAAAAAAAAAAAAAGATAAACAGTATTTAGCGACGTGTACATTCTCTTTGAGTTGAAAAAAAGCTTACATTTATTGTAAGGACGAGCAAGCTTTACAATTCTGATTTCACAGGTTTGAGTCTATAATAAGAGTTTTTAGATCAATGGGTCTTTCCTTTTCTTTGCTTTTATCAGCATGGAAGGAAATCCTGAAACACCAGGTTTTTGGTTATGCCATTGCCGACGCCATAGAAAAGGTTATAGTAAGGTCCATAAGCCTTGGAAGAGATGATGGAGAGGTGATTCTAAAAGCAAAGAGTTTCAAGAAGGATGATTCAGAGTGTCCAATTAAAGAACCAAAGCTTGAAGCATCCGATTCCTTCCAACAATTAGCATTTGATCAAAGGAATGCAAATTCCGTTGTTTCAAATGATAAAGCAAATAGAATCGTTATACCGACAAAACCAACCATAAAGATCCCTGAACCATTGGTACTGTTTTCTCCAAGGCCCGTAAGTGAGCTCTATGCTGCTGCAACTAAGCTTCAAAAAGTCTACAAAAGTTATAGGACAAGGAGGAACCTTGCAGATTGTGCAGTTGTGGTTGAGGAGCTCTGGTTTGTCACTTTTGTCTCCATATAATCTGAATTTCCTGTTGCTCTTTTCGGTGTTTTTTTATTTTGAGTAATTTGTTTGGTTCTTATATTCATTCAACATTGTAGGTGGAAGACCTTAGATTCTGCAGCACTGAGAAGGTGTTCTGTTTCATTCTATGACATTGAGAAACAAGAAACTGTCATATCAAAATGGGCACGGGCTAAAACAAGGGCTGCCAAGGTACTTATACTAAGCTTTCACTAGTCCTTAAAATGTGGTTTGCTACTTTCAAAAAATTGTTTGAAGACTGACAAGAACATCCTGTTGAGTTTTGTAGGTTGGGAAGGGTTTGTCTAAGGATGAGAAGGCTCAAAAACTAGCCCTCCAACATTGGCTTGAAGCTGTAAGTTCATATTATCTTTCTTGCATTAGAATTATCCCTGTTGATTTGTACTCCAGCAGACTAGGTTGCTTAGAAGTAGTTTATTTTGCTAATTCAAGTTTTATGCAAGGACTAAAAACTTGGAAGCATCAATTTTCTTTCAAAATTGGCTTTCCATCCTTCAAAAAGTAGATACTGATATCCTACCACTCTGTATTTTCATATCTAGCTATAATATAGGAAACTCAACCTGGTTCATGTACCTTTTGAGTTTTGATTTGCATCAGTCTCTCTTCTTAAAAGAAAAAAAAAAGGGTTTGGATTTGAACAATTGAAGATTGTATCAGATTCTGAAAACTAATAAATTGTACTACAGAATTCATTTTGAAAACAAAAAAACTGGTGACTTTTTATTAAAATTTGATGGTTTGGTAGGATATGCATAGGTCTTCATATGTTTTCTGGATTAATCAAGGAAAATTTCTATGAGTAATTTTTCTTTTTTTTATGTTTCTGCAGATTGACCCACGCCATCGTTATGGACACAATTTACACTTCTACTATGATGTCTGGTCAGCAAGCAGGAGCACTCAACCTTTCTTCTACTGGTACTGTATTTCAATAAACGGACTCGAAAGTGACATAACTGAAGGTTACTTTACTCCATTATTATACCCTTATGTTCTGATATCTGAAATTCATTTTCCATCTTGGAATTGAAGGTTGGATATTGGCGATGGCAAAGAACTAAATCATAAGAAATGTCAAAGAACATATCTACAACGACAATGCATCAAATATCTTGGACCAGTGAGTCTTTATTACTTCTATCTCATGTGAAATGCATCAATTCTGTCTAAAATGTTTTGTGCATTTATTAACCATGTCTGTTTTCTTGCTTGCAGAAAGAAAGGGAAGCATTTGAAGTGATTGTGGAAAGTGGAAAGCTTGTTTACAAGCAATCTGGAATGCTTGTTAACACCATTGATCAGGGTTCTAAGTGGATTTTTGTACTTAGCACATCAAGATCCTTGTATGTTGGGCAAAAGAAGAAAGGGGTTTTTCAGCACTCAAGTTTCCTTTCCGGAGGGGCTACAACAGCTGCTGGAAGATTGGTGGCTTCTCAAGGAGTTCTTGAGGTTCATATATTGCAATTCAAACACCAATAAACCAATTACTTTTTTTTTTTTTTTTTCCTTTGATTTTGTTTGATGCTAAATTCTTCTCTTTCCTCTCCAGGCTATTTGGCCTTACAGTGGTCATTACCTCCCAACTGAAGACAATTTCAAGGAATTCATTATTTTCCTTGAGGAAAACAATGTGGATTTGAGCAAGGTTAAGGTAAATAAAACATTTCATTTCAATAAACTTTCTTTTCTCCAGGTTGGCATGTGTTTAGCTAGAATAGTCATTAGACTTTAACTAAGCTTCTGCTTCATGGTATTTAACAACATAGATAGCTACCAGAATTGATTAATCTTTGTCAGAATAGTGCTTACATTCTCATTTCTCGTGCAGAGATGTGCAATAGATGATGACTACACCTCATATAAAGTTGCTGGTGATGAGTCCAATCATGGGGAGAGCAAAGATCCAACGGCAACAGCAAAATCAACAGATTCAAAGGCTGTGGATGTTGATGGACCCGCAAATGATTCATGCATCAGAACTGAAAGTCTACAAACTAGCATGGGCACCAATGCAGCCAATTTGGAAGCACCAGCATTCAACATGGCCAAGCGTTTGTCTTGCAAGTGGACAAGTGGGGTTGGTCCTCGAATTGGGTGTGTTAGAGACTACCCAACAGAACTGCAATCCCAGGCTCTGGAACAAGTTAACCTATCTCCCAGGGTCACGCCTGGTCGCTTTGGAAACTGTGGTCCAATACCTTCACCACGACCAAGCCCCAAAATTCGAGTCTCACCCAGGCTTGCATACATGGGACTCCCTAGCCCAAGGGTGTCAGTTATGGCTGCTAATTAGAACTTTATGAGCATGCACCCAATGATAAAGAATTTTACAAATAAGTATCTAAAACACTTTAAAATTTCTAATATATTGCCTATTGCGCTTGTCTATTAAGATGAATGAAGCTCTCTGCACTTGGGGAAAAAAAAAAAAAAAAAAAAACAAATACTAGGTCTAGATACGGATGGAGATGGGCTTAAACTCCAATATTAGATTTTAGATACAGTAATATGTAAATGCAATTTGAAAAGTAGTGTCGGTTCTGATCCCTCAGTCTATATGTCTCGAGCACTATATCCACCTACACGATTGGATAAAGGCTCAATGAAACCCGGGGTGATGGGAAATTGCTTGTATTATTAGATGGATTAATTGTCTGTTGAAAAGTCCAACATCTTATTGTTCTTTTTTATTAAAATGAGTACTAATTGTTAAGAGCAAGCTGTCGCAAACACCGCAGAAGTGTTCTTATTGTAAAATTTTTGGTCACATTGATAAGCTCTGTCCCAAAAAACCTGTAGTAGCTACAGGGAAAGTTTGGATGCCAAAGGTTCAGACTGACAGGGAAAGAGTAGAAGAAAGTTGCAGAGGACATGAGGATAAAAGTTACTATTCAGAAGAGAGTAGCAAGGGTCATGAAGAATTCACTGATCAGGCTATTAAGGCAGGCAATGTACAAGCTATTGTTGATAGTGATAAAAGAAGTGGTAGTATTACCAAATCCTCTTTCAGTCAGGCTGCAAGTCAATTAACAGCAAGTTCTAGTTCTATCAATAGATTTGCTATCTTGGAGCAGAATGATGACACAGAGAAGGACAATGTTTCGGTTGGTCATAAAGACACCACTGAGAGTGCGAGTTGCCACAAACAACCTAGAGCAGCTTCTGATGGTGTTGCAGACTTAATGAAAACACTGAAAAGCAAGATGAAAGGGCCAATTGATAAAGGTAAGAGAGATAAGGTAGTCATATCTACCTCGAGAGGTAATTCTCCCCTAACTTCTCATTGAATTTCTTATTTTGGAATGTTAGAGGATTAAACAATCCTCTAAAGCAAAGAGAAGTAGTTAGGAGGATACATAGACTGAATGTGGAAATAGTTTGCCTATTAGAAACTAGAGTCAAGGAGAATAACATGCAGAAAATCCTTGACAAGAATTTTCCTAGTTGGAATCTTTATGACAACTATTCAGAAGCCTATAATGGTAGGATCTGGTTCCTATGGAATAATCACCTGCAGGTGGACTTGATGAGAGTTACAAGTCAAAGCATCACTTGTAAATTCACCCTCAATGACCATGAAGTTTATCTTACTGCTGTTTATGCTAGTAATGAGGGATCTGACAGACGTAGCTTATGGAGACACCTTCACTCCCTCCACTGTTCAATTTCAAATAACCCTTGGCTGATTGCAGGAGACTTCAATACTATTGCTTCTCCTTCTGAGAGTTCTAACTCTATTGGCTCCCACTCTTTGAACTCTGATATTACGGATTTCAGGGAATGTTTGCAGCAGCTGTCTATCTTTGATCATGCATTTTCTGGTCCTCTCCTCACCTGGACAAATAATCAAATTGAGGGCTTCATTACTAAAAAACTTGATCGAGTTCTTATAAATGAAGCATGGCTCTCTTGCTTCTCCAATTCTTATGTTAAATTCCTTGCTCCAGAAATTTCCGACCACTGCCCTGCTCTAGTGAAGCTATGCTTACTCAGACACTCCCCACCAAAGCCATTCAAGTTCTTCAATCACTGGGCTAGGCACTCTGAATTCCTGGAGGTGGTGGATTGCTCTTGGAATGAACAGGTTTCAGGGACCCCTATGGTTCGTCTTTATAAGAAACTAAGGCGACTTAAGCAAGTTCTAAGACATTTCAATGTCACACACTTTGGGAGTATCTCAGATAAAGTGGCGATAAAAAGGAAAGAACTTGATTCTATTCAGATTGCTATGCTGGATCATCCCTCCACTGTTCTACTTGAAAAGGAAAGAGCAGTATCTCAGGAATTCATTGAATTACAGCTTGCTGAAGAGAGTCATTTCAGGCAAAAATCAAGGGTACAATGGATCCAAGAAGGCGACCAGAATACCAGATTCTTTCACCGGATGGTAGCATCCAAACACTCTAGAAATACAATTAGAGTGCTGTATGATGAGGAGGGTAACAGGCTTGAATCCTACTCACAAATAGTTGATAACTGAGTTTCCTACTTTATCAAAGTTCTAGGAACAATTGATGCTAATGTCACTAGCAGCTCCAAAGAATTCCTGGAAGAACTTCTACAGGTTTCCCTCACTGAAGATGAACAAGCAAGCTTAAAAAAAGAAGTGACTGCGGAGGAAATCAAGAAAGCTATGTTTGCCATCAAAGGGGATAAGGCCCCTGGTCCAGATGGGTACACTTCTCATTTCTTCAAGACTTCTTGGGACATAGTAGGCGATGACTTGACAGCTGCTGTGCTTAGTTTCTTCAACTCTGGTGACCTTCACCCAGCTTTCAATTCCACTATCATTGCTCTTGTGCCTAAAAGTCAAAGTCCTAGAAGCATTAAAGAATACAGGCCCATCTCTTGCTGCTCAGTGGTTTACAAATGTATAACTTCAATACTGGCTAACAGGCTAAAGCAATACCTAGGCTCCCTTATCAGTCATAATCAAAGTGCTTTCATAGAGGGCAGAAGCATTACAGATAACATCCTAATGGCCCAGGAACTGGTGAGAAGATATAATAGATCCTCTCTCTCCCCAAGGTGTGCTCTCAAGGTGGATCTTCAAAAGGCCTTTGACACTTTGAATTGGGATTTTATCATTTCTGTTCTTGATGCTATGGGATTTCCTAAGGAATTTGTTGAATGGATCAGCTGCTGCTTAACAACTCCCAGATTTTCTTTGTCAATCAATGGAGGGCTAGCTGGTTACTTTCCAGGAGCAAGGGTTATTCGTCAAGGGGATCCCATTTCTCCCTACTTATTTGTTTTATCCATGAATGTACTTTCCAAACTTTTGAACACTGCAGCTAGCATGGGAGTTTTTGCATTCCATCCAAAATGCAAAAAGATTAGCCTTACTCATCTCTGTTTTGCAGATGATTTGCTTATCTTCACAAAAGGCAACCTGGAATCCATCTCTGGGGTTCAAAATATACTTCAAGCCTTCTATTCAATGTCAGGGTTGCAATTGAATTGTGCCAAAAGTGAGCTATTCTCTTCAGGCTTAAACGATGAATCTTTACAGCTGATCTCCCAAACTATTGGATTTAGGCTGGATCCTTACCTGTTCGTTATCTGGGGGTACCATTAGTCACTAGGAAGCTGACAGCAAGGGACTGCGCACCTCTTCTTGAGAAAGTGACAGCAAGAATAGGGAATTGGTCTGCTAAGTTGCTTTCATATGCTGGCAGGCTTCAGCTCATCCAGTCAGTTTTGTTGAACATTCAGAATTACTGGACCAGACACTTCATACTGCCAAAATTTGTCCTGAATAAGTTGAACCAGTTGCTCACAAGGTTCCTTTGGACTGGTAGTGACTCATCTGCAAGAGGGGCAAGAGTGGGTTGGCAGGATATTTGTTTCCCAAAAAGTCTGAAGGAGGCCTGGGTATTAAAAACCTCTTCACTTGGAACCAGACATGTTTTCTGCAGCATATATGGGCCTTGTTCTTCAGATCGGGCTCTCTGTGGATAGCATGGATCCATGCTTATGTTCTCAAGGAAATGTCATTTTGGGAGCTTACTGAAGCTCAGGGTAATAGTTGGACCTGGAAAAAACTCTTAAAATTGAGGCACTTGACCAACCAGTTCATTAGCCATCAAGATGGAAGATGGATTTGGAAATTTCCTGGAACCACATTCTCAGCTGCAAAAGTGTGACAGGATATTAGACCAAAGAAGCAGAAGGTTAAATGGGATATACTTTTGTGGTATTCTCATCATATCCCTAAACATTCCCTTATTTCCTGGATGACCATTTTGAACAGATTGCCTACAAGCATGAGACTTCTGAGCTGGGGGTTCGAGGTAGATGTGAATTGCAAGCTTTGCCTCTCTGAACAAGAGACCCGGGATCACTTGTTCTTTGAATGTAGCTTCTCCAAATCTGTTTGGTTGCAGGTAATGCAGTCATGTCAGTTGCAAGTACGAAGTTGTAGTTGGAACAATGTGCTTGAATGAGCTATGCAGAAGCTCAAAGGTAGATCATTGCTTACAACTATTCTCAAGCTTGCTTGGAATGCAACCATTTACCACGTCTGGAAAGAAAGGAATAGAAGGATACATGGAAGTCCATGCAAGTCTCCATTGCAGGTTTTTGAAACCATTAAAGAGGAGATTAGATTCAAGTTGGTAGGCTTAAAAAACTTAGAACTTGATAATGTAAATGCTAACCTTTGTACTGATTGGGGCTTAAGCAACTCTATTTTTCTTTCATTGATGTAAAGCTACCTGAGTAGCTTGTTCTTCATTTTTGATGTAGTAGAGATATTCTCTGCTTCTTGGATATATAAATTGACACTTATCCACAAAAAAAAATATATAACTCAGCCAGATACAATAATCATGTTCTTTTTATGACTCTGAGCTTTACACCATGTTTGAAGTTGAGAACTATGCCAAATTCAAGCTCCAAAGGTTTTTCCATGCTGGAAGAATGTCGAAATGTATATTTCCGATATAGTTGTATCAAGGAGAGTTTGATTTCCTGTATGGAGAATTTCTGGCCAACGCATGCCCGAGGCCCAATCCCAAAGGGTATGAGAGCATAAGGGTGCCTTCGTTTTTCTTCTTCACAGTTTGGATCAAACCTCTCTGGTATAAATTTATCTGGGTTCGGGAAATTCTTTGGATCTTTTGCTAAGACTCCAATTGCTAACCAGACCCACGTTCCCTACTCATCGAAGCATAACACAAGAAGATGGAAAATCATAGACAAGGCATTAGTCCATGAACAAAATTAAATTACATTGAGTTCCTATGTTACTCGGACTTGGATGTGAGTGTCGGACACTAATATGTTCAATTTTTTTCAAGATTTCCATGTATTTGGAGGGTTCTTGGAGGATCATATCCCCATACCCATATCCAGATATGTGTCGGACACGGGTACTTCAAGAAAAATGAAGAGTCGGAGCAACATAGTTGAGTTCTATATGGGAGATGGTAATACCTTAGGCAGAAGGTAACCTCCTATCTCCACTTGTTTTGATGTTTCTCTTGCAACTAATGGAGAAACTATGTAGAACCTCATAGCCTCTTTAATCACCTGAAGTCAAACCAACAAACAGAAATAAGGAACATATATACAAGAACAAATCCAGTCATGAGTATAGTGTCATTGTCAAACATTGCAGAACATGTCAAAAAGTGAAGACCCAGGGACTTGCCTGATCAAGATACGGAAATTTATGTTGGAGATCATAAGCAGTTGGCACCTGATCATACGGCCCAAACCCATCAATCTCTGCAAGCAATTTTTTCTCTACCTCTGGATGTCCAGCAACTAAATAGACAATTGAGGACAATGTAAAGGATGTTGTTGCAGACCCAGCAAGAAGGTGCTCATAAGTAACTGCACTAATGTAGTCCCGAGTAAAAACATTGTTAGCCATATTCTCTGCTGATTCCCTTGCACTCAATATTTGAGACAAGAAGTCTTTTGAACCTCGATTCTTCTCTTTCATTCTGTTTGATACAATCTCATCAAGCCTGCCACTCAACTTCTTATTAGTCCTGTCAACTTTCCAGTCCATAGTTCCTGGTATTCGTTTCAAAATCTGCCTGAAAGGCTCCTGTAAAATGGGAACAAGTAGACCTATTATAATTGACATAGAACCTGATAAATCCATCTTAAGTTGTGTTGTGGAGTAGATGTGTTGATTGATAAAGTCAGAAACTTGATCATTTTGACTGCCTTGGTACTTATCCACAGTCCTGATCGATTCATTGATTGATTGTGGTTTGGAGAGGCCAAAGTTAACCCCAAAAGCAGCTTGTCCAATTACATCAGTTGCCAGTTTGAGTGAGAGGCTAGAAAAAATGATGTCTTGTTTAGATGAATGGAGATTTTCAGTAGCAGATTCAATATAACTTTGCATGGTTGGAACTAGGCTTGCCAAGTGTGATGGTTGGTACACAGATAATATTGCGTTTCTCATAGTCGACCATCTTGCATCCCTGCAATATCAGATGTCATCAACATATTACACAAGATTTTAGTTAGAAACATTCATAATCTTAATTGGAAGAACTCTAGTTAAGCATTAATTACTTGTGTATTTATAATATAAGAGAGTTCAAAGTTATCGGGTTAGCTAGTTTGATTGATGAGTACCTTGTGAAAAAGAGACCCTTTTGATGAAGTGGGGAGGAAGCGATAGGTGAGGGAATGCTTCTGTTTGGAATGTCTTTGAATTTCTTTATTCCAACTTCTTTACATAGCTCTGCGTCTGCTACAATTATCAAGGGTTGTCTACCCATATGAAACCTGCTCCACCAAAATCAGATGCCCCAATTATCAGTACCCAGCCCAAGTTTTGTCATGTAGGTTTTATTTAACTTTCTTTTTTTACTATTATTTTGCAGTGGAAAGCTAATGTGATCTTTTTTATTTGTGGAACATTGTGGGGTGGGTTTCTTTGGAGTAATCAGATAATTATGCAACATCTTTTATGAATTTGTAAGATAAATAATTAAAACACGATCCGTCATAAAAAAATAAATAAATAATAACATAAACTTGATTAAAATATTAAAATTTATATAACATTAATTATTAAAATATTATATAAATATATAATATTTTAAATATCATTATAATAAAAAAAATAACATGAATATATCACAAATACAAAAATTATAAGAGATGCTAACCTTCAGATATGATGACTCAAATAAGGATAAGGGAATTAAAAGAACCGTGTCAATAATGTTTTTTTTTTTTTTTTTTCTGGAGTATTCTCCATCATAGTCTCATTTTATCTGCTCTCTATCTTGTAAGAAAGAGAAAAGATAAGACTCCTCTCACTTACTTTCTCCAGAGAAAGAGAAAAGATAAGACTCCTCCCACTCACTTTTCTGTTTATCTTCTCTTGAATGGTCAATGAACCGTAACATGAATTAAAACATGCAGCAAATACGATTCTATCTCTTTCGATTTGTTGCAGATGGTTATTTATCCTTCTTCTTCCCTTTAATTGACCATTAATTCTTCATAAAATATGATTACGTTTTCAGAGATTAATTCCATTGAACAAGAGATGATAGAAAATATAAAAGTATCAACAAGTTTTAAAACAAAAAGATTGTTTTGGGGGTTCAAAAAAAAAAAAAAAAAAACTTGATGGATGTTGACTTTATAACTGATGCATGAAATCAAAGTATTTCCTGAAGGGGGGAAAGAGAAAAGCTGAAAACTGACCTGAAAATAGGACCGTATTGTTTGGTAAGGACTGAAAACACATCGGGGCCGTACTTTGCCATCAAAGGCAGGTGTCCTACCAGTGGGATAATTGGTGGACCAGGCACCCTTCTCACCCTCCAATAGGGCCCATACAAATATCCCAATACGCCTACTACCATGGCTAACACTGTGAAGATTGTCGACGCCGTAGAGACATTAGGATAGAACCCTTCTGCACCAACTAAACTTTGAAGAGTTTCATAAACAAGACCCATTAATTTCCTTCTTCAGTTCTTCTTTGACAGATTGAGTTTAGTTCTTGCAAAGAGGAAGGGGGGAGTCTAGATTATTAATAAAGTTGGTAATGGAAAGTGGGTTTTCTCAAAGCATCTTTCTGGGCATTTGGTCTTTGTCAGTATTTGAATGATTATTTTGGTGAAATAGATCCGATTGTTTTATAATGGACAGGATAGTGAATAAAAATTGTTAGTATCGCGCATGTTATGGTCCTTTGTATTTAGTCCAACCAATTAAACCAGTCCATTCACAGCAAAAATATCATTGTAGGGCCTTCTGAACTCTGGAGACTCACAATCAGAATCAGGATCACATCAGACGTTGGTGTAGCACTTAAAACCCACATTCCGATTGATAATTGCTCTGATATCATTTGTAAAAATCTCCAACCTGAATGGTATTGTCCGTTTCGAATCGAAAGTTTCACGATTTTGTCTCACAAAAAACATCTCATAAATATGTTTTTAAATTTTTACATATATATCATACCGAATTCTCAGAATTTTTCCAATTGGGTGTTACATGAACCCCAGCATTACATAAGCCTTGAAGCTTTCTAATGGATGGATCGTTGATTCTCCCCGGTGCAGAACAGAATAGGCCACTTCGATGGGACCTTCATTTTAGATTTCAAACTTCATAATGCTTTAAAATCATGCATAGTTTAATCAGTTTATGAAACAAAACAGGTGTTGATTAAGTGGCTGCCTATGCTGCTAGAGCATGTAGAAGTTATAGTTTCTTTGTTTGGTATTTTGAGAATGAAAATTGAGACTGAACATGTCAGCTTAATTTGAATTTAAATTTACATGTTATGTCATCTTTTGTGTGCAAGATTGACTAACATCTTGAAGTCTTGTAGTTGGTGAATGCTTGGTGTACTTCTTGTATTATAACTTTGACAAGTTGAATGAAAATCTATAGAGTGAAACATTTTCAAAACTCAATAACCTTTTCCTTAATCTCTCGTTTTTCTTTCTGTAAGTTCATACAAGTTCTTCTCAAAACCAACAACAGGTTTAGAACTCGGAGGGGGTTATTTAACATTGACTCAGAGACCGGAAAGCAGACAAATAGTTTGTTGACAACAGCATTCCATCCTTTTAATCCTGATGTTGGGACATTATATTCTTACTTCCGAAAGAACTTGATTTGAAAATGATTCCTTTTTAACTCATGCGGATTGCGAATATCCCCCTGTCCATGCTATTCTTCCTGGTTGCTTAAGATTCCTTCGGGTGTGTTTGTCTTACTTTATGTTTTCACTAACTTAGTATTTGTAGGCAAGCGGATAGAGCCAGATAACATTAACTAACCTCTTTTCCCTGCTCAGCAATCTTGTATTACTAGGTTTTAGATGTTGACAGATAATGTCTGATAACAAGCTGGAACACCCTTTTCTTTTTTAATTTTTTTGTTTTGAAAACTCTATGATTGTAAGGGTTCTAATATGGTAACCCTACTGTTCTTTTGCATTCCAATATCTATTCCATATTTCCATGGACGCTTGAAGCACTCTCCAATCCATTGAAACTGATTTGAGGAACATATAAAAGCGACTTCTGCCAACCTACAGGTCACGCTTCATTTAACTTAAGACCTCTAATTTTAGGATTTTACAAAATGATTCACTTAACTACAAATGAATGAAATCCTAATCAATTTATCATTCTTACCAGTTTAATTCTTCTAATACACGCAATTGCTCCTTTTCCCCTAATTTCCAAAAGTGTCATGCCCATTTCGAGTTCGGGTTTTGTCTTTTTTTTTGTTGTTGTCAAATCTTGAGTTTGGATTTTTCGGAATGATTTTGAGTACTTCGGGTTCATTTTGTGAGATAAAAAGTGATAATTTCCCTTTGGATAAAGTCTTGTGCACAAGGGAAACAAAAGCTTATCTTATCTCTACCATCCGGCAAAGTTTGACATTTGTACTATATATACTTCAGACAGCAAAAGAAAAGCTTAAATATTGGATAAAACTAAGTCTTCGATCAGATTTATACAATTATTTCATCTTTTGCAGAATAAGCAATATCGTTGTGTCAAGTGTCAACTCCTAATCTTAGCATGAAATTAATTGCAACGAATCTTGTGACTCCACCTAAAAGAGACGTATCTACCTTAGCTGTTGAACAAGGATCGAATACTTTTTGACAAACATCTATTCCTACCAATCCAGGATGCTTCTTCCATTTCATCAATCGAGAACATAAGCACAAAGCCAAGCCCAAGACTCACGCTACTTCCACCACCATTGCTTAGTTACAATTATTCTCTCGACATGATTTGATACTTTTGTCGATTTATCAGAGAAAGACAAGACTTCTCAAATTTCATTAGTTACTACTCCACATTGATCATAGAAGATCTTGTTTGGTCTGAGCTAGCTTTGCCACTTGCTCACACAGTTTACGCAGAATTTAAGTCCTGACAGTAATGAGCTATGATCATTAACTTATTTCATGCCTAGTTTACAAAAACAATAAATAGAAGTTTAAATCAAATATAATGCAACCATTATGTACATATGGATTGAAAAGCTTCCATGGACGAGTTTAAGAGTAGGCCCAATATTAGTAGATGGGAGCTTATTCTAAATACAGTTACTACTTACTAGCTTTCTTCTTAATTGGATCAACACAAGAAAACTTGGGCCAGCAATTCTGTTCTTCATATTGGTCTATAAGGGCTATACTCTTTTTCTGTTATTTTTTCCCCAAGGCTAGCTAGCTTTACAAGTTGAAGTTTGTGGAGGTTGAGTTTATTTTTCTTTATTAAAACCCAGATTCTTAGTATAGGTTCACCTATCAAATTAATTGGATCCTCAATGATTTGAAGAGTCGGGGTTTTTTCAAAAAGGAAAGATATATAACTCTTTATTTTCAATCGTCTTAGGTCAATGAGTAGCTTAGGAAATAAATCAGTGAATCTGATTGTAAAGGGAAAACAATCCCATAACTAATAATTAAATATTGGATCGTAATTTTATAAAAATAAGTATCACCTTTCTTTTATTGAAGTTTTTTTCGTTTCGGCTTTCAGCGAAAACACAGTCCACATTCTTGATTATAAGGATCATTGCTGAAGGAAAAAATTATCTCACATCTCATAGCTAAAGATTAGACCTTGATTTTATAAGGCAAAGAACATCCTTCTCCTATCACCCCTGACTACAAGGACCAGCCCTAAATAAAGGGAAAAATTATCCTAAATCTAATAGTCAAAAATTAGACTGTAACTTTATAAAATAATGATCACCCTTGTTCTATCGAGATGCATTTGATCAAAAGTCAAAATCGTAAAAGTAGGCTCCTATCACAAAATGCAAGAATACCTCATAGCAAATGCAATCTAACAATTCTTGCATATAATGTTATATCGTTATAGTTTGAGTTTCGCAAGATGAGGAAGACTGAGCGAACAAGCTGTAATAAGATGAGAAGGCCAAGCCACGTTTTGGGAAGTAAAATCCAATATTGAATATAGTAAGCCTTCCACCAAATTAGAAAGAAAAAAAAAATAGAAATATACGTATAATTAAGCTAAGTATTTTATATTAACATGCACGTGTAACACACTAAATACTTAATTAAGTCTTTCCGTAGTTAACTTCAAAAAAAAAAAAATCATTCCGTAGATCGGGAGGGGTCGACTCCTTTTTCTTCCTAGCTGACGTACAAAACTTCCAGTTGAAGGGATCATCCTTACTTATATCTTTACTAAAGAGTTTGATTCAAAGCTTCATCAGCTTACCTTACGTAAAACTAATCTCCCTTGAAGGCTACGGCATATTATAATACAAAAATAATATTATTATTGTCAATTAATTTAGTGCCACTTTCTTTGCATCATCATAATTTAGTTATTTTAAACCAGAAATTAAAGACAATTATCAAAAGAAAAAAGAAGCATAATTGGATCCCACCACAATAGTTGCCAAAACTACTGAGAAGAAAAAAGAAAGGAGGGAGCGTGGCGAAAGTGATAGACAGCTGCTACGGCATTTTTTTTTTTTTTAGATTTGATAATTTATATATTTATATTATTTTTATATGTTATAATTGTATTTAAAATATTATATATTTATATAAATTTTGATAAATTAATAATTCGTATTATATAAATTTTGACATATTCATATATTCGTATTATATTTTAATTATATTTATCATATTATATAATTATATCGTATTTAAATTTATTAAATTTAATTTTTTATAACAACCCCATAAATTCTTTTGGTTCCAACTTGCAAAGTCCAAATTGAATTTTTATTTAAGTTTTACCCTTGGATAAATCAAAATGCGTAATCCTAACCTATAAGCTATTTATGCTACCTCTATAGTCAATTCAATTTGTCTTGATCCTGAATATTCAATATGCTAGCTGTAAAATTTTCCCAACTTTTTTTTTTTTTTTAACATGATCCATCAAGGTGATTTTCTAAACAAAGACAAGATTGTATGTACAACTGACACACTCTATTCTATTTTGAATGAACATGTTTTATTGGGATAATGGAATAAAAAAAATAAAAATTTTCAATTAAAGAATCAAGATTCTTGGACAAATGGGTACCCAAAATTCAATACCCTTAGGCCCTTAACATTATTGCTCCAATGACCTGTCAATTATCCATGCTCCCTCCTCAGTCCTCACCTCATTATCTTGTATTCTCCTATGGTTAATTAAAAGTTAAAACCTAACCAAAAACAGGCCTGGCCTCCACAAACATCATTCGATCAACCCCACAACTTAATTAAACCCAATCTGCCACGTATACGCCATTGATCATGTAGTTTTTTTTTTTTTTTAACTTTATATAGATCTGATAATATTGGACACGATATGATTATACGATACGAACACGACACGAAAAAAAAATTAAAAACACGACACGACACGAAATAATAACACGAATACATGAATGTCTCAAAATCTATATAATACGAATTATTAACATATCAAACTTTATATAAATATAAAATACCTTAAATACGATTATGACACGAAGGGTACACGAATTATTAGATTTACCTTCATACTTCATGCAAGTAAATAAGGGTATGCAAGTAAATAAAGGTGAGTAATCGATCGATTCTTGTTATAAAAAGTTAATTTAATCAACTCTTCTATACAAAATTAATAAAAATGGATCGATCTCATCTTAATAATTGATCATAATCGAAACCGATTTAGTTAGATCATTTTGATCGATTTTATTTTCTTTATTATTATTAATTTAAAATAATAATTTTCAATCATTTAAATTAATCAAACTCAAGTAATAGTTTTTAATCATTTAAAATAATCAATAAACTTAATATATAATTTCAACAATATTTTTCAAGAAAAAAATACAAAATATTCATTTTTTCAATAACAAATATTTAAAGTAATTTTGAATTAAAATATCATATTTACCAGTAAATTAATAAATATAAATAAAATATTATTATATATTTATTTATACTATTATTAAAATATTTAACTGAATTTGATGTTACGAATCGAGTAACATTAACTCAATAAAAAAATATAAAAAATCCAAAACTAAAATAATAACGAGAAATAAAAACAAAGATTTATGTGTTTTAAAATTTTTATTATTTAAAAAGTTATATATTAATTAATCTCCTTTGTAATAAGGATTAGAAGGAAACTACACTACATTTAGGGATGGCAATGGAGCGGGGCGGAGACGGGGGCAAATATTGCCTTATCCACCTCCACCCCACTCTTGCATGGATGTTTGAAACATCCACATCCATGGATGTCGGTTACATCCATAACCGCTCCACGGTGCTCCACTCCGCTACACCCCAATTTATATTAATTATTTTTAACTTAATATTATAAAAATTTATATTATAATTTATTCATGAACATAATTTTAGTATATAAAAATCTTTAATATAATATATATAATACATATATACTAAAAGTATAGATATAAAATATTAGTATATATATGATTTTAGTATATATATTTAATATATATTAAAAATACAAGAAAAAATATAAAATATTTTAAAGGATAAAATAGTAATTTCAAAAGTCGGGGCGGGGCAGAGTAGAGCAAGCATTTATCAAAACCGCTCCACCCTGCTCCAAAAAGAATCTCTCCGTTCAAAACGGATCGATGCGAAATCCATCGATCGAATCGGATTTTGTCATCCCTAACTACATTACACTTAAGAGCCGACAGAGATTCAAATAATGACATCGCTAGGTCCCACCATCTGGCCCATGTGTCAACTTCAATCAGTCAACGAACTCATTTCGTTAGAAAAACAAATACAAGAAATAAATAAAACGCCTGCAATTATTTTTAAAAAATACCAGCGACGCCGACAAGTGAAAGAGCCGGAGAAAAAAAAACAAGGGGCTCTACTAATGTGCGCGACAGGGGGATATTAACTATTAAGCAACAATGAGAACCCTGGAAGTGGATGCCTACACCCAATATGGATATGATACGGATCCGGGTCACGGGTACGGATTTGTTGTTAACATCTAAAGCTGTAAACGAACAGAGCGTTCGACGAATCGTTCGTGAACAGTTCGATTTCTGTTCGTTTATTAAGCTAAATAAACGATTATGAACACAACTTTCATGTTTGTTTATTAAACGAACCGAGTTCGAACAGATGTGTGTTCGGTTCGTTTATGTTCACGAACAAATTCATTTATGGTTCGTTTCAAGCTCGTTTATTAGTTTGTTTAAAGGTCGTTTATGTTCGTTTATAATATAATTAATAATATAATAATAATAATAATAATTATTATTATTATTTGTATTTGTATTTTATTTATAATATAATTAATATTATTTAATAACTTAAATTTAATAATTTAGTAATAAATTTAATTTAATTACGTTTGTGTTTTATTATTTTATATTTAATAATAATTTAAAATTGACTTGTTTTATATTTGTTTGTTTGTTTATTGTTCATAAACATATTTTTTATTGTTTGCGAATATGTTCGATTATATGTTCGTGAACAGTTCGATTTATGTTCGTTTATTAAGCTAAATAAACGATTATGAACACAACTTTCATGTTCGTTTATTAAACGAACCGAGTTCGAACAGATGTGTGTTCAGTTCGTTTATGTTCATGAACAAGTTCGTTTATGGTTCGTTTCAAACTCGTTTATTAATTTGTTTAAAACTCGTTTATGTTCGTTTATTGTTCGTTAATAATATAATTAATAATATAATAATAATAATTATTATTATTATTATTATTATTTGTATTTGTATTTTATTTATAATATAATTAATATTATTTAATAACTTAAATTTAATAATTTAGTAATAAATTTAATTTAATTACGTTTGTATTTTATTATTTTATATTTAATAATAATTTAAAATTGACTTGTTTTATATTTGTTTGTTTGTTTATTGTTCATAAATATATTTTTAATTATTCGCAAACATTTTCGATTATATGTTCGTGAACATTAAATAAACGAACACGAACACTTTCAATTTTAAACGAACAGAACTTGAACACAATTTGAAAATCCTTAACGAGCACGAACAGAACAAGAACAAACTCAAAAATAAATAAACGAACACAAACAAAAACTTATTCGTTGATTTACAGCTCCATCAACATCTTCTCCACTTTTCCTAGATCATCGCCTTCTCGAAGGTACGGAACATGTGGTCACTCACGTGCGGATTGTTTTAAATAACTAATCGTGTAAGAAGGGCAAACCCCCCTCCCTTCCCTTTAAACAAAAGATCACCGCACTCTGGTGAAGCGCGTGCATGGAAGTTCTTTTAAACGTTTACAAGAATATGATAAGAAATGATTAAATTATCAACATTTGATTAGTTGAAGTGGTTAGTGACTCCAACTCCTAGATAAGAATCAAGGTTCTAATCTTGGAAGTCTCCAATATGAGTTTTTTTTAATGCATTGTCAGTGTATAAACTCTATACACTGACAGTAAATTTTACACTAACACCTTATTAAAAAGCTAACCACTAACCCTAACTACTAACCTCTAACCCCTAACCCTAGCCACTAACTCCTAACCACTAATCCCTAACTCGACAGGTGTCATCGTAGGATACACTGTCAGTGTATGTCAGTGTATAGACTCTATACACTAACAGTAAATTTTACACTAACACCTCATTAAAAAGCTAAACACTAACCCTAACTACTAACCTCTAACCCCTAACCCTAGTCACTAACTCCTAACCACTAATCCCTAACTCGACAGGTGTCATCGTAGGATACACTGTCAGTGTATAGCCCTATACACTGACAGTGCATCAAATATTAATCCCTCAAATATTGGGAGGGTTTTACCATTACATTTTCGATCCAACAGAGATTAGTTTTTCATCAACCATAAAATGGGGGTGAAAGAATACCTTGAGTTTACACCCAAAAAAATTGATTAAATTAAAAAGGGGATGACAGTTTAGAGGTTTTAATAAAGAGTTTTGCTAACGAGTATTTTTAGGGTATTTTTTAAGGTTAGTTAATATATTATTTATAGTAATAACTTTTTATTAAATACAGTAGTTGATAATTTTATTTATCATTTTCAATGTATTGAATGAATATATTATTATATGTGGTAACCTTAAAGAGTGCCTTAGGACACTCGTTGGCAAAATCTTTTAATAAAATAAAGATTTTGCTAACAAGTGTCTTAAAAGCACCCTTTAAGATTACTATATATAGTAATATATTCATCCAATGCATTGAAAATGATAAAAAAAATTATTAACTTTTGCAATTAATATAATGTTATTATTATAAATAATATATTAACTAATTTTAAAAATATATTCTAAGAAAATTCTTTAACAAAACTAAAAAAATATATATATATATATTTAGATTTTATGGTAAATAATGATATTTTCTCCACGAATATCGGAAAAGAGAAAGTGTTTTTTTTAACAAGTTTGATGGATAATTATTGAGGTTAGGTGATTATTGAAAATGAAACAAAATAATAGTGACTATTTACCATGTGAAAACAAAGGATAAAAAAAAATCGAATATCAAATCGATTAAATTTTTGATTATCGATTCAATGACCCGCATCAAGTAAATCAAAATTTTTAATTAAAATTTTAAAATATAATAAATAATTAAAATATATGTATTTTAATTAATGATATAATTTTTAATATAAAATTAAAAAATTAATGTATTTTATTGATTTAATCAATTTTTTATGGATTGACTAAGTTTTTGTCAATTGTCAATGATTTTTTCAATTTTATTCATCATATCAAATCAAATCAAATTTTTTATTTTTTATTAAATCAATTCAATCGGATTCAATTTTTTTCAAGCATGGTGAAAATTAAGGACGCCTGGAAATATGTGTTGTGGGGGAGGGGATATTGATTTCGTGGGTTTCCCACTTGCTACAATAAGTGCTTATAATTGGCTTAGTTTTTATGATTTTGTTGGCAAAGTCTATCATAGATGCACCCAACATATTAATTAATCGTGTATTTTTTTTTTTTAAATTGAAAAGATAATGTATCTTTGAATTTGACAAGGTGATAAATGATCATTATGTCAAAAGCTTGTGACAATAACAAATTATTTAAATTTCTCATTTCTTCAATTATTTTATTTTTATTTTATCGATACCGAATGTGATATCACTTACATATATTACCAACCAACAAAGCATATAATGTATGAATTAAATGTTCACAGGATATTAAATGGATTCCTTTAAGAAATGATCCATGACAAAATTTTATGGGACCCTATATTGTACGCATTGATCAATTATCATCAGAAAACATTAAATTTGGAATTTATTTTGTACATCAACTAAATAAGTAATTCATTTATTCATGGGAGAGTAAGAGAATATTTCATGTGTAGGGATGGCAATGGAACGGGGCGGGGGCGGATATTGCCTTATCCACCTCCACCCCACTCTTGCATGGATGTTGGAAACATCCACATCCATGGATGTCGGTTACATCCATAACCGCTTCACGGTGCTCCACTCAGCTACACCCCAATTTATATGAATTATTTTTAACTTAATATTGTAAAAATTATATTATAATTTATTCATAAACATAATTTTAGTATATAAAAATCTTTAATATAATATATAATACATATATACTAAAATTATAGATATAAAATATTAGTATATATATGATTTTAGTATATATATCTAATATATATTAAAAATATAAGAAAAAATATAAAATATTTTAAAGGATAAAATAGTAATTTCAAAAGTCGGGGCGGGGCGGAGTGGAGCAAGCATTTACCAAAACCGTTTCGCTCCACCCCGCTAAAAAAAAAAAAACATCTCCATTCGGAACGGATCGGTGCGAAATCCATCGATTGAATCAGGTTTTGCCATCCCTATCCATGTGTGTTGGTACTTGGTACTGTACTAGTTTAAGAGCAATTTGGTACTTCACGTTATTAATTCATGGCACGGTGCTTGTTTGTTTTTTTAAGTTCGATTTGACAATTCATGAATATGTATTATGTTTCATTTTTTTTTATCAAAAACGTAAATATAATATAAATTATTAAATATATTAAAATTTTAAATATGAATATAATATGTGTATTAAATATATCGTATTAATCGTATTTAAATATGTTAAATCGTCTTATATTATTTTTATATTTATTAAACATGTCTTGTTTTTAAATCGTATTTAAAAATTATCTTGCCTACCTATAAATTTAGATAGGGTAGTGCCACTTCATTGATTGAGTGATATATATATATATATATATATGTGAATTTTGTTAATCAATACCTTAAAAGCATTATTTAATATTATTATATATAATAATATTTTCATTCAATATATTAAAAAAATTATCAATTACTATATTTAATACTATTATTACTAATAATATATTAATTATTTTAAAAAATATTTTTAAAATACTCTTTAACAAAAAAAAAAACTCTTAAAGAGTTAGTAAATGTAAAATGGGTCCACGAAATACACTAGTGATAGTACAAGGCTAGGCTCATTGAAAGCTCATGCATCTCATAAACTGTTTTTGTATTCTTGGAGTATCGATAAACATAGGATCAGATAAGATTAATTAAAATATTATTTTAGAATTAAATTGCATTGATTTAAGTGAAAAATAATATATTAAAATAATACTATATATATATATGATTATCTTTAATCCATATTTATAGACATTATCAATCTGTTTAAACTTAGGTGAAGAACGTGGCCTTAGTAGTACAATTTTATGGAACATAAGTTGATTGCATTTAAAGCAAAAATGGGTTTAAATGAAGGACAAAGAGTAGCGATGGCCATGGGTAGACATTGTAACGTGCGTATGAATGTTGTGTTTCAAATTTTTTTTTTTTATATTTATATAAACTGTGTAAATATAAAAGCAATATGAATTAATAAATATATCAAAAATTTAAAATTATATATAAACGTATCATATTTATTAATATATTATATTTTTTAAAATTATTGAATCGTAATTTATATATTCATATACTATAAAATAATATATAATAAGTGAAATAAATAAAGGTGGTGGCAGTGCCTGCTGCCAATGCTGTAAATTGCCGGGGTCTGTGCCATCCAATTCAGTCAGCCTTTCCTTTTTCTTTGGATACAAAAATGTTTTCTTTCTACATTATCACGTCTTGCCATGTCAGTATTAAATTGAATATATTTTAATAAAATAAATTTATTTTAAGATTCAAATTAAAATAAAAAGAAATCATTAACTAGTTTTGTGAGATTTTCTAAATGTTACAAATTGCTTAATTTTGTTGTATTATGTCATGGACAAAATAATGTAAAATTATCTCATATTTATCAATAGAGTTAATGTGATAATTAAAAAAAAATTATAATTAATGCATTTATCTCTTTTTAAATTTAATAAAAACATTACATTAAATGCAAAAAAATTATTTAAAGGATCCACTTAACTAGTGTCTATAAGTACTAGTTAAAAAATATTTATTTACTATTTTAATTTTTTTCATTTAATATTTTATTTTTATTGAATTAAAAAAATAACACATTAATTACACTTTATATATATTATCTTAATTAGTGCTATTATACATTGATTAATATTTTTTTTATTTAAATAGTATTTTAACTACTTTACTTAGTGTTTATAAAAACTCGTACGTTAACCATGTCTGTATATCATATCTATTTTTCATTAATTATGTATTGACTCCTAAATTTTATTTTTATAATTATATTGATGTTTAATTTTATTATTTTTGTGAGCTAGATTTAAATTTTAACTTAAATAAATATATATTAATCAAAACTTCAATGAAATCAAGTGACCCCACCTTCCAAAATATAGCAACGCCTCTCTACGTGAAGATGAGTTAAGCATTTTATCTTTTTCAAGTTTATAATCACTTTCTTTTTAGGGTAAAATGAAAAATATGTTATCAATAATTAAATAATTGTTAAATAATTTAATAGTTAATAGTTATTTGAAAAAGAGAATTGAAGAGTTAAAAATTGTTAGGAAAAATATTATAAAAACAAAATTATTCTTAATGAAAAAATTTTATTTTTCTTTCTCCTTCCATTAAAGAATTATTATTTTTTTAAAAATTTATTTAAAAATAAATTAAAAAAATAAATATTTAAATATTTATTTTTAAAAATTTACTTTTAGAAATATTATTTGTATTATTTATTATTCTTTTAATTAAAAAAAGTAAATAAAAAAATTATGTTTTAAAATTAAAAAATAAGAAAAAAATAGAGAAGAATGTTTTTTTATTTTATTTTTACAATTTCTTTTTTAACATTTTTTTATATTTTTTTCAAATAATTTTTACTTATTATATCATTTAATAATTATTATATTGAAAAGAATATATATTTCAAATTCTTTTTACACAAATTCTTGAACCACTAAAAAAATACTATTACTAACTTAACACCTGTTAAAAAAATTAATTGAAATTGGCGCAAAAAAAAAAAAAAAACTGAGGTGGTAAACTAATATTAAAGTAATTAAGATGGGGAGACCTGCTCATATGGCTCGATCGGATCAATAATTTTTTTATCCGAATTAATTCAATTCAGAATTATTATTTATTTATTAAAATAATATTTTTTATTTAAATTTAATTATAAAATATATATTAATATAAAATAAATTATTTAATATTTTATAAATAATAAAATAAATTTACTGAGTCCGATCAAGTATTAAGCTTGAACAAGAAAGAAAAATCAGATCGTGACTCGGTTAATAAACAGAGAGGAGGGTTAAGTGGGACCTCCAAGTGCAAGGGTGATGGTGATGCTGATGTAATTCCCTTTGCTTATCTCATCACATATGGCAGACAGACACCACACCTTATTTATTTACCACCATCAACGGTGCTCCTTTAATGGGGACTCCTTCCCTTCCCTCCAAATTCATGATGGTGGGGCCCTCCTCATCCCACAAGCCCAATCCCCATCATCACCGTCGCACATGCTGACATTCCACGTGGCCTTCACTCATTGGCTTGAACTTTGAGACCCCAAAAGGTATGAGGACCCCACATTTTAGTCTTTCTTTCTCTTTCCTCCCAGGAAAGCCCACAATCCTCCATGCCTGAAGGAAAGTGCAACACAGCTACCACGTGTCATGCTGGGAACGTCACGGTGGCGAGGAAAGTGTAATTTCGTTCCGATGATTATGTCACACCGGTGGGGTCCACCCCACCCATCCTCCCCCAACCCCAATGAGCGTTCCCTCCACGTCAGCTCTCTTTTCCCCCCGTTGCGTTTGCAGTAACAAACTTACAATATAGTAATAATAATAATAAAGATTTTACTAATTAATGTTTTAAAAATATTTTTTAAAATTATTATATGTGATAATATTTTTATTCAATGTATTAAAAATAATGAATAAAATTATCAATTTTTATAATTAATACAATACTATTACTATAAATAATATATTAATTAATTAAAAAAATTTCATAAAAATATTGGTTAGCAAAATTTTAATATCAATAATAAATTATATTTACATAGTCGAGAGAGGGCTAGTTTAGCATTGTTGTTGGAAAAAGCTTGGGTTGGAAAAAGCTCGAGTTGAAAAAAGTGTGTTTATAAAGTGTGGTGAAAAAGTGTGGTTTAAAAATTTTTAAGTGTTTAGCATTGCTGTGAAAAAGTGTTGTAGAAAATTGAAATGTCAAAATAATTTATGTTTAAAATAATAAAAATGTAGAGATGTGAGGATAATAAAGTCATTTTATCCAAAAGCCAACTTTTAAAGCCAAAAAACTATATTTTTTGGCTTTTTGGTTTGGCTTTTCAAACCATGGTTTTAACAGCAGAAGCCAAATTTTTTTATCTGTTTAGCATTGCGTTTGTGATGAAAAACAGCTTTTGATCTCAAAAACTGTGCCAGAAGCAATGTTAAACAAGATCAGAAGGTAGAGCTTATGGGTTACGTCACGGATCAGTCTAAGGGTTCCACGTGGAAGTGAAGGTGACGTAAGGGGGTAGTCATTTACTACGATCACCACCATCCCATGTGACTGCTCTGCTGCACGCCACTTCTCCGGCTAATATCCAGTATTTCCGAACTACCGTATTATGTGACGCACGATATATTCCCCCCCCCCCCCCTTCACTCGTTTGCTTCAGCATGTGTAAGCCACCCTCTCCAATCATTTATTTACTTTCCTATCCTCTTTCATTTCATGCAACTCAAAAAGAAATTAGTTAATGCATTATATATTGAAAAATTATTTTATTTATTGTTATTAAAATTTTCAAAATTTATAATCAAAATTAATAAAGTAATACATATTTTTTAAGATATATTTAAAAAATAAATAAGACATATAATAATCTTTTAATTTTACTTATGAAATTAAAATTTTCATTATTAATACATCAAAAATTAATGAGACTATACATTTTTCATCCACTACTTTTGAGACGAAATAAAAAATGAAACTTAATTGTATTTCCTCATTTTCTTATAAGGCATAAAAACAAAAAAAGAACCCAAAAATTTGATAAGGGACATGACATGTCAATATGTCATAGTTAAAAAAATCTAACAACATAAAAATAAAAAAAATCTTATATAACATGTTTGCTTTCTCTTCTATAAGAATGGCCAAATGGCAATCAAATACCAAAATGACTTTCCATCTCATTTTTAGGATAAGAAAAATCTATTAAAATCTTATCATAAGAATCCACTTGTTTTTACACTATCGATACGCTTGTCATCTTCAAAAATATCCAACCCACGCCATTACTTCCCTTTCTAATCTTTGCTTCTAAAAATGCCAATATCATAAATGCCCACATGCACATGTATATGAATATGATCAAACAAAACAAAACACAAAAAAGAACAGGATATACTACTAAATATTACTTAACAAATTAATTTTTTTCAATCATACCTTATATTTAGGATGTGGGATTTTTATTTTTAATCATCCGAATTCAATTTGTTGATACTTTTAAATAAATTGATTCATGGATCAAATTATCTATTTGATTTGAATTTAGATTTGATCTAAATTATTATTTAAATAATAAAATTTATAATACCAAAAAAAACAATAATAAAGAGAACCTATGTAACATAGTACTTTATGATGTAAGCAAAAGCAACCATAGCCCAAGCCAAGCCAAGGCTCTTTCTCTTTTCTCTCGTAGTATTTAACTCTCTCATCCCACTAGTTTTTTTCCCGTTGACATTACCATAATCACACAAAAGCTCCCTTGATTTTTCTTTTGGCGATGCAAAGCCTAAGAAGCGGGTCAAGTGACGTTTTGCAGCTTGATCTAACTCCGCTACCACCACTTTCTTCCTCCTCCTCCAATAACACCCTCATGAGTACCACCACCACAACCACCGCCATCAGCGGCGCCGGCCTTTCCATAGACGAGGACGAGTCAGCGGAGACACGAATTAGGAGGCTAATATCGGAGCACCCTGTCATCATCTTCAGCCGATCCTCTTGTTGCATGTGTCACGTCATGAAAAAGCTCTTAGCCAGCATCGGGGTTCACCCTACTGTCATCGAACTCGATGACCATGAGATCGCTTCTCTCCCTCCACCGCCTGCTCACGATAGCCTCTCCTCTCGGAATCCTGCTCCCGCCGTGTTCATTGGCGGAACCTGCGTCGGCGGACTTGAATCCCTCGTGGCTCTCCACCTTAGTGGCCACCTCGTCCCAAAGCTCGTCGAAGTTGGCGCTCTCTGGGTATGATATATAGATTATTATACTAATAGCATTAAAAATCATATAATCAAGCTACCATTTTAATGCTTTTTTAATCTGGGTTTTTATTGTCATTATTATTATTGTAACTTCTTTGTAAGTTGATGAACATAAAATTTGGCAGTCCACTTCCAAAAAGAGAAACAATTTCTGCTTTTTTCTTTTCCTAGTAGCTTTTCTGGTCAAAGAAAGCATATTGATTATTGAAGATAGTATTTAGGGAATTGTAGTAATTAAATCAAGTGAATGAGATTGTATGTTTGAAAATTTTTCTTTCTTTCTTTTAATTTTAATTTTTTTTGTTGGATTTGAGAAGTGAGAGTTATGAGGGTTTGAGTTTTGGTGTTTCAGGAGGCTTTGTTCAGCGGGTTTGATCTGAGTTAGTACAATGAGCAATGAGTGGAATGGGACCCATTGCTAATTATTGAGCAATCAGAGCCGTTGAAATTTGTTCCAAGTAGGTTCTAGATGAAAAAGAATGATTAATAATGTGATCTGAGTTTTTTTTTTAGAAGAAGAGGTTTTTGTTAGTGATGCTTTTTACTGACAACGATGAGCTCCAATCCAAGTGGGCATTGTCGCATAATCTGACAAAATTCTTTCAATTATTATTTAAAAAAAAAAATAAATAAACAATATCCTGTTATTCTTACACGGCTCTTTTCTGCTTGATTCTCTCACAACAGATTTCATTCCACAATTTGTGGTTCAATCCTTTTATTGTGAATGTTCAAACAATTCTTCTTAATTGGTTTCAACTTTCATTGAAAACTTTATTCTTTTCTTGGTTGAAGCTACCTAGCTAGTAATTAAATAAATTTTTTGAATTACGGAGAAGGGATTATAATGTTGGGATCCGAATTTCAAACTTGTTAAATGATATTTTTTAAAAATGATTGTATGAATAAACTGAATTAAATTTCGAGTTTAAAAATTGTATAATTTACTGCATTAATAACAAGATAAAGTATAAAGAGTTTCTTTTTTTTTTCTACCCTAAAGTAGATCTTAGATGAAGTTTGAATGGCTAATAAAAAAAAAAAGGTTTGATGATCCCAAGAACACTTGAAAATGAGCTGTGAAACAAGAAAGAAAACAAAAACTATTCCTCCCCATACCCCAGATGCTAAAATAAGTTCAGTAAGGAAGGAAGTGAGAAGCTTTAATTTTTAGTATATACTTACATATTGGGTGAAGGGGAAGCTGACAAATAAGATGAACTAAAATTGAAGGCAAAGACAAAGGCCCCAAATTGTCACCAAGCTATCAGACAGACAGTATTCCAAGATGTGTCATAGTTTCAGTTCAATCGACCACCTTAACAGCCTATTTCATTACCAAGTTTTTGCTTGTCTCTCCAACTCTAATCCTAACCCACTTTCATTTCTGTAGCGCGTGGTTTCAACTCTCATCATCATGTTTCTTACTCTTTTGCCCTTTGTCTTGGAGGGTTTCAACTTTCAAGTTCATGTTTTTTTTTTTTTAATTTAGTTCTAAGAACAAAACTTGTCGGCTCTTAAGAAAGAAAGAAAAAAAAAATATATATCAAGAGCTACTTAGAACAAAAATTGATGGAGACTGAAGGGACCATGTCAAATTATTATTTAGTGTCAATTTTTTAAGGCATAGTAATTCTCCTAGTATTTGTACTCAGGTTTTTTTTTTTTTTTCACTTGTGGGTTGATGCATAACTTCTTAATTTAAAAGATTTTTAATGAAAATGTATGATTTTTTTTAGTAATAAGCAACATTTTTATGTGAATTATGAAGTAGTAGTATCTTAAAATATTTTATTTGCATTTTATTTTATTTGGATGTTGAGATGACGAATTCTTATATAATAGTAATAAAAAAAATGAGCAAGTGGGAAGGTAGTAAATTACATGTACTCAAGGAAGGATCTAAATGTACATTTTATTTGTTCCAACTATCAAGTTGGGAAATGGGAATTAAAAGCTCCAGGGAGAGCTATAGTCAGAAAAAAAAAATGAAGGAAAACAAGAATGGTTGAGTTGGGTTAAGAGTTACTTTATTCCATTTTTTAAAAATATTTGTATTTAATATATATTCTGTATAAAATATCATCTTCAAAATATATAAAAAAATATTTTTTTAAATATATCTATTATTAAATATATACTCATCTTCAATATTTACCCAAATTTCGATATGACGTATTAAAACCTAAAACACCCACTTCAAAGTCAAATGGGCCCAAATTTATAGTTTTTTTTTTCCTTTGGGTTTGGAAAAGACAGCACCAAACCACAAATCACAACCACAAATCAAGAGTGGGTGGTCACTTTTGGATTATTTTTTTTTAAAACTCTAAATTTTACACATGGCAGCCATGCGCTGTGTTGATTTACCCAATCAATGGACCCCATCTAGAATCTTTACAGCCTAACGTAAGAAGAATCTCCTTCTGATTCTCTATAATAAGCAATTTGTGGGATGAAAAAAGCTAAAAAGATAAGAAAGTAATAGTATTTTTTCTTTGTGTATATATTTTAAGTGGAAGTAATGAGAAATGGGCAAACTCAAGTACCCCACTGAAAGTTCCTTAATGGTAAGGTTTTAGGTCTAAAAACTTAGTCTAAAAGTTGGAGAGAAAAAAAAAAGCATCTTTAAGTACTTTATCAGTTCATCCCCTTTTATTTTCTTTTGCTCTTTTTCTTTGAATGGGTGATGCCATGGTTTTGCTTTGGCTTCTTTATGGGGTTCCCACTTGTATTCATGTGTTTATTTATTTATTTATTATTGTCCATAGTTTTTGGTTTAGCCCCATTGTTTATGGCTCACAATCCTCTCAAGTTAAGACCTCCCCCACATCATACTTTGACCAATAGCTAAATGCCACCTCTTTACCCCCCAGTGTTGCTTACAGTCAAGCTTACATCACTTTGGGAAGCAAAAAGAGAGAAACAGAGAAACACAACTGAATTATTTTACTTAAGTATTAATCCTTGATTAAGCATATTCCCACAACAAAACAGCATATGATGTTATGGACCAGATGGGGCTTTAACTCATTACAACTGTTACATTAAATTATGATTCTTGGTGTTATCTGCCTAGAAGGTGATATGAAACTATTCCTGAACAGCAAGCAAGTCAAGGCTGCACAAATAAGAAGAGTGAAGAAGAAAACTATAGAGAAAACAGTGCAGTAATCTTTGACAATAGGTGAAAGAAGTGCAGGTAAGTCAGGAATTAAACATAGAAGTAAAAGGAGAGTGAAACTGAGATCACTGCCCCAACATCAGGACTTCAAATTTTCTGCTGTTTTAGTTAAAAGTGAAGACTTACCTGTTTTCCTCTTTACTATTAGTCTTAATTTTTGCTGCAATCTTTGCCCCTTGCATCATATAGAAGAAAACGACTTTCGGAATGAGAGTGGGAATTTTTTCTTTCCCATAATATCAATTTCCATGGGATATATTGGAAGCAGCAAGTAAGGAAATTGATGTGGTTTTGGCTCCTGGATATCCACAAGAATATACCAGACACTGGAACGTGGATGTTGATATGAAAGGAACAACTGCACAGAACCCATTTTTATCCCTCTTCCCCAAAGACAAAACTGTAAAGAAAATGACACAAATTTGAGGAATAGATTGAGCAGCAACTTGCTCTTTTATTCATCAAGGAAAATCAAGGTTGTGTGAATTGCCAAAGCTTTTTGCAATGAAATGTGGTAAATGAATGTCATCTAGTACATACTATGGCATTGAGAGTATCAACCTCGGTTGCAATTTGACTTTACAAGGTTTTCCTGTTGTAATCCTGAATCTCATTCTACTCTAATCCTTTTGTTCAAAAGAAAACTATCAAAATATGCTTCCAACTACAATCCACCCCAATTCATGAACTTTTTTACCTCATCATACAGAACCAAGATGGCCGCAGCACCAGTGCTCCTAAAAACATTGGACAGTGCTCCACGGTAAAATGAAGTCACCCCCTCGGTCCTATAAATCGTCCTCCAGCAGTCCAGTGTGCTATGGTACATTGGTTTTTCCAAGCCAGATTGCATCATCATCCGCCTCCGAACTGTATCTAGTGGATACGAAAACAATCCAGCAGACGTTGTCACAGCCTGGGCCACCACCCAACGCTTCCATAATGCCAATTCAGTTTTGGATTCTTCTGACAAAATTTCCTTTATTGTATCAAAACCTCCAAAATATAGACCCCGATGAACAGTCATCCCTTGTACAGAGGCAGGAAGACCTTTGTAAATTCCCCGAATTCCATCTTTTTTGCGTATGGTACTCAAGAAATGGTAAATACCTCGGAATTGACGAACATCAGTTCTCCCAATGTCTGCAGCAAGGCGTGTGTGAGCAATGTCAAGAGGGTAGATTAAGATCAATGTTGTGCAACCAGCTGCAGCTCCAGCGATAAAGTTAGCAGATGCTCCAGAGAATACATGACCATCTTGAAAATAGCCGTTCCTTAATATGTTTCTGTACAGATCCTGCATAAAGAGATGCAAAGTAATTAAAAAGATAACACGGAGATGTTGTAAGTTTACTCAGTTTTATTCAAAAACTAGCAAAAAATTTTACTTTTTTAATTTGTTTATTTTTGAGGCACTGGTTTTAAAGGCTGTTTTTTTGTTGTACATACAGAGACTTATTAGGCCTTGAGCTACTTAAAAAGTAGGTAACTCTGTACCATTTCATACTCCCCAAGATTCAAACCTGAGATCTCCTAGTTTAATTGGAAGTATTCAAGTTTTAACACTTGGGATATCCCCTTGGGGACTTTCAAGCTTGCTTACAATCAAGTAAAGCTTCATCTGAATCCAAATATGCTGTCACAAACTTGTGTCAATGGCATTTATCAAATGATTCCTATGAACATTTTACTGATGGTGAATTGGCAATATGTTGGGCAAATTCATCTCACCTATTCCTAATGCTCTTCCAGGGAGTAACACTATAGCTATTTCTTATAACAAGAGTTGTCATTCCACCAATTAAGGCCATATATTTAATAACTCTCTTATCTTTTCTGTCCCTATTATTCCAACATCATGATTATCTTTGAGATCAGACTTCGTTAATGCGCCTTAGAAGGAAAAAATGAAAAAGAAAAGAAACAGGCAAACTGTGCATGCGCATGCACATGCACATACATTTAGAAGAAAAAAAAAAAACTACTGCAGCTTATGTATTAATTTGATGGAAACTTTTACACTTTATTCCTACAACCTTATAATGAATAGCACTATGACCGGTTCTTTTAACAGTTATACACAAAAACACAAACAAATAAAGTTCCATTTGAAATATCTCCAGGTTACTGCTAACATATACATATTTCTAGGTGGAATAGGAATATTTATGAAAAAAGGATGGTTTTAAAGTTCAAAAAGCTTTATTTCTTCAGACTATATTCAGATATTAGTCACATCCTTTTATTATATACTCCTATATGATATGAAAAGATAATCACCACCATATTAAGAGTAGCTGAATATTCTGTAATAAGGCTCCTTGTGCTAAACTAAACTTGCTGGTTAATACCCACTTCATCTGCCATGGCTCTGAAGGGCAATCCTCTATTGCCTCTACCAGGTATAATGGCATATCATATCCCACATACTTTTTCCTGATACTCTGCAGAGCCACCGAAATAATATTCCATCCATTTTCTGCCAAAAATGTGATTCCAGGAATTTAAACCACACAAAAGGGTGCTAGAAGCTTTAAACAATTCTCATCCATGCATAAACTTAGGTGATATTATAACTCACACAAGAATCCTAACATGATAAACTATGTCTTTTCCCATAGGTAGAGTTGGCTACATGGGATATATTGCATCATTGTGTTCTATTCAGGAATACATCCTTTGCAAACTCATTAAGTGAGGTTTGTTTTTATGGTTTCCATCCATGTTCTCTTTAGTCTTCATCTGTTTCTCTTGACACACAGAAGTTAATTCTCCATCAAATCACATCTTATTTAACATTTGTATTTCTCCTACTTACATGGCACCTTACATGAGATAGCCTCATTTTGTCCTCAATGGGTCGTATCATGTATCTTCTCTTGTATTCCTAATTGTATCTTCCATTATATATACAGACATCTAGAATAGCATTCTCATCTCAGCGACATACATTTTTTTGTGTGCATATCTTGATACCTAAAGCCCAACACTGAAACCAATACAATATTGCTAGTTTGACTGCAGTACTGTAACATTTTCCTTTAAGTTTATGTGGAATTTTATAATCTGATAAGATTCCCGATGCATTTCCCAGTTCCATCCATCCTACCTGGATCCAATGAGTGACCTCTCTATCAATTTCCACATTCTCTAAGATAATTAAACCAAGATAAAATTGCTCACTTCATAGCATTTCTTCTATAACTGATCATCTATTCCAAATGAAGCCTGTACAGAGTTTGCATTCTACTCTATTTTGATCAATTAAAGCCAAAAATCCTTGCATGCCATAAACAGAAAAGGAGAACAGAAAGCCTCATCTTCAAGGAAAACTGTTAACCATCTGAACAATAGCAAGAAAGCACCTATGGCAGTTGAGATAAGGTTAAGCAATAGGATGAGACTATGATAGGTTCTCCATGGGAGTAAAATGACCACTAAGTTTATCCATGTCTAAGGATTTGCAGTTTCCTTGCAGGTTACATTGGAACTGGTGCCATAAAGGACCACTACAAGATTGGACTTGCAGATAAAAGAAAAGTTATAGACTAGCATGTTTCACAAACTCACCAAAGACTTATTAAGATTAACTTAAATGAAGACATTTTCCAAGGACAAGGTGTTATGGAAATAGGAAATAAAAACCCAGCACATTGCATTTTGGTCCCTTATCTAATGAGTAGGCTGAACGAAATTCAGCTTGGAGATTTGGATATTATTACAGGTGATAGGTTTCTTAAGTTCTCAATTCAACCCATGAATAAGATTGACTTGGGAATTATAGCAGTAATAGCACAAATAGCAATGCCCTGAAGAAATTACAGTTGCAACTAGCAATGTGGACAAACAAATCAGCTTACTAAGAGGTCTCTTTCCCTAGAATCTCCTATAAATTTCAATAGAAACAGTCTCTGTATCATAACCACATTAATCACATTCAAACACAGCAAATCAAAGAAAGTGCACAAATTAGTATCTCAACCTCCCATGCCATAATAATATCACCATCATCTCCAAGATACATTTTAACATTCACTTCACATGCACAGAATATCTCCTCCCAAAACACCGAACTTTCAACAACCCATCTCCAAATAACATCTCCCAAGACTAAAACAACCATGCCAACCCATTAATTCACTCTAAATATCCAAAAAAATACACCTTTCATTTTACTTCATACCAAAAACCAAGAGAAAAGAAAAGGAAATATGACAAATTTATTACCTTGAGGGAGAAATTAAGAGCAACAGAAGGGTAATATCTGAGAACACTACTCCCATTGCCTCTCCATAAAGAAAGAGTGCCCTCTTCTCTAACCGTACGGAAGATACAATCAAGCATCCCTTTGAATTTCCTTCTCCCACCAGCTACAATAGCCAAATTGCTCTCTTGGGTTTGAAGCAACAACTTTGCCCTCTCAATTGGTGCCACGATCGTGTGCACCACACCACCCATCACCGCTCCTGCCATCAGATCACGGTGGAAGCTCGCCAGCCATTTATACGGCCCTGGCGATGGTTTTAACCAGTCCCTGTTTTCTAATTCATCATCTTCTTCTTTGCTCATAACTTCAAAGACCCAAACTTGTTTTTCTTTAAAAAAAAAAACAAAAAGAAATAAAAGAAACCCTTTTTGTTCTAGTATGTAGAAATGATGGGAAAATAATTGTCGGCTAAAAATATAGAACCTTTGCCTATTAAAGGGATCATTGTAATTGCTCGGTTTTTCTTATAGAAACAGAGTTTTTGATGCTTTTCTTTTCTCCTGGCTGGCTATCTTCGGAGGGCTTCTTTTGTTTTGGTTTTGTGAATGTTGTTTCCTCTTCTAACAGTGTCCCCAGAAGGGAAATTAACGAAATTTGTCATACGCGGTTTGTTTCCCAACATAGTTGCTTGGTCAGAGGGAAACTTTATGTTTTTATATTGGTTTTATATTTCTCAGTTTTGGTAATTGTTGAGATTAGGATTCTCATTATTACGGTAAGGTAAGGTTCACTTGCCCTTTAGCTTTTGCCAAGTCTTAATTAGTCCTCGTACTTAAAAAGATCTGATTGGAAGAATTATGGATTCTTAATTGTGTCTTGACTTTTAAACTCAGCACATTTATTTTTATAAATGGCTTTTAGTTGAATCGAAAAGGTAAGATTTAATAGGACATTCAAAAGTTTTTAAAGAAAGTACTAATACTTTAGATTCATAATTTTTTTTTGGCCAATACTTTAGATTCATAATTGACTTTATAATAGTTATAATTAATTTATGTACCAAATAGCTATTTTTTTTGGTCAGAAAATAACTAATTTAGTATTACTAACAATTTTGTTAAGAGCATCTGGCGTGGGTGGCATGTTTTTGTATTTTGAAAGTAAACAAAGGGTTATGTTTAAAAAATCTATTCGCATGTTAAACCAGTGAGATTTTTTATTATTTTAATTAAAAAATTAAATATTTAATAAAAATATTTATTTGATTAAATAATATAATTTTTAATATAAATCTAAAAAATTAAAGGTTCAAACTTTATTACATACAATAAATTTATATATATATATATATTTTTTATCAATTCAATGGGTTTTTATTGGTTTGTAAAATCTTTAATTCTATGATATATATCGAATAGGTCTTCGATTTTTGGTTGAACTACGTTCGAACGATCAGTTCGATCTGATTTTTTCAACATTGATAAAATGAGATATTTAAAAAATGTTAAAGATTAGATGCATTCCAAATTTAGTGAAAAGAAAAACTAGTTTAGTACTACATAATAAATGAGGAACAGGCGTGGATGCATGTTGTCATGTTATAAAGTGAACAAAAAATATGGACTGGGTAACGCCACAAAGATTGTTTTAGTTTTGCAATTTTATAGTACCAATCAATTACCAACTCTGTAGGCATTTCTAGGCATGAAAAAGGTGATACGGCCTACGGGGGAATACGGCAAAAAGATGCTTTGTTACAATTGCAAAAGCAAGCATTAACAACAGTAATGTGAAAGGGAAAGCTAGTGGTAAACATGGAATTGGTTGTCTCAGATTGAAAAAATATGCAGCGGATGGTGCCTTCTTGGGGCTGTTATCAGAACAGAATATGTGTAAAAAAATGGTGCTCCATTTGCAGTAGTCTTTTGCTTCTTTTAGGCAATTAATTGATACCCATAACTAGAAAATTCTGCATAAAGAAGGTGGAAAAATAGAAATAGTTCAAAGATTTCAACATCAAGGCATCAACACCTTCAACACCTTCAACCATAAGCTACTATTTAGTGAAAAGGTGACTGAAGAAGAATGATACTATATATTTGCTAAAATATATGACATGGTTGAATTTTGTCTATTTTTGGTTTCAGTTGAGATGTGGTTTTCTTTCTTTTTTTGTGACAGAAACTATTTGAGCTTTCTTCATATTCCAGGCATTGAGGGCTGTTGAATGCATATAGGTAGGCTTGGTTATCAATGGCCAGTTTGAAATGTTCATCAAAATGTAGGAATAAATTTTCATTTTTCAAATTTGAATCAAATGTAGCAAGAAGTGAACTGCTAAGCAAATAACATATATATATATACCAGACTTCTAAGAGAAATCTTCTCATAAAGAGGGTCTATGTCAATGAAAGCTCCATAGTTGGCTTTAAATTGGACAAATTGAATGAAACTTCTACATCTGCCTTTAACAGTATGAAGGAATATAGTAACTGATTCTTTCACCTGTAAATGATTCTTAAGCATTAAGCAAAATTGAGAAATAATTAAAGTAATACCTGTGAAGCTGTGTAATGCCTGAGACTTCAAGTAAAGATCCATCCTTAAGTTCCTGGTTCTGGAAGCTGACATTTTTGGCACGCAGCTTCTCAATCTCTTCAACTGGCCACTGAATTAATTACTTACCAGTTTTACTGAGCAGAATGATTCTAGGAATCGACTAAAAACAAACACCAGTTTTGTTAGAATCTTCAAACTAATCCACTTGCAACACCAATGTCCATTACTGTACTTAATAATTACAAATTTATAATGCTTATTAGCAGGAATCCAGATTTAACATCAGTGCCACTCACTCTATCTGTTCTTTGTGAATGCTAGTACCAAAGTAGATGATCAAAGAAACTGGTAAGCATTATATGATAAAAAAAAAACATTATATGATCACAGTCATTGAAGCTTGCCTTGGGCACATGTTTTGTGAATTTGTCCAGTGAAGAGGTGTGTCAACTCCATATTTGGCATTAATGGCAACTGGATAGAAATCAGGACATTCCCACATGCCAGTTCTTGTTGACGAGTGAAGAGGATCTTTACTCCTTTTCCAGGTAATAAAATCTTGACTTCGATACATAAGTGCCCTTCCATGGCCATTCATCTGGTTTCCAACTAAGATCATATGATATTGAATGAGCCCATGATATGTTACCCCACACTACAGCATAAGGATTGTATTGATAGAATAGATGGTAAATTCCTTTGTAGTACGTTGGACCTGTGGTAGATGGATCAGTTTTAGAATTGTAAAAAAAAAAAAAAACTCACATCTAGGAAACTGTGTTCTAGAAGTATCTCCCAAAGTAGATTCTCCTGTTCCTAAATTAATCTTCGACAATGAGAATGCTTGGTGGGACTTGGTTTGTTCACATGTAGAATTTCTGAAATATACTTTAGCCTCATCAAGAAATTAACATATGAACAACCTAACAAGGAGATACAGAATGGCTTACCATTAGGATCTGCATTGCCATAAGTGTCCATTTGAAGATTACATGTCAAAACACACAAGACAAAAAAGAAAATAATCAAGTGTATAGAACTGAGAAATAAAGCCAATTCAATGTGATTAGACTGTAAATACAGTCTGTAAGGAAACAAATCAAGTCTGTGAAAAAAAATATATATCATTTATCCAGTTTTTGGGAGGCTGGAAGTGGTAAAGCAGTCCTTTAAGGCTGCTCCGTCGAGGGAGATTGAAGCTTTGTGTCATCTCCGAGAGATGGAACTCCATTTCCAAACAACAAAAAAACAGAAGCCAAAGACTCAAACAACAGATATCTCCATTCTAACTTTGTGAATTCGTGCTAAGCATCTTATTTGTGAATTAAATAACAGCAGACTGGTATATCAAAATTCATAGACTGTTTAATTAACAAATTAATAGCCCAAACGTGATGACATTTTGAGGCATGATTCCTCAAAGATGATTGTTAATCAATGTGGAAATGGAAGTTATCGGTTAAGCAGTATTTAGTCACTAGTATATATTTACTGTATTCTTACTTCTTAGAGATCATTTTGCAATGTTTTGAAGATTAAACTAGGAATCAAAGATCCACATAAAGCTAAAAATTGTTAGCAAAAAAGCTAGAAAACCAACAATAATGCAAATGGGAGTAATCATTTCCAATATATACCACTATTTTTCCCCAAAAATTTCTCCTAGTCTATATATACCATACGTGAAAAACAGGAATGATTATTCCATTTCATTCTCAGTTTCCATGTGTCGCATTTCTTTTCCAACCTTAACTCATTATTTCCTTTGCTATAGGTATATCACGAAGAAAAATATATGATTCAAAGAAGTGTGGCATGAGACTTGAGTCAAGTGGGTCTTCAACCATGTGGATAACTTGGTCCACATCTGAACGAACTACAGCTTGCTATTACACTATAGAGTCGAACCAGCCAGTCCCCTAGGGTCCCAGTCAACTTTTGTCGGTAGTATTTATAGTATAGAATATATCAGTAAGATGACATTAATTTATCTTGTCTGTCTGATTGTCGTTTCAAAATTTTAAACCCCCCCAACCAAAAAATTAAAAGATTAAACTTAGTAGAACCGATATCCATATCTGATTCTTATTTTCAGGGTTTGTGGAGCCAAAATTCTCTCCATAAATCCAATATCTACAGTTTTCACAAGCTGTATATTAAATCCTGGGATTGCTTTTTCAGGTTCTTGATTGATTCAACCCTATCCATAACTATCCAATACCCATTTAATAGATTTTCATATCCTGTAGAAGTGCAGTGTTAGACCCTTCAAAATATCTCATGTAAGTGTCTGTCAATATTCCCTTCTATTATTGAAACAGCCTACATCAAAAGTTGTGCACTAAACCACATATAAATTTATATCGAATTTTGCTAACGAGTATTTTTAAAATATTTTTTAAAGTTAATTAATATATTATTTATAATAATAATATTGTATTAATTATAAAAATTAATAATTTTATTTATTATTTTCAATACATTGAATAAAAATACTATCACATATACTAATTTTAAAAAATCTCTTTAAAATATAAAATATTTGTTAGCAAAATTCATACCCAGAAATTTAAAAGAATGCTCTTTTTTTGGAAATCCATGGAAAAAATTTTCTGGGTCGACTAGAAGAGTGGCAAGCAATACAGCCTTACATCTTACCTACACTGTGCCTATATAGAGAATGATAGCACTAGTGTTGACTCTGGCTTTTCTTCTTTCTTCTACAGTAGTGTGGATCTGTAACATTACTTTCTTCTGTTTGAAAAAATGTTTATTCACTCTATATATAGTCAATGAAAAGAAAGAAGTTACAATTTGATAAAGTATTTTTTTTTTATTTCTTTTCATCTGTTTGATATCCATGAAATGTCGGTTGAGATAAATTAAAGTTGGATATGACCTGGTAAAAAAAAAAAGAAGAGATATGACATCTTCATCTGGTTGAAAATATTGGATGCCATCCCAACAACACTATAACGTAATAGTCAAAACTTAACATATTGTATTAATTATATTTAAATATATCATATTATATTTATTATATTATTTTTATATTTATTAAATATATTATATTTAAAATTATCAAATATATATTAGATTTTATTGGATGCTATATATCCACTAAGTGGTTTAAATATTTTTTTTACAATTTAATGAAAAATCATTTTATGATTATGGTTGAAGCTGTATTTTTGTTTTCTCTTTTGGGATAAATTGGTTGAAGCTGTCTCTTGGGAAGACAGAGAATTGGAGAAAAAGAAAAATCAGGTGGGCAATGGCAGCAAGGGAATAAATAAAATATTTAGTTAACTGTGTTTAAAGTATTTTTTAAGCTTGTTAATGAGCTGGAAGCAAGTAATGGTGGAAAAGAAAATATAGTACAACCAAAATGAAATTGGTAAACAAATTGAAATAGAGATAAATAATGTAAAAGTTGAAAGTGACAAATGAAAACAAATTAAACACAACTTTTTTTATTTTATTTTATGGACCCATTTGATAGTGTGAAGACAAAAAGATACTGTGAAAAAACATGAATAAAACATATAGACAATGTATCTCCAAAACATGTCACATTATTTTGTGTCTTGTCATATATCTATATTATTGGGTGTGTGGAGAGTGGGTCGATCGTGCTCAACATTTTTCTCATTTTTGCTGGCTCGACCTTCTTATTTCAAGCAGCCAATTTATGAGATAATTAATAGATTTGTTTATGGATCAAATTAAATTTGGTTAATAAATTTTTTTTTATTTAAAATCTTGATCGATTTGACGGGTTTGAAAAATTCTAATTACTATTAAAATGCTAAAAAATAATTTTATATTAATATTTATATATTTTTATAATTAAAATTAATTAAAAATATTTTTTATTTATTAAACAGTAATTCCGACCAAATTGGATCCAAATTTAAAAAAAACCTATTTCAGATCCGATTTTTTTAGACTGACTAGTAACTTGACCGTTAAATAGGTCTAATAATAACTAATGGGATTATCATTCTTTTTTCCTATATATATATAATTTAGGATTCAAAGAATTAAAGAATAAAAATTACTACAATAAAAATATTGTAAGAAGATTTGGCTTAAAAAATATTTAATCATATTTCCTGAATTAACTTCTTAGTTAATTACTACTTATACTTTTAAGATACTCGTTAACATTTGTTATATGTAGAAATTATTAGATTTGAGTCGTAAGATTACTTCATATATATATATATATATATATATATATATATATATATATATATATACACGATTTATGTTTGTTTTATATAATTTTATAATTTTTTATACGATTTATGATTTATTTTTGACTATAGGTGGTACTCTTTATCCTCCTCATGTTGCCTTATGACCATGTTGCTGTCGAGTATTTCTCTCTCACACCAACAATAAGTTAAGTGATTATGGATTAGGCAGCATATTTTGGGACCGACCTCTCTATGTATATACTGATAATTTTTCTCCACAGGATTTAGTAGTTTTTTAAAAGAATATTAAGCCAAAATTATCAATATTGAATAGTGTAGTAAGTTAAAAAAAAAAAAAAATTGGGAACTGTTTGTTAAAGATTCAGTCTAAAATTAATTGACAATAGATATATAGGTTCAACTTAAATATAGGATTATAAGCAATTCAATATTTAACCGATGTGAGATAACACTAATTAAACAAACCTCATCACATGTAAATGTAAACAGAGAAGCCTATCACGTGACAAATTTAAAAATGTAACATGCAAAAACAATAAAACAAAATATGGGCTTTTCATATCATGTTAAACATCGTCTAATTACCTAAAACTAATTGATAATAGATAAAAAAATTTAACTTGAATCTATACTATTATTAAAATTAATGACTGAGTTAGTGTAACTAAATCAAGTAACACCAACTCAGTCACTAAAAATATCAAAAAATCATTTGCTTTCTAACTTCTTTTACCCATCATGTTAAAAGCCTGTAATCAACTTTGCTTATATGAATATCCATCATCTGTCTCTTCTCCTTAACATTTATGCATCTGTTTATTTAGTATGTGAAATCCTCCTACCATCTTTTTGATTTGGGTTACTTTATGTCTACTTTTCATGTGAAGAGGCAGAATAAATCAGTGTTTTTTAAAGACAGTAAAAAAATTATTTTATGAAGCAAAAATTCATAAGTAAATAACAATTCTTTTTTCTCTCTTTTTTTCAAAGAGTAATAAGATTAAGAAGAGAACAAAAGAAAAGAAAAGATAGAAAGTGCAATGTCAGTAACAAGCCTGCTGGCTTGGAATCTCTTCTCATCCACATCTCTCTCTGTCTCTTAATTACCTCTCCCTTTCTCTCTAGTTTTTTCAGTTTCTTGTTTATATATTTATGCAGGAATTTTTTTTTTTTTTTTAAATTCAGTTTGTAAGTTTTTGTGTGGCGTTTGTTCAATGATCTCTTCTTGGTGTTAGCATCTGTATAGCAAGCAAAGTTTTTTTTTTTTTTTCGGAACTTGAATTTGGAGAGTAGCTATAATAGTTAATTTTAAGGTTTTGGAGGGCTAATCATTTTGGAACTTGTCTCTCTTGCTCTATACTCTTTGTTCTTTTCATTTTTACAACATCTCTCTTTGTTTACAGCTTCAATTCAAGTCTCATGATGAACAATTGCAAAAACTAAAAAAAAATAAAAAATAATATTAGAAGGTTAATTAGCGGGAAGATACTGAAAGAAATGGGATTTATTAGTGAGGGAAGAAACTGAAATCAGCTACTCTTCTTGTGTTGTTTATTAATTACTTTCCGCTTTTATTAGCCTTTCTAAATTAGGGTTCATAAGTATAGATCTTAGGACATTCATGTATTATAAAGTTGATATACATGTAGAGGGCTTGTGTTATTATCATCGCAAAATCCAGTAATTGAATATATATATATATATATATATATATATATATATATATAGGGGGAGAGATGATGAAAGGTTTAATGGTGGATGAGAGTATGTCAAATTTGACTTCAACATCTGGTGAACTAAGTGCTTCTTCAGGTACCAGAATTGAGATTGGCACACTGTACCCACAACAGTCTTTTGCTTCAACAAATCAAGAAACAGCATCAAAGAAGAAGAGAAATCAGCCAGGCAACCCAGGTTAATTAATTTTTCAAATCAAATTAATGTACTATTCTCATGTTACTAATTTTTTTTTCTTTTTTTTTTTTTAACATATATATGGGTTTCAATTTTTCCCCTTTTGGGTGGATTTGTTTTTTATATTATGAATTATCAGACCCAGATGCAGAAGTCATAGCTTTGTCTCCCAATACACTCTTGGCAACAAATAGATTTATATGTGAGATCTGTAATAAAGGGTTTCAGAGAGATCAGAATCTTCAGCTTCATAGAAGAGGACATAACTTGCCATGGAAACTAAAGCAAAGAACAAACAAGGAGGTGATAAAGAAGGTATATGTGTGTCCAGAGACAACATGCGTGCACCATGACCCATCTAGGGCTCTTGGAGACCTCACCGGAATCAAGAAGCACTTTTACAGAAAGCATGGTGAGAAGAAGTGGAAGTGTGAAAAGTGTTCAAAGCGTTATGCTGTTCAATCAGACTGGAAAGCTCATTCCAAAATTTGTGGCACGAAAGAGTATAGATGCGACTGTGGAAACCTTTTCTCCAGGTAACAAATTAAAAGAGGAAAAAACACATCTATAATTAAGTGATTTCAACATCTGTTCAATCAGACTTCAGGATCACATATCATAAAGTTAAACTGAATTCCTCAATCTTCATTTGATCTCTCTTCACTCTTCTTCTGCATGCACATATAGCGTGTGACTGTGTGCATGTGAGAGATCGATATATAGAAATAGAAAATACTACTACTGTAGTAAAAGAATAGTTAACCTCGTGGAGCACAATACAGAAAGGGGAGAGAGATGGCCAGGGTTTAAATTGTTTAAAAAACAATTTTCTAATGGCCAACCACATAGTGCTGCTTTGCTTAGATTAGGAAATTAGTAACTCTTAATGGTTACATTTGCTATGTCTTTTGTCCTCCGGGAAGAAAAAGAATGAGAATACAAAAAGTTTAACATGAGAAAAGCTGTACTGTCTACACTGTTTATCCTTGACCTTGATTGCTATTTTTGTTTTCTTCTGCTTGTTTTTTGTGGTTACAGGAGAGACAGTTTCATCACTCACAGAGCGTTTTGCGATGCTTTAGCTGAGGAGAGTGCAAGAGCAATTACAGCAGCAAACCAGCCGGTACTTCTCTCCTCACAGCAACCTGGCTCTTCAGTTTCACATATGACCAATCTGCAACCCAAACTCCATAGCCATGCCGAACAAGATCATCTTTTCAATGTAAGAGAACCAGCAGACAGCATTCCACCATGGTTAGCTTGCCCACCAGGAGTAGGAGCTTGGCCTTGTCCCCCCTCAATAAACCTTTCATCATCACCATTTCTTTTAGACCACCCACTGTCACAGAACGAAAACCCTAGTTCTATTTATACACTTCCTCCATTCCAGGTACCCACAGCTTCTCCACACATGTCTGCAACTGCACTCCTGCAAAAAGCAGTTCAAATGGGTGTGACTATGAGCAAACCCTTACAATATTCACCTGTAGCCATGCAAAGACCTCATCACCACCAGGCTCACATGTCTGGAACCAGTGGTTCCGTAAATTTTGCCGCGTCTACAGCTGGTTCTGGTCTGGGTTTGTCCGCACGTGAAGAGCTTGTAAGTGGGTTTCCCCATGGTTTGGCATCTTTTGGGAATAAAGCTGCTGTCACCTCTGGTTTCATCGAACAGGTAGCTGCAACAAATAGTATTGCAGGTGCTGGAGCAGCTCCTAATTCTCTACTCCATGATATGATGAGTTCTTTATCTTCTTCAAGTGGGTTTGACGGGTCTTCATCTTTTGAACAGTCTTTCAATGGGATATGGAACACCAAAGGAAACAGCATTTATTTTCAAGAAAATACTGATCATCATTTCTCAAAAACAAGAGAATCCCAATTAAGCAGAAGTGATCATGGAGGGAATGATGGGTTGACAAGAGATTTCTTGGGTCTTAAAGCTTTTCCTCATAGAGATATCCCCAATAACTTAGCCCGGCTTAATCATCGTATAAACTCTTCTTCAGCATATGGGCAACAAAACCATCACAGTCAAACACCATGGCAAGGTTAGATTGTGCGTGGTTGTTTAACTTTTCAAGTTATATCCCAATCTTTTTCCATCGAAAGATCAGAAAATTGGAGAGATCTAGCACTGCAGCCCTACCATTTCTTTGGGAATAATTTTAAGTAATGCATCGTATATACTGATGCTGAATATATATATATATATATAATTCTAGCCCTTAAATTCTTTCAATTTTCATCATTTTGATTACAGTTTAATTATTTAATTTATATATGGAACAACTTTCATATCTTTTCATCTATATATAAGCTTAAAAAAATCAGCAACTTGCTTCAAGCATGCATGTTCAACGTACATTTCTTCTATCTAGTTTAATTTCTTTTTTAACCTTTAGTCCGATTACGTAGTGCGCAAAAGCTACTGAAAATATAAGATTCAAGGGTTATTGAATAAAATGAATAATAATCAAGGGTTTGTATTTGGTGCAGTGGCAGTGTAAGTAGTGAATCCTATACTGATATTTTATTACAAAATTAACCACTAATCTCTAACTAAAAGGTGATATCGTAGGATGCACTGTCACCTATATACTGAGTGCATCAAATATAAATTCAATAATATTAGCATAAAGCAAAGTGAAATGCAATCCAATCTAATTAATCAACATATTCTTTGGAAATCAATATTCATATATATATATATATATATTTACAAGATACATATTTATTTAGTAAGCATTCTTGACATGTAATCCTATATATATATATATATATATAATCTTTTTTTTTCAAAATTTTTAAAATTCAAAAATTAAATTTATCCAATTATTTTAAGTTTATATATATTTTATCCTAATTTAAATCACACAAAAAATATCTCAATCCATTCTTACCAAATATATATTAAATCCAAATTCAAATACTAGATTATTAATTTAAAATTTTCTCTTTTCTCTTTTAGATTTTAAAGTATTGTACCTAAGACAAACCTAATTTTAATCATATTAAAAAATATCTCTTTGACAAAGCTAGTTATATATATCTCTTTTTTAATTGAAAAATTTTCAAATTTTTACTATCATAATTTTTTTTTTTTTTTGTAAACCTTCATTATTTGATTTTTTTTAAATTCAAAAACACATATATCACTTACTATATTGTTTTCAAATTCAAAAGATACTAATCAATTTAAAAATTATTAACATCCAATAAGTCTATAAATAGTATGTGCCACATTTTTTTTTCAATTCGCAACTTTTAAAGGTGTGATTTTTTTTTTTTTGTAAAAAATAATATTTGTTTTCAATTCGCTTTTTATTTCGACGCACATTTACTAATTATTTTTTATTTTTTGTACAGAAACTTATTTAAAATCATAAAAGCGAAGGTATGATTATTCAATTCATCATTCAACAATATATATTTTTTTCTTTAAAAACTATATTTTTATCTTTATCATATTTTTTAGTATTTTGAGCACAATCATAGTAGTGAATGTATGTCAATATTTTTTATGATTTAATTAAAATTTTCTTCAATTGTTTTGAGGGAAAAAGATTGGCAAGGCAATAGTTTTTTTTATAAAATCTAATTTTAATATGATGTTAAAATTTTACATAATGTTTAAATATATTTGATATGACAAAATACATATATATAGAAATTAAAAAATTATTTGATGATCTATTGACACATTAAATTTTTAAAAAAAATAAGGATGCACATTCAAACCAAAAGCTATTATTTTTTATTTTATTTTCATTAATACAAATTTATTACTTTTTTATTTCTTACAATCGTCCATAAATTGTTACATTACATTTTTTACACACTTTCCCAATTCATAATCATCCAAAGTTCACTGTGCAATCAATCAATTATCAATATGCTTAGTAAGAGAATCAATTATCTATATACCACATATGAAAATGCTTAAATTTTAGCTATTTATCAAATAATATTATTCAATCAATTATTCAATTATCAAAATTATATAGATAAAGATTATCTAAGTTTTCATCTTAAATATTATTCATCTTAATTTAAATAAAGCAAGCATATTATGAATTTCCAAGTGAAAAATCTCAAAATCAAAATCTTTCTTTATCTAATATATATATTGTTATGAACTATTACGTGAAAGCTAACTTTAGTGTAGAGGTGTTCATAGGTTGGGCCGGGTCGCGACCCGATTTTTTTTAGATTTCTTGCCCAAGCCCTGACCGGCTCGGAAGCTCGTTTCACTATTTTAAAAAATATTAAAAAATTAAAAACTATTTAAATTAATATTTTTATAATTAAAAAAATATTTGTTATTATTAAATAGTAATTCGAGCTAGTTTATGAAGTCTTTTAATGAAATTAAAATTGTTACTTATAAATTGGATAAATCTTATTAATAGAAATTATTCACAGTGGCAATTTATAAAAATATATTGAACAACAATATCTATTTTTGTCAATTCAAAAAAAAATTTACATCCATGCTTTTATATATATAGTAATATTTGTTTTCACATGTATTGCACATGAATATTCATTATTTTATTCATTTTAATTGTATATTAATCAAATTTTGTTTTATGTGAAAATAGTATCAAATTAATATAAAAATTATTGTTTTAATATTAATGTAAATTTAAAATTATGAAGATAAAGAAATTCAAAGTAAACTTTAACTCTTTTTAATTTACCAAATAAATTCATTTACGTTTTAAGATTAATGAAAAATTAGAACTCTAAAATTAAAGCAATTTAATATAAACTTTAATTATTTTTATTTATTATAAAATAAATTCATTTAACACAAGTGTTTTAATAAAATTAAAATTCTTATTTATAAATTGGATAAATTTTATTAACAATAAAAATATTTATAATCATAATTTAAAAAAACAGTGAATTAATAATAATTCTTGTCAATTTAAAAGATTTTTTTATATCTGTGTTTATATAAATATTATATATTATATAGATTGTAGATTATAGATTATAGATTATAGATAATAGATAAATATGTTATTTTCTCTTTAAAAATGAGATAAGTATATATTATTGAATTCCATTATTACTCTAATAGCTCTTTATACAATGTGAGCATAAAATCACATAATAATATTAATACAAATAAGAAGAAAAAATCAATAAAAAAATTCAAAATAATAATTTAAATAAAACACAAAAAAGTCGTACCTTTAAATTTTACTAAAATTCCACACAATGAATATATATTTTTAAAAAATAATAAATTATAATTTAAAAAAATTAAATATAAAAAAGTCATATATTTGGATAGATAGAAGTAATAATAAAATACTATCAACTATTGGTTGGTAAAAGTAAATCACATAAATAAACGGTAAAAGTAATAATAATACACTATCAATTATTGATTGGTAACCGTGCACAACAACCCACTATGGAGAATAAGGAAGTTTAAAAACTGCCTTTTACGAATGTTAAAAAAATCGAATTGTAAATCGAATGGGTTAAATTTTTAATTTTCGATCTAATTGGTTCAATCGATTGGATTGATCAGTTTGATAAAACTCTTTTTTTTTTTTATACTTAAGCACTAAGTTATATATTATATAAATATTAAATATAGTTAATAATTAATAAAAATATGTATTCGGTTTAATGGTATGGTCTTTAATATAATATTAAGAGATTAAAGGTTCAAATCTCATTAATTACAAATAAAATTTTGAAAAAAATAAAAATATTTAAAATTGATTTTTTAGTAATTCAATTCGATTTTTTATCGGTTGAATCGGTTCTTTACCGGTTTGATGTAAATCTGGTTCTAATAACTTTCTGGACCAGACAGGTCATCGATTTCCGATTCAACCGATCCAATCGATCGATCAGGTCCGATCGATCTGTCCGATTTGATTTTTTAATCATTGCTTTTTATCGACGATAAACTTACATGAATTAGAACGTTCAATCGAGTTTTGCAAATGCAAACTTAGTTAAATATAAATACATCAACTGAGTTGGAAGTTACATTAAATTCAATCACTCCGATTATATATAGCATAGATAAGAGTGATATTAAACTCATTCACTTATATTATATATAGTATAAAAATATAAATATAGATATATAGAAGTATAATTATAGATATTATTTAAAAGTACTATAATGATTTTTATTAATTTGTACCTTTATTGTAACAATTAAAACAAAAGGTTTGAAGGGGTCAACAGCAAAAAGATGAAAACAGAAACAGCAAATCTGACAATTGCATAGAAGATCTTCCAAACACAAAGTTACTACAACTTTGAACCAAACCAAAGACACTCTTAAAAGCTTTTCAGTTATCTCACGTCCGCGCTCTCCAGATTATTCCTCTTTTAACACTTGTTTCCTTCATTTTCTCGCTATCCAAACACACCCATCATCCGTTGGAAGAGAAAAAGGATAGAAAGATCTGACCTTTTTGGTTTATGTAAAAAGGCGATGGCTTGGAGACGCCTAATCACTCAGGTTACTTTCCCTTTCTTTTAAGCTTCGTTTTGCCTAGTTCTTAATATCTTTTTTTTAATAAAATTTTTTTGCTTTGTTTGTTGTTTATATGTTGGGTTTCTTGGATATAAAGTTCTGATGTTAGGGGATTGGTGGAAACCCTAATTTTGAATAGCTTAAAGGTGTTGCATTTAGCACTTGAATCCGAGCTAGGTATTAGTAGAGGAGGTAATTAAAAGAATTCTGGAATTGAAATTTTGAATCTTCTCTTTTAATTTCCATTGGACGTAACAAAGATATTCATTGCTTATGCTGTTTGGGACTTTTTATTGGCATAAAACTTAAGTTTTTTTAAGAATTGCATTAATCATTTTATCAATCTATATATTCTTTAATGTACTTTTACATGAGGTATTGTTAAAAGTAGTACAATTTTGCACTAATTGGATTGGTGCAAGGCTTAGTTAATATTTTGTGTGGGTTATTCTTGCTTAGCAAAAAGTAATTTGCATGTTAGACATAGATTTGAATGTTTATTCTTTAGATGAATAAATAAGCTTCATCTTCATCTTGAAACAGGTTTCAAGACAGCAAGCAGAGTTGGGACAATTTGGAAACTTGTTTAGTAGAACTCATCTTTCTGGTATGTGTATTTGTTTCAATCAAAGTTTTTATATTCTATCATTACCTTCATAGCTTTATTCTTTTTTTTCAACAAAATACTTGGCTTTTCATTGTTAGCTTTCCTTGTTCTCAACTCAAAAACTATGTTGCCTAAGCTGACACCTTGTTGGAGTGCAGGTAATAGGCTTTTGAGTTGCCAACAGAGGTTTAAGTCAAGCTATGTAGGCAATTCAGCTCGCAGAGTCCGAGATGCAGATGAAGCTAGTGAAGTTGCTCATTTAAGAGAACTTTACCATAGAAATGATCCTGAAGCACTGATAAGACTATTTGAAAGTGAGCCATCATTACATTCTAATCGTTCTGCAATTTCTGAATATGTTAAAGCATTAGTCAAAGTTGACAGGCTGGATGAAAGTGAGTTACTTAAGACATTACAAAAAGGTGAGTGGTCTTGCTATCTTGCATCTTTAATTTCTTTAAAAATGTTAGTTTTGTGATATTTTTGTCTTTTTTTTTTTTTTTTTTCACTTTGCTGGAGAAATCTCTGAACTTAGTTTCTAATTTGATAGTGCTCATAAATTCTCTGTTATACTTTGATTAGGCCATTTCTGTCTAAATCTTTGTTTACTAAGAGATTATGCAAAATTACAGGTATCTTTAATTCAGCAAGGGAGGAAGAGAGTAAAGGTGGCCTTTCAGCTTTTAGAAATGTGGGAAAATCTACAAAACATGGTGTCCTAGGAAGTGCTAGTGCTCCTATCCACATGGTGGCTTCAGAAGGAGGGCATTTTAAAGATCAATTGTGGCGAACTTTTCGCAGTATTGCACTTGGCTTCTTGTTGATTTCTGGTGTTGGAGCACTTGTTGAGGATAGAGGGATTAGTAAAGGTAGAATGTTTAAGTAACAAGTTTTTTTCTGTAAAATTCTGTGTGCATGTTTAAACTGATAATCTGTTTTTCTGAATTCTGACTGACTGATATCCTTGGTTTAGGACTTGGTCTACACGAAGAGGTGCAAGTTGTGGAATCTAACACAAAATTTAATGATGTCAAAGGTGTTGATGAGGCAAAGGCAGAGTTAGAGGAAATTGTCCACTACCTTCGAGATCCTAAGGTAAATGTTCTTTTGGATATGAAATTTCTCTCTCTCTCTCCCTATATATATATATATCTAAATACGTTTAACCCTTCTTGCAGCGTTTCACTCGTCTTGGTGGCAAGCTTCCAAAAGGTGTCTTGCTTGTTGGTCCACCTGGCAATGGGAAAACTATGTTAGCAAGAGCTATTGCTGGAGAGGCTGGGGTACCTTTCTTCTCCTGCAGTGGCAGTGAGTTTGAAGAGATGTTTGTTGGAGTTGGAGCTCGAAGAGTGAGAGATCTTTTTGCTGCTGCAAAGAAGCGATCACCATGTATTATATTTATTGATGAGTTAGATGCCATAGGTGGAAGTCGTAATCCAAAGGACCAGCAGTACATGAGGATGACTTTGAATCAGTTGCTCGTTGAATTGGATGGATTTAAACAGAATGAAGGAATTATTCTGATTGCAGCAACTAATTTTCCAGAATCCTTGGATAAGGCACTGGTGAGACCTGGACGATTTGACCGACGCATTATTATTCCTTATCCAGATGTTGAAGGACGGAGGCAAATTTTGGAATCCCACATGTCAAAGGTACCGTGTTGACTGTGTAGAAGTCCATGTGTTTTAGGAGTTTGAGCTTGAGTTGACAGCTCAGTGACTGATTCGTCAGGTTCTGGACAGTACTTTGTGCAGACTGTGCTTGGCAGTCCCCATTGGAGCATGTATCATGAAATTTGGCTTGATAGTAGCTTTTCAAACATGCTTCTAATTAATGTCTTTGCTATTTTACATGTTGTTTCAATTACATCAACATTTTGTTGCTGACTGTCCACATTAGGTTTATGTTGCATCACAATAATCATTAGTCTTGGTGATATTTTCTGATAGAATCATTGCGTGCAGCCATGCATGTCTAACCATTCATTCTGGTGCATTACAGGTCTTGAAGGCCAATGATGTTGATTTAATGATCACTGCTAGAGGTACTCCTGGATTCTCCGGTGCTGATCTAGCAAATTTGGTCAACGTTGCTGCTGTGAAGGCTGCAATGGATAGTGCTAAAGCAGTGACAATGGCTGATCTGGAGTACGCAAAGGACAAGATCATATTGGGAAGTGAACGCAAGTCCGCTGTCATTTCTGAAGAGTCACGAAAATTGACAGCTTTCCACGAGGCTGGCCATGCCCTTGTTGCCATCCATACTGATGGGGCGCTTCCTGTTCACAAAGCAACAATAGTCCCTCGAGGGCTGGCTCTTGGCATGGTGTCCATGTTGCCTGAAAATGATGACATGACCTCCTCCCGCAAGCAGATGCTTGCAAGGCTTGATGTTTGCTTGGGGGGTTGGGTTGCAGAAGAGCTCATCTTTGGAGAAAATGAAGTTACTTCTGGTCCATACAATGATCTTGAGAAGGCAACTGAACTAGCTAGAAATATGGTTACAAAGTATGGCATGAGTAAAGAAGTGGGGCTTGTTACTCATTATTATAATGACAATGGTAAGAGCATGAGCACTGGGACTAGACTTCTTATAGAGAAAGAAGTGAAGAACTTATTGGAAAGGGCTTATAACAATGCAAAAACCATCCTCACCGTCCACAGCAAAGAACATTATGCACTTGCTAATGCATTGCTTGAGCATGAGACACTCACAGGAACTCAGATTAAGGCTATGCTTGCCCAGGTCAACTCTCAGCAGCAGCAACAAGGACAGCATCAACAAATGGTTGCACCACAGAATGGACCTCAGTCCAACCCAGTGCCTCCAAGTCCAAGTCCAGCTGCATCTGCGGCTGCTGCAGCAGCTGCCGCTGCAGCTGCTGCAACAGCTGCTGCTAAAGCCCAAGGCGTCGCTCCTGTTGGATCTTAGCATGCAAGGGGTGGATAGGGCCTATTGCCCGGTGGTTATCTATTGAAATTAAATGTGCACATACATATTCTCCAGCCTTTTGAGTTTTAGGAACTTTGCCTGATTGCTGCTACTGGGTTTATTTATGTATAACCTTGTGTCTGATATGGATTGAAAGATGTAGAAGAATTATATGGCAGTGATGTCGCCATGGCAAGTAGCAGTTTAACTTTGAGTAGTAGAGAAATGCATGGCATCCTCTCCCCCCTTTTTCCCCTTTTAATTTAACAATTTTCCTTCTCATATAATGTTCCATTTTAAAGTGTACGCTCCTTGTGATTAGTTTGTAAAGCCTTTATAATAAAGTGCCTTTTGATCACTTTTTTACTACTTTTAATTACTTGTTGTTTAGGTTCCGCATTTGAGGCTTGGCTGACAGGAAGGAAGGAAGTTCAAACCTTTGGTGGTGTTATTAGGATTTGTGCTCTTTTCAGGATTTACTTGACCATGAAATATAAACTTTATGTTTGGTTGGATGAAATAGTCATTCTATTTCAGGCCTGTTCCATCATTTAGTTCAACTTTTAACAAGAAATAGCCATTCCAAAGAATGACCTGTAGGAGTTGATTTAGAAAAAATTAAGTGGAGAATTGGAAAGAGAAGACGATTGGAGAAAAATTGGGTTAAAAAAAACGACTAACCAAAGCGGGAGACGACAATGGACGGCGGTTCTCGGAATCTAAAAATTGGGTGTTTTTTGTGTTTTTGATTATCCCGGTTGAACAAGTGTAGGATTGTAGAGAGAGGAGGAAGGGAGAAAATGGGTTAATTTTTTTATTTTTATAAGAAAAAATATTTTTTATTATATTAAAAAATATTAAAATATAATTTATGGAAAATTAATCATATTTTTAAATATATAATATATTAAAATATTCTTTTAACCATGTAAATATTATTTTTAAATATAATATAGTATATTATAAAATATTAAAATATAATTTATATTATTTAATTAAAGAATAAAATAATACTTTTAAATTTATTCCTTACATATTCCATGACATGATTTAACCAACCAAATATCTTAATAATATATATATATATTTATTTATTTATTTTACAAATCAAATTTTGTAATAATATTTTTAAAGATTATTATCTTGTAAATTGATAGTGAAATTTTTTAATTTCACAAGCAAAATTAAAAAACTGTCACATATACTTAAATTATATTTTTTAAAAATAAAAAATATATAAGTAAAATATAATGCATTTTTAATTTTGCTTGTAAAATTAAAAATTTTCAATGTGAATAATAATCCTTAATAAAAAGTTAAAAACGATTAGTAGTCTTATGTAAAATCTTTGGCGCTTAACGGTCAAACTGGAACAAGTTTCGGTTTGGGCCAAACATTAACCAACGGATCAGAGGTTAGTTATAGAACAGCGCAACCTCGTGAATTACAAACTAAACGTTGCTTCTTTCCTTAAGCCAGCTCCCTCCTGCCCCTCAGTCTAGTCTCAGATTTACTTTCAATCGGTGCGTTTCCTACACCCACCTCCATGACTTCAGGTAAGCTGTTCTTCTTTGGGAGAGAAACTATAATAATAATTAAGAAACGCGGATGCTGTTTTTCTTTTCTTTTTTCATGATTGGTTTGTGGGTTTATTTGTTTAACCTTGATAACACAACGGATAATTCCATCCTGGGACATATAATTTGCAACAGTTGAACAGCAGAGAATTGTAATCCGAAACAGCCATGGGGAGAACCTTGTTGGAATATTACATGAAACAGGTTCTAAGGATCTTGTTATCATCTGCCACGGTTTTCAATCAAAAAAGGTGAGTAAAATTCTAAGATAACATTTACAACCCATTCTCCTATCTCAAACTGCGACCTCCTTCGAAAAAAAAAAAATCAATTCACAAACAAATCTGGGTTTTCATTTATAGGAACGCATACCCATGGTGACTCTTGCCACTGCTTTGGAAAGAGAAGGAATCAGTGCTTTCCGCTTTGACTTTGCTGGGAATGGGTAAGGAGATAACTGGAATTGAAGAAGCACACTTTTAATTGGAACAAAATCTTGGTGTAAAACAAAAAAATATTTTGAAAATTTTGAGTTATATCTACAAGTTACATGTTGCTGATACAAACAATGGTTATTGAAGCTATTTGTGTTGTTGGCTTCCAGGGAAAGTGAAGGTTGCTTTATGTATGGTAACTACCGCAGAGAAGCTGAAGATTTACGAGCTGTTGTCCAACACTTCTGCAAGAAGGAACGTCTAATAACTGCAATTATTGGCCACAGTAAAGGTTTGTTTAATATACAATTAGGATATGAAAACAATAAGAGAAGGGTTACTTTGTTATTGCTGAAAAAACTAATGAAATTTGCAGATGATCAAGGTTTTTCAAAGTTGGATAGTGACTTTTGTTGTTTTCTCATTTAGAAAATCAAATGTTTTGATTCATTTATCAATTCTTTAAAGTTCTATAATGCTAAAAAGGGTTCCTGCAGGGGGAAATGTGGTGCTTCTCTATGCTTCAAAGTATAATGATGTACCCACAGTCATCAATATTTCTGGCCGGTTCAATCTAGAGAATGGCATGGAAGGTCGATTGGGTAAAGATTTCTTACAAAGAATCAAGCAAAATGGGTTTATTGATGTTAAGAATAGAAAAGGTAGCTACTGTGTTATGCTTCATTTTCCCAATATTTTATGTGAAGTTCTGTTGTCACCCACCAGTCAACAATTTTTCTGATAAACTAGTAACTTTTTTCTCTGGAAAACCAAGCATTTGTTTGTCATTTGCAGGAAAGTTTGAATATCGTGTAACTCAAGAAAGTTTGATGGATCGACTAACCACTGATACTCGTGCAGAATGTCTTTTGATTGATCAAAATTGCAGGTTAGAAAATGCTAGCAAGCATTGATTGCTTTTCTGATGTTCATGATTCAGCAATGTGGATGTCAATTGCTGCAGACAAATGTTTTGGATCTATGTTACTCCGACTCTTCATTTTACTTGAAGTACCCATATCCGACGCATATTCAGATATGTGTATGGGGATATGACCCTCCAAATACATGAAAAAACTTAGAAAAAATTGAACATACTTGTGTTGGACACATACCCGTATCCGACATTCACACCCGAGTCCGAATAACATAGTTCTGGATATACTTAATTTTGATCCCCCCCATCCTCTAAATCAGATTCAACTATTTGCATTTTCACTAAAGATGTCATGTGATTGATATAGATTTCTCACTTGTGTTTTAACTTTTAACCTTGATGCCATTATTTTCAGGGTATTGACAATTCATGGATCCATGGATAAAATTGTACCAGCCAAAGATGCCCTTGAATTTGCCAGGTTTATTCCAAATCATAAGCTGCACATAATTGAAGGAGCTGATCATGAGTATACTTCACACCAAGATGAGTTAGCTACAGTTGTGCTTGACTTTATCAAAAACATACCCGAACATTTACAATCGTGCAAAACAGGAGTTAATTTTATCAAAGCACGTATCTGAAAAATTGTGAATAACAGAGATGTTCAGTGTTCCTAATGAAAGAAAATTGAGCCTGAAGAAAGATGAACTAATTCCCAGCCCAGATGATGTAAAACTTTACCTCTACGGTTGAATTTGGCAAGCTTGAGATTTTGCTGTATTCCCCTATGACCTCCTCCCATGTGGGAACTAGGAAGTTAGGCTTTCAAATTGTTCTGTGAATGGATAGATTTGCAGGTTAGTGTAGCAAACTCTGTTACTATAATCTACATTATACAAAATAAAATTATTTGTTTAAACTTCTACAGGAAAGTTTTAACAATGTATTAAAAACCAAACATCATTGAATCCAAGATTTAATCCAGTTGATTTATGTAGTCACTTTTAAGAAATAATATCCAGTAGATTTGGAGTTTGAATCCCAATCATATACAACCTCTTTCATATTCTTAGGTTACGGTCATTTTTATACTAAAAAAAACCAAACACCATTCTGCAATACAATTATATACTACTTTGGATGGCGAATAATCAGCAGATAAAGTAAATCAGCCATAATATTGAATCACCTCCGACAGACAGATGACTTTGAATAATTGTAAGGTTAAAACTCAATAATATCGGGAAGAACATAGCTAATTAGGCCATTAACGATGCCCTCAGTTCATGTATTACCAAAAGAACAAACAAGAAGCAAGAGGATAACATTGTGGAAATTCGGTCGCTTCAAATTACTATAAACAGCGGCTTATGGCGAATACTTGTAAATTTCGGGTATATTACAGTATTTTTCCAGCCTATAAAAGCTATAAAGCAAATAAATACAAAACAGGCTCATAGTGCCACACACTACTTCCTGCACCAAAAAAACCACGACTCAAGAACTCAAGTGATATTACTCTCTCGTGTTCAAGCAATTTAACCAAGTTTAGATTCCAAAGGCACATTACAAACCACGCTTAACATGAAAAGTTGAAAAGACTGTAGCACCATCTATGAAGGGCAAAAAGATGCAACAAGATAAACAAGAACTTTCGCTCATGGTCGACCACTTAATTAGCTGGCACAGTCTGTGGCTTCACCCCAATTTTTCTCCAAGAAACACTGGGCATAATCTGTTTTCTGTCAACGCGATCCTTGAACTTAATAGCAAAGTTGAGCAATGAGTCAAGAAGAGAGTCTGAGAGGAGATGCGGTTTGAGTCCCAGCTCGATGAGTTTAGTATGCTTTGGATTGTAATAATGTTCCTCTGCCTCAACTCTTGGGTTGGGCACGTTTATGGTTTGCACATCAAGTCCAAGCTTCTCTCCTGCTTTTGTTACAAGGGCAGCCAGTTCATTGACGGAAAACTGCTCAGTGAATTGATTGAAGACCCGAAATTCACCACGTTGTGCTGGATTTGCAATGGCAAGTTCAACGCACTGAACTGTGTCTCTTATGTCAAGGTAACCCCTGGTCTAAATTTTATAAAGAAAACATGAGAGAGAGTTAGGTATGAAAGGCAGCAGGAAAAACGCCATCCTTTGATTATAGCTAAACCTAACTATACCTAGGAATTTCAAGCATTATAGAAAACCATGTCTCATATGCGTGCGGTAACACATCTACATGTTGAATGAATGGGCTCTGGGTTTGTGTGACAAATGTATTCCATGGCACATCCAGCTATCTGATAAATGCGCCGTTTGTCTGTGCCAGATATATGATGCATTGCATAAGATACAAGACTAACCAACTAAATAAGCATTAGGTTGATGATTGATGAAAACCAATTCAGTTGACAGTGGACAGTCATTCCTCCCAAAATCAGAATCACAGCATCAAGACATAGCTTAAGTTATTTATTAAAACCAAATAAAGACAAAATGCAGGGCATCAATGCTTTAGTAGGTTTGAAAGAGGACTCTCACCTGGCCTCCTTTCCCATAAACTGTAAGAGGATGATCAACAGCAGCCTGAACACAAAACCGATTCAATGCTGTTCCAAATACTCCATCATAATCAAGCCTGTTACACAGCTGGTCATGCATTGCAGTCTCATCGGTCCTTACCCCATAAACCACTCCTTGATTCAGATCAGTGGCTCTGATCCCCCAAGCCTTGCAAGTGAAGGCTATATTATTTGAATCATGAACCTTACTGAGATGATAAAAAGAGCTTGCTTGCTTCGGATAAGGCAAAGTATCAGTCCTTCCATTGTGAGTAATTGTTATATAACCCTCTTCAATATCTATGTTTGGAGTTCCATACTCTCCCATTGTCCCAAGCTTCACAAGATGGCACTGTTCTCTGAATTCCTTTATTGCAAAAAGAACATTAAGCGTTCCAATCACATTATTATTCTGAGTGAACACAGCTCTTGATCGATCAATCATTGAATATGGGGCAGACCGCTGTTCTCCAAAATGGACAACAGCATCAGGTTCGAATGAGTTGAAGGTTTCAGATAAGAACTCAAAGTCACAAATATCACCAATATAAAGTTCAATTGTCTTTCCAGTGATAGCTTTCCAACAACGTAGTCGGTTATGGATGGAGGAAATGGGTGTTAAGGAGTCAAGACCAAGCTGGTGGTCAAAGAGCCGACGGACAAGGCTATCGACAATTGCAACCTCATAACCTTTGTTGGACAGGTGCAGGGCTGTAGCCCAACCACAGTAGCCATCTCCGCCAATAACCATGACCCTCTGAGGCTTTGAAGATTCATTTGGGGACTGATCAGAACCAGGCCGGGGTTGAGCTGAAACTTCTTGGCTTACAGGTGCAGCAGTTGCCCGAACCACACAACTCCTTCCTGCCCTGTCTCCTTGAGAAACAAGCCTTTTGAAGGGTGACTTGGAAGTCTGAATGGTAAAAGAGGTAGGAAGTGCAGTTCGAACCTGATTCAGAGGTTGACCACAAGGTCTGTAGCTAGAGGAGATCTTTACCGAGCATGAAGTTGACAGCAAATGTGCCATTTTACTGTTTGATTGTGCCCAACAATATGCAAATGCACCTGCCAAATACCAATATGGTCCAAAATTAGTTCCAAAATCCAGGGAAATGTGCTTCAGGCATAAAGACATTCTACTTCAATCTTGTATTATTCTCTTTTGCTCTTCTATAACAATTTCCACTCTTTCATCGTTGATGGAAAAAAAAACTTTCCATTGTCAAATAAAAAGGCAATTTAAAGAGTTAAAATCGAAACTTCTAGCAACCACCACTGCTATAAACTCATACTAAAATCTGGGTCCAACACTATTTCCTATATGGGACAAAGAAATCAAGCATTTAAGCTGCGTAGCTGGATCATACAAATAAACCCACTTGAAAAATCATTAATCTTAAATACCCAACAGTTTAAAAGTAGTTTGCTTCCTCATTTAAGAATAATCACCCATGTCTAAGCACCCAATAATGAATAATAAACATATAAAAGATCCAATAAAAACGAAAAAGGAAAAAACAATACAGAACATTGCTGAACTGAAAAGTGATTACCTTGAGAGAAGTAAAGCTTGGAAATAAAGTTAAGAAGAAGAGGTTGTTATAAACTGGAAATGAGATGAGAAGAGGGGCTTCTGTTTCGGGTTTAAGCGACAAAAGAGGGGGGTTTTGGTTCTCTAAATAGTACATTCCATTTTTCGGGACGAATCAAAAGAGAAAGGTTGAGGATATTCTTATCTACTGAGTCTATATTCTATTGACTACTACGCAAAAGTGATACTTTTTTTGGGTGTGTATTTGCCTATTTGGGTCAGAAATAACTTCAACTGAGCCCCGTCCAACAATCTATGGGCTCATGAACCCAAACCCAATTTTAATTTATATGTAAGATTTCAGAATCAAATCACAGGCCTCCTTAGCCGAAGAATCAATTTTTAGTAGAAACATAGATACATTTAGTAAAAGATAGCCAGGGGAGATGGAAGTGGAACTTCTTAATGTCTTGAAGTTCTTCAAATTTGTGATGGGATGTCCCTTGTTCAAAAAGGTTTTTGGATACAAAAGATTTTGTAATTTGGGAAAGCAAGCTCCAAAGAAACCATCCCTGTTCATGGTGATAAAAACCAAGTAATTAATCATGTTTCATACGCAGCTTAACCTGTTATAAAAGCAGCTTTGCTATTTGCTTACAAATGTGAATACATTTATCTAATAAAAAAATGGTCCCAATCTGTAAACAATTTCCTGTCCTTATTCCACACATCACCTCAAGAGGGCACAACTTTAGCCTAAATCTGCCTCTTTAAACAATCATAACCAAGACTGACTTGAGACCCCACCTAATCCTAAGTCCCAAGTTTAAAGTTCCATTTTTACTTGCATGTTCGTGAGTATGGAAGATGTTTGGACATTTCAGTTTTTTGTTCTTGTTTTCTAGCTCTGTAGGTGAACCTAGGAGTACATAACAGATGGGTAAACAGTATCAGATACTAAGAGGAATTTCAATGGCTTCCGCTGGCATTGTTAACTATTCCACTGTGATCAGGGGAGCTTTTCAACAAGCATTAAAAAAGATTGGAAACTATTTCCACTAAGCTTTGCAACAAGTATTAGAAAGATTGGAAAACCAATTCACATTTACCATAAAGCTAGTGTTTTTATCTTGTACACCAAGTCACCAAAGCACTTGCTATGAAGTTCTGCCCAAAAACATGTCCATTACTTTCAAGAACTAAGATATTCTTTATCTATCTACTTTTTTTTTTTTGGATAAGTAAGTGTTTTATTTATCCAGAAAGCAGTTAAACTGCTACATCCAACATCATGTGCAACATGTACTTAAAGCTATACATACTTAAACAATACTTGAACAAAACTTAAGACCACTAATCAATCAGGGAACAATAGCAACATACTTCAGCAATACTTAAAGCTATTCCAGAATGGACAAAGATCCTAGGAAAAAAGAGACAGTCCCCAATCTGCATCCAATCTTCGGTTCACTTCATCAGGACTAATGTTATTGAGCCCCAACAATCGCATTCTGATGATCTCTTTTATCTGCTCAATGATGGCTCCTTGAGTGGATTGAAGGCGATTAAAACACCTATTATTTCTCTCCCTCCAGATCGAGTAAAGAAAGGCACTCCATGATAAACGCAAGATAACAGAAATGAGAGTTTTTCCTCTGATTCTGTTTACTGCCCATTGCAGCTCTGCTTGCCAACTCCTTATGCTTCTATGAAGTTGACATAAGCATAGTATATGCCCCCAGATTTCCTTTGAATAGTCACATTCAAAAAATATATGATTCCGGGTTTCTTGCTCAGTTTGACATAGCTCACATTTGCCATCCACCTCCATGCCCCATGACATCAATCTGTTCTTTGTAGGCAGTTTGTCCAATATAGCCATCCAAGCTACCAGTGCATGTTTAGGAATATGAAATGGAAACCAGATCAGTTTATCCCACTCCACCTTGTCCTGTCTAGGCCTGAGATCATTCCAGACTTTAGCCACCATAAATCTGTTCCCAGGGAACTTCCAAGTTAGAGCACCATTCTGGGTGGAGGTGAACCTCAAAGCCAAAGCCCTCAGCTGAAGCATTTTACGCCATGTCCAGCTGCTTCCTGGGGAAGGTTGAACCTGCCACACTGTTCTTCCTTTCAGCACATAGGCATGAAGCCAGGCAATCCACAATGAACCTGTCTGAGAGAGAAGTGCCCATAGGTGCTGAATAATGCAAGCCTTATTCCATATTCCCAAGTCTTTTAATCCAAGACCCCCCTCTGACTTAGGACAGCAAATGGAACTCCATTTGACTCTTGCTCCCTTAGCTGAGTCATCTCTTCCTTTCCAGAAGAACCTGCTGCATAATTGATTAATTCTTTTAAGAACAGCCTTAGGCAAAACAAAGTGCCTGCACCAGAAATTGGACACATTAAAAAGAACAGATTGAATATCTACTTTTTCTTTCTCCAACAACGATCATTCACATAAAAAGGAACTTTCAGTGCTTGCCCATCAAAGAAAGACACTGCTTACATGTAAAAGATTATGCCGCAAGCCAAAAAATATTGAAGTAGCATGATGTTTCAAGGACCATTGAAGAGTAATGCTCCAGGAGCACACAATTTTATCTCTGAAATGACAGAACTTCTTCTCAAAAGGTGTAGCAGGCTTGATGAAAATTATCCGCTAAGGATTATAGTTGCTCTGTCCGGTCAAAACAAAACCGGCTCATCAATGTGCTGTAAAAGCTCAGCCCCAAGTTCTGCTCCAAGCTCTAGCATCAAGCAGCTGGAACCTTTTTTCCATCTTCAATGAAGAAAATAGCAGTTTCAGGCACCTGAAAGGGCACAAAGATAGAAGATTCAGTTCCGAGAGGGGAGAGAGAGCAAATTTTGAGAACATGAATAATATTTTAATCTCGGTAAAGTGTCCTAACAAAATTCAGTAGAATATTCCGAAGAATGGTAATAACATCTCTTCCGGCTAGAAGGCACGCAACTAAACAACTATAATGAAATTTCATCAAGCTTTATTGTTAGCAATGAACAATATAACCTCACTTTCAAGGCGATAGAGAATCATTTTTTTCATCATCAAGCTATACCTTCCTCGGAATTGGAGAGTTTCATGTTGAATCGTATTTCCAAGAGTAAAAGCAGAGAATAGTTCTTTTTAAAAGCAAAAAACAAAGAAAATAAACAATCATGCTTTGATATTTCTCGTATGAAGCATTTTCGTATTGAAGTAAATGTAAATAAGATGATTAAAGAAATTACAGCAGGCCAGGTCTCTGTAATAAATTCCACAATATCATATGCTATGTCCCCTTGAACATCAATTTGCTCCTTCTCAGTTGGCCCCTAAAGGAAATCAATCATCAAAAAGTTAGTTTAAAAAAAAAAAAAACCAATAATAATGGAATGAAAACTACAAGTGCAGATGACTTTTGTACACCTTAACAACCGATGCTCCAGTGGCGAACTTCTTCCCAAGCTTTTTAGAAGCATCACTAAGCTTAATTCCTGAAATAATACCTCCTTATCAGTTTAACTTGTTTCGACAAAAACTAATCAGGAGATGGAAAAGATTAAATGTGAGAATGCAACAGAGGCATATCAAAAAGTGGCTTACCAAATAGATCCAATCCTTTCACAATGGTGATACATTTGCACCTGTTACGTACAACCTTTTCAATAACAACTTCTTGTTTCTCCTTTTGTTTGACAACCAAAAAAAAGAACATGGAAAATTTGGAAGACCATATATCTTACTCTCATATCCTAATAATAAGAATCTTGTAGGTAAAAAGTCCACAAGCAATGACTCTGAATAAGAATTTGTAAATATTTTACCATGATTTAGAACACAAATCATGCACATATCAACAACAATTTAATTAGACAAGAAACATCAAAGAGAAAAAGCAAAGGAACCAGGAGAACTAGTTCCATGAAATTTGGAATGTTCAACCATGCACATTACCAAAGCTAATTTAGGAAATGTTGTGTAAGGATTGAGGATCAAAACCTTCAAAATACACTATGAATATGTTGTTATATCAAAGAGAAAAAAAAAAAGAGCTTTACTTTCTTCTTTATTTTTCCACCAGGAAGACGTTTTACAGCTTCTTGCTTCGATGATGATCTATCTCCTGAAAAATATAAACAAACATTGGATCAGTGAGAAAGAAGATGTTTCTTCATGGGAGACAATGAATGGTGTTTGAAGACATTATTTGTGATCAAATATTCCCAATATGAAGTCATGCTAACCTGGTTGAGCTGAAGATGCCGCCCCATCAGCACCAGAGGAAATACCAATGGATTGGATTGGAGCTGTTCAGAAACCTTCTCAGCATCCTTTTCATCAGCTTCTGAACATAAAAAACAATGCTCAAAGAGAAATTATTAACTTACTAAACTGTCAGAACTTAAAAACTATAAGAAGTTCACATACAAAAAACCAAAAAATTTCCTTTCTTCTCTTACCCGATCAAAACTAAGTAAAAGGGTGTTCAAATCAAAGTAAAACAACTGACATTGAGAAAAAAAAAAAAACTATATATATATATAATAGCAAAAAACAGAGAATTTTCTCCTCACTCATCAACCCATATCAGAAAACAACTCCAAAGAAACCAAATTTAAAACCCAAAAAAAAAACCAAAAAAAAGACCCACAAAAAACCAAAAAGTTGTCTTCTTTATTGTCAGTTTCATCGGCAAACAAACAAAAAGACATGGGAATAAAAAACTAAGCATTCAAATATCTACACTAAATAATACTTTAAAAAAAAAAAAATAGACATAAGAACCTTTAAGGAGATTTGGGTAAAGCTCAGGGGTGTTGTTGATCAACCAAGGCTTACACTTTTCGAAATCAGGGCCAAATTCACAGTACTCAGCCGGAAGAGAACATATGGGACAATATAGTACTTTCACTGGTTGAGGTTTCTCTGCCATTTCTTCAAGCCTTTTTTCCCTTTTTTCCTTCTCTCCTTTGCGTTGGATTTATTGATGAAATAATCAAAAGCCAACAGATTTCAGAAAGCAAAAATACGTTTTTTTTCATGCAATGATGCAAAGAGATAAACGTGTAAAAAATAAAATAAAAAAATTAATTAAAAAATTTATAAAAATAATAAAAATAATTTATTTATTCATAACAAAAATAATAAAAAAAAATTTATGTATGTTTACATAATGAATTAATAAAAATAAATATTTTACAGAAAATAAAAGATTAAAAAATAATTAAATTTGTAATTAGATTTGTTCACGAATTACATTATTTGAAAAGTTTATTAGTATAATCGATTCAACTCATGATATTATTTTATAAATAAATAACTAAATAAATAAATATTTTAATTTAATTTAATTTTAAAATATTAATATAAAAATATTTTTAATTAAATAAAATTTGAATGAACTATTGAGCCAAATTTGATTTCAAATTTAAATATTAAAGGTATCGGTCGAGTGTTATGCGACTCGATTTATAAATATCTACCAACAGTCAATGTCTAAATCAAAGTTTTTTTTCTTACTTTTTTATGTTTGTTAAGACAATATCTAATAAGCATTTGAGTTACTTATTTCAAATGCTTTTCCTTTTTCTTTTTTTCTTTTTTGTGTAAGATAAATTTCTTTTTTTTTTTTTTCGTGAAATAGGTATTAGGGAGTAATTCAAATGTTTTTCAAATTTTCGTGAAATCATATTATCCAATAAGAAAATTTTGATGTTTTTATTTTTACTTAATTTTTATGTCAACTTTAAAAAATATTTTCTTTTTACTGTCATGTCAGATGTGTTATGACACATCAACATTTTTTAACATGTTAAATTGTCTAGTCAGCTTTTTAACATAAACTATTATGGATGTTAACAATTGTACTTATTTGCTTCTATTTTAAAAGTAAATGGATCAAATTCTTACAATTTTGGTACATTGACTAATTTACACCAAACTCTAAAGTATAAGGATCTGATAAGTACTTTGACCGCTTATTAGATATTGTCTTAACAAACATAAAAAATAAGAAAAAAAAACTTTGATTTAGACATTAACTGATTGAAGATGTTTATAAATCGAATCGCATCACACTCGATCGATACCTCTAAAATTTAAATTTGAAATCGAATTTGACTCAATAGTTCATTCAAATTTTATTTAATTAAAAATATTTTTATATTAATATTTTAAAATTAAATTAAATTAAAATATTTATTTAGTTATTTATTTATTTATAAAATAATATCATAGGTTGAATCGAATATACTAATAAGCTTGACAAGAAATGTAATTCGTGAACAAATCTAATTATTTTTTAATTTTTTATTTTCTTTAAAATATTTATTTTTATTAATTCATCATGTAAGAATACATAATTTCTTTTCATTATTACCTTTGTTATGAATAAATAAATTATTTCTACCCTTTTTATAATTTTCTTTATCTAATGATTTTATTTTATATTTTACATATTTATCAAAAATAAAAAATTTTCATTTGGTTCTCACCAAATAAATTCTCATTGTAGTTTTTACCGTACCCCTTTCTCTTTCTTGTTAATGGGAACAAGGTCTATCTAAGTGGGCTAGACGGGCTTGGAAGTGAGTGAATCTCGCTGAAGCTCGATTATTGGACCTGGATGGGGCCATTTGCAAACAAAATTCAATGGAAATATTCAGAGTAAAAAGATTAAAGTAAAGGTGTGTTTGTTTGAAGGATTTTAAAGAAAAAATTTATTTGTAGAGAAATTTTTAAATTTTTAAAATAGAATTATTTTGTTTGGTAAAATTAAAATTAAAATTCTTAAAATTTTTGAAATTTGAAAGAGGATTTTTAGATGGTTCAAATTTCTTTTTTAAATTCCACCTCCAGAGGTAGAATTTGTGAATTTTTTTGATTTTTTATTAAGATATTAACATTTATTATGTTTTCTTTTTTTACTCAACTTTTATTTTTTTTCAATTCTAACTACCAAAACTCATTTTATTTTTTTTTTATTTTTCATGTTATTAGTAATATCTATATATTTTTACAAATCTAATGACATCCATATCGCATATTTTTTCTCAATTTTTTTTTATTTTATCTCTAATATTATTTTTTTACCTCATCAAATTTCAATATTCAAAATTTTTTTCTAAAAAATATTTATCCAAATAATACAATTTTATATGCTAGTATTTTAAATTGATACATTTTAAAATGTTAGCTTTTCAAAAAAATTTAAAATTTTTTCGTCCAAACACACCCTAAAAGTTGGATTTTCCATGAAAGAAGAGTGCTAAATGTTAATTTTTGATCAAGAAACAGATAGCGTGCATAAGATAATTTTTCATCTTGATCTTAAAAATCAAAGAAATTAACTTCTTTTTTTTTCTTGTTAGTAAGTACACATTCATAATTTCTTATACATAGTACTTTCAAAAAAATACATATATATATATATATATATGGATATACATTGATTTACATGTTTATAACGTTATATTGATAAACTTGACATGATATGTTATTTGAATATACATATATTTTAATTTTATTATTTATCACTTACATTGTATTTGATAAATAAATAAAAAAAAAGAATTTTCATTCTTTTCTTCGTTTGGTAGAAAAAAAGTAGTCAAATATGAGTTTTCTTTTCAAAGTAAAAGTCTTTCAATTTCATCCTTATTTTAACTTTTGAAAATGTTAAAGTCTCGTTTTACATTATTGTTGATACAGTTTTTGAGGTAAAAATTATATTTCATCATAAATGTAATATTAAATAGGTAAAAAAAATTTAACTTTTGCGATTAGAATCATAATTTGACAATCCAAATTAAAAAAAAAAAATGAAGCTTTTGGATTTTAGAAGTTGACTTTTGAATAAAATGATTTTATTATCTTCACATTTTTAAAATTTTTTTATTTTAAACATATTTTTTGATATTTTAATTGCTCACAATATTTTTTTTATAACAATATTAAATACTTAAAAAAATTAAATCACTTTATTTACATAAACTTTTTAAAAACACTTTTTTTAACCTAAATATTATGTAACCCAAACAAAAACTGTTTTGAATAGAAATGCTAAATTAACCCTAAATGTTGTTGCCCACCTAAGCCCAAGATATTTTAGTTTCTAATATCTGCTATTCTCATGTATTTATTGTTTAAACATTTTGCTTGTCTGTATAAATCCCACCCCTCCTTTCCTCGTTTTTTTTTATCAAAATATAGTTTAAAAAATTATTTATCATAATATCATTATTTTTAGATTAATTTATAAATTCGTTTTTTTAAAATTAGTTGGAAAATCTTCATGACCCATGGAGATTTTCCAATTGAAAATTTTAATTTTTTTAAAAATACCAGTTGAGAAATCGGCATGGACCATGGTAATTTATCAACTACAATTTTAAAATTTTACAATTTTTTACATTGGGAAATCGTCACCGTGGGTGGCGATTTCACGGTGACGATTTCCCAAGGTAAATTTCAATTTCAATATATATTTTTGTATTCTTTTAATTTTAATAAATAATAAAATTTAAATAAAAATTATATAATTTATAAATTTTAAAAAAAATTTAATAATTTTAATATATAATTTTTATCCTATGGTGGTAAAAGTGTCCATGGGCAGGGCTGGGCTCATGTACGGAATCAACACGACATTTGCTTGCCCAAGCCACGGTGATAATTTTTCAACCTTTATTTTTTAATTTTTTAATTTTATAAAATAATAAAAATTATATAATTTTTAATTTTAAAATAGAAATATAACAATTTACCAAAAATTAAAAAATTATATTCGTAATTAGGCCTGCTCATGGGCCGGGTCGCGATCTAAAATTTTTCAACTTCTTGCCAAGGCCTGGCTCGTGGGTCTGAATTTAATTATTTTAATATATAAATAGTGATCCGGGCCTGGCCGGACGGACTGCCCGGCCCATGAGTAGGTCTATCTATAATGTCAATCGAATTCTTTCAACTTGTATTCGTAATAAATGGACCTCCGGGAGAAAGGCCAACTAAAGTGTTGTATTAGTCCGGGCTTGGACAAGTGTTTTTGTAATTTTATTAAATAATAAATTTTAAATAAAAATTATATAATTTTTAAATTAAAAAAAATTAAATAACAAAATGATAAAAATGATAAAATATATAAAAAAAAAAAAAAAAATTAATAGTGAAATGGGCTTTCGGGTCGGCACGACTCGAAATGGGCTTGGGCAAGGAAAAAATTTCGAGTCGCGGCCCGGTCCATGAACAGTTCTAATTACAAATATAATTTTTTAATTTTTGGTAAATTGTTATATTTTTATTTTTTAAAATTAAAAATTATATAATTTTTATTATTTTATAAAATTAAAAAAAAAAAAATAAAGGTTGAAAAATTTTCACCGTAGCTTGGGCAAGCAAATGTGGTGTTGATACCATACATGGGCCGGCTCGGCCCATGGACACGTCTACCACCATGAGATAACAATTATATATTAAAATTATTAAATCTTTATATTTTATATTTTATATTTATAAATTATATAATTTTATTTAAATTTTATTATTTATTAAAATTAAAAGAATAATAAAAAAAAAAGAACTCGAGGGGGGAATTCACATTTAAAAATTTGTAAAATTTTAAAATTGTAGTTGAAAAATCGTCATGGCCCATGACGATTTTCCAACTGGTATTTTAAAAAAAAATTAAAATTTTTAGTTAAAAAATTGTCATGGTCATGACGATTTCACAACTGATTTAAAAAAAACGAATTTTAAAAATTAATATGAAAAAAATGATATTTTGATAAATATTTTTTTTTCCTATATTGTCCATCACAGATCACACCCCCTAAAGGCAAAGGCAAAGCAAAAACCAGATATAAAGCTAAGAACTTTTCATTCATACACTGAAAGGATACAAAACCAAGAAAAGCCTATATTTTTCTTTCTCATGCCATAATCATTTCACAACCACAAAGCCTCTTCCTTTCATATCCTAGGAAGGAAGAGAAACACTAAAAAATCAAATCCCTTCTTTGGTTGCACATTTCCTGCTTCAATGGCTGAGTCAAGGAGAGGTACATTTCCCAAACAGTGCTTGAAAACCACAAAAAACCAGGAGATCTATGGATCTCTATACAGGGAAAGATCTATGATGTCACGGAATGGAGTCACGACCACCCTGGAGGAAAACTTCCTTTGCTGAATCTGGCTGGCCAAGATGCCACTGATGCGTTTGTAGCCTTTCATCCAGGCTTAGCTTGGCAATATCTTGACAAGTTCTTTACTGGGTACTATCTCAAAGATTACTCTGTCTCGGAGGTATCAAAGATTACAGAAAACTTGCTGCTGAGTTTTCAAAGATGGGTCTTTTTGAAAGAAAAAAAAGAAGACATGGGACATGCATTTTACTTTGCATCATAGCATTGCTGTTTTGTGTCAGAGTTTATGGTGTTTTATGTTGTAACAGCGCTTTGGTGCATCTCTGTTCTGGTGGGTTAATGGGATTCTTGTGGATACAGAGTGGGTGGATTGGACATGATTCTGGGCATTACCAGGTTATGTCTAACAGAAAATTCAATAGATTTGCTCAGATCCTTATTGGGAATTGCCTTGCTGGGATCAGTATTGGTTGGTGGAAATGGAACCACAATGCTCATCGCATTGCTTGTAATAGTCTTGATTTCGATCCAGATCTTCAACACATGCCATTTTTCGCGGTATCTTCAAAGCTTTTTCATTCACTTACATCTTATTTCTATGAAAGGAAGATGAATTTTGATTCTGTTTCTAGGTTCTTGGTTAGTTACCAGCATTGGACATTTTATCCTGTAATGTGTTTTGCTAGGATTAATCTATTTGCACAATCTTTCCTATTCTTGTTATCTAGTAGGAAGGCACCAAATAGGTGTCAGGAGATTTTGGGGTTTCTTGTTTTTTGGACTTGGTATGCGCTACTTGTTTCTTGCTTGCCTAATTGGGGTGAGAGAGTGATGTTTGTGGCTGTCAGTTTTGCTGTAACTGGAATTCAACATGTTCAGTTCTGTTTAAATCATTTCTCTTCGAGTGTTTATGTTGGACCGCCTAGTGGAAACGATTGGTTTGAGAAGCAAACTGATGGGTCACTTGATATATTGTGCTCATCTTGGATGGATTGGTTTCATGGTGGTTTGCAGTTCCAGATTGAGCACCATTTGTTTCCAAGGTTGCCCCGGTGCCATTCTCAGGAAAATTTCCCCATTCGTTAAGGAGCTATGTAAGAAACACAGTTTACAATACAATAGTGCATCATTTTGGAAGGCTAATGCAATGACAATTGGGACTCTCCGATCAGGAGCCTTGCAGGCTAGGAATCTCACCAACCCAGTTCCAAAGAACTTAGTCTGGGAAGCAGTTAACACTCATGGTTGAGATGGAAAATGTGAAGCTCTCTAAGTGTTGTTGCTGGAGTTATTTTGTCCTACCTTGAATTGGGTAATGATAACTTCATTTCAATTGATATCTGAGGGTGGCTATCATAGGTTTCAGTGGAAGAATACTCATTTTTGTCATTGCTTGGAGTCTTCCATTATTTATAGTTGAGCTGGATGTTTATGAATCAGCTTATGTTTTTATGATTAGGTCTTAAAAGTTGTGTACTCATCTATGTTGCTCCGATTTTTCATTTTTCTTGAAGTACCTTTATCCGACACCCGTGTCCGATGTATATCCGGACATGGGTATGGAGATATGATTCCCTAAGAACCCTCCAAATACATGAAAAAACTTAGAATAAATCGAACATACCCGTGTCCAACACTCACACCCGAATCCAAGTAACATAAGTACAGGCTGATAAAAATTTTCTTCCATTCATGCTCAGAAGTGCAGCCAGGGCATTAGTTGGATGTAAAATATTTGCTGGTTTTAAGTCAATTTGGAATTTGAAGAAGTGCCCTTTTCCAGACTCTTCTCTAATTGAATTTCCTGATACATTTATCTCTTCAGAATGCTGTTGCTTTTGATTTTTAACAGGCAAATTGCAGATCCTTACCACTAAAATGCCTTTCAAAGTTGTAGTGCAACTTCTTGCTGCAATTTTCCTCTTAATGGCTGTCAATTGTTGTATCATTCAACCTAATCTCCTCATTTGGCAAGTTTTGTTTTGCATTTTCCACCAATAAACAGAGACACTTCGACCTTGAAACCAGCATTGCCAGCCTATAATTAGGACCTCTCCTCTTTAGTTGCCAACCATGGATAAAAGCTATAACCAACTATGACATTAAGGTGTCCATGAAAGATCTTGGCTTTGCTGTAACCATGGATAAAAGCTACTCTTTGTGCAGCCCCTGAAGCTAGCTTTAACCTCGTACTCCAACTCAACGGCGTCCTTCCTGGTCCCTTGTTTCCTGCAAAACAAGTTAAGACAAAGGAAATTTATTACAGATAAAACCTTAAAAACTTACTAAAACAGTAAACAATTGCAATGCGACCAAAACGCGACCAATTATCGAAACGCTAAGACGACTTAAGTAAGCAAAAGTGTCGTGATTCTTCATTTAAAACATTAAATCCATAAATAAATTGTAGTATGATGTTGCTAGAAATCTATCCTGAAATTTTTATATAAATGGTCGAAAATTGTAGTATGATTCTTCATTTAATAGTTTATGTGCTTGATTTCTTATTTAATAGGTTGGATGATAGCTGTCTATGTGCCAAATCTAGATTGCCAGATGATGGACAGACAAATTCTAATAGTACTAACTGCCAGGCCATGTCCGATGAGCGAAGCTCAACAGCCCAAGCTGACATTTTCCGACGCAGATATTTAGCAAACGATTTGGCCCACCCCCAAATACAAGAAGGTCCATGAGTAAGGCCTAGATTCTCATGTTGAGTGGGATTTGAGCACTTTTGATCGAAATTCTTTAAGGTCTCTTAGCACAACTTTAGAGGTTAAGAATTACGTTTTAATGCAAATTCAATGTTAAATGGGTAAAAAAAAAGATTTTACGATTGAATTTATGGTTTGATAACTCAAATCAAAAAATCGAAAAAAAAAAAAAATTGGGCTTTAAAAATTGATTTTTGAATAAAATAATTTTATTATTCCCGTATCTCTATACTTTTATTATTTTAAATATATATTTTTTGACATTTCAATTTCTCACAATATTTATCGCTGTAATGTCAAATAATTAAAAGTTTTTAAAACACAACTTCTCATCACACTTTTTAAATAAAATTTTCCAACTCATACTTTTTCTAACCCAAACTTTTTTTAACAGTAATATTAAACTAATCCTAAATAAAAAAGTTTGCAAACATCTGAAAAAATTCCAACTGCCCCTGTCTAAGCAGGCCAATAACACACAGAAACCACGTGCATACTAATTTGCTCCCTTTCGCCATCATGGGATGCACTTGAAAACATTAGTTATAAAATCATACTAGTAGTATATAAGATTGACAAGTCTCATAGATCCCTTGCCTCTTTTTATATTAAAAAAAACTTTTAATAATTTGTTGTCAGTAAAACCTTTGGCTTTAATCATTTTGGTCTTAGTCCTAGGTTTATTCCTAATGAAAAGTTACAATTCTATGGCCTGAAGTTGAAATCAAACCATCAAATGAAAGAATAAAGATTAAATTCCATAACAGCTTCATTTGCCATAGTAAGTAGAAATCATGGTTAAAATTTTCCACCGACAATGCTTGAACTGAAAACATGGGATTATGGGAACTCAAACACATGATGTTCTTCACTTCTTCTGCATGGAACTGTTTGAATTCAGATTCACGGAAAGCAAGAGAAAAAACCCATTGATTTCAGTACTTTTAGGCATTGGGGTGTACCCTGAACCTGGATTTAGGCACATTCTAAAATCATCAAAAAAGTCATCAAATTTGACACTAGTAATATATGATTGGACTGCTCACCACGCAATACCAAGCACATTATTTTACTTTTTTTTTTTTTAAAAGCAAAAGTAAAATCCCTTATCAGTTACCTCGATGCCGCTTCACACTTTTTTGTCTTCCTCTTCTCTTAAAAGTAAACATATTTGTATCGTATTATTTTCGAATATAATAATCATATTTAAAATATAATATATTATTTTTCATATTATATTATATATATTTTTTCACATTAAATTTTTATCGTGTCCAAAAAGTTATTATTACCATCACCATGTCTACCTAAAAGAGCCAAAAAGCATTAATTTGTTATACCATCTTTTTAGAAGTTTTTAACGCGTAGAACTTGTCATTTGCTTAATTAGATGGCAATGGCTACTTAATTATTATTATTATTATTATGGTGATTAAAAAACAGGGCAAAATTAAAACCATCAATGAAAACAAGATGACTACAGTAAAATTACAGTAATGGTGGAAATTAAATTTCATATAATTGATAGTAATTCTTTTAAGGATTATAACATTGCATTAATGAAATAATAAAATGAAAATCCAAAATCTCTTAAAACACCAGAACTATATAAAAATCTTCAAAATGAAAAAGGAAAAAAAAACTAATTTCAACATCTTGTTCTTCAAGACTTCAGCCTCTCCTTCCTAAATCTACTAACAATAAATTCCATCAATTGATTCTTGATTTCTTTCATGACATTTTTTTGGCAATTTCTTTTACAAACCCCAAAAAAGTTATAAAAAAAAAAATACAAGTACATAAATAAAACAATTGGGATTTGAGAGAGAGTTCTTAAAAAGTCCATTTCCAGATCTTGATCCGGAGATCAACCTTACACTTGGCCCCAGAAACATTAGCCACCGACGGTGACTTACCTTTTGGAACAACCCCTTTAATCCCATCACACGTAACCCTAATCCCAACTTTCTTGCTCTTCAATCCACTCAGTTTCACTGTCACTCTAGTATCCATCTGAACTTTCAACAAGATCCCATTTTTCTTCTTCAGATCCGGTCTTAGGTTGTTGACTGTCTCTGCATCTAGATCACTTGATGTCGTTACCACAACTCCCCTGAAAGTTGTCTCATTTTTGCTGTTACTGACGAAAGCTGGCAATGTTCCGTTGCCTATAAAAACATCACTGTTGCTTGATAGGCATGAAACGACAAAAGGGTCGTAAGAGAAGGAGAGATGGGAGTTTGGGTTTTTGGAAGAAAGGGTTAAGTTGAAAAGGGTTGAGAGATGGGAGGAGGAGGAGTCGGCGGTGGTTGTTAGGTTTAAGCGGTGGATACGGAGGGAAGCAAGGGTAAAAGAAGGTCGGTGAGGGCGGTAAAGGACGTAAAGTGCGGTGCCAGTTATGGCTACTAAAAGCGCAAGGATAAGAATTATGAGGATGGTCCAGAAACAGCAGCAGCAACAATAGTTCCGCCGTGGACGGTGGTGGTGGCGGCGGTGATGGGGTTGTGGACGGTATGGTGGGCGAGAAGTGGGGTTATAAAGGTGGGATTTTGTGGTGCCACCGTTGGTTGTAGCGGTTGTATTGGCTGGAGCTCCACCAGTGCCGCCGTTGGCGGCTGGTGGAGCAGTCGTGGCGGTGGGTTTAGCGGAAGGGAAGACTTTGTCTGACATTGTGATAAACAAAAAAAAAAAAACAGAGAGTTGGAGGTTTTTGGAAGAGAAAGAGAGAGTGAAGGGTGAGATATGTAAAGAGAAAGAGTAAATTTGAGGATAGGAATTGAGAAGAAATGAGAGGAACTCTCCACCCAAAGAAGATGTTATCACTTCACCAGATTTGGATTTTTCTTTTATTTTACTGTAAAAATTTTAGCTTTTCAAACTGCAATTTTTTATTTTTAGATGTGATGATGTAGTAAATTATCAGAAAAATGGGGTCCATCTTTTGTTTTTGTGGTTTGAGATTTTAGATCAGACGGTTTAGAAGTGTTTGATATGATGATTAACTAATTTGCCTAGCTGTCTCCAGATAATTTTGTGCAAAGTGAATTTACCTCAATTATGACAAAATAAATAAATTTGGTAAGAAGAAGAAGCGAAGAAGCTTGATTTTTAATGACTTTTAATCAACTATTGAAGATTTGAAGTAATCAAAATTGCTTTAATTTTTGTTAGTAAATATTTTAGAATTTTGTTAACGAGTGTCTTAAGGTATTTTTTAAAATTAATTAATATATTATTTATAATAAAAGTATTGTATTAATTACAAAAATTAATAATTTTATTCATCATTTTCAATACATTAGATAAATATATTATCACATATAGTAATTTTAAAAAGTACTCTTAAAATACTTGTTAGCAAAATCCAGTATTTTATTATGTATGACAGGACCAATTAAGGAATATTGCCTGGACCACTTAAATCTGGGTTAGACAGTTTGTAAGAAAAAATTCTTTGATTTTGTGTTGTTAATCTCATCTGTTAAGGCAAGAATCAAAGCTGGATAAGAATTTTTTTTTTTTTTTTGAATTAATTAGAAAAGATAACAGTAAACAACTTTTTAACCAAATAAAAAGTTTTACTAATTAAAATTAATTAAATTTTTATTTTAAATAATTGATATTTAATTTTATAAATTGTAATACATTAAAAAATATATTATTTCATATAATAATTTTAAACAAATTGGACAGCAAAATCCTAAAATAATAGAAAAGGAAATACATTGGAGAAAGACCAAAGGGCAAAGGGCAAAGGGCAAAGGCCACCGACGAGTCTGGTCTAAGGTAGTAGGCGATGTTAGAAATGCAAGGATTGGTGGATGGAGCAGGCATAGAGAAAAAGAAAGAAAAAAAACTTAACTATTAGTAGTTAAATAATCCAAATCATCCCACTCCCAATTGCATTAACTTAAAAACCAAGCTCAATAATTACTTCATTAATTAACAATGCTAGTTTTCGAGATTGGAGGATCTTTAATAATCCACTAATTAATTTAATAAAATAAAAAGGGGGCAGAGCAGCCACAATTATGATCATATATATGATAATATGATACCATATAATCACTAAACCATGTTTGGTTGGCTGTAATAGCCCACCGAATAGGATGCTATTTCATCATTTTCTTTTATTTCACAGTTTGATTCACATGAATAATCATGAACAGTAATTCCGTGGAATGAGCTATTACAGTCATTCACTGAATAGTCATTCTTGGCTCCCCTCAAAGAATGGCTATTACAGGCAGCACCAAATAGCCCAAATTTTTTTTTGACAATTTTGCCCATGCACAAACAAGCCATGGCAAGAAAAAAATTTAAATAAAAAATTGTTTCAATACATCCCAAAGAGTGGAACCAACACAAAAATGCAGAAAACACAAAAAAGTGGAGTGAGAATTTTTCTCTCTCTTCGGGTTAGGCTACTTATGGAGTGGTTTGGGACTCCAAATTTCGGGAGGAGGAAGATAATAACAAGAGGATGAACATATCAGCAAATGGAGGCATTTGGGGCGGCGGAGGACAGCGGAAAATAAGGAGGAAGTCGAGGGACAACTTTGTAGATCTAGGCTTTTTCGGATATTTTTAGAAAAACGGAGTAAGAAATAAGAAAGAGGAGATTAAGAGGAAGGTTTTGATGAATTTTGACTTATTTCTGGGTTGGTCGGCGGCGGCCGACGGTGGTGCGGGCGACGGCAGGCGACGGTGATCGGCAAAAATCTGGGTTTTATGAAACTATCGGTTAAAGGTTTGAAGAGAGAGATTGGGGTTATAGAGAGAGAGGGAGAGGGTTTGGAGGGAGAGAGAATCTAGAGAGGGAGAGATGAGAGGAAAAATGAAGAAATTTTTTTTGGGTACTATTTATATAATCTGAAAAAATAATAAATATATATATAAAAATATTTTTTAAATATTAATTTTAATAATATTTCAATTATATTTTAAATTATTTTTAAATATAATCTATTAAAATTTACTTTTTATATAATATTTTAAAAATAATATTATGTATAAATATATTTAATATATAATATCAATAATATTTTTAAATATTTTTATATATTTTTATAAATATTATTATTATTATTTTAATAAATTTTATAATTTATTATTAAATATACTATATTTAAATATTTTTTACAACAAGTTCTAAGAGATTAAGAAATAAGTTTAATTTCTATAAATAAAATATTATTATTTATATTAAGGGTAAAATAGTCTTTTTTTTTCTCTATTCTTTACCTATTACTTAAACATTATTTTAACCAACCAAACTATGTAATACCTATTACTACTCTATTCAATTCCCTCTCTATTCCATTCCTTCCTCTATTTCATTCTCCTTCTATTCCATTACAGCGAACCAAACATACTTAAGGCTTTGATTATGAAAATGAAGATGTTGCATTAATATTGGAATGATGATTTTGTACTTTCTTTGGAGACAATAGTATTATCTCAAGGTTTTTATTTGGGAAGGAAGAAACAGGATTAATCTTGTTTAAGGGTTCTATATATATATATATATATATTCAATTCGGATCAATTCGATTTGAATTATTATTTAATTAATAAAAAATATTTTTATTTAAATTTAATTAAAAATATTTTAATAAATTTTAAACAATAAAATAGATTTTTTGAATCCGACAAGCCAGATCAAATCTTGAATATATAAACAATTTTTTTGCTATCCAAATACGGCTAAATCTATAAACATGTTTAGACGGAACCCTAAAAATAATTTTAAAAAAAGCAAATAGAAAAATGAGTTGCAAAAATAAAAATGTTATATGGAGTATTGATTTTTGGTTAGTTCATACTAGACTTGTTCAAGGGTTGGGCAACCTGTCTGGCAGACCCGATCCGTATTGGGCCGGGTCTGGGTGAGCAATTTTATGATCCGGCCTGGTCCGAATCACTGTTCATGAAATAAAATATTATTTTTTATTTAAATTTATTTATAAAAATAAATAAATAAAAAATATTATTTTATTAATTATAAACAGTGATTCGGGCCTGCGGCTCGGCCCAGACCCGCCCAAGGCTGAGCTTGGGTAAGAGAATTAAAAAAACTTTGGACAACGATCAGACCTGACCCATGAGCAGATCTAATTCAGACTTAGTTAAAGATAATTATCCTCATTATTGTCATGTGGGTCATTTTTATTGACTTGAATGAATGGAGTAAACTTTGAGTTTTTGTTATTTTTGGGAGTTGGAGAAGGGCATTTTATCAACAAGTTTTCTTTTACTGATTCCCATACGCAAGTTTAATGATTTGTTTATGTGTAAATACATGGGTAATAAGCCAATAAGGAAGATCGAACTCATCTTTCATGCTTGACTTTCCTTCTTTCTCGTACCAAATTACTTGTCAAAGGCATGCAGGTTTGCTACTTGCTTTGTTATTTTACTAAATATTGTTGAATTTGTAAGTTATAATTCCAGCTCGATCACTTAATTTTAACTCAAATAGTTAAGGCTAAGCAAATCTTTGCAGTTGAGACATGACGCTGTTTCTTTGTAATCTTAAAAAGTCAGCTTCAAATTACTTCGCCCAAGCTTCAAAATTTTGTCTTGATAGGTAGAGATGTATTGAAATTACCTCACATAAACTTGATTTCCATTGGGAAAATAATGCAACCTGTCTGGTAGACTCACTTGTATCTTACTGTGCTGGGTAGGTTCACAGTTGTTCAGTAACTTCAAATAAAACAGACATCTGACCTACACTTGTCAAGTTCATTGACATCCAGTAACCAAATATAAATAGGTGAAGTAAAGACGCCTGTCGTATGGTAAGAGAAAACATAAACACTAAAGCCCTTTGATTATTCTCTGTTTTCTTTTGAAAATATCCTGAGCCATTACTAATTTAAGTACCGGAGCATGTTTTGAAGACCAAACTCTGATGCTCTAGATCTGTCTCGCTCTGACATCTTCTATCTTTACAGATTATTCTTAACTTTTGCCTGACACTCCTCAAAACTTCGTCAGCTCCATCTCCAAAAAGACAACCACAGTACCCTTCCATTTTCTTACTCATTTTTACTATAGTTAAAACATCCTAAATTGATATGCAAATGTCTTAAATAAATGTTATATATATTTTGAAATTCAAATTGCACAACACATTATACTAATTGTGTGTTTAGAACATTTTTTTTAAGAGTTGGAGATTCCAAACTCATCAAAAGTGATTGAGACTTGAAACCGCTCAATTTATCTTTTTTTTTTTTTTTCCCTTCAATAAAACGTTGATATATTTAGCATTATCGATTATACTTGTGAAATTTGTCTATAAATTATGAATCCCATACTTACAAATGATAATGTTACATTGTTATACTGATTTTTATACTTAAAACAGAAAGGTGGAAATGATCTATGCATAAAGTGGGAACCAAAATCTTTGCAAAGAGACGAGAACAAATAGATCTGATCATGGTCGGGCCGGATCGCGGTTCGAAATTTTTTTTATTTCTTTACCCAAGTTCGACCCGGAGTTATTGTTCATCCTATTTAAAAAAATAATTTTTTATTTTATTTTTATATTAATATTAATATTAATTTTTTTATAATTAATTTTTTATAAAAATAATATTATTTTAGTACGTGAACAGTGATTCGGGCCAGACCTACCGGGTCGGGCAGCAACAAACACTTGTTACTTGTACATTGTTAATAGAAGTGACAATTAGCAGGTTTGGATCAAATCATTTTGGGTTCAACTAATTTTTGTATTCGAATTATTTATGATTTGAACTTTTTCGAATTTGAACCAGGCTCGACTTCGAACTGATCAGGTCATTTGTAGATTTGTGAAGGATGTATTCATTTTAGTATGTTTTTCGAGTTCAAATAAAATTTGGATTCAAATTTATTTTTAGATTGTACCTTTGATTTTTTAAATAAAATCGGATTCGGATTCAGAACTTTCGAATTTATTTTATCACTTCTACGTGGTGATCCGGAACCAAGGTACACCCTAATTCGCTAAGAAATTAAGCTCAACGTTTACCACCCAACAACTTGCAATGCTAATAAATTAAATTCTTCATCAGCTACAAGAAAAAGAAAACAGGAATTGGAATCTCCGAATATTTTGACCTCAACCCTAAAATAAAAAGGGGAGTTCAAACTCAAATTTCATATCCTTCTGGAATTAGAAGTTAGTCATGCTAATGTGCCTCTTATGCACATGCATCAGCATATGCATGTGATGTGATGTGAGTATAGTAACCGAGGTATATGCATGGGCATGACCGCATGATAAATTCGTCCAAAGAAGAACAGTTTGCATGTGAAAGCATAAGCATGTTTGTCACCTAAACACACTTCTCATCATGTTATATATGCATGTGGCACAAATTTTTTTATGTCGATTTCCCATTGTCATTATCATATATATATATATATATATATATATATATATATTTGACGAAATTAATAATCATAAGGACATTCACAACGAGGTTGACATTCAAGATATCCTCCACCTTCAAGCCAAATGAAACATACTGGTGATTACTCGTTTGTGAATCTTCGTAATTTCAATAACCAGTCATCCAACAATCTCATAATTCCCGATAGAAACCGGGAAAAGAAAAAAAAAAAAGGATGAAAATGGGGAAACAATCTACTCTAATGATTTGAACACAAAAAATAGATAGGATATATACCCAAAGCCAAGGAGTATGGAGAACCAAAATTAAACACATTGAGCACCCTTGCTGACTTTCAAATAATATTCAAATCCCATATTTTCATGTCAGCTAGAGCTTCCATTAGTGAGTCAGAACTCAGATGCATGGATTAATATCAATTTGTGAATTAATCCTAAACATTTCGTTTTTCTTTCTATTTGAGGCCAATGGGCCATTGAAGCAAAGTTATAAAACGAAGTCCCAAATGAAAACGAGTCGATGAAACTAAAATAAGCTGATGGTTTATTATATTTGGAGCTGTTGGCCTGCACCGCTTCAGCTGAATTGGGCTTTATCTTCTTTTTTTTTTTTTTTTTTTATTGCCTATCTAGTTAAGTTGGGAATTGATCAAAATCATATCTAAAGATTTAATAAATGAGAAAAATGGGAATATAATTATTGAATTGGTAAGCAGCAAAGTAAAGTAATTTTGGCATTTGCGTAAATGAGAGCAAAAGGTCCAAACTTTTTAATTTAAGAGTTAGGATTATAATCTTTTGAAAATTTTGAAATGAAAAACATGTAGTTTCAATAAAAATAAGTAAGTTCCATGTGCATTGAGTTGATATTTTTTTTTATTTAGACAATGAATGAAGAAGGGGATGTCAATGTCCTATAAAACACCCATTATTTTCTCAATATTATTCCTATAGACACTACATCATATGAAATAAATGCAATAATTCATGTTTAATATACCACTACTACTACTATATTCTAAAAGTAGTAATTCATTAATTGAAAATTCGTGATATTAATTTGCTTCGCCAACAAAAGCAAAAAAAAAAAAAAAACCTATTTGGAATAAATAATGATAATAAATGTGATAGTATTAGTATATTTTATCTTAATTGTCAAGATATTATTTTGAAAAAAAAGGGGGTGCATTTTCCTTTTTCTACCGTTATCAAATCGACAAAATGCAATTGAAAAAATGGTGTTAAATTTTTATTTAAAAATTAACAAAAAGTAATGACACAGATTAACTTATTATCATTTAGAAGAAGAAAAAAACAAAACCAAAACCAAAAACATACATCAAACATCACAATTTCATTATTTTTTTGAGATTCCTCATTTTACTTGGATAAAAAATTCTCTAAAATCTCATCATTGTTTAATTTTTTTATATTAAAAAAGTCGAAACCTAAAAGATAAAAAAAAAAAAGATTTATTGTAAATGCTAGGATGAATCCAACCTTTTAAAAATCAACATCCTAAACAATTCACCTCCTTATTTAAAACTCTTGATAAATTTAAAAAAAAAAAAAAAATACATACCTTTTAGATATGGACCACTAGAGGTGCTCATGAGCCAGGTCGAGTCTAGGCCCAAAAATTCCTTGCCCAAGCCTATTTTGGACCGGACCCGGGCAAACCCATAAATTCATTTTACTATTTATAAATTATTAAAATATTAAAAAATTATTTTTATATTAATATTAATATATATTTTATAATTAAAATTAAAATTATTTTTTAATTATTAAATAATAATTCGGACCAAATTGGACCAATCCAAATTATAAATACTCTTACTCATATTCGGATCGAATCAAATCAGACGAATTATCCGATCCTTGAGCAGTATCATCGAATACCTCCACCTTTACTCAAAATAGAATCGTTTGCCTACATTCTGTGCGTGTGCTCCAAAAGTTCCCTACGGTCGGTGCAATCGTAGTTACATGTCCGTACAACACATACACAAAAAGTGATAATACTAAGCACGATAAATATTAAATACTCATTTTTTTTCCTTAAGAAGTGTCCTTAATATGGTTTGACAGCGGGTCAGAATATTTATGTTTTTTATATTATTTAAATCCGATTTCATAAAATTATTTTAAAATTTGAATTCACAAATTATTCGTATTTAATCCGCATATTATTATTCGAATTCGAATCAAAATTAAATAACATGATTCGTCGGATATTTGAATCCGATAAAAATTCAAATTCAATAAATCAATTTTTTTTAAAATAAAAATATAAAATCAAACAAAATTTATGTGTTTTACAAATAAGTCGATTCGGATTCGGATACCCAATCTGCTATCCGATGTTTCATATCCACATCCACTCCGAATCCGTTGCAAATAGTAATTATAATATCTGAATCCGATTTTTATCCGAATCAACAAAAAATGGATCGGATATCCGCGGATATTCGAATCATCATTTTAAATTGTCATCCCTAGTCCTTAAACATTTTTTTTAAAATTAATTAATATATTATTTATATTATTTTTAAAAATTTTACTAAATTTGATGTTACGAATTTAATGATATCAATTTAGTTAAAAAAAATATCAAAAAATTAATAACAATAAATATTTATATCTTTTAAAATTTTTATTATTTAAAAAATTACAAAAGTTGCAAACTTCTATCATAAAAATTACTTCAATAACTTTTTTTTTAATTATTTTTTGTTTAAAATTCAACCATATCGTGCATCGTGGTGTACTAGATTCTAGTACTATGTATAAATTTTTTTATTGAATTAGTATTACGAGTTCAATCAAAGAATAAACCAAAAAAATATATAATATATGTGAAATTAAATATATATATATATGTTATTAAATTTATTTTAAATAAAACATATTTAAAGATTCATGTTCTAAAAAAACTACCACATTTTTTAACATAACTTCTTTTTTTGAAATATAATTTTTATTTACAAAACACTCATCTAAAGAGTGACCATATTCTAGTTTATAATAATAAATTTATATTAAATATAATAATTGATAATTTTATTCATTATTTTTAATATATTTAATTAAAATATTATTATATATAATAAGTTTAAAAAAATACTTAAAAACACTCATTAATTATTTTTTTTTAAATATATTATTATGTTATGTTTAACTATTTTTGGCCCGTGATGCACGGATTTTTAATATTTACAATAATATTAAATTGATCTATTGTTTTGCTATAGTTTATTTTATTCAAAATTTTATTATTTAACAATAAATATTTTTTTGTTTATTTTGTTTGTTTATCTCATTAAGATCAAATTTTTATACTTTTGTTATTCTTTTTTTAGGTAAAAATATTGAAAATTTGATAAAATTGAAGATATCATAAAGATTTAAATTCATAATTTGTCTCTCTCGAATAGCAAAAATATAGTTTGTAAATTACCAAATAATGTCAAACTTATTGAAATTTTCAATTGCTTCACTTTTCCTCTAATGGTTCTTTTGTTGAGTGTTAAGAGCCATTACGAATTTCAAATTTAATAATATTTTTTGAATAAAAGTATAATTTTAACTTACTTATGGTTCAATAAACTAAATTTGTACACTTGTTGTTTTTTTTTTTTTTTTTTTGTAGGTATACATGTTGATTTGAATTTAAAGATTTCATTTATATAAATATATCCAATCAAAGTCTTAGATGACAAATGCTTAAATCTCGGCTTCAAAAATTTGCCAACTTAAACACGAAATTTTGTATTTGTGAAGAATTTGAAAAATCTACTCCCTTGTCACAATTATGTATATAAAAATAAAATAAAAAACATTAATTTACAAATTCAGAAGCTTAAAATGCTTATTTGACTTAAATAGAATTAATTTTATAAATTAATACTTCTTGGACTTAAATATCTATTTCTTCTTGAAAGACTTTTTTCGGCATTCTAGATTCCTTCACCAAGTGTCCAACCAAATAGAGGTCTGGAGTTTTCGAATAATTTACTTGATAATTCCTAATGTGTCTCCTTAATTAAAGTAGAACCTTTGTGAGACCTATATTCTATGAAATTTTTTTGATTATTTCATGATAAAATTAAAAAAATATATAAAAAATATCAATAGAGGATTAAACTATATAAAAAATAAAATAAAAAGAAACGTAGAAACAAAACATGCACATATGAATTGCATTGAAGTGGAATTAGTATGAAATATTCTAAAGTTATGTATTTATAATAGGTTCAATAGACATAATAATAAATACAATTAATAAGGACAATTATTATCTTTTGAAATAATTGTAGGAAAAGAGACATTGGCTCAAAGTAATATGGCAATTAGATATATTAGAGGACACATGCCGATTTTTCAAAATCGTCCACATGTCAAAAGTTTAGATAATCCACATAGGATTTTTTTTCTTTTATGCCAAAATTTTTGGCTTTTATGTATGAATTAATTACACGGATAGTCATCAAACTATTAGAGATTTTTTATTTTAGTCACTCAACTATGAAAAATATAAATTTATGTTACTCACGTTATCAAAATTAAATTTTTTTATCACCCAACTATTAAAAACTAACAACCGGATGACGTGACAATGCCACATCATATGTCAGATGCCACGTGGCATTTGTCATCTAACATGCCACGCTTGTCATTATGAATTTAAAAATAAAAAATAAAAAAGATAAATTACACTTTTGATCATTTAATTTTTTGAAAATTTCTATTTAGGTCACTTAACTTTTAAAAGTTTACAATTTAGTCGCTAACGTTTGTGAAATTATTAATATTTTTGTCTCCATTATGAACATATGACCGTCAACGTGGCTTTATAATAATTTAATCACCAACTTTGTTCAATTTAATTTCATAAATATTTTTTATTTTTATTATATATTTGGTTGCACGAAATCAAAATTATTAACTTTCATTTAGAATCTTGACGTTATGAAATTTTTTCATATTTTAGTTAAATTTTCTTGATTGATTGATGTAGTCTACAACAATTACTTACTTAAATTTATTTGGATAAATTGGATATCAATTGCTTCAAGTAATGCATTAAAATAGTCTTGACAATTGAATTTAGTCATAAAATTTTCAAATTTAAAGGGTATAATTACAATAAAAAAATTTAAAATATAATTTTAATTCCATAAAATAAAAATATTGAATGCATATTTTTTTTATTTTATAAAGTTTGAATTCTTATTTGAGTATTATTATTTCAAGATATTTTAATATAGATAACAAAAATAATAAAATAATTTTGATACAGGTAATCATATCATTATAAAAGTCATGTCGACAACGAACCATTGACAATGGAGACCAAAATATTAATAAAATAAGTTTTGACAAACGTAAAACAATAGTGACCAAATTGTAAAATTTTCAAAGTTGGGTGACCAAAATAAAAATTTTCGAAAAGTTAAGTGATCAAAAGTATAATGTATATTTTTTTAATTTTCAAAATTTTTCAAAATTCATAAATACCACGTGGCATGTCGTAATGTCACGTGTCATCTGAAGTTGACATGATAATGCCACATCATCCAATCGTTAGTCTTTAACGGTTGGGTGACCAAAAAAATAAATTTTTATAACGTGAGTGACTAAATTGATATGTCTCATAGTTGAGTGATTAAAGTAAAAAACTTATAATAGTTGAGTGACTATCCATGTAATTAACCCTTTATATATTTATAGTTTTTATGACAAAGTCTTTGACTTTTATATATTTATATAAGATATAATATATATATGTTAAACATATCAATCATTTTAAAATCAATATATAAATAATAAATATATTTACATAGCTTAAAAGGTGGAGCCAATAAATAAATTATAGGTTAAAAAAGTTGGAAAGTGAATAATTTTTTTATATAAATGTAATTCAAGACTTGAATATTTATAATTGAAAAAGAATGACACAAAATTATTCTATGTATTTAATGATGGCAATTAAACTTTCATTACCTTTAATATGATTTTAATTAAGGTAAATAATAATAAAATTAAATGTAAACAGTTTAGTTTTTTTGAATTAAAAATAAATCAATTAAAATAATTTGTATTTATTAGAGGACACATGATGATTTTTCAAGACCGTTCACATGTCCAAAATTTAGATAATCCACGTAGGATTTTATCCTTTTATGTCGAAGGTTTTGGTTTTTATATATTTATATAAGATATATAAGATTAAAAAATCTTCCTATTAATATGAAAAATAAAATCAATTTTAAATCTAAATAAGATTTATTATAATTCTCTTTTCTTGATTTAAATAGAAATAAGATAATACAAATCAAAGTAGATTTTTATATACTATAGATCTAGATACATAAAAGTTATAATTTATTTTTTAACGTAATTGATGAGTGATTAATTAAGAATTGTATCTTAAAATAAATTACTTTAAATTAATCAATTTGTCAAAATATATAGTAAATGGTAGATTTAATTTTGATAATCAATTAATATAAAAATTTTAATTGATTAATGAGTATATATAATATCAATTTAGGTAATCTACATATAAAAAAAATAGACTGTCTACATAATTTTTTTTTTGATCAAAAGTTTGGATTTTTATATATTTATATAAAATTCTCGTACTTAACTCAACATGAAAATAAAAAAGAAGAAGAAATATTAGTGTACTATTAAAACCAAAAAAAGAAAAGAGAAAATGATGGGTAACATGGAAGAAAGAGAGAGAGGAAACAAAGATTAAGAAACACAATGACGACATAGTCGAGCTCATTTTTAAACAAAAGTTCGTAACCTGGACGCCACATCTTCGTATTACCTTACCTTTTCGTAAAACAATGTCGACACTCTCTCCTTATTCCCCCTTTCATTTCTCTCTCTCTGTCTTCCAAACTCTGTTTCCCATGCCTATGCTGCACCGTATATTAGTTCCACCTTTAACATGCATCATTCATCAACCAATACTACCATCATCCTTCGATCTTTTCTCTCTTTTTTTGTTGTTGTTGATGTTGTTGTGCTTTTGATTGTGTGAGAGAGTTTTCACAATCTTTATACGTATTTGTATAATCTAGAGATTCTTCCTTCGTATTCTTTACTTTGATTTGTCATTTCTCAATTCTCATTGTATATATATGTATATGTTGAACCCACCACCTGTTTGATTTAGATTTTATCTTCCCATGTTCTTCATTGAGGTCAGCTTCTCGGGATTCCAACCCTTCCTTTTATTGTCTCGATTTTTTTTTTTTTTTTAATTCGTGTTTATTGGGTTTTTTTTTTTTTGTGGTCAGGATACCTGGACGCTGCTCTGCCTTGATTGTTTCGGATCAAAGACTAGGTTTTTCCCAGGTAATTTTCAATGCCATTTTGTTTGTTTTCTATTTCTGGGGTTGTTGACTGCTGGGAAACTTTTGCAAATGAAATAAAAAAAAATCGAAAACATTGATTTTTGGGTTCTGGGATTTCATAATTCAACCCAGTTGGGCTACGAAGTTTTCTGATTTCATCAAAGTTCTTCAATTGGGTGGTAATTGAATCAGTTTTAATCTTCTTAGAAAGTTGACTACTTTTTGTCTTCAATCGGGTGGAAATTTGATCAGTTTCAATCTTTTTTTTTTTTTTTTTTCTTTCTTTAATTTATGTTTTATATTTGGTATGTTTATCATCTTATGAAGAATTATAAAAAATTATATATGAAATATAACATTTCATATAGAAACATAGTTACTAAGACATAAACATAAAAATTTAAATGTTGAAATAAAAAAGATAATGACTATTAAAAAGAAGAAAGTCAAATACTTGTATTTAAAATTATACATAACTTTTTATCATAGAAACAAAATCATCAAACATTGAGTCTCTCTCAATGTAAATAAATTTACTCATTGTAAATAATAAAATTTATGCGTAAAAAATTCATTTAAAACAATTATAAAAGCCTTAAACTATATTAATTAATTATTTTTTTTTAAGTTTTAAGTAATATTTTATATGATAAATTTATTTAAAGTATAAATCAATAATTAAGTGAAGGTAAAATCAAATATTTTTATAACATTCAAATAAGCATTAAATTAATTTGTTAACATATTTATATATTGTATTACTATTTAATTGAAAAAAAACAGAGTCCCTTTTGCAGACAATAACCGATTCAATGAGCAACACAAGCTGCCAATCCTCGGAGCTAGAGGATTGTCGTGACGAGTCAGCCGCGTTGAAGTTAAAGCTCATAGCTATAGCCGCAATCCTCCTCGCTGGTGTAGCTGGAATTGCTATTCCACTCATTGGCAAGCACCGTAAGTTCCTCCGCACAGATGGGAGCCTCTTTGTTGCCGCCAAGGCCTTTGCAGCCGGCGTAATTCTAGCTACTGGCTTCGTCCACATGCTCTCTGATGGTAACAAAGCTCTTACGGATCCTTGCTTACCAAAATACCCTTGGTCAAAGTTTCCATTTTCAGGGTTCTTTGCTATGATTGCTTCTTTGGTTACTTTGCTTGTGGATTTTGTGGGGACTCAATATTATGAGAGGAAACAAGGTTTGGCTAGAGGAAGTACGGAAGAGCAGGGTCAGGTCAGGTCGTTAGAGGTGGATTCAGAGTCTGGGATTGTGCCCGTTGTGGAAGCGAAGGATTTGAATGTGAAGGTTTTTGGGGAAGAGGAAGGTGGGGGCATGCACATTGTTGGGATGCATGCACATGCTGCACATCATAGGCATAGTCATCCTCATGGACAGGATGGCTGTGATGGGTTGTTGAGGAGTCGTGGACATGAACAGGATCATGCACATGGGCATAGTCATGGACATGGACATGGGCATGGCTTTGGAGGTGAGGACGATGATAATGGAGTGAGGCACGTTGTCGTTTCCCAGGTAATTTATTTCTTATTCTTAAACTTTTTCTCTTCAATTTAACATGTTGGTTATTTGCTCAGGTTTGTCTTTGTTTATGTGTAATTTGTAAGTAAATTAATGCTATGTATTGCGGTCGTGCTTGCTTGGGCCTTGGGGCGGGTTAAAATTTAGCTTAACGCCTTATAATTAAGACACTTTACCTAACCCACTGGAACTTGTATTAAGACAGTGTGTTATTGGAACCTTCTATCTTCACCCTTGTTTAACTTTTGGTGATTATCCATGTCTGCCTCGTGCAAACTGCTGTGTCAAACTTTAACCTGGTGGTGATTAACTCTTCCACTATACAAATAAGCATACGAGTCTCTTCCCTTATCTTTGCTCAATCAAGTCAATCATCCTAATTTTGAATGAGACAAATTGTTCCAAGTACTCACCTTGTTGGTTTTTTCCCTTCAATCATGCCTTACAGCAGTGTTTTGGTTGCTTTCTAAACTCTATCTTTTAATGAATGGCTGATAGAATTATGGTAAAAAAGTTTGAGCTGTTGATATTTGCATATTTTGTAATGGTTGTAATTTGTACTGCATGAGGAATGAAAAATGGCAGTTGGTTTTTAAGAACTGTGCTAATGAAGGCATGTTTTGTTCTATTCTTGCAGATTTTGGAGCTTGGAATTGTATCACACTCAGTAATCATTGGCCTATCACTGGGTGTTTCCCAGAGTCCATGCACAATTAGACCTCTAATTGCAGCATTATCGTTTCATCAGTTCTTTGAAGGATTTGCACTTGGAGGCTGCATCTCCCAAGCTCAATTCAAAACTCAATCAGCCACAATCATGGCATGTTTTTTTGCCATAACAACCCCAGCTGGAATTGGCATTGGAACTGCCATTGCTTCATTCTACAATCCTTACAGCCCATCAGCTCTGGTTATCGAAGGCATCTTAGACTCTTTGTCAGCTGGAATTCTGGTTTATATGGCTTTAGTAGATCTAATTGCTGCTGATTTTCTGAGTAAGAGGATGAGCTGCAATTTCAGACTTCAAGTAGTATCTTACTTCATGCTCTTCCTAGGAGCTGGTATGATGTCTTCCCTTGCCATCTGGGCCTAAATTTTAGTATAGAGGAGACCATTCATTTACTTCTTTTTTGGGTGTTTATTTTTGGAATGCAAGCGAAAATCATAAAATTCTTTATTTTGTTAATTTCTTCAATGACTGAAAGGAATGCGGCAGAAAAAAGAAAAAAAGATAGATGTTGTAACCTTAGATGGATGATATATGTCAGGCTCCACATCTTTTTTACCCGTTGTAAAAGATGCAAGTCTCTCTCTCTCTCTCTCTCTCTCTCTCTCTCTCTCTATATATATATATATATATATATATATATATTGACATCAACACCCCAAAGTGAAGGGAATTGATGGTTCAATCTTGCTAACAACTCTCTCTTTTTTCCCCAACATGGGAACCCTTCGTTGCAATGATAGCTGATGTGTAGTTCTAAGAGTTTGCTTTTAGATGAAAGAATTGGCCTAAGTCTCTAAAATCTGTCTTCAAATTGCTTGAAAATTGGTTTATGGGGAAGGCTTGTGGGCTTGGTTGTTAAAAGTCTTTTTTTCCCCCTCCCTTCCTGTTCCTGCATTACGGCCTTTAAAAGAAAAAAAGAGAAAGATATTTGTTGCTAATTTGGCATGAGCAAGACAAACCAAAAGAACATAAAGATGCTGAAGTGTGTTAATGGAGGAATGAAGTAGTAACGGTGGAGACTTGTTCTTGAGAGGAAAAAGAGAACCTTTATCCTAGATAAAGGTCTATTATTTTATTAAGCTTATAATATATCCTTGTTGTTTAACAATTAGCATTGATTTCATTGGTGTACAAAAATGGCGAGTGTACTTTTCAAGCTCCATCTCCATCCGACAAAGTACCACTATTCAACTAGGGACTACAACCGACTGATGTTAAAACTTTCTTCATATTCTCCCTCCATCCGCCAATAATTCACCGAAATGCCACTCTTTTCTCACCGCTCCTCCGTTGGCTCCGCTCCGGTCCACTCCCTTCCTTCTACTCCTCCAAACCACTCAAGCCTTCAAAGCCCATTTCCACGCTTTCCTCAACTCGCACTCCTTTGCCTCTTCATCGGTCTCGCAGGCACACTCTTTGCCATTTCCGCCATCCGCCGCCCTCAACCTTTACCTGTCTTCCTTTGCGGTAAATCCGAGGACACTTTCCGAGCCTTTTACTCTTCCTCAGTTTCTTGAAAACTCGGTGATGACAATAACAAAGGCTTAGTTGATTGCCCCAAGCTTCTCGCCTTCGTTGGCATCCAAACCGGGTTCGAATCGGGTCAATGCCGGGCTGCCCTTCGTAGCACCTGGTTTCCTTCCGACCCAGATGGCCTTTTAAGGTATATTTCAGAGTTCTCAATTTGGTTTCTTTTATTTTATAAAAAATTTAACATTGAAAATGTTGGTCAACGTAGTTTGATGTCCTGCTGAGCTTAGGATAGCAGACAAGTTGCATTTTTTTTCACTAAGATGGAGCAAGTACGGGTCTAGGTTTCAGGTTTGTAATAGGGAAATCGAAAGATGTGAAGAAAATGGTAATGCTTGAGAAAGAGATTGAAATGTAAAGAGATTTCATGCTGATAGATGTTGAGGTAGAGTTTCTTAAGCTACCTTACAAAACGTAAGAAAGTTTTAATTTTAACACTGTCATGTTGATGTAAGCAATGGCTTGATCATGTCTATGTTTATCCTTTTAACTTTTTCTTTCTTTCTTTTTGCGCTTCCATTTTCAGATTGGCATTCTTCATAGCAGCTTTTAAACCTTTTGAAGCAGATTATTATTATTTGCGTCCAGGTAATCCAAAAGTGAGTGTGTTTTCTAGTGTTAATGTGCTGAATTTGATGTTAGTTTTTTTTTTACTTCATCAGATCGGCTCGCAACTCTTCTTGCTAAGGAACGAAGCCATTCTCTGACTTACATTGAGTGCATGAAGAAGGGGCCTGTGATCACTGACCCTAAATTGAAATGGTATGAATTGTTCATGTAGTGACTTTTACCTCTTTGATGATTCATATTCTACCTTGAAATATGTAAAATTTTTGGAGGATTTATTAGTATAAAATTTTCAGGTATGAGAAATCACGACATCTGATTGGAAACGAGTATTTCTTGCATGCTTATGGTCCTTTATATGTTCTCTCTGCAGAGGTGGTGGCTTCATTGGCAGCTGCTAGGAATGGCAGGTTTGTCTTTGCTTTGAGTCTGATTCCACTTGCTATTTGTTAATCTTGATCATTCTTCGTATTGAATCCACCATTGAAATATTCCAAGTTTAGTTTTTAGTTCACCCGGCTGCATTTCTTTGGTAAAAAAAAGATTTTAATTTGTGATAAATTCTGCTTGATTTAATTGTCTTTGCAGCTATTTAGTTTTTGACATTTAAGTCGGGGCCTTCCCATTAGTTTGTCTTGGAACAATGGAACTTGGATAGTTGTTTGTTAACCTAATATCATGAGTTTAGCATGCGAAATTTTTTTCACACGAGGGCGAGTTTTTAATATAAAAGAATGCATTTACTTGTGCTTGTAGCTCATCTACACCCTACTTTTCTACTTGTTGAGAATCACCAAGCTGATAAATAGTGCTCATTCTTACCAAATCTGACTACTCAGTTATTCATTTGAATCATATTGTAGTTAATATCTCATGACCGTTGCAGATTTTAATCGTCTTTCACCTCTCTTTTTTTGGATTAATAAGATTTGTATTCATTCAAAGAAGTAGGCAAGCCTATTCCAAAATGGACAAAGCTAGCAGCAACGCAGTTTATAACAGCCGTAACAAAATCAAGAATAATAACAAGCGCTAAACAAGCATTTCTTCCTCTAATCCTGTTTTTTATTAAGCATCCTGTTAATACTGTCCCCTGCATTCTCGTCTTTCACCCTTCATTTCAATTAAGAAGTTATGATATGTTGCAAACATATAGCTCTAGTTATCTCACTTCTGCATTCAGATATCTTTGTCATACTCGGTTTAATATTAATAGAAATGACCAACTCCATACTATAGGCGATCAAACATGTTCTTGGTTTTATTTGTATCTTTTGTTATCCTCATTATTTCTCTTCACTGCTCTCTATAACCTCTCAAATTGTCTTCCCCCCTATAGTTATTCTATTATAAAATGACTTATTCCACCTTTCAGTTTGAGGATGTTCAACAATGAGGATGTCACTATTGGGTCATGGATGTTAGCTATGAATGTGCATCATGAAGACAACAGAGCAATATGTGATCCTCGATGTACACCTACATCAATAGCAGTCTGGGATATTCCAAGATGCTCAGGTCTATGTTGCTCCAACTCTTCATTTTTCTTGAAGTATCCGTGTCCGACACATATCCAGACATGGGTATGGAGATATGATCTTTCAAAGACCTTTCAGATACATGGAAAAACTTAGAATAAATTAAACATACCCGTGTCTGACACTCACACCCGAGTCCGAGTAACATAGGCTCAGGTAGCACAACCAGAGAATAACTGCTATATTATATTTTGTTAACAAAATGTTTTGAATGTGATAAATGCTTAGAATGCGGAGGTCTTATTGAGATTTTTATGATATGCCTCTTCCTTTTCCTTTCATATAAAGTGTGAATGTTTTTGTCAAAAGAACCTGTCATTAAGACCCTTTCTTCATGAAGCTGCTTGGTCTTCTTGTGCCTCACCTATATCTACCTAGCTGCCATAGGATATCCTTTTCACAGCTCGTAATACTAAAGTAAAAGGTTCTTTCTTTCTGTTTATCTTTTGATTTCTTAGCCTTAGATGGTACATTATGATTCGTCTAACAGAAGGTAGAAGAAGATCTCATGTAAAACCATAGCCTACCCTAACAAAGCATCAGGGCCTAAACCTTGATACACTTTTGTGTTTTCCCTATGAAAGCTCTAACACAGGCATCATTATATGGATCCAAAAATTGTGCATTTGCCCATAGTTGTGTTAAGGTCCTGCTAATATCCTTCCAAGTTTCATATATACAACTCTAGATATTCAATGAACATTTTCACATCCATTTCTCTATCACACCATGACCTCTATCTTTGTTTATTTACCTTCATATTGTCATACTTATTGCCAATTGGAAAGCATCCTTGTGCTCTGAGTTTTAGTAGATTTTTTAGACTGGATGCTATTAGATTTCTGCTGTATTCTATTTGTTACCGTCTGGTAATCTTTTTGATGGTAATGTAGTAAATTGCAAAACTGGAGTGGGAAACCTTGCTACTTCTTTGAAGTTGCATATTTGTCTGTGTTACTGCTAATACTTTTATCTTACTATTTGGCTAATGCTTATGCTATGCTTTAATGTGAGGTAGCTTCTTGAAATTTTGTTAATTACCGGTCAAAGTATCTGAGAGGTCTCTATACTATATCATCTAGTGTAAATTAGTCTCTCTACTATAAAACTAGATAATTTAGTCCTTATTCTTTTAAAATTGAAGCAAAAAGGTAAAATCATTAACTAGCGTAACTTGAACCGTTAAAAAAGCGGACGTGATACCAATAAAATATTTTATTTTAAAATGACGTCGACAAAATAAGTAATTAAGTTGTTGAAAATGTCACATCAAATCTTTTTTTAGCCACATGGCATTTTCCAATTAGTGATTTTACCTTTTCAGGTTAAATGTCACTTCAGTTTTTTTAAAGGTTCATTTTACATCAATTAGTGATTTTATTTTTTTACTTTAATTTTAAAAGAATAATAACTAAATTACCTAGTTTTATAATAAAATGATTAATTTATATTAGATGGTATAGGGGTCTCCCAAGTACTTTGACTGTTAAATTATTAAGGGAATGGACAAGAAATTAACCACCAAGCTTAGTATATTGGGACAACTTTCTCATTCCATATAATCTGTCTGTCTGATCTCCCTGATGAATAGATTGGTGTCATTTTCAGGTTTACGCAATCCAGCTAGCAAACTTAAGGAGCTTCACACGATCGTTATGTGTGCTCCAAAAGCCCAACATTGCCTCCTGATGACATGTGTATATGTAATTATTTTACCATGCAATTGCTGCTCACCTATAAAAGTTAAAGAGTTTTCGGCTTCCAAATCCGGTCGTCACTGTTTTGAACTCATCGATTTCTAGGGAACAGTTCTTCAAAAGAAAGAGATGGATCAGTAAATAATGAGTAACTGAAATGTGTTTGCAGGGGTGGGTTGTTGCTGCATATCTGATAACATTTTCCCTACTACCATATGATCCTTCAAAATGGCATTGCAGGTTCTGTTGATAATTGCAGAAACTTCATATCTAAATGATAAATTTTGTTGATAATTGCCCACGTCACCCTCTTCAGTTTTGGGGAGTTGTTGAGAGGTAGAAAAAAAAAATTATAAAAATTATATGTTTGTGTTAATTTTTTTTATTTATAAATTTATATAAATTTTTTACATATTAATAATTTATTTTATGTATATTTTTACACGTTCGTGTATTCGTATTGTGTTTATGTTTTTTTTCGTGTTGTGTTTTAATTATTTTTCTTATATTGTGTTCGTGTCGTGCTTTAGTTCATTTTATATTTTACATAGTTTTCATTATGATTCAATTTAGAGACAAAATTGTGTTCGTGACGTATTCCTATTTGTGTGTTTTTTTTTTTTATTTTATATTTTCAAAATATTATAAATTTATATAAATTATTATACGTTAATAATTTATATAAAATATTATAAAATTATATAAATTTTTACACGTTAATAATTATTTTATGTGTATTTTTATGCGTTCGTGTATTCGTGTCGTATTCATGTTATTTTTCGAGTTGCGTTTTAATTTTTTTTCTATGTTATTGTGTTCGTGTCGTGTCTCAATTTATCTTATATTTTATATTATTTTCATTGTGGTTCAATTTAGAAAAAAAAAATTATATGTTTGTGTCGTGTCTCAATTCATGATATTTTGCATAATTTTTCATAGTGATTTAATTTAGAGAAAAATTTATGTGTTCGTGACATGTTCGTGTTCGTGTTATTTTTTGTGTTTTCAAAATATTATAAATTTTTACTCGTTGATAATTAGTTTTATACGTTAATAATTTATATAAAATATTATAAAATTTTACAAATTAATAATTAGTTTTATATATTTTTTTACACGTTCGTGTATTCGTGTCGTGTTCATGTTATTATTAATGTTGTATTTTAATTATTTTTCCTATATTGTGTTAGTGTCATGTTTCAATTCATCTCATATTTTACATAATTTATCATTGTGATTTAATTTAGAGAAAAATTTATGTGTTTGTGTTATATCTCAATTCATGACATATTTTGCATAATTTGTCATAGTGATTCAATTTAGAGAAAAATTTGTTTGTTTGTTTGTTTGTGACGTGTTTATATTCGTGTTATTTTTTTTTTTGTGTTTTCAAAATATTATAAATTTATATAAATTTTTACACGTTAATAATTAGTTTTACATGTTAATAATTTATATAAATTATTATAAATTTATAAAAAAGTTTACACATTAATAATTCTTTTTATGTATATTTTTACACGTTTGTGTATTTATATCGTGTTCATGTTATTTTTCGTGTTGTGTTTTAATTATTTTTTTATGTTGTGTTCGTGTCATGTCTTAATTCATGAAATATTTTGCGTAATTTGTCATAATTATTCAATTTAGAGAAAAATTTAATTGTTCGTATTTTTTTTTTAAAGTATTAAATTTTATATAAATTTTTACACATTAATAATTAATTTTACATGTTAATAATTTTATATAAATTTTTACACATTCGTGTATTTGTGTCGTGTTTATGTTATTTTCGTGTTGTGTTTTAATTATTTTTTCTATGTTGTGTTTGTGTGGTGTCTCAATTAATCTCATATTTTACATAGTTTGTCATTGTGATTCAATTTAAAGAAACATTTGTATGTTCGTGTCATATCTCAATTCATGACATATTTTGCATAATTTGTCATAGTGATTTAATTTTTAAAAAAAATTATGTTTTGAAGATACGTTCATGTTATTTTTTAATTTGTGTTTTCAAAATATTATAAATTATATAAAAAAATTTACGTTAATAATTAATTTTACACGTTATTAATTTATGTGTTCATAATATTATTATTATTATAAAAATAAAAAATAAATTGTTTCATCCGCAATTAATGTGGGTTTTTTTTTCGTAGTTGTACTTGAAAAATGGGCAGACATTAGTACAAAGTACATTTGCAAACGAGAGTAACTGACAATCTAAGGAATGCAAAAAAAAAAAAAAAAAGCAAAATCCGTTCCCTTGTAAAAGTGCAATGAATTTCCCTACCTAACATACACGATGATGGTCCATACATTTATCCCCTTTCTCAAGCGTTGAATTTAAAGCATGTACTACTATTTATTGTTGCTCTTTATTTTGATTCTAATATTTTTTCATGCTTTTAAGTAGATTTGATAATTTTAAATACAATAAAAATATGATATGAAAAAAATAATCAAAACACAATACAAATTACGATATGATACGAAAAAATAATATAAATAAGATACGAATATATGAACGTGTTAAATTTATATAACAAAAATTATTAACGTATCAGAATTTATATAAATATATAATACATTGTAACGTGAAAAAAAAAACAATAATGGAATCATGTTAATATATTTGATTAAAAATAAAAAACTATCAAAAGTTTAATGATAAAATTTACTAAAAAAAAGTTTAATAGTAAAATGTAGAGGTTTTTAATTTGAGTGCTACATATTTTGTTAAGACCTTAATTATATATATCAAAAGAAAAAGTAAAAACAAAGAAAAAAAAATGCCATTTCTCATGGGAGGCAAAACTTTTTCTATATGGAGTTTGAAATTTTCAATTACTAGCAAGTTCCATTCATTTATCGATTTTTTTATCAGAATATAGCTAAAAAAAATTATTTACCAAAATACCATTGCTTTCAGATTAATTCTCAAAATTCGCTTGTTTTAAAACTAGCTGGAAAATCGCCATCCCCCATGGCGATTTTCCAGCGTAAAATTTTCAAAATTTGCAAAAAACACCAAGGAAAATCATGACCCCCCATGGCGACTTCCCCTGATGTTTTTTGCAAATTTTGAAAATTTCACCAAGGGAAATCGACATGGGGGGTGGCGATTTCCCTTGGTGTTATATATATATATTTACTTAAATTAAAAAAAAAAAATTGCAAATTTATTTTTAAAATTTGTATTTTAATTTTAAAAATTGTAAATTAAATAAAAAATTATAATAAAAATTTAAAAAAAAAATTAAAAGTCCAACGGTATATTTCTTATTTAAATTTTATGAAACTTTTTTTAAATTTTTTTAGTTAAATTTTACTATATAACCTTTTAAAACAAAAAAAATAATAATAAAATCAAATCAAATTTTTTTGAAGGCAACGGTAACTTGGCCGTTGCCTTCAAAATCCCCCCCTACACACACACCACTCTTCTATAAATAACCCACCTCATTTTCTACAACTTATTTTTATTTTCTTTCTTCTTTCTACAATCATTTTTTTTCTACCAACAATCTTTGTTTCTACAACAATATTTAAAAATGGCTTCATCATCACTATTGAGGTTGCAAGAAAATCACATATCGGAGGTTATATTTAAAGAGGTAAGTAAATTGTTGTAATATTATTTGTATTACATTATCAAATTTTAGTAATTTTTTAATTATTATTATTTTGTAAATTTATAGTTTTATAATTTTATAATTTTTTTATATTTTTAATGTTTTAATTATTATAGTTTTATCATTTATTAATTAGTATTGTTTTTTCATTTTATAGTTTTATAATTATTTATTTTTTATATTGTTTATTTTGTATTATTATAGTTTTTTAATTATTTAATTATTATTATTTTTTCATTTTATAGTTTTATATAATTTTAATTTTTATATTATATTATTTTTTATTATTATAGTTTTATAATTTTTTAATTATTATTCCTTTTCATTTTATAGTTATTTCTTTTTTATATTATATAATTATTTAATAATTATATAAATAATTTTAAAATTTTATATTATTATTGTTTTGTTATTTTATAGTTTTAGAATTTTTTTTATTTTTTATATTGTTTAAAATTTTTAATTATCATAGTTCTATAATATTTTAATTGTTATTATTATTTTATTTAATTTAATTAATTATCAACATGATACTCGTCGCGTGTTACGTTCAAGGAAATTTACATTGGAGGACCCACATCCATCTATTATCGACCACTTAAGAAGAGCCGGATTTTATCACGCAACTCAAATTCGACGATTTTTTATACAACCCGACTTAATCAGTGCGTTGATCGAACGATAAAGACCCGAGACGCACACTTTTCATTTTTCATTTGGTGAATGCACGGTAACTTTAGAAGATGTTGCGCTTCAACTTGGACTTTCGGTCCATGGCGATGCAGTTACAGACGGAAGCTTGCTAGATTGGAATGAAGAGTGTCAAAATCTATTGGGCTTGGTACCTTTAGATGAGTATGTATCTGGCTCAACGGTGTGAGACTAAATTGGTTGAAATCCTTTCAAAATCTTCCATTCCAAGCAACTGAAGAACGGATACAATATGCTACTAGAGCATATATTTTACGTTTGATTGGAGGATTACTGATGCCTGACAAATCGAGCAGTCAGGTATATTTAATGTATCTTCCATTACTACGTGATTTAGAGCATGCGGCAAATTATAGTTGGGGTGTGTTTGGCGGTTTTGTATAGAGAATTGTGCCGGGCTACAGTTCCAAAAAGCCATGACATAGGTGGATGTTTAGTGCTTTTACAATCATGGGCTTGGTATCGGCTGCCCTTTCTTGCTTCGCGCATGGATGTTTCGGCTGTATACCCCATTGTAAGCAGGTAATAATCTTTACTATTTTATTAATTTTGTACGAACTTGTATTTTTATAGATCTATTAAGATTTTATATGCATTTTAACAGGTGGAGTAGGAGTAGAGATTTTACCGAGACTCCGACCGACCTTGCAAGTATAAGATTGCGACTAGATCGAGTAGGATATGATAAGGTAAATATTTCGATTGTTATATTCAAGTATTTTTGTATTTAATCCATATGAAACTAATAATTTGTAATAATTATTAGCAGTTTTGGTGGATGCCATATCCCTCAAGTGAAATTATGGCATGCCTCCTATCGGATGCCTACAATAATTGTAATATATGGAAAGCAAACACAGCATTGATATGCTTTTCATATGTAGAGTGGCACCAAACTGACAGGGTGTTGCGACAATTTGGGATGCAACAACCAATTCCTGCAGCCCCGGTGAACCTTGATAAGCTTCACAAGATCGACATGCGTGGTCGTCATGAGGAATTCTGGCCTGCGAAGCATGAACATTGGATCCATTGGTGGAATATACGTTGTCAACGAATTCCGACAGGTTATCAAATTGTTGGTAATAATTTCAACCCATCTAATGATTACATAGGATGGTATAAAAATGAAGGTCGGCCTTTTGTTTGTCCACCGTTGGGGTATGAAGATGTTAGGAGTATGTCATTTACTGGACGAACTTCAACTCCAGTCCCTCCTATACAGGATATGGAAGCTCCTAAACCTAGCTGACAACGTGGGCGGACGCGTCAAACGGCCTCATCGGAGTTCACAGCACCGAGGATGTCATTTAGTCATCATGAACCTGAACGGGATCATGGAGTACCATCCAGTCATCGTTATTCCGTCAGTCACCCCGGATATGACATTGATAAGTGTTACCGACCATCACCGCCAATAATGAGGTTAAATGACCAGCTTCCCATCCTAAGTCCAAGCTCAGCATATCTAATATCAATGTATCAGTTTGGAACCCCTGCGTCAGCATTTGATAGTACATCATTTCTGAGTCTATCTAGTAGTCAGGTTCCCGTTATGGGTGAACTAGGTGTTGGCTCCTCCAGCAGTGGGTTTCAAATTTTTGATATAGAATAAATGATTGATGACATACAATCGGAACCAGTAACGGTTACAGCAAGAGGTCGTGGTCGACCGCGAATACGTGCCACTGACGAGGTTGAACGACGGGTCCAACCAACACGCACTAGGAGAGCTCGACACTGTTGCTCTACACCACGCAATAATTAGAATAAATGTACTTTTATCAATATAACAAGAATAATGTATTTTAAATTTGTAATATATAAATTTATATGTTTTGCATTTCATGTTATTTATTTTAAATTTGTTGGAAAATTAATTGTTATTTTTAATTTTTTTTATTCAGCATATCTAACTAAAATGTTAATGTTGTTATTTAATTTATAAAAATGTAATAAAATATATTATTCAATATATTTTTATAAAATTTCTTAATTTTATATAAAATAATAATCCAAATTACATGATAAGTAGAAAAAACTTGCATAACATTTTTTTTTGATGGCAAAATATGTAAATATTACAGGTTATGATAACATGTAATTTCTTTATTGTTGATGCGAACTCTCCCTCGATGTGCCAGATTGATGCGGACATTTTCGACGGTTATGACCTTCATTTCTGCATAATCCACAACGTCTTGGTTGGCCTTTCTCCCTGAGGTCCATTTCATTACGAATACGACTTGGTTCTAGCAGACCATATGGATTTCTCCTCATTTCTTGATTGGGACACACTTCTGGACCATCATATTGAGGCCAATAACCTTAATTTCCAACTGCTTCGAACTCATGTCTATAAACATTCAATATATTTTCCAATCTATAGACATTGTCCACATATTGCATGCAATCTACATAGACATGTGCACAAGGAGCAACTACATGTGAACAAGGGAACCTTTGTGCTTGAAACTTCCCACAGTCACACCACATGTCACTGAGCTTTACTTTGTACTTCATTGCAGAAACACCCTCTTGTGGATCAACTAACTCTTCAATCAGAAAAGATTGATTTGCTCGCGTAAAATAACGAACAAAGTGAGAGTTAGCTTTCCTGCGATTTTTTTGCATAGTCTGTGTGACTGTTTCACAGTATGTGTGCCCTCCCTCCCTCCATCATTGCAATTTGCTTGTTCCACATCTTAACAAAAAGTGCAGCCAACCTATAATATGTTGATTGCACTAAAGCAGTAATGAGAAGATGACGGGTTCCCTTCAACAACGAATTGATAGATTCAGCTAGGTTGGTTGTCATATGGCCATAACGTCTTCCTTGATCATATGATTGGACCCACTTCTCCTTGGGGATCTTATCAAGCCAATTAGTCGCCTCTGCATTTTCTCCACGAAGATTTTCATACATGAAATGAAAATTCGATCACTTCAACTCGTATCCTAATAAAATTAAAAACAAAATACTTGTGAATTTCAGTATTATTTTATATACTAAAGGAAATATAAGAGATAAAATAACTATAATTCGATTCCATACCCATGTTAACAATGTGTCGACGCAATTCCTTATTGTTAAACTTCTTCATAAAGTTAGCTGCAATGTGTCGAATGCAGTACACTGAATATAGATGTGGAGGATTCCATCCATTACCATCGCGTCTAATCACAGCTTTGATGGCTTCATGTCGATCAGACATCAAGCATATGCCAGGCTGTTTTGTCACATGTCTACACAAATTAGTGAGAAAGAATGACCAAGTCTCTGTTGTCTCACCCTCCACAATAGCAAAGGCAATTGACAGTATGTTTCAGTTGCCATCTTGTGCAATAGCTAACAATAATGTTCATTTGTATTTTCCATATAAGAAAGTATCGTCTATTTGCATAATAGGTTTACAATACAGATATCTTTCAATGCACGACTTAAATATCCAAAATAGTCGATGAAATATTCTCTTACCTTGGACCAGTCGATTATCGTGATATGCAGGTACCCTTTGCAATTCCACAATTGTACCAGGCACGAAATGGCATTGCACCTAACCATTTAGGTAGCTCATTGTACGATCTATCCCAATCGCCAAAAACTCGAACAATTGCTTTTTGCTTTGCTTTCCACGTTTTCTTATAGGAGGTGATGTATCCATACCAGATTCGCATCTCAGCGATCAAAACTGAAACGGATATCTCCGGATTTGCTTGGACCAATGACAGAATGCATGAACATATAATGTTAGAATCTAACTTGCAATGATCTTGTGAAATCCTCCCCGATGTGCAAGTATGAGGTCCTTCATATTTTCTAATCTCCCATGCATGTTTCTTCTTCATAAAAGTTTCCCTTATTCTCCAATTGCACCTTTTCCCATACATTAGACATTTGGCATAATATTTGGTCCGCTCAGATTCAATTACTCTGTAATCTACAGAGTTTTTGATGTTATAGTGCTTAATAGCTGAAAGCACAGCCTCTTTCGTTGGAAATTGTAACCCAACACATAGATCAACTGCAGATGGATCAAATGTCAGAGGTGTAGCTAATGTATGAGCATACTCAGGAAATTCTGGCACTTGCATTTCCTCCAGATCCAGGGAATGCATATGGGATGCAACCTCATATGGGGAAAGATGTCAATGAGTGTTGATCTTAGCAGGGACGATGTCTGGGTCAGAAGCACTGTTGTCATCACTTGCGAATTCAGCATCCTCTTCCTGCTCACTAAAGTCACCGACATATTCACCATGGACTCCACGTGGCGGAACAGGATCAACACCAGCTGGCTCATCTTCGAGGGTAGTAGGAATTGTTTGTGAGACTAATGAATTATGAAACGTTGTAGCTTGAGATAGCAGAACGACTTCTTCTATGGGAACGTCGTATGTAGTGTGAACATAGAACGGCCCAGAATCATCATCTTCTGTAGTAAAGTTTTCTGTAGTGCGAACATTTGAAGGCCCACAATTATCGTGAACATCCTCTATGTCAGCATATAACTCAAGTACACCAACATTTGCAAATGTCTCATGAGCATAAAACATGCATCTGACATCATCATCATCTTCAAGTGGAAATGTTCTATATCGGACACATCCTTCACCAATGAAAGAGGATGCCTATACTTAATCTCTGAAACTCTTTTTTTTTTTTCAGCTTTAATTTTTGTATGAATTTGCAGCTTCAGTTCCTTTAATGTGACGTCTTCTTCAACACGAAAACTTTTAGGACGTTCACAATCAAAGGTAGCACCTTCGTCAGTATTATGAATTTGGACATTATAGTAGACCAATGCGATCACTCTATTGCTCATGTTGTGTAGTAATGAAACTAAGAAGGATGAGAATGAAGGTATTATCACTCGACAAAAGAAAGAAGAAATATAGAAAGATGAGAATGAGGAGGTATTAGCACTCAGAAAAAATCTGATTGAAAAACTGCTGTAGGGGGTATTGTAAACCTTCATCAGTATTATGAATTTATAATGGTTCATTATGTTGTACCAGATGACAAATCTCATCCTTTGTATAGGATGGAATCTGATTCTCATTTTTGGCTAGGGTTAATTGACTGAAAAACTGATAACTCATTCAATGCAAAAACTGATGATAAATCCCATCTTTTGTACCGGACTGTCCAATAGTCCCATCCATTGCAGAAGGAATCCAATTCCAATATTTTTTGCAGCATTTGATTCACTAAAAATAGCTGAAACCTATCCCATACCCTAAATCATTAGTCTCATCCATTGCAGAAGGAATCCAATTTCAATATTTTCTGGAGCATTTGATTGACTAAAAAATAGCTAAAACCTATCCCTTACCCTAAATCATTAGTCCCATTAGTCCCATTCGTTGCAGAAGGAATTCAATTCTAATATTTTCTGCAGCATTTGATTGACTGAAAAATAGCTGAAACCTATCCCTAACCCTAAATCATTAGTTCCATCCATTGCAGAAGGAATCCAATTCCAATATTTTCTACTGCATTTGATTGACTGGAAAATAGCTGAAATCTATCCCTAACCCTAAATCATTAGTCTCATCCATTGCAGAAGGAATCCAATTTCAATATTTTATTTAGCATTTTATTGACTTGAAAATAGCTGAAACCCTAACCCTAAATCTGATCAATACTCTCATCCATTGCATAAGGAATCCAATTCCAATATTTTATGCAGGATTTGATTCACTGAAAAATAGCTGAAACCCTTACCTTAATCCTAAATCATTAGTCCCATCCATTGCAGAAGGAATCAAATTCCAATATTTTCTACAACATAAAATTAAAATAAATAAAAAAAATTAATTTATATAAAATTAAAATAAGAAATTAATTTAATTTTTATATAAAATTTAAATAACAAATAAAATATTAATTTATATAAAATTTAAATAAGAAATCAAATTTTAATTTATATAAAATTTAAATAAGAAATACATTTTTTGAAAATAAAATTGTATTTTATATAAAATTTAAATGAGAAATATTTTTTTTATAATTTTAATAAGAAATAAAATATACTTTTTATGAATTTAAAATAATAAATTTTATTTTAATTTTTATAAAATAAAAATTAAATTACATTTCATTTTTTATAAAATTAAATAAATTATAAAATTTTAGTATATATTTTTAAAAAAAAATTAAAACAATCGAAGATACATTTTTTTATACCTGTTTGTTACAGATCTCACATATAAAATTTAAATAAGAAATCAAAATTTTTATTTATATAAAATTTAAATAAGAAATAAACTTTTTTATATAAAAAATTAATAAGAAATATAATTTTATTTTTTAAATTTTAATAAGAAATAAAATTTTATTTTTTATAAAGTTTTAATAATAAATTAAAATTTATTTTTTATAAAATTAAAAAATTATAAATTTTTAATATATATATTTAAAAAAATAAAAAATCAAACCGAGATAAATATTTTTATTTAATTTATAATTTTTAAAATTAAAATACAAATTTTAAAAACAAATTTGCAATTTTTTTAAAATTTAAGTAAAAAAAATATATATATACCACCAAGGAAAATCGCCACCCCCATGGCGATTTCCCTTGGTGAATTTGAAAAAAAACACCAAGGAAAATCGCCATGGGGGTGGTGATTTCCCTTGGTGTTTTTTGAATTTTTTTTAAAAATACACCAAGGGAAATCGCCACCCCCAATGGCGATTTTTCTTGGTGTTTTTTGCAAAATTTGAAAATTTTACGCTGGAAAATCGTCATGGGAGATTGCGATTTCCCAGCTAGTTTTAAAACAAACGGATTTTGAGAATAAATCTGAAAACAACGATATTTTGGTAAATAATTTTTTTAGCTATATTCTGATAAAAAAACTTTCATTTATCCAACCAAAAAAAAATCCACATAAAATGTACTAACGGGGAGTTTTTTTTTTTCTTGTTGGAAATTGGTTTTTTTACCAGAATATAGTTTTTTATTTTTTTTAATTGCTGAAATACTGATCATTTATTTTTAATTACCAAAATTTATTTTTTTAAAACCTGTTAGGAAATCGTCATGGGCCATGACGATTTTTCAACATCTTTTTCATTTAAAAAAAATTAAATAAGGAAAATTGTTATGGCCCATGATGATTTCCCTTCTTCAATTTTTTTTTAAAAAAAATTGAAAATAACACAAGGAAAAGATCGCCATGGGCCATGACGATTTTTCAATCATTTTTCAAAAATTGTATTCAAAACTAACGTTAACCAACGGTACAATTTAATTTAAATTTAAAATAAAAATTATTGAAAAATCGTTATGGCCCATGACGATTTTTTAATATAAAATTAAAAAAAAAAATTTAAACAAAGTTGAAAAATCGCTATGGGCCATAAAGATTTTTCAACTATGAAATTTATTTATTTTTTTAAATCATAGTTGGGAAATTGCCATGACCCATGGTAATTTCTTAATTTTGTTTTTTAAAAAAATTAAAATTTTATGTTGAAAAAATGCCATGGGCATAGTAATTTTTCAACTGGTTAAAAAAACGAATTTTGATAGTTAAAAATAAAGTATTGATATTTCGAAAATTAAAAAAAAAAAAGTTATATTGATATAAAAAAAAAAAAAAACCTTGAAAATTCGTTGTACTTGTTTGGTAATTGTTCCAGTAGTTAGATTAAATTACAATTGATTTTTTAGTACTCCTAGTCCTAGCACTAGTACTTTTTTTTGTACTCCATATAGCACAATTAAATATGTTTACCTAATTTTATTAATGACTATAATGGAAGGATCGGATTAATTGATATTTAATAACATTCGAGTAAAAGTTATTTAATTATTATTTTAGAAAATGTTTTTATTTTTATTGATTTCAAAAAAATAATAATTCAGTAATTATATATTTTTATTTAAATATCACTTTAATCAATAACACTAAATATTGATTAACATTTTTCATAATGTAAACATATTCATAAAGTCCAAAAAAAATACTAAAATACTACTCTATAAACTAAAACAATGTATCACTTGCTAAGGGCAGGACAAAAACTAGTCTTGAAAATGACTTAAGATTCAAGGGGGAAAAAAAAAGTTGTTAACTAATGTTTTTAGGATTTTTTAAAATTAATTAATATATTATTTATAACAATAAAATTATATAAAATACAATAATTGATAATTTTATTCATTATTTTTAATACATTAAATAAAAATATTATTATATATAATAACTTAAAAAAATATCCTTAAAACATTAATAATTATAATAATAAAAAAAGCATAAATTAAGTTGCAGGCAAACAAAAAAAAGGATAAGACAAAATTAATAGGAAACTCATACTACTAACTAGTATTAAGTTAAGACAAACATTTGTGGGTTAATTAATGAGAAGGGCAATCTCGTAAACTTAAAATACATTTAATATTGCGTTCCTCGAGGCAATCCTGTCGTTTACCCAACACCAACCAAACACTCCTTTGTCTTTGGCTCAGCTCGGCTCAGCTGATTCTCTCCCTTTAATTTCGACAAAGACAAAACGAAACTCTTCAGTTTTTTTATTTTTCTTTCTTTCTTCTTCTTCTGCTTCTTTCAAAAACTGACTATTTTGACAAATCTTTTGTCTCTACTTTCGTCACCTCTTTCACCCTCTAATCGCCACGTCATCTCTCTTACACCTACCATCCTACGTGGCATTACCACCTCCTTTTGCCAACGTGTCCCTCTCCCCCCTTTTCCTCTCTTTATTTATATATATTACGCGTTTCTCCCAACTCGACAAATTAAAAAGAAAAGAAAAGAAAAAAATGATGATGCTAGGAGGAGAAGAAGACTTGAAGACACCGGAGACTGAACTTTCCGGCAATATTGCGGGGAAGTTGAACGTCTTGTTGACGGACTCCGACGATGAAAGCGAGTTTTCCAATGAGGGTTTGGTCGAAGAAGAGAAACTAGATGAGATAATGCAAGATCTTTACAAAGAGATAACAAGCTCTTCTTACAACACTTCACCACCACAAACGGTAACTTTTCCATCAGCGTCATCGTCGTCTTCTTCATCTCCGCTTTCTTTGTCCTCTCTGCCGTTCTTTGCCGTTAGCGACGTTAAGAGTGAGAGCTGTGGGGCTTCAATGTCTGACTCATCGTCCACTGTAATGGCTGGCATTGAGTTCATGGGACCCGCCGGAAAGTTACCCGACGTAAAGGTAGGGTTACCGGAGACCGGAAACGGGTCACCGGAGAACGAGTTATGGATACCGGGTATGGAGTTTGACGATAAAAATGTAGTAGTAGGAGGAGGAGGAGGAGAAGAGAAAATGGAGAGCTGTGATGAAGGGGAGGTTGGTGATGATCAATGGCTGGCAAGAATTCTAGGGTGGGGTCCACTGGAACTCGAGGAGTGGACCTGAACTGAAAGCTGAGATTGGGGATGATGTGATGATCTTTTGAGTCCCATCCATGAAGTTTACCGTACAGAGAGAGCCCTTATAGTTGTAGGGTGTAGGGATAGTGTCCTTGGGAAGGGTGGTTTATGTCTACTTGGGGGATTTTAGATTATTTGTACTTACACCTTCTTTTTTTTAACTTTTCTCTCATGGAAGTTTTGGTATCCTCTTTATTTTGCAGAGTAGTCCAGAAGGACCAGAACCAGTGACATTTTCTTTTCTTTTCTCTCCTTTTCCTTTAAAGTTTCTCTTCCGTGCATTACTTACAACCATAGGAAACTAATTAATTAAAATACTTACTACTTTTTGCATGAATTCTATCAATGCTCAACTCACCTCGGGTTTCGAGTTTATCTCAACTCAATCCAAGTTTAGTAAATGTTGAATCCAAAAAATAATCATCAATGATATGAGGAGAAATAACTAGTCTTAATTTCTTTGTTTTTGTGCTTAATTAATACTGGTGGCTAATAGTGTTAGGGCTCACGGAGCTAAGCTAGGAAATGGTCAAGTTGATGTTGCTTTCATGATGTACAATCTGATTCGGGAGAATCACTTCACTGGAAATATTATATGAGATTTAAATGTCTCCTTTTTTTTTATGAGTGCAATGCATAGAGGCCAATCTCCTTAACTTTCATGTTTTAGAAAGGTGGGTGGTGGGTACTGGATAGGGTTCAACGTCTACAAATGCTTTGTTTTGGGGTGCTTGAGTTATAGAATTTGATCAAAGACATTTAATCCTCCAAACAATATATAGCAAAAGCTTTTTATAATAATCAGATAATAATTAGATATCATGTGATAGTTTTTCGAGCCTTAGTAAATAAATGATCAGAAAAACAAACACTTGAAAGCACTTATTGCATCAATTTCACGGCAGAAAATCATGCATGATTCTAGCGGTTTAAACTTTAAACACTTAAACACCTATTTGCAAAGAATGGAGAAGAAAATCAAAAGTGTCCCACAGTTTCTTTGCAAGGTATAAATGGTCAAATAACTTAATTAATTGTACAGAACAAGGGGTCACTGAGAAAGAGCCTTGGGAAGTTTGGGGTAGAAGGGAAACCTTTTGTGGAATTCTTTTTATTGAGTAAAAGCATTCCAATTACAAGAAAAAACTGGGAGATGAAGAGTATGGATTACTTCGGGGATGCTGCTTAGGCATTTTTTTCGTATTAATTCAGTTGTATCACTGCAAAGATTGATGTATGGTGAATAAGATTTAATTCAGTTGATTTATGCAACCACTTTTAAAATGTAACATTCATTAAATTTGAGTTCAAATTTTAACATTGCAACTGTAATTGTTTGATACGGAAAAAAAAAAATACTGATGTACGCTATTGTTCAACATTACATCTTATGTTTTTTATTTTTATTTTGAAGAGGTTAATAATGTATTTAAGCCTTATCAAAATTAAGGATCCAAGTACTTGAGAATCAAGAGTGTAGTTGTTTATCATAATTATATTTTCCTGTAATGGAGGAACAAAAAATATGCTTGCAATGGCAGCAATTAGAGAACTAATGTATATGAACTTGCTTTATCTATAGTTGTGGTAATTGAAATTATTGCTGGACCAACGCCCCGAAGAGTATACTGTTGAACCTACCCCAATGCCTGGTCCTTTGGTCATTCTAGACTGCATCCAACTAATTTCTACCTAAGAAGATGTGACCACATCTGGAACCCTTGGCCTCTTGCCTCTTGCCTCTTGCACCATGAAAATTGAATATATATTACTGCCTTCGTCAATTATTGTGGCTATATTAAGGCTCTTGTGCCTTTTTAGACGATGGACTTTGCTGGCTAGATACAAGATAAGATAGGAAGATATTTTTGCAAGTTTTGGTCTCGAAGTAGCTAGGTTGAAATCTTCTCTTATTCGATGGGGTCTACGTGATTGCTGCTAGCTTCCCTCGATTTTTTTACCTGCCTGGCCCTGGTTCAGTGGCTTAAATTATGACAAAAGAGATCAGCCAAATTTGCTGAAATTGGTAAGAGGTTCGACTTGCTTTCGCAAATTCCACAATGCATTATATATGAAATTTATTTGTCAGCATTGATGAGTGGGACAAAATATGGTTTTCTTAATAATGATGCTCTCTATTCATTTATAGCATATTGTTGCATGAGATTTTCCAAGATTTTTCATAATTTTTTTAATATTTTTGAACAATGATTGAGTTTTCGGATTAATCCGGGCTCGGCTTGAAATTAGGTCAGGAAAATAAAAAAAATCGAGTCATTTTCCGACCCGACTCATGAACAGATTTAACTGTGAAATTATGATCCTTTATCTAATAACCAAGTCAATAATATTTTTGACCAAAAATGTTGCATTATGTGAAAGTATATATTGGTATATTTGTCCAATGAAGCCAATACTAGTCATGGTAAAATCTATTAAATGTCGACTCATCAAGTAGCAAGCTGCTATATAAACTAAAGGACAAGATCATTCTAACATAAATCAAAAGAGACTTTGGCAAAAGATTGAAAGATAAATCACCAACCAACAAAAAGTTACTGATCAATTCATAATAATAAAAGCAAATTATATTTTCCATTCAATTTCCAAATAATCTTTGCTTAGTCCTTCTCACCAAAAAAGAAGCTGAAGACATGACAATCCAACCCACAATAATCATCAATATTGGTGCACGTACGTATTTATATACAAATTAAAATTATAAAGGGAAAAGCTTTAGCGGTTGGCTATGCAAGCTACTGCTGCAACCTCCATGTAAATTGCTGAATTTGGAGACTTTGGTCCACCCCCATGGTCTGCACTTTGGCTGCCTCTAGGTTCATGACCATGATCCAATTTCCACTACCCTTTGGTTCAGTGGTTCATAGGTTTAGGCTTCTATAATAAGAAACTACCACTTAGCCCTTCCAACCATTGTGGTTAGTGGTCACAACCATGGTTGGAGCTCGGGTGCAAATAACTGAACTTTGGCCTGGCTGTAATTCGAACCTTCCCATTAACTTTTGGCTTTTGCAACAATCGAGTTTGATTTGAAGTATAATTAAGATAAAGCAGACGATCGGGGTGGACCTAAGCTGAGTTCAGCCTGGCTGATCTGAAATATGCAGCCAAAAGAAGAAGAAGAAGACGACACTGGCTGCTCCACTATTATAACTTGCAGGCCCACTATTATATATATGGGCTGACTGTTCCCATTTTGAAGGGATATTCTTACAGCCCTCAATGAGCTCATTACAGTAAAATAGAACAGTATAATCAAAGTGGTGATTGTTACTTTTCTTGACGGCCCACAAGTGGAAAATTTTCTCTTTCGAGGCCCAAAGCTGATGAAGTACTAAAATGACCCTAAAAGATATGTTATTACTAACAAGTAAAGCAAAAGATTTTCTGGTTCTTGTTTGCTTATTGTAGATACTCGTTTTTGGTCAATAACATTTTATGCAGGAAAAAATCTTATATGCAGCGGGCTTTAGTAATAGTCTCCCTGTCAGCAGCGCTCTTGGCACGTCGCTTGGCACGTCACTTGGCACGTCGCTTGGCACGTCTCTTGGCACGTCGCTTGGCACGTCTCTTGGCACGTCGCTTGGCACGTCGCTTGGCACGTCGCTTGGCACGTCGCTTGACACGTCGCTTGGCACGTCTCTTGGCACGTCACTTGGCACGTTGCTTCCTGGCACGTCGCTTCTTGGCAGCAGGACTTCCTGCAGTAATACACAACTACATGAAGACTGTGGAGCTAACCCGGGAAGGTTGGCAGGATTCTTGAGTTTGCTCCACTCTTGGGATGTCTTGGAGAGCATGGCCTGGAGGCTCAGATATGGAGATTGTTAAGAAGTTCGCTTCTTAACCTTTCCCTAGAACACAAGTGCTTCCCTATCCCGCTGAACGGACAGTGCATTCTCAAGCGTGCTGTCAGTAGCCTTCCTTCACTACATGTGACTGAAACACTTCTCCTGATGTAACCTCTCATAACTAGCACTTCTCCATTATCATATATAACCTCTCCACCACCCATGATTGAGATCATGTTTATATAAAATAACTTCTCACTCTCTTAGTAACTTCTCATTGTAACCTCTTTGGAGAGGTTATAAATAGAAGTCCAAATACTTCATTTTGGATCTTTTGGCCATTTGACAAACTTTCTGACGTTAAGAATTCTCTGCAACATTTTCTCTGTAATTTCTACAACCACCATACTTTCCACCATCCTCAGCCACTTACAGCCTTCATCACCACCACCTGCCACCGCACTTGTTCTCTAGGGTCTGCTCCAATCTTCCTCTCCGCCATCTCCCTACGAAATCTCGTTTTACTGGTTTGTAACGTTTCCTCACCCGATCAAAAACACCCTCTACATTTTGGAGACTCCACTGGGGAGGAGCGATTGCATTGAGTGAAACACTTTCGCCGGAAAAAAAATGGAAGACTCTACTGAAAACCAAAGTGCACCAGTTCCATCTTACATCCAGGATCTGATGAAGATGATGAAGGCTAACGAGAAAAAAAAATACAGAGGCTAGAAGAAAACAATAGAAAGATTATGGAAACCATCTCTCAGTTTACACCTTCCTCTAATGCCACTACATCCCAAGTCTAACCTGCGAACAATGAAAATGGGAAAGACCTTACATTGTCCATGAAGTGAATGATAGTGGTTACTGCAAGTTGATCAACCCAAAGAATAATGTGGTTACTACGCCTATTAACTTTCAATATATCAAGAAATTCCATGTATGAAATCTGGACTCTATCTTTAATTCTTCATATTACTTTTTGTAAATAGAAGTTAATTGCATGTCCATACTTATCTTTCATCGTCAGTTGACTACTATGTCCATCTGTAAAGAACTATGACATGTATGAAAAACGATGAATTCCAGTCGCAGCTTTATCGCTTAAAATCTGGCTGTACTTTATTGCTCCTGTCATAGCGCAGCTTTTAACGCTTACTTTGACTATGACATTGATTATAAACCAGCCGCAGCTTCATGCTTAAATTTTGGCTGGAATGTGATAATTATACTTTGGCCGCAGCTATAATCGCTCATACCTTGGCCACAAGTCGCTTATTGGGTTGAATGATTTACTTCATTTAAGGTTGAGATACAATCTCCCTAATGAAAGTAGATAGTTCCCCTTGGCCGCAGCTCTAACGCTTATTTTAAAGGGTTGAATAGTTTACTTTATTTAAGGTTGAGATTCAATCTCCCTAATGAAAGTGAATAGTTCCCCTTGGTCGCACGACTCTATCAAAAGTAAAAAGTGTGTGTGAAAAACGTATGACATTCACATAAGTACACAATTACTATGAATAAATTTAGCATAATATATGTATGTTTTATTATGATATAAAAGTTCAAAAACAACTCAGTTCAAAAAAAAAAAAATCAAAATGAAAACAAGTCTACTCCCTTATGTTGTCCCATGGAGAAGAATTAGAGCTACGAAGATGATGAATATTATCTAGCTGGTTCTGCAACTCCAGGTTCTTGCGCTGATATGTCTCTGTTTCCTGCTTAAGAGAATCAAGCGTCTGTCTAACTTCATCCAGACTCGTCTCTACCTGAGCTTTGTCTACCTCTATGTTAAGAATAGCTTTGGCCTTAGCCATACAAGAAGTAAGACATCCCAGTCTGAACCCAGTTTTGGTAACCACATCCATGAGTGCAAACATCTCTTGCAACTTTGCTGGAGGGATATCCGACCATCGAGCATCAGCAATTACTAAAGCCTTACCAAATTGTCCCAGAAAAAATGAAATAAATCCTTCAATCTGAAAGGTGCAAGTAGTCCAGAATTCACCCTCTATTTTATAAATGTCTTCCAAATACCGCTGATATTGTGAGTCAACGGAGAAACCATGGAAATCCACTTTTGAAGTACCAAGAGAAGTATTGACTCCAATAGTCTGAGATGGAGTTGACCCAAGAATACTCAGTCCAAAGGCAACTGTTCCGAAGGAAGTGATTGTCCCAAAGGCGGATCCTGTTGCAAAGGTGACTGTTCCAGAACTTGTAGCTAGGTTAAAATCTCTAACTCCTAGTACTGGGGAGGAAGGAACAAGAGGAACACCTAGAGCGGTAGTAGAAACCATAGTATCACCAAATTCAGGCTGAGCGGTATCCCTGGTATGTTCCCTCTCCTGACTTTGAACAGTAGCATCACCAAGTTCAGGCTGAGTGGTATCCCTAGTATGTTCCCTCTCCTGACTTTGAGCAGTAGCATCACCAAGTTCAGGCTGAGTGGTATCCCTAGTATGTTCTCTCTCTTGACTTTGAACAGTCTCTATGTCTTGTGAAGAAAAGAGAGCATCAATTTCAAAAGCACAATTCCTTGACCTGGAAGAAGCAGCATCAGTTTCTGGCTCAAAACGATTTGATGCATCATCATCATCGTTATCATCGTCATCATCATCACTATCAGTATCAACCTGCTCATCTACTTCTTCTATTCGAGGATCACTAGCTTCAAAAATTGATACACCCTACAAGAAACACAAGTAGAAAAGTGATAAGTGAAGGGTAAAAAGTGAGTATATAAAAAAAGAGGAAACTTACTTCTTGAAGGATCAGAACATCATCTTCTTCTCCATCATCAATATCTACAACTGCAGAAGTTTTCCGTCTTGGTTTGTCGGGCATACGCAAGGATATGTCGCTAGTAGTAATATTTGGGGGCTTAAGTTCAGCTCTAAGATTAGCTAAGGGCCTCACAAAAACCTTCCACTCATCAAGGCATACACCCCAATAGGCCCGCCAGCCAGATGAACACATGCCAACTCTATTAAGTGCTGGGGCAGTTACACTCTTAACTGGAAGACCCCTGACTGAATCTTTGAGAAACCATTTAGCACTAGTAGCAAATGTTTCACGGGACATAGAAGGGTCAAGTGGAACTCCCTGATCATACCCGAATTGACGTGCTACCCTAGAGGCCGAATATACTGCTGCTGAATATGAGTCCCTAGTAACTCCTGAGCTAGAATTTTCAATCATGCAAGGTAGCGCACGACATTGAACCCACAAATAAAAATGCATTCTTTGTACACTCACGGAATCAGACAAGTTATAATAAAGAGTAGGACTTCCATAACCATTGAGCGAGTTAACATATGGCCTAGGTTCGAATTCATCTGCCACGTCCATCACTTCAAGAACACTCTTCTTTGATGTTCGAGCAAGCCATGCCCAAGCTCTGTAGTCATTCCTGAGAACGATCGCTGAATTAGAAGTCTCAGATGAGTTGTATACATTAGGCTCAGGAGCACAAGAGCCGAATCTCTCCCATAGACACATCTGAATAAAAGTGGGATCCACAAAAGTCATGATTTTGTACCGACCAGCTGAATCTTTAGTTTTAGATTGTTACAAGTCCAGTCGTTTATACAAGGATCCCAGGTAGTATGGAGCAAGAGGAAAGTCAAATCCCTTAGAAATCTTGATGGCCAGAGAAATTACACCTGGAGAAATCCCGTCGTCTGGACAGCCTGGAAACACGTGTCGTGCCAACCACAGAATCAATAGTGCTATCAGTTCCCACTTATGATCTGGATAAGTAGGATCTGCAGTTTTATCCCCTTTAGAATTATATTTCTGGAAGAAAATACCTACCCAGTTAGAAAATCGTGCAATCTTAGAACTGTTAGTTTGACTCTGGAGCAAATTACAAAAGAACATGTAAATGTCTCTCTCTTCTTCAGCAAGCTTAATAGAAGAAATTTCATAACCGCCATAACAGGGAAGCTCGAGTAAGATATGCACATCTTCTAGAGTAAATGTGAACTCACCCCAAGCTGTAATCATGGTATGAGAGAAAGTGCTCCATCTAGCAAGAATAGCACGCCACACCTCTAATTTTTTCTCCTTCTTTATTTGGAGGAGCTTGGAACTAATTCGGACAGCATGAAGTACTCCTGCCTTCGAAAGGATGCTCACATTAGCAGGTTTCGCTAAGATTTTATTTATCCACTCATCCCATCCTTGAACTGGACAGGTATTGGCAAGTTTGGTAATGGAAAGTGAAAATTGTCCTTGCTCAAATCTGAACTTCAAGACAGAATTGCCTGGGATATATTCTCTCTCACGTGACTCAGGATTGATATATTTGAAGGTGTATCCAGCTAGCGCAGGTGGATGTTGACCATACTCATTCTCATTTACATATTCCCAAAAACGATCAGCCCCGCCCGCCTTGATGATTGAATCCTCCCAATACCTGGGCACAGCATGGACTAAACCATATTTGTTCGTTCTAAGAGTAATTTTTTGAGTGGGAATTCTGCCAGCAGTCTGTTTCCTTTTCTTTGGAGGTGGAATAGCATCTCTGGAGGACTGACCATAACTTGGCCGGTGTATGTTCATAGTTTTCACCATGGTGAGTGTGAAAATCCTGCAAAACAACAACAAAAGGTCAAGTAAGTATTCTTATTCAAGTAGCATAAAAAATTAAACAAAAGGCAAAATCAGAATTTCATATATTTTATTTATTTATTTATTAAAACTTTATTTTTAATAAAGCATGTTTAAAAAAAATATATTATTTATTGCTTTTAATAAAACATGCTTGATTTTAAAAATATTTATTTATTTATTATTCTTGTTAAAAAAAAAAACTCATGCAGGCCCCTCCTGCAGCCCCGCCTGCAGGCTCTTACATAATATAAAAAAAAAACCCCTCCCAACATTGTTTAAAATAGTGCCAATTTTATAAAAATATCAAATTGTTTTAAATAAAAAAAATGGGGGCAAAATATTTAAGAAAAAAAATCCAAAACCCTAGTTTATTCTTGATTTAAAAGAAACAAAATCAAAATCAATTCTCATATGAAAATTTTCATCTCATGTCTTAATAAAAAAAATTTAGAGATACATGGATGAGAACTTACCTTTTCTCAAAGAAAAAATTGAGGAAAAGAATTGAAATCTTTTTGCTTGGGAAGAGCTTTTGAGATTATTGAAAATAATTTTTCAAGTGACCTTCGTATTTATAGACAACATGTAGTGTCCTTGTGCTATTTGAACTCTAAAAAGATATTTATCTTTATTTATCTCTTTAGATTTTTTATTTATTTCTTATTATTATTATTATTTATTTCTTTATTCAAAAAAAAAAGAGGCATGACCGGGATGCATGTAGGCAGTTTGCCTATACTTTTTGTTCATTCATTCCTTTAATCTTTTTATTTTATTTTATTTTATTATTATTACTATTATTATTTTTAGCATCACTTTCACTTCTAAACAAATACTCTACAAAATCATCTAGCTTTAACACACTTTCGCGCCTATAAATATTGAACTTAAACATGATATCATGAAGACCCATTTTATTTTATTTTTATTTATTTATTTTTATTACATTGCAATTGGGTCGTTTAAAGGTTTAAAATTTTGAAGAACCCAATGCCAAACCATCATATGTTCTTATTGTTCTAGTATCACATGCATGATATCATGTATCATTAATTTTATATTTTCTTTAAAAAAAATGTGGGACAATCATATCAAATTTCGAAATTATATATTTTCATATCTGATGTTATTTACAGTGCATAAGAATTTTTTTTTTACAATAAAAAATTCTCATGCAGGGGGCAAAATGTAGATACTCGTTTTTGGTCAATAACATTTTATGCAGGAACAAATCTTATATGCAGCGGGCTTTAGTAATAGTCTCCCTGTCAGCAGCGCTCTTGGCACGTCGCTTGGCACGTCTCTTGGCACGTCGCTTGGCACGTCACTTGGCACGTCGCTTGGCACGTCGCTTGGCACGTCGCTTGGCACGTCTCTTGGCACGTCGCTTGGCATGTCGCTTGGCACGTCGCTTGGCACGTCTCTTGGCACGTCGCTTGGCACGTCACTTGGCACGTCGCTTGACACGTCGATTGGCACGTCGATTGGCACGTCTCTTGGCACGTCACTTGGCACGTTGCTTCCTGGCACGTCGCTTCTTGGCAGCAGGACTTCCTGCAGTAATACACAACTACATGAAGACTGTGGAGCTAACCCGGGAAGGTTGGCAGGATTCTTGAGTTTGCTCCACTCTTGGGATGTCTTCGAGAGCATGGCCTGGAGGCTCAGATATGGAGATTGTTAAGAAGTTCGCTTCTTAACCTTTCCCTGGAACACAAGTGCTTCCCTATCCCGCTGAACGGACAGTGCATTCTCAAGCGTGCTGTCAGTAGCCTTCCTTCACTACATGTGACTGAAACACTTCTCCTGATGTAACCTCTCATAACTAGCACTTCTCCATTATCATATATAACCTCTCCACCACCCATGATTGAGATCATGTTTATATAAAATAACTTCCCACTCTCTTAGTAACTTCTCCTTGTAACCTCTTTGGAGAGGTTATAAATAGAAGTTCAAATACTTCATTTTGGATCTTTTGGCCATTTGACAAACTTTCTGACGTTAAGAATTCTGTGCAACATTTTCTCTGTAATTTCTACAACCACCATACTTTTCACCATCCTCAGCCACTTACAGCCTTCATCACCACCACCTGCCACCGCACTTGTTCTCCAGGGTCTGCTCCAATCTTCCTCTCCGCCATCTCCCTACGACATCTCGTTTTACTGGTTTGCAACGTTCCCTCACCCGATCAAAAACACCCTCTACACTTATTATCAAGTTTTGGATGTTGATTGGCAACTGGCAAGTAAATTATAAGCGGAGGCTACTGCTGCTGCCTGGCCCCTGGCAAAACACTTGCTAGTTCTACTTTTAAGCAAGCTCTATTTGATCGAAAGAGTTTCATAAGCGAGAATTAATATATCTACGAATTTATATCCATTTCCATCCTAATATATATGTATGTATATTGAACTTTACAAATACCCTTAACTCCTATTATTCTACGATGAATTTTTGTCTTTTTTTTTTTTGGAAAAAAAAATCTCCAAACTCAAATCTTTGGATAATAGATACATGCATTTATCGTTGAGCGGATGTACTTGAAATCAAACTTTAAAGGCACAAATTTTATCCAAATTCTATATATCTTTTCTAAAATATCTGTCTGACATCTCTATCCGACACATATTCAGACATGAGTATGGAGTATGATCCTCTAAATAAATGAAAAAACTTAAAAATTTTGAGTATACCCGTATCGGACACATTCGTATCTGACACTTTCTTCCGAGTACGAGTAACATAGATCATAATATGTAGTTACTGATCATGCCATCCGATAAATATTCGATCATCCAATTTCTGTCCTAATAATGATCGTCTGTCCTAAGGTCACGGCGGCACGGCCCTCCTTAATCAGGCAAAGCGAATCATGATGAATCATCACATTCTGTATATATGTATAAACATAAAACAAATATATCATCATCAAAATATATATCTAAAATTTATCTACTTCCAAACAATCTTCATGCATACATAGGAGTGATTCACAACACTCTACGTAGCATGTCTTTTGATCATTAAAAAGTTTATATGAGAAGATTAATCCGAGTGATCCTCAAAATCATTCAAATTTTGTCTGTTCTAAGCCCTGACAGTGAAACCTTTCCATCGAGTGGTGCTAAGCCTTGACAATTCACTTTTTTATCAAAGGTATCTTCAAGTTGAAAACTATGTTATTAAGACTTTTCATTTTTTTTTTAATTTAAAATATTCGTATTTGACACCTGTATCCAACATATATTCAGATAAACTAAAGCACTATTCAAGAAAAATTATCAATTACTAGTATATGATTCTATGCTCAGCCTCTTTTTGTCTTTGTTTTCATCTCTTATACTAAATGTGAAAGATAAATTTTCTTCCTTTTCCCTAATTTATTATAGCATTAAATCAATAAAACTTTTGATCTAAGTTTATTTATGTGCATATGCGATCAATACATACATCATACGTGTATATATATATATACACGTATATAGCAGGTATACTATACAGTATACACACTCAGAATAGGAACAAGGGGCAATATCAGACAAAAAAGCAAAACATTTGTGTGACCAAAAGGGTATTAGAAAACAGATTGTCTTGGATCTGCAGATTCATATATATGTAATGTAATCATTGTTTTCTCATGTGGCTTGAATATTGAAAACATAAACACACTTATTACTATATTTTTATACTATTTCTGGATTGTTGGTCCAATGGTACCTTTTTCCATTTTTCTTCGCCTTTTGCAGACAAAGCAAAACTTGTAATAGGTTACTATTGTTCTGGGGTGAAGACTAGCATGAGAACTTTTAAAATGGGAACCATGAGAACCAAATTGATTTTAGCTGTTAGATGCAATTGGTGATGTTTCAACCGTTGGTGCTTCTATGTCATCCAATTTTGAAATACCGGCAACTTAGGTTAGCAGGTAACTGATGGGAAAAAAAAAGTTTGCAGGTAAATACAGGGTCAATTCTTGGTAGAGGTGAGGGTGTTTTTATTTTGATGCAAGACTAGAAAATAGAGAAAAAGTGAGCAGAAAACTATCTAATGGATGCAAGTAATTGGGAATGGAGAAGAAATTTTCTCACAACTGCATCAGTTTATAGGCGAAGGAAGAACAATCAAAGGGAAAAGAGGAAAAAAGAGCATTGTGGTAGAAGAGGTAAAATCCAAATTTTCAATTTTATTTTTTATTTGAGTTGTATATTGTGGTTTGTTCACTTCACAACTGCATCAGTTTTTTTTGTTATATTGGGGTTTATATAGTGTTACCGTCGAAAAAACCCTAAGAATAGGGTTTATATTGTGGTAGAAGAACCCTAGGATTAAATCTAGAGTTTGGGTTTTTCTTTTTTTTTTTCCCAAAATTTGATTGGGGTTTATCTTTCATCTGTCTTGATTCAAGAGCTTTTCCTTACTTGGGATCATGATGATTTGTCTCAGCGTGCTAAGGTGAGTTTGGATAAAATATAGTTAACTGTTTCAAAAAATCATGCTCATATATGTATATATTTTGTGTGTCTCTCTTGATGTTGAAGTTTATATTATTCTGTTACGGATGTATTCCATGCTTAAGATATGTAGCATATTTTATTGCTTTAAAAATAACATTTGCTTTTTGCTGTGATTAGGCAGCTAGAATTTTGGTAGTTCTTTTATGTAAGCATGAGTTTGATGCTCGGTATCAAAAACCTGAAGACAAGCTGTATATTGCTCAACTATATTTTCCGCTCATTGGCCAGGTAAATTGTACTTTAGAAATCTTATCGCCTGATGATGATGATGATTTATCTCTTTGGCAATTTCGTATTTTTTATCGATCAATTTGGGGTGACTGAAAGATGTTTGGAAGCTTGATTTTTATATCTTGAAAAATCAAGGTTTGTGGTTCCTGTTTTTTTTGGGTTCCAGTCCACAATTCACGGTTTTGTTATAAAAAATGGGGTTGAAGAGAATGTTTTTGTGGGTACTTCTTTGATTTCCATTTATTCAACGAATGATTTCTTAAATGAAGCGAAAAAAAATGTTTGATAACATTGGTTTCAAGGATGTTCAGTGTTTGAATTATATGATTTTCGAGTATATGAAGGCTGGATCCATGGAGAAAGCTTTTCGAGTTTTTGTTGATATGTTATGCTGTGATTACTATGTATTGGACTGAAGTTTTAAAAATCAATATGCTTTTCACTTTGTCCCAAAAGAAAACTGAAAACCTTGAAGTAGCTACCAAAGTTATGATGAATTTTTTGTGAATGAAATACGATGGCCTGCCTTGCTTATTAAACTGAAGAAGAGGGTTAAATTTTAAGATAATGACATGGAGTTTTGAAGCAAAACTAACGATGCAGGTTGACTCATAAGGTTCTCTTTTGGTGTTTCTAGTTATACATACAAAGCATAATTGTTTAATGTGTTAATTAATGGTCTTTCTGCTCAGCTCTCAGAAGTGCAACTCTTAACTGCTCATTCTAGCTGCACCATAGGAACTAAGGCATAAGATATGCAGTTCTTCTCTCTTAAAATTAGAGAAGAAATAGGGCCATAGGGCCATCACCAGTCAGCTTCAAAGTGCTAATTAGTTGTCTTTATTGTCATATATTCCTTGATAAAGAGTTGCTTCCATCTTTGGACATATTGGTTAACTGGGCAACCATCTATTAATAATGTATAACAAATTGCACAGTTTCAGGCAGATCAAGCTTATAACAGCTTTTGAAAATGACTCTGTATCTTTTCGGCATGTACTAAGATTCTGCACAATGTTGAACCCTTCTGCAAGCTTGATTTAGCGAAATCACTCTAGTCTAATTGCATCAAGTTCTTTACCATGTGTCTGTCTATTTTATCTTGTTCTTTCCATAGTGAACCATAAATGTACCCAGATAACAAGGTGATTATCTGATTTTCTTTTTTTAGTATAAGATGCACTCTGCAGTCACAGAATGTTGATCATTTATGTATATTAAAGAATGCATGTATTTCTTAGGTGGATTTCATGTGGTAGCTAATGTCATGGATGGTTAAGATCCAAAAAAATAAAAAAAGAATGCATGTATTAGCTACCACATGAAATCCATCTAAGAAATACATGCATTCTTTAATATACATAAATGATCAGCATTCTGTGACTACATAGTGCATCTTATACTAAAAAAAAAAAACAAATAATCACCTTGTTATCTGGGTACATTTATGGTTCACTATGGAAAGAACAAGATAAAATAGACAGACACATGGTAAAGAACTTGATGCAATTAGACTAGAGTGATTTCGCTAAATCAAGCTTGCAGAAGGGTTCAACATTGTGCAGAATCTTAGTACATGCCGAAAAGATACAAAGTCATTTTCAAAAGCTGTTATAAGCTTGATCTGCCTAAAACTGTGCAATTTGTTATACATTATTAATAGATGGTTGCCCAATTAACCAATATGTCCAAAGATGGAAGCAACTCTTTATCAAGGAATATATGACAATAAAGACAACTAATTAGCACTTTGAAGCTATTTTCTACTACTCCCATGGTCATAACAACTCCCCTGGAAGCCCTCATTCAGCTGACTGGTGATGGCCCTATTTCTTCTCTAATTTTAAGAAGAACTGCATATCTTATGCCTTAGTTCCTATGGTGCAGCTGGAATGAGCAGTTAAGAGTTGCACTTCTGAGAGCTGAGCAAAAAGACCATTAATTAACACATTAAACAATTATGCTTTGTTTCAAAACTCCATGTCATTATCTTAAAATTTAACCCTCTTCTTCAGTTTAATAAGCAAGGCAGGCCATCGTATTTCATTCACAAAAAATTCATCATAACTTTGGTAGCTACTTCAAGGTTTTCAGTTTTCTTTTGGGACAAAGTGAAAAGCATATTGATTTTTAAAACTTCAGTCCAATACAGAGTAATCACAGCATTCCCAAGAGTGGTCACATTAACGACCCCATACTTAACAGCAAGTCGATGTAACTATCTCCCTTCCTCAATATCTACATTTTCATTACATGTACTTATTATATTAGTAAACGTATAATCAGTTGGCTTCAAACCAGAACTTAACATATCAACAAAAACTCGAAAAGCTTTCTCATGCTTACATAAAAGAACTACCAAAATTCTAGCTGCCTAATCACAGCAAAAAAGCAAATGTTATTTTCAAAGCAATAAAATATGCTACATATCTTAAGCATGGAATACATCCGTAACAGAATAATATAACTTCAACATCAAGAGAGACACACAAAATATATACATATATGAGCATGATTTTTTGAAACAGTTAACTATATTTTATCCAAACTCACCTTAGCACGCTGAGACAAATCATCATGATCCCAAGTAAGGAAAAGCTCTTGAATCAAGACAGATGAAAGATAAACCCCAATCAAATTTTGGGAAAAAAAAAGAAAAACCAAACTCTAGATTTAATCCTAGGGTTCTTCTACCACAATCAGGGATTTAAATTGCGATCGCGGACGCGTTTTCGGTTGCGTTGTATTTATTGCGGTTGCGGACGTAATGAATGTTACCGCGGTCAATTGCGGTAAATATCGGCCGCGAATATCGGCGGCGGAGGGAGCCGCAACCGCTAAATAGCGGCCGTAACGTCGCGTTGCGGCCGCTATTTAAATCCCTGACCACAATATAAACCCCAATCCTAGGGTTCTTCCGACGGTAACACTATATAAACCCCAATATAACAACAACAACAAAATTGATGCAGTTGTGAAGTGAACAAACCATAATATACAACTCAAATAAGAAATAAAATTGAAAATTTGGATTTTACCTCTTCTACCACAATGCTCTTTTTTCCTCTTTTCCCTTTGATTGTTCTTCCTTCGCCTATAAACTGATGCAGTTGTGAGAAAATTTCTTCTCCATTCCCAATTACTTGCATCCATTAGATAGTTTTCTGCTCACTTTTTCTCTGTTTTCTTTTCTAGTCTTGCATCAAAATAGAAACACCCTCGCCTCTATCAAGAATTGACCCTGTATTTACCTGCAAACTTTTTTTTTCCCATCAGTTACCTGCTAACCTAAGTTGTCGGTATTTCAAAATTGGATGACATGAAAGCACCAATGGTTGAAACATCACCAATTGCATCTAACAGCTAAAATCAATTTGGTTCTCATGATTCTCATTTTAAAAGTTCTAATGTTAGTCTTCACCTTGTTCTGGGGCACATTTTTTTGTTTTCAACCTTGATATTTGAGCCTCAAATGACAGATCAGAAACAGGATAAAAATGGAGAAATTAAGAGTGTGAATAAGTTATAATAAGAGATGGAGAAATTGGTTGGATCAATTTGGCAAAAAAAGTGTGGGGACTCAAGGGGCAGCGCCAGCCAGCAGTGTCGCTAGCCTGCACAAGCATTTGATGGCTTTTTTCGTATCTGCAAAATCCTCTACCTCTCATATTCCTTCCCAAATCTTCCAAAACTACTGCATTCATTGTGCAAATTATTCACCGCTATCTATGGCCTTTGCAGAATTTGTTTATGGGTTAATTTGTACATGTTGCATCATTTATCAAAGACTCCTTAAACCCTACCCCAAACAAAAACCCAAAAAAAAAGTAAAATGCTTAACATTCATGATCTGATGATCATCTCCTCACTGCCACAATGAAATAAGCAAACTTAATACTATATATATATATATATATACAAATAAAGACAAAAAATGGTGGTGATCTTTGTTTTTGAATTGTGTACTTATCTTCTCTTTCACTGGTAATCTGCACTTCGCATAGCTCGATATCTCAGACACATATGCATATACTTTTTATTATTATTATTATTTTGTCTTTTCAGATGGAAGGTAGAAAAAAAAAATACAGTGCGGGTAGTCTTATATAGGTGCAACTAGATCTGCTCATGGATCGGACCGGATCAGATTGTAGTCCGAAATTTTTTGAACTTCTTTGTCCAGGTCCAGCCTTAGGCGGGACGGAACCGACCCGCGAACTCGAATACACTGTTTACTATATATAAAAAATATTTTTTTATTTTTATAATTAAATTTTTTAAAAAATAATATTTTTTTTAATACGTGAACAGTGATCCGAGCCGATCCGGATCATAAAAATGCTCACCCAGACCTGATCCAATACCAGCCGGACGAACTACCCGATCCGTGAGCAAATCTAGGCGCAACTCAATTTTCCAAGCTTTAAAGCTGAATAACCTATTAATTTTTAAGGGATTCTTTGACTAAAAACAGGATTTTAATTTATTTTTACATGTCTAGGAGAACTGCTAATTATTGTTGCAATAAGATTTATTTTCTGTATTAATTAGCTATACAGCTCATCAGATACTTGGATATAGAAACTAAAACTTTTCATTTCACTTGATACCTGAGGGCAAATATATGGAGCTATGTTACTCGAATGAAAGAGCGAATGTTGAATATGGATATATGTTTCATTTTGACATGAATTTATATATATATATGTTATTTTTTTTTTTAAATTCATATATTTGAAAGATCGTATTTGTATTCATGTCCAAATATGTATTAAAAATGAGTATCAGATATAAATATTTCAAAAAAAAAAAATGAAGAACCAAAATAACATATAAATGGGATATTGCATATCAATTAGTGTAGAACAGCTTGGAAGACAATTATGAGTTTTTGAGCAATAAAATTGAAGATAAATACTTGCATGTGCAAAAATGCTTTTATATAAAGAGCAACATCTATCAGTTGATATATTTATCGTTTTTATTATATAGTAGTAATATACCTATATCAATACTATATATAAAAGTATCAACTCTAAAAGTACAAATAATGAAAGACATATGTACCTTTAATAATTTATTAAATTAACTATTTTATTTTTAATTATTATTTTTTTATTTAATTAATAAAATATTCATTTTTTTATTTTTTAAAACATTAAAATTCTTATTAAAGTAAACTTTACTGAATTGATAATTTTTTATTTAAATTAAAAATTCACTACTTTTTGTTTATCTATTTTTTTATTAATTTTTTTTTATGAGAACAACAATTCTAAATTTGTTGTTAAGAATAATAATAATAAGGTTTTGAAATAATATTATAAAAATATTTATTTGTTAAGAATCAAAATCTTATTTATTTACATTTGATATAATTTTGATAACCTTTAATACTATTTTAGTAACCTTTGATATAATATTGGTAACCTTTAATACTATTTTAGTAACCTTTGATATAATATTGGTAACCTTTAATATAATTTTGGTAACCTTTGATGTAAGTTTAGTAATCTTTGATATAATTTTGATAACCTTTTATATAATTTTGTTAAGCTTTGATATAGTTTTTTTTATAACTTTTGATATGATTTTTTTAACTTTTGATAAAATTTTAGTTTTTCTTCAAATATTATTTGCTTGACGAGAATCGAAACGTGAAAATATAATATAAAATAATAATTAAAATCAAATTGATAGAATAATAGGACACTTTGATCATAAAATTATGTTAAATTACAATAATATATATTATCATATGAGATTAGACATAAATGGTTTTGACATAAATATATAATAAGTAACAATAAATACATAACCTTTTATATAATATAATATATATATAATATATGATTTTGATAACCTTTGATATGATTTGATAATCTTTAATATAATTTTAATAACTCTTGATATAATTTTGATAACCTTTAATATAAATAACCTTTGATGTAATTTTAGTAACTTTTGATGTAATTTTTATAACTTTGGATATAATTTTGGTAACACTTGATATAATTTTGGTAACCTTTGATATAGTTTTGATAAGTTTTGATATAATTTTTGATAACTTTTGATATGATTTTGTAAACCTTTGATAAAAATTTTGGTTTTGATAATCTTTGATATCATTTTAATAGCATTTGATATAATTTTGAAAGCATATAATATAGTTTTGATAATTCTTTATATAATTTTGATAACCTTTGATATAATTTTGACAACCTTGGATATAGTTTTTTTAACCTTTGATATGATTTTGATAACTTTTCATTTTCATATAAATTTGGTAATCTTGGATATAATTTTGGTAACCTTTGAAATAATTTTGATAACTTTCGATATGATTTTGATAACTTTTGATATTATTTTGATAGCCGTTGATATGATTTTGATAATTTTTTATATAATTTTGGTAACCTTTGATACAATTTTATTAACCTTTTATATACTTTTGGTAACCTTTAATATAATTTTGACAACCTTTTATATGATTTTGTTAACTTTTGATATAATTTCGGTTTTGATAATATTTGATATCATTTTGGTAACTTTTGATATAATTTTGATAACCCTTGATATAATTTTGATAATCTTTGATAATCTTTAATATGATTTTGGTAACTTTTTAATAACCTTTGATATAATTTTGATACCCTTTAATATAATTTTGATAACATTTGTAATAGAATTTTGTTAACCTTTGATATGATTTTGATAACCTTTCATTTTCATATAATTTTGATAACATTGGATATAATTTTGGTAACCTTTGAAATAATTTTGATAACTTCGATATGATTTTGAAAACTTTTGATATTATTTTAATAGCCGTTGATATGATTTTGATAATCTTTGATGTAATTTTGGTAACCTTTGATACAATTTTTTAACCTTTTATATACTTTTGGTAACCTTTAATATAATTTTAACAACCTTTAATATAATTTTGATAACATTTTATATGATTTTGTTAACTTTTGGTATAATTTTGGTTTTGATAATATTTGATACCATTTTGGTAACGTTTGATATAATTTTGATAATCCTTGATATAATTTTGGTAATCTTTGATAATTTTTAATATGATTTTGGTAACTTTTAATAATTTTTTATATAATTTTGATACCTTTTAATATAATTTTGATAACATTTGTAATAGATTTGGTAACCTTTGATATAGTTTTGATAATCTTTGATAAATTTGGATAACCTTTGTGATTCTTTTGGTGATTTTAGATATAATTTTGGTAACATTTGAAATAATTTTGGTAACCTTCGATATACTTTTGATAACCTTCTATGATTTAGATAGTCTTTAATATGATTGTCATTTTGATAACCTTTGATATAATTTTAATAACCTTTATACAATTTTGATAACCTTTGATATGATTTTGATAGCCTTAAATGTAATTTTGATAGCCTTTGATGTAATTTTGATAACCTTTGACATAATTTTTGTTAACATTTAATATGATTTTGTCATTTTGGTAACCTTTGATATGATGTTGATAACTTTTGATGTACTTTTGGTAGCTTTTGATATAATTTTGATAACGTTTGATATAATTTTGGTAATCTTTAATATAATTTTGATAATATTTAATATGATTTTGATAACCTTTAAAATAATTTTGGTAACTTTCGATAAAATTTTAGTAACCTTCTATATGATTTTGATTGTTTTTAATATGATTTTGTCATTTTGATAACCTTTTATACAATTTTGATAACCTTGGATATACTTTTGGTAACCTTTGAAATAATTTTATTAACATTTGATATAATTTTTTTAACCTTCGATATGATTTTTTTAACCTTTGATATGATTTTGGTAGCTTTGGATGTAATTTTGATAACCTTTGATGTAATTTTGTTAACTTTTAATATGATTTTGATAAAGATTTTGATAGTCTTTAATATAATTTTGTCATTTTGATAATTTTTAATGTAATTTTGGTGGCATTTGATACAATTTTGATCTTTTATATGATTTTGCTAACTTTTGGTATAATTTTGATTTTGATAATCTTTGATATAATTTTGATAATATTTTGATAACCTGTTATATATAATTTAGTAACGTTTGATATGATTTTAGTAACATTTGATATAATCTAATTTTGATATCCTTTAGTATAATTTTGATAAGTTTTGATATAATTTTGATAATCTTTGTAGTAGTACCTTTGATATTTGATAATCTTTAATATAATTTTGGTAACTTTTGTAATTATTTTGATAATCTTGGATATAATTTTGGTAACTTTTGAAATAATTTTGTTAACATTCGATATTATTTTGATAGCATTTAATATGATTTTGTCATTATGATAACCTTTGATATAATTTTCATAAGCTTTATACAATTTTGATAATCTTTTATATAATTTTGGTATTTTTGATATAGTTTTGATAACATTTGTAATAGTTTTGATAACCTTAGATATAATTGTGGTAACATTTTGGTATCTTAGATATAATTTTGGTAACCTTTGATATAATTTCAATAACTTTTTTTTTATAATTTTGATAACTTTTGATATAATTGTGATAATCTTTGATATAGTTTTCGTAACCTTTGATATAATTTTGAAAACTTTTGATAACCTTTGTAATAATTTTGAAAACATTTCTAATAGTTTTGGTAATATTTGATATAATTTTGATAACATTTGTAATAATTTTGACAATTGTTGATATAGGTTTGGTAACATTTGATATAATTTTAGTAACATTTGATATAATTTTGATAACTTTGATATAGTTTTGATAACCTTTGATATAATTTTGATAACCTTTAATATAAGTTTGGTAACATTCAATATAATTTTGATAACTTTTGATATAATTTTGACAGCTTTTAATATAATTTTGGTAACATTTGATATAATTTTGGTAATCTTTGATATAATTTGGTAACATTTTATATAATTTTGTTCAACCTTTTATATGATTTTGGTAATTTTTTTTATAATTTTTGATATAATTTTGGTAACCCTTAATATAATTTTGGTACTCTTGAATATAAATTTGGTAACTTTTGATATAATTTTGATTACTTTTGAGATAATTTTGGTAATGTTTGATATAATTTTTATAATAATTTTAATAACATTTTAAATAATTTTGTTAACTTTTAATACAATTTTGATAACATTTGTAATAACTTTGATATCATTTGATTTAATTTTATACAAAAAAAAATTTTAATATATAGGTTTACCAAAAAAAAAATATTTTATAATGAATTATATATTAAAATAAATAATATTGATTTATTATAAAGCATGTGTAGCATAAACTAATAGTTTATTAAAAAAAGCTATTTGTTTTGAAACGTTTTTGAGGGGCAAAGAGGTGAAAGGTTCTTGCAGATAGGGTTTTGTTTTGTCATGTATACTGGTGTTGAGTAGTAGCATTCCAAACCTCCTTTTAACTTTGTCTTTGTTTGGGTGAAATGAAGTCACGTGAATGCCTCTCATCTCCAGTCGCTTCCCATTTATGGTTTTCTTGCCTTAGTCTAATTTACTTGTCTAACACAGCTACAATTCTCTGATCTTAATTTATTTTTTTTATTTTTCTGATCTCTTCTCAACATCTTCAGCTTTTTCTTTCAGTATCCGAATAAGTTGCTTCTTCTCATCCTGAAGAATCAAAACCTTATGATCACAAGGCAAGAACTTTTTTACTAAGTTAATTTCTTTTGGCACATAATATATTTTTAATATTTATATCCAAAGTAAATTCATGTTCCTGAATATTTATTTTATAATTTTCCTTTTGATGTCCTGATGTTTTTATTTTTGTGACCCTAGGTTGAGAAATCCATCAAATGTTAGTCAATAATTCTTAGTTTTCAAGTTAGTTTCTTTAACATTAGGTCAAGATCATAAGCTAATAACTACATCTTTTGATCTCTCTTGATCGGTTAGTTTCCCACTTCTTCCATCAAAAAATACATAGAAGTCCTAGCTATATGAATCTAAATGTTTAATCATCTTAATTTGATTATGATTATAAATAGATCAATAAGTACATGAATCATAATGGTAGATCAAGCGATCAACAAGCAAGTTCATCATCTTCACTCCAATCTGCTGCAGTGGATATGGATATTCATAGCGCAACCAATTGCCATAATTTATGCTTTAGTAGAAAAGAGTATAGGAATTATGAAAGTGCAAGTGATAATAATGGATCATCGGTAAAATGATGTCTTCAAAGATAAAATTAATGAAAAAAATGATGAAGTCCAATTGCAATCTTCGATCAACAGAAAATAAACCAGTGAATAAGTTTCAATATCCGATTCATAATAGTGATGGAACCAATAACACTTCGACTGCAACACGACCACAACACCTCTTTGGAGAAGTGGCCCTCGAGGTCCCAAAGTAAGTTTATTTTTCTTAATTAGTTGCTTTACCTTATAATCTATATTTATAAATGAAGTTTACTGATTCTGAAAGGTGAAACTTGGGCAGTCTCTTTGCAATGCTTGTGGGATTCGGCAAAGGAAGGCAAGACGAGCCCTGGAAGCGGCTGCGGCGCCGGCGGCCGCCGCAAATGGTGCAGCTGTTGCAACAGATGCAACATCTATGAAGATTAAGGTACACAAAAACAAGGAAAAGAATAAATCACGTACGATCCATGTTGCACAATACAAGAAACAGTTCAAGCCTTCAGACTATAATTATTCTCCTCATCATCAGAGCCAAAAGAAGCTTTGCTTTAAGGAGTTTGCTTTAAGTTTGAGCAAGAATTCAGCTTTGCAGCGCCAGCGTGTGTTTCCTCAGGATGTGGAAGATGCTGCAATCCTCCTAATGGAGCTATCTTGTGGCCTTGTTCACCGTTGAATTTTTTTTTTTCACCCAATAAATTTTGTTGCTTTTATGAAGGAATTAGTACTTTTTATTTTTATTTTGTGATCTTACCAAGGGAGAGAAATTAAAGAGTGATCCTATATATATGTAGCCAAACCAAAAAAAAAAAAAAACTTTTTTTGCTTATCTAGAAATAGATATCTTAATTTGTGTATGAATATTATGTTTTGTATTTTTTGTGTTAATTATGTAAATATAAATACAATATAAATTATTAAATATGTTAAAATCTTAAACACGAATATAATATGTGTATTAAAATATCATGCTAATTATATTTAAATATTTGGTGTAGTGTTTATTAAACGTGTCATGTGCATTTCATGTTTTCTTATATCTAAAAATAATGAAACAATAACATTCTAAAAATTGTATTTATATCTGTCATAATTGGAAATTGATTTCAAGTTTATTTATTTATTTTAGACAAAACAATGTAAAGCAAGAAAACCTTTTTATTAGATCTTAATTTGTATAACCTTCAAAAAACCAATTAATTAATGGCTTGAGTAATTGTACATATATATTAATTGTAAGATGAATTATTAAAATCAATTACTACTACCAATTATTAAGTCCTCCTCTATATGGAGTACTACTACTAAATTTGGATGGAAAAAATTATGAAATGATAGGTCACGGGTGGCCACAAAAAAGCTCCTCATACAAACGCTTGATCAATTAAAGATTTGATTATATATATATATATATATATATATATATATATATATATATATATAGTTCTCAAACGTGTGTATATATAATATATTATTATTATGGTAAAATGAAAACCATACAAGTAGAAACCAATCATATGTCAAAAATGGCTACATTAATTCATTTTCCGACGACCTTCCTGTTTAATTCAAAGATACTCTAAGTATGAGTATTTAATTATTCCCAGGAGGTCCCTTTTGACCTGAGTTTTTAGTCCTTACTATCTATAACATTATATAAAATTGACTACATAAAAGCACCCGTCGTTGACATATGTCAATTTTTTTTTAGTTAGAAAGAAAGAAAAAGAAAAAAAAAAAAAAAGAAAGGGAAAGAAAGGAAAAAGAAAAGAGAAAAAAAAAATTGTGTGTTCGTATTCGTGTTATTTTTTTGTGTGTTTAAAGTATTATAAATATAAATTTTAAAATAATTCGTTTTATATATATTTTGATATGTTCGTGTATTCGAGTAGTGTACATGTTATTTTTCGTGTTGTGTTTTAATTATTTTTCCTATATTGTGTTCATATCGTGTCTCAATTCATTTTATATTTTGCATAGTTTGTCATTGTGATTCAATTTAGAGAAAAATTTGTGTGTTCATGTCGTATTCGTGTTGTGTCCCAATTCATGATATATTTTACATAATTTGTCATAATGGTTCAATTTAGAAAAAAAAAATTGTATGTATGTGACGTGTTCTGTTATTTTTTTTTGTATTCAAAGTATTATAAATTTATATAAATTTTTACACATTAATAATTCGTTTTATATAGATTTTGACACATTCATGTATTTGTGTCGTGTTCACGTTATTTTAGTGTCGTGTTTTAATTATTTTTTCATGTTGTATTTGTGTCGTGTCTCAATTTATTTCATATTTTGTTCGTGTTATTTTTGTGTGTGTTTAAAGTATTATAAATTTATATGTTAATAATTCGTTTTATTTATATTTTAACACGTTCGTGTATTCGTGTCGTGTTCATTTTATTTTTCGTGTTATGTTTTAATTATTTTTCCTATGTTGTGTTCGTGTTTTCATATTTTGCATAGTTTGTCATTTTGATTCAATTTAGAAAAAAACTCTGTATTTTCGTGTCGTGTCTCAATTCATGACATATTTTGCATAATTTGTCATAGTGATTCAATTTAAAGAAAAAATTGTTTGTTCGTAACATGTTCGTGTTTGTGTTTTTTTTTTTTTTGTGTTTTCAAAGTATTATAAATTTATATAAATTTTTATGCATTAATAATTCATTTTATATAGATTTTGACATGTTCCTGTATTCGTATCGTGTTCATATTATTTTTCGTGTTGTGTTTTAATTATTTTTCATATGTTGTGTTTGTGTCATGTCTCAACTCATTTCATATTTTGCATAGTTTGTCATTGTTATTCAATTTAGAAAAAATTTTGTGTGTTCGTATCATGTCTCAATTTATGACATATTTAGCATAATTTTTTACAGTAATTCAATTTAGAGAAAAAATTATGTGTTCGCAACGTGTTCATGTTGTTTTTTGGCATTTCAAAGTATTATAAATTTTAAAATTTATATAAAATTTTACGCGTTAATAATTTGTTTTATATACACTTTGACAAGTTCGCTTATTCGTTCGTGTTCATGTTATTTTTCATGTTGTGTTTTAATTATTTTTTTTTATGTTGTATTCGTGTTGTATCTCAACTCATTTCATATTTTGCGTAGTTTGTCATTGTGATTCAATTTAGAGAAAATTTTGTGTGTTTGTGTCATGTCTCAGTTAATGATATATTTTGCATAATTTATCATAGTAATTTAATTTAGAGAAAAACTGGTGTGCTCGTGACGTGTCATTTTTTTGTGTTTTCAAAGTATTATAAATTTATATAAATTTTTACGTGTTAAAAATTCGTTTTATATAAATTTTGACACGTTCATGTATTCACGTCGTGTTCATGTTATTTTCGTGTCGTGTTTTAATTATTTTTTCATGTTGTGTTGTATCATGTCTCAATTCATCTCATATTTTGTATAGTTTGTCATAATGATTCAATTTTAACTCTAAATTCATTTATTTAAGATATTATAAAACATAAATTTTATTTAAATAAATGATAGTTATTTAATAAGATTCAATTTAAATTTATTTGTGATTGTTAACTTAATTAAAATTTATAAATATTAAAAAAAATCCCCTCAGTGAAGCGGGGTAAGAATTCTAGTGTGCTTTAATGGAAAGTACACAGATTTGGGTAGGGATGGCAATAGATAGTGCGGATTCGGATATTTACAATTATTCGATCTTTTTTTTTGCATATTCGGATAAAATTCGAATTCGGAGCAAATGCGCATATGAAACCTTTGATATCCATTATCCAAATTCGCTTATTTTTGCGAATTCGGATATCCGAATCTATTATCCGTTTATTTAAATTTAAATTAATTTTTATTTTTATTTGATTTTATATTTTTATTTAATTGTTTTATTTATTAAATTCGGATATTTAGAGGATTCGGATATCCAACAAATAATGTTATTTAATTAGGATTCGGATAGTAATATTCGAATTTAATGCAGATAATAAACGAATTCGAATTTTAAAGCAGATTCACGGATTCAGATTTAGATATTAAAAAAAATAGATATCCGACCCGCTGCTATCCTTACATTTGGATGTTAGGTAAAGGTAAAGATAATCTTCTGTTTCTGTGTTTTCTCCGGGCTCCAGCCAGAACTGAGAAGTGAGATTGTGAGAAGGCAATATATATACCTCTCAATCAATTTTCATTAGCAACTCCCTTTTCCTTTTGACATTCATTCTGTGTTAAGTAAGATCTCTCCAACTCATCTTCTCAAATTTACACGTTAACTGCCGCAGATTTGGGATATTTAATGAGCCATAAGGAGGGAAGGGCTTAAAGTTCCCCTTCTAAAACAAAGAAAGTTCAACCAAGGAAAATAATTAAAAGTGAAAATGTTTAAGATTTTTTCTACCATGTTTGACCAGCAAAACCCAACAATCCCCCATGGTTTCTACAATCCCCAAAACTAGAACAAAAAAAGAAAAGAAAACCATATTGTTTAAAAAAATCTGAAACCTTATTATTTGAGATAAAAATATGATGCACCAATTACTAAATTAAGTACTACAAACATGCATCCATTAATTTTTTTTTTTTTTTTTTAAGAACTATATAAAAAATTAGAGTAATGCTTTTCAAAGGAGATACTCACTCAGTCACTAATAAAGTAGATATACAATTCCAAAATCTTTTCCCAATATGAGTAGATTCTTTATTTTTCTTTTATTTTTGGCAAACAGTATGCGTAGGTTCAATGTTCTAACTAAACATCTAGTTCCAACAATGGCAACAAAAAAAAAAAAAAACCAGAATAGGGTCCAATCTCGGATTTTTTATTCTAATATAGCTGATTTATTTTTTAATTCTCGAATTATCGATACTTTATAATTAATTATCGAAATCCGCTTATTTTTTAATCCGTTGAAAAATCGTTATGACAATTCCCCTTCATCATTTAAAAAAAATTAAAATTATATAAAAAAAATCATCATCGATCATGACGATTTCTCTTATATATTAAAAAAATACAATTTATATATCAAGAAATCGCCGCTAATCATGACGATTTCACTAACATATTTTCCCAACAAAAGCTGATCAGCTGTTTTTACCAATTCTCTAAAACTCTGTTTTAATCTTTGTTTAACTCATGAAAATTTCTCCTAGCATTTTAACGGGTTGTTTCAATATGCCTTGTAACGTGGCAACGGGCAAGCCATATATATATATATATATAATTTTGATAAAAAAAATTATGTATTCATATCGTATTATTGTTATTTTTTCATATCATAATCGTATTCAATTCAATGCATTATATATTTATACAAATTTTGACAAGTTAATAATTCATTTTATGTAAATTTTGACATGTTCGTGTCATATTTATTTTATTTTTCGTATTGTGTTTTAATTCTTTTCTTATGTTGTGTTTGTGTCGTATAATCATGTTGTATTCGAAATTGTCAGGTCTGATTGATACTATTCAAATAACTCTTAATTTGTGTCACGTGTCGTCGTGTTCGTGTTACTTTTTCGTGTCATAATCGTATTCAAAGTATTATATATTTATATAAATTTTTACACGTTAATAATTCGTTTTATGTAGATTTTGACAGGTTCATTTATTCGTGTCGTGTTCATGTTATTATTTTTATCGTGTTTTAATTATTTTTCTTATGTTATATTCGTGTTGTATAATCATGCTATATCCGAAATTATCAAATCTAATTGACATTTGACACTATTCAATAAAAGAAAATTGGCAATGTAATAAACTTTTACATAGTCAGGTTACTACAATAGCTTTCAAGCCTCCTGAAAATGGTAGGAGAAAATTTCATGAGTTAAACAAAGATTAATACAGAGTTTTAGAGAATTGGTAAAAATAGTTGATCAGTTTTAAAACAGAGTTTTAGAGAATTGGTAAAATTAGTTGATCAGTTTTTTTTGGGAAAATATATTAAAAAATTATCATGATCGGTGACGATTTCTCTTGTATAAATTTTTTAAAAAAATTAATGTGAAAAATTGTCATCAATTATGATAATTCTCCAATAATTAAAAAAATAAACGAATTTTGATAATTAAAATAAAAGTATCGATATTTTGAAGAAAAAAAAAAACCTATATTGAGACAAAAACCTCCAATCTCTAGGTGCTATCTAAACCCAGCGAACCAAAAAATTCCCACAAAAATAATTAGAAAAAAAACTTTAATCCACAGTAATCCTGTTTGTCAGTATTTGTATTTGTATTTTATACATGTGAGGTGGAGGCTGAGGGATAAGGTGGATTATGAGATTGTGTAACAGATTCTGCCAACACAGAATTTCCAAGTTTCATTCAAAAAATAGAGAAAAAATAAAAAGATCAAATTTTTATTTCTGGGTTTTCTTTGAATAAAGAGGATGAAATGAATTGTGAATTGTGATCCATTGAATCTCAATCTATTTTCCTGCAATTACTTCCATTCATTTTCTTTTGGAGATTTGTGATGTTTTTTATTTGCAGAGTTTGATATATTATAGGGTTAACTTGAAAAACATCCCTTCTATTAAGAATAATTATTTAATAATTTAATGGACAAAAATAATTTAAAAAAGAGAAATGAAAGTTAAGAAATTATTAAAAAAAAAAATTATAAAGATAAAATTATTCTTAATAAAATAAATTTAATCTCATTCCTCTTTGTTTTCTTCTAACTTGCTTATCCTTTCTCAACAAAAAAAAAAACAGTAAAAAAAAAAAAAAAAGAACCTAGAATTGAATGCTAGATCCAAAGAATGAAGAAAAGCTTCCATTTTGAACCCAAAAAAAAAATTTACCATTTTCGGAGGTCTTCTTAAAAGAAGAAGAAATGAAAGTGAGATGGATATTTTTGTTTTTATAATTTTTTTTAACAATTTTATATTTCTGATTTTTTTTTTTTCAAATTATTTTATGTTGTTAGAGTTTTAAACAATAAATGTACTATTGACAGTATGTTTTTCAAATAAACCCTATATTATATCTTCAAAATATCTGTCTTTTTCTCCTTAGATGTAGAGTCACCACCACCAACCACCAACACCACCATACTTTGAACTTTGAAGCCCACAAATTCTTTATTTTTCCCATAAAAATAAAAACTTTATAATTTTTTAGATATTCATTTATTATTTAAGAGCAACCATATATATAAAAACTATATATATACACAAATTTTACTAACACAAATCCACCAACCCTCTTCTCCTCCCACTCACTCATGAAACAAAAAATAAAGCTTTAGCCTTTTTTCCACAACAACCCAAGTTTCTTTCTTTTTTCTTCTTCTTCCTTGCATTTCCATTATTAAAGCTTTTAAAAAAGGAAAACAAACAAAACTCTTTCATGGAGCGTGCAAGGAGGGTGGCTAACAGGGCAATCCTGAAACGTTTGGTTAATGAAGCCAAGCAATCACGCAATGGTGAAATGAGCTCTAGATCACCTGTTTCGTACACACCTTCAAGGTATGTGTCTTCACTATCACCATTTGGTTCTAAGAGTTATACCAGATCAGATTTATTAGGGCCTAGAAATGTGTCCAACAATGTTGGTTTTGATGTTGGGTCACAAATTCGATCCATTTCTGTTGAGGCCTTGAAATCAAGTGATACTTTTTCCCGCCGCCATAACTCTGCAACCCCTGAAGAGCAGACCAATATGGCTGAGTCATGTGGATTTGATAGCCTTGATTCCCTTATTGATGCAACTGTGCCTAAAGCTATACGTATTGATTCCATGAAGTTTTCTAAGTTTGATGGGGGGTTAACTGAGAGCCAAATGATTGAACACATGAAAATTTTGGAATCAAAGAATAAGATTTTTAAGTCTTTTATTGGAATGGGTTATTATAACACTCATGTTCCCCCTGTGATTTTGAGGAATATAATGGAGAATCCAGCTTGGTACACTCAATACACTCCTTATCAGGCTGAGATATCTCAAGGACGTCTTGAGTCTTTGCTTAATTTCCAAACTATAATTACGGATCTTACTGGATTGCCTATGTCAAATGCTTCATTGCTTGATGAGGGAACTGCTGCTGCCGAGGCAATGGCCATGTGTAACAATATACTAAAAGGAAAGAAGAAGACTTTTATTATTGCTAACAATTGTCACCCTCAGACAATCGATATTTGTAAGACACGAGCTGATGGTTTTGATCTTAAAGTGGTTACTGCAGATCTTAAGGATATTGATTACAGCTCTGGTGATGTTTGTGGGGTTCTGGTTCAGTATCCGGGTACTGAGGGTGAGATTTTGGACTATGGAGAGTTTGTTAAGAACGCTCATGTCCAGGGTGTTAAGGTTGTCATGGCAACTGATTTGTTGGCATTGACAATGTTGAAGCCCCCAGGTGAAGTTGGAGCAGACATTGTTGTTGGCTCAGCACAGAGGTTTGGGGTGCCGATGGGGTACGGTGGCCCTCATGCTGCATTTTTGGCTACTTCCCAAGAGTACAAGAGGTTGATGCCAGGGCGAATTATTGGTGTTAGTGTTGATTCTTCAGGGAAGCCTGCTTTGCGTATGGCAATGCAAACCAGGGAGCAACATATTCGCCGGGACAAAGCAACTAGTAACATCTGCACAGCTCAAGTAAGAGATTCATTGTTGATCTGATTAGTTTTGTGTTTTCCTATAGGAACTACTTCAATAGTGGTTTAGAAAACTCTTAAAATGCTAAGCTTTAAAAGGTTTGAGGGGTGCAAACTTATTGCTAGGATAATTTTAGTAATACATATTTCTCTTTTTCTGAACCAAGTCCTTAGCATTTGAATGAATTGTCTTTGCTTTGTTTGCTTTGTTATCTTGTTTTATCTAGGCATTACTAGCAAACATGGCTGCTATGTATGCTGTTTATCATGGACCTGAGGGCCTAAAAACCATTGCGCAACGTGTCCATGGTCTTGCTGGGGCATTTGCTTTGGGACTGAAAAAACTTGGCACCGTTGAAGTCCAGGGCCTTCCCTTCTTTGATACTGTGAAGGTTACGTGTGCTGATGCCCATGCAATTGCTGATGCTGCTTACAAGAGTGAGATTAATTTGCGGGTTCTAGATGCCAAAACTGTGAGTCTGATTGCATCTGTGATTTTATTTGGTAAAATATTATTATATATCGTGAGATTATTGGGACTTTGATTGTTTTTCAGATCACTGTTTCATTTGATGAAACAACTACCTTGGATGATGTGGACAAGCTTTTCAAAGTATTTGCTGGTGGCAAACCAGTGAGTGCAATAATCTTTTCCATAGTGATAATGTTCACACTTATATTTTTTTGCCTTTCAACTTAGGATCACCTCTACCTAAACTTTCAGGTCTCATTCACTGCTGCATCTCTTGCACCAGAGGTTGAGAATGCAATTCCTTCTGGACTATTAAGACAGAGCCAATATCTTACCCACCAAATATTTAACACGTATGACACTTTCATGAAAAGATTAACTACTTGTAGCTTATAAATCAAATGTGCCACTCTCACTTTTATTTGTTTTCTTTTCAGGTATCACACAGAACATGAGTTGCTTCGATACATTCACAGGTTACAGTCAAAGGATCTCTCATTGTGTCATAGTATGATTCCATTGGGATCTTGTACGATGAAACTAAATGCAACAACTGAAATGATGCCCGTGACATGGCCTGGTTTCACTGACATCCACCCTTTTGCCCCTCCTGAGCAGGCTCAGGGTTATCAGGCAAATATCTCTTTACCTAGAACTTCTTGATGCTTTTTAAAAAATAAAAAAAAAATCATGTAGTAAAGAGTAAATTTAAATCTTTAGTTTATTGACGAATTGCGGTTTTCTGTTTTATTAGGAAATGTTCAATAATTTGGGTGAACTATTATGTACCATCACTGGGTTTGACTCTTTCTCTTTGCAACCTAATGCTGGTGCTGCTGGCGAGTATGCTGGACTGATGGTTATCCGTGCATATCATATGGTAAGTGACACTAACCAGCTTATAATCCTCTTCACTAAAAGAAAAGGAAATCCTTTTATTCATACAACGCTTCTATTGGTTATGCTGGCGCATACTCTGGACGAATACTGCAGTCAAGAGGAGACCATCACCGGAATGTGTGTATCATACCTGTTTCAGCACATGGGACAAATCCTGCTAGTGCTGCTATGTGTGGAATGAAAATTGTTTCTGTTGGAACTGATTCCAAGGGTAACATCAACATTGAAGAATTAAGGAAAGCTGCTGAAGCTAACAGGGACAAATTGTCTGCTCTCATGGTATGAATGCTTACATTCACTGCTACAATTCTTTTTAAGGCCAGGAAATTGCTCTTGCAAATCCAATTTATTATTTGAATTTCAGGTCACTTATCCTTCAACTCATGGAGTGTATGAAGAAGGGATCGATGAGATATGTAAAATAATCCATGACAATGGAGGTCAAGTGTACATGGATGGGGCTAACATGAACGCCCAGGTCTTTTTTTGTTTTACTTATTTTAACTTTTCTTTTACTTATTTTACTTTTCTTTTTCTTTTTTTTTTTCTAAAGAAAAACTATTTTTTTTCTTACAGGTGGGTTTGACAAGTCCGGGTTTTATTGGAGCAGATGTTTGCCATCTGAATCTCCACAAAACCTTCTGCATTCCACATGGAGGTGGTGGACCTGGCATGGGACCTATTGGTGTCAAGAAGCATTTGGCACCATTTCTGCCTTCACATCCTGTGGTATATACTCCCTGAGACATACATATGCATGTATATGTACTAATTTGTTTTGGCTTTTTCATGTTCATCTTAAGAATCTTTAAGCATCCCTGTGAAAGAATTGCATCCTAAAAGTTGGTTTGGACCGGATTTCATTTCTGTCTCTTATCTTTGGGATTCACTAATTAGCAGTAGTCTTGTCATAACTCGATAGAAATAACTGCGCCTGAAATTCTGAGCATATCATTCACATGTTGTTAGCAACGGCTTTTAGTGATTACCATTTATCACTGACATCACATTTCAAATGGCATTTCGTGGTGGATTCTTCTGCCGCAAGATATTTTTCATCCAATGTTGATTTCTATGTAATCATACTGTAGATATCTACTGGAGGTATCCCAGCCCCTGATAAATCACACCCTCTTGGTACCATTTCTGCTGCACCTTGGGGCTCTGCACTTATCTTGCCGATATCATACACTTACATAGCCATGATGGGGTCTAAGGGACTGACTGACGCTTCAAAGATAGCTATTTTGAATGCAAACTACATGGCAAAACGCTTGGAGGTACCTGCCTTTTTCCTTGAAACTATGTGCTTATAATCTGTAGAAATCAAAATTTATCTTGATCTTCATGAAAAAGCATGACCTCTCTTTTACCATTTTAGCAAGTGACCGAACTTTAAAGTTGGCTTTTTCTTATTATGATGGTGATATTGCTCATTTATGCTTTAACTTATATATATATATATATATATATATATATATATATATATAATGAGACCTATTGTGCCTTGGGCTATATAGCAAGAGGTAGCCTGCTTCCATCTTATCATAAACCCTTCCCTACCACGGTTTGAACTTGAGAGTTGAGACCTCCAAATTGAATGTCAAAAGTTCTAACCTTTCAGCTGTATTATTGAGGATCACGTATATTTCTTTTACTTGTTTTCTATAATTATATAAATAAAAGGATATTTATTATAGTAAAATTACAGTAATAATTATAAGCTCGAGGTTATGAGTAGTTATTGCTCCTATGATCATCTCAGTTTTCTCATTATCTCTTTTAGTAATTGATTTTGTGTTTTCAGAACCATTACCCCGTTCTTTTCCGTGGTGTCAACGGAACGGTTGCTCATGAATTCATTGTGGACTTGAGGGGCTTTAAGGTAATTAAAGTAGAACAGTTTTTCAACTTTCCTCTCTTTAGCCTTCTGTTTGTTTCCATGACTGATTGCAAGCGCCACCATTGCTGCAGAATACCGCTGGAATAGAGCCTGAAGATGTTGCTAAACGTCTTATGGACTATGGATTCCATGGTCCTACAATGTCATGGCCTGTTCCAGGCACACTCATGATTGAGCCCACTGAAAGTGAAAGCAAGGTATGATTCACCAAGTATCTTTCTATCTACCAACATTTGATATTCCTCCTCTCTCTCTCTCTCTCTCATGAGTCACGTCCATATTCAATATCTTTTGCAGGCGGAGCTGGATCGGTTCTGTGATGCTCTTATCTCCATTAGGGAAGAAATTGCTCAGATTGAGAATGGAAAGGCTGATATCCACAACAATGTTCTGAAGGTGAAATGGCTTTTCTCTACACCATATTTTTCCTCTCTTTTTTTAGATAACAATAAGCAATGACAAACATATTTTCAGTTTGGTAAGTTTACTGCTGCAAGCAAAAAATTTATTCATGAGCTTTCGGAATAATTGTCTAAAATCTGCACATGCAGGGAGCTCCTCATCCACCATCTTTGCTCATGGGAGATGCATGGACAAAACCATACTCGCGGGAATATGCTGCCTTCCCTGCTTCCTGGCTTCGTACTGCTAAGTTCTGGCCTACTACAGGTATGTGTGAACATCCTCTTGTTCTTCCAACCTATGTTGCTCCGATTCTTCATTTTTCTTGAAGTACCTGTGTCCGACACATATTCAGACATGGGTATGGGGATATGATCCTCCCAAGGACCCTCCAAATACATGAAAAAACTTAGAATAAATCAAACATACCCGTGTCCGACAATCACACCCGAGTCCGAGTAACATAGCTTCCAACTTGGTTGCCTTTATTTATACTTTTCCCCTTTACAGGGAAAAAAAAAACTTATATTCTTGCTTTCTTCAATACTTTTATCATCATTCATGTCCCTTAAGAACACTATGATTTTGAGTTTCAAAATATAGACTGACCCCTAAACTTGTAATTCTTAAAACTTTTAAGTAGACAGTGATGAACTTGGGTTGTTTAATTGATTTGCTTTTAAATCTTTTTTTAGTAACATTTACAATATTACATTGATTTGCCCTGAGTTTGGCCACATCATAATATTGAAGCACTATGTTGAGCATAGCATGAATTTGCATGTTTATTCTTAGCATGCTTAGGTATACTGACATCTGAACTCTTTTCATTGCTGCATCAGGACGTGTCGACAATGTATATGGCGATCGCAAAGTCATCTGTACCCTTCTCCCCGTCTCACAGATGGTTGAAGAGGAGGCTGCAGCCAATGCCTAATTGGCTAATCCGTATTGCTGTGACCCTTTGATCTGATAACTTCTTCACAAAGATGGAAGTTGAAACCAACATCTTCTTGTCCATCAAAAGAAACAAAGAAATCCACATTGTCTTTCTGGCTCATGTACATTAACTATCTACCATTTGCATATGCTCTGCTATAGCTGTGACTTTCATTTGGTTGATATACTTAATCAGCTCTGCTTTAATAGCAAAATTTGTTGCTACTTGCAACACAAATGCCGTAATTATCGATTGATTCAAAAGACATGATTCTCTCAGCTGATTAAAAACAACAATACACTTAACAGTACACTTACCTAATAAAGATCAGAAAACTACTTAAACAGCATAGTTTAAAAGCTCCATAATTTGAGTTCATAACCCATTCAACTTTGAATGAGAAAATCTATACTAATTTTTTTCCTTTTTGGAAGCATGATATTGAATTATTTAGTTAAATGGATATCTGATGAGTGCAAAATCTTTTGTGTAGAGTTTTAAAATTTCATCACTCACTATGTAGTATAATTATCTTCATATTTACAAAAATGACTTCAAATATAAAGGCTACTGCATCTAAAGACAGAGTGAATGAGCAATTGATGAAACAAAAAATACTCCTATTAATTTCTTAAGCTGCTGAGCAACAAAAGGAAAAAGAACTCGTTAAACATTTTTCACCTTTTTTGGTCAAGAAATATAATAGCATTGTCATGTGCAACAATAACTAAAATCTATACCTATATATAATAATAATAATAATCTATTAAAAATAATACCTTAAGGGATCGGTTCACACGTTCACTCACGGACCGATTTATGATTTATACCCGACTCACTCGCAAAAAAATAAAAAAAAAAAAAAACGAATTTGCTGCTAACCAGTGTGAGAAAGCCGAAAAATTTCTTAATGATCACGTGACAAGCTTTTTTATATATATATTTTTAGTTTATTTTTTTAGTTTTAAGGTTTTTTTTTATAGTTTTTTTTAATTTATATTATTTTTTTATTTTTAAATGATGTATTTAAAGGGATTGGTCTAAACGTTGACTCGCACGTTGATTTAGAATCTATACCTGATCCGTTCGAAAAAAAGTTTAAAAAAAAAAAACTTGCTGCTAGCTAGAGTGAGAAAGCTGATCAATCGAGATAATTAAATAAAAACCATAATTATATTTTAGTTATTTTTTATTTGAATAATTATATATGTAAAATAAAATATAAAAATGAATTAGTAGTTCATTAATTTAATTAAAAAAAAAAAGAACTTGCTGCTAACCTATTTGAGAAAGTCGACCCAATGAAAGAATAAAATACAAATCATAATTTTATTTTGTTATTTTTCATTTATTATTTTTTACCTCCTATAAATAAATATATACAATAAGATCTAAATATATTTTAAAAATGCATATAAATAATAATTGAAAATGCATTTGTATTACGTAATTTATAATGATTATAAATTTAATTTTATAATTAAAAAAGATTATTATATTAATATTATTAAAATTTATAAAAAATTTAATAAAATTTAATTTAAAATTAATTTTTTATTAATATTAATTTTTTATTATTTTTTACCTCATATATATAAAAATATGCACTATATAATAAGATCTAAATATATTTAAAATGCATATAAATAACAACTGAAAATGAATTTATATTATGTAATTCATAAATAAATAATTATAATAATTTAATTTCATAATTAAAAAAACAATTATATTAATATTATTATTAAGATTTTAAAATAAAATTTATTATTTAATAAAATTTATTTTTAAAATTTATTATTAATTAATTAAAAAAATTACAAAAAAAATTTAAAAACCCCCGGTGAAACGGGAGCTTAATTCTAGTCTATTACTAATATTAAAAGCAATCCCGTAAAGTAATGAGAGGTAACAATTAAAGATTTTGGAGCCATGATAACTTGCCAACTAAGTAATGATATTAATCAATGTTTTAGGGTTAATTAAGTCATTTTAATAGCCAATTAAACAATGATTTAATCAATACTTTATAGGGTTAATTAGGTCATTTTATTGACTAATTTATGGTTGATTTTTAAATGATTTTGGGTTTATGTTGATTTTGACACGTTCGTTTTTTCGTATCGTGTTCATGCTATTTTTTGTCGTGTTTGTGTTCGTGTTATTTTTTCGTATGTTCAAAGTATTTTAAATTTTTACATGTTAATAATTCGTTTTATGTAGATTTTGACACGTTCGTGTATTTGTGTTGTGTTCATGTTATTTTTTGTATCGTGTCATTTTTATTTTTTTCATGTGTTCGTGTCGTGTTTCGATTCATCCAAATATTTTGCATAGTTTGTCACGGTGATTCAATTTAAAAAAAAATTTATCACGTTCATGTATTTGTGTCATGCTCATGTTATTTTTCGTGTCATGTTTTACTTTTTTTTGTCATGGTGTGTTCGTGTCGTATAATCATGTTGTGTCCGAAATTGCCAAGTCTAATTGACACTATTCAAATAACTCCAAATTTTGTGTCGCATGTCATCATATTCGTGTTATTTTTTTCTGTCATAATCGTATTCAATGTATTATATATTTATATAAATTTTGACATGTTAATAATTCGTTTTATGTAGATTTTGACACGTTCATATATTTGTGTCATGTTCATGTCATTTTTCGTGTCATGTCGTGTTTTAATTATTTTTTCATATAATGTTCGTATCGTATAATTACGTTGTGTCTAAAATTATCGGATATAATTGACCATATTCAAATAACTCTCAATTTTATACTATGTATCATATAAGGATAGGAGTTATTATTTTTTTAAATTATCTTTACGCCTCTTATTTTTTTTTATCTTTTAAATTTATTATCAAATATTAATTTAAATCCGATAACATATCCGCAGAAAAGCGCGGACATTTATCTCGTATATATTAAAACTATCCCTTAGGGATACTGTAGCAGCTGTTACTTTAGACAGCAACAGCTGTCTTTTTTTTTTTTTTTCAATTCTTAAGAAAAATTACAAAATAGGCTAAGCAATTAAAATTATTTATAATTTATAGTTATTATAATAAGTAATTACTAATAAGGAAATATAATTTTTTTCTTAAATTTTGTGTTTCATTCCATTTTTTTCAGATTCGGATATTACGGATTCGAATAATTTAAAGATTCGGATATTGAATTTACTATCCTCAGCGAATTCGTATGAACCTTTGGATATCCGTTATCCGAATCCGCTTAAGTTTTGATTCGAGTTCGGATAGTATCGGATATCCAAATTCCTTATTTGCTCATTTACATATTTAAAGCGACATCTGTCTTTTTCTTTCTTTCAGTATTTTAGGAAAATTACAAAATAGGTTGATCAATTAAAAATATTTATTCGATCCATTTTTTCGGATTCGAATAGTTTGCAGATTCGGATATTGAATTTATTATCTGCAGCAGATTCGGATATGAATTTGTTTCAGATAATTTAAGATATCCAATTCGTTATTCGTTCCATTTACATATTAAAAGCGACAGCGATTTTTTATTTTCAATGTTTTAGGAAAATTACAAAATGGGTTGATCAATTAAAAATATTTATAATTTTTTTTTTACTTTTGTGATTCGATCCATTTTTTCGGATTCGGATAGTTTGCGGATTCGGATATTGAATTTACTATCTACAGCAAAATAGGATATGAACCTTTTGAATCCGTGATTCGAATCAGCTTTAATTTTGGTTCGAATAGTATCAAATATCCGAATCCGTTATCCGCTCCATTTACATATTTAGTTCTTATTTAATTTTATATTTTTATTTTTAAAAAATGATTTAATAACTCGAATATTTAACGGATTTGGATATCCGACGAATATCACTCTTTAAATCGGATAAAGATTTGGATAATAAACGTATAATAAACAGAATCCAATTTTGGATAAATTAAGTGGATTCAGATATTTAAAAATTTGAAAATATCTGATCCAATGCCAATGCCAATGACCCAAAAAATTTTAAAAATTACAAAATTAACTAATAAATAAAAAATATTGGAAAAATTAAACCAATTAACTAAAAATATTTATTATCTATTATTATAATAATTAAAAAATATGTGAAAAATAAGATTTTACAATTATTTTTGTATCTTTTGAGAAGAAAAAAATTACCAACAGGAGTAATTGGTCGATTTGGACTCCCACAACTGAAAAATATGAAATCTGATTGGTAAAAAAATCGACTTAAGTTTTATTTTTTTATGAATCTGTTACTTAGTTTTAAAAAAAAAAATTGATAGTTTATGTTTTTTTATTTAAAATAATTTATCAATAAACTTTTTTTTATTTGTGAGGAAGATATAATTTAAATATTTAATTTTTAAATCAAAAAAATTGTCATTTTAATATATATTTAAATATTTAAATAAATAATTACTATTTGATATAATTGAAATTATATAAAAAAAATTTAAATCCCTAACGAAACGGGAGAAACATTCTTAAATATTAGAAAAAGATAGTAATATCGTCTCATATTATCTCTAAAATATGTATTTTTAAGTATGTTGTAAATATCATCTCTCTTGTACTAATAGATGAATATAAACTATATCTTCCTTCAGTTTTAACTTATAATTTTAATAATATTAAAAATATATAAAAATATAAATTATATCTTTAACTTTAATTTTAATTTTAATTTTTTTCAAATAATGTAATAAATATAACCCTACGTGAAACTGGAGCTTTCAATCTAGTGAAGTTTCAAAAAAATGATGGAACTCAAGATGGACCTCATTTTCTGTATCAGAGATGATAAGATACTAACCAATGTCTTGCTGGAATTAGAGTAGTAGTACTTTTTCTTCGAGGGTTTTGATTTTTTTTTTTATTTGAAAGGTTTCTATTGTTTTCTTTATCAAAAAGATTAAAGTTTGAAAATAAATAAAAATTTTAAATGTTTGAATTTTAAATTTATTATATGTTATTTTTTAAAATTAATTACATGCATCAATTAGATTAAGTTTGAATTCAAATTTATTGATGGTTGACATTACTTATTCCTTACTTTTTTTTCTTTAGATGAAATTAGAATTTGGGTTTCAATGGAGTAAATGAAATAGGTTTTGTTAACTAATGTCTTTAGGATTTTTTTAAGATTAATTAATATATTATTTATAATAATAACATTATATATTAAATGTAAACATTTATAATTTTATTTATCATTTTAATGTATTAATTAAAAATATTATTATATTTAATAATATAAAAAAATACTCTTAAATCACTCGTTAATAAATTCAAATGAAATTTAGCAAAATTCCTCTTTCCAAATTCCAACAAAAAAAAGACCATTCATTTCCTTAAACAGGCCTGGCCTTCAAATTCTTCCCCCTCAGTCAAATTCCAGTTGTCTATTGTCTTCTCTAACACAGACACGGTTCATTGCCAGCTCTATAAATTATGTGTTATGCAGATATTTATGGCACAGTCATTGTCACTGCTAGTCTGCTAGATTCTTGCCAGCCAATTTCTGTCACTGTTAACAACATTAACTTAGAAAATTTACCGATTCCTAATTAGATCTCTTCATGATCCGGATCGAGTCACGATTCAATTTTTTTTTTTATTCAAACTCATTCGTTTCAGGCCCGGACCGATCCGTACAGACCCTATTTTATTATTTAAAAATATTAAAATATTATTTTTTTAATTAATATATTTTATAATTAAATTTAAATAAAATAATATTTTTTATTTAATAAATAATAATTCAGGCCGGATCGAATTGATCTGATTTATTAAATATTTTATTCAAATTTGATCCAATACGAATCAAGCATACCGGATGAACTACCAACCCATTGACAGATCTATTCCTAATGTATAAACATAAAACCATAATAAACAGATAAGACAGAAATGGTCATAAGATTTGGTTAGAGATTGAGTTAGACGTCAATCTTTGATCTTGTATATAAAAAAGCAGAGTTTGTCACTTAGGCAAACATGAGTTTGTATTGATTTAGTAAATTCTTTATCAAAGTGGACCAATTGAAAATCTGTTGCTAAAAATGGTTAAACAAACAAAGAGGATAAAATGCTTTGTTTTTAATCCATTTCTAGTTAAGTTAACCCAAATGAAATAAATTTGTCTTCAACTCATATTACCCGAATTTTTTATTATTTTTAAAATATTTGTATTTGGCACTTGTGTACGAGCCTATCCAGATATGAATATTGAAATATATAATCTTTCAAATATATAAAAAAAAATTAAAAAATTAAAAATATTGATATAGAACACATAGTTGTATTCAATACTCACTCGAATTGGATAACAAACCCCTAACTATAACAACTAAATCTGCTTACAGTAACCTAATTTTTACTAGGCACGTGTTCAAGTGTTCAGGCTTAGAATGTGTTTGATAAAGTATTGAAAAATTTTAATACATTGAAAAAGAAAATTTTCAACATTAATTTTTTCAATATGTTTGATAGCCCATATTAAATTTTACTTAATAGAAAATTTTAAAAATGTTGAATGAGATAAGTAGGTAGAGAGCTACTATTACTTAATGCATAATATATTAAGTCAAATTTTTTTTTTTATAAAAAAAACAATTATTTGAAATTTTATCTTTTTTTTTTTTGTTATAAAAGATGAAACATTTAAATTACTTTTTTAAAATTCTATCCAAAATTATTTAAAATAATATAAAATATTATGTTAATAAAATTAAAATTGTGAAATGAATAATTTTTAAAATTCAAGATTTACAGTTATCAAATAATATAATTATATTGAGTATTTAATTTTCAAAAATATACCAAATAGTTTTTATAATACAAATTAATACTTATAAATTCAATTCTTAAATTTTCAATTTATCAAATAATACTTTAACTAAATTTTCTCTATTTTGGGGCAAAAGCTATCCATTATGCAAGAATCGTTATTTTACCACTTTAAAAAGGTTGTAGTTTGAGAATTTGGAAAGCTAGTAAGCTACCGTCAAGTTTGAGGTGGGTGTTTGACTCAAGGTAGTCAGTATCGGTGGACGTATCGTTTTTGTTTTGATATTGATACGTATCGATATCGGTGTGTTTCGGCGTACCGTTTCGGATTTACCGATTTTTTTAAATATTTTTTCATATATCTATATGTATGGTCTATTTTCAAGTTTTTTAATAAAATATATATTATATATACATACAAATATACATCCATTACATGCATATATATATTTATACAAATATAAATTTTAAATATTTAATATCTAAATTTTTTAAACATCAAATAGGTAAAATAAATGTTAAAATGTTAAAAAAACATAGTAAATTATTATTAATTATGTCCAATAACCTAATTTAATGAACATATATATATTTTAAATATAATTATGAAAAAAAATAAAAATGATCATGATACAAAAAATATTGAAATTGGTTTAAAAATTCAAATAAGTGAATTTTTAAATAAAAAAATTAAAAAAAATCAAAATCTTATACCAACTGGTACGGACCGGTACGTATCGGTACATACCGGTAAAGGCTGGTACGGGCCGATACCAAAAGTGGAACAGAACGAGACTGCTATCTTTTCGGTTTACTTTAAAAACGATACGTACCGACCGATACGGCCGATATTGGTACGGTACCGATAACTCTGGTTTGACTTCAATTGCTTATTCTCTATGTCCTAAAATGTTTTTTTTTTTTCTTCAGGAAACTGCCCAAGAAGATAAAGATAAACTATAATGTGGGTAAATCATAAATGTTTATTTTTTGATGATTTTTTTTTCTTTCTGAAAATGAAATTAAAGATATATAAAACTTTGAAACCCCTTTTTTTAGTTATGTTTTAAATGTCTAATAAAAGCATTGGATTGATGAGAAATATATTCATATTTTTATTTACACATTTTTCTCATTTCCTTCCTTCAAAATTTGGACAACAAAATCAACATCTTTAAGTCAGGAGATTATAACAATATTTCAAACCAAGTTGTTGATAACTCGTAAAGTTAGGCATTAGGTATAATATATAATTGCATCAAGTAATGCAGAACTTGTGCAATAATTTCAGGATTATGAACTTTTTAATTCATGTAGGTTATTTTTATTTTATTATGTACGTGGTGAAGAAGAAAAATCCCTGATATATTATTTATTAGTAATTTCCAGCCAATAAATTAAGATTAAACCTTATTATATCTCACATTTGGACCGATCAAGGTTTGGTTGTAATAATAATAAAACCTAAACAACAATGAGTAGAGATGTTCATAGGTTGCATCGGGTCGAACAAGATCCAAATAATAAAATTTTACTTGTTCAAATCCAGTTTGGTCCAATTCATCAAGTCAAAATTTTGTTTTATTGTTTGAAATATATTATAATATTAAAAAAATATTTTATATTAATATTTTTATAATTAAATTTACATATTTTTTATTAATTAAATAATAATCCAAATTAAATCAGATCGATTTAAATTATAAAAATTCTAACCTGTATACAGTTCTACCAAACATTTGAATCAATAATAAATTTATGATCTTGCTATTTAAGGAAGGTTGGATGGAATCTCACTTTTTTGTTGGAATATTCTAAGCCGCCAGTCTATCTCCCATGATTCTCAAAATCTCAATTTCGTAAAAAAATGTATTTAAAATAAAAATAAAAAATAGATGAGTAGATTTTTTAGTTAATACTTATTTTTAAAAATTAAAAGATATTAAAAGGGTTGAATAGTTTTTTTAGATAATTTTTAAAAATGAAAAGATTTAAATAACTTAATTTTATAATTGTTGTAACTTTAAGTTGACTTTTATATAATTAAATTGATATCGATTCGTTATATTAAATTATTATAAATTTTATAATTAACATAGAAACTTGTTTATTAAAACAACTTTTTATTTGTTTTGGCTAAGCTATTAGCAGTTCATAAGCCAAGGGGTCTTTGTCACGAAAACAAATTAAAATTTAACAGTTCTTGAATAAGGAAAAAAAATGCAATTAGTTCATGGGATGCACGAGCGCGCGGACCCTATCATAATTCAAAAGCAAAGATATGTTTATTCAATTCAATTTTTAGTATATATCTTATATATGTTAAAGTTTAAAAATTCGTTGTAAGTGCATGAAATAAGAGTTTAAGATAAATTTATCATTTACATTAAAATAAATTTCGTGAAATATTTTAATTTTTTTTAGTTTTTATTCATAAATCAATAAAATTGAAAGTAATGATAAAAAATGCGATTTACATTAGAATATTTAGGTAAAATATTTAAATTATATTATTTTATTTAAAAATCAATAAAATTAAAAGTATATCAACAAATTTTAATAAATTTTTTAAAAATACAGTGACATCAATTTCGAGTCTTAGTATAATCCCTTGAAATAATAATAACTTTTTTATATGTTATCTCATACTTTTATTATCTTTTTAATGACTAATAATTTAATCTAGTAATCATAATGAAAAAAATTAGAGGTAATAATGTTTCAAAAAGGCTGTGAAATTTTCATTTTTAATTACTAGTACTAGTATTAAAATCCTTCTTTATATACAGATAGATTGTTAGGTTAAGCTGAACTTAGTAATTAACTCCGAATATTTATTTACCAGTGTGCATTTAAGGAGCTTGTATGTCTTAATCATTTTTTTTTATCATTTTTTTTATTTCTCATTAAAAATGATAATTAATAAGTAATATTAATTTATTTATAAGAAAAAAAAATGAAAGGTGAAAGTCAATTAAAGAAAAAAAAAAAAAAAAAAAACAAGTCACAAGCCGCTCGATAGTACAATTGTATTTCCCTTGGAAACATTGCATAGTCAAAATTTCATATACGCGGTTCAATAAAGGATTCCATGCATTGCAGTTACATTAATTATAATGCACACTCATCCTTTTGCTTTCTCATTTTAAATTTTTTACTTGTTAATGCTCATTTCCATACATCAATACCACGTTATAGTGCATGTTATAATACTTTAAAATGGCTAATAGACCGTTCCGTGAATGGCTCGGTGTTGTAGGACATACATTCTCAGTGCACCAAAGCTAGGTTTGGGATAAAAACGTGTATTTCAAGTGCAAGTGTTGTTTTGACTACTTTTGATGTTACGATAATGAAATTCAATTTGAATTATAGTCATTCGCTTATAGAACGAAGACTAAGTAAAAAACATGAGATAATAATTTAAAGTATGAAGAATAGATTATTTAATATTTACTATAAATTTAATAAGTTTTTCGATTAAAATTATCTGATCATTAAGTTTTTTTATTTATTTAATTCATAGTTGAAGAGAGTGAGATAATAAATGATAGTTATGATTTTTTATTTTTTTCTATATTTGAATTATAACACGTGACGAGAATCACTCACAAGTGTTATAAAAAATTTTAAATGCAATTGTCAGCTCCACCGACAAAACTCTCTGAGTCTGATTCAATTTTTAATTATTTCGATTTTTGTTACGATTTTTTACTCTTCTAATTTCCGTTATTGTTTTCTAATCACATAAACTAAGGGTTAGTTTGGCATTGATGTTGGAAAAAGTTTGGATTGAAAAAAGTTTAAATTGAAAAAAATATGTCTAAAAAGTATGATAAAAAACAGTGGTTTATATTTTTTTTCAGTGTTTAGCATTGCTGTGAAAAAATATTGTGAAATATTGAAAAAAAAAAGGTTAAAATAATAAAGTATAGAGATGTGAGGATAATAAAATCATTTTATTCAAAGTAAGTTTTTAAATCTCAAAAGCTATATTTTTTGGTTTTTTTATTTGATTTTTCAAACCATGGTTTTAACAGTAAAAGTTAATTTTTTTTTACTTATTTAACATTGCGTTTGCGGTGAAAAGCAGTTTTTGATTTCAAAAATTATTCCAAAAGCAATACTAAAACAAGGTCTAACACGATTTCATTAGAAACCAATAAGACGATGTAAATTTACTCAAAATTATCTCATAATTTAGTTTTTTAATTGATTTTTAGCAAATCAAGAACATCACATATTGATCAATTGTCATGATGAAAAGAGTCCATGCAAAACATATATGTGTGAACATAGATTAGTATCAAAAGTGTTTCCTTAAATTGTGGTATGATAGACTATAAAAATGGTGTAAGAGCAAAAAACTATACAAGTAGTAGTTTTTTAATTTATTATTTTTTTTTGTGTGTATTGGAGGGAATGGGTGAACGGTTAATTTAAGTCTTGCAACTAGTTGTAGCTCGACGGAGAAGAGTGCGCAGGTTAAGCGAATCTATTATGAAAGTGGTGGGAGTAGGTTAAGCCTGTAGATAGAATAGAATAGAAATTAGAAACAGCGAAAACAAGAAGAAAAAAAAAAAATAGTAAAAAGATCTATTTCTTACAAAGAAAAAAGAGAAATCGAAAAAAAAAAGGAAAAAAGTCGCCGTTGATGATCGATGTCGAAAATGAAGCATCTGTTAAGAAAACTCCACATCGGCGGTGGTTTAAATGAGCACGAACGATTGGCGGAGGCGCCGCCCATGATCAGCCCAAGTCTGAGCCCGAGTCCGAACTCGGATTCCAACTCGAACTCGACGAACGTAACGGGACCGGCAACGATAACTTCTTCTTCATCGTCTTCGGTTAGTTCAGGGGCAATGGGGAGAATCGAGGCCGTTGAATCGGTCGGGGGAGATCGGACGGCTGGAGATGAGGTGGATTTTAATTTATTGGAAGAAGAGTTTCAGATGCAGTTGGCTTTGGCGATCAGTGCCTCGGATCCCGAGACGGCTCAGATCGACGCCGCTAAAAGGATTAGCCTCGCCGGCACTGACAGCAACGCTCTCGTTGAGTTCCTTTCGCTTCGTTATTGGGTAATATAGTCTTTCCTATTTCAATTTTTTTTAAAAATTTTCATTTATATAATTAGGTTTTTCGAAATTGCATTTCCTGTTTGAATCGGTTTTAATGGCCAATTTGTTTATTTTTTCCCCTTAATCTGATTATGAGGTTTCAATAATTTATACCTTTATGTGTATTTAAAGTTTGAATAATTTTGTGATTTTTTTGTAAATTGGTATCTTTTATTAATAAATTCTGATTGCATTTCATGTTTACTCACTATACATTGCTAGTATATTTATTTATATTTATTTTTATTTTATATATGAGGAGTTTTCAACTGCGGATCTCAATTCTGGGCTTCCTCTTTCCAGTAGTAATTTTGGAAAATTCTTAGCTTCGATGTCATTCTCATTAGTGATGGATTGATTGGGATAAAAATTTACTCGTTATCTTTCTTCTATTAATTTTTGTTTACAGATGCTTTTGATTTGCATGTCAAGCTAAATTAATCTTGCTACCTCTATTAATTGAAGTTTTGCTAAATATAGAAATTGGTACATCCTTATTGGTTTTATTCATTTACTCTGATAATTTCTCATCGTTTAACTATGAGAAGTTTTGCTTGCCACTTGCCAGCAATGGATTGTGTTTCTATTATATGACAATTTACTTTATTATATAGTCATGGCAGTTTCTATATAGTCATGGCAGTTTGCTTTTTTTTTTTTTTTTTTAATATTTGCTATATAATGCCAAAGCCCTTTTTAACCATAGCTAGTTGGGAAGCCTTTTTCCTTATTGTAACTTGCCATAAACTTTAAATGTATGTTTCAATGAGAAGTTGTATATTTCTTGTTTTATTAGTAGGGAACTAGTGTTGCCTTTCCTGTTATTATGATTCTATTTGTTCTTGGTTCAATTATTACAGTGGGATATATGTATAGTAAATGCCGTTATGGATATGAATACTAATCGATGTTAGTTTTCATTATGGATTTTTTATATGGAATTAATTGTTATTAATTGGTTTTCCTCCTTTGGTTTATCAATGCTGTATAGGCTGAAAGGTTCTTGTTCATGTCTTTTGTAAGACAAGTTCTAGAACCCATTAGTTGATATATGTTTTTCTTTTTCTTTTGAGAAAAAGAAAACTAATTTCTATGTTGTGTTATTTGCAGAATTATAATGTTGTAAACTATGGTGAAAAAATTGTGGATGGATTTTATGACGTGTATGGCATTGCCTCAACTCTGGGTGCGCAAAAGAAGTTGCCATCTTTGGTTGATCTTCAAGCAGTATCAGTGTTAGATAATGTTGATTATGAAGGAATTTTGGTTAACCGGTTGCTTGATCCTGAACTGCAAGAGCTTGAGAAAAGAGTCTATGACATATATGTGCAGTCGCAAGCTTTTGGCCGTGGCCCAGTTTTGAGTGGCATGATTCAGAAAATTGCGGAAATAGTTGTTAATAGAATGGGTGGCCTCGTTGCTGATGCTGAAGAGATGTTGAGAATGTGGACCTCGAGAAGTTATGAGTTACGAAATTCTCTTAAAACTATCATTCTTCCACTTGGACGGCTTGACGTTGGACTTTCTCGCCACAGAGCCCTGCTTTTTAAGGTTGTAAAAACCCTTGCTCACCTTATTTCCATAAGTTAATCTAGCTCATGAAAGAAGTATGTTTTCCTTTTAACTTCACTCGTGCTCTACATCACCCCCTCTTTCATTTTCATTTGATGACTATTGTTTCACTTGCTTTTCTGCTAGTCATAATATCCTGCCACTTTTGTCTAATTTTACCTTGCATTAAGGATAATGGTGTCTGGACTTTTTATAAGGAAATTGTTTCATGCTTCTGGTTCTAGGTTCTAGCTGATAGAATTAATCTCCCATGCATGCTGGTCAAAGGGAGCTATTACACTGGTACCGATGATGGAGCTGTGAACTTGGTTAGATTCAACAATGGAAGGTAGTTTCCTCCAGCTCAGATCTACAAATTCTTCAATCTTTGATTTTGGTAGTTATGCATTGCATTTCTACAATTTGTGCATATTAGGGTCTTCTTTCTTGAGTTAGTCCCTCAACATGGTGTCATACCAGTTAAAATTTTCTGTTTGCGCCTGTTCTTTAGTTGATGCACATTTTTTCCTATATGCTAAATGCACATAAGTTTTTAGTTTGCATTTTTTCAGTGCCGTCCTGTCTTCTGCTTTATGCAGTTTTGCTGTCTAGTCAAAGAAAAAAAATTAATTTTGTATTGACACAAGTTTTGCTGATGTAATTAATTATCTGAAAAAATGCAGTGAATATATTATTGATCTGATGGGTGCACCTGGGACACTAATTCCTGCTGAAGTACCAAGCTGTCACCTCCTAAATTCTGCACTAGATGTAAGGGGCTTTACTGATCTTACTGAAGCCTCTCAAGGTTCATGTTTGCTGCTTGACAAAGGAATTGGAAGTGTGGCAGTTTCAGCTGCTCTAGATATGGCCCCTAAAGTTGGTGCCTCGAGGTCAGCGGAATTTGTTAACACTCAGACAAATGAAGATGAGAGGGACCTTGCTGGAAGAGCTGTCTCTGAGAGCTCTGAACAGGAGTTTGGGAAGCTTCTTCCCTCGGCACCTAAATCTAGTGAAAGCTTTTCTAGCATTCATGAAAAAACATCATCAGCGCAAAAGAGAAAGGTTAAAAATGTTTCTAAGTATGTTATTAGTGCAGCAAAGGACCCGGAATTTGCTCAGAAATTACATGCTGTTTTGTTGGAGAGTGGTGCATCACCTCCTCCAGATTTGTTCATGGATATTAATTCACAGGATCTTGGTGAACAAAGTATGCCTGAACAAGTAGTGAAAGGGGCAAATGTAGATGCTGCTGCTTGCAGCCATTCAAACGAGTTGTCAAGCAATGAGCGATGTCTTGTATATTCAGAAAATACTAATTCCAATCTTAGACAAAAGCAAACGGCTAAACATCAAAGAGAGTTGGAAGCGAATGCCATAAAAACTAATGTTGCATCTTCGTCTGATGCTTCAAGCGAGGGACTTCTCTGTGTTGGTAATACAACTAATGATTGGGTACAAGTTCGTGAGTCTTCCTTCTGCACTGCTGATGAGTTTTGCCAAATACAGCCAGAAAATGTCTTGGCCACAGATGAGAAACTAATACAAAGGACTTCTGATACGGATTTCAGTAAAGAATCTGCATTAGAATGGATCGAAACCACAGGTAGTGACTTGCATCTGGTTAGCAATGGTCACAGTGAGAAGATTTATCCTATGCCAAGGGAGGTTTCAGAATGGGAAATTCCATGGGAGGATCTTCAAATTGGTGAACGCATTGGTATTGGTAAGGTCTCATAATAACACAGTTAATCTTGTTCTTTATTATACATGTATGGCTTTGCTTTCCGTTATTCTTTTAAGTTTCAGATATCGTGTTTCAATTATTAATGTGATACAGCTTGCAACACAATTACACAAATGCTGGCTAGGATGTCCTGGTGTTTCTTTTTTATTGGCCGGACATATAGTATGAAAAGCTGAATGTGCAATGAATTTAAGAATAGCAGCTAGCTTAGTTGATTGAATCCTTTTTATATTCATGTTTAATTGGATCTACAGAGTCATACAATGTGGAACTTGCTTGAATATGACTTGACCGTTCCCTACCAGTGCAAACTTGCTTAATAGATGAACTCTTGTCTTGCAGGATCATATGGCGAGGTCTACCGAGCTGATTGGAACGGCACTGTGAGTTATTTGCTATTAGTCCATTTTATTCATGGAACTTTTAGGAGTAGTATCCAACTACTAGATAGTATGATGACCACAATGACAGTGCTACATGCCAAAATTTCCAAAAGTTATTAATCTTTCTCTGAGCAGTGATATTGACATCGTTTATGCCAAGTTCCCTAGTAGGAAAAGAGAGTAGGTCACTGTGATTGAATAATTGTGGTTGAGTGCAGCAGTGAAGAAAAGAGAGAAAAGATAATATTTCTGCTTATCTTTACAATGCTGAAATTACAAGGTTTAAATAGAGAAAAAGAACCTACAAATCTGCCTATAAATCTGCCAATAATTCTGCCTAAAAATCTGTTTCCAGGTTTTCTGCATTATGCTACCTTAATTCTAGGATTTACAAATCCCTAAGAATCTTTTCCTGATTTTCTGCATTATGCTACCTTAATTCTAGGATTTACAAATCCCTAAGAATCTTTTCCTGATTTTCTGCACTCCCCCTCAAGTTGGTGCATAGATGTCGATCATGCCCAACTTGCTGATTAGTGTCTCAAAATTGGTTCTAGGCAAGCTTTTAGTCAAACCATCAGCTAGCTGTTGATCTGTGGGTATAAATGGCATACATAATATTCTACTTTCCAGTTTTTCCTTAATGAAATGTCTGTCAATCTCAATATGCTTTGTTCTGTCATGTTGAACTGGGTTGTTAGCTATGCAAATAGCAGCTTTATTATCACAAAACAATTTCATAGGAGATTCTGGACTTAGCTTTAGTTCTTCAAGCACTCTCTTTAGCCACATTATTTCACATACACCATTAGCCATAGCTCGAAATTCAGCTTCTGCACTGCTTCGAGCAACCACATTTTGCTTCTTGCTCCTCCATATTACTAAGTTTCCCCATAGGAATGCACAGTGGCCAGAGGTGGATCTTCTGTCAGTAATTGATCCTGCCCAGTCTGCATCTGTGAATATTTCCACTGTTCTTGAATCCCCTTTCTTGAACCACAATCCTTTTCCAGGCGTACCTTTTAAGTACCTAAGAACTCGATAGACAGCTTCTAAATGTTCCTCATATGGGGAATGCATAAACTGACTTACCACACTGACTGCAAAAGCAATGTCAGGCCTTGTGTGGGACAGATAAATTAATTTCCCAACAAGACGTTGATACATCCCTTTTTCCACTGGTACTCCTTCTGTCTTTCCTCCAAGCTTTTGATTAGTATCCATTGGTGTGTCACTAGGCTTACATCCACTCATTCCAGTTTCTCTTAGCAAGTCTAAGACATACTTCCTTTGGGATAATACAATGCCTTTTTGTGATCTTCCAACCTCCATTCCCAAGAAATATCGTAAGGATCCCAAATCTTTGATCTCGAATTCAGCAGCAAGACATTTTTTCAATCTAGCCAACTCATTATCATCACTTCCAGTAAGAATTATATCATCAACATAGACAATCAAAATGGCAATCTTCCCTGTACCTGTATGTTTTATGAACATTGTATGATCAGTTTGTGCTTGACAATAGCCTTGATTTTTTACTGACCTTGTGAATCGTTCAAACCAAGCTCTTGGAGACTGTTTCAATCCGTACAGTGACCTTTTTAGCTTACACACTTTAGTTCCAAACTGATCTTCAAATCCTGGAGGAGCATCCATAAAAACTTCTTCTTCTAATTCTCCGTTAAGAAAGGCATTCTTAACATCTAGTTGGTGTAGAGGCCACTCAAGATTCACAGCTAAAGATAAAAGTACTCTTACTGTGTTTAGTTTTGCCACTGGTGCAAATGTCTCCTGGTAATCTATCCCATAGGTTTGTGTAAAGCCTTTTGCAACCAGTCTTGCCTTGTAACGTTCTAGAGTTCCATCTGATTTGAACTTTATTGAAAACACCCATTTGCATCCCACAGGTGTCTTCCCTTTGGGTAAATAGACCTTTTCCCATGTGCCATTTTTTTTCAGTGCATTCATCTCCTCAAAGACTGCTTCCTTCCATTCGGGAACTTTTAGAGCTTCCTGTATATTCTTTGGAACATCCACACTAGACAATTGTGAGGTAAAAGCAAGAAAAGAGGGTGACAATTTTTCATAAGACACATATTTTGACAATGGATGTTTAGTACAACTTCTGACACCTTTCCTAAGTGCAATAGGAAAATCAAAACTGTCAGTTTGTGAGGGACATGACTCAGATGGAATACCTGAATTTGGAGGATCAAAGATTTCTGGTTCTGGGTTCGGGACAGACTTCTGGTTCTGCATAGTTGTGATTGCTCCCTTATTTTGAATCTGTTTTGTCCTTGAGTAGACACGAAGCTCAGAATTTTTCTCAGTTTCTGGTCTAGTTTCAATGTCTTGTTGTGGCATTAAAGTAAGCTGCCTTTCTTTCATAGGTGATTTACCTGATTCTAAACTATCCAAGTTATTATTGATAGGCTGTACCAAGATGTTAAAATCAGTGGGTAGATGTGAATTAGTGGGTAGGTGTGATTTTTGCTCAAGATCACAAACACTGTCAATTTTTTCAAGTTCAAGTTCAATTAACGAGTCTTCATACTGATTCTCCCCCTGAAGAGGAGTGTCAAAAAAACTTTGGGATTCAAAAAATGTGACATCCATAGTGACAAAATTTTTTTTTGTTTGAGGATCAAAACACCTATATCCTTTTTGTGTTGGAGAGTAACCAAGGAAAACACATTTTAAAGCTCTTGGGTCTAACTTACTACGGTTGTGACTATGGATATGAACAAATGCAACACAACCAAACACTTTTAGAGGTAAGTTAGAAATCAGCCTTGTCAAAGGAAACAACTCATTAAATCTGTTTTTTGGTGTTTGAAAATTCAAAACTCTTGATGGCATTCTGTTTATTAGGTATGTAGCAGTGAGAATAGCTTCCCCCCATAAGTATTTAGGTACCTTAGTTGTAAACATTAAGGACCTAGCCACTTCTAAGAGATGTTTATTTTTCCTTTCTGCCACTCCATTTTGTTGTGGTGTATCAATGCAAGAACTTTGATGAACAATTCCTTTTTCCAAAAAATAGTTGCCCAGAATATGATTAAAGTACTCTTTTCCATTATCACTTCGAAAAACTTGAATTTTTTCTTGAAATTGAGTCTCAACCATATTGTAAAAGGATTTGAAAATGTTTCCTACCTCTGATTTTTCTTTTAGTAAATAGACCCAACAAATACGAGTGTGATCATCAATAAAGGTTAGAAACCATTTTTTACCAGAAATTGTTGCAGTCTTACAAGGACCCCACACATCACTATGAATGAGAGCAAATGGTTTAGAAAACTTATAAGATTGAATTGGAAAAGAAACTCGATGATGTTTAGCAATTTGACAAATATCACACTGAAATGAAGATGGATTTTTATTCTTGAATAAGCTTGGAAATAGGTACTTCAAATATTGAAAGTTTGGATGGCCTAGTCTAAAATGCCATAACATTACTTCATCGTTACTAGAAATAGAAACTGACCGGAGACCGGTTATTTGTGCTTGTCTACGTATGGAACTTTCATCTTCAAAATAATAGAGTCCATCACTTTCCCTAGCATTGCCAATCATCTTCCCCGAATCCAGTGCCTGAAATTCACAGTGGTTTGGGAAAAATTTAGCACAACAGTTTAAGTCATGAGTTAGTTTACTAATAGATAACAAATTGCAAGAGAGGTTGGGGACATGAAGGACATTATGAATGACAAAAGTTTTTGAGATGGCTACAGATCCTTTTCCAGCAATTGCTGAAAGAGAACCATCAGCAATCTTAATTTTCTGGTTGCCTGCACATGGACTATAAGAGGAAAACAGTTTAGAACATCCTGTCATATGATCAGTTGCACCTGAATCAATGACCCATGGGTAATTAGAGTTAACAGACACATTGAATGCTATGGCTTGAAGATAATTACCTTTTTGGGCTAGGGAACAAGAGGAAGACACATTTGAAAATTGTGTGGATTGAAAAAGTTTATACAGTTGGTCTAACTGTTCCTTACTGAAAGAAGATGTCTCATTAATTCCCCCTGAACCATTCGAAGCCTCTTGTTCTGAAGTGCTTGTTTGGAATGCCTTTGAGTCACGGTTGAATGATCGTGGTTTCCAATTCGAAGGCTTTCCATGTAGCTCCCAACATGTCTCCCTTGTGTGGCGTGGTTTGTTGCAATGATCACACCACACTTTGTCTCCCTTTCTGGATTGTCGAGGGTTATTATGGTTGGCTTTAGTAACAAGAGCAGAGGCTTCGGTAGGAGATTGGTTACTGTCTCCTAACATGATTTTCCTTCTTCCTGCTTCTCTTCTAACTTCAGCAAATACCTCATGAAGAGATGGCAGTGGCTGTTTTCCAAGTATACGACCTCGTACCTCGTCCAAACTTCTATTCAAACCTGCCAGAAATAGATAAACTCTGTCATTCTCAATTCTTTTCATGTATCTTACATGATCATTAGCATTCTCCCACATGTCATTGTAACATAAGTCCAACTCTTGCCAAAGTCCCCTCATCTCATTGTAATATTCCGTCACATCACGATCACCCTGTTTGGAGTGCCACAACTTTGTCTTCAATTCAAAGATTTGGGAAGAGTTCTCCAAGTCTGAATACATTTCACGAACACTATCCCAGACATCTTTGGCGGTTGGCAAAAACATATATGTTTTTCCAATTGTTGGCTCCATGGAATTGACCAGCCATGCAGTGACTAATGAATTTTCTGACCTCCATATTCTGAACGAAGGATCATCTTCGGCAGGTTTCTTTGTCTCGCCCGTCAAGTGGCCAAATTTTCCCTTGCCGTCGATCATGAGTTTGATTGACTGTGCCCATTCTAGATAGTTTTTACCGTTCAATTTGTGAACGATTAATTGGAGAGATGGATTATCATATCCATTTATTTGCACAGCAGGGTTTACCGAAGTTCCACTGGTGTTGACACCAGAGGATGGTAAACCTCTTTCTCCGGTCATGGCTGTTTTAACCATCAGGATTTCTTCCTCAAGGCTCTGATACCATGAGTGCAGCAGTGAAGAAAAGAGAGAAAAGATAATATTTCTGCTTATCTTTACAATGCTGAAATTACAAGGTTTAAATAGAGAAAAAGAACCTACAAATCTGCCTATAAATCTGCCAATAATTCTGCCTAAAAATCTGTTTCCAGGTTTTCTGCATTATGCTACCTTAATTCTAGGATTTACAAATCCCTAAGAATCTTTTCCTGATTTTCTGCATTATGCTACCTTAATTCTAGGATTTACAAATCCCTAAGAATCTTTTCCTGATTTTCTGCAGTGGTAATATGTGGTGCAAACTTATGAAAATCTCAAAAATCTGACTGCTGTAGTAAGTCTACTAAGAGCATCAGCGTTAGTTTCTATTAAATCATTCTTCTATTGATTGATAACAGTATATGGCTTGTTCCAAAAGTCTCTTTAGTGACTTCTAATGGTACTTTCATTTGAGTGTTTGTCTAATTGTTTTTGTTGGCTCTTCAGGAGGTTGCTGTGAAGAAGTTTTTAGATCAAGACTTCTCTGGTGATGCATTGGTTCAATTTAAATGTGAAGTAAGCCCCAGAAAATAACTTCTTAGAGCATGCTTGTTATTTCTTCTTATGCGTGTGAGCTCAACTTTCCTGTACAATTGAATAAATTTACATTGGGATCATCTCTGTTTGGTGACCCTGTGCAGGTTGAAATGATGTTAAGGTTGAGGCATCCAAATGTTGTTCTTTTCATGGGAGCTGTTACTCGCTCGCCACATTTCTCTATACTGACAGAGTTTCTTCCCAGGTTGATTTTCTTTATACGATCCAAATAGTTCTCTCTTTAGTCTTCAATGTTTCCGTAATTAGTAAGTTTACATTTGTTTGCACATTCTTTTATGGGTATTTAGTGGGTATTTTAAACTTCTTGGTGGTTTCCCTCTGGTTTTAAAGGATTAATCCAGAAAATAATATTAGCACTTGAACTCTGTCCTCATGGAATGTTGTGGGCATATTTTGTCACTGATGTCACATTTATAGATATTAGGTATCGGACTCGCTTCCTTGTGCCCTTTTTGATGCATTTACCGCAATTTAAGCTACTAAGTACATACATTTTGTGCTTTGCTGTGTATGAAAACACTGAATCCTTCACTAGATGGGTGTTTTCATTTTGATTCAGATAAATTAGACCTCTTTATTTTTTTTCTGGTTTCTGCCAAGAAATTGATTAATTTAAAAGGACAAGGCTGGCCATCCTGTCTTACATTCTTCTTGCTCCTCCCTCACTGTTATTCAGGGGAAGTTTGTATAAGCTACTGCATCGACCCAATCCTCAACTCGATGAGAAGAGACGAATGCGAATGGCTTTTGATGTGGTAGGAGTCACAAGTGAATGAATTATTTAATTTTCTTTTGCTTCATATTTTTCGCTAAAGTCTCTGGGTCTGCCTTTCCCTTTCACTCTTCTTCCCTTCCTGGTTATAATTTCTATTTAAGTGAAGGTTTCTTATTGTTTACAGGCTAAAGGAATGAATCATTTGCACACAAGCCATCCTACTATAGTGCATCGAGATTTGAAAACACCAAATCTCCTTGTTGATAAGAACTGGGTTGTAAAGGTGCTTATCTCAAATTCATTTTCTGGCTAAAGTCTTCCTTGATTTTGCTCATGGGTTATTTAAGCAGCTTTACAGATTGCTTTATTTTCTGCTGAAAGATGTCTTCTGAATTTTTTCGAACATGTTTGCTTCTTCTCTATTCAGGTCTGTGATTTTGGGTTGTCACGCTTGAAGCATCATACTTTCCTGTCTTCGAAGTCTACTGCTGGAACGGTAGTATTACTAAAAGATAATCCTTGTTGTTCACTTTGTGTTTTGTCTTACTTTCCTATTTATCCAAATCTGTCTTACTTTTTATAAAGTAAAAGTTTGCTGTTGGACTGCAGCCTGAATGGATGGCACCAGAAGTTTTAAGGAATGAACCGGCCAATGAGAAGTAAGTGATTTTAACTGCACGATAGCATGCATGTGTTACTCTTTGGCATTTCTATTCTGTTTCTTATACAAATATACTGGCTTGGTTGCAGATGTGATGTGTACAGTTTCGGTGTGATATTATGGGAGTTGGTTACTTTACGTATTCCTTGGAAAGGTTTGAATCCTATGCAAGTTGTTGGAGCTGTTGGATTCCAGAATAGGCGTCTAGAAATTCCCGAAGATGTTGATCCAATGGTTGCACAGATTATACGCGAATGTTGGCAAACGTGAGTTCTAGACATTATTTATGTCACATTTATCTATATTAGCAGAATGATTATATAATCCTTTCCTAACTCAATCTCTTTTGAATGTTTGATTGATCTTTCATTTCTTGGGTACTCGTTATAAACATCTGAAAAGAAATCCTGGTAATCTTATCCTCCCATTAAGTAAAAGAATTTGTTATCAGAATCAAGTCAAAATGCTATAAATAGCAGATTGAAATTGGGAGGAAATGTGGGATTATCAAAGCCTTCCAATAAACCTTGTTAGTCGGCTTTTATGATTACTCATTGCTAGCGACTCTGTTTATCGTGCAAGAACAGTGACGATGATTCTAATGAGCTCTTGTTATTTTTGACAGCCTGCTATATATGTTGAAAATTTTGCATTAATCGTACCCTTTTTTTTTATTTGCAGGGAGCCACATTTACGACCATCATTTGCACAGCTCATGTCCCGACTACGATGTCTTCAATGTCTGTATATTGAAAAGCCAAACTCTAGAAACAAAATTATAGGATGATGAAGAGTGCAGTGTTTGATGTAATAAGTATTTGATTAGCTGTTTCATGGCTCAAGAGCCAGGCAGGCAGCCGGAAGGTTTTCGTTTTATGTGCAAAGAAAGTTAGAGATAGGAGTGGGAAAGTGATGGCTCATTCGAAGTGGGGGATCAGCACTTTCCATCCTGAACAGAGTGGATTCCTCTTTAAGCAAGCAATGGAGGATCTCACTTAAAATTTGTGTTTAGTATTATGAATAGGTAGCATCTGTCAATTGTAAGAAAGTTCCTATAGGAAAAAAAAAACAAAAAGAGGAAAGGAAAGGAAAGGAAAGGAAAGGAAAGTAAACAGTGTTCCAAGTTCTTTACCTGTGGGGGGGTCTTTGTTTTGGGTAAAGAAATCCCAATCCCTGGAATTGTAAACATGTGATCTCTACAGCTCATTGTGGAAACCAAAAAAAAAAAAGAGAAAGGAATTATTTGCAAATAATGTGCTGCTTTATTCTCAATATTCTTCTGTAACTAAATTGGATTATTAGGCTTCGATTGGATTATTAGGTTTTACATATTTTTTTTGTTTGTTCGACAAAAATTTGTTTGGTTAGTGAAAAACGACTTATTAGTCAACAAAAAATAATTTATTAATCAACGAAAAATGAAATTATTTTTTTGAAATAATTTTTAGAAAAGAGTCATTTATGGATAGAGTTACTTGTCAAGTTCATGAGTTTAATTTGAATCGGATTTTAGATATGATTTTTTTAGGCTTGAATTTAACTTTACCTAATCCAAAATATTATTATATGAATAAAAAGTATTTTATTTTAATTCAAAAAACATTTAAGATTAATATCAAAGGCCTTTTAAAGTTTTAATTTTAAATATTATAATTCTGACTATTATTAAATATTAATATTTTATTAATAAATAGTATTATATTATTATTATTTTAATGATAAAAAATAAATATTCATATAATAAACAATATTTTCATTATTTATTGACAAATATATAATATAAAATATTATTTTAATAATGTTAATCATTTTTTAATATTTTAAATTTAAAATAATATAATATTTTTAATATTTTAATGACATGTTTTTATATTACTATTTAAATAAATAATACTTTTATGATTTAATAATAAATATTTTTCAATATAAAAATATTAGTATTTTAATAGTATAAATATTTTTAAAATTTAATAATAAATATTATTATTTTAATATTTTATATTAAGAAAAATAATATTTTAATAAGAATACTATTTTAAATATTAATATAAATAATGTATTAATAATAAATAGTATTTTTTAAGTATTTAATATTAATATAATATTTTAATATTAAATACGATTATTAAATATTAATATTTTAATAATAAATTATGATATTTTTAATAAAATGTTTTAATAATTATGTTAATATTACGAATTGAAGAAAGAAAAAAAAGAGCATATCTTTTAGAAAAAAAAATATTTTTTCCTCGAATCATTCAAATAATAAATAAAAAAATCAACATTTTTCGAGAAACAAATGGGCTTGTTGTTTGAAAATTTTCCATTTCATTTTTAACTAGGGAATCAGGACTTTAACCTCATTTGCTTGAAATATAATAGCAAAGAAAAGTTGTTGCTCAGGCAAACTGTGGAAAGCTGATCTTCTTCCCCATTACCCAAACCAAAATATAAAATTCCTTCTCCATATTTGCCACCAATTAAATCCCATCATTTCATTTTGGTTGTTTTTCATTCCTACTCTTTTGATTCTTTCTGTTCTTTTAATCTCTTATTGGCAGTAATATTGTTTTTTTCATTTTTCTTAATTAGATAGAAAAACCAACAACTTTTAACAATTCCTTGGACCTGGAAAGTAACATCAAGAAACTAATAATAAAAGAGAAGAAGTAAACTAAAATCCATTAAAATAATCTCAGTTATCAAGTGAACAACAACAGAACCATGGGCACCACACTCCTCCTCCACCACCTATCACCAAAATCGCCACCAGCCTCCGCCCCAAGCTTCCCCTTCCCGGCCTTACCAGTCTCAAAACCCAGATTTCTCCCTCTTCACCCCATCAAAACAACTAATCCAATTATCAAAACAATCTCATCTTACAAAAGTGGAAATGGCAGCAATACACCTCCCCGGCCCGAAACAGAGTGCCCTGTTCCACACGAACAACAACCCATAAACGAATACCAATCTATCTCCACATCTTTCCCTTTCTCTTGGGCCTCGTTAGATCTTGTCGAATACTGCTCTCGCTTGTTCGTTACGGGTGCTTCTTTCGCGCTCTTTATTGGTCTACCAGTAGCCTGGTTCGGTTCAGTGGGGCCCAAATCCGAGCCGGTGAATCTGGTTCTTGCAGCGGTTTCGAGTGGGATTCTTGTAGTTACAATTGCTGTTTTGAGGATGTATTTGGGTTGGGCTTATGTTGGGAATCGCTTGCTCAGTGCCACTGTAGAATGTAAACTCCTCTGTTTTTTTTTTTTTTGAAGTTTTTGTTTCATTCAAAAATTTGTTCCTTTTTCTTTTCTCTGGTAACCAAAATTGCCGCTTTGATGGATTGCTTATGGGATTTCTCTTTTGCATGGCTTGCAGATGAAGAAACAGGGTGGTATGATGGACAGGTATTGTTCATGTCTACTTTTATTCTTAGGCTTTATTTTAGTTGAATCAATTGCCGCTTCATTTTATGTTAATCTTCTGTTTTCTACCATGCAATGTTTTCAATTTCACCTAGTAATAACTATTTTCATGTAATGTTCTTGTTTCCTGTTTGGTGTTTTCTTGAATCCTTGTATATATATATGATCTTCCCTTCAAATCCAAGTAACTTTCTAAGTTTCTGCTAACCTAAGATGTCACTCATCCACTTAGGTTCCTAAACAGTTAATTCTATGTCCCTGTGATTTTGAGCAGTTATGTCTATGGATGTGTCCTGATTATTGACTATGTTATGTCAAAAGTATTGTTTATTAGATTGAAATAGCTTCTTGTAATTTGGGATTTTGTGAAAGCATGTTTTCTTAATCCTCACAAATGATGAAGGGATTGCTACCAAACCAATTTTGCAGAAGTTTGTTGTTTTGCTTTTTTCAATCACTGCTTCTTAAGGTTCAATCTCAGCTCCTCGCCATCATATAGGTTTTAGACTTTCAGTGACACTGAACAAACTTTAGTTGCATGAATATTCTTTTGTGGTAGAAAATAGAGACTGATACAGTTTTCCTCAACAGATATGGGTCAAGACTGCTGAAGTTTTGGCACGTGATAGGCTTCTTGGTTCGTTCTCAGTACGTATTCTTATATTAGAGTTTTATTCAGACCAGACACCAGAGTTCTTCTTCTTTCCCTCTTTTTTTATTGGCCTTTGCTGCTGTAGGCCTTTTTTGACAATGCATAAATCAACACAACCATTTCTGAATAATTTTCCACCTACTTGTATTGACGAAATGACATTTTTATGAACTTCTAAGGAAGGGTGTGGCTCATTCCACCTCTCACAGTATGGTGATCAGCACTTTGCAAATATCTGATGACATGTAGTTTTCCGGGGCTAGAAGTTGAGGGAATTTATTCTGGGGAAATTTTTCTTAAATTTGAGAGAAAATCCAATGATCTTTGCACTTACACTATAAAAAGCAACTCTTTTATATCTACTCACTAAAAGCTGTGCTATGTATTACTTCCTCAGGTCAAGCCCGTGCTGAGCAGATTAAAATACACTCTAGTGACCCTAGCAGTATCCTTACTTGTATGTGTTCTCCCCCTCATAAATGTTGATCAGGGAGGCCAACAGAGTTCCTACATGACATCTAAAAAAGCTGGGGTTAGAGCTATACCAGGAGTTTACAATGATGATTCTGCAAGATCATTTGAGCCAGATGCATTCTGTGGCGAACCTGATCTTCCCTAGTTCAATCCCTGTGCAGCTGGTAATACTTTGTACAGTCCATTAATTTTATATATATTCAAGAGCATATCCTGTCTCATTTCAGTCCTTTGTATATAGTTTAATTTTATTTATTGCTGTACTTTAGCTGTAATTACAGTAGCTTATGTTTCTTCTTCTCTGTTCTTCAGAACAAAATTGAGAAATTCAAAAATATTGTTAATTAGTAATTTTGAAATAATTAAGTTAGAGGAGTTAGACTAGAATCTATGTATTACTATTGGATTATTGTCTTGGTCTCAGTAGTTGATTGCATGTGAATACAACTTTGAGTTAGAGTAGAATTTGAGAAATTCAAAAATATTGTTAATTAGTAATTTTGAAATAATTAAGTTAGAGGAGTTAGACTAGAATCTATGTATTACTATTGGATTATTGTCTTGGTCTCAGTAGTTGATTGCATGTGAATACAACTTTGAGTTAGAGTAGAATCTATGTATTACTATTGGATTATTCAGGTTATAATACCTGACAGAGAGTGGCAGTAGGTTTCATGTGAAACCGGCTAATGCCTAAAGATTAAAACCTTTTCCAACCGTCAATAAACTGAATTGTAGATTTGCTTCATAAAGGGAAATTGAACATTTGATTCAAATACCCCGGATTTCTCTTTGGTGGTAAGTTCATTCAGTTAGATTCTTACTAGCTTTTATGTCGATTTCATTAGTTAACTAGATGTTATCTGATGCCATAGGTACTTTGTCCGCCTATTTCGCATTAGTAATAAGCAGATAATTATAAACTGCTAATAAATTTGAGAGTGCAGAGCTTTCCAGCATTGGAATCTGATGGGAAGTGGGAACCTTGAATTAATGTAGTTTTGAGGCCAAAAGCTATGTGATTTGTTGGTAGAATACTGTAATCTGTTGATAATGTGTTGAACTTTTAATTTTAGTGATCGGAGATCAATCACCGACAGTTTCCTATAAAAAAAAATTGTAGTTTTGAGGAGCAGATGTTACTGAGATTTCATTCTCAAGTGAATGCCACCGGAATAACGGTGGTGCTTCAGTTGAATATTGGTAGTCCTTCATGTGGTAACTTGTTTCGAAGTCACTGGAGACATCAATCTGAAGGCCTCTTTATCAAATGGGTGCCTTAAATTTGGATTTTTTTTCTGAAATTAAACGCTCAATTGAATCAACTTTCAAGATGGCAAAAGCATTTCTAGTAGAATATAAACAATTTCACTAACAGTGACCCCGAAATGGGGCAATGGGGCTGGAAACAACTGCCAAGGCCACATTAACCCAAATATTTATCCTCTCGAGCAATATACATATTGAAGTTGGGACATTTTGTACTAGAAATTAGCATACTATACTACATTTTCTCGTTTATGCAAATTGTTTTCCCAAAAACGCCAAGCAAAGCACAAATGAAAAACAATCCCATCAGCATTTGCACCCCAGCTCTCCAGCCAGGAGGCTCAGAGACTGGATTTAATGAGAACAGAAACCCATTTAATCGTGAGCATAATATAAAGTTCAGATCAAACTGCAATATGCGATCAATCATATCTGACTTACACAAGGACAATAGTCAGCTTAAGTTGAGACATTACCAAAGAAAAAGGATTTCGAGAGTATAGGATGCACGCTAAGCTTATCAATTCTCTTACTTTGAGCTTATATTGAAAAGTTGAATTTTAAGTCATGTAAATAGAGAGAGACAGATAAAGTTACTCTTATGCACCATACTTGGGCGCCTTCCAAAGCTTAAATGCTATCTCATGCAGCAACCTGTCGGCCGGTATGGTGAGATTTCCAGAATGCTGCAATGAAAGTTAAGCAATAAGCACAAAAAGCTGAAACAAATATTAAATCAGTAACCAATACCATGTTACTGGGATTTGGGTGTGGTGTTGGACACGGGTATGTTCAATTTTTTTCTAAGATTTTCATGTATTTGGAGGGTCCTTGGAGGATCATATCCTCATACTCATGTCAAGATATGCATCGGACACGGATACTTCAAGAAAAATGAAGAGTCGGAGCAACATAGCACCAATATATACCATTTTCGGGATGAATTATGCATGCAAAAACCCCGCTCAACTTAAGAACATAGGATACCATTTTCATGTTACTATTTATCATTTCACTTAGGTTATGAAGAAAAATTGGAAAGAGGCAGGTTTGGAGACATGACCTAGTAAAAATTACTTTGTAATCTAATCTAACAAACTATAAATAGATTTCATAAAGTATTTCAGTGTCAATTTATACCTCTTTAAAATCTTCAAAAGAAAAAGTCTCTACCATATCCTTGCGGGTTACAGCATACTGATATTGAGCAATTAACATGGGACTGTGGTGCCTGTTGATCATAAATTACTTAAATCCACATAAAATGTCAAAATGCAAAATAAGAGAGTCCACAAAGTTTTTCTTACCGAACACAATTTCTTGGACTTTCTCCTCTCATGGTGTAACTCTGATTAGGGAAAAGTGCTGAAAGATGAGGATTCTTCTCATAGTTAGGGCTCAAAATTGACAAACCAGGATCATCAGCCTTTGACACATATCCGTAGCCCATCACGAGGGACAAGAGTAAACGGGAACCAATTTCAGTTCCAGGCTGAGCTACAAGCATAATAACACCAAGCAAAGCATTCATGAATTCCATGTCACTTGCAGTAGCTTTGCCTCTTTCAACACTCAAGTTCTCTCCAGACCCAATATGCAAAATTACTAAATCAAACTGGTTGGATTCCATTATCTTCCCTTCTTGGAATCCAAGTAAGGTCAGCAATTCAGAAGCCAAATTATCAACTGGCGATGCAGGGGGAGAATTGCTATTTCCAAAAAATCCATTCAAGTCCAATACATTGAAGCCAAGTTTTTCTCCAAAAGATTTCAAACTAGAATTGTTTGTCAATAGAGCAGCTCTCATTCCCATAAACCTGAACTGAGATAAAGAAGCATGTTGGCTGTCATATTCTCATAGCTAATAATAAAAACCAAGCAAGTGCATGATAATACCTCTCTGACATGGTTCGAGTCGAGGATGACTTCTCAGACTTTGCTTCACTAAAAAGTTGCCCATTCTGATAAAACCAAAGAGCATTAAAGAATTTATCATGAAATTTCACTTTCCAATCACCTAGAATAATATGCATCTCACCTTGTTAAAATATGCCTCACACGCATCCACCAGTACAGCAAACTCTCTTACTATCCTATCATCCTCGCTTTCTGCAATCTAAATCCAAGTAAATCTCCATATGATGGAACAACAATCAGAAATGTGAAAAGAAGCATAAATTTAATTACTAAGAAAGGACGGGGGAGCAATTGAAAAATTGGTATCTGAATATCATGAGTGCTTGAAATAAAACAAATAAATACAACTAGGTATGATAAGGTTCTAAACATTGAGGGCAAGGTGAATAGAGATGAATTATCAATGGAATGGAGCAAAGACTTACACTTCTACATTTAACTTGCTAATTTGAAAACTATTAAAGTAACATAGAACCCATAAAGCTTATTCTGTCAATCACTAAGGTCCCTACTTCCACACAATCTTTGTAAGCTCCAAGTACCAAATAAAAGAACGATAAACTAAGCAACCCATTCTCATATCAATCCCTTCCAAACTATTAAATTAGCTTCTTAATGCACAAACAACATACAATTGCACTAAAAACAGTCAAACCAATTAGAAAAAGCTGGTATTTTTCCTAGCAATCTAAAAATAAAAAAAAAAGACGAAAAGCAAAAGAATCTATCTTTCTATGTTTGGGTGTATTTTAAAGAGTTTATATCTTCATTACCAACCCGTCTAAAGTGGGAGTTGAAAATGAAAAAGAAAAAAGTGACAAGGAATTGAAAAGGGAGAGTGGGAACCTGAAGGAGGAGCATTAGGGAGGCTCAAGAAACCACAGTTGGCTTTAGATGCGAGAGAGTGGAGATGGGTATGTGATGGTTCAATGAAACGAGCCAACCCGTCCCCGTATAACACCAATCCTCGGCTTGGCTTGTCTGCCATTGCTGTTACTCAAATGCTCGAATAGGATTGAAACAAAAGATGAAAAGAAAGAGATGGAAGGAAAGACGGAGAATCCTGTTTCTTTGGGAAGCGTGAAGGTTTATATTGGAGAATAATTTACACGTGGATCGCATTAGAAGGGGAGCTTGATGCCTCTTCGGATCGGAGAAACAAAATTAACATAAAAAATTTTAAAATTAAAATATCAAGGGTATCGGTGTTCATTTGTAGGATTTATTGCATCGAGTCGGATCGAATTTAAATATGATTTCAATATTATATATTAATATTTGCTTAAATTTGATTAGTTTTAAATTTTGTTTAGATGAATTTACATTTATAAATGGATAATTCAAATCATCTAAATTCGTCTATTTTTTTAAATTAAAAAAATACATTTTATTTTTTATTTAATTTTTGATAAGTTTATCCTTTTATTTTATTAAATTTTAGAAAATGAATAATTTAACAAATTTTTTAATATTTATATTATAATATTATATATATAATTTATATGATATAAATTATATAATATATAAATAATTTATTTATATAATTAAAAAATAAGACGAGTCAAGTCGAGCTCAAAACTTGAATGTTAGAGTCAAGATTTAATCCTTTTTTAAACAAGCGTAATATTTTTGTTTAAACCCTCTCATTAAGCTCATTAAGCGAATCTTTGAGTTTGAAAAGGTAACTCAACCCGTAAACAAGTCTAATCAAGAGTCAAATGAGATCAACTTAATTAATATCATTTACCAAAAAAACAATAATATTATTGTAAATTATAAATACATGTGCCATTTTCTTTTTTTTAATAATTATCCAAATAAAAAAATTACCCATCTCTTCTTTTTATTTAAATTTTTTTACCCACAGTGATTTGTCCAATTATATATATATATATATATATATATATATATATATGTGTGTGTGAAAATATCAGTTTTTATTTTTAACCATTTTCTTGAGATTTTTATGACATGATCAAAATGGGGCAGTTTGCTTTTCCTAAGATTCTATTTGTAATAAGCAATAACACACAAAAAATGATAAAGGCAGAAAAGGGTAAAACGGGAAAAAATGAAGAACCCTAAACTAAAAGAAAACCATTTTTACTTCATTGTAATTGTAATGACATGCTCTCCAATCCACTCTTTGCTGAATTTCCTCCAATCATATTTCGATTGTGTGGCAATGGCATGGATACCTCTCTTTCTGGCCGCCTGGCTAATTACTGGTTCTGGTGAAGCTGCTCAATGAAAAGATTTCCAGAGCAAGGCAATTTAACAAAGATTTCTTCCATTAAACTTCACGGTAGTAAGATGAGCTTCCAGAATGAACTCAATTTGAGAGAACAATCTTAGACAAGCTCATTACAAAATGAACTCAATTTGAAATCTTTTTACTGTACAACATTGTCATCATAGTCTATGTTACCCGGATTTTTCCTTTTCCTTAAAGTATCCGTGTCCGACAAATATCTGGATACATAGTCTTATCCGACACTCATCCCCGAGTCGGGTAACATAGAGCATAGTTGCTAAATTAAGTCATAAAAAGAAATTAGATGTCATACTAATAGCTTGAGAGCTTTAATCAAAATGATTTGGTTATTATCACTTTCTGGTAGTGCTTGCATAGGATGGATACATGCTATGTACTTCATCTCCAGCAATGAGACATGAATCAAAGCCTTTTTAAACCAGGATGATCTACTAAATAAACAGTCTTGTACCCTTACATTATATCGAAGCTTTATAGCATTTTGGCCTAACATCGCTTCAGGTTAAAAGTCTTCGACTTCAGTGTTGTAAACAAAACTGGGAAATAAGGTAGTAATGTCCCTGAAGAACCAGAATAATAAAATGAGATAAGTTACATGTATAGATAAGGGGTTAAGCAAATAATTAGATTATGAGTGCAAAAAAAACTGGAAATAGGAGCTTAGTCGCAAACTTTAAATGAGGAAGAGTCATGTTCTTTAAGAGGCTAGGATTACAAAGCACAAATGCTTTCCATTCTTCTTTGTTGATTCTACCATCCTTGTCGGCATCAGCATCGGCAAATGTCTGCAGAAAGATGAAGATCCTGTAAGCATCGACGAGTGCTCAACAAAAACACACAAGTAAAAGCAAAAGAATTAAATTTCAGAGAGCTCACTTTGTCAATGATAGCCTCAAGAAGGTCATCTGACAATCTCATTTCAGATTCCATCAAAATGGCAACTACCATTTGTTTAACCTGCATTCGACCAAAAGCTAATTAGCTAAAATCCTACAATTGCAGGAAGTGCATTTTGTAAGAGTCATTTACACAACATTGAATTCAGGTAGAACTGCTTACGCACTTCTTCTCGCTCAATAAAACCTGTTTGTCTCAGATCATACAACCTAAATGCAACTGCAAGAAATTAACAAGAATGTATAGATAAGACGAAGCTATAAATCATACTTTAATGGTACAAAGCAAATGATTTCCCTTGAACCCTTACAATCAATTTTATCTTCTATAGGGGCATACGGATGAAACACATTAAGTGAATGGACAAATTCCTCGAATTCAATGACACCATTTTTCTTTTCATCAAAAAGATCAAAAACCTACGATAGAAAAGATTATCAGACATAGGAAATAAAATAAACATGCAAGGAAAACTTGAGAAAAAAAAAATCTTCTATTTCTGTTTCTAAAAATAAGAAGCCAGAAAAAGTAATGGTTACAAAATTAACAACTCCCTGGTTATTGTTATCCAAGACAGCTAATAGTCAATTTCGCTCACAAATAAAAAGAATTGCTATGTTAAGACATATCAATAACTTATCTCTGGACTAGTACAAGTGCTCAACTACGGTTGCTTTTAGTTCAGTTTAAGAATTTGAAGTTAATTCCCCAAATGCTAGCTGAACAATCGATCTCCCCTTTACACTGTACTTCGATTGGTTCCAATATCAATCATGGGATATAGAAGAAAATGGTATTTTTGCATAAAACTTACCCTGTCAAGAAAAAGATTCTCGCCGTATGGAGTCCGGAACAACGCTAACTGAAGCTCTTCCTACAACACAAAAAAGAGTTTAGATTGAAAATCATTTAATGAAATTGTAAACAAATTCTGATACATCAACTTGAAGCAATGCATTCATATAAAATAAGCCCTGAAAAGCAAAATCATAACAAAGTTTGTGACACCAAATTGCCTCCGAATTTCAATTTACCTTGTGAATCAATCCATCATCAATAATTGAGCTACTCAACTTCTTGAACAGTTCATATAATGCCTCTACTTCATTCACCGTAACTGCATCATAAGTTCATAACCAACAAGTAACCAGAGGCAGGGGAAAAAATAAAAATAAAAATAAAACTATAATTTTCATGTTTCTCAGTAACTTCTAGGGTATATGTCCTTTTTTTCTTTTCCTTGCAATTTCAAAAAAACAAATTAAAACTTAACAGTAGATATAAAATATGATCCAAAACCCATTAAATATACCTTTTTTTTTTTTGGTTTTAGCAACAAAGACATCATAACTAAATCTCAATAATTAACAATCTTTTAAAGAAAAAAAAAATATGAATGAAAGGCAGAAGTACATCGCGATTCATTGGCGAGCCGGGTAAGATCTGTGAACCCATAGAGGCATTTCTTGGGTCGAGGCCGGTAGTCAAAACAATTAGCCGTTGCAAAAATCAAGAAATCGATCAATGCAACAAACGGTAAGAAAGCTGCACAGATCCGCTCTCCCGTAGTCAGGGAGCTCGACCCCTGTTCATCGTAATCAAATGCACAAAAGTAAGCACTAAATCAACCACTTCTCAAAACCCATTATACAAAAAAAAGAACACAATTTCATAATCATAACAAAGAAAAAAACTGCAACTTTATAAATTATTTCAATGCTTAGACAAAGAAGAAAGATGGGTAGTAAGGAAATACAAAGGATTTGTTTTTGTTGGTTGAATCCATGGCTTCAGCTTCAAACAACCACACATCAGAAACGGAGAGCTTATGTCCTTGACTCTCCTTTCTAGTATTGTTGTTTCGGCGTTAATCTTTTGTTTAATGAACGGATTGAGAACTCTCTCTCTATGTACAAGGGATTTGGTAGGCTTCGGAGGGTATATTTAATCGAGGGTATATTACTGTACTCGAGAGTAGTAAGAGGAATAATAAATGGGAAGACGAAGCTTTAATAAACAAGGAAGGCAGAAATTTGAAAATTACTTAGAAAACAGTTTCCTGTCAATTCTGTCCTCACTGTTTTTATTTGATGGATTGCGTCTTGTAAGTTGGGTTGGCTGACGTTGAAACGCAACTGACACGTGTTATTTTTTAACATTTATATTTTAACTCGTCCTTGGTTTTCTTTAAAGTCGATTATTTATTTATAAAATTTTGTTAACAAATGTTTTAAAAGTCTTTAAAGTTATTATATATAGTAATATTTTGATATAATATATTAAAAATGATGAATAAAATTATTAAATATTATATTTAATATAATATTTTTTTATAAATAATATACTATTTAACTTTAAAAAATATAATAAATGCACTCGTTAACAAAATTTTTATTTATATTTATAAAAAATATTTTACATTTAATATATTATTTTTGAAAATTTTAAACATATATATTAATTGCATTTTTATTTAGGTGATAAAAATATATATTAACTAGTTTTTTAACTCGTGCAACGCACAAGATTTTTTTAATTATATTTTTAATTTTAAATTAAATTTTTTTATTTTATGTTATTTTTATTTATTTATTTTAAATTTAAATTGATTGAAACTAATATTAATAATTTATAATTAACAAATGAAAATTTAAAAATAAGATTTGTTGTAAAAGAAAAATCACTTATAAAGATAGAATCCAAAATATAACAAACACTTTTTATTAAAAATAATAAAGAGTTGATAATGGTAGATTTTCTTTTGAAATTTTGATGGATAACAAGTGATAGATAACATATAATTTTATTTAAATTTGTCTTATGTGTCAGTAAAATTAGATATCAATGTAAATATTCACGTCAACAAACTTGATCAGGTAAATATGTATTTTATTATATTATATATATATATATATATATATATATATATATATATATAAGATTACACTTTTAGTTTGATGTATAGCATCTTAATCAATATTTAAGGACAACTGTTAACTTTTTCCTTTCTTTAATTGGACAAACCTCTAAATGAGAACATATTTTCTCAACCTCCTTTAATGTCTTTTTTTTTTTTTTTTGTCATTTCAATATTTTTTTGATACGTGTTAAAAATTATATTTTATTTATAAAATAATTAAACATTAACGTTTTTTATTTGGACACATGACAAAAAAAATATTAAAGAGCCATCAAATGAGGACAGAGAAAATCTATTCATGCCTTTTTTATATACAACATATTTAATTAAAATTTTTGTTAAGAGTGTTCTAAGAGCATTTTTTAAAATTAAAATATTAAGTAAATTATTATTTTTAATATATTAAAATTTATCAAAACAACTATTAATTATTACATTTAATATAAAATATTACTATAAATATTAATTTAATTAATCTTAACAAATGCTTAAAATACTCGTTAACAAAATTTTTTATTTAATTATTTCTTCACATATTAATTATTAAAGAATTTATTAGTGAATATATTATGAACACTTGTTTAGTTGATATACTAATAATTATTGTAATTAAAACAATAATATTATTATAATTTTTTTTATATTTAAAAGTTGTTAGAAATTAAAATTTATCACTGAAACTAGATGTTTAGTACTCTACCAACATATTATATTATTACATGTACTATTGACAATGCTTATTTGTAAAAGTGTTCTTAAAATACTTATTAGTAAACTCCTCTGAATCATAAACCTACTAAGCTACAACTAAACCACCCTAGATTAACAAGTTTTCATTTTATTTTTTATATGTTTATTTTCCATGTGGATATATGAGTTTCCTTTAAAAAAAAACAAACAATTGATGTTTGATTTTTCTTTTTGAAAGAAAAATATAATTATTAATTGGGTTTTTCATTTTAGGTGAATTCGTAACCTTATTTTTTACTTTATCCTTTTCAATTAGTGAAACATTCCTCTTTAATGTCTTTATTTTCTTTGGTTAATTACTACTTTTAAGATGACATATTTGAAAATTTGCTATTAAAACTTTTTGTTGTTTTCACACTAGAAAACTTTTTTTTTGAATAATTAAAAAAAAAGAAGAAAAAAAACCAGTGGGTTAAAAAAAGATAAATTTATATGAATAACTTGTAAATTTGAATTTGTTAAGAGTGGCAACTGGCAAATTAAAGGAGAATCACTTAAAAGCTTCTAAACCAATCTTTTTCCTTGTTGCTGTTGAAAGGAATAAAATAAATGCAAATCTTGTCTATAGTTAGTCTAAATATATTTTTTATTAGCAATAATGCAAACATTTATTAATTAATTCGATTAAATTAAGAAAAGGAATAAAGTTTTGCACGCATTAATTATTCGATATCGTTGTTAATTATAACCGAATGTTTGTGGCATCTATTTATCCCTTTTGCTACAAAATTAATATTATAAAGCTTGTGGAGTTACAAGACAGGTCATGCATTTTCTATGCACTAAGCTCAATGGCAGACCGTCATTGGTTTAGGATCTAATTAAGTCGAGTCCAGTTGAGTTCAAATTTAATTTGAAATTCGATTCTATTTCGATCGAATTTTATTTTTAAAATTCGAGTTCAATTTAGAATAAAAATCAAATTATTTGAGCTCGCTCGATTAAGCTTGTTTACCCAATAAAAAATAAGCTCGATTATCATGCTCGATTTCAAACTCGATTATTTATGTTCAAGTTCGATATCGAATTGAGATTTTTTTTCAATACTAATTAAAAATAAATAGCTCGAATTGCTCGAGCTTATGCTCAGCTAGACAATGGCTGAGCTGAATTTAAATTTTTTTTTAACCGAATTCGAATAACTTATGAACACATATGTCTCGTTTACACATGTAACTGGGCCAAAGTAACCAAAAAGGTTGACAACTATTAACTTGTATATATATTTATATGTTATAAATAAATTTAAATTGGTCTCCCAAATTAAAATTGTTAATTTTATTTATTTCTTTATTAATTTCATAAATTAATTTTATGCATTACAAGGATTAAAATCATATTATTATTTGTCCATACCTACCGGCTACCAATTATTACTTACAAAATTTTAAAATCAATAGAGTTTTTCACAAGATTTAAATTATAATCATGTAAATTTAATAAAAGTTAAATTGTCTTTTTAGCTTTCTCAACAAAAATCCAAAATTTTTGTGTTTTTATTTTTTATTTTTATAACTTACTATAATTTATGCTCTTCATACATTTTTTTTTCACTTTTAATTTTGCTCTAAATCTCTATTTCATATTATCTTGCAATCTTTTTTCAACAAAAAATCCTAGATTAAAATCACTTTATAAAAGTTTTAAAAAATTATAAATTTTAACCTCAAAATTTCAATTTCATTCTTTTTAAAAAAATATATTTTTTAACACAAATGACTGTTTAAATAATAATAAAAAATAAAAAATATTTTTATATTAATATTAATATTTATAATTAAAATATTTTTTATTATTAAAATAGTGATTCGAATAGATCCGAATCACTAAAAACTCTATCCAAGCTCGATCCAATATGGATTGGTATAACTACTTGACCTTTGAGCAAGTCTAGTCAAGATTCATGATAGAAATTTTATGTTTTTTTTTTTTTTTTTATATGTATCAAAAAAGAAGATATACATAAGAAAAGCATAGTAGTACTATAGTACTAAAATTTGGACTGGATGTATCTTTTCTTTTTCTTTTGTTTCCTTCTAATTTTGTTGTCTTTGGTCGTGAAATTTCCTCACATGTTGTCGCCTATTCTTTGTGTACTTTTGGGGCTAAGCTCCCATGTATTACCGTAACTTCTGAAATTTTGTTTATAAGGAAAACTTAGAACCGAAAAAAAAAAAAAATCTATAATCTATATAAAAGTATAAATGTGAAAAATCTTTTGAATTGACGAAAATAATCATCATTGCTCATTATATTTCTAACTTATCATTATAAATATCTTTTATTATTAATATAATTTATCTAATTTATAAATAAAAAGTTTAATTTCATTAAAACACTTTTGTTAAATAGATTAATTTGATAATAAATAAAAAATTTTAAAATTATGTAGAATTGTTTTCTCTTAAAATTTTAATTTTTCACTAATTTTAAAAAGTGAATTAATTTATTTGATATAAATAAAAAGTTAAAATTATATTACAAAATTTTATCTCATAATTAATTTTGCATTAATATTCAAATAATATAATAATTTGATATAATTTGTGCATGAAACAAATTTTATATGCAATTTTTACTTAATATGCATTTTATTATTTTTAAATTATACAATTATATATTAAAAATAAATAAATCAATGAATATTCACATGCGAATGTATGTGATAACAAATATTAGTATATATAAAAGTACGAATGTGAAAAATATTTTGAACTGACAAAAATCTCCATTATTGTTCATTATATTACTAATTCATCATTTTAAATATTTTTTATTATTAATAAAGTTTATCTAATTTATAAGGAAGAAATTTAGTTCTACTAAAATATTTTCAAAAAATGGATTAATTTGATAATAAATAAAAAATAAAGTTTATATGAAACCGTTTTATCTTAAAAGTTTAAAATTTTCACTAATCTTGAAAAGTAAATCAATTTATTTAGTATGAATAAAAAAAATTAAATTTTTTATATTCTTAATTAATTTTGCATTGATATTAAAATAATAAACTTTATAATAATTTGATATAATTTGCATATGAAATAAATTTTATCAAATTTTAGTTAATATACACTTTATTTGTTTTATTTATTTTTAAAATATACGTTATATATTCAAAAATAAATAAAATAATGAGCAATCACATGCTATTGTTGAAAAAATTTTGGATTAAAAAAAGTGTTTAAAAAATATGGTAAAAAGGTGTGATTTAAAATTTTTTAAGTGTTTGATATTGCTGTGAAAAAAATATAGTGAAAAATTAAAATGTCAAAAAAATATATGTTTAAAATAATAAAAATTTAGAGATATGAAAATAATAAAATTATTTTATCTAAAAATCAGCTTTTAAAATTAAAAAATTATATATTTTTTTAACTTTTTAAATTGACTTTTCAAATTATAATTAATAATAATTTATTTATTTAACATTACATTTACATAAAAAAATAAATTTTAACCTGTGCAAAACGAATGCAACATTCGTTTTGGTAATAATACTTCTAGAAAAAGCTGGAGCTTCTATTGCAAACTTAAAAGATAAATTTTACAGCAAAAAATAAAAGGGTCAATTTCAGCACTCTTATATGTCAAGTTACGTCTGATCGTACATAAAGTGTTTTAAGCTTTTAGGCTACAAAATGGTTTATAATTAAACGGGTTTTGTGAAGTTTACTGTCAACTCAAGAAAAAGAAGGGAAAGGGGGTAACATTATTTTTGTCACCTAAAATGCTAAAACCTGACTTTAAGATAAAAATTAAAAAAAAAATGACACAAAAGCATTATTTGTTAAAATTATTACAATTTTAACAAATGTGAAATTTTATATAATTAATACTTATACATCTTAACTCTCTCATGTAAAAAAGCTTGTACCACAATACGAGGTGAACATTATGTCTCAATTCATGCTCACAAAACGGATCCTACCTATACACAGATGAGCAGAAAGTTTATTTATTTTTGTTAAAAATAGAACACACCATTTGTTAAACCATGTCAATTTCAACAAGTACGTAATTTTATATAATTAATACTCACATACCTTAATTATTTTACGTGAGAGCCAATAAATTGAGTTTAAATATGTTCTTTATATCAGCTGAAATCAAGGAATTTAATTAATAAGGTGAAGCCTAAGAAAGATAGAGAAATGGTGATGTTAATTAGTTTTTCTGAAATATATTAGTAGTTAATAGTGATTCTAAGATAATGAAGAAGTTTCCTTGATTAGCTTTACCTTAATCAATAAACCCCCCGTACGCTTGAAAGTTGAAACATATATAACTCTACATTTGAAATAAATACTAAGATCAAAATTCGAAAACATTGTAATTAAATAATGCATGCTAATATTGGGCCGCATCGGCCGGTCTGGGTTAAGAAACTTTTGTTTTCATCCGGTCTGGGCTAAGAAACTTGCTCCGCCATTTTCATAGATACCCATTTACCGTTTTCCTCGGGCTGGGTGAGAATGGGCCTATGGGATGGACATGGACTAGCCAATAGGCAAATGCCAGTTGTAATGCTAATATTCTGCCACGTCATCTTTATCCAAACCATTTGGAAAAAACAAAAGACCTTGCCAACTTAACACCGAATCGAATTTAAAAATGCTTGAAACTGAAACCAACGCGGTGACTTTTGCTTTGCTCTCATACTCACATGAAGATCCGAGTCATACCAAAGACCACCGAGTCAACTCGGAATCTCTGCAATTCGACGCTATATTTGTTCCTCACATTTGCCACTCCTTTCATATTGTATCGCTGCATTCGCTCCTTTTCAATGTCTTCTTCGTCTTCCTATCCTTCCGCTTCCAAAGCCGACGCCGAAACTCTCCGCCGTAAACGAATTAACTCTAGCAAGCTCTATCTCCATGTAATTCCCTCCAAGGTAACATTTATTTTGCCAATAATTTTACATATGCAATTCTTTTCATGTTTATAGTTACAATATTTTTTTTCCTGACTAGAATTTTTGAACTCTTAACCAAAATTGAAATTAACAGGTGCCGATTATCTACTCGTCCTATTACAATATCAGTTTCCTCGGAATTGAGAAACTGTAAGATAATTTGAATTTGAATTTTCATTTCTTTTAAGTAATTTTATGTTTCATTTTCTCGTTATTAGTTAGTTCTAAAAATAAGTTAGTTATTTGAGATTGATGTAGGCATCCGTTTGATTCTTCAAAATGGGGCCGAATATGCCAGTTCCTGATATCGGACGGTTACCTGGACAAAAACTCTATTGTTGAGCCATTGGAAGCTTCAACAGATGATTTACTTGTGGTAATTGTATTTTTTTTCCCCTCTATTTGTTTATATGCACTGAGGCTGCATGCATATTGAGGAAAAAGGAAAATCATAGGTAATAAAGAAAATTTTAGTTAATGAGGTATCTGTCTCTATTAAGTGCTGTAACCTTATGCTTGATTTTTTCGATAATCTTTGGATAGGTGCATACAGAAGCATACCTGAATAGCCTGAAGAACAGTGTGAATGTTGCCATGATAGCTGAGGTACTTTGTAGTATTTCCTTATGCCATAATTTCGTTGTTTCTAATACGCAGTTAATTTTTGCTTTCTTGGAGTTTATTTATTTCGATGCAATTAATGGGATTATCCAGAAAAAAAATAGCATGATTACTTTTTCTTTATTATGATTTTGGGTTCATGGGATATTTGTGTATGTCCAATTAAACATTTTATTGACTGTGTCTGTTATATTTGATGATTTTGGCCGAGGATTAATTAGTTTGAACTTTGAAATGATGTTATTATACTTCTAGATTGATTCAAAGCAGTGTGTTGTGTAGGTTCCTCCTATAGCAATATTACCCAATTGGCTTGTTCAGATGAAAGTTCTTTATCCATTCCGAAGGCAGGTGAAGTTATCGTCTGTCTTGGAGCTAATTACATCATTTTCTTTTTCAGAATGGGGTTTTTCTTTGAGACTAGGATTATTCTGATCATATTACTACAGGTGGGTGGAACTATTCTGGCAGCTAAGCTCGCGAAGGAGCGAGGATGGGCTATCAATGTTGGAGGAGGGTTTCATCATTGCTGTAGTGGAAGGGGAGGTGGATTTTGTGCATATGCAGACATTTCTCTTTGCATTCATTTTGCTTTTGTTCGGTTAAATATAAAAAGGTAATAGAACTTCAAGCTTTAAAGTAATAAATGCAGTCCTTGCAATCTTATGTGGCAGCCTAATCTTAACTCCTTAGTTGACTATTATCTTGTAAGAATGGGCTATTTTCCTCATACTTTACAATATTTTTTCAGGGTGATGATAATTGATTTAGATGCGCATCAAGGAAATGGTCATGAAATGGATTTTGCTGGTGATGGTATGGATGCTTTCCCCATGGTGCTTTAACTTGATGTTATTTTGGAATTTAATGATTGTGTTTAAACTGACAGGGCGTGTGTATATTATGGATATGTACAACCCTGAAATATACCCATTTGTAAGTGGCTGCTATCTACATTTATACTGCATATTCTCTGATTGAATCTGTGTACAGCCTCTTCCTAGACAATAATTTGTTTCCTCCTTGTAACTGTTAATGAGCTTTGGCTTTTACCTCTTGAAATATCACTATAAGAGGACAAGTCACCTTACTTTTTGGTTTTATTTTCTTTCTTTAAACCCCTTTTCAGGATATGGCTGCTAGAAGTTATATTAAGCAGAAGGTTGAAGTAGTGGTGAGCCTCTGGCATCTTATTAATGAAGTTAGTTAATTGCTGGCTAGGTCTTTAGCTGATTTAATATTCCCATATATGAACAGACTGGGACAACAAAAGATGAGTACTTGAAGGAATTAGATAAAGCACTTGAGGTATAGATTTCTTTCAGCTATCTTCAGCATGCTTCTCTCCTGTTTTTTGCTGGATCTTTTCTTTTGTCAATTCTGATTGGCCGTATATGCTGTTAGTTGATCTTGTGACACTTATACATCATTGTCTGATACCTTCTCTCCACCAATTCGTTTCATTTTATGTGACAGTTTACAAGTTTCTTGGTTTTAACTTTACATCAATTTCTTTTTTTAACGTCATATGGTTTGAGATGCATTTAATGTTTTTACTGTGTCTCTGCATCTATTCTTTTATTTATTGTTGTCATAATGCATGATGCTTTAATTCTGGTGCATTCAGACATGATTTCATCAGCATTTTTGCCAATTTGTACTTCATCTCTTGCTTTGCATTTTTATCTCTGTTATGTTTCCGTCTTTCTTTTGAATTACTTGTTATCTTTAACTAATTTATGTTATAACTAGTGTAGTAAAAAGTTCCTCTTATGCTATTACCACATTATAGTTATTGGTTGTGAATGTTAGGTAGCTAGGGGTAATTTTGCCCCTGAGTTGATTATTTACAATGCTGGCACCGATATCCTTGATGGAGATCCACTGGGTGGATTAAAGGTAAATTCATCATTGGATCCATTTGCTTAATTTTGTGCTTTCTTATTCTTCTTTTCTTGTCCAGTAATTTTTCCCTTTTATGAGAAGTAAAATGAGATCCTCATTGGAATCATGCTTACTATGATTTGATTCTCTGATTTACCAATTCACCTTAACATTTGGTAGAGAATTGTCCTTCTGATGATGGGCTGGGAGAGCATCCTAAAGTATCATACAGAAAGAAGGAAGCTGGTGGAAGGAGTCCATGTTTTATCTCATATTATGTGCTAACATGGTCATGCTGATTCATAAAAAATTTGTAGTAATTGCCCTATGAACTCTGCAAAGCTTGATTTGCCAGCTTATAGTTAAACTGAATGAGAGCGGCATTGGTGATGATGCATCTTCAGACCTTTAGAAGCAGAAAGAGAATGTTCTTTCTTTTCCACTAAGCTGTGAAAGAAAGCCTTCATTTATAGTGCATTCAGTTCAATAACTACTTCTGAATCAACGGGCAGTAGATAAGTAGCAATGAGGGTTGTAAGTTGTAAGATTATCATATAAAACTTGAAAGAAATTTTGTAAATCTTAATCCTGTAAGATTTTGGGGATGCGATTCTTTATGGGCTGATTGGCAGAGCCCAGAGTATGTGTGCAGTTGGTGAATGGATGGAATGGCACATAAAAGGAAAAAGGACTTTAAGAAGTTAGAGATGAATACAACCAAGAGGGGTGTTTAAGAAAGTTCATTTCTTTGCCCTTTAATTTTTGGGGCATTCAATGAAATACAAGTGACATTTTTTGTTTTTAAAATATATCTGTTTGTTGGATAGTGCATCTCTGCATCATTAACATTAGTGAGTTTTCACTTATGGCTATTGGTCGCCTTTAATTTTCAGATTAGTCCAGACGGGGTAGTCCAAAGAGATGAGAAGGTCTTCAGGTTTGCTCGTGAGAGAAACATCCCTCTTGTCATGGTCACTTCAGGTTCAGTGTCTTCCAACCTTTATATTTATGCTTGTATGCAGACAACAAATAGGCATATATATCATCTGTGTTTTCTGGAAACTTTCTTTATTCAGCTGAGAACCATTTGATTCTGGTCCTCTGCCTTGCCTTGTAAGCTTGTTGATTATATTCCTCTTCAGTACATATTCTATAACTCGTGTTTCCGGATATCAGTTACTTTGTTGGACACATGGGTTAGAAGAAAATCACTAATTAAAGAAAAAATTTGGTCCCTAATAATTTCTCGTTCCTTTTCTGGATGGCCACATTAAACGGCCTCAATATGCTTTGCAGAGGCAAAAGGTTCTGCTTTTTCTGTGATTGACAATTTCTTTTTCCTCCACATATATGTTGCAGAAGCCAACTAGCCTGAACCTCAGCCGTCTTTAGGTTAAGTAAGAAATTATTTTTGTTTCCCATTGTTGGTCCCTAAGTTACTCGGATTAGGATGTGAATGTCGGACACGGGTATATTCAATTTTTTCTAAAGTTTTTCCATGTATTTGGAGGGTCATATCCCAGACCCATGTCCGGATATGTGTCGAACATGGATACTTCAAGAAAAATGAAGAGTCGGAGCAACATAAGTTGGTCAATTTTGCAGCTGCCAAGATATAGTTCTCCTGCTTACCCCTTGTTTCAGTGGGAACAAAAATAGAAAGAATTGTTCATTTATTTTCCATTTTATATCAACAAGAATGTGGGATGAAGCTAGGTTTAAGATTACTGACATTGTGATGAATCCACAACCCGAGATGATGCATAGAGGATAGACATGGCAGATTTTCTTTGAGCTTTTTGGAGAATCCATCCTAACAAACTTTCATTTTACTTTTTTTTTTTTTTTTTTTCTTGTTTCAGGTGGTTATATGAAAACCAGTGCCAGAGTCATAGCAGATTCCATAATAAACCTCTCAAAGAAAGGCTTGATAGATATAGCCGTCCGAGGAAGAAGATAATATAAATGAACATAAGGCCTCTTTGCTGTTATACACAGTCAATGACGAAGGCCAGTTCCACTGAAGAATTTCCAAGGCATGAACAACAAGGGTGAGAAATTGGGAGAAAGAAGTGCTTGAGTTTTATGTAGTAATAATAATAATACTCATAAGATAAGAGCGTGAATGTGCCGGGTAGTTCTTCGCGCAGGAGTTAACCTATGACCCAAAGATTGATTAATATTATTATAGAAGATTGTAATGTTTATAATTTTGCATTGTTTGCAAGCCAGTAGTATTCATTTTGGTTAATATTAATATTATAATTTATACACAAGGGAGATGAGAGCTATACCCAAAATGTTGGTTGGTCCAAATTATGTTGCTCGAATTCTTAATTTTTAAGTATTTATATTTGATATTTGTGTTCAATATATATTCGAATATAGATATGAAGTATGATCATCTAAATATATAATTTTTTTATTAAAAAAATTAAACATATTCGTATTGAACACATATTATGTTCGATATTCAACTTCCAATTCAAATAACCTACGGTCTAAGTTTTTGGTTGCATCGAATTTGCCGTGAATTTATAAGTGGTTTGTTCATTTTGGATTTTTTTTTTGGTTATATAAAGGTTTCATCAAATTAAAATAGTTTAATTTAATTAATGAGACAATAATTTGATCAAGGTCAAATGTACGGCAAAGCTTTGTTCTAAAAATGTTGGCACATCCAAAATTTTGTCTTGGGCAACTTTTTAATGAGAAAATAAGGGAAGGTTGAAGAAAATTATTACCCGAGAAATTTATTTATTTAGCAAGCTTGAAAATAAACAAAAATATGAATATAATATTTAAAAATTGCATTTCATAAGATAAACTTGTATTTTTTAAATATATATATATTTCATGTCTAACGTGAATAAGTAAAAAAACCTAAAAAAAAGAAAAGAAAATTATTATCAAGACAATAAATATGTATTATAATCTTGGTGACCGACGACAAGTTGACTCCCACACTCTGTCTTTGTACTCAACTACTCTCTCCATTTTTTTTTTTAATTTAATTTAATTTTCTCTTCTATTGTATTATTGCCTCTCTTTCAATTTCTCTCTGTTTCCAATTTGCCCCCAAAGAAAATATCTCCTCTTTTCTTTATTTGTATTAGCAGCAAAAGTGAAGGCTCTTAACCTGCGCCGGCCGTCGTTCCAAATGTGGAGAAGATCAGACTCCTCCTATGAGCTTATTGCTTATTTCTTCGTTGCTCTTTTTTGTTTGGCTTCGTTATCATTCGCTCAACAACAACAGCAACTCGCGGAGTCGGATCGCTTCGATGGCGACTCGAACGCCACCGTTTCAAATGCTTCCTCTATAACTAAACCGAAGGACGGTTCCTTTGCCGCTATCATTGATCGTGCTCTCGAGAAGGAGTTCACTGAAAACGAACAAAACGAAGGTACACTCCTTTCTCTCCCAGATTTTGCTTAGATCGATCTATTGTTAGGTTATGATTTTTGTTATCATTGCATGGTTTATAAGATCTTACAGATTTAATGAGAGTGCATTTGCGTTAATTCCTGGAAATTAGATTTGCTATTAATTTTCCATTTTTTCTTTAAACTTTAAGTGCCAATTACAGTATAAATTCCTCACATGATATGATACTAGGGCTTATACGGACTGTCCTTTGGAATTTTAAATAATTGCGGTGGATAATTCAACGTTGAAGAAAAAAAAAAGTCAAGGTTTGAAAGGTTTCCAAAAATGTCTGGCTAGAATTCTTGAATTCTTATTTTGGATTCATCGGAAGGATATATATCCAAAGGAAATTCTAATTCTGACTTTTTATCATCGTTTTCTTTTACTAATGTTGGCAGTAAGTGATGATGCTGGAAGTTTCAACAACAGTGTAGCAGAACAGCAGGTTGGTAGTACTTATTCTTTTGAAAACTTTTCGGCTTCAAGAACTTGCTAACCTATTTTCTTTCACGTGTTTGTTAATCAGGCTGTTTTGGAAACTGTAGCCAGAGTAAAGCAAAAGAAAAACGAGACAAAAGAGGAAAAGTATGTGCTTCTCCTTATTAATTAGTGTATTTTCTTTGTAGCTTTTGGATTTTGATTACTTTCGCTGTTAATAGAAGAATGTAATTTTCTTTTTTGATGATAAAAAGAATTGAACGAATTTCGTACCATTTCTTCTGTAAAAAACATGTAGTTCTCTCACACCTTTTTGCAACCTCCTTTTAGATCATTTCAACTCCATGATGTTTTCAATCTAGAGAATGATAACAGAGCTGAAGATACACCTATGTTGATAGATCGAAAGGTTAGATTGGTTCACTTAAAACTTCATTTCGAAATCTATTACCATACTTACAAGTCTGAGATGGTGGTTTATTTTCAGGACAATGTCTTCATTATATCTAATTTTAAATCAAAATATCCAGTGTTACAGCTAGACTTAAGGTAAACTGTTTATTACTTAGGTTTCTGTGAAGCTGCTTTTTACATTCAACTATAAGCTGATCTAAACTTTTTTTTTCTTGTGCACTGTAGACTGATATCAGATTTGGTAGTTGTCATTGTATCTGCAACTTGTGGTGGCATTGCATTTGCTTGTGCTGGACAACCGGTCTGATTGTATTGATATAAGCTTAGCTAATCTTTGACTTCAATTTTAGATTCTACCTGAGTGTCTTGGTTTATTTTCCTATATATTTGTTGACTGTTACATATTATACAGGTGATTACTGGATATTTGTTGGCCGGATCTCTCATTGGACCTGGTGGTTTTAACTTTGTCAGTGAAATGGTGCAAGTATGTTGTATATTTCATTAAAATTTTCCTATCAATTTTGATGGCTTATTTATGGAATCCTCTGTAACTGTTCTGAATGATGGTTTATTGATCATAATGTCATAGTTCGCTCTTTTGCATATGGAGCCCTTGTTACGAAAAACGATTGTTGTTTTAATTTGCATTTCTTCATCTCACTTAGTGTTAGTTATTATGATTGATTTAGAGTTCATCTGAAGCCTAAATAATTTGCTGCTCTTATTGACTTGTTTTTATGAAGCATGTCTGTCTTTTTTCCTTTAAAAATATATATTTAATGAGCATGTTATATTACAGTCGGTGGTTGGTACTGCCTCTATCAAACGAGGGTAATAATTAAAAATAAACATAGAGGCAATGGTTTTAAGTGCCAGCCAGTAAGTAATATTGTGTGGTTACACTCTGTTGTACAATTGTTAGCGACTGAAATTGAATTGTCTAGTATTTCTTGGGGATGGCTTCGACATCTGATGTTTCCGTACAATTTATTTCCTAGGGTTGTGATCCTAGTCCATGGCGGGTTGTTTCATTCGAATTCCATATTTATTGGTGTATTCTTGTATACTACTGTCTTAATTTTTATTAGCTTATATATTTCTTTTTCATGCGACTCATGCAGGTTGAAACAGTAGCTCAATTTGGTGTGATATTTCTTCTTTTTGCATTGGGCCTAGAGTTCTCTATTGCGAAGGTTGGCTTATGCTTCTGAACCTATTATTTTTCTATTTTGTGCTACACTGGTTGTACAACATTCTTCATATCATGCCTCTAACTTCATCTTTCTTATTTTAAGCTTCGAGTTGTTCGAGCAGTTGCTGTCCTAGGAGGGTTACTCCAGATAGTTCTATTTATGTGCCTCTGTGGAATTACTGCCTCAGTATGTCTATTATTTTTGGCACAAAGTCTATGTAGGCTTTGGTTCATTAAACTTTATTAAGTGATGTCACCACCTTCACCTGAATCTGAGCTCACTGAGGTTGCACAAGTTATATTTAAAGTCACTGAGGTTTAACAAGTTATATTTAAATTAATCAAAAGGGAAAGAAATTGTATCTATAGTGAGTTAGCATGATTTCACATTATATCTGGGATCATAAAGAGGTTTTTGCTGCTATGTTGTTCAAAACTTAAATATTTCCTGCTTCTTGACTTCAAATCTGATTTTTAGTTTGCTTTTGTTTTCATGACATGCTTTAGCTGAATATGGTTAAGGGACATGCTTCGGTGCTAACATGTTATCTTTCTTATTTTTCTTGTTATTTTGGACCATGTTATACCACATTTCTGATTCTGAATCCTGCCTTTCTACTTGGGTGCTGTTTGCAGTTATGTGGCGGTAGACTTTCAGAGGGTGTATTTGTTGGTGTATTTCTTTCAATGTCTTCAACAGCTGTGGTAAAGTTTAGCTCAAATATTTTGGAGACACCGACAGCACATACACATTCATACTTGCACTCACTGATGAGCACACATACGGATACACATCACACATGAGTTTAGACACCCTCACACTCCTTGTAGAGACCTTTATTTTTGTTTAGTATTTTTGGTTTTAATGTTGTTTTTCTATTTTTAAATGGAAGGTGCTTAAATTTTTGATGGAGAAGAATTCTACCAATATGCTTCATGGCCAAGTCACTGTTGGCACTCTTATTCTGCAGGTCTTGATTCCCTCATCGCATTGTCCTTTCTTGAATTCATGTTCCCTTTTTTAGATTTTATTTATGCCTTCTGGCAGTCAATTCAATGGTATGCATCTTCTTCAATTACTCTGGTGTCCTCAGAAGTTTTTAACTTTGCAGGATTGTGCTGTGGGATTGCTATTTGCGTTGCTTCCAGTTCTTGTTGGAACTTCTGCTATTCTTCAAGGAGTAATATCCATGACTAAACTGTATGATGAAAACTTGCAGAAGTGTCACATTTCAAGTTTCATCTCTCTCTGCATTAGTGGATGAATGTCAATAGGTCCTATTCATGTCTTTTAGATGCCATAAAAGGGAAAATATGTGATTAATGATTAGGCTTAGCTTTTCAGTGGGGGCATAGCTCCACACACTCTTTGTTAGATTCATGAGCTGTTTCGCCTAAAGCTAGAAAGATCGATCATCTTTCAGTTCAAATGTATATCACTTAGGCACCCATAATTTTGATCAGAAGTCAAAGATATTATTGTTTTGATTCATCCACTTTTTATAGCTTGTGATGGTATAAGAAGTGGAAACTGAGGTTGGATTAAGATTAAGACTATAAGTTCTTGTTTTTCCTCGTTATTTTTTCTGCATTCCCAGCTTTTTCTTTTTGCATTTTTAGGTGCCGAGTATGGAGTTACTTCTTAACACTAAATATTTTATTAACCAGGTTGGTCATTTTGGTTATGTTTTTGGCTGTTTTGTCAATATTATCTCGTACATGCCTTCCTTGGTTGCTTAAACTGATGATAAGCCTTTCATCACAGGTACATATGTTTATCTGCAGACAGAATCACATACTGAACTTTCCTTTCCACTGTATTTTTTGAGAACATGCTTATGCATGAGTGAGATTCATGTCTTGATATGATTTGTCTAATTACCTCTTATATGTGCAGACGAATGAGCTTTATCAATTGGCAGCTGTGGCATTCTGCTTACTTGTAGCGTGGGTTTGTTTCTTGGTTCTTCTTGATTTGTCTTCTTTTTACTTTCACTTTGTCAAGCATCCTGTTATTAAAACCCCCCTTTGTTCCGATTAATGGTGCTTGTTTCATCTGTTGAGAATTTTGTCTATACCATTGACCATACCTTTTGTTGGCATGTGAACCTCAGAAAACCAGAGCTAATGATGAAGCCTATCGTTCTGATTTTTAAATACTGATGCTCAACTGCCCTTATATATCTGCTTTTATGTAATGTTAACAAGGCAGTTAATTTGTTATGATATCTGCTTGAGATTCAAAGAGTAGAAGTGCATAATTTTACCCTTATACCAGTGGTGCAATTGTAATGCCTTAGAATGTATTTTAACTTGATAATTGCTTGTTGAAAAAGCCTTATGAATAAAGTTTTAAATTCCCTGCATTGCACAACTGCTTAAATCTTTACTTTAAGGTATGGAAAGGAGGAAAAAAAAGAAATCATGCAGCTGATCTCAAGTGTTTGTTAGAATAATTTAAGCCAGTCAGACGTCTGAAAATTGTGCTTTGGAACTTTTATTTAATTGATTGTGTAAATTTCAGTGTAGTGACAAGCTGGGGCTGAGCTTAGAGTTGGGTTCATTCGCTGCTGGAGTGATGATAGCAACAACTGATCTTGCCCAACATACACTTGAACAAGTTAAGTTTACACTTTGCACACGCCCTTCTATCATGATAGTGCATACATTTTGTGTGCGTGGCGCATCTCAATATTTATGAGATAACCGAAGTCATAAATTTTCCTGTCATCTAAAAGTTTGTGGTTGTCAGGCAAGCACAACTATCTTAGAATCCTAGATTTCTTCCATCTCTCAAGAAACATTTGCTTTGGTGGTGGGAAGGGGAAAGAGAGATTTGTCCTCTCAAGAAACATTTACTTTGGTGGTGGGAAGGGGAAAGAGAGATTTGTCCTTGTACATGTAGTCATGTGCTCTGTAATTTTTCTAGACTAAAGCAACAGACTTAGTTTTCATCAGGAAATCTTAACAATTTATAACTAGCAGGACTATGAACTAACTTGCAACGCTGTTCACTTTTTTTCTTCCCTTCATTTATTTTGGGGCTTCTGTTAGTTTGATTCAATGGTATTATCACTCTATCCTTCTAGTATTCCCACAACTGAACTTAGTTTCGGTGTGCAGATTGAACCCATTCGAAATTTTTTCGCTGCTCTCTTCCTTGCCAGCATAGGGATGCTGATCAATGTTCATTTTCTCTGGAACCATGTTGATATCTTACTTGCATCTGTTATATTGGTAATCACCGTAAAAACAATAATAATTGCATTGGTCGTCAAGGGTTTTGGCTACAACAACAAGACTTCACTGCTTGTAAGATTTTATTTGATGTATAGTTGATTATATATAGTATTTGAATTTTAAAGTAACTTGAATTCCTTTACATGTGTAGGTTGGAATGTCTCTGGCGCAGATAGGAGAATTTGCTTTTGTTCTTCTCAGCCGTGCTTCTAATCTCCATCTCGTTGAGGTCAGTGCTACTATCCAAGTTCATCTTACTTTTTCTTCGGCAAGATGGGTGAAATAAAATGCCACTTGCTAAGAACAGTTTGTTGGCATTATAAGCTTCTCAATATCTGAAACCTTTGAGCATTTCCAGGGGAAACTGTACCTGCTACTTCTTGGGACAACAGCACTTAGCCTGGTATGATTGTTTCTTGGCTTGATTGAATGTTATTCTTTCAATTGTGTCAAGCGAGATGATGAAAAAGTTAAACTTATGAAAAAATAGAAAAGATGATGTGAAAGAGAAGAAGGAAAAACGTATGCAAATTAAAAGTGTCTATGGGTCAGGTCGAGTCCGGCATATTTTATAATTGAATTTAAATAAAAATATTTTTTTTTATTAAATGAATAGTAATTTGGGCCGAGCCAGCTTGGATTACAAAAAATCCTGCCTCCGGGCCAGTCGAGTAATCCTGCCCATGGGCATGTCTAGTTACATGCTGATGCAGGGATGGGTTAGTTTTGAAGTAAAAAGTAGTAGGGTTTTTATAGCTTTCTGAGTGTACTTCATATCGGCAGGTGACAACTCCTTTATTGTTCAAGTTAATTCCTGCCATACTACATCTTGGGGTGCTCTTACGATGGTTCTCCCCAGAGAGAGAAAGTTCGATTGAGGTAATTTACTAGTTCCATCATCCAGGATCATGTCTAATTTCCACAGGTAACTCAAATGGAATTTCTTTTCCGTTCCAGGTTGGAATTAAAGGAGATAACCTCCGTTCAGACAGTGGAAAGCATCGCAGTACTTTGATTTGATGGCCCAAGAATCACATAATTCATGATTATTATATTATACCATGTAAACTAATTGAGAAGAAAATCCTCCATTACTGACCGGTCATTATTCACCTTTGTCAGCTATATATTGCTGCAGCGCGGATGAAAGTTACTACTTACTCGATGATCTCTTCAAACAACTATTGTTTCTCATTTTTCTTGGTTTACTAACCCTGATTAACAAATTGTACAATAAGCTTAAAATATATATGTACATCAACAATATACTTTTCTCCTATTCATAGATAATCTTAGGGTTTTGAACTTTTATTAGTGTACATCTATTGCCACTTAATGGTATATACATATATATATATATTGATTAAATGTACAAATATTATGTTTTTTCCTATATATATTTTTGCTTGTTCAGGCTACCCGCCTAGTTCGTCAGGCTTGAGCCTTTGGGCCCTTCCTTTCACAAGATGAGTAATGTTCTGCTGACTTTAAAAAAAGAAAAAAATCCCAAAGTGAATGTGATGAGAAATTTTTAATGGTTTTGTCTTCTCAAACGCTTTACACTTTCTAACCATTGAGATTCTTCTAAACCCTAATTTATCCACAATTCCACGATGGTAGAGTTGTGGATTATCTGTTTACTTGTTTTGCACGAATGTGCTAGTTAATTAATTAGCTAAGGGTACACTCATTCTCAGGCTGCAATTGAAGTCTGATGATAATGCATGATTGTGGCTGAAAATTCTCATTCAAGCTTTAAACCATAATATTGTACCAAATATGAAAGGTCTAAGATAGAAATTTGAGTCCCCTTCTTGTAAAGTGCAAGACATGACAAATCTGATCTAACATCTTTAATTCCATTCCATCTATAGATTTTATAGAAAATGTGCATATTTTTCGTTTTTTTTTTTTTTTGTTTTGTTTTGTTATGTAGGTGTGGTTGGTGACTGCTTCATTGCCTGCTAATTGCACCCTTCGCTATCCCAAAGCACTGAGAATGTGGAACTGCAGGATTACACATTTTAGAGAATGGCTGTGACTGGAAGGAGCCAGGTCGACATTGCCAAAGTGAGCATGCAAGTCTTCTTCCAATTGGTTATCATAAAGGCTTAGACTTAGACAGGATAAATTAATGAAGTAAGTCCAAGAACCCTTTTTTCTTTTCTTTTTTCTCTGTTTGGCTTTGTCAGACTGAAACGACCATTGCATAGCTTGCATTCTGCTTTTTTCTCTTTGGGTGTTTCTATATACACAGCTATTTGCCTACTACATCAAGGATACCAACTGGGTCTGGGTCAGAGGGTTCTTTCAAATCTACAATTATTTTATCTTGAATTCCGTTCATGATATTTTTGCTTCATTTGACTGTCCTAAAACGACAAAAATTTGTAGTATTCTGCCTGGATAGTAGTATTCTTTTGGGTTTATATGAAAAACATGTTCTCAATAAGAAATTATTGTTGAATGGTCTAATAAATAAAAATTATTTGAAAAAAATGAATAATTAAAAATTATTATAAAGAATATTTAAAAAAAAAATTATTCTTAATGAAAAAACTTACTTTCCCTTTCTCTGAAAATATTATTTTTTTAAAATTTTAATTGAAAATAAATTTAAAAAATAAAATATTTAAATATATATTTTTAAATTTAAAAAAAATTAAAAAAATAAAGAAAAATTAATTTTAAGCATATTATTTTTATTTTTTAAAATTTTTTAATTAAAAAAAATAAATAAATAATTTAAAATTTTATTTTTTAAAATTAAAATTTTTTATTTTCATAATATTTATTTTTTAATTAAAAAATAAAAAAAAAATAAAAAAAAAATATATATTTTTTTATCAAAGATAATTTTGTCGTGAATATAAGTATGAGACTAGTCCCAAAACAATGGATCTGTTTAATTTGTTTGATATATATATAAATATATATATATATATATATATATATTCTGAAGCAAATAGTAGTATTAATTTCAAAGTCATATGCCATATTTCTGGATACAGCCATGCCATGCAGCACGAGCTGTCCCACATGATATGCTTTTTCTCTCGTTTTTCTCAAACTTTGTTTGTGTTGAAACTGAAACTATATATATATATATATATATATATATATATATATATATATAAAGAAAAGTAGGAGAGAGAAAGCAATATTATAAGAATACAAAAGAATACGTGATTCGATTATGGTGGTTTACATCAACAGAAATAGACTCAAAAGGTTACATTGCTGATATTATTGAATTGTATATAAGTTTATACCGGAGTGTCTTATTTATACACGAGGATTCTCACCATCTAAGGAAAGAATCATCACAGTAATAATTACAATAATATTGAAATCGTAATCTGAATCAGAATCAAATCAGAATTCTTAAAATTACTCTAATTACATTTATTACTTTAACACCCCTCTCAAACTCAAGGTGGTATTGTAAATACTAACTTGAGTTTGTTAACCAATAAGAGAACATGTAGTGGAACACATGACAAAATAATCTGACGTGATATAACACGCAGCAGAAACAGAAAAACATGACGTAATACGTCGCAGGAAAACGTGATGTAACATGTTACAAGAAAATCTGACATGATATAACATACAATAAATATAAAAAAATATGACGTAATACGCAGAATGAACAGAAATGTAATACGTGACAAATGACAAGCTTTGCTTATTTCACTATGTATCTCTGGATAAAAATGGGAAAACCCAAATTGATCAATTATTTAACAACAAAGAAAACGAAAACCCAGCTTAAAGACAAGAAAGAAAAAAAAAAAAAAAAAAAAGTGAAGGGTAGAGGGTGGGGTGGGGTGGGGATGGAGCCAGCTGGTGAGAGGGGGATGGGGGAATCCAGCGAACTGCAAACTGCAAAGTAGAGTTATAGATCACGCGAGCGTGTTTGTTAGAGTTGTCACATGATCCACGAATCTCAACCTGCCCTTTTTAACTCCCTTCCTTCTTACTCTCCTTGTCTTTATTCGCCCTTTTTATATCTTGTTTATTTGTTAGAGTAATAATACCATACACCGATGAGTCGAATTTTTAAATTTCACATGATTAAAAAATAAAATATATATTTTTAAAATATAATAAAAAAAATTAAAATATAAAATATATCATAATTTTTTAATTTATTTATGGAATAAAAAAAAAAAATTCTTGTTAGTGTATCAATAATTACTCTATTTGTTATCCCTTTTGATTTATTTTCTATTTTCTATTCAATATTCAGTGACGTCCAGGCAATGCCCCTTCCCCCCGTTCTCTAGATTTTGTCATGTAATTATTATACTATTTATACTTAATAGTATCAGACTTTTATTATTAACATTGACAAATCACTTAGATATGTTTCAAGAACAATCTCTCCTTGTGTTTTTTTTTTTTAGGGCAATAAGCTTAATTTGCTTAAATTTGTTGTTTTCAACTTTGTCTTTCATTTTGTCAACTAATTGTTTGTCGTTTTCTACTCTTGTTTTTATATTCCATACAAAGCAAATGCTAATGAGTATTTTTATGAGTATCGTACTCATTATTTTTGGTACGATGTTATCCCAGGATTTCTTTTAAGATTTTTGATAATAAGTGTTTTAAGAATATTTTTTTTAAATTATTATATATATATTAATATTTTTAAATAATACATTAAAATGATTAATAAAATTATTAATTAATTCATTTAATATAATATTATTATTATAAATAATATATTAATTAACTTTAAATAACATCTTAAAAGCAATCACTAGAAATATTTTTTTAAATTCAATCTGAATATGAACATCGTATATATGTTTTAACTTTCCAATATATATATATATAACTAGCATAACAGTTATGAACTAATTCCATGCAATATTTGCACAATTTGATAGAAGCAAGTAAGCTAAAGACAAAATCCTTTCCTAAAATAGCCATTTTATGGTCCAACCATGAAATCTCTTAATTTAGAAGTAAACACATTTTTAAGGAAAGGACAAACACAAAGCACTGACAAGTTGGTTAAAAAGTGCAATGCCAAAGGGCATATATGTCTAACAACAACAATTTTATTTTACTAAGAAAAGTACTATAAACCCATCCTCAAGCTTCTCATTTGGTCTTTCCTTCGTGAACTCAAAAGCCTCAACTTTTCTTCATTAGCCTCATCTTTTCTTTTCTCCTTTTCTTGCATGCTCGTCTAGCTAGCTGCAAGCTGAGCAACCGTGAGCCGTGCTAAAACTGGTGCTGAGCTTGGAGACTAAGGAGAGGTAGCTAGCTAGCCAGCCAGCCATATGGACTCAAGCCAAACGCCCCCTCAGGGCCTAACCCAAGAAGAGTATGCGGAGTTGAAGCCTCTCATTGACACATACCATAAATTTGAGCCAACACCAAACACATGCACATCGTTAATAACGCAGCGTATCGACGGCGCCCCAGCTCAAGCCGTGTGGCCTTTCGTTCGAAGCTTCGAAAACCCACAAAAATACAAACACTTCATAAAGAGTTGTAACATGATCGGTGATGGCGGCGTTGGAAGCATTAGAGAAGTGACCGTTGTTTCAGGTCTTCCAGCTTCAACAAGTACTGAAAGACTAGAGATTTTGGATGATGAAAAGCATATATTAAGCTTTAGGGTTGTTGGGGGTGAGCATAGGCTGAGAAACTACAGGTCAGTCACTTCGGTGAATGAGTTTCAAAAGGAAGGGAAAGTTTACACCATTGTTTTAGAGTCTTATATAGTGGACATACCAGAAGGGAACACTGGGGAAGATACAAAAATGTTTGTGGATACAGTTGTGAAGTTGAATCTGCAGAAGCTTGGGGTTGCGGCAATGGCTTCTCTTCATGGACATGATTGATGAGAAGAAGATTGAAGTTGGCTCGATGGATGGGTATGATTCTCTTTGGAACTCTGGTTAGTCTGGATTTTGGGGAAGTTGGTTTTTTTTTCTTTATATTATTTATTAATGGGGTTTGACAGTTTGGGGATTGGTTTGTATATTTTAGTTTTTTGTTGGGTGATGAATTCAGTTATATTTTTATGGGATATTATTATTTGAATCTCTCACATAAATGATTAAAAAACCATTCATCTTCATATATGAAATAAGAAACGCTTCAGTTTCTTTCTTTTGCTCTCAATTAGATGTTCTATTTAATTCAGTATTAGATAAGAAGAATTAAATATCCCATTCTTTTTAGCTGTCTCCTTTCAACATATATATATATATATATATAGTAAGCAATAATTGAATCATTTCTGATGGTTTTGATCATGAAAATGAAAGTACTATATATATATATATATATATATATAAGTCTGCTGGTTTGATAATAGAGCAAGGGTTGACCATTGAGCTAGATTTCAGGGATTATGATTCAACTATTATTGCTAACAGTTAGTGGGAAGTGAGAAAACTTGGAGCTGTAATTCTATGTATATATATATATATATATATATATATATACAATATTCCATGGATGATATGCTGGTTTTTTGAAGAGATATGGGCCATGAATGATCAGCCATGGTTGAAAGAACAGAAAGTGTTGAGAAAAACTTAGGGTAGATAACTCTAATTTTACCACTCAAAGAAGAAAGTTTAGATTTTAGGAAAACTCACAAATGCTCACACTTTACTCTAGACTACACTCTTTAGAGAAGAACTCCTTAGGAAAACTTAGAACTTTTATTGCTTATTGAAGCTTGCTACTTGATGATTTACAAATGCAAGGGAGGGGGTATTTATACAATACCAAGACAAACACAAGCCACACAAATATAAAATCTAAATAAATTACAACCACCCATTATTGTTTAATAACAACTACACATTTAAATGACAACTACAACCACACATTAAACCACACAATTGCAACCATACATTGTTGTTTAATAACAACCACACATTTAAATCACACAACTACAACCACACATTAAACCACACAATTGCAACCACACATTAAACCACACAATTGCAACCACACATTGTTAGGCTTTTATTTTTCCTTGGGCTGGTATTGGACAATTTAACACTCCCCCTCAATACCAGCTCTTCCTCTTTGCACCATGTTGAGTTGACGACGAAACATTTCAAATTTGTTGATACTCAAACCTTTTGTGAATAAATCTACCATTTGATCATCTGTCTTGATCTGCTTCATCTCAATCTCTTCTTGTAGAACCTTTTCTCTAATAAAGTGATAATGCACTTCTATATGTTTGGTTCTTGCGTGAAAGACTGGATTTTCTGCCAAACGAATTGTTGACTGGTTGTCGCAATACAACGGAACTGCATAATCTACTGGTTGATGTAGATCACTCATTAGTTGTATCAGCCACGTACACTCTTGAGCTGCCATTGCTGCTGCTCGATACTCAGCTTCGGTAGTTGACAATGATACCGTTGGTTGTCTCTTACTGCACCAAGAAATTGTTCCAGAACCAAGTTTAAACATGTACCCAGTTGTTGATCTCCTGGTGTCATGATCTCCTGCATAGTCAGCATCACAATAACCAACTAACTTACAGTCTTCACCTTTCTTGTACAAAAGGCCATAATCTATTGTACTTTTCACATATCTCAGTATTCGTCGAACTGCTTCTAAATGAGGCTTCTTCGGATTTTGCATATACCGACTCATCACACCAACTGTATAAGAAATGTCAGGTTGAGTCAAGGTTAAGTAGATCAGGCTACCTACCAATTGTCGATACATAGTTGCATCTTCCAAGTCTTTGCCTTCAAGTGCACACATCTTGCCATTTGGTTCCATCGGTGTTGAAATTGGCTTGCTCTCGAGCATTCCAAACCTTTTTAGCAAATCTTTAGAATATTTTTGTTGACAGAGAAATATTCCTTCTTGTATGTGATCAACCTCTAGACCAAGAAAGTGCTTGAGTTGTCCAAGTTCTTTCATTTGGAAACGAACTGATAAATTCTCCTTGGTTTGAAGAATTTCTGCCTCATAATCACCAGTTATGATTAAATCATCCACATATATCAATACGATAGCTAGCTTTCCTCCATTAGCTTTGACAAACAAGCTGGAATCTGCAGGTGTCACTGAATAACCACTATGAGTTAAAAATTCAGCAATCTTACCATACCATGCTCTAGGTGCTTGTTTCAATCCGTAAAGTGCCTTTCGCAGCTTACACACATGCTCAGGATGATTTTGGTTTTGAAATCCCAATGGTTGAATCATGTAGATTTCTCGATCTAGCTCTCCATGAAGGAATGCATTCTTCACATCCATCTGCCACAAGTTCCAGTCTTTGTTGGCTGCAAGGGCAAGTAGGACTCGTACTGTTGTAAGTCTTGCCACCGGACTAAACGTTTCATCATAGTCTAGCTCATACTTCTGAGAGAAACCACGAGCAACCAACCGTGCCTTGTACCTTTCAATCGACCCATTTGGACGATGTTTTATCTTGTAAACCCACTTACAGGATATGGGTTTCACATCTCTTGGTTTTGGCACTAGATCCCAAGTTTGATTCTGCTCAAGCGCAGTGATCTCTTCTTTCATAGCCATAATCCACTCAGAACTCTGTGATGCTTCTTCAAACGTCTCAGGTTCTGTTGCAATTGGTTCTTCCACTATGGCTGCATTAGCATATTTGGGATTTGGCTTCCGTGCTCTTGTTGTCCTTCGGATTTGTGATTGTGGAGATGGTTCTTCCACTTCACTCGATCTAACATCTGGTTGATACACACCAGTTTGCCAAGGACTCTGGACTAACACTTGCTCGTCATCGTCATCATCACATAGGTCTTCTACTTCGTCTGAAGTTGATTGAAGTTGGACAATATACTCTCCCATTTTCTGTTGTAGCATGTCTTCAAATTCTTTTGAATCTGACAACACCTCCTTTTCTGAGGACCACCAGGAAGATGCTTCATCGAATACCACATTGCGTGAAGTGTAACATCTTCCACTCGTAGGATCACAACATTTCCACCCTTTCCTTTGGTTGTCGTATCCCACAAAGATACACCTAGTTGCTTTATTATCAAACTTGCTACGTAAATGATCAGGAACAAATACATAACATACACAACCAAATACTCGAAAGTAGCTGACTGAAGGTTTCATTTTCCACAATTTCTCAAAGGGTGAAACAAACTCTAACCTTGGTTGAGGAAGTTTGTTGATCACATGGGCTGCGGTTCTCATAGCTTCGGCCCAAAATCTTCCGGGTACATTCTTTGCATGCATCATACTCCGACAAATTTCTGCAAGATGCCGATTCTTTCTCTCTGCTACACCATTCTGTTGTGGTGTATTGACACAAGTATACTGATGACGTATGTTGAATTCTCGTAGGTATTGAGAGAATTCGCCTGAGCTATATTCTCCTCCATTGTCTGTGCGCAAGCAACATATCTTCTTTCCCACTTCTCCTTCAACTATCTCTTTGAACTCTTTAAACTTTGAGAAAGTGTCAGACTTTTCTTTCATAAAGAGAACCCACACATACCTGGAGAAATCATCAATAAACGTCACCATGTACCGCATTCCACTAATTGATGGTTGCTTAACGGGTCCAAATACATCAGAGTGAACTAACTCTAATGGTTCTTTTGCTTTAAACTTTGACTCCTCGTATGGCAATTGGTGTGCTTTACCATATTGGCATCCTGCACAAACTGTGTCTGTTCTTATGTCAAGCTGAGGAAGTCCCTTAAGCATCGACTTCTTCATCATCATACTTAGCTTGGAATAACTAACATGACCTAACCGCATGTGCCATAAATCTGCTGTATCGCTCCTTCTTGTCTTGTCTACATATGCTGACTCTGCTGACATCACGTAGACTGACTCCAGACGTCGTCCTTCCATCATCGGCTGTCCTGAGATTTTGAGATCACGATATACCTTCACATCCCTTGGAGCAAACAGAATATGGTGACCTGACGATGTTAATTGTGCCACTGAAAGCAAATTTTTCTTCATGCCTTGGACATGGTAAACATCTTGTAGTGGTACCTGATTATGACTATATCGAGGTGCTACTACCGTCTTACCGATGTGAGTAATCGGTAATCTTGAATTATCAGCTGTCACAACAATGCGATTTCCCTTGTATTCTGACAGGTTCTGCAACTTCTGTTTATCGCCTGTCATGTGATTTGAGCAACCTGAATCGACAATCCAGTCATTCTCATAGTCAATTCGGTCAGCCGTTGTTACTGTGAGAGCTAACTCTTCCTCTTCCATAGCAAAAAATGCTTCAGCGTCCCAATCATCTTCACTTTTCTCCTTTGTACTAGAAGTAGCAGCATTGCTCTCAGCGGGCCTTTTGTTAAACCAACAATCTTTTGTCATGTGACCTTTCTTGTCACAGTTGTAACAGTTACCTTCAAATCTTTTATTGTTGCTACGATTCTTTGAAGCTCCCCCTGGACGAGAGCTCCCTTCTCCTTGATGACTTTTTGTCTTGTCACCATACTTTTTAGATCCACCACCGACGTGCTGTTTGAATTTGCCTTTGCTTTTGTTGGTGTAGAGTGCTTCCTCTTCACTTTTCAACGAGACCCTTCCCATTTGCTTGGCCATAGATTCTTGACCAACAAGCAAATTTTCAAACTCTACAAGTGATGGTTGAGTTGGCCATCCTTGTATAGCGGCAACGAAGCTGCGATATTCGGGCCTCAAACCATGGATAATTATTCTTTTTACCCTGGTATCTCCAATAGCAGCTGTAGGATCTAAATCAGAAATTTCACGGCATAACGTTTTTACCTTGTGAAAGTATTGAGCAATCGGTATATCCCGTTGTGCAACTGATAACAATTCATTCTCAAGAAGTTGAAGTCTTGTGTCATTCTTTCTCGAAAAGAGTGCATCTAAAGTATCCCACGCTTCTTTTGGCGTTTCTAGCTTTTGTATGTGTTCCAACATTTCTTCTTCAACTGTGGTCTTAAGGGCAAACATGGCTTTACCCACTTTAATCTTCCATTTGCGCAAGGTTCCTTGAGCATCTTCTTGCTCGGGCTTCGTAACTTCACTACCACCAACGACTTCCCAAAGGTCTTGACCTTGTAGGTAAGACATCATACACGTCTTCCACGTGTTGTAATTTTTGTGATTGAGCTTCTTGATTCCTCCAACTACTTGAAGATCACCCATTGTGTCGGCAAGACTCTAACAATACCGAACAACTTGATTTTGAGACACAAACTTGTAGATTACAAACTCCTCACGACTCAAGAACGCTCAAACCAAAAATAGTACCTGAATAACTATTTCACCGTGAACAGTACCGTATACGTGAATAGTATCGTATACCATATACTTGAATAAATCTCGTATATGTTAACAATTACTATAAAAGTATATAGTGACACGTGTGAATAGTAACTATGGTAGTAACTCACAACCTCGCTCTGATACCAATTGTTGAGAAAAACTTAGAGTAGATAACTCTAATTTTACCACTCAAAGAAGAAAGTTTAGATTTTAGGAAAACTCACAAATGCTCACACTTTACTCTAGACTACACTCTTTAGAGAAGAACTCCTTAGGAAAACTTAGAACTTTTATTGCTTATTGAAGCTTGCTACTTGATGATTTACAAATGCAAGGGAGGGGGGTATTTATACAATACCAAGACAAACACAAGCCACACAAATATAAAATCTAAATAAATTACAACCACCCATTATTGTTTAATAACAACTACACATTTAAATCACACAACTACAACCACACATTAAACCACACAATTGCAACCACACATTGTTGTTTAATAACAACCACACATTAAACCACACAATTGCAACCACACATTAAACCACACAATTGCAACCACACATTGTTAGGCTTTTATTTTTCCTTGGACTGGTATTGGACAATTTAACAGAAAGTTGGTGAACAATTTGGTACAACACTTGTTCGTGTGGCTTCAATGACGTTAACCCTTAATTCAACGCATCGGCAAGAGCTGAGCTAGTAGCAAAGATGAAATATTAGCTTAGCTTTCCTCCTGCAAAGTTGCGAGCAACTTCAAGCGACATGTGATTCAGATTAAGACTTGCTTTTTCTCTTTAATTTGTACCTCAAACCCATCTTAGCCACTTACTATTCTTCTTTTTTATATATCATAGCAGAAATAAAGCTGTTCAAACCAAATATTTTGAGAACAAAAGGCAAAAAAAAAAAAATTAAATCCATAAGTTCTCTTTTCCGTGATGCTATAACATTTTGATAAGGAAAATCTAGAAAGGAGTTGTTCATGGTCAAGTTGGGCCAAATGTGAATAACAAAAAAAATCATTTTATCCAAAACTCCGCATGTTGTATGAGGCTTTTTTATATTTTATATTTTGTATTTTAAAATTTTATTTTTTATTTTTTAAAAATAAGCCCGAATAGAATTCAAATTTTAAATTTTTTTTATCTAAAACCCAATTAAACCGGATCAAATTTACCGATAATTTGATCCTTAAACAGGTCGAAAAGCATATTTTATTTTTTTCTCTCAATCATAATTCATGGTTGTTACCCTTCACGATTCCAATCTCTTTTCTAGTACTGCTGAAAGAGAAATTTCCAAGCCCCAAGTATAGAAAAGATATATTAATAATTAAAGGTGATGAAGCCACTTATTAGATAACTTTGTGAAACTTTGTAGTAAAAAGTTGTACCAGAAAATTAGAATTCAATCTCAATTTCATGGAACTAGTTTTTGTTAAGTTGCATGTAAATATTTATTTTTAAATAATAATTATATATTAAATATATGGTTATATATTCTATAGATATTTAAATTTAATACGATGGCCAAAAAATATTTAAAATTAATAAAATGCATATTAACATATAAAATTTATCTTAGATGCAAAATATATAATTATAAGCATAAAGTTTATTACTTTAATATTAATGTAAAATTAAAAATTTAAAGACAAAATAAATAAATAATAATTATATACAGTTGTATATTTATAAATATTAAAATTAAATATATATCATCTTAACATAAATTTTATTACTTTTTACATTAATGTAAAATTAAAATTTTGAAAAAGAAAATCAATGTAAACTTTAGGTCACTTTTATTTATCAAATAAATTATTTAATGAAAGTATAATTCTTATTTTTAAATTAGATAAATCTTATTAATATTTATAATAAAAAATTTAAAATAATAATTTAAAAATATAATGAACATATATATGTTTATATTTGTCTTCAAAATATTTTTCACATCCTTTTTTTGTATTATTTAAAAATGTAACTCAACAATTGGAGGGGAGAAACAGTGCCCACCCAACATGTGCAAGGTTATTGTCATTACAACCCCTATTTTCTATCATTACAAAATCTTATGTTCAACATTAATTAATTTTTACATAGTATGCAATAATAAAGTGAAGAAAATATGCTTCCAAATTTAGTATAAACAGGGTTATTGTCATTAATGTTTAATAGGGGGTGGTCATTGTGGAAAGGATTCAAGCCTCTGTTTAATTCTGCCACCGGGAAGAAAAGGTTTATCTATCTGGATGATGGAACTGCTGGCTTTTGCCCGGCTTTGAAGCTTGGAGAAGATGATTTTATGATGCCAAGGAAGAATTAATTTTCCAGTATGGAAGCTGATTTACCGCAACCCAAAGCTTATCAGAGCAAATATTCATCGCACTGTCTTGAAGAGAAATACGCTGAGGCTGAGTTTCACGGTCCACACCAACCTGTAAGGTATTGTCCGTTTCGGTTCATTGGGTCTCACAGTTTTATTCAAAAAAACATCTTACAGGTTAAAGATGGTGTAAACACTTATATACCCAATCGAATTCTAGTATACAACCGATGTGAGATTCATGGTTCTTTTCTAGGACCATGACACTGAAGCTGAGGCTGAGGCTGAGACTGAGACTGAGGGAGTCAATCAAATTATACCCGTTGATTGCAAATTCCAGACGAGTTCGTTCGGTCCTATCCCATGAATGAAGCCTTTCGAAATGCTCTATAGCCAATTAGGAAATCCATAGTCATACCACTACTCCTACTACTTTTTACTCTTATTTTCAACTATAAGAAGTTTAATTAATACTATTTGGATTCACGTTCATGGGGTAATTCTACAAGTCCTAAAGAAATAAAATATTTTCCCTTCAATTAAACTAAATGAAGCCATGATCATGAAGGTATCTCTTCTCCTCTCCTCCTTTTTCAGCAATTGAAAGGGTAGTGTCATTAAATAAATTATCTATAAATTTCTAAGATGTTTTCTTGGTATGTACTTATTAGATACTTAAAGACCATCTAGAGAGGCAATGTCTAATAGTCATATTCAATTCCTCATAACAAATGGTCAATACACCTTACCTTATCTTTACTTCTCTCTCTCTCTCTCTCTCTCTCTCTCTCTCTCTCTCTCTGTTTTGGTCCATTTATGTTAAAATAATTTCTCCATTATTATCTGCTTTAAGTTCAACTTTTGATGTTTTAGCAACAAGAATACAAAGTATATACACTATACAGACTTGTTAATTGGAAAACATAGACCAGCCCAGGCTCTGCCGTCAAGAACTTTCAGCTAAACCAGTGATCACAAATGTTAAATAGTTAAACATCTCAACTGGATTTCGATTGCTACACTGCCCTGAGCCATGGTTCAGCTGCAAGCGAGACCCACGATTTAGGTATAAGCTTTTGGTGCCAAAAAGGTCTGCAATCATTTTCTTCGGCAGCAATCAGAAAAGCAAAATAACCAATAATCAAATGTTATAAAAGCAAGCACAAGAAATAGAAAATGGAAAGCGTAAATAATTATTCCAATAATTCACCACCCACCCATTGTTATTATCATTATTGGTGTTTCTCTAGTAAATAATTATTCCAATGATTTACAGATTACTTCACCTCAGCTAAAATTTATGGTTACAAATAAAAGAATTGACAATATCTCCTTTTCTCTTCTGTCTGTACTTCTTCTCTATCTACAACCCTAGTAATGCTCCATTTTCGTCACCAACCGGTCAAAAGATGTTATAAAACCCTTGCACATATAGATTACAAAAACTTGATCTTGCCCTTTCTCTTTCATCTTCTCTCAAACTTCCAAAGAAATTCGGGTTTTAATCGGTTTCAACTTCAAACCCATGCTTTCCGGTGAAAGAAGCTCCGGAGAGATGCAAGATGGACTCAAAGGGCTTCTCGGGCTAACGCTAAGAGTTGGCCTGTATAGACCATATCCCATAAGAAAGTATTCTATTGGTATCAACATGGCATGGGGCTGCTCCTCTGTCACCATTGAACCACATGCTTGAACCTGTAGGTTCCAGCATTTCCATATAGTTAGGTCACTGCCCTATGATTTTTGAAAGCTAGATGTAAGATATTATATAATAGGTTAGGCAGTAGACTGTTTGCATACCTCCACTAAGGCACTATATCTTCTATCTAATTTTGATGTCATCTGAAGAGCCTCAGAATGGAAAGGAGAGTTCTCCCCAACAAATATTAGCGAACGACAATGCAGTTTTCTTAATCCGTCGCTAAGGTCAGGTCTCCTGAAAAACAGTAAGGGGCATTACTGTAAAAAAATATTGTGGGAAATTGAAATGTCAAAAAAAGATGTTTAAAATATAAAAGTGTAAAGATGTGAGGATAATAAAATTATTTTATCCAAAAAAACCAGCTTTTAAAGCTCAAAAACTATATTTTTTGTTTTTTTTGTTTGGCTTTTCAAACCATGATTTCAACAGCAAAAGCTAATTTTTTTTTTTATACTTGTTTAACGTTGCGTTTGCGATGAAAAATAACTTTTGACCTCAAAAGTTGTTCCAAAAGCAATGCTAAATAAGACTTTTAAGTTGGACAAAAAGCAGTAACTTCATGCATGCATTGAAATTTTTTCTTTTTCTTTTCCCTGGTAAAGGTGATAAGGAAACCAACCACGTAAAACCTGTTTGAAGAACACCTTCAAAAAGAAACCTAGTCTACCTATCTATCATGGAGACAGGCTTACCCGTTCATTGCTTCAAGGAATTGCCAAACATTTATACTCTGCCTATTATCTAGCAACTGCAGCAGAAAAAAAAAAAAACACGATTTGAGTCAGAAAAATGCCATGAGACAAAATAATCATAATTCATTATAAGTCACTCAAAAAGTAAATACGAGGCAAATACAAGGAGCTCAAGAACTAACTCTTCTGCATGCCTGAACTATATCGGATTCTGGAACTTGAACACTACCACGAACTTCCTGCCATTGTCGTTCAGAATTTCATCACTCAACTAGTCCAATTCTAGAAGAAAGCAAAATGGCATATGTTTTTTGAAGCAGAAAACTACCTTACTAAAGTAACGCTTAAGCAACAACTCCTTCACCACTCCACACATGCCATAGAAATAAAGTAAATTTGACATCACCTGAAATAATATGACAATCCATCTAAGCACATAATTATTTAACCCCTAAGAGAAAATAAAAAGGCTCACAAGAGAAACCTTATTTAACAACCATTCTGTCCATGATGGTGCACTGCAGAGGGGTGAAACAAGTATTAACCCAAGGACACGTTGCCTGTATTTCATCTATTAAGACAATGCAGAAATAATTATTTCCAAGAATACAACAGAATTTTTAGATATTATTTGGTAATGTAAAAGGAAAAATGAAAAATTTTGTATACTATGCCAGGGTAGTTGACTTACAGCAAATAGGGTAAGAATATATGCTCCAGCTGTAACCCCCATACACATAACAGCACCAAGCCTGCGGTTAAAACAGCAGAAAAAAAAAAAAAAAAGAGTTAAATAAGGAATATAAGCTTGCTTGCCTTTAGTCTTTTCCATATAAATAATTAAAGATAATAACATATTAAAGAAAACGACAGCTTAAGAAATTATACAAGGGTAGTAGGTGCATCAATTTACATCATTTTCAGACAACTACTACAAAAATTACCTGCCAACATGACAAAACAAAATGTGTCCAAGAATGTCTAGTGCAAAAGAGATTACAGTAAAATAAATTTCTAACCAGCTGACACTTAGAAAGAGAAAGAAAATAAAGTAACTATGAAATTATATGATTACCCAAAAAAGTTGAGAACCTCAACAATCTGATCTGCCAAGTCATCAACGGAAGGCCTAAGATCATCAGAACCAATTGGGGCAGCTCCCAACTGCAATATTTCTTGAAAAAAGTCCCAGATAAGAAAGGTGTGAATTATAGGATTCAATCAAAAAATAAAGATGATTAAAACATGCGCAGAACTGACCTCATGCCCAGGAGGACTTATATGATATATGCAAAAGTTGTGGAGTAGTAATGAACTAGCTTCTGGACAAAAGAACAAGCCTTGAAAACAGGAGATATCTGCATAATCTCACACAATCAAAAGTTTAGGTAAGAAACATGAAGTATTATTGGATGAAATGGTCTTGCTCATTGTGGAAATCCAACAAATAATGTTACGAACTTCAAGCCTATTAAACTGACATGTAAAACTTTAGCTCAAATTAAAAGCAATAAAGCCTCAAAGTCTCGTGCATTATGATGAAAACTCAAATGAAGGTCTCAAATTTAAAACAATATCTATGTTTAGGGTGAAAATTCATTATTCAAAGACTAAAAATAGCCAAACTAGATTGAACCTTTTTTAGCCAAAACTGTTAGCAAAAAAGATAAATTTTCATAGGCTCTGGAGCAGATATTTTGTCCTAAGGAGGGAAGCATAAGGAAAAGAGACAGTACAATAAGGTTTTCTGCATTACTTACGATTTAGAGCTAAATCGGGATAGGTGACAAGAGCCGGTTTATCTTGGTCTCCAAACACAGCAACCGAAACTGTACCATGGCGAGTTTTCACAAGGTACTCCTGCAGATAGATTTTACAATGCATTGTTATTCATTTAACAAACCTTCTGGAAAGAAACCAAAGGAATCAAAACAAATTACCATCAAACCAAATGATCAGCGCGGAAAACATACAACATATTATGATCTAGCTAGGTAATGAGAGCCTAATTTACTTGGGTTTCATTTACTTTAAAAAGAGAAATGTTTCAAGAATAGCCCAAGCTAAGTATATTCTAACTAGATATAGTTAGCATGTGCAGCAGAACTCTTTTAAAAGACCTAACTATTTTGCTCATTTAGGCATATTCTGCATCATCCAAACTCCTAATTTGACAAGACATTGACATAAAACTAATGAAATTACTAGTCTAAGATTTTTTTCTTCTAGCACATAAAGCAAATAAGTAAAAAAAAACCATTATAAGTTTCGAAACATCATTGAATTTAGTTTATTATTAATGTAATTAAATTTAAGTTATCTGGGTTCTTCTCAAATGAGAATTTTCAGAAGCCGTTAATCAATGGACCATAAAGAACAAATTATGTGATCATTCAAAAATAATTGTAGCAAAAATGTAAATAAATTAGTCTGTGATAAAAAAGGAATGAATAATTTCAATATATGCTTTAAGCTGAAAAAAATAGAGAAATAAACAAGAAATGGAAGCAAAATCCGGCTTAGCTAAAGAAAAGACAGATAGGTGCATTAAGCTTTAACAAGGAAAACATTTTTTCCATTTCTTTTTCTCTTCCATTCCTGCATTTTCCCGGTGACCAAACTAGAAGATAAATAGAAATGCAGGTTACCTTGCCGCCAAGAGAGATCGTTTCCATGTCAATGGAAACCGAATCGCTAGAATCTGCCATTTTCCCCCCCTCTCTCTCTCTCTCTCTCTCTCTCTCTCAAAATGAAGACGCATTTTTAGAATTGGCTTCCATGCCTTATATACCAAATCTTCCTCTCTGTCCCTCCTTTGAGATTTTCTCTCTCTCTATTTAAATTTAAATTAAAATAATAATAACGAGAAAATTAGAATATAAATATATTAAAATTGTTTATCTTTTAAACTGAAAGTTTAACTCGTGGTTAACTCGGATCGAGTCACCGACGCTCGATTTGTCAAGAGAGAGAAAAACTTACAACTCACAAGGGTCCCGTACAAGCGGACCTTAACCTGGGTCTCGGGTCTATTTAACCCCAGTTAAGAGGCCGACAGTTCTTCAATTTTACAATATTGCCCCCATTTCCTTTCACAAATCACTCATTTACCATCAAGGATTTAGCTAGTATTTTATTTAAATTTATTATAAAATTTAAAAATAAACCTTTTTTATACATTACACCATTACGGATTTTTAATTATTTGATTTAATAGTACTAAATTTTGGAGTTAGGTTATAAAGTTAAGGTGTTGACTTTTGACCGATAGTTTAATCTGTGATATGATCAAATGAGCTCAACCGTTTGATTTATAAATTGAAGTTAAGGTGTTGACTACTACTAAATTTTTTTATTTTTTTTTTGTTGGATTTTGTTCCAACTAATATGGAATGATTCTGATTATTTTTAATAAAAAATTAAAATGTTTCATTTCAAATCAACTTAATTAATATAATAAAACCTAAAATTAAACAAATTATCTAATTTTTTAAAATCAAAATCAAATGTATCATATATCTTATAAATTATTGATAACATTTAAATTTAAAATTATTGAATTTACTTATTTAGTCTATCTTTTTTTATACATGTTAATAAAACTATTCAGGTTAAGTTCAAATAGAAACAAAAAAAAATATTCAAAGTTCAACTCGATCTATCAAGTTAAAAAAAATCCATTTTATTATATAAAATATATTAAAATATTAAAATATTAAAAATCATGTTGTATTAATATTTATATATTTTATAATTAAATTTAAATAAAAATAAAAATAAGAATAATTTTTATTTATTAAATAATTATCCAAATCAAATTAATTTAAATTTAAAAAATTTATCCTAAACTTGACATTTGGATACATCTACGTATTAATAAACGAAATGGGCGAGTTTGTTTGGTTTTTCTTTGAAAAAAGTGAATTAAAATTTGGAAAAATGATGAATTGATGACATACAAATTTGAAGGAGTTGGGATAAAAAGATAAAAAAAAAAAGTTGGGGAATCAGGCAGGCAAGCCACAGTTGAGACATCAAACGGGTTAGAATAAAATGGGGCCCAATCACCCATCAAACATCCAGCGCATGCAAACATTGCAACGTCATTTTCCGCTCAAGTTGGTATCTGTCCGTTTTTCGTCTCGTTCCGTTATGGATGTTGAAATTTTAATACCACTATCATCTCCATAGATATCGATTACATCCATAACCGCCCCGCCCCGCTCCGCCCCATTTGATATTTATTAATTATTGTTATTTTTTTCAAATAATAAAGCATTTAAAAAAAATTAAATATAAACATGTTTCTAATATAAGAAGAGAAAAAAATAAAGTATTAGGTTTAAGTTTTTAAAAATAAAAATAAAAATAATAAGTTTAATTATATTATTTTATTATTCATTTAAAAGCTAAATATGTAAAGGTAAAATTGTAATTTTAGTATTCGGGACGGGGCGGTGCGGAGTAGGCAATTACCACAACTGCTCCATCCCCGCCTTTCAAACAAAAAAAACCGCACCGCCCCGCTCCGCCTCCATTGTTCAAAAAAAAAAAAACCTCTCCATTCGGATCGGATCGGTTCGAAATCCATCGGTCGGATCGAATTTTGCCATCCCTATTCACCACACTGTATCCCCCAACCCCGCTTTCATGTCGTTTTACTCTAATTAAAAAAAAATGTTTTTCATTTATTTTTATATATGTTTGTTCACAAATCGAAAAAGAAATAGAATATTAGTACTATTTTCATTGTAAAGAAAACTAAAAACTATGGGCTTAATTAAATTGCAGCTAATATCCTTTGTCTGTCATGCAGATACAAAATCAGCATCGCATTCAAATTTGCTAAAGATATTTTTATTTTTGTTTTTTAAGTAATGAGTGGGTTAAGAACATTGTCATCAAGAATATGACATTCTTCTAGTTTTCCAAGCCATGTATTATGGTATATTGAAAAATTATTTAATTTATTTTCAGTCAAATATTTAAATTTTATAGTTAAAATTAGTAAGATAATACATATTTTTTAAAATATATTAAAAAAAATAAGACATGTAGTATATTATTAATTTCGTTTATAAAATTAAAAAATTTCATATCAATGTCAAATATGAACTCTTGATATATAATAATATATTCTCTGGTTTTACTTTCTACTTTAAAGTGAAGTAGTCTTAAACTTGCTTTGGTAGAAATAATAGAAATGGTAATAATGAAAATTTTATTAATTCAATCATTTTGAATTAATTAAATTTTAATCATTGAATTAATAATTTTTCATTCTTATTTCTCACAATCTCTCTTATCAAATAAAGTTTTAGAGCTAGAAATTTTACCTCACAAAATATGAAAATACCCAAAAAAAATTTATTTCCTAGTCTAAATTAATGTCATGATTTTCTTTTTTTATATATAAAAATGCATTTTGACATTTCATATCATCAATGATCATCTCATTAAATTTTTTTTGCACTTGGTTTTAATTTAATGGAAGTGGATGAATCTTCATAAAATCCAAACTACTTTCATCTCATTTACTAATATGTTTATAATTGTTGTAGTTACATAACAATATTTTTTTTTCTCAATATTTTATTGACTACAAAAGTTTCAAATTGAGATATATTTTCTTTTTACCAATAGTATTTAATATATTCATAGTTGTTGTATATATTTATAAAACTCAGCTATAAATTGTGAGTCTATATTAATAGATATTCCTACTAATAATAATGTTAAGAAAATAATTTATAAGCTGGGATCTCGAACTTTTTGACATCCTCGAGCTAGTATTAAATTCAATGCATAAGTTCAAATTTCTAAGCTCAAAATATCAAGCATTAATATTATTAATATTTATTATTGCATGCGTTATACGTGAATATTCATTAATTTATTTATTTTTAATATATAATTATATATTTTATAAATAAATAAAATATATATTAATCGAAATTTGTATTAACATGTAAAGTTTATTTTATGTATAAATTATATCAAATTTATTATTTTTAATATTAAAGTAAAATTACGAAAATAAAGAAACTTGATGTAAATTGTATTTATATTCATTAAATAAATTCATTTATTTTTTAATATTAATGAAAAATTAAAATTATGAAAATAAAGCTATTTGTAGCAAACATTAACTCTTTTTATTTATTATGAAATAAATTCATAACAAAGTCACCTAATGAAATTAAAATTTTATTTATAAATTTGATAAATTTAATAAATAAAAAATATTTACAATAACAAATTAAAAATATAATCATCAACAATAATTATTTTTGACGTTTCAAAAGAAAAAAATACATTCGTATTTATATATATATATATTATATTGATAGATTACTACTATATATCTTTTTACCAAACAAAATATTATTATATATATCTGAATTCAGATAATAAATTTTAAAAGTTTGCCTCCATGTCTTTGGGTTCGTTCCCATGCTGCCTTAACATGAAAGGACCATTGAAAATTGAACGCAAAACTCCAAACAAAGCCGTTTTAGGGTTAATTTAGCATTGCTGTTGGAAAAAGCTTAAGTTGGAAAAAATTTGGGTTGAAAAAAGTGTGTTTAAAAAGTGTGGTGCAAAAGTGTGGTTTAAAAACTTTTAAGTGTTTAGCATTGCTGTGAAAAAGTGTTGTAGGAAATTGAAATGTCAAAAAAATATATGTTTAAAATAATAAAAGTGTAGAGATGTAACGATAATAAAATCATTTTATTCAAAAGCCAGCTTTTAAAGTCCAAAAGTTATATTTTTTGACTTTTTGGTTTGGCTTTTCAAACCATGGTTTCAACAGCATAAACTATTTTTTTTTATCTGTTTAGCATTACGTTTGCGGTGAAAAGCAGTTTTTGACCTCAAAAACTGTGCAAGAAACAATGCTAAACGAGGCCTTACAACTTACCAAGCTTAATCATCTATTTAATCCCAAAATTTTTATTTGACAATTTCTATTTTTTTTTTTGTCCCACAGGCAAGAATGAGTAGCATCCTTACAAATTAGATCTAACAATTTTTATATTTACGTTGTGTTTGTATTATTTTTTTATGATCATTTATATTTTACATATTTATATATTTATATCATATTTATATTAATTTTTTATATTTTATCATATTTTAATTATTTTTCATCTCTATTTAAAATTATCAAATTTATAGCAGGCTGTATAAGAAAATCGAATTAGGTTATGGGTATATTTCACCATTTTTGCTGCTAAAATGGCAGTCTTAATCTCGAATCGTTGACTAGGAAAATGGCAAAGTACATATATGTAAGTTCCAATGTCCTTTTATCATTTAACCCAACAACAACATTTAATTGAAATTACAAATTCAAAATCAAAATATGTTTATTATAAATGATTATTTTTTTTTTTTTTCAAATTCTTGGACTCTTCCTTTGATGTGATTACTGTTGTTAGCTTTCCAACCATTTTTCGTTGCCTTTCAATTTCTTGCTTTTGTTTTTCTCCATTTTGGCATTGCTTCAAGGTGTGAATATTGTAGTTTTATGGTTTTAAACATAAAGCAAAAGTTTCAAGTTTCAAGGTGTGAAGTATTTTCATCAAAATGCTTCAGCTCTTCTTAATCAAATCTAGAAGATTATTAGATTTCAGCTTCAAGTTTTACAACATATACTTGAATGACATGAAACCAACAAAATGCATATTAAAAATTACAGATGATAAGAATATAAGAGGGTAAAATATTAAAAAAAAACTTTGAACTATTCCAATTTAATAAAAATAATATATTAAATATATATTTTTTTATAAATAATTAAATAATTTTTAACAATAATAATTATAATAATAAGTGTCTGTGCGCGACATGATTAGTGGAATGGCATTCATAATAGACATGGAGTATGAGGATTTAGACCAAAGCAAAGTTTAAGAAAAATGTATGAATTTTCACCTACGTGGCACCTTCATACAAACTTAAAAAAAAAAAAAAAAAGAGGTCGGTGATATTTTATTTTATTTTTTAGGTTTTTTGGATGGTTTGAAATTCTTGTGCCCTCACGTTAAAATTACAAGTGATCACATCACGGGGTGAGAAGCCACGTGTTATTTTTTGGTAAATTTAAAAAATATGCTTAAAATAGTTAAATAATTATTAAATGATATAATAAGTAAGTGTTATTTAAAAAAATGAAAAATTAGAAATTGTTATAAATGATATTGTAAAGATAAAATTATTGTTGATGAAAAAATTTACTTTTTCTTTCTTCTCTTATTAAAAAAATATTATTTTTTAAAAAATTTAATTAAAAATAAATTTAAAAATATTTAAATATTTATTTTTTAAAAAAAATATTATTTTTATTTTTTTAATTAAAAAAAGTAAATAAAAATATAAAAATATTTATTTTTTTAAATTAAAAAAATATTATTTTTGGAAAATATTATTTTTTAATTAAAAAATAAATCTAAAAAAAAAAAAAGAGAAGAAAAAGTTTTTTTTATCAAGGATAATTTTGTTTTTATAATTTTCTTTTACAATTTTTTATTTTTCTTTTTTAAATAAATTTTATTTATTATATCATTTAATAATTATTATATTATTGATGATATATTTTTTAAATTTATCCTTTTTTTTTGGGTATATATTGCTTGTGTTACAGACGATTGAGCTATAATGATTGGGATCAGGAATCTGGACTAGGCTAATGTGTATTGATCATTTTTTTTATCATCAATTTTTTTGAATTTAAAAATATTTTAGTTGGAAAAAAAAAGTTATGAAATCTTCTCTTCGGCCTTGTGTTATATATATATATATATATATATATATATATATATATATATTTTTTTTTTTTTATGGTTGGAGAGCGTTTTTGGGTTGGACCTACCATGAATTACACGTGATGAATTAAATATTCTTTTGTGGCCCCTACCCTACCACCTTCAAGCAAAACAAATCTGGCCTTTTCTACCCTTTTTCTTTGTTTTCATTTCATTTTATTAATTATGCAAAGGCCAAATTTGAAATTTGCGAATATTTCAGTGTCGGTAAGATTTGGATTTTATAGTTCTCTTAAGCTAAAGCCTTATTGAGCTATATATTTTTCAGTACTTTTATGCCCATCTACCAAATGACCCAAACTCCAAAGGCTCACAAGTTAAAGGAGAGAAGATTCTAATCATTGTCAGCTACAAAATTTTAGATATAAAAAAATTGAGGTAAAATCATTAAATCTTAGATCATATTTTGAGTGCTCTATCGGCTATATTCTCTCCTTTGCTCATTCTTCCTCCAATATTTGCTAATTTAAACATCAAAACACATCTCGAAATATCAACTCCTACGCCCCTCTTACTTTCTTCTTTCTTCAATTCTTCTTCCTCTTGCAGATTTTGTCCATCATTCCTCCAAAAAGACCATCAACAAGTACAATGAATGCATTTCACTTTCAGTGAACCCTTTTCAATTTTCATTCTTTAGGCTGTCTTTAAAGTGCATTCTTGATTCTTATGAACTCGAAAAACTGAATGAAAATTTTGAAAATAAAGGAGATAAATGAGTGGAATGAATCCAAAACGAGAACGAGATCGATAGCCCAGCCTAGTGTTTGAAAGAACAATTGAAATTCTTGGGCATTAGAAGATATATGATGAGTTTGAATAGTGGATATTCAAGCTCAGCCAAGCCCAAAGGCCCCAAACTCAACAAGGGAATTCATCCTGTTCCAATGGCCGAAGCCAACAATCAAAATCAAAGTAATCACTACCTTATCAATAGACGTATCGTTTTTGTTATGATACTGATACATATCAATATCAATATTTTTTGACATACCATTTTGAATTTACCGATATTTAAAAAAAAAATTCATTTATATATTTATAGCTTATTTTTAAGTTCCTTAATAAAATATATATTATATACACATATAAATATAAATCCATTACATTCATATTATATATATATATATAAATTTTAAAATTCAAAATTTGTAAACATCAAATAAATAAATATAAAATATTTAAAAGTATATAGTAAATTATTATTAATTAGGTTAAATAACCTAATTTAATGATCAAGACAACAACAACAAAAAATTGATTTAAAAAAATCAAATAAGTGATTTTTTTTTTTTTTAAATAAAAAACTCAAAATCTTGTACCAACTTGTACAGATCGATACAAACCGATATTGACTGATACAATCGGTACGGATCAATGCAACAACCGAAACTGTACAATATTGGTATAATTTCATTTTATCATAAAATCGATACGTACCGATACCGATAAAAGTACCAACTACTCTCATCAAAATTCAAAAGAAAGAATGCACTAAAGCACCATCTCCACGCTTTATCTAATTAATTATGTAATACTAAAAAAGAGGAAAAAAAGACATCGGCAGTTATTTTCACTTCTATTACTACTTGGTTACTTTGTGTAGATCATACTACAATAAAACTCACATATTTCTTCCACAATGGCATAATGAACGATTCAAGTGAGAAATTAGGAGCCGATGCTGAAGTGAGAAGCCTTCATCCAATGGTAAAATACTGACTTCTTCAGCCACAAAAGCCTTCCAACATTGATAAAACTAAGACAATCAGCATGTGTGTAGTAAGGCTGAAATAGTAAACTACGTCTGCAAATGGACAAAAAAGATTACGAGCTGCTTCTTTTATGATAATCGGCATGCAACCAAACTCAAAATAAATATGCTATATGCCATAGTGAAATGCAGTTGCAGAGTGTTCTAATCCGCTCTTCAGTCGAAATTGAATGAAACAGTAGTCACCATAAACTGTCCCAGAAACCCAATATCACCAAAATCATTTTGGTTAATGTGATCAAGTTGCTGCCTTAATCAAAATTTATTGTTCCATGTCTCTCATATCTTCATCCGAAGCCGGATTGTCAACCTCACTTCCACTACTTAAACCATCATCATTAGCCAAAGTCAAAAGCTTCTCTCTCACCAAATTTTCATGTAAGTGATACTTCACAAACTTAACAGGTATTTCCTCTTCAATGTTGCTCCCTTCTTTGCGTTTTCTAACACCATCAGCTGCTGTTGATTTCATCATGCAAGGAGCAGACAAAGGAACAATATCCATTGAATCAATCATCTCTAGATCACTATCAGTTTTCTTGTCTTCTTTCCCCTCATGAACCATGCAAACAAGATTTTCACCCAGATATTTGCCATTGATCTTAACAACAGGGATCTCATATTCAACTCTTGACTTGCAAAGCACAGCCTTGGCATAAACCTTGGAGATATCACATTCAAATATTCTCACCCCTTGATCCTCAATGACGAGTAGCCACTCTGAAAATGAGACCACTTTATTAGACACTTAAGAAACCAAAGTCAAAAAAGTATCAGAAAGAGGAAAGAATTACAAATCATGTGCCTCCTATTGTTAGATGTCTTTCCAAATTTGCTCTTTTAGTTATGGAAGTTCGACACATCCAATGCAGAGGTTGCTGGTCTAGTGATTACATATGCTCCACTTTGGACAATTGTAAGAACAAAATATCTTCATATCATCACATAGCATGTTGACAATCTTAACCGGACCATCCATTGAAACAGGTGCTGAAGTCCTGACAAGTGAGAACAAATGACAAGAGCATAGAGATAGCAGGCAACTCACTGATAAGAGCTACAGGAGTGGAAACATTCAGGCTCCTTGCTTTGTCCCCCATCCCAGTCTGACTGGTAACCCACTTGATCAACTGAGAGGGTAGGCAAGATTCAGAGAAAGCATTTATGTAAGAGATAGCTTTGGTCTGGTTACCATTCTCCCTGTGGCATTAGATCATTGCTCGTGAGATTTGTTGGATGAGATATTCTAATGACTAACAATTGCATCCAGTCACAGTCTCCACATTCATAATCATACCTCACTGACCGTATGGCATTGTCAGCCACAAAGGACCATGTCAATGCAAGATCTTTTAATTGTTTGCCAGGTAGCAGAATTCCTCCCTGTGGACTGAGGAATGTATGGTCCATCTTCATAACTGCATCATACAAAGTCTCTCTTAAAAGAACTTCATTTCCATGGCCCTGCAATAAAATGGAGGTTTATTCAAGTATCTTGGGGGCAAGCACAAGCAAACATTCTTCAAGCAGACTAAATAACTGAAAAGCTCAAGGTGCAAAGAGATAGTTAGAACATTTCAAATGTCAAAGGAATTTAAAACCACCAGAGAAAGACAAGTTTCTTGGAAGGTTTTTGTTTGGTCCTAAGACTAATCTTGAGGGGCAAATTTTTCAAGAAAGTTATGTTCAAGGGAAATAATCTATTTTCGGTGTTAGATAAAATGCTGTTATAAACAACCACTCATAGGCACAAATAATGCTAGGTGATGATAGTCAATAGTCAAAAGTCAAAAAACAGAAATATTTTTCCATAAATGATTATCACTGGTGCTTGCCAGAAGGGATGTCTACTGGTGGTCACATTGCCAAAGACTATCTTGCTGATTCGCATCCACAGATGGTCATCAACATGTGGCACAGGTCATGAAGAGATGACAAATAGGCACATATCTTTGGTCTGAGCCTCTTACATATGACATGCAACTCATTCCATTAAATTGAAGCTCGTGTCTAAAATATGCATTTAGTACAGTAACCACAAGTAAAGAACACAATGGTAATTAATGATAAAAGCAGAAAGAAAGGATCGGACTACGAACTAGCATATTGACAAGAAGATGTTCCTCAAGTGATGACAAATAGCTATAGATCTTTTCAGTCTTATTTCAACATGTTGCCATTGGACTCTCTACAATTTAATCTTCTACTGTTCTAATTTCATTCGAAACATTGTAAAGGAGAAAATTGCTTAGTCCTATGATTTGAGACCAAGAAGTTTCCTTGTTGAATAACCACAGGTTGTGTCTGAAGCTTAATTTTGAATAGTATGTACGGATGCATTAAAAAAAAAATGTGAAGAAGCTGACCAGTAGAGAGGTGACAGGTAAAACTGGTTCCAACAGCATCTTGAGAAGGATATCTGTTACACAACAACAATGAATTAGAACTACTAACATCAAGGACGGACCAGGAGAAGGATAAAAACAAAAACCTTATTACAAAAAGGAATATCATGTCATTGCTGGCACTAAGCTAGGAATAACAGCCTTGTCAAGCAGAAGAAGACATTAGATTCCCAATAGTGGCTTTATATACAACATGTCAATCAAATATTTGTCCACAAGGGAGCAGAAAAAATGATTGACACCCATGCTTGACTGTGATTTTCGCTGGTTGCTTTCCATGGCATGCATGCACATGCACATGCACATACACACATACATGCACGAAGTTATGTTACTTATACGTGCATATATCCACCATGTTTGGGTCAGTATTGTTTTTTTATCTACTTAATTACTCGTAAGTTTAACCAAATAAGATTTTGCTATTTGCTTTATAAAGAAACAAGGAAAGGCAAAAAGCAAGTAATTAAATTTGTGATCGACCAAAAACTAAATATGTAAATGGTGATGTCGCAATAATGATCTATAAGTTGATATCAAAATTGGTGACTCAACATATGATATGAGAAAAACAAGCCAGTTCATCCCTATCAAATTAGCAAAATTAGCACTAACAGAAGTAAATAAAGTTTAAACCAATAAACCATTCTAGAACAATTAAGAAAAATAAGCTTCAACGATACAAAATTTCAAATAAAACTTATCCACTGAAAATGATAACCAAAAAAAAAAAAAAGGAACCAAGAAACGAAGGGAAAAATACCCAGAAAGTGAAAATTTCGAAACCCAGTTATCATTTGAACCGCGCAATCATGCACATCTTTCTCCAACTCCAATTTTGGAATCCCAGACCCAAATTTCAAGCACAATCTCAGCAGAAAAGCCTGACACATAACAACACCAGCCAAATACCGAATCCCGCATCCTCCACCGATCATTTTTCGAACTTCTTCACTAACAATTGGAAAAAACACCTTCAAATCATCTCTCTTTTCACCTTCCTCCCCAACTCTATCCACCATCCAAACGCGCAATAAATCCACAAAACACGAACTCAAATCCTCGTTTCCATCATTTTCCGTATCGCAACATATGCTAATGTAACTTACAATCCCTTCTAACAAGCTCTCCACTTCCCTTTTTAACTCTTTTAGGTCGAAAGCTAAAGGGTACAGCTCGTAAATAACGGGAGCGAGTACGGAGATTCTTTTAACGGCGTTGCAGGAAGTGGAGCAGGAAACCAGAAGCTGGAAAAGGTCTTTGGAAGTAGAGATTGAATTTGGGGAGTTAAATTTATTAGTGGAGTGGAAAGTTACTGCGGAGTAAAACCAGACGAATTCGAGGGGAGGATCGGGTAAATTCTGGAGCAAGCGAGAGAAAATGGAGGTGAAATTGGAGAAATCGGTTGCGCCGCGACGGTATTCGGCGAAAAACCGGTGGATGGATTCTGCTAGCATGAGCTGAAAAGTGTCCGGTGGTTTTGGATGGTGGATGGCGGTGGCGGAATTTGAATTCGAATCGAATTGGACCATTTTTTTCTTTTTCGTTTTTGGATTGAGACTTGAGAGAATTGCAAAATTTAAATTGAGTGAATTATGGAGGGAAAATTAAGGGGGTTTGGGAGATATTGAATTGCAGGGTGAGAGTGAAACCCTAGTTATGCGGGGGGTCGGACGGTGTTGGAAGTGAAAAAGGGGACGGAGGTTGGGGGTATTTTGGTAACGTTGCACGTTTGAATTGGAGCCAATGGCATTTCAAAAAAAGAACCCCAAAAAAATTAGTTTTTTTCTTTTTTTTTGGTAGAGTTTACATTTCTTCATCAAGTTGCCTTCTTTTTTGCCCCTAATTATATTTCTTTTTCGTCCTCCTAACTATATCACTATATTGCTATATTCATAGGCTAATTTAGGGGAGGGAGATATCCATTTACATATCTATATCTTATATTATTAACATAATATTAAAGTTACCCCATCAAAGTTTTTATAAGCTTGCTACGTGTGTGGCAATCTTTCATTTTTTTAACATAATATAATAATATTAAAGTTACCATATCAAAGTTTTTATAAGCTTGCCACGTGTGTGAGAATCTTTCATTTTTGTATGAAAAAAAGAGAATGGCAATAAATGAAAAAAAAATATTTCATATATTCGTGTCGTGTTCGTAATGTTTTTTATGCTACAAGCATATTTAATTTATTATATATTTATATAAAATTTTGGCACTTTAATAATTTATTTTATATCAATTCTGATAAGTTCGTATATTTGTCTTGTGTTTATATTATTTTTTCATATCATGTTGTATTTTTCATGTATTGTGTTTATGTTATTTTTTCATATCATGTTATATTTTTCCCGTGTTGTGTCCAAAATTTCAGGTCTAATTGATATTATTCAAATAACTCTCAATTTTGTATCACGTATCGTATAATGATTGATTCTTTATTTATTTTTTTTTTGAAAATAAGATTTATTTTTTTATTATTGAATTATAAATTATTGTATTAAAAAATGATCAATAAAAATTAAAATAATGAACATAATATGAGATGGATTGATGTATGTGAATTTTGTTTACATCAAAATAAAAATATTATGATGGTTAAATGGTAAAAAAAAAATGATGTTAAATGATGATATAAGTTATTGTTTTATATTTTTATTATATTATTATGCATGTCTTTATAAAAAAAAATTGATTTCAACTTAAAAAATTATCAAATACAAAATATTTTGATCAATTAATTTAAAAATAATTAAAGATAAATAGTTTTAATAAAAGATAATTAAAACTATTTTTAAAATTAAAGGACTAGATAGCTTCGACTCCTATAACACTCAAAGTTTGTGGCAAGCTTTCTTTTTTTTTTTTTAATGGAAATAGAAAAAATAGAAGGAGAAAATGGCATGAAATGGAAAAAGAAAAAAGAAAAAATTTATATATTCGTGTCGTGTTTGTGTTATTTTTTATGCTACAAGCAGATTTAATTTATTATATATTTATATAAAATTTTGGCACATTAATAATTTATTTTATTCCGATTTTCATAAGTTCGTATATCTGTCTTGTATTTATATTATTTTTTCATGTAGTGTTGTATTTTTTTCGTGTTGTGTTCAAAATTTTAGGTCCAATTGATACTATTCAAATAACTTTTAATTTTGTATCACGTGTCGTATAATGATTAATTCTTTAATTTTTTTTGAAAATAAGATTAAATTTTTTATTTTTATATTATTGAATTATAAATTATTGTATTAATAAATGATTAGTAAAAATTAAAATAATGAACATAATATGAGATGGATTTATGTATATATGTGAATTTTTTTTACCTTAGGTATTGAATCAAAATAAAAATATTATGATGGTTAAATGGTAAAAAAATTTATGTTAAATTATGATATAAGTTATTGATTTTATATTTTTATTATATTATTATGTATGTCTTTACGAAAGAATTTGATTTCAACTTAAAAAATTATCAAATACAAAATATTTTAATCAATTAATTTAAAAATAATTAAAGATAAATATTTTTAATAAAATATAATTAAAATTATTTTTAAAATTCAAGGATTAGACAGCTTCGGCTCCTATCAGACTCAAAGTTTTTTATAAGCTTGCCACGTGTGTGGCAAGCTTTCATCTTTTTTTTTATTATTTTTATTATGAAAATAGAAAAAAATAAAAAAAAAGAGAACGACAGGAAATGGAAAAAAGAAAGAAAAAATTTATATATTCGTGTCATGTTCATGTTATTTTTTATATTACAAGCATATTTAATTTATTATATATTTATATAAAATTTTGACACGTTAATAATTTATTTTTTATCGATTTTGGTAAGTTCGTATATCAGTCTTGTGTTTATATTATTTTTTCATGTCATGTTGTATTTTTCTCGTGTTATGTCCAAAATTTCAGCTCCAATTGATACTATTCAAATAACTCTTAATTTTGTATCACATGTCGTATAATGATTAATTATTTAATTTGTCTGAAAATAAGATTAAATTTTTAATTTTTATATTATTGAATTATAAATTATTGTATTAATAAATGATTAGTAAAAATTAAAATAATGAACATAATATGATATGGATTGATATATGTGAATTTTTATTTATTTTAGGTATTGAATCAAAATAAAAATATTATGATGGTTAAATGGTAAAAAAAATTATGTTAAATGATGATATAAGTTATTGATTTTATATTTTTATTATATTATTATGCATGTCTTTATGAAAGAATTTGATTTCAACTTAAAAAATTATCAAATACAAAATATTTTGATCAATTAATTTAAAAATAATTAAAGATAAATATTTTTAATAAAAGATAATTAAAACTATTTTTAAAATAAAAGGACTAGACAGCTTCAGCTCCTATAACACTCAATTATTTTTTATAAAAAAGTTGAAAATAAATTAGTATTCCATAACGTTAGAGTTTGTTATTAAAATTTAAATATTTTTCATAATTTTTCTTAATACAATAATTATGATATTAAAAATGAACGTTAATTATACTTAATTGTAATTATATTGTTCAAATAAAATGATTCATTCTTTGATAATCCTTCCATTATTTTTCGAAAAAATTTAAAATTTGAAATTGTTAATAATAAATCTTTTTATTAATTTTAATTAATATAATATTGCATAATATATTATTTAACTTAAAATTACTTTTTTTATTAATTATTTTTTACTATTACATAGTTTTATTTAAAATAAAAGGTGACCAGCGAATTTGCAGGCCACCAATCTAGTAAAATAAATGAAAGTTATACCTTCAACTGAAGGGATAACTTTCAATTGATTGTTCGAATTGCTCGCCAGGCAAGCAATTCTTTAATTTTTAATTTTTTTATATTTAGAAATTTTAAATATTTGTGTCGTGTTAATATTAGTTTTTCGTTTTTTAATCGTATTTCATATACTAAGTTAAATGGTATTAAAGCAAAAGAAAAAATATTATGATGATTAAATAGTAAAAAAAAAACTTATGTTAAATGTTGTTATAATTTATGAGTTATTGTATAATAGTTGTTAGGTTTATATTTTATTTTATTTTTTTAATTTCTTAATAATGAATATAAATTATGCATATCAATACAATCTAAATGAATTAAATTTTTATATTCGTCTTAATTTTTTTACAGATAATATACATATATAATGAATTAGATTCGTGTATTCGTGTTGTATTTGTGTCTATACTTTATTTTAAAAATTGTCTTGAAGTTGGGATATTTTGCATAATTTGTCATAGTAATTCAATTTTAAATCTAAATTCGTGTTAATTTTTGTGTCATAATTATTCAATGTATTATTGACAATAAAATCGAAACAACGCGAGTATTCGAACACTAGTATATATTATAGTATACTATAATTTTACCAACCATTATTGGTGTTTTAAAAGTATAAATTTATGCTTTAAAAATAAATTATTATGAAATGTGGTATATTGCTTAGAAGTGGATAGTTTTCTTTAGTAAAGTATCTTATATATTATATTGGAAAATGTTAGTAGTGTTTAATGACACTAGTTAAGGTTAGATTGGGCAAATTTGGATACGATTAGGGATGGCAATGGAGCGAGGGCGGGGATTGCCTTATCTACCTCCGCCTCATTTTTGCATGGATATTCGAAACATCCACCTCTATGGATGTCAGTTACATCCATAACTGATTCACGATACTTCACTCCGCTACATCCCAATTTTTATTAATTATTTTTAACTTAATATTATAAAAAATTATATTATAATTTATTCATGAACATAATTTTAATGTATATATGTTTTAATATATCTAATATACATATATATACTAAAAGTATATATATAAAATGTTAATATCTATATGATTTTAGTATATATATCTAATATACATACTAAAAATACAAGAAAAAATATAAAAATATTTTAAGGGGTAAGATAATAATTTCAAAAGTCGGGACGGAGCGAAGTAAACATTTACCAAAACCACCCCGCTTCACCCCTCCCCCATTTAAAAAAAAAAACTCTCTCCATTCGGAGCAGATCGGTGTGAAATCCATTAGTTGGATCGAGTTTTGCCATCCGTAGATACGATACGAAAATACGATATAAACAAGAAAATAGTGTAATAAACATGACACAATATGTTTAATACACCTATTGTATTCGTGTTTAGGATTTTGACATATTTAATAATTTGTATTATGTTTATATTTATAGAACTGATACGAGAGAAAAAAAATGAGTCACAACAACATATACATAATTTCAAGTATAAAACGAATGATGTAAAGGCACTAAATCATAAGTTACATTTTGACACTTCATGCTTCTATTCTCTCGAGCCTTTTTTTCTCTTATCTTTTTAGTCCTTTTTGAATACTTGCTGATTTAGATATCGAAATGCGTCTAAAAATTTCAATTCCGACGCCCTTTTGACTATTTATTTTTCTTTATAGAAATTCTTAATACCAAGCAAACTTTTTTTCCCGAACTTTCCTCTTACAATCTAAAAACTTATCAACAAATTTATCATTTTTATATTTGTTGAAATGTAAAACATTAATTTTGATGTCCACACATACTTACATCCCCAACATTTTCTCTATGGAGCTAACTCTTTATACTATTTCTTTTCGTTGGAGAAGCAAAGGATTTTTAATAAACTTAGAAAGGAGAAATCAACAACTCCAAATCGAGTTTTTTATTCCTTTCTTTATTTTTAAAATTATGCCCAACACTTTCTTGACATCTTAAACTAAATTTAATCTCTTGTTTTTGTAATTATGTGTACTGCCAACATTGGTTTCTTAAAAGTTAGTCAAGCGAGCAAGCTAGGTTCCAATCGTCACTACTCCCCCACCAAACCCTAATTTAAGAAATTAATTTTATTACCAAATGTTATAAGGATATTTTTTAAAATTATTATATATAATAATATTTTTATTCAATACATTGTAAATGATACAAAAAAATTATCAATTATTGTATTTAATACAATATTATTATTATAAATTATATATTAGTTAATCTTAAAAAATATTTTAAAGATACTAATTAACAAAAACCTTAAAAAATAGGCAAGTGCTTTTTTGTAGGTTATCATAGCTTAAGTTTTTTACATTAAAAAAAATAATAACAAAATTTTGTATATATCCTTATCTTATTGGAATATTACGTGCCATTTTTGCAATAAATTTTTGAGTATAGAAAGAAAAGAGGGATTATTAGATATGTATTACACTGTTCATAAGTTCGATCTAATCTAGTAAAAATTTTGTTTGTTCAAGTTCCACCATCAAACATTTGAGACCTTTTTTATTTTTAATATTAAAAAAAAAAATATTTTGTAATTAAAATTGAATAAAATATTTTAAAATTAAAAAAATAAGCTCCAACAAGACCATATTGAAACTTTAAAAAAATTATCCAAACCCGATCTGATCGTTTTCTACGTATGTTCAAAGCTTCTACATTATCCACCAATATGAAAAATTTCAAGAATAATGAATTTAAGACATAAACTCAATGTTCCCTTAAAGAAAAACACTTACCATAAATTTCATGTCAGAGAAAAGGGAAATTTTAATTCAATTTGCTTAAAAACATGTTAGTTTAGTTTATCCATTTCATGTTTTTGATCCAACGGCTAATCCAATTTTGTATGAAGTAAGTACTAAAAATAAAATCGATTTGTTGTTATAAAAATACTTAAGATTTGGGTTGATTTAATAAAAACCTTGAAAGAAAATTAAGAAAACATTGAAATAGTTATTTCTTACTTATTCCAAGTTTTTTAACAAACACATTACTGAATATTCACACCGAAAAAAAAAAATTCCATTTTTACATTAAATTTATTTAATTGTATGTTAATTTGCTAATTCATCTATTTGATATATATATTTTTTTGGTTCAATTATTTGATATAATTTATTATATGCAATATTTAAATATAATTATAATTTTTTTTTTATTTTTGATTTAAACTTTTAAAAGCAGAAGATTCTTCTTGTTTTTTTTTTTTAATCTTAATATAACTATTTTTTTTAATTCTCAAAATATTGATACATTGTTTTTAAGTATCAAAAATCTTTTTTTTTTTCAGTTGAAAAATCGTGGCTCACGATTTCCCAACATAAAATTTATTTAAAAAAAAAAACCGTAAAAAATCGCCCATGGACCATAACGATTTCTCAACTAATATTTTTAAAAAAAAAAATTATAACCATAGCGATTTTCTAACACATTTAAAAAATATATATTTTTTGTATTGAAAAATCGTAACCATGACGAATTTTCAACCGATTTTTTTAATTTTATAAGCAACACAAGTAAAACAGCAAAGTTAGTCAATTATGAAAAAGAATAAGCAACACAAGTAGCCTTCTATTCCTGAAGCAGAAACTTAAGTAAAGAATTATTGTTAGGAAATCTCCACCAATGGTGGCGATTTCCTAACCTTTTTATTTTTTTATTATTAAATAATAAAAATTTTATAATTTTTAATTTTAAAAAATTAAAAATTTAAAAAAAAAAATTTAAAAAAAAAAATTAAAAATTATATTCGTAATTAGATCTACTCATGAGTTGGCTGCGACCCATAATTTTTTCAACTTCCTTGGCCCGGCACGGGCTCAAATTTAATTATTTTAAGATATAAACAGTATTCCCAGCCGTGGATAGGTCTAGTTATAACCTTCATTCCTGCATAATCCACAACGCTTTACTTTCATTACCCAAGCCCATTTTGGGTCGGCCCGACCCGAAAGCCCATTTCACTATTAAAAATACATTTTTATATTTATATATTTTATAATTAAATTTAAATAAAAAAATATTTTTTATTAATAAATAATAATTCGGGTTAGGCTGGCCAACTCGAATTACAAAAACACTTGTTCAAACCCGTTTAATATTGATCAAGGGAAATAGTGCCCGAAAACCCGTTTTACTATTCAAAAAATATTTTTATATTAATATATATATATATATATATATTAGGCCGAGATGGGACAAGTGTTTTTGTAATTCGGGCCGGTCCGGCCTAGCCCGAATTACTATTTATTAAATAAAAAATATTTTTTGTTTAACTTTAATTATAATATATTTAAATATAAAAATATATTTTTAATATATATTTATATAAAAATGTATATAATTTTTTTTTTTGTAAATTGTTATTATTTTAATTTTTTATTTAAAATTATAATTTATATAATTTTTATTTTCGGGTTTGGGTAAGGGAAATAAAAAATTTTCGGGCCTCACTCCGACCAATGGACAACTTTAGTCATAGCCGTCGAAAATGTCCTTACCAATTTGGTACATCAGGACACATTCGGGCTTACCGGGTCGGGCGGGCTATTCGGCCCGTGGATAGGTCTAGCTATAACAATCATTCCTGTATAATTCACAATGCTTTGGTTGACCTTTCTCCTGGAGATCTATTTATTACGAATACAAGTTGAAAGAATCCGATTGATATTACGAATATAAATTTTAAATTTTTTTTTTTAAATTAAGATTTTTAAAATTTTATTAATATTTTTTAAAAATTATAAATTATATAATTTTTATTTAAATATTATTATTTAATAATTAAAAAAAAAAAGAGTCGGGAAATCTGGATGGCGATTTCCCAATTTAAAATATGAAATAAAAAGTTAAATGATCAAGGGAAATCGCCATGAGCCATGGCGATTTTCCTTGATCAATTTTAAATTTTTGTTTGAAAAACTTGTTGGAAAATCGTCATGGGCCATGGCGATTTTCCAACGGGCTTAAAAAAAAGCGGATTTCGGTAAATAATTTCACAACATCGGTATTTCGAGATTTAATAAAAAAATTAGAATAAGAAAATCCATTCTTCTTTCTGTTATTTTGATTTTTGAGTTTTTTTTTTCTTTTTGAAAAAATAAGTATTGATTAAATGATAATAAAAAATATAATTAATATATTTTTTAAAAAATTTAATATAAATAATGTATTAAATAAAAAATTTAAATAATAATTAAATAAATTTTAATTGATGTTTATAGATCTTATGTTAAGCATATCCTTGATTAAAAAAGCAATAGAAAAAAGGAAGAGATGAAAGTAGACCTGCTCAAGGATTGGGCTATCCGTTCAAGCTCGAAGGTCCGCTCATATTTTAGAGGGTTTGGACAAAAATATTAGACCCGAAATATGAGTTTGGGCAAAAAATTGAGGCCCATTTAAAAAATAAATCGGACCTTGGCTTAAACAATTAAGGCCCGAGCCTGAGTCGGCTCGGCCCGTTTTTCATTTATATGTTATACTATTTTTATATTTTATATATAATATAATTTATATCATATAAAAATATATATATAATATTATAATATAAATATTTATAAATATGTTAAGTTGTCCATGTTTTAGAACTTAATAAAAGAAAAAAATAAAAAATACTAAAATTAAATAATAATAAAAATATTTATTTAATTTTTTTTAGGAAAAAAATATGGACGGATCTAAACGGACTTGAACTATCTATTTTCAAATATATATGAGCTTAGACAAAATTGAAACTCATATTTGGATCGAATTTAAATAAATAAATATAATAATATCATACTTAAATTCGATCCGAATCCGATCCGATCATAAACATCCAATATTCTACGCCAATATATTAAGGAAGGAAGAGAGCATTGTATTCTACGCCAAGGCCTCAAGCCCTCAACATCACCCATAAAGCTGAGAAGGGTAGGCTATTTAAAAGTAAAACAAAAAAAGTTGACGTCGTTTGGCATCAAATAATAGCCCATGAGTCATGACATCCAATATTTTCCAGTTTTTCATCTTTTAATCACTATTGGCCAAAAAAAAAAACTCTTAATCACTAAATAAACCAAAAAAGAAAAAGAAAGAAAAAGAAGAGAGACAGAGAGATCCAACAATCAGCCAAAAAGCTACGTCGCATTTCCTGCTCCGTCATTATCTTCCAATCTCCATTTTTTTCCATTCTTCTCCCAAATTAAAAGAAAAAAAAAACTGTGAAAGTTTCAATCCACGGAGAAAGAGTGAAATATCGTCTATGTTCATTTTCTCTAAAGTTTATTTTTCTTTAAAAATATATCCAATCGATGTTCATTTCCGGTAAAAGAAAAAAAAAAAACAGAGAAAAAAAAGGCGCCGATAATTTATCATTGCGGAAGCTGTTTCTTATATAGATGATCGATCGGGAGCTTGCATTTGTGAAATGGAGATTGCTTCGAACCGATGAAGTGTTTCGATTTTGTTGTAAATCTGAGTGCCAGATTGGCTCGTTGATGCATTGAGTTTGCTTTTATTTCATTTCTTGAGGTGGAATCTGTTTAATTTCTTTGTTTTTTTTGGGGGGATGAGCAACGGCGGTGCCGAAGCAGCCGTGGCTCCCGTGGGAGGACCACAACCGCTGGACTGGAAATTCTCGCAGGTGTTCGGAGAACGGACGGCCGGAGAGGAAGTACAGGAAGGTGTAATATTTGGATTTATTCAATTCGATTTCTCTTAGGGTTTGATTATGTCTAACTGTTTATGAATTATCGAATTTTAATAAATTATATAATCGTTTTTTCTCATTGCTATTTCTTTTTTCCATTGTTTAAATTGGTAATACTTGAGTTCAATTTGATATATATTCGGTTGGATTACTGTATAATGTTAGGATTTTGGTCTAGCTTCATCACTCTGTAGCTTCTCAAAGTGTGATGTGAAGCAATGGCGTGTAAATTGTGGTTTATCGATCTGTTCATGTTCTATATTTATCGGTTGAGTATCAGCTGAGATTAGCTGTTATTGACTGAATGATTGAAATAATTAATCAATAAACTGTTATTTCATACATGCTTGCCTGTTGTTTCTGCAAGTTGATCTAATTACTAGGGTCTTGGTCTTGGAGATTGGTACACCAGGAAAAAAAGGTATTAAACAAGTTTTTGCTGGTAAGAGACTGAGTTTGCATGCGTGATTGATGCTCTTGACTTTAGGTTGTGATTTCTTGACTAACATGGTCAATATCGAAGTATACTAGCTTCATGTATGCGTTTATTGCAGTAGTTTCTTTCACATTGGAGGTGTTATAGAAAATGGAAAAAGGTCCAAGTGAACTAATCAAATCATCTGACTTAGAATCTGGCCATGTGAGTCACTAGGTCTAGGAGTTACTGTTGTTTTGAGCAAGTGGGAAAGCATAATTTCTTTATGTGAACCATTTTTGGCTGGGCTGTTATTAACTTTGCTCTTCATGGTGCCTTCCTTTCATTCTCCTCAATGTTAAGAGGAATAAAATTGAAAAATTTTAAGGAGATATTACTCTCCATGATGCCCTTTGCTTGACTATTCTGTTTGTATGAAGAAAATAGTTGTGGGCATGATGTGCTTGGTACTTGTTTGTCTTACATGTTCTGCTTCCTCTGCTCACTTCATTTACATGCCGTTTTTTCATTTTTCAGTTGATATCATAACCGCTATTGAATTTGATAGAACTGGTGATCACCTTGCTACTGGAGATCGTGGGGGTCGGGTGGTTTTGTTTGAAAGGGCTGACATTCGAAATGTATGTCTGCTACTGTTTTCTTGTTTATATTTCTGAAACTATCTTGTTTCAGTCACTGTGTTGCTCCAGTGGTCTGTTGCCACACTTTGTGATACAGTTCTTTGACAAAAAATGTATAATATGTAGCATGTTGGACATTGGAGAGATCTGGAGAAGATGGATTATCCAATGAATAGGCACCCTGAGTTTCGCTATAAAACAGAGTTTCAGAGCCATGAGCCTGAGGTATTTATTTTTGGTACATGGCTTACATAAACATAGTGATTGTTTGGGTTTACATGGTAAAACATTTCTGGACTTGAATTTTCATTGAAATGATAAACTTTATTGGTTTAATACAGTTTGACTATCTCAAGAGCTTGGAAATTGAGGAGAAAATTAACAAAATTAGGTGGTGCCAGTCAGCTAATGGTGCTCTGTTTCTTTTGTCTACAAATGACAAAACAATCAAGTTCTGGAAGGTAGGTAAAGGCATCTTTTTTATTCTGGCTTTTACAATCATGAGGACACAGATTAGTACCGTGATAAACTCTCTGTATTTTTTTTTCAAAGGAACATCAATATCCCAAAAGCAGCAAATCTACAAATCTAACCTTGCTGATATGTTGGTCTTTCTAATGTCATTTCAAACTTTGACAGGTACAAGAGAAGAAGGTCAAAAAAGTATGTGACATGAATGTGGACTCCACCAAAGCCATGGGAAATGGTCCTATTGTTGGTTCAAGTATATCAACAAGCTCCAAACAATTCATTGCAAATGGAGGATGCACAAGCAAAGACTTTTCATTCCCAACTGGGGGTTTCCCATCTTTGCATTTGCCTGTGGTAGTTGTCAATCCAGAATGCTTATTTCTAAGAATAACAATTAAATTTGCATATATTTTGTTATTTTTGTCATGTTTCTATGGTTCAGGCAATGTTTGATGTGTAAATGCTATTGTATATATGATTTGCTGATCTAACACTTAATGCTTCTGTTATAATTAGGTGACCAGTCATGAGACGAACGTTATGGCCAGATGTCGAAGATCATATGCTCATGCCCATGACTATCATATTAATTCCATATCCAATAACAGGTCCGTATACTCGTATACTTATTTGATTGAATTTAGTCTCAACTGTTTCTCCCCCTCTTAATCCTTATATAGGGTACATCTCTTTTAGTTTCCATCAAGTTTTAACTTTCTTGGGGCTGAATCTTTTTTGTTGCTGTGGTTTGGGGGTGGTGCTTGACTTTTGAACCTGAAAACTTGGTCTTCTAAGCTTGTTCATGATTTTACCAAATACTTAATTGGTTCCTTTCTTCTTGATTTGTAGTGATGGTGAAACTTTTATTTCGGCTGATGACCTGCGAATTAATCTCTGGAACCTTGAAATTAGCAACCAATGTTTTAACATTGTTGATGTGAAACCTGCAAACATGGAGGATTTGACTGGTGGGGATCCGTTTTTTGATTGGCAATTTTGGATCTATTTGGATTTTTTTTCTTTTATCCTCTATTGCTTATGGTTGATTGGTAAAAGAATTCTTTCTGGTATCCCCGTCCCTCTTTGCTTTCCCTTCTGTTTTTTGGTTACCTATCTGCAAGTTTTTCTTCTTCTTTTCACCACCCTCCTTCCTTTTGTTTTTTGAGAGAGTGGGGGGAGGGGTTGAAGGGAGGTAGGGCCTCATTTCACTCTTTGGGTTTTGCAAACATTAGTCCTATGAATTTATATGGTGTTTTCCTGTAAACAATACTACTATATGTATTTGTCATGTTTGCATAATTCATTTGCTTTGATTCATACTTGCAGAGGTGATAACTTCAGCTGAATTTCATCCTACGCACTGTCATATGTTAGCATATAGTAGTTCAAAGGGTTCAATTCGTCTTATTGATATGCGACAGTCTGCACTGTGTGATACTCACAGCAAATTGTAAGTGGCCTATGGTATTTCTGTTTTTTCTTGGTTTTTTTATTATGGTGGTTTGAAAAGTCATCATTAGCTTTAGACACTTACATTGTATTTTCTTTATGTTATTTTCTTTCTGGTTTTATAAGTTTTTTTATGCTACAGGTTTGAGGAACAAGATGCTCCCGGGTCCAGGTCTTTTTTCACAGAGATCATAGCATCAATCTCGGACATTAAGTTTGCCAAGGACGGGAGACATATTCTAAGTCGTGACTACATGACCCTTAAGGTTGATAAGTTTTTATATGAATTTAATTTCTTCTCTTTCAAGCAACCTTTGCTGTTGTGTCATACCTTCCGGATGTGATGCTAGTATAATAGCTGAATTTCTACATTTATTTACTCCTTCCTCCTCTTCTATTGTTCTGTAACAAGGTTTTGGTTTCTTGGCTGTCAGTTGTGGGACATAAATATGGATTCTGGTCCAGTTGCAACTTTCCAGGTTCATGAACATCTTAGACCTAAGGTAACATATTCTTCTAAGAAACTTCTCTTGGGTTTAGATAATATTTAGAAAGAGACTATATTTATTTCCACATGATGGATGTTTTCTGTCTTTTTTGGACCTTGAGCAGCTTTGTGATTTGTATGAAAATGATTCCATCTTTGACAAATTTGAGTGTTGTCTAAGTGGAGATGGACTTCGAGTGGCTACTGGTTCCTACAGGTACAGTTTATATATTTTAATGGTTCTTTTCATCATCTTAAATAAAACATCCACAATATGCCAGGACCTGGACTTTATTATATTCTATTGTTTCTGTGATTTCAGCAATCTGTTTCGGGTATTTGGTTGTTCTGAAGGTAGTACAGAAGCAACAACACTGGAAGCCAGCAAAAACCTCATGAGGTATGTTCTGATGTTGTTGGCTACTTATTTATCCAAAAAAACAAAAGATGCTGTTGGCTACTTGGCTATGGAAAATAATGTGAGTAGCTGTCAAAGGAACTTGTTTGAGCTTTTCTTGGTTCGAAAAGTCCTGAATCAAAAGAATGTCTTATCGATTGTCAGAAATTCCCTTTTTTAAGTTATGTAATGAATTTCCAGGAGACAAGGTCAGACATCATCAAGGCCTTCAAGATCCCTTGGTAGTCTCTCTGGTGTTGTCAGACGAGGTATGTGTTTCGCATCCTTCTTAAAGAGTACAAAAAATTGAGATGTCTTGATTTGTGTTCCATCAGTTTAATCTTATTTTTGCATAATAAATTTGTTTAATCACTGGTTTGTGATTTCATTTGATTATTAGTGAATTAGGATTATAACCTTTTTCCAAGTAACTAGTTTTCGAACAATTATTGATTCATGGAAAGCATTTATGCTTTTTACTAGTATGCTGCTTGTGTGAGGTTTATTAATCATCGATTTATCTATGCATCTCTTGACTCCATTTTCTTCAGTGAAAGAAGCAGATAACTCGGGAGTCGATGCAAACGGAAATACTTTTGATTTCACAACAAAGTTGCTACACCTAGCATGGCATCCAACTGAAAACTCTCTTGCTTGTGCTGCATCAAACAGTCTTTACATGTATTATGCATGAAGATGATCCAACAAAGCTCGTGATTATTTTGCTTGGCAGAGCTTTTGGTGCTTGCTTTGCCTTCTTCCCTAAATTAATGATGAGGAGATTCGTGGCGATTCATAGAAATTTTCTATCATGGCTTCCAACACCAGAGTTCAATGTTGCTGTTGTTGATTTGTGGAGGAAGTACATTGATCATTTCAGGCTCACTGATTTAATATTCTTTGTAGGGATAGACACAGACACAGTGCTATCCCTATTCTGTTTTGTTTAGGTGGAAGAAAATATATGATTGATTAGCAACTTCCCAACTACTGAACTGAAGTCTGAAACGAAAGCTTCAAGCAATGCAATGTTGCTGGGTTTGAGAGACTAATGGGATCTTTAACCCCAATTCCGAAGGAAAAAAAAGGAGCTATATATATTATATATTATACTGGTGCATCAATATGTGCTTAAAATCTTGTACCATTTCGACTTTAATTGTGAAAAAGAAGTTCCATTATTGTTATTTAATTTCAAGCTATTCTTTCCATCAACATTAAAGAAATCATCAGCATGCTGATTTTGCACTATGTTTTCAAATACTAGTAACTACATCAATGGAGTAGCTGAAATGCTAGTTCATCACTTGTTGTATGTAACACAGATTAGGCAAGATGTAAAATGTTTGATTTTTTGGATAATCAAAAAAAAAAAAATTGTTATTGCTAGCTCCAGAAGTTAGTAGTCAGAATACTTTAACCCTTCCTTCCAGTTCAGATCAATTTTCATGACCAAACCGAAGCCGTTGTTGGGTAATAAAAAAAAACTTGATCAGGTGGCCTAGTTTCAAAAGATGTGGCTGGGTTGCAAAACTGTGGTTTGGCAAGCCATGGGAAAAAAGAAGAAGAAAGAAATCACAACTATAGCCCAAATCTCAATCTACAAACTAGAAAGCACAAAATGAAAATTAGTTGATTCAGCATTCATCTACTTTCATTGTAAAATAAGTATATTATAAAGATATTATCTGATTAGTTGATTCGGCATTCATCTAGGGAAGCTGATTAGTTGATTCGGCAATGTAATTGTTATTCGATAAATTATATGATTTAATGTTCACAAAACAAAGTTAGTAAAGTGACACATACCTTTTATAGTATATTAAAAAAATTAAAAAGAAGTATGAGACGTGACAGATTTTTAATCCGCTTATAAAATTAAAAGATTCAACCTACAATATATGAAAAACAAACTCTTAGTATTAATACATAAAAGGGCTAAATCCCTCTATAAAACACATATTTAAGGAAACAATTTTAACAATGTTAGTGATGGACGAAAATAGAAAGACTTAATTTATATGAATGAATAACAATAAAGAAACTAAATTCAACAAATTGAGCAAAATTTAAAAAAAATTACAATGAATAAGGTTGAATTAAGATTTTCAACTTTTTTTTTTTTTGTAAAAATGAAATTTTGGTTTCCCTCTTTATTTCGGGTTAAGATTCAATTCATTCTTTTTTAATACATTTATAATTATCATTCACATATTTATAACTCATTTATTAATTATAAAAATTATATTTATAAATGATAATTAAGATGTAAAAAAAAAAGTAATACACTAAAAAAAAAATAATGAATGAGAGTTGGACCCATTTATTTCTACCCAACGTCACGCATGCTTGCTACTGCTAACAAATTACTAATTAAGAACAGCATGAACCAAAGTTCATAACCACTAATAACCTGAGTGGCTGAGACTGAGAGTTGTCACCGAATCAAAACTTCCAAATCTCTCACCTAGAAACCACCGAGCCATGGCGCTGATCAGCCGAAACGCCGTCAACCGCCTACCTAACCTCCTCTCAGCACAGCGGGCACTCTCTCTTCACACCACCCTCCCTTCTCTCTCCTCCTCCTCCACCCCAACCACATACTCTCGTCCTTCTCCTCCCTCAACCTCCGTCCCTCCCGGGGGCCTCGCGAAGTCTGCTGAATACGTGATCTCCAAGGTCGATGACCTCTTGAACTGGGCCCGTCGTGGATCCATCTGGCCCATGACCTTCGGCCTCGCTTGCTGCGCTGTCGAAATGATGCACGCCGGTGCTGCTCGCTACGATTTCGATCGCTTCGGTGTCATTTTTAGGCCTAGCCCTCGCCAATCCGATTGCATGATTGTCGCTGGCACTCTCACCAACAAAATGGCCCCTGCTCTCCGCAAGTATGTTTAATCTCATTTTTTTAGGGTTTTATTTAATAATTTAACAATCCCTTTATTTCCATCTTATTTTAGATTTTAGAGCTTATGAGAATGTGAAATTTTGCAGTCCCAAAATGTTGTTTTAGCTAGTTGCTTGTTTTTTAGGCTAATTAAATACAGGCATAATTGCAAAATTTAATTCGTTAATACTCTGTTTGATTTGTGTCAAGGATATATTTAGACGACCTTTTTTCTTCTTCTTATCATATAAAGATTATAATTTGATTTGTGACTGAATTCCTATGATGTTGTAGAAATCTTTGCTTTGATTTTAGTTGGGTAGCAAATTTCAAATAATGAAGATGTCGATTTCTCTGAAATTTACGGATTTTTTGGGGGGAATATGGTAGATAAAATAAGAATGATCTGAAAGCTACCTGAGGTTGTTTCTTCGTCATTCTAAACAAAATGCCCTTTTCATGCTCCCTTGTATGAGACATTGTGATTGGTATACATCTATTTTTCTATTTGTCTCTTCAACTTATCAGTTTCCTTCTGTTTTTCGGGGCATTGTTGAAGAGTTAAGAAGATAAATAACTATGATTGCAATTTTTTCTATCTGTAGTCTTTGAAGGCCTTAGCTTGGTTGGCCAAACCTGGATTTTAAAGGTGTAAAACCTGAAGCTCAATATAGGTCTAGCTTGAATGGTCCTGGATAAGTTTGTGTGATCTAACTGGCTTGATGTGTTAGTAATTAGGGTCGTAATAACTAACATATATTACTAATCATTGATGTTTGTTCTGTTCAACCTTTATCTAACTGGTTAATGGTGTGTCTATACATGTAGAAAACTACCCAAACCTAGGGTGAGCTCGGCTTATCTGGTTTGTGATTGAGTCTGATAAGGGTCTGCTGAAGCCAGCTTAAGTGATTATTTGAACGGATTTAGAGCTATAGGTGACTGCAAGATGGTGAATTTTTGGAGTGGGATGTGCATGAAAAGTTTTTTTTGTTTTAATAGTGGTTTGCATTTAGATTTATTTTCTTGAGTTGTGCCAAATAAGTGCCATCTCAAAGTTTTACCTCTGCTGGTGACTCATACTCTCTGCTTTGAGTTTTACAATTGTTAGTTTCCCCAAATTTTGTTGCCTTAATTTGTTTTCTTAATAATGTATAATACCGATTCTTCATTTTGAAGTATGTTACTCTTGGCTTGAGGGGTTCTCTGGTATTTTTCTTTTTGAAACAAGTGATTCATTGGATTTTGTTTGAATGACTTGGCAAAGAACCAAGTCTATATCTATCTTCTATCTTCTTTTTCTGTTCTTTTCCCAGTCTTCGGTTTGATCGGGCTTTGGTAATTTGACCATAATTTTGATTTTTTTTGCAGGGTTTATGACCAAATGCCAGAGCCTAGGTGGGTCATTTCTATGGGAAGTTGTGCAAATGGTGGTGGATACTACCATTACTCGTACTCTGTTGTTAGAGGTTGCGATAGAATTGTCCCTGTTGACATCTACGTTCCTGGTTGCCCGCCCACTGCTGAGGCGTTACTGTACGGAGTTCTTCAATTGCAGAAGAAGATCAACAGGCGCAAGGACTTTCTCCATTGGTGGTCCAAGTAAGGATATTCACAAGTTGCTTTTCTGGGCTATTTTGACTGCAGTGTTAAGAGCAAATAAACCAGGTGAAATGCCATGTAGATGGAGATTATTAAGATGGTTTTGAATATAATGTCCGCTGAGTTTCACAAATCAGGTTTCTGTTACTTGTATGGTGACTGTACGTCTGTCTTGTACTATTTGGAACTTAAATTTGCGTGACTTTAGTTTTCCTTTTAACTACCTGTGCTATTTTTCAAAGGATGTTTTAAAAGGGGATGAATAAATTCCTTGTTTTACTATGCTATCTCTGGATTTGATGGTTTGAACTTTGAAGGCAGTTTTGTGTGTGTTTGTGTGGGGGTTAGGGGGTATTTTCTTCATATCTGGAACACTATGTCAACAGAATGGTCGAGTTTCAGTGCCTATAGGATGGAGTTTTAAGGGCTGATTTGGGTTTTCATTGCAATGGTAATGCTAGGTAACGCCCCAGAAGTGCATTTTACTTCTTAAGAGTAATTTAATTCTTGTACGTTTGAAATTGATGTAAAAAAGTAAAATTGATAATAGTGTTAATGAAAAATCGTTTAAATGTTGATCTGGACATGTGAAACTAACATAATAGATGATTTGAAGAAAAAAAATGTGTCAATTTTTTTTGCTTAGGTGGAATTTAAAAATTAACAGAATAGATGACTTCGAAAAAAAATGATGACATGTTTTTACTTTGGATAAAAAAAATTATGTTTTTATAAATTTCACTTGAGTAAAAAAAATTGACATGTCATTATTATTTTTTTTTCAAGTCATTTTTTCTGTCAGTTTCATATGTTCATGTCAGCATTTAGACGATTTTTCATTAACATTTTTATCAATTTTATTTTTTTGTACTAAGTTCAAACGTATAAGAATTAAATTATTTATTTTTATAGTACATGGATTAAAATATACTTTTGACTATAATACAAGAGTTATTTAAGTATTTTAACCGTTTATTTTGATAATGTTAATTCTTTTCTTATTAAGTCGAGTTTTCTCCAGTCCATTAAAAAAAAAAAACATTCATGAAAATTTAGATTCATCCAAGATAGGAAATTATTGATAGAGAGATTTTCATTTGCTATAGCAATTACATAATAATCTAAAAAACATCGAATTGGGTTCGCTCGATGAGTGGAATATACGAATATAGGAATAAGATTCTTTATTTTTTGGCCCAAGGTAGATTTAAGTTAAGACCCATGAGTTCTTTTCCCCTTATGAATATTTCAGACCAATTAAAGTTAAGTTATTACAACATAGCCTGTGTTATTGGCAAAGTAGTCGATTTTTGTTCTTGTACTTGTACGAATGGATATAAATGTGTTTTTTTATATATTATTTTGAATTTATTGGTATTTCTTGATATATTTTATTATATTTAAATAAATTTTTATATTTTAATTTGTATTTAATTAAGTTCTTACTTCCAATGAAATGTTAATTTATGTTAAGAATTTACGTAAATATAAGTTGATGATTAATTTTTTTTTATATAAAAGTAAAAAGTTAAGAGTTTATTTGGATAAAATTAAAAATTAAGGGTTTATTTGAGTATAATAAAATATATACTTATTTAGATAAAACGGTAAAATTTTGGATTTTTTAATTATTTTAACCTATTATTTATTATTTTCTAAAAAGTTCAAAAAATAAAAATTAAAAAATCGAAAGTAGAAATTAAATAAAAATTAGAATGCTACTCCCGCATCGTTAGGGGATGTTTTTTTTTAATTAATATTTATAAAAATTAATTGAACTTTAAAAATAATAGTAGTAATAATACATAAAAAAAAAATTAAAAAATAATAATAATATATTATAGCTAGTATAATAATAATAAGGTATATTAATTTAAAATATATATAAATTAAAATTCTTAAGAGCAAAATACTTGTCACGGTCAACCAAACAATCCAAAAGAATTTATTTTTTAATATAAAAATATAAATTAATTAATTAATTTACACAATCTATGAAAAAAAAAATTACCAATTGGTCGACACATTCAAACAGTGACCAAAAGGGAATATTTTTTATTTTTACCCACAGATAATAAAAATAAAAATCCAATTCACATGCACAACAGCACAAGACAAGACAAGAGGGGAAAAAAAATCCAACTCCAGGACATATATAATAAAAAAAAAAAAAAAAATCCAGCAGTAAGTTTTACTTGTCATATATTCCCCCACACACTCTCTCTGTCCATCTAGGGTTTCTCTCTCGTTTCTTTCTCTCTCACACAAACAATGGCAGACGAAGCACAGTACTCTTCAGGTCCCGATGCCGGCAGCCACAAGCGCAAATACGATGACCAGACACCGCCGTCTTCCGGTGGCAGGAGGCCCACAGGGTTCTCATCTCCAGATTCGGCTCCTCCTCCTTCCTACAACAGCGTCCCGCCACAGCTTGACGGCATCGAGATGGCCAAACAGCGAGCTCAGGAGATTGCTGCTCGCCTTACTCTCTCCGCTGCCTCCGCTGGCGCTGAGGTCAAGCGCCCTCGTGTCGAGAACGGCTCTGGCGGTGGTTTTGATAACGAGAAGGGATTTATCTCCGCTCCTTCTGGTATAGCTCCCCTTTCTTTGTCTTTCCTGCTCGTGACACGTATTCTTGAATAGTAGAAATTTCATTATTTGAGGAGATTGTTGCACCTAGGGTTTTGTATTTAGGGTTTTGAACTTTTAATCATATATATTAGCTTTTGGCTGTTGCTGTTTTTGCAAGATGCTAAAAGTATAGATCTGATTTTTGAAAGTTGATGCAAAGCGTAATGAAAAGGTTTAATGAATACAGATATAAAGCCTATGTCAAACTTTGCTCCTTCCGCTATACCGGTTTCATATGGTAGCTACCATGGTACTAGCAAAAAGATTGACATTCCACAAATCAGGGTTGGTGTTATAATTGGGAAAGCTGGAGAAACCATTAAATATCTTCAACTGCAATCTGGGGCAAAGATTCAGGTCCAACGAGATATGGATGCAGACCCTAATTCCGTGACTAGGCCTGTAGAGCTCGTGGGTACTGCTGAACAAATAGCTAAGGCAGAGCAGTTAATAAATGATGTTCTTGCTGAGGTTATTCATCCTACATATTTTATTTATGCGAAATTGATGTATTGCCCCTTATGCAGAATATAAGGAATATAATTGTACCTTTTAATGCTTTATCCAGGCTGAAGCAGGAGGTTCTGGCATAGTTTCTCGAAGATTGACAGGACATGCTGGAAGTGAACATTTTGAAATGAAGATACAGAATAACAAGGTATACCAGTGTAAAAGCATTACTCAACTTTGTTCATTAATTTTGTTTCAAGATAATATGTAACGTGTGCATGATCTCAGGTTGGTCTGGTGATTGGTAAAGGTGGTGAAACAATTAAAAATATGCAAGCTAGAACTGGAGCTCGTATTCAGGTTTGAATCTTAAGTGTCATCTTTACTTGGAAGTTGTTTATTGTTGCTTTAGCTTCATATTTGCTGACCTGCATTTGTTTGAATTATAATCAGCTAATTTGGGACCAGCTTTTATGTATTTTTAATCAGTTTCTTCACTAAGATCTTCTGAATCTTGTCGTAATTGTACCTGCAAATACAGTTTATAACAGCAGTTCCTCTGTTATTCTCTTGCAGGTGATACCGTTGCACTTGCCCCCAGGTGATACATCAACAGAAAGGACATTACACATAGATGGGTCAAGTGAACAGATTAAAAATGCAAGAGAATTGGTTGATGAGGTCATAAGTGAGGTATGTTCGGATGTGGTGTTGGGAGGAAATGTTTTCCTCATATTATTTCTGCCCCTCTTCTTTTACCTGAATCGCTTGTGTTTGTTTTGTACCTTTATTATGTATGCGTACTCTTGTAGGATCCTGTAGTTCTATTCATAACTGTTCTTACAATTTAATTTTACTTTGAGTGTTGATTTGTTGTGATCTTCTGGAGCATCATGCCAGTCTTTACAACAATAGTAACAATAGGACCCTTTGAAATTTCACTTTTGTTGAGTCTTTCTCATTAACATTGCATAAGAAATTTACTTGTTGTTGTAGAGGTATTCCTTATTTCTGAATTGCAGGTCAAAACCATTTTTGTTCATTTGGGTAAAGTAGGGACTAAATTTCTACTCTATATCGTATTAATTTTTTCCTAAATAGATTGTGTTATTATGACCTGTCAGTCATTGCCTCTGGTCAAGGTTCTGAAAGTCACCCTTTTATTTTAACAAATTCTTACATTTTCTTATACTTGTATATACCTGTTGAGGAAGTAGATGGTTCTACCACGCAGGTTATAATATTTCTTCGAAGTATTCTGCTGAATAATTCTAGGTGCTTCTGCATCCCCATTTCTTGATGTAGTTATTCAATCGCTTTGAGATATAGGTTGGATTTTACATTATCATCGATTTCTTTTCTTCCCTTGTTCCCCTTGTTAAATCTTGAGAGTTGCAGACGTCTTTTGCTGGTGATCCTTGTTGCTATGACAGCTGGTTGAGAAATTGTCGTATGTGTCAAAATGACCAGTGGAAGATGAGCAGGTCATCTACTTTGTAAGAGATTCAAGACTGTTTTGTATCAAAATTTTCTGGTTCTAGTTTGATGTTAGGAGCTGGATAACGTGGTAATTTGCAATGCTTGGTATCCTTCTCGAAATCTTATTGGTGGAGTTATAATTTTACATGTTAAGCTCAAACTGTCAAGGTCTTATCTGCAGTTGGTTTCTTATATATTATTAAGTAACAGTGTGTATAGGACTCGGACAGAGGTCAGTCTCAGATGGTTATTGTTCTTTAGTTTTACTTCAGTTTTTTGCTGATATTTTGGTGCTTAGTTTGCAAGGCAGGTCTTACCCGCTCATTATGTTAGGATATAACAGTTTAAACAAGGACTTCATTCTGGTGATAAAACTCCAATATTTTCATCATTCTTTGGTTTTATCGCAAAGTGACTTGTTGTGATTGCGGCATGTTAGCCACTGAACGTGCTATTAATTGTAAATGATGAGACTGATATTGTCATTGGGAACTATTGTAGGATTAGTCTGTATTGGACAATTGGTAACACCAACATTGATTTCTTTCTGTTGGTGTTTCCACTGCATTGCCTGGTATGGTTTCAGATTCTATTTCTAATATTTAGTAATCTTATACTGGAGAGAGGCCTGAAGTTATTGTTGGATATAAAGGTTGCTAAATACTAGATTCTTTTATCATTATGACACCTCTGGATAAGCTGATTTAACATGTATTACAACAATATTCCTATTTCTGTTTATCTTCCCACTTGTTCAATAGTAAACAAGGATGACATAGTTTTTGGTTCGTAAATTGGCTTATTGTTTGAATCTTAAACCTTTTCGATCCTATTTTACTTCTTAGAATTGTCCCTGATTTCTTCTGTCATCATCATTTAACAGTGTTGGCTGGGGGTTGAGAAATTCACATAAATCTGAATTTCCTACTCTGAAATTGTAAATTAAACTTCCTCTAGTTGCTTAAAGATTGTTTTTGACTGTGTTAGTATTGGAACTTCCCCGTATTTCTAAATGTCATCTTTTTTAGTAGCATGTTGCTAGATGTTCTCTTTTTTAAAAATTAACTCATCGAATTTTATTCACTTTGGATTTCACCTTGTTCATTACCTGAGTTGGAATTTGTTTTTTTTAGAAAACCTCAAGTTTGAGGTGGCATATTTGACGAAATTTTGTTCTTTTTGGCTTATTGTCTATCTTATTTATTCTTGTGTTAAAATTGTTTTATTAAAAGTGGTAATTTCCATTGCATTTATTCTAGAAACTTCTGTCTACAATTAAGTTAACTCTGCTCTAGTATTTCTTTTCAGAATTGTACCCTATGTGGCTAGGGATAATGTATTTAGCAAAATCCTCTATTTTGGTGATACAGGTCGATTATCTTATCTAAATTCAGATAATCATCTTATAAGTGTTTGATCTATAATCCTTTTTTCCTTTCTTTTGTTTAGAGAATTTTAGGGCATGTTCTAAGAAATATCATTTGCTTAATGCATGTTGGTTGGTCTTTCTAGGATGTTGTCATTCCTTATTTGATGCTTCTGTTTGCTACAATGCATCAATTGGTTTATTGGATACATGATATATAGTGTACTTCTAACTATGAGTTTCTTGCCTCTATATGGCAATGTGGTTCATAGTTCTTTTTGCTTTGATGTGAAAGCTTCTATTAGTATTTGTTGGGTTCTTTTTTTCTTTTTGCACCCATTCACTTCGAATAGGGAGATGATGGGCTTCTGCTGGAGTAAACTCAATAATCCTCCGACCATACGGTATGTAGGCATTTATACCCTTCATACTATAGTACAAACTCCATTAAATCCACTGTGGGCATATTTTGCTTATTTTTGCAGTTTTATGCTGATTTTGATACTTGCTATTTAGTTTTCTGTATATGCCTATTTGTATATAGATGCATATTCTGTTTTGCTCTATGTGTTTATGTGCCAGCATCATCTAAAAGTCAACTCAAGGTATTTGAGGAAACAATTTTGTGCAGAATCGTATGAGAAATCCAGCAATGGCTGGAGGCTATACACAGCAAGGTTATCAAGCACGACCACCTACAAGCTGGGGTCAAGGGGCTCCTCCAATGCAGCAGCAACCTGGTTATGGTTATATGCAGCCTGGGGCATATCCTGGCCCATCACCGCAGTATAACATGTCTCAGCCACCTTATGGGGGCTATCCTTCCCAACCGTCATCTGGTGGATATGCCTCTGGTTGGGACCAGTCAGCTATACCACCAAACCCGCAAAGCTCTGCTGCAAGTGGTTATGATTACTATAATCAACAGCCGCCTTCACAGCAGCAGCAAACACCTGGTGGTTCAGCAGCTCCAGCCGACAACAGTGGTTACAATTACAGTCAACCTCAACCTCAAGCTTCTAGCTACATGCAACCAGGACAAGGTTGTGCTCAAGATGGCTATGGTGGATACCATGCACCTCCACAATCAGGTTATGGGCAGCCATCATCATATGAACAGCAACAAGGTTATGGTTCTGCACCGAGCTATGGTAACGCAACGAACCCAACTCAAGAGGGTCACACTCCCTCCTATGGTGGTCAAGGAGATTCAGGTCAAGCACCTACATCTACCCAACCATCTGCGATGGGCCAGCAAGGGTACAATACAAGTCAGCAGCCTAGCCCAAATCCTGGAAGTTATCCACCTCAAGGAAGTACTCAACCTGGTTATGGAATGCCTCCAACTTCCCAGACCAGCTATGGGAGTCAACCACCAACTCAGTCTGGCTATGGACCTGGATATGGACCACCACAAGGGCAGAAACCTTTGGCCACTCACCTTGTCTATGGGCAGACACAGCAGTCGCCTACCACCCCAGGAAGCTATGGCCAGCCAGGATATCATTCACAGCCACCGTCGTCTGGTTATGGTCAACCAGAATCTGGCTCACAACGGGCTCAGTCATCTAGTTATGGTGCTGCATCTGCTCAGCCAGGATACGGTGCCCCATCCTATGGAGCACCTTATAACAACTCTTATGGTGGTGGTTACTCGCAGCCTCCAGCATATCCTGCTGACAGCAATGCAAGTGGGAGCACTCGCGGGACTTACGAGGCAGCACCAGCTACTCAAACAGGTCAACAAGGTGGAGTCAGCAATGTGTCGCCCCAAAGTTGATTTGGGGTGAGTTTAAGACAATTTATATCTTGGTACTTGATGCTAATGGTCTATTATATTACAGATACAGTTAGGTCTAGTTAGTTTTTGCAATGTTTTTAAGACAATGCTAGTGTTTTACTTCAATATTTTGATGCTGCAAACGGTTTTGGATGGTTCATTTTTCTCGCTCTATGCTTTTGGTTTAATCTGAGGACTACAATTGCTTGTTCTAAGTACATTGATATTTTCATCTGATTTTGTTGAATTTATATTGATATTCTTGAGGAATGTCTAAATCCAGTGAACTTGGTTATAATGTTACACAAGGCAGAAGCTGCATTGGAGGCTGGATTTTAAGTTAACAAGGAGCAAGCAGTAGCCAACTGGGCCAAAAATCCAAGATTCCAAAGCTAGCTAGAATTGAAGGGAAAAAAAAGTCACGCCTCTTAGCTTCTTTTTTAGAATTTGGGTTCTCTTCAATAATTCAAGATTAGATTATTAACCATGCATAAACCGAAGAGAGAGAAAGAGAGTACAAAAATTTCCAAGAAATCAACTCTTTTGTTGTGATTTTTTTGAATAAAAAACAAAATTATATATATTTTCTTTTCATTTGTGTGTCAAAGTTTATGAAGATATTTATGTCTTTTTGAAAAGCTATCAATAACAATGTTTAAACTTAAAGGGAAAAGAAAGGTATTTAAATTTTGTCTTTGTGATCATTTCTATTAAATAATAATACAATAGTAGTTTTGGCCAATAAATAAATAAACAATAATAGTAACTTTTAAGTTCTAATAATCTATATTTCAAATTTTTTTTTATAAGGAATAAAAATAATAATAATTCTAAAAAATATGGCAAACAAAAAGAAGAAAAAGAAAGCAGACTATAAAAAGAAAATTTCTAAGGAAAGCTCCTTATAGTGAGTTTCTAGTAGGTTTCATTACATATGTAATTTATCATGTTTATATGTAAAAAAAAAAAAATTACATATGTAAAAAAAAAATTATACTATTTAAAAAATTACATATAAACATGATAAATATGTCATGTTTATATGTAATTTATCATATTTATATGTAATTTGTCATGTTTATATGTAATTGTCATGTTATATGTAATTTTTCATATTTATATGTAATTTGTCATGTATATATATAATTTATCATGTTTATATGTAAAAAAAAAAATTTACATATAAACATGATAATTTTATATAATTTATCATATTTATATATAATTTTATCATATTTATATCTAATGAAACTTATTTTAAACTCACCGTAAGAGAGCTTAATCTATAACTCCCCAAAATGAAAAATTCTAAAAAAATTGTATGAAAAGTTATTTCCTTTCTGCCATTCGTTTATTAGAACTGCGAAAAAAAAAAAAAATTTGTATCCTTAGGGACTCTGACACATGGCATGAAAATGAGCTTTCGGACTCAGTACCGCTGCGGAACATAAACAAAATAAAATAAAATAAATAAAAAGTTATAAAACCCTACTTCTCCCTCTGCTACCTCTCTCATATCGCCAAAAACAGATATTCGTAAGTATTCGTTCTTTCGCATAGCACAGGCACAGGTTCTAACTCTGCAACTGAATGCAATCTTTAATTTTCCAAACTTTATTATTTATTCAAAAATATTGTTGTCTCTTTCTTTAACCTTTATCAATATTTTCAGTTTTTTTTTTTTTTTTTAAGAAATCTGGTTTTTTTTGCTTACCCATTCAGTTTTTTCTTAGATTCTTCTATGATGGTTTTATTATTTTCTACAATATGTTCATATATATATATATATATATTTTTTTTATTATTTATTTCTCTTCCTTTTCTTCACCGTGTGACTTTATTTAATTTAATGATGCTTAATTAATTACATCTCTTCTCTTCCCTTGTTTTCTAAATTGATTTATTTATTTATTTGTTTAGAGTTTAGATCTAGAGAGTGGGAATTAAGTATTATGAATTTAAGGGCATGTAATTGTGGAATGATTTGATGGAGAATGCCTAAATTTTAGAAACTACAATACTGAGATTGAAAAAATCTTTTGGTTGAATATTTCTAATAGAAACATATTACGATTCAATCATGATGGGTTAGTTTTGTTTTTGAAGCCGATGGCGTTGACATCCAAATTAGCTCAGTTGCAGTCCAAGGCAACTCAAGCATCCCAATTTGTAGCAAAGCAAGCTCCTCTGTACTACAAGCAGCTCCTTGAGCAGAATAAACACTACATTCAGGAGCCACCCACTGTTGAGAAATGTAACCTTTTGTCGAAGCAATTGTTCTACACTCGTCTAGCCAGGTTACCCCTTTTTATCCAATTCATTCTTCCGCTACATTGTAACTTTGGGTGATTACTTTCTTAACTTTTTGTTAAATCTTTGCATTGTTTGGATTGACATGGACATGGATATGATGGCTAAAATGTAAAAGGTCTGAGCAGGAAAGCTTATGCTGGTAGTTGATAATGGTGTCAAACTTAAAGGGGAAGGGAGAGGGCCCCCCTGTCCTTATTTTTCCCTTTTGGCTTGAACATCTATCAGTTGCCCTAATGCTTCCCTGCATTGATCAAACGTTCTTGCTGATCCATTGAATTTGTTACTTTGTTTACAAACAATTTTCCCCTATGTTACTCGGACTCGGTGTGAGAGTGGGATATGGGTATGATCAGTTTTTTCTAAATTTTCCATGTATTTGGAGGGTCTTTGGAGGATCATATCCTCATACCCATGTCCGAATATGCATCGGACACGAGTACTTTAAGAAAAATGAAAAGTCGGAGTAACATAGATTTTCTCTTCTTATATCTTTACTGATTTACTCATTGCTGTCGTCTAGAACATCTAGAAGTAAGAGGCTAGTGTTGTTTGATTGTGATTTTCTGTGCTTATAATCTAACATCAATCAGATTTTCGACCCTCCCACTGGGTTAATAGCTTTTAATGATGTGTATATGTTCTGAATTTGATGCAGTATTCCTGGTCGTTATGAGGCATTCCAAAAGGAGATTGGTTATATCAAGCATATGTGGAAGAACAGGAAGGAATTGAAGATCGAGGACGTAGGCATTGCTACACTGTTTGGGTTAGAATGTTTTGCTTGGTATTGTGCTGGAGAGATTGTTGGTCGAGGGTTCACTTTTACCGGTTACTATGTCTAATTGAGTTCACCCAGAACAGCTTCCAAAGTTGAACTGATCAAAGCTTTCACCATATTCTTTTTTCTTGATGTTTTTTTTGTGTCAAAACATACGGTTTGTTTGCTGTTCTGTAAGAAAAATTAAACTGAGCTAGCAACAAGCCATTTGTTTCACTAATTCTCTCATTCCATTTTTCCTCCTTGCATGAATGATGAATCTCATGATAAGATGCACCATTCTCTGTTGGAACTCAACCAATTGAAGGTATTTCTATTAGGAAGCTCTATGAGGTTGAAGAAAGAGGGTGCTTAACAAATAACAAGGCATAAAAGATTCAGTCGGAAATTAGTCGACATTTTGGCTGTTAATGTTCATGTTAATTTCAAATATAAAGATGTTCCAGACTGGAGTAATCTTCTTTAATCAGTCTTTATAGGCTTGACTTTGATTTGTTTAGGCTTTTTAAAAAAATAAATAAAACAGTGGCAGATATAAATATCTAAAACATATGGTTGTAACTGAGCAGCTATCTACACCTCTTTGAAGATAGAAAATATAAAGACCAAAAGTGAATTAAAGAAGAAAATTCTCGAAATCCCCTTCCTCATGCTCGAGTCTGCTGGCGTGAATGAAGAAGCACTTGGCCTAGTTCTTACTCTCTCTTGACGCAAACCTAGCTGGTTTTGGTAGCTTAATTCTTCAGTTTTCCCTCTCTTGAAGCAAAACAAGTTGTACATCTTTGCAGGTTTTGGTAGGTTAATTCTTCTGTTTTTCTTTCGTTTGTTTTATGCGTGATTATGCTCACGTGTTTCAAGACCCAAACTTTTGTTGAAGATCTGGAAAGTTGCTAACGTCTTTTGATCATGTTTGGTTGGTTCATATATATTTATGTTTAAATCTAAAAGAGTTATCACTAACATTGGTGAGGTTGTGCTGAGACATTTATCTTGAGTTTGAGCCTTAACACTGATCCAAGAGTGTTTAAACATGCAAGTAACAACTTATCAAAAAAGGGAGAAATAAGGAACCAAAAGACTTATCTTAATTGATTTATGCAATCAACTTTTTATATTTAATTAATTTAAAATTCGAATTTCAGTAATTTTTTTTTTTTACTATCTTTAAATTACGACTTTCTTTACAGAAAAAAAATTTATTGAACATCTTTCAACAGCAATCCTAGCGAGCCCAAGCCTAAACAATTTTCTGATTTGGTGGCATTATTATGAACAATAAACAAAAACAAAAGAAATTAACAGCCACAAAGAATATGTTTTTAAGTTATTATTTTCACTCGTAGTAAGTATTCCTTGTTACACTTGAGCAAAATCACCGAGAAAAAAAGCTTCCTGGTTCCAAGAAGTTACATCTAAAAAATCTCATCTTTTCTTTGTATGCCAAAATCGGGGGGGCATGGCATCCAGACAAGTCTGTAATTTTTATGTCTATATGGGAAGACAACTCCTAAATAGAATTGACTCTGTAGTCTCTATGAACAAAAGCTTTCTTTAATCTTTTCATTTAAAAAAGATGATTCCTAAACGCAAGTACCATCTTTGGTGTCAATAGCAAAACGAATGCCAAGATTGAACCAAAGAACATTTTGACAAGGTATTTCAAGGGGTCATATTCGGCTTCTTCAGCAGTAGTGTCGCTTGAGTTTGACAGGGCTTTTGCAGATGGTAGAGCTTCAACTACAGCATCAGCTAGATCCTTGATGAATGAAGAGTTGCAACCTAGAGCAGGCACACGACCCCAATTCTCGATGCCGGATTCAAGAGCTAATTCCTTATATTCCATGTCAATCTCTTCAAGAGTCTCTATGTGCTCACTCACAAAGCTGGAATTTGCGATGAAAGTAGCATTAATTTCCACTACATAATCTAGCATTTCAAAGCACTCATCCATAACAGCTACTTCAAGTTATATGAGTCATTTACCTAATGGGAACAGCTAGAAGACTCTTCACACCTTTCTGGCCAAGCTCCACAAGAACTTCATCGGTGTATGGCTTCAGCCATTGCACAGGACCGACTCGACTCTGGAAGGAAAGCATGAAGAAGATGTTGAGTATATAACAATTTTTTTTTTTTTTTTTTTTCAAGTGAAAGCAGAAACTTGGTTCTAAAACCCAACCTGGTAAGCAAGAGTATGATCATTTCCAATTCCTCTAGCTTTCAACTCTTGCATAATTAAGTAGATGCACTCCTCCATTTGATCTTTGTACGGATCTCCGGCATCCTCAACGTAACTGACGGGCACACCATGGGCACTAAAGAATATCATGACCTTAAGTTCAAAAGAATATTAGAAATAGTTGTAAGAAAATCAATCTCAAATTCTTATTAATGACTTTGTGCATAAAAGAGTACAGATAAGTAGTCTCTGCAGTAACCAAACAAACCTCTTCTGGCTTTGCAAATATCCCCAACTCTTTCTCAATCAAGTCAGCCATAGACCTAATATAACCTTGTCGTTGATACCAAGAGAGAATAACAGAAACAGGTAATCTCGATAAGTATGCATCTTCCCTGAAATATAACTCGCATTCAGAGCCATTTATTAAAGGGAACAGTAATGGATGATTTCAAGCAGAATAGGTGTAATAAGAATTATCTAACACCTACCCGAATATACGCTGGAGAACTCGGATGCTTGACCCAGTTGTGGAGATGGAGAACTGAGGATACAATGGCAGCACAACAAGCTTTGTTATCCTGTCCCGCTTAATCTGTTGCATAAAATAAATGCTTAGCAATTTAGACTCAATGCACTTTGAAGATCGATAATCCATTGCTAAACAGATAGTTCCTTACTAAAATATGAGGTATAATTTCAAGTTATTTGAAGGCGTAGTCATATAAAAGTTGCGAGAAGGCATGACAGTTCTATCTTTTTCTCCTCACTCCCTATATTTATCCATTCTATAAGGATTTGATCAACTTAACAATAAACCCTCACCTAAATCAGAATAGCAAGTGATCACTCATGGATATGGTATCACTCAAGTTTCATAACTTTCACCAATGGTCTCTGAAGAAATTTAAAGCCCATGAAAATTTGTTTGACTATCAAAAGACCAACCTGCTCAATTGCTTCCTCAGTGAATGGGTACCAATATCGCATTCCAACATATACATTGGCATGTAAATTCTTTGCCTCCAAAGCCAATCTAAGAGCATCCGCCTGCAACAAATTCTTCAAGCTATAATATACACTTATAACATGCAAATCACAAAAATTTCAGCAAAAAGCACGTTCCCTTTGGAAGAAAATACCCATACAAAACACAATTTGTTCACTTTCACACAGCACTAGCACAAAGTAAATATCCTAATTTCTACAATTAAGGGATTTTACCTGTTCATCAGTTATTTTACGCAAAGGTGAGCCACCACCAATGGCAGCATACCCTTCTTTACTTTTGGGAGCCCGAAGAACAGAAATTAACTTTGCCAATGGTCGTTGAAGAAACTTAAACAGCCTAGGCAGCCGTATTATATCCTGCATTAAAAAAAAAAAAAACAATATCACCATTAACACACTACTGAAACTTAAAACCCACAAATGGATATAAAAACTGTATTAAAAATGTGCGAGAAAACTAACATACAGGATCAGCAAACAAGTTATACAGAAAAGGTTGAACATCGTTAAGAGTCTCTGGGCCTCCAAGATTCAAAAGTAGGACCCCAAGCTTCTCATCCGCGGCATGTGCGTAATGAGATTCTACAACATTTTCACCGAAAGTGCAAACCCCCACCGCGCAATTCGATTTCAAGTTCAGATTTCTCTTCTGAATTAGGCCACCATTGAGATTGCGTCCTTTGAGAACGCTGTGATTTTGGGTATTCGAATCAGAACTTGAGATGACAAGGGCTTTAGATGAAGGTTTATCAACATCATTGAATCCTTCAGAGGAATGGCGTGAGACAGAGGCGGTGAATCTGCCCCTAGGAATCGACCTGAAAAACAAAATAAAGTAATTAACAAAGACGTAAATTTTGGAAATATTTGTTCCAAAAATTACATCTTTTGTTCACAAAAACAAAAACTTTGAACAATCCAGAAAAATTGTAAGGATCTAAAAACCCATTTAGAAAAAACCATGAAGTATAAACATTTTGATTAAAACCCCAAGAAAACAAAAGGATCACCTTGAAAACCTATCACCAGAATTGCGGAGACTGGAACCAGAAAGTTTGGTATAGGAAAGAACTCCAGATAAAGATGCTGCCTCCATGGCTTTGATCTGAAGAATTGTTTTTCAATTGAAACTGAGAAGCTGGAGAAAAGGAAAGTGAGAATAAAAAATATATATATTAAAAAGTGGATTGGAATCTGGGTTTTTGGTGAATTTGTGAGAGACTTTTGTATGGGTTAGTTGAGAAGAAAATGGAGAAAATGTGTTTTATGAAAATTGGAAAGTCAAATAAAAACTGCACATTCAAAGGGAGACGTAGATGGGATGGAGGCCAAATACTCTACAGAAGCTTCCAAGAAGGTAGGAATTAAGGCGGTGCTTCTCATTTTATACTTTTCTTCCTTTTCTTCCAAGAAGATTGACGAAGTATGTAAGCCATTACGACGGCGTTTTAATCTGAGTTAAAGTCCTGGTTACCAGTACCACCAAAGTGAGTAATTGGGTGTGCCGACTGCCAAGTGCCAACTCCCAAATTCCAAGTTCCAATTAATAATAAGAAGTTGAATTCGTAGTCAAATTCGTATTTATATATTGATAATAAAATATTTTAATTTATAAATTAAATTCAAAATTTATCATATATTATATTTATAAATGATTGATTAAAATTATATTAAAAATAATGGAAGAATCGGATCCTTGACTATGGATGTATGTATGAATTAAGGGTTTATTTCATTGATATTTATAAACACTAATTAAGTATTATTTTTTTATCATTTTAAAAAATTATTTTATATTTAATATATTATTTTTATTTAATTCAAAAAATAAGATATTAATTATATTTTATTTTTATATATATCACTTTAATTAATACTACTATACACTAATTAATATTTTTCATGATTTAAATGTCTAAATAACTTACCCCAACTTTTATACTAGCTAATAAATTCAAACAATTTTCAACTGTCTTTTACTTACCCAAGTTTTATTTATATAATAAACATCTTTCATTTAACTCACATGTCATATGATAAATGCTATATTTGGAAACATTATTTTAAAATTTTGGATTTGAATTTAATTTGTTATATAAATTGTGAGAATGAAATACATACTTTATGTATAAACTAGTTAAGATTCAATATGATTATATATTTGAAAAATATAAAAATATATATTTTAAATTCATAAAAATATAAATATTTTAAATTTACCATTAAATAAATATCCAACAAATTATGAATTTGAAAAATAATCATCAAAATTATATTTACATGTATTATATTACATGTATTATATTATTTTTAAAATTTAAATTTATATTTTAAACTACAAAATCTCAAACCTAATTTTAAGTAAAATTATTAGCGCTATTTTGAAAAAAAACGAAAGTGAAAAAGTACATTAAAATCTCACTGTCTATTTAAGTAATTTCAACACAACCAATGTTTTAGGGTTTTGGAGAAACCACTATATAAAAGCAAGCTTTAATCATACTTTGTATGCAGCCTCCTCAATCCTCATCTCATCTTTCATTCCCTCAGTTCCCTCCTCTAGTCTTCTTTATCTTACATATATTAACTTTAATAGTACAGCCAGAATCTTAACTTGGGTAGCTAATACTGAGCGAAATTCATTTGACAGTTAAAATGTAGCATCAAAGAATAAAAAATTTCTTGCTACTGTTGCCATGAAGAAGAAATTATCAGTTAACTGAGTCCATAATTTTTTCTGGTACTGGAGATTTTCCTCCTTTCTTATTTGGTATTAAACCCTTTTCCCAGAGTTTCTATTTTTTTTCCTTCTTATTTACTGTTTTTTTTATTATTATTGCAAATGGGAATTGTCTGATCAAATGTGGTAAGACGGATAGTTGCAGATTGGCTCCCATAACAGAGTCAACAGCAGGTGCCAATCCCATGGCGACCTGACTGCCGCTTGGAGCCAAGATTTAGTTAAACGGGAGAAAAAAAACCCATGAAACTCACAGTTGTTTCATGACACAATAACCCGTTTATATTTCACTAGTCTTATTTCCCCCCCCCCCCTCCATTTTTTGGGGCTTTATTTGATGTTGATCAGATAATTTTATTGTGCTTTAAAATGTAAGTCGCATTGTAGATTTGTTGAACAGTTTAGGGGCATCCAGTCAGACACGGGTGTTTGTTGTTTTACAATAGCAATCGACCTTTTGCATGGTGCCCAAAGCGAGCTACTTACACGATTGGAGGGAGCCTTTCCTTCTCCAAGGTTTCCTTCAAATTTAAAGCAGCTAAATTTTTTTTTATCATTTTGTCTCATCATTCACCTTAAGCTAATCTGAATCCTTTTAGATCCCTCTAGTTTTCTATTTTTACTCTTTTATTGGCTAATTGTTTTGCATTATTGGTATTGGATGATTCTGTTAATGGCTCCACAATTGAGTCAGCAGCGAGAACCTTCTCCATGGTGCCTTGTCTGCCGCTTGGAGCCAAGAGAAACTAGCTGACATAAGATTAGCTTGAAATATTTCCTAATTTCATGTTAGAAATTATACAATTTTCAGCAACATTTTCTGTCAAATCCCATTCCTGTGATTATCTAAACGCCCTTTTGATTTCTTTATTTTCGTACAAGTTTGAGTAGCTCTTTAACGGTTGCTTGTATTGCTGATTGCAGGGTTCATGCCATTGCTCATTTGCAACAATCCTGAAGCCCCTTTGGTTGTCAGAGATTCACTGATAACTGAGGTTTAGGCATATTAGCATACAAGTCACAAATTTAGTGATTTGCTATTACCAATTGTATCCATTTTAATGTTGATTTTGTAAAGAAAATTAGTTCCCCACTTCAAATAGTATTGTTGTGTAATTATATTATTTGTGTACACAAGTGGTGCAAATATAACCTGTAATTCAGAAATCTGAAATCTCTTTTGTGAATTGATCTTATTCTTAATTTCTCTCAAACAAGCAACCTTGCAATTTTGCTGAAAACCCTTTGCGGCCATGTTATAGTAGACTTTAATCCGCTGGGAAAGAAGGTTTTAGGCTACCTTTCTCAATCTGGGGATGCCAAGGAGCCCGCACACAGCATTCACCTAATTAAGCTCTAATTTTTGCCGATGTGTTCAAACACTTCAAAATCTAAAACAGAATAACAGTTCAAATCACCTTTCATTATTTTGTAAATAAACTGCAAAGGTTCATCCACTGAAATTTTGAGAAAGCAAAGGGTATTCACCATAGCCTTTCCATTTTCCATCCAATGGATCCGGATAAGAGATTGAATTGACATCACCATATCATTCAAAATAAACAAAAGAATCAGCTCATATTTCTGAACAAGAATGTAAGTGTCAAAGTTGCATTTCATGTAAAATTCATTCATTGTGTACAACAAGCAGAGCTTAAACCCTCCAAATTCTGCAAACTGAAATGTCAAAAAATTGCAAATGGAAGTAACAAAAAGTAAAGAAACATCAAACCCCGTTATCAAAAACAACAATCACAATCAAATGGACAAAGCGGTGTACTTCCAGCATTAGATTTATTAATACCCAAATCTTCTTCGGTGTAAATAGCAAAACCATCTGCAGTTCTCTTTCGAGGCTGAGAAGATGATTCATTGAATCTTTCGGCTTTGGTTTCTTTACTCTTTTTATCCTTCTTCTTCATTGACTTGGATTTCGAATTTCCATCACCATTGGGTTTCTCAGTCTTTTTTCCTTCAGGTTTCTTCCTCTTTTTACCAGCAAATATCTCATCAATTTCATTACTAGCCATTTTAGGAGTTGAAGACAGTTTCTTCTGTTCCAGAACAGCTTCTTCTTTATTTTCTGCCTTTTTTGAAGGCGTTGTTGAAAAACTCTTTTTCGGCATTACCTGAATCTGCAAGTTGGAAAGAAAAAAAAAGCTTCATAGCCCACAAAGATTAATTAAAACAAAAAACAAGATTTACAGAAAGTAAATTGGAATAAAAATTATATATATATATATATATAATGAAGAAAACTAATAAGAGAGTTGTGTCAGAGAACAAATTATCAGCAACACTAGTCAGACAGGGATAACTGTAATAATATTAATCTTCTCATCATTCACAACACTGTCTCAAAACAATCCTTCAAGGAATTTTCACCAAATAAAAGGATTAAACCCCGAAGAAAAAAAAAACCCCCATAGATGGAAATATCTTCCTATCAATCTAAAAGTAATTAATCATTGCCTCCTCTTACCTCACAGTAAGATCCAAAGAGAAAATCAGGAGATGGGTGTTCTCGAAGTGAAGACAGAGAAGAGAAGCAAGAGTGTGAAACTGAGTAAATATTCTTTCTGTAAAACCCTAAAACGAAGAGAGAAGATTATTTCCTTTGTTTGATTTGGAATTGGACTGAGCTTTTTCTACTTTTTGGGCTGCCTTTGGTAGCATTCGGGGCTTTTTTGAGCCGTTTTTGGGAATAGGCCTTCTTTGGGTTTCACGTTTCATTCTCTTTCGGCCATTCTTTTGAAATCACCGATCCACCGAAAATTCTAATTCTAGAATAAATTTATCATTAAAATTTTAAATTGAAGCAATTAAATAATAATCGAAAAAAAACTTTGTTAGAAACAATTATACAATTCAAAAAATAATGTTGAAAATGATATGATAGAAGAAAAAACAAACATGAAGCTAAAACCTTAAATTTATTTTTTTATTTTTCTTTTATCATGATATTTTTTATTAAATATTATGTCACATAATCTGGATTTTTTTTATTTTATAATGACATTTTCTACTATTATAATATTATATCATATTTTTCAGTTGATTTTGATCTTTTTTTCTTACCGTGTTTTTCTTTCAAAAAATTTTAAATTATTAAACAGTTTCTAATAAAAATTTTACTGAATATTTGTTAATCGCACCTTTGAAATATGATAGTAATTTACTTCAAAAAAATATAAATATATAAGGTTAAAAATGCACCAAATGTAATATTAGTGATAAATTTAAATCACTCACGTAAATAAATAAATAAAAAAAAATTATACTTGTACTTAGTAAAGCAAAGGAAATCTTTCTTTTCCATTTGAGGCATCCATTTATTCTTTATAGTACTTTTCATTTCATTGGCTTGAACTTATTAAGCTTAGCACCAACGCTACATCCTCTTTCTTAATGAAAACGGAAAGTTCTTTGAAAATAGAATCCTGGATTTGGTTGCTACTGAGGGAGAGACGAAATTATTCACCAAGTCCATACGTTGATTATACTAGATTATGCACACCCACTATGTGGATGAATGAGAAAAAAAATATTATGTTTAAAAAAATTATTTAATAAATAATTTATAAATATAGGTAATTTTTTAAAAAGAGTGGATAATTTAAAAAAAAATTGATAAATTTTTAAAAAATAAAAATCATATAAAAATTAAAAAATCATCAATACCCTTATTATATTTTTTTATATAATAATTTATTTGATCTTTTGTAAATTTTTAAACTAAGTTGGTGTCACTTCACTCATGACACCAACTCAACCACTTCTTTTATATATAATATAGATATAGATTAAACTGAGTTAATTTCACTTAACTCGTGACACCACCTAAGCCACTCTCTATATATGCTAGATGTTACTATTAACATTTAGTATAAGATTTTAAAGGCTAAAAGACTAAATTTAACATTAATTAAAGGAAAATATATTCCATAAAACTCCAACACCTAACACCATAGGATTGCTGAGAAAAAAAATCATGGAAAGTCGATCACCTTAACTTACTATTGAAATACCAGAGAAATTCTTATTTCAACACTTTGAAGATTTTCATAAATCTATGAATACATTCAAATACAAACCCAGAAATCTGTGTTGGATTTCACCTTGATCTGATATTCTTCTCAATCTCTCATAACTCAATAAGTAATGATACTTAGTAAAGTGAATCTAGATCATTCATACACCAGGAATGGGAAACTGGGTTGTAAGTTCTTCAACTCTACTACGGAGATTTGATACCTTATCCGTCAAAGGAAAATCGGGAGACGCCACAAATTTCAAGAATTCTTGAAGCTTTGACCCAGAAACTAATCCTTTAGCATCAATAGTTATTTGCACACCCTCATGGATGAAGTCAGCAATAGCTATGAATTCCTTTTCTGTAAATCCTCTAGTGGTCATAGCAGGTGATCCGATGCGAATGCCACCTGGAACAAGTGCACTCTTATCGTCTGCAAATTTTGAGATGTGTAAGTACATGGTGATATAAATAAGAAAAAGAAAATTTTTAAATGAATTGCAACAAAAAATTGCAAATAAGGCAGAACATACCAGGCACCGAATTTTTGTTCAAGGTGATAGAGGCCATATCAAGTATTTTCTCCGCCCGAGCCCCATCGATACCCTGTTGAAGGAGAAGTTAATTAATATAGAGAGGCAAAGGAGCTTAGGGTGTCTACAAAGGAATCAGAATACGAGTTCCGATGCTACTCAAGTTTTCAAGATAAAGAGCACACATGTTTGCCATGTCTTACAGAGATAGTAACTTACCAATGGCCTCAAATCGACAAGCACAAGGTGATTGTCGCTGCCACCAGAAACCAGTGTGTAGCCAAGTTCAATTAATCGGCTTGCAAGAGCTCTACAATTAGACACTACCTGCAGGATGAAAGTATCCATATTAGATTTGATCATCAGGACATAACTTCGACTAAATTTTTTATCTTTGAAGGCCAGTACCTGATTCTGGTAAGCCTTGAACTCGGGCGACTGTGCATGTTTCAAGCAAACTGCTAGTCCACCAATTGTGTGGTTATGAGGACCACCCTGCATAGACAACATTATGCTTCTCATTACATAACTAGTTCATAACTTAAAAACCTCAGCTTGAACTTTGATAGCCAGCAAAAGGTTGGAATAGGGGCATTCAGATTAGTAATAGGAGCAAATGGGATGAGTCAAACTAACCTGTAAACCTGGAAAAACAGCATTATTGATGGCAGATTCTAAATCAACTCCAAGAACAGGATCCTTCTTGAAGAAGATCATGCCACCTCTGGGACCTCTCAAAGACTGGAAATGAGTAAGAAAATTAAGTAGGTTATTCACATGGACATTACTGCAAAGGGAGTAAACTGTACTATTTCGAAGATACAACACTATTAACGAGTTTATGGGCAGAGCAGATCTTTTAATGCACATGATAACAAAATCAGGATCAAAACAAAGTGAAGACTGTATTCTTTGCTAGATGAGGGAAAAGATCAAGTGAAATAGGGAAAAAAATAAAGCGAGATTCGCCATGCTACAAGAAAGTAAATTTTCTCAAGTACCCTTAATATAAATATTTCAATAAGCAAAACTAGCAGTAAGTCAAGTGATTTAACATACATAGGGTTCAACACAGCAATTGAATATCAGCAACAAAGTGAAGACTGAATTCTTTGCTAGATGAGGGAAAAGATCAAGTGAAATAGGGAAAAAATAAAGTGAGATTCGCCATGCTACAAGAAAGTAAATTTTCTCAAGTACCCTTACTCAATATAAATATTTCAATAAGCAAAACTAGCAGTAAGTCAAGTGAATTTAACATAAATAGGGTTCAACACAGCAATTAAATATCAGCAACAAAGTGAAGACTGTATTCTTTGCTAGATGACGGAAAGATCAAGTGAAATAGGGAAAAAATAAAGTGAGATTCGCCATGCTACAAGAAAGTAAATTTTCTCAAGTACCCTTAATATAAATATTTCAATAAGCAAAACTGACAGTATGTCAAGTGAATTTAACATACATAGAGTTCAACACAGCAATTGAATATATCCCAAACCTTGTGTGTAGTTGTTGTCACAATATCACAATATTCAAAGGGGTCAGCAACTACAGAAGCAGCAACAAGTCCACTTATATGAGCCATATCCATCATGAGAAATGCACCAACAGCATCTGCGATCTTCCAACAGATATCAATCCAATAAGCTATATGCTAAAAGAAGGAATATATGCAATGCATAGAAAAAAATAGTTTTCACTAAATGATAGGTAAATTATGGTAGGCAATATAGCACAACCAGCAAGCACGTTAGTGCTTACCTTCCTCATGCGAGGATAGTCAAAATCTCGAGGATATGCACTGGCACCAGCAATTATGAGTTTTGGTCGAAAAAGGGTAGCTGTTTTCTCAAGCATGTCATAATCAACAAGGCCTGTTCCAAATTTGACACAAATTGAATCAACCACCAAGCAAGCATACCAAGTTACCAACCACTAAAACTTAGTAAGTCAAACAATAAGGAGGCATGACCAGTGGATTCATCAAGTCGATAAGGCATAGACTCAAAATAGATTGATGTGCCAGATACTCGTCTTTTAGGAGTCATAAATCCATGTGACAAATGTCCCCCATGAGGTAAGTCCAGACCCTATACCAGTTATATTAAGAATCATTGATTTGTGTACTATCCAACAGAGAAAACTAAATTACAGCAGCTAAAACAGGCAGAAGTATCTTACCATTATTCGATCATGTGGACTAAGAATTGCTGTATAAACCTCAAAATTTGCAGGAGAACCTGACAATGGTTGAACATTAACGCCCCACTTCTTTTCATCCACGTGAAATGCTGCCAAAGCCCTCTTCTGGCAAAGTGTTTCAAGTTCATCAATGTACTCATTGCCACCATAGTACCTGCAATAAACAACAAGATCATTGGCTGCACACAATTAACTCAAAACCAAATAAAGATTAAATCTCTATGCACTTTGCTCAATTAGATATACCTTTTACCAGGTAGTCCTTCGGAATACTTGTTTGTGAGACATGACCCGACTGCCTCCATCACTGCACGGGATGTAAAGTTCTCTGAGGCAATAAGCTCAAGGCTTTTGAACTGCCTCTCCTTCTCCTTGTTAATAATTGCACGAACCTCAGGATCAGCTTCATTGAGTCCATGGTCCACAAAGCTGTTTTCGAGCACAGGGACAGAGACTGAAGAGGTAGGCCTCCCAGTAACTAAGCTACCTTCAAGTTGAGCTCTACAGGGCTTCACTGAGTTAAGCTTAATCTGGTGTGGGAATCCAGTAATACCAGACCCTTTTAAAGGAAATGCTGGTCTATTGACCCTCATGGGCTGTTGCAAAGAACCCATCATTGCAGCTCCACTACAAGCCTGCATTCTGGCTTTCCACTAGTATTCCTCACAAATTTCCTACAAATTTACAAGGGAACAAAACATTAGAATTAAAATGAAAATTTCAACTGAACATCAATTTTTTTTTTTTTTTTTTGTTAAAGCAAAAAATGAACAGGCTTTAAGACTTAATCCCATATGAAAAAGGAAAACAAAAAGTGGAAGTTTGCTTTGAAAAGTGAAGTTCTTGCAGGAGACTGATGAAAAGCTGACACTTGCCAAAATTCTTAATGCTATGTCTGGAAATATGAATCCGAGAGGTGTATTTGGATTTCATTTGCTATATAAATTGTGAGAATGAAATGCGTACATTATGTATAAATTAGTTACGTATTCAATCCGATTATATATTTGAAAGATGTAAAAACATGAATTTTAAATTCAAAAATATGTATAGATATTTTAAATTCACAATAAGCATCCAACAAATCCATAAATTTGAAAATTAATTTGGAATGTTCTATTTACTTTATTACACAATACACCCTATTTTTGAAATCCAAATTTCCGAACACAAAGCATGTATAACTAAAGAAAAACAGCATATCTTAAGTTAAAACACAAATAATAAACATTTAAAAAAATAGCAAACTTTTGACTCTGTAGAATCGTATTGGATAGTACAAATACTACGCCGATAAAATCCAATAAGACGAATTAGAAAGGTAACAAAAAAAGACCTGGCAAAAACCAAGAATTAGAACTCAAGAGTAGAATTCAATAACTGGATATGAAAATAACGAATTAAACAAAATAAAAAAGTGAATAATTCAAAAAATATAGAGAGGAGAGCCTACTTCTGGGAAGAGTTCTCTCTCTTCTTTTTTTCTCTTGGTTTCTCGCGTTTTCTTTTTGGAGTGCAATGGGTTAAAGTGAAGGGCTAAAATGTTTAAAACCCTAATAGAGCCGTTTGAGGCAAAGAAAAAAATGAAAAATAATAATAAAGAAAGAAAGAAAAATGGAAAAGCCAAGCGGCTGGCTGGGCCTGGATAGCAGAATTTCGACTATTCATTTATTCCTCACAACTTATAAGTGAAGAAGTGGAAAAATCTTTGTCTAGGGGTAAAATAATTCCTCTGCGGGTTGGTCTATTGTGTCTCCTATGTATCGGCTATGATGTTGCCACTTGGCCTACTAAGTCCTGATCACGTGGTCATGGAATCATGGATCGCAAAAAAAAAGAAAAAACTTCAATGACATGCATTTTATTCGGGTCGGTTTCAGTATATTATTTTTTAATATATCTTAATCATCATTTTTTATTATTTTTTTGAGTATATTATTTTTTAATATATCTTAATCATCATTTACGAATATGACTTTTATAAGTAATGAGCGAGTCGTAAACATATAAATAATAATTATGAGTATATTAAAAAATAATAAATAAAAAATTAATAAATTGAATCTTAACCCATAATATTCAGGCAAAGAAGGATAATAGATAACAAACACATATCATATAGCCACAAAAAGGTATAAAATGACAAATATACTTGCCATTTTAAAAACTTGCCAAAATTTATAGTAGATTTTGGAAAATTACTATATGAGAACGTAATTCTTTCTTCACAGAGGTGGTAAACGGTTGAGTTTAGATGGGTTTAAGTAGCATCATTTTGATTTCAAGTCATGTCGAATTTAGATTATTTTAAATTTAAATTATAATAATTTAAATTCAAATTATTTTAAATTTTGATTATTTAGAATTCGAACAGTTTTAAAATTTGGGCAAGGTTCGACTTCAAATTAGGCATATTATTTTTAAATTTTATTAAAATATATAATCAATTCAACATGCTTTTAGAACTTGTGTTGAATTCGAGTTTTTTCAAATTTAATAATTTTGAATTTAAATTTTTTGAATTTGCACAATTTCTTTGATTTTTTTTTTTTTTTGGTTAAATCAAAACCTACAGGTAGAATTCATGTTTATTTTATCAACTTACTTTTTCATTTTACAAATATTTTTGTGGTCGTATAAAAAGACAAAAAAAGGTGATAAAATTTTCTTATCTACATAGGAATTATGATGTTTTTAAATTAAAAACATGCTACTTAATGTGCTAATATAATAGCATCTTTTATTAGTCATCAAATTAGTTTATAAAACCTGAAAATGCAACATTTTTCAATTACATTGAACCTAAACCAGCTGATTTGAAAGGCCTTCTTTCTTAAAAAAAAAAATGACATGATTCAAACGATTTAAGTATCCTATGTGTATCGAACACGAATATTTTTAAAAAATAAATAGTATGAATTACATAAATTAAAAGCTTAAACTATTCATCCTTCCCACGTTATATGAAGCACACAATCTTTGGAAACATGATGGAAATTATATTTAGAAAAAAATAATAATAATAACCCAGTAGATAGGGGTAGGGGTAGGGGGATTCTCCATCAACTATTATAACATTTGTGAAATTTTCGCCATAGAATATATATAAGGAGTGATCAGATTCTTGACAAGAACAGCCAGAGCCCAGACTTAGCACAAATTCCTTATTCCACATGAGAAAGGCCTCCGCCAGTTTCAGCACGCGTCCTGTACGAATATAATCATTTTTCATAATATCAAACTTTTGTTATAAATTCGAATGCCATACTGAAACCAAGCTGATGTGCTATGGCCATCTGGAAAGTTATTCAAAATAATAGTTTTACTACATGAACTTGGAAAGGCTTTGTGTGTGTGTATATATATATATATATATATATATATATACACACACACATGTAAATGTAACATTCATGATTATTTTTCAAATTCATAGATTTATTGGATGCCTATTTAGTGGTGAATTTGAAATACTTATAGCTATTTGTGAATTTGAAATTCATGTTTTTATGCCTTTCAAATATATAATCATATTGAATTTTAACTAATTTATGCATAACGTATGTATTTCATTCTCACAATTTATATAACAAATGAAATCCAAATCCAAATCCAAATTTTCAAATTCATATTTCTAAACATAGCATAAGGGAACAGACAAGGAGGAATCAACATCATCAGTGAATCTGAGCAGTGAAGGGAAGTACCTGTGTGGCTTCACCTTTAAAACCAATGTAGTGAATTTGAGTTGTGTCACCACCAAAACTCTCAGGGAAATGCAATGTAATACTTGCCACGCTTTGAAATTTTGAGTACCTAAATATGCATGTTAATATGGCATCAGAAACTGGAAAACAGAGAGAATGAAAAACAGACCTCTGCTATTTTCATGAAGTCTTTTATTAGCAGCATCGACTCAACATTGTCGGTGCCACGTGGAACAAGTCTTCATACACAAAAAAATAAGCAAGTTAACCGCTCAAAAATGGATCATAACTGTACCTACACAAAGGTAACACTGTATCGAGTGGGTAAGTACCTAGTACCTACCTCGTCTGATATTCTAACACTCCTTGCAAATTTTCAACCAAATCCCACTCCTTCAAAGAAAACATACACATTTTAGGTAAACTTTGTTGAATTTAACAGTATATTCTATGGCAAGGGGAGATGAGCAGTACCTGAACAGGTTGCATGCTTTGAGCATCAGAGAAGTCAATGCCATCTCGATTGATAAACCTAATCAAGACAAATTGAAAAAAAAAAAAAAAAAAAATCATATATAAAAATAACTACAAGAGAGCCATAGGGACAGAAAATATCCCTTTCAAACCACTGCAATCTTATGCTCTTTAGAAATATCAGGTACCAAAATCAAAGATATCTTCAATGGGAAAGCAGTTAAAAAGACATTCAATCAATTTTGAATATTAACCTTCACTGCTAAGTGCTAACTGAAGATTAACCATTTAAGAAGTGATAAAACCACTTGGTTAGTCATATGAACTTACACTCTCATCTTAGAAGGACTTGTTCCGTCGGCACCACCAACAACTGATATACTCTTGATCTTAACATCTGATGTAAATCTATCAGAATAAATCAACAAGCATATGAGAAATCAAACAAGCACTTCTAGAACATAGTAAGTTCCAAACCAAGAAAACGAACAATGATCAAGATTCATTCAACAATTTCGGAAAAGAACCAATACACTTGATCACTTGATTCACAACATACATTTCAAACATAACTTGAGTTAGCAAGCATGGAACAACAAAAAGGCGAGACATGAGGGGGTAAAAAATCATATGGAAAACTCAATAAAACAAAAACTATAGATTTGTCATCTTATAGGTTCAAACCAGCATGCCTCCTTCACTTAGACTCAAACACCAAAGTTATAACATTAAAACCGCAGATGTAGCTGGTGGTTAGCAAATCCACGCACGTAATACTCGAACTTCAAAGTGAACTTTTTTTTTTATATTTGAGGTTGTCAGGGTTTGGTCCCTGATCACTGGAACTAAGAGTCCAGCACTCTACCGACAAACCACACGACTGTTGGTAAAAAAGCAAACTTTCAATTCATACAATAAAAGGCACTAAAACAACTAGAAGCAGTCACTTACGGAATGTAAACAAGTAACTCAGGATCACCCTCATTGCTCTCCAAGTGTTCCTGCCATAGTTCAAAAACTTAAACTGTCACATACATTGAAGATGACAGACATTTCGACGCATAATACAAAATAACTTTTCCTTAACACAAAAATGAAACTGCAGAAATAGTTATATAAACTCATTCACTTATTTATATTAAATTTATATACATACATGCATTTAATCATTTGTTTCATACAAAGAAAAGGGACAGATGCATGGAAAAATATATAATTAAATTTATTTAAAAAAGTAAAAAAAAAAAATTACCCCAGAAGAATTTAATCGCTCCTCCCAAGCTTTAAACACCGATTTAACACTTCCTGGATTAGCCTCATTTAAAGCAGTTACCTAACAATAACCAAAATTTCCAAGAAACAAAAGCAATATGTCATTTCATTTAAAGAGGAAAGTGGAAAAATAAAACGAAATTATACTTCAAATATCAATTAGGGACAACAAAATTCAGTAATGAGTCGGTTGAATCTTCAAAATTTTCCAGAAAAAAAAAAAAAAACAGAAAAGACCTTCGAGAGGTCGATATGCTTGTAAAGAGACCAATTAGAAGAACAATCATGATCTTCGCAGCTGTGGTCATGCGTACACGCCATTTTCGCCTGATCTCTCACTTTCGCAGCCAAACAAGCAAAGAAGCAAAAAGAAAAGAAAAAAAAAAACTCATAAACGCGGCTCAAACGCACCGTTTCTTCTATCTCTCTGTGACGAACGACACCGGTTAGGTAGGGTTTTTTTTCTTTAATATGGAAGATTAAAAACGCACCGTTTTAATCGTCTCTTTGGCAGTTTCCTTTCCTTTCCTCTCTCTCCTTCCCCTTTGTTTGGTTGCAAATGTCTTCTCTCCCGAAGGAAAAACATCGAGGAAAAATGAAAATGGAAGGAATCGAAGGAGAAGCCTCGGTGGGAGGAGCAGGGCGTTACACCTTGAATCCGACGCGAATAAACAACGAAGACATAATATTTTGCGTGGATGTGGACGCAGAGTCACTTGTTGAAATGAAAACAGCGGGAGTCACCAGATTGGATTCCATAAAGCAAGCCATCCTTCTCTTCGTCAACTCCAAGCTCTCTATCAACCCCGATCACCGCTTCGCTTTCGCCACTCTCTCCAAATCCGCCTCTTGGGTACTTTTCTCTTTCTCTTTCCCTTTTTCTTTTCTATTTTTTATATTTAAAAAAAAAATTGATTTGAAATGTGGGAAATAGAATAATATAATCTAGGATTTCGTTAATTTGAAAGGAAAAAAAAGGGTTTTAAATTTATTTATTTATTTAGATATTTCATTTCATTTTCATTTGTTTCGTTTTTATAGCTTAGAAAAGAGTTCAGCAGTGAAGTTGAGTCTACCATTGCTGCCGTTCGGGCACTCTCGGCTACCACTGTCTCTTCTGGTCAAGCAGATCTCACCAATTTATTCCGCTTAGCAGCTCATGAAGCCAAGAAATCTCGTGCTCAGAACCGGATTTTAAGAGTGGTCAGTATCCATTTCTTTTCCTCTTCTTATCATTGTTTGGTTAAGTTGAGCAAAGGATTCGAACTGGAGACCTCCTTTTCTAAGTGTAGCTACCAATTAGTTTGTCTTTCTTAAGTAGTATTCATTGTACACCGGCTTAGAATTTAGATGATTTTGTTTATATTTTCAAGTCATCTTTTGTTGAATGAATTCCTATGAATGGTTAAATCGCTTCCATTTGTTGTAAAGATTTAAGTAATGAACCTTTGTTATATGAATCCTGAAATTGATTAGAGACAGAGAGGAATTTGTGGCTTGCATATAAATGTTTCTATTTCGTAATTCTTCCTCAAAAATCTGATACATGGTGTGATATTTTGTCGCCTTTTAGATTCTTATATACTGCAGATCATCGGTACGACCCCATCATCAATGGCCTGTAAACCAGAAACTCTTCACTTTGGATGTAATGTACCTCCACGACAAGCCTGGACCGGATAACTGTCCCCAGGCAGTGTATGATACACTTGTTGATGCGCTCGAACATGTTAGTGAGTATGAAGGATACATCCATGAGAGTGGACATGGGCTACCGCGAACCCTCTTCCGTTTCATGTCGATGTTGTTGTGTCACCCTCAACAGCGTTGCCCTCAAGACGACTGCGATATTCCCAAGCCTCTTATGAAGAAGTCAGCTGAATCAGCAAATGGTGAAGATAATGTTCATGTATCCACCAGCCGGTGAGAACATCAACCCACAAGATAATATTCATGCTGCTTAAATCCTTGGGTCATATATAAGTATGCTTTCTGGATGTGCTGAAATTAAGATACATGGACATGATAACCTATTTTAATCTTCTGCAAACATTCTGTACAGATTAAACATTTTTCCTATGTTACTCGGACTCGGGTGTGAGTGTCGAATATGGGTATGTGTCAGACACGGGTTTGTTCAGTTTTTCTAAGTTTTTCCATGTATTTGGAAGTCATATCTCCATACCATATCCGAAAATGCGTCGGACACGAGTACTTTAAAAAAAATAAAGAGTCGTAGCAACATAGTTTTTTTCTGTGTGTTTGTGAAACTGTTTCATTTTATATAAGATGCAATATTTTCATCATCTTACACCTGCACAGAGTAATTGGTCATTCCAATCTGGGTGTATTTTAACTTTTTAATATTCAGCTTCTTGTAGGAAGATGCTGCAATGTCAACTGACTGTAATTATTTGCATATTGATTTGTTATAAACTTTCTTAACATGTCACAAACAACCGCAGGAGCATCCCTTTTAGCTTTAATTTAGTAATGAACTCTCTTTGATCCTTTACTTACACAGGCATACCAGAAACCTTAGATCCAAGCCAACATTTGGTTGCAGCCTGCAGCGACATTAACCACATTCAACATAAAAGGTGCATATTTAAGCTTTTATATCCCATTGATTTGATGATGCATACCAAGTTCATGAATGGTGATGGTGTTTTCCATCATTCTAGCGTGCTTAATCCTAATACATTGTTTTTTATTGTGTAATGGATTATTCTAACTTATCCCTAAAGCAAACCTCCTTATCAATACATTAATTTGAGAGTCTTATCCCCAATTTCCCAGCATTTCCTTTTGATTATATATTTCTATTAAAGAATTATATATGTTATAGAAATTAAGGTCGGCATCCTAGATGTCTGGGTTATCCAAACTACTGATGCGAAACACTGAAAAAAAAATGGAAGTCTGACATGTAGGGAGTAGGAGAAGGATGAGTTTTTTGACTAAAGAAACAATCAAGCGTGCTCATAAAAGTGAATGGCAGGGATCAAAATGTTGGGATTAAGTTCATCCTTGTCATCATTAACGCGTGTTTATAGGCTTCTAGTCTGGAAATTGGTACATTTGGCAATCAGGGTACAGATAATTCAGCCAACAAAGAAAAACTCAAAGTAGAAATCGTATGGTTGGTCTATTTAATTCTGGTTTGGAATCAATTATTGATCTTAAAGAATAAGGATCAGATAGATTCAACGCTCCATTAAGTATTGAAAAAAGAAAATTTTAGTGAATAATTGTTAAAATGCAGTCAATGGTTCCTTGGAGGCTGGCAAGCAGCAAGCTGGCAAGATTATCTACTTACTCTATTCATATAGATTTGATTATTCTTGTAAACAACTAAAAACATGAAATTATAAGTAAATGTATTCGTTCAAAAATCAAGTTCTAATCCTCCTTTCTCGCTATCAAATAATAATAATGATAATAATAATAACACATTAAGCAACCTTTACCTTTCATGTAAGGATATTTGTTGTGGTAATTGACCAAATTTTATTAGTAGTATTTATTCCCATTAATCAAACTTTCTTAATTTTCTAGCTTAAATTCTTAATACTTAAAAAAAAATTATAAAGTACTAAAAACATGTTTCTTAATTTCAAATGTTCAAGACATGTTTGTTTCTCTGATCATACTGATTTTCAATGGCACAACATAAACAAAATCCGACCAATTGGGAGAAGGACGGTTTTTTTATTTAAATATAGCTAAAAAAAATTATCAAATTATCGTTCTTTTCAGATTAATTCTCAAAATCTTTTTTTTTTAAATCAGTTGGCAAATCGCCATGGCCCATGGCGATTTCCCAACTGAAATTTTTAATTTTTTTTAAAATACCAATTGAAAAATCGTCATGGGTCATGACGATTTTTCAACTAAAATTTTTAATTTTTTTTTTCCAATTGGGAAATCGCCACCGTGGGTGGCGATTTCCCAAGGTAAGTTCTTCTTCTTTTTTTTTTTTTAATTCTTTTAATAAATAATAAATTTTAAATAAAAATTATATAATTTTGAAATTTTAAAAAATAAAGATTTAATAATTTTAATATATAATTTTTATCCATGGTGGTAGAAGTGTTCATAGGCCGGGCCGGGCTCATGTATGGTATCAACACCACATTTGCTTGCCCGAGCCACGGTGACAATTTTTCAACCTTTATTTATTTATTTTTTAATTTTATAAAATTATAAAAATTATATAATTTTTAATTATAAAAAATAAAAATAAAAATATAACAATTTACCAAAAATTAAAAAATTATATTCGTAATTAGGCCTGCTCATGGGCCGGGCTGCGACCCGAAATTTTTCAATTTCCTTGCCAAGGCCCGGCTCGCGGGCCTGAATTTAATTATTTAAATATATAAATAGTGATCCGGGCCTGGTCGGACGGGCTGCCCAGACCATGAGCAGGTATATCCGTAATATCAATCGAATTCTTTCAACTTGTATTCGTAATAAATGGACCTCCGGGAGAAAGGCCAACCAGAGTGTCGTATTAGTCCGGGCTTGGACAAGTGTTTTTGTAATTTTATTAAATAATAAATTTTAAATAAAAATTATATAATTTTTAATTTAAAATATTTTAAATAACAAAATTCAAAAAATTATAAAATATATAAAAATATATTTTTAATAGTGAAATGGGCTTTCGAGTCGGCACGACTCGAAATGGGCTTGGGCAAGGGAAAAAATTTCGGGTCGCGGCCCGGCCCATGAACAGGTCTAATTACGAATATAATTTTTTAATTTTTGGTAAATTGTTATATTTTTATTTTTTAAAATTAAAAGTTATATATTTTTTATTATTTTATGAAATAAAAAAATAAATAAATAAAGATTGAAAAATTGCCACAGTGGCTTGGGCAAGCAAATGTGGTGTTGATACCATACATGGGCCCGGCCCGGCCCATGGACACTTCTACCACCATAGGATTTTAAAAATTATATATTAAAATTATATAATTTTTATTTAAATTTTATTATTTATTAAAAGAATTAAAAAAAAATAAAAGAACTTACCTTGGGAAATCGTCACCAACGGTGGTGATTTTTCAATGAAAAAAAAAGAAAAATTTGAAAATTTTAGTTGGAAAATCGCCATGGCCCATGGCGATTTCCCAACTGATTAAAAAAAAACGAATTTTGAAAATTAATCTGAAAAGAACGATATTTTGATAAATAATTTTTTTTTTGACTATATTAAAATAAAAAGACCGAGAAGGACCCATCTATTTGAAATAATTGTCCATAAATAAAATGTCAACTTGGATAATCAACCAAGTTTTTTTTTCTTATAATCGAACGATCAGAAAGAAAGTCCACAATATTTACGGTTATGATCGTTTGATCAACTTTATCAGATTAAGCAAATGGCACAGCCTGACGTACCAAACCAAGTCCTTTCTCCACTTGTGCATGCTTGGCAGACTATAATTAACCATGATTACGCTCTCTTAACTCTTAAAGGGTAGGATTAAACTTTTTTTAATAGCTATAATAATTATTTGTTTTTTCTTTGTAAGAGTTGACCAACATTTTGATGCATCTTTTCATAATTTTGTCCCAAAGTTGTTGAGTTATAAATCTGTGTAATGTTAGGTATATTATATTTTGTATTTTTTGTATTTATCGTATAAAAATAAATATAATATAAATGATTAAATATATTAAAATTTTAAATATAAACATAATACTATATTAAATTTGTCATATTAATTATATTTAAATTATATATATGATATTTATTAAATGTATCATATTTTCGTCTTAACTAATTTCATAAGCCTTGGATTCAGGTTTTTTTCCCTGTAAAGTGCACATTCTTGGTCAAGTTCAACCACCCCTTCCTTCAAAGGGACCGACCGTCCATTTTAACCTTTAATTGTATAAATAAACATAGGCTTACATGAGCCTCTGGATCACTCAGTTCAATTGTTGATGGAGAGATTCCATATGAAATTATGTAACCTCAAGAAAATAATGGCTTGTAAATCATATCATATGCAAAAACAAAATCTAAAATCTATTATATATGATATGAAAATTTGACTGACAGACATGATTTTTTTTTATTAATAAATTTGGAAATTATTAATGAGGAATTTGAGGCAAGGTGGAAGAAATTTCCTTGTGTACTTGAGGCTAGTTTGATTGTTTCGTCAAGATATTAATATTGGAAAATGTTAATTATGGTATTGGTTAAAGTAACATTTATAAAAATATATATAATAATAATTTTTTTTATTTCAATAAAAATAATACATTAAATGCAAAAAAATCTTAAAAATAATAATTAATTCATAAAATATCTATAAACATTTATTAACCAGACCCATTAATCTTTACAAAAAATACACCTCATATGCCTCTTTAAGTGAATCTTGGGGTAGCCTATAATAATACTCAACACCTTTTAAAAAAAGAAAAGAAAAGGAAACAGTGAATTTATTAATGGAATTGGAGTGTGCTTTCAGCTCATTGGGAGCCACTTGTTCTGCTATATTATAATTACTATCTTGCTTACATGCGCATTATGGAGTCTTTAAATACATGATTGAGGAGACTGTTTTCACAAAGTCATTGGAATTTTATAAGGAAAATTTGTGTATTCAGTTGAGATGGGAATCTGCATATCCGTTGCATCTTCAGAGATTCATGAGGCTGAAGACTGTCAGGAAAATGTTCCCTACTTGGCTGAAAACATTGCTTCAATTGGAATTCCGAGACTTGGCTCTCTTTACTCTAAGCAGGGAAGCAAAGAACTAAACCAGGATGCTGCCATCCTTTATCAGGTTTCCTACTGCTACTCCTTGGTTCTATTATGGCTGTTTTTGAAATGGAATATTTTGCTCTCTGTTCCTTCTGAAAATCTTCTTCAAGAACCTGATAATTGGTTCATTTCTTAATCAGTTTATTAACCAAAAATTGATATAGTTGAATTGAGATCGGTTATGTTGCTCCGACTCTTATTTTTTTTTTTGAAGAAAAGTATTATTAACCAAAATTTGATATAGTTGAATTGACATTGGTTATGTTGCTCCGAATTTTTTTTTTTTTAAGTATCCGTCTCTTACACCCGTGTTCGGCCCATATCCGAATATAAGTACGGAGATATGATCCTCCAAGAACCCTTCAAATAGAAAAATCTTGAAATTTTTTGAATATACATATACATGTGTCCGACACTCACATCCGAATCCAAGTAACATAGGAGATCGGATCAAACTTGGTAGACAATACTGGTTTAATTTCAGATGAACATATAGCTAAACTGTTTAGTTTTTTTGTTCATTAAAACTCTGGTTTTTCTTTTTTGTTCTTCAAGGACTATGGATTGGAAGGTGGAGCATGTTGTGGAGTTTTTGATGGTCATGGAAAGAATGGTCATGTAGTGAGCAATATGGTGAGAAATAGGTTGCCATCACTCTTGCTAAGCCAAAAGAATGCTCTAACAAAGATTAAGACAGCATCAGATGACAAGAATTTTCAAGATCAGGTGGCAAAAACAGACAGTGGAACAATACCAAGCAAGGATTTTCTTAAATGGCAAGAGGCTTGCATTAGTGCTTTCAAGGTGATGGACAAGGAGATTATGCTTCAAGAGAATCTTGATTGCTCTACCAGTGGAACCACCGCAGTTGTTGTTGTGAAACAGGTAAGAAATTGTTTTTAGTTTAGATTCATAATTTGATTTCACAAATTATATGAGTTTGGCCGATTTCATCTTTTTTGTTTGTTTTTGTTTTTCCTGTTGGGTTTTTCCAAAGGGTGAAGATCTTGTTATTGCAAACCTTGGCGATTCAAGAGCAGTGCTAGGAACAATAACCGAGAATGGGATCAAGGCTGTTCAATTAACCACTGATTTGAAGCCTGGTTTACCCAGTAAGACCCTTTTCCTTTTCGAATTAAAGTTTTTCTAGGAGGACTAAAGAGCTTTTACCATATATATATATATATATATATATATATTTCAAGCCATCCCTTTTTTTCTGATTTAGTGGTTGATTTGATGCAGGTGAAGCAGAAAGAATAAGAAATTGCAAGGGTAGGGTACTTGCTTTAAAGGAAGAACCACATATCCAGCGTGTATGGCTGCCCCATGAAGATTCTCCAGGCCTAGCCATGTCTCGAGCTTTTGGAGACTTCCTACTTAAAAACCATGGAATAATTGCAATCCCTGACGTCTTCTATCACCACCTAACTCCAAATGATCAATTCATTGTTCTTGCAACAGATGGGGTAAGCCACATTTCAATGAAATAATAACGCTTTTAAAAAAAGTTTTCAATATAAGAATGGACTTGAAACATTTTTTTTGGGCCTGTTTCTTAGGTATGGGATGTGCTAAACAACAACCAAGTTGCCTCCATAGTGATGGAAGCAGAAAGTGAGCAAGCGGCGGCAAGGGCAGTGGTGGAGGCGGCTACCGCCTCGTGGAAAAAGAAGTTTCCGTCTTCAAAAGTAGATGACTGCACCGTGGTTTGCCTCTTCCTCCAAAAGAAGCAACATCCAAGTTTCTTGCCTGCAGAGACTTAACTAGTTGGTCGGCCTCCTTTGTGGCTCTGTTATTGTGTAGCAGAACAAGTTTTAAAATACTCTTGTCACTAATTTGTTAACCACCGTTAATTATTCTAAGATTGAGATGCTCTTGGTCCAATGGATTGTAGCCATGTTGTATCCATTACGTTGCCAAGAAAACAAATGTGAAACAGTCAGTTTTCACGATGAGTCATGTAATTGATTAATGATCTAAAAGTAATCACTGTCGTGGAAGTCATGAAAGGCAAACCTGATAAAATAATATTAGACTAGACACGAAAAAAATAACTAAAAACATGACATAAATACGACACTATACGAAAAAAAAAACATAAATACGACACGAATATACGGATATACGGATATTTCAAAATCTATATAATACGAATTATTAACGTATTAAAATTTATATAAATATAAAATATCTTAAACAGGATTATGACATGAGAAAATATACGAGCATCATACGGATACACGAATTGTCATGTCTTTATTGAAAGCTACAGGAATGGAGGTGGTGAGAACTAAAAGTTTCAATGATAAAACTAGATTCCTTCAAGGAAAATAGATCCAAAGTTCCAAACTCATAGTCTTGTTTGGGTTTTGCTATATCAACAGACAGAAACCAGAAAACATGACATTCTCTAAGCTTAGATGAACATCAACCTGTGTTTTGTTTTCTTATACTTATGAAGAGTCCTAAACCAAGGAAAAAGGGCCTTGCATACCGGTAATAATAAAGTTTTACTTCTAAAATGGGATTTTGATTCAAGAACAACTAATAATTCTCTCATTAATGAAAAATGATCTCATCTGTAGCCTTCCAAATAATATAAAATCCTATGTATCAACAAATCTATGCATGCAAAATTGATGCCAAGCAAAATTTCAATTTTTTTAATGATCACATTGATCGTCTTTCGGATCCTCTCCTAAAAGGTCTTCGTATGAAACAGGTACCCTAATCCTATCATGAACAGATTTGCGTGTTTCTTCGGCACTGAACTGTTCTAACGGGGTTTGAGGAATTACTTGAGAATCTTCTGGAACACTTGCTGCAGTTCCATTAGTGAGTGTAGAGGCAGTTTCTTGAGAAGAGCTCTCTTTGTTCTGTGCTGGTGCTTGTCTGATATTTTGTTGCTTAAATTGCTTCTGCAAAATTATAAATACCATTAGGCACGTATTCTAGATTACTATTTGAAGAACAAAAAGTATACACCAGTGCTGACTACTAAGTTGGGTCATAACATTATACATGAACCAAAGGCCTATGAATCGCGTTGCAATGCCATCCTGAGCCAAGTTCAAAGGCTATTATATAAAAAACAAGAGTTGCTTGAATCATACTAAATTTTAATATAACAAACTTATCACTGCTGCAATTAGATTACACAGCCAAACTACGAAAACCTATAAAAGTGTCACAGAGTATTGGGAGTTAACCAAAGAAAATAGATTCTATATAAGCAAAGCATACAAACAACCAGACAACTGATTCCTAATGATATTATTTAGACATACAATTGATAGATGAATTTGAAAGTTCTCATGCACACTGCACACATGTGCTATGTTACTCCAACTCTTCATTTTCCCTGAAGTACCCGTGTCCAACACATATTCGGACAAAGGTATTGGGGTATGATCCTCCAAATATATAGAAAAACTTAAAAAAATTGAGTATACCCGTGTCGGACACATACTCGTATCTGACACTCACCCCCAACTCCGAGTAACATAGCACATGTGTATATTCAGCTGACCAAAAGAAAAAGAATAGCATTTGATGTGCCAATAAGTACACACCTCAAATTCCTTGGCTTTTTTCATTATTTCTCGATATGCAGCTGGTTCTCGCGCTTTTATGGTATTCCATAATACGCCACCACCTGTCCGACAACGTCTGCCATCAGCAGTCATCTGACCTCCACAAGATTGAATTGCATCCACCTGGGAACTTTAGGTTTCATCATACATCCCAATAGGAACAATGGCAGGGAAAAGGAATGCAAAAACTCTTGGGTGTGGAAAGAAAAACAACGAAGGAAAGAAAGGAGCAAAGGGAGGGTGTGATAGTACAGTACCATGGATGAGAATATTCTTTAATCAAAGTTTAATCTATAAAAATCATCATTATAACTTCAAGAAATTACTAAACATATAAAAAAACCATAGATTTGCAACAGATTTAAAAGGACAAAAAGAAGAAGAAACATGTCATGAATTTCTACTTCTGTATACATCTCAAGCAACCATAGCCAAGGTGAAGACTTTAACACATCATCATCTTATGAGGCAAGGAAAAATGAATTCCTCCATCAAACACCAAACCAAGGAAAAAGATTAAAAAAAAAAAATTATCTCCAAATAAATCAAAAAGTTCAGTGTATAACTCTTACTTATTCGATGTAATTCTCACTAATGAACAGCTAAATGTTTCTTCCAAGACGTCAAGCATTATGTCACAATTAAGTTTGCCCTTCTTATCAGTTGCAATGGGATACTAATGATTGTTGACCATTTATCATCCAATGATACAAGTGATTCTTAAAATAGCATTTATTTTGAGTTTAAACCACTCCACTTTATTTTTTAGAAGTTCTTTAAAAAAAAAAGGTATATATATTCACAAATCCATCTCCTGACCACCTGCTCACAAACAACAAGAATACCAGCAAACTTGATGGTATCAATTGAAAAAGAGGCTTCAATCTTTTGCTATCATCCTACCATCTAGATGAATAGACGTGAACGGCTATCTTTTAAATTTTGAACATATTCATTCTTAATTTCTTATAGTTGGCTTTCGATATGTGAAAATCTACTTGATATATTAATTTACATCACCACTGAGTGGCTCATGTCGAAGAAAGAAAATGGTAACAACCTATATCAAAAGGAACTTATGATGGGTCATCTCAGCTCAGAGCACAGGATTTGAAGTAGCAAATGGCATCTGCAATGGTAGGGAAAACAATTTATACCATCAGATGTTAAGAGTGGAATTGTTTTCAACCACTGTGAGCCTAGACAGGCTAAAAATGAAGTTCAACCCAAATTCCGACCTTTCCTTTAAGAACAAAATGAATATTTTTCTCGGTCATTAACATAAAGGAGCTTATGGGTTAAAAAATAGAGGCCAATGTAAAGGGCAAGCTCAGATCACTCAGAAATTGTAGGTACCCGTTAAGATGTTAACAACAGACAAGACCGAAATTACCTAGGACAGCTCTACAAGGTATAGGGAAGAAATGCTAACAAGTGACAAACTTACCGACTTTCGAAAGATAAGGTATTAATGCATCATAATCCAACTAGACAAGGTGACATGAACCAAACTCAACCAAGCTTGTCGGAGCATCCTAGAACAGGCAACATTAACACGGCTATATCTACCATACAGAATTTCTGAAGAACACGAAGGCATAATCTAAACAAGTTTCAAACATCACACGACATTAGCACAACAAATAACTATCCGCTAATAAATTAAACAACTTATTTATGGTAAACTCAACATTGAATTTCACATTATGCACACATATAATTAGAAAAAAAATTAAAAAAAAATAAATATCTTGAAAGAAATAAAATAAAAAATACCTCTCTAACAATATCACTCAATGCAGAAACTCCCAAACATCCCACAGCAGTGTAAACCATGTAAGACTTCTTCTCTTTTAACCGTCTACAAGTATCTAACACAAACCTGCAAAAACCCAATTTTAGCAAAGTTTCAAAAACCAAACTTAACCCCAAAAAAATAGCAATATTTATTTATTTGTTGATGCAAAGAAAATTTAATGTTCACAAAAATTACCTGTTTATATCCAAAGCTTTAGGTCCTGACCCACCCTTCTTTTTCTTGTTCTTCCTCTTATTTGCTCTGCGCTTCTTATTTTTACTTTGGAACCCTTGAATTTCACCATTAACATCTGCAACGCCGCTTTTTTCTCGATTATTTCCCGAGTTACTATCCACGAGCTCTCCTTCTTCTACATCAAGCATCTCAACATCTTCGCCATCTCCTAAATCATCCTCTTCGTAAATCGCTTCCAATATGCTCTCTCCTTTCTCCATAAAAACTTCAAAAAAAAAAACCGAAACTTTTACTTTATAAGCCTTTAAATGGAAACTGAGAAGTTCGTCGGCCGAGCTTTCAGAGATGGTTCAGTCGTTTGAGTTTGTGGGGGGTTTTGTTTCTGTGGTGAGACTTGAAAGAGTTCAAGGCGCCATTACTTGGGCTGGGCGGATAGACTAATTGGGGCATTAACCTGGGCAAAGGAAACAAGTTCAATTAGTGGGCCATTTTTTTGTCAGAATATGATGGGTTTAGCCCAAATGATTAATACATTAGAAAAGACTATGGGCCAATTTTAAGCTAAGTATTCATCTGATAAAGCCATTTTCTATTTTGAGTTTTTGAGTTTTCTTTTTCATTCCATTTTCTATATCCGTTGATAAATTTTTTGTTATATTAACTTTTTAATATACCGTATAAGCTTATAAAACTTTGATTCCATGGATTTGGTTCTATAAGAGTTTTCACGGAAACTTAACGTGGTTTAATGACATTCACAAAATTCAAATTGAAATTAGATTTATTAATAAAAAAATTAGATTGATTCAATTGAAATATTTAAAATAAACACGTCAAGATTTCAGATTCCATGATAATTCTCATGAAACAGAGTCCATAAAATTAAAAGTTTAGGACATTTGTCATCCTACTAATTTCGTTGATACAAATTTTAAACTCCTATGACAATGGATGAAATAATTATTCTTTCTTTTTTAATGAAAATTTTGAGGCTTTTTAATGAGTAGTACATTGGGATAAAATTTTGTTAGTGGGCAATTGAATAGAGTTCACTTGTAATAATCCCAAATACATGGTTGAGAAAAAAAAAGAAGACAAATGATTCAAAATTAAGGACCAAGGAGAGGTAAAGGGGAAGAAGAATGAACAAATAATTTTGTATACTCTAGAGTTTAGACACAAGTTTAATGCATGGGTGAGGCAGTACCACCAAAACACCAAGGCATCCCTGGGAAAATCCTTTCTAAAGTTTTTGGAATTCTTTACTCATCCAACGTGTCAAATCTCTAACTGGACTTTTTAAATCATGCAGATAATAGTAATACCCACAATTTTTTTATTTTTTTTACAAATTTCATATTTGTATCATGGTAGAACTAAAATGATTTTAGATACGACATGAATATGATACGAAAAAATAATTAAAATATGATATGAAAAGTAATTCGAATACAATATACATATATGAATGTTTCAAAATATATTAGTGTTATATATATATATATATTGAAACATTCATATATGGTATAATGACAAATTTAGGCCTCGAACTATATCAGTTGAGTCATTTCGATCCCTAACCTTTTTTTTTTTTGGATCACTTTGGCCCTCATGTTATTATTTTCAGTCAATTTAGCCTAAATTTAATGAAAACATTACTTTTTGATCAATTTTTCGTTTATTTTTGGTTAATTTTTTTAATCTATTTTTTATAAAATTAGCTTAAATTTAACGAATTTGTTAGTTTCATACTAGTACGTTATCAATTTTCGTTAAATTTACACGATATCAACAAAAATAATAGATTGAGAGCCAAATTGACTAAAAAAAAGTATAAGGACCAAAATGATTTTAGCTGCATACTTCGAGGGCCAAATTTATCATTATGCCTTCATATATATATATATTATAAGTAATTGCTTTTACTGCTTTATTGGATACATAAAAACAATTATTTATTCAAAAAATTAATAAATGTTTCAAAATATATATATAACACAAATTATTAACGTATCAAAAATTATATAAATATCTAATACTTTTAAATATAAATACAATACAATTATATGAAACCGTATATATATCATCAACTTGTTCACTATCATGAATAAACAAACTACTAATGGATTAGTCCTCCATACATTTTTTTACATCCTCTGCTAAGAACATAAAGAGTATCATGGCTACGTTATTCTTACGTTTATTTCTTTCATTAATGATCAATCTTATAAGTACAATTTTTATTTATTTTGTTTTATAACGCTTGCAAATCCCTATAAACTATAACTATTTGTTAAAATTTTCCAATATACTAGTATATAAAAAAAAATTTAAATTGATATTATAAATTTTACAAGAATCTCATTAGACTACATAATGAAAATTAATAAATAAAAAATAAATTATTAAATAAACATGTATTAAAAAATTAACCACTAATGCATAGAATATTAGTAATTCTCCAACTGATTTTGTTGGGTTGATAATGTTCGAATATTTTGCTTGTGAGACTTAAATTTGATTATGGTCACCAACATTTGTTTTTTGATATATGACTTAATTTGTAAGTTTCTATTAAGTTTACGACATGCCTTGATTTCAGAAGAAATAATTTCATATCACCTAAATTTATTTATTTTTGGGTAAAACAAATCTTATCCCAAGTGCATGATTTAAATAACTTCTTGCAAGCTAGGCATGAAAGTGAATTATTTTTGGAATTATTATCGATGAAACTCCCTTTGTTCCAACTCTGATACTAGCATTAAAGCATGATCATGACTTAGAAAACAAAAGCAAGAAGTCTCATGAAAATGACAGCCGTTGATAATTGAATCAAATTATAGTATTACTTGCTCATCTAAAACATCATGAAAATATCAAAGGTTATTATCTCATATATTGATAATAAAATTTTAAAACTTTACAAACGAAATCAGTAAAATATGATATATATATATATATATCTCTTAAGGTATATTTAAAAATAAAAAATTAATTTAAAAAATAAATGAAATATGTGATGATTTTTTAATTTCACTTGTGAAGTTAAAATTTTTTATTGTCAATGTATCAAATATGAATTCAAATATCAATCAATAAAATTTGATTATTAGTTTATAGTATATAAACTAATTTTGTACCAAAATAATGTTCACTTCCCCAAGCCCACAATATAGTCTACATTCACCAATAATACAAGGGTCATTGTCCAAATCAATTCCCCCCATTGGCAAGAAAACGAAAAATAGATGAATAAGATGTGGGCAAGGGATTTCTACTTTATGTCACCAATTTAGGGATGGCAACGGGATATAGGGTATTGAATTTGATTTTATAATATAATCTTAATTTGGACTCGGTCCGCACTGACATCAGGTTATTTTTTTTTTAATATTTGATTTTACTTGAAATATATATAATTTGCATTCGATATTTAAATTTGTTTTTTATATATTATTTAATGTAAATTTGATGAATTTCTCTATTTTTAATATAAATTACATATTAATTAATTTTAAATAAAATATATTATTAAATTATTTTTTTAATTAATATTAAATAACAAATTTAATAAAAAAATAAAATACTTTATTTTTTACATATACCTCAAGATGGAGGAGTTATAAGGTAAGCTCATTAAGATGAGCTTAAAATAAATTTCATTATATATAAATATGACAAAATTACATATAAATATGATAAATTACATAAAGTTGTCATGTTTATATGTAATTTTTTTTATATATACATGACAAATTACATATAAACATAACAATTACATATAAACATGATAAATATATCATGTATTTATATAAATTTTTAAATAATATATTTTTTTAAAAATATAAATATATCACAAATTATATATAAATATGATAAATCATAATATATATATATATATATATATAACAAAATTTCTGAAAAATTCAAGGAGTTTTTTTTTATAAATTTTTCTAAGAGGGACAAATCCAAATACTCTTAAATCAACGTGGACCCGAATCTGAATTTTTTTATTTTTTTAATTTTCAAACTCGAACTACCAGTCCTGACTTTCAAACAAATAAAATCCACCTATCAAATCGGGACGGATGAAACTCGGCAGATACGGATAAATTTGCCATCCGTCATCACCATCAATTGATTCCAAAAAGATTCAAGATTTCAAGTCCATGCCTTTCATTTCAAGATAAGAGAGGGAAAGAGATTCCCAATCCGGACAAAAAAAAGGGAAAACCAAATTCTTAAAAGACTTTTAATCCTTAATTTTCTGATTTTCATTTTCATCAAGAAAATTGAGATTTTTTTGAGTTTTCTATTTTCCGGGAAATAACCAGCCAATTGGAGACAATTACGTACTAGATAGATCGACTCGGCGGGTCCACGCAAAAGCCAAGGAATTCAACCGGACCACCACCCCATTTTTTCATCACTCTCATCAAAACCTGTCCCAACATCGACGTCCCAGATGCAATCACACATTTCCATAAAAAATTTCTAAAGTAAAGTAGCTCTGGGGCCCGCCACAGTATCATCACTTTAAATTTGCTGCAATGTCTTGAATTTTGCATCATCAAAATCATTTTTTTTTCTTTTTTCTAATTCTAATTTGATCAAAGCTTGGCCAAATCATGACTCGTCTCGTGGCCGGTGTGATTCTTCTGCTATTATCGGTGATCGGAATCGTCTCCGCCGGTAGATATGCCACCGGAGACGTCCTACGGTTACCGTCGGAAGCTGCTGGATTCTTCCAACGGAGCGACGATGATGAAGTTGAGGGCACCAGATGGGCGGTCCTGATCGCTGGATCTAATGGATATTGGAATTATAGGCATCAGGTCATAAATTCTTCCCAAAATTTCAACTTTTTTTTCCTCTTTGACATGATTTATGATCAATTTTTAATGCCCACTCCACTTCAAAAGAGTCTAATTTGTTAACAAAGTTAAAGTTTTTCTTTTTGGATTCTATGTTGAATTTATTGGTTGATTGATAATTGATTGACGGGTCTTATTTTTGCTGAAGATATTTATTTATTTATATTTGTTTCAGGCTGATGTTTGTCATGCTTATCAACTCCTAAGAAAGGGTGGTCTGAAAGAGGAAAATATAATTGTCTTTATGTACGATGATATCGCTTTCAGTGAAGAAAACCCCAGGCCCGGAGTCATCATTAACAGTCCTCATGGCGATGATCTTTACGAGGGAGTTCCAAAGGTCTGTTCTTCTTTCCTGGTTACTGTTTTTCTTAAAAAAAAAAAACAAAAATTGTTAATTAATAATTATACAATTTCTGATTCTCACTCACCGTTTTGTAATTGGTGTTCTTGTGCAGGATTATACTGGAGAAGATGTTACTGTTAACAATTTTTTCGCTGCAATCCTCGGAAACAAAACTGCTCTCACCGGGGGTAGTGGGAAGGTTGTGGATAGTGGCCCCAATGATCATATCTTCATATACTACACTGACCATGGGGGTCCTGGTGTGCTTGGTTAGTAATATCTCATTAGCAGTTACTTTCTTATGGCTTTCGGATTGCGCCTTAGCTTTATATCTATTACTCGGGATTCTAGTATGGTTTTTACTTTTTAGCTATGTTACTCAGATTTCGGTGTGAGTGTAAGACACGGGTATGTGTCCGACACAGGTATGTTCAATTTTTTTTCAAGATTTCTATGCATTTGGAAGGTCCTTGGAGGATCATATCCCCATACCCATGTCCAGATATGCGTCGGATATGGGTGTCAGACACGAGTATTTATAGATAGGTTTTCAGCTTGAAATTTAACACTAGTTTTTAAAGATGCTAATCATTCATTTTGTGTTAATCCAGGGATGCCTACCTATCCTTATCTTTATGCTAATGATCTTATTGACGTTTTAAAGAAAAAGCATGCTTCAGGGACTTATAAGAGCTTGGTAAATTGTTCTTTTAATAATTGTCCATTTCTGGATGCATTATTCATCACTTTTGTGGTGCCACTTTAATCTCTTGTCTAACATGTAACTTTGTAGGTATTCTATCTTGAAGCTTGTGAGTCGGGAAGTATCTTTGAGGGTCTTCTTCCTGATGGTTTGAATATCTATGCGACCACAGCATCAAATGCAGAAGAGAGCAGCTGGGGAACCTATTGTCCTGGAGATTACCCAAGTCCTCCCCCAGAGTATGAAACCTGTTTGGGAGACTTGTACAGTGTTGCTTGGATGGAGGACAGGTTGGGATTCAAGCTTGTTCTTCATATAAAAATGTCCCTTTCATTTACCCTTGGGAACTTTAAATCTGCAATTTTTTGAAGTTGAAGCTGATTGCCTATATCTGTTTTCTCCAGATTTCAAAAGTTGTATATTTAATTAACATCTTCAGCTGATTTCATGGCTCCTCCTTGTTGAATTTATATAAAAAGTCAAGAGGCGAAGTGGGTGATATACGTGCAAATTTGATTCTTTTAGTATGATCTGGACTAAATTAGGAGAATTTTTTAAAGCTGAGGGTTCAGTTTTTGTTTTATTTTTGTTGAATTACATCTCTTTGTGTGAATTTTGAATTTTAATATTTTGTTTCTGTTTCTGTTGAGCAGTGACATACATAATTTGCGGTCAGAGACTTTGCAACAGCAATATAAACTTGTAAGGTTTTTAATAATTGTATTTGCATGAACTCTTCCCTTTTTTTTGTAAAGGAAAAAAAAAATGAAAACTTCAATGTCATTTTGCCAATAGTAGTATTCATTTTATTACTGTTTATATTTAGATCTAAGAAATATGAAACTATATCTAGAGAATGGTCGGTCTAATTTCCTTTGACATCAAATTCAAGTGCCTATGACTCATTTGTTCAGTACTATAGTGTTCTCAAAACCTTCCAGTTTTGCTGTTGAGATCTGTTATGCAATTTCATTTTGCTGGCTTTGGCAGGTAAAAAGGAGGACTCTCAACGACAATTCTGGATATGGCTCTCATGTCATGCAATATGGTGATATCCCTATTAGCAAGGACAATCTCTTTGCATACTTGGGTACTAATCCTGCAAATGATAACTTCACATTCGTCGACGAGAACTCCTTGCAGCCACCTACAAAAGCTGTTAACCAGCGTGATGCTGATCTTGTCCATTTCTGGGATAAGGTTTGTGTCTTATGTCTTTTGAATTATATATTATACACGAGAATTGCTTGTTCCCATCAATTTTTTAAAATATAATTAGGCATCAATACATATATGAGACATTTAGAAATGGACATTGATTTGATATTTTGAAGTTAGCTGTCTCTTCCTAAAGGTTGATGTAACTAAATTCGAATCTGTAATTGAGGGTCGACAAAACTTTTCTCGGAATTCATTTAATGTGCGTGTTAAATGAGATAGTGTGGTATTTTGTGTTTATGGAAGCATTTCCTTACCCTATTCTTATAATACCAAAAGCTCTGAGGACTGACTTCAATTAGTAGTGTAAATGGAATATTGAAATTGTTTATGTTATTCGGACTCGGGTGTGAGTGTCGGACACGGGTATATGTCCGACACGGGTATGTTCAATTTTTTCAAAGATTTCCATATATTTTGAGGATTCTTGGAGGATCATATTCCTATATCTATGTCCAGATATGCGTCGGACACGGGTGTCGGATACGGATATTTCAAGAAAAATGAAGAGTCGGAGCAACATAGGAAATTGTAAAGAGTCTAACTTCTTAGATCTCTCTCTTTAAAATGCTCTTATTGTGAATGAATGTAAGATCTGAACACTTGTACCATACATTTTAAAGCAGACACTCTGCTAGTTTTATGGGCCATCTCACTCGAGCTTTCTCCCGACATAACTTTGCAGTATCGCAAGGCACCTGATGGCTCTGTCAGGAAGGTTGAAGCCCAAAAGCAGTTCGTTGAAGCCATGTCTCATAGAATGCACATAGACCACAGTGTGAAACTCATTGGCAAGCTATTATTTGGAATTGAAAGAGGCCCAGAAGTTCTGAACGCTGTTCGATCAGCTGGGCAACCTCTTGTCGATGACTGGAAATGCCTTAAGAAAATGGTAAATATTCTTTGATTCTCAGCCTCTCTTTCGTTGCTTTATTTTGTCTCGCTACTTAAAGAAGACACTCTGCTCTGTTGACCGGCACAGGTGAGAACTTTCGAGACACACTGCGGATCGCTAGCCCAGTATGGGATGAAACACATGCGCTCCCTTGCAAACATCTGCAATGCTGGAATTCAGACAGAACAGATGGCTGAGGCATCGGCACAAGCTTGTGTCAGCATTCCTACTGGTCATTGGAGCTCTCTTCAGAAAGGGTTCAGTGCATAAATATAGCAGAATGGGCAAAATATCTGCAGATGATTGTTCATTTGATTTGCTTCTGTCTAAAATTGTTTAGGAGTAACTCTATACCAGACTTGCTTAATTTAAGTAAATATGCTTCAGATATTATATAAGCGTGTGTGTATATGATTTTATCAAAAAAGAAAAGTCTGTATATATGATTGTATGAACCTTTTAGCATGTGTTGAATGGTTAAGACAATTATTCCTAAGTATCTAAAACCCTCTTTCCTTTCTCTTTTCCTCCTACCAAACATATTGTTAAGGTTTCAAACATGCCTGCAGATAGTGAACCCAGGAGATGGAAGGTGAACAAACTAGATGCCATAATCATCCCTATCATTAGGGGTGTAGTTGAGTCGAGCAGAGCTCAAGCGGTAAAAAGTTTGAGCCTGAAATTTGAAATTCGAAATTTGACTCGAGTTTGATTGAGTTTTACTTTTAAAGTTCGAGCACGATTCGAGATAAAAATTGAATTATTCGAATTCATTCGATTAGGCTTAATTAGACTCACTTATCTAGTAAAAAATAAGTTTGATTCTCATGTTCTACTTCAAACTCGATTATTTGTACTCGAGTTCGAATTGAGATTTTTTAATACTAATTAAGAAAAAAAAAAAGGCTCAATTAAGTTAGTGAGTTATTTGAGTTAAGCATTAGGATACTCGAATTTGGCTCGTTCGATAGCTTGAGCTGCTCGAATTCGACTCGATAATGATCGAACCGATTCAAATTTTTTTCAAGCTGAACCCAAATAGGTTGCGAACACATGTATCTCATTTACATCCTAACTTATCACAAAGACACACTTTTCATTCCCTATTACATTATTCTTTCTCCGATTTGTTAACTTTTATGTCATCTCAACATAGTGGTTTCTAACAGTTGGTCGGCTTACCTATTTATAAAATCATGGTAACTGCCATTCAATATGCCAGGCACAAAAACAAAAAGACCAACATGGACAAAGACCTGGGTCCACTTCGAACGGATCAAAAAATAATGAATCGAAAAGATACATGAAAAAGAAGAAGCATTACTTCTGCAATCTGCAGACCAAATGCCTTGCAGACTTGTAAAATATCCAATACATTCTTTTTTACTTATCTAACCTGCTGGCTGCTGCATATTTGCTTGTTTCCAAGCTCATTATAACATTGCTGTTCTGTTTCCTCTACTTTTACAAATTTTTTTGTTCTTCTTTACCATCCAATTTAGATTTACAGTCAGTATCTAATCTGACAGACTTCTTCACTTGACACTTCATGTTCTGAATCTTTGCCCTCATCAAGCTTCCTCTTGCCCCTCTGGTGTCTTGAAATGTTGAAATCATCGTTACCATTCAACTTGTCCACTACTAACCTTGGGCAACTTGTTCACCAAGTTGAAGTTCAGAACCATTACTACATGCATCTATCAATGCTTCTATATGTTTTTTTCTCATCAGTCATCTACTCATCTCTACATCTAAAAACCTGACTAAGCTACTGAATTCTATTGTTCAAATCAATGTCTACTAGCCAGATTGTTATAATTACTTCCAAATAAACCCATTCAAAAACTTTTGGAATTTCGATATCCAAATGTTATCGATCAGCATTGCAATATATGATGTTTCCTAGTTTGCCTCATGATCAACATTTTACATCCACGAAAATTATGTTCTTTCGGTATATTAAGATTAAAGACTCTTGGTTAGGGAGTAATGGAGTTGAGTCGAGTCGAATCGAAACATTGAGAAGATTGAACTCGATTTCAAATTTAAAGCTCGAAAATTGATTCAAACTCGATCGAGTTTTATTTTTTTATTTCGAGATAAAAATCGAATTACTTGAACTCCGTCTAATAAAACATTAATTCAATTATTATGCTCAAATTTTTTCCGAACCAATTTAAAGTAGCTTTAAAATACAACTATCTTATTTACATTCCTACTTTTTACTTTCTACGGTGTAATTTCAAATATTGAGAATTAGTATTAAGTTTAGTTAATAACCATTATCAATTACACATTTTAGTGACATACAAATCTCTTATGTTTCAAGATGTTTTATTTTTTGGGTTTTTAGTTTTTAATCAAAATCATTCAACTTTGGTATATTTTATTATTAGAATTTAAAGAGAAACAATTAAAAGGAACTTTAAAATATAATTTTTCAAAATTTATATATCAATTAAATTAATGAAAAGTTTGAATTACCAATGCTAAAAATTGAGAAAATTAATTTAAAAAATATTAAAAACATAATTTGGACAAAAGATACAATTTCCTTCAACTTCTTTACGATATTAGGCTAATAAGATTTTGCTAACCAATATTTGAAAAGCACTCTTTAAGATTATTATTTATAGTAATTTTATCATTCAATATTTTAAAAATTATTAATAAAATTATTAAATAATGCATTTAATATATAATTATTACTATAAATAATATATTAATTAATTTAAAGAATGTTATAAAAACCTTGTTAGCAAAAATCGAAATAATATTGAAAAAACAAAAATGAACTGAAATACCGAATGACAAGTAAAATGGGAAAAGAACAATTACCCTTTGCTCCAGCAGTCAGCCAAGAATTACCAATTTGTCCTACAAGATGAGATTCCGGAAACCTGCTAAAACTAACCATGGTTAGCTCACCAGAGTTTTTAACCAACCATATGTAACTTGTTGTGCTAAGCACCACCTCACCCGACACCGAATATATATATATATATATAGAGGAGAGATCCATTTACATTAATGTAAAATTAAAGTTATTTTACACATTTTCATTAATTTTTATATGATTTATATTTGTTTAATCCGACCGTCTTATTTAATGTTATATTCACGTAGATCATGCATGTCAAGTTTCGAGTAAATTAAAAATGTCTAACTATTTGTTCGACGTAAGAAACTCTGAACCGTTAAATATATATTGAAAAATAAAGTATTCTCGATCGATATGATAGAGATATCGGATCGATTCAAAACTTTATGTGCACGACGAGTACAATTATATTGTTAAATCCTACGGTCGGTTTGTACGAATATAAATCGTATAAAAAGTTATTAAAGTTTGTAAAACAACTTTAATTTTAAACTAATGTAAGTGAATCTCTCTTCATATATATATATATATATATATAATTGGTGTCATTAAGTTAAGTGACACCAACTCAATTGAAAAAAATTACTAAAAGATATATTATATTATTATAAAAAGAATGATTGAGTTGATGACACTAGTCAAGTAACATCAATTCAATTAAAAAATTACTAAGAATCCAAATTGAGTATATGATATAAAACAAAATTAAAAATATTTGTATAATTTATTTTTATTTTTTAAAAATTACCTCACATTACCTCATCAGATATTTTTTTATTTAAAAAAAATACATTTTATATTATTAAATTATTTATTTCAAAATATTTTTTTTAAATTTTTCACCTACATTGTGGTAGACCTGCTCAAGAGCCGGACCTGGACAGGTATTTTAGTGATCCTGGCCGAGCTCGAATCACTATTCACACAATAAAAAAAATATTATTTTAAAATTTAATTATAAAATAAATAAAAATAAATTTTTAACATATGTGAACAGTAAATATGAACCGATAGATCAAATTTGAATAAAAAAAATTAAAAAATTTGAGTCGCGACTCGATTCGGTCCCGTCCATGTGCAGGTGTGCTATATATCTAATTAAAACAAAACAAAATCATAAAATATGAAGAAAAAAATAAATAAATAAATAAAACAAAAAATATAATTTAGAATCAGCGTTTTTTGAAGATTCCGGTAGATCTATTAACGCCGTGAGTTAAAGTTACGGATAAGTGGTAACAAGGCACAAGAAAGTCCCGTAACGGGGGATTTTAGATGGACGGAGTTGACGGTTCTAAAGAGAAGTAGGAGCCGTTGGATTAATGATTAACGGTTATGAATTCTCGATGCTGAAACCTTTGTGGTGTAACGGAAGGTGAGACGAGGGATTAAAAATTGGTTTTGACAGGGAGAGAGTGCATTTCGTTTTATCAGAAGAAGAAACAGCCTCCCTGTTACTCCTTTCTTTCTTTCTTTATTTTGTTTTGTTTTGTTTTTTTTTTTTTTTTTTAAATTCTTCTTCTTCTCTGCTAATTTGCTTCTACTTTCTTCTTCTTTCGACACAGAAAACTCCTAAGGAAAAACTAAAAACTAATGATAATTTGATTAATAAATGTTGAGGATCTAAATTCTAAACCAAGCCGTGCGATACAGAGAGAGGAAAGAAGAATCTGAGAATTTGTAAGGTGTGTAATTGAGAGCAGAGATTGATTATATTTTGGTTTACTGTGATGAACTTTCATTGTCTATTATCAATAATAACTGTTAACGAGCAATTTGTGATTTTTTTTTTCTTTCTGTGGTTTCTGCAGATACAATTGAAGAGATTGGAGGAACGTTTTTGCTGGTTCTATAATTGATCGTGAAGATTTGTTTTCTTTTGTGGAAGTTTTGAGAATCGGGTAAACAAAGTTCAAGAGATTGCAACAACGACTATGTTTGATTCCTTCTACAATGATTTTGTTTTTGTGTTTGACAGATACATTTCGAAGACAGCAGAACTACTTTCTAAAGAAATTTCGACTGAATTCATCTGCAAAAAGGCAGATCAATTGCTGACATATCAAAAGATTGCAGTCTTACATCGCATGAAGGCCGGAAGAATAGCCTTCAAACGTCATTATTTGGTTGAAAATCCAAAGTAAATTTTGTGTTTATACCAAAGGACTAGAAGAAGCAAAGTTGTAACGGCGAGAGCCTGAGTTATTCAGGTATTAGAGTCATTTTCTCACCGATAAGATCAGGAATCTGACTATCTGAGTACCGATTCTAAATCTACCTAAAGATGATTGGCTCGCCAAGTCGCCATTGATACACCAAACTTCTTGTTCTTTTAAATATCACCGTTGCATTTTTTTTTCTTCTCCCAGCGTCTTCTTCTTTCTTTTTTGATTTTTTATAGCACGCTCGGTGCTTTAGTTGGATTTGATTGAGAATCGAAGATTTCTTTGACAGAGTCGGTTTTTCTCGAGAATATTAGATTCTAATTTCACTTTGGCAGTGTTATTTGTTTTCTTTTCTTTTCTTTTTTTTTTTCTCAGAGTTTTAGTCACAAATTTCTTCTTAGTCCTTCAATGGCTTTTTTCAACAGTCTGAAGAATAGCTAGACCTTTTCAGCTAAGATTTTTGCTCCAGATTGGATCTTTATTTTGATTTCATTTTATTCTGTTTCTATCTTTAATTTTCGCTTCCTTAAATCTCCACGGAGAAACGTTTTTCTTCTTTTGCTGTTATGTTTTCCTGGTTCTATTGAATTTTCTTTTCATGTCTCTCTTTTTTCCCTTTTTTGTCATCTCGTTTCTGCTTACACTTTCGGTTCAGTTACCAGGAAACCAAGAGAAAAAGAAAACCTCAAAACCTGTAATGAAGTGAGTCGGTTTCTTTTTTTCTTTTCTTTTTTTTTTTTTCCGAAAAAAAGAATGTCGAATCTATAATTTTCCCTGGTACTTACATTTTAACTACGAACTGTGTTCCTCTTCAAAAACCTCCTTAATTATTTTGTCAAATTAGTGCGGCTATTTCTAGTCTTAATTTTCTCAAACCCACCTAAAATTCTCATCATCTCCGTTTTCCCTCGTTAATCCATTCAACATCTTATAAAAATCGCTTAATTTCAGTTGCTGGCTTTCCATTCCCTTTTTTTCCCCTAAAAAAGATGCAAAGACCGTTCGATGCTTGTTCTTCCCCATCTTCAACTTTTCTTCACGCTTTAGGCCGCTTTCTTTCCTCAGATTTTTTGACAACTTTTGTTTGAAATGGCGTGCGAGTTTTAAGAGAAGCCACATCTAAATTCTCCTAATCTCTTCTTTTTTCTTATCCTTTCGGCGCTTCCACTTTAATTCTGAAGTTGAATTCGCAATAAATGGAAATTTTTAATCCATAATTATATTATTAATTTTTAATATTTTATTTTCACCATGGGACAGGTGTGCAGAAAAGGATGGAAAAGGACTTATTAAGGAGCAATAACAATGGTAATAGCACCAACTACAGCAGAGAAAGAACCAGAGGTGATGGAGGATTGTTAAGATCCAGCTCAGATCCGGCCAAGCAGACGGCTTCGACTTCTGATTTTGTTTTGCAGTGGGGAAACCGGAAGCGTCTCAGGTGTATGAAGATCCAGGTCAAAGACGATCAGTCCCGCCCGGTTAACCGAACCACGGTTCGAGTCGATCGACGTGTTGTGAGGGCCGATAAGGACTCTTCAAATCAGCCAAGCAATAATAACAATTACGGCAATGGATATTTTAACCTCCGTCAACGGCCAGTTCCTCCTCAGGCTCCGCCACCTCAGCGCGTTCTCAGGTACTGTATATTTGCGAATTACACTTTTCTACGAGTTTATTTACTCCTATTTACCTTTTCTCTTTGAGTGTTTGGCGCGTGTATATACGCTCCCTTGAGATGGGGGATCTGATCCGGTTAATAATTAATGGTAGTATTAAATAGTTTGATGTCTGGTTTCTTTTGGCATTTTGCATTTTGCATTTGCGTTAGGTTTTCAGTTAAAATTGGCGTTGAGTAAAATGATTATAAAAGATGGGTTTGCTAATTAGTGTTCTTAAGGTATTTTTTAAGATTAATTAATATATTATTTATAATAAAAATATTATATTAAATATAAAAATTGATAATTTTATTCATCATTTTTAATGGATTAAATAAAAATATTACTATACATAATAATATTAAAAAGTGTTTTTAAGACATTTTTTAGCAAAATTCATAAAAAATTTAGACTAATAATTTGTATATTTATTTGTGTTCGTATTATTTTTTTTAATTATAATTATATGTTATATGTTATATATTTATATGAATTTTAATATATTAATAATTTATATTATATAGATTTTGACATATATTTATATCGTGTTTGTATTATTTTTTCATATTATATTTTAATTATTTTTTTATGTCGTATTTCTATTATGTAATTGTATCGTGTTTAAAATTAACAGTTTTATCAAGTCATATTTTCATTGTTGTACAGGATCACAAATTTTGTCCTTTTTTTGTGTTTGGAGATTTGTTAGTTTTTTTATCTGCACGAGAATTTGACATCCATCTTTGATCTAAAAGAAAACCTTCTCAATCATGCTACAAAGATCCTCAATTTTCTGAGAGGCATAAGTGCTCAATTTGTTCACAGGTTGGATAATATGTTAATTGACTTGTTTGGTTTTGATTGACAATTATCCTTTCTTTATCCCTACTATTTTCTTTCTTTTTCTTCCTGGTAGTGGAAATTAGGTCTGTTCCAGGAATGGATAAGCTGCACAGTTGGCGCCATTGACACTACTAAAAAACCTACACAAGTTTGGATGGATATTTCCATATGGGCCTTTTGACTAGTTGGTGATGGCATCATATGGGTCTCATATAAATGACATTTCAGCCTCAGATTTGCTATTTTTAGTGCTTTAGTTTGTCGGGATCCGGAATCATCAGAAGATTTTAGCTTTATATGATTGATGCATCAAGGCTGAATTAATTTTATGAGGCTTTATATTTGTGCACTCTCCAATTCGTCAGGTGGGCGCCAGTGTATGGTTCAGGAGAAACTCATGCTGAGTTTATGAAGGCGCCTTCTATGTTTAGGCTTTTTTTTTTACATCTAACTGAAGCTTACTTTAATGATTATTTTCTTTAAATAGACGTAAGAATCATGGGTGGAAGCTTTTACTTTTTCCATGAGGATCATAGTAAGTAGTATGATCATGATATAACAATAATCTTAAATCACGTCAGAAAGGAAAAGAGGATAATGATTAGGTGACATTTGTTTCCAAGAGGTTATGAAGTATTTTTGTTTGAAAGTATTTCTTTGTGTGCTGTTTGAATCATCATTTTTCTAGATTTTAACTTGCAATAATACATGATTGGCAAAATTATACTTGAATTGATCCTCTTTTTCCTGCAAAAACTAATGAGATTTTGAGATCTGTTTTGAAATTCTTTGTGTGATTGTGTCTTGTTTGTTTTTTTTTTTTTTTTTTTTTTGATTTTCATGGTTGGCTTAAATAATAGTGAAGTAGTCCCTCCCCTCCCTTTTACGGGTTAGGAAATAGTCTATTATTATTTTTTTCATTATTTTTTAATACATTTATCATTATCTTTGATATGTGTAGAGCTCACTATTTAATTGTGAAAGTCTTACTTATGAATAATTATTAAGATGTATTGAAAAAAAATGAATTGAAATTCACATAATCCTCCATCTTCGATAAAAACCAAGATTAAATTCCATATAAAATTCGATGAATTCAGTGTTTGATCTTGTTTTCATTTTGATAAATGCTATATTATTAGTTGATGCTATCGGTATTTCTTGAATGGTGCTTGCTTGCTTGTACTGCTTTAGCTTAGAACTTTTGACATTTCATATGAACGATTCTCTGCACCTTATCACTCCTGATCCCTAGACTCCTTGGAAACATGGAATAGACAGTTACCTCACCACGTGTCTATGAAAAGTCTATTTTGATCCTAGCCCTCGTCAGCCGTCTAATCACAAATTGGATTTAGGAATCTGGTCCACTTTATCCCCAATAACCAAGCTATATTTCAAACACGTAACCTTAACCCACCCGAAAGGCAAAAAGCCTTAAATTAACGGTCTTAAACCCGTCTAAGAAAACCAGCTATTATGCACCTTAGATCGAGATAGAATCACTCAACTCTTCCTCTCTTCTCTCAAATATCTAAACTTTTCGTCAAAACAAAGAAAGAAATTAACAACTCCCCCCAAAGTCTCACCCTCCCCTAAGAAAGCCAAAAAAAAATCCTACCCCTATTTTCTAGGCAATACTTGTCCAGATTCTATCCACTCTCTTTCACCCATCTCCGATCTAGATCCCTCCAAGGTTATATTTGTAATTCTATATTTACAACTTAACTTTTTATTTTTTTACTTTCCCAAAACTCACAGCACTTGATTCTTTTTTCAATTATATTTTTTTAACTATATTCTTTACAAGATTTTCTTATTATGGTATTCTTATTATGCGATGTGAATTCTTGTTAATCTTTCCAGGAACTGTGAGAATTCCAGTGCTATGAGAGGCCAAAGCAACGGTGGTGTAAGGGGATTCGCTTCGCCAGACAGGGTTGCGCACGATAAGAGAGGTGGTGGCAACCATAACAATTACAACAACAATGATAACAACCACCACCACAACAAATCAGCGGCATCTTCGGAGACGGCTCACGATAGCAAAAAAGGAGGGTCGTCTTCCGGGAGCGGTGAGGTAGCTCCTCCACCCACCGTCTGGCCACCTAAATTCGTGATTGCTTTAACGAATAAAGAGAAAGAAGAAGATTTCATGGCTATTAAAGGATCTAAGCTGCCACAAAGACCCAAAAAACGAGCCAAGTTTATTCAACGTACCCTCAATGTAAGCCCCTTCTCTTATTCCTTTCCTTTGAATTGCTTCTTAATTTCGTTTGTAAAATCGTTGTTATTACAAATAATTTTAATTTTGGGACGAATAGAATTTTTAGTCATTAGAGCAGACTTAGATTTGAAAGTGAAATTAATTTACTATCTTTTGTCTAGGATAGGAGATAGATGAGAGAGTACTTGTGAATTACATCAAATAAAATGGCTTGGTTTGCTTTTATTATCATAATATATTAATAATTTTATGCCCACTTTGGTTTTGCTACGATAAAACAAAGAAAAAAAAGTAGTAGAAAAGGCCAAGGAGTGGGCAAGCGACAGTAATTGAAAATATAATAGTACAGGTGTCAGTCAAAGAGTGGACAAGCACCTAACTAGAATGACCTAAGTTTGTTAGGGCCCACTGGAAAGCCTGTGACTGTGAGGCTGTGACCCAGTCCTAATTTAATTGCCAACTGCCGACTTGTTTTGTGCCTTGTGTATTTCTATTGCCTATTGCCATGCTGTAATTGCGCAATGCACGCTGACCATCTAGATTTTTTGCTATTTAGTTTTTATCTTTTATATTTAATGTTTGTGGTCCGAATCAAGTTTAATTATGATATTAATATTATATATATTTTATTTAAATTTTGTTTGATTTAAAATATAAATTTTAAATTTGTTCAAATTCGTTTATATTTATTTAAATTCGTTTAGATCCGTTTATTTTTTTCTAAAAAAATAAATAAATGTTATTTTTATTTAATAATTTAATTTTTATTAAAATTTTGAATATAAATAACTTAATATATTTTTACATATCTACAAATATAATATATATTTTTTATATAATATAAATTAGATAATATATATAAATATAAAATAATATATTATATAAATGAAAAATGAATCGAGTTAAATTCAGATTTTGATTGTTGAAGTTAAGATTCGGTTTATTTTTATACGGGTTTTATTTTATTTTTTCAAATTTATATTTCGGATCTAATATTTTTATTCAAACCCTTTCAAATATTGAGCGAGCTTTCGAATTTGAACGAATAATTCGATTTTTAGATGTATCTATTACTCGTAAAAATAAAAAGTTAAAAAAATTTTGAAAATGGAAGAGGACAAGACTATCGACGAATGTATTGAAAGAGAAAATCAATGGGATAACATACACGTGTAATTAAAAAAAAACTTTTTATATAGGAGGAATAGGAGACTTGAATCTTAGAATCGGTTGAAGTGGATGGTACAGGTACTTGGTGTGAAAGGTGGTAATTTTAATTTTTTTTTAATAAAAATGAATAGCAACCGACGAAAGAAGGCACAGCCCGTTGCTCGACGAATCATTGTCTGGCGACTTTTCTGCAATATGCTATTATTGTATGGTTACTTTTGTTTTGTTTTGTATAATTGCATTTTCAGTTAGTTGCATTTGTTAAGGCGGTGGTTGAATTATTGTCTGTCTTCCAGTAAACCAAAAATACACCTTTTTATATTAATTTAACTTTTCAAACCATCTTTTCTTATCATCCAAGTTTAATATTTAATCATTTATGCCTTTGAATGCTGATTTGGGAAACTAATTGTTTTGCAGCTGGTAAGTCCTGGGGCATGGCTATGCGATTTAACCCTTGAGCGATATGAGGTCAGGGAGAAGAAGATCTCAAAGAAGGTATCAAATAAGTATAATCTTTTTTTTTTTTTTTTTTTTTTCAGTTAGCTCATCTAAATTCTAACATTAATTGGATTTTTTGTTTATTTTTTTTGTCATTCCTAGATATAAATCTGAAGCAGAATTATTTTTTTTACGTAATGATCTTATGCAGAGACCAAGAGGTTTAAAGGCTATGGGTAATAATATGGAATCTGACTCTGAATAGAAAGCAGGAAAGGAGCAGTTTAGGGGTTTTTTTTTTATTATGATGATTTCAAATGGCAGTTGGGTCTTTTTTGTTGAGGATATATATGAGAGAAGGGTTTAAACTGTGTAAATGATGACCTTTTCATCTATGAGATGAATTAAAGAATTAAATTAAGCCAAATTTTATGAGCTTGCTTTCGACTTATACTTTTTGGGTTGTAAGTAAATTAAATCCCTAACTGACTGACTTGACTTGTAGCTACAAACCCTTCTCGGGTAAATTTGTTGGTCATTAATGTTTCTTAATTCCATTATTACCAAATTGAGGAAAAACACAAGTTTCTTAAGAACTCACGCCATTTCTACAGTACAGCCGCAGCTCATGGAATTCTCAAGTAATAAATGGTTAGAAGGAATAAATGAGTGAGGAAGAGAACATGAATAAATGGCTTAGGCTTTACCCAAAAAAGAGTAATGTTCACATGACTCGATCTATAAAGTTAAAAAGACTTCAAAGAAAATGAAATTCCTTAGAGGAGAATGCAACGGACGGTAATTTACAATGTCCAAAAGACCCGCGATTTCTTTCATTTGGCAAAACTTAAGAACTTTGGTTTACTAGCACAGTTGAGATGCTTTTAAGATAGAGGCATCATATTCTTTTTTAATTAAAGCAAATTAACTGTTTTGGAAAACGTCATAATTAGCGTCTTGATCGTTGCTATATCTGCCGGCCCAATGAAAAGAAAAAAGAAAACATCTAAGCTTTGCTTATGAATCAAGTTTTTTTCGCTAATCTTTGCGGTTTTGGAAATTGACCTTATAGTATGAAAGAAAGAAAAAAGAAATTGATAATTCAGAGGATATTTTCAAGAATGGAACATCCTTGTCTTTACCAGCCATTTTTTTACCATAGAGTATAGCCCCCCCCCCCTAAATCAAAATGAGAAGCTGGCAATCAATGATTCGACAGTGAAAGTTTTCCCCACGACATCGACATTCTTAACCACACATGGACCTTCTAAGTACCAAGATCGTGCCTAATTCTTGAAGAGTTTTGATGGGAACTTGACCTGTCCCTTCCATAATATATATATATATATATATAAAATAGTCATATTCAAAATTCCCATGACAGTATTATTGGAATAATGGAACGTAGTTTACAACTTCAAACAGGACAAGTAATTCTATTCTGACCAAACTAGAGATTGACATCTAGCTCATATGACAGAGTTTATCTCTAAATTAACTTCATATTAGTTCATAAGTTGGCAAACTGGCAATTAAATACTTGCTATATGATTAACTGATTGGAATAAAATAACTTAAAATAGAAGATATGGCCCGCATTATAATATCAAAATAAGCATAATTTATTGGTGAAAAAACTGAAAGAAAGAAAGAAGGGGCTTTCTTTCATTGTCAGTGGAGAATAAGAAGAATGTTCCATATTCAAGAATGCAATAAAAATGGTGTGGAATTTAATTATTTTATCATTGACTTCAAAATTTCAAGTAACCCACCATCTTAATTATTTCAATTTACTTGAAGTATGATCTGTCCATAAACTAAACAAGACTCCCCAACCAGCACAGACCTTTTTTTTGTTGTATTAAAGCATATTATTATACTTAAAAAATATATATATATTGAATCGAAAATTTAATCAGTTAATTTATATAATTTCTTTTAAGAAATAGTATTTAACAAAAATTTGAAATTCGATGTTAATATTTATAATTGACTTCTTTTATAACTTTTCGTAAACATCTCGAATCGTTAGTTGTCAAAAAGAGTAGAAAATTGCAAGTGCGCATCCACGCAGCAAACTTCCAGAGTTGGAAGTTGGAACCAACAAGGAAAAGAAAAACCCAAAATAAAGAGAGGGCTGCAACTGCGCAGCAACCAAGGGTTATGTAAAGTTCTTAAAAACTTTATTTTATTTTAACATTAATAATGTAGAAAGAATAGATGATATTTTCCATGAGCACATGGTAGTGAGTGGTGGTGGTGGTGGCCACTGTCCAGAGCATTATTGCAAGATTTGCTTTACTAATAGTACGATTTGAATTCTAGCTTATAGTATTAATGGGTAAACTTGTCTTTACAGTTTGATGAAACTTCAGAGCAAAGCAAGCCCAAACAGTTGAACCGGAAAGTCCAGTATAACATTATTGTAAGAGAATATGCTGCTACTATTGTTTGGCTGCAGAGAAAACGCAAGAAAAAACGTAATAAACAAAAAATGAACACACAACAAATGAAAGAAATTAAGAAACAAATGGAATATATATATATATATAAAAGATATGTAATTATACTAATAAAAATGATATCAATCCATAATAATACTAAAATAAATAAGTCCAAACATCATCCATCAATAATAATCTGTGCAGTACATAACAAAACTACCTCTCTCTCTCTCTCTGGACTCTCATATATATATATATATATATATATATATATATATATATATCCACTATTACTACTAAAATTCCAAACCCAAAAAAAATTATATATATATAAATAAAAAAATGAAGCACCCTCTTTACACCATCCTAACCGCCAACCCAAGGAGATGCCACCACCAGGGGTAACATCCTTCAGATCCTGAGAGCAGAGCCGAAAAGCAGAGCCATGACGGCGGCGACGAAAACAGAGACGAATGAGGGAGAGATCGAGCCCGTTCCTGAGGTGGGGCTTGGAGCTGGGGCGTCAGCAGCGATGGCCGAACTCATGAGAGCGCAAACAGCGACGAGAGCAAGCATCAGAGAAGCATTGGAGAGAGCCATTGTTGTTGCAAAAAACCTCTTTTTTTTTTTTTTTTTTTTGGGTTGTTAAAAGAGCGAGAAAATGTGTGAGTGATTTTGGGTGGTGGGATAGGTGGGGTCTAATATATAGAGAGAGAGAAAAGAGGGAAAGGTCGGGCAGCTGCCCGGATTTCCAGCCTGGAGATTGTTATAGTTACAGCTGGTACTCTTAGCGGGGTCCCCGTTTCGAAGGGTTTCCTTAATTTTATTTATTTTATTATACGCGTGTAAATTTTTCATTACCCCCCGGTATTTTTTTTGATAATGACAAGGTGTGACGATCGTTTTTGGACGCTGTTAACGTTTTCTTAGGCGCGGATCTCTCTGTTCTTTCATTCCATGGGATTAGAATTTGATTCTTTTGTCATTTCAATTTTCAAGGGAGTAGTGGCACTACTGAGCTATAGAGCGTGTTATGTAATCGCGCATCCAGTGGCTATTGAAAAGGTTCGGATAAAGATCGAGGTTCAGTATTCACCCGTGTTGACACGCGCAGAAGATTTCGGTAGCGAGGTCATAACAGAAGAGATGAGAGGAGAGGAGAGACTGACGGGGGATGGGCCGCAATTGAGGAAATAATCACGCTGATTCCTCGAAAAAACTGAAAAGATGCGGATTCATTGCGGGGCCCTCAAAATATCAAATAGGGGCAGAGATTAGGCCAACCGGAGGAGAACACGTGGAGGGCCCAAAGAACGATATTTTTTTAAATTCGAAGCAAATATAGAAAGATTGGTGTACACTATTACTACAGTATCTGAACCAGCGTCTTTTATCCCTGCTATGCACGGAGATTTTATTATATTTTTCATAATTTCAAAAAAAATAATCTGAATATCGGTAATTACTTAATTTGTAAAACTTGATATTTATCAGTATTTTTATTATGATTGAGTTGATATCATTGAGTCAAGTGACATCAATTCAGTTGGTGAAAAGATAAAAAAATTAATAAATTTATTATATCAAAAAAACATACTAAGATTATTGATTACTTTTTAAATTTTATATGATTTTTATTTTTAAAAAAATTATCAACTTTATTTTTAAAACTATCAACTTTTTTAAAAAATTATTTATACTTACAAGTTACAAACTATCCACTAATAATTTTTTTTAAACCTAATTTTCTCATTTTTTTTTTTCATTTAGGGATGTCCTATATAAATTAAAAGAAGAAAAGAAAAGACATTTACATGAAATCAAAATCTAACACTTTTCATAAGAAAACTTATCATTATCATACAGTAAAAATAAATAAATATTAAATAATAACTTTATATAGTTCTGAAAATCAAATCCCATATCACCAAAATGAATTTAAGATAAAAGGCAAACTAAAAAAAGCCATATATAATGAGAAAACATAAAAAACTGAAGGAAAAAAAAAATCGATTTTCATTCCGATATCCATGTAACAGGTTTCTCATTCCGCGTTAATCCGGTTGTTAAAAATCTTGAATGCAATAAAACATGCAAATTAATAATTAGATTTTATCGTGTGTAATGCTAATATGTAGTATTAAGTATTAACATTTGATGGCAATAAAGATCAAATGCCTGATATTTGCTTTGAACAATGAACGACTCCAAATGCCAATCTTTTTTTTCTTCTTTTAATCACATTTATCAGAGTAATTATAATCTAGTGACTCTTGTTTGTTATGTGGATTTACACCTTATATTATGAAATAATAATGATCATTTTATTAAAGTGACATTTTTTTTCTTATAAATTAATCTGTAGATACAGAAATTAGGAGAGTATACAAAGTAAGAAAAACCACATCATATCACTGAAGAGGATTAAATTTATAAAAAGGAGGAAAAAAAGGGTAAAAGACCCATCTATGTATATGAGATCAAAGACTTCAAATTATGCTTCAAGATCAAAATCTGGCACTTGCAGGTTTATGTTTATTCATGACTCAGAAGTCAAAAGCCCAAAACCTTTGGTGCTATCTGCAATAAAGGCTCCAAAGTGCTTGGTGCAAATTTTCTGGCGAAAAGAAAACAAACTGAAGATGGCTGATCGTTATACCTGCACTGATGGCCTTCAAAAATTCTCTTGAAGAACACTTCTGTAATGTCTGCTCTACCAAATGTAGCAGGATGAGGCCCGCCCCTCGACCAGTCGACCATTGTGATGCTTCTATTTGCTAAGAGATTTGATGCCTGGATTGTTAACATGGTCGGGAAGTAATGCTCGTCAACATAACATGCTGGTCGGCAGAACTGTTCAAACTTCGGGTAATATGTAATATCTTCCACTATGTTGACTGCAAGCTTTCGGTTAATTTCAAACCATTGGGATCCCTTACGCCATTGGGTGACATTCACCTCGGGAGCCATGTTCTCGTTGTAACGGCCTCTACCCATAGGCCTGGGGTCATCAAATGCACCAATGAAGCTATATTTGGATTTCTTAATGTAGTGGTAGATGACACTGAAATTGTATAGCGGTATGCAAGATTCAGAGAGGAGGATAAACCATTCGTTGGATATGTCAAGCAAGGCGTTGGCAAGGAGCCTTCTTTCAGCATCACACATACTCATCTTTCCCCACTCAGAGATCTGTAGAGGAAGCAAATACAGAAATTAAGAACTCCTCAACCCCCAAAAGAGAAGAAAAAAAAAGGCTGCTCATTAAAAAAATGTATAAAAAAAGTTTATATCTGAACTGTTGAAGAACAAATTCCAAACAATTATTAAATATGACTGATGGGAATTATAAGAAATCAGCAACCACAAAAATGTACTTAGGTGTAACTAAAAGAGAGATGTTTAGTAGAATAATACAAGAGCTAATATAAAGTTGACAGTCCGTAGGAGAAGAAGAAGTTTGCCCCTTAACCCTTAAATACAACAGCCAACATTTTACATTGTAATTATAGGTCTCAATATCTGGGAGCTATCTCAATCCGATCTTATCGTCATCTGATTCCAGAAAGTTCAAGAGATAGAAAAGACAAAAGAACAAACTTTTCCAGAAACACTTGCACCATTCAAGATTATGCACTGTAAAGCCCACCACAGGAGTAAGCACTAATTTTCATATCTGTTCTAGTCTGTATTCCACCCAGCAGAACTTCCAGTTCAACAAAACAAGTAAACTATCAGATTCTTCTATCTTCCTAAGGAAACCCAAACAAATAATCACATCTTACACACCTAGTTCCGCTTAAGGACCATGATTTTAAAGCCAAGCATAAATCTTGTGAAATCTCTTCGGGGAAATTCAAATCACAATAAATTGTCATCTCCTAAAAGTCATAGCTAGCACATTAGAGCTATCTGTTCCCAAAGCAAACCTTCAGTTGACTAGAAGCACCTATTCCCCACACTCGCTATTTGAAAGGCCTCTAAACCATACAGCTCGTGTTTCACTCTGACATGATTAGTTCAGAATTGACTTTGCCTCCAGTTTCAACAAGCACCAATGATATGGTGTGCTATAATATCAGGGTCTTAAACCTGTATTGCGGTTTGAAGCACAAAACAAACACACAGACTGTATAAATAGACGGACCTCAAAGTGCAAGCTCAGTCCAGGTTAAATGATCTCACATATTGAAGGTAATGACACATACAGTTTGAACAATCAAATACATCTCATCTCATTTCCTATTTTTGTTTATCAAATTGATATATTATTGTGAGTTCATGACCAAAATTTTGTGTGCGTCTGCAATGAACCAGTGGTATTCCCATATTATGCGAGAACAACCCCTTCATTCGTAAAGAGATTATAAATGGCACAGCAAAATCACAACCATCTAGCTGACCAAGAACCAACCAAAACTGGAATTAAAGTAGATAGATAGGGAGAGGCACAAACTAACATCCTATTATTATTTTAAAGAAAGAGATAAGTGTGAGAGGCCATGATATGGTAGCAGTTCTAAGTGTAACCTTCAAAAACCAAATTTCTGAATGTAATTTATGTAAGCATGCTAACCTGTCCAACAGTTAAGAATGCCCAGATAACAAAATTTTAGAAGACACCCAAGCATGCCATTATCACTTTTAGCATAGAAGCTACATAAGAGAAGTTCTAAACAAAATAAGAGCAAAACAAGGACACTAACTCATCATTACATACATAAGCAAGTAAAAATACACACAAACCATGCTACAGAGGAACAAGTGTGGAGGGGTTCTTAACATAACAATGAACAAAGAAGATTAAAACAATTTACAAATTTCCGAAACAAATGAAAACTAATATTAAATGAATGGACGTTTGAGTAGCATACCTGACTTGGGATTTGTCTCCTGTAAAAAACTGAAGAAGGAGGAAACTCGGCCTTGAAGGACGGCAGTGAATGAATATAGATAGAATAAAGCCCTTCATGCCCCTTCAAAAACCTCTCCCAAAGAGGAGAAAGTGGCAATGGCCCCTTGGTCAAGAACATAAAAGCAATCTTCGGAAGTCTATTAAATGGATACTTCTTTATTCGTGGCACGAAAGATGCCCTCCATAATAATTCTTTATCATTCATTGAGTGAAGCAAATTCGATGGAGGTTTTCTCCAATGATCCAAACTACTTGGTTCTTCATCACACGCCACAAAATTAGACTTAACTGTAGCTACCGCACTATAAATTCCAAAACGTCGGATTGTATATATAGTAACGATCGAAATGGCAATCCAGAGAGCAAGAAACAACCCAAATAACTGAAGTACCCTCAATGGCAGAGTCTTTGATTGGCTTGTCCTAGTTGGAACCACAGGATCCTTGCCTTCCTCTAATGACCCAACCGACCCAACTCTTGTTTGCATCTTTCAAGACAACTCCAAAACCAGAATTCAACTTCTGGGGTCAGATCCAGAAACCCCCTTTCTTTGTTTTCCAGTCAAAAGCAGTAAACTAAAAGTTCTTGCATCTTAGATCCAAAAGATTAATTCAGTGAAAAATCCAATATCTGGGGTTTTTAATATCCAACTAACTTCAAAAACTACAACCCTTCTTAGCAATAGAAACAATAACAGAATTACAGATCTAGAGCTGACAAGTTATACCACCTGGCCAAAAAAAAAAAATCACTCAAAACTATTATAGCGAGAAAATCAAGAGTTTAAAGCAAAAGGGTATTCGATAAACAGTGTTCTTATCAAGAACCTAAGCCAAGATCAAAGTAGAGAACTAGTCTGATGGAAGTCTTTGCCAACAAAAGAAAAACAGAAGTAGAAGATAGAGAACATACCATACCATGTAAACTTATTGGTGCAGATAGAACTAGAGATACAGAGGATTCTTTTAAATCTATTGAGGTGCTTGAATTGCGGCCAGATTAATGTTAAGGTCAATATGGAAAAACGAAAAAGGAGGTTAGGCAGAGGAAGACAGAAAAGTTTGGTGAGGAAAGGGAAAGAAATATGGAGAAGTTTGGTTAGTCTACATTCTAGAAGTATGGAGGAGAAACGATGGTAACAGATGAAATGTAAATTTGTTTTTGGATTTTGTGGTGTTTGGAGCGTGATTAGTGAAATCTAAGGAAAGCTAATTAGAATTTAGAATGCATCTTTCTTCGCACAGGAAAGGATGGCTGGGACCAGGGTGTGTTAAGAGGGTACTGTTTTTTTTTTTTTTTTTTTTTGTTGCCGTTCGAGAGTTTTCGTTGGCATTTGTCGGGGGCGTTTACTTATGGTGGCTGCCATGCGAAGACGACTGTATTTAAAATGATAAGGCCACATTTAAGATTTGTGATTTTGGGGCAACCTTAAGTGAGTTGAAAAGACAGTCTTGTCCTATGGAGTTTTAAGGTTACTATTTGACATTATGGGGGGAGTATTGGAATTAAAAGGAGAAAATGGCTTCGTATGTAGCTGTTTACCACAATCTTGTATTTGTAGTGCCTTCTCGTGCGCTCTGTTCAATTTCTATTCATCCTGACAATTCGTATACATATATCACAATTCGTATACATATATCGTGTTTATATATATTTTTATGTTATAATTATATTTAAAATGTATTATATTTATATAAATTTTAAAATTTTAATACATTCTCGTGTTAATATCATATTTTAATTATTTTTTTATATTCGATTTATCCCATATTACCAGGTGAAAATTCCTTACTTCAAAATGGTTTTCTTTTACTTCGCTTTTTCTCAGCCTTGATATCTCACACAAACGGGGGAATTACAAAACAAGGTAAAATATCAAGAATATTTAGTGCTTCCAGCAATGAAAAATTTTATTTATTAAAAAAATAATGAAAACTTGATAATTATTAAAGAGGAAATTAGTATTATCATTTACCTCGAATCATTTTCTTTGTTTTCCTTTTAAGTATACCACCGTAACATTCCCAAATTGTTCTTGTATTGTAATGAAAAAAATAATTTAATCTCTATAACGTAAAAATGAGTAATTTAATTCTTGTACAATTAAAATAGGTGCAAATAAGTAAAATTAATAACGATGTTAATGAAAAATCGTTAAAATATTGACGTGAACTCGTAAAATCTAACAAAATTAATGATTTGAAATAAAATATGACTTGAAATATATTTTAATATGTTAAATTTTACGAATCCACATCAACATTTTAACAGTTTTTCATTGACACCGTTTTCAATTTTACTTATTTACACCTATTTCAATTGTATAAAAACTAAATTCTTCATTTTTACAATACAAAAATTAAATTACTCTTTTCAATCCAGTACAAAAGAACATCAGTGTATCTCAGCAATGGTAGTTTTTCTAAATAAGAATGTCAACTGAAATAAAGTGAAGCAGACACACCAAGTTGGGCCCATTTTAGCCACACTAAAACAGTTCTATCTCTTTATCTCAAGAGCAAGAATCATAAAGCATTTCCAGGTCTGAAAACAGAGGAACTAAAATATTTCTTTAAGAAAACCACCAATTTGTTCCATCCCAGCCAAAGAGCTATTGCATCTAGTGTAAATTATCTTCAAAATTCAAAAAAATCAAGAAAACAGCAAAGGCACAAACATAATGTGATTCATTAATCGGTTTAAACCATTGCCACTGTATCTATTAACATGCTTCAAACCGAACATTTCACCTTTGGATATAGCTTCAAGCAAGTTTCTATCTCATTCAGAATGAACTGTCAGTTTTATTTACCAAAACATGTGCAAGCAGGAGAGTAATATTACTCTATTTCACCACATCAAAAGTAGAGGAAAGGTTGGATATCATCACCGGGCACTCTCCCTTCTCGTCATATTCGGCGAAATCGCCTCCAGACAAGTCAACACTTTCAAATTTAGTCCCTTCCAGCTACACAAACAAATTACAGTAAGTTGACATGAAAACACATCCACCAAATATATACATGGGGATGGCTACAAGTAACTTTGTAAATGCCCAAATTACAATTAAGTTATTATAAACTTCTTGAAGTGGGTGGAAAAAATCGAAACTCGGTGCTTTCCAACAAGGAATTACATCAAATGAAATATATCAAACATCAGGATATGCATAATATTAAGCAGGGTCTTCTATGCAGCAATTAGTCCTTATCTTTTACGTGTCTATGACTCTTTTTTTTTGTCCTTAAAACAAAGAACATGTAGGTACTATGATGGAACTGGAAAATTGATAAATAACCAATTATATATTCCAAAGCCCTTGCTATATAATAAGCTATGTTCACAATTTCTGCTACCTAATAAAAAGAGCATCTAGGGTGGAGGATGAAGAACAGAGACTTACAGATTCAACCTTCCAGTCACCACCAAATACATAACCTACAGGCTCATAACCCCTGCACTCAAAAAGCATCAAAGGTGCATATTTCCCTGCTTCACTCTCTTCCTGGGTCAGTGGTTGACCTCGGCCTGAGATCATCGTTACAGTTCCTTCCCTCATACAAAACTTGCACTAGAGAAAGAAAGAAAAGGCATAAGGCACCACAATACAATTAATCACTGGAAGTAAGTAGCTAGATGGATAAAAAAGGAGAGACCAAAGTATAGTAAATTGAAGTTACAAAATTTTATTAACTACAAGTAATGTGTTACAGAAAATGCAGAAGTTCGATTATATTCAAGTTAAACACAGAATATTGACATCAGGCTACTTTAAGGCATAACATATAAGACAGACGCTCTCTAGAAAAAGAATAGGGTTCTCAAAGCGCAAAGCTTATTCGGCCCCAAGCAACTTTCAGAAAGAATGGATCAAAGAAAACCTCAATCAACATCACAGCATGTGAACTGAAAAGAGCCATGCGGATTTACAATTAGATTTTAGAATCACGTCGTGCTTATTATTATATAACACATGATAGGGAAAGAATATTATGCATCTTGAAACCAAGAATAAGATTGCTTAACTATAGGTTCTTAACATCTAGTAATACGGATTTGTGGATTTCCTTTTTGAGTTCAGAAAACACAGTCATTTTACAACTAAACTCATAAATAAATAAATATTCTGATTAGACAGAATCTGAGAACACTAAACTAGAAGTATCTGCCAGCTTCAAAAATGAGAAGGAGAATAAAATCAACCAAGACTAGTGTTACCATGTGCAGCGCAGGTGAGAGGTTAGATTCAACTGAAATGAGCATTTGACAAGAAATTGACTAATTCCAAGAGGGAATGTTACTTATAAGGCTCGTCCCTTCTGAGCTCTCAGCACACCAAACAAACATAAATTCCACAGATCGTAATGAACTTTCACTTCAAATAAATTCATTTTACTGACAAATACAAACATACAAGATTACCTTCTGAACGAGGTTGGTGGTTCCCTTGCCCAGTGGAAGAGGAACGGTGTCGCCCAAGCTCACACATGTTTCCCTCTGACTCAACTCTCCACACCTCTCACATTTCAGCTGTAACTCCAAATAAGCAAATAGATCAAAGATTTCAAATATTAGTGAAAAAAAGAAGAAGAAGAAAAGGATATGATTAAAGAAGAATAAGGAAAGTTTTAAGTAAAAGTTATTAAAATGAAATCAGATCTGAATACCTAAGCGGAAGAGTATTGCAACAAAATTATGAAAGGAATCAAAGAAATATTAAAAACATGGCCATCCACAAATGATAGAAGAAAATCAATAACCACATAGCAATTTTTAGTAAATCTGTAATATCGAGCCCTAAGAAAAAAGGCGTAACAAATAAATATAACGAGAAGCAGATTCAAATATAGAAAAAGAAAATGGAAGCAATTTTTTAAGGAAAAAATAGAAAAATAAAAAGAGAGAAGAACAAATAAACCGATAGGGAAAGTCAATGTACGAGTATTGCAGTTGCGATGAATGAAGCAAAATGAAGAGCTAAACTAAATTCAACTGAAATTATGAATCAGCAAATATAGTAACTATAAGTATTTATTTTATTAAAAAAAAAAAAAAGAGTAGTAATAGCTAAAAATTCAGGCAAAAAAGATAAGAACAAGCAAAATTAGTAAAGACAAAATAAATAAGAGATTTCAACTAATAATCTGACATTTGAAGAAGGATTCAAACGGAGGGGATTCAAGCAACAATAAGAGTAATAAATCTGCGTTTAAAGAAGAAAAAACGAAGCAATTCAAAAGCAGAAAATCGTATCAAAATGAAATGAGGTCAGCTCAAGCGAACAAAATCAAAGTCAAAAGCAGACAAAGAAAGAGAGAGACCTTGAAGAGATAGGAGAAGGAGGGATCATCGCAGCCGCCCTGAGGCTGGAGGTTGGTTAGGTTTTCGAGGTCGGCAGCGATCTTCAGCATGTACTTCACCATTTTCGCTTTGATTAGCAGCGTCAAACCCAAGCTTTCTCTTTCACTCTCTCTCTCCGTGCACTGGATGGAAATGGGCTTGTACTAGAATAAAATCGTTTGTGAGGATTTGACACCTTTTATATTACCATTTTCCAAGGATTTAAAGGCTTTTTTTTTTTATCCTTCTAGAATATATTCTGTCTCCAGCGTGGCCACGATTAACCACTAATTACACGCCACGTGAAAATAATAGATTAAGCAATCTTACTACTATTTTCATCAACAGCTGTAGGATCCCATTGATATGAAATAAATAAAAAGAATTAATATAACAAAAAAATGGTTTACTTACTTTAATGTTAACCCTTTCTTATTTTCCTTTTCTTTTAACTTGTAAAAAAAAAAAAACAGATATCTTATCTTTGCTTTGCCATTGTATAATTTGTATGGTTCTCTGGATAAACTTGGCTTATAGACATCAATTAAAATTTTTTAATTTTTATTTTTAAAATATATATTTAAAGTTTGCTTTGACCTCACCTGCAGGGGCTTCGTGCAAACGAGCTCCAAGGGCAAACCTTGGAGCAGCCATTGATAACTGGTCCAGAGAGTGGACGACAGTATTATATCACTGTTGGATAATACATGGTAGCATTAGCTTTTCACTCTTCTTTAATGGTGATTTTTGTGCATTGGTTGATTATTTTTCATTTACACGAACTTGAGTTGTTGATTTCAGGATCCAAATACAAGCAAATGGTGGCTAAGATTTGGGGATGATATAAATGTTGGGTATTAACTAGCCTGCTGGAAGCCTCGTGTGTGTTACTTGAAACGCAGTTCAACATTGGTTGAATGGGGAGGAGAAGTTTACAGCCCAAATGTCATGGTCTGGCATCGTTATGCCTTGGTGCCACCATAATTATTCCGATAAGGAGTATCGGTCGAGACCTTGTTAATGGGATAGATGATCCCTGATGGTGCCAAGAGTGGCACGGGCCTTGGAGCAGACAGACTTGTGGGCTCCTTGGAGCCGGTCAACTTTGTGGGCGCTCCCGGATGAGCCACGTGCGGAAGCATTCGAGTGGGTTGGTGGAGCAACGAGACGGATGGTAGCAACGTTAGAGGCTAGGGGAAGACCATGGTGCCTTGAGTTGGTCTTGGACATGCTTAGAGAAAAAGTGTCCCCATTTCAGACATCCCAACGGTTACTGGCGGCAGAGCCCTTAAAGCTCTTAAGCTCTTTATAAGGGGACGATTGGTGTCGGCTCTCCACCACCCCCTTACCTTGCAAGCGGCAGGGCCTTGCTTGGTGCAAGAGAGCTACTCCTAGGCACATGTGGTGCTTAGGTGGGCGAGCATCGGGGCCAAAGAATGGCACGGTGTTTCTTCGGGACAAAGTAATCCCGGGGACGATTCGAGGCCAGCGGGCCTCGTATCGCGCCAGTCGGTTCAAGTGCGGGGTTAGACCATAGCATTCGCTATGCCCCGCGAGCTCTTCCATCCAAAGTTTAGATTGTTGCCTGGGATCATGCAATGGTGCTTGCGTAAGAGGGGCACCGAGATGAGATTGTGGGACAAGTGGGCTAGCAGGCGAGCAAGCTGCTAGTCCCGTGTTGCCTATCGATAGCAAACATGCAAGTGTGTTGGAGCTGGGACAACACACTTGATCCTTGAGACACGAACATGATGTTGGGTATCCATCATGTGGGAAACTAGCCAGAAACAAGGCTAGGAGCTTGGCCTAAGAATGGCCTTTGTGGGGAACGAGTTGAGCCTAGAATGGCTCTTGCTGGTGGCAAGCCAGCTAATGAGTAGTGCCTCTTGGGTTCAAGGCACGAGAGCTTCGAGGCGTGTATGCGGGCATGGGTTTGGGTTCTCACCATGCTAGGATGCAAGATCTTAAGAGATGTGGGGATAAGATCCCCTTAAGTAGACCTCAAGGGTCGATGCTCGGGACCTTCATGTGGGAAGGATGCTCGAGGCTAAAGGAACGCACGGACTGTGACACGTGGTATCAAAGCGAAACTAGTCTCATCCTAGGCGCTAGGATGATGACCCGAGCAAATATAAACGTGGGAATTGAATCGATGTTGGCTCAAAAGAAGCCATTGATGCGAATGTGTGGGCTTGACTCGGAAAGGGGACGTAGGAATTGGCCATATTTATAAGGTTTTCGAGTGGGCTCCTGGTTGCCAAGCGAGAGGGCATGGGAGCCCAGCCTCACCTATCGAATGGTGTTGGCTTGTGTGGGCATGAGATGTTACTTGGCTTATGGCTGACCTATGAGACTTAATTTGCGAATGGGGGCACACCTTGAAACGGTGTTGAGTATGGCAATGCAGGCCTAATCGGTAAGGTCCCGAGAGGGACATAAGTTGAGTTATTGAATATTATTACTAATGTGCGTGCATTTTGCTATGTGCAGGAGCCCTAGTGGAGGCATAAGTGATGCACCTGAGCGATGTTTGGAGCAAGTTGCAAAGTGACCACAGGGAAGTATGGTAGGCCAGCGGGCCAACGGAGTTTGAGACTGCCAGCGGGCTTAACGAGTTTGTTTTGGTCAGAGGACCACTCAAGTATGAGTAAGGCGTGGAAGCCGCTATGGTGGGACTTGGTCAGAGGACCAGTTGAGTTGAGTAAGCCAATGGATAGGGCCGTAAGAGTGCGATCCGGTCAGAGGATCCTCCGAGCTTGAGCAAGGCATGGAGTGCCTTTTTCGGGTTGAGCATGGCAGGGAGAAGCCTTCTGAGTTTGAGCCAGGTGAAGAATACTATCGAGTTATGTGCTGGCCAAATGGGATGGCCATTTGAGTTTGTGTGGCTCAGTGGACCCTTGAGTTACAATGGGTTGGCGGACCCTTGTGCTTTGGGCAGGTCAGAGGGATCTTGAGCTTCGAGTTGGAGTGGATCAGCGGATCCTAAAGTGTTGTATGGGCTATGGATGCCCTTTATCGGAATTGAGCTGAGTTTGATGCAATGGAGTAAGGAACAAGGTTGCAAGCTTCAACAGAGTAATGAGACATTGGCCGGTGGGCCTATTGAGATGAGCCATGACAGCGGTAGAGATTGTGCTTGGGTAAAAGTGGGGGAGCACTTGTGTTTGTGCATAGAAGAACAAGCAATAGAGCCTGGGATTGAATCAGGATTGAGTATTTGGTCACGAGTTCAAGAGAATGGTGTGACCTTGGAAGTTCAAGATCGAGCTAGCGCAAGTTGGTGCCTCATAGAGATACGGTTGGCCAGGAGGGCCACACCTAGGTGGGGTGACCATAAAGGGGTCAAGAGGACCTAAGTTGAAGGATGACCAAAGTGTTTGAATGCCCACGTGTTGAGAACCTGTGAGTGTGGTGCTATTTGCGTGCGGTTGGCCAAGCTCCACGTCCAGAGGAACGCATCAACGATTGATGCCGCATGAGTGCGGTTGGTTACATTGGCCACAACTTGAGAGACGTATCACCGGGTGTCGAAGACGTGGTGGTGTTCATTCAGCTGAGGGTCATATCCAACGAGGGTGCCTTGAGGTCACAACTAGATGACATTGAAGACCTTGAGCAGCGACAATCCGAGTGATGAGTTCCAATGAGGAACGGATACAAGAGGTACCATGATGTGGATTGAGTCAACATCAACGAACGAGAACTTTGTGCTATGCCTCATTGGATGGAGAGCTCATGTCCCAGTCCTTGAGGGCAAGAGATAGACATATGAGAAATGTCAACTTTGTGCAACAAGGTAACTTGGGTGTGATCTTGGCGTCGATGAGGACATCGACATAGTTAGTGGGAGGGAGTGTCATGGTCTGGCATCGGCATGCCTTGGTGCCACCATGACTACCCCAATGAGAAGCATCGGTTGAGACCTTGTTAATTGGATAGGTGATCCCTGATGGTGCCAAGAGTGGCACGGGCCTTGGAGCAGACAGACTTGTGGGCATCTTGGAGTCGGTCAGCCTTGTGGGCGCTTCCGGGTGAGCCACGTGCGAAAGTATTCTAGTGGGTTGGTGGAGCAACGAGACGAATGGTAGCAACGTTGGGGGCTAGGGGAAGACCATGGTGCCTTGAGTTGGCCTTGGACATGCTTGGAGAAAAAGTGTCCCCATTTCGACATCCTAAAGGTTACTGGCGGCAGAGCTCTTAAAGCTCTTAAGCTCTTTATAGGGGGACGATCGATGTCGGCTCTCCACCACCCCCTCACCTTGCAAGCGGGCGGGGCCTTGCTTGGTGCAATAGAGCTACTCCTAGGCACATGTGGTGCTTAGGTGGGTGAGCATATGGGCCAAAGAATGGCACGGTGTTTCTTCGGGACAAGGTAATCCCGGGGATGGTCAAGGCCAGGGCCTCGTATCGCGCCAGTCGGTTCAAGTGCGGGGTTAGACCATAGCATTCGCTATGCCCCGCGGGCTCCTCCACCCAAAGTATAGATTGTTGCCTGCGGTCATGCAATGGTGCTTGCATAGGAGGGGCACCGAGATGAGATTATGGGACAAGTGGGCTAGCAGGCTGGCAAGCTGCTAGTCCCATGTTGCCTATCGATAGCAAATGTGCAAGTGTATTGGAGCTGGGACAACACACTTGATCCTTGAGACACGAACATGATGTTGGATGTTCATCATGTGGGAAACTAGCCATGAACAAGGCTAGGAGCTTAGCCTAAGAGTGGCCTTTGTGGGGAACGAGTTGAGCCTAGAATGGCTCTTGCAGGTGGCAAGCCAGCTAATGAGTAGTGCCTCTTGGGTTCAAGGCACGAGAGCTCCGAAACATGTATGTTGGCATGGTGTTGGGTTCTCACCATGTTAGGATGCAAGATCTTAAGAGATGTGGGGATGAGATCCCCTTAAGTAGACCTCAAGGGTCGATGCTCGGGACCTTCATGTGGGAAGGATGCTCGAGGCCTCTTGTGGGCAAGTGAGCCAGTTGCATAATGGGAATTGGTGTCCTCCCTAGATGACTTGAGTATCGAGCGTGTGGCCTAGTAGGGCCGAGCCTTGAAAGGCTCTCGAGTATGTGGCTTAAGAGGGCGAACTGTCCATGCGAAAAATAGACTCGAGATAGGCTGACCTCGACTAGGAGTAGTCTTGGTGCCGCACGATCGTATCGTTTCGGCTAAGGGAATGCGCGGACCGTGACACGATGTCATGGTCCTAGAAAGGAGCCATGAATTCCATATCGGCTGTGTACTAGAGTTCGACTGGGTATATAAGTGTTCACACCATCTTCAACCTGTGAGGCGCCTTTTGTGGACAAAACCGTGAGGTCCAATGGGTCGAAGCGGACAATACCTTGCAGGTTGGTGTAGATCGTGACATTTGATATCAGAGCCGGCTCTGGGGGTACTAGCGATGTGCCGCTGAGGACAGTAGGCCCTCATTGGAGTGAGGGAGGATGTCATGGTCCTAGAGAGGAGCCATGAATCCCACATCAGTTGTGTACTAGAGTTCGACTAGGTATATAAGTGTTTACACCATCTTTAACCTGTGAGGTGCCTTTGGTGGACAAAGCCGTGAGGTCCAATGGATCGAAACGAACAATACCTTACAGATTGGTGTGGACCGTGACACCAGAAGAAAACTCCTCATACCAAGACTGGCATGGAAAGTGAAGATTTTGCAGAGGGTCTATTAAAGATTGTGGATTATTCTCGAGCTATATAGTACCCTCAGTGGGTGGGCACCTGGGCTGATGAATATTACTGCTACACAGCTTTTAATTAACATAGAAGGATATGGAGTTTATCCAGTTTTTTACTTTGGAGGACCTGGTCAGAATCCTCATTGTCCATCATCTTCCAATTGTATTTAGCTTGTTTCTATCATTTAGCAAACAAGTGCTTTACATTACATTTTTATTATCATTATTTGTTTCTTCAAAATGAGATCACCACGAAACCAGTGATCCACTAGAGATAAGGAAATCACAAAGAGAAGCTGTCAGATAGCTAGTGATCAAGTAAATCATATTCAGAAGTTATCTTTTCCCCTTAAAAGGGTCTTGCATCTGCCTAATATGAGTTCATAACAAAGTACTGAATGGACAACACATTCATGTTACATTGACTTTTAATCTTACAAATAAACTATAACCAGACTCATAAAATAGAAAAGTTGTAGGAAAAGGTTACAGTATCATTACCAAAAAGTACCAAGCACTCGACCCAGCTAGGTGAGTCTCGTATCATTTACCAGTAATAGTTTTGTTCAATATAAACAAGCTAAACTGCATCATATTGTTTTCTCTCTTTCTGTATAGATTTGAAAATACGAATTGCTGATTCATTGGCTGATCTTGGATTGTGAGGCACAACTTTTATCACTCTTGTCCTCTGGTCGGTCTCACAAGGCTGAGAGGCTCCCTCTGGAATGGTTGAAGCCGTAGGGAAAACTGGAAGTGCATTTTTTCCTTCAGCAGCACTACTGGCCCCATCTCTCTGCACTCTCTCACCAGGACTGCTTGCTGTACTCCCTTGTAGCCCAGTGTCTTTAGATGCCTGCAACTTCATGACATGAGAAACAGCACCATTCTTCTCGCTAGGCAATTTACACAAACTTCGATGTTGCATGTTAAAGTTAGCTCCACCTCCAGATAACTGGCCACTATGGGCATGGGAACCAGGTCCAGCAAACTGGTTCATTTGTTCCACAGCAGAACCTGAGACTGCTGGGCTCATGACTGGCATCCCATAAGGAGGAAAGAAAGGGTGACCAACTGGAGGAGCTCCTGGTAGAACCCCAATTCCTTGATACGGAGCCGGAGCAGGAAGTCCGTAAGGTGAAGTCATAAAGTTGCCTGTTGTTGGAGTATGTCCAAAAGGTCCACATCCTCCACAAACAGATCCCATGAATCCAGGTCCAGGATAGGGCTTGTATATCAGTCCTTCAGATGGGGACATGACAGGAACCAGCCATTCGTGCCCAGGCACCTGATTGAAACACCAAGGATTAATTTTGTTATCACCGTTAACTGGTGCAGGTGGTGGATTTCCGAGGAAAGGCCCGTAATTTGAAGGCTGACTACCATTTTTCACCGAAGAGAGGGATGTCCTACCAACCGCATTTTCTGCTGAACATTCCATTTTATGAATTGGCTTCTCAGAGTCATCTTTGCGCTTCGCGTGTGGCAGAGGTTTTATAATAAACTCTGGTAGAAGCTTCTTTGTAGGAGAGCCTTTGAAAGAGGGTTTGCCCAGATATGCTGTATCCTCAAGCAAGAGATGCGGTGATCCAGCAATTAGTCTCTGAACCTGTTTCAACCCAAAGCATTCAGCATTTTGACTGTATATATACATGTGCGTGTGTGTGCAGGTGATCCATATGCGAACCAGCATAAACTACAACACAAGGTCAAGAACCACCTTACCTTAATCAGTCTATGCAACTCAAACACTTGTACTGCAAATACTCTTTGTTGACTGTAGAGAGTAACAGGAGTTGATCAAGAAAAAATTGTAGAGGTCATAATATTACAGTTTTAACAGACATATAACTGCTGGCAGGTGAAAAGGGAATATCAACTGGATGGCATCATTTTGAAAAGATTAATACACACACAAGAACTGTTTCAGATGAGGGCAAAGTGACTAAAGTGGTTAATAGGTAAAGAGTTGAAATCTATGATTATCCTCAAATCCTTGTTCTCTGCTTTGGGGAGGGGTGGTTTGTGACTCTTTTACCACAGAAACCTCCTTCAGTTTCATTGAGGGGTGAAACCTCTTCCTAGCTCTAAAATGGCATCACTATTGAAAACATACCGTATGAACTTCTTAGCAATTAGGAATGGCATCACTATTGAAAACATACCGTATGAACTTCTTAGCAATTAGGATGCTAAAGCAGAATCCAACAAAAAGAAGAAGGAATATCATGCAAACAATATCGTAAAATTACATCGGAGAAATCAATGAAATAATTAATCTGAAGCTAGCTATAAAAGTAATTAAGAAATTCTTTGAATGTCAAGCAAGCCAAATGCAGAACATTTAGCTTCAGTACAATAAAATCAAAGCTGAAGTGACATGCATTTGTTGCAAATAGAATATTTTCAATTTACAGTATGTACACAAACAGATTTTTTCTTGTATGATATGCGCAAAAATGAGAAAGTGTGCAAGTAGAAGCTGTACATAGGACGGAACTATTAAACTAAATTGTAATATTAAGTTCTGCTTATAGATCCCAATTCCACATAAATCCTTCACCACAGAACCCAAGATATCCACCCACCTTTTGCCAAAATATCCATCACCAACTTTTAAATTTTCAAACATTTCCCAGTTCGCCTCCTCTGAGATCCACCCAACATTGGCTCCAGGGATAATACTCCGCTCCTTGTTCTCCTGCTCAAAGCCCTCGAGTGCCATGGAAGCAAAAATGCTCAGGATCAAAAATTGAAGAAAGCAGCATCAAACCGAGACAGGAATAAATCCCAAATGCAGATGAGCAGACAATGAATAATAGGAGTTCCGCTGTCTCGGGATGTTGCCTTGCACAAATTAGGATAGCCATCTCCCTGCTGGAAGATGATCCACGGTTACTACGTTATCGAGGGCCTCTGAACACAAAAATGCCACTTTGGAGGAATCCCAGGACTCCAGATCATAAATTCTCCCCTCCATCAAAGCCTTCTTTAGTACTCTCCACAAGATAGCATTTATTCTATATTCCTACTACTAGTAATCCAAACTGCATCAGCAAACTAAAGGCAACTTTAACTTGTAATAACAACTAGAAATAGTGATCCTAGTCAATGTCCAATTGTAGTATCAGCCTACAGAAATATTTAAAACTCATAAAGTGTATACAGTAATCACCTATTGTGATTGATTGTTTTAATTCAAAAACACACAGACACACGCACAATAAATAAATAAGGGGGAAGCATCACTCCACACTTTCATAATGACTGAAAAGCGGTGCTTTTATCTCTACTAAATAACAACCATGGACCTAAAAGTTACAGCTTCCTACAGTAATAAGAGAGGATATACTAAAAAAGTAAATAGAACATATAAATCACATTTAAACTAACAGTAACAGATAATGCAATCATATTTCAATGAACAAATAGCATGGAACATTTCATATTTTACCGTATGTGGATAAATCAATCTATAAAATTGTTCCTAAGGTCCTGGGAGCACTGATTCCTAAAGTGACCAATCTCAAAAGTTCTACCTGCATGTCAAATACCAGGACAAGAATTTCACCATTGGACCAGGCAATGTGTCCAGAAACAACACTGAATCATCTATAGACTAGATCTCTTGTTCCACCCCTCCTCCTAAGGGACCTAGAAAGTTTCTCGTGTAAGTGCATGCTTAACTTTTGTCATTCTCTCATTCTCAAAAGCAGAAAGCTTGCACGGTTTTGCTATTATATATACAAGTAGATAAATCAAATACATCATACTTAAAAATCAACACTTACTTGACAATGGCTCTTCTTGCTTTCCAGAAATGCTTCTGACCTATTATTCCCACCACATCATCTGGAGAGATATCCGAGCCTGATACAGAATCCACCATGGAGGTCTCTGAGACATCGTCGCTTTTATCTCCATGTGCCCACTGTTGTGAGCCACATGTCTTGTCTCCACGGCATTCGCTGTCATTATTAGTTTCATCAGGGACACTCTGATTCCCCCTTGAATAAGACATGCTTCTCTGTCGGGGAAGAATTTCCTCACCAATATCTCTCATCAAGTCAACACCATCAATACATCCATTATCAGCTGGTTGTCTGCCAGCTCTCAACTCCTGTAGTGAACAATCATCATTTTCATGCGATCTGCTAAGTCTAGATGCAGGATGCTGTCCACAATCTTCATCAGGAGACACAATAGCTTCTTCAACATGTCCATCAATCTTTTCTCTCGTTGATAAGTCTGCAGCAGTTTTTACCGATGGCTCCCTGCTTGAGCACACTTTTGAGCTCTCTTCATTCTGGTCTCTAACCTCTTTTCTTAAATTGACACCAGAAGAGCTACTCCGACTTGGATCCTTATCATGAACATTTTGGTGTTTTATTTGATTGCCGGGATAAGTTGGGATCGAGGGAGTGAGTTTTTCCCCATCAAAGCCATTCTTAGTTTTATTATGTTGTTGACCTGTCTCTGAGTTAACAAATACAGGAACCATGAAATCATCTTCATCTCTGACCTTCTTTCTCTGTTCAATGCGTGGCAAAGGAGTATTTGCACTTACTCCTCCAAGCTGGCGAGTATGAAACTTCTCAGCCAGATTAGTGGATGTCGAAGGAGATACACGAGATGGGAAAACCATATTCCTTTCAAGGCTACTCCCCTGCAAACATCAATCAGTTATAGCAATCAGAGATAGTATAAACCACCACGACTATAAAAACTACTATAATTCATGTTCCAATTGGATAAAATTTGCTAAGAGATGATTTTATGAGGAAATAAACCAGATGCCAGTTAACCCCTCACCAAACCCCAACATATGTATATAAATATCAACATAAATAAAGGAATAATCCATAATAAATCAATAAGAATAACAAAGAGACAGATAAATTGCAGTAAAATACCTGGCTTGAGGAACCAGGAGGAACCCAACTGCTTGTATTACTTGGATTAAGAGGAAAGACCCCAGGGCTAAACCTCTGTGAAGGAATACTGAGCTGCTCATAAAGGGCCATCTTATTCCTTGGAGGAGCTCTTGGCCCTCCTTTCTCAGTATCATTAACATGAAGCCTAGGGAACATAGGCCCCGTAATCTTGTCATCATCTTTCCCTCTCTTCATTATTTTGTTTTCTTGCTCAAAATTCAACCCAACCAACACTCACTTTTACATAAAATTTACCCAGAGATTCTAGGAACCAGACCACTAAAATTAAAACCTACAACTCAGAAATCAAGTTTTAACAAACCCAAAAAGAAAATTTGTTGGTTTTGACTGAAGAAAGAGGACAAATTTTCACAAAAACAAAGGGCTTCAACACCAAAACCGACTTTCAAAAACTCAAATTGGTCAATACCCAGATGTGAAAATGGATCCTTTGACTCAAAATTAAACAAATTTTACAAGAAATCAGACACTACCCAGTTTGGAAAATGGTGATTTATAACTGAAAGTGAGAAAAGAGGGGAAGAAAAGTGAATTGTATGGAAAAATAAGAAAAAACTGAGAAGGAAATAAAACGATAGTTTGGAACTTTGGATATGTAAAAAACCAAGATATAGAAGAGAGAAGAGATTCGGAAGAGGGTGAAAAGGAGAGACAATAGTGGGCTTATTTAGGTATTCCTAAGAAGAAGAAGAGGAACAAGGAAGAGAAAATCATGGTTGGTCTGAGAAAAAAAGTGTAAAGCGCTTGGATTGTGGGCCCACTTTGGATAGAACTATAGATTTTTAATATTTCACACTTCGCCATTGTTGGCCCGTCCGTTCTTATCCATTTTAAGTTTTTAACCATTGAATACTTTCTTTCTTTTTTGCAAAAATACCCTTCCCCCACTAGATTTTATCTTTTTAAAATGATTTTAAGATTACATTTTTATATATATTTAAAATTTTATTCTTAAAATATTTTATAAAAAAATCAAACTTTAATTGATAATAGTAATATTTGATAAAGGGTTTTTATTTTTAAAATATGGAATATATAAATTAGAGAAATGCATACTAATAAAGAACTATATAAGCCTCAAATTCAAAATTAGTCAACTACTATTGAAATATAATATAAAATTGTCAATTAATTTATCCCCCATTAAGACTAGGTAAAGAATTCTCATTTGAGAGATATTAAATTTTTAAATATTCAACAATCTTATTATAATGAAAATTTTATATATTATTTTATTTATTATCATCTTAATATGATTTCCAAGCGGTTGGAGATCAAATGGCCCTACTTTTAAATAATACAGTCATGAATATTAGCTTAGCTTTTTAATTTTGCAAAATATTAGCTTTTTATTTTTGAGATTTTTTTTTAACGAAAATTTCTTTTTTGCCTTTTACAACAGGACCCACGTGAATTAATCTTTCCCAACCAAAGGTTTAGTGCAACACTTTTGAAACCTACATGGACCATTTAAAATTGATCACGTGGCATCCTATCTTTGTGCCAAACAGCTGGAAAGCCAACAACAAAGAAAACCCCTGATAAATAATAAATATATATATATATATATATATAAATAAAAGAAAGAAAGAAAGAAAAGAGCTGACTTGATATTGCTAGGAAAGAAATTGATCGTTCCACAGCAATCTTTGTATCTGATTCTGATTCCTCCACATTTGTTATGTTTTCACCTAACCAATGCAGATCATATAGTTGCATAAATGCGCCAATAAGTTTAGAATTTTTTATGTAGTAATCTAAAAATCAAATCTAAACAACTTTTTTTATTTTATTAAAGAATTTATTTAAAGGGTGTTTATAATTATTGATAATATTTTATTTTATTATCATTTTAAAATATTTTTTATATTTAATATATTATTGATTATATTTTTTTATATTTAATATATTATATTTTATTAAATAGTTTATTTAACGGGTGTCTATAAGTTTATGATTTTTATTTTATTAAATAGTATTACTAGATATTTATTAACACTTTTACTTTGTTAAATTAAAAAAAAAATCATTAAATGAATGGAAGAAGCAAAAAAAAATCAACTTTATTAGAAAAATTATATTATATATTAAAATTAGTAGGATGACACACATTTCTTAAGATATATTCAAATTTTAAAAAATAAATAAATAAAACATATGATAATCTCTTAATTTTATTTGTAAAATTAAAAAATTTTATTTTTTAATATATAAAAAATAAATTGATTTTATTATTATATAAGTAGATGAAAACATTTTATTTTATTTTTTCAAATCAAAATCAATATATAGAGAGAGAGAGATTAGATTCGTGGAATAGAGTGGAGTGGAATCTTGGCACAATCCATTATTCATTTCTTTATTGAACATAATGGGTTGATGTTGACTATGATGATATCATATCCTATGGTCCAAAATCTTCCTTCTCTTTAACCAATTGCAAAGCAAGTATACAACATTTAGTTATGTATCTTATGAAACAAACTCCAATCATTAATATTTTTGTGTGGATATCTTTGCTTATCTTCCAAGATCTACTAGATTTACTTATCTTCCAAGATCTACTAGATTTACTTAGAAGGAGTTATAGTAAAGTAAAGATGGTTTGCTTCTTCTTATTCAATACTATTATAATTTCCATTTATTTCACACTAAATAAAACTGACCATTATATATATTTAATCTTTAAGATAAGATGTGTGATTAACACATGATATAATACACCATAATTTCACATAAATTTTTATTCAACCTTAAAACCTTTAAGCAAATTTCAATCATGATTTAATATTATATATATTTAGAAATAAACATCATCTCATACATTATTTATAAAAATAAAAATGTAAAAAAAAAAATATGAAATAAATTTGAGTTAAGTCGGGTCAAATTTTTGAAACATTCATAATTCGAGTTAAGTCGGGTCAAACTTGATTTATACTTCCAAAACTTTGCTCACAATTCAATCTGATCCATTCGCTTAATCGATTACTATCTAAAATATTATTAAAATTTTAAAATTTTAAATTATTTTTATTAATAAAGTAATATTTTAAATTAGATCAAAATTTGAAAATCTCTATTAAAAATTTAATGAGATCTGACTATCAACAAGTGAAGAATAAATGGAATAAAAAAACTTTATTAAACTATTCTTAATCACACAATTAGGGTTGTAAATGAACCGGGTTTGAACGAACAGGCCTATGCTCGTGTTCATTTATTTATTTTTAAGCTTGTTTGTGTTCGATTCGTATTCGTTAAAGATTTTAAAATTGTGTTCAAACTCTGTTCGTTTAAAATTGATTGCGTTCGTGTTCGTTTATTTAATGTTCATGAACAAGTTCATTTAGATTAAATGAACTTGTTTGTGAACATTAAATGAATATGTTCATGAACATATAATCGAAAATGTTAGCGAACAATTAAAATTATGTTCATGAACAATAAACAAACAAATCTAAAAAAAATTAACAAACAAATAAAAAAATAAATCAATTTTAAATTATTATTATTAAATATAAAATAATAAAATACAAAAGTAATTAAATTAAATTTATTATTAAATTATTAAATTTAAGTTATTAAAAGTAAATAAAATAAAATAATAAATTTATGGCTCATTTTACAATTCGCACCTCATAATCATAAAATTTTTGCTTTTGACTTCTTAGTATGAAAAAGATTAGGTTAATTTTACTTGAGACAAGACAAATGTTTATTTTTTAAAATAATAAAATAAAATAAATAATTATATAAATAAAAGACAAAATAATAATATTATTATTAAATTTAAATTATAAACGAACATAAACGAGCTTTAAACAAACTAATAAACAAGCTTTAAACGAACCATAAACGAGCTTGTTCGTGAACATAAACGACCCGAACACACATCTGTTTGAATTCGGTTCGTTTAATAAACGAACATTAAAATTATGTGCATAATTGTTTATTTAGCTTAATAAACGAACATAAACGAACATAAATCTTTTTCCCCATATATGAGCTACAAAAAGTGAGGATTCAGAGTCCGGTCTAAGAAAAAATGCATGAGAGTACTTTTGCACATATATGAGGTAGAAAAATGCATGATCCGGAGTCTAGTCTAAGAAGAAAAGGAGGTCGAAGATATTTGCACATATATGAGGTAGAAATTTCCCCATATGGATATGAGTACGAAAGGCCCACCCCAAAGAGCAAATAGTCCTTTGTTTTTCGCGGGTATCGCCACGCGGCTTAACCCCGATCACCCCCTCAAGAATATGACGCAATAATAGAGCAGAATAAGACAATAATAGAGCATAATAGGAGCCAATAATAGAGCGCACATCAGAGACTACTCCCATTTTAATAATAAGGTAGGGTTTTCCAAAGCCCCTTTCTTAAGAGATAGAGCAATCCTCACTCGACAGCTTAAAGTTGACCAGTACAAAACCATGTGATCCGTCCTCGTTTACGTACGCCACTGGCATCGTCGTACCCTTACTACTCCTCGTTCACTGGCTTCTACTTGTCTTTTACTGGCTTATTTGTACCCAGCTACATGATGGAACTCCCCTCGGCCAATCGTCACTCGCCAGCTCCGTCATAGCTTAGAAAAAAGATGTTTGGCTGAACCCTTATCTCTTGATTGATCTGATCAGACGCTTGTTTTTCCCGCGTGCTTGTTCTTTTGATATTATTTCTACAACTATAGATTTGGAGCCAATCAGGTATCACCGCGTGTCAAACTGTGTCAAGCGGGAGACAGAAGGAATATTCTGCTGATTCCTTTCCAATGAGAACTAGACACGCGTCCCATATCCCATGTGCTTTCTTTAGTTAGTCTATGATTTATAAATTGGATTGTTCCTCCATGTGTTTGTCTTTATGTGGTTTTTGTTCATTTACACCCTACACAAAACAAATTGAACAAGGTGTGCTTCCATGATTTAAGCAACAAAAAAAAAAATAGCTCTCGTTTTTTTCTTCTCTTTTCTAACTTTTAATTTTAAAGGGAATTTTAATAAATGCATTTGTTTTTTTAAAAAAGGGAGGAAAAAGAAACACCTGATTTGCATTTTCTTGCCCACTTAACGTAGCCTTGTCATAAAACAAGATGACGTGGTGAAAAAATAAACGAAGTCGTTTCATAATCGTGCAGTACCTTCCGCTCCAGATCATCAGGCTTAAAAGAAAATCCATTTAGCGAAAAAATCAACCACGGTAAAAATAAAAACAAAAAAACGCGAGAATTAAATAAAATTATAAATTCAGTTAAGACTTCAGATTGAAGGAAAAAAGAAAAAAAAAAAGTTCGATCTGCTTGGATGGTCCGATCGCATGGCTTCCTCTCACCATCCTCCTTCTCATCGCACTCACGTTCCTCTCCCTTCTGACTCAGGTACTTAATTTCGTAATTTTTTTAGTTATCGATTTAAACTTTTTTTTTTTTCTGGTTTAAATTTTAAGTTTGTTATTGTGCTTATTTACTGTTTAAATTTTAAATTTAGCTTTATAGTCGTTTATTATCTTCCATTTGATTGTTGATCTATTGCCCTAATTCATTTCGAATGGCGGGTTTAGGCGAAGAGAATAACTGTAAAGTCAGTTCAGATCACTGATTTTTCACTGTTCTTTTTTTTTTTTTTTTTTGAATTTATTGTTTTTAACTGAATTTCTCTTCGATTAGCATTAATTTTGATGACTTGACGAATGTGTTGCAGGTGGCAATCCATTTGACACTGAAGCTCCTCCGGTTCCTATCCATATCGTGACCGATGCTTCTCAGCTTCCGGTGGAGTTCTTGAACCCTTCGCCGGAGAGGCAATTGGTCGTAGGTTTTGACTGCGAGGGTGTTGACCTTTGTCGCCATGGCACTCTTTGTATTATGCAGGTTTAACTCTAGTTTTAATGACTATTTGGCTCAATTTATTCAACTTGAGTCAATAACGATATGCTTTATAAAGAACCATGGTTTGTTCGTTAGACGTATATGTATATGTTTCATAGTCGGTGGATTTTTGTTTCTGTTAGTTTGAAATGAAATGCCTTAACTTGCCTGTGCTATTGCTTTTATAAGATTTTTGAGAAATACTGTTTTCTGGCAGCTTGCATTTCAGGATGCTATATATTTGGTTGACGCCATTGAGGGTGGAGAGGTGCTTATAAAAGCCTGTAAGCCTGCACTTGAGTCTAGTTACATCACAAAAGTTATTCACGATTGCAAACGAGATAGTGAGGTGTCTAATTGTTTTTCATTTTAATTTTGAATCATTGGCGCATTTGGTATGCTTGCTTTATGGCCAATTTGAATTTCGTCTTACTTTACAGGCGTTGTACTTTCAATTTGGCATCAAGTTACACAATGTTATGGACACCCAGGTGAGCATCCTTTATGAGCTTGAGGACTTATCCATAGTAAACTGGTAAAGAATGTCAAAATACTAGTAATATCTTTTTATGTTTCTTTCATTTTTAATGTTTGTTGGTACTCCAATTGTGGAGTACTTAGGTGGATTTAAGCCTATCTAGTTATCATTTACAAGGTTTTTTGCTAATGCTTGTGGCTTCATTTCTCTTTTCTTTTAATTCTTGTTTTGAAGTGCTTATAGCATTCCTTTACTTCCATGCACATAGAAGCATTTGAAAACACAGTGCTTATGGCATTGCTTTCAATATTGTCCAAATTGATATAAGGGCTACTCAAATAATGTTGAGTACTTTGACATTGCATCTTTTTCTTTTTTGTTTGCCATGCAGATTGCTTATTGTCTTATAGAGGAACAAGAAGGACGGACAAGATTGCCTGATGACTACATATCATTTGTTGGCCTCCTTGCGGATCCACGCTATTGTGGTATTTATATGTCCTGGTATCCGTTTGAGTTTAATTAATTCTGGTCATGGAGCTTTTTGTCTGCAGCTTAACTGTGCTAACTGAATATATTTTTCACTTGCGAAGTCTTTAAGATGCTATCTTAATTGGCTTGTAGAATGGGCATTATTAATTGCCTAGAAGGACCCCTTTCTGATCATTCCTTTTATGTCACTTAAGCAGTATGCTCTATTTATTGTTGAAACCAAGCAGTTAGGTATTGCCTTATTATGACCATTCAGGAATCTGACATTTTGTTTGTTTGTTTCATTTAAATCCTTTCCAAACTTACATATGTCAGAAGTAATGATGCTTTGATGACTTTGCGTGGCATATTTATTTATGTTTTAGTAATCTTTATGATATTTGAAACTAGATAGGTTATAGGCTACTTTTAAACGAGCAAAGCTTGACTTCCTCATCAAGTTACATTCACTGCATTGTTTTGACTCTTGATTTATGCCCTGATACTTTAAATATAGGCATATCTTATCAGGAGAAGGAAGAGGTTCGTCTCCTCCTTAGGCAGGTTAGTTTAAACACCTTATCACTGACATAAAATTGTTTTAATTAGACTGCTGGAGCTTTTGGAGTAAAAGTAATACCCTGTGGTCTTTTTTGGATTCCAGAAAGCTATTGGGTATTACTTTCTTATTTAAAGTAAATTATGCATTGCATGGAAGTCAGCATGCTTGATTTCCTGGTTTAATAGCTGGCTGGAAAATTACCATGTCTTTGTACATCATTATTTCCCCCTTCTCCTTTTTTATTCACTTTGTAGACAGTGCTCCTTCGAGCTTTGATGCCATCTAGCTAACCAGGAAGGATAGCAAGTGTCTTGCCACTTCTCAAATGTTATTGGGTGGTGACGGTTTAATTGAAACTTTGCCTTACATAGAACAAGATCTACCTAACAATAGCTTGACAATATCAACAGAAGTGGATTTGAAACATTTCCTGGTTATTGGTCATGTGATTACATGTAGATCCATAATTCAAATTTCTTATTCTCTTAATAAAGTTTTGTGCATATGCCAGATGCTTCATTTGTTTATATCAAAATTTTTTTCCAACCCTCACAACTTTTGTCTTGCCTATCTGCAGGATCCCAAGTTTTGGACTTACAGACCATTATCTGAGCTAATGGTCCGTGCGGCTGCAGATGATGTCCGCTTTCTTCTATACATCTACCACATGATGATGGAGAAACTGAATGAACGATCCTTATGGTACCTTGCAGTTCGTGGAGCATTATATTGCCGATGTTTCTGCATCAATGATAATAACTATGCTGATTGGCCATCTGTTCCTCCCATTCCAGGTTCTTATAGTTGTAATGACTGTATTATAATTATTTATTTCATGTCTCACTTATTGAAACATGCACTTGCACAACTTTGGTACATACTTAGCATCTCTATATAATTCCTGATAAGTGGATTCTAGTCTCTTACCTTTAAGTAGGGTAATGTGACATTTATTTGGAAATTTTAATGAATGTAATGCTTTAATAGAGAATGGCATTTCTCATCTAGTGTGATTGCGGGTATTATGAAAGCATTTAAGTTTCAAACTATATTCCTAATTGTACTGAACTTAGCATTATTCATTAGCGACAAGGAGAATTGTTTTCACAATGCAAGTAAAACATGCACTTTCTATTGGATACTGACCAAGGGTGAGATGTATTTGTGTAGATAACTTAATAAAGGAGGGGAATGCTCCTGAGGAAGAAATACTTTCTATTCTTGATGTTCCTCAAGGGAAGATGGGACGTGTTATCGGAAGAAAAGGGGCTTCCATCTTGTCAATAAAGAACTCTTGCAAGTATATACCTCTCTTTCTCCCTCTCCCTCTCCCTGTCCAAACAAACACGTGCATTGCATGCATGCATGTCTCTTTCGGGTTTGGAGCTACAAATTTGATTTACCTATACTTTTGTTGCATATTCATTTTCTTGCAGCGCGGAAATCCATTTTGGGGGTGCCAAGGGTCCACCAGACAAGGTTAGTCTATGAGATCTTAAAGAATTTACCTTGCCATAATTCCTAGCTGTTACATGTAGCATTTTTTTGTTTTGTTTTGTTTTGTTTTGTTTTGTTTTGTAGAGAATGGTGTACATGAACTTTGACTTACTATCTATTATGTATTCTCTTCCATAATCTATGTTATTCGGATTCGGGTGTGAGTATCGGACACGGATATGTGTCTGATACGGGTATGTTCAATTTTTTCTAAGATTTTCATGTATTTGGAGGGTCCTTGGAGGATCATATCCCCGTACTCATTTTCAGATATGCGTCGGACACGGGTACTTCAAAAAAAATGAAGAGTAACATAATCCATAATTGAGCTCCTAATGTCTGGGTTTTTTTTATGCAGGTATTCATCATAGGACCTGTGAAGCAAGTGAGGAAAGCTGAAGCCATGCTGAGGGGAAGAATGATGGATTGATATTTTGAGTCTCTTTTAGGGCTTCTCCTAAAACTGTTATCTAATGATCTCAAACTCCCTACAAAGTTTGTGTTTGCCTGACCTTCCTATTATGTACAGCTATAACTGTTTATCCATCCGACTGAATACTGCTTTGATCTGATTGCAAACAATATTGTTTTTTGAGGGACGCTTTAGATGCAAATGAAGTAACTGGCGATGCAAAGGTGGCCGGCCTGGTTTAGAGAACGAAAAATAGAATTAACGATGTTTCATCTAGGGAAATTCATGGTGAAACAGCTTTTTCATTCATAATCCCGAAGAAGGGAAAAAAGAAAAACTTTTATATACTTTGATAATTTTGGACACGATATAAAAATATAACACTTTTAATAAAAACGATACGATAAGTTTAAACATAATTAATACAATATGTATAATATATGTATCTAAGATTTTAAAATATTTAATAATTTATAGTATATTTATATTAAATTATTGATACAAGAAAAATGAGACATGAAACTAATACACAGATTATTAAATCTATTTTTATGGGTAAGTATAGGGTTTAGGAAATGAAGCGAGCAAAACGTGTTATGAATAATAACTATATTAGAAACGTAAAAAAGGTCTAAGGAAGAATGATATTCAACAGGGAAGGGATATATACTACTGGATGACAAGCGGATTATATAAAACGATCTCATAATAATAAGTTTAATGGATTCACAGGCTTAATTATACAACTTGATTCTCGCAATGCTAAATTAATGAACAACAAAAAATATGCTTCCAACTTACTTGAATCAAATCTCAATACCAACTTAACAAGCCACAGTTCCAATGGAAAGATTTCAAGACTTCCAACTTACTTGAATCAAATCTTATGTTTTAATGAAGTTATGATCAATACTAGCACACCAAAATGCACAAACGTTGTATATATATATTATTTTCCAAATAGGAAAAAGAATGCTAAGGGGAAATGAACAAAATTACTTCTTAAAGCTACCGAATTGATACTGTTGGCAGCCAAGGTTTGAGAATAGATCATCTTCACCGGTTGGTTGTGTAGATGGGAACCCAGTTTTACCAAGACCAGAGCCAGTACCCATTGCTCTCCCCATATAAAATGAAGTTGGAGGGCCTTTCTCTCTTTCATCTACATCACTCAATCCGCCGACAATGCCGACATCTGCCAGTGAAACCTTCTTGGCTGCAGCAAGGTTTCAAATGACAATGCAACAGTCAAAAAAAAAAAAAAAAAGATTCAAAATACACACACTTATAAGCAAAGAGTAGATAGAGACTATAATGAGAGAACTTACGAGCAGATATATTAAGATCAATTATTCCACGGCTCAGTGAATCAGCCCAAATTCCAGACTTCACCTGAAAAGTATCCTTCTTTTGAGGAGCTTTAGAGTCTTGTGATGATTTTGTGCTCATGTTGTTAAGGTTTCCATCATTAGTGGGATTTTGTGTTGGTTCTTTTGAAGCTGAATTAGAATGAGTCGTGAATGAACCAAAAATGTCGGATCCATCAAAATTGTTCAGCGGAACAGCAACAAATGGATCAACAATGTTTGCATTTGCTGGCTCAAAGTTTGCTGCCACGGCCGGTTGCACAACTGGATCATTGGTGGCAAAGAGGTCAACAGTTGGAGAGGCTGAAGGAGTAATGGCAGGCTGGGAAGCAAATAGATCAACCTGTTCCTGCACAAATGAGAAAAGGGGAAGGGGAAGGAGATTTCAGCTCCTCATGATTAAAGGATATGCCCCAACTCCTTCATTAACTAGTCAAATACCTCTATGATATCCAACTGATTAATATATATATATATATGTTAATATTCTACATGCTCAAATAAAAGCATTTCTAAGATTACAGGTTCTTAAGCAAACCAAAGGAAAACAAGCAATGGTGTTTTTATCAGTGGAGATGTTTTTTTGCATTAAAGAGAAGAGGGGGGGGGGGGAAGGTACACATAAAGTTAATTAAAGGGAACTCTACTTCTCCAACTACTAAAGCGGCTTGAGTGCAAACTGACCATATTAGATCATTGGGCTCCAACATTTAACTGACCTATCATCTAATATTTTAAGGTAAGGGAACAACATTATATTGAATTTCATGTTACACGATAAGCTAGTTATATCTGTTTAAAAAAACAAACGATATACCATTACTTTCAGCGGAACAGCAACAGATGGATCAACAATGTTAGCATTTGCTGGCTCAAAGTCTGCTACCGTGGTGTCTGGTTGAATAACTGGATCACTGGCGGCAAAGAGGTCAACAGTTGGAGAGGCTGCAGGAGTAATGGCAGGTTGGGAAGCAAATAGATCAACCTGTTGCTGCACAAATGAGAAAACGGGAAGGGGAAACAGATGTCAGCTCTTCATGATTAAAGGATATGCCCTGACTCCTATATCCATTGAAAATCAGATTTATATATATGTTAATATTCTAAATGCTCAAATAAAAGCATTTCTAAGATTAAAGATTCTTAAGCAAACCAAAGGAAAACAAGCAATGGAGTTTTTATTAGTGTAGATATTTTTTGCATTAAAGAGGGGAGGGGGGAAGGGTACACATGAAGTTAATTAAACGGAATCTAATTCTCCAACTACTAAAAGCTGCTTGAGTTTACTGACCATAAGATATCATTGGGCTTCGACATTTAACTGACCCTATCATCCAATATTTTAAGGCAAAGGGAACAACATTATATTGAATTTCATGTTACATGATAAGCTAGTTATTTATATATGTTTAAAAGACAAAATAGACCACTATTTTATTGAAGCTCAATTCAATTGGCATAGCTACAATAATTCATTGTTGCATTTCCAAAAATTAAGACAAAAAGAAAAAGGTCTTACCTGTGCCTGAGGACTTACTTCGCGAGCCATTTTGGTTGGCGCTGACACAAAAGTTGCATCAGCAAAGAGATCAACTTCTGCTGAATCAGTATTCATAGCAGACTTTTCCGTAGGGACTGATGCTGGTCCATCAAAGAGGTCATCAATCAAACTAGGTCCAAACAGATCCACTTGATTAGAACTCCCAGTCGCTGGCTCTATCAAAAGAATAATCAACAATGCATTGGTAAAACACATCCTATAGAAAACCTATTACTGAAGAGGAAGGAGCACACGTTCAACCAACCCTAGGCCTGTTAACAAAATGAACTAGCAGAAACAGGATTTATAACATGTTTAAGATTAAGTTTGAATGATAAAAAGAAAACCTCTGAAGAAGCATTCTCAACTTAAGAAATGAACATTTTTTCTTACTAGAACTGGACGTTCCCCTGGGATCGAAATCATCAAAATCATCATCATAATTATTTGAAGGGGTGCCTGTGCTTTGATTATATTTATTGGAATCACTCAACTTTGAAGAGAATTTATTCTTTGGATCCTTGCTGCAAACAAACATTACAATATAAGATTTTTTAAGAAAAGGTGGGGCAAAGTGAGAGGAAAAAGAGTTGTAAAATATGAATAGGTATACATGTAAGGTTGCAGGTGTACGGGTGTTTGATCACATTTTATGTGTTTGCAACCAACATGTTACTTACAGTAATAGAGCTTGAACTTCCATAATCAAGGTATTATGAATAGAGAAAAAAGGAATTATCATCTAAAATAAATGGATTAACAACAGCAACATGATTCCTAGAACCAAATATATGGTAGTGCTGTGTACTAAAAATTATGGAGTTCACAACCAATGGAAATGGACATGCCCAAGAAATTTTCTCCAACTTAAAGATAACAGTGTAAAGCCAAGTTATACTCTACACAAATTATTTAAGAATTTGCAACTAATAATGCAGAGTGTAAGACGTAAACCTGCCATGACGCTTGGACTCCTTTGAGGAATTCCCTTGGCTCTCACTTGCAGTCCCTCGACGTGACTTCACATAGGTATCTGTCTCAAACTTTTCTTCTCCATATCGGTCCCTCTCTTTATAACCGTCTCTATAGCTGTTACTTTCTCTTGTGCTACTTAGGCCTCCATACCTATCCCCACCACTACTATATGAGGATGCACCAGAGTTATAAGTTATGCCAGTAGATGACAGACCAATGTACCTAGAAATAGTAACAGACACACAGTTTAGTCAATGAAAATGCTACAAGTAAGCATACGATTTCACTTCCTGAAAATAAACTTACTTGTCACGGTTTGCAGCAGCTTTATTTCTAGCTTCTTGTATTTTTTCTTTATTATTCAAAAGGCCCACTATAGTTTCTGCTTTCTTCCGGACATTGATTCCCATATCTTTCCCACTTGGCTCAACATATTCAAAACTTGTGAGGGACTGCGAAATGCAAAACAAATAGGGAAGGGGAATATCAGAGGAAATCCAACTTTACTCTGTAAACTGGGCAAAGGCAACTCACAGAAAATATAGGGGTTCAGGCCTTACAGAGATCTGGAAAGTATGTTCTATTATGTCATCAACCGCACGTTCAGATCCGTGAGAAATCAAATACTCAATAACAGCCAATGCCTGGTAGAGAAATGGTTTCAGATGTGCAAGGCATGAAAAAGGCCCATAAGCCAACAAGGTTTGGAAATACGTATCAAGTTTCTACTGTATTAGATAACTAGTCAGAATACACATACCTTGTAGACATAGCGCCAGTCCTTTCCAGTCTCACCCAGTCTTGTCCAAAGAACATTCATAACCATCTGGCATTCAGTGCTACAAGATACGGTAGGCCATTCAATTAGCATAAAGCGAGAGACATATCTTTCAAACATCAATACCAGAGAAAAGACACAAAACAGAATGAAAAAGGAAATATGTGCAAAATTTGATATTTACAATTTCTTTGTGGCCTGCGCTATTTCTGCCAATGCAGTTCCATGAGGACCCCATGGTTCATTATCTGTAGCATCCAATACCTGCATACATTTGCCATAAAAAATTAAAAATTATGTAACCAGATTAATCTTAATATAAAACATTACATTCACTTCAAAAGTAGCCTAAAGTATTACCAGAAAAACTGAGTATTATTATACAAACTGCAACACATTTTTATCATTACCCACCAATTTCTGAACTAGTCACTCAATTACACAGATTTAAAAGTACGACAAAACCACCAAATTTCACCACAAGGAAAATCACAAGTAATTCTGGATCTCGTGCAACATCATACACTTTGACCATTTCCATGATAAAATCAAAGTGTGGCAGATTGAAACATTGGTTACGAGTAAAAAGGCAATTCATTTTGCACCACTAATCACACTCCAAACTGAACGAAAGAATTTTAAAACCAAATTACAACTTATAATCCAAAAGATCAAGGAAAAGATTAATATAAGTATGATATCTTTCAGCATGGATCAAAAACATATACTAGCAAGTAATAAGCGACTTCAACCTCAGCTTTTAATCATATTATAAACCTCCGTTTTCAAAGATGAATCCGCTTCCTTCGGTGAATATATTCTAATTTTCCTACAAACATTTCTATTTCACTCTCAACCTGTGTCAAATCTCTACTTTATACACCAAATTATAATCTTACTATTTTCTTTTTAAAACAAATTAAATGAATCTAATAACAACTGATCAAATCTTAAGCATATTTCTCCAAGCAACAAGCATTCGTAGAAACATTAAATTGAAATTCATCTCACCTTCTGCTCCATCTCCGGAACCTTCAATACCTTTAGATTCACCTCCCTCTTTCTGAAATAACAAAAGAAAAACAAATTAAATCAACTTATCTTTGATGATAAACGGTAATCAATCAAATTTTGATTCAAAATTTCGAACAACGGAGTTTAGAGCTTACATTTCGCGAACCGTCTGATCAAAGACCTTCATGAAATCCATCGCGGATCTAACAAAAAAAGAAAGAAAGAAAGATAAAAACGTTCAAACAAAATGTGATATAGAATCAGCCAGACGGCGCAGATCTGAGAGAATTTAAAGAATGTTGGATCTTGAATTCTTTTGTAGAGGCGATAGATTTATTCACCTGTTAGTTCGTGGATTTTTATATGATGAAAACAATTGATGAGTAACAATATCGTTTCCTTTTTCTTTTTTTTTTCTCCCTTTATTTGTTTTAACCTTTCCCCCCACCCCACCTCCGATTCCGTTTAAATTTACAAAGTAAAAGAAATAAAAAATTCATTTTTATTTTTTAATTGTAGTATTTCTTTTTATTTTTTCTATTTTAAATACCAAATTTATTCCTATCATGAAATAATATGTTTTTGTGTTTGATTGTGTTGATTTTTGACGCTGTGCTTTTATTTTGGATAACGAATAGTGCATGTGAGATTACATATTATTATTTTGGATATGTTTTTATGGATTGGCAATAAAAAAATATGTCTCAATAATTATATATATATATATATATATATACACACACGTGATTACAAGGTACAAGGTT